>JAHFWI010000019.1:0-4800000 GCA_028554975.1 Himalopsyche kuldschensis | reverse complement strand
GCCGCCCTCGAACTATCTGAGAATTGATTATCTGGCTCTTCTCCCAAAAAGGTTGTGCATCACTGATCTAAATTAATGAAACTCGTTAGCTAATACTGTCATACTGTGTAATGTTAACATCAAGCCAGTGGCAAAATTGTTTGTTTGTATCCAGCCCCCCCCTGAAATCCCCTTAAAAGAAAAATTCTAGCCTCCATTTTGTAATTAATCATGTAAGAATATCAGAATCACTCTTACCTTATTACTAAAAACAACCGTGTGATAGTAGTTATGACGATGCATCTGAAAGAGGCGAATCACTTTTTGTCACACAATATGTAGAATAAGTTATTTAGAATTTTATATTTGCCGTCATAATTTTTCATGTAGTTTATTTACATAGTGAAACTTGTCAATAACTTGTATTAAAAAAAAATGGGTGCTAACGGAGTTGTATAAATAAATATATTCAATAAAATATTCGCTGTTTATCTACAAATCTAACTTATGTAAAAATATGTAATGGAATGTTGAAAATACAATATTCTTGAAAGAAATAGACTATAATTCTCGATGAAAACCCCAGACATACCAAACAAAAAGAAAAAAAAATGGTTGGTAAGTATTCGAGCTATGCGAGGTAAATGACACATTTTAACAGACGTTTGGAACATAAGACAATTATTCGATCTAGTAAAATGTGGTTACTCAACAAAATAAATATAATTTAGTGAGGAAAAATATTCGGCAAATGACTAAGACCCGTTGTAAATATACTTTGTGGTCAAGACAGTAAGGAAGTTTTAGGAAAACCGCATAGGTCTGTCGTTGAGAGCACCTGTATTTTTAATTGATAAAAAGAATAAAAAAACATTAAGTTTCTTAGAAAACAGAATAAAATAATTACTTTGACAGTTGATTTTTTTAAAATCTTTTAAAAAAGTAAAAAAGCAATAAAATGCAAATTCCAGTGAGGCAGTAGAAAGTGATATCGGTGACATTGCGGAAAAAATAGCACTAATTTCAATATGTTCTAAATGTGATGAAGAATATGTAATACGATCCTAGATTCCAAATTTTGAATGATGAGGAAATAATAAAAGAAATATCTGTCTCAAAAGTAGATCGAGAATACGAAGAAGAGATTTGCGAAGGAAGAGATTTTGGTCACATACATTCTGAAGGTTTTCAGTGTTTAGATGTCGCGATGAAGTGGTTTGACAGCCAAGAAGAATGTAACTCTTAAATGTCTTAAAAGAATTAACCACTTAACAGCTTTAAAAAGAGCAGGAAGCTATAAAGCAAAAATCAATAATCTTATATATAAAACCGAAACGGGGGATGTATGTCTGTAATTCCCTTTTGCATTGTTGTTGCAAGTTCAAACAAACGAATTGATTTCGCTCGCGAAAGTTTCGACGGTAAATTTGTTTCGCTATCAATGTGTGTGTAGAGACTCAAATTACTCGAGTATCGAGTAATACATATATAAAACCGAAACGGCGTATGTATGTCTGTGGGTCTGTAATTCCCTTTTGCATTGTTGGTCATTAAGTTGCCATAAAGACAAATATGAAAGAAAATATGTTTGATTTTTTTATCGGCGAAGACATTTAGTCAAAATGTAATAAATTAGTCTTCTACTGAACTTTTTCCGGCTTTTATTAATTTAATAATGTTTTTATTTACGTGAAGGTATTATTTGACATTTCTTTGACAGCAAATTAGATTTTTTCCTTGAATTTGGACATTTTAATGGGCGAGAATGGGGCTGTCAATATATGAAAGGGGCTGTGAAATGTCAATGCCAGTCTGAACTGTTCATTTTAATTCCATTTTAATTGACCTAGACTTTTGAATTTTGAAAAAAGTTGTTTCAACTTGGCCCGTCTGAATTCACGCGCCGAGCTGAACATAACCCTTAAACTGGTCCGAGCGAAGCCGGGTTCGAACACTAGTGAATTTATAAGGAAAGAATAATTTAATATTGAAGCTAAATGTAAACCTAGACTACGGGTCTTCAACCTGGTCCGTACCACCCATTAGTGGGCGACAAAGGCTTCCGTGATTGGCGGTGGGTAATTTTTGCTTTTACCCCAATATCTTTCAAAATCATGACAAAACCATGAAGTCTAAAGTATTTAAACTGATACCTAACTTGATGTATTGTACATTTTTTTCTACATTTATTTTCTACCACAACAGTGGTTTAAAAAGGGGTTTTTTTTAAGTTAATTTCTCAACATAGACTCAAATTAAATATTTCGCTTACATTGTTTTGTGCATCAAGAAATATTAGTTATAAGAAAAACTTGTATTAAATGCATACAAGACGTGGAATTAAAAACGAGCTTACATTACATGCAACACAACAGGCTCAAAACAAAGAGATGATGAGGCCAAAAGATATTCCCGTAGGGTCTAGAGCAGTGGTTCTCATGTGCGGCCACGGTGGCCGCATGCGGCCACCAGAGGATTTTGCTGCGGCCACCAACAGCTTGGTAGTTAAAATTGACATTTAATAAAAATGTGTTTTTACAAGTTTATTTGTGAACAATGACACTGAAAATTAAATATTTTGTATGCATTGTATTGTGTATCAAGAATTACTAGTTAGCAAAAACTCAACACATACATGTTAAGTTCTTTTTGACAAAAAAGACTCAACACAAAAATTTGGTGCGGCCACCAGACATTTCCGTAGAAACGCTTATGTTTACGATGCGGCCTCAGGACAATTTTCCGTGAGAACCACTGGTCTAGAGACTCCAATTACTCGACATCTCAACTACTCGAGTATCGAGTAGTAAAATTTTAAAATACTCGAGTACTCGAGTATACTCGAGTAGTTTCAGATGTACCAAACATATATTTTTAATTCGAATTTGTGTATATAAATAGATGATAAGTAAATAAAAAAATATATTGAATATCATTAAAACATTTATTTCAATTTATAGCACATATATTTCAACAAATTTTCAATTAATTTTAAGTTTTGTTTTTATATTTCTCGCAGAAGAAAAAACTGTCGACGATTATTACTAAATCGAGTACTTGGAAAATGGACGAGTATACTCGAGTATCGAGTACTCGATAATCGAATTGGAGTCTCTAGTAGGGTCCTTATACGTACATGCGCCAAAACATTTTACGTGAGAGCCACTGGTCTTAATACAAGCATTTATGAATATATATTGTTTATGAGTCAGATACGAATAATGTGATATCTTAAAACGTGTTTCAAAAAATAAAAATCAACATAAACATACTCATTGGAAAACCATCGCATACTTCTTAATTGAACCCTATTGGCTAGTCTTCAGGCTGATTTTATTTTTTGCTGAACTGTCCCCCGCTGATTGTTCCGCTAATATTTACCTTGTGGCCATTCCAGATACGTAATGAACAGTAATATTTCAATAAACCACCGTCATGTATGCTAATGCTGCTTAATGTATGCAGTAGAGGTCTGCACGGGCTTGGGCTTGGACCGCGGGCCTTACCCGGCCCGGCCCGGGTAACGAAGGTTTTGATTCGGGCCCGGGTCGGGCTCGGACCCAGGCACACAAAAAATATAACAAAAATCGGGCTATTTCCGAATGAGCTCACCATTATCGTAAATTTAAATTTGATATCAATAATAAACTTCACGTACTCGTTACAGTCATCTTTCCGACGCCTTGTTCGTTATTTAAAAACCTTATTTTCCCTTATGAACACCACTATATTATTTTTTAATGGATAGTCTTCTGTTGAGGAGTTGGTACAATACGTATAATAAATTTCATAATATGATCCCAAATTTAGAATTCCTTAAATGTATTTTGAAAAACTGCACACACGATAATTGGTGAGTCAATTTGTCGAAAAAAAAATCGGATTTTTTTCGGGCAAGGATGAAAAATGTCGGGCTCGGGTCGGGTTCGGGTAAGATTTTGGAATGGGCCTTGGGCTCGGGCCGGGCCGGGTTGGAGGTTTTCGGGCTCGGGCCGGGTAAAATTTCAAAATTTCGGCCCGTGCAGACCTCTAGTATGCAGTAATATGAATATATAAATGTGATTTTATTATCTAAAATGATCCCCTTTGGAAGATTTTTAAATTAACATAATAATATGATTTTAGAAAATGACAATCATAAACGTTGTGATGTCACAATGTATGATCACATGTTTGTGTATTTTATTACATCTTTGGAAACAATATGATTGAATAAAGAATCTATTTGGTTTTTTTCAGGGCTGTGGATTCGTTTAAAAACTTACCGACTGCAATTTTATATGGACAAAAAAATGACTGCTTTTTTCCTATGCGTAATCTGAATAGAAAATGCATACAGTATATTATAGTCTTGTCATTAAGCATCAAACTGTATTATCTGTAAGCGTCTAACCTAACCTAACCTACCAACTCCGATTTCATATGAAAATAAAATGACTGCTTTTTATCTATGCGTAATCTAAATAATAAATGCATGCAGTACCTACATATATAACTATGTAATAGTTGGACATAAATAATGAAGATTGGTTAAGAAAAGGTGAAGACCACAATTCAAACGTTGCCTAAAATATCCTAGTCCTTAGCTGCGATATATTTTTTAGCTATTACAAGTAACCACTGTCTAAATTTATTATCTGCAATGCAGCACACACACATATACACAGTCTCTCAATTATTTGGCCTTCAGCAAATTTGCGGCGTCATACGGTGCAAGGACGGACCTATTCGTATAGGTCCGTAACCGGCCTTTGTTGATTGCATTAATGACAGCATTAAATAGCATTTCTAGAATCAGTAACGTATAGGGTTTGCTAATTATTTAGAGTCAGTAATGCACACTTGAGTGCCTTGGCCTCCAAGTCCTGGGCAAATGCTCCCGAGACAACTCCATACTCGCAAACAGAACAGATACGCTTACGGGTCGTCTTAGCTGGGCGAATCTGGGCGAGGCGATCCGGCGCGGCTTTGAAAGCGGCAGAGTTTTAAAATATCAAACGGTCCTCGCCCATGCAAGTGTCATATGTAGGCGAAGCGAACCGGTCAGGACGGCATATGTCGCAAGTCGCCTCAAGTGCGCACTCATGGCGCACGCGAATCGCTTGAAAATATGAAACGGTCCAAGCTCACCAGAGCGTTAATTGCGTCCGGCCGAGCGATGGCACATAAGACCTTTGATCAACTACGTTTTAAATTGACTGGATTCGTCTAAATTCGGTTGCCGGTTCGCGTCGCTTACCTAAGACACGGGGTTAACGTTGTTACGCCACGGGACACGATCGCTGATACCGAATGTAAGGCCGTGGCGGGTGGTGGTTGGGAGTAGTTTAGTTTAGTCTCTCAGAGCATGCGCAGATATAGAGAGTGCGCATATGAGTTTAAGTTTGAGGATTTTTTTACTAAAAATACACACACGCATAATATATCTCTCTGCCTGCGTATAAAGCGTATTGAGCGAATGCTGACCAGTGGTCGTGTCACCTGATTATAATTTGTACCAATAAATAATCTTCACAACCTCTTCTGAAGATAGTTTTCAAGCAAATCTCTCCACTATGTTGTGACCCTTACCTGACTTACCTCCTTTATCGAATTCCACACGTTTACTTATAAATTTTCACAATGACCATTCGGCTACAGAATCGCATTTGAAATCCATTTTTCGACAAAGTAAAAACGAAGCGTTTGCGAAATGAACACCGTTACAGTAAATATGTGTGTTGTCATTTTTATTATTATTTTCGTCTAATTTATTGGCAGCACTGTAATCCTGGAATTTCTGTATCACACTTCACGACCAAAAAACACCGGGGGCGACCGATGATTAAGTTCCACCGCGCCTATTAAAAATATGGTAAAAAATAAGGTCAATCACCGAAATCCATTGTCTTACCTCCCAGCGAGCGACTAGCATTAAATATTATTTAGATTTTTACTAATTGAATAAAATTCATTAGTAATTAAGAGCAGCGTACCAGAAATATCGTAGTACTCTCTTAACGACCACTTCAAAGAATACATCCGATTGCTTTTTTTGCACAGGAGATATGTTTTATGGACTACGGGATAATGATAGATACAGATAACATTCTTAATAGTCAAATTAATTTTTGTACATATTACTCAACTTCTGATTCAACTTTAAATAAATCCAGGGCTGTCGAGTCAGTAAAAAAACGTCCGACTCTAATTTCAACATTTACCAAAACCACGACTCCGACTCCAACATCGACCAAAAATACGACTCCGACTAAAAAAAGTTAGTTAGTTAGTTAGAAAGTTAATATCGTCACTTTTTTCCCTAATTTTCCTATTTATGTGTATTCAATTAAATATCAACCCTATCAATGCGGCTAAAAGTCAAATTTTACATATTAAATGCAAAAATAAAAAGTTCAAACTTTTCAAAATTTCCGACTCCGGCTAAAACGCCGCGACGACTCCGACTCCGGCCAAAAAGCTCCGACTCCACAGTCCTGGTTATTTCACGTGAACATCAAATATTATATAACTGCAATAATGCAGTGATGCACAACCTGCGGCCCGCAATGACAAATATCAATCACCTTTTTTTTCAGAACTTTTTCCGGACAATGAAAGAATACTATAAAACAGTAAAATTTTCAATTTTATATACACTAACAAATCGATAGTTTTACTATGCGGCCCTCGAGCTATCTGAGAATTGATTTTCTGGCTCTCCTCCCAAAAAGGTTGTCCATCACTGCAATAGTACAAAACAACAAAGAACGACATACTATGCAAAGACAGTAAAACTCCGATTTACTTGGTTGATTGAGACAGGTTTTTGGTTAATCCAAATATAACCAGAATGAAAATATTAGATCTACCCAATAGTCGGAGATAATCTAAAATAATGTTTTATACGCTTCCTTACATATTTGTTGAATTGTGTTACAAATATAGCTTTAAACCACTTTTCAAAAAGATAGCCTTGATAATTATTGTAATTAAATTTTCCATAAGTCACATCCTATTGAGTTTAGCTTGGTAGTTGGCACTTTGAGATTCAGTATCACATCTACCCAAGATGAAAATCAATTAAACGGATATTAATTATTATGGCATTTCAGTCAAAAAGGTAACGGTGAGAAATTCTAAAGATATCATTAGTAATTTCTATGCATTTTAGTGTCTAAACTTTTAGACTCTGAACAGGTCTTCTCAATTTCATATTTGTGATTCATTAAAAGATGTCTGGATGATTTTGACAACCTCGTTGTATAATTACTAATATTGCAATGGCCATAGAGAACTATCAATGACCATAAATCTTGAGGAAAGCGTTCAATATATTTAATGTTATCATAACGGGTAACTGTAAAAAAACTGAATGTATTAATATTGAAATAATAAATCACCTCACGTAACCGGCGAAAAAAACGTCGCTCCGCAGTGTTGTCAGCAAAAATAAATAAAAACCCTAAATGTCAATAAAGCGGACGCAAATTGCATACCATAAAATTTACTCGGACAAAATTTGCATATCATCAGAAAATTATATTTTTGACACATATTAAAAAAATAAAGCGTTGTATAAAAAGGTGAGAATAATTGGTGGCAGTAAAATATATCAAGACTGTAAAAAGCGTGGTCATGGAAGGCGAATAAGTTTATGTATTATTTTTATATCGTTATATATAAAAAGCAAAAGGTATACAAAGTTAAGTTCAATACCATTTCATTCTTCTTAAACGTTGAGCATGCAATTTATAAGGACGTGGATTGAAGTGTGTCAAAGTTAGGGCAAAGCCTGCCAACTGTCAGTGGAGCCGCTTAAAAACTTACGAACTTTACAATGTTTGATCAATTTGATGAATACTCCTGCTGATAAATGCATACTGACGCTCAAGATTTTGGTATAGAGATAATAAAAAAAATGTCAGGTGCGTGTTCGAGTTGGATTCGGTTGGGGAGCTAACGAATTCGAATCCCAGTCCGGGAAGTTTCATATTTCAATTGAATTATTGATTTCTGGTCGGAGACATAGGTGTTTGATTTGTCCAAAAATTCACTAACACACCAATCCATTCATACAACATGGGATGTAGCGATAGCGATTTGCTTACCACTAGTTCTATCCTTTCTATCCCTTATATCTTAGAAAAAGAGAGTTTGAGCCACTGAGGGAACAAGATGTTCTCGTAGAAAACTTATGTTCTGATACACTTGATTAGGTGCCCATACGTTCTACATTGGTAATGGATATGGATAAAAGTAAACTAAATATATTAATAAAAAGCTCAACTCTTAAACCATACAATTATAGGAAAACCGATCTGATTTGAAGTTAAATCATGAAAACTTTTATTGATTGAATTGACATTTACTTAGTAGAACTCCAGTATAACACGGTGAAAAAAGAGCAATGTATTTTAGTGCGACTAAAGCGAAAATACATTGCTATTTTTTCACCGTATTAAATTTTTTTGCAAATTTGCGTGTACGAAAATTTTTAGTCACCGAACGAAAATAAACAATGTTTATGTAAATGAATATTTTAAAATTTACAAATACAAATAGAATAAAGCCTAATTTATAGATTGGCATAGTTTTCACTGCTATAATAAAACGCCATATGTATTTCATACTCAAACATTCAAACCACAGATTTACAGCCTGCTTAAGATGCCTGTTCTAAAAAGCAAATTAGCTATTTATGAATTCGGATAAAATAATTAAAACGTCGAATGCTTGTCACAAAAAACTGTTTTATTGTGGCATAGTTGTGTCAACATCTCCACTGAACAAATAAGTAATAAACTCTTTATGAGATGTCTCTATTAAAAACGAAAAATTGTAATAAATTTAAAAGGTGTGTTCATAAATTTATCAAGGTCACAAAAATAACGGTATGCAGAGCTTAACGTATCATATTCGGATTAAAAACAATTCAGGCGGTAATAATATATTCTTTAAGGTGGCAACTTGAATGATATGTAGACTCAAACACATATTTAAATGTATTATATTACGTCCCGTGGAAGAGATAACGAGGTTTCAGGTTTACATAGCATGAGCTTTAAGTCGAGGATGATAGATTGCGGCCCAGTGACCAAAAGCTTGTTGTTTATTCGCAAATAATGGACGACATAACGGTTATGTCCTGAAAGCTTTTAAGCAAAGTGCTTCCTTGACACTTAAAGGATCTTTTCGCAAAATCATAAATTAATATTTTACCGCTGAAGATAACTTTGGGAATTTTTCGTGTTTTTTTTTGACTGGTTTTTATTTTTATCATTCGTTTTTGTCTTCAAGTCTGAGGCTATGTCCACAGTGACAAGCGTACATTTTGGCGTAGCCTTGCGAGACTAATAGTAATAGCACAGTATATTTGAACGCCGAAGAAAGCGCTGTTAAATTTCAAACTGATTTGACTACGGTATTTACGCTGCGCTTCGACTTCTCAGACGGCACCATCGTTAAAGCCATTGCAGAAACCTTAGAGTATGGAGCAAGTCTCGCCACGATACGCCAAAATTTACGCCTGTCACTGTGGCCATACCCTGAGGGAAGGCAGAGATACTACCATTATGAATTATGGTGAACAAGTCATGGCAGGATGTTGCTGAACGAGGTATCTGTGTTTTCATCGTCACAACTTGATTATAACGAGAAGTAGCGGATATCGATTGAGTCATCTTCTAAGTCACACAACTCCAAAAATGACGTCACATGATTAGCGGTATTTTGTTCACTCATCCTCTTTCAAAAAATTTCGTTAAATAATTAAACCTTAACCATTCAGAAGCCACGGCGGCTAGGCACGCAAACGCCACGACGAGTTAATTTATAAATACATGTAATATTTTTAATGCAACCTAATGCAGAGATATCTTTAAAATATAATGTAATTGTTTGAAAACCAGTATGTCAAGCCGTTCTCAAGCCTTGGCGTGCAGGCATGCAAACACAACCACGAGCTTATTTATAAATAATTTAATATTTTTATGAAACCTAATGCAGAGGCATCTTTTAAGTGTAATCATTATGTTGAGCAGCTATTGTTTTGTTTGAAATCGAGTGAAACAGTATTAATATGGGCACTGTATTATCGTAAAATTCGTTGGATTGAAACAATGAGTAACGATAATATGTTTTTTTAACAATTATGAAAATAATAAATCATTTTTAGTACTTATTCCACATTCAATTTATTAGATCAGGATCAATGCCATTCCACCAAGTATTGACAGTGAACACCTTAAAAGAATTTTTTAACAGTGTTTCATATTTTTTCAGAATTCCATGTTTCGAAATTTATCACTTAAAAGAGTTTATTGATTATAATAATAATAATAACACTTCCTAATTTACAATTTTTTTTAAAACTGAAATAAAACTTGATCCTGTACACATGTACTATATTATATTAAAATAAATGATGTTATGATTGTGTGAAGTCTCATTTTCTATCTTTCCGATTTATCCTGACCCTAATAATAAGCGATGTAAAGGGGTCTTTTTATAAGGACGCTTAGTTTTGAAATGTAAATAAAACAAGTTGTTTGTGAGATTTCGACTAAATTTTAATTTCATTTGTAAGTATATTTTACGGCATTAAATATGGAATATAGCATCAAATGTCTGCCAATATCCATTCATTATAAAATGGGCCATGACATTTTTGACAAATTTGGTTAAACTTCCAACTGCTCCAGAACCCAATCAGGCGTTGTCTGCGGTCGTTTACCTGAAGTTCCTTGGTTAGTTGGATTTTATACGGGTGCAGAAATAAGGCCCGATTCAAAATTCGCCAAGTTGAAGTCGCAGAAAAGCCAAGTTCTTGTGAACAACGAGAAATAAGCTGCCTTAGATTTTCCTGTACACTTTCACACACAGCAGCAATGTTTTCACCAGATATTGTATTTTGATGACGTACAGGTAGGTGTTGGCCGATTATTTACCAAACTGGTTGACTCAAATTTGGCCACTAAACAATGAATAATCTACTCAGCAGGACAAAGTAACATATTTTGAGCGTCCCTATTGAAATACCCTTTACATATTCTATTGACGACACTCAAAAAAATAATATATGTTATTGTAATATCGATAGCAATCTTGTTTGTACGTATATCCATGAGTTGATAAATCGTTCGCAACAAAGAAAGACAAATAAGCAATTTGTCCAGTTGGATGAATGTCTATTCAATGAGAAAAAGCTGAACTACTCACTGCAGATAATCAGTTTGACATTAACGACTACAAAAATCACGTCTGTTGTAATAATTTTGCAAACTCAATGAAATTTGACTCGATATTTAATATACTGTAAAAAGGATAATTTAAAACCCGTTATTTTTTTAACGATGCGCTATTATAATAAACCGACGTTGAGATAAGCAAATCTTTGTGAATGAAATTCATTTGACTCCTTGAAGTTTTTTATAAGATTCTTTTGATAGTATTCAGAAGTAAGTTCAGCAGTCAAAAGACCAGTGGTCGAGTGGTTAACGCTGCTGGGCTTTCTTTCACTCAGCTGCATATCCACGGGCTCAAATACTGGACTAGAAACATTTGTTAAAAGAATTTTCAATTAATTAAATATCTCGACTGAAATTAAAATCGTTTGAATTTTGTTATTTTTTATGAGCTTTGTAACTAACGACCTGGTTTTCATTATTCGGCATCTTCAGGCATTTGCGTACGAAGTACGAATGAACTTATATTTTTTCAAATCTTAATAAGAGAATGTCTGGAGTTTTCATACTTTCCTTTATTATCCACTTTTATTTTTATTTTTAACAACTCCCGCTCACAATGTGGAGCATATTAGTGGAGTTTACCTCTACAGGAGTTTTCTATGAAAACTGCTTGTACTCATCCGATCCTCAACCAAAACCAACGAAGTTGATACTCGACCTCGAACCCGACACCCCACATTCACCAGCGACAGTTTCTTATCGCCATCCATCTTCCTTTACGCTCTCCAAATAGAAAGACTGACCTCTGACTTCAAATCAGTTCTTAATTAAAAAGTAAGTGGAGATTCTTCATACAGTCGATTGCTAAGCGTAAGGTATATAAAATATTTAAATGTGTAGTTGATAACTTAAATGGAAAAATAAGTTCAATTCTCAACGTATGAATTTGTCAAAACATTAGTTTAAGTTATAAATACACAATCGTAAATAAATTCTTGTTAGTAAAATCAAATGGAAACCATCTACTTCACGAGAAATGAATTTATGATTTCAGATAAGAGTTACCGTTGATCGCCAAGTCAAGTGTTGGTTTCACATCGTGCAGTACCAAGATGTTATCCACGCCTGTCGAGGTGTAAATATGTATTAAATACATATTGCAATAATAATACTCTGAAAGATCCAGCTATAAATTTATTATAATACGTGAATACTACATAAATACTTAATACTTTTATCAAGTATGGAAGGATATGCAATTTTAATGTCACAAAGTCTCAGCAGATGTGTGCAACAAAATTGTAGATTTTCGTTTATTGTTTAAATAGTTGAAGTGGTTCTCAGTTTTTCCAAAATTTTTGATACATATTTATTTATCAATTGATAATAACGCATGAAAGTGTGTTTATTAGGAATCAAATTATGGGATCCTTAAACCGGGTGGACAAAAACCCAACATTGATTGCCAAATTGTGTATTTGCTTAGTCATCTCAAAAATCATTTTTTTGAATGAGTTACAAAAATATTTTTAAGAAATAATTGGAAGGAGGTGACAGAGATTCAAATGATAGACACATTTAATTGAATTTTATGTACTTAAAAAAATGTTTTTTATTCAATAACTCCACTCCGTACACGATGCTTATGACGTACATAATTGTGTAAGTATAAAATCTATGACCTGAAACTCAAAATCAAATGAATGGTGAAGGTATCGTCATTCCTTCATTCATTCATTCGATATACAACAAATTCAGTTGAACAAAATGTACATTCAAGGTCAAATGTTTAAATTTGAAGTTACATACTGTTCCATTCTCATTCAATCCGTCAAAGCCCTAAAAACTTGTAAATCGATATTATATTGTTTTTTTTAACCATGTCCGCTCATGTCAAGCTTGGAGCATATGAAATCCTAACGGAGCTTATCTCAACATATATTTTTCTACGAGAACTGCTTGTTATTCAGTTGCTCAATCTGTCTGCTTCGTAGAGAGTAGGAAATGGAAAGGATACGAGGACTCAGGACAGGACTAGTGGTAAGCCAATCGCTCTCGCTATGCGTCGCTTTTTGGGATAGGAAAGGTGGGAGGGAATTTTCAACAATACAAACACCCATGCCTTTGAACAGATTTATCGACTGAAAAAATCTTTTCAGTCGATAAATAAAAGGTTTTTCATTCAAAATTCAATTTCTGCCCCAATTTATAACACCAAATTTGATAAAATTGTGATTCAGAACGAATCAAATTATTGACGCGCAAATGGCCGACAGCGTTCATTAATTTCCTTTGTAGTGTCAACCTGTGGAATTGCGTGAACGATAACACGTCTCGTGATATATACTTAGTTCTTTTCTTAAGCTTATCGCTTATATTAATTGAATTTGAATTTTGACAGCTCTGTTAAGGTAATGAAGCAAATCTGCCAAGAAGCACGTAGCTCTTTCAGTTAAATCAACTATAAATGAACAGTTGGGTTTATTTTGTTTAATGATCATTTAGTCTTATTAAGTGATGATTCAACTTTAGTGATGGATTAGATGTTGGACCTACCACATACGGTAATTAGCGTAATTAAGATAAAGCAGAAACAGTTAAGCGTCTGAAAAACTCTTCGACACACCGTTCAGAACACGGAAAATTCTGAAAATTCAGTTTCATTTACATATATTATATTTATAAAACAAATTGACAGTTCGTTACCTTACTTTGAAAAGGTTCTAATTGAAATTTTTGCCTAAAATGACCTGTTGGTCGGAAAAGCTTCTATTTACCACATTATACCATATATCAGGAGGTAGTTTTTAAAAGTGGTCAAATCCATTTGTTGAAAAACTGAGAATGTGAGATATTTTTGTTACCTTTTCCTCACAAATTAGTGTTTACTATCAATATTTAAAAAATATGTTTTAAATTAAAGAATTACGGATAGTGTTCAAACATTTCCATGTCAATAAAAAAGGTCTCAAAAGTTTAATCTAAAACTGCTAGTTGAAAAAAAACTATTTTGAAATTGACCACTTTTGAAAATTACCTCCATATATGAATTTCAGAATTATCTACATATGGTTGAATCACTGAGTTAGCAGAATTCCAGAGTTGCACTGCATCTGCACATTTTTTTTTCTTAATTTATTTGACAAAGTTCTAAGATTGTCATCATAAGATCTATAAGATCATTATTTCTCAGCAAGAGTTGTGAAGAATTTGCTTAAAATTAGTAATTTGAAACATTTTTACTTGCTCATTGTAACATGTGAATTTTAATCTATCGAAACTTCAAACGCTCTCATATCTTAAAAAAGTGTCAAGAGCAGTTAGAACTTTTTCAAAGTAAGGTGTCGAGTTGTCGTACTTATACAATCTAAATAACGCTGTAAACATATTAGTTAATTGGAACATCTCTACTTCGTCTATTTCATTTAACGTTTGATATATCTGAAAGGGAATTCAGGAAAAGGAATTATTCTTACAACCATAAATTAGTTTTTTTTATCTTGCTAAACGCTAAATTAAAATTTAAAAATGCTACAAATAATTCAGAACGATAATCTTTTTTATTCAGGTTTACGCTAAAGAATTTTTAAACAATGGAGCTTTAAATATGAGAAATAATCATCGTATCAGATTTCACCTCTGCTTACATCCTTACAAATATTTATGACGCTATTTTTTTTAAAATTGAATACACCCATTTCCTTTTAATATAAAATTAAATACGTCTAGAATGACGAGATTTAACTTGAAAAACTAAAGAGTACATCAAATACTAGATCACCAGTTGTAACTAGGGTTTCCAATCCCGAGGATTTTAAGAAACTGATGAATCCCGGGATTAGAAAGCATAATCCCGAAATTTTCAGTTTTGATTTTTTTGTCAAGCATATACGATTTATTATCAAAAAGCCGTAATATTACGTGTACTTGCACCTGCCATCTTTGGAACAACGGATGCTCGCGAAAAATAAATTATTTACGTTATGCATTGATGACAGCATCGAATATACAATATTGTTTTGAAATGAATTAAGAAGACGAAAAATATCAAGTAACAAAACAGGAGCTCATTAATGGTGATAAATGCATACAATTCTAAAATTGATCCTTACATCCTGGGTGGTTACAGATTTGTCTTGAATGAAAAACCAAATACATCACCCGATCCCGGCCTGAACACGAAATTTTTCCAACATATACCGTACAAAATCCGAAATTTTATTTTCTGCTGTGGATCTTTGTAGGATTTGAACATGAAACTTTTGAACGGTAAGAAGCGGCGTTTCTACGAACCTTTCGCCGAGTACGCCCAACGATATTAAATAATAAAGATCTTAATAATAGTAAAACATTTTTAGTATTTATTCCACATACAGTTTATAAGATCAGGACCGGTTTCGCTCATGGCGAGCATTATCATTTATTTGCATGCATTTATTTAATTCTGCGTAAAATTAAAAATATTCCAATATATTGCGTTTATCAAATCTCTCTAGGGTAGGTTTATATTCAGTAAAGAAATATCAACTCATAATTGTTTCAAATTAAAGATATTGAAGAGTTTTGAAAAAAATTCCAAATCGCTTCTAGCGATCTATGAATTGTTGTTTGCTGATGTAAAAAATACTACATTATTGTGTTCGGCTTTAATCATTCAACACTGCTTTATGACGTGTTATTATGTTTGACCCGATTGTTGTGATCAAAACAACCATTAGTTCCTTCGCAATTTAATTAAAACTGACTAATCAATGAAAAAAATACACGCCGAAAGTTATTTATATCTAATAATTTGCCTCCAGATTTGAAAAACATAACAGCAAAATTTATCCTGTTCGATAAATAAACTTGTTTTTTTATGAGAAAATATTTTTTAAATTACGAACATTGTATGTAACGGATATTTTTTTATTCGTTTGTTACTTCAAAAAAAAAATGACGCATCGTTGCATTTTTTAAGCATAGTAAAATATGCAAGAGTTATTTAATTTTTTAAAATTCAAATCGTTTATTCAAAAACTGATTTTAGATTATAAGAGGCGGGTCCATTTTGCTAAAGATATATATACAATTATACACGGGTTTGGGCATATGCTTTAGATTAGTGATGCACTAGCTGCGGCCCTCAATGACATTTTGTACGGCCATCAATGACAAATATCAATCATCATTTTTCTTCAGAACTTTTTCCGGACAATGTAAGAGCAAACGTAGTTTACCCATGCGGCCCTCGAACAATCTGAGAATTGATTATCTGGCCCTTCTCCCAAAAAGGTTGTGCATCAATGCTTTAAATGAATTTGGCGAACATCGGACTGTTGACTATTCGTGGGCGAAGACTGTTGACTATTCATAGTATCTAAAGAAATTAATGAACAATGGAAAAAAAATACAAAAATAAATAGGCCAAATGTTTCTTCTATATATAACTTCAGATCAATTACAACATTTGTATGTGTAATGGGAGTATATTTTGCCATGACTAATTTTACTTCGGCGTTACGCATAGGCGCAGCAATAGGAATCACAACGCAGGTATTACCGAAATCTGTGCCCCGGTATTTCATTCATTTTTTTAAATGCCGATATACCAGCATTTAAAAAGTAATTATTAAGAAATTATAATATAGAATGGTTTATAAAAGATAACAGGTTTAGCGCGTGACCGCTCGTTGGATGTGCTTGTTGAATAAGCACGTTTCGAAAATTGCACATTTGATCACAGAGCTATAATAAAATCAACAATACCCCGATATAGTAATTTAGTTCAATATAGTAAAGTTTTCTAGATCGACGTTGATGGAATGTGGTGCTCTTTAACGAATTATTCAGTTGATTGAATGATATACGGATTATGTATTTATTGTTTCCTGTGGTATGTATATTCGTGGGTAATTAGTAATAAATATTGACAATTGAAAGAAGTATTTAACGTCTGTCAGATTCATCGTATGTTCCACCAAAATATAGTAATTTTATCACATTCAAGTTTTACACTTCCAGCCTGTGTGCTTAATATTGGTGCAGTTTTTGTAAAATTACCTTTGATTAGCGGCCCATATTAATTGCTTCCAACGTCAATTGGTAATGCTAGCCATGAGAGAAACCGGTCCTGATCCAATAAATTGAATGTGGAATAAGTACTAAAAATGTGTTATTATTTTTATTGTATTTGGCAACTAAATTATTTAGTTTAAATTTGAATCGTTTGAGTTTTTTTTACTTTTCCACGAGTTTTGGCTAAAGACCCGGGGTTCACCTTTCGGCATATTCATGCAGTTCAAGTGGACGAATGAACTTGAACTGAGATGAACTAAGACCTAAGAGTTTTCTGTAAAATTGTATTTAATCATTACTAAAGAAACTTTAGGATAAAAGTCAGAAGATATGTACTTCTAAAATATGTGTCACTGTTCAGCACAATTTTAACTTTATTATCAAAGTCTGGAGATGATTCTTAAAAAAGCGAAATACTTTTCACTTTTTTAAAACCATACGTGGAATAACAACAATATCAATTTAATTCAATATTTTTTTTATTCTTAATGACTATCTATTGAGGGCTGAAGTTTCACGAACACACCGCGATTAAAAAGCGCCAAGCTAATGCTACAAAAGCAAAATTGTACTTTTTGCCTGATGCTAGGAGGAAACTATCCATAAAGAGTAAACTTCTCCTATATACAGCAAAATCTCGTCCAATTATGGTGTACGCCACACCAGTGTTGGCGTCTGCTCACCAAAAGCATCTGAAGACTCGTCAGGTTGTTCAGAATAAGTCATTGAGGCAATAATGTGATGCTCCATGGTTCGTGCGTGGTTCGCTGTTACACAGAGATTTACGTGTGCCCACTATTCGCGAATTCGTTCGTGAAACCTCTAAAAAGTTTCATAAGGCTGTGGGCCTTCACGATAACCCAACAATCTCTTGCTTGCAGAATTATGACGAGAAGGCCTCAGAGAATCGAAATAAGCCGAGAGCTATTCTTCTCGATGACCCTGCCTAGGTAGAGATGCAATATTAAACTGACTTCTCAACTGTAGCGATCGCGCCCTCCTGTCGGAAGCACTGGGAAGGGAATGTCAACAAATAAAATTCATGAGTTAAAACATTTAGAGACGAAGGAGACTGAAAGAACTTTGGCGCTAACACTCCTTAGAACTTGATGCTCCGTCAAACTGATATCCAAAAAAAAAAACAAAGAGATAATTAGAGTTAAGGTATAAACAGTTATCATAAAAGCATTTCTTAATATTATATATACAAAATTAGGAATCTAATAAAATGTAGCACACCGGGAGTGGGTATGTTATAAAATTTAAGTGTGTCACGATATTATTTTGCATTTAAAAAAGCGTAAACGAAAAAGCTTAGTGACCCAATAAACCTGTCGGTAGAATTAAAAAACAATGTCTCGCGGTATAGTGAAAGATTTATCGGCATTTTATAACGGAATAAAACAATAAATAGTATTCTTACGAATACATATATTATCTTTACAAAAAAATCTAACTACTGTACCTTGTGTTTTACTAGACCCATGACTAGTTTTTTCATTCGTATGAAAACAAGTTTGCGATAAAAAACGTTAACAAATAAAACATACTATTATTACCAATGAATTAAGTTATGCAAAAAACATAGTTTAGGCGGCGGAGATGAGAAATGATGGTGGGCTGTTTGTTTTGATATGAATTATTGTGAGAATAAAATGATAATTATGGTTCAATTGTTAAAAAATACACGCTATCTTTTTTATAAAAAAATGTATTGTTCAAAAATAACCGTTCATTACACGGGAAAGCATTTATTAAAATTAAAGTAACTCCAGATTAGAATCATACGTTATTAAATTAGATAACAAATGAAGATTAAAATAACAGTCCCATCCTTTTGTTAATGCCAGATTCCATCCCAATGTGAAGCATATTGATTCGAATAAAGCTTCTCAACAAAACGTCGTAAGTAAATGGCTCAAACTGTATATTCAGAGGGGTTAAAGAAAGAAAAATTCTGATAAAGTGGCGGCTGGCGACAGAGTATTAGGGAGTACAAAAAAAGATTCAACTATTTTTCCGTACTACGGACAGCCAAAAAATCATAAGACTGGCACTCCGTTGGTATTGCGAACATCTGAATTGAAAGTCCATGTTATAGAAGTGTTTTAAAATCCAATGAATTGGAAAGAACTCTTGCAAAAATAGTTGAATCTTTTTTTGTACTCCCTAATACTCTGTCACCAGCCGCCACTGGTAGCAAGCTATGAGTTTTTTCTAGGCATCACTAAGAGGTGGTGGGAGAAGTATGAAAACACCGCAGCTATACGTGCTTTTGGATACAAATTCATGAATCTGATGAGTACAAGTTACCTCCCGGCTACATAATGGAAGATAGCGTATTCATTGGTTTAATAATATATAATGACAAATTAAAGGATAAAATCTGAAATCTGAAATCATTATCTCTCATTGAAATTAATGATTGAATGATTATAATAATTATTTTTTAAGTATAAAAATACCTATAAACTTTTTATGACTAGATCAGTAAATAAATACATAATATTTTTATTTTCAAAATGGTTAATGTTTTTGAGAAGAAAACGATTAAATATATGGTTATAGAACCATATTGAGAGGTAAAACAAATCCGCTCACAAGATCACGGGTTCGAATCCAAAGTTCAGTTTTTTCAATTGATTTATTGATTTCTGTTCGAAGGCATAGAAATCTGTGTTGACCGAAAATAACCCTCCCACTCACCTTATACTAAAAGTGGGGCGTAGCAGGGTCGATAAAGTAAGCACTGGTCCTATCCTAGCCTTATCCTTCAATCCCTACTCTCTTCTAAAAGAAGAAGTTGAAGAACTGAGTAACACGCTATTCTCGCAGAAAAAAACTTATATTATGATATGGTTTAAGAAAAAACCTACCGGTATGTTTTAGCACACTATGAGTATGTCAAAAGAATCATTACTGCATCGTTTAGTTGTATATCGACAACTAAACTAGATTATTGTTTAAGAGTCTAATATGCATATCTTGTATTAATCCATTGGATAGATTTAAGTAATTTTAATCTTAGCATTGACGCCACACTTTAAAATAACGTGTCATTATCGAGAAGTGGTTTATTTGGTCCAGTTTTGATAAGCAATCTGTCGTGAAGCGAATTTGTAGATCGTAAAGTGTGTTGGCTAATCTATTTGTCTCAATTTTTGAATAATCCTCTGTCAAATTGGGTCGATGACACTGATTTAAAATCTCAATTGCTATTATCCAATATGGACTATGTAGTATAGCTAAAAATTATCAAGCTAGACGACTTTTAGAAGGAGTGTCAAACGTAATACAGACGTAGTCAATGTTCGAAAAGACCAAGTTTCTGATTAATGGTAATAATAGTCTCGGATAAATTGACACTGCATATTTGATGAAATAATTTATCAGTCGGTCTGTCTGTCAACAGAAAAAAACTGTGCGCATTTTATCTGGATGAGTGTCAACGTCATTCGCTCTTGGGCTCGAGTCCCAGTATAGGCAGTTTTAAAATTCAATCGATATATTGATTTCTATCCGAAAGCATGGGTGTCTGTGTTGTCTGGAATTACTCTCACACCCACAAACTAAATTTAAAAAACAGGGAATAGCGAGTGCGATTAGCTAACTACTAGTCATGCCCTATCTCTACTCTCTTAAATAGAGGTTGAGCAACTGTGTCACTCAGTTACGTTCTCATATAAAAACGGTCGAGATAAACTTCGTCCAAATGCTCCAAATTTGAAGCGGTTTTTTTTTTTTTAAATTTGTGACATAGAGAAAGATAGAGAGAGAGATATTATAATTTAAAAATACATAAGTATCCCAAAATTTCAAAATTCTACCCGGTCCAATCCCGGGCTTATTTCCAAACACCTTACCCAAAACCCATAATTTTTCAATTTGAATTTGGCTCCGTTTCAAAATTCGTTCTTTTTTCGATTTTTTTATGAATATTTAAATATTGAACCACCAAATTATTATATGCGTGTAATTTAGTTTTACAATTATAGCGTGTACATCCAGTAGTAATCGAAGATAAGAAACGAAGACGAAAAATCTATTATCTTGATCATAGAAGTGTGGATATGGTTAAAAAACTGATTTTATCAGACGATTTTCGCATGCATCTCAAAGCATACCTTTTTTACAAGTCACATAGCATATTTTTATTGTAAGTTATAATAGTATGGCTTTGTGAAAAAGTTAAAAACACCCGACACGGGTGTGTGTTTCGTATATTGAACAGCCACTAGCATATGTAGTTGTATCGCAAGTGAAACACAAAATCCTGACCAGATCTGTATGCTTTGTAAGACATATTTCAAAATTTGCATAATTTTTGCATTAGACTCATGCTTCGAAGATAGTGTATCGAATCAAAGCGCCGTTATTCTAAGAACTCGTCTAAGCGTTTATAGTAAAATGATTTCAAGAGATTTTTCCAAACAGGATATACACGAGAGCATATTTTATGTAAACAAATAAAACATATTTTTTATTACTTCTATCAAAAATATTGTATAATGATCAGGGTTGGCTTCTTTTATTGCGAGCAATGTCAACAAATTGATTGTCAACTGATTGATTGTCAGCTGATTGATTGTCAGCTGATTGATTGTCAACTGATTGATTTTCAGTTGACAAAGCTCGCAGTGAGGTCTACGGGCTCAAAATTACAATCCATAAGTACTTAAATAATTTTCCATATACGTCGCTGAAACCATATTTTTTTAAACACGACACTTACTCTACAAAAGGTCAATTTCAAGTGCTGCCTGAATGATTAATTCATTGGAGATATTTAGTGATAAACAACAAGTTCTATAAAGGGACTTCTATATTAATTTGTGTATGCTTCATATTAGGAGCGTTGGACACGGCAAAGATATAAACAATTAATACGTTAAAAGACGAATACAATAAAAATAAAAGAAATGTTGTTCGATTATTAAACGAATAAAATGGGGTTATATCAATTTCAAGCCGTTAATATTTATTGTTTTTATAATTAAGTGCAACATTAATTTCAGCACACATTTTTGCCGATGGAAAATTTTTACGCCTAGCCAAAAAAACTTCATCCTTTTATATGTAAATATTAAAATTTATTGAACGGTTTTCCTTATAGAGCCCAATCGGGCCACCACACAGCAGAATGGGATTGTTTGTAGCTGTATGATTAATGGAACCAGTATTTTATATGATGGTTTGATAATATAGCGTTGAAGGATGATTGGTCACTGCATAATTATTTATGGTTGGTCTAGTTTTTTTTTGGACCCTCTTAATTGTTTGGAATGTATAATATTCAGCAAAAACTTATCGCCGGAAACGATTTTAAGCATGCATATTTCAGTAGGAAATCACACCTTATAATATTGTGTAGATATAGAACATGCATACTATGGGTCAACCAGTAAATTAATTTGCAATAGATTATAAAATCAAATAATTCAATCAGTGGTGCAGAACCTTTTTGGGAGAAGGGCCAGATAATCAATTCTCATATATATTTTTTGAATTGTTTGTAATCCTTAAATTCTCATATAGTTCGAGGGCTGCATCGTGTATATACAATTTAATTGTTTTATATTGTTCTTCCATCGTCCGTAAAAAGTTCTGAAGAAAAAAGGTGGTTGTTATTTGTCATTGCGGGCCGCATGAAATGTCATTGAGGGCCGCTGGTTGTGCATCACTTACTTAAATGTATAATAAATATACATGAAATGGATAAATTGGTTATTCCACTCGATTGAATTAGTGTATTTTTTGGAAATCTATTTGATGGAGCTTCAAGTTCTAAGGCGCGTTAGCGTTAAAGTTCTTCCCGTCTCCTTCGTCTTTAAGCTTAGTTTTTATATTCAAGTTGCATACTCTTCCTATCGCTGCTGAAAGGAGGGCGCGATCGCTACAGTTCAACAGCCTCAGCTTACTTTTTCTTTGCACCTATGGAGGGACATCGAGAAGAATATCTCGTGGTCTATAACGATTCTCTGAATCCTTCAGTGTGGCATATCCGTAGTCAAATGTCGGCGTCATTCGCTTCGGTTGCGGAGTTTACGGAGTTGGTTCATAATCCAGGCAGTTTCATATTTTAATTGAATTATTGATTTATGGTCTGAGTCATGGATGTTTGTGTTGTCCTTAATTCCCTCCCATACATATTCAATCATATACACGAGATGCAGCGAGAGCGATTAGCTTGCCACCAGTACTGTCCAAGTATAATTTGTATCCTATCCTGATACTAACGCTATTACGAGTCGATTTTTAATTATTTGAAGCTAACAAACTTGCATAGAATATCTGACAATCATCTTTACACTAAATGAATCGTAAACAAAATAGGCAGTGATTACATCCTTTCCATTGTTAGAAAATTAGGCAACATTAAAGGGTTGGGCACTTTACCGTTGACGTAAAAAGAGTATATAAAAAAGATTCTTTTATTTACGTATTATCCATAAGAAAGTCAAAGATATTAGTAGTCTTCTAACGGTCCACCCAGAAAAGACTTCCTATAGGTATAGATAAAGGATTCAAAGTAACGTCAGATTACTCATAAATCTACTGACACACTATCTCTTAATGTAAAAGAATCAGTTATTGTGTCAAACTAGCGTCACAAACTAATAATTACATACAGTAAGAGTTTTTTTTTATCGAATGGTACTATTTATTGTGGTGAGTCATGAGTCACTGATCAACGGCTGTCGTGATTGATTCACTAACAACTACGGATCATGATCAAACAAACAAATAATCTGAGAAGCGTGCTAAATTCAATGCTAAGGTGATGCCATCCCACGTGATTTTCTGATGAACGAGTTGATTAACTTACTTTTTATCGAGTCGGCTTGTTTTGATCTAATCGAAGCATTCCCTGATTCTAAATTTGTCCTAGAAGAGTTGTTCACACGGGTTATTAAAACACACATAATATTGTCCTCCTTTTAACAAAAAGTGTGTACATATTACATATATATTATGACAATTATTGGATTAAAGTCTTAAGATTACACAATTAAGCGGTGTATTACATCTATGTAGAATACATTTGATAGTTATATACCACGGTATTAAGGACTATTCGAATTAAATTTCAAAAAATTAGAACCAAGCTTCTTTTAGGAATGCTGTCATTTCACTCTCTTGAAGCTTGAAGGTTAATTTAAATATTAAAACATTTTTCTCTTCTTCTTCGGGGCCAAGTTGATAAACCTGACATCCTTGAAAATTTTACCTACGTGGTCGTAACAAAGACAAATCAATTTTCTTTGTCAAAACTTGTTTGTCACGTAGGTCTTTTGAATCTCCAGTTGCAAGGGCTATTCGGCTGATTAATGCGCTGCCTGTTGATGTTGACATCTTTGGCAGTGAACTTGATGCTTTGTTAAAAAATTTTGTCTTCTTATGTAAATAATATGTGTAATTTTTTATTAATTTGTCAAATGCATGGCGCATTGGCGCTTGCTGTAATGCCATGTATTTTACATAGTTTTTTTTGCCAATAAATAAATAAATATTCGAAATATTTATTCGGTTTTTTTGACATCTGGATATTCGAATACTTGATTATTTTAAAAATTGTTCGTTTATATTCGGGTTTGCAAAAATGTCTTTTGATGTCACATTGTTTCTTGAAAAATATCTTTTGTTTATTCAAACATACGTAATATGCCCGGTCCGTGGTGCATCGTTGGTTTCCGTGACGGACCACCCGGGTTCGCGTTCCGGTACGAGCAGATTTTTTCAGTTGATAAATCGATTCTGTTCAAAGCCAATAGGTGTTTGTGTTGCTAAAAACCCCTTCCCACCTTTCCAATCCAACAAAGCGGCGCGTAGCGAGAGCGATTATCTAACTACTAGTCCTTTCCTATCCATTAAATCTCTACTCTAATCTAAAAAGAGAGATTGAGCAACTGAGTAACAAGCAGTTCTCGTAGAAAAAATCATGCTGAGATAAACACCGTGAGGTATCCACATGCTACAAGTTGAGACCGGAAATGGTAAAAAAATAAATATTAGAATACTTATATTCAAAATACGTATTCAATACTTATATTGAATCATTACGCGGTACACCTAGAACAGTACTTCCCAAACTAGAGGCCGTACAAATCATGTTTTTTTTTTCTAGGGGCGCTGTTTTTTTTCATATTTAGGGGACCGTTGTGTGAAAATATTTGAGAATCACTGATCTATAACACGGTTTAGATATACCATAGCTAATGATTCACCCCAAATTCTTGTTAAATTGCTCTCGAATTACGAATACATAAAACAAAATCTCTCGATGGAATTGGAAATGAATATAAATATTCAAGATAAAAACTCAATGAGTGAGAAACACCTACATGATCCACATTAAAAAAAAACAATGAGCTTAGAATATGGACTGAGTGATACACAGATGCTTTATTAGTATTATGGAGCTAAGTCATATAAATGCTAATACACTAAAAAGTGTAAAAGACAAAAGAACGCCCATATGATAGAAAGCATAGTTATTATTCAATTGTTGATTTTAGCTCACTTGTTTATTACGACGTCGTTTTATAGCCATGCTTTCATATGACCTTAGAAGATTTATATAATTTTAATTCCTACTTATCAAATTAACACTCTTATAATATTTTAATCCATAAACGCAACTTAAAAATAGTGCATCTGTTAAATTAAGTCTACGTTGTTATCTATTTTCACAGGAATATGTGTTATTATCTAAATCTGTTGCATCGTTTATGATTACAAATGATGATTTAAAATCTTAGATGAGCGAACTCTTAATGTTGAATTTATTATTTAAAACAAAAGAAAATTAGTTCCGAAGATTCTAGAATTTATAACATTCAACAACATATATTGTACCATGATTATAAATTCTATTTTAGTAGATATGCAAGAATTATAAGATATACTTGACGGCTATTACGTTTTTTATATTTTCATCTATACTGTATAAAGTCTTTATCGTTCTTACCAAGCCAAAAAACCGTTAGTAACATTTTAGTGATTCAGAGTTATTAGGTTTACAAAAAAATACACACAGACTGCTAAAAAGATGTTCTTAAAAAAACTCCAAAATATAGTAAGAAGTGATAAAGAAACGAAGTTGTACTAATTGACACAATACTTACTCCTTATGCTCTCCTGAAAAGTAGCGATTTGTCACTAACGCCTTTTTGGTTTAGAAGGCGCGAAATGGTTATGCTGTCATCTATGGACTTCGATGGTCTTAGCTATCTTCAACTAAGTAAGTATATAATGAGAACTTGTTTGTCAAGTAGGTCACTTGAGTCACCGTCACAAGGGCTGTTTGGCTAATCAATGCACTGCCTATATTGGTGTAAATTTTCAGCAGTGAAATTGGTGTTTTGTATTTGAATTTTGATGCCACTCTCTGTAGAATGATTGTGGTGTTTTGTTGTATAATATGTGACGTGCTGTCTTTATTATATCTGTCAAATGCATGTCCCATTGGCGTTAACTGTAATGTCATGCCTAATAAACTATAACGTTATATGACCAAGAGTAGAAACGAATTTATTCCTTATTTTATTGACCCGATATAGATCTGCAAGGCACGGTCATTAAAATTAGAAGAGAAGAAAAAAACGGGATAGCAACTCTGCCTTTAATAATTCAATGTAGTTTATAAGCTTAACTTATTTGGGTGAATCTACGATTTCCATATAAGGTAAATGTACCAGTAGCTGACCGTTTAAGTGAAAATTTCAACAAAAATAACGATTAAGGTTTAGCATTGTACCGAATGATGGCAAAGCTAGTTTACTCATATTGGATCATATGTCTAAATTGATATTATGTAACAAAAATTACGAAAGGGCCTGTTTAAAAAAAGTTGTGTTAAATTATTTAAAGCCATGTTCCTGTTTCAGTAGTTGACCATCTCAAATATTGAAAAATTCAGTAGTTGACCGTGTCTAATCAGGGGGCTTTATAGTGAACTTTCTGTCAGAGTTGCCTCAGGGTTTTCTGTCACACCACTCTTGGTTGAATCAAGTAGCGATGGGTGGTTCAGGAACAAGGTACACACCGTTTCTAGAATGATCACTTAAAATTTTTTAAATAATACACTTTCCTAGGTGTTATTTTCAAATGGCCACCCTGGCACTCCATTGGCTATATGGTGGTGAGTTAGTGGCTCATTCCGACCACAGATGCCTTAACTTGTCTGAACTTTACAATTTAGAGCAATCCCGCATCTGCACTTCTTATTTTGGGCCATTTTATTCTCAAAAGGACCACCACTGGTACATAGTACATTTACCTTAACTACGTCGTAATACAAATATTTTTTTAATTTATCAAATTTTAAAACAATATTTGGCATTACAGCTTACTCCAATGCGCCAAATATTCTTAATTGTGAAAGTCATACGAGATTAACTCGATGATAAATAATAAATCAGTTGTGCACAAAATCAACGATAAATAACATACACCCAGCCCAAGATCTCTCTTTTTTCAAATTGAAAAAATCCAACCTTGCCGAGAATTGAACTCGGGTCCCCAGATCGCTAGGACAAAGCTCTTGCCACTAGACCACAGGGACCGACATGTTACAACACAAGTTTAACCGATTGTTTGTTTTGATTTGATAAAAACGCAATTGACACTAGTGATTGTAAAGCATGAATGAAAAATTACACTTCCTATATTAATACGACACTACGTGACATTTTGTAGTGTTGCCTTTTAAATTATCATAACTATTAAACTCCATTAGCCCACACTCTGCAGGTGCATGAACTTGACAATTCGATTGTGCTCTATGTTCGTAATATTTTAACAAAGCTAAGGATAATGCGGTATCACGATATTTACGCATTAGCGAATTGGGTTGAAAGACCGCATATCTATTTGAGTAAATGTGTATCCAAACACATACACCTTTTACTGCAAAGATTCAGTTACAACTTTATTACTGTGTTTATATTGTACAGGGAAACACGCCTGCAACGTGAAGTTAATTATTGTCGAAGATCGATAGCGGATTTATTTACCGAGCTTCTACAGTTGAAGATATTATTATTTTTTCAACTGCTGTGCAACATTTATATTTAGAAGATGGGCGGCTTTTGTAATGGTGCAATGGTGCACTGATCCCCTATTTACATATATTCAAACAAAAAGCAATATCGAAATAAATACATATATATTTGGGTGTAAAAATTGGCTATCTGCCGTTATGTTCATTCAGCTTACTACTTGGCCCGATGCGGAGCTGCACGGGAACAAAAATAAAAATTTCAATAAAAAGAAACATAGAAAGGAGAGAAAAGAGAAATGGACTTGCTCAGCCAACCAATTTACTCATTTGGAACTCCTTGTGTGTTCCCATATAGAATATTGCAGTAAGCGATGATACACACATGCAAAATTATAATAATACGTTTGTTAAAGTCAGTCGATATCACGCAAGAGTTGCATATTCTGTGGTGTACCAAACATAATTGAAACAGAAATAAGAAAAAAGTTTGATTGATGTGACACCAGTATGTACCACGCCACACGCAAAATTTGTGTTGAGAAGTATTGGTCATTCTGTGCTGAGATCTCCCTAGAAAAGATGCCAAATGCATGTATAGACTTGCACTAGCTTGTTGAATTTATAAAATATATTGTTACGCTTAGAAAATCGTTCGACTAAGCAGACGGAGGATAGATTTCATGAATACATAGTTTTTTCTGCACTCCCTAATATTCTTGTTGCCGGCCGCCACTACAAGGAATATAATATTTCAACTTTTGGCTATAGAGTTACTCAGCATTTGGTTTTCGGGAGAGTTTTTATGAAATGTTTCAGGAAGGAAAGAACATTTTTTATTTGATTGTCGAGATAATCGACATAATAAAATCAACAGCCAAATAAGACTAATGCTTGCAACAGAAAATAAACAGCTTCATTTTAACCATCTTCGCTTTCAATATCTCTTTTCAAACATATGAAGGATATAGGATGATATGAAAGATTTGTTGAGAAAATGAAATGGGTGACATAAAACGATCATAAAATATATGCATTTTGAATAAAATCGATACATATTTTCAAAAGTCATGTTTTGAAAGAAATGAAATGTCGGAAATTGAAAACCTTGGCCATGACGCTGAGTGTGTTTGAAGAATTTATGACATAACATATTTTTAGCTATGGTAACTAATTTCAGTTATTTATTTAAATAATTTAAATAATTCGAATTTCGAACACTATAACTTATATTGAAACAAAAGTAAAAATGTGCATTTCGAACGTCAGTCATGCTCTGTTAGAATTCAAAAACTTGTTTGACTTAGTGATTGGATATTACATGCACACCACAAGTACACAAATATCGAAGAGAGAATTAGATCCAGTGATTATTTTGAACGTGATTCCAAAATAACTCTGTAAAATGGCAGTTATGTAAGTACTAAAAAAAGTCGAATTCGAAATATACACTGTTTGATCGCGAACAAGAAACGCAGCATATAATCATCATCAACCGCCATGATGGTAGCGGATGTTCAAGGAGTGTTTTCGAAGATGTACCTGCCGTTTCCTGTGTGCCAACTTGTAAGGAACATGTTACCCATTATTTAGCATCTCAAATAAACTTGATATCTCCGAGCGATCGCGAAACATCTTCAGATCATTGAACTGACAGTTTTTATCGTAGTTTTATTAACACTTTGAGTGCAAATATATGGATCAAATTTTATTCTACATATAATATATTATACTGTATTATTATGTATATAAGATATGACGACACTCACAGAAGCAACATATGTATTTGAATATAAATGTATAATAAAAAAGGGTTAAAGATGAACAGTTAAGAATTTTTAGAAATAAATAAAACACTTAGCAAAAAAGAAGAATTGTTAAATAATAATTCCAATTAATTGGTTTAAACACAAACATATCTGATTGATTGCAGCTCATTAGTTTAATAGTTTGTAATGTTAACGTCATTAGTAGTATAATTATTTGTTTGTTTTGTTTCGATTCTATAGCCCACACCTTGCTTAACGTAAAAAAGAAAAATCCCATACTCCATTTTGTAATTTTATCACTTTAAAATGATAGAATCAATCTTGCTTCATTACTTAATGTAAGTCCGAAGATGCCTCTGAAAGAGGCGAAAACGTGTCACGGTTAGTAGCACAATACGTGGAATAATCAAAGTTATTTTAAAATTTATATTAAAATGAACTTCCACAAAGCTACCGCCGAAAGCATCGAGAGTATAAATGTATTGTTCTATTGACCAATTTTATTGCAAATAGAGAAAAAACGAGACATACATTGGATTCTATTTTTGTACAAAATTTACAAAACAAAAACAATCTGATTCGAATTTTGAATCGTTCGAATTTTGTACTTTTCCATGAGTTTATATTTACATGGAGTTGGAAGGAATTAATAAGGTGGGTATAATGGGGTAAATATGAATCGTTTATATTTATACTTGGCCACGAGGTTTGTCGCTAACGACCTGGGTGTCGCCTTACGGGATCTTCAGGTATTTTAAGTGCACAAATTAACTTGAACCGACAGTTCAAACGATTCAAATTTGATATTGAATTTCCATCATGCACTTTCAGTTAAAATACAAAAAAAAATCTGATTCATTTATAACCTTAAAAATTATCAAAATTGAGAGCTTGAGATCACTGGTTTGAGTCCCAGTTAGTGTAGTCTCAAATATAATTTTACGATCGATTTCTATTGAAAGGCATGGGTTTATGTGGTGTCTAAAATATCCTCCTACCCATTTGATCCTAAAAGCGGAGCGTAGCTAGAGCGATTAGCTAACCATTATTCCTGTCCCAGCTCATCCTTCTATCCCTACCCTTTTTGAAAATGAGAACTCGAGCAACTGAATAGCAAGCGGCTGTGCTTGTCAAATTCTGTTGAGATAAGGTCCATGTGCTTGACATAGGGAGTCAATTTTTTTTTAATGTATCCTCAACAAGTCTAATTATTAATTACTTCATCTGAGTAATGGCATCTGTGCCTAGGATGATATATCTCAAATGATTGTTAATAGTCATATTTCTTCAGCCTTCTTCCACCTAATGATTGAAAATATCCTTGCAATTTTTTTTGTTACAAATAAAAAATATCGTTAAGTCTCTCGATATACTATTTGATCTAAATCAATAAATGCAATAAAATTTACGATGTTCCAAAAAATATTGATCACATATTGAAATGGTTAAAAATAAGCGATTTTTTGCGGTCGGTTGGTCGAATCTGATTTCGCTTGAGAATTGTTAGCAAAAAACTTCTTTATTACATCATATATGTTGGAGCACGATGTACCAAAACTATTTGAATCATTTCGAGTCACGAAAAGTAAATGAGTATCATATTTCAGTGAATGAAACTAACAATTAGTTATGTTAGTTGGAAAACCATTTCCCACAGACTATTTCCAATTATAGCTGTTCCTAATGTCTGGCATACAAACTTTTAATGCAACATCGAAAAAGAATTTGATTTGTCATAATTTTATTAAATTACTCAGCTAATTTTATTTATTTTATTTGCGTTGCAATGCCACTCAAAGAAAGAAAGTGCTTGTATTTATTGAAGTGCTTTCGGATGCACAATATTTGAGATAAATAATTTCACTAACATTGATCGGTATCGATGAATTTTGCCGTTTGACGATTGTCTTTACCGACTGTCTATAGGACGTCACACGCGCCACCTACTGAAAGTTAATTGTACTATGTCTATAATTTTTGTGCAAGTGCAACAATAAGTTGTCAAAATGAACGGTATGGCAGTGCATAAAATATGAAAAAACATTGATATTTATGTGTAAAAGACCTACTATAAGATTGGTTTCACTATGCCTATAGCCTTTGCGCAAGTGCAAGCAATAAGTTGACAAAGTTTTATCGCAATCGGATGAACCGTATGAAAACGCATAAAATACGAACAAACAAACAAATATTGGTTTTTATATATTAGATAGAACACAAACCATGCAGTGTAACAGGATTAGAACTCATGCACACCACAACTGATGAGGTTGAGATTGACCACTGGCATATAAGCCTTGTTATTTGATAATTAAATTCCATTAAAAGTTTGTACAAGAAGAAAATTATCATCGGAAAACAAGTCCTTAAGGCAAAGAACAAATAATGTAATTACATTTTTCTTTGCATAGACGATTGCAATCACAGTGGTTTGTCTTTGCTATTCATTTAATACTAAAACATGGCGTTTATAGAATGCTTAGTTAAGTATCCCTCAGAGAGGCAAGCAGCTCTTTTATTACTTGAATGGACTCAAAATTGGGAGCAGACATTGTTGAATCACTCATACCTCAGTTCCTCCAATTCCTATGCAAATCGCTGGTCTTCCTATCCATCTTAGATTATCATGGACTTTCAAAGGTCTGTCTTCAATCAAGAGCATTCAATATGAGGCGTATTTTAGGCTTCCACTGATCCATATGTGGTGTGAATCCAGCCCAACGTAGGCATTGAGTTTTAAAAAATCAAAGATCATTTCTGGCGCACCGCACATTACAGGCTCAGCGTTGTGCCTTCGTCGACAAAATATAGAGCATTCGAATTGTAAAATCATACACGTTGCTCACCTCTCGTCAAACACTAAACAACAAAAAATAAATTCCGTGCTTTATCGAAATTTAATTGTATCAATTGATTTTTTTTATTTTCCTTTGCGCTTCTATGAACAAACATTGTGGTTCGTTTTTTGTTGCAATAAAAATTGTTGTACGGAGATTTTATAATGATTTATGATGAATCACTTGTGGTAATGATTCATTTTTTTGATGATTTAATAATACCTCTAGCTATTAGTTTTCATCGTAAGGCTGATGGAATATTCAAACACATTTATAACATATTCTATCTTTAAAAAATGATTGGACAGGTATATGGGAGGGAAGACATACGCACAAAAAAACAATTACGCACACAAAATAATGACTATAATATATTAAATGTATTTAAACTTTGTCTTCTTCCAATTTAGAGTTAAGAGACTTCTAATTTCCCGGTCCGTGGTGAAGTGGTCAATGTCATTGGATTCCGTGACGGACCGTCCGGGCTCGAGTCCCGATGTAAGCAATTTTTTTTAGTCGATAAATCGATTCTTTTCGAAGGCAATGTGTGTGTGTATTTTTGATAAATCCCTTTCCACCCTTTCGTCCAAAAAAAAGCAGCGAGAGCGATTAGCTAACCACTAGTACTGTTCAAGTCCTCTTTCCTTTCAATTTCTTTCTTACTCTCTTTAATAGGTTGAGAAACTGAGTAACAAGCAGTTCTAGTAGAAAAAAACACGTTGAGGTAAACTCTGTGAAGAGTCCATATGCTCCAAGTTGGGAGCGGACATGGTTAAAAATAAAAAAATGAGCTTTTCTCACCACAAGCTTCTACGATAGCTGGTTGAGGCTCAGTTGATCAACCTCTTTTTTAAAGACAGTAAGGATATAAGGATAAAGCTAAGGCTGATCTACTGGTTAGCTAATCACCTTCGTTACGCCTCATTTAGAATCAGACGAGGAGGAGGCAATTTAAGCCATCTCTAAGCCAGCGAATAGAAATTCACAATTCGATTGAAAAAGGGGGAACGCGTTGTAAGATATGTCTATATTTGAAATACGGCTTGTCCAGGATAGAGAGAAATTAACTGCCATGATTCTATTATATATCGCCCTACCAAGAAAAAAAGACGCCATGACAAATCGCTGCTTTTCAGACTGCTCAGACGAGCAAAAAGAGTGAACAAATATTTTGTCAATTGGAAAAACTTTGTTTCTTTACAACTTCTTTCAATGTATTGGAGATTTCTTGAAAAACATCCTTTTGGCAGTCTGTGCACATTTTTTTGTGAACTATTCTCATATTAAACTCACGCCCTTTTGGCTTGGTAGGGGCGATATGGGTATCACGAACAAGGAAAGGGCATCATAGGGAACGTCACTCAAAAGAATTAAAAAAAATATATACAATACATTTTAACATTGGTATTTGTCTTTATTATAATCGTAAGCATTTCAATGCCGTATCAATCATATATGATAAATACTAATTTAAACCGGTCATGAAAAATAATGATGGTTGTTTTTAATAAACGCTAGATGATTGAAATATAGCCCAAGTACGGATAAAAATTCAACGAGAATATTACGCAATTGGTTGAGAACGTATTTAAAAAAAAATCCATTAAATTAATTCAAATAACAACATATTATATTTGATCAATATTTGAATCAAACATTTGATCAGTAAAAATATAAGTAAGTCAAATGGTTCGTATATTAAATACTTAATTAAACGGCCAACGTAACTTAACTAAGACAAAATATAGTATTTACTGACTGTTAATATATTTATTGATTGAAAAGGCATTTACTTAGTAGAACTCCGTTATAATAGCTATTTCGGCTTACGCCTTCGACAGAACTTCTGGTCATAGTTCTGACGAAGGCGGAAGCCGAAATAGCTATCAACAAATATATAAAATAATTGATGTAGAACTAAAATACATTGTTATTTGTCTTACCGTATGTTAATATATTTAGTTATTGAACAAATAGTCAGTTTGTAATGTGTGTATTTTTACCAGCGATGAAGATTCAAATGATTAACAACTAAATATGTAAGATATAGTTTATGATAGAATCTATATTTTTGAAAAAACTGAAATGTTTGTAGTCTTTCAATTTTCTTATGATGTGCTCATTCTAAATATTGAACATGTAATATATACGAAGTATCTATCTATCTATCGATAACTTTGTATGTGTTAGCTAATATTAATTTTCCAGAAAGTTATTGAGTTTTGATAAATTTGGATAAAGAGATTATCAAAATAAAATATGGAGATATTATAAAGCATATAAATTATATACTGCAATATACATTGATTAATTCATACTGCATTATACATGGTATGGTTCTAGACTGCAGCGCAACTCGTATCGCGTTGGCCTCAAAGTCAACGCGAGTAAAACCAATGTGCTCTGCAACAGCGCCTGTCCAGAACCAGACTACTCTCTGATGAGTGCGGGGCAAGAAATCGAGAGAGTCGATGGTTTTAGGTACTCGGGAGTACACATCACGGGAGATGGCAACCCGCGTAATGAGCTCGCGATCCGATTAGGGATAGCTGGAGCAACATTTAATTCAATGCGGAAAGTCTGGGACTCACGGTTGTACTCGGTCAGAACCAAGTGCCACCTATTCAACGCATGCATACTGACTGTGCTGCTTTACGGTTGCGAGTCATGGCACATCACAAAAGCACAGGGTAACCGTACACTGTGCTTCGAGAACAGATGCTTGCGGCGAATATTAAGAGTACGGTGGTTTGACTTTGTCAGGAACACGGAGGTAAGAGAGCGGACAAGCCAGCCTCTTATTACGTCCAAAATGCAAAAGGCGACGATGGACCTGGCTTGGACATGTGCTGCGGATGCCCCAGAGGAGCCTGAATCCTGCCTGCCTCTTCTATCAACCTGATGGATCCCGACGCCACGGAAGGCCTCTGATGACCATCCATTGGATGTACTCAGGGGAGCTAAGGGACGCCGGGATGACCTGGGAAGATGCGAGGAAGTTGGCGGGAGACAGACAATCTTGGAGGCACCATGTGGCGGCCATATGCTTCGAATAGGGAGCGGATAAGGAAAAAATAATAATACATGGTATATGGAACCAAGGCCAATTTTGAGGCATTCGATAAATTTGCAACATCATATGGGGAACGGGATAATCTTGATTCCTCTTCAGATTCAACGCGAAGTAGATTAAGCTCCACGGATTCTCAGTATACAGATACATAAGATACTTAATATCACTCTAACAAAGTGGCTGAGCAAGTCACATTTTCTTTTTTATTCTCTTTCTATTTCTCTTCTCTTTAAGCACCTTAGTGCATGGCTAAAAGATCAGTCCCGTGCAGCTCTGTCTCGGGCCAAGTAAGTGAGGAGTAAATTCGTTTCTTTTCTTGATCGTATAGCGTTATGGAAGGCGGCTGTGAAAAACGGCTGCACACACATAACGGATGGGTGGTGGGACAACCAACTTGTTCACCCAAATATATATGGTATATGGTTAATAAACAGTATTATATACTGCATAGTATGTTTTATTTTTTCAATTTACTCTGGTCATTATTGCAGGAACTGAAGTTTTCCCTCGGTCTTAAAGGGTTTTTTGTTGTACATATATTGCTTGTGAAGAAAAAAAAATACATGTTTTAAGCAAGATGAATTAGTTCTTACCAAACTGTAGGCCACAGTTTATTTAAAAAACGATATCAAAAAGAAGATAAGAAAAAGTTTATAATTTTTATTCAATTGAATTATTCTTTTAAAGGCTACATTTATATTATTATTTTTTATTGATATGCAGAATCAGTCACTCAGTACTGTATGATTAGAATCCAAATAAATTTTTGAACAATATGTATAAAAATTTGAATATAGCCATGCCAAGCCAAGCGTAAAGTCATACAAAAATAATATGTTGATTCGTCTGTGCAAGAGCATTCACAGAAACATTTCAAAGTGGTTTGAATGAGCTCGTGGATACCAACGTATGGAAATCTTTGCATCGGTGAGGGCCAAACCAACTGACCCAAGAAATTGGCGGGATTTTCGACTTCCGCTGAAGAAGATGTTTCATTTATATTTGGAACCGGATGTCTCAATATTGCTTCGATGCTATACACTACTGGATTTTTTGGGGATATCAATTCGATAGCGATAATATTAGAAGCTGAACTATCTTTACGTTATATATTGTGATTTTAAATGAAAACAAACCGCAAATTTAATTATTTCGAGAAAAAATTTTTTTATAGTATGACCAGGACCAGTTTCAGTTAATGAAGGTGTACCACAATGATGTGAATCAATTCCAAGAATTAAAGTATTCTTCAGTCAAAGAATAATTAAATGTAATCTTTATTTTATTCAAAAATGTTGAGAATCTATCCAGCTGAATTCCGCAGTAAAAAATTGTATTGTGTAAAATTATTTTCATTATTTTACAATCCAATAGCTTCTTTGAACAAAGGGCCGAAAATGAAACTTCTGTAGAAGATTTGTAGAGGTATCTATTTGCAATAGCGTCAAAGTCTCCTTCGTCTCTAATCTTAGTTTTTATGTTCAAGTTGCATTCCCTTCCCATCGCTGGTGACAAGAGGGCGCGATAGTTACAGCTCGAGAGGTCAGCTTACTTTTCTTTTTTACCTATGGAGGGTCATCGAGAAGAATGGCTCTCGAGCTAAAGAAAAAAAATGAGTAACTTTCCATACGGTAGTTCAAATCCGAAAATTAAGTAGGTCAAAAAACCTTCTCAGATAAAGTGACCCATGTAAAGTTTTCAGGTAACAAAATACTAAATACATAATACTAATAATTCACTAAAGAATTCAAGTCAAAAAAAAATATTAGAGGCGTTCATTAGAGAAGCCTAAGCTATAGTTCTATTTTATTTTATAATAGCTTTTGTATGTCGGATCAATCCATCAAACTTTTTCAATTGTATATTTCAATCTTTTGTCAGGCGAGTGCATTGTCTTTGTTCCTTGGCGTATTAACACCGTTTATAATTTCTGTTAATTATTTAATTACCTGCAATATATGTGGTTTTTTTCGTTTTATTTAGAATTTAGTTTCATGAGATACCTGTACAAGTCTGAAGGCCGTTTCGTTGCATGGCTAGTCAACTCTCTTAAGCAAGTGTTATGTTGAACTGTTAATATTTTTTTGTTATTAATTAAGCTTTGCATTGCTAATTAAATTTCAATAATAGTTTTTGCTCTCACGTTTTGATTTCATTCCCGTTAGCTTCAATTGCTGATTTTGCTCAACGGTAATCTTGTTCATATTTGAATCCTAAACTGTGCATTTTTTAACATTTTTATTTTTAGTTTCTTTTTGAATATTCATTAGCCTGGAATATAATTTATAGGATTACCGATTTCCAAATTGTCGAGCTATTAAAAAAGGCAACTAATTATTTGGTCAGCTTCTAATTCGATAAATGGTCAGTAAATATTAAATAAATGGTCAATAATAAATACTAAAAACGGCTGGTAAAAATAATAAATGGTCTCTTAAAAATTATAAATTTTAAAATTTTAGGCCGGCAAACCATCGACTTGGGGCAATAATTTCAATGATCGTGACCAGTGAAATCATGCTGTCATACAAATATATTACTTGATACATTTTCACTGAGAATACAGTTTCACTGTAACATATACACGTTCAGAGAGAGCGTTGCTATTCGGTTACGGAGCCGGTTCAGACAAATTATGTTCTAAATAAAATATAGCTTCCTTTGGCAATATTATATTATATTAAATATCTTCGTGTTAATGCTTTAAATGTTCACGCTTGTAACGGAAGTCGTGCTGACAGGAATGAAGGCTAAGTCTCGGCGAACTTTGTAAAACAAACGGAAGGTCGTGAAACATTCAGGTCAAAGTCAAGGCACACTGAAATAACTCGACGTGCTATTTGAGTGCCTGAGTACGATCATGATCGAGTTTATTATTTCACTGCATAATTTTTGGCTGGATTTTTTTTAATATCTTGTTCAGTTTTAGTTACAGGTATGGGGAGGAAACTACCATGCGGATTATACGAATCGTGCCTTTTTTTAAATGTGCCCGTAGAGCAGGGGTTCTCAACCTAATTGGACACAAGAAAGCATTTTTTTTTAAATGCGCCACCTATTTTGTTGTTTGACTCTTTGGGGTGTTTATCTCAACATATGTTTTTTTCTACGAAAACTGCTTGTTACTCAGTTGTTAAACCTCTCTTTTTCGACTATCAGTGTATTTTTTTTCTTGGAGTGCGTTTTCTTGAACACAATTGTTGCAAAAAATGAAGCTATTTATATTGTATTTAATTGGCAAGTTAAAGGATTTACAACAAATGAGACTATCGGCTCGATAATCGTAAACATCAGTAATCTCTCGTCAAACTGTTTTTGAAGCATTTGAACGTCTGTGACAAATAATTTCACGTTTAATTCACTGTTAACTTACTTCATATTTTATAAATGCACGAGAGACTTTATCTGTCGATGTGATATCGACAAAACTGATTTTGCAAAAAATTTTAGTTCAAAAATGTTTTTCTTAAAAAAAATGTTTTGAGCTTATGTTTATGGGCGCAAAGAAATCGGTCCGCGGGCCCTATGGCGCTCGTGGGCACAGGGTTGTGAATCTCAGCCGTAGAGTGTTGTGTCAAAATTTGGTGAACAGCTGTAGACGCATTAAAAACACATTTTTGTACTGCTCCACATTTAATTTAATATAATTTGTTCCGATGTCTGATGTAAAGTTATATTTATTTATTACTTAGTTTATATCGGGGCCTTAATGCAAGAAGTGTCTATGTCAGATGTTGGCCATTTAGACTTAAGAATCAGATAATAATTTAGAATACTGGTTATTTTTATGCAATAAATCCCTGTCATCTGCCTCCCTATGTCATGCCTCTTTTTCTTTCGAAGAGAGTATGGATTGAAAGAATACGAGGATTTGGACAGGACTAGTGATTAGCTGATAGCTTTCACTACGCGTCGCTTTTTGTGATCGAAAAGGTGTGAAGGAATTTTTAACAACACGAACAAGTTCGCTCGTACTCGGGACTCGAAAATGGTCGGTCCGTCACGGAAGTCAACGACGTTGACAACTGCACCACGAACGTGGATATTTAATATAAGGACAGCAAGCATATTTTGCATCAACAAGTAAATAGTGAGCAAAGATATTCAGATGTAGAGATTTGTAAACGTAAGTATCTGTGTGCACTTTGAGTTAAATTTTGAAAAATCGCAACTGTACTAGACTACATAGCTAGTAGCTACCATAAACTTTCCAAAACACATCGCCAAAAATATTTTAAAAAAAAAAACAATTGCCTATATTGATCAATTGATATATTTGGCATAGAGACTTCTAGTATTGAGCATTCATATTATCGTTCATTATGAGAGGTTAAAAAAATGGGTTCAAGAATTGATTCGTAGTTATAATGAATATTTTTCATTCAGACAAGTCCATTCTAAACACGTATCGCAAAAGTATTGCGAGAGATAATTGTAAGAATGGTTTTTCGATTATTTTCTTCCTAACTTTTTAATTCCCTCCAACCCGATGTATACTATAAAAACTGTTTTCAAACTGCGGTATATTGTGTAAGCAGAACCTTTTTTTTTTAAAATATATATTAAGTTTTGCGCAAGGAAGCTTTTGGTGAATTGTTCACCATGAACTATCGAACTAAAATAATGAATATATTAATCAATCGAGAGGTATTCTAGCTAATTGTATCTCGAGCAAAAATGTTTTTTTTTCTATGAAATTTAGTTTTTCATTTTTTTTTACTATTTTTTCCTATTACTCTGTAAAAAACTGGTTTCTTTATGTTATTGGTCACAGCATGAGAAGAATAAAATTATAGTTATTATTTCAAATAGTATGTTAACTATAAATATGCAGTTAAAAATATAATATTTATTTATTTACATTATTATTTAAGACATATCTAGAGGCAAGATTTTATTACGACCCGGGACTAGATCTTTATTCAGAATATTTCTGAGTATGTGGACTATTGACATGGATTCCACTAAAATAATCGATTAGAAATTGACTAGTTTTTTTTTCCAAATATTCAAATTTTTGTTTATTATATGCAAACGATAAAAATAACGTGACAGACAAACATCATCGATAGATATGTGCTATATCTTTATATGATTATATAATTGAAATTTTATAAACAAAATACAAAGTCTGGCAAAAGGAATTAGATGTCACAACATTTAGAATCATTCAACTTATGCACCCTAGTATCTTCCCTACTTTTATATTTATTACTAGCTGACCCGGCGAACTTCGTACCGCCTCAGAATCAATAGATGTGTTGGCGTATTAGCTGAATTAAATTTAGTTTTTTATTAAGTCAAAATGAATATGGAAAATAAATGTGCAAAAATCAAAATGAAGTATTTTAATCACATTGAAATGAATGTAATTCACGTGGCAGCAAGGCATTTGCTTTATTGAAGAGAATCAAAATGATTCGCGTAGCATTCTTGCACTGCTTTCTGTTAAACTATTTGCTGGATATATATATAAACTTTGATGTGTTATATTTTCATACGATTATGAAAAGCGCCTCTTGCGACTGCTTTGCAAAGCTTAAATTTAATTCGCTGTATGAAATGTCAAACTTCACGCGCGCCCTTTGTGATTTAACTACAAAAATAATAAATAATGACAGATGTCAGAAATATTAAAATACGTCTTGATAGAGACATCCTTCACTGAGTGGTATGAAATATACTTTACAACCTTCTCTCATATCTAACAAATATACATACAAAATTTCATAATAATCGGTCCATCCGTTTCAAAAGAGTTTGGCGACAAAGATTTGTGTCGAGATTTTTATATATATAGAGATTTATCAGTATGAAATTAACCATTACATTTTGAGATCAAACTAATATTCAATAATCATATTAAGATTACTAGCAACAAAGTGTTTGCTTTGTGGCTTTGTTTACAAAGTGTGGAGCTTTATCCTCCGTACAACCTCACAGGGTTATTTCAGGAGTTAGAATTTTGATACTAATGAACAATGCTTAAGTTCAACGCAGAATTGAAAGTGGGCTGATTTTGTGTGGCCCCAAGATATTCTAAATGAATATACCGTTATGGTAGAAGGATCATATTTTTTACAAAGATTTCCCTATTTGATGACGTATGGATTGTACAAACATGAATTATTTTGTCTTGGGCATGCTCACGTTTTAATTCTCGGAATGACATGTATCTGGTCATTTATTATATAATACTACTAGTATTGCTACCCGGCGTCGCTCGGACTAAGCGACCAATAATTATTTAATGTTATATCATTCGACATAATTATATCACAAAATCTAAAATCCAAAATAGAGTTAAAATAAAATCACAAACTTTAATAATTTGATGACAGCCCCATTCTCGCCCATTAAAATGTCCAAATTCAAGGAAAAAATCTAATTTGCTGTCAAAGAAATGTCAAATAATACCTTCACGTAAATAATAAACATTATTATACGAATAAAAGCCGGGAAAAGTTCAGTAGAAGACTAATTTATTACATTTTGACTAAATGTCTTCACCGATAAAAGATTCAAACATATTTTCTTTCATATTCGTTTTTATGGCAACATAATGACCAACAATGCAAAAGGGAATTACAGACATACATACATACGCTGTTTCGGTTTTATATATAAGATTTATTAACGGGTTCGTGGTGCAGTGGTCAACGTTGTTAGCTACTGTGACGGATATCACGGGTTCATGCCCCAGTACGAGCCGCATTATCTTCAGTTTATTTATAGATTCTGTTCGGAGGCATGGATTTTCTAAAAAATCCTTCCTCACCCATCCGATCTTATAAGCGGGTTGCAGCGAGGGCGACTAGCTCCTAGTTCTATCCTCGATTTTCTTTTCTATCTATTCTCTCCCGAATCTATAAAACAGGTTGGTTAACCGACAAACAAGCAGTTAGTTTAGAAAAACATATGCTTAGACACCTCCATTAGGGGCATTTGGAGCGAACATGGATTAAAATAATATGTTTCTTTTGGCGTATACAATGAGAATTTTGCTTTTCTTTGGAATGTCAAATTAAATATTCAAATCCAACCTGCCAATAGGAATGCCACTGAGGAGAGCTGTAACACTGCGATGGCTTAAGATATCGTGAGTTTTTTTTTATCAACGATGATTTTGTTGGAACCTACTCGGTTGATTTCCTTGTAAAATTTTAATGTTTTCATTTTTTTTTAAACTATTGAACAATCTATTTTAGTTCTACATAAATTTTATATATTTGTTGATAGCTATTTCGGCTTACGCCTTCGTCATAGTTCTGACGAAGGCGTAAGCCGAAATAGCTATCAACACATATATAAAATTTATGTAGAATTAAAATACATTGTTATTTTTTACCGTATTATAATGGAGTTCTACCAAGTAAATACCTGCTCAATCAATATATTGAACAATCAATCAACTCCTTTCAGATTTTTGTAATACACAAATATATAAATAAATAAATAGTTACCAAAAAAAGTCGAGCAGTAGGTGAAATCGTGAAAGCATTTTTGGCCAAATTGATAGTGGCAGTACGCCAGAAATTTAATGCGATTCGAATGAGCAAATAAAAAAATGACACCGATACGATTTATGGGCGACGCTCGAGCCTGTTGTATAGGGGAGGGTGTCATTATTTTTGGCAGTCCACCAAGTCGCGTTGCTCCGAATCTCGGAAGATTTATACGAATTACTGTATGCAAATAGGGCGTCGTGCAATAAATAACATATTTACCTACATACCGGCATTGTGAATGGCAAAAGGATATTGCCGTTTTATTAATGTGCTTTTAAGTCGTGAATAAATACACACACGGTTAGTCAGTGATTGTATTGGATTCATTTAAATATTTAAAGTAGTGATGAAGACGTATAAAATACAATGAATTCTTGTTATAAGATAAATTTGAATCCAGAAATTTACTTTTTGAAATTTATTTGTAATTAACGGGGCTGTGGAGTTGGAGTCGTGGAGTCAGTGCTTTTTGGCCGGAGTTGGAGTCGGAGTCGGAAATTTTGAACTTTTTATTTCAGCATATTATATGTCAAATTTGGCTATTGGCCGGATTGGTAGGGTTGATATTTAATTGAATACACATAATTATGAAAAGTAGGCAAAAAAAGTGACGATATTAAACATTTTTTGTCGGAGTCGTGTTTTTGGTCAATGTTGGAGTCGGAGTCGAACTTTTTTTCACCGACTCCACAGCCCTGGTAATTAATCTTTAAACGCCCGAGCATTTTTTGCGAAATATCCGCGTGACCCATAACTCTTATAAAAATAATTAAATCTCTTAAGTAAGTCAGTGTATGAGGGTAAAATAAAAAGCATTAGCAAAATAAAGAAATACTTATTATTTACAAATAAAGACCAGCACCTTGTGCGCTTTCAAATTCTCTAGGTAAATAAATAAACGAATCCATTTTAGCTACAGCTATCTTGAAAAAAGAATCGGTTATCCCTGAGGATTAATTTCTAGGTATTGAATAATCTTTATCCGTATTTATCTAATTAAGAGACGAAAGAATACATTTTCTAACTTTCAGAAGATCTATTTACTATCGACTCTCGGTACCTTAAAAACAAGGACGAACGTGAGTATGCGGTCATCATCAAAATAAACATCCTAATTTACGTTTTTAGAATAAAAGTATGTCGGTAATTGAAAAATATATTTTAGAATTATGTGTCAAATTGTATTTCCCGCTAGAATATAAAATACAAATAAAATGAAGACGTTGCATATTTTGATATTTAATTAGAATCGCATCTAGTACAAACTGTTTTATAATTCACATAAAATACACAGAAAATATTAATCGAATGGTGTTAGTGTGCCTACATCTTTATCTTTAATTTAAAATTAATTTTGTTGAAATTATTACTCATTTGTTTTGACACGTTTTAAAACTATTATCGAATAATGTCTTAAATTATTTATGGTTTCTTTTAGATACTTGCACGACAACCTCTATTTTAAAAGCATCCACCTCTATTTCTTTGTTCATAATAATGGACTTTATATTTTTCTGTTATGAGGTCTTTTACCCATTGTACACATCCTTTTGATGGATCTTTGTATTATTTAAATTTATATGATAACAATTCTCTTGTTGTGAACATTGATTAAATAAAAGCTACAAATTAACCTGTCTGCTTTGTTTCAGGTAATTCCTGAATATTTTAAAATTATTATGAATAGTTTCCTTAACATGGTTACCATAAGTTAATCACTCGATTATTTTATTAGTAATAAAAGATAATGAATTTATAAAAGAACATATGCAAATATCACAGGTTTATTAAAAAATCAGAACTGATTTCGCTCATTCTTTTTTATGGTTCAGATCCTTAGATACAATTTTGGAATGGATTAAGGTGTTTTATTTTTGGTAGAAATTATACACTATGTTTGTGTATTTTTTTGTCATCGTGTTTTCTCCCACTGCGAAGCTTATGGACTCGTCATAGAAAGATGTCATTAGATGTTAGTCTACGTGACCTAATTGATTTTAAACCTTTAAACCACTCTTTTTTCGAATAAAATGACGTAAGGATAGGTGCAAGAACATGGCTAGTGGTAAGCCAATCGCCCTGTTTTAAAGATTGTGATCACAGGAATCAAACACATATGTGGAACATATCCACCCCATGCAAGCCAAAAACGCGTTAGTGACAAATCGCTACTTTTCAGAAGAGGAAAACGAGTGAAAAAAATTGCGTCAATTGGATTCTTTACCACTTCTTTCCATGTTTAGGAGTTTTTTTTGAAGAACATCCTTTTGACAGTCTGTGGAAATTTTTTGTGAACCAAACCAAAATTTACTAACGCCTTTTTGGCTTGGTAGGGATGATATCTAAGATTTCGATTGAAGGTAATTTATGGAATTTCAATTTAAAATTGTCTTTGTTTTCATGCCCAAAGATGTCAAAAAGAAAAACCAGGTAGTGGAATGGACATGTACAAAGTTTCAACGATCAAATTTATTTTAAAAAATCGGTAGAAAATTCAATATATATGAATTTATTTGTACTAGGATTCGAGCCCTGTGTATACAGCAGCTGTAAAGTGACGTTATTCACTCGGCTACATACCCAGTAAACACATCAGAATACTTATATGATATGCAGTAAAGCTAATTTTCTATACAGCTATACAATCTTGCGTGTCGGTTAAATTGCATATTATATGGCTACATTTTTTCGCGCGATTTGATTGAGAAATAAGTGCACAAAATACTGAAAAAAATTAAAACAAACAATTGTTTGTAATACTTGAGACCTCCTGTTGCATGTCACAACTGAATGATATTATAAAAAGTCATTTGAACGAGAAAAAGTATCAGGAACGGAAATATGACTTCTTACAAGTTCATTTTTTATCCGTTTAGTATGGTACTGCTATGATGGGGGGTCATTGCTAATGATGTTTACTGTATAATAAATTAGGTGATCAGCTATATCGCAATCTATGTAATATTTTAAAGTGATGTTATACGGACAATGTGTGAAATTAGTGTTAGTGGAATAACAAACGACGGGCAATACTTCCAAGCGAAACGCTACCAAATTTGAATTTTAGAACAAAACAAATTATAAATTAAATAACCACGGTTGATTTTAAAATACCGAGAATAGGTTATTATTGATCATTTATTCAGTACATCATTCCATAATACAACACTGAAAGACTTTTAAAGTTTAAGCTGTTAATAATTAAGTAAATCGTATAAATGATTAACAATAATAATTCTGTCCTGGGAACACTGACACGGCGGCCATGTTGGATTATATGTCAAAATAATAACGGATCCTAGTGTAAGAGATTACCCGATTTTCTTCTGTTCTTGTTTGACCATACTGTTCTTGCTAGACCTGTTAACTGTTATTATAAAAAAACATAAAATATATCGAATCATATTTGGGATTTTCGACTTTTTTCAATATCAAATTTGATTCGTTTTAATTTTATACTCTTCCATGAGTTTTTCACTACGGACCCGGGTTTCGCCTTTCGGTAACTTCGGGCATTTCAAATGAATGAATGTACTTGAGCTGACCAAGCAGTACAGGACAAATATCTGATCAGTTCATGTAAATTCGTGGACTTGAAATGCATGAAGATGCCGAAAGGCGAAATCCGGGTCGTTGGCGACAAAACTCATGGAAAATTTCAAACAGTTTCACTAGTTAAAACAGCTTTAAGAAAGAAAAATTTCACAAATGCAGTGATTTGTAGGCTCTCATAAAATGTTCTGCCTTATGTGCTAAATGGTGATGATTTAATCCATCAACATTGTTGCCAATCAATTCAGTTTTATTACGCACGCTATATCGATGACCTCATACAGCAGAATGATTCTAGAGGATTTTTTCAAGTTGAAGTCATAACATCAACAAAGGGCCAGTGATATTTTGAAGGATTAATCTTTTATAATAATGCTAACAATATACATTTTTTTAAACACATCGATTATAATAGACAATTATTAAAAATGTGATTTAATAAGTTACGGAAATACGGATATTGTCTGTTATTCCATTATGCCAGTTAAACATTGGCGGTGTTCCAGCAAAACTAATCTATCTGATGAAAGGTTCAACGAATGGCTTACTGTCGATCCCGACACGAAAATTATGGTTTCAATATTGAAGAATAAATAAATCTTTTTTATTACTCGAGGAAACATCCTGGCTTGGAAATCCCAACGACTGGTTTGAGCACAGGGATCTACCCTTGATCGGAGCGACAACATAACAGAACAAAAAACCAGAGCTCTTAAAAAGTAAATTTAAAGATTAATCGGAAGCTTTGTAAGATAATTTGAATTCGATTGATGAATTGTAAAGTCACTTCTTAATAACAGTCTATTTATTTTTACAAGGTACGAAAAATCATAAAAAATAGTTTATGTATATTTTTTCATCAGTTGGAAATGTTGAAACAATTACATTCGTAAAATGAAATTGCGAAATAATTCGAGAACTTTGTGTTTAATTTTAATAAACATACGTAATGCACATTGAGTTTATTGATTGAATTGGCATTTACTTGGTAAAACTCTATTATAACACGGTGAAAAAATAGCATACTTAAGCTATTCCGTAGTCGAGTTGTTGGTAATTTAATACATTGATTAAAACCGTGAAACGTAAAAATCTTTTGTATCGAAAAAATGCAATTTATGGTCGTTATGGTTTTATATTTTTGAGAGTAAAATTGATCACCAATAAAACAAGAAAGAATGAGACGGCTGAACCAGAAATATTAAAATTGTCTGTAAAAATAAACTTGTTTTAGTCTAAAACGTAAAATATATAAAGTAATTAACATAATTTTTATATTAGTTTTTAGTCATTTTATAAGTAAATTGAGTGCAATGTTGTGAGCCATTTAAATATGAATAATAAGCAAAATGATTTTAATCGAAATAATCTCTGCTTAGAATAATCACATCAAATAATACATATAGTGTTGATATATGGCACTGAAATTGAATCTGTTTTACAAAAAAAAACCGTTCTAAATTTATCATATACGGACTAATAATTATTGAGTTATAGTCTCAATGTTTTTTTACCTTTCCATGAGTTTTGTCACTAAGGACACGGGTTTTGCCTTTTGGCATCTTTGGGCATTTCAAGGGCTCGGATGAAATTTAACTGAAACGCAGTAAATAGTTTACATCGTTTATAAAGGGTATTTCAATAGGGACGCTCAAAATATGTTACTTTGTCCTGCTGAGTAGATTATTCATTGTTTAGTGGCCAAATTTGAGTCAACCAGTTTGGTAAATAATCGGCCAACACCTGCCTGTACGTCATCAAAATACAATATCTGGTGAAAACATTGCTGCTGTGTGTGAAAGTGTACAGGAAAACACAAGGCAGCTTATTTCTCGTCGTTCACAAGAACTTGGCTTTTCTGCGACTTCAACTTGGCGAATTTTGAATCGGGCCTTATGTCTGCACCCGTATAAAATCCAACTAACCAAGGAACTTCAGGTAAACGACCACAGACAACGCCTGATTGGGTTCTGGAGCAGTTGAAAGTTTACCCAAATTTGTCAAAAAAGTCAACTTTAGCGACATGGCCCATTTTATAATGAATGGATATTGGCAGACATTTGATGCTATATTCCATATTTAATGCCGTAAAATATACTTACAAATGAAATTAAAATTTAGTCGAAATCTCACAAACAACTTGTTTTATTTACATTTCAAAACTAAGCGTCCTTATAAAAAGATCCTTTATAAGAATAAAAGTAACAGTTTGTATATTTATTATGTGTAAGTAAATATTATAGTATCCCATTTTCAAAATAAAACGTCGTCGAATAATACACATTTCATTGTTATGAGCTTTTGAACTACTTTTAACAACATCACATATTTTTTTTGTAATAATATGCAATTACTCATCCAATGATTGAACGTGATTAATATCAAATTATAAATAAACTAATCCAAATCGCCTTTAATAACTCTACTATCAAACTTAGTCACTTTTCACGTGTCCACTGTCAATACTTGGTGGCATGGCATTATAATAAAAATAACACCATTTTTAGTAGGTACTTATTCCCCATCAGATTAATTTAGATCAGGACCGGTTCCGCTCATCAGGAGCATTATCAAAATAAGTTGATAATACTAATTAAAGAATAAGTTCATAGTGCTCCCGATGAACGAAGCCGTTTCCCGATTCTTCAGTATTATCAAAACCTGATTCTTCAGTATTATTAAATTATTTTGATAATGCTCGCGATGAGCGAAATCAGTCCTGATCAAAATAAATCTAATCAGGATGTTTTATTAAACTTGGTGGTATTACTATATTCTTTTGTGAATATATTACAGATACAAAGTACTAACTACGAATCAGTTCAAGTTCATCCTTGCACTTAAAGTTGAAATCCAGCTTGTTGGTGTTAAAACCAGGGCTGTGGAGTCGGTGAAAAAAAGACCGACTCCGACTCCAACTCCAACATTGACCAAAAACACGACTCCGACTCCGAACAGAAAAAGTTCAATATAGTCATTTTTTCCCCTAATTTTCCTATTTATGTGTATTCAATTAAATATCAACCCTATCAATGCGATCAAAAGCCAAATTTGACATATAAAATGCAAAAATAAAAAGTTCAAACTTTTCAAAATTTCCGACTCCGAGTACGACTCCGACCAAATCACCGCGACAACTCCGACTCCACAGCCCTGGTTAAAACTAATTGTAAAGTACAAAATTCAAACGATTCAATTTTGTAGAAACAGTTATTAAAACCACTAATCAAATTTGAAAATTTTGTACAAAAACGACCCTCAAATTCGATGGATGTACAACTTTTTCAAATTTGATATTGAAACAGTCGAAATACTTAATTATAACCACTAATGTTCTGATCCTTACTTTACATCTCTTGGCTCAGCACCGTCAGGTTGTATTGAAAATTCATCGACTCCATCGCTGTTATACATTAAAATATTTGTTGTTGAATAATAACCAGATCAAGTTCGCAGCACAGCGGTGTTGCGTGTTGTAATTTGCGAAGTTATATTATTGCATCACAGATTCCACTCTATTCGATAACCGAACGTGTGCAGGGTTAAATTTAAAAATAGCTGCATATACGGAAAGGGGATTTATTTTTCACCGAATCCACGAAATTTTTAGTATCACAGGTCGTCAACCTGGTCCGTACCACCCACTAGTGGGCGGTTGAGGCTTACGTGGTGGGCTGTGGGCGATTTTTTGCTTTTACTCCAAATATTTTCCCCTGGTTTATATCATGGATTGGGCAAACGATTGCTCAGTTCAGGCTTTCCCGAATTTTTTTCTGCGATAGAACACATCACGAACCCGGACATTTTTCGGGTTACGTAACTTTTTTAGGTTGAGTAATTCCTTTTCCCGGTCCATGGTCCAGTGGTCAATTCGTTGGTTTCCGTGGCGGACCACATGTTCGATTCCCGGTTCGAAGACAATAGAAGTTTGACAATGAAGTTTGAGAAAAATCCTTTCCCACATTTTAGATTCCAAAAAGCGATAAGCTAACCACTAGTCCTATTCTAGTCCTCGTATCCTTTCAATACCTAATCTCTTAAAAAAGAGAGGTTGAGCAACTTATTGAGTAACAAGCAGTTCTCGTAGAAAAATTCGAAGTAAAGCATAATTTGTTCACGTTAAAATTTAAGAATCATACAAATCTAATTATTTGCCACCATGTGGTTTTACAATATTATTAGTAGTGAAAATAAAACTGATTATTAAAATGTGCAATATAAATATATAAAAAATGTATGGCATATAAACATATTATTTTTGAAAAAAATTGATTGAGAAACTTAATAAAAACCAGATATCACAAAACAACTTCTGTTGAGATGGTTCATTGCAGTCCATGTGCTCTTTAGCAGTGGATACGGAAAAGAATATTTTTACTTTTTTTCAATTGAGATAGCATATCTTTCTTCGATGGGGTTATAAGTCGGCCTCCCGGGGACAGCGATGCATCTCGCAGTTGCATAGAGTAAGTATCAAGTACTAAGTGCATCATGCAGCATGCACCCAAGCCAAAGCCGCAATGTCAATGGCATGGGAAAGACTTGCTCGGTCGGTTGGTGGTGCGCGTTGCATCCACCATTGCATCGATCGATTCGAGTTTTTGCACGATTGAATGCGGTGGTCGTTAGGGTTGTCAAAAAATAGGTTGGTAAAAATTCGGGTAAATTATGGATATAAGGTCACGGGAGAGAATTTTCGTAAAGATTTATGAAAAATAAGCACATTAAATGAATGAAATGAATGTAAGGCTTACGATTTTTTTTGAAATGTTTCGTCTTTAATGTTTTAATTTATTATAATAGAAGATCCTTAAGAATACTTCCCATTAAGTATGAAATCGAGTTGTTTTATTTTACAGGAGCAAAAATGCAACCACAAACTACACAAATAATAATATTATACAGATAGAGACAGTCACAAAGTTAATTATTTGTTTAAAATAAAAAGAATAATTTTATTATAGGCTAATATTAAAAAACAAATTCTTCTTTCAAAACTCATACAATAATCAGTAATTTTCTTCAGATTTAATCATTTTGATTCCAAATTTTATAATAATCCACAAGAACTCAAAGAGTAAAGTCAAAACATAAAAATATAAGCCAGTATGTATAATTTTTTTGAGCTTAGCTCGAGAGGATTGGGATTCTATCCCGTGACCATATATCCATAATTTACAAAAATTCGTTCCCTTATTATAACCAAAAAATTATCCTGACCTATTGTCCCTGTTTCAGCATGCATGGTTAAATTTAAAAAAACAGATTATCAAAGCAAAATTGTAGAATAACTAGATTATGCACTTTGATATTATTTATATATGTTTCAGTGAAACAGTATTGAAAATGTATCATGTAATAGATTTGTATGACAACATGATTTCACTGGTCGCGATCAATTGAAATTATTGGCCCAGGTCGATGATTTGCCGGCCTAAAATTTTGGTTTGCTTCAATGAAACAAAATCAGCAAGTAGTCCCTTTAATAAAAAGAGAATCAAAGAAAAACACAGACAAACATTGGGTTGAAGATAGGGCGGTCAAATTTAATTTCAATGACAGCTTGGAGAAGAATATATTTTCACTGAGAATACAGTTTCACCGTAACATATACATAAATAATGCATTTTCTTTTATTGGAAAAACTTCTTTTGGAGAAATTTTAATTTTTTATGATCACTCTATCTCGTAAGTATTTTAACAGAATATCTTTTTAATTTATGTAACAACATAAACAATCTGTTAAAAAAAAAATCATTTTTGGTATTTCCACAATTAATTTATTGAGACCAGGGCCGGTTTCGCTCATTGCTGGCATTTTCAACTGACTTGCAATACTCTCTATGAGCGAAACCGGTCCTAATATAAGTATTGGCAGTGAACACATTAAAGTGAGTATGTATCAACTTATTTTGATGTTGGAGTATTTTTAATACACTTCTCTATCGATATTCCTTATCAAGAATGGGTAGGCTAACAAGTCAAAAAATTATATTTATTTTTATCACGCAAGACAAATCAATGTTTTTTCTTTAAATTTGTAGTTAAGATTTTACATGTTTATTTAAAATTATATTCGTTAATAGATTCCATGGTAAATTGATGGGATTACAAGTGCCGTGTTCTTCTAGCCGTGTTCTTTTTCAAATTACTTACGTTTGTTTAATAATATAATTGGCACTCCTGCTCGTAATGCATAATCGTGAAAGATGTCCGAGCAAACGCATCCTTTGCACATTTTTTCAGGACGTTTTGATCTGGCCAGGATCTGAAGTGGTCAAGTTGGGTTTGACAGCGCGCCTATTGTCACGTCGATCGTGATTGAGTTTTATCCATGATTATCTGGTGCTGCCCTCTCCATTCGTGAAATGAATTACCCGATATTACTTAGCTGCCCGTTGGAAAACATCGCGAATGCGTCAACTACTCGGCGTGCACCAGGACGTTGCTCCCCGCGTTTTTTCCGAATCCCCAATTCAATCGAACCTCTGACAGATGACATATTGAAGCGTACAATTCAACTACAGAAATACCACAACTCTAAACGGAAATGCCCGCTTACTGCACATCGCCTCTGTCAAAATACGCTGTTCTGCTACTTGTCCGAAACATTCGAAAAAAAACACATGACTTGTATGTTAACCTTTAAACGGCCGAGCAATTTTTGCGAAATATCGATACGTCCCGTAGGTCTTATAAAGATAACTATACCTCTAAAACAAGTCAGCCTATGTGGGTAAAATAAAAAGCATTAGCAAAATAAAAGATTGCTTATAATTTACGAACTAAGACCAGCACCGCAACTAATTATAATTCTTTAGGTAAACAAATAAACAAATCCATTTTAGCTACAGCTTTCTTGAAAAAAGAATCGGTCACCCCAAAGGATATTTTTTTTGGTATGGAAAAAAATTGTAACGTGTGTGCTGAAAACTTTTATCATACATCACTGTAATCCGATAGCGAAGTGCACCATAATCACAGGACCGTAGGGCTTTAAAAGGTTAAAATACAGCTTACTGTAATAACCACAGAACTGTGGTTATCGTGTGTTGTCTAAATCGGTGAAGATTATTTAGCCACTTTTAAGGTGTTCACTTTCAATACTTGGTGGAATGTCATTATATTAAAAAATAAAAATACATTTTTTGTTCTTATTCGACGTTCAATATATTTGGATCAGGACCGGTTTCACTCATCGCGAGCTGGCTTGGTTTGTATAATTCTGTATCGCTGTGTTTATTATCAGATGAAAATTCTCGCGATGAACGAAACCGCTCCATAATATGTTTTATTATTTTTAATGATTAGTTTGAAGTAATGAAATAAAAATAAAAATAAAAAACATGTTAAATGAAAATTTTTAATTTTCTGATGGTAATCAATAATTGCTAGATTTTACTAGTAATGATTATAATGTAAATGTAATGACCACATTCACACTGATACAATGTCAACTGACCGTTTATAATATTAACTGACCACTTTGATTTTTAAATGACCATTTATTTATTTAACTGACCAAAACTTGAATTAGTTACTGACCCATTAAATACATGCCATTATAATTCTGCAATGTAAAAGTTTATATTATTGATCTTGATACGAGTTTCAGTTTATAAAAGGGCCGGGAAAAATTGTATACATTTAAAAGGCAAACTGTTATTTCTTATCCGTACTTTATTACTGTTTTTGATCTAAGCATTCCTTAGAAAAAATATTTTATTGACTTGAATTTTCACCGTGTTAAAATTATTTCACTAAAAAACAACTTTTCTAATAATTATTCAATGCAGTAACACTTTAGAGGTTTTGCCATGGAAATTAACCCACATTGGTTTTTTAAATAAGTTTATAGTTTTATATGACATTCGAAGCATTTAATTAATGCCTTCATTTCATAAAAAAAATCGTAAAACTACTGTTTTACAGCCAAGTCTTTTTTATCACACACTTATCTGAAATAAATATGACAAATTATCCTCAACTGAAAATTCTAGCATAAAAGATTATCTTTACTATCTTGGCTCCTGAAGTTTTACAGCAAACGATTCAATTAGATGTCATACGGTCAAAGTCCATAATTTTTTAAAAAGTTATCATGTAAGTAAGTAATGTTAGTATTTCCAAATATTTTGGAGTCGACAACAAAAAAAAGCGACAATATGTGATTTTATTTTCAAGCATTGATGTCTGTAGGTAATTTTTATCCTCGCCACAACCATCCTGCTGAGACAACTTGTCGACGTTTTGGTGGCCAAATTCAAGTCAACCTGGTTGGTAAATAATCGACCAACACCAGTACGTCACTGAAACGCAAGACGTATAATATTTTAATAAGTCATTTGCAATATTAAGGCGTTATGTTGAATATTCTTTATAACATTTTTAAATTTGGAAGATGATCTTAAATTATATCGTTATAACGTGGGGTCCGTGGTGCAGTGGTCAGCATCTTTGGCTACTGTGACAAGCCTCACGGGTTCGAGTCCCAGTTCAAGCAGCATTTTTACAGTCGAACGAAAGAGTGGTTGATCGACTGAAACATAAGCAGTTTGGTAGAAAAAAAGTAAGTTTAGATACATCAAATTGAGGACCATATGCTCTACATTGAGAACGGATATGGATAAACTGTGTAACCAACCGCAAAAAATATCGTATTATTTCGTGTTTCGTTCACTATGGCACTGATGAATTTCGCTCCACAAAATACACGAAAACTTCTTTACGCCGCAAATACTGACAGCTAGTGTCTTGGCAGATTTGCATAACGTACAACACGTGTTTTTCAGGCATGACGATCGTCCTCTTAGTACATTGCATTGTTAGGTTATTGTAACGTGATGGAATCGGAGGTAAGTCACACTCAAGTGTAAAGCCATATCCTCTTCAATGCGTGTAATTAAGGCACATCGAAAACGATGGTGCGCATCGGAAACTGTGCAAAGCCTGCGCCGTGGGTGATTCGCAGATATTTTCATTTCTATAATGGGGAATAGAATCGAGCGATCGCAAACCTATCGGATTTCACGGACCGCCAATTCTGAATCTAACGTACCAGTTTAATATTGAAAAATAACTGATCCAACGTGCAGCAAATAACGTCAGTAAGAGATACGTTATTTATCTAATATATAAAAATCAATGCTTGTTTGTTTGTTTCTTCGTATTGTATGCGTTGCCATACCGTTCATCCGATTGCGATAAAACTTTGTCAACTGATTGCAAATACTTGATGTCACTTGCGCAAAGGTTATAGGCATACAGGTAACATCAACTTATAGTAGGTCTTTTATATAAACATCAATATTTTTTCATATTGTATGCGCTAACATACCGTTCATTTTGACAAAGTATTGTTATACTTGCGCAAAGGTTATAGACATAGTACAATTAAATTTCAGTAGGTGGCGCGTGTGTCGTACCATAAAAAATCAGCAAAAGACAAGAAAGACAGCAAAAGACAAAACAGCGAACGTCAAACGGTAAATGTCACCGATCAATGTTAGTGAAATTAAATTGAAATTATTCATCTAAAATATTGTGCATCCGAAAGCATTTCAATAAACGCAACCACTTCTTTCTTTGAGTGGCATTGCAACGTTTTCCGGGTACCGGCCAGTATATCATAAAATGTTAGTACCGATTCTTTGATAATCCGATCGATGAATTCAGCGGTAACTTTGTGGTTCATTTAAATATAAAATTTATTTTATATACATCAAGTATTGAGCGTGGAATAATCAAAGTTATTTTAAATTGTATTACAACGTTAGTAATCTGCATGTTTGAATCATGGAAACTAGTTGTTAATATCTTAAGCATAAAATTTAGGGAGGTAAAGGATAGGGCTTATAGTTGACTAAGCGTTTTCGCTAAGTCATTTTTCTAGGATCGGATAGGTGTTGGAGAAAATTTTCGACAACGCAAACATCCATGCCTCCGAAAAAAATTCAATATACTCCGATAGAGCAAAAATTCGACTAAATATGTAACTACCCGGACGAGCACTCCGCATCCCAACCCAAAGACTTTGACACTTGACCACGGACTCGATTTAAATATAATTTTATATCAAATAGGGATTAAATTTAATAATGGTGAGCAGTCTTATTTCAAATATTATTTAATAAGTTAGTCAGAAGTTGCTTCTTAAAGAAGCCTAAATTTTTACACAATACGTGGAATAAACAAAGTTATCTTTGATTTCGAATCCTTTGAAAACTTAACCTTTCCTTTATCTTTTATATCTTTAGCTCTGCGTGCCAATTTATATCTGTCCTGAACTTATTGGGAGGAATATTTTTTATTTACTTATTATTGAGTAATGAAACGAAGCTGTGAAATAAGTGATTGCGTGTCGACGACGGGTGGTAAAAAACGCATTTTTAACGAATGGAATAACTTTTATTTGTTTTAAAAACACAAGTTTGTAGTTTCACCGATAACATACTAATACACTTATGCATCTTTTGGTTTTAAAATACTTTGCTAGAATTGAGTATATTCGTACCATGATATGTGAATGAATAAATTTACTATTTTATATTTCAAAAATCTTTTATATCTAATACATCTCGGCATATCCTCTCAATATCGTTAATTCACAGGAAAAATTATGAAAACAGCTATTTAAAAGGATCAATAAACTTGACAAAGTATACAAAATAATCATAAAAAAATGATTACAGTCGAATGAAAAAAGAGAGAGGAGGTATATAATTTTCTTGCTCTGATTTCTATACAGATCATCATTAGATATGTAGAAAGCCTATTCTTGCCTGCCCTGCAAAGTGATTTTTCAGTGGAAGCTGTCCCAAAGTCCCGGATGTTTAGTTTTGCAACTTTTTTGTTGACCTCATCCACGCAATTATAGTGGTCACGACGGACCTCCCGGGTTTGATTAGATTTTTAGTCGATTTCTCAATCCTGTTCGAAGATATGGGTGTTTGTGTTGCTAAAAATCTGTTCCCCACCTTCCGATCCAAAAAGCAGCGCATAGCGAGAGCTGCAATAAGCAAGCTACTAGTCTTGTCCTAGTTCTCATAACCTCTCAATCCTTACTCTCTTTGAAAAAGAGACAGGTTGAGCAACTGACTTACAAGCATCAAAAGTCTGTGAGGAGTACATATGCTTCACGTTGGGAGCGGACATTAAATTACGGACGGTTAAATTAAATAACTTGAAATTGATAATATCTATGTTCATTTTTAATTAAGCTTTTTTTGGCTTTAAATTACTACTTATAATGTAAGAAGACGGCGGTCGATAATTTCAACAATTGGTCGCCTGCAATGAATAAAAGTTTGGACACCCCTGGTCTAAAAGTACTGAATTGAATTACAAATTTTCGTCAAAAAATCTATCAACATGGTAATACATCAATTGTCATTCATTACCAGAAAAAAAGATTTACTCTAATGAATTTACTATGGAAACTAAAATCGTTGAGAATTTAATCTGGATTGATATCATTAGAATAATTCTAGAGTTAATGATTATTTGATCGTTTGATTGATTTGTAATTAACTCTATAACCGCATTGTCCATGATAACGTCGTACACTTAATTATTTACAGTCGCTAATTCATCATGTAATTATGAAGAAATTTCTTACGATTAAATGTATGTCAATACTTTATCTCATATCAGGTGATTCAGTGACATGTTGCGATAGTAAAAGGGTATTTTTGTGATCACCTGTAAAAGCAATGCACGTTGACAATTGACATTTAATTTTTATCGGTTGGTAAACAATTATTTTATGTACAGTATGTGGTAAAAGTCTTTTTTTGCAAACATGCTATCAAAGTCTTTTGTGTTAGTCTTATGTTTTGTTTAAAGAGTATTAAAAAAATGACTAAAATCATTTTAAATAGCCGTAAAACACAATAGCTGAAATTAAATATTAAACGTACAGCCTAATTAATTTATAAATCGTTGAATAAGGAGTGCGTCTAATACATACTTGATAAATAAACAAAAAACTAATCAGTCGATTATGCTGGCTATGAGCGAAACCGGTCCTGATCTAATAAATTTAATGTGGGATAAGTACTAAAAATGTTTTATTATTTTTATAATAATGCCATTCCACTTAGAATTTACAGCGAACACCTGAAAAGTGATTGATGAATTCTTAAAATCTCCGTAAAAAAGGCAAAATGTAATTTAAATCTGGGAAAGCACTATTTCAAAATTAAAAATCAATTATAAATTTTTTATCATAAAGATTATTGTTGTTTTAGAGTGAATTGGAATTCACTCGGTAGAACTCCATTATAACACGACGTAAAAATAGCAATGTATTTCAGGTCTACAAAAATTATAAAATATGTTTATAGTTGATAGTTATTTCGGCTTACGCACTTATCAGAACGTTCCAATGCACAATAATTTCCCAATAGATAAAAAACGATGTTGGTTCGTATTATATTTGTCGACATAACGTTCATCCAATTGCGATAAAACTTTGTCAACTTATTGTTGCACTTGCGCAAAGGTTATAAGCAAAATACAATTAACTTCCAGTAGGTGGCGCGTGTGTCGTACCATACCGATCAATGTAAGTGAAATTAAATCGAAATTATTTATGAAAAATATTGTGCATTCAATAAACACACACACTTTCTTTCTTTGACTGGCATTGCAACGCTTTCCGGGTACCAGCTATGTTATATAATTTTTAAGTACACAATTCAAACAATTCAAATTTAAAAATAGAAGGATGCTGTTAATACACGACTGGCTGTTAGAAAACCACTACCGCTATATCCCGTTTCTTAGGATAAGAACAATTAAAAAAACTCATCTCTTCTTAACGTGGAGATAGCAAATAAATTTCTGTAACGATACATCACCGCGTAGAGACGTGCCTTGCGGGAGTTGCGAGTGTTACGAGCGAAGCTGTGCAATTTGTGTCATTAAGGATTCAATACGCGGAAAACATTATCTCATTCAATGTACATTAAATTTTCATCAAAAAGACAATGGATTATTTTCTTATCGTGTTGTTGAGACAGTGAAATGTTTTTACAGTATATAAATAATATTAAAAAGAAAAATATGTAATGTAGTTTATCTGACTCTAGTTCAAACAAATCATTAAAGCAGGGCTGTGGAGTCGGTCTAAAAAAGTCCGACTCCGACTCCGACATTGACCAAAAATACAACTCCGACTCCGACTAAAAAAAGGTTAATATCGTCACTTTTTTCCCTAATTTTCCTATTTATGTGTTTCAATTAAATATCAACCCTATTAATGCGGCCAAAAGTCAAATATGACATATTAAATGCAAAAATAAAAAGCGCAAACTTTTCAAAATTTCCGACTCCGAGTACGACTCCGGCCAAAACGCCGCGCCGACTTCGACTCGGACTCCAACTCCACAGCCCTGCATTATAGTATCACACACTGTATTCACTTATCTGCCAAAAAAACATGCAGATATGCAAAATGTCTTCACGTCTGAAAGATTCAACACGTAATTTTAATCAACAAGCTATGTACTATCGATGGATTCGGTGGTATCTTTGTGGAAATTAAAATAACTTTGATTATTCCACGTATGGTGTTACTAATTGTGACACGTGTTTTATCTCTTTCAGATGCATCTTCGGACATAATATCGCAAAGTTTGCGTAAGTAGATGACACAATTAGTTATACAATACGTGGAATAATCAAAGTGATTTCAAATTTTATACTAACTAGCTATTTGTTTATAAAGGGTATTTCAATAGGGACGCTCAAAATATGTTACTTTGTCCTGCTGAGTAGATTATTCATTGTTTAGTGGCCAAATTTGAATCAACCAGTTTGGTAAATAATCGGCCAACACCTACCTGTACGTCATCAAAATACAATATCTGGTGAAAACATTGCTGCTGTGTGTGAAAGTGTACAGGAAAACCCAAGGCAGCTTATCTCTCGTTGTTCACAAGAACTTGGCTTTTCTGCGACTTCAATTCGGCGAATTTTGAATCGGGCCTTATGTCTGCACCCGTATAAAATCCAACTAACCAAGGAACTTCAGGTAAACGACCCCAGAAAACGCCTGATTGGGTTCTGGAGCAGTTGGAAGTTTACCCAAATTTGTCAAAAAAGTCAACTTTAGCGACATGGCCCATTTTATAATGAATGGATATTGGCAGACATTTGATGCTATATTCCATATTTAATGCCGTAAAATATACTTACAAATTAAATTAAAATTTAGTCGAAATCTCACAAACAACTTGTTTTATTTACATTTCAAAACTAAGCGTCCTTATAAAAAGACCCTATACTTAAGTGTAGTAAGAACTTTTACGCCATTGTTTGTTGATGCATACTCATAGAACTGAGTGAGTTTTTAGCGAAAACGTGAAAGACTTATTATTTAACAACGTCACATACTTATATTTAAGAAGGTAGCTTCAAATTAAAAATAATGTATCAATACATTGATAAGTTTAGTCATTGGAAAGTAGATAGTTTCACAAAAGTTGATATCTGCATTAAAATTATTGTGGAACTAAATGCTTTGCTGTATTTAAATGAAGCCTTACCAAGTGAATGCCAAATCAATTCAATCGTATTTTTCATGCAATCATTGGTTGTAATATTCACGATGTGCTGTTAATTGTACGTTTTTAACAAGCACATATTTATAAAAGATGGACTAGCAACTGATTTTTTCAACATTATGTTGGAGATGTAATATAATTATAGATATTTTTGATAAAAAGGAAGAACAATAAAAAAATATCGTAGAAATCCAAGCATTACGCGATACAAATAAAAATACTTAATATTTAATTTTCAGATGTACTTTGTTGGATGTTTTAATACAGAGAACTAAAAAAAGAAAAATCCAAATGTCGACAAAGTGACTGAGCCGTCACTTAAACAAAACGCGCTAGACATGTTTTTTTCCGTATAGACTCCGATTAATACGCCAATACTAATAGAAACAAAATTACTGGAAAACAACATCGTGTTATACTCTGACTAAAACGGTATACAATATGTTTACCACTGGAGTTGAGGTATGTAAGTAGAAAATGTTTTTTTTTTTTAATATAAATACATACATATACTCCTTCTATACACAGATGTATTGTTTTAGTTAGGTAGCCATGTATTCTAAACAAAAGACAGTCAAGTTCCTACGTGCCCTGAAACAAAATGTCCGTTAACATGGAGAAAACAGCAATTGTCTAATAACTATTATATTAACATATGTTACGCTCATATCCTCTGCAAATGCACATGGTGATAATGAGTTTTCATTTAAATAAAATTTAAGTTTATTCTTCATGTATATTTTATATTAAAAAAACGGTAAACAGAGACCGAGATATATTATTCCTGCAGAAGTAATAACGGCCTAACTATGGATTTTAAAGTTTAAATGCCCTTGCAATCAACAGTCATTCTCCCAATTCAAATCCCTTTTTCATTTGCAGATGTGATATATATATGTATTTATAAGTAACCGTATAAAAAATAAATAATTACGTAGGACCACAAGCAACGACCTGCAAATTGATACGATTCTAAAATCGATTGTAATTTTCTTCTGATATGAATAATGAGTTGACTTTAACAGATTAGGGTCATTCCAAATTTAAATTTAATGTGACGCATGTATGTTCGAAACGGTTACCGCCCGAAGTAAGAAGATAACACCCGATGTCCGGCGTAGCATTTGAGATCAACACAAATTGTCATACATTGCCAGATCCCGCTTTATGTTTTACCGTCGAATTGAAATGCGGGACATATTTGAACATGACATAATGATTTATAAGATACTCATAAAAAAGTGGGACACCGTTTTAAAATAAGAACGTGCGATAAATAATAACGAAATCGATATATGTAGCTTTGATTTACAATAATTGTAGATTACCCACGTAAGCTCCATATCCATTAAAAAACAAAAAACAAAGAAAAATGGAGCAAACTTGATGACTAACAACTGACAACGAACGTTATACAAACTGTAAAATTATACAAATTGTCAAAATCTGATATAACATTGGTTGTGTAACTAGTTGTGATAATTATTTCTTCTGCATTTTTGAAAAAATGTTGTAGACAAACTCTTTTCTCATTTATAATGTAGGCATTGTTTCGAATAATTTTTACTTTCTGACGACCAGTTTTTTGGATATTTTCCTTTCTATTGAGCGCGGAAAAGTACAATAACAGAACGAATTGTAATTATTATAATATTAATCAATTGAGTTTGGAGAGGAAAGTCACATTTTAATATTGAGAAGTAGTGAGCCTCCTGTCTGATTAAAAATATTATTTACCGGATTTTTTTAAAGTAACCAAAAAAATTAATATTGATATGAGCTAGTGAGCGAGTGGTCATAATCAACGAATCACTTCTGAAACTCTATATGACGGCTTTCGTAGAGAAGTAGATAAAAGCCCTGCTATGCGAAGGAACAAGGTTAGGTTAGGTTAGGTGTCGGAGATATCAATTTTTCAATTTGAAATTAAATTTGTTTTTTGGTTTCAAATTGATCTTGTGTAATATTGTTAGGTTCTCATTGAAAAAGTTATTTGATATCCAACATATCTGGCCTTTAGGAAATGTCATGTTATGCCAAATATTGAAAAAAAAAAATTATATATAAATTGAGAATTTACAGTTGAATGTATTTGCACAATATGAAAGACGTGGCAGAATAAATTTTGTTGGGGCAATATTCTTTTATTTGTTGCAAAAATAAATTTTCGTTCCTCGATATATTAAATCTACCGTTGTATGCTTCCGCTAGAAGCACGCGGGCCAACCCTCTGCCAAAGAGGCTATAAGTAGTGGCTGGCGCTTTGAAGAAGCATCACAATAACACAGAGCGCGACCTTCAACGAAGCAAGGACAGCGCGCGCGGGAAACTTGGAAAAGCATAACATTAATAAACATTCCAATTTCGAAAAACATCACAAACAATCGAACTACCGCTGTCGACAAACGCGACCGCTTTTCAATAAGGACGATGGGGATGCGTTCGATTAATATTTTACGATATTTTTTTGGAAAGATTTATGGTTGATTTGTATTTAATTTTTACGTGTCGGGTAAATATTATTTTGTTGAAATAAAAATAGTGGGTTACTTTGACATTATAAAATTTTGTGTGTGGATTGCTGTCGAAAGTGAAAATATCAATCGAAGAGGAAAATTTCTTTAAGGTAAGAAACGATAAAATATAAATAGAGACAAATAAAAAATTCTCATGCCCGTGAAGATACTAAAAAATATATATTTGGGTATAAAGTGCAATTAAATTTTTACTTAGTGAAAAGAAAATTAACGGTTCGTAATCAAATCACTTAAAAATAATTTGTAAATGCACAACATTAAAATACTGACAAAATTAGGTATATGAGCAAAAAAACATGTTTGTCACCCGTATTAGCTTATTAATGTGTGAAGTAATTAATAGTTTATTTACATGCAGGAAAAATGGTTCAATACTAAAAATGATCTCGTTACAAGTATTCTATTATGTAGAAAAAAAAAAATACTAGTTTTTTTCTATAAAGCTGTGGTTTATTTTAATATATTACACTTACAGTAAAATACGAACGGTTGTCGAAGTGTGATACAATAAAGTTTCACTAGTAATTTAGAATCTTTACATGATGTTATATACATCACAATTTTTGTCATAATTCAAACGAGTTTTCCAGAGGCAGTGAATTAGGCAGATCAAAAATATGGCATAGCTTTGTATCTATTTCGAAAAGTAATTATAGCTATCAAGTATATTGGTAGTGTTTCTTTCGTTATAAACCGTAAATAAAAGAATAATTCCGATTTGAAACAAGAGTATATTGTTAAAATAGTGTTAGCTTGAAAGTAAAATATTTAATTAGAATTTTTTTGAATTTTTTACTTTTCCATGAGTTTTGTCGCTAACGACCCGGGTTTCGCCTTTCGGCATCTTCAGGCATTCCAAGTGCACGGATGTACTTGAACTGACAACTCATGGAAAAGTACAAAATTCAAAAATTCTAATTTGATATTGAAATTCCATCAAGCACCCTCAGTCGAAATACTTAATTGTAAAATATTTATTTATTTATAGCCTAGCCATAAAGGCTATTTCTTAAAATAGATTTTTATATAAAATAGTTAGGTAATGCGAGTCGTACTTAAGAAATACAAAAACAGGACAGGTTTCGATTAGCTAGTGATTAATTTTAACTGAACTTCCATTCATCAGTTGAAGGTGTTTCTTATCTAAGCATTGTGCAAACTTCGTGAAATATGCGCAATATAATATAACCTTCCCTTTTAAGATTAACAGTAAATAATATAACATTTCTTTATCTTTTAATTAGTCTAGAAATTAATCTATTGGAAGCAAAATACTCAGAAAACAAACAAAACATAAGAGTTTTTATTACTAATAATATTATGAGAAGCTTAAGAATACAAAATATGTTTTTAAAATGCAAACTCAAGCAGAATGTTCATATCGTCAATATTTGTTCTTGAATACAATTGGAAAAAACGGGACGATAATTTTAAAGGCGTTTACATCAATTATTTCTACAAAATTCTTGGTAGAATGGCAATAAGTTAAAATAAAACAAAAATGAGTAATTACTTCACATATCTTATTCCAGTCAGGACCGGTTTCGCGCAACGCGATCATTGTTAAATTACGTGATTCTGTTCCCTGCGTGATTAAAACCTTTAATGCTATTTTTGTATATTTTACAAAGAGCGATGTATAAATTTAATTTTATATTAGACACATACAAATCTTCAAGCATATCATTTGAGATATTTTCAAATTTTTTTCCGAATATCATAAAACAATGTCACATGTTTTTTTATTTGAATAAATAAGACACATTTTTGTACTACTTCCATATGTATATGTGTAAAATTTAAAACCGGCGGGCGAAACCAGTCCTAATCTTATACAAATTATACTCCGATACATATAAAAATTGTGATTTTATTACAGATGCAAAAAAACATTTTTCAAATTAATTAAACCTTATATTGGAATACGGTGCCTCCGTCTATATTCTATGGTGTAAAAAAAATGGTTTCACAATGAAAATAGATCATTATTGCTATTTTAAAATACAAAAGTATAAATCTGCTATTTTATATTACACTAAGAATACAATAGTTTCAATACGATTCCTCGATTTACACTTGACCCAAAAATAAATAAACGCAATTATTATAACTGGAATTAAAAATCATAAAAACATGTATTATTTTTACACGAGACTGGCGATAATTATGGCATATTTAAATAAGATATTATTAATTTTATATTGTTCTATCGAATGGTGATGTGCTTAAGAATTATCAAGCTCGTTTTTTATTGACTTATTAAATTAAGTATTCGAAATAGTTTAATCAAGTATGACGATTCTTAAATGAATAATGAATCCATGTGCGTTTAAGCGTTAAAATTAAGATTCGGAAATAGTTTAATTGAATTCTTAAATGAATTTTTTCGAAATTCGAATGGTGTATAATATTTTTGTGAATGACAGTTTTTAGTGGTTTCAAAACATGCTGATTCGATTGCATTTTATTTAAGGTGTATTGATAATGATATTAGTGTTATATATTATAAAATAAATAGTATTAGATTGAATGTAATTCCGACAGCAAAACAACATACTAAACTGAGTATAATTAATTATATTAATTACATAATTAAAAGCCATATATCCGCTAATTTTTTTTTCGAAACATAGAATAAATCATAGCCCTACGATGTTTAGCTTATAGCATTATTATGTACCAAAACGAAAAGTTTATTTGTATTTTTAATACATATATAGTAAAATAATATTTATGTTTAGATGGGTAGGTTATGTATTAAAATTGTAGGCTAGTAGTGGCCAGAGCTTTGCACTAGCGATCAGGTGGATCATGGTTCAAGTCCCGGCAAAGTCAGATATTTACAATTAAAAAATATATCTTGAATATGGTGGGTGTATGTCATTTTTCGTTGAGCTGTTCTTGACTGATACATACAATTTCTCATCGAGCTTACCTCGTATGAATTTCATATTTAAAAAAATTAGGTGCTTTGGCATTAATGTTTTTTTTTAAAATATAATTGATATTAACAGATTAGACTAAATGCTAGATTAAGTTAAAAGTTTTAAATTAACAGAAAGGAAAAAATTAGACTAAATTTAAGATAAACATCGACAAATGATTTAGATCCTAATATTTTCGATGGTTTCGGCGCATTTAAATAGTAAGGAATTTCATGGAAAAGGGTTCCAATTGAAAAACAGGAACGCTTGTGTGAATTGAATTATTTAAGATAAACATCGACAAATGATTTAGATCCTTTTAAAAATATATTTTTTACTAGAGGCTCACAATCAGCTCAAGGTCACAGCTAAATAATATGTTATAGTGATACTTGAATTATTAAAATTAAATTTTCCGTGCAATGTGGCAATACTAAACATTCATTTTCGCGGTAATGAAACGTCAAAAGCGAGCGTCGCCGATATTTGAAAAAAGAATATTCTACAAGCAATTGTTTTGTTAATTTGTTTGACGAATGGTGATCCATATGTGCAAATTGATCGAGACTACCGTATTGTCGATTCAATCGCGGATAATGTGGATGCATAACAATTTAAATATTCAGCAGTATGCGTAATGTTAAAGCACTAAAGGGAGATGGAGGAGGTGTGGTGATCTCAAATTAGCGAAACATTTATAACGGTGTTTTTTTTTTGTTTTTCGAATTTGTGGGTCAACCCGGCAAACGAGACGGGCGATTATATTACATTTTCGCGTCGATAGTAAATTATAATTAATCTCGTACGTCAGTTGATCTCTTATGTGATTTAGAGGGAATGCGAGATAGCTTGTTATTATCCGACATAAAAAGAACGGCGCCATAATAATATGATTTAATAACCTGTCAAATCGTGTTTAGAGCGTTCGGAAACAAAATAACGCTGGTTTCTTTTGTTTTTTTTGTTTGTTTAGCCTCTATGACAAAATAAGTAGTTCAGGTTCAAATTGTTTGGAATATAATATACTCACGCTTAAATATCAACAGCTATATATATAAGTGGATTTTATAATATATGAATAATATCGATTTTCTTCTGTTCTTAATTGACCATACCTGGTCTTTTAATTTCTTATCATAATTGAGAATTTCGACTGAAGGTGCTTGATTAAATTTCAATGTGAAATTTCACTCGATTGAATTTTGTACTTTTCCATGAACTTTATCGCTAACGACCTGGGTATCGCCTTTCGGCATCTTCGGGCATTTCAAATGCGCGAATGAACTTGAACTGTCAGTTGACTAAACTCGTAAAAAATTCAAACGATTCAAATTAGAAAAGATTATTACTGTCATTGATTGAATTGGCATTGTCTTAGCAGAGCTCCATTATGACACGATAATAAAACACCAATGTATTTTAGATTTACAAATATTACAGAAAACATCGTTGATAGCTATTTCAGCTTAAGCCCACGTCATAACGTTCTGTTAAGCTATCAACAATATATTATATAATTTTTGTAGAACTAAAATTCATTTCTATTGATTCACTATATTATTATTGCTGATAGTAAAAATGAAAACTCCAATACACGACCTTACAAGATTGATGGCAATGCACCATATATTTGATAAAAATAAATAAGTATGAACATATAACAAATTAAATAATTAGGAAGAAAAATATGAGCAACTCCCAAGTGGTAAAGAGCCGATTATGCGTATGGATTCTGCTGGCTTTAATTTCACGTGATATATTTTCATTTCGATATTTTCCAATATGTACATAGCTTTTGTATAAAGTCTTGTTACTTTTCAAATCTTTAATTGAAATTATAACATTCTCGATTGACTGTAATAAATATTTTTATGACATATATGTTGTAGCCGTCAAGTGCACGATGTTGAATAACATTAATTACCTGTTTATAAAGTATGGACTGGAATTTCAGAACATCTAGGTCTGAAGATGTCAAAAGGAAAAATTCAACTAGGCATATATTATCATTATCAATATAATAACTTGTAATCAGTGTTGCCAGTGAGTGAAATTGGAGTCACAAGAAATATAATATTAATTAAATTATGGATCTCATACCACGGTGACTCTAGTCACGGAATATTTATTACGAATATAGTGTTCGAATTTGTCATCTTATGTGTACGTTTAAAGTTGTCAGGATTCCAACCGCAACTTCTTAACAAAACGAATGTTGCTGCCTTTTAAAAAATTTGTTATGAAACATAAAAATGAATAATACAATCGAATGATAACAGGGCAGATAGTTTATAAAATAAAAATCATGTTTTTATTTTTAACTATAAACAAATTTGAATGAGTAATATAATACAATCATCACATTTATGCAACCTTTCATGATAAAAAAAAAAACGATTTTCAAGATCAATAATAATTCAAAGTCACCACCTCCAATATAAAATCCACAGAGTTCTAAGAATCAGTTTGTAGAGTTCTTCAGCCTGTAAATAAGAGTTGGAACAATTTGATATGCTTAAAAGTTTAATCAACTATTAATCATGGCTGTCCAGTATTGATAATATGAAATTATAGAATCGGCTTAGTAATTACAAGATAAATTATTACGACTGAACAGATCAAGATGGGAGCAATTAATAATCATTAAAATGTATTTCAGTAGTCAGTCAGTGGGCAGACGTTCAAATTCTGATTCTTGGTTTCCCCATCTGAAAATTCGGCAATGAATACTATATTGTCTATGGTTTTTTCCCATTTAAAAATCGAATAGTAATTAATAATCCTCCCCGGCTGTAAATTATTATAGCCATACGCCAATGCTATAATTACTTGAATGGCGATAATAGTGGGAATGAAAAATGTCTCCTTTTGGACTACTAGCAGGCCTTTTCAAACCTGCAGGTTTGCTCGCGTATGCTATACACTAGTAACGATTCTGTTGTTTAAAAAAATAAAAATTTTACTTATGATAATAAAGCTTAAATATAAATTGTGTCATTAATTAAGTAATAACTTTTGAGGATTGGCTGATTTATATTCATACCCTCCTCGTATCCTTCATCTCTTAATTATTACCTTTATAAAAGAAAGTATGACCGACTAACAAACAACCGGTTATGGATTAACACTTCCTTTTTAAACATAGTTTTTGCAATAACAGTGAAGATTTTCACAAAAAATCTTAATTAAAACATAAAACTTTTTGCATTTTATTTAAAGTAAAAAATTATATAAACATAATATAAATTTAAAGCATCGTTTTACAATAAAATATATTTCGTGAAAAAATTCAATTCGAATAAGTAGGTAAATATTATTATAACGGTTTGTTGAACTCTGCAATAAAAATATAGTAATAAGATAAAAAAATCTATCGATAAAGAGCATCGACTCTACAATTTACTTTTTTTCATTCGCTTAGTTTGCAATAATTCCAGTGGTAAGGAAACATCTGAGAAAATAAATTTTGTTTCAAGATTGGTCATTCAAAACATTCAATGTCAAATATAATACATATTTTATCATGGTAGTCATATCGATAAATGTGTACTCAATATATTTGCTTGGCGAAATTTACACATTCGACTATCATTAATATTTATAATTTAGTAATAAAACTTGCGTGATATGCTGTTGCAGTACTTCTTATTAAATTTAGAAAAAACTTGAGAAACTGAAGCCAATAGCAAGCGTAATCATTCTTGATCATTTAAACATAATTAAGTATCAAAAAATGGTTATGAAATCATCATAGGTACCAAGGAATATTAGAAACAAACTGGATTATTGGATTTGATATGCATAACTGTCACTTGTTCTTAAATCTCCATTTTACAAGTTACATGAACAAAAATTTAAAAATAATGATCTCCAAAATAGACATGAATTTTTGACACTAAATGTATGCCTATCCTAATATATGTTGTTAAACGACGCTCATTATGACAGATAAACCCATCGCTAATGAGATGTCACATTGCGGTACGGACGCCATTGTTTTACAATCATGCCAACTGTCAGGTATTTTAATGTGCCCAATAAATCTCCCGAGAGAAGGATATAATTATGAAACATAGACAACTAAATATTTCGAGGGTGGGCGATGACATAGTTTACTATACGGAAAAAAATGACCGCGTAAATTTGCCAAAGACAGCGTGATAGTCATAAAAAATATTTAAATCTGTCTTATTAAATCAACGGGAGCGCTCAAACTTTTTATGTTCTTACGCCGCGGAAATTCGTTATCAATAAAACCGTTTCATTTTAATATTTAAATAAGCATTGCAGGTTGTAAAGATACGTAGTTAATTTACCTATTATAGTCAACTGGTACAGTAATATATCAATTACGTTCTGACTAAGTCTTCTTTTAAAATAAAGAAACTAATATAAATACGAACTCACTCAAGTCCTCACTAGATATATCAGTATACGAAGCAATATGTTATGAAGAATGTAAATAATAAAATTGACGTCATAATAACATAATGAGGAATGGTAGAAAGCTAATCACTGCGACTCGTTTTTCTCAAAATGGGGTCAGATACAAATGTATGGAAAAATTCTAGATACTCATGAAATTGGATACAAATTAATTTTAAAGAAATTCAAGAGCATTATCGGTGGTTTATTTTACAAAATACGTAGGTATCTAGCTTGAGAAAAGTGTTACAAAATTGATACATAAGAAATAAGTTTAGTTGAATTTTGTTTTCCTACTCATTATTTTATTCAAAAGTAGATACTTATTTTGGAAATAAAGCTTACAATATGTTTACCTACGAACCATGATATAATTTTGTTTGGTATGTTTTGCGCAACACGTTTTGGAAAGCGCTATTGCATAAAGAGATAAACGGTGTTTCCCGCGTGTAACAGAATGTGTGTCAAATGGTGAATAATGGCTTTAGCCTTGAACGTGAACGTTCTGCTTAATAGGCGACAGTTTCGGTTTTTTTGGGCCGATCTTGACATTGTAATACAGATTATAAATACAAACACATACACACAACATTGATGCCGTATTCCATTGACAATTAAATTGTCTCGTCTATTCTAAAGTTACCATTGAAACATAACAAAACCAAACATCTATTTGGGTCTTTTCTAAATTTGCTAGGCGTACTGCTTTGAGAAAAGATTTTTTTGAGTCGTTTTGTTTGATTTTATTTTATTGGAATCATTCTTATATTGTCCCTTTTCTTTTTGAAATATATTTTACTGTGCGACGAAAGAAATTTCATACTAACAATTAATTGATAAATTAAACCCTCCCATAGCGCTTCTTGCAATAGAGTCTTTTTCTTCAAAATGCCGAGTTTTTTTTCATTTTAATTTTCATAGTTAGTAAATGTGTAATACTATAAATAACTATCTGTATTGGAATGGTATTTGACAGAAGCTGTTTGTCTTTTTACTATTGAAAAAGTAAGACATTTAAAATATGTATATTTATACAAAAATGAGAAATGTGTATATTCGTATTATACTATACAAAAACCCTACAGGGTTGGTTTCTATAGCGCCGAAACTATTTCGTCGCTATATGAGGCTTGACTGCATTTTAATATCAATTACACGGACATATCAATACACGAATACGTGGTATTCTCTTGCCGATTTCTCCCATGTACTCTTCCTCGGAAGTTTATGTTTAGGTTAGAATGCTGAATAGATAAGACAATTTAAATACACCGTCGATAGCACCTTTCTCAAAGACATTTTTTTAAAGAGGACATCGGGAAACGCTGACATATAATATACCTATATGCTGTGTTATTGGGAAAAGATTATATTTTTTCGTTCAGACGACGAGCTTATAAATGAGGGATAACTTAGGATCCAATAAGTATTATATTTATATAACTAGTGTTCGAGCCCGGCTTCGCTCGGACCAGTTTGGGGTTATGTTCACCTCGGCGCGTAAATTCAGACGGGCCAAGTTGAAACAACTTTTTTCAAAATTCAAAGTCTAGGTCAAATAAAATGGAATTAAAATGAACATTTCAGACTGGCATTGACATTTCACAGCCCCTTTCATATATTGACAGCCCCATTCTCGCCCATTAAAATGTCCAAATTCAAGGAAAAAATCTAATTTGCTGTCAAAGAAATGTCAAATAATACCTTCACGTAAATAATAAACATTATTATTAATAATAAAAGCCGGGAAAAGTGCAGTAGAAGACTAATTTATTACATTTTGACTAAATGTCTTATTTTCTTTCATATTCGTTTTTATGGCAACTTGCAACAACAATGCAAAAGGGAATTACAGACATACATACATACATACGCCGTTTCGGTTTTATATATATAAGATTACACTCAACTACAACATACTAGGATGGGTGTCTTTTAAAATTGAGTTGATTTGTTATGAATTGGAATTACCCGGAATTAAGTAGTCGTTAACAATCCTCTGTTTCTCTTCAATTTGTTTTTTCCTTTCAAAATTGTCAATACTAATGATTTTTTCAAAATAATTTTACAACAATAACCGTTGTTTATGCTGTCATAAAAAGCCTTATATTTTATGTCTATCTATATTCTAATAATACATGAAAGTATTTTTAAAATGCTGCTGATGATATATACTTTTCTAATGTTATGTCACAAGTACTGTTATGCTAAAAAAATCGTTGCATTGTTTCATCGTTCACTGGATCACGTAGAGCAATATAATGTTGTGATAATATGAGCAATCATTGACGTCTTGGGGTATTTATTTAATTGTTTTAATAGCGCCAATTTAGTATTTCACAGTATCGTGGATGAACAGAGCATCTGCATTCTTGGAGATATAACTTATTATCAAGAATTTAAAAATAATCCTCATTATCTTTATAATTATAATCTAACTGTACATCTTACGTAAAGCAATGTTTGATATATTTACAAATACGAAGTAATGTGATACGGTATAATTTCTTGTCATTGTATTTCATCAAAAGAAGCTTTTGATCCAATAAAACAAATCTGAAATTTATACATTACAGTGTAGTGACCTGCCAAAATTTCTGCATCGGAAAACTTCATGAACATTTAGTATAAGAGTGGCTGACCATTTAGCCGCTTTAAGATTAAATGAAGACACTTCAACCTTCGCCAATCATTTACTATTCGAGAATTACGCGTTAAATGCAGATACAGGACTTAAATTGTTACATAAAAACACAGGCGAACAATAAATATTAGAGATAAATATAGGGATCAGCTTAATAGTTTGCCAATTTTAAGTGAATAACTTAATCTTCCAAACTAACCATGTCCGCTCCCAACTTGGAGCATATGGACTCCTCACGGAGTTTATCTCAACATATGTTTTTTTTTCTACGAGAACTGCTTGTGACTTAGTTGCTCAACCTCTCTTTTTCGAAGAGAATAGGGATGGAAAGGATACGAGGACTAGGACAGGACTAGTGATTAGCTAATCGCTGTCACTATGCGTCGCTCTTTTTGGGATCGGAAAGGATTTTCAACAACACAGACACCCATACCTTTGAACAGATTTATCGACTGAAAAAATCCGCTCGTACCGGAAATCGAACCCGGGCGGCCCTTCACGCAAGCCAAAGCCGTTGCCACTGCGTCACGGACCGGACCCATTGTTATACCTCTATAAATAATTATCATTTATTATAAACTCAAACACGTGAAATCAATCGATACAATAATAATAGTTCGGATAAAACCCTCGATTTTTTCATCGATATTTCCAGGTAATTAGTATTTACTCATAAAATGTGAATATTTGAATTCTTTATATAATGTTGTATTGTGTAAATTGCCGTTCCAGTTTTGTATGGATTTGAACCAACTCGATGACACTGGCAATAAATCACCGACTCAAAATGTTCATACACTCAATATGCGTATGTTTTTATTCCTCACCACAAACTCCTGAAAACGGAGCGACGATATGGTGGTAAAAATCAAAGCTCATCTTCTATCTTTCCTGCAGATTATCAAATTGTTGTATTTTGTATTTAGTATGTTTTATAGAATTCCATTCCCTTTTAATTGACGTGTTTGTTTTGCAATTAACACATTCAAAACTTACTGTAATATTGTACCCCTATTTTAGTTTAGGTCTGGAATAGGTTAAAAAGCAACCAATCGATCGAAATTTTATCTATTATCCTCTTGTGACGTCACAAAACCCTGAAGTAATCTGACATGTGAGTCATTGTTTGGAAGATAATGACGTTATTTAGTCAGATTTATTTCCGAAAATTCGATAACAAGGTGCTTCTTTGGTATCGCAATAACAAATTAAAAATTAACATGTTGCGATAAAGATACGCGTGATCTAATTAGCTTATCTAATGGATAATTAATCCGATTAATTCCGGATAATTGCCGATTTGAAAGGGTCAGGTATCGTGTTTAATTAATGATTTAAACAAGCAAGTCCTGATGAGATTAACATTTTTGTTGACCAAAATTGAGATACGTAAGAAATGTTGCCAGAAAACGTTTTTTATTGAACAGTTCCGTAAATATGGTCTGTCATTAGGTTCTTATTTTTTTAAAAAAAATAATTAAACACATTTTTTGGATTACTTACACAAATAATTTTATAAAGATCGTTCCGGTCTCGCTCATCACCAAGTGCTTCCATAAATTTCTACTAATAAGTGACAGTTCACAACTGCACCGTTTAGTTTGAAAGTAGGAGTGAAAGTGTATTAATTAATATAAGAGGGAATAAATGAATCCTTTCAAACAAACATACTATAGAATCTAGAATTCTAGAACATAGGTTTGTTCAGAATCGCACCATTTACTGACTATCGAAAACTGGTGCCTACAATAAGAAGAGTACAGAAGTTTGTTTGAAAGCAGTCTATATCTTCTTCCATTCAGTAGGATTCCTTTTCACTGGAAGGATCCAGACTACCATCTACAAGGAGCTACAAAGCCCAGCGCCTTGTCAATTTAAATAAACCAAAAGATTGGTTGAAAACAGATTATGTTGAATTGCACAATGACAAGACCAACAAAAGAAGGAGAAAAAATAATGTAATGCAATATTAACATGATTTGTCTCGTACTTTTCTCACAAATGATAAGAATTTAAATTGACAAGTAAACATATCGGTACCAAGTTCTTTTTTTAAATAATTTCGAATCTCATTTTACCGTTCCAAACTTTTTTCGCTTAAAGAACATAATATAAACTTTTTGCATGATCACGCTTATATAAAAAAAATATTCGAACTTCTATTACAGGAGTGAATACTTACTTACCAATAGCTATTATAATTTGCCAAAATATAATGACGAATGACTCTCAAATTACATTTTTTTTTATATTGACAGGATACTCTCAACAGGCAAGAGCTATTTTCAATCAATCAAAGTGAAGACGTTTTTGCTTCTCCACTATTTAAAACATGAACGGATATTATTTTTTTATACTCTTCGTCGCTAGTGTCGGATGTTTCATAGCAATTATCTTTATTATTCTTTTTTGTTTAATTGTCCCTTTTCTGCGTAGTTTTACTAAAAACTCTGTATCCACATAAATTAGCATGTCTTTAAAAAAGACCATGACCTTTTGTTTCATAGTTGGTGACGATCGTTATGTCAATAATCTTGCTTTCTTCTCTTAGTCTTAATCTCTTTCGTATGATCATTTCAGAATAAACATTGAATTATTCGTTCCATGACTGAGACTCGTGACTACCGTGTTATACTGAAGATTTTTGATAAGAAGTAACTCACTTGTCTTCATTTCATTGCACCGCACCTGGTTGCCCTTTTCTCTCTGATCTTGTTATTTATCGCAATGCGGAGTGTCTGGGGCACGCAACTTTACACGGTTTCTTCATTCTTTAACTTTTCTATATTCATAGTGTTACTTTACGGTTGCGAACCATGGCGCCTGACAAAGACACTTATATAATAGATGCTTGCGTCGGATATTGAGGGTGTGGTGGTTTAATTTCATAAGGGAATGTACCAAAAAGAAACTTTCTACGTCAGTGGTAACGAATAGACAATGGAACTGTCTGAGTCACGTGGTTCAGATGTTTCCAGAAAATCTCAGGCCCTTCTTTAGTCTTCTTTCAATCAGTGAGATTCTGGCGATCTGGGTGAGCGCATGTTATGAGAGGTAGCTAATCAAAAAAAGCAACGTCGTATAAAGCGAATCTAAGAAAAATTGTTTCTAAGGCTTTTTCGATAGCCTACATGGCTTATTGTCTTGGCGTATTTCTCATTCAACCTTTTTTCTGTTTGAAAATAAATTATTTATATTTAAAAATATTAAATTATGAACGAGGAGTGTGATATTTGATGAACCAAAGGTGTGGGTAAATTAAAACGAATATATTATTTGCAAATAAGAATAATTTATTTATTGAATATTTTTATATGTCACAAATTTGGATTCAAAAGTGGTTTATTGTTGGGTTGATTTGTGAAATACGTTAGTGACATCAGTCTCTTAAAAACGATTCTTGAGTTGATTCCAAAATTTACAAATGTATCCCTTTAAATTTGAGCATCAACACGAATTCAACGTCTGCTTTATACCTTGAAACACGCTCACGTGTTCATTTTCGTGCATGTTTTCCATTTCGGAAACTCTGCCAGCTAACAATCAAATTATAAAAAATAAGAATACTATTTTTTTTAGCCTGTGAGATAAATGTGATAATAGAACTATGATTCGAGATATCCTCTATTACGTCATAAATCAAACCTCGTAAAAATTAAAACAATAATTTGAATATTTTGGATGTGCGCAATAAAAAAATCTTAACAAAAGTAAATAACTACATGTCCTGAGAATTCATGTAGCGTCACAGGCCGATGAATAGGCATTACAACTGGTGAGGAAAAATACAACGAACCTTCAGAGATGGTAACGCTGTGTATAGTCAGCAACAATACAATCAAATTATTTAAACGTGTTCAAGTATGACTCGAAAAAAATCATTTAAATTTGGAACGATCTTAAAACTTCTGCTATAACGAACTGTCATCTGACGTTTGCTACTGGACATGTAGAAAGTTTATGTAACAAAAATAGCAGAACATACGAATGATATATGATTTTTTTAAATCTGCAATAGAAATACATTACTGGATTAGTACTATCATTGCGATTATTATCAACTGATTCATCAGTAGAAGTGACAGTGGAGACATTAAAAGAGGAATGCAAACTTTCTGCCATTTGAAATCGACAATTATTTGTTATCTTCTCACCACAATTCATTATATTGAGCTTGTATTTATATCGACCCTTCCAAACCCAAAAGCGAGAAAAATATTATGTCTATTAGAACAACTTCGTTTCTTTACCACTTCTTTCGATGTATTGGAGATTTTTTTAAGAAAATCCATTTGCAGACAGTGCAAATAAAACCTAACCTAACTTTATATTTAACGAAGAATCACCAACCTGATACTAACGCCGTTTTGGCTTGATAGGGACGATATAGATTTTTCCTTTTTCGTCAAACATGAATTTACAATAATTGAAGCTGACTGTACTATCCGAACACAATTTTATCATGTTGGTATGAATTAACTCTTCATTGTTCTTACAATCCTTGTAAAGTTTACCATGAACTTGTAAAGTTGCCCACTATTATTCATACATCATCTTGACACGAGTTCAAAATCCTGCAAATGTTATTTCTTTATTATATTGTAAATGAATAAAAAAATTAATGACCGAGAACTATTTTGGGGAAACAAAACGTTACGAACTGAGAATGAGTAACGATTCTTTACGATATAGGAACGAAACAATTAATATAATGAACACCTGTTGAATGTGATGCCACGAATGTCATATTTAATGTATTGTTTAGCTGTGTGGAAGTTTTGCAAAGTATTGCTTTGGTCTGAGGAAAAAATACTCTAACAAATAGTTGTTCGTTATTTATTTAATGGTCGTCGTTAAGTAAATCTACTGCATTTTACAGAATGTTTTTTTTTCAAGCCATGACCGCTCTCAACATCGAGAATATTGAGTCTCAATTACGCATCAACTTTACAGAATTGTATAAAGCAGTTATGCACAACCTTTTTGGCAAAAGAGCCAGATTATTAATTTTCAGATTTTTCTAGGGCCGCATCGGTAAAAGCGATTAATTTATCGTTAGTGTATGTATAATTGCAAATTTTATATTGTTTTTCTTTCGTCCGTGAAAAGTTCTAAAACAAAAAAGATGATTGATATTTTTCATATTGGGCCGCATTAAATGTCGTTTCGGGTCGCAGGTTGCGCATCACTGGTATTAAGATTTCAGACATTTACTTAATCTATTTCTTTTTGTATGGTGATAAATCAAGGATAAAACCAGACAAAAAATAGTCATCAAATAATGACTCATAATAATTATAATATACTCTTTTTAAGGATCTAGCTGGTGTGACGTCGCAGCCGAAAAATATCATCGATGGGAAAATTATAACCTTTGAAATATGAAGTTTTTAGCTACATATGTATATGCAAATATTTCATTCATATAAAATCCATTTTTAACTATCAATAATTAATTTTTCTTAAACAGAACCTTAATAGAAAAATAAAAGAGCTTTTCCAAAGTAAAAAAGTTTCCCATCTTTGGCATGAATAAGAGTCCAAAAGGATTGACGAATCTGTAATGAAATTGTCTTAAATGATGAAAAACGCGTTTTTAAATTAAGTCTACATAACTTACAAAATACGTATGCAGATGGCAGCAGTGCTTCGTAGGGGAATGATTGTCGATTAAATAAGATCGACTGAAATGAAATGAATCGAGCATTTGCAATTAAATCAATCACTATTGGTAGACTGCGTTGGTTGGATCATGTTGACCGTATGGCATGGCTAGATCCATAAATGAATGGTTTGTCCAGCAACTTTAGAACGTAGGTGGAGAGGCAAACCAAGATCAGGCCAGCTAGACGCAGTTGTCGATTGACTGACCGAATCGACAGGGATAGGTGAAGATGTTTTTACTGGAGGTGGATACTAAATATAGTATTATGATTAGCCATTAATTGATGTTGACATACATGTTTCCCAAAACTGTGCCAAGCTCAGCAGACTATTTAGTTTAATCCTAAATAAATTTAGTTTCATATTATCTTTGGATCCAACAATAACTTTTTTGAAGTTCATTATACTTTACAATTAAATTGATGGTTACTTTAATGACATTTAAGATTCTACTCAACTCGGCAAAACACCTGACAACTACTTGTTACACAAAACGTGTAACAAGTAATCAACAAAGTAATCAATTTTATTTTGTAATACTAAATATACCTTCGTTTATCATGACTAATTGTGATATTACAGCGTGCGAGAAGATCCTAACTCATATAAGCTTTCCAATTGCTAAACGTAATTATTTAAGCACTTATGTATTGCTCCTAAGACAATCATCGAAATCATTTGAAAGCCTAGATCTGTTGGGTAGTGGCTGATACCCTGAGCAGATAGAGTTTCGGAAATTAAATTTAATGATTCGGGAAAATAAATTGTTCATACCTTTTTAAGCTTAATTAAAGGATTGAAGATAATGCATATTTTAATCAAAATCAATTGAGATTTATGTAATGGTTGAAAGGCTAGAAATTAATGTTAAAAGAATAATTCAAAATATATTGGTATTGACTTAATAATATATCACTGGTTGAATTTTTAATATGAAAAAAGTAATTTACGTTTAAAATAAATGTCTGGTTAGTATACATACAAGTCGCATTTAATTCCTATCTTTAGTTTCCAAATCAACCAACCAATTCCTCAAATAAAATTACTGTAGAATTGACAAACAAACACACTTAATGAGAATGTTGAAAATAGTAAAAATACATATCCGTAGACAAGACTGAAAAAACTGCAACACTGACTTCATTCCCATTAGAACCAGTCCTGAAGTTAGTTGCGAACTGCGTAGAAACCTCATCCCGCAACAAGATTGCGAATTCTTTTTATGAATTCCCTTTCGATTATTTTCCCTATTTGTTTTTCTATGCTGGCAAACCTTAAACGGAGCAGCTGCAGAAAACCTGTTGAGGATGTGACGCCATTTATAATCGATGCTTTTATATCGCTGAGGTAATAAAAGTACTCTAGCCATTGAACTCAGATGCGTTTTACCGCGTAATTTTATTGAAAGTTTTAAATTTAGTGGCTTTAGAATTGTCCTTTCACACTCCAGTACTTCTGTTATTTTATACATATATATGTTACAGTGAAGCTGTATTCTCACTATTCTCAGTGAAAATGTATCAAGTAATAGATTTGTATGACAACATGATTTCACTGGTCACGATCATTGAAATTATTGGCCGAAGTGGATGATTTTCCAGCCTAAAATTTTGATTTGCTTCAATGAAACAAAATCAGCAAATAGTTCCGTTTATAAAAAGAGAACCAAAGAAAACCACAGAAAAACATAGGGCTGAAGATAGGGCGGTCAATTTTAATTTCAATGACAGCTTGGAGAAGAATATATTTTCACTGAGAATACAGTTTTACTGTAACATATACACCGAAAACTAAATTCGAAGGATATTCAAATAATACATATTTTAAAATGTTTATGTTCTATAATGAATCTAACAGTAGAGTGTATTGTTTCGATTGGAATATGCTTGGGATATTTTTTTTAAACAATATCTTCTCAAATGTGGAGGAGGTAGACTCCAACAAAATCTTGACATCACATATACATATGTAAGTCAGTCGTTCAATTCTATAATAAGAGCAGGTAAAGAAAATAGTTTTGAATTTGCTTTCTCCACTCCTACATTTCAGAATTTGAAAGATAGTGGGCATGGAAACATCACAAACGCCCATGTATTTGGATCCAAATCGTTTAATGGATTCGAGACTTCTATTTCGGATATCAAAACCGTAACTTCACACGATGAAAGTTAAATTCGAAAAATAGATTCCTGGCCTCAATAAAGTTACTGTAACATCATTATTTTCAGAAACTATCACTAGTCCACTGAGCTGATACGACCGCTACTCCATATTCTCTTCATAGGAAGCAGACATGGTAACCACAAGTCAGCGACTCTTTCTGCTGCAGTAAAACACTCGTAAATCGCGGCTCTTTTTCGTTGTGTGCATTTGATCGAAGCATCAAACAAATAATCTTCCTGGAATGATTGCATGCAGACCGCATGCTCTCAACAAAATTGCTTTGAATAATAATATAATATAATTTATTTAAGTCACACAAAACAACAGAGACCCTTTAATGTCGGTTTGCGGTAAAGGTTTAATCAGTCAGATGAAATCGAGGCGGTTTTGACTCACGACTACCTATCAAGACTTATGTATATGTATCATAAAATCGATCGACAGGTATTATTTTGAAACGCTGTTTTTTCTCGACCTTTGATCGAGTTTATTGACTTTTGCGATGCATATAAAGTTTATTTTGGGAAGATATCTTTTATACTTGAATCAGGAACAGTGGTTTTATTCCTTGCGCGCATAGCTCATACATACGGCTTTATTAAGTTTGAATTATATATTGTGCATAATTGAAAATTGGTGGTACTGTAGCCAAACGTAACTGTTGCGTTACGGAGAATTGAACGAATTTATTTAACCATATTTTATTTATTAACTTCCTGCAAACCACAGTGCATGCGAAAATTCCTACATCCTGGCCAAAAAAATGAATTACGGTAATAATCTGACGAATACGTGTTTGAAGCCATAACGGGTGGTCGTGGGTACAACGTTGAATAATATAGGTCCTATAAGACATGGCAATGGCGGATTAAACACTTGGGAGGCCCCAGGTGCAATATAATCTGGGCATAATATTATTTTGGAGGCCCATTTTTCGAATAAATTCGCAAAATTGATTCAAGATTAGACATATCACAAATATTTGTTTCTAATTTTGATTTCATTTTGAGCCGTTTCCCTAAATTTTAATTTGAAAAATGTTCGATATTCTTCGCAGTTCACTAGAAACAATTCAAAATGATAGCCTACATAGCTCAACTGCATACCGTGCTTTAAAATTTATATCCCATCGGCCATTCAATTCACGAATTAAAATATGTTTTCTTTGGTATTTAAAATCTGACATTTGAAAGTCGTAAAAATATATTAAAAAAAAATGAAGAATTATCCATTACATCATTATCAGTAAATTAAATGATGAATAGAACTGTGATTTACGTTTAAAAATTCAGTTGATTTTTTTCAATATTAACGCAGTAGCATAAAAATACCATTCCTAGTTTTCGCGAAACATTCATTCATTTCCCTCGGAATATTGTTTGGAAAGCCCTGGCTTAGTGCATATCATAAAAGAATCCATAATTTCTTATGGTGTCCAACGCTATTAGTTGTTTAATAAATCAAATTATCTCGCGAGAGGCTAAAGCATTTATCGACGTTAATATTTATTGATACATGCACCATCTTGATGCATATTTGGCAAAGGTTTTCGAACGAAAGCGATTAATCTTGCAAGATGGCTTCTTTAAAAGGACCGAGCATGAGCATTTTAACAATCTGATTAGAATCTACAGTCAATGTTTGTGATGGATTTTTGGCTACCTTTATATAGCAACACTAAAAAAATCGATGCACCTTTTTTGCTGCCGTGTCTTTTCAGTATTAATACTGAAGATTTTTTGTATTTTAATATTATTTTAAACACTTACAACGGCAGTCTACAAAAATAAATAACCATCGAATATCATATTTTAGATAATCCTAGAGATCTTAAATAACGTGTCAAGTAATATTATGTAAAGAAAAATAAGAAGTCAGCCCTATTACGACTCAGAAACCTGTATACGGTCAACCCTGCTGTAGCGGACACTTCTATAGAGCTTTTTGCCATAGCGTATGCGGTGGTTTTTCGTACAAGGCCTTGCTTACAAACTACACTTATAATTTTATTTAAAATATAAAATTCGAAAAATGTTTGATTTGCTTCAAATCACAAAATACAATTGAAAAACCAAACCCCAAACTTTGTATGGTTGCCTAAGTTTATATAGCGTTTATTTGTTATAGCGTACTCCCTGTCCTCCCGCTATAGCAGGGCTGACGGTATTTAATTTACTGTACAGTTGACCCTTCTTACCCACCCTCTGCTATAAAGCGGTTTTTTTTACAGCGCGTGCTCCATCATTCGAAGAAAATTTATCATTACTGTACGTCCCATAACTTTTGATAAAGTATGACATAAAAAATCGATGCGGTAGAAGGGTTGCCTGAATATTTGAGACAAAATTACCGACGATGTACGACGATGCCATCGCCGTCCAATCAATAGAAATTAGGCCACGTGAATTGTATAGCTTAACGTAAGGAAAGAAGTGTGCAGCAATCAATTATTATCGATGCCATGGAGAAGGTTTGATAACTTCTATAGCGATAGGTCTTTAGCTAACAGTAAATTATCAACTATTTTTCAAGTTAACATTAGCGAAACAATAATAATATATTAATAAAACCAAGCTTCAAGCATCGATTAAAATCTACATCTACCATCTTCCGACAAATGTTAACAAGGGAGTCTTCGTATTTTAATTCCGATTTATCACAGCTGACTACCAATAATTATTGCCGGTTCAAATCCGCCACAAAATGTTAGGGCGGTCAATACACGGCCCACTGAAAAACCTGTTTTCTTTGAGAAGAGTTTATATCGCCTTTAAGCCGTGATTAATAATAAGTGATTTACAGATGCGTGTAAACTTTTTTTGCGAGAAGTTAACATCTTTTCAGTCAATTCGACGGGAAGCCAGATGGAATATTCGGAATATCATTCACGGTTTATTTTTAGATTATTATGAGTTGGATTTAACGGTATATTATGGGTGAGATATTTTTTATACTGATATACAGTTAAATGTTTTCTAGTAAGTGAGTTAAGTATTATATTAATGTCCGCTCCGTTTTTATGTATTGTTTATTCCAGTGCATAATTAAGATCTAAGGTAGTTCTTTATCACATTTGAATCGTTTGAATCTTGAGTTTGGTCGTATTTTCATAGACATTGTTTGTTACATGTACTGACACCGTGTTGCCTTTTGATTATTATTCATCTTGAACTTGGATGTACTGACATGAACTAACATTTTAATTATAATCTATTGTTCTTGTCGCTTAGTTATAATACCAATTGTTTGTCTTACCTTGTAATTACAAACTTTGTATAAATATCACTGTTTTGATGTTTTTCTTATCAGTTGAGAATGCTCGCCATGAGCGAAACCGGTCCTGATCCAATAAATTTTATGTGGGAAAAGTAATAGAAAGTTTTGATGTTAATTAGTTTCAATGAATTATGTAGGTAAATTAAAATTATCAGTTATTTCAAATGCAGTATATAAAAAAAAAATATTAGCTAAAAACATAGAAATACCAACTAATATAAAAGGTGGGTTTTATCCTACCTATTATTAAAGAATTTTGATTTATTTCAAATGTTTGAATACATAATACACAAAAAAAAATTGTAAATATTAATATTCATAATTTTTTGTCATGACAGTTATGTTCTTTGTAAAGCGTTTATTGTGGTCATTGAATTACACGAACGATTAATTAGATTGGAAAATTCTTTTACAAGTGTTCAAAATAAAGTTTCTAAGATAACAACGATAAATATATTAATTTTATTGGAAAAGAATGAACGATTACATAAATCAATGCATTTAGATTTAAACCCCTAAAGTAGTTTGAAATCAATAATTCAACGGTTATTTTTTGTTTGAGAACTTTTACAATTGATATCCCTATCGATGACGATGAATTTTAAAAAGGTTTATCAATCGTGAACGAGAATAGCTTATAATATAACTATGGCATATTTGAATGAAGATTTTAATAGTGCAACATATTTGGTAACATTTTAAATTTACAATAACGTGTAACACTGCAGTTATTTTATACCACATATATTCATTTGAAAAACATGTTATTTCGTATCACTATGATATAATAAAAACATTTAAAAAACGCTGAGTTCAACAGTCTGATTTTTTTTATTTACCCACCATTCCAAAAACCGTGGGTATTTTCTGCAACCGGAAACAATAAATGTAAATTTGGCGAACGAAGTCAAAATACTGTTATGGAAATTAATGTTTTAATCGTCCAATTTTTATAGTGCTATATCGCCCATTAACTAAATATTTTATTTACTAGCCCGAAGAGGTCACGACTCCAATTTTAGCGCACGATTCTTAACGTAAGTTGTATTATGACTAATAAAAGATTGAAGGAAAAATATGAGTTGAATAAAAGTTAGTCGGCGTTTCTTTTCATTAAGCCATTAGCGTGTCATAAATAATTGTTAATTGAATGAATGAAATTGATCTCGATTATTAAACTCGTGAAGGTAAAAAATCAATGCTGGTTAACTACTTTTTTGCCGTCAGATGGCGATGATTGCTCTTCGGATATTTGAATATGACTTGTCACTGTAATTAACACCTAGCAGAGCTATGTTTTCTTACCAAGAAAGAAGGCACGCAAAACAAACACTCGTAAAATTTATTAAATGGAGTTATGAATCCTATGTGCTAAGTATTTTTGAAAGTATATGGTGCTAACTATCAAAGCAGTATAACTAAAATACTCTAAAAATGAATTTCTTAGCAAAAAACAGCATCTCATTTTTTTAAACAAAGATTCAGTCAATGCATATACTTACTGCTTGTTTCCAAAGAAATTATTTAATCATTTTTACATCAACCGCTTTTTATAAATTGTAAATAATAACACTTCGAAAAACACATAATGTCATTTTCCTCAAAAGTTTGTCGGTCACTTACTGCCTTCTTGTTGGGAAGGGCAGTATACTTCTCGTCCAGTTAATATTTGAGAATTTTAAGAAGCGTTAATATTTTGGTGGTGGTAACACTGATCGTTGATTCAACAACCTTAAAAAAATCACAGGTGTAAATCAGTTAATTTCATTTTAAATAGATTCGAGAGATCAAAAACTATCTTGATTATATCACAGATACAGCTTTAGAAATTTATTAAGTATAACTTATGCACAACCTATGGTTATTTTAATAAATAAATCCAAATGCTTCTACAAAAAACTTCAATGCTGCAATTTTTGTCTCGAAAGCTTTCTACAGGTACTATTTAATGGACGCATAAAAGCTTTGGAGCAAGTCCATCATGTGGCCTTGGAAATATAGCGATTACTTCGATTCGCCGCCTATGACCACCTTCAGTAAACGTATGCCGAGGGTTTACTAACAAGAAAATGGCGTGCTCTATTAAATATAATATTATGCGAAGAACCAAGATAAATTCTGATAAATTTATTAGAATCTTTTTGATTTTTTTTGAACAAACGCATGCTTATTTGGCACCAAGTTATTTTCATGATTGAGCTGATGAAATAATAATCTAATCTGACCAGGATATTTTAGAAATAAATTTGGATCAGCTAAATAGCGTTCAAATTTAAACAAGAAAATTCATCTTCCTAATTCACCCCTGTTCCATTATTTACATGAAAGTAAATATCATTTCATATCATCATGTAATTTAATTATTTTCCATAAATTGAAACATCTACATTCATATAAAATTACGACGTAGGATGCCACCATTTTAAATTCGTAAGGATTTCAATGTTATGAGCTTTTGAATTACTTTTAAAAGGTCTAGAAAAATTGTAATTTATCTATTCAACTATTTATCTAATCGATTGAATGTCATTCATATCAAAACATTAGCAAATTAAACCAGATTGCCATCAATAACCTCTAAAAATTTAAAATTAACATTATTCTTTTAATATTTAAACGAGACAATTGCGCTATTTCAAGTTCGTTAACGAAGATGCCCAAAGAGGAAACTCGTGGCAAAACTCATTGAAATGTAAAAAAATAAACGATTTCAACGTGGTATGGAAATTGCATTAAGCAACTTCAGTCGAAATTCAATAATAAACAAATTGTAAAAAGGGTCTGTCAAATGATTTTGAATATCGAATACCAATCATGTATTATATTATAAACTTGTGATTGGCGCTAACTCAATTTGAACAAAAGTTATTCAAATACAAAAACCCAACTGGACCTCACTGAAAATGCGCATGTTTTATTCCAGCTTGTTTTTCTGGCGCACTGGCATTCCTTGCTCGTTGCGTAATTATGTTTAATGCATGAGGGTGTGCCCATCGGGAGAATGGGAAACTACATAAATACGCAAAAAAAACTGTGCGTCGTATGCGGCCATTTTTAAACGATTCATAATAAACCACGAACAATGCGAGTATTTTGTCCAGAGCGAGGCTTCATAAATCAGAAGATACAACAATATGAATGTTAGGAGTGTTGTAAATTTTTCCTTTTACAGCCATGATTAATAAATGGTATTTTGTATTTAACCAGGGCTGTGAAGTCCCCGGCTCCGATTTCAGCATTGACCAAAAAAACCACTCTGACTACAACATTAACCAAAAACTAGGGCTGTGAAGTCGGGGTTTTTTGTCCGGAGTCGTCGCGGCGTTTTGGCCGTAGTTGGAAATTTTGAAAAGTTTGAACCTCTTTATTTATGCATAATATATCAAGTTTGGCCATAGGCCGGATTTTTTGACTGATATATAATTGAATACACATAAATAGGAAAGATAGGAAAAAAACGTGACGAAATTAATCGTTGTTTAGTCGGAGTTGGAGTCGCGTCTTTGGTCAATGTTGGAGTTGGAGTCGTGTTTTTGGTAAACGCTGGAGTCGGAGTCGTGATTCTTTTTAACGAATCCACAGCCCTGCCAAACTTCACGACAAAAAAAAGTTGAATTTTGCCTCCTTTTTTCCTACCTTTTCTATTTATTAAATACAATATCAACCAAACAATCCGGCCAATAGCCAAAATTTACATGTTAGATGATTAAATACAAAGTTCAAAATTTTCACGGCTCCGACTATCGGCAAAGCACCGCGACGACTCCGACTCTACAGCCCTGATTTCAACCGATGTTTATTTTAGAAGCTTTTTTTCTTCAAACTCTTCACATGTATTCCTTTTACAGAAACAAGGGTTAACTCTTGTATTTTTTCCTGCAAGCTAGAATAAACATTCAATATTTAAAACATCATTTAAAACATGATCAAGCTACAAAATCCCAAAACAGCACACACACGTTCTGAAGTTGCCAAGTGTTTGTCTTGTCTTTCCTCAATCAATTCTAATAGCAATAAAGCTTATGATGCAATGAATTTTCCTCACAAACCCTTATTTTTCATTTAGTAAATTTTCTACTTTCAATTTTCATCGCTAAGCTCCACAGTTTGAGGAATGAAAGTGAATCTTATTTCACTGATTACAAATATTTAAAGACAACCTCAAAATTCGTCACACGTAACTGAGATGGGTCGATTAATCGGCTGTGACAGAATTTGTAATTAATTATGTTAAGAAAGAACGTGATACGTATAGTATATTTTATTTCAGTCACTTATATAGATCTTGTTTGAGCCATGAAGATATTATGAAAACTTATTATTTTGCAGTGAAGGCTGTAAAATAAAAAATCATGGTGGCGTAATATGGTAATTTATAAAAATCAGTGACGATTTGAAACCAATGAATATAAATTTGAAGGTGTTGACTGTCTTTTCTTGGCGGAAAGACATTATGTAAATAAATAAAACACATTATATAGTACTACTTCCACAAATATAGAAAAGTATATTTATATTTGTACTTTTGTTTCAAATACGTTTCGAGCATTTACATTGAGTCGATGAGCGAAACTGGTACCGGTCATTATAAATACACGGTGTTAGAAAAGACAGTGTTTTATTAATTTATTTTAATTTTAAAAAGCAGCTGGTAATCCTTAGAAAACTGCATGTTGAAATAATAATCAAATAAGTATAGCTCAGTATTACGACTGAAGGTGCTTAATGGAATATCAATATGAAATTTGAATCGTTTGAATTTTGTACTTTTTTACGAGTTTTGTCGCTAACGACCCGGGTTGCGCCTTTCGGCATCTCCAAGCATTTTAAATGCATGAATGAACTTGAACTGACTTGAAATTTAAATTCCATCAAGCACAGTCAGTCGAAATCCTAAATTACCACGATTAAACTGCTTCCATATACATGCTTCAGATAAATCTATTTTATTTTTTATTTTCTTTTCACATGATATAACTATCAAAATTTAACCGATTCAAATTAAGTATAGAGTTGACAGTAACATTCTCTTATATTATTTTAAACTAAACTTTTGTAGAGCTCCTAAAATTAAGCCGGTAAAATTTTTCTTCGACTTTCGAATTTATTGTAATGTTACGACCGACCATTATTAAAGCTCTCGCATACTCATAGCAGCGAAATGCACGTGAAGCAAAAGATTTTTACAGCATAATATGTAATCGTTATTTACCTGGAATAGTCGTGGGGATAATGAATGACCCTTTGGAGAGGTAAACGGCTTTATCAAGGCTGCGATGATATCACGAGGGGTAGATTGGAGGAGTGATGTGAACGACGCATCTTCATAGCCTAGAATGGCTTAGAGTCGTGAGCTTTTAAACGGGTTTTCGCAGAATGCGTAACAATTTAAATTCATGCAACATTTAATATGAGTTATAAAATGAAGCTTTCTATAAACATCATTGACTTATTGATTCAAGAGTTTTATGCATGTAAACATACATATTCTATGTTGGTAATATATAAAGCAACACACTTTCAATTTAGTTTACAGTTTAGTTTTAGTTCACGTTATTAAAATGGATAAAAAATACATTCCAATATGATTATTATTTTAATTTAATGTAGAAATGGTTCGTTGTCATTTATTTTTTGATATGTATATGAAATAGTTCTCATTGAAAGCTTCTTAATGCTTGGAAAGTGTTATAAATAGTACTGTTTTTGAAAATGATATGTTTATACTTACGATTTAAATATATAAAATTCCCAATCGACAAATAAAAGGCGCTGCAAATTAGTAGTAAAAATGGATACATTATGTTTTGTTTTTTGTTAGATTGTTATTTTTTCGTTAGATTTAGAATCTAAATCTTTATCCAAATTGTAGATACTGACGATTTTTTTTCAATACGACTGAATTTATATGACATACAATATTTTATCTAAAGAGAACAATCTTTAAATCTTCAAAAACCGTTAGTAATTAATTTTTGTTTACAAAAAAAAAATATCCAAGCTAAAAACATCGTTGATTTTATTGAGAAATAAATAATTTATCTTTACGAATGTTTGTGTCAAGGCGTTTGAATAATCGATGAATGAATTTTAAAATTGCTTGTTTGTAAAGGAGATTTATATCCATATTGGATAAAGGAAGATTGATCGAAGATTATTTGCAAGAGTGTTTTGCATAATCTTCGTTGTGGTTAAAAGCTCGTTTGGCAGTCAATCGTTTTCATTTGTGATCTTCGACTGAATTAAATTCCATTTTGTCTTGATATTTTCCATACGGTGTTATTTAAGTGAATCTTCCAATAACATAACATTTGACATAACGTTGTGGTGTCGAACCTTTTTCTTTTAAAGATATGTATTTTTTTCATCCATATCCGCTTCCAATTTGGATTATACAGACCTTTTAATGGAGCTGCTTGTTGCTCAGTTGCACAAACTTAACTTTTTTTAATGAGAGAATTGATAGTAAGACATGATTAACGGTTGATATATCGATTTTGTCTACGCTTCGTTTTAGGATCAAAAGAGTAGAGTAAGTAATTTTAGACATTACAAGCCTTCGAAAGTAAATCGATTAACGAAAAAGTTAACCACATACCTAATATAAATTTGTACAAAATGGCTTTTTACAGTTCTTCTTTGATAAATGAAGATGTGAAACAATCAATTGAATTCGTTTTCATAGAGAGTATATGCAAATTAATGCTATGATCACACAATAGGAAGAATCAAAATCGTTAATACATTTTGATTGATTGCTCAGTTATATGAGACTCTACCCTCATTTATTTAAAGAAGAAGAAGCGGTCACGACTTCAAGCCTTCCACGTTTATTAAATTATATGGGTTCGTTTCGTGATGCGCTTACATCTTCTTCAGGTGATTACGTATCAGGACCTGAGATCATGCAAACTTGATAAGCTTTGCTTGAAGCTTTCTACATGGTTAAACTCCGTCCCAAAGTAATCTATTTATTTTTGACCATTCAAAAATGTTTAAAATTATCTTTACGATAATTTAAGTGTTATTGATATAATATACATTGAGAGTCCAATCAATATCAAGAATGCGAAGACTTTGATGTAAAAATAATTTGCCATTGATTATATTTTGTTTAAATTAAGTTTTTAACTTGCTATCTAAGTGCGACATGATTTTTATGAATTCAAACTTAATTTATCAAAATCATCTTTTAATGTTTGGTAATTGTTCAAATTAGATCTTGTTTAAAGGCTTGTCAGGTTTTCCAGTTAATTTTATGAAGGGAGGAAAGCGCGTGGCTCAATTTATTGAAAAAGGGAACGGGATTACAGGGGAAATCATTTCAAGAAAGATGAGCAACCCCTTCCTGATGCAATATTATGTTGCGAAGTGTCATAGTAAATTACACAAAAATGGACCGCAAGCATAATAATAATATTGAAAAATAGCTTCCACAAACAACCAATAAATATTTAGTGTTTAAAATTTACAACTCACCTTACCTCTCCAGTTTTACAAAACTAACCTTACAATGATATAATGATAGCTTCAACTGCAATAATCATGCTATAAATTCTATAAACGTTAAATGCTTTTATAGTTACCCTTAAAAGCTTTAACTACGTTTTAAAATACAGAAGAAGCTTCAGTTTGCATGAATAATTACAGCGATGATGTATTGTAACAACGTTGCATCATAATATAATAAATGCACTGCATTTAAATAACTACTTACTACGAAACAAGATCCACTTTGCATGATCGTTAGAGTCAGAGCAAATAATGATTATGTTCTTACAGCATGGTTGTTAGTGATGTTGCATACTTTTAACTCGGCTTGATATACTTAAATCTTATATATAAAACCGAAACGGGGGATGTATGTCTGTAATTCCCTTTTGCATTGTTGTTGCAAGTTCAAACAAACGAATTGATTTCGCTCGCGAAAGTTTCGACGGTAAATTTGTTTCGTTATCAATGTGTGTGTAGAGACTCCAATTACTCGAGTATCGAGTAGTACATATATAAAACCGAAACGGCGTATGTATGTCTGTGGGTCTGTAATTCCCTTTTGCATTGTTGGTCATTAAGTTGCAATAAAAACTATTATGAAGGAAAATATGTTTGATTTTTTTATCGGCGAAGACATTTAGTCAAAATGTAATAAATTAGTCTTCTACTGAACTTTACTCGGCTTTTATTAATATAATAATGTTTTTATTTACGTGAAGGTATTATTTGACATTTCTTTGACAGCAAATTAGATTTTTTCCTTGAATTTGGACATTTTAATGGGCGAGAATGGGGCTGTCAATATATGAAAGGGGCTGTGAAATGTCAATGCCAGTCTGAAATGTTCATTTTAATTCCATTTTAATTGACCTAGACTTTTGAATTTTGAAAAAAGTTGTTTCAACTTGGCCCGTCTGAATTTACGCGCCGAGCTGAACATAACCCCAAACTGGTCCGAGCGAAGCGGGGTTCGAATACTAGTGAATATATAAGTCTTACTCAAAATTCAATACGAATAATATCTAATTACGAACTATTTTTCGCAATAGTTGAGTTTTCTTGTTTATTTATAGGTAATTTTTTTATCATTTTATTTTCGCATAAATTCTTCAGTTAAAAATAGTAGAAGACACGATGTACTTTCTAGGTATAGTTTGGATATAATTATGGGACAACGTTTACTAATCATTTACTAAGAAAATCACTATCACTACAACCCATTTTTAGGTTTGGGCAAAAGGTATGGTTTAACACAAATCCACCCATCGTTTAATTCATAAATATTTGATCAAAATGATAGTCTATGATATTCAGTGGCGGCTGGTGAAAAAATATCAGGGAGTGCATAAAAAAACCTATTTATGCCAAAAATTAATCCTCCGATTTTTGAATTTTGAAAACACGACACCACGGACATTAATGTCCGAAATTTACGATACCAAGTGGTAAGCTACACTTACACCGCGAGAAATTTTCTGACATCCCAACGTAATAGAATCAACACCCAAGCGCATTTTTCATCCGGTTATAGTACATTAATTGAACAAGCAAAATAAAGATGATGTTGTCGATGCTTCTAAGTTGTTGATACAATCAACCTCATAATTTGTTTGAATGATAAGTTGTCACTAAACGAAATAAAGTTCTACAATGCGATCTCAAGCTTTAAGCAAGCTTAGAACGATACCGATAATTGGCAACAACAACCGCAAGAATTTAAATAACGATGTATAATAAACGAAAAACATCTTTGAACAAGGAATTTTATACATGTATCATTCTATGCAAATTTTGTCTATTAATTAAATTGTCAAACGTGGTATGCAAAGCAATGCTTGTCTCTGTTTGAAATGCTTCGAAGTTCAATGTAACTTGCATTTTTCAATCCTTTACGTGAATGTTAATGATATTAAATCATCAACAGTATTATCATGTAAGGAGTACATTTTTGTGCAAGTGCATGGATTATACAATTACTTATTCCTGGAGGAGATACGTCGTGGCTGTAATTAATTACTGATGGTCAGTGTACAATAATAACATCCTATAGATATGCCATTGATACTGGACTGCAATATTTACATGATGAGAAATATCAATGAAAGGTTTACTAATAAAATTAAACTTTTAAGGTGTTCACTGTCAATACTTGGTGGAAAGGCATTATAATAAAAATAATAATACATTTTTAGTACTTTTTCCACATGAGATTTATTTCATCAGGACTGGTTTCGCTCATGGCGAGCATTATCAACTAATAATGAATACAATAAAACAGTGGTATTTATGCAAAAGTTAAGTATGAAAACAAGGTATGACAAACAATTGGTAAAACAACTAAGCAAATAAATTGAAGCAAATATCAAGAAAAATAGTCTAAAAATAAAATAAAAATAATAACACATTTTTTAGTACTTTTTCCACATCTGATTTATTTCATCAGGACCGGTTTCGCTCATGGCGAGCATTATCAACTGATCAGTTGATAATGCTCGCCATGATTATCAACACATCAGTTGATAATGCTCGCCATGAGCGAAACCGTTCCTGATGAAATAAATCAGATGTGGAAAAAGTACTAAAAAATGTGTTATTATTTTTATTATAATGCCTTTCCACCAAGTATTGACAGTGAACACCTTAAAAGTAAAAATAAAATGTTGAAGACCTCTTAGCAATGCAAACTAACACATCAAAAATCAATTAGGTATGAATTAACATTAACAAAGTAAAAGCCCAAAATTAAGTGCATTTAATAAAAATAAATAAATCTACATGTCTGTCAACCATAATTAAATGGAAATCCCGGTAATGAGTTCAATTGATACCACTGTTTTATTGTATTCCTTATTAGTTGATAATGCTCGCCATGAGCGAAACCGGTCCTGATGAAATAAATCTCATGTGGAAAAAGTACTAAAAATGTGTTATTATTTTTTTTTATAGTAAAATTATAATTAAACACTATTTAAAATGACAAATATCGATCACTGAGCTCGTTAAGTTGGTTAATATTTTTAAATAAGTAATAAAAACTTAGAGATAAAAAAGAGTACAGCTTAATAAGAGCTCAGTATTATGGTTGAGCCATAGTGGCTTACATTCTCTGCTTAAAAATATATTTAGTAAATTCCGACTATTTTTCCATTTTTCCGCCTCCAATGTGGAACATATGAACTCTTAATAAAGTTTATCTCAACAAAAGATTTTCTTCAATAACTTTCTGTTACAATGTTGCTCAATCTCTCTTTTTCGAATAGAGTAGGGATAGACATGATAGGACCGGGAAAAGACTAGTTGTTAGCTAATCTCTATCGGTTTATCATGTGGGAGGCATTTTAAGGCAGCACAGAAATCCGTTTATCCGAAGAGAAATAGGTCCGCTGTTGATTGTAAACTTCGGTTGCGGAACGCACATGTTCGAGTCCCAGTCCGGGCAGTTTTGTTTTTCAATTGAACTATTGATTTCTGTTCATGTGTCTGTGTTGTCTATAAACCCCCTCACATCCATTTATCATTTAAACGGGGCGTAGCGAGAGCGATCAGCTAACCACTAGTCATATCTTATATATCCCTACTGTCAACAAAGATAAATTGAGCAACTGAGTATTTGGATAAGCATTTGTCGTGGAACGATTTTGTTGAGATAAACTCCAATGGGAATCTATGTCCCACATTAGAAGCTCACAACTGCTGTTGATCTATCACTTCAGTCCGAAGATGCTTCCGACAAAAGCGAAACACGTGTCACGAATAGCGGCACAATACGTGGAATAATCATAGCTATTTTTAATTTCTTATTATCACATCAGATATTCAAATAATTGATTGACACATTTAATAAAAGAGCAGCACATGATGTCACTGTATTTCCGGGTCAAATTATTTTAAGGACTGGTATTCAATCGATGTTTAAAGTTACTCATTAAAAAATGAAAATTCCGAGAGTTATTTATTCGACAACCTCCTTTCAGTGGAGGAACAATGTACGTTTTACATTGAATTAATTACGGCATTGCTTTGCATTTTTAAAGTACTTTCTTGTCAATGTGAATGCAAGGATGTAATGATATCTCAACTTTGCAGTAAATTTATTCACTATCGTTAACACAACATTACTTAGGCCGGTGATTCATCTTCTAGTACAGTGATATATTATTCCATAGTTAGTTAATTTGATAGATTCAGGTCCGTTGTGCAGTGGTTAACGCTGATGGCTTCCGTGACAGGCCTCACGGGTTCAAAACAGCCAGACGATTTATTCGATTTATGGGTGTTGTCTTAAAATTATTTCCCATTCATCTGATTCTTATAGCGGGGAGTAGCGACGGTGACTAGCTAACCACTAGTCTTGTCCGAGGCGCATCCTTTCTATCCCTACTTTCATATCGAGCTAAAGAGAAGATGAGAAAAATATGTTTTTATACTTACATTACGAATCCATATGTTTCACATTGAGAGCGGACATGGATGTTAAAACAATTTCGTTAGAGATGACATTCTAATGCACTGTGAAAACTGATTGAAATCCTTTCCTTTTTTTCAATCAAATAAAACGATCACAATGAGCTGAACCGGACCTGACCCAAAGATCAAAATATACCTGAAAGTGGAACAAAATCCTTTTTTCATTTTTCAGTGTAACGGTTTTCCACAAAGAATTGACATTTAATCTCAAAATGTAATATGGCGTAGTTATGTTCTTAACTCTCAAACTATACTTTTATGAATCCTCAAATTTATAATAATATAGATTAAAAAAAACATTTGGCATTACAGCTAATGCCAATGCGCCAAATATTTTCAATTGTCAATCATACGAGATTCACGCGATGATAAATAATAAATCAGCCTTGAACAACTCAACGATAAATTACATACACCCAGCCCAATGTCTCTTTTTTAAATGAAAAAATCTGACCTTGCCGGGAATTGAACCCGGGCCCACCTGATCGCTAGGAAAAAACTCTTGACCACAGAAGAGTTTTTTTCATGAACAACGATCTGGCCCGGTTTCGCCAATTGTGAGTTTTATATAAACATAATGCCTTTCCACTAAGAGTTGACAGATGCACCATAAAAGTTCGATTGTGAATATTCATTTTCGAATCAATACTAATTGGATACACCTGTACGTAAAATATTCCATGCAGCGTTTTTCGGAACACAAAGGCCACTGTGTCGGGAATTCCCAGATACATTCTGAATTCTGACGCTACCGGCTATGTCATGTAGCCTCCTTCTTGTAACGGGGACTTTTCATTTTTACAAAGCGTCCTGTGAATAAGCAAACTACGTGCCTATGCCCAGATAATGCCACGGCTCTAAATGAGCGCTTAAAAATCTCTTTGGCACACATTGCTCACAAGCGGCCTTTGACAATGTTTTCATACTAATCTAGAATGCCGACTATTTATGTTTAACATACAAATGTACAAATTAAATGTTATACTGCTTTCACATGCCAAAATTAAAGCAATGCTTAAAACTTAGGACCAGGGCTGTGGAGTCGGTAAAAAAAAGGTCGATTCCGACTCCAGCATTTACCAAAACCACAATTCCGACTCCAAAATCTAATAAAAACACGACTCCGACTAAAAAAGTATAATAGAGTCACATTTTATGCCTAATTTTCCTATGTATGTGTATTCAATTAATTATTAACCCTACCAATCCGGCCAATAGGCAAATTTGAAATATTATATGCAAAAATAAAAATTTCAAAATTTTCATAATTTCCGACTCCGAGTACGACTCCGGTCAAATCGCCGCGACAACTCCGACTCCACAGCCCTGCTTAGGTCTATTATACTGCCTTGTCAAGGAAGAAGGCAGTAAGGAATTTGATTTATGAACGCCATTTGTTAAATATTTTTAAAAACTTTATATGGTGCTCACTTATATTGCAGTATAATAACTAAAATACTCGAAAAAATGGACATCTGCTATGCTAAAAATGTAAATTCTAGTTTTATTAGCAAATAAGCAGTCAATCCGACTACTTGTTTAAAAAAAAATAGTTCATTTTCGTATCAACCACTTTTTATTAACTCTAAATACTAAAACATCAAAAAACGTCAAAGTGTCATTTTTCTTAAACCTTACTGCCTTATTGTTTGGAATGGCAGTATTAGAAACGTTTTTTCTTCTACATTGGGAAATATTGTTTTCGATAGTAATTTTTGATAGCGGTTTAATTTTTGTAATGTTTTTGATATATCACTACATGCAGCAATGCAACAGCAAGACAATCGACAAAATACGTGTTATGATTCCAATGCTACAGCCACTTGTCAGTCAACACCAGACAGTTTCATTCTGAAAAAAAATTGACATACTATTAAAACAAGAGTGGAAAAAAGCACTAAATTATGATACTCAAATAATGTATTTTTATTAATATTGCTTCGTTATCCTAGTGTAGCACAACATATCTATGAGAATACCAGTCAGAATTTAATAGTACCTCTGTATAATTAATATCATGCAAAACGCTAAAAAAACCCTTTATCTCGAAACTAAGATTTTGAGCTTGTCCTGCTGTTGCATTGATGTGGCGAAATCACAGTTTTTTTGCTGTCAATTACCCGATGCTTCTAAACCATTTTTGGTTTATGAGTGTTAATGAGTGTGTTTGAGTTAAAATAAATAATAATTATTTGGAAAAATTACAATACATGGCATTACAGCTGTCGCAAATGCGCCATGCATTTGACAAATACCATAATGACAGCACATAGCATATAACAAAAATATTCAACAGAGAGTGGCATAAAAGAACAAACAAAACACCGCCGAAAATGTTCACCTTTAAAAGCAGTGCGCTAAGCATTATGTAGGATGTTATACATTTATATGCTGATCTCTTAAACTGGCTTCACTATGGATTGTTTATCACTACAGCAATCAAGCCCTTCTGCCAGCAAAGATGGGAAGGGAATGTAATTTTCATTACAATTAAACTCCGAGATGAACGAGACGTGAAAAAGCTTGATCAAATCGATAGCCAAAATACTCTTCTCTAAGAAAGAAATACTTTCAGATAATTTAGAAACAGACAAATATTCAATTTTGTTTAAGAAAACGATCATTAAACACTATTTTTATTACTGATAATCTACCACGACACTAAATAACCATGACTGGGAATTGGAATATCGGTCAACCGAACGTAATTCGGATAAAAAGGAAAACGTTTCACTGTAACAACATTATGTCATACCTCTGTTCGTAGTAACTGTTAAAATATGAGAAGAATCCTTATTGACAATTCGAATAACACTAAAAGACGTGATTATCATACGAAATCATCAGAGCGAGCGAAGATTTAAATACCAGGTTTCTTGGATGAAAGCCATATAAGCGTAATACAATACGCAAAATTATTTAGTGTATTTTCACTGTACGTTTTGCAACCGAAAAATATTAAATGAATTTAATTATTGTTTGTGTATTGGTTTAACCAATTTTACGCTGTACTCAATGGCAGGAACAGAATATGGAAACAATATAAGTATTTTAAGCAAAAGGTGTTTGAAATGAAATGGTTTTAACACCGTCATTAAATTTTATCTTTGCAGGAATAGTAAGCCGTATCTTTCGAGGATTAGGAAAAGACTATAAGTGAGGTTAAGATTGGAATTCAAATCTTTGGCCATGCAACCACGTAGAGCGTCTATCACTAGTAAATTTTCCTCAATAATGTATTTAAAATTGCCATACTTCTACATAATTATATCGATAAAATATTTTATGTTGTGGAAAGATTTTTTTAATGCGGTGAAAAAAATAGTTATATCTATTTTAGTTCTACACAAATTATAAGATACAGTGGAACCCCGATCTTACGTTCTCGCATTATACATTTTCCCGCGGGGTGCTTTCATTTCTATAGTCCCGGCATTTAATTCATCTATAAAACTTTCCCGCATTCATCGTTTCCCTGCATTTAACGTTTGTTTTATACGGTCCCTTGAAAAACGTAGAATTGTGGTTTCACTGTATATGATTGATAGCTGTCTCGGCTTATGCCATCGTCAGGACTTGGCTTAAACATACATTTAAAGGGTATTTCAATAGTGACGCTCAAAATATGTTACTTTGTCCTGCTGAGTAGATTATTCATTGTTTAATGAAATTTGAGGCAACCAGTTTGACAAATAATCGATTTTACACCTGCCTGTACGTCATCAAAATACAATATCTGGGAAAACATTGCTGTGTTGAAAGTGTACAGGAAATTAACGCAAATTATTTCTCGTTGTTCACAAGAACTTGGTTTTCTGCGATTCAATTAATTTCCGTCCTTATGTCTGCATGGTAAAAATGGATAACCGAAACTTTTTAAACGACTACATACAATTTGATTACAACAAACAAGAAACATCCATCAATCATAAATAATAAGTTTGAGAATATAATTCCCCTCAGATAGATTATTTTTAATCCCCAGTAGTCAAAAAATTCACAAACATCAGAAATCCTGTTCCTTATTTGTAACTCATTCAGTCGATTAGCAGAATTTGTATTATGTTTCATTAGTACTTGGCGCGTAAATTGAGATGATACAAGATATTGAAACAAAGTTTACTGAATTCAAAAGTCTGAAATAGAATAGTTATTGAATTAAATTGATTGGGTTCTGAGCAGTTGGAAGTTTACCCAAATTTGTCAAAAAAGTCAACTTTAGCGACATGGCCCATTTTATAATGAATGGATATTGTCCAACATTTGATGCTATATTCCATATTTAATGTCAAAAATATACTTACAAATGAAATTAAAATTTAGTCGAAATCTCACAAACAACTTGTTTTATTTACATTTCAAAACTAAGCGTCCTTATAAAAGATTCCTATACTTATCTATGTATCTATGTACACTGATGTAGAAAAGGTGCACAGTAAATTTTCCTAATAATATATTGTTAATGAATTATAAAATGTAACAAATTGATTTTTTGTATATCTCGAAGTGAAAGATAATCTAGGTTTTTTTTGAGTGGGAATAACGTAAATTATTATTGTAATAAGTTAACTTGGTTAAGATTGAATTAACCTTCCTTCACTACCGAATATTTATCAGTAGCTGTCCGTCATAAAAAAATCCATAGCTGAACGAAAACTGTCAGGGTAACATGGATAACATAATGTTTTTGACAACTACTTATCATTTGCTTGCAAATGTAATAAACATATCATAAATATGGAAGCTTGAGAAACATATTTGTAAAATATGTTGCAATAATTAAAAATATCAATAAATTTATAAGCAATAAACAGTGAAATATATCTGTAATTGTTTTTGATACGCCGACCACATTTATTAAATCCGCATTCCTTTTCTAAATAGCTAAATAAAACAAATGGACACTTTCCTAGTTCGATAACGGGTAATCGGCTTTCCTCTTAATACATTAAGGTTCGCAGTTAGTTTTCGACACAGCCCGTTCAATTTATTGAGAATAACATAAGTACTGAAGAAACTGCACTCGTACGAGTGGGTTTTTATGCAATGTCATTACTGATTATTCGATACGGAGAAGGGTGTGTCAAGAATGAAGAATATTTATAATATAATGATCAATGTAACTGTTTCAATTTTAAATAAACACACCCTCAAATACGATGTATGTACAGTATATTTCGCATGGCTATCAAATTGAAAGAAGGACACTTTTCTTTCATATAGTAACCATCTTCCACTTACACACAAATTGCAATTGCATTGTTAAACAATAGCGTACCCTCATTTTTCCACACTAGGCATTATTAAAATAATTACAAAAGTTTCTATACGATAACGATTTATTTGAAGGAATTGATTTTACTGACTTAACCGTGTTATGAAAATGATTAAATTCATTTTATTTCATAAAAATTGTCAATCAGTGTCACACTTCGTCAAAACTTGTCCTTTTTGTAGTTGTTTTTTGATTATGAAAAAAAAAAAAAAAATGTTAACATCGTAACTTAACGCTTTAGGAAAATTAAAAATGTTCAAGCTTCTACATGGTAAACTACTTAAAAGATGTGGTATTTTCATGTGTGAAGTGACAAAAAAACCAACAAAAAAGTGGCATAGGATAAATTTACTTTACTTAACAAATGAGAGTTAAATAATAAAACTTTCACATATACATATGATAAAATATGTATTGCAAATATCAGGACAGGTTTCGCTCATAGACAGCATTTTAAACTGATGAATATAATGCCTTTCCACCCAATAATGGACAGTTGATAAATGAAAAGTGAGTAAGATATATTTTAGTAAAATTTTAAAAACTCTCAAATGGCTTGCATTTGATATTTTATTTATATGCAATAACTGGTTTTAGTTGAACATTATCACGCTTTAATTAAGATATATAATAAAGACTAAGTGAATTTCAGTTATGTTCAAATCTTATGGCTGGTAAATTCTATTATAGTTGCACAGAAGAAACTCCTGAATGTACATATGTATGTACGCAATTTAAAGTAATGTGGTGCTTAAACACGGTCACACAGTACCATAGATATAAAATATGATAGTAGACGACCACTCGTGCTTATATTCAACGACTTCTTAATAAAATGTAAGAGAAAAGATAATCGCAAGTCCAGTAAAACGCCTCTGTCTTTCCCATAAGCGCAAATGCCTAAAAACGACTTTCCGTCTGATATGATCTCTTAATATAGAAAAGAAATACAATAATTATTTGTAAGTAAAATAGATTTATTATCAGAATGGTTTGGATTTTTTTAAAGTCACAGTATATGCAGCATTTTTTCAGTCGATTTATTTCATCTAAGGTATGGATCTGATCCTACAAGCGGGGTGTAAGAGAGCTTTAAAGAAACGTCGGCGGTGGGAGAGTCGGTTTCCTTAATTACCTCAGCATGCGTTTGTCCGCTGCGATGCACGCTACGCTGTTAAAAACGCTACCACTCAGGCCGTACACTTATTATTTCTCTTCCCCACACTCATCAAACTAACAAGCAGTTATTGAAAACATTTTTTTTAAGAAACCTCAATTAGGATACCATATGAATTCACATTAATTTTATTCTATATTAAACAAACCAAAATATTTAACACGTACCACAAGTTCAAGTTCATGCAAGCACTTGAAATTTCTTAAAATTCCGAAAAAAGCATAATTTTAATGAATTCATCTAATTCTGCGATATGATTAAAACAATATTTTGTACAAACAAAGCTACCTAAGCCAAACGAGTAAATATATGGAGAAAAATTCAACATTTCTCTTATTCAATATTTTTTCTACATCAAGATGTCTAGCTCACCACTCGTAAACCTTATTTCACTGCTCAGCAAAAGCTTTGAAGTTCCTGAAAAACCGGCTTCAACAAGGAAGCCATTTGGAGGTTGGTTTATGAGTTTGCTCTGACGATTTAAGGATATCACCACTTGCGAAACGTGATACGCTCCGTGTCACTTTCAAATTATTAATATAATTTAATAAACTTTGCGTATTTCGTTCAATATATGATATGCGAACAATCTTTCATATAAATACCATTTGTTTTTATATTTGGTGGCACCTTGGGTAGCGTGGGTTTTGTTCACTTCAGATACCTAAATGAAAACACAATGATTTATCAATTTGTTTGTATTTTATTGTGTAACTTTTGTACTGGGAAGGTTTTGTGTTGACTGTTTTTTTTTTTTTTAATTTAAAAAAAATATTTGGCATTACAGCTTACGCCAATGCGCCAAATATTCTTAATTGTGAAAGTCATACGAGATTAACTCGATGATAAGTAATGAATCAGTTGTGCACAATATCAACGATAAATAACATACACCCAGCCCAAGATCTCATTTTTTCAATTGAAAAATCTGACCTTGCCGGGAATTGAACCCGGGTCTCCAGATCGCTAGGACAAAGCTCTTGCCACTAGACCACAGGGACTGACCTAACTAAGCTACTAAAGGTTTTGAAACTGTTGTAAATTGCAATGATAAAATGATGTAATTTGAGTCAATTTTGGAATCTATTTAAGATTCCATCACGAAAAATTCATCCATTGATTATGTTTTACTTTCCACGCACTATTTTATAAATAATTAGCTCAACACGTCGTTTTCTAACGAGATATTTATTCATTGCATTATCGCACTTCCCTTGGTTGATCGACTGGTTAACGATCAGTATACGTAACTAACTTCTGTGGAGATGATCGATTAAGATGAAATACAAAAATCATTACGTTCGGCGTAAATGTATTGAGCTTTACTGATCTGATAACCATAGAAATGATAAAATGATCACATATTTTATGGGACATCTTTTCAACCTCGGAAAACTAGGTAAGATATATTAAATAATAACAAATCCTCCTCGTGTTAAAATGGAGGTAAATAGGTATTTGATTAGAACCCAAATAAAGGGTCTTTTTATAAGGACGCTTAGTTTTGAAATGTAAATAATACAAGTTGTTTGTGAGATTTCGAATAAATTTTAATTTCATTTGTAAGTATATTTTACGGCATTAAATATGGAATATAGCATCAAATGTCTGCCAATATCCATTCATTATAAAATGGGCCATGTCGCTAAAGTTGATTTTTTTGACAAATTTGGGTAAACTTCCAACTGCTCCAGAACCCAATCAGGCGTTGTCTGTGGTCGTTTACCTGAAGTTCCTCGGTTAGTTGGATTTTATACGGGTGCAGACATAAGGCCCGATTCAAAATTCGCCAAGTTGAAGTCGCAGAAAAGCCAAGTTCTTGTGAACAACGAGAAATAAGCTGCCTTGGGTTTTCCTGTACACTTTCACACACAGCAGCAATGTTTTCACCAGATATTGTATTTTGATGACGTACAGGTAGGTGTTGGCCGATTATTTACCAAACTGGTTGACTCAAATTTGGCCACTAAACAATGAATAATCTACTCAGCAGGACAAAGTAACATATTTTGAGCGTCCCTATTGAAATACCCTTTACAATTATCCAGGTTAATTATTGATGCTAGTGATTAATTCAATCATTCGTATCGCTCCAGAAAAATGTACTTTTATATTACAACTAGCGAAAAGTGGTCATAATTTATCTTATTATTAGGTAAAATACACTCACATTCTCTACGTATATATTGATAAAACTGTATGCATTATAGCTTTCGTGATTTAATTGTGAGAAGTTGTATTTAAAAAATATTTGACAGAAAGTGACAAGTCAGAAAAAACTCGTACCATAAGTTCAGCTAAATATAGATGCCCGAAGAAACCATTCGTCATTTTCGGCTTCAGTAAAAATAAATGAATGCTCATTATCATTTCAGTTGGATGTATTCCTTCATCAAAACCATTCAGTCACTCTTACCCTTTCGATCAGCAATCGGATAATCTTCGAAAGAGCTTTCCGAGAAATGCATTGACAAAAGGCTTTTGTATCCAAAGTGACGTGGCACTTACATAGCTTGCAGTGCAGATGAGCTTTTTTGAGCATCATAATGCATGAAACGAAACGCATACGAATTTTAGGCAAGTATTTAATAAAAAAAAACGTATTTAATATATGTTCATATTCATTTTCAATAAACAAGTAAAATTTGTAACATTTTTTGAATTGTTTGAATTTTGTACTTTTCCTTGAGTTTTAACGTTAACGACCCGGGTTTCGCCTTTCGGCATCTTCAGGCATTTCAAGTGCACGGATGTACTTGAACTGACGCGTAGTAAACAGTTAGCATCGTTTATATAATTGAAGTTTCAATGAATTAAGTGAGTTTGTTATAATTATGGGGATTTTTGAAAATACTAATGACCAGATAATAACAAAGGAATATCTAAAATAAATCTAGGGTTTTATCCGACCTATTATTAATGAGTTGATTGATTTAAGTCTTTTAATTTAATATTTAAGGATAGCAAGTGCTTGAATTATTAATAAATGACAATTAATTAAAAGGGTACAACAATGGTGAATTTGGTAATTAAAGTTGCTCGTTTAAAATTGGCAAACTGTTAAACTGAGTTCGATTGATTTCCAAGATTTTTGGTAAAATAATTGAAATTTGCCCCTGTTAGTACGTAACAAATAAATGCTTGAGTCAAAATTAAAAATTGATTACGGTTAGTGTAACTGATTTATTTTAATAACCTGTATATTTTGGATCATTAGTGATTTTTTTAGCGCATCAGAATATCATAAAAACTTGATAAATTAAACCATCAGGCAATCAGGTTTTCGGCTTATTACTAAATCCTGTCAAAAAGAGCGGAAGAGATAATATCTGTAACCAAATAACTATACGATACAAATATATTTCTTTCGGCTAAATTAACCTGTAAGCTGGGCTTAATGTCTTAAGTATGTTCATTCATTTGACATGTTACACTTTAGGAATGATGTATACGAATTGTGCCCTTCAAAATTCCCACTCATAAAATGCATCATAGTATTTATGAGGCAATCAAAAATCACGATTTTGAACCGTGATTTTAAAAGCATCACACTTAATGTGATGCAAAAATTATTGATAAGGATGTTTTTGAAGACACTCTATCAAAATTGCGTCGTTTAAGCTGGCACTTAAGGAAAATAAATCATTCACGATACTATATGTTTAAATATACGCAAAATATTTGATGTGGTTAAGTGTGGGGAAAATTAGTCACTAAATGATATTGGTGACATTATTTAATTGAACGTATGTATTCTAACAGTGCTGTTGTGACTTACGTATCTACAAGATTTTTTTTGAGAAACTTGGAGATTAAGCAGCTTAATTGACTGTATTACGTGCTGCAAATACTCCAAAGAGTCTCAATGCTGCTTGTCCCTTCTATCTTGCGATATACCAGCATCTTGGATGACCATTGGCTCTATCCATGGCATATCATGAGAGGAAACAAAGAAATTCGCGGATGACAGACAATCACGAAGGCGTCTATGGTCACAAACTCCACATATGGAGTGCATTTAATACTAGAATAAGAAAAACTTCGCTAAATAATAAACGTTAAAGTTTTCTGCACAAAATCGACATTTTCTATTTCTGACATCCTAGCCTAGAAACAGCCTAGAAAATATAAAGAAATAGTGGGATTTGTATTTAACAAATTCACATAATGAAGATACTATATTATGTGGCAATAATCAGTATAAGAAAAATGTTTTTTGATACATATTGCAAACATTTAATAAATTTTAAATACAATAATACATATGTATAAAGAATCACCCATGTTTCTATAGTGGACATTTCAAACTCAATAATTATCCAATATTTAATAATCGTTTTTAAATTAAGTTCTAATATCTACGATTCAAAAAAATGAGCTTTCTTTTTAGAAGGATATCAATATTCTGAACAATCTCAAAATGGAATATTAACAACCCTCGATTATGTATGTAAACAATTCATTTTATTTTATTGCAGGAATTTGGCGTCGGAAAATTTCTTATGAAGGAATAGCCGACACTGGCTGAGTGGAATAATTTTGGAAAAGAAAATTTCAAAATGGCGGCCGCGATGAGATTGTCATCTGCCGCCCTTTTTGCGACTTTATTGGTATCAGCGATTGTACCACAGAGCGCTGTCGCAGATGACGAAAATTTTGGTAAGTTTTTCTTGTATGATGTTATTTTATTGTTTGAATGTATTAAATTTCACCATTAATCATCAATATCGAATATAATACAAAATTTCACTTTAAGTAAGTATGTATCAATTGAAATCAAGTGTTTTAAAACCATTCTAAATTGAATGATATTTTTCAAATAGCTTCTTCTATTTCATTCTTCAGTTCGATGTATTGAGCCCAAACAAATTATATCTTTGTAACGTAATTACGATTGATAATAATAATTACTAATTACCGATTTATAATTACTTATTTTCTAATCATCTTAAAGCGTTTTAGTGTAGGTAAATAAATAAGTTGAGACAAACTAAACTAAAAAACATATTGACCCATTTATTCAAAAAATTTCAATATATTATATGCCGGGCCCGTGGTGCGGTGGCCAACGTCGTTGACTTCACGGGTTCGACCCCAGTACGGGCAGCATTTTTCTCAGTCGAATCATCGATTCTGTTCAAAGGCTTGGGTGTATGTGTTGCCAAAAGATTCCTTACTAGTCATGTCCTTGCATTATTCTTTTCATTCCTACTCTCATCGAACCAATGGCAGGTTGAGAATCTGAGTAAAAATATCTTGTAGAAAAAGTATGCAGCGATAGATTAGTATACCATCTGATTTACATTGGGCGGACATGGATAACCAAGAATTTACTAAACAAACCTTTGTCTACGAAAAGGTTATTTTTATCACCGGAAATTAACATTATTCTGCACAATTTTCTACATATAGTGAGATATGCTAAGCTAACGATAACACAGTGCATAACCAGAGCGGGTCTTGTTGCTAGTTACGCAGTGCATTCACTTAATGTTATCTATTTGAGATGCAACTTTATGCAACAGGTTTGATTGCACTCGTTAAGTTAGCGTCATTATTATCACCTGAGGCACCGCAAACCAGGTGAGCACTCGACGACTCGAAGATTAAATGATGCACTTTTTCAAATTAACGCAGAAGTGAGAAAATAATTAATTATTATTAAGCCAAAGTATTAATAAATTTACTTTCAATAATTTGCAATAAAACAATGTGCTATATCTCGTTACCTGAACATTTTTTTTACCTATGTTTTCTGCGAGAACTGCTTGCTACTCAGTTGCTCAACATCTCTCTTTGTCGAAGAGAGTGGTGGTTGAAAGTATGCGAGGACTGAGACAGGACAAGTGGTTAGCTACTCGAGCAAGTTTTTGGGATAGGGAGGGTGGGAAGGGATTTTTAACAACAAAAACACCTATGCATTTGAACAAGATCGATAAATCGTCTGGAAGAATCTGCTCGTACAGGCACTCGAGCCCGGGTTGTCCGTCACGGAAGCTAACGACGTTGACCGCTGCACCACGGAACCGACATAAAAATATTTATAAAAACTAGCTTCATTCTTCTTATAAAATTTTAAATACAATATGTTATTTATAATATTGTATTATTTCACTTTGCAGAAAATACGTGAATATGGTTCATTAAATTCGATTACGTAACAAAAAATCAAAACACAAAAAACTGTCTGGACTAGAGTTGCGAATTATTTATTCATTTGAAAAAATATCGTGGAATCATATTTATTTTAAATTGTTGTGAACTGAGATATCATAGAGGAAAATGATCATAAAATCAATGCTATAATTGCCGATTTATAAAATGGCGTCCAATTTGTTTTAACTGTATCCATGGCTACCAACATAACATCCGAACTGTCAAATTTGTAAAAACAGAAATGAGCTAAAGAAATAGCTGACATTAAAGTTATATACTAACATGAAATGATGCAGACTTTATATGCAGAAATGGTTTTAAATATCACGCAAGATAAGAAAATAAATTACTATCTAAAGTTGTGTACATGCAGCAGGCGCATCCCTTTGCTTAATTAAAAGAAGGTGCGGGATATTTTCCTTAGGCAAAAAAAGCTCGCGTTCAATTAGTGTTGATAAATATTTGCGCAAAATAAAAGGTAGTGCGAAGATGATAATTTTAGTCCCTTGCATCCGGTGTGAAATTGCAATTACAAAAACATTAAAAGAACTGCATGGCTTGGAAAATCAGTATGGCAAAATAAAATAGTTAGTTTCCGGTCGATTTAAATTATTTTCTACACTAGAAATATACTCTGAAATATTTTTTTGTTGTTTATCATTCTCATTTATAGTAAGGAATCATTTAAATATTTAATATTGGGTGCATTAGGACAATAACTGAAATACGAATACTTAGATTTCTTTTCTGTTATTTCATCCCATAGTGAATATGTACATCTTTACACGAGTCGTCTATTTTTATAAACATCCCTTCTTGTTCAGTTTTATTAGTTTTCCAATGGAGATTGCTCTTTCAGTGAGGGAAACATACATTGTATAAAAAAACATTTTAAGTAATTATTCCACGTTGAATTTATTAGATCAGGACCGGTTTCGCTCATTACGAGCAGTATCAGCTGACAAATAAATTTTGCATAGATTTATCAGACTCTTTGTAAAATCTATGCCAAAAAACATCCTAAATGGATAATTGTTTTGTGTTGTGGGTGCTTGAGTTTATTATGCACAAAGTGAGGACATTGCAGATAGAGTGTAAATCATAGTAATTGATAGTAGTGTCAAGAATAAGACACATAATGAAATATTATTAAATATTTTATATTGAAAAATAGCGTCCGGTATAAAAATAAATCACGCCCACTCAGTTACAATATTTACATAGCATACTATCAGTTTTTAGCATATTATTTTCTTAGTATATTAAATTTCAAAAGCTTCGCGGATACAATATAGGCGCAGCGTATCGTATGCGTATTGGAGTTGAAGGCTATAAAAAGCTTTATGCACCTTACCCATCTCATTCCGCAAGCGCGAGCTTTTCAAAAGCTTCCACTTGTCGGCCGTTATTAATAGCCTTTTCTAAACTCAGCTACATGTTGCGATTGTTGCATATAAACACTGTGAAAACATTAAAGCCACTGCAATTATTTATTACATGCATGCGCATTGAAATGTAAATTTTACTCGGCTCGATAATAAATTGAATCTAATTAGTGAAAAGGTTATGTAAATAATTACCATTTCAACCTAGAGATACCATCGTCCTTAGAATAAAACAACAAAAAATATCAATCATGAGGTTTGGATGCCACTATGATATCACGCCATTTATTATTTTGTAAAATACCTATGAAGTAAAAAAAAAATATACAATTTTGTACCATAAAACTTTGCAAAACACTTTTGACACAGAATTATAATGTTTTTTTTTACCATGTCCGATCCCAACTTGGAGCATATGGACTCCTCACGGAGTTGATCTCAAGATATATTTTTCTACGAGAACTGCTTGTTACTCAGTTACTCAACCTCTCTTTTTCGAAGAGAGTAGGGGATGGATAGACTAGTGGTAAGCTAGTCGCTTTCACTATGCGCCGCTCTTTTGGGATATGAAATGTGGGAAGGGAATTTCAACAACACAAACACCCATGCCTTTGAATAGATTTTATCGACTGAAAAAATACGCTCGTACCGGGAATCGAACCCAGGCGGTCCGGCACGCAAGCCAACAATGTTGACACTGCGCCGCGGACCGGACATAATATGTTTACCACACGAATAACTACCAAGAAAGATTGATAGAAAACTAGGAAACAAAATAAAAACATTTTGACGTTCAGAAGTCTATTTTTAAAACACAATCACTTCTTTTTTTAACCTTTTAAAACTTCAACCCTAAGACTATAAATGAGTAGTATAAAAATAGCAAGATTTTATACAAACGGATGTTTACAAAATACTTTGTTATTTGACGAGGAGTCTTTGATTTATTTATTGTAAAACTAAAAGGTTAAATCTTGTACATAATAATACATTCAGTCACTTTTAAGCCCTTCCCATGAGATGCATTTAAAAGGTATTTTATAGAGTTGGACCTATATTAAAGTAATTTATTCAAACTACTAAAGGTGCCTTGCAAATTGCACCAACGCGGCAGCTGCGGGAAAAACAGGGAATAAAATTAGTCATAGAGACTTCCCGCGGGTAATCATTGTTTATGGTTTAAACATTAGAGTATGTATTCTAAGAGCAAAACATGTTTATTTAATGGCTACGTAGTTCGAGATGTTTTTCAGCAAACTACTTTTGACAGTTCTAAATGCATATTAAATGGAGTTGTTCAAATTGTTTACTTCTAATAAATTTCATCAATAACAGCCATGGTTACGCATTTTGGTGTCTTTATACATTTAAGTGCACGTATTATCTGTAACTTGACAGTTAGAAAGCAGTTTTTATAGCTTCAATATATAAAAGATACAACCTTTCAGTCAGTCCGGGTCAACCCAAATTCATTCATGCACTCGAATGACTCAAAAGTGTGATAGGCGAAACCCGGGTCGATGATGCTTTAGCTCATGGAAATTGAAAAGACAAACTTGACATCGTCATGAAATCGTCAGTATAATTGAGGACTTGAGGACAATATAAAATTTGAATCTTTTGAATTTTGTTCTTTTCCGTGCGGTTTTGTCGCTAACGACATGGGTTTCTCCTTTTAGAATCTGCATGCATTTAAAGTGCAAGAATGAACATGAACTGAAAGTTGACAAAGTATAAAATTCAAACGATTAATAATCGTCAATATCTTATATTATACAATTATTAAGAATAGTATATTATTCAATATAACTGTTGAACAATAGTTTACATTAGTAATACGAATCATATGTACATCAATTTATATTAATTTAATAATTAAAAATGAAGAATTAATTTTTTTTAATGTTCGTTTTATTGTGTTACGTCATAGGTAGATTGATTAAAAAAAACATTTGTTGGGCCTCGTTTCGGCATGGAAAGGTTTCATTATAGTTCCCTTGCTGCTGCAATGAACTGCATTCTTGGGGTGCATCCATGCCGGGTAACTCTAAAACAGTCCCAGCTGACAAATCACCTGCACATTTTTGACAGCCTGTAATGTTAAAAAAACACTTAAAATACATCACGACGATACTACATTATGTCCATACTTGTTAGCGAAGCTCTCGTGCATTTTCGACGCCCTCTCTGTTCACCAATTTACATTATAATTGATGTCGGCCCTCCCGCAGCCTCGTCAATTCATCGGGAAACCTAAATAAACTTTGATAATATTTAAAGATGGCGAGACGTGCAGAAATTTCAAAACCCCGCTGGCGATTCATTGGTCATTCCCGTCACGGTGGAACGGGTTTACACTTCTTCCCTCGTTTGTTTAATAGTTACCCTGTGTTCGGCTCTTCTTTCGCAACATGAAACATGATACAAGACCGACGCGAATTATTTACTATTGCAATGAGCAGGCATCGAAGATAATGAGCAGTAAAATGCGAAACAAGTACATAAATATATACACTGATATTTATAAATTATTTTTCTCTTACAATAAATGTAATATCTTTTAATTCTGACCAGAGTTCTTTTTGATATTTGGAATAGGAATCTTTCTTTTATAGCAATTTGTCCAAACTCACATCACTAGATTTTTTTTTTATAAAATCCTCTTGGGGCAGCGTTTTAATTTGCACAAATCTATTGACATTTATTTTGGTTCATGAAAAGTTGAAAAATCTCATTGACCTTGTTAGTGATGAAAGAACATAATATATAAAAATTCACTGAAAACTCTAAATTAAAATTGAAGGATAATTAAATTTAGTGGCGAGAAAAAATGATTCGAAATCTGGCCGCCGTTGATTTATAATATTTTCTGTACTTAAAAAAGATGGTTGAAAATGGAAATTTATCTTTAAAGAAGATTAATTTAGGAAGAAATTCATTTTACTAAGATATAATGGGAAAGTTTTCAGATATACATAGATATTTTGCTTGTCATACAATACATATATTCAAATTAAACGCCTATAGAGTCTCCACGGATATAGATCTCCGGAGATCAAATTAAACGGATATAGATCTCCAATATCCTAAAAGGGGACACCATTGTGCCCACCATTGACAGGCCGTCATTCAGTAACACAGAAACATAAATTGTTTTCATAAGTTTCAGTACACTTTCAATTGAAAGTTAATTTATATGCTAGTTCATGTTCAGTTTCATGTGTTCTTTTTGGGCGCCACTGCGGTTGATATGGAAATGAGTTTTTATGAAAAAACTATCTTAAAATAAAAAAAAGCCGGCATTTGAAATAACCCCAAAGCCGATTCATTGTTATACTTAGAAGAAAGCCATTTTTTTATTTGATTTCAAAATAAATACATTTCTATGCACCTGTAGTGTGGCAAAATAGCCGACAAAAAGTTTAAGTCGCCGCGAAGCAGAAGTTCGCAGAATCGTCATCAATAAAAGCCAACCACTGCGCGAAGAAAATTGCTTCCAACAAAAGTGAGCGCTTTATTCTCGGCGCAGTGTCAATTTATTTCTTTTTGATATCAGCTACAGGCTGCCCAGAATCACCATTTCTTTCAACGCATTTAAATCTTGTTGTGAATAAATGGCGCATCGTTCTACAGCTATCGCGTAAAATATCCTTTATTTTGGGTACCATTTCATATTAACGTATTATTTAATTTATATGTTGAAATTCTAAAGCTGCATTCAGTTTCAAGCACACTAGTGCATCGTTCAAAATTAGTCCCGTGCAGATCTGCTCGGGCCATGAATGTGAGAGGTAAATTCCCTTTTCTAAGTCGATAGCGTTGTGAAAGGCGGCCATGAAACATTGGCTGCATATACACAACGAGTGGTGGTGGAAAAACCAACTTGTTAAGTTCTTCTTTGCTGATTTTGTTTCGAGGAAATGAAGAATTTGGTAGAAAGTCATTTAAAGAAAAATTACACATTTTTTGTACTTATTCCATAGATAATCTATTAGGATCAGCACCGGTTTTGACCACAGCGAGAATTTTCAGCTGAAATCTGAAAAGGTCAAGCTAACCGATTGTGTTGAAAATGGTTGCGATGAGCGAAACCAGTCCTGTTCAAAATGAATTAACTGAAGAATAAGTAAAAAAATGTTTTATTATTTTTTTACACCACATTCATAATTAAATTCACCGATTTTTATTATTCTTGCGTGACGGCATCGTATCTGTTTTATTATGACTATAATTTGAATGACGTTGGTTTTTCCGTCAACACTTCGATCGGGATTTGCTTGGGCATGAAATACTGGAGGACAGGAGGTTGTTTTTAGCTCTGCCAGATTTTCCAAATATCGATGATCGCATCAAGCCATTGTAATTGCGTACAGTAAACAATTGAGAATAAATTCGTTAAATCACATATAACTAGATTACATAATAGCTATTGGTTAATCTATTGACATAAACAGTCTTATGACTTCATTTTTGTGAGACAAATGTACTTCAAATCGACTGTAAGATAGCAATAACAATAAAATATGCCAAGAAACGAGTTCTTTCTAATTCTGCTTAGGAAAAAATAAAGTTTCTGTACACATTTGATTTGTTACTTGATCGTTTGTTACTTCACCTTCACATCTTATACTTAAAAATCAAGGATTGTTTTATTGTTTGTTTGCGTTGCCATACCGTTCGTCCGATTGCGATAAAAATTAGTCAACTTATTGCTTGCACTTGTGCGAAGGTTATAGGCGTAGTAAAATCGACTTATAGTAGGTTTTTTTAAAAATAAAAATGAATGTTTTTTCATATTTTATGCTCTGAAATACCGTTAACTTTGACAACTTATTGTTGCACTTGCGCAAAGGTTATAGGCATAGGACAATTAAAATTTTAGTAGGTGGCGCGTGTAGACAATCGGCAAAAGACAAACAGCAAACGTCAAACGGAAAATGTCATCGATACCGATCAATGAAAGTGAAATTAAATCGATAAACACAAACGATTTCGTTCTTTGAAAGGCATTGCAACGCTTGCTGGGTACCGGCAAGTACTTTATATTTTACAGTATTAGTGTGTGTAAAATAATGATTATTTTACATGAAAACTTTATTCAGTTCATTTAACAATTAAGTTTCATCAAAAATAAAAACGCAAAGCCTGTATATTATTTAAATATATATGGCTTTCGCTGTCATTAAAAAGTATCAGTCAAACCCCATTAGACTCTCGCTGGTCCATCATCACGTATCCTCGCTCATGCTGTGGTCAGGATGCCTCCAAGCCAAACAAATCCACGGCAGGTCAACGACCGCTCGACCTTCCCTATCGGAGCAAACGACCTTCCCAATTCGCCCCTTCGTCAAAATCAACTGTCATCCCGGCGGGATTTCAGACAAACGCCAAAATTTTGCGCATTTTACGAAACAAAGAGAACAAATGAATTCAGTTTCGTTTTTCGAATCGCAGACCGGAACGAGCAATTAATCAACGACAATAAAATTTTATTTTTTAACTTATTTTATGACCTTCTTTACTAGAGCATATCTTAGTGTGTGTACTGTCATATTTAGAAACACCATTTTATTATCGAAATATTTATTTCAAATATTTTGACGACCATTTGAAATGAATTGAATTTAACAAATTATTTCTACATTTCGAATGATAAAAAACAACTTTATCACAGATACTCATACAAATAATTGCGTTTTTATTATTATTAATTAGCTAGTACCCGGCATGCGTTGCAATGCCACTCAAAGAAAGAAAGTGCTTTTGGATAAACAATATCTTTTGTATTGCGGTCCGATGCGTATACGAGTAAATCAGAAGGTTTTCCAACACGGTCATATAAAGCTGTCCATGTAAGAAGCATGAATTTTCCAAATTAAGTCCACCCACTTGCAGCGATTGTCCCTGGTTGTTTTGATTTCATTGCAAATGCGAATCGCACCGGAAACTGCAGATTTTTTTTTGAATGGAATATCTTTCTGAATCATTGGGATGCGTGGAAACAGTACATTGTCTTCTTTAAATTTTCCATTTCAAAATCTTCGATGACACTGTTCATTATCTATTTCACTGAAAGCCTGGTACCGTTGAACGTTGAACTTGTACGTTGGTCGTAGTTGACTTATATTTCGGAGAAGAATGTTAGTTGCGCCAATTGTCAATGTGAAAATGCGCGAAAATGGCATGCCTGGAAAATCAGAAACCTTTTCGGGCGTCCGCACAACAACTCACTAAAGTTGTATCGCAGTCGGATGAACGGTATGGGAACGCATATGTAAATAAATTATTTTTTATTAATTTCTAATAATCTGCTATTTCTTAGTGCTGGAAACTTGGACTATACTTGGTGGAAAGATATCAAGATGAAATGATGGAATTACTCGTTAAGTTTTTACTACTTACATACTTCAAAGCCGTCAGTCTTGTTTGTTTATGGACTGGCCGTTGGGTGGACTTCATTGTTTGGCTCACACAATAGTTTTTAGTGCTCACTTTTAATTTTACTTACGCACCCGATACGGTCCTGCGCCAAAGATGCAATTGCAACGCTGGTGCGGTGGAGTTGATGGAAAAGAAGACCGCATTCCCAGGGATGCACGATCGAATCCTGTCAGTGAGTGCATCACAACAAAACTTGCATTGCACAGCTCGCTGCGAGATGCATCTCCCGAGCGATGCGGGGTAGGATGCAATTTTGAAACTGGAAAAGGACTTCACTATAATATTTATTAATGCTTAGCGTTTTGTATTTTCTTTCCTAACGGATGTAAAGCAGTATTAAATTAATGCAATAAACCTGTCGGTAAAAGTGAAAAAAATAAATCATAGCTACTGCAAGATCAACTTAAGGTTTCTGTTGCACTTTTTAAGGTGTTAAACTTATTGCACATAAAATTTATTGGATCAGGACCGATTTCGCTCATAGCCATCATTGCCACCTGATAAGAAATACAACGAAACACTGATATTTATACAAAAACTAAGTAAGAATTACAAGGTATGACAATCAATTGGTATTACAACTAAGCAAATAAATTGTAGCAAAATACAATAAAAATGTTAAATATATTTCTTACTGAAACAATGCTACTGGACAACACTATAATGTATAAAAGGTTCTATTATGTTTTAAAAATAATAAAACGAAGCTCGACCTTATTTGGTTTAAGAAATGTAGATATAAATCATTCGCAGGCATTTAGGTAAACTCCTGACAGAAAGTTTTCCTAAGCACCATTAAAATCATTTGATTTACATACGAGTTGTGTGGTTGCTCTTATAATTATTTAATCAGTGATCATCTTTTTTTCTAGTAAAGTGATGTCAAAAATATGAAAAATGATTGTTTCCTATTCATAAGTGTTCGTGCTAGACAACAATCTTCATTAAAATAGTGGAATAAATAGTGAAATTAAAAAAATATTACATTAAAATTAACATTCGGGTAAAGTTCAATATATAGTAGAAGGACACTCATAAAAATACATGTCACGTTTAATATCAAAAAGAATGAGGAAGCATCGCTGAAAAATTAAACTTTATCAATAATGGGAACAAATGAATAATGAAGTAATATAATTTAAGTAATTTCACAGACGAAAGCAATTATTGATGATACTTTGTTAGATGCAAGCTATTTTATATGGAAAATGTTTATTGCTTCCTCGAGATATGCACGCGAATACTGTCATTAAGGTAAATGTATTTCAATGCCAGAGGTCGAGATTCCTGTGCTGTCATTTGGAATTATTTATAGAATAGATAAAACCGTAAACATTTGTCTTAATGCTTTCGAGTTCGGCTTGTAAATTTGGAATTAAACTGGTTTTTGTATCATTTATTGCTATTATGATATTACCCTAGGTTAGCTTTTAAGGAAAATCTAGTTATATAGTCGCATCTGTTCTGAGAAAAACAAGTTTGAATGTTCATTTCACTGTTATTTAAACATGTTAGTTAATTACCAGCGCCTCAATTATATTGAATTTATTGCATGTGTGTTATATTACAATTCAGTGAGGTCAAATATCAAATTGAATTCAAAACAATACTAATCAAATTATTAAAAACTGAATATACCGTGTTGAATATTACTCAAAACTCTGCCAAAATAGTATCCCTGTTAATCTAATAATCCGAAACACTACTAACTTGGCTCAAATCAATTCCGTTTATTTTCATCCATATACAGATGATATTTGAAAGGCTATTTAATATTGTATTAAACATTCATTGCAGAACTTTTCATCGATTACTAGTATTCGAACCCGGCTTCGCTCGGACCCGTTTGGGGTTATGTTCACCTCGGCGCGTAAATTCAGACGGGCTAAGTTGAAACAACTGGCAACTTAATGACCAACAATGCAAAAGGGAATTACAGACCCACAGACATACATACGCCGTTTCGGTTTTATATATAAGATATTTTGGTTCATATGAAACTACTCGAGTACTCGAATGGCTGTGTGCTCTGGTGAGAACACACGCAATTATGAGATTATAAATATATGAACCCAAACCTTTACCGAATTTTATTCTGATGTTTTGTTTTTATTTACCATTTCAGACCAAAATTGTTACAAATTCTGATCATTTTATAATTTTATTCAGACCGCTAAATAATTTTATTCCGACCATTTAATAATTTTATTCTGACAATCATTAATTTTATTCAGACCGTTACTATTTCTTTTATGACCTTATATTGAATTGTATTCTGACCAAGGAAACCATTTTTATTCTGACCGAAACATCATTTTAATTCTGACCATTTATTTTGTTGCCTTAAATAATCATGTTTTATTTTTTACCTTTTTTGTAATTGACCATCTATTAACGTTACGGTTTTGTCACTTGACGTGATTTTGTAAGATTTCTTTTGAAAATAAGTTTATTAATATATTTATAGAATAAACGCCGAATCCATCGAAAGTTTGTGAAAATAAAACACTTTTATGGTGCTCACTATTAATACTTTGGTGGAATGGCATTATAATAAAAATAATAAAAGAAGTTCAGAAGTCAACATGATCATTTGATAGTGCTGAAATGATAATGAGCGAAACCGGTCCTGATCTCAATAAATCCAATGTGGGATAAGTCCAAATAATGTGTTATTATTTTTATTATAATGCCATTCCACCAAGTATTGACAGTGAAAACCTTCAAATAAAAATATATAAATTTTGTTTATACCGCACTTTCAATTAACTGTTAAAAAATATCCTAATTATATGAAACGTTTTATTGACTAGACAAGATGGAAAAACTTAATTTCGGAAATTCCCTATCACTTAAAGCGATAGTAAAGTAAAAAAATGACTGATATATTACATTATGTTTTATAATAGTTTTATAAATTTACAGCGGACATCTCGGAGAGCGATAAATTTTATTGGGCTCTCTTGTAAAATCCATAAATAAATTCGAACAGTAAAAAGTACATTGCTCCCGTATTTCAAAATTCGCGCGAATGGTTGAATCGCTCGATAATCGAAAATGACATGTAGATGTTGGCCATACTGGGTTCAAAGACATCAAGACGAATGCCTGTTCACGAAAGATATTTTAATGTTTTTTTTTTTTTATTTCCAAATGCTATATCGTTCGCCCGTAAGAAAAAATGCCCACGTGAGTTGAAAGGATATACAAAAAGCTTCAAATGAAAATTATTATTATAACGTATTATTAAAGGAAGCTGTAAATATGCCTGTATTTTATCGAGTTCTACTTTGCACGTATTAGGTGGGTGTATCGTGGCTCTATTTTTATGCTATAATCTATAATCATGGTTAAATATCACTTTAACCCTTTGCACTCCTCAATATATATTTTTTTTTCCTTTCAGCAACTCCTCAATAGATGTGAGAAATTGATTAATATTGCAAGGTTTGCGTATTTATAGCATGTCAATTCGAAATACCAAAAAATAAACCACATCATGACATATTACAAACATTATCTAAGATCTAAGGCACCTAATCCAATATGTTCGGTTTTTGAAGTAAGGATAATTTAGAAATTAGTAAAAAAATATTTTTCCAACCAAGTTGTACAATGTCGAGCAGAACTTGACATAGGAGTTTTTTATATACGTTTTATACACAATTTTATATACGACATATAAATGTAAGAAGAAGAAGAATATACGGCTCTGTGTTGCAGTGGTAAACGTCTTAAACTTACACGACAGAATTCACGGGTTCGAGTCCCAGTACAAACAGAATTTTTCATTAGATCTATCGATTCCATTCGAATGCATATTTGGCTTGAAATTCCTTCCCACTCATCGCACCACTAGCTTAGACACTTCTATCCCTTCTCTCATCGAACTAAAGGGAGGACGAGCGACTGAGTAACAGTCAGTTATAGTAGAGAAACAAATGTAGAGATACCTCCATTAAGTGACCATATGCTCCACATTGGGGGCGGATATGGATTAAAAAAAATAAAAACAGCAGAAAAAAAGAGAAAGACAGGTTATTGCAGAGATATTAAGCTATTATCCCATGTTTATAGCTCTAGTTGTACAAAATAGACGTCACTCGACTTAGAAAAAAGATACATGAATTTTGATCAGAAAACCAACTGTCAAATGTAAAAAAAAAAACAAACGAACATCGATTATGTGATTCAAAAGTGTTCTATTCGATCGAATTCGAACATTTAGGGAAATATCGTTTTGCATTATGTTATCACCGAGAGTTTAAAAACTATCTTATTTGAATTCAATATTGCAGGGCCAGTATTCTTTCAAACAGGTTCCATGTCAATTTTATTGTAAGAAAAAACTTCAATTATTGAAAAGTCGTAGTCTAGGTCTAAGAATCTTTTACGAATAATAATGATAATTATTGGAAGTTGTTAGCCCTCCCATCTTGGAAATATCAACGTTTGTTAGTTATTGTGCATAATCCAGGGATAAAAATGAATACCAACTTTAAAGATACATTTTAAGGGTGCATCCAAATTGATAAAAACGTCACACGTTAAAAGCCTAGTTTCAAAGCAAAGATTTATTAAATACCATCTAAAAAATTTAAGATTGAAACGATTCAAAAAGCGGTGGTTTTATTTGATAATCAACTGAATAGTAATTAATAAAGAAATTGTAGAAATAGCAAAATCATTATATCGCTTCTCTGATGTAAGAATTTGAAACAATTTCCCGGTTATTTTAGAGTGACTATTTTTTATATCCGCATCTTTGATTATTTCAGCTGAATGATTTGAGCGGGGAAATCAATGAAGATAAACCCTTACTGATACTGATTATGGGTGTTCAGTGAACATACTAGTTCAATTGGAATCAAAGAGTGGTTCATTCATCATAATATACACAGCTGAAAGACAATATATTTTATATTATAGATTAAGATGTTATTAGTATATTTGTAAACTTTTAATATCTATTCTCACTAGATTCTCAAAAAGACAAATTGCCATGTATCCGTAGCGATGGAGAATTGCCATTTGTTTATTTATACACCCACGATTTGACACTTTGATAAACTCTCGCGAATGTACATTGAAAGTACATAAACTTGATCAAAGCCAGTGATAAACAACCGTTTAATCTGCATCCATGCAAATATAGACATCGACGGTAAAATTGGCAGCTTTAGCAAGTTGCCGTCTTGCGAAACACAGATTATGTGCTATTTATGAAGCTGTAATATTTTCGTGACATAATAGTATCTCCATTTGTTATTATTTCATCAATTAAGATAACATTATAATCAATTTATGGTCGACAGTCTCAATGATATGAACCATTTTCATTTTTTTTTCTCTTCTTCTCGTGGCATTTACGAAAAAATATAAGCATAGGTGATTGATAAAAGTAAAAACATTTTCACTGTGAACGTTAGAAATCCTAACTATTATTCAAGCAGTGAAGTTTTTGTAAGAAGTCGTGAAATCTATTTGTATGGTTTTCATATTTGTCAATTTCCTATTTCCACATTGGCTACGGAGGAAATCAAAATACGTAAACGACACGTATTCTGCGTTCCCCGTTACCATTTTTACCATTGTGTTAGCTTTAAAATATAAAAAAAATATCATCGATTTTATTTAAATATTCTAGCACTTTTCTTCCCAAGCCTTACACAATGTCAGTATGTTTCTTTATTAAATACAATGCCTTTCCACAACAATTGACAGCTTTTTCTAACCATATCCGCACCCAATGTGGAGTATATAGATTACGTACGGAGTTTAACTCGATATATGTTTTTTTCTACGAGAACAGGTTGTAACTCAGTTGCTTAGTCCTTAATTTTTTGAGATAGTAGGATTTGAAAGAATAGGAAGATTAGTAGTGGTTAGGTAATCGTTTTTACTACGCCCCGCTTTTGTGATCAGATGTTTGTGAAGACATTTTTAAACAACATTAACACCCATACCTTCAAACAGGATCGATAAAGCGATTGAAGAAATCAGTTTTTGAATAAAATATTTGTTGTATGCGCCAACATATTGGATTTAAAGTATTTAAAAATAACGAGATTAAATGAAGAAAAATGACAACCTTCTTTGGTAAGCTTCGCTGTAACAATGACTTTAATATAATAAAATAATGTTTAACCCACAATATTTTCGTTAAGAGTATGAAGAAACCCCTATACAACCCACAGTGAAACATTTAAATGCAAACATTACACATTTAAGAATAGTTCAGATACACTGTTAAAACATTTCTTATCCGAGAACGTGTTGCATAGGTTGGGCTAGTAGGAGTACCTACATATGTATATGAATTTAAACATTGATATCAAACAAGTAAATGTTAAAATCATTTTTTAACACTTTTTTAAAAATAGAATAATAATTGTAATTCTTATTTAACCCGTATCACGCCATCTTTAAAAGTATTGTGTACCAACTTAATATAATACTATTTTTAAATCGAACATTATTATTATGTTTGGAACAATATATAATATGTACATGGTAATAAAGGTACAATAATCTCTATTAAATTATATGCAGTTTCTCAACCAACTGTAGCTAATAGATCAGCGGTTCTCATGTGCGGCCACGGTGGTCGCATGCAGCCACCAATAGCTTCATAGAAAATATCGATAGTTAAAAAAATGTGGTTTTACATGTCAATGTTTCGGACGCAATTATTACTAATGGTAAAAACACAACAGACCCAAAACAAAAATTCGCTTGTGTTAACGATGCGGCCACAGTGCCATTTTCCGTGAGAACCACTGTATTAGATACATGGCTACACAATTGAAAACGAAACAATAATCGCTTATTAATCAGTGGTGTAAATTTTGTTTTTTTTGCAGCGTTCGAAGAACAAGAGATGGCAGCAGCGTTCCCAGAGTTTGGCGACCGACTCGGAAGAGCGTTGGAGAGAGGACTTCTTCCGCCTAGACTACGCTCTGAATCATCAGAGTTCATGTGTACTTCTGAAGGCTTTCATCCTGATCCGATAGACTGCACCATTTTCTACAGATGCGTGCCAAGTGGGGACAAGTTCACTACATATAGGGTATGTGGTGTTAAATAATAATATACAGTTCAATTGAAAGATTTGTTGTTCATGTGGCTATACTAAGATAGATACATAATTATCGCAACTATGTGAAGCACCCTCTGGCTTAATGTAGATATATTTAGGTTTGAAACCATAATAATAAGTATGAGTCCAGCAACAGTACAAATCAGATTATTCTAAAATAATGGTTCTTACAACTCACAGCTTACAGTGGCATCTTGCGATAAATTCTCAAACTATGCCTTGTCTATTTTTTTCTGATTTTATTTCAAGGCTTGAATTTGATACTTCAATATCTCAAATTGAAACATGTAAAGATGACAATATTTCCATGATATTATATTCCATTGAAATGCAATTTTTTTCATATTCACTATGTATGTTTATTCTTTTAATTTGTGGCATTTCAAGACCGTACAAAATATAATCAAAATATGGCACAATTATTACTGTAAGCTTTATTGCTATTTTTTTCAGTTTCAATGTGGACCCGGAACAGTGTTTGATTCTGAAACAAATATCTGCAATCATCCGGGAAGTACAAGCAGACCAGAGTGTGGCGGGAAGCAGCAACCTTCAAACGGTGGCGATAATGAAAACGAAAATGAAGTCGAAGATGGAGGATATCAGTATCCACCACCGTCTTCCACGACAACAACGGCAAAGCCAACTCAATTGACAACTGAAACAACCACAACAGCGCAATCTACAACTACTAAGCAAACCCAAGCTCCGTGGTCTTCCTCCAGTTCTCCGTCTCAATCATCGACGACAGAACCCACAAAATCACCTTCTCAATCAACTACATCAGATGACGACAAGTGTGTCACTGATGGCTTCATGGCCGACAGCAAAAACTGTCAAAAGTTTTACAGATGCGTAGATAATGGAAACGGTGGATATACAAGATACGAGTTCGCCTGTAGTTCTGATACTGTATGGGATCAAGAGATTCAAGGATGTAATCATGCGTGGGCAACTAAAGATCAAAAATGCAAAAGTACCAGCCAACAAACACAAAGCACGGGCTCAAACTCTGAATGGTCGCAAGGATCGGATAAAGCCCCAGAATCCAATCAAGGCAGCTCATCTACTCCAAGCAGTCAATCACAGACAGCTTCGCAGACTCAAGAAAGTCAGAGCACACAAAGTACTCAGTCTTCTCAAAGCAGTCAGTCCAGTACCACCAGAAGACCAGAGAGCTCCACAAGTAGTCAAAGTCAATCTTCGCAAAGTAGTCAAACCGCATCTCCAAAGCCTTCTAGTTCAGGAACGCAAAAGCCAACTACACAAAGCTCTTCGACTCAATCTCCTGAAAGTTCAAGCAATCAACAATCCGGTAATAATACTGACCAGTGTACTGAAAGCGGGTTTATTGGTGACTCGAACGATTGCAAAAAGTTTTATCGTTGTGTAGATAATAGTCAAGGTGGTTACACAAAACATGAATTCTCCTGTGGAGATGGTACAGTATGGGATCAAGAAATACAAGGCTGCAACCATGCATGGGCTGTCAAAAATTGTGGAGGATCTAGCAAACCGCAAGAAACCGGTCAACCTAACAAAGAGAATGAATCAAGTCAAGGTTCTCAAGAAATACCATCAAATCAAAACACGGGTTCTTCAACTCAAGAAACCAGTCAATCTAACCAAGGAAGTGAACCAACCCAAGGTTCTCAAGAAAAGCCATCCAATCAAAACACGGGTTCATCGAACCAAGAAACAACAGAAAAGCCAGAGTCTCAAGAATTTCAAGGCGGAGAAGGAAATAACAATAGTCAAAATAACCAAGAACCGACACAGAGTGGGCAAAGTCCAAGCAAGGAAGAAACCAAACCAGCTGAAAATAATGAACAAACATCAAAAAAACCTCAACCATCAAATGATGAATGCGAGCAGACTGGTTTTATAGGTGACAGCAAAGACTGCAAGAAGTTCTATAGATGCGTCGATAACGGAATGGGAGGATTTACGAGATATGAATTTTCTTGCGGAGATGGTACTGTTTGGGATCAAGAAATAGAAGGATGTAATCACGAGTGGGCTGTCAAATCCTGTGGTGGTTCATCGAATAGTTCTGGGTCAGACCAGTCACAATCCACTTCCGAGGGGTCAAGTAGTTCGGAATCAACAACTGTGACTTCAACGTCACAAATACCACCATCTACTACTGAGAGTAAATCTGAAAGCCCCCAAACTCAGAAAACAACAGAAGCACCACAGCAGTCAGCGTCTACAACGCAACAGTCCCAATCCAAGCCAAGCAATTCAAGTGAGTCTTGCATGTCCGAAGGTTTTCAACCAGATGCCAAAGATTGTAAAAAATTCTATAGGTGTGTTGACAATGGTCAAGGAGGTTATACGAAATATGAATTTAGCTGTGGAGATGGAACAGTATGGGATCAAGAAATTCAGGGATGTAATCATGAATGGTCTGTGAAAAACTGTGGTTCTGGAAAAGGAGATAGTGATGGGGAAAATTTTGTTGAACCAGAATCTAGCAGTACTACATCATCGACAACAAGTAAACCAACATCGTCATCATCATCATCATCGACTTCTGTATCTTCTCAATCACAATCGTCAACCACTACTGAATCGAACGAATCAACGAGCTCAACATCGTCAAAGCCTACTTCCGGAAAATGCGAATCGGAGGGTTTCTATCCAGACGAAGACGATTGTAAGAAATTCTATCGATGTGTTGATAATGGAATGGGTGGGTATACAAAATATGATTTCAGTTGCGGTGATGGTACAGTTTGGGACCAGGAAATTCAAGGATGTAATCATGAGTCAGAGGTGAAAAATTGTGGATCTGGAAAGGGTGAGAGCGGTAGTAAGCCTGATTCAAGTTCTACGACAGATTCAAGCTCTACGACAGAATCAAGTTCTACGACAGATTCAAGTTCTACGACAGAATCCAATGGTAATACAGCGACCACAGAATCAGCTTCAACAGAATCGTCGTCATCCGAATCAACTCAAACGCAATCATCAGGGTCGAATGAATTATCAAGTACTACGCAAGCCAAGCCTAGCTCCGGAAAGTGTGAATCTGAAGGCTTTTACCCAGATCCCGATGACTGTAAGAAATTTTATCGCTGTGTTGATAATGGAATGGGTGGATACACAAAATATGATTTCAGCTGCGGAGATGGTACTGTATGGGATCAAGAGATCCAAGGATGTAATCATGAGTCAGAGGTGAAAAATTGTGGATCTGGAAAAGGTGAGAGCGGTAGTAAGCCCGAAACAAGTTCTACGACAGATTCAAGTTCTTCGTCAGAATCAAGTTCAACGACAGAATCAGGTTCTACGACAGAATCAAATGGTAATACGGCATCCACAGAACATGCTTCAACAGAATCATCGTCATCTCAATCAACTCAAACGCAATCATCAGGGTCGAATGAATCCTCAAGTACTACGCAAGCCAAGCCTAGCTCCGGAAAGTGTGAATCTGAAGGCTTTTACCCAGATTCCGATGACTGTAAGAAATTTTATCGCTGTGTTGATAATGGAATGGGTGGATACACAAAATATGATTTCAGCTGCGGAGATGGTACTGTATGGGATCAAGAGATCCAAGGATGTAACCATGAATCGGCTGTGAAAAGTTGCGGCTCAAATAGCAGCCAGTCAACAGGAGAGAGTGGAAAAGAGCCTGGACAGACTGAGCAATCATCAACAATGTCAAGTTCATCAACAATGCCAAGTTCATCAACAAGCCAATCGCAAAAACCAACAGAAGGCTCATCATCTACAACAGAACAATCACAGGAATCATCTTCCACCACAACATCTCAACCACCATCTGGGGGTAAATGCACATCTGAAGGATTCCATGGTTACGAAAATGACTGTAAGAAATTTTACAGATGCGTAGATAATGGAGAAGGAGGATATACAAAGTATGATTTCACTTGCGGTGAAGGGACAGTATGGGATCAAGAAATTTTAGGATGTAACCACGAGTCGGCTGTTGAAAACTGTGGAAAAACTTCTGAAAGTTCAGGAACGAGTAAAGAACCCGATCAACAATCATCAACTGAAAATCAAGGATCGTCTTCAAGTACAACAGAAAAAAATGAAATGGAAACAACGTCATCAAGTCCAAGTCAAGAAAGTACATCATCTAGCACAACTTCTTCTGGATCCTCTGAAACTTGTACATCTGAAGGCTACCACGGAAATCCTAACAATTGTAAAAAGTTTTATAGATGTGTTTCCAATGAAAAAGGTGGCTACACGAAATACGATTTTGATTGCGCTGATGGAACAGTTTGGGATGATGAAACAACAAGTTGCAACCATCCTTGGGCCGTAAATGGTGCATGCCATTCAGACGGAGAAACACCTGAAAGTACCGAGTCAAGTTCTTCATCATCTGAAACAACTGCATCATCGTCTTCAACACAACAATCGTCAACGCAAACATCCAGTTCAACGCAATCATCTAGTACAACGCAATCATCTAGTACAACGCAATCTTCAAGTTCATCAAAACCCACTTCCCAATCTACTTCATCGAAACCGACTCAATCTCAAACGACATCAAAACCATCATCAACTACCCAAGCATCTACAGCCACGACAGAATCGGGTAAAAATCAAACATCGTGTAATGGTACAGAGTCCACAGTTCAAAATGCAACCATAAGCTGTCCACATGCAGGATACTTTGCCCATCCAACAAATTGCAAGAAGTTCTACAGATGCGTTGATTGGGATGGCGACAAAGGAAAACGATACTCGGTTTATTATTACGATTGTCCAGATGGCACAATATGGGATCCCGAGCTGGATACTTGCAATCACGAAGAATCGGTGTATCCTCCGAGAAACTGTTCCGGTGGAGGTGGATCGACTATGACAATGACTGAAGAACCAAAAGAAACTACAACGGAAGGTAAAAAAACCACCACTCAAAAACCAGAAACTGCGACGGATCAAGAAAAATCTGAAACAACAACGAAAGCACAAGAAGCCACTGAAACTGAAGCACCTGCTACAACTGAAGCGCAAACGACAACTGAAACGCAAACCACAACTGATGCGCCTAATACAACTGAAGCGACAACTCAAACAGAGCAAGCAACGACTGAGCAACAGCCCGAAACAACTGAATCCACTGAACGAATGGAAACTACTGAAGCTACTACAGAATCAACACAAGAAACAACACAAGGGACGGAAGGAACTACGGTTGGAACTGAAGGAACCACAGAAGGTACAGAAGGAACTACAGACGGATCTGAAGGAACCACAGAAGGTACTGAAGGAACAACAGACGGAACTGAAGGAACCACAGAAGGTACTGAAGGAACAACAGATGGAACTGAAGGAACCACAGAAGGTACTGAAGGAACAACAGATGGAACTGAAGGAACTACAGATGGAACTGAAGGAACAACAGAAATGACAACTGAAATGACAACCGAAATGACAACGGAAATGACAACTGAAGAGACAACCGAAATGACAACGGAAATGACAACTGAAGAATCTACTGAATCATCTGGTAATCGAACAAATTGCCCTGTCGGAGAATTGGAAGGTGATCAAGTAGCCCTTGTATGTCCAACTGGTTTCAGAAGACATCCCAAGTACTGCAACTTGTTCTATCAGTGTACTAATGATCCTAACAACTACGACATGAAAGTAGCTGTCTTGAGATGTCCAGATGACACGATATATGTAGACCAAAAGACTCAATGCTTACCTGAAAATAATACTGAACAAAAATGCCAAGGAGAGATTGCACAGAAGGCTACATTCAGAAAATTGGATGATAACTCATTGCCACCGGTAAGAAATATACTATATTATGGCATACAATTGAACTAAAAGAGATAGTCAAATAATTTCAACAGCTAACATGTCTTGATAATTTGCAAAATATGTTTTGAGATTCAGAATATTTAAAAATTATTTAAGAATGAAGACAAATTGAATAAAGCTTTTATGTATAGGATGCATTTGAAAGAATTTAACATATTGAATTGATTTTGTATTTAATCGTTTGGCACTTGAAATTAAGTATTTCAAAATTGTAATTTAATATCCTTATCATTAAGGCTGTGCCTATCATACAATATAACATAATATTGTTCGAGAAATACATTTTTACTGTCCACAACTAACAACTTAAAAATTTATGACAAAATGAAATAACGAATTAATTTATTGATGTTTTTTTTGTCTTTTTCAGGTTTTAGTGAAAGCTGATCGCTTGCTTTGTCCATCTGAAGGACACTTCTCTCTTGACGGAGAAAACCAATGTTCCCCAGCGTTTGTGAAATGTAGAAGATCGCTTCCATCGCACAAGATGCAAGGATTCTTGTTCCAATGCCCACAAGACTATGTTTACTGGCCGGTCAGCAGAAAATGCGAGAGAATTTCGAGGATTTCGAGGTGTATTAATGCTTCCGAAGTTTGGAGTAGGCGATGGGAAGTCCCGATAGAATTAATCAATGTTGCTCCCTGAGTAAAGTAAATCAAATGTTTTCGATCAGGGTTCGAAGTGCAATTATCGAAATATAAAATTGTCGAAAAAACAAATGAATAAAGAAAATACGTAGTAATTTTAACTGGTTTTTTGAAGCCGTTATATTAAACATAATTGAAGATATTTTTAATATCACGGCTTCAAAACTTCTGCCATGGCACGCAAGCAAAGAAATTTGAAGCCGCGTACATAATACAAAATACTAAAATTATAATTGCTGTCAGAACAAAAAGCGTTTGATTGTAAGTAACGATTCAGTTGTCAAAAATTATTTAGATTTTTTATAAGTATCGAGTCATGTTTTCTATCGTTAGCTCAAGATTTATCTTTTGATATAATATATAGTTTTAAAATAAATACCATGTGTTTAAGATACAACCGGTGCTTTAAAAACGGATACGTACTTATAATAAATACGAATTATTATTAAAAAGATAGTATAGCGATATGTTTATGTATTAGAAATAGATTTTAAAACATAACCATTCGTAGCATTATTAGAAAGAAGTGTAATAATGTGTAGGCATTAAAAATCGGATACAATAAAAATACGATACTATTAAGTGATATTCCATGTAAGTAAATGAAAATGCAGTTTCAATATACAGTAGTAAAATACATTTTTAAGCGATGCCTTGATTGTCATCAAAATGAATTCAATTCGATTTAGAGTTTAAAATGGCGTCCACACACAATTGTGTATGCATTGGTCAAAAGATAATCAAACTTTTGTGATTTTATGATTCTAAGTTTGAATTTTGTTTCTAAATTATGAGAACAATCAGTGTTGTCATTATACCAAAATGGCATTTAAAAAGTCTCTTATGAATGACAGCATTGCATGCATCAAAAGAATCAATATGCATTACATTTAAATTATAATTAGATATGATATAATTATGTACTGTGTTTAGTCACAAATGCCATTACAATTAATCTTGGTTAAGTTAGTCTAATGTAGATAATAGGAACGCTAGTATTTCTCAATATAATCGATTAAGACTTAATTATTTTACTGAATATGATATTGTGTACTGTATCAGTCATTATAATCAATAAAGGTAATATTAGCTAGATTTTATTTATACGTGTATTAAAAAAGTACATATTTATTGAATGCTCAAGACTTTTTTGTAACAATCTTCAGATTGGGGGGAAAATTCTCAATGTCTTTCAAATAAAATAAATATTTCATGGGGTAATAATGGTGATGGTGTCTTTTAAACGTTTGGATTGAATCACGAGTAATGTTTTATAAAAGTGAATCTGAGCTTTGAAAAATGTCTTAATAACATATTGAACTGTCTGTAAAAAGTTAAATATTGTTACATGACACGTAAAGAGTTTGGCATATCGATAAAAATATTAAATATGCAACTAAAAATTGTATGAAAAACAAGCCATATCGATATGTCAAAATAGTGCAAAATTTTCCCGCTAGGGCAACAGTATTACCAACATATTATTTGTTCATACTTCTGCTCTTAAAAAAAACATGTGAAACTATTGTGGTATTTTCACTAGTTAGAGCCACCATTATTTTTGAATATTATGAGTGATTCAATTCAATATCAATCGTGTATTAAAACTTTTTATTTTAATATTTATTTTCATTAAAATTACTCTCCTGTGTTTTGAGATTTATGAACGTTCGTTTCTTTAATTTGTACGACCATTGAAAAAAAAACAGTGATTTAGTTACTGTTTTATTATCTAGTAAGTCATTGCTGTCTTTATATGGAAACAAAATATTGTAAAATACCTTTTTTTACTATATAGTGTCGAGCAATGTATTATCTTTACTATGAGCAAAGCGAAAATGGTACAACTTGAAAATACGATTAATTTTGTAAAAATATCACAAATCATAATTTTGTATCTGTGTAGCATTAAAAATGCAAATAAAGAAATCGAAAATATAAAATGATGTGCTTTATTATTTATGAATATGTATACTGTTATATCCATTCTTGAACCATATGTAAAATACCTACCATAAATTCCTCTATCCGCATACTGGCACATCCTTTCTGGAACGTATTCAATAAGTATTACAAAAATGTGTATCAGGACTCGAAGGAGTACCCGCTCAAGACGTGAAGGTTTACATTAAATTAATCCCCAACCAGGTATGGTAATATGACGGCACTAGGGATTCCAACTTGGATATCCGAATATATTCGGTTCTTTTTAAACTATTCGATATCCAGATATTTGGGGAAATATTCGAATAGTATTCGTTATAATTTTTAATGAAATAAATATATCATATTACAAAATTTACGAAAATCAAATCACAATTTCTCCACATTTAAAGAATAATTATGAATTCCCAGGAAGTATAATAAAACATTTTTAGTACTTTCATCCTTATACTTACTTACTTACTTATAATAAATCATTTTTACACTTTTAAGGTGTTCACTGTCAATACTTGGTGGAAAGGCATTATAATAAAAATAATAACACATTTTTAGTACTTTTTTCACATGAGATTTATTTCATCAGGACCGGTTTCGCTCATGGCGAGCATTATCAACTGAAGTAATCAGTTGATAATGCTCGTCATGAGCGAAACCGGTCCTGATGAAATAAATCTCATGTGGAAAAAGTACTAAAAATGTGTTATTATTTTTATTAAAATCATTTTTAGTACCCCGGGTAGTGGTTTCTTTTGCCTACACCCAACTCGGACGCTATCAATGTCTTATCTTGAGTTTCACAAATCGGCTTGGACTCTAGCTTGGCTCTGAACTTGGGGACTAAAATAATCCTTTAATTTCATTCATTATAGAAATACTGTTGGAGTTATCCAATGCAGTTGCAAATATTAAATATTGTAATACCTACAATGGAACGGTATCGAAATGTGTATTTATATTCATTGTCTCTATCTATAAGATTTTACAGAGATTGGGAAAGATTTAGTCTTTAATTTTATAAAATGTATATCAATGCAAAGCAGCCGGTATTTCCTTATTTGTTGACATATATTTTTTTTAAATATTTTATTTATAAATTTGAAATATGAAACATTTAATGCCCTTGCTTTTATTTCTAAAATATGCATTTTATAAATTTGAATAAAAATAAATGACTTTTATTAAGAATGGGCTCGTTTTTTATGTACTATGTTTCAATGTATTCTTTGAGGAAAATTTATTTACTAAAAACTATTCGGATGGTTTCAGATTAACTACAGTGAAGCCCCGATTCTACGTTTTTCGAGGGACCGTATAAAACAAACGATTAATGCGGGAAAGTTTTATATATGAACTAAATGCCGGGACTATAGAAAATGAACGCACCACACGGGAAAACGTATAATGCGAGAACGTAAGATCGGAGTTTCACTGTATTCGATATTCGAGTTGTTGATAATGACGAATAGTTGGAATCCCTAGAAGGCACACTTCTTTCAAGATTCTCGTGATTTGTCACATTCAGCGCATTGGAACAATGGGGTTTTACTCGGAGCAGGAGTCAAGCACTCAAAACGCGTAGTGCTGCACTGCTCCTGATATTTCTTGTTATCAATTAAATGTAGTTCTAAATTGAAATGTTCTTTTCATACCGGCACTCCGCAACACCGGAAATATTTGAAATTCGAATTTGAATACTGTCATCAAGTATGCACAATACTCAAGCGAGTACTGAGCGCCATTTTTATGGGAAGAAATTATAATAATTAAGCTAGAATATGAATATGAGCTAGAATATGTAAACGATGAAGGCAGAATTGCTGTCAGCCATTTAATTTTATGATATCAATAATGACAGACCCAGAGCATGGAACGCAACCGGAGCAAGTACTTCTATGTACTAAAGCGGAGCAATTAAAAAATTTCTATTCCAATCCTTGGATGACATTGATCATCAAATTACTGATTCGATTGACGTGAGCAGTTAGCCATATGCAAAGACTTAAAATTGAATGACACTCCGAGAAGATATTGTTTAGATTTAAGATCCCGTGATTGATAAAAACAAAATACGAAAAAAAAGATTGATCAGAAAAACTTTTTGTTTTGCCTATGTTTATTTTGCGACAATATTAAATGGATTTTAAAAAAGCCAAATTTTTGGTACACCCATATTTGTATTATTTAGTGAGAAAATCAACCGATTAATTAGTTGCTTGTTGCTTCAAAATATCACATTATATTATGCAGAATAACATATGCATCAGCATTTTTTGTGAGCACAAGTGACAATTTACAATAAATAAAAGTGGCCGTCAATCATTTTTTTATTTGGTTGGTGACAAGTGCTGTCAACATATTTTGTGCGTTATAAAAATAAAACTTTATTCAGTGAAAAGTCTGAGTGGCAGCGTTTTTTTTTACAGCGTAACGTAAAATGCAACGGATACACATGTGTCCATCAGTAGCGAAATATGACCTTGGGATTATGACCTGGCCAAAGCGCAATTTAATTTTGGAGGCCCTCTTTTTCGATTGATGAAAAAGCGTCATAGAATCACGAATGCTAATTTCATTCGGAGTCATTTCTCAAAACCGTAATTTCCTTTTCTTATTGTATGTGATCGATAGTACGACTTGAACAATATTCAAAAATGTATCGAGATGCATAAAAGCATCGTTCATATTTTTTCTGATTCCTCTTCGTTACTTTCATTTTGTATTTCATTCTCGTACTCCTGTTGGTCTTCAAGGTTTCGAAGTGAGATTCAATCATCTCATTAACATCTTCAATGTTCATTTAAGTTCTAAGTTCATCTAACATCTAAGTTTAGTTCATATGGATTTGAAGAGTGCGAAAGGGAGCGGAGGAGAGGATATCAGCTGCATGGAAACATTTTTTATTGTTGAATTATCTCAATTATCGCCAAACAATCTAAAAAGAATTAATTTTGAAAAACGTGCGAATGTCGAATGTTTGAAAAAGAGGTCCACCTGTATATATGTATGTACATTGATGGCTTATCTCTCAAATCTTTAAAACACAATTTATATCAGGTTGCTTATATTCATTTGTTAGTGTTACGAATAAAAATTACGTTTCTATCCCGCATGCCAATGTTTGACCGTTTCTGGCAAAGTTTTCCACAATTTCAACAAGCGCAATATAGCGACAAATAATAGTATGCATTTGTCGAATGCAGTGTTACAATAAAACACCAGGCGATAAATAAATATTTATTTTGTGCACATAAATAACAACAGACCACCTTTACGGCTTGATTTATGGCTCATGAATACACACATCGTTTGTATTGATAGTTCAATTTTTAATGCGTGTCGTGGTACAAAAAATATGGTGGCAGTGTTGTTTCAATTATTGTATCGAATATACCGGATTGTTAAAATATCATTGGACAAGTTTCAAGTTTTATTTACTGTGATTATTTTAGTGGTATGTTCATATTATCGAATATTGTTTACAATAGTCAAATTTTTGATTGATATAAGCGTAGTTTTATATGTAGTTTTTGTTAAAAATAATTTAAATAAAACACTGCAGTGATATTTGATATATGAATGTACAGTATAGGCAGGGCTTTTTTTTGAAAAACAAACTCTTCATGTCAAGCTTTTTAATAAATAAGATTATATTCAAATATCATTTAAGTAAAATTTCGTCTAATTGACTTTGAAATCTGTGAAAAGGGATGCCGGAACGCCGTTCCACCGTGTTTAATGGGAAAAAAAGCCCTGAGTATAGGTATAGATTACAAAGGTTGACAATATCAAACGTTATAAATTCAACATAGTCTAGGTTAGTGTTCCATAACCGGTGGTCCGCAGATACCTTCCACCGGGCCACAAACAGTATGCCAAATTACTTTAACACTTGAAATCAATCAATTCAATAATAATAAGTTGGATAAAACCCACGAATTATTTATCGACATTTCTATGTTATTATCTGGTTATTATTAGTGTTCAAAGGCATACATGTCAGTGATGTTTTCATTCCCTTCCCACCTACCTAATCTTTAAAACCAACATGCGGAATGTGATCAATTAGCTACGCGTACTTTCTTCGCTCTATAAAAATCTGAATAAAAAAAACAAAATTTGCTCTCGAAATTCACGCATATAAAAAATTTACACATAAGATTTAATTTCTACATTTTTTCTGGGGAAAAAGATTGCTAGCAACTATATCTCGTAAAAAAAGTAGCGGTGCCGTCCAAAAAAATCGCGTAAAAAGATGACTGGGTGAAATAATCTTATTTCGGTGTATATGCAAAAAGGTTACCATCTCAATAAAATTATATGTGGAAATAGTTCGATTGGTTTCTTTATTTAAAATTGACAGTTTAAAAGGGTTTGCATTATCATTAACGGCATAGTAGATATTAATTTAAGTGAAACATATTTTTCACGTTAGATTTTCTTTTCTCTATTTACATTTCTACAACATTATAATATGATAATACTTTATTTCAATACTTTTTTATATTTAGCAATTATATAAATTTCATGTATGAGTGCAGCGGCTCATAAATATTTAGCGCTTCAACATTGTAATAATTAATATTGCTGCACATAAATTTGCAGAATATCAAAAATAAATATGAATTAGTATAATACGATTAAAAAAAGAATGACTCTACACCTGCTTCACAAAATAACATGACTCTTCGACATAAAATTACAATAAATAAGACAAAATAATAAAATTGCAAACTTGTCAGCTATTTTAAAAGAAAGGCATGCATAATCGCCTAGGTACAGTGACGTAGTTCAAGCGGGAATACGAATGGTGTATCGAGAGTCTGAGAAGCCTACGAAAGGATTTTTTTGCGTCTACTCCCAGTGCTCCCCAACCATTGTACACCTGCGGACCGGTAAAAAAAGGAAAAAAAAATACTTAACTACACTAATACTTAAATAAAAATGGTTTTTTATTTAATATTTTTTTAATTGAGAATTTCTACTAAAGGTGCTTGATGAAATTTCGATATCAATTTTGAATCGTTTGAATTTTGTACTTTTCGATTAGGTTTGTTGACGACTCGCGTTTTTCCTTTCGGCATATCCGGGCATTTCAAACGCACGAATTTAATGAAAGAGAATAAAATGGAGAGGTTTGTTGCTTGACGCGTGTTACCAAGGATGGGTTGGGTATAAATTATAAATAAACACATAGATAGCACTGGGCTGGCATGGACCCATAATAGCAAGAGGCGCGCACTAGAGCCTCCAAATCTAGGTAGCCTCAACAGTGGCGGCCGGTGACAGGAATATTAGGGAGTGCAGAAAAAGATTACCTAGTTTACAGTTTCGTTTCACTCTTAATTTTTGTTTGAAATTGAAAATGTTTGAATTTGACAATGTTATCGGAGGCTCGAAAAGAGTGTGCTGGTAAATGCAGCGTTCAGTACAGTAAGGAATGTAAATGCATGACTTTAACAACAATTATAATAAAGCAATGTTACAAAATGGTTTGACACAAACAATTCTTATTCTAATATAATTCTTCAACATTTTTTTTACAGGAAAATCATATTGAAAAACACTAAATGTGAATTATTGTATTGTTATAAAGTGACGTTAATTAAAAACGATAGTCTTTGAAGATGGTAATGAACAGAGGAGAAGACAGACCACTCTTGGTTTCTATGCTGGATAGTGCTTGCGGTCATAAAGGATCCGATGAGGAAGCTTACATCGATGCGAAATGGGGGAAGCCTCTCAGCCTCAGACAAAAATGGAAGGCTGGAAAGATTCGGGGGAGAGCCAGGAGTATGGCCCAAGGAGCTGCTTCCATAATAAATGCATGGCCTGGTTAGTTTATTTAGATTATTGATGCCTATTCTACAGATATTAAATGCTTCCTAACTTTCAATAATATAATCATAATGGTATTCCCCCCTTCCACCCCTATGCCGGACTATCAATATATATATAACAAAGCCTTGCATGGCAATACTGCATTTTAAATATTGTATTCAGAAAATATATTTACATTTGGCAAATGACACATTTCAAAATAAAGAATGAAACATAAATCTTGCACTATAAATCAGATGAATACAAAAGAACCTTACTGTTACCAACGATTCTGTGTTACTTATTATTTATCACCTGAAAAAATATGAGTCGCTGAACACATAACAGCATAATTCTTTACTAGCAGTGAATTTTTCCTACACTATCTCCAAAGAGACATTGTATATTTACCATTAGTCCTCACAACATTAATCTCTATTCTTTTCCTCACACTCTCTAAAATAATAGATTTAGATCTGCTGGAATTTATTATCTATTATTTTTTGAACATTGTTATTTAGATTGCCATATGATGAAACCAAATTAATTAAGAGATATCTTTCTATGAAACATTGATAAGAAATCAAACGAAAATAGTTATATCAATATTATGTGTGATGGAAAAGTGCTGTTATTTTTTGCAATGATATTTTAATATTTTTTTAATCATCATAATAACAACAAATAATAAATTACTGGTAATTGGCATATGTGCTTTCTTTCTTAAATCTTTTCAGGGTAATTTATACATAGAAAAGCAATTAGGTCTTGTAAAAGTGTGGATATTAATAAACACCTCACCTGTTTGTGACATGATTATTCATTTAAAAATATGATTGAGCTGCAAGATATGTATACTATTTTTTATTGAATGCTTTTGACTTACACCACCTTAACCTCAACTGAAGTGTCACCTGTCTTTGTTCCAAAATATAATATGCCTTTTTATTTTCCAGACCACTTAACTATATGTTGGCTTTTTGCAATGGCTTCATGCATGATGATTGTTGCCTGCATTCTGATGTTAGCTGGAGCCTCTAAAAGACTGAATGCACATCCCAACACCTTGCAATCTTTACAGAAACAATGCATTCTAAGGCATACTGCACTGCCACAAAAGTCGGACAAAACCGACATCCACCTTCATCTTATTATCAACGAAGGAGAATCGTTCAATCCGTACAAGTACAAAAATGCACTTAAAGATACTCTTAAAAAGCACCCCAACCACGCTATCAACATTTATGTGCTTCTCAATGATACATCAGACCAAATCTTCAGAAGGAATTCAAGATTTAAAAACTGGGAACAGTCACAAAAGGGACTGGACCGATACAAATTCTTCGATACATCGTCGGCCGAGTCAGAAAATACTGTTACACCTTTACCCCTAATCACTGGTGTCGAAGGGAACGGGCAGACTGTCAAAGTTGTCAGATCGACTTTCAGTAACTATTTTCAGCACAGTCCACTGAGTGCCACTTGGAAGACGATCACCCCGCACGCTTTACCAATAGTATTCCGGGTGCTGACACTATGGGAGCACGGGGGCATAGCGATGCCTTGGCAAATGTTTTTGGACAAGTCTGACAATCACGATCAAGATAGAAGTATAAACAGCAAGATTCGTGAGCTTGTCAAAGAGTTACAGAAGAACTACACGGCTGATAATTTTGTAGTAAAAAAGAAAGACCCTCATCAGCTTTTGGATGATCTCCACGATGCTGTTAATTTAGGAGGGTTGACGATTGAAACTGGTATGTATGTCAGTCAAGAATCGCCATTAGTTGTTGGCCGCGGTGATAATACTACACAACCGATACACCGCTCAATTACAAAAAAGAATAATCGCGGAAAAACCGATGACAAAAAAAAAGACGAGTCTGAAGATTCTTCCGAAAGCGATTCCGAATCAAGCAGCGGAGATGACTCTTCCTCTTACTCAGATTCTTCGGAATCGTCTTCCTATTCAGATGAATCTTATTCAGATAACTTACCAAAGTCTATAGAATCTCACGAGCCGACGATACTTTCTCTCAGGCCTGAGGAATCAGTTGATTTTGTTGCTCATGAAATCGGTCGATTCGTTAAAAAAGGAGGTAAAAAGAAAGTCGCAGAACAGAAACCAAAACCTAAGCACAAAGAGCAAACTCTTCCTACGAGACCCCAAAATAAACGGAGATTGAAGAGATCTCTTTTCCCTGTGTCAGAAGAGGAAAAGCCCTATGTAGTAGATTTGCTTTCAATTGATCAATCATCAGATGTAAAGAGTGTCATTGATAAGATACCTTTACGTTCATCGGATGAGGTTTTGGACAAGCAGTTCAAAAAAGAAATTCATGATCCTTTCAAAGAACTTTATGGCCACATGGCGTCATCTGAAGCATTTCTGAATAAAAATGATGCTTTTGGTCGTAAATTGCATCCTATTGACAAAAGACCAGGCCTACCTTTCGACAAAATGTACAAGGCGTTAAATACTAAATTACCTTCGTCATCAGATGAAAACTCTTCGAAGTTTCCTGACAGCTCTTCCGAGTCTTCCGGCAGTGACTCAGTGGAAACATTCAAAGGAATCTTTGGGCCAATCTCTGATGTCATTCGTAAGCCAAAAATAAAACGTTTTCATGAAGACAAAAGTCACAGAATGTACGAACCGCTCCAGCACATGAACGTGTTTGCAATGCCCAATAAAATGAGTGTAACACTTGATCAATTTGGGTATTATTTTGCCACTAAGAAGCCTTGTCATGCGTATTTAGGGCAGTTAATTTCTTTGCTACAGTCTCGAGGACCTTTGGATAGATTCCAAGAAATTATACCAGAGAGTCTTAGGATATTTTGTAGGGAAGAAAATCTCTCAAATTGCAATGGAATAATGCTCGTATAAAATATAATTAAAAAAAGACAAAACAAATAGTGTGCTTGTTTTAAGACGTGTATGGTTTTGAGTGTTTTTTAATAATCGTGTCACGGCTACTGTTTGAGCAAATGAATTTAATGACTATTGTTATGTGTCGAGTAATTGCAATTTAGCTTGCATATTTTAAGTGAAGAACAACCTGTGTAAACAAGACAATATTTGTAAGTTTGTTGTATGTCTGTGCCAAATTCTTAAAATTGTCCCCTACTTGTGTAAAATGTGTGCCGATAATGCATTCAATGTATATATTTTTGTATAAAACATTTTGTTAAAAAATGACATGAAGTTTCTTTACATAATTTAATATAGATTCAATTTATGAATCATCTTTTTATTGCGTTATTTATTTGCAGTGATTCTTTTTTCTCATTTTGAGGTAATTTAAGGATTTTCATTCTTCTGCTAGTTACAGTTGAAATCTTCTTTCATTTGTACAAAGATTCCAAATAAGAAAAGTCATCCCATAACATCACAGCTCATTTGAAACTATGAAGATAAGCTTATATTATGAACATCAAGAAGTCATTGATAACATAATGACAACTTAACTAAAACAAGCAATATCCACAAGTCTGTTTCGAAATATTTCTCTTCTTAAAAAACATAATATCAAACATGCAAATTTATAGGTACTAGAAAGGTTTTTAGAGAAGGATGAATTTTCGCAGGGTGTTTTCCATGCAATTCTTTGGTCAATTTGTATAACATTCTATCGTAGCCGTCCAAAGAGTAATTTCTAGGTATATAAGAAAGGTGGCCAACGATAAGCCACGGAGTGTATGAAACGGCTGTATATTTTTGCTCGACAATAGTTCAGTTGTGTACATGTCCGCCCAGTCTGACACTGTCTCCATTGCCACCAGAAGTATCATGGTTGTCAAAAATGATTTTAGCGTGAGTTTCTGAAACATATGTTAGTAAGGTTAGTTTTCAGTAACATTGTATGTACAATAACTCTGTAAAGTCCAAAAAGGTACATTGGGTAAAGGAATAAATTTAAATGAGCGAATTTAGAGTATTCCTGGAGTAATTTCGTAAACCTCACATACAATTTGAGTTCATGCGTGTAATTGAATGCCTGATGATACCAATGGGTGAATTCATGGGTGTAGATAGCGAAACATTGAATGATTTTTATTTGATATTAAAGTTCCATTTTGCACTCTCAATTAATACCTTAAATTATATGTATGCCACTGTTACTCTTATAGAGCCAAGGTGATGATTATGTTGTTGATATTCTGAATTCGATTTTAGTCCCAACTATATATGCTTTTAATGGAGTTATTCAATGAGAACGGATTATTCATTTAGTAAACCATAGTTTTTGCTGACTATAGTGACATTAGCCATGGTCCGTGGTGAAGTGGTAAACGTTATTGGCTTCTATGACGGACCTCACTGGTTTGAGTCCCAGTACAAACAGTATTTTTTTCAGTTGATTTATTGATTCTGTTCCAAGGCACGAGTGTGTGTTGTCTAAAAAATCCTTGCTACCCATCCAATTCTCAAAGTGGGGCATAGCGAGAGCGACTAGCTCACCATTAGTCTTGTCCTAGCCTTATCCTTTATATCTCTACTATGAATAAATTAAAAAGAGGTTGAGGGACTGAGTAACAAACACTTCTCGTAGAAAAATGGAAAAATACCTTCATTAGGAGGATATACACTTTACATTGAAAGCACACATGGATTGAAAGAAAACAAAATTGTGAATAATTCAGCATAATTTACCAAAAAATGCATTCCAAATATGGTTTCATTAAATAACAGTTTGATTGCTTTCTTCTATGATGTTTAACACATTGGATGCTGAGAACACGCCTAGCGTGTCCATTTTCATACTAAAAAACAGGTTCAGCATTGAAAGCATTAAAAACATAAATGTGAAAAAATCTTTACCTTAGTGCAGCCGATGGCTAGTATGAAAGAGAAGAGGACAGCTGTCAATATGGACCCGAGGCATCCACCGCCAAGTATAAATTTGACTGTCGGTCTCCACAGTCTTCGCTGCAGCCCAATTTCTTGGAGATGTCCTGCGAGCCAATCACATGCATTGTGGGCACTCTGATCTGTACTCATTGTAATAATTCTAATATGTAGTCATCCCGCATCATTTTCATAACATATTACAGGAGCAGCTTAGAACATACGTGATCATTAAAATTAAGCTGTAAAGCCAATGAAACAAGAAATAGTTTCAAGTTAGTGATTATGTTTTTGCAAAGCTGAACAATACATTATGTAATAAGTTACAAATTATTATAGGGGTATTTATAGTAAGTCAACATTCCACAAGATACATTGTTATCAAACTACACATAAGATGTGAATTCTTCACTTACATTTTAAATGTTGGATATTTTCTTCATGTACAGGAATATTTGATTTTAAAGACAAATGTTTATAAATAAAATAAATCAGATAATTTTGTTACAGACTAGCCATTTGACAGTTGGTCCAAATGATAAAATAGTTTTGTTCTTTTTTTCTGTGAAGTACCTATGTTCCACTTTTGAAAATAGAACCATGTTTTATGTCCTACACTCGATTGTTTCTTTTTTCCATGTTAGCTTATGGCTATGTTATCTATGCTTATGGCAACACTGTTTTACAATGATTTTGCCAACAGTTAGAACTTACAAATTTCAATGTGAAAAACACACTACTTTTTATGTGGAAAGGCAATCTTTTAACAGAGCTCAATCTTTACAGAAATATTTACCTGAGAACTGGCTGTAAGTCACTTGCTCAACTTCTCCTGGGAGGTACCAAAATAAAAATGAGTGTAGGATAGTACGAGTAATTAGCTAATCCGTCTATGGTCAGTTTTTTAGAGAATGGTTGGGAGAGGTGTGAAATCATTACAGAAAACCACCATTTTTTTTGGTTGTTTTTAAGGCGAATGGTTGCTTTATCTACAGGTTCCTATCTCAGAGCGCGGACCTTTATAAATTGATTTATCGATTTGTGTTTGATGGCATGAATGTCAGTGATGGGAATTCGAGTCCTTTACTGCAATATTGATGGAATGAAAGCTACGTTATCAGTAAAGTTTATTAGGAAAGAGCTTAACCATTCATACGCCAGTGTGCAAACACACCAGGGCCACGGCGCAAACGCCACTACTAGTTTATTTATGAATAAATATCGTATTTTTAAATTAAACCTAATGCACACATCTTTTCAAGGCAATGTGATTGTTAAAATATCAATATATTTAGCCGTTTTTAGTTGAGGTTAAGCTAACAGATGTCACTAGGACTTGTACCTTATTATTATTGTAAATATCCCTGGAAGTATTTATTATAGATATCTTAGATATTTTTTTGTAAACCCAAAATAAGTCAGGTATAAAATGATTTTCCAGGTGTTACGTGGCATTTTCATAGTAAAATCGATGGTTGAAAATGGTGGCCTGTGACAATAATCCATGGAGTTGACGGGTTAAAGACAAAAAATAAATAAAACAATCATAAAAATTTCAGACTGTTTATTTCTATTGTGTCATAGTCATTACTATAAAACAGACACTTAAGTTGTAATTATTATTTTAAATTAGACTAAATGTAGAAATTTATAAAAAATAATCCTATATCTTACATATATTTATAATTATTCTTCATGAGACACACACAATAAATAAATGGTGACAATTGACTCCACAGAATCGTGGTCATCGTACAAAATAGTTTATTTATATTATAAGTAATTATTGGCTTTCAAAATCAATAGAGTAGTCTAAGAATTGTGTAAATTAACAATTTGTAATGAAAGGCATTGTAACGCTACACATGTTGAGGAATTTGAGTTCACATTTCAGAAAAAGTAAAATAAAATAGTTGCATTAAATGAAGGTATGATAATATATGTATTAAATTAGGCTGATTGTATTCCTTGATGCTGTATTAAATTGGGTGTTTATTAAATGTTCTATTAAGTTGATAAGTTTAATGAAAGTATCTTGTGTTTATCGGAGGTAGTAGATGATTGATGGAAGAAATAAGAAATGATATTGATGTAATAGTTTTGATTGATAATTAAAAAATAAAGATGCTGTTATTTATTCGAAAGCTCTGACTGTAATATGCTAAATATATATTTTTATACCAAATTACAACTAAGGAACAAAATTGCTGCAATGAGCATATATAGCCTCCAAAAATACCGATCAATCGCAGAATAACAAACCCATGATTGAATTTGAATTTCCCAGTGAGAATATATTCTTGCTAGTGATGATGTATTTTCGCTAGTGAAAATGTATTAAAATATGTTTTCACTGAAATGTCAGTGAGAATATATTTTACCTAATAATAAACCTTCTCTGTAACATATAGTGCTTTTAAGTGTCAAAATAAAAGTGGAATAAAGCTTCAAATTCAATCAATATGCTGAATATTTGTATTTACATTTTGGTTTCAAAAATAAGCCAGAGCAGGGTTTGTGACTTGGCGATTCATTTCAAATATGATATTGAAAAGAAATTTATAAATAAACTACAGTGAGTTTTTATTTTCAAAGACAAAACATACTATATTTGCATTACAATTATTACAGATTAAATAATATAACAATCCACTTCCAATAATAATTATACATCAGTTATACAAAGTACAGTAATATGTACCTCAATGTTGCAGACCCAAAGGGGTGGAGTGTCTGTTGAAGTCGAAAGTATTTTATGTTATAGTAGATTTTAGAAGGTTTTTTCCTATTATTCAGGAAATACGAAGCATATGGATTTCTAAAGAAACATCTCAAAAGAAGTTATTATACCAGACCTGATTTTTAATCAACTGTAATAAAAATCATTGTTTACAAACCGTCTCTTGGATTTAGACATGCATACATTTACAAGATGGTTTTTAATTGTTTTATAAGAAACCGGTAGTAAGTAAGGTTTTCGGATACAAATGGAAGTTCCAACACAAAATGTGCTAGAAGATTACGTCAATATTATTAAACAAAAAATTAAATATAAATATTATACCAAATTAGAAAACAAAGAAACATAAAATATTTTAGATCAAATATAAAAGGTATATTATTCGTCAGTTATGTTTAGAGTTTGAATCTGTCATTAATAAGATAAAGAACATTAAAACATTGTACCTATAGCCACAAATAATAAAAATTGTAATAATTAATCCTGTTAAAGTCACAGTGGTGTAAAGACACTTTCAACTCATTTTAAGAAATTCATTTATTAGTAAGGTTGAATTAAATTTCAGGGTATTACATTATCTGTGTTAATGTTTATTCTATAATCTTCTAGAGGGCTGCCCAAAGTAACTAAAACATTAATGTATCTTTGAAACTATTCAGCAGACAACAAAACCGCCATTTTGTTAGTAGTCAAATTTGACTAAAATTTTTCAAAAATGTGCTTTACACCTCTGACTTTAAATGACTGGATGATAAATAAATAATAAAAGTGAACAAAAACAAGACAAACTCTTTTCATGTGTACATTCATTTAAGGCCATCACACTTAAACAACCGTCAAAAAAATATGTTTCAGAAAATTTTCTCCATCAAACAATAAAAATAAATCAGTTTTCAACAGGTTTCACTGAGTCACTCATGTATTGATCCATTATTCATCAGTCACTAATCAATTTCACTAAGTACACAAATAATATTAACGACCGTCGCTATGGTAATATTAACTTAGACCGACGGTTTCTTGGCGGCAGTAACATCTTCTGTTTTACCGTCGTCGCTCGGTTTTCGCTTTCTCCTCACCAGATGTGAAATATCTGACACTTTCTTCTCTTCCGCCTTGGCTTCGGGCGCTTTGTTTCCGTTTTCCTTAGATGACGATTGCCCGTTGGTTATCGACAGGCCCAATGACTCTCTCACCGATCGAATAGCCTATGGAATAATACCAAATATGTAACAATAACATTACACTAAAGCAAAACAAAGCTGTGTTATTTTGTGTATATATTCTGTACTCGATTAAAACTAATTAGTTTTTTAATTAGTTCTGTTTCTTTTAAAGACTTCATACTGAATTGATTTTCATAATGAATTAAACATCATTAATTATTTCATTAGGGATTACGGTTTCGGGATAGTGGAGTTAGTTCAAAATACAAAGTAATACACGATGATATAACATCTATTCAATTCTTTATTTTTAATAACAAATTATTTTATAATAAGCCTCACATTATCAGTCTTAATGTCCTCATAGGTACAGTTATAAGTAATTTAATTATCTTTAATGAGAATTAGTATAATCACAATAAAATGCATTAAATCACAATGAATAAAAAACTAATTATTTATGTAACTATAAACGAAAATTATTTTATTAGTCATGGGTGCCATGCAGTTAAAAACAGCTTTAAAAAGATAATTATTGTGTATTAGAATAGACAATGCTAGACAAGTGCTTCAACCGATGCTCCGAGGACTAGACTGAAATTTTCTTCAGGTACACAAATATTCATTTCCAGTCATCATGGTTGGGAAACACTCTAGATGATAAAATAGTTATAAGTAGATTGTTTACTTAGCATCAAGAAAAGCGTCCATTGTTGAAAAGATATTTTTATACAAATTATGAATGATGCATTGTTTAACTATCTTACTCTCAAATTGCCTATCTATCGGCACTATATGGAAATGCTAAAACGGTCACACTTCTGATTCATTGGCCTCGAATGAGTATTTTGTTATTTTTAAAATGACACATGGATAAAGCCATGAGATGGTGATTTATTAACTAGTTTTAAATATGATATGTGCCCAAAAACAAAGCCAATTAATTTTAACTAGAACTGAGCAAGCAATGAAGAAAGCCATAAATTATAAAAATATAAATATTTTGTAATAATTAAATGTGTAGAAGAAATCTATTGAGTTCTCATTTGTTCTTTATTTAAAAATATTTTGACTGTTAGTATATTTTTGTTTTAGCATATACCCTAATCAAATTCTTGAGAGTATATGGTTGATGATTTTATGTGATTAATACACTAACTACAACACTATTTCAGACTTGATGTATTTTACCAAAATGATGAGATTCATAGTCTAGCCCGAAATCGATTCATAAAAACAATTTTTTGTAACTAAAACAAATTGAAATTCTTTGTTAAAATGTTTCACTTTTATATTACAGAACAGTAAGCAGCATGCAGTTTCAATAAAAACAATGTTATTTATTTTCTGTGTAATTATAATCGCTGCAATCGCGTTTACTGATTGACAGCTTGGACAAGACTTTTCTGATTTCTTCTTGGCAATTGCAAACTCTTACCTCTGCCTTATAGTCCATCATGTCTTGAATCTTTTCCTGAATCTCAGGCAACAACTCTTTGAGTTCTTTGATCTCTCCATCGACGGAGTAAAACGGATCATTAGCCATGAATTTCTTCACATCTGTGTCATTGGCTGCAGCGGCGGGCATTTCCAGACTTTTGATACGGTCTTCTAGAATTGTGGCCGCGAATTTGAAGTGTGTTATGGCATCCACGAATCCGTTGGAGAGGGAATGGGCAAGACCTGAAATGACATCAATACATTATTGAAAAAACTATATCACACAGCTTTCTACAAAAGAAAACAGTTTAGAGCTAAACTAACACATTGGATGCAATTGAACACGCTTAATTGCTTACTAAAAAACAGGTTCAGCATTGAATGTGTTAAAGCAATGATGCATTCAAGAAAATTTCTTTCATAAAATATGTTATTTTTGCAATAAACTGTTTGCAAAAAAAAAACCACTAATCAAATAGTTTTTCTCATTAAGTTTTACGAAACAAAATTAAGGTAAATTTCAGGATTATGCAAATTAATATTAAAGGTTTTTATCCTATAGTTACACATTGGTTCTATTTTTGTTCTTACTTTACTGGGAGAGGTAATAAAAAAGATGTTTTTAAATATAAAATGGCATTTGTATTTTGGTTCTTCAATTATAATTTTAGTTGCCTTTATTATCTGCAGATGTGACAGGTGGAGAAAATACAAATTGAAAGGGAACCCTAGTAGACATTTACTAAAAGGTTTTGTCTGGCCATCACTAATGGTGTAATAAATCAAATTCCTGTGCATGCTTTGAAGCCATGTATTTTCTTGCATGAACCATCGAAATGGTGTAATTATTATTAATGTCCATTACTATAATTCCACTGAATATTGTCTCATCATTAAAATCATGTCTAATCCTTTTTGTGATGGTCTTTGATATACTAAAAATACGGTAACAAAGCGATCAACAGAAAACTGAAGAATAGCTAATTAGAAATTTATAGAATTAAAACAGAAGTAACATATGTTGTTAAATAATTATTTACCTATTTGATAATGTGTTTCAGCAATGCGTCTGTCGTCTGAGCGGTACAGCTCTTTGAATAATTCAAGACTCTTGGCTGAAAAAAGAAACATTTTTTTTTAAATATTACAATAATAATATAAAGTATGTATTACAAAAGATTATCAGATTCAAATCATTGCCAAGTGTATAAAGAAATGGATACTGGCTACTGGAATGATTCTCTCCAACCATACAAAAAACGGAGTATGGTGAGAGCACTAGTCCTGTCCCTATCATTCAATCCCTAACTGATAATCTTCATTAAGAATCCATTGGGAGCAGATATTGTAATTTTGTTTTTACCAAATTTTTAAACGTTGATTTTACAATATACAATACACTATAAATGGCATGTGTGTATATAAAAAAAGACAACTAATCTCAGAGTAGAAAAATGAAAATGGTTAACAGTCCTGAGGGGTTTGTCGCTTGTTGTAATTTGTACATTTGCTGATAGATGAAGAGAAAAATGTCTTACTCATATCGATCACAGCCTTGTCGTAGGTTTCACTCTCGAGGCTGACTTCTCCAAGGTACAAATAAACGTCAGCGAGATCTTTCTTTCCCTTATCACCGCGCTTCAGAAAGATGTCTCGGGCGATCTCCAAAACCTCCCAGGCGACTTGCAGGTTTTCCACTTCATCTTCGTCTTCCTCGTTCTCTGAAGATGCATCTCCTTCTTGTATGCTCGCGTCAGCTGTTCCTGAAGGACCTGCGGACGACGACGGACCTGCTTCTTCATCAGAAGGCTAAACACAAAGAAAAAATTCACTAACTGTAAGAGCTCAACTAATATTCTTTTATCATTTGTCTTCCAAACAGATTCACTCCTGATACTGAAAATTACACCTTGTCACCATTGTTGCTGTTGATAATGTTTAATACAAGAATTTGGAGTTGTTGAACAAATGCAATTTTGACTCCAACATTCACCCAAATCTTACTCATAAATTTATTTACATTTGAAAACTAAGTATAGATAATCATATATAACAATGACACAAGTACGCTGTCAAATACTTCACATAGCCACAAGAAAAACAGAAATGTGCAAAGGTGTACTGATCTCCTATTTATATTAAGGAATATGCAATATTAAAATAAATATACAAATTAATCATTTAAAATTCCTTGATTGTTCCCATACAAATAACTACAAGTTTAAATTTATCTTCATTAACAATAGAGAGAAAAACAGCTCAGTTTACTTAGCTTTCTAATAAAGCTTCTATTGTCATTACAAATCAAATAACCCAGTTTTATGATTTTATTAGACTAGGAAGGCTTGTGATCTTCAATTGTTAATTCAGATCCCATATTGCAGGAGGAAAGTTTTATTTATCATGAGATTCCCAAAAGTAATGATTGTTAGTTTCAGAACCGTTGGCTTGTAGTCAAGTATAGTCAAACTTTTATGAATATATTTAAATCCTCTACAATGACAACACCATTGTCAAACTTACTTTACTGGAACTTGATGCAGCTGCTTCAGCAGGTGTAGCGTCAGTTTCCATCGTTTCTACTTTCTCCTCCTCATCATTGTTCACTTTGAGTTTAACCGTCTTTTCAATGATGGCCTCATCTTTAGTTTCCTCTTTGGTCTTTGGATCAGTCGAAGATGGCTCAACTTCTGAATCCTTTCCTTCCGTTTCTTCTACAATAAAAAAATAAATGATTGTTTTCAAATGATAAAATGAACATTAAGCTTTCATGGTGTCAGTGAGAATTTTAGGATTGCTTATTTAAATGCTAGAATTGAAAGTATTTTTATTTCATTTATTCCTTTCTGCTAAATAAGAGTAACTTTCAAATTCATTACAAAATTGACTTTAATGGTAGTCTCATATTTTAATAATTTAAAGGGAGTATTAAATCAAAAACTACTGTCAACCTTGACACATTTACAGCCAATAAAACAAGGAAGAGATTCATTTTGCATCAAAACTGATTCTAACTGATGAATTGTTTTGGGCTAAATGAGGGCTAAATTGACACAATTAACATATAACTGCAATTAAGCATGTATGTTTCCACAATATATTCACGCAGCTAATTAATTTATGTAGCAGATAAGGCTTTTGTCGAGTTTACAGCCTGAGCATGTCAATGAAAAAGTTCATGTTCCTAAGTAAATCTACATATATAGATAAATATATAAACGTGGTTACAAAAGTATTAAAGTTTTCAATGAGACAGCATTTCTGAAAAGACTCCTTATCAATCCAAAAGAGAATATACAGATTCTGCGAAAATGTTTAAATATAATCTATCCACATGATCATACCGGTTAAAACAACTATACCGTCATCTTCTCCATCATCATCATCATCGTCTTGGTCTTCCTCTTCTTCTTCCTGGTTTTCGTCTCCTCCCTTTGGAATCCCATCACCGAGAACTCCACTTTCCTCGCGGGCCAAGCCAAGGAGTGATTTGCCATACCTGAACAATAGAAATATCTATTAAAATACCTACTGCTTTACAATATTATTTTTTTTTATTCAGATAATGAATAAAAAAATCCACTAAAATAGATTAACATCTGAATGGTTTTCATACTAATGACAAACTGAATTAATTAAAAATACAGGACCAGTTTTCAACTGCTGTAATCATTTCACTCACCACAAGTAAGCATCACCACATTCATCAGCTTGCTGTCCATACTTCTGAGCGAGGAGTTCGCAGGCCTTTCCGAGTGTAGTCACTGCGTTGGGGTAATCTCTGACGGCGAGATGCCTCCTCCCAATGGCGAGCATTTCGTGAGGGTCAGAGCACATCACTTGTGGTACGTCGGCCATCTAGACACCACAGGAAGATATTTAATTATATATCGTGATATACTACAATCTGTCGCTAAAGTAAAGATCTCAATTTAAAATATGAACAGTCTCAAATTGAAATGACTGTAGCGTGATTGGACCATGTTAATTTCAGTAAATAATAGCTACATTTTAAGTTTTCATTACTAAGTAACAAATAATATTTGATTTAGTGCGAGGAAATCTATTTTCACTGGAGCATATGGCCACCACACGGTGCCTCTATGATTCTCGCTAATTTCTTTACTTCCTCCCATGGGACTCTAGAACAGTGATTCTCATATGCGGCCACCAACAGCTTCATATAAAATATTGATATTAACACATTGTTTACGAGCTTTTTAATTACTATGGTAATTAAGCACAAATTTGTGCACACCGTAAACAATGGGTTAAAAAAAATGTGGTTATATTAGTTTATTTCTCAAGAATGACTATGAAAATGAAATGTTTCGCATAAAATTAAAACCAATAGTAAATTGACAACTAAGTGTAGTTCCATTTGACATACCTCAAACTCAACAAACTCAAAACAAAAATTTGTCACCAGACATTTTTATAGGACACCTTTGTTTACGATGCGGCCACGGCGCGTGAGATTTTCCGTGAGAACCACTGCGCTAGAATCATAAGGATAGTACCCAACAGTCATCCAGAACGCCAGAATACCATCGATCGGAAGAAGTGTTGAGCAGTTGAGGCTCTTTGGAGCATGTGATAATTTCAACGTCTCTCCATGACTACTGACACAACCAGGCGCCGTGTAGTATGTTCCCTTATCTCCTCTTTGTTACTAGTCTTAGAGAAACTTAACTTAACAATATCTGACGAACATAAATAATCTAGAAGCTTAGTACACAGGTATCCTGAGTCTTCCATTACATATTTGAAAAAAAAATATGTAACATTTAAGAAAATAAAAATTATTTAGTATTGATTTACTATTAGTGACACGTGTTTCGACTCTCTCAGAGGCATCTTCGGACTTGTGGAAAAATATTTTTTTTTTTTTCGTCAAGGTGGCAAACTCCGATGAATAGGTCATAAAGGTCATAGATATTTAAAAAGCAATTGTAAATAAATAGTTCATTGTGCATTATTTTAATCTAGCTTTTTATTTGGAAAATATCTAGGGTAATGTGATAAAAAGCGCGAATTTGAAAATGTTTTCATGAAATGGAAGAATCAGCTAAATTAAGGTGCTTTCTAATGTCATACGTAGGTAGGATTGAATAGCTAACCTAAGAACACAATATTTTGTAAACGGAATAACACCATCAATACAAAGATTGCGCTATAATATGGAGATAACGGGCACTTGGGATTAAATATGAATTCGAGAGTTGACACAATGTGCAATTAAACGGTATTTATGAAATTCAAACATTATCGCCGGTAGCGGTAGCGAAACGTCACTTTCAACGTGTAACAGTGTCGGCTGGAATACACATAAGATGCTGCGTTTAGCCGGCGTATAATAAATATTCATTCACGTACCTTAAAGTTGCAGGGCTTTTTCGATTTCGAGTGTTTAGTTTAATGGTACTTATTAAACGGAGGGAGAAACGTGTGAACGAAATTTGCGAGGATAACGACAGCCTAAATTCGCGAAAGTCGCAATGGCAATAATGTTGCCCGTCTCGAATGGACTAGTTTCTATATTCCTCACTTTTACAAATCAGCCATTTTACGCAAGAAAAAGTCCTGTCAAATCAATGTATTAAGATAATGTATTCAACGTAAAGTTCAACATATAAACACCGTTCTGTACACCAAATCGGTTTCTTAAGTAACTATGACAAAATTGAATAAATATTATTATTGACATATGAACTTTGTGATATTTTCATCAACAATTTCCTCGTGGACTGAGAATTTTATTATTATATAAAATAATGAGCCTTTTCCTCCAATGACGACCAGTCTTGATGTCAGTGAAACCAACTCTGAAACAAAGCACAAATATATTTTTGTGATAAATTTATGCTAAAAATCATTTTGTTGGGAATATTCCACAGTATGGCAATCACTAAAAGGACCGCCAAAATGCAAGTTAAAAAAAAACAATATCGTTTGCTTTCTAACCTCAAATTCAAATGACAGTATGTATGTAGTCGGAAGGCAAAAAGGGCGGTAAATATTGATGGAGAATTGACATAAATGCAGACATGCAACGTAAATTTCTCGAAAGAAAAAACTATTTAAATCCAAGCTAGGTACTGTAGGTTTGCCGGCATTCCGAGAAAGATCATATACGCATAATGTATTTATTAATTATATAGTACATGCGTTGTGCATAGATACTAATGTGAAATGAGAATGAACACAGTAAGTAAATCCTATTATATTGGGAAATTGATGTTATGCTAAATTCGAATTGATAATAATTCATATTTATACATACATACTGATAGTATCCAGTAGAAACACTAAATTTTAATAGCATTCATCTGTATTCGGGTTTATTATAAAAATATAGTAACCGATGTACATATACTTACCTATCGATAGACTCGGCGGTATCTTTGACGGAGTTAATTTTGACACAATATTTAAAATATCTTAGATTACTCCACGTGTTGAATACGTTTCCTAACGTGTATGTAATTCAATACGTGGAATAAGTCATTTTAAATTTAATATGATTTTATACTTGTTTACTTATGATATTATAATATTAACTTAAAGTTCAATTTTTCCTACCTTTCCTTTCCTACTGAAACAATATGCGGAGTCCGCAAAACGGGCTCATAGTTTCCTGCCTATGTTTCTTGCTAGGGGGGATACAGGCATAGTCTTTATTTATTTATAATCGAATTTTTATCAAATCTACAGCTGGATTTACGACACTTCTATTTATTATACTTTTATGAAAAAATGTCGTCACTTCAACATAATGACTTCTTGATAGTAGCGTAAGGGTGCGTACGTAAGTAACGCAGGAAAGGGCCCGAAGTATTTTTTGTGATTCATTTAAGTTTGGTCTTAGGAAAGAGAAGTTTTATTAAATTATAAAATTCTATATATTCTATCGATTTTTTTAATGGAACCGTATTTTAGTTTGAAATAGTTGATTGTTAAAAAGAAGAATATAGATTAGCAAAATTGATTAACTTTATTAAAATGTTGTAAATATATTTGTAAAGTACATATATGTACTTATAATACATTGTAAGATTGGAGTCTGTAGGTTTTTCAACCACTCTGACATTTATGAAATAGTAACAATCCATCGTCGCATTTTTACAATTTTAAATTAAGAACCTTTTTGAAAACGTCATAAATATTATTATAATCTATTCGGTTGTTATTTGAATGCAAAATAAATTGTTGTTGATAGCTCCAAATAATTGATTCGGCTAAAGTTCTTTGTTAGGAAATTTCTCTGCGAGCTTACGAAACAGTGATATAACATTACATAATATTATGCATTGATCCAACGCCTGCAAAAAAATCAATTGATAACCCACCACAGGATGATGTGGAGTTTACGGTGTTCCGATACAAGTTGGTGCGGAAATCGAAATTATTGCGTATTTATTCGGTACGTCTTGACCGACATAATTACGTATTTATAAGAAAAACATTCATACAAGTTAAGTATCGTACGTGCTCAACCTGATTCCAGTTTCAGTGCGCATGTGCACTGAATAAATAACCGGTGGACGAAAGAAAACCTGTCAAACATTTTTTTAAATTCATTATTAATCACCACTGAAAGAAATAAAACCAAAACAATTTAAGGCAACTATGAAATGCAAAAGGTTTATAAAAATGTATGAAATTAAAAAGAAAACTCATCATATAAGGATTGCTCACAAATTTGCATCATGGAGAATCCAGGCAAAACACTGAGTGCTGACAAAATAAATAACAATAATTGCCGAGCCAAGGCATCCAATAGAATACTGGGAACTATATACTTACATATATAATAGCAAAAATAAATATTTCGGTAATTCTTTAAGACAAAACAAAAAATAGACTAAGCACGCTACCTTTTGGCAGAAATTCTATACGGTCGCATTCCAGCTACTCTCAATATTTATTTAGGTAGAAGTAAACTCTAAATTGATGTATCAAATAGTAAATAATAATTCCTGGTTACAATTTCAGTGTAATGAGCACCCACAATCAGTATTCGCAAGGTTTTTTAAATTAATATTAATTCTAAGGCGACGCGTGGTGGCCACATGCTTCACATAAGAAGCGAATGTGGTCAAAGAAGGTCATTTTGTCTCTCTCCTGTTCGTTTCTTAAGCTTAAAAAAATAAATATCGGTGACGCTTAAGAACTCTGCACCTAATACATATATGCATTACAAGCACGTTAATCCTTTACTAAAAAGGTTCCTCGGTATTAGGTACTTAAGAATGTATTTTTTTCCCATATCCGCTCCCTATTCGAAGCATATGGCCACCACACGGTGCCTCCAAGATTCTCTGTCTCCCGCCAACCTCCTCGCATCTTCCCAGGTCATCCCGGCGTCCCTTAGCTCCCCTGAGTACATCCTATGGATGGTCATCAGAGGCCTTCCGCGGCGTCGGGATCCATCAGGTTGATAGAAGAGGCAGGCAGGACTCAGGCTCCCCTGGGGCATCCGCAGCACATGTCCAAGCCAGGTCCATCGTCGCCTTTTAATTTTAGACGTAATAAGGGGCTGGTTTGTCCGCTCTCTTTCCTCCGTAGGTTTGTCCGCTCTCTTACCTCCGTACAGAAAATCTTCAATAACGTGTACTAAATTTACTATCCACCGGGTATACCTTTTCGTAGATGTTGCTTTCAAGTATTTGTAAGCTCAATTTAATTTTAAGGCTTCTTAAGGCTGATGATAATGATCCATGTTCAGTTGTCTGTAGACCAAATATTGACCCTTTTCCTCGATTTAATGCGGGTTAACAGTGCTGAATTTATTAGTATAATACAGGGCTGTGGAGTCGGTAAAAAAAGTCCGACTCCGACTCCAACATTTACCAAAGCCACGACTCCGACTCCAACATTGACCAAAAACACGACTCCGACTCCAACTCCGACTAAAAAAGTTTAAAATCGTCACTTTATTTTGCCTAATTTTCCTATTTATGTGATTTCAATTACATATCAACCCTAACAACCGGCCAATAGCTGTATTTGACATATTATATGCAAAAAATAAAAAGTTCAAACTTTTCAAAATTTCTGAATCCGAGTACAACTCCGGCCAAATCGCCGCGATGACTCCGACTCCGACTCCACAGCCCTGGTATAATATATAGCGCATTCACAATATAAAGTTGTATCATTTTTTCTATTCGATGTTATTTTAAATCTTTTTGAAGTCAATGTAATTAGATATATAATATCAAAATTTCACCTAATTATTTTATTACTAAATGTGTTTAAAGATTTATAAAACTTTCTGAAATTTTACAAAACGCTCCCTGTACTCCGCGCTGCTTCTTTTTTAACTACACTCTCACCCCTTTACGACATAGACAATATCAGAAAATTTTGTTGCCAGCTACGGAAAATTCCCACTATCCTGGGTTTTTATAACCATATTCAAACAAAATAATAGATATTATTCTCTGCAATTGTTTACGAAAAAAGAAGCAATTCGAAGATATTTCAGTCAATTTAGATTACATATTGTACTATGTAAGTAACGCATTATTTTGACTTGACAGTTTTTAGAAAATAATGCAGCTGTACATGGAAATTAAACCACTCGCCCACCAAAAGGCGTATGAAAAAGAATTGAATAAATAATAATAATTTCTATATATTTCATTTAGTAAAATTATTCAATCGTATGTATATAAAGATGAAACAAGGTTTTAATAACAGTAAAACAAGACATACTAGTAACGGTAGTCAATTTCGCTATCGTTTTTATATATCATGAATAACTCTAGCCATAGCACACTTTCAAAATAATAAAATATGAAGCAGACTAAAATAAAAATTGAGAGCTTTTTATTTCTTGGGAATTTCAGTACTCCTTATTCTGGCAACTGCGAAACAAATAAACGTTGTTTAACTGTCAGATCGAGCTGAAAAGCCAACGATGGTGGTTGTCGTTTGAATTTAGAATTTCCCTTGAAAGTGTAGAAAAAATACTTCGTAAACGTTTATATGGGTAAAGAGTGTCACACGTATGTGTCATAGTGGAATTAAGAAGAAAGATTAAAATTATAAGACAAAAAAAATAATTACACTGCTTAAATAATTCAATAAAAAAACAATAACATACGTTGCAGTTTTCATGTTTTTTTAAACTGTGGATAGATAATTAATAGTAAATTTTAAGTATTTTTTTCTATAAAACAAGTTTATGAATTGAATTAATTTTCCGCGCTAAAGTATTTAGGGTTAAAAAAGTAAAAATTATTTGAAAATAACATGTTTTTTAGTTAAAAAACAAATAAAACATATATTTAATCTTTTTAATAAGAAAAGATCACCAAACAATGAGAATGTTCGTAAATCCAGATTGTAAAAGCTACTCCATAAATTTAAGAACAATATAGTCGTGAACAATCTAAAACCATGTAATTTTGGGATAATAATCAAATATTAATAAAATAAGTAAACATGGAGGGACAGACGGAGCCCGCAGATGAGTGCGAATGCAATGTGCACCCATCAATATTTTTTCTCCTCGGTACTCTACTGGTGACAAGGTAAGATTTCATTTGAAACATTTTTTTTTTTTAAAAAGAACAATGTATTTGAATTGGATTGAGTCATTTTAATAATACTCTTTCCATTTCACACATTTTATAATTTGATTTATTTGTTACTCACAGCGCAGTGAGTGGATTTTGACCTGGTAACACCTGGTAACATAACACTATTTATATTTTTATCAAACTTGGAGCATATGGAATCCTAACGTAGTTTATCTCAACATGTTTTTTTTCTACGAAAACTGCTTGTTACTTAATTGCTCAATACTAATAGTTAGCTAATTGCTCTCGCTACTCGACTCTTTTTGGGATCGGAAAGGTGGGAAGGGATTTAACACTCATTGCCTTCGAACAGGATCGATTTATCGACTGAAAAAATCTGCTCGTACTGGGAATCAATCCTGGACCGACCGGGCCTATTTAACATATTAAATATTCTATAAGCTGGGTACCTCTTTTTGCAAATAGTCGACGAGTGCCTGGCTGATCAGTCCTTATGACCCTATGGCTATACGTATGAAGACAAGACTCTTCTTGTATTCAAATTTTATGGCTTTCAAAAAGAGATTTTTCATCCTACATTTTACTCTTAAAACGAGGTATTTTTGAGTCCACAAAGTAGGCTCTCAGATTCCTGGTTATTTAAAAAAAAATCTAGAACGGGTACAGACTATATTTTATATTAATTTCCCGCGCGAATTCAAGGGAATGAGTGGAATTTATTTTTCTGAGTATGATTTCCACAGTTCCACAGTAACTGACTTACGATTGTTTGTCAAATGCAAGCGCATTTAACGTTTGTTAGGAGGTTGCGTGCGCAATCTATTATTTATGTTATATTAATTCTATATTTGAAAATTAGTCTTTAATTCCAAACAGATAAAGTTATAAAAATAAACTACCCCTGTGACGTAAAAACTCCGCATTGTATTCCCGGAAACTATTTATTAAAACAGTTGACTTACTATTCTGGAATTTATGTGTGCTTAATTTTTATTTCTAAATATAAAAAAATCATCGGAAATAAGAAAACAAGTTTTATGAATTTTTCATAAACCCAAAAGGTTTAATTTGTGTACATTGCAAAAATTCAAATTATTTCGCTATTGGCACAATGTTAAAAGGTAAAAAAAACTGAAAGGGAAGTATTCCGATTAAATTATTTAAAAACGTTGACAAAGAAGAGTTCGAACCTTTTCAATATATAAATACGTCGACATCTTAAGATTACGCAAAAATCAAAAGCTTTGCAAATGTTGGGCTTTATCCTCCGCACTACCAGGGTCTTTCCAGGAGTGCAAAAATTTTGATACTAATGTATAATTCTTTGGTTCTCAGCCGACTTGAGAGTGGATCGATTGTTTGGGCACCGAGGAGTGCGAAATGTGTTCTTATGGTGGAGAGGGTTCAGAAGAAATTTTTGAGAATTCCCTATTTGAGGACATATGGGTACTACCCATGGCTTTATCCAACAGACTTTCTCTTAGGGATGCTCACTTTCAATAGTTTGAATGCTCGAAGAGAAATGTATTTGGCATTATATTTCTTTCGGCTTATCCGAGGCCAAATGAGAATTCCACCATTCTTGAAAATGTTAAATTGAATGTTCCTGATAATTTTTGAGGAATTGTGAGCATGAGTTATTTGTTCTTCCAAGGGGTAGAACCAGTCTGCCAATGGGAATGCCTCTGGGAAGAGCTTTAACAATTTTAAACGGCATTGCTTCGGATGTCGACATATTTCATATTGACGTGAGTGAGTTCAGGCGAATACTATATTTTATGAATAAAAGTTGATTTTGTCAGAACTCACTCGGTTGACATCTTTGAAAATTTCTAATGTGATTTTATAAATTTTTTTCTCTCTGTTTTTATGACTACAATGTTTTCATCTTGTTTTTAATTAATTAATGATTAATATTATGTATTTACATGTATGTATATATATAAATACATACACGTATTTATATTTGTCAAATACATGGCGCATCGGCATCAGCTGTAATGCCATGATTTGCTAAATAAATAAATAAATAAATAAATAATAAATAATATTCTATCTTTTTATATTATTTCTCACTCCTTAAATAATACAACTTGCCATCGGCTTAGAACCTAATTGGTAAAACAAGTTTTAAGATCAATCATCATGGAGTTTTTTCTACACAAATATAACCTTATTTATAGTTGCATTAAATGTACATTGCAAAAATTACAAATTATTAGTTTATTGCTTTTACAATGTTAAAAGGTGAAAACATTGAAAGAAAAAGTACTTAGTTTACAGATATGTATAAGAGTGAAAAGAGAAAAAAAATTGGAAATTGACAAAGAGTGAGATCGAACAATAATACTCGTTAAAAATCACTAAAGCTCTTCCCAGTGGCATCCCCATTGGCGGGCTGGTTCTGCTCCTTGGAAGAACAAACAACTCATGTTCACGATTCCTCAAAAAAATTATCAGGGACATTCAATTTAACATTCTCAAGAATGGTGAATTCTCATTTTGGCCTCGGATAAATCGAAAGAAATATGTGGCCAGGTACATTTCTCTTCGAGCATTCATACTATTGAACGTGAGCATGTCTAAGAGAAAATCGGTTGGATAATGTGTCTTAATAATAAAATGTCTGTCTTAGCATGGTCGTTGAATTATGGAGAAAGATTTTTGTGTTCCTCGTTCACAAATGAATGTCACTGACTATTTGTGTTTATTAGTAGGGAATAATGTGAGATTTACATATTTACATTGATTCTCATGTACTTTTTATCTGAATCCTTAAAATTGGTGTAAAGAGAGAGATCAATTCACGACCAGTCCTTTCCTAATGCCATCCGTAAACGAGCGAATTAGTACAAGTCTTATTTTGGTTATGTGCTCCATTAGGGGTCCGTAATATGATCCACTTTTCAAATTTACAAATAAAAATGGTAATCTCAATCAACACGTTGTCTCGAGGAACCCATTTACCGAGTAAATCGAGGGATCCATTCTAGATACATTAAGCCACAACCCTAGATGTTATCTGGTTTTATATCAGTATTGTTTTTACCCTTTGTCTTGATAAAACCCTTTTCAAATACTATTGTCAATAGCAACACGTAAATTCGATTACTACAAGGAATAAAATACGTGGTAATGTCGTACCCGGGAATCTTATGGTGTTGTGTTTAATACTGGATTTTGTTGAAAATGTATTGTGCTTTAAAAATTACAATAACGTGTTTTTTTTACTATACACTGTCCAATATTATCAATACTAAAAACCGCTTTAGTACCGAGCAAAGTGGTGGCCCTAGTTACATCTACCGCTCTGTAAAAAAATGCTTTTTTCAATAAGATTGACTGATGACGGGAGGACCATTTTTTGTAGAGACAAGTGTATAGATGTCACTAGCCATAAAAAGAAAAATATCATGAGAATTGTGATTGGAAGATTTTAAAAATATATTTTGCAATATTTATGATAGTATTCGCGCGTCCGTAAACGGGAATCACCAGTGGCCTTACGGTACTGAAGCAGTTTTAACGGTCAATTTCAAAAGATGTTATTTATTTGAGAAATAGTTGTAGTAAGCTCAATTACTTATTCTAGCGAGAATAGATGAAGAAGGTTGGCAAGACTGTTAGCTATTCAATCACTCTTTGCTGTTGGTATGGGGTTAGGAACAGATACGCATCGAGGTATGGGATGTAAGGTTTATGGGTAAGAGGCGTCCACCTGCCGGAGGCTTCTACAGATAAGGGTTCGTAACGATGGCGATATTAACATAGCGACGGTAAAGTTTCGAATATTTTTTCACTTGAAATTCAGGTTGGATTAGTGTCAAAAATTCTTCATTTATTATTTGAATTAAGGCAGAAGTATTAAAATACAGAAACAACGTTGGTGCTGATGAAATGTGGATAACTTCGGTCCCTGTGTTATAGTGGCAAGAGCTTTGTCCTAGCGATCAGGTGGGCGCGTGTTCGATTCCTGGCAAGGTCGGATTTTTTGAAAATGAAAAAGAGATCTTGGACTGGGTGTATGTAATTTAACGTTGAGTAGTTCACGATTTATAGTCGAGTTAATCTCGTATGACTTTCACAATTAAGTAATTAGTAATGGTATGTATTTAATGGGTCAGTAACTAATTCAAGTTTTGGTCAGTTAAATAAATAAATGGTCAGTTAATATTATAAACGGTCAGTTGTAATTGTATCAGTGTGAATGTGGTCAACTATTAAATAAAATGGTCAGTAATATATTTTAATGGTTAGTTATTTATTAAATGGTCAGTTATTTAAAAAAAATGATAAGTTTTAGTTTGACAGCTTGTTAATTTTATCAGATATGTTCTATGAAAAATTAGCGCATGAAATGACATTCACTATTTTTTAACTGACCATTTATTATTTTTAAATGACCGTTTTAAGTATTTATAACTGACCAAATAATTAGTAGTAATTGTAATACCATTTTTCTCTAGAAAAATATTAAACAAATATTAAACTTCAAATATCGATAAATGAAATTCTGGTATCTTTATCACTGAAGAGAATAAATTTATCTTTGTACAGGTACTCTTAATTCTAAATGACCAAAAAAAGGTAGAAAATAAAACAAGATGTAGAAATATTTGGTATCCATATGAAATTTCATTATTTTGCTTTAACGTCTTGGGAAAACCCTTTTTCAAACAATATTTTACAAATATTATTTAGTTTCGTACATTGTTTTTGTTTACAAGACTGTGTGATTTTTAGAAAGACGTAAAGTTTTTTTTACTTATTAGATGCTCTTCTGCAAAACGCGATAATACATAATATGAGTAAATTTAAATGGTGCAGAAAATAACGTCGGACGAGTAAAGCTAGTAAGCAAAGGAATAGGGTTGGCAAGACCACCTGCAATGCAGACCCTAGTTTGTCTCTTGGAGTGGGCAAGCAAAAGTCTTCGAGATAAATAATCACATTCAAACAGTGAAGTTTTGAAATTGGAACTTAAGAGTTACACTGGATTTTCACACTCAATATCGAACATCTAAAAAATATTAATAAAACTATTCTTCAAAAAAAAAATGGTAGTCTGTAAAGTCGGTTTACGGACGATAGTTTAACGTGACAACGTCATAAGAAAACATTGATGAAATGATTGCATACTTTTATGAATAAAATGGATTCATTTTTATTGAATTATCATTATTTTGTATGGATACGAAGGAGTGAAATGAAATCTACAATTTTTTATAGATATATTTTATTCGCACTCATTAATTCAAATATGTTTATTACTTTGATGAACAGTTTATTTACAAGTAACAATGTGCTTTTAGCAATTTATTTACAACTTTTATACATGTGTGATATTTGACGTCTTCCAATCTGTGTTATTCGTTGATAATTTATTGTTTATTTAAAGTATATTTGTTATACGTTAATCAGATTTTTAATATGCAAGAATTAATTACCTTTATTGCCGCAATTGTTGTTGTAATATAAACAATGAAAACCACATTAACATTTCACTTCACTTTATAAACAGTTGTAAACAGATCACGTGTAGGTACTGTAGGTGTATAAGTTGTGTGCAGCCGCTGTCTCTTTTCTACTCAGACGCATCGACCAATCGAGTGGAAGAGAGATAGATGCGGCACAATCCGAGCGGTAGGCCGATCGTGCCTCTCTATCGCTTATCCGCGCTCTCGCTCGCACGCTTGCCTTCGGCGTAACGCGACAAACGGGACAATGAGTCATGTTTTTTCGTGCGTGCAGCGGGCGTTCATCGATTTATAAGACGTTGTCACGTCAAAAAGCGTTTTACTACCAAATCTATTTTTTCGTAGGGTACTCAACGTAATATTCTACATCACTCACTACAGATATACAGTCTGGGTAGATAAAATAATTGCTAGAAATGTCTCTGGCACTAATTACTAGTAAATCTTATATATAAAACCGAAACGGGGGATGTATGTCTGTAATTGTCAAATAAGCGCCAATCCTATTGGACAAATTATTGAAACTTTGTAGCCCGCTTTCCCATTGGTCAAGATGGACGGATTCTAGCTCCAAAAGTCTAAACGGCGGACGCTCTCGGACGGGCTGGAAACGCGACGTTTGTACTGGTTATACTCGGACATAAACTTCTAAACTGGGAACAGTTGTTACTCTGCCTTGCTTGGCATTGATTGCTTTGCAAAATATTGATAGAGCAAATAGTTTGCTCCTCTTAGAGCCATGTCAAAACGGAAAAGATCGTTTAATTTGGGTGAAACTGCCGAGGAACGAGAGGCTAGACAGTAGATTTTTTCCTTGAATTTGGACATTTCAATGGGCGAGAATGGGGCTGTCATCAAATTAAATAAAGTTTGTGATTTTATTTTAACTCTATTTTGGATGTTAGATTTTGTGATATAATTATGTCGAATGATTCAACATTAAATAATTTTTGGTTGCTTAGTCCGAGCGACGCCAGGTAGCAATACTAGTAACTTATATACACTGGAAGTGTCTTTGAATAATTTTTTTATGAAATTCTTAGAATCAGAATTTGAACTTTTTATTTTTGTATAATATATTATGTATGTCAAATTTGGCTATTGGCCGGATTGGTCGGTTGATATTTAAATTAATACACATAAATAGGAAAATGACGAAATTAAACTTTTTTAGTCGGAGTCGTGTTTTTGCAAATTCTGGAGTCGGATTCGTGTATTTTTAAACGACTCCACAACCCTGCTTAGAATATCATTTTTCTTCATTTCTTGGGGTAATACGTTTAGTTTCTCTATGTTTTTTGATTTCATACGTAGCCAATGTGTTAATTGGTTCTCTATAAATTATTTCATTGATTTATATATTAACTTACTATTGTTTTATCTGTTGATTGAAAATACGCTCAGTATTCGTAAGGGGTTTTTTAAAATTTTATTTTCTGCTTAACTCATTTCTTGGTATTTTATCATATTATAATACAATAAATATCAATAATTACTATTATAACTCTGCGCTAGCTTTGATTACTTCATTAAAGTTTCAGTTAGTGAATAAAATGAATGATTATTTTTGTAAAATAAATGTCTATGGTTCTTCTTTTAAGTTTACAATGACAATAATTTTAAATTAAGAATAATGTGACAAACGTACAAATTTGGGAAAAGTTTTACCATAAAATATACTCACTTTATATTTACCATAAAATATACTCACAATGTTTGCATTGTATAAATTTCAATGATACCGGAGCCTTTTGAACGGACAGAGTAAAAACAGCGTAAATTTACAGAATCATTAGCAAACAATTAAAATTATATTAGTTCGACATTGTGAAGTATTCCATGTTTGCCTGAAATGTAAAACTAAAAGTTCAGGCAAATAAAAGTCTCGCTTTTTATCACCTCCATTACGCTTTGGTTTCACCGTGTAACAGCGTAAAGGTATTCAAAAACTGTTTAGATGCCATCTATGAAATCACACATGTAATCGAAATACATTAATGGGTTGAAACGATTTGTAGCGTTTAGGTTTATGCTAATATTTTTTATGAAAAAATGACTTCACAAATATTATTTCCAACAACGTCTTTTGTCTGGACTTTTGGCCATTTTCTTATCTTACCTTTCTTCTACGAGAGGTTACGGAGAGTTTTTTTACGTGTAACATCAAATGATTATTGATTGAGTAGGCATTTACTTGGTAGAACTCCATTATAATACGGTAAGAAAAATTACAATATATTTTAGTTCTATATAAATTTGATATATTTTTTGATAGCTATTTCGGCTTACGCCTTCGTCAGAACTATGTTTAAAACGTGTATTAGAGATAGCTTATATACCTTTGCTAGACAAAGTGCCCCTCTTTCTTTTCAAACCATTCCAACCATGGAAGAATTTAAATAAGTTAAAGATTTTAAATTTATGTCGATTTTCTTCTCTGGTGATGGTTAGGTCTAGAAAATTAATGCAGTGGTCTACCTCTATCTCTAGTGTAAATTTAATTTTCAGATCTGGTCTATTACTACCGCTATTTAGACGATATTTTGATTTGTTGGCAAGGCACAGATAGGCAGTTAGATATATTTCTAAACAAGGCTAACTTGATACACAAGAAAATTAAATTTACACTAGAGATAGAGGTAGACCACTGCGTTAATTTTCTAGACCTAACCATCACCAGAGTAGAAAATCGACATAAATTTAAAATCTTTAACCTAATTAAATTCTTCCATGGTTGGTATGGTTTGAAAAGAAAAAGGGGCACCCTGTATAGCAAACGTATATAAACTATCTCTAATACACGTTTTAAACATAGTTCTGACGAAGGCGTAAGCCGAAATAGCTATCAACAAATATATAAAATTTATGTAGAACTAAAATACATCGTTATTTTTCTTACCGTATCAAATGATTATTGTTATCTAAATGACATGGTAACTAGAGACTCCAATTCGAGTATCGAGTACTCGATACTCGAGTATACTCGTCCATTTTTCAAGTACTCGATACTCGAGTAATTTGGAAATTACTCGAGTAATACTCGTAATATATAAATGAAGATTTAATTCCAAATTTTATTTTGTTTTTAGCAGCGGAAAGATAAACTAGATAGCACAGTTTAATTCATTTTTAGCTTTTAAGCCGAAGTCCACAGCATGGAGAGAGTTTTTTCTACTGCTGGAATAAAAAAACAAAACTTCGAACCAAATTTAAATCTGAGACGATTAATTCTCTATTATTTATGAAATATATGTTTCATAAAATGAAAAAATGTAATAATGAAATAAAATAAGCATATTTATTTATGAATCATCTATTTTCATATACAATTTGAATTATTAATATATAATTTGGTACATCTGAAACTACTCGAGTATTTTAAAATTTTACTACTCGATACTCGAGTAGTTGAGACGTCGAGTAATTGGAGTCCCTAATGGTAACGTTCTGTTTTTTTTTACTAATTTTGAATACAAATCTATACATATATTGAAAAAATATCGGCTCCTTAGAAGTAAAGAAGCGTCAGCCATGTTTCTCTACTTTTCAGGAGAGCTAACACATACAACAGGTGTTACCAGTAATTAATTTTACCTATTTTTTTTAACAAATACATTTTTTTACTATCTTATAAGGCGGTGCTTTTTTGACTTTTGTTATTTGTTAAATATAAAATAGTACATTATTCTAATGTGGCGTTTTTAAGGTTTAGTGGATTTTAATACTCATTGAAATATCTTCGTTTCTACTTATCCTATTGACTCTTGAAAACATACCATTGTTCTAATTTGACTTATAATCTTTTTGATTATGCATATTTTGTTTTATTTGATTTGATTTGTCTTGCTTAGTTTTTATATATATATACATATAACGCTGTATTTTTCTATTTATTATAAGTTGGTGATGCTCGCGACGAGCGAAACCGGTCCTGATCCTAATAAATCTAATGTGAAATATGTACAAAAAATGTGTTTCTATTTTTAAATCTATTAATTATTTCCGCACATGAGTGAAATTAAACACTTCGAATTGATTAACTTTTGTACGAAAAAAATGTGCGAAACATTTTTTTGTAAAATGTGTTCAAAAATGATATTATTAAAGTTATCTGGTATTTAAATTTTATGAACATGGCAAACTTTATCTTCGCAAACTAGCGTATCTTTTTCATGAAAATTGGTCTGAGTAAACATTTGCTTGAACCGTTATTTTACATCATTATTCTTTATCGCTTCTGAATAATTACAGCGCGATAGACGTCTAAGAATACAAATTTCCGATAAAATACTTTTCGCTCCACATTATGCGATCCAACAAAAACAAAAGAAAATTCGCTCCATAGAGAAGTATTTTTTTTTAAAAATTATTATGTACTCGCTTACGAACATTGTAATTATTCAACGCCCCCAATAAAACAATAAAAGGAAATTTATTAATCATGCGGCAGTAGAGAGTCCAATTCGAGTGTCGAATACGCGATAATCGAGTATTTTGAAAAATACTCGAGTAATACTCGTAATTTATAAATGAAGATTTAATTCCAAATTTTATTTACTTATTTAAAAAAATAATTTATTTTGTTTAACCGTTGCGCTAAACTAGGTCTTACGCGTGGATTTTAATACAAAACTTCGAACCAATTTAAAATTTAAGGCGTTTCATTCTGTATTATTTTTTTAATACAAATATGTTTTATAAATTGAAATAAATGAATCGTGAAATTAAAAAAGCTTATTTATTTATTAATATACACAAATTTGAGTTAATTATATATATTTAAGTGCATCTGAAGCTACTCGAGTATTTTAAAAATTTACTACTCGATACTCGAGTAGTTGAAATGTGGAGTAATTGGAGTCTCTATGCTTTGTTGGCTATGGTTTGTTGATCCAAATAAAAAATATTAGGTAAACATAATCATGCAATAATATGTTTCCGATTTATTAATAATGCTCTAGTTAAGGAATGTATAAACATTGGCTCACTTGAAAGTTTTGTGTGGTCTTTTCGAGGATTTCATTCTTTTTATTGGTAAAATACATTACAAAATTTGTGAAAAAACACAATAAAATACAATATTTTCTTCAAAAATATATCCTTGAAGATAAATTTACAATATAAAGGTTTAGTTTTTTAAAATTCTTTTTTAATATGTCGGATACAAACTATTTAATACGCCTCAGTTCAAGTTCATTCGTGCACTTGAAATGCCAAAAGGCGAAAATCGGGTCCTTCAAATATCAATTCAAATTAATAATTATTATACTACAAAATATGTATATGTGGCCCACCAAGTGATTTCAGTTGAGCATCCTGATCTAGATAGATAATCCAATGTTAGATTATAAGAAAAATACAGTAAAAGTATATTTCAATCATTGAAAAATGCAGATGGCCTCGGATACACTGACGAAAAAAATTAACGCGATTATCCCATAAAAATTGATAGAGATAACTGAATGCTGTTTTCACCCTCTCGGGTGTTAGTAATACTTTAAATTCAAATAGAATTTCAAAGAAAATGCTAAAACCCTCTTAACGGATATAAGAACCACAGCTTCAGTTCTTGGTTGAGCAACACGTTTTGAAATATATTAAAACATGGAAATGCGTTAAAATCGCGGCTATGCCCTAAAGATAAAACACACAGGCTGTGACGTCATCCGACAGAATAATTAATTAGTTTCTATTTATAGTCGGGGGCGTGTTACTTTGCGTGTTAACATATTTAACGCCAGGCTAAATTCTGCTGCACTTTGCAGTGGTCGGTACCGCTTTGTAAACATAGGTGTCGGAATAAGAGGGTCTTAATTATAGTATATTATAAAGACAATCTACTCTTATAACTCATTTTATTTTTGAACCATATCGCTCCCTATGTGAAGTGAATTTATAATGGAACAACTCAATCACTTTAAAGGTGCCGCAAAGCCTAAGGCATCATAGTTAAATACCTGAATAAAATACATTTTTTTCTTCTAATTCCAGTCATATTTTATGGAGACCTGATCTTTTGGTTAAAAGTGCTCTCAATGAGTTTGTGTGTACTGTGTTTTTTTTAGGGCTGTGGAGTCGGCAAAAAAAAGTCCGACTCCGATTCTGACTCCGACTCCAGCATTTACCAAAACCACGACTCCGACTCCGACTCCGTTATTAACCAAAAACACGACTCCGACTAAAAAAAGGTTAATATCGTCACTTTCTTTCCCTAATTTTCCTATTTATGTGTATTCAATTAAATATCAACCTTATCAATGCGGCCAAAAGTCAAATTTGACATATTAAATGCAAAAATAAAAAGTTCAAACTATTCAAAATTTCCGACTCCGAGTACGACTCCGGCCAAAACGCCGCGACGACTCAGACTCCGACTCCACAGCCCTGGTTTTTTTGCCTTGTCCGCTCCCAACTTGGAGCTTATGGACTCGTGGATATTATCTCAAAATGTAACACCCGGTATAATTGATTATGCATTATAATATGTATTTAAGCAAAGCATACCCCAGTCGAAGCCTGTAATTGTTAGGGGTCAATGGTTTAGGTTTCTATTCTCCTCGCACGAAGCAAGTGGCTGTCGACGCAGCAAGTACCAACGGAAAACGGAAAATAGGTCACATTTTCCACTCGTGGGAAATCAGTTTAATAATATATTGTTAAGTTTGAGTTGAATCGTATTGGGAATTTGAATTGGCAATTTTATAGATTGGTTTTGATTGCTTGTTTTTTATATCCTCTAGGCTCTATGTGAAACTTATGCTCTGAAGAATATGTTTTCATTAAAATAAAAATTATAAAACATTTTCAGTACTAATTCCACATTAAATTAATTGAATCAGAACAAGACCGGTTTCGCTCTGATACGAAATAAAGGGTCGTTTTATAAGGACGCTTAGTTTTTAAATGTAAATAAAACAAGTTGTTTGTGAGATTTCGACTAAATTTTAATTTCATTTGTAAGTATATTTTACGGCGTTAAATATGGAATATAGCATCAAATGTCTGCCAATATCCATTCATTATAAAATGGGCCATGTCGCTAAAGTTGACTTTTTTGACAACTTCGGGTAAACTTCCAACTGCTCCAGAACCCAATCAGGCGTTGTCTGTGGTCGTTTACCTGAAGATCCTTGGTTAGTTGGATTTTATACGGGTGCAGACATAAGGCCCGATTCAAAATTCGCCAAGTCGAAGTCGCAGAAAAGCCAAGTTCTTGTGAACAACGAGAAATAAGCTGCCTTGGGTTTTCCTGTACACTTTCACACACAGCAGCAATGTTTTCACCAGATATTGTATTTTGATGACGTACAGGTAGGTGTTGGCCGATTATTTACCAAACTGGTTGACTCAAATTTGGCCACTAAACAATGAATAATCTACTCAGCAGGACAAAGTAACATATTTTGAGCGTCCCTATCGAAATACCCTTTACAACGACACAGCGATATTTACACAAAATTTAAGCAAGAATAAAAAGGTTGACAAACAATTGGTAATACAACTAAGCAAATAAATAAAAGCAAAATAAAAACACGATAGACTATAATTAAAATGTTGAAGACCTCTTAGCAATACAAGTTATTACATCAAAAATCAATTTAGCTTGAATGATCATTAGCAATGCAAAAATCACAAGTTTGTGCATTTTATAAATAAGTGATAATTTTAATAATCCGTAATCTGTAAGATGTTTTCATTGATTCAGTGAAGAGAAAATTTTATTTCTATTGAATAATATTTTGTATAAAAAGGTTTTGAAAAAGATTAAGATAAAAACTTTGAAACCTTTTTTTTATCTACTGTGAGATATAATGAAGGCAAACCTTTTTTTATATACAATTTTAAACATAATTTTCTCCATTGAACTGTGAAATACATCGTCCATAAAAGATTAAAACAGATGATAGCAGCGCAGCGACAATAACGGATTCAAATATATGTAAAATCGTTTTTTCAATTCGTTATTCAAATTATTGACGATTTGTTTATGTGATTACCATTCTCATTGATTCATCTATAGTGAGTGGCTGCTAAAATTCTAATTGATTTCGTTTGGGCCTGAAGCCTGATGATTTCGTTAATCAACAAAAATAGCAGTGAAAAATGTTTTTTTTTCATTCAATCAGTTTTTGTTGTTTATATTATATCTCCTTCCAATACAAAGCATATAAAGTGTATGCGATAGGTGGAATTCTGCTGTGTATACTGCCCTTGTAGAGAAATTGATATTTTTTAATAACGTGAGGTTGAGTTGTTATTTTATTTACAACCCTTTTGCAACTTAGAAGTAAACACACATACAATAATTTTCTGGACGTTTATTTTAGATATTAAAAGAAAAGCGCCTGTAGCCTAACGGTAAAGGCTCTACGCATCGAATTGACATTTTAGATGTTGCTCATGTGTCTTTGATACAATTCTACTCGTATTGATCTAGAGCTATTTAATAATTTAAAAATATGTTTTTTAATCTGTATTATCAAATAATTACGAAATGTGAAAATTACAAAGAAAATGCGTCGTAATAATTTATATTTATGCTAAGAATATTAATTAATAGAAAAAGCAATGACTTAATAATTCCGGGCTATGGAGTCGGAGTCGTTTAGTCGAAGCTTTTTGGCCACAGTCGGAGTCGGAGTCGTCGCGGGGTTTTGGCCGAAGTCGTACTCGGACTCGGAAATTTTGAAAAGTTTAAACTTTTTATTTTTGCATATAATATGTAAAATTTGGCTATTGGCTGGATTGGTAGAGCTGATATTTCATTGAATACACATAAATATGAAAATTAGGGGAAAAAAGTCACAATATTAAGCTTTATTTAGCTGGAGTCGGAGTCGAACTTTTTGTTTTGAACGACTCCACAGCCCTGCTAAATATGATACGAGCATATAATAAATACGAATGAACGTAGGTTACTATAATTTGTGTCGTAAATCTATAAACAATAGACAATCGATTTTTCAGTAATATAGGACGTGACAGAAACGAAAATTGTATAATATATCGATATATTAAAATAAATTCACTAGTGTCTACGCTGTCGTAGACAGTTCTACAAAATTCAGATAACTGCCTACGATTTATCATCATTACGATAGCGTCGATCAAAAAAATTATCAGCGGCAGTCAAAAAGATTGAAATGAAAAGGATGGAATATTTTTACGTCATCGCTTCAGTTTGGAAAAGCTATTCAAACTGCTTGACAAAGTGCTACGCCGTTTTATTGACTATGCTTGCATGGGGATGGGGGCTAAAACCAAATGTCTCGTCTCAATGTAAAGCGTATACAAAAAGTATGGATGTGTTTATGAAGGTACAGTTGTTATGAATGTAGTAAACAGTTTCTTTCTACAAAATCCCAATATAGATGTTTTCATATATTGATATTCGTTGGAAAGCATGTGTGTCTAAAACTTCCACCCACCTACAGTCGCGCCAAAAGAAAACAGCGCACCTTTCACAATTCCATTCATTTGCTAATATCGAGATTATATATATCTAAATTATTTTTATAAATAACAGTAGCAGTTTTGAAGCGTTTTTGTAAAACCATACTCCTTATATGAGGGTCATCCCGGTCGGTTGTTGAGCGCTCCCGGCCGGTTCAAAAAAACCCCTCCAGAGCACCAGTTTCAGCAAATATTTTTGAAAAATTCAACACAATTCTTTCTACACAGTCAACTCTACGCGAAATTTTTCTATTTGGTAAGTTTTCCTCCGAAAACTGCTTCAATTTGGGCATTTGTTGCGATTACGTTTTTTTGCGGTTTTCCATAACTTCGTCAGATGCTTACGTGACTAGTTCTGGCTCAGTATTGTTGAAGCTTACAAATCTCGCTTGCTTTCCAAAATATGGTTATTAGTTTTCTTGACAATCGGAAGAAAAAAAAATCGAAATCGGTAAAAATTTCGAGGAAATATTGGCAAATGAATGGAATTGTGAAGGAAACGCTATTTTATTTTGCCGCGACTGTGCCTGCTTCTCAGAGCAATATAATCACTATTCATAGTTTATTAGAAAAAATAAATACAATTCATGGCTGACGTCAATGGGCATTTGACAAATGTAATAAAGACAGAACATTCAATAGATAATGGCATAAATGACACACAATGTGGAAATTAAAAGAGTAAAGTTAACTTCTAAAAAGTGTCAAGTAAGTTCTGATAAAAAAAACTCATGTCTTACTCATGTAATTCTATCCTGACTCTCTTCAAAAAACATGCAGGCCTCGTAAAACATTAGCTGGATTGCGTGTCCATTTTCTCCGTGTTGGAAGCGAGAGAGATACAAATTTATATCTTACATAAATAGAACTTCTTATTTTTTTGACTATTTATTTATATCATAAACTGTTAACTAACTGTCAAATTGAGTTCATCCGAGCAATTTCCAATGCCGAAAGGCAAAACCTCGATCGTTAGAGTCAAAACTAATATAAGTGTACACACTGTGAACCATTTAAATTAAGAATCTGTGTAATCATTTAACAGACAGACAGTATTTAACCTTTTGTACGCCAACGTCTCACTGGTGAGTCGCGATGTTTTTTCGTTGAAAATAAAGATAATTATATGTTTTTAATACATGAACACGAAATCGAATAAGCCCATAAATCGTTCCGCAGCACAGATTTTTTTTTACACAAATGTGCCAGGACACACGAAAACATCTTCAAACTATAAATTATGCAATTTCTATTTTCTCTAAAATCACTGGCGTACAGCCGTAGATCGAATACTTCGACTTAATGACTGTTCCAACAAAGGCTTCCATTTAGTGTCACACATTTATATAAAAAACATTCAACACAAGATCTGACGCTACATGAATTTTGTACGGTCTTATTCACATTTAATATTACTTTAATGGAAAAAAAGGTGACTTATGATGCCAATTTAGTCAGTTTTTGAGGTCTAGTACAAAAATCTGTACCTTACGATCATATAGGTCTGGACAACATCAAATTAAGGTTCATCACTATAGTACAGTGGTTCTCACGGAAAATTTCACTGTGGCTGCACTAGATTTTTTTTTTGTAGGCTGTTGTGTTTAAGGTATATCAAATGGGCGTAAACATGTCTATTAATTTACTATTGATATTGAGTGCGTCCGAAATATTAAATTTACATAGGCTTTGTTCACAAACTAAACTTGTAAAACCACATTTTTTTAATATCAATATTTTCTATGAAACTCTTGGTGGCCGTAACCAAGTCCTCTGGTGGCCACATATGAGATTCTCTGCTCAAGTATTCGAGAAGTCAAATACAGTGGTACCTCGAGATACAAGTGCCATAAGTTATGAGATACAGCCGTCGAGCAAGCGAAGTTTTGATTTTAATTACGAGCAACATTTGAGGTACGAGGAACGGCTGGGTATCTGTGTGCCCTTTGATGCGTGGAAAGGGTGAATATGAATGTATTGGTGACAAATCTGTATATGTATATCTGTGCTGGTATTGGATTCTACTTCGACTGTAAAACGCTATGGACCTACTATAAAAAACATATTTCGCTCCATCTCTTTCGAACAACCGACAAATCCCATACGTAAGACATAGATGGCGCTCTACAACTGGGGATGGAATGGAATTATGGCATTTTAATTAATTTCAATGCTTTGACATACGCGCAAGGTTACGGAATTAAACTTATATCTCGAGGTATCACTGTATTTTTTTTGATTTGTAAAAATAGAGTTTATTTGGTGCAACCCTATTTCTATCGGTTTATATTTATATTCATAGCTCGGTTGGTTTGGTCGCTTTAAGTTTTTGGATCTCTGCCAAATTGGAGATTTTCCCAAAGTAATGTTCTGGAGTTTTGCTTTGTATACTTTATGGGGCCTATTTTGGAGTTCGTAGTAAAGAGCCGGCCAAAAAGTATCATGACTACGACAACAAATTTTATGTTTGTTCTATTTTGAGATTGTTTTCGATATTGAGTATGGTAAGAAACGAGACTGTTGTCTGCTTCCTGTTTTTTAGATGAGTCATGTAACTTACCGATATGCGATTAAGACTATCAGGTAGGCTTCACAACATGCCTTTTGGTGAAAATAAATTTAGGTCTTTACTTAGATATCGTGAATTATCCCAGGGCTGAAATTGAAATTGTTTACTTGTGCGTAAATATTTATTTACTTAAGCGGTCAACATTTTGACCGCATTTGCCCATCGTAGGTCTGTAGCAGGGGTCGTCAAACTTTTCATGCCTACCGCCACCAACATCGCCATTTTCAATCAAATTTTTGAGTGAAAAAATTTCTCTTGACACTTGAAAAACAAGTTTTGATTCCCAACATTTTATTGCAAAAAAAATAAATTCAAGTATTATGAGAACCATAACCCTGATGTTGTGAGACAATTTTTTTATATCTGGTTCAATTTTCGTTAAAAACAAACGAAGTTTTGAAAGATTTTGGGTAAAAGCAAAAATCGCCCACCACCCACCACGGAAGCCTTTACCACCCACGGGTGGACGATAAAAGCCGGGTTGAACAGGTTGACGACCCGTGGTATATACATAGTCTATAACAGTAGTTCTTAACCTTTTTCAAGCCACGGTGCACTTTCGATCACAAGAAAAAAAAGCGTTGTACCATAATTTTGTATTATAATCGTTTTTTAAGAGAGCTTTTTTGTATTACCGAAATCCATTACTATTTTTTAAAAGCAAATCGCGGTCCTCGGTGCGCGACTGTTCTTATACCTTCCGGCATATAACGAGTTAAACTGTAAAAGCATTGGTCTTTTGAAATAGTCAAAGAATTTATTTCCAATTTTTGACCCATTGTAGGACGTTCACGATCTATGAAAGTACGTGGACTAAGAAATGAAGAATTTATTTGTTTACCCATAAACCCATATTGCTGGACATTCATTATTATTATACTGCCACCGTGGAGTATTGATCAATATTTAGTACAAAGGAAAAACACTCGATGTCGAAATAATATTCCCTAACGTAGATTGAGCATAATAAATTTTCTGATAACGTTGTTGTTTTAACCAGGGCTGTGAAGTTGAAGTTGGAGGCGGAGTCGGAGTCGTGAAGTCGGGGCTTTTGGCCGAGTCGGAATCGTCGCGGCGTTTTGGCCGGAGTCGGAAATTTTCAAAAGTTTTAAAATTTTATTTTTGCCCATAGTATGTCAAATTTGTCTATTGGCGGGAATGGTAGGGTTGATATTGAATACACATAAATAGGAAAATTAGGAAAAAAATTGACGACATCGAGTCGAATTTTTTTTTACCGACTCCTAGCCCTGGTTTAACAGTTTGTTTTTACATGACAAACACCGCATAAAACCATCGTTCATTTTTCTATGGAAAAAAATAAATACTGACCTCACTCCTTTCATTGAAAATTGTGCTTTTACACCATTAATGAAGGGTTGAAAAAATCGTACTTAAGAATACAGATTCCTACACTGAAATTAATTTTCTCGTGTCCAAACTTAAAAGAATCATTAATATACTTTTTAGAAGATTTTAAATGATTTTTTGTTCGGTCCGTGGCGCAGTGTCAACGTTGTTGACTTGCGTGCCGGACCACCTGGGTTCGTTCCCGGTACGAATGTATTTTTTCAGTCGATAAATCTGTTCAAAAGCATGGGTGTTTGTGTTGTTGAAAATCCCTTCCCACCTTTCCTATCCCAAAGAGCGACGCATAGTGACAGTGATTAGCTAATCACTAGTCCTGTCCTAGTCCTCGTATCCTTTCCATCCCTACTCTCTTCGAAAAAGAGAGGTTGAGCAACTAAGTAACAAGCAGTTCTCGTAGAAAAAACATACGTTGAGATAAACTCCGTGAGGAGTCCATATGCTCCAAGATGAGAACGGACATGGTTAAATTTTGTTAAACTTCTTTCTCTTTATTTGAAGTAGAAATACATAAAAAGAAACTACAAAAATAAAGCAATTCACAATTTTTTTCCATAATAATTACCTATTAGAATCAGGACCGGGTTTTCTCAGAGACGCAGTATTTTAACACTCATTATATTTTTCTTACTTTGATTGAATTCACTGTGGCTCAGTTTTTGATTACACATTTTCAGATATTTGAATTTTAAATTAATTTCTGTGATGGTCATTTTACCAGCTGTTTTGTATTCTGGCGCGAAGCGAAAGCGATTCTAATCACTAGTCCTATCCTTGTCCTCGTATCCTTTAAATCCCTACTATCTTCGAATAATAAATGTCAATGTCAGCAATGTCAACAACTGTGGAAATAGTACAAAGAAATGTCTATTATTTTTATAAACTCATATACTGCCCAAGCTCAGCTAGATAATTGTCCAAAATGTCAAAGTGATGAATGAATAGTTTTTATTATCTGTACATAGGTTGTAATAAGTAGTTCATAATGGTTAAGAAACAGTGATCCATCAATGTCAAGTCAGTTTCGCTGGCCCCACAAGCTTAATAGTGAACTAGGTATAATTAATTTAACTAAATCGGTTAATTAAGTAATTCATTTGACGTTTGCAATATATATTTCAATCAAAGTAGTTCCATTTAATACCGTTAGGATTGTTCTTTTTCACAGCTGTTCAACGGCAATGCTGTGTGCGGCGATAATGACTGATCATTGGGAGCAGGTTACCTGGAGTAGAGGTCTACTAGACGTCTTGACGAACGGATCAGCTGTATCCCTCCAATGGTACCTGGACGGTACCGTAGTCAGGGTAAGCAGATTTATTTTATATGAATTTCAGCGGTATAATATATAATTGTAAACATATGTCTGTCCCTGCGAAATGCGAATGCGAAAATATATCTTCACTGTTTCACAAACTTGTCAAAACTTCTTCCATTCACACCACGTATTTTGAATCTGAGTATTTATAGTTACATAGTGGCGGGTATACCGTGTATAACCTCTACTCAATGCGTAGAAACGGACCAGGATCGTAGTCGAGTGGTCAACGACGTTTCAATAGCTTTACGGTGATCAATTCAACGGAAAACGTCGAAATTGGTAAATAATCTAAATAAATAAAACACATTTTATAGTACTACTTCCACATACATATTTTCCGAAAAAGATCAGGACCGGTTTCGCTCATCGCAAGCATTGACAAATGATCTTTATCAAAATGTATGTGGAAGTAGTAGTAAAGCAAATGTTTTATTTATTTAACTATTGCCTTTCCACCAAGAAGTGTCAGTTAACACATTAAAAGTGATTTAATTGAGGATTTCGATTGAAGGTGCTTGATGAAACTTCAATATCAAATTTGAATCATTTGAATTTTGTACTTTTCCATAAGCTCATTCGTGCAGTTGAAATTTCTGAAGATGTTTATTGTGAGGAATCGCTTGACATTTTCTTAGTTTTTTTTTTATCGATTATTCGGATTTGGTAAAATCGTTTATAACTGTGATACCCTTAAATAAGAATAAGCCTTAAAAAAATAAGCTATTTGACATACTAACCCACCTGAAAAGTATATAAATATAATTGCATTACAAGCAGCGGAAAATGTGTATGATAATAATATGTTAAACGAGTAGATATAAAATGAATAAATGCATTTTCCTTTAATGCATTAAGTAAAAGATGCGCTGAAAGCAGAAGCTTATGTGAATATAATAGTCAACACGTTTTCTGGGAACCGCTAAAAGCTTTCTTTGAGTATCGTAGTTTATTCGAAGCCATACAAGATTACGCTTTGGAAGTTATGTAATTTAAGTACGAAAGCTAGTTATGACTTTATTATACAACTTTGTGAGTTATCTCTCAATTAAACAACGCAGAATTTAAGAGCGCTTTAGTGTTTGTAAGTTTTAAACTATTTTATAACTCAGTCGTAAAAATACAATCTTGAATGGGATAGCAAATGTTTGCAACAATCGTAATCTTCTTATATATAAAACCGAAACGGGGGATGTACGTCTGTAATTCCCCTTTGCATTGTTGTTGCAAGTTCAAACAAACGAATTGATTTCGCTCGCGAAAGTTTCGACGGTAAATTTGTTTCGTTATCAATGTGTGTGTAGAGACTCCAATTACTCGAGTATCGAGTAGTACATATATAAAACCGACTGTGGGTCTGTAATTCCCTTTTGCATTGTTGGTCATTAAGTTGCCATAAAAACGAATATGAAAGAAAATATGTTTGATTTTTTTTATCGGCGAAGACATTTAGTCAAAATGTAATAAATTAGTCTTCTACTGAACTTTTCCCAGCTTTTATTAACATAATAATGTTTATTATTTACGTGAAGGTATTATTTGACATTTCTTTGACAGCAAATTAGATTTTTTCCTTGAATTTGGACATTTTAATGGGCGAGAATGGGGCTGTCATCAAATTAAATAAAGTTTGTGATTTTATTTTAACTCTATTTTGGATTTATTGATTGAGTTGGCATTTACTTGGTAGAACTCCATTATAATACGGAAAGAAAAATAACAATGTATTTTAATTCTACATAAATCTATTTTGGATGTTAGATTTTGTGATATAATTATGTCGAATGATATAACATTAAATAATTATTGGTCGCCTAGTCCGAGCGACGCCGGGTAGCAATACTAGTAATAGATATTTTTGATATGATAATAATTGCGTTGCTTAGTTAACGGAAGAGTAAATAAATCTATTCGTAAAATTTGAAAATAGAATTCAACTAATATTCGGTCTTTAAGTACGTACGTACAAGTTCTTTCAATTGGTACGCTTGAAATTTTTTCGGTTATAGCAACCATGTTGTTGAAGTGACATCTGTTAAATTTGTTGTCAATTGTTTTGTAGTGTGCGGCTGATCACCATGAAAGGATAAATCGTTAAACATCGTGGCCAAATCATCATTTTTTGTTGTCAAAGCTACTGCTCCGTTCGAGAAACGTTCCGCCCAATACGTCAACTTGTTGAATTAAAATGTGAACAAGCACAATAATTGTCGGATTTAGGGAAATTTCAGTCCATACGAGATGCACCAGAACCAAATACATCTCGAAAAAGTCCCTTTTTGATGCGGTTTTTGGTCTGGCGTAATCATCGGTCCGTACTTCTTCTTAAACGAAACTGGCATTGCAAAAACCGTCAACGTTGAGTCTACAGCTACAGTTCAATGATAAGTAACTTCCTGTGGCTTAAACTGGATGATATGAATACTGATAACATGTAGTTCCAACTGGACGGTGCTACGTGCCACAGACTACATGCCATGATGAACAGTCTACACGAGCGAACGTCTTTATTGAAAGATCTTATAGCTACATATATGTCAGAGAAAATGTTAGGTAATGTTTTTATTGATTATCAGCCACTGAGAGGCAGTATATAAAGATTATAAAATAGACTGTTCTACTTAAGTTTTCCTAGTAAGACTACCAGACGAGAAAGTTTACAAAGTGCAATAATAATATCGCTAAAGTTTCCGAGTCTAGCTTTTATTTTTCATCGCAGATGGCTCTGGTTACAATCGAGTAATACAGCGCGGTGACCTGGATTGAACATCTGATAAATTAAAATTGCCTAGCGGAATAAATTTGCATCTCTTGAAGACGTTACAAGCCAGTCCAATTATTAAATAAAGCTTTTCATATTTTTAATAACAGCCTTGCACTACTTTCTATAAGATAACGACACGTTACCTCGCACAGCTAGCTGTTCATGAGTTTTTGCTTATCATAATTAAATTGTGAATATTCGCCTTGAAATTAGAGATTTTTTTCATATTCGGAGCATTTGTCCGCCACCCGGTGCCTCAAAAATTCTTTGTCACCTTCTGGCTTCTTCCCAGGTCATCCCGACGTCCCGTAGCCCCACTAAGTACATCCTATGGATGATCATCAGCAGCCTTCCGGAACGAAGGAATCGATCAGGTTAATAGAAGGGACAGGAAGGACTCAGGCTGCCCTAGGGTATCCGCAGCACATGTCTAAGCCAGGTCAATTGTCGCCCTTTTATTTTTGACGTAATAAGTAGCTGGTTTGTCCGCTCTCTTTCCTCTGTGTTCTTGACAAAGTCAAACCATCGGACTCATAATATTTGCCGCAAGCATCTGTTTATGAAGCACAGTGTACGGTTACCACTGTGCTTTTGTAATGTGCGATGACTCGCAACTGTAAATCAGCACAATCAGTATGTATGTGTTGAACAGGCGGCACTTGGTTCTGACCGAGTACAACTGCAAGTATCACACTTTCCGCATTGAATTTAAGGTTGCTCCAGCTATCACTAATCAGGTCGTGAGCCCTTTACGCGTGTCGCCATTTCCCGTGATGTACTCTGTCGATTTCTTGCCCCGAACTCATCAGAGGTCTGGACAGGCGCTGTTACAGAGCACTTTACAGATCACTTCAGGAGAATTGGGGATCACTGTCAGATAAACGAAGGCTAAGGCTGTGGCCAGAGTCACATCGCGAAGCTTCGAGCGTAGTGTGGCGAGACTTGCTTAAAAAACAAAGGTACTGCAATGGCTTTAACAATGGCGCCGTCTGAGAAGTTGAAGTGCAGCGTAAATGCCAAAGTCAAATCAGTTTGGAATTAAACAGCGCTTGCTCCGGCGTACAAATTGTTTACGTTATTACGCTGCGTTTCAACTTCTCAGACGGCGCCGTCGTTAAAGTCATTGCGGCAACTTTTGATTATGAAGAAAGCGACGCTACGCCACGCAAGAAGTTACGCCTTTCACTGTAGCCATAACCTTGCTCGTATGACAAAAACTACAAAGGACATCATTTGTATTACACGTTAACATATTCCAGTTCACGTGACTTTAAATTATCTAATGTGATGTCACCATGACAACAAAAAATACTTTGGAGCCGCACTGTAGTCTGTCGTTGGCAAAGCAATCAGACATATATTTAAATGTCACAAATACTGAACTTGATTTATTGTTTCAAGTAATATTCAAACGTAAAAACATTTATAATATAACTAAAAATTGTGTTAGTAGTGTAGATAGCTACATACAATGTATTGATTGAGTAGGCATTTACTTGGTAGAACTCCATTATAATACGGAAAGAAAAATAACAATGTATTTTAGTTCTACATAAATTATTTTATATATTTGTTGATAGCTATTTCGGCTTACGCCTTCGAAGTCTATTATAGTTCTGACGAAGGCGTAAGCCGAAATAGCTATCAACAAATATATAAAATAATTTATGTAGAACTAAAATACATTGTTATTTTTCTTTCCGTATTACATACAATGTGTTTATCTAATATATTTAATGCATTCTTTTTTACCTTCAAAGAACTTGTAATAATAGCGATTCGCTTGGGAATATTAACTCAATTCTATTACGGAGTATAATTTAAAACCAAAAAGAATAATCCTATCTCGTTTCAAAATAATTGAGCTTTCAAATTAGGTTGGTAAATATGAAAGGGAAAAGATAATCGAGTGCTTTAAAAGGCTTTCTTCTTCTCAATTTATGTGGTGCACCGCTCAAAGCGTTGCTTTGTGACAAGGTTTTTAAGAGTAGTCATATAAATAGCATTTTACCCTTGTAATTATTTTTTCTTTTTTTTATAAATGTCGGTTCCTTTTGTGAACATGTTCCGTTCAAATCCAAGAAAAGAATAACATTGGTGTCATTTTCATAGTCAATTATGAACACAAGCGGTATGTGGTGGATATAAGCCGTGCTATACAGATGTCGGACAAACTGCTGGTCGAGATAGATGTTGTAATGAACACAATAACGTTATTGATCAAGTCTCTCAATTATATATAGTATTGTATTTAAAACATTGCAGTATACCAATGTAAAGGAATATAAACTTATGTAATTTAATTGTAGCTCTTAAAAACGTTAGATACTTCTGGATCTGATTTCGCGCCGAGAAGCATTGTTCTTTTTACATATTTTCAAGATATTTAAGATTTTTACAGATACATATGTTTTCTTATCAGAGATTATTGATGCTTGCGTAAAACGACGAATCAGACAATATATGCGACGAGCAAGTGCAAGTTGATACACACATTTATTTATTTATTTATTGGCAAAAAACTATACAAAATACATGGCATTACAGCAAGCGCCAATGCGCCATCCATTTGAGAAATTAATAAAGATAACATAAAATATTACACAAAAATAAGAAAAAGAACAGAAACATATTATTTACATAAGAAAACATAATTTTTAAACAAAGCATCAAGTTCACTGCCGAAGATATCCACGTCAACAGGCAGCGCATTTATTAGCCGAATAGCCCTTGCAACTGGAGATTCAAAAGACCTACGTGACAAACAAGTTTTGACAAAGAAAATTGATTTGTCTTTGTTACGACCACGTAGGTAAAAGCTGGGAGAATGCAAATTTAAATTTTCAAGGATGTCAGGGTTATCAACTTGGCCCCGAAGAAAAAGAGAAAAATGTTTTAATATTGTAGCAATCTTCGAGCTTCAAGCGAGTGAAATGACAGCATTCCTAAAAGAAATTTTCATTTGGCTACGCATAGCAATAAACGACATAATTCAGCAATCTTTTCTAAGGAGAGTCACACCACCGAAAGAACAAAAATTCTCTGAAGGAATTTTGCATGTGGCGTTGTTAATACTGGTGTGATGCTACACAATCTTCCTTTTTTTCTGCTTGGTACAATACCGAATATGTACCCCCTGCTTGTCATCAGCTAAAATAAATAAATAATTGTTTTAAAAAAATTTGATACGGTTTTTTGATTGAATATAAAAGGGGATCAGACCACTATTGCACCAAAGCCAAACCATCCCTGCTTATTGATATTTATTTTCAAGAAGGGACAAAGAGAGATTAAGTGACTAAATAAGACCCAATTAAGCCTTGAAATGCTCCGTTATTCCACATACATTCTTCTTGTTTTGATTGAGCATGGTTGAAATTAAAATAGTGTAAATCCGACTCAATGTGTTGTCAAAACCGAAACGGCGTTTGTATGTATGTGGGTCTGTAATTCCTTTTTGCATTGTTGGTCATTAAGTTAAAACGAATATGAAAGAAAATATGTTTGAATTTTTATCGGCGAAGACATTTAGTCAAAATATAATAAATTAGTCTTCTACTGAACTTTTCCCGGCTTTTATTATTAATAATAATGTTTATTATTTACGTGAAGGTATTATTTGACATTTCTTTTACAGCAAATTAGATTTTTTCCTTGAATTTGGACATTTTAATGGGCGAGAATGGGGCTGTCATCAAATTAAATAAAGTTTGTGATTTTATTTTAACTCTATTTTGGATGTTAGATTTGTGATATAATTATGTCGAATGATATAACATTAAATAATTATTGGTCGCTTAGTCCGAGCGACGCCGGGTAGCAATACTAGTAATAGATATTTTTGATATGATAATAATTGCGTTGCTTAGTTAACGGAAGAGTAAATAAATCTATTCGTAAAATTTGAAAACAGAATTCAACTAATATTCGGTCTTGCTGTTTCAGTACGTACAAGTTCTTTCAATTGGTACGCTTGAAATTTTTTCGGTTATAGCAGCCATGTTGTTGAAGTGACATCTGTTAAATTTGTTGTCAATTGTTTTGTAGTGTGCGGCTAATCGCCATGAAAGGTTAAATCGTTAAACAACGTGGCCAAATCATCATTTTTTGTTGTCAAAGCTACTGCTCCGTTCGAGAAACGTTCCGCCCAATATGTCAACTTGTTGAATAAATATGTGAACAAGCACAATAATTGTCAGATTTAGGGAAATTTCAGTCCATACGAGATGCACCAGAACCAAAAACATCTTGAAAAAGTCCCTTTTTGGTGCGGTTTTTGGTCTGGCGTAATCATCGGTCCGTACTTCTTCTTAAGCGAAACTGGCATTGCAAAAACCGTCAACATTGAGTCTACAGCTACAGTTTAATGATAAGTAACTTCATGTGGCTTAAACTGGATGATATGAATACTGATAACATGTACATAGTTCCAACTGGACGGTGCTACGTGCCACAGACTACATGCCATGATAAACATTCTACACGAGCGAACGTCTTTATTGAAAGATCTTATAGCTACATTTATGTCAGAGAAAATGTTAGGTAATGTTTTTATTGATTATCAGCCACTGAGAGGGAGTATATAAAGCTTATAAAATAGACTGTTCTACTTAAGTTTTCCTAGTAAGACTACCAGACGAGAAAGTTTACAAAGTGCAATAATAATATCGCTAAAGTTTCCGAGTCTAGCTTTTATTTTTCATCGCAGATGGCTCTGGTTACAATCGAGTAATACAGCGCGGTGACCTGGATTGAACATCTGATAAATTGCCTAAAAATTGCCTAGCGGAATAAATTTGCATCTCTTGAAGACGTTGCAAGCCAGTCCAATTATTAAATAAAGCTTTTCACATTTTTAATAACAGCCCTGCACTACTTTCTATAAGATAACGACACGTTACCTCGCACAGCTAGCTGTTCATGAGTTTTTGCTTATCATAATTAAAATGTGAATCTTCGCCTTGAAATTAGAGATTTTTTTAGTATAGAGTAGAGATAGAGTGTCGCCATTTCCCGTGATGTACTCTGTCGATTTCTTGCCCCGCACTCATCAGAGGTCTGGACAGGCGCTGTTACAGTGCACATTACAGATCACTTCAGGAGAATTGGGGATCACTGTCAGATAAACGAAGGCTAAGGCTGTGGCCAGAGTCACATCGCGAAGCTTCGAGCGTAGCGTGGCGAGACTTGCTTCAAAATCAAAGGTACCGCAATGGCTTTCACGATGGCGCCGTCTGAGAAGTTGAAGTGCAGCGTAAATGCCAAAGTCAAATCAGTTTGGAATTAAACAGCGCTTGCTCCGGCGTAAAAATTGATTACGTTATTACGCTGCGTTTCATCTTCTCAGACGGCGCCGTCGTTAAAGCCATTGCGGCAACTTTTGATTATGAAGGAAGCGACGCTACGCCACGCAAGAAGTTACGCCTTTCACTGTAGCCATAACCTTGCTCGTATGACAAAAACTACAAAGGAGATCATTTGTATTACACGTCACCATATTCCAGTTCACGTGAGTTTAAATTACCTAATGTGATGTCACCATGACAGCAAAAAATACTTTGGAGCCGCACTGTAGTCTGTCGTTGGCAAAGCAATCAGACATATATTTAAATGTCACAAATACTAAACTTGATTTATTGTTTCAAGTAATATTCAAACGTAATAACATTTATAATATAACTAAACATTGTGTTTGTAGTGTAGATAGCTACATACAATGTATTGATTGAGTAGGCATTTACTTGGTAGAACTCCATTATAATACGGAAAGAAAAATAACAATGTATTTTAGTTCTACATAAATTATTTTATATAAATATTTGTTGATAGCTATTTCGGCTTACGCCTTCGAAGTCTATTATAGTTCTGACGAAGGCGTAAGCCGACATAGCAATCAACAAATATATAAAATAATTTATGTAGAACTAAAATACATTGTTATTTTTCTTTCCGTATTACATACAATGTGTTTATCTAATATATTTAATGCATTTTTTTTACCTTCAAAGAATTTGTAATAATAGCGATTCGCTTGGGAATATTAACTCAATTCTATTACGGAGTATAATTTAAAAGCAAAAAGAATAATCCTATCTCGTTTCAAAATAATTGAGCTTTCAAATTAGGTTGGTAAATATGAAAGGGAAAAGATAATCGAGTGCTTTAAAAGGCTTTCTTCTTCTCAATTTATGTGGTGCACCGCTCAAAGCGTTGCTTTGTGACAAGGTTTTTAAGAGTAGTCATATAAATAGCATTTTACCCTTGTAATTATTATTTCTTTTTTTTATAAATGGTGGTTCCTTTTTTGAATATGTTCCGTTCAAATCCAAGAAAAAAATAGCATTGGTGTCATTTTCAAAGTCAATTATGAACACAAGCGACAGGTAGTGGATTTTAGCCGTGTTTTTCAGATTTCAAACAAACTGCTGGTCGAGATAGATGTTGTAATGAACAAAATAACATTATTGATCAGGTCTCTCAGTTATATATAATATATAAAACAGTGCAGTATAGTTCGATATAAAAGAATATAAACTTATGTAATTTAATTGTAGCTCTCTTAAAGACGTTAGATACTTCTAGACCTTGTCTCAGCTGAGAAGCATTGTTCTTTCTACAGTCAGATACATATTTTTCTTATCAGAGATTATTGATGCTTGCGTAAAACGACGAATCAGACAATATATGCGACGAGCAAGTGCAAGTTGATACACACATTCGGCAACGCATAGCAATAAACGACATAGTTCGGTCATAATAGTCGGTCCCTGTGGTTTAGTGGCAAGAGCTTTGTCCTAGCGATCTGGAGACCCAGGTTCAATTACTGGCAAGGTCAGATTTTTTCAACTGAAAAAAGAGATCTTGGGCTGGGTGTATGTTATTTATCGTTGATTTTGTGCACAACTGATTTATTACTTATCATCGAGTTAATCTCGTATGACTTTCACAATTAAGAATATTTGGCGCATTGGCGTAAGCTGTAATGCCAGATATTTAAAAAAATAAAAGAATAATTCAGCAATCTTTTCTAAGGAGATTCACACCACCGAAAGAACAAAAATTCTCTGAAGGAATTTTGCATGTGTCGTTGTTAATACTGGTGTGATACACAATCTTCCTTTTTTTCTGCTTACTGTTTCAACTCTGCTTGGTAAAATACCGAATACGTACCCCCCCTGCTCGTCATCAGTTAAAATAAATAAATAAATAATTGTTCCCTGAAACATTTTTATGAGAACACGCAAGGAGTTTAAAATGAAAAAAATTGGTATTTTTATTTTGATACGTTTTATTGATTGAATATAAATAGGGGATCAGTCCACTATTGCACAAAAGCCATCCCTGCTTATTGATATTTATTTTTAAGAAGGGACAAAGAGAGATTAAGTGACTAAATAAGACCCAATTAAGCCTTGAAATGCTCCGCTATTCCACATACATTCTTCTTGTTTTGATTGAGCATGGTTGAAATTAAAATAGTGTAAATCCGACTCAATGTGTTTTTTGTGTGAAGAGCAGTGACGGCTGGTGACGGGGTGTTGGGGGGTGCAAAGGAAGATTGAATTATTTTTGCAAGAGTTCTTTCCTATTCATGGGATTTTAAAACACTTCTATAGCATGGACTTTCAATTCAGATGTTCGCAATACCAACTGTTTCTCTTCCGTAGTACGGAAAAATAGTTGAATCTTCCTTTTGCACCCCCCAGCACTCCGTCACCAGCCGTCACTGGTGAAGAGAGACTTTAAGTTTATTTACTATATATAAGGCTTAACATTTCTTGTATAACCAGACATATTTATGTAGGTATAATTAGGTAAATCAACATGGCACAGAAAATAGGGTGTATTTTACATTCAGATAGGGGTACTTTAAGAGTTAATGTTACCCTCACGTTGTGCCGTCACATAGTTTACAAAGCTGCTGTAGTAATAGGTAGAGGATACACAAATTTCAGGAAACAGGAAACTATTACAGAGATAAAAAACTTAGCTATTTTGTATGCGCTCCCAAAAGTCTCACACGAATTAAACTTAACTCTGCATTTCTATTCGTTGTGTAATAATTTTATAGTCACTTTTTTATTGGATGGAGAATTCAAAAATAACATCATTTGTTATTAGATCCTTAACATGCATGTCATTTAGTACATCGGTATTTATATGTTTAGTTTTTATTATAATTATCTTGAAAAGATGTGATAAATATTGATAATTTTTAAATATTTTTTTTAATTAATTATTTTTAAAACTAAATATTTGGCATTACAGCTACGCCAATGCGCCAAATATTCTTAATTGTGAAAGTCATACGAGATTAACTCGATGATAAGTAATAAATCAGTTGTGCACAAAAATCAACGATAAATAACATGCAAGATCTCTTTTTCAATTGAAAAAATCTGACCTTGCCGGAATTGAACCCGGGTCTCCAGATCGCTAGAACAAAGCTCTTGCCAATAGACCACAGGGACCGACATTGATAATCATTGTATAATACTATGATTTTCTTTATTCTTTAACTCTAGTTTCATCTGTTCTGGTTTTTAAATGTTGGGCATTCAATACATATTGACTCGATTAATGGAAACAGTTACCTTCAATTTAATAGAACGTATATCGTTACCTTACTTTAAAAAGGTTCTTAATTTGAATTTTTGTCTAAAATGACCTTTTGGTCTGAAAAGCTTGTATGATATAATATTTACCGCATTCTATCATATACATTGAGACGACCAGGGTTTCTCCCTCAATCTGACAGTAACAGACATCATCCTTCCAAGGCGTTCGGTGACGGGACTTAGGAACAGGATGGGAAGAAAGGTATCTCTTGCAAAGGTATTCTCTTTGCCGAAACTCTATCTTAGAGTCGGGCTAGTTTATTCTACACAAAATTAGATTATATTGTTTATAAAACACAGACAAAATTGCAGTGAAAACTACATTTTATAGCGTAAGAAGACCAAAACGATTATATTGCGACTTCCTACCGTCCGAAGGCAGGCACGATGAACGATAACGACTGACTTTATTCGGCTTACGAAGGCGTATTTATACAGTCCGATTCTAGTGTGCAAAAGAGCTCAACCAATCGAAGCGAAGCGTTTGCACCAATCGCGCCTGAGCTTGACGAGAGACGTCGGTTACAAGATTTTGTAACATTTTGTGAATTTATTCGCGTTATATTAATCGTTTAGGTCTTATTATCATTGATTGAGGCGATAATAAGATCGTTCGAGAGAGTCCTGGTGACCTACAATATCCGGTGGTATCAATATGAATTTCAGAATTATATATGATTGAATAACGGAGTTAGCAGAATTCCTGAGTTACACTGCATCTGCACACTTTATTTACTAAATTTATTTGACAAACTTCTAAGATTGTCATCATTATTTCTCAGCAAGATATGTAAAAAAAATTGAAACATTTTTACAAGTGAATTTTAATCAATCGAAACTTCAAACTTCAAACGTTTTATCACCTCCTTCCCAATATAGAGAATAAAACTCTAATGTGAGCATTTCAACAGGATTTACAATGACAACTGATTAGTCCGGTCTCTTAATACGCGTTAACGTACAATGTGACTATTCGGGGACTCGATACTTTTATCTCATAATCGAGTTAAACGAAAGTATTAGAACATTTTTGAGTTTGGCCAAATGAAAATTTGAAATATACATTTTTACTGGCTTAAAACAACAAACAGCTAAAGATTATTATCAAATCGAATTGAGATCAAGATAGCATTGTTTCGGGTAGTTAATGTTTAAATCATTTACGTTTTGTTTTGCGCTACAAATTGAGTTGTAAGATTCTGGTAAATTTAGTTTAGATATTGCGACGGAGGCTGTGTCTAAATTAATTAAATGCTGATTGAAAAATTAAGTTGTCTCTTGATTATATGCAAAGCATGAATCCTAGAACATTTTAACGTACGTACGTGTGTTACCGCAAAGTATAAAGCGAGTCTCATATAACATGTCCAATCTAAAACGCATTACAATAAATTAAGGTTACTAGTTAGTTACCAGACGTCTGGATTTACTTGTAAAAGTCCTCTTTCAAAGGGTTAATATGTGAACATTTATAATAATAAAGAAAATGAATAAAACTACCTGACCCGGCGAACTTCGTACCACCTCAGAATCAAAATATGTTGCGTCAACTTTATATGCGAAACTAAATTCAGTTTTTATTAAGTACAATAAATATGCAAAAATCGAAATGAAAAGTATTTAAATTACAAATTTGAATTGTTTGAATTTGTTTGTACTTGTCAGTTCAAGTAAATCCGTGCACTTAAAATGCCTGAAGATGCCGAAAGGCGAAACCCGGGTCGTTAGCGACAAAACTCATGGAAAAGTAAAAATTCAAACAATTCAAATTTGATTTGAAATTTCATCAAGCACCCTCAGTCAAAATCCTTAATTATTTAAATTACATTGAAATGAATGTTATTCACGTGGCAGCAAGGAATTTTCTTTATTGAAGCGAATCGAAGAGATTCGCGTCGCATTCTTGCCTTACTTTATGTTAAACTATTTGCTGGATAAGTTGCACTCGCAAAAAATCAATTACTTATTCTGCTATTCGTGACGGTGACAAAGCCAGAAAATCAAAGATCGGTCCAGCCGTTCTTGACTTAAGTGGTGTAACTAGCACGGCTTTGTTTTATATATATAATATTTAGATAGAGAGATAAGAACTAAGTTTGTACAAATTAAATCAAAACAGTTATTTTCATTGTAATTATTTAAAAATCTTTAGGATAGAAGTAAAAGCTTTTGGTGGTTGAGTTTTTTAAAATGAATAAATTCGGAAACATGTGTTGATTCAATTAAGATTTTTCTTTTTTCCTGTACGTATTGTAATATATTTTTAAAAGTCATTTTGGCGTCCCACCACCGCCAGTGCTATGCTTGAACATATTTATTCTTAGATCAGATCACCAGCTATGTTTAAATCATTATAGAAAAAACACTTTTCCATATCTTATTTAGTGTACATGTAAGTATCTTCTTTCAAGTTTCCCTTCCTCAATGTAAAAATAATGTAGTGCTAACATAAGCCAGGTCCATGGTGCAGTGGCCAACGTCTTCCGTGACGGACCTCGCGGTTTGTGTTCCTGTAAGAAAAGCTTTTTTCAGTCAATTTATCGATCCTGCTTGAATTCATCGGTGTTGTTAAAAGCTGCTTTCCATCCTACCGATCTCAAAACAATGGGGCGTAGCGAGGACGATTAACCTATCATTAGTCCTGTTTATTTCTCGTGTCCTTTCAATCCCCTACTCTTAAAAAAGAGGTTGATCAACTGAGTGACGAAAAGTAGTCTTAGAAAATACGAGACTTATGAATATAATTAAAAACTTCACGTTGGGGGCGGACACAGTTAAAAAAAAGTGCCAACATAATTGAAACATCAGTTGATAATGCTCACCATGTGCGAAACCGGTCCTGATCTAATAAATTTAATGTAGAATAAGTACTAAAAATATCTTATTATTTTTAACGTAATGCCATTACAACAAGTATTGACAGTGAACACCTTAAAAGTATAATAGAAACCGTTTGCAAATATCAAATTCTTAATTCAAATATAGCCAAGAATATGATATTAAAAAGAACGAAGACAAAATAAAATCGGGACAACAGCGTGCATTAAAAAAAATACAACATTCATATACTCAATAATTATGAAGTTTCCTTCATTGTTTATGATTTTGGTTTTTATGTTATCCTGCGCTTTGCTTTTTTTATTACCTATAAAACAGCGTTATGTGGAAAGCACTAAAAACTTTCTTCTCATAAATTCTTCCTCTTTCTTTGTTGTTTGATATAACATTGCTATTTATGTGTATATATTGACACCGCCTTATGTGGTAGGTCATCAGAACTCTCTCGAACGATCTATTGTTCACCTCAGTCGATGAGTCAATCGATATCAAGAAATAAATTCATTCTTATAATATATTGCAATCTAGCGATGCAATGTAGAGTTATTTCAATTTCTCTTATCTCTTGACGCCCGACAATGCATGTGCTTCATAAAAGATCATAAGGCGATAAATCATCCCTTATCAGCGGGCGCATGTGTTAACGATTTTGAAACGGCCATTGTTTTTTCTTTCTAAAGTAACCGTTTGTTTTCATACAGCAGTGAGAGATTGGACTGCATTGAGAATGCACGCGCCTAATCCTCTCCCTCAGAATTAAATTCGCGTCAAATTCCTGATATCTTCTTCGCTATCGTAATATTTGTGTGTTGTATAACGTCTGTGTAAACTATAAACAATTAAATAATGGATGCTAACCGCAACCACATAACGCTTTGAGATCATATTTTCTTTAAAGAATTCCATGTTTCTCCTACTCCGTTCACAAAATCCCTCTTCCTGAGGCTGATAGGAGGCTCCTTCCAGATTTACGGAGGAGCCGGAATAAAGGTCTTCTCAATATATAACATAAATAAATTACGTTATCGAGCCTGTGGACCAAAAGGGAGTATGGTTCAATATACAATTCTTCATGAAACAGAAATGAAAATAAACAACAAACTTCCGTTGATATTATTTCAAGTTTTTGCATATTCAAGATTAAATGTGTATGCTTATTGCAGTTAGTTGTTTCAATGTGATAAGATCAATAATTTTCATTAAAAATCACCCGCACGTTTTTCGTCTATGGGTTTTAAGACTTTCACGTTTGCTATATAAGTATGTATATGTTCAACCAGGGGGGGGCAAACTTTTCGGATGGAGAGCCAATTAATTCCATGAATTCAAAATGAGATTTAGAGAGATCATTTTTAGATATACACCCGATCCTTAATAACGCGATACATTGGTTCCAGAAACTGGCGCACATACAATAATCGCGTTAAAAAAACCTTTATTTCATAGAAATTGTTAAATGAAGTATCAAAAATATATGAAAAAAACAAAATTCGTTTTTCAAATTCTCGCAATTTTTTTTTATGTACCGTGTCATTGATGCTAGTATTAACAATTTTTTTTTTATAACAATTTTTAATTTTAATTAGAAAAAAAATATTTGCCATTACAGCTTACGCAAATGCGCCAAATATTATTAATTGTGAAAGTCATACGAGATTAACTCGATGATAATTAATCAATCAGTTGTGCACAAAATCAACGATAAATAACATACACCCAGCCCAAGATCTTTTTTTTTTCAATTGAAACAAATCTGACCTTGCCGGGAATTGAACCCGGGTCTCCAGATCGCTAGAACAAAGCTCTTGCCACTAGACCACAGGGATCGACAGTATTTTTTGTTATTCTTATTTATTTTTTTTTTTATCAATAACTTCAATTCTTCTTTCATCTGTTCGCCGAGAAAAGCTAATCTTCTCAAATTTAAATTCTTTCTTTTTTTCAACGAGATCTGAAAAGATACATTTAAGAAACAAAAGAATCTTCAAATTTTATTGGCTTCAATATTTTTTAAAAAGAAGTTATTCTTACTCAGAAATACGATCAATGATGGGCCGCAGTTTGCCTTTCATTGCTCTATACATTTCCAGTAAAGGCTTGGAATCCTTGAGTATAAAACCATTGAAATCTCGACTGATCAACGCTTGTTCTTTTCGCACAAAACATGTTTTTTGTTGCGGACTATTTTTTCAGATTTAGGGGGTCGTGACATGAAAATTTTGAGAAACACTGATCTACACCAACTTAAGCACCGTTTTTCCCATTATGATATAAATTTGATTAAAAAACCGATATTGAAATACAGAAAAATAATTTGACTAAAAAAAGCCGCGCTGTCAAAACTGTGACTGTATTATGCCATTTTGAGAAGTTAAAAAATACATTGTAATTCTCTTAACGCCAGTGCTACCAAAAGGGTGGTCCGCGGTCAAAACACTTAATGAATATAGGTGTTTCAGTCTTATAAGTCATCATTTTACAAATTGAATCCAGATCTTTTTTAATTGCAATACAAACAATGCTACCGTTTGTTCCGATTTATTTATGTGAGACTTGAAAGAAGAGTTCTCAGCCATTCATTTAATAGAGACATCACATAAGAGAAACGTAAGAGTGTGGATATTCATAAACAGAGATCGTATTTCTTTAAAAAAAAACATGGGTATAAATCCTTTGTCTGGTCCTTGGTGCAGTGGTCAACGTTGTTGGCTTCCGTGACAGACCACCCGAGTATGATTCCCGAGTCGATTAATCGATTCTCTTTGTGTTAGTGTTGCGTTGTTCCCAACCACCACCCGCCACGGCCGTACGTTCTGGTTTCAGCAGACGTGTCCCGTGGCGTAACAACGTGAAGCGTATCTGTTCAGTTTTGATCGCAGGAATTGTCCGAGAGCAGAAGCTCGGGTACTTGGAGGCTTGCACTTAAGTGTGCTGACTGTTTCTATCATTTAAGTTTAAAATATTAAAAATGCAAAACAGTGAAATGACTCTAGTTTACGATCGCGAAGCGGGGGGACTATACGAATAGGTCCGCTCTGTTGCCGTACGACGCCGCAAATTTGCTGAAGGCCGCGTAATTCAATTTACTAGCCACCAAGTCCGCATGTCCCGTGGGTCCGACAGAATGTCTTACCACCTTGAGCAACTCTTCTCTTTCTCCCGACATTAATGGACAATCCCTAGAGAGCTATTGGCTAACCACTAGACCTGTTCTAGTTCCCGTATCCTTTCCATATCTAATCTTTGAAAAGAGAGGCTGAGCAACTGATTAACAAGCAGTTACCGTAACTGTTTATGTCAGAGTTTATGTCAATATTTTAAATAAATATTGACATAAGCTCCGTTAAGAGTCTATAATCTATATGCCCCAAGTAGGGTGCGGAAATGGTAAACAAAATAAAAATATTTCACTTTTTTAAGTCACCTCAATGCTGAAAATATAATATATACCGGTTCGCGTACTAAAAAGTTTTAGCCGCACTGCTTCGCGCCACTGTGGCTTATAAAACTTGTGCTGTATCTTTCGCATCAAATTTTATTTCCCTGTTGCTATGGGAGCTCCCGCGAAAGTGAATTATTATCATAGTGACGCGATACGGCATGACGATGCAAATTTTTTCCACTTCTGCTTAATGTTGTATCAACAATACATTTTTTTCTAAAAGAATACAATACTATTCTATTATTAGCATAATAAACAAAATTATAGAGTGTATAAATATAATATACAGTGGTACCTCAAGATACGAGTTTAATTCGTTCCGTAACCTGGCTCGTATCTCAAAGCAATTTTTCCCTTTGAAATTAATTGAAATGACATTAATCCATTCCAGCCCTCAAAATGTGGCGTTGTGGAGCAGTTTTGTCTTACGTATGTGATTTGTCGGTTGTGCGAAAGAGATGGAGCGAAGTATGTTGTTTATGATAGGTACATAGCATTTGACAGTCGAAGTAGAATACAATACCAACACAGATATACATATACAGATTTGCTACCAATACATTCATATGCACCCCTTCCACACGTACGCAAAGCGTACACAGATACCCGGCCATTCTTCGTATCTCAAATGTTGCTCGTATTTCATATCTAAAAATGTATTTTTCTACGAGAACTGATTGTTACTCAATTGCTCAACCTCTCTTTTTCGAAGAGAGTAGGGGATAGAAAGGATACGAGGACTCAGACAGAACAAGTAGCTAGCTAATCGATCTCGCTAAGCGTCGCTCAATGGGATAGGAAAGGTGGGAAGGGATATTCAACAACACAAACACCCATGCCTTTTGAACAGATTAATCGACTGAAAAGAGAGGAGACATGGTAACAATCAGGGCTGTGGGGTCGGAGCCGGAGTCGTGGAGTCGGAGCTTTTTGGCCGGAGTCGTACCAGGAGTCGGAAATTTTGAATAGTTTGAACTTTTTATTTTTGCATTTAATATGTCAAATTTGCCTTTTGGTCGCATTGATAGGGTTGATATTTAATTAAATATGAAAATTATTTTTTTTACCGACTCCACAGCACTGGTAAAAATAAATAAATTATCAAACACATAACATTCCCTATTGCCGTATCTTTATTTTTTACATTTAAAATAGTCTTATAACGACAGTGTAAATATCTTCATGGTCGAGAGATCCAAGGAAAATAAAAAGACCCACGTCTGACACAATAATATATGAGAGTTTTTGCGCAGCTATCTTTCGGAAAATTCCCTTCTCGCATCCTTTTTGGGCGACGTGAGGACAAAGGTTTTCGTGAGGCAATGTGCGCAGACAGATGAGAGCTTTTTGGCGAGTTATGAACTTTTATGCTTTCCCTTTATCTCCATTAACGAGGCACACTTTCACAAAGGCTGGACGTTATGTGTCTGTTTTGAGTTGGGGTCATCGGATGAAATAACTAAATGACACATACCCGGTACACGCTCATAAAATGTCAAGAAATTTTATATTATAAGCAGCATAAGAACTCCTTGAGGAGTTTATATCAACATTAACGTCGGTCCCTGTGGTCTAGTGGCAAGAACTATGTCCTAGCGACCAGGGGGCCCGGGTTCGATTCCCGGCAAGGTCAGATTTTTTCAATTGAAAAAAAAGATCTTGGGCTGGGTGTATGTTATTTATCGTTGATTTTGTGCACAACTGATTCATTATTTATCATCGAGTTAATCTCGTATGACTTTCAAAATTAAGAATATTTGGCGCATTGGCGTAAGCTGTAATGCCAAATATTTTCATTTCATACAGTCATTTTAAAAAAAAATATTCTAAAAAAATAATTAAATTAATTAAGGATTTCGACTGAGGGTGCTTGATGGAATTTCAATATCAAATTTGAATTGTTTGAATTTTGTATTTTTCCAAAACCTTTAGCCCGTGGCCCCGCAAACAAAAGTAATAAGACGTTGAACATTTTGGACAAGGGAAAAGAAACTCGAGTGGAAAGGCATTATGTTTGAATAAAAGAAACACTTACAAAATCTGGATCGGTTTCGCTCGTCCGAAAAAAATACGAGCGAAGCCGGTTCTGATCTATATGATATTATTTATACGCGGAAGAAGTGAGAAAAAATTTGTTTCCATCATGAGGTGACAGTCAACACCTAAAAAGTGACATTATCATTTTTTCTTACGATTACTATCAATTGAAATTTGCGAGAATTTATTAATTTTAAATAGCAACATAGAAACAGTGAATTTAATGTAAAACTAAAGTTGGTTATCCTGTACCTGAAATATTATTTAATATTTCAAAGACAAGATTTTAAGATGTATTTTATTTTCAACACTTTACGAGGTATTACAGTCGAGATCTTTCAAAAGGCGTGTGAATTCTTGAAAGAAAATGGAATTTTCACTGTTTAAAAGTTTAATGGCAGTTAAAATAAAGACGGAGACCTGGGGCGCCTTTCCCGCCCACGCCGAAAGTGGGCGGCGCCCTCAATACGCGATAGGAATATATTAATCAGACCAGCTGATCGCAATAAAGGACGGAGGGTCGATTCTATAATATAACGACAGGAAACTATCATGTCTTGCGAGAATGGATAGAGAGGTCGATACGTCTTTGAGATTGGATTGCTCGTAACGGTACGATTCAAGAGTGAGATTTCAATAAATAAAATACAGTAAATCACCTTATTATTTTATTCAACCGACATTGGAGAGAAAAATTTAATTGGAATCGATTAAAATATCTCGTTATAGTAAATATGATTTTATAATAAAAATCGGCATTAATTAACAGTAAAAAAATTTTGGGTGTGTGTTTGTGTTGTTGAAAATCCCTTCCCACCTTTCCGATCCCAAAGAGCGACGCATAGTGACAGCGATTAACTAATCACTAGTCCTGTCCTATTCCTCGTATCCTTTTCATCCCTACTCTCTTCGAAAAAGAGGAGTTGAGCAACTGAGTAACAAGCAGTTCTCGTAGAAAAATATATGTTGATATAAACTCCGTAAGGAGTCCATATGCTCCAAGTTGGGAGCGGACATGGTTAAAAAATAAAAGAAGTATTATTTAATAATATCCTTAATAAGACAGGTTGCTCGCCACTGCTTACTTCATTTCCAATTATGGGATAAACCCTTCCCAATTGATTGCATCTCATTAATTAATATGTTGTACTATAATTATTTGGTTACTTTTTTTTGATTATATAACCTCGCCTCCTTGCTTCCTGTAAAAAGGAAAAATCGCAAACTCCATTTTGTAATTTTATCATTTTAAAATATAAAAATCAATCTGGTTTTATTACTTAGACAAACTTTGCGATAGTAAATCCGAAGATGCCTCTGGAGTGCGAAACACGTGTCACAATTAGTAACCCAATACGTGGAACAATTAAAGTTATTAAATTTTTAAGATTAGGAAACGTTCTATATTTAAAAAAAAAATGATCGGTTGTGGGCAGGGTAGGAACTAAAACGTCAACTCAATCCATGCATTTGAGTACGAATCCACAAAAGGATGACTTGAACCAACGACCACGCCATCGATTCAGTAAAAACAGGTACGTTTTCTATTCGACTACGTGCTCTTTAGATCAGTGTTCTTCAACCGGTGATCCACAGCCTGGTAGAAAGTATTTGTGCCCCAGCAAACAGTAAGCCAAATAATCATTTATTATAAATTCAAACACTTAAAATGATTGATTTCAAATTAATCCCACAAATTATTTATCGAAATTTCCAAATTATTATCTGGTCTACATAATTCATTGAAACTCGTTTACATCAAAATTTTCGATTATTCATATAGATTACGTTCATAACAATTAAACTTAGTGATCTAATTTTATTTTTTTACGTCAACGATAACAACTGTTTACTGCGCGTCAGTTCAAGTACATTTGTGTACTTGAAGTGCACGAAGATGCCGAAACGTGAAACCCGGGTCGCTAACGACAAAACTCATGGAAAAGTACAAAATTAAAACGATTCAAATTTGATTGATTGAGTAGGCATTTACTTGGTAGAACTCCATTATAATACGGAAAGAAAAATAACAATGTATTTTAATTCTACATAAATTATTTTAAATATTTGTTGATAGCTATTTCGGCTTACGCCTTCGTCAGAACTGTGTTTAAAACGTGTATTAGAGATAGCTTATATACCCTTTGCTAGACAGGGTGCCTCCTACATAATCTCTTTCTGTTGAAACCATACCGACGTCACATGAAAGAATTTAAATAAGTTTGATTTATTGGTCTAAAGTAATGGTGGGAAACAATAATTTGGGTATTTTGGGGTTCGTGTGAAACCACTTAAAATCTGCAATTTCTAAGTGCATCTATTTTAAATTGTTTTAGGTTTATTGTTTGTTAATGGTTTTAACAGAGGTGAGCTATTAATTGTGATCTGATCGTTAAGAATTTCATTGGACTGATTATATCTATTAATTTCAAGCTGTTCCAATGCATTCAGTTTTAGGCCCTTATTGCAGGAATGTAAACGAATCGGGACCGAATTCGGATTATGTGCTAATTCTATAAGGTGATTTGCATATTGTGAATCAGTTTTTCCAATGTTAAAGGATCTAACATGTTCGTTTGCGCGAATGGAAATCTTTCTACCCGTCTGTCCGACATATACTAAATCACATGTACCGCAAGTCATCTTATATATACCGCTTCTATCAAGTTTATTAATCCTGTCTTTACTATTTCTAAGATGTGTACCTAAGTTATTATTAACTTTAAATGCTACATTTACTGAATTTTTAATCTCGTGGTGAATTTTTTCGCTAATACTCCCTAAGTAGTTAATTGATTTAATGAAGCGGTTTTCTTGTATTAAGTTAGGGTAAATAAGTTTTCTAGCTAGTTTTAAACGTTTTTATATAATAAGTTTGTTATCACCTTTTTCTCATAGCCATTATTCAAATTTGATATTGAAATTCCATCAAGCAATTTTCGTCGAAATTCTTTATTAAAAAAATATGAAATAAAACCATTATTTTTTCCTTTTTTTTAACCGGTTCCGCAGGTGTAAAAAGGTTGGGTAACACTGCTTTAGATAATAGATAGTAGAATTGTCACTGAGCTCGAAAAAGTGCTAGATTTTTCTTTCTGACTTTGACATTTCCGATCGAAATGAATTCCACCGGCGTTTTCATTAGATTGAATCCATCGGAGTTATCCAACCTTCATTTCCGCAATCAGCATTCAATATCCGGCGATGAGTGTTGACTATTGGCTTTTCCCAAACACGAATGTTTGCCGCCACTCGAAAAAATTTCAACCACAAATAATAGAATCAACAAGTTACCAACCTGACAAGATTTAGAGTCAAATATTATTTACCTTTTTTTTTTACGACTGGCAATAAATTGTAATTTTGACAGCTGTTCTATTGTTTGAATATATTTGAAAAAATTATTGGCTTTTACACTGTTAATGTTTCTTTCGTACAAGAGATTTTTTATACCATTTTAGGCTAGTTTTTGGACATTATCTTCTTTTCTGCTGTCAAAAATATTTAATAATAAACTATATTCACTTGATTCTCTTGTTTTCGACGGGACATAAGTTAATTAAAAAGTATTTAATTAAAAGAATTTAAGTGGTGAATATGAAGGTTCCATTACGCGTCAATGCGTTGGGCGATAGTAAATTTTGGTTGCTACATATATACACGAGTTCGAAACCATTGACGGAATTTCTGATGTTTAAAAATTGGGCTTGGGTATCAATAGGTAGGTAGTTCTCCCAAAGCTTTGTCCTTAATTCTTAGACAATTTATTTTTAGCCATTTCCCTACTTGGAGCATATAGATTATAGACTCATGGAATTTATCTCAACATATGTTTTTCTACGAGAAATACTTGTTGCTCAGTCGCTCAACTTCTATTTTTCAAAGAGAGTAGGGATGGAAAGGATACGAAGGATAGGACTGGACTAGTGGTTAGCTAATCGCTGTCACTATGCGACGCTTTTTAGGATGGGAAAGGTGGGGAGAGATTTTTTAACAACACAAACCCCATGCCTCTCAGCGGAAACGATTTATCGACTGAAAAAGTCTGTTCGTACCGGGAATTGAACCCGCGGTCCAACACTGTGGCCAACGACGTTGACATATGCACCGCGGACCTTTTATTCTTACTCTCTAAAATAGATGTTGATTAACTAAATAAAATCCAGTCAAAAGCTTTTGATCAGGAACTCCATTAGAATTTAATACTATTCACATTAGAAGCGGACATAGCTATTGAAATTAATCAGCTATATTAGATGTAAAATACATTGTTGGTTTGATATTTCATAGTATTTGATTTTGCGGTCAAATTTGGCTAAAATGAATTGTTCAATCAAGAACTATTAGAAATAAACAGAAACAAAGCTCAGCTTAGTAGCTTACCAATTTTAAACGAACAACTTAATCTTCCAAGTTCGTCATTGTTATACCCCTTTAAATAATTATCATTTATTAATAATTCAAACACTTACATACTATCATTAATTGTTAATTCAAAATCTTGTCAATAATAGGTCGGATAAAACCCTACATTTTTTTAAAGATATTCCTATGTTATGTGTAAGTCTCAATAATTATACCAAACTCACTTAAATCACTGAAACTCGTTTCAAAAAATTTTCGCTCATTTACATTTTAATAGTAATTTAAATTAGTGATCTACTTTAAATATTGTATATAAACGATACAAACTGTTTACTGTGCGTCAGTTCTAGTATATCCGTACACTTGAAATGCCTGAAGATGCCGAAAGTCGAAACCCGGGTCGTTAGCGACACAACTCATGGAAAAGCACAAAATTCAAACGATCCAAAATTGAAATAAACTGGTTTTAGTATAGGTGTTTTATGAAAATTATATAATAAATATTTATTTTATGATAAATTTTCCCGTTACAAAAAAGATACCTGAATTTAATAATACATAAATAAAGTGCCGCTTACGCCCTTTGTGCTTTGCAGGGCTGCATAATCCTTTTATAAAGTAGCTACTTGATGTAAACGCGTTAAAAGTTCCTCTAAAAACCACCCGGTGAACTTTTGAAAACAATGGAAGCTTTAAAAATCGTGGCGCCGGAAAAGCACCCTCGTCCTTTTCAGCGCTTTCTCTCGCATTTCACAGAGCGTCTAAAGTGTCGGCCCCCTTTTGGGAATTTATTGCTTCACCGCTCGGCCCCGGACCAAGGAAAATAATTACTAAGCAGTATACGAAACAATGTGTATTATATTAAATTTTAAATTATATTTTCAACAGTACTATATAACACAAGAAGTAGAGACACCAATTATTCAACATCTCAACTACTCGAGTATTGAGAAGTAAACTTTTAAAATACTCGAGTAGTTTCAAATGCACCAAAATATATATGAAAATTCAAATTTGTCTACATATATTGTTTTTTTATTTAGATTATTTTTCAATATTTTATTTAGTCTCTTGCCATCATAATCTTGTCATTGATATAAAAATTCAGCATAACCCAAAAAAAAGTAACAAAAGAACGCAACTTAATTTATATTTATTAGTAAATAAAATTTGGTCAATAAATCTATATTTATAAATTACGAGTATTATTCATGTATTTTTCAAAATACTCAAGTATCTAGAACTTGAAAAATGGTCGAGTATTATCGAGTATCAAGTATTCGATACTCGAGTTGGAGTCTCTAATCGGAAGATTACCGAAGAAATTTAATACTGTTTAATACTATGATGAGATAAATTATCAATAAGTATAAAATTCCACAATAATAATATAATAAAGTTACTAAACCACTTTGAATTGATGTTATCGTATATACCAGGGCTTACCAGACTTTTTGAGAAACGGGCCGGATTTAATTTTTTTTAAACTTGGCGGGCCGTATGACAAATAAATTTGTGTTGGAAACCAATTAGAATATTAATTCATATGTTCAAATATAATTATATAATGTACTTTCTATCGGAATTTATAATAAAAATATGTATTATATTTTATGGGTTCCAACGCTGTCGTATCTTCTAGGTACTAATTGATGAATTGAAATACAGTGGAACCTCGATCTTACGTTCTCGCATTATACGTTTTCCCGCGTGGTGCGTTCATTTTCGTTAGTCCCGGCATTTAGTTCACATATTAAACTTTCCCGCATTCATCGTTTCCCGCATTAAACGTTTGTTTTATACGGTCCCTTGAAAAACGTAGAATCGGGGTTGCACTGTAAATAATTGTGCATTCACAACCAAAACATGAAATTTAAAAAAAATATTTTTCTTATTTGAAAAATCTATTTTCAAAAATCGAGAATTTTTGGAGAGCCGTATGATAATCTCAGGCGGGCCGTAGTCTGGTGGCCGTTGATTTAAAACATCAGACAATTCCAATTCTGGTCTAGAAGTTTGTTTTGCCGATGATTCAGTAGCACTCGCTTCAACTTAAAACTTATACAGTGTTGTCCGTTTAAAACCTTCCTGAAGTAATCAATCACATATCGTTGAATATATTTATATTTTGGTTCACTATAGTAACATTTCGAAGCCAGTTTTCGACCACTTTCAAGAATAAAGTAAAAAAGGTTAAGTCTTGATTCGTCTCTGTACTTCATATAGAAGAAAATTCCAAAGGCGCTACCGTTATCTGATGAAGCTTACAACATTATTTACACGTGGTAATATTTTTCCCCCTTTTAATGGCTTTTCCTAGAAAAAAGCCCATATACCTCTACCATTTTCTTTCCTTTTAACCTCATTGCGTCACTGTTGATCGAAATCAAATTTAAAGTATATTGTGATTCGAAATATATTTGAGTCGTAAAAAAACAACGTTTTATACTTTTAAATTCTTTATAACATTTTACAATCAATAATATTCTTTATTTACATTGTAAGAGATTATCAGTAATTGAAATCAATGAAAGGGTTAACCTTTAAATATATATTGACCCCTAAACAAGTATTGTACAACTTTGTTATAGCATGATTTTTATTATGGCTTTCTAACGCTTATTATTAACGACAAAAAGGTTAAATAAATAAATGACTTTTAAATTGTATCCAGTGACGATGCCTGACAGTATGGCCACGACTGATCTTGATTTGACGATTCATGTCAAGTCATGCTAGCTTTCCCCTAATCAATATTGAAATTTGTTTGGTTATAGCAGACATGTTGTTGAAGTGACATCTGTCAAATTTTTTGTTAATTCTTAAGTTGTGTACGGCAAATCACCATGGAAGGTAATAGCGTTGAACAACGTGTGCAAATCATCAAATTTTATTATCAAAGTCACTGCTTCGTTTGAGAAAAGTTCGTCTCTAATGATTTTAGCGTTGAGTCTCATTTTTGGATGAATTGATATGTGAAAATGAAAAATTGTCGGATTTGGGGCTATTCCAATCCATACGACATATGTACACCATCACTAAATGCATCCCGATTAAGTCACCGTTTTGGTACGGATTTTGGTCTGGCGAAATCATCGGTCCATACTTCTTCCAAAATGAAACTGGAATTGCAAAAACCATCAACGGTGAGCTACAGATCGATGATAAGCTACATCCTGTGGCCTAAACTGGATGGTATAAATATCAACAACATGTGGTTCCAACAGGACGGCGCTACATGTCACTTAGCACATGCCACGATGGAAATTGTACACGAGCGAACGTCCTTATTGAAAGACCATATAGATGAGAGACTTGTGGGATACCTGAGCCAATTTTTAGTGATAAAAATCTTTCGAGGGGGGCTTAAAAACTGACTGTAGCACCCTAGAGCTTTTGTTATCAGATACTGTGATTAAGTTTACTGAGACTCATTATATCAACACGAGCGATTCATAAAGCAGATAGTTTTGTCCCTGGAGTGAAATTAAATATACTTGCTCAGCACTGCCTCTGGCACCAACCTATTAAGAATGAATTGTGTTTCTCCCAGCGTGAAACTATATCCAACTTTTGCTAGCTTTTATGATGAGAATATCGATTCTGTCGCAATTGCAGAAAAAGGAAAATTTATTTTTCTTTTTATTACTTTTAGTTGGCAAATTGCATGATAAAAATAATGAAGCAACTATCAAAATAAGTTCGTTCAGTGGCTGCAAATAGAAATGTAGTTTTAGAGATTTGTAATATAATAAACGTTATGGTTATTTTTTTGTTGCTGTCTGCTTCACATTGTGATAATCATAACAGTTAAAGTTTTAATGGGTGTTTTGACACATTTAATCAAGGTTTCTCAAACTATACTATATACAGTGGAATCCTGATCTAACGATCTCGCATTAATCGTTTTACCGCGTGGTTCGTTCATTTTCTATAGTACCAGCATTTCTTTTGCATTAATCGTTCCCCGATTTATCGATTTCCTTGATTTATCGTCTAAAAATTATGGTCCCGTCACACATTTTATCCCGATTGACAGTTTTTGTTGAATATTTTCATAGGCACAATTGACCCCATCCAATCGGTTTGTAGAAAAAAAACTGCAAGTCGTGCAATTGCTAACGATTCATGGCCATAATGTTTCCGGTGATGACTCACCTACTGAGCATCGGTGTCTTCTGTGGAAGAAGACGGTGGAAAACGCAATAATGAACCTGAAATTTAGAGAACTGTTATTGGTCTTAGAAAAAATATAAATATTTGTCCACTCCAAGGATATAGATGAATCAATTAAATATGCCAATTTGATGGGTCTTTGTTAAAAGTGCCAAACTGCAATGAAGCAACGTGGTATTAAGGACTTTGAAAAAAAATGATTTTTATAGGTATATAAGAAAGTCCAATAATTTTTTTTTTCTAAAGTTATACTTTTGTTATTTCGTATTATAAGCTTTCTCGCATTTATAGTTCCTTGAAAAACGTCGAATCGAGGTTTAACTGTATTGAATTTACGTCACCAATATTATGGAAAGTGTGGTGCGGGCTTTGGCGACACATTAATTTCATTTTGTGTATTTTTAAAACACATAATACATCAAAAATGAATGTGATACGATCTAGGCATTAGTTTAAAAGCATTTCCAATAAGTGATATTTGTATTGAATAATGGATCACTGGAGCGGTAGATCTAGGTCAGTACAAAACTAATATAGTTTATGCAATGCTCTGGCCGATAATATTAAGTGAAACGAAATTTTGTGTTTACTAATGGAAGCACAGTTACACTTTAAGCGCAAAGAGCCAAATATAAATTGCAGAACGATTTGAAAACAATTGTTTTACTAGCACGATTGTTTTTAGTAAATTGATAAAATGTTTTAAGTATTTATGTTCGTACTAGGCTGAGAATGTCTCCGGAATTAAGCTTGAGTAAATATTTCCGTGAGTCACGTCGCCGGAGTGGTTAATCCTTTTGGGTGTATTCCCATTTTCTTAGCTTGTTTTTTTTTATGAATTGATCCCGTGGCATGGGTATTTGTGATGCTTGCACTTCTTTCCATCCTCCTGTTACCTGGTCATAAAAACGCCGGCGCAAATAAAGCTTTTATTGAGCCTTGTACTTACACTACATCCACAGCTTCTTTTTGAATAGAGATTTAAAAAATGACTAACAACCAACCCTCATAAAACTTTTGGTAAAAAAAAAATTGTCTCAATTTTGTTTTCATAAAAACTTTTCAAGCAAATTTTTCGCATTTTCAATGGCCTCTTTTAGCAAATTATGACATACAATCACCTTATTTTTGAGTAGATAAACATCATAAATCTGGAACAAGCTTACACAGCGATTAAATACTCCACAGAGAGACAAGCTCCGAAATCCGTAGATATTAAAGACCCTTTATATTCCGCTGGGGTTGCTTTTTACTACCCTTATGCGAGCAGAAAGCCCGCGGTACCTGCTCCATTAGAGATCTTGCGCGTTGTAATTATAGACTAACGACGCTTCTGGTTGGGCCGCCCGTCCACTTATCCCAGCACGCGACTAAAAGATGCAGCGCACTGATAGGTGTGGGCCGTTACCGCAGCTTTGCACGTGATTTGAAACATGCGAGTGAGATGGTTGCATTTGAGCGCGGCAGTTTCCAGTTCCGATCCGATTCGCGGGTTGCCTGAATTTACGTCAACTCTGTACCGCTGAGTGTGGTATAAATAAGCGGTTCAAATTATGTCCGAAGTTGTCTAAACTCCTCAAGTTTACGTAAACATTACGAGCAATTCTTGGTAAGACAAGGTAATCATTCTCGTAAGTGTTTTCCCCACACAAAGCCCTCAGCTGACAGAATCTCTTAAAAATTCAATACTTAGCTAGCTTAAATGCGGGAAAGGGAAAAAAAATACTTAGTCTGTATACACTCTATAGCAAGAAACATACACAGGAAACTAGGAGGTTGCCTAGCAGACTCCACATATAGTTTCGCCAGGAAAGTAAAGGTAGGAAAAAAATGTGCGAGGTAGTCTGTCAGGTAAGTTGTCTTAATATGCACATGTTATGGATTTAATAAAACACTTTATTAAGTTATAGATGTTCCACTTTATATTATAACATAAGTTATACGAACAATATTATAACAATTCACTTTGAATAGAAATCAGAATACAGAGAAGATGTTAAACTTAGCTACTGGACCTGTAGATCAGTACTGTGATAATTTAAGTAAGTATTCGTTTATATATATGTAGATAAAAAGGTTATTGTTGTATTGATAGTACCAATCACTGTTGAGGCTTAGTTTATGATAGTGTCTTATTTTAATACATGTTTATTGATCTTTAGTTATCATTATTAAATCTTTACATAATATAACGAGAATTCATAGTCCAAGTAAATAGAATAAATTATAATTATGGCATATCATTGTTTCTCAGTATTTAACATAGATAATGTGACGTATACATAAAGTGACCATATGTCCCGTTTTGAACAGGACCATCCCATTTTTAGGTAGCCTGTCAACACACGGTAACAATTTATAAAAAAGTGCAAAAAATTGTCTTTCGTAATAATAATTTGAACCATAAAAACTTTAGAGTAATCATTGAATACATTTTATGCTTGCCCTGAATAAATGCACCCGTAGAAAGAGTCTTTTCATAGATGAATAAGTTGTGGACGACAGAAAAAACACAATTACAAGTCGGAGTACTTAAAATATTGTTAGTTTAAATAATTTTTAAAAAATCCTGCCATGAATTCCATTCTTATTTAAAAGCAAACCCCTTAAGAAATTTTTTTCATCAGAAAAATATAAAATAACATAATTTTTTTCATATTTGAATTATTTATTCTTGTTATTTTCTTTATCAACGTTCCTTTTCTTTTTACTAATACATAAAAACTATGAAAAAATTCGTGTTTTCTTGAATATACATACTATTTAAGTAAAAATTTGTAGATGTCCCGTTTTGAGGACAAAAATAAATGGTCACATTACGTATACATAATAACTCCCTTCTAAAAGAATAAACTAATAAGTATCATAAATGATTGATTGAGTAGGCATTTACTTGGTAGAACTCCATTATAATACGGAAAGAAAAATAACAATGTATTTTAGCTCTACATAAATTATTTTATATATTAGTTCTGACGAAGGCGTAAGCCGTAATAGCTATCAACAAATATATAAAATAATTTATGAAGAACTAAAATACATTGTTATTTTTCTTTCCGTATTATCATAAATGAGTTTATTTATATATTTTGGTTAACCTGGCAATACGCCTTACAGAGTTTGAAGAATGGTATCTGGATTATTTACATTAGATACATCGGTTGATTCTAGGTCTGCAAAATTGTAAAGGACATTTCTTATAGCATAATTTATAGTTTATACAATAGTTAGATCATCATACATATTGAAATTACATAAATAAAGTATTGATATGTTGACATATGTTGTTTGAATTTACGTTGATTTATTAAATTTATCGGAAATTTAGATGATTTTATGTGAAATGAAAAAAGATGTAGATTTTCTAATTCAGCATTGGCATAATGTAATGATTGTAAAGCAGGAAAAGAGATAGTTTTATTTATTTTATTCTTTACTAAAATCATCAGTTAAATTTTTTACATCTAGAATAAATACATCACACTTTTAGGTTAGGTTTTATACATTTTCAGTTGTCAGCATAACATTTTAAGAATAACCTTTACATTCAGTATTCCTACGTTATACAAATCAATATTGTAAACCTTAGAATAACAACTAAGTGTGATATATGAAGGTTCTGATAAAACATATATCCATTGGTTCTTTGATGACACTTTGTACCAAATATAAATTTTTCAAAAGTTTGTTGCACAATACAAGATTTGGGTACGTTAACGGAATTTTATTAATTCAGTTTCACAAATTGGCTTAGAGCTACTTGTACATATATAGTAAATTCATTTGTTCACAAATAAAATCATTGAGATTGTTTATAAACAAATTCTAAAGCTTGTAAAAGAGTATACTGTGTTTTTATAGTTGAATAAGCAAGATATTTTTGAGATGAATGAACAGAAATGAAACCATTTAGAGTGTAGACGGGTAACGAAACTAGTTGATAGTAAATTTAAATATTTCGTGTACTAGCACATGTCATGTTTGGAACACCGGATTTTGAAAAATAATTTATTTGCGTAATGCATTGATGACAGCATCGGATATAAAATATTGTTTTGTAATGCGTTTAGAGAATTAAAAATATCAAGGAACAAAACTGTAGCGCAGTAATGGTGATAAATAATGAGTGCCAAATACATACAATTCTAATATTGATCCTTGCATCCTGGAAGGTAGTGGAATTGTCATCAATAATAACGGTATATATTTCCATTAACGTGTCCTCATTTTGACAATGTATGATAAAAAAAATGCTCCTTTTATGTTCTGTGAATAACCAGACATATTTTTAATTACAATTAGTTTTCAGATCACAATCGAAGGAGACCGATACCGGCGTGCATTATATTTCAATAAAATATTTTTGCTCTTCAATAATGGATAAACAACCGAAATAGAAGATATGTTAGATTTTGAAATCGCCAAAGCGACATTACTAGGCAGCACCTGAAGACACACACGGGAGAAGTGTCATTCTTAAAAAAATCAGTGAAAACTCAAGAAGAAAATGGACGTTAAAAGAAAACTAGTCATCTTGTAAGCAAATTAATTAATATGGCTAATATTAAATCAACCGGAAAAGATTTTTGCCTTGCGAAAAAAAATGACGGAGGCGACAACAAGGCTGGCAATACTAGCCGCCAACTGTCAAGGGGCGAAGATGAGAGAGCGAAAATAAAGGACGCCATGGTGGCGCTGAAGCAGTCATCGAGGATTCAAACCATTCCAACACAAGTGCCATGGCGCGTTGTTACTAGCAGGAGGACCAACAAGAGTGCAAGCGGCTCCGCAGGGGAAAAGAGTCAAAAGGCGATTAATCCGACGTCACTGGGAGTCCGAATAACGGGTATAAGGATGATTAGAGAAAGTGGTGTCATTGTTCACCCCAGAACAGAGGCTGAAGCGAATTTACTTAAAAGCGCACCAGGTCTAAAAGAGGCTGGCCTAAAGGCTGAGATTTCGGGGAAAAAGACTACCACGAGTAATCTTTTTAACGTACCAGCCAACACCACTGAGGAGGAAATGAGAGATGGCATTGAAAAGTCAACGGCAGAAGCTACAGGCTTAAGTACGGAGGCTTATAAAGAAGCTCGCATGTGCCATAAGGCAGGACCACGCACTGAAAAATGCCACTATATTATGACAGCAGTAAGCGCTGCCCCTTATTCCGGCTGTAGTCGGTCAGAACCAAGTGCCACTTATTCAATGCATGCATACTGACTGTGTTGCTTTACGGTTGCGAGTCATGGCACATCACAAAAGCACAGGGTAACCGTATACTGTGCTTCGAAAACAGATGCCTGCGGCGAATACTAGGAGTACAGTGGTTTGACTTTGTCAGGAATACGGAGGTAAGAGAGCGGACAAAAATCCAGCCCCCATATTACGTCTAAAATTAAAAGGCGACGATGGACCTGGCTTGGACATGTGCTGCGGATGCCCCAGGGGAGCCTGAATCCTGTCTTCCTCTTCTATCAACCTGATGGATCCCGACACCGCGGAAGGCCTCTGATGACCATCCATAGGATGTTCTCAGGGGAGCTAAGGGACGCCGGGATGACCTGGGAAGATGCGAGGAGGTTGGCGGGAGACAGAGAATCTTAGAGGCACCGTGTGGCGGCCATATGCTCCGAATAGGGAGCGGATATGGAAAAAAAAAAGCGCTGCCCTAATCAAAGATAATAGGCTCTACATAGGCCGGGAGTCGTATCCAGTGAAGGCCCTTAGTGGAGTTATCAAATGCTCCAATTGCCACTTTTACGGGCACATGGCCAAAGCTTGCTCAACTAAGATAAAATTTGCGGCCATTGCGCTACTGAAGGGCATGACCGAGAAGACTGTCCTTGCAAAGGTGGCCCACCGAAATGTCCAGCATGCTACAAGCACAAAAAAACCGAGTAATCACTCGGCATCCAGTAGATTGTGCTGCGAGACAATACGCAGCGATGAAGGAGAGGAGTCAAACGGACTTAACATTCAAATGACTCGATACGCACAATTCAATGTGGGGAAAAGAAAAGCCACGGCAGATGAACTTACAGAAATCGTACAAACAATGGGAATTGATGTGGTGCTGGTGCAAGAACCATATCCTTGGAGTCAAACACGTGGGTTCAATGGAGGAAGACTGGTTTTAAAGGATCCTAAGTCCAAAGCTTGTACTTATACATGTGGCCAATGCTGCATTGGGTGTTGTTCATCTTTCGCATTTGTCTACCGATCTTACTGCCGTGGCCGAGATAACAGATGCGATAGGGAACTTTGCTATCATAATTTCCTCATACTTTCAATATGGCTTTCCAACAGAAACATGCGTTGAGGAAATTGATAGCATTCTTTCAAGTTGCTCCGGTAAGCATTTTATTATAGGTACTGATGCCAATGCACAGTCATTACTCTGGGCTCCTGAGGTGCCATAAAGACATGAATGCCGAGAATTGGAGAAACTTATCGCTTATTTAATCGTAGTGTCCGAAGCAATAAGCCTACACTTTTTATCGCAATTTATAACGTCGTTTGATTGGACTGGAAATTCAATCGCTTTCGTCAGAAATTTTGATCATGCTGCTAATTTATCTACCCCAGCTCAAAAGCCAATAATATTTGCATATATTCAATCAAAAATTTCCTGTAAAGCTGAACTGATAATGAGTACACGTGACCTGCCAGACAGGCGCTCTTATCGCTATTTCCTTAAAGAAAATTTTCAGCCTAGAATGAAATTTTCCTAGCTATAATTTTGAGTTACAATCCTGCAAGCAGATTCCTTCTGAAACTGTAACCGAACTCACACAACGGTTTGAAAATTGCATTTCTCGTCTCCTTCACTCGTGTTAAAACGGAACTAGCAAGATTAGTGATTTAAACGGCAAATATGAAATGATTAAAGAAGTAGTTTTGTCCGGTCCGTGGCGCAGTGGCAACGGCTTTGACTTGCGTGCCGGACCACCCGGGTTTGATTCCCGGTACGAGCGGATTTTTTCAGTCGATAAATCTGTTCGAAGGCATGGGTGTTTGTGTTGTTGAAAATCCCAACTCATCTTTCCGATCCCAAAGAGTGACGCATAGTGACACCGATTATAGCTAATCACTAGTCCTGTCCTACTCCTCTATCCTTTCCATCCCTACACTCTTCAAAAGAGAGGTTGAGCAAGTGAGTAACAAGCAGTTCTCGTAGAAAAAAAAAAAAACATATGTTGAGATAAACTCCGTGAGGAGTCCATATGCTCCAAGTTGGGAGCGGACGGAAAAAGAAGTAGCTTTGAATACATTCCTGATAAGCATTCTTCCACAGTATCATTTATTATTACATGCTAGGGACCACAAAACTTTTGAAAAGGCGTCAGATTAAGCCGTGGAAGAAGAGAGAGTTAATAATTTTATTAAATGTAATAGTGCTATTTATTGTAATAGGTATAAAAGGCCTGGTCATCTTTCAACAACAAACATCCCAGTAAATAACCCCATACTCATAATACGAATCATAACAACTATTTTCGATTCCCTAAAACTCACAATATTAATCAAAATAATTATTCCCAATTGTATAGATCTCACATTCATAATATCAATTCTCAGTTCCCAAGAATTAAAATTGAACATGTCTTTAATCCCAACGAAGCAGCTTTTATTGTAAAAAACAGGGTCATTCGATTCGCGAATGTCGGAAATGAAAATTTATTCACGGTAATTTTCAACAAAATAAATTTATATCAAATAATTCTAATCATGCTAGTTTGCAGCATTCATCAAATTCTTTAAACTCCAAAATTTCCGCGAAACTTGCCGATTCCTGGAAGATAAATACTAGAGACTCTAATTCGAATATCGAGGACTCGATACTCGAGTATACTCGTCCATTTTTCAGTTTTGTCGGTTGAAAATTTATTTTGTTACAGTTTTGGGTCTTGCTGACAACTTATCAATGACAAGTTTTATCGTGACGAGATTTTATGATGACAAGACACAAAATAAAACATTGAAAAATAATCTGGCAAAAAGAATCAGCTGTGCATTTTGCATGCCTTTACTCGTAATTCAATATTACTTAACAATTTACATCAGCCACGCATCTTATATAGGTAAGTCAATTGAAAACTAATTGACTAACAAAGTAATAACTATTGTATCTCGTATATTTTAGATATATATTTTAGTAGGCCGGTCTAATTATTTTAATCCTGCTGTTAAAACAATAGCGGGTAATTATTAATTTGCTAAATAAATGTAGTTTCTAGTTTTATAAAATATGATAGTTAATAAATGTACGATATTTTAGCCATGTCAAAGAGAACAGAAGTTTGGAATCATTTTTCAAGAAAAGACCATAGTTCTCCTGTGCCAGATGTAATAAATGTGATAAAACAATTTGGTGTAAAAGATCAACAACTGCTGGGTTGATAAATCATTTGAAATCACATGATGTATTTATAAACAAAATCGAAAATGCCATGGCTGTAGAAAGTGATAAAAAAACCAAGATGTAACATGCTAATTAATTTTCTAAAGAAAGAATCCATGGCGGAAATATTGTCAATAATTCAGACGCTTGAATTATTATGTTCACAGAATCATATAATTTTCTTAGCACACAATAAACCTATTTGCAAAAACGAATTACTTTCTTCTTTCAATATTCCCAAATCCCGTATGATCCAAGAAACTAACCAACCTTTAAAGACTTGGCATAAATTATGATCTTTAAATAGTTATTTATACGTTTTATCTTTTCCCGCAATCATTACCCTTTCATGTACTAATAATTCTACTGATATCAAATTATAAAACACAGGAATTTTAGCACTTCCCATCGGGCGTAAAGGATATTCTTCCATTGTTTTACTAACGACAGAAGATACAAAATACTCTGATTTCCATTCTATTATATCTAACATTGATATCACCAAAGACAATTGTTGTGATGAAAGTAAACTTAACTTTTGCACAAATACCACTGTCTTATTGTATTACTTATCAGTTGATAATGCTCGCCATGAGCGAAACCGGTCCCGATGAAATAAATCAGATGTGGAAAAAGTACTAAAAAATGTAAAAGTGAAAGTAAACTTAATAACTATATCCATATTCCATTACTCAACACCATTCACATGTCATCGAAAGGCTTAGAAGATTTGCATTTGATTTCAAATGAAATAAATGCATTGTCGAAAAACATAAATGATGCCATCAATCGATCCCACATCAAAACCCATATCAATAATAATCATTTTCCATTATACTCTACTCTCAGCATTATCTTATTTTTCAATCTTTTAAAGATATGTAAATGCTTTAATTATTGCCGTATAAAATCGCCCCCTTACTAATGATGACATAGAATAAGACAATATACCTGCGACATCTCCTGATGAATTGCCTAAATTTAGTATTAAAAATTCGATTGAATTAGTAAATAAATTTAAAAATATTACAGTACCTTTAAATTCTAAGCTTGTTACTTTTGATGTAGTGAGTTTATTTACGAGTGTCCCTATTCCTGAGTTAAAGTTAGCTTTTTTAGACTTTGTTGATAGTAAAAATCTAAATCCCCTATTAGTTAAAGATATTAAATCTATTGTCAATTGTTGTATTGACCAAAACTTTTTTTAATTTGATGGTAAAATTTACCAACAGTTGAATGGGTTGGCTATGGGTAGCCCCTTGTCTCCTATTTTAGCTGATGATTTTTCATGAATTTTTTAGAATCTAAAATCAGTAATTTTGATCTCTTTAGAAATGTAATTTATTGGTATAGATACGTAGATGACATCTTAGTACTTTGGGGAGGTACGGAGAGACAACTTAATCAATTCTTAAAACATATTAATAGTGTTAACCCGCATATCCAATTTACAATGGAGTTGGGGTTGAATAAAATAAACTTTTTTGATTTAACGATCGAGATTATTAATAATCGACATTTTTCCAGTGTATTTAGAAAAGATTCATAAAGTGATAACATCATTAATAACTCTTCCAGACATCATATCAAGCATACTTTAGATATCACTAAAAACTTTAAAATCCTGCATGTTATTAATAAATCTGTAAAACTAGATAAATTAGAAATCCTTGAAATAAGCCGACATAAATTTATCCCTAATTCTAATCTGTTCAATTGTTGACCATTAAAAAATATTCCAAATCCCGGTACCAGTCCCGGGATCAAGATCGACTTGTTGCAATCCCGAAATCCCGGGATCAAAATTTTGGCTCGGGATTGGATAGTCATAAGTCTATACTATAGACTCTATAGGAAACAGCCGCCGCTTAGAGCCTATGGTTGGATTTTGAAATAGCCAAAGCGACATCACTATGCAGCACACGGAGACACACACGGGAGAAGTTTCATTCTTAAAAAATCAGCGAAGACTCAAGATGAAAATGGACGTAATAGGAACACTAGTCATCTTGTAAGCAAATTAATTAATATGAAGATTATTGGCCATTAAAAAAATATTCAAAATCCCGGGACAAATGTCCATTAATGATAATTAAAGACCAATACTCATTTCTCATTAAAATGAGAAACTATCATAAACAAAACATCAGCATTGATTGGTACTGTCAATAAGCTTTCGATCTTTATAAACTAACACTTACTCGAAACTCAGAGTTCTAACCTAAGGGTCCAGTAGCTCAGTTTAACTTATCAAGACTTCTCTGTATTCTGATTTTTAATCAAAGTATATTATTATAATATTGTACGTACGGGATGCTCACTTTCAATAGTTTGAATGCTCGAAGAGAAATGTACTTGGCATTATATTTATTTCGGCTTATCCGAGGCCAAAATGAGAATTTCACCATTCTTGAAAATGTTAAATTGAATGTTCCTGATAATTTTTTGAGGAATCGTGAGCATGAGTTGTTTGTTCTTCCAAGGGGTAGAACCAGTCGGCCAATGGGAATGCCTCTGGGAGGAGTTTTAACAATTTTAAACGGCATTGCTTTGGATGTCAACATATTTCATATTGACGTGAGTGAGTTCAGACGAACACTATATTTTATGAATAAAAGTTGATTTTGTCAGAACTCACACGGTTGACATCTTTGAAAATTTTCTCAGTCTCAGTCAGTATCAATTAAACTCAGTTTTTATGACTACAATGTTTTTATCTTGTTTTTAATTAATTAGTGATTGCATTGGCATCAGCTGCAATGCCATGATTTGCTTTTTCTTAAATAAATAACTTGTGTTATAATATAAAGTGAAACATTTATAATTAATAAAGTGTTTTATTAAATCCTTAACAGCTGCACATGAAAACACACACGGGAGAAGTTTCATTCTTAAAAAATCAGCGAAGACTCAAGAAGAAAATGGTCGTAAAAAGAACAATAGTCATCTTGAGAGCAAAATAATTTTTATAAACGAAATTATACAAGATTCAAATCCAGTGCAGTGCCATAGTTAATTCTATTTTTATAAATATTGGATTATAATGTCCGAAGCAATAAACCTACACTTTTTATCGTAATTTATAACATCGTTTGATGAGACAGGAAATTTTCCCGCTTTCATCAGAAATTGCGATCATGCTGTTAATTTATCAGCCCCAGTTCAAAAGCCAATAATATTTTCATATATTCAATCAAAAATGTCCGGTAAAGCTGATCTGGTAATGAGTTCACGGGACCTACCAGGTTTATTATTGTTCCGCCAATCGCCTACCGCTAAGACGTATTTTATACTACTTTCGTGTGTGACTCAAGCACAAACTTCTTCGATGTCTAACATGGAGATCCTAACGATAATTATTCGTGAGCAGAGTGAACTGATCAAAACATTATGTAAAAAAATCGAGCATATCGAAAACGTGATCATTAAAATAAGTGATTTTAATGTCAGTGCATCAACTGCTTCGTCCGACCAAAATACGTGTACGATAATTGCAACTCATCGTAATGACACTTAAGTGTCGGCAACGCCGGTAATGATATCATTACCGGTAGTAGCACGAATTCAAACACGAGCACAGGCAAAACGGAGCAACGAAACAATAATCAGTACAACTGAGAAAAAAATAGCGACCAAATTAACAACAAAACGTCCCGAGGAGCACCAAGATGCTGCGCGGCCTATCCCTGTAGTAGTCCCAACTCCGAAGCCGGTGGAAGAATGGACGACGGTACAACGAAAACGACGTTTTGCTGTTCGAGGAAGTTTGGGAGGTCTTAAGAATGACATCATTGGTGTAAATTATTACCATTTCCACCCTTTTCATCCAGAAATATCTAGCGACGATTCAACTAAATATCTAAATAAGCTAAAAACCGATAAGTTCACAGGTGACTACGCGTCTTTTAAAGTAGGGATCCCTTCTAAAATATCGGAACTTGTTCTAAAGGCGGAAAATTGGCCACGTCACTCATATATCAAACAATGGGTGACAAAGATGGAATCGCCACGATTACCTTCGAGTTTACGCAAATTAAAAAAAAAACTATCATTTTACTACCATGTTCGTGGCTTGAAGACAAAATGTACAGAGTTTTTTGGCAGTTTTTTGATTGACGACTATGATCTCATAGCGTTAACGGAAAAATGGTTAAATAGCAGTGTTTTCAGTCGTGAATATTTTGGTAGTGAGTAAAATGTATTTATAAGGGATCGAGACTCCGGTGCAGGCCACAAGCAGGGCGGAGGTTGTCTTTTGGGTGTTAGAAATATGGAAGGGTTGCATGCTGAACGCTTTCATGCTTTGGAGATATCTTTGGGTTAAACTAACGTGTCCCGGAGACACTATCTATATTTGTCTTTTATATTTTCCTCCAGCAAGTACCCTGGATGTATATAAACTATATTTTCATACGATATTGTAAAAATTTAGTTTAGTTAGTGGAAGAAGACTCATTGTGATGGGTGATTTTAATCTAAGATCTGCGCGCAGTGATAGCAGTGTCAGGAATGACCTGGAATTTCTGTGTGCAGCTTTTGGATTTTCTCAGTACAATGATGTATTCGACTGCAGTAATGGGCTACTGGTTAGGATTTTCTGTAATAGTAATTTATTAATTTCACGGTGTACGTTCCCGCTTGTGCGAGAAGATATATATCACCCATCTTTAGTTTTTCTATTCGATGTTCGTAAGACATGGTGACTTCACGAAACTATACTCTTTAATGAGTGAAGTAGACTTAAGTGAGATCTTATGCTGTAATGCCATGATTTTTATTTTATTGAATAAATAAATAAATAATTAAAATTTTAATATAATTTTTTTTTTTTTTTTATAAATTTTTTTATAAAATTAAAATTTTATTTACAGTTTCTAACCTCTAATTCTAATTGTTTGTTATCACCGTAAGTTGTTATTAAAATCCATTTGAATTCTATGAGTCAAATAAAATATTGGCAACAGTGTACTTAGCATTTCACTAGACGCGATTTATAATATACATATTAAGTAATATATTTTTTAATTGTTCCGAACATAACTCGTAAACGCAGTGACAATACTTTGTGAATGGATAAAGGTTTCGTTTTTCTCCGTCAAAAATGGAAATAGATTTCATTAATGTATCAATTGAAAGAGTGGACATTTTGGTATAAGTAAAAAAATAAATAAAATGAATTTGACAAATTGTAACAGCAGTACTCACAGGAATAAGATGAAGAAAAAGTTCATTTTAGATTTGAATGAAGAGTAGTCTTGAAGATCGTTGTTTCTTGTAAGTTTTGAGTTTAGCAGCTGGGAGATTTTCATTATTGGTTCTTCATATGTGAAGGATATAGACTCAGTGATGAAATAGGAAATTGAAGATCTTGATGATGAGTGCAGATTCGAGGATAGATCTTGTAGTTTTACTTCGTGTTGTATTATTTGGAATTTCAATAATTTCCGCTTGATGTATATATAATATTTTTATCTTTGGATTCATACTTTTAGTTAAAGAATTAAAATTCACCGTTAATATTGTCGGTCAATATATTCAGGACGAGTCCATAATTTTATGTTATGAATTTAATAAAAACACTTTATTAAATTATAGATATTTCACTTTATATTATAACATAAGTTATACGAACAGTATTATAACAATTTACTTTGATTACAAATCAGAATACAGAGATTTCTTGATATGTTAAACTGAGCTACTAGACCCGTTGTTTCGTACTGTGATATTTCAAGTAAATATTCATTTATATATAGATCAAAAGCTTATTGTTGTATTGATAGTACCAATCAATGTTGATTAGTTTATGAAAGTGTCTTATTTTTATCGGAAATGTTTATTGGTCTTTAGTTATCATTATTGAATCTTTACATAATGTGTCGAGAATTCATTGTCAAAGTAAATAAGATAAATTATAAATATGGTATATCATGGTTTCTCAGTATTTAACATAGATTATGGACGTATACATAACATGAATGAAATACTTTCTAAAACAAAGATTGAACGACTTAATAACAACCAGATATCGTCAATAAGACTTATGTGATCCACATTGGGACTTAAAATGTGCGCATATATTTATATTTTAATTATAAAAACTCGCTTCTTTCTGTCAATATCAAATTATTTGTTTTAAATCTAAAATTCTACAGGTTTCAATCGAAATTCATAAATACTTAAACTACTTGATTCGAAAATCAAAATTTAGAGAAAATATAAGCGTAGACTTCTTAATTGACCTATTCCCTACTGAAATCGTGCAAACTTCATTCAATCCATAAAAAAACTGAGGTTTCTCAAACATTTACATTAAAAAAAAACAGTTTTTATCGACACGATACGCTTAAGTCGACATGCGATTATGTGAATAAAATATTCTTCGTAAAAAAGCGACAAGCCTATTTTAGATTTATTCTCATTTTTTCAGACTTCAAACGTGTATATATGTAATATATACATATATAATATTTTACATAAACAAAGAACCGTTTATCATATATTTTACTAGTATTGCTACCCGGCTTCGCGCGGACCAGTTTGGGGTTATGTTCACCTTGGCGCGTAAATTCAGACGGGCAAAGTTGAAACAACTTTTTTGTAAAATTCAAAAGTCTAGGTCAATTAAAATGGAATTAAAATGAACATTTCAGACTGGCATTGACATTTCACAGCCCTTTCATTTATTGACAGCCCCATTCACGCCCATTAAAATGACCAAATTCAAGGAAAAAATCTAATTTGCTGTCAAAGATATGTCAAATAATACCTTCACGTAAATAGTAAACATTATTGTTAATAATAAAAGCCGGGAAAAGTTCAGTAGAAGACTAATTTATTACATTTTGACTAAATGTCTAAAAATTCAAACATATTTTCTTTCATATTCGTTTTTATGGCAACTTAATGACCAACAATGCAAACGGGAATTACAGACCCACAGACATACAAACGCCGTTTCGGTTTTATATATAAGATTGTTTTACAAATACGTAACAAATCGATGCAACGACGTAATACTAGTTGGGTTTTTTGAAAAAGAGAAGTTGAACTACTGAGTACCAAGCAGTTGTCGTAGAAATGTATACTGCAATTAAGTCTATTAGGATTCCATATGCTCTGGATCAGTGGTTCTTACGTATAATTGTTCTGTGGCCGCATTGTAAACATTAGCGGTTCTACGGAAGGTGGCCGTTCCAAATTTTTGTTTTAAGTCAGGCATGGGCAACCTTTCCTAGGTCTGGGGCCTGATTGTCATTCCGTTTTCGAGTCAAGGGCCGGACCAAATTACTACACATAAGTTATATTTAATTCAATATAACACGTTGCTACATTTATATATATTTTTATTTACATATATAATGAACGACATAATATTAATATTACTGATTACAAAATTAAATGAGTGTATAAGAAAGATTGGCCTTGTACTTAAATTACAAGACTCTCCATATTGGCGATGATATTGCTTTAGGATAATCGCATCGAATTTTCGAGATTTTCATTTGTTATCCTCGTTCGAATTTTTGATTTAGTGTGTTTCATCCTCGAAAAAAACTGATCGCACATACATACATATATGTGCTGCCGAAAATACAAATGATTTTTCATGCAAATGCGCGTACATTTGTATATTTTTCATCCACCAATTCATAAAAATCCGTCAAAGCAATGTTGTTAAATTGTGGTTTTAGCAATAAATCCCCCTAAAGCTCAATAAGTTCCAACTGCAAATTTGCAGGCACATTTTTTACATCTACATCTGAATCGGACGAGCAAATATAGCGAATGTGGAGTCTTTGTTTTGGAAGTCAGCAAGCCTTCTATCATATTGCTATATTAGTGCCTTCAGTTCATCTCCATAAGAATTACAGTTGCGCCAAAAGAAATAGCCGTTGAAGCCTTCAAATCTCACATGCTTTTTAAAATATGGCTATTAGTTTACTTTACAATCGGAAAGGAAAAAAATGGAAATCGGTAAAGATTTCGAGGAAGTTTTCGCAAATGAATCCTGAAAATAAATTGTGAAGGGTGCGCGGATTTCTATTGCCACGACTGTATATGTGTTGTTTGTATGAGCTGATAGACTAAGAAAATGGTTTAAAAAAAAAAATCCTCCCTGGAACTATTAATTTCTTTTTCAATTATTTTGCCCAGATGTATAAGGGCCGGACAAAATAGCCCGGCGGGCCGGTAGATGCCCATGTATGTTTTAAGTTGTTTGAGTTTTGTCAAATGGAACTAGCATGTTGTATAATTTACTATTGGTGTCAATTGCATACGAGATATAACATTTTCAGAATCTTTGTTGACAAATTAAACCACATTTTTTAAATTTCAATATTTACTATAAAGCTCTTGGTGGCCGCACATGAGCACCACTGCTCTGGATTGGAATTGTAAATGGCTTAAAAAAGGCAGGCTTTTAAAATAGATTAAATTAATAGTGTCTTTCCATCCTAAAATATACAATCTTCTTCATTTAAGATTGAAGCGATTGATATCAAATAAATTTAACATTTTAATGGAAAGTTTTAATAAATACGTGTCAGAAAAAATAATATACGTAGATTTATATGTCATATGGTAAATAAATCAATGAACAATGCTTCAATAAGCGATCAGCGGATGATATATGTACTGAAATATATAATTCATTTAATTTGATATTGTGACGTGAAAAATTACAATAATTACGCCTTACCTTAAAGAGAAACAGAAGAAAAGTTAGCTCGTTAAAATTATACTGGGTATAAAAGACTATTAAATGATGATGGATGAAACTTTTAATATGTTTGAGAATCACTGTGTTGTTCTTTAGACGTAAGCAATTTAAATACTCATAAATAACGAATAAATAAATTTTAAGTGATTTCCACAAGCTTGGCATAACTATTTTCAATTTTCCGGTAAAATCTCGTTAATTTTTAAATCCAGTTCGTGCTTACATTGATTCAAAATGAAACTTTATAATAGAAACAAAACAATTTTGATATTTGAAGATTGCATTGATTGGTTTTTAACATATAATATATTCACTTTTAAATACATAGTACTTATATTCCATGCACAGGTTTATTTTCAATCTAATAATACATACTGATGTTATTATCTATATTGGTACAATCTTAACATATCTGTATATTTCTAACAAAAAAAATAAACTTATATCCGTATCATATTTATATTTAGATAATTAATATACCTATTCTCATAAAGAACTAAAAACAATACAAAATGATCAATTTTCTTGCAAAGTTGAAAATATTATTGGCGTGTGACTTCTTTTGTCACGAAACAGCCACATAAATTACTTTTTTATTCGTTCGTTCTATTTTTGAATTGCTTCTAAATTCAGAAATGTCAGCCAGTCGTCTCGCAAAGCGACTTTTGCGTGATGTATCAACCAAAAACTTTTGAATTTACTGCCAAAATATTTGTTTTTGTCTGCATGACAACCATCAGTATTGTAAATAATAGTAAAATGGCAAAAATAAATAACTATTTACGAAATTTTGTATGATCTACAGAAACATGATGCGTGTTTAAATTGCTGCTTAAGATTTTTGTTAATAAGTGACTGGGCGATAGTTATTTCGTCATAAACAATGGCTATGAGAAATTCTGATAAAAACTTTTTATTTTTATTAATTCAACCACAGCCAATATTCGCTATATCTACACAAAACTTCTTCAGTCGACAAAATATTTCAATAATAATTATTTACTACCCTAAACACACAGTTATTGAATCAAAACATTTATGAAAGGTATTTCATGAACCAATCATTGTTTAATGAGACCATGTCATGCCAATGATACAAAAGGTCGAAGCTTCAACGGCAATAATTACATTGCTAATGCGTTTATAATCTACACAGTATTCTTAATTTCACATTTAATATTTCATCAAACATAACAATATAAAAAGACAAATTAACTCCAAATATTTCTATCTGTTATGGAATGGAGATCGAGTTGCCCGTTTCAAGTTCCATCAATATTTTGATTGTTTTTTTTCTAACCATGCCCACTCCCAAATTGGCACATATTGACTCTTATCGGGGCATTCATTGGGCGCTAAATAATGACACGAGACTACATGCTGCGGTATGAAACAAAGTATTAGTATCTACAGTCTACACGCACTAACAATAAAATTAGACTGGAGACTACGAGCCTGCTTCACTTCAGTATTGTAGTATTAGTAGAAATTAAAATACAGCATAAAAAAACATAAATTTATCGTATATACTAGGCTATCTTTCATTGCTTTATTATGAGGGCGTTTAAGTATAAATTTAATTGTTTTTGGTATTGAAATTATCGCTCAGCACGCCCTGACTCAATTCCACATTAGAGAATCTTAAGAATACAGCCGGGAATTGATTCCGGATCCATTTAATCCCGAATATTGTCACTATCTGACGAGTCCCGGAATTAAAAAACACAATCCCGAAATAATCGAGATTGATTTATTAGTGAAACAAAAATGAATTATAAATCGTAATATTTCGTGTACTTGCACGTGTCATCTTTGGAACACCCGATGCTCGTGGAAAATACATTATTTTATGCGTTAACGATTGATGACAGCATCGAATATAAAACATAATTATATTTAAATGAATTTAGAGGACGAAAAAAATCAAATAAAAAAACTAAAGCTCATTGCTGGAGATAAATATTGTTTTCGTGAATGCCACGTTAACGTTATGTATTACTTTTAATGTGACCTCGTTTTAAAACAATAACAATGTGCAATTTAAAAAAAAACACAAATCAAAAACATGCTCCTCTAAGATGCTATGTATAAAACCAGGACTATTTTTAATTTCAATTCGTTATCAGATCGGATAAGAACTAGACCGATTGCCGCGGAAAATTATATGTCAATAAAATGTTCGCCTTTCAATAATGGATATTAATGGATTCTTATTTTTAATGAGAAATTGACATGGCTAATATTTAATACACATGAAAAAAATCGAACATGAAGAATTATCCCAAATCCCGGGATCGGCTATTTTCAAAATTCATCATTTCAATCAACATTTTGGCTCGGGATTGGGTACCCTAATGACAGGGTACGAATATTTAAGCTATGGCGTTGTGATCGATGGAAGAAGTACAAACGAACTTCATGTTTGATAGATTTAACGTTAATTAGTCCAATAATTCAATTGCGTAATTTGTAAACAATGAATTGAATTTATTGTACTCGCTTTGAGCCCGATTAGTCTTCAACTAATAACACAGTTTTTTGAGAGAATTGTTTTGTTGGATTTTTGTAATTTGACATTCAAATAACCGTAGTGGAATTATTTATTGTGACTCCATTGTTTTGATCAAATGACACATTGATTACACCATATTTCAAATTACATTGATTATGATACAAAGGTGGCCAAAGAGTACAGATTACAATCCAGAAATATATGTTAAGGCACTTACTACTTATGTAAGTGATTAAGGAATATTACAGATCACTTTTAAGATTAACATAAAACATAATTTAAAAGAATCATTTTATACATATAATAATATTATAAAACTGTACATTAATAATTTAATCCAATAACTGGTGATTTTTTCACGATTCCACATTTTTTTCCATTTCTCAAATATTTATTTCTCTGTCACATTCTCATGAAAATATTTCAAATTATCACTAACTGGTATCCGTGCCAGTTCGACAAGATTTTTCTTGTACTTATTCCTAATTGAAACTGAATAAATTGATTGTTTTCTATGAATATTTGAGTCTATTTCAGTATTAATTATATCCAGTCAAATATTGGGGTATAAGGTTTTTATATCTGGGATTAGGACGCAAGAAGAAAGGTGCGTTTTTTTGTATTTTAATCCCTACATATATTTTTTTTACTTGATTGTTTTAGAGTTTTAGACGCATATATTTGTTTAAATCGTTTAATTGGGATATACAGGTAAGTATAATATCGATTAAAGAGAAATTTTATTAACTCCACTTTGGGCTGAAAATGACTTAATAATGCCATCTTGTTGTATCATGCAATGTGCATGTCCGTAATATTTTTAAAACCAAAACTTATTTGAGTGCTTCGTAAAAAACGTTTAAGGAAAATTTGATAACTCCATTGTCGTTCTAAACCCTACTCTGCTAATTAACGAACTCCACAATTTTCTATTGTCACCTGTCATTCATTCGTGGTTTTTCAATCCTATTTGAAATTTTCAAGATCGGTTTGAAAATACCAAAATAATCAGTGTTTACCCTCTCCCGCACAATTGACAAAAACGGAGATATCAAAATTTACTCTTTAAGCCATCGATATGCAAATTTTCAGTTTAACTAATTCTCTGACATATCATTAATTTATTTTTATGAATTAAAAAAGAAAATTTTTAAAATGAGTTTTTATTCGTGTTATTTGACTACCTCTGCGGATATTCACGAGCACCCACATTGAATACCACTGTCTCTAGCTATGATTCGTGTTACTGGCACGAACATATATATCGTCAATGCGTGCCTGGACGAATAAACAGGTATGACAACGATTGATATCCCATGCCAGCAGTAGATATCTAACTACAGCAATAAAAGTTTAAATAAAGGAGATATCTGTCATTTTATATATCGGGGCTAAGTATATGTTTTACTCCACCATATATTATCATTTCTCGTTACAAATAGAGAACAATGCCCTCACAGGCACAGTTATGACCAGGGCTGTGGAGTTGGAGCTTTTTGGCCGGAGTCGGAGTCGGAGCGGCGCTTTGGCTGGAGTCGTACTCGGAGTCGGAAATTTTGAAATTTTTAACTTTTTATTTTTGCATTTGATATGTCAAATTTGGCTTTTGGCCGCATTGATAGGGTTGATATTGAATTGAATACGCATAAATAGAAAATTTAAGGAAAAAAAGTGACGATATTAATCTTTTTTTAGTCGGAGTCGTGTTTTTGGTCAATGTCGGAGTCGAAGTCGCGGTTTTGGTAAATGCGGGAGTCGGAGTCGGACTTTTTTTTACCGACTCCACAGCCCTGGTTATGACACTCGACTATTGGATATACAGTAAATTCTCGACTTACGCGTTTCGGACTTTTTAAAAAATATAATAAAAAACTAATATTTTTAATTTGGTTGTTCTGATCCACTGGAAGTCACGGACTCCACCTTGCGACTGAAATAAAAATGTAAAAATAATATTGCCTCCTCCAAATACAACCTCTATTATTCTTCCAATGTATCAAGGTATAATACATACATTTAAAAAATAGTGAAATACTCTGAGGTATGCAGTTAAAGCTTTTGATTAGATAGAACGGAAAATTTACAATCCAATTTTTGGAAAAGTACAAGATTTATAAAGCTGTTCAAAATTTTGGTGATGCCTGGAATAATATTTCAAGATACATTTATTTTAACCTTCAAAATCGGTCTCAAAAAAAGAACGCGTCTGCCGAAGGGGAGGTATATAAAATACTCCAGTGATATACATAGCTTTATTGGCATAGATTGAATAAAAAAAAAATATTCTGCTTTAACGTATCTTTGTACATCTTTCTATAGAAAAAATATATATTTTAAGTCGCGCATGCAAAAGACAACATGTCTGCTTTGATATTCATGCCAAACTGGCGTAATCAAAATTATGAGCGCGAGCGCTTATCTACGCTTTTAATGTGCCTAAAAAACATGCATTTGATTTGAGACGCATGTTTGACTAAAGCGTTTTTGAGATAAACTAACGTTATCTTTTCACGTATGGGCAGTGATTTTTGAATCCTGGCAATTTTTTAGCGACGTTACAAAGGGTTTTCGGCCAATAATAATACAACCTATTTTCTTTTTTATTTAATTGCGACGAAACTAGTTGATAAAAATCATTTTTTTCTGCAAAAGGTGTAAAAAACAATGATAGCTTTTGAGCCAATAGCAAATAATACACAATAAACTTTGGTTTTTACTTTCACAAATCCACATTGAGATTGATAAAATACAGATATTGCAAAAACATAAATTTTATTAATTTATTAGGGACAATGTCATTCAAAATAAATTTATTTTCAAGGAAAATTTAAAATCAACGCTTAGTGAAGCTGTTTAAATGTTGTATTTTCATTGTTTCAGGTGGTAGAAAAGAATCGGCCAGACAGATCTAACCGGAACACTTTCCTAGTACCAATGAACGGTGGAATATGGACACTGTGCGTCTCTTTGACAGGTAAACAAAATTATTTAATTTCATTAAAGAATAAAGTAAATTATTTTATACTATTCAACGCTCTTAAAGTTCTTAGACATATTTATGAGCAATGTTACCATAGAAAATAATTTTTAAATGTAAGGAATTATATAATAAGATGGATCTTGAAGCTTTGTTGGTGCTATCAATTATTGGTGTTAATCATGTGCTGTTGTATTTTTTCAGATGAAGAGATGGTTTTACTATCCAGAGTGGGATTCCCCAAGGCACATTCCTGTGTCAATTATCTTGCGGGTGGTACAGAGGGCGCCAGAGGGGAAGAACCGAGAGCAGATTGGCAACACAGTAAGATTGTTATTAGTTTAAATATCAATACCTCTTACTACTAGGTACCATATTGTTAACATTTGTAACATAAAGTTATGTATTTAACTGTTTCCATGCTTCCGTACATATTTGCAATGGAAATGATGAATTGTCAATTCACCGAAGGCCCAATTGGTTAAATGAAACAAAAAACTAGAAATTGAGTTTCATAACTTTATTTACAGTTATTACTTGTGAATTTCAACAATTCATTGTTTAATAATTGCATGTGACTGACATATGACTGTTAACATTACAGGGATGCAGAATCTTTCAATATCTTGCGCATTGGTCTGCCTGATAGTTCTTGGCAGCGCAGCTCTTGTCGGGGCCTTTGGAGTGTGCAAACATCAGATTAGTGCTGTCCTCGTCACTGGAGTAATGTATCTATTAGCAGGTTAGTTTAGACTTTAATCATAACTATTATAGCATTTTAGCATTATAGGCAAGTTTATTCAAATTGAGCTAATTAACAACTTCAATACCAATTGATTTTGACACGGTTAAGTGTAAATTGGATAGCAAAATTTCATATTTATCACTTAGTATAAGGGTAGTTCATAAAAAAGTATATATAACCTGTTTGGAACTGTCAATTGTTTATATAAATGTTTTTTGTTCATAGCCCTCTTCGCCCTCTTCACACTGATGATAATCCACTTCAAACGCCAGCAAGGGAAGCCTCGGGTGGAAAGTGACGGAGACGGTAGCATTGATGGTGTCATCGGAGGTCAGAGAGGTATCAGCATAGGGCAGGAGCTCCTCGGTGCGAGGATATTTAGCACATCTTGGTCTCTGGACTTGGGATGGGGAGGTGTCGCCCTATGCGCTGTGACAAGCTTCTTTTGGATAATGCTGTCAAAAATAATGAGATTCAATCCAATATCTGCCATGCTCGTATAAATATGGTAACATTTCGTTTGATTAAAGGGTTTTTTTATGTGTGAAACACATTATCGTTTTATTGACATTTGATAAAAAAAATATTGAGAATATTGATTTTTATGAATTCTTATTCACTTATTTTTATCAAATTAAGATTATCTTTTTCGGGCCCTGGGTATCACCTCAACGATCAATTCAACACCAGGCTGATATTTAATAACAACCACGAGTATCATAGGTGATACCCGGCTTGAAGAGATTCTTTTACATTGAAATGTGATGATTTTTGGAAGGATTTACAAAAAGTTTAATATATCCAGTGCTGTAGTATATACAAAGTCTGAAATCTAACTAATGCTATCAAGACATTGTACATTCTAGTTTTAGTTTGTTTGTTGTTGGCTTTAAATTGGCCGACTACTTTTCAGGAGAGCCAAAAAACTGGTTTCACCAGTGATCAATGTTACCTATTTTTGACAGATACAATTTTTTTTCTTCATTATCTTTAATGGTAATGCTTTGACATTCTGATTTCTTTGTTAAATATAAAATAGTATTTTGTTCCTAATGTGTTTTTTTAAGGTTTAGTAAAGCTATGAACAAAAAAGTGATTTTAAAACGTATTAAACTATCTTCGTATCCACTTCTCCTATTTCTATACTCTTTGACACATAACTTTATATATTATTTTGTATTTAGTGGCATTCATTACTCAAAACCGGCAAAAATCGATTTACGCTTTATTTACTCTAAGTGGCCAAAATATGGGTGAAAATATATGGTATACTATATTGCACAAAGAGATTATTATTGTTAACTCCCTGTGTATTTTTCAACTACGGCACTGGAAATACTGAGCTCATCCCGTTTGACACCAGATTGTCGAAACTGTGAATGTCTTCGACACATAATATGTAAAATAAGTTTATTCATTTATAAGATATTGAAAAGGTTTCATAGATATACTCATAAATGAGCTGGTGATTGTGTTGGTGAACCAACACATGCAAGATTTGACCTTTATGAAATGTAAAAGTATTCTGATGAAAAAAACATTTAAACTCTAATTTTCAAAATTATTTCATTCTGACTATGTCTCCTCTAAAGTTTATTATGGGCCATATGGACCTGGCTGAGAAATGTGCTACTAATTTTTTAAGCTCTGCCTTGCATGACCTTTTCTTATGATTATGCTTACTTTATGATTAGTGTAATACAAAATTTGTACAAAGCTTTTACATTTTAATGCATGCCATGATTTAACAACTTCTAGGTCTAACTTAACTCTTTTACAACCAGACTTTTTTGAAGGGATTAGCCAAAATAACCAAGAAGTTTTTCGTGGATTTTATATGTTTTGCAAAAACAAATTCAGATTAGAGTTCTTAATTATTTTATTTGTAATTTTTTCTCCTAGCATTTGCAACACAATGTCTACGTCTAACAGTAATTCAATTCTTTTTTAAATGACAGGCACGACCTGAAAATTTGGGATTAAAAAACTTACATGAAGCGCTATTTTTCGCTCCGCAGTCATATAAGGGTTAAGTGAAGAATAGATTTTCTTGACCGATTATTAAAACAGTATTGACTGTAAGTAATATCTGTGTTAAAAAAGATGATACCAATGAAATGTGATATTGCAGTTTGCTTGTAGATTAACATATTTTAATTTTGATTGTTGTTCACACATGATATCACTACAGATGTCAAAGAGGTCTAAAATAATGACATGATTTACAGCATAAAGGATCAAACTGTGGTTGTATAAAAAGATATATAAAACTCACAATGAACTTTTCTAGTTCTATAGACTAAAATATTTTGTACATAAAATTGATAACTTTATTATCCACTGGTTGTGTCATACCTAGTAGTTTCAAACCTTTATTATTCTCACCACAAATTATTTCTCCATTAAAATGATTTGAAAATTCTAAAAAATTGTCTCATCATAAGAATATGTCCATTGATTCTAATATTAAGGTTTTTAGCTGTCTCTCACACATAACCGGCTTGACAGTTATCACAAGATTGTTTATAAGTACCACTATTACACAGTGATTTAATTTTAGTTAAAATCTTATTTGAATTGTTTGAAAATTAAAACAATTCAAATTTGATATTGAAATTCCATCAAGCACCCTCAGTCAAAATCTTTAATTAAGGTTTAAAGTTGATTCTCAAACAGGTAAAACATTTGTTATTCCTAGTAACAGCTGGTAGAACAAAGTTATCAATTTTAGTTTCTACAATGTCACTGATGAATTAATCAAAAATAAATAGTGAACGGAAAATCATTATTTTGAACTGTTTAGTTGTACTTGTAATTATTTTTAATAAGCAGTAGTTCAAAATGGTGACATGATTTGGAGAAGAAGGGGTATTTTTTATGAAATGGAATGAAGAATAAAAGTGGTCTCATAAATACCCATAATTTATGAACGTGACTACTAACTATTATTATTTAATATAGTATGTACTGTGTAAATAAAGCTTTGATGTCAATTCTTCAATAAAATTAGTTTTAATGAATTTTTGTGTGCATAAAATGTCTAATTATTGAAATATTCAAGTCTTTGATTTAGAAGTTTGAAAATGAAGTAAACAAAAAAGTAGCCATTTTGTAACGGCTAATCCTGGTTATACAATTATAAAAGATCTAATAGCCCCAGACAAAATATCAGAATCAAAATTTATGCATAGTATATTGGATAATTCTAAAATTTTAACTAAGTACTAGTACGTCCCTCCATTTGTTTGTAAAGAAAATATTTCGATGATCGTATTATTATATCACTAACTTATTAAATATCTATGCTTATTCAAAACATTATTTGGTAAATGAAATAAAATAAGTATTTTAATATGATTATTGTACCACCACGTATCATATCAATGATATTACAGATATAGAATGCCAGTAAAATATAGGCTCAGGTATAATTATTTACCTAACTAATTTTTATGAGTAATCTTGCAATATTATTATCGAAAAAAAGAAGTGGAAAATACTAATAAATTAGCACTAATTCATTATCATCAGACCGAGCCCTTTAAGGGGTTGAAGTATTTATTTGAAGCTAGAGGCATGCAAATAAGATAGATTATTAAAAATAATATTCATGGCAAGTAAATAAAACTAAATGATTTAATTTTTAATGGTAAGTTCATATTTTTTTATCCATTTAAACATAGAATGAATGTATAAATAAGAATTACAAAAAAAAGAACTGTCAGAAGTAACTGTAGTAACTGAAGTATATTTTGAGTTCAATTGATGAGGTTGAATGTTTTCGATACAGTGAAAATCCGATGATTTGTCTTTCAAAGATTGCTATGGGCCCTCAAAAATATAACAATGAATGCAGGAAAGTACTAAATACAAACAAAACTAAGTTTTTTAAATCAAAAATAATCAATCATTGAATTGAGTTGATAGTGCTAATCTCACACCTATATTTGACATACCAACATGCTTTTCTCCTGGATTGCTATCAATTTCTTGAATTAATTATTGATAGGATTCTTAATAGATTAATTGTGGAAAAAGTACAAAAAATGTTTTATTATTTTTTAATTTAATGTTTTTCCACCAAGTTTTGACAGCGAACATCTTCAAAATATTGCTAGATTCCTAACATTTATTCATCGTTGGCATTTTCGATATATGTGTGTCAAAATAATTCACAAGTGAGATGAGAGACAAAATTTACACTGACAAGCTGACTGATTAGTCAGTAGTGGGCTATGCTAGATCAATCAAAGCAAATTTGTGAGGGACCATAGACATGATGAATGCAGCAGTAAAAGCTATATATCGGAGTTTCACTGTGTTCGTAGGTGGGAACCCAAAAATAACTTTCTACGACTCTTACCTAAGAACTCTGTTGATAAGAATCAACTAACATGAAAAATACTCAATATACACATAAAAATAATGTATTGTAAATGTAAAATAGTGTTTAGCGGAATGTGAAAAGATAGATAGCTTTACAAATTTACTTTTATACTTTTGAAGCTGATGATAATTCATTCCTGAATTTTAAAATTGTACCTAGCTAATAAGATTAAAAAGAAATGTTTTTGAGTATCTTATTTATTACATTAAAGTGTTATCAACTTAACATGTGCATTCTTATTGAATATTTTTATGTATTTTCCCTCTCTCCACTCCGGATCAAAGGACATTTTTTTGTCATTCGTAAAAAGGTGCCTGTAAAATTCTATTGCGCTTGGGTCCTCCCATGTGCTCAATCCGCCACTGAACCTGGCTTCACTCGTGATTCATTTACATTATCGACTTTTTTGTTGCTGAATTTCAAAACAACAAAATTCATGGTGTATGTTCAGTCTCATTATTCCTTTGCCAGGGGCTTTTCCAATTTGTGACACGTGTAGCTTCTGTCATGCGTGTCTTAGGTTGTCCTTCACAGACCTAATTTGTAGACACATTTTATATAAAGTTGTTTCTCAATACCAGTGACATTTTTGTATGAATGTAGAATAACATAGATATCAATTGAATAATAAAACACAAGTTAAACATTGTATTAATGACATCTTTATTTAAGAATCTCTATCTACTTACAATATATACAGCAAATAAATTATCTGCTTCATTCAAAATAAAACAATCTCTTATGAACAAATTAGATTCCTGGTTTCATTTACAGATTTATAAAATATCTCAGATATTTTATACTACTACTATTCTCCATGTGGAGAATCCGGACTATCAATGGAGAATTTAAGAAGGTCAGAGGCTCAATATCTCTATTGAGAGAAGGTAAGGATAAAGGGTGAAGTTTGAAATAGCTACTAGTGAGCTGACAGATAAGTTCTCTCTTTAGTCCATGTTCAGGATGGGATAAGGTGGATGCGATGAGACAATCATAATATATGAAAAATCGATTCATAAAAAGGTTGTTTGAGTAAAACTAAAGTGTTGCCACTTAGTTCATGCACTGTCAATATATATTTCTTCAACCGGCAGAAGTTATTTTTTATTTTTATTTATTATTCAGCTGGTCAACCTTACTTTATTGTTACATATGTGTATTAGAGTTATAAGAGAAAAATCCGGGTATTCAAGTGCTAAGTACATTTTTGATCATGCAGAATATAAATTTAGCATGTGTCAGCAAATGGACCCAGGTCAAGTAGAGTATCTCTACAAAAGTTGTTTCATAAAAATGGCGTTAGAAAATATTTGACAGTTAAATATTAGTTCAATGCCCTGTTTCTTCGTTGCCAACATCTATAATGTAAGAAAGAAGGATATAGAACTAATTTAGAATGGATTATCACCCAATACATTTTAATTATGTCTGTTCTGTTACTAATGCAGAGCATATGGTTTTTTAATAGATATGTAAGTAATGGAGTAAAGATAGAAATATAAGCACAGGATAAGTTTGAATGGAAAGTGATTGTGTCAGGATTTGGAGTCATTCTTAAACAGAGCATTCGAAAGGGTCAACATTTTTTCCATCTTTCTGGAATAAATATATTTTACATTTTACAGGTAGAGGCAAATGAGTAATAATTGTAGCTTGTTTTATACAGCTGCGTTATCAAAGATACACTGACAGACAGCTGACAAAACAGCCACGTTAGTGAAAAGGGGTAAAAGGTTGAGAGAAGATACATTCTACGTTTTGAAACAACCTCAATACCTTTCACGGCAGAAGTATGCATAAGGAAGCCTTCCCAATTGGTAGACGATTATTAATTATTTATTGCATCACTTAACTGTATAACTAATATCAAATGGTTTCGATGATTCCTTTCTTCTTTCCGCCGTCCAAGTCCTGCGATATGAAAGACGTCTCCTCTGACTTCTGGGCGACGAGAGTGGGCTTGGCTTCGGCGGTCGATGAGGATTCTGCTGATGTGCAGGCTTTGATGAGATCAGGTTTATTCTGAAGGGTTTTTGGAGTATGCGGCCGTGGTTGAACCTGTAGAACAGAATATATTGAAAATTGCTTTCAATGAAAGTAATTCATAGATAAATCTGTTTTTTTGGTGTTGACAACTTGCGATTATATATGTTACAGTGAAACTGTATTCTCATTGAAAATACATTTCTTCTCCAAGCTGTCAATGAAATCTTCAGCCCAATGTTTGTCTGTGTTTTTCTTTGGTTCTCTTTTTACGAAAGGGACTACTTGCTGATTTTGTTTCATTGAAGCAAACCAAAATTTTAGGCCAGCAAATCATCGACGTGGGCCAATAATTTCAATGATGAGAATATTGTTTCACTGTAGCATTTACATGCAAAGGGTAACTGTGAAAATTAAACATTTCAATATTTTACTTAGCCAGGATTCAACGTAAGACCTTTTGAATTGTTGATGCTCTACCATCCTAACTCAACAACCAATGATATAAGTGATGATCAATTCACTTACCAGCTGTCCGTGATTGGCTCCGATTGATGACAATTTCTCTGGGGTGGTACTCATCGGTTCCAGAGGGATCTCTTCAGATCTTGGTCGAGGCATTCTTGGAGATCCTTCTCTAGACCTATTACCACGGCTGCAAATAAAAAATTTTCATCTCATTACTTGACGATGTAAATATTTAGTTAAGTTAAGTGGTGATGGGAGGAATTGCAAACACAGTTCTATATCAATGGACGTCAGTATGATAAAGGACCGACTGACCTGTCTCTACTCCGTGTCCTGTCCCGGTGCCTTTGTCCTGTTCCCGGTTGGCTCTCTCTTAAAATTCCTGCTGCAGGACTCTGTCTTCGGTAAACGCTGCTTAGAGTTGATCCACTGGCACGGCGGTGTTCTCTTAGATCACTCGGAGAAGAGCTGGAATGAAAATTATAAAGAAAATCAATTTTTTGTGATGTTGAATTGAGAACAGATAGTATTTCATTCTTGATTCTATTGACACATATTTTTATATTTTGAAATCTAATGAGCAGTCGCATGCTAGAAAAATGCTTTACCCGGAAATATTATCAGTCCGATGAACAGAGTTGCACAAATATGATCCGGTAGCTTCCCGTTCATATCCCGGGACAGGAGGAGTCACGCTACCGGAATTGCCACCATTTGAATCAACAGACCTATCAAAGAAGATACATGGAATATGATTATAATCAAATTTAATTCAGCAATTAATAATTTCGACTGAGGGTGCTTGATGGAATTTCAATATCAAATTTGAATTGATTGAATTTTGTACTTTTCAATGAGTTTTGTCGCTAACAATCCAGGTTTCGCCTTTCGAGATCTTCAGGCATTTGAAGTGCACAGATGTTCTTGAACTGACCAAGTCAGTCAAGTTATCGGTCAAGTTGTCAGTTAAAGTACATCCGTTCACTTGAAATGCCTGAAGATGCTGAATGGCGAAACCCGGGTCGTTAGCAACATGGAAATGTACAAAATTCAACAGATTCAAATTAAAATTTAATTCATCCCAAATATATATGCATCTCAAATATATATAATTACACCCTTCGCAAAGCCTCTTGCCTACTAATGTTATATGGTAACAATTAAAAAATGACAACAGAACTGTTTTTCAAGAAGCTAACCTTTCTCCATCTCGAATTCCTTTTCCCCTCAGTGAAGTTCCCGGCACAGATTCCTTTCTGAGAGCGGCTGCAAATCCTGGAACACGCGCCCCCGTAGAGAAGAGCGGACGATGCTCCCGAGGACCACGCGAAGATGAAGACGTTGAAGATGTCGATCCAGTTGCGGCAACACCGCTGCTTCCGCCGACACCGCCGACTTCCAACAGACGGGCTATCTGCTGCATTTTTTTCTGACGGGCTTTTATTCGACCCTGGAATAATTGTTTGTTACAGAAAAGGAAGAATTGTCGGCCATTTCTTGAGTGAGTTCAACAGTGCATAAAAGAAAATTTTGTAATGATGTTTTATAGTGAGGGTTTTTGGAGTAATAGTGTGTTATACGTGAGGGTTTTTTGAGTAATAATGTGTTATACGTGAGGGTTTTGATTAATGATGTTTTATACGTGAGGGTTTTTTGAGTAATGAAATTTTATACGTGACGGTTGAGTAACATTATGTCTCGAGTCAGGGAGAAATTTCATGTTATGGTGAATCAGGTGATAGGTTAATACCTTAGAGAGTCTCTGCTTCGCCGCCATGCACCGGATGTGATCATCAAAGACGAACTTGGCTTGAAGCAAAGGTGTCCTGCCCGCGCCGCTAGCAATCGACGGAGGCTTATGAACTGTCAAATGAAGACACCTCGAATCGTCTTTATCTCCAGTCACCTGAAATAACAATGATGAGTTTAGATTAAGAAGTGATATATGGAGATTAAGTCAGTGACTTTTGCATGGTAAATTTTTCAGTTGGTATTGTTTTTTATCTCTCTTAGGTGTGATATTATATAATGAAAAAAGTAGTTTTTTCACACAAGCCATAATAGCAAAAAATTACTATTGACATCTGTATGCGTCTTTTTAAGTTACGAAACCCCACATTGGAGTGAAGTGGGGATTTAGACGGTTCAAAATCTAAACCAATTAGATATGATAGGTTTTTGAAAATATTATCCATATCCTCTCCCTACTATGAGCATATGACTATCACAAGGTGCCGCCAGTCTTATCCTCCCATCATCTGTACATCCTATGGATGGTCATTTGCGACCTTCCAGTGTGACGAGAACAGACATAGCTGCGAGAGACATTGTTTTTTATGAGCATCACAATGGATGAATGCGAGAACATTATGATTTCGAGAACAATAGACAAAAGTTCCACTGTACTGGATCAGTCGAAAAAGATTGTCATTACAAACCTCTAAATCTTGAAGATTTCCCACAAGCTTGGCGACACCCCACCCAAGCCGCTTCTGGTCGGGCTCCACGAGTATTATCTGTATTGGATCTATGACCATGAATCTCCGAGACTTCGTCCCGTCCTTCAGAACTATCGTACAGGCTATTAAGTCTGAGTTATCTGCAGAAGAGGAAAAAGTAATTAAAGAAAGAAAAGGAAATTAGCAGGCCAACGTGTGATGGAGATTACGAATTGGTTGGCTTTAACTTTATATTAACTGTTAATTGCAGGCACGCAAATGCTACTGCGTGGATATTTCAATATATATATGGTATTTATTTATTAATTTAAATGCAGAGACATCTATGGAAAGAACTGTAATTTTCATTTTATTTACAATTAAGTCAACAGATGTCACTAGAGCTGTCGCTAAAAATAATATATTATTTACAGTTTTTTTCATGTAAGCGGTAATTTTTTATTATTATGAATGTTATGTTATAAACTAGGAATGTTGATAAACCATTTTTTTGTTTTTCATTTTGAATTTTCAATATTTTTTTATGATTTTTTATGCCTAAAAATATTATAATGACTCATTGTAGTTCTTTTGTGATTGGCTGTCGTCGGATTCATCTGAGGTTCACTCTTTTTTTCGTACAATCGAAACAAATTTATTAAAAAACAAACAAATGTAGTTTGTGTACAAATTATTTAGAAATTTTCGTAGATCTGTATTAATACATATTACAAATACTCAGTGTGGAAATACGAGTAGTATGGAAAATAAACAATTGTTAAATATATTATGCAATGCAGTGGAAGCTTACTTAGGTCTAAAACATTCCCTATTTGCACATAGGAGAGTGGATTTGTGAGCGGCAGTTGGATATCAGTGTCGCCGTTCAGATTGAAGGATATATCCCGGATTAAAAAGTACGCTCTGATTGCCCTACGTGCTCGTTCAGCCTGAAAAATATAAAATATGAATTATAGGGTCTTCCATTTCAATAGGGACGCACAAAATTTGTTAGGTTATCCTACCGAGTTTACTATTTGGTGGGCAAATTTGAGCCAACCGCTTCGGTAAATAATCGGACAACACTAGTACGTCACTGAAACGTGGGATCTGCTGAGAGTGTACGGGAAAACCCAAGGCAGCCAATTTCTCGTCATTCACAAGAACTTGGCCTTTCTAAAACTTCAACATGGCGTATTTTGCGTCAGGACTTGAGTCTGCATCCGTATAAAATCCAACTAACCCAGGAACTTAAAATCCTCCAAGGACTAGCGTGACCATACGGTATCAGTGAACACTATTGTCTATTTGTTCCTATTTCCGTCTTTTTTCTACCTGAACATCGTATTTATCTCTCATTTTCAGTTAAAAAGGGTCTGTTTAACCGAAACTGTGTGATAGATACGCTACCTTGTTCAGGTAGAAAAAAGACAGAAATAGGGACAAATAGACAATAGTGTTCACTGTTAACCTATGGTCACACTAGTCCTTGGAGGGTTAATGTAAACAACCACAGACAATGCCGTGTATTTGATTATTGGGCTTAGGAACAGTTGGAAGTTCGCCAAATTTAACCAAATTTCGCCAAAAAAGTCATCTTTACCGATTAGGTCTATTTTTGGATGAATTTATATATGACTTGCTGACATTGGAATGACACTTCTAGCATCCTTATTTAACGACTTTATATAAGAGCACTCAGCAGTAAATTATTTAATTATTTAATTCTAGCGAGTATCATGATAGAAAAATGAGCACATGACTGTTATAAAATGATATTAACATTCAAAATTCTAGACTGCGAAGATATTTATTATCACAGTTGTTTGGATAATTGGAAACATTACTGACCTCTCCGCACGGCAATCTCTTGGTGAAAGCGATGCCGGTCATCGGGGTGCCGGTCGGCGGAAGTAATATCGCTGAATCCATACACAACCATTCTACATTCAGGGGACGTTTACACATATCACAATATCTGAAAAAAAGAGATGAGAAACATCATCATATATTCTAAATAAAAAAGTAAAAGTCATTCCTTACAGAGTAAGCTTTTTTAAAGGGCTGTGGAGTCGTTAAAAAAAATTACGACTCCGACACTAGCATTTACCAAAAACACAACTCCGACTCAGACTAAAAAAAGTTTGTCATGTTTTTTTCTACCTTTCATATTTATGTGTATTCAATTATATATCAATCAAGCAATCCGGCCAATAGCCAAATTAGACATATTATATGCAAAAATAAAAAGTTCAAGCTTTTCAAAATTTCTGACTCCGAACAAAACGCCAAGATGATATATGTGAATACTAGAGGTCAGCACGGGCCGAAATTTTAAAATTCTACGCGGCAGGAGCCCAAAAATCTCGAGGTTCATTCCGAACATCTTACCCGAACCTGACAGTTTTTTCAACAAAATTTTAATCAACATTTAAAATAATTTAATATCAACTCATCAAATGATAATAAGTATGTAATTTACATATACAATAATGGCATATACATCAGGAATAATCGGATTAATGTTTTGTTTTTTGTGTACCCAGGCCCGAGCCTGAATCCAAGTTTAACCCAACCCGGCCCATGGACCGGGTCAGGCCCGCGGGCTTACCTGAGCCCGTGCAGACCTCTAGCGTATACCAACATGATGGGCTGTCTAATTTGGGCTGTAGCAGTTAAGTATGATGATACGCATGAAATTATAATTATTATCGACGGGGTAATAAATTGTATTGAAAACTCACTCGTCTTCAAACATATCCAAGAAGATTTCTTCACTTTTGTAAAAGTTTCTAACGAGAGCAGCCGCATGTTGTCTGGCCGCTTCAACAGCTCGCGCCCGCCTCTCTGCAGCGTTACTGCTACCGTTCTTTCCGCCGGCAGCCTGCGATAGAAGCTTCAGACTCAGCTCCAAGCTAACCAAGCGAACGCGGCAGGCTGCTGAAAAAGTCTCACATAATAAGTAAATGAAAATGCTAAACCAAGCAAGAGTAATATATTAATAATATAAAATAACTTTGATTATTCCACGTATTGTGTTACTAAATGTGACACGTGTTTCGATTCTTTCAGAGACATCTTCGAACTTACTATCGCAAAGTCTGCTTGGGTAATACAGCAAGATTGATTATAATATTTTAAAAACTTTCACAAAGTTACCGCCGAATTAATCGAAAGTAGTAATATATTATGTTCTTAAAACACTTGGGCACCTGTGACTATTAATTGTCCATAAACAACACACTGGGACCGGACATGGTTACAAAAATGCTGACTGCAGAAAATAGTTATAAGAAGAATGATCATGGAAATAGACAAATAAAATTAGCGACATCTCTGAATAAATATCTCACACTAAAATAAATAGTTAATATTTGCCAAAACGAATACTCACTCGGCTGGCAGCTGAGTTGGACAATGTTGATGAGCTTGTCTACCAGAGTCTCGCTGTAAAGCGGGATGGCAGATATCCTCGCGGACGAAGTCGTCGTGCCGGTGCTGTCCCCGTCTCCGTCCGATTTGATGAAAGGCGTTAATATCACATCTAGAAGTTCTGGATTAATCCCTGGAAGTATTTATTACGAGGAATTAAATTTTGCAAGATAAATTTGAATTGTTTGAATTTTGTACTTTTTCACGAGTCTGGGTCGCTAATGATCTGGGTTTCGCCTTCCGGCATCTTCAGGCATTTTAAGTGCACGAATGAACTTCAACTGACGTGTAGTAAACAGTTTTTATTGTATAGTATAAATATAATAATAAAAGTATATCACTAAGTTTATTGAAAGAATGTAACCTATATGAATTAGTGAAAGTTTTGATGTAAATGAGCTTCAATGAATTAAGTGGGTTAATAATAATTATCAGGTATTATCAATGTAGTACCATAAAGACTAATTACCAGTTAATAACATGGAAATGCCTACTAATATAATAGGTAGGTTTTATCCGACCAATTATTAAAGAATTGATTCATTTCATTTGATGATATTTATTTAAAAATACCTCCGCCACTGAAATGCCTAAAGATGCTGAAAGGTGAAAGAAACTATCAATTTCTTCCAGTATAGTGACAATATATTCTTTACAGATGTTCAAATAACAACATTTCAATAATCTCATGCATAGGAAACAGAAATATTTTCAATTCTAAAAATCAGAGTTGCACTAAAAAAAAGCCCTGATAATAATATCCCAACAATGTTTACACCAGGATTAAAGTATGAAAAAGATTGTTAAATAGGTTAGTGTACTTTGAACAATGATTTAGTTATGAAATATCTTTTTCAAGATATGCATCACCCACATGGGAAATATCACATGATGTTTATGTAATCAGAATGCAAAAATGATGCAGAAATAGTTATTGATAAATATGCCCTGAGATAGATAGTGGAACCGCAAGTTATCAGAATCACATTGGATTAGGTTACAAATTTTCTTTTAAAATAAATAAAACATAATGTGGATGTGGTGGATACAGAAAATTGTGTTTTACAGTATAACCTCGATTATCCAGATTGGTCAAAATAAACAACAATATAACAAATTGGATATAATCGATGCTTTGAAACCTGGTGCAAACGTTCTTGGATTCCAAATTTTGAATGATGACGAAATAATTAAAGAAATATCAACCTCAGAGGAACAAGATCAAGAAGACGTAAAAGAGTTCTTTGAGGGGGGAGATATTGATCCAACGCATTCTGAAGATTTTCAGCGTCTAGATGTCGCCATGAAGTGGCTTGAGAGTCAAGAAGAGTGCTATTCAAGACAACTTATGTGTCTTAAAAGTATTCGTGATTTGCCAGCATCGAAAAGAAAAGCTAGCTTTAAGCAGAAATCGATAATTGATTTTTTCAATAAAAAATAATTTATTTTTAAAGCTATGTTTTAATCTAAAGAAATAAAAATGATTTATACTGAATATACTTTTTTCCTGTCAATAATGATTTTTTCGATTATCCGGACTATCTTCATCCCCAATTAGTCCGGATAATCGAGGTTCTACTGTATTTATTTAAATATAATAATGTTCCACCAAGAATTGACATTCATTCATACTTTTCAACAAAATAAACAATATTAATAATCTGAAATGAAATTCTTACCCTCTTTAGAGAAAGAAAGCATGGAAAGAAACAACCATTATTAGAATAAAATACATACATCTTTAAAAAAAGATATGATACAAAAAGCAATAGAAAAGGCAATCATTCTCATGTTTGAAATTATGTATAAGGTAAATGTACTAGTAGTTGACCATGTACCAGTAGTTGACCTTTTTAGAATAAAATGGCCCAAAATAAGAAATACAGATGCGGGATTGCTCTAAATTGTAAAGTTCAGACAAGTTAAGGCATCTGTGGTCGGAATGAGCCACTAACACATCACTATATAGCCAATGGAGTGCCAGGGTGACCATTTGAAAACAACACCTAGTGAGGAAAGTTTATTATTTCAAATTTCTTAAGTGATAAATCTAGAAACGGTGTGCACCTTGTTCCTGAACCACCCATTGCTACTTGATTTAACCAAGAGTGGTGTGACAGAAAGCCCTGAGGCAACTCTGACAGAAAGCTCACTATAAATAAAGCCCCCTGATTGGACATGATCAACTACTGGATTTTTCAATATGTGAGATGGTAAACTACTGAAACAGGAACATGGCTTTAAATAATTTAACACATCTTTTTTTAAACAGGTCCTTTCGTAATTTTTGTAACATAATATTAATAAAGAAATATGATCCAATATGAGTATACTTGCTTTGCTATCATTCTGTACAATGCTAAACCTTAATCGTTATTTTTGTTGAAATTTTCTCTTAAACGGTCAGCTATTGGTACATTTACCTTATATTTGATAATCTCTTTCAATATGTTTTCCTTCTTAACATGTTGAATGCTTATTAAATTAAGAGTATAATCAGTTGCAGCTCGTCCATAATATATGTGTAACTATCGAAAATATTATATTATTAAATGAAAATATGCATGTTACTCTGCGATGTACAGTAATATATCGAACGGCAACACTGCATGTTTGTGGAGTAAGGTTTTCTATGGAATATATGTTCGAATGCCGATGGGGGAAGGGGGTCTCGCAGTTAAAATTAAATTGAATTTTTAATCAACCACAGCACCTCTGAATCTTTTACCTGCGTGCCACCACTGAGTATATTGATAAATGCAGCAAAAAAACTGTGTCTGAGTCCTTCTGCATTGATCGATTGGCTCTTATTAAAAAAATCCATTGCATTTCATTTATGAAATATGCATTAACAAAAGAATAATTTTGAATTTTTAAATTCACACAGCTACAGTGGGGTCAAAAATCTGGCATCATTGAATGTGATCTTTGATCACTTTTACATAATATGTATTAAAAATGATAACCCAGGTATGGTTTGTTTTTTGATAATAATGAACACAATCTATACCTGTTAATTCATAAACAATTAAACATTTTTATCGGTGAATAAATGACAATATTTACAATATAGCACTTGTGTGGTTGGAGACGTGACACATAGAAATATTGAATAAATAAAACCTGTGCTTACCTTTATTATTGGCTAAGGCATACAGCAGGCAGAGAGCAAACAGAGCTATGTAGTCATTTTCCGAGCAATCGAGAGACTTCAATATAGTTTCTAAGAACGGTTTTGTTTCAACGACTTTTGGCTTCGGTTCAATGTTCAGGCCCAAGCATCTATGTTCAACGAGTGGCGTGTTGGTATTAGACATGGCAATTTTCTCCTTTTCTTCGTCAGTTATATTCAAATTAGTGTCTTGAACGCTTCCAGAATTATTTGACTCTACACCCGAATCCGGCAGAGGTGAATCCGGGACATTGTTCTGAATCTTTTCACTGATAGCAGCGTTATACTGCTCCATAAGCTGATCATTTGAAACGTTATCTCCGTCGGAATTGATCAAATCTTCAGACGAATTATTTCTAGTGCTGCAATTCTCGCTGACTTGAGACGTAGACGGGATCGAGTTTGAGATCAAATCGGGATCCAAATCGCAGCTGGACTGATCGTTGAAGTGCTCCCGTTCGGCGGAGCTCCTGATCGGTATCTCGACAGATGGCTGCCGTTCGTAGCGGTCCGAGGCGTCGGCATCGCCGTACCTGTGACTGCAGGACGTGTTGGACGCGAGGGATTTCTCCAGCGTTTCGGACGGCTTGGCAAACTCTAACTTAATGCAACTCTGTTTAGTTTTCACGTAATTTTCTAATATTTTAGTGGCGCCGTCTTCGAAGACCGAATGATTGGAATGCAGGATGATCCAAGCGAGCGCGTGCACTAGAGGACCGTGGGTTATAATCAAGAACACTTGCGATAATAAAAATAGTGACACAACGCAGGACACTCTAGGTTTCTGTTCGTCTTCAAAGTCTTCAGTCCGAGACGAAGTTGATTCTTGTGAACCTAAGTCTATTCCCTTGTGATTTAAAATAGCTGCCAGATTTCTAGTAATTTTTTCTATGTTCTGTATCTGCTCTGAGTTGGAGCTACTCGAGCTGCTCTTCTGGGTCGATAGCCTTGCTCGGTGGGCCGTATTACTCGTCAGCGAATAGATATAGAGTGGAATCAACAGCTTGTGTAGCAGATGTTCCGTCAGGACTTGATTGAGATCGGGAATATTAAGACAGAGTATGTCGTTGAGGTAATGCAGGTGGTCTAAGTGTTCGGCAACCAAATCATCGAGCTTTTGCTGGGAGAGATGGCTGTAATAAGAAAACACAGACTGATATAGTTTAAGACGCAATCAATTGTAGTATTTAATATATTAAGGAGTGATATTCGTGACATACTCTGCATCGTTGCGAACACAGGCGTCTAATTCCAAGATATGTTTCCCGATGAACCAAACCAGGTTGCTGAAGTATGGAGCAGCAGTTCTGCAAAGAAAAAGAAAATTGGTGAACAAAACAAAAAAGCAGTGGTCTAAGTGGAGTTTTTAAAAGTTGGTACACAAGATTGGTTAAACCCAGATTAGCTTTCACTTTGAGAAATACGTAAGATCAATGTGTCACATTTAATAACTTATTATTACCATATACAATTAGGATGGTAGAACAGAAAAGAAGATGTATTGTCTACCCTGTCTACAACAGTATATATAGATAAGTTAATGCATGTTTAAACATAGTTCTGACGATGGCGTAAGCCGAAATAGCTATCAACAAATATATAAAATAATTTCTGTAGAATTATAAAATACATTGTTATTTTTTTTCACTGTATTATAATGGAGTTCTACCAAGTAAATACCAATTCAATCAATCAACACACAAGATTGGTTTTCATTATTTTCGCAATGAACTGATGGCAAAGGTAGACTGAAGGCTGGAATTAAAAATGTTGAATGTAAATCAATAACGATAATTGAAAGTGAAGTAACACAAACCTGTCTCTGATAAATCTGAGCATGCTAGCGTCTTCTACTCGGTATACATTTAAGGTGAGGGTCCTAACAGCTATTCTGACCATGGATTCTCGGTGATTGAAGAATTTGATGGCCTCGGTGTAGAGAGGGAAATCATTTGTGTGCTGGAAAGAAGACAAAATAGTATAATATTATATATTGATTACTAGCTTTACTATGGCAACTAATTATTTGGTCAGTTTCTAATTCGATAAATGGTCAGTAAACATTGAAGAAATGGTCAGTAATAAATACATAAAATGGTTGGTAAAAATTATAAATGGTCAATTTTATATTGTAAAATGTCTGTTAAAGGGTCAGTAGAGGGATATATGTAAGTTATATATAACACCAAAAAGGTATGGTGTTTATTACCTTGCTGTGGTAAGTAATAAGTGGTGAGAGAAAAAAACACCTTTTTATCGTAACTGCCAATACCAAGATTCATACGTCAAAACTATAACCATTTTAAATACATTACTGACCGTTTGATTTCATAACTGACCACATTCATACTGATACAGTGACTACTGGCCGTTTATAATATTAACTGAACATTTTGATTTTTTCCTATTTATTTCATTCACTGACCAAAACTTGAATTGGATACTGACTCATTAAATACACGCCTTTTACTACTACATACTACTACTACTTGTCTTGAACTAGATTAGTTGCTAACTTATTGATGACGTCATAATATTTGAATTTCAAGACTTAATATGAACCAGTGCATCAGTGATATGCAAAAATTTATTAATGTGATACATATCTACTTATTATTTAAAATTCTAATGAATATTGCGCCACAGGTATACTAGTAAAAAAAAATTCGGTAGTCAGACCGTAGCTTTTCCTTAGACAGTCGCATATTGCAAATGCTTATTATTGCCATTGAAAATAGATTATAAACTGTCCATCTCACTCGCACTTAAAGAAGACAACCTCGTCGAGAAGAAGAAAGTAAACTAACAAAAATGCATCAAACAGAATAAAAAAACTGTCAAGCTTTTGTACCTAGTACATCTGACTCGCACGTAAAATTAGTTTACCTCATTGTAGAAGAAATGGATGGTGTGTGCATTAAGTTTGAAGCTGAGGGTCTTTAGGAAGGAGATGTAGTAGGCCATCACCTCCTCGTCGGAGAAATCAAACTTGTGGACGATGATTGAATTCACATGATTGTTGCTAAGTAAATAATCTATAAACAAAAAGAAATAATAATATATATTAGCTTGCTATAAATAACTAAAAATACACCTTAACAATTTTTTTTATAACGGCAATCATGTAATTTATCATTTTTAGATAAATTGGTATATTGAAATGAGCTTTTCTAAAAACAAGTGATAAAAAATGATATAACATATTTCGTTGTCAAGGCAACGTCAATAAAAAAAATATTGAACTGATTAATTGTATTGTTGGAATAATTAGAAAGCATTAATAATATCAAAGAAAAAGTGTCACGATATGCGTAATCTACAAATATTTGGACAAATTGCTTTATACAGGAAGGTTATAAAGTAATAAGATTTTGTTATGCAAGCCATATACAATAAGACCCAACTATTCTGTTAGTTTTAATCGGTATTTGCTACAATTATCATGTTGCTTGGCAAGCCAATAATATTAGTATACCAAAGTTTTTCAACATGCGTCCATATAGCTTCCCTGGGAGGCAGTCTATTAAAGAAGGGACAACCTTAAAATGAGCTTTTGGAGAGGCATAAAAAACTCTAATGGAGTCATAGAATAAAATAATAAATGTTTTATTTATTATTGAAATTTAACAAATTGATAAAAAATGATGTTGGCTGATTTGAGGCTATTTGCATGTGCTGTTGACAACTATGAGCTTCATTAGAACAACTGTTATGTGACCAATTTATACTGCTTCAAAGTTGAAGGATTGTTATTGAATGGCAATCAATGGTTGGATGAATCCAGCCCGATAGAGTTATTTTAATAGAATGTATAAATAATAAGTTAAACTTCATTCAAAGAGTTTATCACCCAAAGTCCATATTTTTACATAAGAAAAATGAAGAACTGACATAATGCAGTTTGGAATAATAATTGCTATCTTAATATGTGACTATACTGATTATCAATAAGCAAAGAATATTTGATTTGATAAATGAATATTATTCAATCTAATTTGATGCTATCAATAACATATTGATTAAGTTTGTTGCAGAATATAAAATTTTCATTTAAGCTTAAGATTAAGGCTAGAAACTTTTGATTTTGGTGTAAATTGATGTTGCCCCAAGGTGCACATAGATACCCACCAAGAAGGTGAATAATTTTGTGAAAAGGGCTGAAGACCTTCCTCTGCTATCAATGCTCAACTATGAAATAAAACACAAATTGCAATGGATGAGATAACACGCCTAGTATGATATATTCACACTGAATATTTTGGTAGTATACGCGCCACATGCGTATGCCGCACTGGATGCGTTAAATATATCAGTTTTTCTGCGTTTGTGGTTGAGTGTCAAACATCATTGGCTTTGGATGTGCAGGTCACGAATTCGTGTCCCAGTTCAATCAGTTTCATTTTTCATTTGAATTATTGATTTCTGTACAAAGACATGGATGTCTGTGTTCTCTAAAATTTCCTCTCACACCCATTCGATCCTCAAAACAGGACACAGCAGACTGATAATAAGGCAACAACAAGTCTTTGGAAAAGAGAGGTTGAGTAACTGAGTCACAAGCAGTTTTTGAAGAAAGCTTTTATCAATATAAACTCATGGTAGACAATAAAATTACAACAGTAATCATGAATTTGATGATTAAGGGAACTTTATGACCGACCAGTGGATGACTGAATCCATGGCGTGACAAGCGCTGCTCTTCTTTAACTTTCCATGTTTAGTTAAAAAACAATCAAGTGAGCCTTTCTATTTTTTTCTCATCAGTAATTATGCTCCACTTTGGGAGTGGGCATATGGCAAATAGCAAACATGGTGAATAATGTGATTCATCTGTTGCACATTGGATGCTGAGAACACGCCTGCATACTAAAAAAACACACTCAGCATTGAATGTCTTAAATAGGTTGTGCATCACCATGCATTGGGTATCAAATAAAAAATATTCTTCCACTTACAAAGAGACGTCTCATTTCTGATGTTTTCAAACAGAATGTTTAATGTTTGCAGGAGTTGTACGCAGACATAGGATGAGCCGCCGCTTCTTTGCCTCATTATCCTCAAGAAGAATGATAGCATATTCTTCTCGAGGAAGAAACTGAAAACATAAAATAATCAGTGGGTTATTCAATGCAGAACTGACTCGACATTGTATTGTTAATAGATCAAAATTTTCAATAAATTTATTATTGACAATTTATGATACTAAACTTAATTTAAAAACTAAGAAATATATTTAATATCGATGTTGGTTTATCTCTATTCAACATTCTTCGAAGTAACATCATAATATTCAGTTCCATATGAACCCTTACTGTAAACAATGAAATAGTTTTGATACACATTATATATTAAATTGTCTTAGATACAATTAGACTGGATAAGTTATCATAAAACAAACAAGTTCGTAATATTCTATGTATGATTGGTAAACCCAATCATAAGCAACTGGATGACATTTTTCATAATAGGGCAGTGCTACTCAAACATTTTTAGTTTACGGAATAGTAGATATTTTTTAGTGTAACTCTGGGATATATCATTTTGCGAGTCAAAATTTTTAATAGTGGAGGTAATAAATATGGATTCAATCAGTATAATGAAATAAGAAATGTATATATTTAGAATCACATGTATATAATGATATGATTAATTAGTATTATCAGATACCTATACCACTAAGTTTAATACTTCAACGGCACAAAATATTATGAGCTTCTTTGTTATTTGATAAATTATTCAGTCCTAATTTTATCTATGACAGTGATGCACAACCTGCAGCCCTCGGACATTATAAGAGGCCCAATATGATAAAAATCAATTGCCTTTCGTCTTCAGAACTTTTTACGGACAGTGGAAGAACTAAAGAAATAATAAAATTTGACATACACAAAAACTATCGATAATTTAATTACTTTGACATATGCGGCCCTCGAACTATCTGAGAATTGATTATCTGGCCTTTCTCCCAAAAGGTTGTGTATCACTGATCTAAGACAATGCCACACGTAATGGATAATGCGTTGTCTTAATTGTACTCATGGTCGAGAAACTGGTCTTGCATAGATAATGTGATGAAAATAGAAAAAAAGTTTTCAGTGGATCGTTCACATGGAACTGAAAATTATGCCATCAATGTTGGAGACTCTCATCATGCGTTACTTTGAAGAATAGTGGACAAAGATAAACCAACAACAATATAAAATATTTTTCATATGTTCAACATTATGTTTATTTTATTGACTGCGGACCGGCTATTGCTTGCTGTCCATGGTCCAGTATTTGAGAAGCACTTAACGAATGATAGCAACTAGACTTTCTAGACATTTTAGTTGCCAATGACCTGAAAACAATTTTTCTTAATCCAAATATGGATTCTAAAAGATGGATTCTAGCTCAGGGAAATTTTAATCTGAGCTACTTTTGTATCATATCAAAAACAAGATAAATAAATAATGAACAATGAAGACAAAGTGATTTGATTGAAAAACAAATATCTTATTTTGTAATCTACTAGGGGTTAATACACCACATTGTTTGTTTATAATATTATGAGATGACAAAACCTACTCGAAAACAGAGCTGTCATTTTGATCTCCCCAAATTAGGATCTCGGCGATAGATCGTAACGACTCGACAAGGAGACCTCTGTTGTGTTCCGAGACCGTGTGATTTCTAGCCAAGACATTGTATAAATACTTCAAATGTTCTAAAGAATGAGGATTTTTGGGTCTACCCCAACCCCCGCCAAACCAACTCCGACTTCGAAACATGGTTTATTAGATCGATTTTCACTGTTTTAAACGCATTAAATAATCACAAAATTTTACAAGATGTAAACAATCACTAAAAGTACACTTCATTTTGCTAATTAATACACTAGATCACAAAGTTACAAGGTTATGTGTTCATTACGTTTCTAACGTATGTAAAAAAATGTCAACATATATTTGTTACGTTGCTAGTTCCAACAGATATTTTGATATTGCAGATTTCGAAATTTATGGCAAACCGAAAATATTCTTATTTTATAATGCCAATAAATACACACGGAACCGTTTAAAGTATTGTATGTTTCGACACTAAAATAACATTGAGCGGGATGTTCGCATTGAGTATTGTTCTACAATCTAGATTAAATTATGACATATCCTAGATGACGACTGTTTTATCGACAGTCCAATAAGTTTGTCGGCTTTACAATAGATGTAGCTAGTCTACTTACTGATAAAAATAAATAAATTTTGTTATGTAGGTACTTAAGTCATTTTTGATTGTATTATAATTCAAAAGGATGCGAATATTTGCGACCCCTCACCTCATTCATTACAGCAATTAAGTATGTATTTGTAATTGTTATTTATTTTGTCAATGATATCAAGATTATGACTTGGAATTCCAATCCTGGGCCAAAATTTTGATCCTGGGATTTCGGGGCTACAATTAGTCGATTCCGGGATTTGGGAAATTTTTTAATGGTTGATATTTTTCGTATTTATCAAATAGAAGCCACGTTCATTTATCATACGAAATAATTAATATCACTCTCTGTTTTATGAATATTATATATCGACTGTTTATCTTTTATAATTAATTGCAGTACGAAAATGTTTTCATAAAATATAATGTACAGTTTTAGTTCAAATGCGATCTGATAACTAATTGAAGTCAAACATATTCCTAGTTCTCCATGTATAGCATCTAAAAGGAACATTTTTTTTAAATATGTGATTCTTATAAATTTCATATTGTCATCGTTGTTAAATAAAGGCACATTATAGGAAATTTATAACGTTTTTATTGATGACAAATCCATTACCATCCAGGATGTTGGGATAAATTTTAGAATTTTATATATTTGGCTCTAGTTTTTTTATTAATATCGTTCGTCCTCTGAATTCATTTAAATTCTATTCATTTAAGACAGCATCGAATATATAAAAATGTTTTTTTTATAATGTGACACTTTCTTGCAAGTACACGAAATATTACGATTTTGTCAATGATAATTCGTAAGTGATTTGAAATTTCGGAATCTTGGATCTCGTGATTGGAAAACCTTATTATGACTGATTGTCGATTCAATAATAATATGAAGTATACATACATATTATAATTATGTGTATTATTATTTGCGTTGCATAATATAATAAATATAATAAAGTGCTGCTTTTTTTCGTTATTAAAGCCACGCTTACTTACTATGCTCTTAATTTGTACAGTCAACCCTGCTATAGCGGACATTTCTATAGAGCTTTTTGCTATAGCGTATGCGGCGGTGTTTCGTACAAGGCACGTGTCGCTTGCTTACAAACTAAACACTGGAAAAAAAATGGAAAAATGTTTGATTTGCTTCAAATCCCAAAATACAATTAAAAAAACCAAACCCCAAATTTAATATGGGTCCTTACTTTATATAGCGTTTATTTATTATAGAGTACTCCCTATCCTCCCGCTATAGCAGGGCTGAATGTATTATATTTGGTAAAATATGGTAATAGGTACACGGGACAGAATCCCAATCCTCTCCTGCTTAGCTCCGCCCCTATACTCTCTAGGCTCCAGGTGACCACTTTTGGATTTCAGAAAAATAAATTGTCTATGGTGTTACTTGAAGTCAAATGTCAATGTGAGTTTTGTGATAGATAAATAAATAATTCCACGTAGGAACGTAGAAAGGTATTTGAAAGCAGAAATTTAAAAATTAAAGACGAAACATTTCAAAAAAGATCATAAGCTTTACATTAGTTAAAATAATTTTATCTGCTTTCAAATACCTTGCTACGTTCCTACGTGGAATTATTTATTTATCTATCAATAAACTCACAGTGACATTTGACTTCAAGTAACACCATAGACAATTTATTTTTCTGAAATGCAAAAGTGGTTACTTGGAGCCTAGAGAGTATAGGGGCGGAGCTAAGCAGGAGAGGATTGGGATTCTGTCCCGTGTACCTATTACCATATTTTACCTTGTATTTTATTCAATTGTTATACATACCTTATTTTATAATAAATAAATGTCAATAAGACGTAAATTTTAACATATATCTAAAACCACATACCTAAAACAAAAAGAACAACTTTAAGTGTAAAATACGATCGACTATAAAATATAAAACGAGCATTCTTAAATGAGAATAAAAAAAGGAAAAGATCATATTGTAATAATCTCCAATCGCGGCGAATAAACGTATATTGCATTCTTGGAAAATGTTGTGTTGCCGGCTTATTTGCAAGATGACAAGTCGTTTTATCGTTGAAGGGATATTAAAGTGTCAAACGGATTCAGCACACTCTTCAATATTTTTACTTCTACCATTATGCACTATTTTTGCACCATGATTGGCCATTTAACTTTTTCTGCACCGCTAACAATCTGTGAAGGTTTTTTGTATAACGTACACGCCACGCTTGTGGCTTTTAATAGAAGGGAGTTATATTAATAGGATAATGGTTTATATAGCATTTAAATTATTTATCTTTTTTGAGCATTTGGCTATTCCACGATAAATCAAGTATCCTTTGTATCTCCCCAATCTATGATTCAACACATGTCACACCAATTCTTAAGTTACGCCAGAAGGAAAGAAAGAATATTTCAGCAGTGTTCCAGAACGATGGAATCCATTCATCACCATAGACAGTGGCGGATTATCCCATAAGCGCAAGAATTGCGCGCTTGGGGTCTCAAAAATAACTTATATCATAGCCCACATAATATGATTTGATTACGGAAAATTATTTTTGACACATATTTGGCTAACCGAACATTTTCACGTGAAATAATTACGTGAGATACTAATTCTGAATTGTTTCTAGAGAACTGCGGGGAATACAGTAAGGTAAATGTAGCAGTAGCTGACCGTTTAAGAGAAAATTTCAACAAAAATAACGATTAAGGTTTAGCATTGTATCGAATGATGGCAAAGCAAGTATACTCATATTGGATCATATGTCTTAATTAATATTATGTAACAAAAATTACGAAAGGACCTGTTTAAAAAAAGATGTGTTAAATTATTTAAAGCCATGTTCCTGTTTCAGTAGTTGACCATCTCACATATTGAAACATCCAGTAGTTGACCATGTCTAATCAGGGGGCTTTATAGTGAACTTTCTGTCAGAGTTGCCTCAGGGCTTTCTGTCACACCACTCTTGGTTAAATCAAGTAGCAATGGGTGGTTCAGGAACAAGGTGCACACCGTTTCTAGATTGATCACTTAAGAAATTTAAAACTGAAAAAAAGTCCGACTCCGACTCCGACTCCAGCATTTACCAAAACCAATACTCCGACTTTGACATTGACCAAAAACACGACTCCGACTAAAAAAAGGTTTTTTTTTCCCTAATTTTACTATTTATGTGTATTCAATTAAATATCAACTCTATCAATGCGGCCTAAAGCCAAATTTGACATATTAAATACAAAAATAAAAAGTTCAAACTTTTCAAAATTTCCGACTTCGAGTACGACTCCGGCCACAACGCCGCGACGACTCCGACTCCACAGCCCTGCTTTCCTCACTAGGTGTTGTTTTCAAATGGCCACTCCATTGGCTATATGGTGATGTGTTAGTGGCTCATTCCGACCACAGATGCCTTAACTTGTCTGAACTTTACAATTTAGAGCAATCCCGCATCTGCATTTCTTATTTAGGGCCATTTTATTCTCAAAGTATCAATTACTGGTACATGGTCAACTACTATTACATTTACCTTACATTTTTCAAATTACGGTTTGTAGGAACGACTCAAAATGAAACCAAAATTTAACACGAAATCTTTATAGTAAGTCGATTCTCGAATAAATTTTGCGACGCTTCTTTCTCATTTAAAAAAGATAGCCTCAAATTTAAAGTCCTTAATCCACCACTGACTATACCGACTATAGCATAAACGTAAGCTATCTGGTATTAATCTTCCATTGAGTAAAATCATCAGATATTATCATGCATTACTAACTCACTCATTTGTCTCGACTTTTCATACATTCTTCACTAGTAATCAATGTTCCCTATTTTTTAACAGATAACGAACTGTGTGTTCATTATCTTTAAAGGCAATGGTTAGGCTTTCTGATTTAATTGCAAAATATAAAAAAATAATTTATTCTAATGTGTTGTTTAAAGTTTTGGTGGAGTTAGTTATAAACAAGAAAGTAGTTTTAATAGAGACATTGAAATATATTCGTATCCACTTCTATTGATTTGTCTTTTGGACACATAACTTAACATATTTATTGTATCTATTGGCATTTTATTTAAAGCTCAAAAACTGCAAAAATCGAGATACTAAGGGGCCGATTTATACATATGAATATTCACGGTAGATTATTAAGCTGTTTTCAACAAAAAATATACGACAATAATAAGGTTGGTTTTATTATTATCTATATTTTGGAATCAGTCCATATTTTTATCATTCCATTTGTTTACCATAGAGATTGTTTTGTTTTATATAATAACTAGTATTGCTACCCGGCGTCGCTCGGACTAAGCGACCAATAATTATTTAATGTTATTCGACATAATAAAATCACAAACTTTATTTAATTTGATGACAGCCCCCATTCTCGCCCATTAAAATGTCCAAATTCAAGGAAAAAATCTAATTTGCTGTCAAAGAAATGTCAAATAATACGTTCACGTAAATAATAAACATTATTTTATTGCAACTTGCAACAATAATGTAAAGGGGAATTACAGACCCACATACATACATACGCCGTTTCGGTTTTATATATAAGATTAGAGGGAGAACAATATCTGGTTTATTTGTGTAAATACTGTATTAGTTTTTTAACGTCACCATAAAAACCGTGTGATTGTCAAAGATTTCTATTCTACAATTAAAATAACTCAAAGTGCTGCAAACGCGAAGGTTGATTTTTTAATGTACATTTTGCACGATGTAAAGACTGATTTACTTTTCATTCCAATACCTTCATGATATGTATATTCAACAGCTTTCGAACAGACCCCAAATAAATTGAGCACCCGCGTATACAATGATTATTTATTGATGAGATTCTGTGTCAAGTTCATAAAAGATCTCATTTTTATTGAAAATAAACAAAAATCAACCATTTATTAGTTCTGCTTTTAAATATTTGCACGGAACGTATGAAAATATGTAATTTAAATAAGAGCGACTAATTGAAATTCGGTTCTCCTAAAAGATTTGGTAAAGCTCATCTAGAAGTACTGTAAAACGGGGTGAATAGAGACACTTTTTACCCTTCACGACTATGTATCTTCATACCTGCGCTACATATTTCAAATATGAATGGCTCGAAACTTGTTTCTATGGTCCTATTACACATTCAATACAATATTTTTCAAATATTCACTATCTTTATTAAGACACAGTCAATTGTGTTTCTTTGTCTCTATTCACACTGAATTTGGGTGAATAGAGACGAAGCAATAGATTGCAAGGATTGGAATATATGAACCTCTATTCTATATGAGTTTCTATTCACTCCCTTTTACGGTACTTTAAGTATTGCGAAGTATTCTTTAGGATCTTCTATTATAATAAATTTAAAAATTAAAGACGAAACATTTAAAGAGAAAATCGTAAGCTTTACATTAATTAAAATAATGTTATCTGCTTTCAAATACCTTCCTACGTTCCTACGTGGAATTATTTATTTATTTGACATTTGACGCAAGCAACACCATATACAATTTTATCTTTCTGAAATGCAAAAGTGGTTCCCTGTTCCAAGGAGGTGGAGCCTAGAGGCTATAGGCGGTCCTTAAGCAGGAGAGGATTGGGATTCTGTCCCGTGTATCTATTACTATATTTTACCGATATTTTGCCTAAAATGACTTTTTGGTCGGAAAAGCTTGTATTTACCGCATTATATCATACATGTAAGTATATGAATTTCAGAATTATCTATGGTTGAATAACGGAGTTAACAGTATTCGGGAGTTTCACTGCATCTGCACACTTTTTTTACTAAATTTATAGACAATGTTCTAAGATTGTTATCATTATTTCCATCTTTAAGATAATTATTTCTCAGCAAGAGTTGTGAAAAAATATGCTTAAAATAAATTATTTGAAACATTGTTACAAGTAAATGTTAATCAATCGAAACTTCAAACGCTCATATCTCAAAACAGTGTCAAGAACATTAAGAACCTTTTCAAAGTAAGGTGTGGACATGTCAAATTAAGCGTGCGTAAATGTTCATCTTTCGTAATAGGCAGCAAAAAAACATAACCTCATTAGACTTTACTGAAAAAAGATGGAATCTTAGCGTTGCTATCAATTCATTCAACTCAAATACACGAACAAGATGGAAAATGCTTATTAATTCAATAATATAACAAGGGAGTCGACTGTAATTTCCCTTTTAATAACGACTCGAGGCGTTATTAATTTCTAGACACGGCAATGATTATTATAAGAGATGGCCATTTCATGTGACAACCAACATGACAAATCAATATTGCCCCAGGTTATTAATTACCTCTTCATTACAATCTGTACGAATAAAACGAGCTACAAAAAACACAAATTATGTTGTTAATTTTAGATATCGATTGAAACATCATTATGAATTTTGAATTGCTTAGATCTTGTACACTTCCACAAACTGTCATTTATCACACCATACCGAAAACTAAGAATATTTTTAACAAAACTTGTTTTTCGCGTAGGTCATTGAGTCGCCAGTCATCAGGGCCGTTCTGTTGATCAATGCACTGCCTATTGAAATGGCCTTTTATAGAAGTGAACTTTGCTTTTTAAATTTCTAAATACTATTTTGATTTTTTATCTTATTAATATGTTGTGTTTTTATGCCAATCTCTGTTTTTAATGTTTTTTATATATTTGTCAAATGCATGGTGCATAAGCGTCAGCTAGGTTCTGTATTGCCATATTGTTTTTTTTCTTCAATAAATAAATAAAATAATTTCATTTGAACTAAGTTTTAACTGTCATAACAATTATACTGTTTTAAATATTATATTTATCTTCAGAAGTAAACTTATCTTCAATGGCATATCGTCTCTCTCCATAAGTAATTTATCTCAAGTTGTGTTACATTGATGTAGCAATAGCAAGCAATATGTTCTGTTTTCATTACTTACAAAAATGATTAATGTATTTAAAATTGCCGGGAATTATCGCCGTTTACACCATTGCTCACAAAAAGCGGTGGAGAACTATTCTTAGTAAATATAATATCATATGCATGATGGCGATGCTGATGATTCAAGTCCATTTGAATCGACTTACTGTTTAATACATCTCCAAGGGTATTATATAATTAACATCCGAACGAACTCGTCTATTCCGAGAGTGGTTCGACCAATGAGCACATATTCACCCCACGCATCTCGGACGATGTGCGTGTCCCACAATGAGTACATATTGCGCATATTATTGCATACCATATTAACACCGCGGATGACTGTTCGATTAATAAAAAAATGTTTAATTAATAATTTCATTTTTTAAATCATTTGATGTTCAATATGATGTAACAACATGGACATCTTATACAAGTTTATATGAAGTTAATAATCTTTGCAAGTTTGTCAAGTAATCTCTCACTAGAGAAGTATTTACTTCATCTATATTTAAAATAAGACTTAATTTATCTTATTTAAGTTATCTAAATTGAGTATATTTCTTTTAATGATCAGTCAACAATCCAAAATAGACTATAATTTGAATCGCTTGAATTTTGTACTTTTCCATGAGTTTTGTCGCTAACGACCTGGGACAAATCCTTGACTGTGTCGGTGGGAATTTGGTCCAGGATTCCTCTGATGACAATCTTTAGGGCTTTGTCCGCTGGGAGCGCGAGCAAGTCTAATAAGGATACTACTCTTTGGAAGGCGGCCGCTGTAGTGAGTTGAACTCGAATCATTCAGATACCACTATTCACTCACCACTGTCCACTTACCAGCCAGTTACCACCCACTGTACCACTGACTTGAACTCCACTTACCACCGCACCACTTACCACTTACCACCACTTACCGCCCCACCACCTGTCCGCACCACCGCACCACCCACTTACCACCTACCACTTACCACTTACCACCACTTACCGCCCACTCTACCACTACCACTTACCACACCACATACCACTTACCACTTACCACTTACCATTTACCACTTACCACCTACCACCTACCACCTACCACCTACCACTTACCTCTATCCACCTACCACCTACCACATACCAGTACCACTTACCACTTACCACTTACACCACTTACACCACTTACCACTTACCACTACCACTTACCACTTACCACTTACCACTCACCACTTACCACTTACCACTTACCACTTACCACTCACCACTTATCATATAACATACACCACGATTTCTTTAAACCTGTGTTCTTTTTCTTTCATTATCTTTTTTCATCCGAAGACAACTGAGAATTGGAAAAAAATATTTCACGGACCAGAGCAACCAGATACGTATCCGTCCAGTGAATTGTCGATTAACAACTATTAGTACTCACGATGGAGTATATTTATACTTATTTAAGTACAGTTGCACTGAGAAATTACTATTGAACTTGACGTCTAGAAGAAAGGTAGGATTGCCATTTTATTGGCGGTATCTATCGATTCGGTTTATATTGAGACTACCTTAGAGCATGAGGGCGGGATGGGCTCCGAGTTGTCAAACTTCGATGGTCCCAAGTCACTGGGTGTCGATCGTGAGCGATGCACTTGACGTTGGGACCTCGCTGCTCCACGTTGGATGTGCCAATTGAGACTACCTTTATTCCGGCTCCCTCGTAAATCGAGAAGGAGCCTCCTATCCGACACTCAGGAAGAGGGATTTTTGGGGACGGAGTAGGAGAAACATGGTACTCTTTAAAACAAAACACGATCTCAAAGCCTTATGTGGGTGCGCTCATTCGCACCCATTATTTAATCGTCAAGGATTTACACAGACGTTATACAACACACAAATATTACGATAGCGAAGAAGATATCAGGAATTTGACGCGAATTTAATTCTGAGGGAGAGGATTAGGCGCGTGCATTCTCAATGCAGTCCAATCTCTCACTGCTGTATGAAAACAAACGGTTACTTTAGAAAGAAACAACAATGGCCGTTTCAAAAATCGTTAACACATGCGCCCGCTGATAAGGAATGATTTATCGCCTTATGAACTTTTTATGAAGCACATGCATTGTCGGGCGTCAAGAGATAAGAGAAATTGAAATAACTCTACATTGCACCGCTATAGATTGCAATATAGATTATTATAAGAATGAATTTATTTTCTGATATCGACTGACTCATCGACTGAGGTGAACAATAGATCGTTCGAGAGAGTTCTGATGACCTACCACATAAGGCGGTGTCAAATCCCCCTACTTCTGATAATCAGCAACTATCTCGCCTCAATCAATGGTTTCGCAAGCAAAAAAATTACAAAATATACCAAAAAAAAAAATTTTTTTTTTATACAAGTCACAACTACTGTCTGAAGGACCGTGGTACATCAAGTTGAAAGGATACATCCAATTTCAAAGCATAGTTTGAGTATAACATTACTCAAGTTAAATGCCTAAATCACAAGTAAAAACATAAATCAAAGCAAAAAAAATCGTAAACCAAGTTATAAATCAAAGGAAACATACATTAAAGATCAAATTTCCAAATCCTGATTAAGAATCAAAAGAAGTTAGATTTGAAAACATATTAAAGTATTTTCGTAAATAAAAACATACTCATTTAAAAAAATCACATGAATAAAACAAAGCATATAAGCGACACAGCGGCGTCGTTAAAAAAGAACAATAGGTGCGTTGTTTTCGGTCGGCGCAGGCGTCACGTTATCTTGCGCGATAACACAACGTCTTGAACGCGGCGATATCGGGTGTCGATTTTCGTCGCGTCGGTCCCTTTTGCTGTTTCAATCATGTCACGGAGGTCTGCAATAAGTCGCGATACAAAGCTAATATGCGAGTGTCGCCTATGACTGGCGAGGTTTCGGTGAAGGTCTGTGGTGGCAAGCTAGGTCTCATGCAGGAGATACGACCCTGACTGGACGACTGGATTCCAAATGCTGGTGCCACGGCACCTCTGGTCGCCACGCACGCTCACGCGATCTAGGGTGAAGTAGGCCCGGCACTGATGGACGTAGATCACTACGTCTCGCCGTCACTACTCCAGGTTCGAAGGCGGCTGCTGGTCCCCTCGGTCCTTGGCTCCATTATGCCCACTCTTGGGTCATCTCGGTAGGCACGGATGACAACTGTCTTCCGGCCATACCGGTATGGTGGAGACACCGTCTCCCCAGTCGTCTTCGTGAGTCATCCAGGTTGCTGTGTCGTCCTGCATGGCTTAACCCCATGCTATTGTGCTCTCTCACATCCTGGTACACTCCTCGTCACCTACGTGGCTGACTACCCTCGGCATTCGGTAGATATCGCATCAATTTATTTTAGCTGCGCGTTTGGTGGGCGGCACCCTTGACAACGTTGTTTACGAACAACACAAACAAATTTATTATTAATTATTACACGTTTTAAGTAAACACACAAAATACTGCTATTATTACAATCGCTTATCCGTGAAGCACGTGCGAGAATTCGCATTATTAAAAAAAAAGACATTATTTTATTAATTCTGCGACATACTCATGTCTCAACAAAACACAAATATTATTAATTGACAACTATAAACTCGTAATTAATGATGCTCCGCGAAGCACTCGCGATCGTTCGCGTTTATGAACGATGCACAGATATGATTTTTTTGCGGAGCACTCGAAATTATTTACGTAATTATTTATAAAACACTAAATTATTACTTTTCACTGGGCGCCACTAGGTTATACGAACCTAGACGCTTTGAGACCTCAGAGCATGAAGTGGGCGGGAGTGAGTTCTGATGTTGTCAAACATCATTAGCCCTAGTCGTCTGCAACAATTTCGAATTGACGCACTGAACATTAGGGCCAAGTGCCCCACGTTGGGCGCCAATTGAGACTACCTTAGAGCATGAGGGCGGGATGGGCTCCGAGTTGTCAAACTTCGATGGTCCCAAGTCACTGGGTGTCGATCGTGAGCGATGCACTTGACGTTGGGACCTCGCTGCTCCACGTTGGATGTGCCAATTGAGACTACCTTTATTCCGGCTCCCTCGTAAATCGAGAAGGAGCCTCCTATCCGACACTCAGGAAGAGGGATTTTTGGGGACGGAGTAGGAGAAACATGGTACTCTTTAAAACAAAAACACGATCTCAAAAGCCTTATGTGGGTGCGCTCATTCATTATTTAATCGTCAAGGATTTACACAGACGTTATACAACACACAAATATTACGATAGCGAAGAAGATATCAGGAATTTGACGCGAATTTAATTCTGAGGGAGAGGATTAGGCGCGTGCATTCTCAATGCAGTCCAATCTCTCACTGCTGTATGAAAACAAACGGTTACTTTAGAAAGAAACAACAATGGCCGTTTCAAAAATCGTTAACACATGCGCCCGCTGATAAGGAATGATTTATCGCCTTATGAACTTTTTATGAAGCACATGCATTGTCGGGCGTCAAGAGATAAGAGAAATTGAAATAACTCTACATTGCACCGCTATAGATTGCAATATAGATTATTATAAGAATGAATTTATTTTCTGATATCGACTGACTCATCGACTGAGGTGAACAATAGATCGTTCGAGAGAGTTCTGATGACCTACCACATAAGGCGGTGTCAATATGAACACCGAGGCTATACGCGTTAAAAAGTTACGTGCTTACAATCGTGGATGTAGAAGGCGATTTAAAAAACGCAGGTGCACTTCTGACTCATTCCTTTATAATGCGAGAGTACTGACACCCGCTCGCTAGACTTGATGACCAGCCCCGGATGGCTCCAGGGTTCCAGCACCAATCCTCCCGACTTCACGACCAAAACTACGACGCATTGAATGGTGCACAATAGAATAATGCCTTGTGCATTTGCTGCATAAAGACCATGCATACTACATATATTAACTCCATCATGATAATAGCAAAGTATTAAGTCCAACAAGAATTGCAAATGTCGATAGGTATTTCGGCATCACGCCATCGTTGATCGTTCTGATGACAGCGTGATGGTGATGATTTATTCCAGTCGAACTAAATAATATTGTTAAGTGTAATTTATAATTGTCTTAAAAAAAACTGATAGTTAATATATTTGATACTTTAGAGGTTTTCGTTTACTCGACTGTCCGGTCGATGGGACTCTTTTTCCGAAAAGAAAATGAAAATTAAGTTTATGTATATATATGTATGTTACAGTGAAAATGTATTCTCAGTGAAAATGTATTCTTCTCCAAGCTGTCATTGAAATTAAATTTGCCGCCCTATTATCAGCCCTGTGTTTGTCTGTGTCTTTCTTTCGCTCTCTTTTTATGAAAGGGACTACTTGCTGATTTTGTTTCATAGAAGCAAACCAAAATTTTATGCCGGCAAATCATCGAATTGGGCCATTAATTTCAATGATCGTGACCAGTGAAATCATGTTGTCATACAAATCTATTACTTGATACATTTTCACTGAGAATACAGTTTCACTGTAACATATATGCATTGGCGCATTGGCACAACACATTGGCTACGGGTGCGTGTTGATTATCTTTGTTTTTAGATTGCCCCCGTAGCCAATGTGTCAAAAAGGCGCCACCTTTTCTAGTCACACACTTTCTTCGCTGCGTTCTCTTTTTACGATATCAATCGGTTTTTTTTCTATCAAATCGGTAAATCATAAAAATACTTAACAACACGAAAAAAGATAAATATTTCGTATTTATGTATAGTCCCTACAGATAGGTATCCTTGGCATCCGTTTATAATTTTATAGATACTATGGTATATAATTAGTGTATGCACTTATTTCGTTCTCATTTTCTGAACGATTACATTTAAAAGCGAAATGGCTTGTAATATACAAGATCGATATACACCACGGGTCGTCAACCTGGTCCGTACCACCCACTAGTGGGTGGTAAAGGCTTCCGTGGTGGGCGGTGGGATTTTTCTTTTAACCCAAAAGCTTTCAAACTTTTCTTCACAATTTCTGTTTTTTGGAATATCTTGACCCATGGACGAAACGCATTGTGTTCGGATGAACTATCAAACAAAAAAACAAACTTGTGGCCTTTTGCAAATTCTTTAGATTTCTTCATGAGATCCAAACGCAGGCTGAATTTGATTTGTAAAATTTCTTTTTTTTTTCAACACGTATGTAAAATTTCAGAAAATGTTGGTTTTAAAAACTTGTTTTTTCAAATCTCGGAAATTAGTTCGAGATTTTTTTTACCTATATACTGAATTTAAAAAATGCAATGTTGGTGACGGTAAAGAAATTTTATCATGAAAAATAAGAAAAAGTGGGCGTTAGGCATAAAAAGGTTGACGACCTCTGATATCACTAATGAAAAATTATGTAAAAATAATATATTTCGGCGATATTTTTTTACCATTGATCATTATGGACATTTAATAAATCAACCGAAAACAAATTGTTTTGTGACAAATGATTGTAATTTTGTCATTCAATGTGTCTTTTTGGAGAGAAGACGGATAAAGTTATGGTACTTAGAAAGAGCAGTTGTTATATATTCGCCCTGTTTTCAATTCATTCTCGTAAATTGGAAAGAAGATGGGTGTTTCCACCTCACTTTTAAATTAAGCTCGTTCATTAAATATCATCAAATATCGAGGACCCCCATGTACATAAAACTTACATTTAACTTTTTAGTGGCTTAGCCTGTTACGAGAGCCCCTTGGGGAGAGAAGTGTTCTAACATCGTTTTAAGTACTCCGACTAGTAATTGTGTTTTTTCTGTCGTCCACAACTTATTCATATGTGAAAAGACTCTTTCTACGGGTGCATTTGTTCCGGACAAGCATAAAATGGAAAGAAGATGGGTGCTCCCACCTCACTTTTAAATTAAGCTCGTTCATTAAATACCATCAAATATCAAGGACCCCCCTGTACATAAAACTTTTGATTATCTTTAAAAAAATAAAAGAATATTTTAATGATCAATACACTCCAGTCGATTGATTATCGAGACGTTGTTTCAATACTAATAACAATATAGGCTTTCTATTTTTTTACGAAACGTTTATCCATGAAGTCGTGATGAGAAAATATATACTTAGCACAATTTTCCCTGCGGCATAATTTATTATAATGTATCTAATATTTCGCTATTAATAACACGGCTCTTAGAGTTCATAGCCGATTATTAATCAAGTGTAATCTTAATGCAATTTACATAAACGGGGCATAGGGTGAGCATTAAAAGCGTAAATTAATAACAAAGACAAGTCAGAGATCACTAGACCTACTAATGACGTAAATCGAAGGCTTAAGCCTTAATTAAAGAGTAATTTTGTTAACTCCACTTTTAGCTGAAAATTACTTAATAATGCCATCTTGTTGTATCATGCAATGTGCATGTCAAGTAAAATTTTTATAACCAAAACTTATTTGAGTGTATCGGAAAAACGTTTAAGGAAAATTACGCAACTCCAATGTCGTTCTAAAATCTACACTGCTTATTATCCAAATCCGCCATTTTATATTTTCACCTGTCATTCGTTTGTTGTTTTTCAGCTGTGGTACAAATAAATCGTTTGAAACGGCTTTATTTTGTTTATAACACCAAATTTTACATTTTTAAAATAATCAGTTTTTTACCTCTCCAGCGCAAACGGAGATAGCAAATTTTCTCTTTAAGCCATCGATATAGGGTCGGAGTCGGTCCCTGTGGTCTAGTGGCAAGAGCTTTGTCCTAGCGATCTGGAGACCCGGGTTCAATTCCCGGCAAGGTCAGATTTTTTCAATTGAAAAAAAGAGATCTTGGGCTGGGTGTATGTTATTTATCGTTGATTTTGTGCATAACTGATTTATTACTTATCATCGAGTTAATCTCGTATGACTTTCACAATTAAGAATATTTGGCGCAATGGCGTAAGCTGTAATGCCAAATATTTTTTTAAATTACAAAAAAATAAAAAAAATTATAAAAAAAATATACGTTGTATGATATCCGCAAAAGAAAACTGGATACATTGCGTAATTCCATAATAATCAAAATTCTGGCGCTAGATGGAATTTTTAATATTTAATAGTTAAATGTACTTTGTGTGTTTGGACCTATTTGCCCTGCTAAACCCACCACTGCTTTCTCATCAGTATTTTTTTATATATACTAGTACTATCCAGTGGCGTAGAAAACTTTGAGTGTATCTACACCAGGGGTCAAAAGACTTTTTGAGAAGCGGGCCGGATTGAAATTTTTAAAAACTTAGCGGGCTGGATTTCAAATAAATTGGAATCCAGTTAGAATATTAATTTATATGTTCTAATACAATAATATAATGAAAATAAATGTAATTTCTATGGGAATTTATAGTAGAACGTATTTTTTATATTGTATGGGTTCGTTCCAATTGATGAATTTAAATAAATAGTTGTGAATACAACCAAATCATTAAATTTTAAAAATATAATTTTTCTTATTTGAATAATTTATTTTAGGGCCGGATGAAAATCTTTGGCGGGCCGTAGCTTGTTGACCGTTGATCTAGATTCTACACAGTTGTTTCCTCAACTAGAAGTATCTTTGGAGAAATTTCTCAATACTCGGTGATATACATACATATAAGCAGGGCTTTTTCCATTTAACTCGGTGGAACGGCGTTCCGGCACTTTTTTTCACTGATTTAAAATCAATTAGACGAAACAATGTTTGCGCTTAACGTAATTACAATCTATATTTATATAATTCATCAAAATTATAAAATATGGTATTGTTATAAACCGGATAAAATTTGGATGGATTCAAAATTGGCATGGCTCTCCTGTGGCAACGAGGGAGAAGGGGATATCTCCACAATCCCATTGGTCATTCATGCTCAAGAATTGATGGCCAGTAACGTCTGACGCATAGACTTATATATTTTCAGATGTTTGTGATTGAATGCACGGGCTTAGCGATTGACAATGTGCGTAACATTTTATTTACTTAATTTACATAAATTCATTATTTTTTTATTGCTTCTTTAACTTAATGTACATATAGCATGTCTTAAATAAAAAATAAATCTAAAAACTGTTTTTTTTTGTGCGCATATGAAAAGCAGCTTTAAATTGTATTTAAATATAGTTTCATTTAGTAAAAAGCTTGTCACGAAGTGAGTTCCGGCAGCATTTTTTTCAAAAAAAACCCTGTATACAAAAGTATACAGACAACCAATTTTTTAAGATCAAGGTTTATTTAACTTTTTCTGCGATGGAACACTTGGAACACGCAAACCTGGAAATTTTTAACGGAACACTTAGCTTAAATTTATGTTGGGTATTTCCTATATATTTTCAAGCTGTTTTTTGTCAGTTTTAACATTAATTCAGCCAGTGCGGCTAACCATTCTGTCAGTCTTCAGCGAGTATCGAGCTTCATAATAAGAATGTGAGCGTTTATTACACAAAATAACGACTATGGAGATGGGACATGTTTTCATAAAAATCTCTGATTTTATTTTTATGTACGTTTTTCAAATAAAAAAATAAATATAAATTGCATTTACCAATAAGCCCGGTCCGTGGTGCAGTGGTCAACGTCGTTGGCTTCCGTGACGGACCACCCGGGTTCGAGTCTCTTCTCTTCAGATTTTTTTCAGTCGATTAATCGATTCTGTTCTAAGGCAATGGGTGTTTGTGTTGTTAAAATTCCCTTCCAATCTTTCCGATCCCAAAAAGCGACGGGAAGCGAGAGCGATTAGCAAATCAGTAGTTATGTCCTAGACCTCGAATCCTTCCGATACGTTCTCTCTTTGAAAAAAGAGAGATTGAGTAACTGAGTAACAAGCAGTTCTCGTGGATAAGCACACGTTGAGATAAACTCCGTGAGGAGTCCATATGCTCCATGTTGGGAGCGGACATGGACATGGGTGGCAGTTACTAATTATAGTTGACAGTGTTAGATGTCGCTATTCCAGAAACTTAGTCGTTTTTTTAGCCCAGTATATATAATGTGGAGCGATGTTATTTTTTTAACTATTGATACTCAAATTTAGCTTTAATTAAGAGATTTCCAAATTTAAAAAATAAACAAAAATAATATTATCTTTTTTAAAGTTTGTCACTTTTCTTATCTCAATTTTCGGTAAGGGAAAAAACCAGACTACCATTAATATTGAACGAACTCATATCATTATGTTGTATATTATTTTATGGAAGATAGCATAAAATTATGCAAAGAAAATGTCAATTATGCAATTATGATCGTAATAAAAAATGTCAGATGTCACTAGCTTTCATTAGATAGCAATGAACAATTATTTTATTGCACGTCTATAATTTTGATCGAGGAATACTGTTTACATCATTTGTGTAATGGCTCTAAGTTGCACTTTTCCTATGTTCATTATGATATGATGCTGCATTTATGAAAAGTATTTTTTAACCGGTGCCAACACTGCACTCGTGTGGGAGTGAGATATACAATATGCTGATGAACAAGTGCAAAGAGTTTGCATAATATACTATCTCGTCCCTGCAAACGTTTCAGCTTGTAATGCATAGAACATTGCCCCCAGTGGTGAAGTTTGGAATGAAATATAACAATGGAGATTATTTTGAATTTAGAACGATACGTCAGAATGATACGTCGTTGATGGTTATTTGACATCTATATTGTATTTTAAAATCTATTCATGTTTTAATGTATCGATATCGTACAGAATTTATTGTTTTTTATCGGATTAAGTCTACTGTAAATTTACATACCAAACGTATTAAAATACTTATATTTATAAAAATATTTGGATTTTGTTTGGAAATGTGTATAATAATAATTTAGCAATTTGTTTAATTTTGGAAAAAATTCGAGTTCGAGTTGTACCGAAATTTTTCGGGCCCGGGTCGAGTAGACTTTTAAAATTTCGTCCCATTTACACTTTAAATATATACCGTATTTTTCTTGTTCATTGAGCAAGCCGAATTGTTTGCTACGCGTTACAGATAAAAAAATCAAGACAAATATGGTAAAATTTATTGAGCTCCGCTTGTATTTTTTTTATGATATTTGTCTTTGTTGTAATGTTTATTACCATGTTATAAAAAGTAATTGTTCCATATTCTTACACCATCTTATTGTAAATAAAATAGACATCAATAACAAAATATAAGTTACTACTAACATTCACATTATTATTATCACTTGATTCTTGAATTATTTTATGATTTGAAGAGATTCTCGACTGCTCTCCTGCTCGTTCGACCTTCAAGGTTCACGGTGAGCATTTTCAAGGCAGTCTAGTTTCCCTCTTCCAGTTTTCTTCTGCCCTCTCCTTTACAATATTATTATTATTTGAAGTACAACTTCATTGTATGTACGTACTTTATTCGTTTTCAATGGCGGCCGACAGGCGCCGTTATGCGCTTCGTTACTCAGCTAACAGATGGCGCCACTGCATATTGGATACGAAGAATATTATTATGATGAAAATTATTATCAGCCTATTCAATAGTATGACTATCACATTTAAACCAAATATATTTAATAGCATTCTTTTATGGATGTCATAGTAATTAAAATTCAATTTAATATATATTTAGCACCCCAGAGAGATCAGCGTGTCTAATAATGTGGCATATGAAGGTCATTATCACCGTAACGAACTAGCTAGAGATTAGACTTTCGTCTCAAGGTGATTCTCGAAAAAGCAAAACAAATGTCACATCAAGTTACACAATCAATGGAATAAAAACTTTTTCAATTTTGATACGGTAAGAAAAATAACAATGTATTTTAATTCAAGTATTTTAATATTTCGGCTTACGCCTTCGTAAGAACTACTATAGTTCTGACTAAGGCGTAAGCCGAAATAGCTATCAACAAATATATAAAATAATTTATGTAGAATTAAAATACATTGTTAGTTTTCTTACCGTATTATAAAGGAGTTCTACCAAGTAAATGCCTACTCAATCAATAAATTTTCAATTTTTGTTTGGAGCCTCTGAGAAGTGAAATGAGCCAAGTGGCATTTTTGGAAAAATGAGTTAGATACTGTATTATCATATTCTACAGGTCTTAAAGTATCCTACAAAATAAGTGACATAATTAAAAACAAGCAACTGTGTTTTTTCATAAAATAAAAGTATGCTCTGAGCTAGTACAAAAGTTTCATCATTTTGCTACTTGGTCACTTCACTTTTTAAGGGCTTAAATGACATGTTGGCGTTGAATTAGTCCCACCCTTTTTATAACACCATTTCAATCATTATTTCCCTGAAATACTTTTTTCTGTTTAGTAAGCTGACACATAGTGTAAGAAGTAATAACGAAGTAAGAACGCGATTGAACTTAAAAAGCCAAAAAAAAAAGATTCTCCATTTTAAGACGTGGCACACTTCACCTCTCAATGACCCGGGTTTCGTCTTTCGACATCTTCAGGCATTTCAAGTGCACGAGTGGACTTGAACTGATTAAATACGTATAAGATCGTAATCTGAATGAGGTAGAGAATGTTTTGTGTGGGAAAATTATTATTATCATGTATTTTAAATGTGGTATCGTACAAATCAATGACAGCTACTATCATGGAAATGCCAACTTATTTAATTTGTGTGTTTTGTCCAACGTATAACGATAGAATTGATTTATTTCAAATGTCTTAATTTATTATGTATGATATTTATTTAAAAGGATATTACAAAGATTGACTCCACTTTTATTACTACTCAAGGAGTTATTTGTCAATCTATTCAAGTATATGGAGCGATCAAGGAGTGGCTTTTGAGGTTAGGCTAGACGTTCTGGTGTCTTCGCTCCCTGGCCTGGATTTAATGGGGTGACACTCTTCGCAAGGCTGCTGTGTGAATGTGGTAAGGACGAACTTTTCTTTCCAAAAATAAAACGGCGAATGGAGATGAACTTGAAATCTTGACTCCAAATCACTGAACGACTAAAGTGACGCTATAGTGAAGGATGCCACTCAAATTCGAGTGTCATTATTTTTTGGTTTACATACCAGCGCTTCTCAAACTTTTTGAAAATAGTTTGCGGCCCCTCTGAGCAAAAATGTTCGGAAAGCATTTCTGTATACAACAGTGCATGCAACAACAACAACATGGGAACTTTCCTCGGATATTCAAAGCGTAAACGTTGACACTGAAAAAAAACATCTTCTAAATGCGGACGAAGCTGAAGAAGGCGATGGTACCTGTGCAATATATAATATAAAATTTGGGGACAGCCCCAATTCTAAAAGAGGCCTACTCATCAACTTGCATATAATAAATCAAAAAATTGAGTAGAATTTACCGTTTACAAGAGACTATTTCTTGAAATTTCACATTCGCTTTCAAGATTTTAAAAATTTACAGCGACCACGCGAACCATTAACATGCATGCGACACGTGAACTTTATAGAAAAAATATTGAAGAATATGTAGTCTCTTTTAAGGTGTTCAATGGCAATAATTGATGGAAAGTCATTGTGTATATTAAAAATAATATAGCTTGTAATATACTTATTCCACAGGCTCCGCTCATCGCACGCCTCATTTGAAAATGCTCGCAATGAACGACTACGGTCCTGATCTTAATACATTAATAGTGTAATGAGTACAAAAACATTTGATTATTTTTTATTGGAATTTGTTTTCAATAAAAATGGCGAGCTTCTCGCGTGCGTTCGGCAATTCGTCGACGTTCAATTACAACAATTGTGCACCAGACCTACATAAATGCATGACGTGACAGCCTTGAATCTCCAGCTCGAGATCATATTGGTATGTCAGATTCTGAATTCGGTCGCAGTTTTATCCGAATGTACACAAAAGACGACCAAATCCGCGGACAAATCTGTCACGTTTTAAAGTGGCCACTGCGACCACAATAAAATTGAAACTCCCGGTGGCATTTAAGAAGCAAAAAAAAAAACACCATAGAGTCATGACGATTTCTAAAAAGTTGTCTCTGAATAGAGTTTCATTGAATTTATTTTAAATATAAGTGTGTTAACCGATTATAGCCATTGAACGAATTTCATTTAGACGTATTTAATTTCATTTTAAACGGAGTAATCGTATAACTTTAAAAGCACATGATCAATTTGGTTTTCCGTGATTTAAAAAAAAACAAAACCTATCTTCACAAGAGGTACCGTAAAACGGCGTGAATAGAGACACTTTTTACCCTTCACGACTATGTATCTTCATACCTGCGCCTCATAGTCATAGTAGAAATATGAATGGCTTGAAACGTGTATCTATGGTCCTACTACACATTCATGACATTATTTTTCAAATATTCACTATCGTTATTAATACACAGTCAATTTTGTTCGCTGTCTCTATTCACATTGAATCGGGGTGAATAGAGACGAGAGAGGGTTAATAGAGAATTGGCTGGTGAATAGAGACAAGATGTAATGAATGGAATATATGAACCTCTATTCTATACGAGTCTCCATTCACTCCGTTTTACGGTACTTATTAATTTAAAAAAATATGATTGATTTTAATTTTCGTGCAATAAAAGAGATGTTTATAAACGATCAAAAAGTATGGATGGACAGGCATCGAACTTAAACACGTTTGTTTCAATTTTCGCCATTCGATTAGTTGGTTTGCTTTTATTATTTGAGAGATAGTATTATAGTCATTGTAAAGAATTATATATAAAGAGTAAAAAATACATTGAATACTTAGTAAAGTTGTGCTAAAGTTCAATACTTGTTTTTGTCTCTATTCACCCCGTTTTACGATATACGAAAAACCAAATGACTTTGTTCATTTTAAACAGATGCCCACTTACTCACGAAACTTAAATTGTTCGTCTTGAATTGGAAGCGTAGTAGAATAACAATAAACCGTGCTAAATGCAAATGATATAATTCTTACTTACCGTAACTGAATAAAAAATATTCCAACCATGTCTGCTCACAATGTAGCGCATGGACATGAACAGTAAAATAAGAGCCCACTTCACTGACTCCACATAATTAATTAAGTAAATCGAGATAAGATAAAATAATCTCCCTTTCTGATGAAAGTAAAGAAATGAGAACTTGAAACAGATTATCAATGTGTTAATCCCTCTTGTCGTTGTTGCCCGTTTTCTTTTTTGGATTGCATATACATAAGTAAATACACCAGACAGTTGTATGTACAATTTTTAAAGGGTCTAAATTTAACGGGCAGTATCTAATTCATGTTTTTGTCAGTAAATTAAATACATTGTTAGATATATATCAAAATGGTCAGTCGATATTATAAACGGTCAGTATCCACTGTATCTATTTTATTGGAAAATTTTCAGTTTTATATGAAACAGTCAGTTATTTATGTAAAATGGTTAATAATTTATGTAAAATGGTTAGTAATTTATGTAAAGCGGTAATTATACAAATTAAATGGTCTGTTATTTTCAATAAAAGGCTATTTTTAGTTTGACAGCTTGTGAATGTTATCAAATATGTTCGTAAGAAAAAAAAATTATGACTTGGTTTATGAAAAAAAAACACATGAAATAAAATGATTTCTTTAGTTAGATTTTTGAAAGCAGTTAATACTATTTCAATAAGTCTTAGGTTACTGACCTTAGTAGGTTGAAAAACTGTACGACTTGTTGTTATACCAGGGCTGTGGAGTCGGAGTCGTCGCGGCGTTTTGGTCGTAGTCGGAAATTTTGAAAAGATTGAACTTTTTATTTTTACATATTATATTGTCAATTTATTGCTATTGGCAGGATTTATTGGTTGATATATAATTGACAACACATAAATATGATAATTAGAAAAAAAAGTGAGAAAATTAAACTCTTTTTAGTCGGAGTCGGAGCCGTGTTTTTACTAAATGCTGGAGTCGTAAGTTTTTTTACCGACTCCACAGCCCTGAGTTATACCGCACGAATAACATTTTTTTGATTCAAATATACCTATTGTAATTTTAGGAAATAGAAAAAGATGCAATGAGAAACAAATTCCACAAAAATAATTTGGGAATATTGTATCTTTTGCACTGTTAATAATATGAGAATTGTGTGCTTAGTGATGCAATGAAAGCGATTTACAAAACGAATGACAACATCGCAATAATCTAGAACCTGAATCTGAGATCAATTTAAAAAATAACTCTTTTTATTTAAAAATAGTATCTATTTATATCATATCATTAGAATTTTATGACGACAAAAAAGATAAACATAAAATAGGCATTGACTTAACTGGCGGTCGAATAAAGTTAAGTGACCCGATCTATTTTTACTGTCAATATCGTCTGAGCCATTTAGTTGCAAAACAATAAAACAATAAAATCGAATAAAACGCCATAGAAAATAAGCATCTTGAATGTGACCGACGAAAATAGCATTTTGCTTGCGCTCTTTGTCCGCCAAGAGACATTACCGACATGAAATTTCAATTTGGGATCGCAATTTAAGATTTTTTTATTTTTGGGTTTTTCTTTCATGGCGAATCGATTGACTATGGAAGGCCTAAACTCAATGACACACTTAACAAAACCCACATTCGATCAATTTTGACGGGTTTTCAGCTATCTGGTTGCAATGAGGGCGAATTGAATTGCATTTCGTAACTTTGCGAAACTTCATAGCCTAACTTTGGAAACCGAGAAGTTATGGGATTAGCTAATAATGCGCGCTCTTAGAGAAACCGGTCCTGATATAATAAATTTAATGTGGAATAATTAAATTTTAATCGTTTGAATGTTGTACTTTTCTATGAGTTTGGTCGCTAACGAACCAGGTTTCGCCTTTCAGCATATTCAGGAATGTATAGTGCACGGAAGTACTTGAACTGACGCGTAGTAAACAGTTTGTATCGTCTATATATATAAAAATGATTGTCTGTGTGTATGTCCGCTATGGACTACTAAACCGCTCGACCGACCGATGTGAAACTTTACAAATTTATTGAATACACTCCCGCAATGGTTTCTGGCCTACCAACCTTTCCCCCCAACCACCTCCCAACCTCCACCCCCAAATTTTTTTTTTTAAACTTTACGAATTTTTCGAGTTCACTCCTTCGGATGTTTCTTGCATACCTCCCCATACGCCCCCCAAACCCCACCCCGCCAAACAACCCCCTTCCCCCCAAAAATTGATATCGATTTTTGACAAATTTCTCGAGTACACTTCCGCGAAACTTTCTGGCGTACACCCCCACCCCTATCCCACCCCCCCAATCCCCCCTACAATTGCTGGCGTAGCAACGCGCGCAGGGTACAGCTAGTTTATATATAAAAATAAAAGTAGATCACTAAGACAAATTGCTATTAACTTAGTCTATATGAATTAGCGAAAATTTGATGTAAATGAGTTTCAATGAATTAAGTGGGTTCGTGTATAATTATCGAGATTTTTTAATGTAGTATGGCAAATACTAATTATCACATAATAACAAAGAAATTTAGATAAATAAATCTACGGTATTATCCGATCTATTATTATTGAATGGATTGATTGAAGTGTTGGAATAAGTACTAAAAATGTTTTATTATTTTTAGAATAAATTTAATTTATTGATTGAGTAGGCATTTACATGGTAGAACTCCATTATAATACGGAAAGAAAAATAACAATGTATTTTAGTTCTACATAAATTATTTTATATATTTGTTGATAGCTATTTCGGCTTACGCCTTACGCCTTAGAAAAGAAGAGTTCTAAAATACATTGTTATTTTTCTTTCCGTATAGTAAATTTAATATTAGATATGACACAGTTTATTACGGAAATGTTTGAATGATGACTTATTTAAACATTTTAAATAACTGTTGATATATATGTAGGTTTGCAAGAAATGAAATTCACTCTTAAACTTTTCAAGTAAATCTTTAAAAATTAATTTGTACATAATATTTTTCATTTCCGATAATATTAAAAGTAGATCAGCTGTGGTATTACAGGAAATAGATTATTGAAATGCAATAGAAAAGGGCAATTATTGGCCCTTTTATGGTTAGATTGCGCGCCCGGATACGATTCGGCGTCATATTGTATCTTTAATCGAGTAAAATATAACGAATCGTTGGTTATTTTAATCAGTAAAACGTTCTTGAGGAAATGTCTCCATGCAATTAGGAATGACACTTAAATGTTTCCATAAGAGTTAGTCTTATTACAGTTTAACTAATTCTGTACAAATAAAATATCCAATACTTACATATATAATGTGTGTAATTTATTTATTTATTTATTTATTTAATAAAAAGCAAATCATGGCATTACAGCTGACGCCAATGCGCCATGGATTTGACAAATATAAATACATGCATATATATATATATATACATACATACATGTAAATATATAATAAAAATCACAAATTAGTTAAAAATTAAAAATAAGATGAAAATTACAATAGTCATAAAAAACAGAGGAAAAAATATTAATATCACATTAGAAATTTTCAAGGCAGTCAACCGAATGAGTTCTGACAAAATCAACTTTTTTTCATAAAATATAGTATTCGTCTGAACTCATTCACGTCAATATGAAATATGTCGACATCCGAAGCAATGCCGTTTAAAATTGTTAAAGCTCTTCCCAGTGACATTCCCACATTGGCAGACTGGTTCTACCCCTTGGTGAACAAACAACTCATGTTCACGATTCCTCAAAAATTATCATTCAATTTAACATTCTCAAGAATGGTGGAATTCTCATCAGGGAATCAGGGACTTACTCAATAGGAAGTAAACTTTGGTAGCGTTGAGGGACATAATAGCAAGAAGATCAGTGAAAAAGTCGCTAACCAGTTTGTAAAACCATGGTCTTAATATAAAAGCTTCACGAGTATTACTGGATGAAACTTACATATAACGTCCTGGTATTTATCAGAATACAGTTAATCCTAGTCTTTCACACGACAATTCACACTTTTTTTTTATCAATTTCGATTGCATCTTATAGCTTCAACTTTTGTTTATATAGGGTCTTTTTATAAGGACGCTTAGTTTTGAAATGTAAATAAAACAAGTTGTTTGTGAGATTTCGACTAAATTTTAATTTCATTTGTAAGTATATTTTACGGCATTAAATATGGAATACAGCATCAAATGTCTGCCAATATCCATTCATTATAAAATGGGCCATGTCGCTAAAGTTGACTTTTTTGACAAATTTGGGTAAACTTCCAACTGCTCCAGAACCCAATCAGGCGTTGTCTGCGGTCGTTTACCTGAAGTTCCTTGGTTAGTTGGATTTTATACGGGTGCAGACATAAGGCCCGATTCAAAATTCGCCAAGTTGAAGTCGCAGAAAAGCCAAGTTCTTGTGAACGACGAGAAATAAGCTGCCTTGGGTTTTCCTGTACACTTTCACACACAGCAGCAATGTTTTCACCAGATATTGTATTTTGATGACGTACAGGTAGGTGTTGGCCGATTATTTACCAAACTGGTTGATTCAAATTTGGCCACTAAACAATGAGTAATCTACTCAGCAGGACAAAGTAACATATTTTGAGCGTCCCTATTGAAATACCCTTTACATATAATAAGACATAATATAAGCATAATTTATGAAGCGAATAATGAATAAATCTTGCCCATCATGGCTTGTAAATGGAGAAGATTAAAAAGATAAAAAGTAGAGAAGTGCAATATATCTAGAAATACAACTTACAATAATTAAACAGTATGAATTAAATAGCTTGCGATCTACAATTATGAAGAATAGAGTAAGAATCAATGAAGCTGTTTAAAGAACAACAGATATACAATCTACAATAATAAGAAACTTGAAATGAAAATTGGTCATGAAGACATGACATGAAAAATTGTTATACATCTTAGGATTGAAGAAAAGACTACTACCGTTTCTTCTCCAACTGACGATGAACCAATGGATTGTAATTATAGAAGTACGTATGACGAGGGATTTAAAATATTGATTAAGTAAATCACTAATGTTCTTTTGTCAATAAATCACTACAAATTAGGAACGTTTCTCGGTCTTAATTCGAGGACTACCCATATACGTAGAAGTAGGTTAACAAATATTTTAGTTAGAATAATATCAATAATAAAATTATAAAAATTAAGTAATTTCCCCAGGGCTGTGGAGTCTGAGTCGTCGCGGCGATTTGGCCGGAGTCGTACTCGGAGTCGGAATTTTTGAAAAGTTTGGACTTTTTATTTTTGCACTTTATATGTAAAACTAGCTGTACCCTGCGCGCGTTGCTACGCCAGCAATTGTAGGGGGGATTGGGGGTGGGGTGGAGGAGGGTGTGTACGCCAGAAAGTTTCGCGGAATTGTACTAGAGAAATTTGTAAAAAATCGATATCATTTTTTGGGGAGGGGTGTTGTTTGGCATGTACTTGGGGGCGTATGGGGGGGGGATTGGTGTTTCAAACCATTGCGGAGAGTACTCAATAAATTTGTAAAGTTTCACATCGGATCGGTCGAGCGGTTTAGTAGTCCATAACTGACATACATACAGACATTCATTTTTATATTGTATATAGATTTGGCTTTTGGTCGCATTGATAGGGTTTATATTTAATTGAAAAAAGTGACGATATTGAACTTTTTTTGGTCGGAGTCAATCGTGGTTTTGTAAATTTCGAGTCGGAGTCGGACTTTTTATCACCGACTCCACAGCCCTGAATTTCCCATAATAAATCCAGTTTATTCTCTCGCTAGCAACACCATTAGTCATGATCAGTTTCAGGCCACGCCGCGTCAAAAAGGTCGAGCGCGGTTATTTCGTCAGAAAATACTTTCCGATCGTTTTTTTAAACATACGAGAAGATCGCATCTCATAAGTGGAAAAGAAATCTGATTGATCAACACTTCAAAAAAGATATTACGAATTGTAATAATGAAGCAGGCATAAGGGCACCTGTAAATCACACACCTTGTGCATACTTCAATTTAGTGCACGTAATATAAATCCGCCGGCCGCTGTTGATAGACGGTCCGCTTTAGCAGTGATGAATTAAGAAGATTTTGAGCGGTTTCAATTTATATACAAAAGGAAAAGCGAAATTAATACTTCTTAGTATACATACTTATTTCTTAAATATCTAGTTGACTCCACGTATTGTGTGACAAATCGTTACCCCACTTTGAAAAATTTTTAATTGAAATTTTGCCTAAAAAGTCCCTTTTGTCGTTAAAGCTTGTATTTATCGCATTCTATCATACATTATAAGAATCTCAGATTTATCTATGGTTGAATAACGGAGTAAGCAGAATTCCGAAGTTACACTGCATCTGCAGACTTTTTTTACACCATCTGTTGCTGAGTAGCAAGCAGGGCATTGATTGATAAATCAATTTAGAGAAAATAACTAAATATTCATCACCTAAAATAAAAACATTATCATCAATTGAACTAATCAAAAAAAAAGTGGCAAACATAATTAGTCAAGTGCCCAAAAGAGAACAGTATTCAGTTCGGCACGTGTATGATAGACTAAATTTTTATTCAATTAAAATTATTCGACTTATCGACAGTTTAAGGGTATTTTACGTAAAAAATATTTTTTAAAAGCTTAGATATAGTAGAACTTTCTTGAAAAATTTCTAATTGAAAAGGCCTAAAATGTCCTTCTTTTTTATGTGAAGACGTTATTTTGATATTGTTCATAATTTTCACAAATAAAATTTCAGAATTATCTATGGTTGAATAACGGAATTAATAAAATTCCAGAGTTGCACTGCATCTGCACACTTTTTTTACTAAATTTATTTGACAAAGTTCTAAGATTGTCATTATCATTTCCATCACTAGATTATTAAGATCATTATTTCAAGAGTTTTTGAAGCATTTTTACTTGCTCATGATTACAAGTGAATTTTAATCGATCGAAACTTCAAAACTCAAAACAGTGTCAAAAGCAGTTAGAACCTTTTCAAAATAAGGTGTCAAAATAGTGACAGTATTTCGCCCGGTCCTTGGCGCAGTGGTCATCGCCGTTGGCTTCCGTGACAGATCGCCCGGGCCCGACTCCCTGTACGAGCAGATTTTTTCCGGTCAGTTTATCCATTATCTTAGGCTGTCTCTCGTGATTGGGATGTTCAAAATCTTTTCCCACCCTCGCGAGAATAACCTAACCACACATCTTTTACCACTAGATGTATCCTTTCAATCCTCACTGTCTTCGAAAAAGAGATATTGAGCAATTGAGTAACAGTTAGCAGTTCTAGGAGAAAAAATGTGTTGGGATAAGCTCCACCCGGCGTCCATATGTTTCACAGTGGGCTAAAATTTGGGCTTTAATCGCGATTATATTTTTTTTGCGGTTTTCCATAATTTCTTCAGATGCTTATGCGACTAGGTCTGGCTAAGTACTCTTGAAGCATTCAAATCTTACCATGTTCTTAAAAATATGGCTATGAGTTCTCTTTACAATTGGAAGAAAAAAAATGAAAATCGGTATAGATTTCGAGGAAATATTTGCAAATGAATGGAATTGTGAAGATTGCGGGGATTTCTTTCGGCGCGACTGTATATAAACAAATAACATAATAAATTCAATTTTTATGAATATGTAATTAACAGTTTATATAAATATATAATTGAAAAATATGTATTAACACTTTTTACAGGTGTGAAACTTACCTTACTTCAAGAAACGTATTTTTATATATTTTTTTTCATGAAAGCGTTTTTCTTTGTTGACCGAGCAAGCAAGAATGTTGTGAAATGTCACACAAAAAAGTAATTCATTGAAAATTAAGTACTATAACTCAATTACTTTTTTGGAATAAATTCGTTTTATTGCATCGGGTTTATCAGAACTGTCTGCATCGACGATTTAGTCCGCGATCTGATTCCGTCCAATTGAGTATCATTACCGAAGAAAACACTCGCTTGTTTCCAATGCATGATGGACATAACCGAACATATTTAGGCCCATCGAACTGTTTTTTGCTCTCGTCAGCTGTTTGATATTTTGACAACTGAACGTTAGTCGGAAATACATCTTCACTAGGCCCTTCAAAACCAATTTCTTTTTGGCTATTAGCAATGAAAATAATCGTTAAACCATCCGCTTGCATATTTCAACAAAACGTACAAAATACAATATCATACTACCAATACAATGTAAGATATTATAGAACTCAATATCAGTTGACAATGCTCGCCATGAGCGAAACCGGTTCTGATCTAATAAATTTTATGCGGAACTTGTACTAAAAATGTATTATTATTTTTATTATATAACTTACAAATAAAACTAAAAACTTTTAATGCGTTAAAATTGTAATGTCGGTTCCTGTGACTTAGTAGCTTTCCCTGTGACGAGCTTTTCCCCAGCGATCAGGTGGGCCCGGGTTCAATTCCCGGTAAGTTCCAATTTTTTCATTTGATGTGTATAATTTTTCGTTGAGTTGTTCTCGGCTAATTTTTATCATCGAGTTTATCTCGTATGTTTTCACAATAAAAATATTTGGCGCTGTAATTGGCCTTATGCTGTAGCTGTAATGCCAAATATATTTTTTTATTCATTAAAATTTAATTTTTTTTTAATTAATATCTCATTTTCAGTATTTATTTCACATTGGATTTATTCAGGACCGTCTTCGCTCATCGTGAGCATTATCAACTGATGATAATGATAATCTGTAGATAATGCTTGTGATGAGTGAAACTGGTGCTGATTTTAATAAATCTAAGGTGGAATTCATTCTTTAAATATTGACAGTGAACATCTTTAATGTGATAATACTCACTGGAAAAATAAAAGGTAATAATTTCATCACTTTCACTTCAATATTGAAAGGTAAGCTCTTTAAAAGCAATTTCAGGCTAAATAAAAAAGGAAAAATATATTTTTATACTACATTTCTGTTGCCCTCCCACATCCAGCCGTTGTTTCGCGGCCGCCTTCCGTAACGCTATACGATCAAGAAAAGAAATGTTTCAACGGTATCAAAATATACTAAAATGATACTTTCAATGGATTCAGCGGTTAATCTATCTTCTATATATATATAAAAATGAATTTCTGTATGTATGTCCGCTATGGACTACTAAACCGCTCGACCGATCGATGTGAAACTTTAAAAATTTATTGAGTGCACCCCGCGATGGTTTCTGGCCTACCAACCCCTCCCCCAACCTCCCCCAATTTTTTTTAAAACTTTAAGAATTTTTCGAGTTCACTTCTTCGAAGGTTTTTGGCATACCCCCCCCATACGCTCCCCAAACCCCACCCCGCCAAACAACCCCCCTCCCCCTAAAATTTAATATCGAATTTTTACAAATTTCTCGAATACACTTCCGCGAAACTTTCTGGCGAACACCCCTTCCCCAACCCCACCCTCCCCCAATCCACCATACAATTTCTGGCGTAGCAACGCGCGCAGGGTACAGCTAGTTTGTTTTATAAAAGTTAGTTATATAAAAACTACATCCTACATACCTACATGTATTTATATCTTAATAAATAGATAAGTTTATTTGAATATGTAATTATTTTAGAAATTAAATCTTGATGTGTTACAAGACTTAATATAAACGAAAACACTGAGATATATTAAAACATTCCCATGGGCTAATGTTTCGACAGATTCAGTTTTTTTTATTCTGAAACTAAACACCTAATTTTTTAATTATTTTTTAATCTAGTATTACTTTGCAATTTTTTTATGAGTATGATTTTATGATTGCAGTCCGTTTCAGGAGGATGTGTTTCATGTAATGATTTTTTTTAACCCCCTTGGCCCCAGCCATTTTGAGTTGTACATGCCAAAAACCCTGCAGTATCTTTCAACAAAAAACTGAGTCACTTATTGAATAGATGGCCACGTATTTTTTAAATATAATAATTACATAACATATACATATGTAGAATATATGATTATAAATAAAGATAAAGTAAATTTCAAAATGAACCTACATCCCCAAAAACCACACCAAAATATTTTTACTTCCATTTCTTTACGTGCTGTTTTTAAACATATCTGAAACTAAAAGTAGCCTATTCAATTAGATTTTTTTTCCATAAATGATTTTTATGTATTTCAAATAGCAAAATCTCATAATTTGTAAAAGAAAATCAAATAAAGCTTTTTTCCACTTTGACTATGTGAATTTTCAAGAATTTTCAAGTGTTAGTACACCAATATAATATGTCACGATTTTTCAATTTTAATTGTATGAAAGCTCCACGAAATTCAATAAATCCCTGTGGTCTAGTGGCAAGAGCTTTGTCCTAGCGATCAGGGGACCCGAGTTCAATTCTCGGCAAGGTTAGATTTTTTCAATTGAAAAAAGAGATCTTGGGCTGGGTGTATGTTATTTATCGTTGATTTTATGCACAACTGATTCATTATTTATCATCGAGTTAATCTCGTATGACTTTTACAATTAAGAATAATTGGCGCATTGGCGTAAGCTGTAATGCCAAATATTTATTTTTTTATAAAAATATAAAAAAAAAATTACAAAGAACTCCGAACTATTCTGTTATGATGTACATAATCAAATTCGTCTGATTTTTGAATACATATATTTGACAGCAGCCAATCAGAGACGAGTCCGACGACAGCCAATCAGAAAAGATTTGCACACATCGGTATTTGTTTTGTAAAAAAGATTATAATACCAGTATACGCCGACAAATCGGCGCTGTTGGGATTGTAGCAAAAGTATGGCGTGCCAATATAATTATGATCATCGCACTGGGGCGCCTAGAGGGTTAAACTTGTATAAATTAAAAACATTTTATAGCAATCTAAATTTGATTAAAATTACCCCGGTCTTTCACCTTATATGTAATACCATTTAAAATACACCATTAAGAATTAGATTATTAATAGAACTTAATGCAATGTGAAGGTCCCTGAAAATGATACTACTTTTTAACACTTTCAGGCATAATTGACAAGTCCGTAGGACGTAACAATTTAATTGCCATTCTTAGTTATGTAGCCAAGTGGTCAACCTTCTTGAGCGCTCGTTCTAATCTGTTTCCAGTGTTCAGGGGCTCTAATCTTAGGACGAATAATTTGATGAATTTATTCTTTATCGTCAATTGATTTTTATTCAAATTTCTTACATCCAACTCTATCCATTCAATAATTAAAACAGGTCGCAGTGATATAGCAGCGTCTAGTATATAATCTTTGAAAAGCCCCATTCTTATATATACTGAAAAATACAGCTATTAGGTATCTCATTATTTTATCGTTCCCCTCCCAATGAAGAGATATTGAGCAAACCTCACTGTATTTATGCATTTTTTCTTTTAATGTTAAATTCAGTTTTCAGCAAGGGCGACGATTGAAAGAGGGTTCACTCTCTTAATATATATTTGGGTTAACAAGTTGGTTGTTCCACCACCTCCCGTTATGTGTGTACAACCGTGTTTCACAGTCGCCTTCCGTAACGCTATACTATCAATAAAACAAACGAATTCACTCCTCTCTTACTTGGACCAAGACAGTGCTGCACGGGACTGAACTTTTAACCATGCACTTAAGTGCTCAGAGAAAATAAATATAGAAACGAAAAAAAGAAAACGTGACTTGCTCAGCCACTTTGTTAATCAAGGTGATATTGATTATTTTATGTTTCCGTTTATTTAATCTACTTTGCGTTGAATCTGAAGAGAATTCAAGAGTATCCCGTTCCCCATAATAATAATGTTTAAAATTTATTGAATACCTCAAAATTGACAATGTTACTCTCTTAATACGGTTATAAGGTTTGCACTTAATATTAATTATGTAAGAAATAAAACAAAAGAATCCACTTGGATACATATTGTTCATTTGGTTGTTCGAACCGTTGACAAAATTGTCAATGATACTATGACTATTTGTGGTTATAAATAACTAAAAAAAAAAAAAAACAATATGCTGCTCCATAGTCACTTCACACACGGCCACAAATTGCATGCATAGTCACTTAATTTTCATTATTAAAACTTTGCGCAATATTATTTTTAGCCAGAGATTGTCAAAACTCTGCAATCTAAAAACCCTATCTTGAAAAAGCAGCAATATTACTGCGACGGTATTATGAATAAAACTATTTGAAACGTTAAAAACAAAAACATTTACATTACGAAAAGAAAAAAAACAGCATATACCCTAATAACTTTTGAAGTATTACATATATGTTACAGTGAAACTGTATTCTCAGTGAAAATATATTCTTCTCCAAGCTGTCATTGAAATTAAATTTGACCGCCCTATCTTCAGCGCTATGTTTGTCTGTGTTTTTCTTTAGTTATCTTTTTATGAAAGGGACTACTTGTTAATTTTAACCAATGCGCCAAATATTTTGTTATTATGAAAGTCATCCGAAATAAACTCGATGATATTTTCATATGAAGCAGTCGATAACCACTGGACGAAAGATTACAATTTACGAAAAATTTGCTGTAATGCTACTAAATATTTTATGCAAAGATCGGTGCCGGTTTCGCTTCAGTTGAGTATATTCACGATGAGCGAAACCGGCTCTGAACTTTACATGATAAATGTGGGAATACTACGAAAAAAGGATGTTTTATTTATTTTAGCATAGGTTTTATCAGGGCTGTGGAGTTGGAGTCGTGGAGTAGGGTCTTTTGGCCGGAGTCGTACTCGGAGTCGGAAATTTTGAAAAGCTTGAACTTTTCATTTTTGCATATAATATGTCAAATTTGGCCATTGGCCGGATTTTAGTGTTGATATTTAATTGAATACAGATAAATAAGAAAATTAGGCAAAAATAAGTGACGATATTAAACTTTTTTATTCGGAGTCGGAGTTGTGATTTTGGCCAATGTTGGTGTCGGAGTCTGAGTCGTAGTTTTGGTAAATGCTGGTGTCGGAGTCGAGCTTTTTTAACCGACTCCACAGCCCTGGTTTTTGTCATGGAGTGACTGCTGTTGAAATGCTCTATCGGGCGTTCAAATAGTTCACGGTGGCGGCAGACATCGTTTCGAAACTCCACCAAACTTCACAGTGGCCATCACAGGGTTAATAAATGCATTAAAAGTTTCAATCATATAATTATTAAAATGGCAGTTCCAGGCCGATGACCACAAAGGAAGCGTAAATCAAAATCAGGATGTTGACCTCTACGTAATAAAGCTGTAAAAAAATAATGAAGACATTTTTTACAAGTTGTACTCGTTTATTGCTATGTTTATAAGTGCTGAATTGATTGTATTATAACCGTTTCTGATCGAGGACTACCAGTACAGCGAGCCATAAATTATCTTATTATATTAATTGATTAACTCCCTAAGAGTAAAATAAAGATGAAGCCTGAATTTAAGTATTAATAGGTTATCTTTTAAGGGTCAGTTTCCATTGCCAAAAACAAGTATGCGCGAGTGACAGATCACAACGGACTTTGAAATCGAATAGAGCTACTGAGAAGTGAAGTGAGCCAAAAGGCATTTTAGGAACGAATGAGTGAAATGCAGGATCATATTCTTCAGGTCTTAAAATATGTTACGAGTACTAGTAAAATTTTTAAATACTCGAGTGCTCGGGTATACTCGATTAGTTTCAGATGTACCGAAATATATATTATTAATTCAAATTTGTGGAAAAAATAGATGAGCAATAAATAAATATGCTTATTTAATTACATTTATTTCAATTTATAAAACATGTACATATTTCAACAATAGAGAATTAAACGTCTCAAAATTTTTGTGTAAGTTAAGTTTTTTTCAATTCGAGTATTACTCGAGTATTTTTCAAAATACTCGAGTAATACTCGAAATCTAATTTGAGTCTCTAGTTACGAGTGAAGTGAGACAGTTAAAAACACACTAAAATAGTTTTTTTTACATGAAACATTTGTATGCTTTAGGATAGTAAAAAAGGTTCATTCAGTTTCAGTTAATTGCAAACCATTTGTCAATTCCATCGATTTAAAAACTAAAATTTTAAATTATCCTCATTTCAATCGAACAGTATTTATTGAATTGTGTGCCTCAGTTAATGTTTGCTGCATGAAATAGTGTGGTATATTTTTCCGTATTTCATTTTAACATGCTAATAAATACGCAATCCCTGTGATATCAATCAAATGCGCAAATGTATTGAGAAGTTGCTGCAAGAAAAAAATAGTACATTGAGGAGTGCAAAGGGTAAAGTAGGAAAATTGGTTAAATGAAAGGATTTCCTTACATCGAAAACAACATACTTTTCTATTTCCCAAAATGAATGTTTGTTCCGTATGCGATGATCAATATCTCGAATCAATTGAGGACTTGCTGCAAGGGATTAAACGTGGTTGCGGAGTGCACTTCAATATATATCCACAGTTGATCGTTCCTCATAATTGAATCAAATTACTTTGTACGGTGACACAACATATGTATGTGAATGTCTATTTCAAACAACAAGGATATTCAAAAATCAAAAATGTAAAAGTATTTTGCGCATTGAGCAATACTAAATCCAATTTGTTTATTATGATATACTAGTATTGCTACCCGGCGTCGCTCGGACTAAGCGACCAATAATTATTTAATGTTATATCATTCGACATAATTATATCACAAAATCTAACATCCAAAATAGAGTTAAAATAAAATCACAAACTTTATTTAATTTGATGACAGCCCCATTCTCGCCCATTAAAATATCCAAATTCCAGGAAAAAATCTAATTTGCTGTCAAAGAAATGTCAAATAATACCTTCACGTAAATAATAAACATTATTATATTAATAAAAGCCGGGAAAAAGTTGATAGAAGACTAATTTATTACATTTTGACTAAATGTCTCCGCCGATAAAATTCAAACATATTTTCTTTCATATTCGTTTTTATGGCAACTTGCAAACAACAATGCAAAAGGGAATTACAGACATACATACATACGCCGTTTCGGTTTTATATATAAGATAACAACAATTTGAGGTAAACTTCACCGATATTAAAGAGAAATCAGCTCAAGCGTAAAAAATTCAAAATGTATAACCAGAAACATCTGTTGGATTGTTCGTACACATTAATGTACAATGTCTTCGTACAAAATGGTTATGTTTTTCTTGTTTCGAGCTCAGGTGAGAATCACTTTATATTCGGAAACCGCAAAATGGGAGCTCATTTCAGTTAGACCGCAACAAAATTTTAATCAAACATGTGGGATAGTTTTTTTCATCACCTGCGGCTAGTTTCGATTGAAAGAAAGATCAAACGAATCACAAAAATTACCTACGTGCTCGCCTAGAAGAGATTGAGCAAGTGCGCCCGCTCATACGAGGCGATTGTCAGATATTGTCAATTCAACACAATGGTGCAGAAGAACTTAATCGTGTACACCTAAAATCGCACAAAAAAGCTATGACTAAATATAGGAATATGACTTGTGCGACAACAATGCACGTGTCAAGATCAAATTGTAATAAACAGGAGAAACACTTGATTTTGCACATATGTAAACAACGCCCTGATTATTACTGAAAAACATATATACGTGTGTGTATACTATATGGTCTCAAAAATATATATAAACAATTTAAAATGGCATTTAAAAAAATCGCACAAAAAGATGTTTGGGTGCATTTCGAAAACGTTACGAGTCACAATTATTTTCCAAAAGTGAGATAAGTTTACAGACATCTTCAAAGTACCTAAATACACAAATGTAGTACGAAAATGTTCCAAGTATGTTATAGAAACATTGAAAAAACTGTATGTATGACGAGTCCAGGACTCGTAACGTCTTCCAACTACACTTCTCGTCTGATGCAGTAGCTAAACTCATGGTGCATAAGAAGCGAAAAAACAAATGCAATGCTGCACTGCAGGATATAAAAAAAACATTTCCACGAGCGAGACGATATTTTATTTCAATATAAAATTGTCCCTCATTTCATTTATTTGGAAACCGTTACAAGTCCACATCAGAATAAGTGGATTTAATCAAAATATATAACCTTAAACAAAAAAAATCTTTTTTCGTTTGAATACAAGAGTAAATACCTACCATAACCATACCTAGTCATAAGGACAGAGAGAAAAAGTTAATTAAGTCACATTTTCAAAGAAGTCAACCGAGTGAGTTCTGACAAAATCAACTTTTATTCATAAAACATAGTATTCGTCTGAACTCACTCATATCAATATGAAATATGTCGACATCCGAAGCAATACCGCTTAAAATTGCTAAAGCTCTTCCCAGTGGCATCCCCATTGGCAGTTATGCACTTGACAATTCTCCACTATATATTATATCGAGGTTCTGGATTCGTAAACCATTTGTTTATTCTTTGTTTTGAAGCTCATGGTTGATGTCAGTTTGTGTTTGTTTTATTTTAGTTTACAGTATATCATTTTTTTCATGTTGCAACAGTAATTGAATTATATGTATGTATATTCGTGGTTAGTCATTGATAGCTTACCGCATAAGCCTAAAGTTGTTGGAATAGAGAGACAGTAAGTATTTTGTATGTCCCATCGTATATGTAGCTGTATTGTGTAACATTCGACCTCATCATTTGCACTATTTAAGTACTCTTCGGTATGATATGTAATCATTTCGAGATATTGTATCAACCAATAATGGTATGCATCAATTTTAAATTCAGCATATGAAAATATATTTAAATGTGAAGAGAACTGTAATATTACGGACAACGGAAGAGAATATCGCTTTTAAGAAAAGAACAATCGATTGTTTTTTTTATTGATATAAAATTTTCTTCGTTAGATATATTTACAACTTTAATACATCTAATCTAATATATAATATAATATAAAAATCAATGTTTGTTTGCTTGTTGTTCGTATTTTATGCGTTGCCATACCGTTCATCCGATTGCGATAAAGCTTTTTCAACTTATTGCTTGCACTTGCGCAAAGGTTATAGGCAAAGTAAAATTAACTTACAGTAGGTCTTTTATATACAAATCAATGATTTTTAATATTTTATGCGCTGTCATACCGTTCATTTTGACAACCTTTTTTTTCACAGGGACAATCGCTATAAGTGTATGGAAGAAATTATTTAGAGAATATATTTTCAAATAGACTCCACACTATAGGTCTGCACGGGTCGAAATTTCAAAAGCCTACCCGGCCCGTGCCCGAAAATCTCTGATCCGGCCCGGCTCGAGCCTAAGGCTCATTCCCTACTTTTTTCAGCTTTTCAACAAAATTTTTCTTTGACATTTAAAATGTTCTTTCATTAACTCATCAAATTATAATATGTCTGTAATTAAAGATATACGATAGTGGCGTATACATATGGAATAATCGGATTTATGCTTTTATTTATTGCGTACCCAAGCTCGAGTCCGACCGAGGTCGAATCCAAGCGTTCGTTACCCGGCCCCGTGCAGACCTCGACTCCGCATTAGAGACACCTATTCGAGTATCGAATAATCGACAATTTTTCAAGTAGTCGATACTCGAGTAATAATCGTAATTTATAAATGGAGATTTAATTACAAATTTTATTTATTTATTTAAAAAATATATATATAATGTTTAACCGTTGCGTTTAACTGAGTCTTACGTCAGGAAGTATATTTTTTTCAAATTTTTTGCCGTTGACTATGCAATGCAAGAATTTCTTTTGTTACTTTTGCTTTTGGTTCTGCTGAATTTTCTTATCAATGATAAGTTTATGATGACAAGAGACAAAATAAAATATTGAAAAATAATATACACAAATTTGAATTATCATATATATTTTGGTGCATCTGTAACTACTCGAGTACTCGAGTATTTGAAAATTTTACTACTCGATACTCGAGTAGTTGAGATGTCGAGTAATTGGAGTCTCTACTCCACACCAGACAATATCGGTCCCTGTGGTCTAGTGGCAAGAGCTTTGTCCTAGCGATCTGGAGACCCGGGTTCAATTCCCGGCGAAGTCAGATTTTTTCAATTGAAAAAAAGAGATCTTGGGCTGGGTGTATGTTATTTATCGTTGATTTTGTGCACAACTGATTTATTACTTATCATCGAGTTAATCTCGTATGACTTTCACAATTAAGAATATTTGGCGCATTGGCGTAAGCTGTAATGCCAAATATTTTTTTTCTAAATTCAAAAAAATCTAAATCTAAAAACATATTCACAGAATTTGTATTATATTATAATGAGAAGAAATCAGTGAGAAAATAGATTTTGCAAAAACCTTATTACCGTAAAAGACTTATGATTGACACTTGTATATCAATAAAAACTACGCAGAACGTGTAAATATATTATCTTGGCCGATGGGTGAAAGTCGGCCTATGTTCAATGTGTACCAACTGCATTTTCCCAATTATATTTTTTTAGTTTTTAATGCCGCACTGGAGGTGTGCAACGCAATCATGTCGTAAAAAATATGATAGGCAATAAATAACGGACGCCTTTAAAATCATTCGACTGTTTATTTTCTCATAAGTATATCGAAAGAAAAATATTAGAAGAGTTAATAAAGTTACAGCCCGTGATTGGTATCGTATAAGGAAATACTTACGAAGATTAAGCTGTGAAGAAATCACCATTTAAATTATCACAATTTGATAGTGTTAATTATAATTATTTTGTTGTCTATACCTCGAGGGGCTAGAATGAAATTACATTGGTAAAATCATTCAGCTCTCTCAAAGCTAGATCTGACATTTTGTCAGCGCTTCTAAATTATTTTTGTGAACGAAAATTGAATAAGATACATATTTTTATCTTGATTCCATTATCACTTTTAACCGGTTGTATCCCAGAAACGTATATACCATACACGGTTTACAATTCCGTGAGCGCAGTGCCGGCCATAGATAATGCGCGTATATATACGGTCCACTTTACACCCACTAATATGCGTAACTTCGCATGAATGTATTTAAATAAAAATTTAAAAAAATCCCTTTGAGGTAATTGTTTCACGAATCAGTGTCACCACCATCAAAAAATCTACACATCATCACCATTTCATCACCATTCCCCATTCACTACCATCATCATCTTGTTTTAAAACAAGCGAAACGCAACCCCAAGAGACGAAAGGGAAATGAGGGTTTACCGTCTTTGGTCCTCCATATAGCGAGAATACAAATCATCAATCAATCATCATCCCACTAATACTAGACAAGGTCGACGGTTTTATAATTCAAACATGCTATACACATAACGTTAGAATCATAGTCCTATCAGACGACTTCACCTTTTACCCCTCCACAGTTCCCTTCTTCTCTGTCTGGTATGCTGAGTCCAGATCAAGACAACAGAATAAAAGAAGGAGACGACTCTACAACTCTTAGAGAAGTTCCAGAACGTCTGGGACACTAAAGACTGACTCTACTCGAGGGCATGCATGAGTATATCTTGCATGCATGTATTTTAAACGAAAGGAAAATGAGAGTTTACCACAATTGGTCCCCCATACTGCGAGAATACAAATCATCAATTAATGATCATCACAGTCTTATACTTACAGGTGACATATTTGGTATTATAATCAATGTTATATCGATTTTGAAGAGAGATTCCATGTATTACCGAAATCCGTCGCTATTTCTTCATAGAAAATCGCGACCTTCATTGCACCACCGTTCTCATAACTACCGGCATATAACGGGTTAAGGTTTTCACTGTTAATATTTGGTGAAATGTGCATCGTATTGAAAAAATAGTAACATATTTTATTTTTTATTCCACATTAGATTAATTAAGTTCAGGACCGCTTTCGCTCTTCGCAAGCATTTTGAATTGAAAATCAGTCAGTTCTGAAAATGTCCGTGATGATCAAAACCTAATATATCAAATGTGGAATAAGTGCAAAAATGGGTTGTTATTTTTAAATTTAAAATTTTAATAAATAGTGTGACTAATTTTTGATCCTTTTCCTAATATAGAGTACACTTTGTTTTGAGTGCAAAATTGTGCCCGCGAATTTGTGGTGAATTAGTTTAGATATCGAAGTCAATTAAAAAATTTCGTGATGGGCGAAACTGGTACGGATTTTTATAAAATTATATATTGATGCTGTAAACAAAAAAAAATGTTCTATTTATTGAAAATAATACCAGCCAAGAATTGACAGTTGACACTTAAAACGTGATTACTTTTTTATAACATAAAACAAACAATCGTCAAGCGTAGAAATTGTTTTAAGTTTTACTAATTTTAAAAAAAAATCTTGTACAACCCAGAAATAAAAATGACTTTATAGGTATTTCATGCAATATTGTTTAAGATATTTCGAAATTCATATTTATTTTATCCCGCGGAACCCAGAGATCCACCGTTTCAGAACTATTGGTTTATGATATAGACTAGTTGGTACCAATGTATGAGAGATTCTTTTGAGTTAGTAAACCATAAATATTTGAATGATGTGTGCGTATTAAGCGAGGGATGTTTGTTATTATTTCAAAAGCTAATTAACTAATAAACATTGATGTCTTTCTATCTATCAAGAATTATTGATGTTGACGAAATAAAAATAAAATAACTTTACGTGGAATAATAATCAAAGTCATTTGTAAGTGTTATATCTAAGTAGGACCAGTCCCAGGATCCCAGGATCGACTCGAGGTTATAGTATCACCGCTCTGGGCGACCACCCTCAAGAAACCGACACCACTTAACCACTCCAACATGCATATAGATGAAAGGGATTAGGCTACCGCCCAAGTCCCTGTAAAAGTTGTCATTGTAAAAGTCAAGGGATCCCAGGATCGACTTATTTCAATCCAGAAACCCGGGGATCAAAATTTTAATCCGGGATTGGAAACCCTAGTCGCGATGAGCTAAACCAGTAAAAAATATTGCTGTTTTATTTATTTATTATATCATTCGGCACCCAAACTCCTTGTCTATGCTTTTTCCCCAATATTTTAAAATGATCCTCTACCGTTGACCATGGACAGCCGATCTCCTGCGATAGTTCTTTGATGGTTTTTCGAGGATCTGATTCCACTAACAATTTTAATACCTCGTCATTGATTTTTTGAGGTCTTCACGATTTTGGTTTATTTTCCAAATTTCTGTCACCAGTTTTAAATTTGCTAAACCACCATCGACACTTGCGATTCTTCAGAATATCACCATAGGTTTCACGAATGCTTTCTTTGGCTTCATTGAGTTTCAACCCCTTGTCAAATAAAAACAATAAAACACATCGCAACTGCATCTCTTCGATTCTTCAGTATTGACGTACTTACTCGACGGGAGCCAAGCGCAAACTGGTTTCGAAGCGCGCACTAAAATCACGGCGATTACTTTTCGTTTTACCTAATACAATGTCTTTTCACTTGAGATTACCAAGAAATAAAATATTAAAAATGTTCAAATACACACCCTATGAATGGTAATACTTGTGTTTATTGTATATGGCAATAAGTGACGTAGGCAGTGGTTGCTGATAATGATAGTAAAATTGATCATGATGTGAATAATATAATACATGTCCTTGGGACTCGAATTCAATCACGTCTCATCTTTCCTATACTAAGTAGCTAATTGCGGTAACCGAGGTAAACAAAAATTGAATACGTAATCAGTATGGAAATTGAATCAACTAGAGTTTGCAATACCTGTATAACCAGAACCATTATCTCGGTATTTCGTTTGATTTTTAGAATACCGAAATACCGTTACTTCAATGACGAAAATGAAAGGGAATCGAAATATGTATTTGATTAATTTTCCATTTAACATGAAAAGTTAAATCAATTTTCGTTATACCATGCATTCAGTTACGCGCTGGATATTGCAAAAGTTTGTCTGATTATCAAAATACAGTATTAATTGTTTTCATACCATTTCCGCTCCCAATGCGGAACTTCTAAAAGATTTTATTTCAATATGGGTTTTTCTACGAGTTTTGATTGATACTCTATTTCGAATAAAGTAAGGGATAGAAAGGAAAAGAGACTAGGACAGGTCCAGTGGTTAACTAATTGCTGTAGTTTAGTCTTGCTTTTGGGAGTAAGAGCGTAGTAGGGTATGGTAGACATACATGTCTCCCAACAGAAATCAATTATTCGATTGAAATATAAAACTGCTTCGGTTGGGATTCGAACACGTCTGCTTCGCGACCGAAGGCGACGACATTGACACTCGACCATAAACCCAAATAAATTAGCTATATAAACATACTAGTATTGCTACCCGGCGTCGCTCGGACTAAGCGACCAATAATTATTTAATGTTATATTATTCGGCATAATTATATCACAAAATCTAACATCCAAAATAGAGTTAAAATAAAATCACAAACTTTATTCAATTTGATGACAGCCCCATTCTCGCCCATTAAAATGTCCAAATTCAAGGAAAAAATCTAATTTGCTGTCAAAGAAATGTCAAATAATACCTTCACGTAAATAATAAACATTATTATATCAATAAAAGCCGGGAAAAAGTTGGTAGAAGACTAATTTATTACATTTTGACTAAATGTCTTCGCCGATAAAAATTCAAACATATTTTTTTTCATATTCGTTTTTATGGCAACTTGCAACAACAATGCAAAAGGGAATTACAGACCCACATACATACGCCGTTTCGGTTTTATATATAAGATTTTGCCCGCTCAGTGGTGCAGTGGTCAACGTACGTGTCACCTCACACTTTTTCGTGAAGTACCTATCACCGAACTAAAATGTTATTATATTCTTTTTCATCTACGTTTAATTAATCCACTAATTAAATTCGAAAGAAAGAATAACAATATTTACTTTAAACAAAGCTAGAAAACATAACAGTTATTATAATGACCACTTATTGGGAACAGCACCGAGACTGTGTCGAAGTTCCGAGATAGGTTCACACAAATACAATCAAACGCGTGAAATTGTGTTATGTATTCATTTTTTAGCAGTTCGTTTGATCATATACGAATGCACATTCGCGGAACGCGTCGTAGAAATGGCACATGCACACTCACTGATAAAGTGTGATGTAGCAGTTTCGAAACTCTCGGGCCTTCGTTTGAGTTGTTTAATTCGGTCATTCGCTGACGTTTTTCATGTTTTCATGAAATTAACCTGCAATTATACTTCAATTTGGTATAAACCACTACTTTAAGTATTTATAATTTTCATTTTATATAATTATATGTTATAAGCACCGGGACAGATGTTTTTTTTAGTACCGTAAGGGGAAGGTTAAGCATAATGTTTTTTAATATGATTTACTGGTTAACATACGAAAACCATAAATCTTTTGAACAGTATGAAGACATAAACAGCCCATGGCATCCGCAGATTTCACTGAGATAACTGGCATTGCTGTCCAATTATGTCGGGGGTTAGTAGAGACGTGATCTTCTGCCCGTGTCTTGGGGCCATCCGAGAGTATCACCAGGACGTCTGCTTCAAGGATACCTACATACGGTGAGAATGAGGCCGCATGGGAATGGGACTCTAGGCGCCAATCCTTGCCGCATCCAAGTTAATTGCTAATGTACATAATATTATAAGTGCTTTTTTTCTGTTTCTTTATACGCATACTCTTTTTGAACGCTGTTGGGCTGTTAATGAAATAGAATATTTAATGATATTTTATATTTAACAATAAAACAATCATTGACTCTCGACTCGATATTGACTCATTTGACTCTCGCGATAATTTTAAAAAGGACGAAAAGGGAATTTGAATTTGATTTGAAGAAGATGTTAATTTATCACTTTTAAGGTGTTGGTGAAAAAAAAGTTTGACTCCGACTCCAGCATTTTCCAAAACCACGATTCCGACTCCGACTTCTGAATCCAACATTGACCAAAAACACGACTCCGACTAAAAAAGTATAATTTCGTCACTTTTTTTTCCCTAATTTTCCTATTTATGTGTATTCAATTGAATATCAACCCTACCAATCCGGCCAATACCCAAATTTTACATGATACATATATGCAAAAAATAAAAACTTCTAACTTTTCAAAATTTCCGACTCCAAGTATGACTCCGGCCAAAAAGCCCAGACTCCACGACTCCGACTCCGACTCCACAGCGCTGATGTTCACTGTCAATACTGGGTGGATTGGTATTGTAATATTAATAATAACACTTTTTTGGTACTTATTTTACATTGGATTTGTCCAGATTTTTGCCCATCGTGAGCATTATTAATAAGAAGAAAATGTACGTTATAAAGAAATGATTTGAAGTAATTCAAATGTAAAAACTCAACGGTAACTTCTACCGTAAATTTGCGGAAGTTCATTTGAATACAAACTAAAATTATTAATAACATTGTTTTTTCCGCGTATTATGTAGCAAATAGTGACACATGTTTAGCTTTTTTGAGAAGTGTCTATAACTGTATTAAAATGCTATCTGCTCAAAGAGTAAAAAAGTATTCAACACTCCTCTATAGCTTGAATGCAAAATGAACTTATGAAATTGTCCGTACTAGGACTCAAACCCGTGAGTACCGCCACCAAAGCCAATGAAGATGACCACTGGGCTAAACGCCTTTACAAATATTGCCATTTTCCTTTCTGCGACAAAAATTTTAAAAGAACTTGAATCGCAAAAATGACATTGAATAATATTCATAGTTTTTTGTGTTAGCGATCGTGACAGATGTGTTCTATTTTCATCAGATCTTCACTATTTTTGTATCTTAATACATTTATCTCGATTTTTGAAGCTGACATATTACATATATCGTAACTTGGTCCATTTTTGTACCGACAACATTTTGTGTAACGAGTTCATTGATACGCATCTATATTATGTAAAATCATTTTTCAATGTCGGTGCAAATTTTAAAACAATGCATAATTGAGCTAGGGTTTCTATACATATGGTGATCGGAAATGATAAGCGTATATAAAAAATGAACGCACGTTTTTGATGACGGATTACATTGTAGTGCAAAAATATTATGAAGACAGTTACGTCAAAGCTCTTTCCATTGCGACTGAGTGGATAAAGGTTCTATGTCACAATTTATGAGAAAAGCTTTTTTGCGGATGAAGGTGTCTTATAATCACACAGTGGCGGCCGGTATCAGTAATATTAGGGAGCGCAGAAAAAACCTATATATGTAAGTATGCGACAAGCTAATGAAAGTTAGATAAATGCATTCGGCGATCTTTTCTAGTGAGATATTTTTACTGATTAACATAACTTCTCTAAACAAAATGAAAACTGGCGTGACGTCACAATATCATTTTCTGTCTGCTGTTTCAACTCTGTTTACAAAAAGCACCAAGCTCCTACTATACTTTATGTTTTGCAAGGACCTAAGAAGTAAGCTTCTTCTATATATAGCAACAATATCGTCAACGACCCTCCAAAGGGAAAAGAAAAAGTAAGCTAACCTCATGAACTGGCTTCACTTTTGCGCCCTCCTATCAGCAACGATGCGAGGGGAATAAAAATTTAATATGAAAACTTAGCTCAGAGACGAAGGAAGAACTTCTACGCTAACGTTCACAAGATGCCATGTGGTCTAGTGGCAAGAGCTTTGTCCTAGCGATCTGGAGACCCGGGTTCAATTCCCGGCAAGGTCAGATTTTTTCAATTGAAAAAAAGAAATCTTGGGCTGGGTGTATGTTATTTATCGTTGATTTTGTGCACAACTCATTTATTACTTATCATCGAGTTAAACTCGTATGACTTTCACAATTAAGAATATTTGGCGCATTGGCGTAAGTTGTAATGCCAAATATTTTTTTTATTTAAAAAAAAAAAAAAAGATGGACACCGACTTTACAGAATAAACTGCCCAAATTTGTACACTTATGTGCATTTTAATTGATACATTATAAAGTATTCAAATATAAATTTCTTCATCTTTGTGCACATGTTTCATTTGTTCCACCTTGTTACGACGGCACTCACATTGTTCAAGTAATAGAATGATTTTTTTAATTTCACCGGGTCAAAATGCCAAAGTGCCATGAATAATATTATACCCATTATAAAAAAAATGCATTCCGCATGGGTCACGGCGGATTTTAGGATATCAGTGCCGTGCCCATATGCGATTCAACATAAACAATATTTAAAAGACTCATGTTTATTGGTTCATAATTCTCATACATATTTTAGTCACTTTAAGACGTGTTCTGCCATTGGTAGATAGAAATTTTATTTCAAATAAATAACACGCATTGTTTTTTCTTCAATAACTGTTACTCGATTGATCAACCTCTCAATTTCGAAGAGAGTAGGGATTGCAAGAATACGAAGACTCGGATAGGACACAAGACTAGCGGTTAGCTACTCGATCTCGTTGCGCACCATTTATATAGGATTTGGAAAGGTGGTAAGCGATTTTGAGCAACAAAAACACCCATTGCCTTCGTACAGAATCGATAAATCGACTACAAAAATTCTGCTCGTACCAGGAAGTTGAGGCCGACTGGTCCGTCACGGAACGACGTTGTCGTTACCACTGAACCTCGAACGGGCTTATATTGAGTTAACATGAGGACCAGACTTTTCGAATATTTTTAAATTTAAAGAAAATATTTGACATTACAGCTTACGCCAATGCGCCAAATATTCTTAATTGTGAAAGTCATACGAGATAACTCGATGATAAATAATGAATCGGTTGTGCACAAAATCAACGATAAATAACATACACCCAGCCCAAGATCTCTTTTTTCAATTGAAAAAATCTAACCTTGCCGAGAATTGAACTCGGGTCCCCTGATCGCTAGGACAAAGCTCTTGCCACTAGACCACAGGGACTGACAATATAGACTTATACATACATCGTGTAAATATCAGGACCAGTTCCACTCATCGCGAATATTTTCAACGAGAAACACCGGTCCTGATGTTTGCATAATATAATATTAAAGTATGAAAAGCAAACAAATTGGGATTACTTATTGAAATACTTAAGAATGTGCATATACTATTTTTAATTTATTTACACATTGGCGTTACTGACTTTGATTGATTTACTGAACATTGATATTTTAATCTTATTAGATTAAAAACTTGACAAAGGAAGGATGTAGCCCGTTGAAATAGTCACATTTATTCGAACTCATCTAATATAAATTACTGCGTATTAATTTTATGACGTCAGAGATAGCCATTTGAGAGTATTTGTGCAAACCTTATAATATTTTATTTAATATATCATGCATTTTTGGCATTTACTTTGGTATGCACGCAATTGCACAATTTATATATTTTTTTTTAATTATCTCTGCTTCCAATGTGGATTCTATAGTATCATAGTCTGAGCAGACGTATTCCTACGAGAATTGCATGTTCCTGAGTTGAACAAACTATTTTTTAAAATAGTAGGTATAGAAAGGGAGACCTAGAGAAAAACTAGTGGTCTTATCGCTATCACTTAGCCCCACATCCTGGTTTGAGTATAAGAATAAGCATGAATAGATTGAAATTAATCATATAAATAAAAATCTTCATTACCCTCACAACGGTGATAGAGTACGCCATTGGTGATAAACTATTCACAAGTATAGCTGATTATCACAGCAGCTCATTGTACACAAGTTTTTTTCATGAGATGAATTATTGTAAATTTCACAACTGTCAAAATAGGGCAAAGATAACGAAAACGTTGTAATTTTTGACTCCACATTTATCTACATTTTGAAGCACTTATTATGAGCGGTAAAAATTTTAAATATTCATTACCTGGCTCACTTTTGTCAGCAAAAAAATTCATTGTATATTTTGGTCTATTTGTAACGTGGTTAAAAATCACTAAGCAATTGAAAGTTATTTGATTATTTCTTGGACTAATTAATTTGTGGATCAGAGAGCCGTTTAAGTTATCTTGTATGTACGTAGATAAGTATTTTAGTTACTCATCAAATTGAGTTAGGTGTTAATTAGACTTAGTAGCGGATAGACAAACATTTTTTTTCAAAAGTAATTAATTTTGATATAATATTAATTGTTAGTTTGCGATATTTTTTTTTAAAGTAACGATCGCCATATTTTATATTGGAAGTAAATTGTTAACAAGAAATACCACTTATCACGTTAAAAGTAACTAAAAAATAGGTTATAATAAAAATAATAGTATATTTTTAGTACTTTTTCCACATAAAATTTACTTGATCAGGACCGGTTTCTCTCATGGCGAGCATTGTCAACTGATAAGGAATACAATAAAACAGTGATATTTATACAAAAGTTAAGTATGAAAATAAGGTATGACAAACAATTTGTTAAACGACTAAGCAAATGAATTGAAGCAAATTACAAGAAAAATAGACCACAAATAAAATGTTTAAGACCTCTTAGCAATGCAAACTAATACATCAAAAATCAATTAAATATGAATTATCACTAACAAAGTAAAAGCCTTCGTTTCTTCACCTTTGTTATATCCGATTCATTAATCTAACCTCATTGTTTTTCTTCCTTGTACATTTTTATTTCTATAAAAAAAAAAATATTTTCCTTTGCTTGTTTCTAATTTGTAAGAATTGATATGGCTTTTATTCTGTTCACAGGAAACAATTTCGCTGGCTCAATTGAAATAATTACCGGGATTTCCATCTAATTATGGTTGACAGACATGCAAATTTATTTATTTTTATTAAATGCACTCATTTTTGAGCTTTTACTTTGTTAATGATAATTCATATTTAATTGATTTTTGATGTATTAGTTTGCATTGTTAAGAGGTCTTAAAAATTTTATTTGTAGTATATTTTTCTTGTAATTCGCTTCGATTCATTTGCTTAGTCGTTTTACCAATTGTTTGTCATACTTAACTTTTGTATAAATATCACTGTTTTATTGTATTTCATATCAGTTGAAAATACTCGCCATGAGCGAAACCGGTCCTGATTAAATAAATTTTATGTGGAAAAAGTACTAAAAATGTATTATTATTTTTATTATAATGCCTTTCCATCAAGTATTGACAGTGAACACCTTAAAAGTAAAAAATTGGTTAGTTATTCGAGTATAAGTCCATTTATATCCATTCATCTTTCTTTACAGACTATTTGATAAGGTAAGTCATTTGCAATCTATCTATCTTTATACCGTAGCTAGTGAGTATACATCCTTAATCATTAATAATATTTCAAAAGAATTCTCATGGTGATTTTCCTTACTAAAATTTACGGTACTTAATTATCATTGTACTACTGCCCTATAAGTGTCATTTTGCCTTAATATTTTGGCTCGATTCCCATACAGAACATCCAAATAATGCCCCTCAAATAATATTATACTCATAATGATTAAATGGCCATTGTTATGCTCGGTTCATTAAAATTTATTAAGCAGTCAAATAGGTTTACATGCTTTAAAGATTTTTTGATAAGTGCGCCAAAAATAATTATAACATGCAACTTTATTAGCATATCCATTCTTGTGCAGTGACGTGGGAAAAAATGTAAATATAATTGATGATAATATAACACAATCGTCTAAATCAGTGATATTCAAACATAACATACATGGGACCTACCATTGAAATTTGTATCAGATTGTGAGTTATATATGTACAGTGGCGGCTCGTACATACACACTCCGGAACTACAGCACCCCCAATCAAATTGAGAAATATGTAAAATTATAATATATGTACATAAATTTATGTATATTATTTGAAAATATCAATATTATTAAGGAGCGTATTTAGCTCGCCCGCGCACCGTTCCATCCAAAAATTATCACACACCTCGGTACCAATATATAAGCAGTACCGTTTGCGATTGAATATATTTAAGTTTGTGAAACAGGGGCGCGGGGTATTTATTTCGATGGATTTGGCGCGATCTTGGTGGAAGTTAATTTTATATAAAAATTTTAATAACATTGATTATTACACGTTTTGTGCTACTATTCGTGACACGTGTTTCGGCTCTTTCAGAGGCATCTTCATTAAATACAATAAAAAAAATGTTCAAGTAATAAAGTATGAATGATTCTAATATTCTTACGTGTTAAAAATATTTTAGAAACTGGAAGCATGGAGTAGAAGTTAGAAACACTTTGTGATAGTCAGATAGTCTGAAGATGCCTCTTAAAGAGACGAAGCACGTGTCACAAATAGTAGCAAAGTACGTGGAATAAAATTACTTTCCACAAAGTTACAGCCGAATCCATTGAAAGAACTATTTTATAATTAACAAATAAATCAGAAAACTAAAGCATTGTCTTTAAAGATTATGGAAAATTTGTACATATGCGGAACCCTGGGGTGCCACTTTGAGAAACATTGATCTGGAAATGAATCTTATGAAATTTAATGACGGCCGCGCTTAAATTGAGCATAATTATTATCACGACGTCATAAATAAGTTACCCACAATTAGGCAAACAAGATAAACAAAAAAAAGAAAATATTTACATTGAACTAATAAAGATGTTAATTGACCTACAGCAATCGTGTACTTTTCCCTAATGAGAGTAATTTGTTTTGCCCTGCATATGTTTAACACTTGCGGTACGGTTTTTTTTATTATTATTTATCGAATCGTAAAAAAATCATTAAGCTAAGCAAAAAAAATATAAGAACGAGATTTTTGGATAGTATAATACGACATGTTTAGTATTTTTTTTAAATTATGAAATGTATGATTTAATTTAAGATTTTGACTGAAGGCGATTGATGTAATTTCAATTTAAAATTAGAATCGTTATAATTTTGTACTTTTCAATTTTTTTATATGGCTTACGACACGGGTTTCGCATTTCTGCATCTTCGTTCTACAGTTGTTATCGTTTTTTTTTATATAATAATAAAAGAAATTATATATAATCAATACAAACTATTTACGACGCGCCAGTTCAAGATCATTCGTACACTTGAAATACCTTAAGATGCTAAAAGGCAAAAGAATAAAATTTAAGCAATTCAAATATGTTTGATTTAATAGGTATTCCGACAAAAGGTCGAAAGACAAAACGGCCCCGGACAAATCGTCGTTAGGTACTAGTTCGGTTAGGTAAGGTTATAACCGGGATTTGTCGGGGGACATTTTGTCGCGAAGACATTTTGTCTGGGGACGGTTTGTCGTAGATCCGATTTAATCTAATACGTACATAAATTAACATGATCTAAAATTTAAAAAAAACCACTCGCTTGATATGAATCACTTTTAATGTGTTAACTGTCAATAAATAAAGCACAAAGTTTTTGGACTACTTTCACAAATATTATGTTAAGATCAGGAGCAATAAAAAGAAAATTATGTATTATTTATTTGAAAGTAGGGTATTTTTAAAAACGTAGAGTTAACCGTTTTTAACATGTTAGCAAGTGCTGGCAAAATTGCTTTCTATAATAACAATAAATCACGCACTTACGCACTGAGTAATGATACATTTTAATTGCCAGTTATTCTGAGAGATCTTTTAACTCACTTTTGCAGTGTGTCGAAGAACAACTGGCCAAGAGATGCAGTAAAACTTTCTTTACTTAAAAGTATTATATGACTCGTTTTACATACAGATATGTTAATCTTATTTTAATTGACCGAACATGTGTTACAAGAAAAATCATCGAATATCATGAGATGCATTTAAAAATTTGAATTTACTCGTAGAAGGTTTAAAAAAAAGAAGTATGTTTATTTACAATGTGTATCATGCAAACATAAGAGCATATTAACCCTTTTAATGCCAGTGTTTTTTCATGAAATACCATGTGAACTACTCGGAAAATTATTTAACACTCAGCTTATGCTAGGCTCACATAAAAAATGTAAGATTAAAAAAACGTTTGCGAGGCGGGGTAGTGGTTAAGAGGTCTAGCATATAAGAACAGTGTTATCACGGGTGTCTTGGATAAAATATCATAATAATTTTTCTTCATTTCTGAACATATTTTTACGTAAAATTAACAGGCATAATTCACACGTCATATCTGACAGCTGTCAACGCGAACAAACCGCTCTGAAGGTGTGTGCGAAACTTCATCTTTGTCTTTAACCAATCATATAGCATTATAATATATTATACTCTCCGTGATCGTGACAAGTTAAATCACACTGTCATACAAATTTATTTCTTTATATATTTTCACCGGCTAGATCAGTGAAAATATGTTTTAACTAGTGATAATATAATATCACTGATAATACACTTTCGCTGTATTCTCAGTGAAAATATATTCTTCTCCAAGCTGTCATTGAAATCAAATTTGACCGCCCTATCTTCAGCCCAATGTTTGTCTGTGTTTTTCTTTGGTTCACTTTTTACGAAAGGGACTACTTGGTGATTTTGTTTCATTGAAGCAAAACAAAATTTTAGGCCGGCAAATCATCGACTTGGGCCAATAATTTCAAAATCATGGTGTCATAAAAATCTATTACTTGATACATTTTCACTGAGAATACAGTTTCACTGTAACATAATATATAATATAAACATAATACAAGTCAGCGATGCGTCGACGCAAGCAATTAAATCACTAGAAATCATCGTGCAGTAGCTGTAAAAATGTTTTCCATATCAAAGCTAAACAAAGGAAATATTAATTTGAAATTAATTGACCAAAGAAAAATGAAAATCCGCTCTTTGAAAGTCGTCACGATCTTATTTAAATGACCCGTTATAACAGTTGTAATTGTCCGCGCTTAAAAAACTTAATCAGCTGAGATACATTTGTGATAAAATTGTTCTCCAAAAAAATAATTAAAATAACTAATTAGCAAAGAAAGTTTTTGATTTTAATTGCGATACCCAATGCCCTTTTTAGTTTTTAATACAGCAGGAAGCCGAAGTGTTTCGATTTCAAATAATATTTGAGTCGTATAGTATCAAAAGTAGAACTATCCAATTTTCTACTTATCGAGAAAAATACGAAAAACGTTTTGTTGGCTTTTTGAGCTTTATTATTATTTTTCAATTTGACAAACAGCCCATAAAAGCTTGAAACTTAAAATTTGTATGAGCGGATACATTGCAACATCACTTGAGATTAAGGTGATAGGTCGAAATTATGATTGATTAAATCGTTATAATTTTGCTTCTAAGGTCGTGAGCCTTTCTGATTTTTACACCAACCATAATTTTCTTTTATGTTTTTATACCACATCTACATGGTTTTTAGACAAATATGTTATTGCTGGCCATACACTATGACCAGAAGAATAATGTGACATTAGTTCAGTTTTTAAAACTATGGGATAGTTCTACTTTTGATAGTATACGACTCATTTAATGAACAAAAGTTTCGTCATTTAAGAAGTTACAGATCAAACGCATCTACCTTCGAAACATTAACATAATATAATATCACTTGCAATGTGTGCATTGTCATTTCTTGGTGGAAAGGCTTTTGGTATATTAAAAAAATATAAAAGATTTTTTGTACTTATTCCACAGTTTATTAATTCAGATCAGGACCTGTTATATAATAAAGGCTCTTTTTATAACGACGCTTAGTTTTGAAATGTAAATAGAACAAGTTGTTTGTGAGATTTCGACTAAATTTTAATTTCATTTGTACGTATATTTTACGGCATTAAATATGGAATATAGCATCAAATGTCTGCCAATATCCATTCATTATAAAATGGGCCATGTCGCTAAAGTTGACTTTTTTGACAAATTTGGGTAAACTTCCAACTGCTCCAGAACCCAATCAGGCGTTGTCTGTGGTCGTTTACCTGAAGTTCCTTGGTTAGTTTGATTTTATACGGGTGCAGACATAAGGCCCGATTCAAAATTCGCCAAGTTGAAGTCGCATAAAAGCCAAGTTCTTGTGAACAACGAGAAATAAGCTGCTTTGGGTTGTCCTGTACACTTTCACACACAGCAGCAATGTTTTCACCAGATATTGTATTTTGATGACGTACAGGTAGGTGTTGGCCGATTATTTACCAAACTGGTTGACTCAAATTTGGCCACTAAACAATGAATAATCTACTCAGCAGGACAAAGTAACATATTTTGAGCGTCCCTATTGAAATACCCTTTATAATAGAAAGCATTTAACTGATAAAAAAATACATCAATACAAAGTTATTTACACAAAAACTAAGTAAAAATCTTTTTATTCTTTCATTCATTCATTTTAAGTAGTATTAGTGAGCGTTAGTGTGTAAAACTTTACATTCCTCAAAATATTTATTAAAGACTCGACAAACATAAGAGTTGCGCATTACCTATACATCGTCGAGTTAGACTTGAACTTGGGACCCGCCTACTGAAAAGGGCGACCACTAAAAGCGTTAAACACTGAGTTAAAGGATTGATATATTAATTTTCTCCCTACCTGTTATGATTGACATAGCGCAGTGGTCTCAAAACTCAAAAAAGATGTGAGCTACTTTCAGAAATTGAAATTGTCTGATGAGAGATTTCTGATAGCCCTCATGGCTTTGGAAGCAAAGTTAGCTTTCTACCAAAAAACACAACATAGAGTTATAAACATTATATGTATAAAATCCAGTCATTTTGCCACACTGTTTTAGATATTAAAATTATAAATGTTGATAATGCTGCATTTGTTTAAAAAAGACTGATGTTTTTGCGATTGATAAAGTTTGATCCTAGGCAAATTTATAAATATCTTACAATATCCTACGCGAGCGACCGTTTGGCGTTCACTGACGTATTTTATAATTTTCAGCTATCAATAAACTATTTCTCTCGATCTACAGTTGAGTTAATAAAATACGCGAATAAGTGAGTAAATATAAACAATGCATCAAATTTCAAAAATTTTGATCTGCAGACAACAATGTACGAGTCGCTATTTTGCTGCAGTCGTTAGATTAATTACTCGGTAGATTAATGCATCGTTCGGGTTCAAATCAAGGCTTGACTGTACTTATTATACAGTTAACTTAGTAGCCGGCACTTAGCATTTTAAAATACTTAATCCAGATTTGCCGCAAGCTGTGAGAAATGCAATTCATATGAATATTTTGCAAATTGGTTTTGTGGTGACCATTCATTTTCTTCAATTCACTGTGGAATCAGTAAATGGATAAAAAGTAAATTGAATTAACACATTGGCTACGGGCATCACACGTTCCCCGTTGTCAATATAATCATAGCTTCTAATAATTAGAATATCTATTTTAATATTTAAAAAAAAACTCTATGCTTTGATTTTAAGTATTCCTCTTTTAAATACAATACAATTATAGCAGTAACCACCCATAAGGCGCGGCGCGGCAAATTCATAACAAAACTATCAAACCCGTGCAAGTGTGTTTTATATATTCATTGTGAATTGCTTCTTCTCTCTGCATAACATAACTTTTTATGTTTCTAGCCGTATCTTCGATCACATATGAGTGTCAACGTGGGAGAAAATGAAGCTCATTTGCCTGTCGCGTCGTGGAAATGACACGCGCACACTCATTCGATGACGTGTGATATGTGCAGTTCAGAAACTTTCAAGCTTACGTTCAGTTAAATTATTCTGTATTTTGACTTCAACTTGAATTGGTTTAAGCTACTTCTATGAGTAATTATGATTTCTTTTATATATATGAGTTATCTCAAACAAAAACCTTATCTTTACATGATGTGTAATGACAGCATATCACCGGAGCAGACGTTTTTTTAAGTCCTATAAGGAAAGGTTAAACGTTTTCTTGTTAGTGTTTATGTCAACTATGAATAAAATACTTCGCGTTTCTATGAGTTTCTGCATATTCTTTGAAATCTTAATATATACAGTAACAAAATCGAACTTAATACGAACATATCATTCTAAATATAATTAAACTTCTATAGTTGAGCGGTTTCCATTGTACTGATATCAAACAATAAAATATATAAGATATAGAATGGCTGAAGAAAGAATGCGTTAAGATAAATATAAAGTTTTTATGCCAAACCTTTAGTTGTAACTTTAGCCTCGGTTGCTGTGTTTACAGACTCAAAACCCACTATGGGCACTTTCAATCGATGCCATGGATGCCTGCGATGTTAAAGTCCTCTCTCACTTATTCGATACCAAAAATGGGACGTAGTGAAAGCGACTAGCTTACCACTAGTCTTGCTATAATCATATCCCTTTATGGATACTCTCTCCGAAAACTAGAGGTAGAGTGCTTGCTTAACAGAGTGATACGTTATCTATTAGTATTCATTATGCTTCGAATAATTTTATAAGTAGAAAAAAATGGAATAAATCATCCATGAATCAATTATGATGTCAATTGGAGTCAGTTGATTTACATCCATTTCGGCTCTAACTCTGTATACACGACTGCATCTCCACAGCTTTCATAAGAACAGCGTGGATGATCCTGAAAAAGTACTCCTTTTTTACACGATCGAAGAAAGAAAGAATCCATATTTTGACACTTATTATTTGTTCTAACACGATTCCCATAGACAATTTAAAGCAGTACATATTTAAAATTTCGAGCTTTATTGCGTCCTGTTGTTCAATTCTGACCAAGGCATTTAATTCTACATCTCTTCTTCAGTCGTTTCTCACATTCGATAGCGTTTCAAAAGAGTAAACAATAGTCAGTCGATAGCCTAAAGGCTAGCGCGTGAGCTTGCTACCACTATCAATATATTTCAAAACTTGCTTTATCAATGCTTGCAACGAACACATGCGTTTTGTATAATATTTTTAGTTTCGTATATTTATTGGGTTTTTCGACAATTTTTTTCGACGATTTTTATAACAAACTGTTTCGTAAAGTCACGGTCACAGATCTTTCACTCACATTTAAGCATCAAGATAGACATACATCAAATCTTCCATGTTGGTTACCTCAAAAAGACAGTTAACGACACAAAAGAGATAGCCCCAGGTAGATAGATCCATGCACATGATTGTGCTGGGATATCAAAATGGGCCATCTTTCCATGCTGTAGAGTGCATTATTTAATTTCACTTAATCCAGCGTTTTTAAATAATCTCACACTGATAAAGACAATAATAAATTAATGATAATGCGGTCGGTAGTGAGCACGGCGTTAAACAAAAGTTTTTCTGTTATCTGTTACGATCGGTTATACTCGGATAAGCCCGGGTTAAGCTCGAGATGGATGCAATTTAAATTTTATGATAAGATTATGGTAGCTTCTTCCTTTATTGTATTTTCATTTAAATGAAAATATTTTAAATTAGAGCTGCATTATAAATACACTTTTAATACCGTAATTGGTAATCAACAAAGGCTTAACGGTTTTATTTTTGACTAGCCGATACTCGGCAAGCGTTGCAATGCCACTCACAGAAAGAAAGAAAGTGTTTGTATTTTTTGAATAAATAATTTCGATTTAATTTCACAAACATTGATCGGTATCAATGACATTTGTCGTTTGCTGTTTGTCTTTTGCCGATTGTCTATGGTACAACACACGCGCCACCTAATTGTACTATGTCTATAAACTTTTCGCAAGTGTAACAATGAGTTGTCAAAATGAACGGTATGGCAGCGCATAAAATATAAAAAAAAACATTTATTTTTATATAAAGACCTACTATAAGCGAATTTTACTATGCCAAAAAGTTTGTCAAAGTTCGTAGGGAGGGCAAAGGTATGGCAGGGCATAGGGTGCAAACTATGTTATCTATGGTGCGAACAAAAAAAATATTGATTTTTATATACTAGATGGATTCAGCGGGAACATTAAGGAAATTCGTCTTCATGGTAAAATTTAAATTGATTACTAACCATTTAATAGAAAGCGATCACCATTTCATATTATAGATAAACTTCGAATAGAAAAAAAAGGGGTTAAAAGTTAACAGCTTAGAATTATTGTTTTTTAAGACGTGACTCAAAGTTAGGTCCTGCGTTATGGTCTGGCTCATCTGGAAAAAGAGTAGTGGTGGATGCCAAGGTTCAACTTGATTAATAGCACTCCAGTGATATAACTTTAATTGATTAGTTTATAATTGACATCCGCTTGTTATTGCGAATACGTGATGCCGAGACTGGAAACCGGATATTATAAATCCTACTACTTCGTCCGGAAGATGTCAAAGATGACATCAAATATCTATAAAGTTAGATTATTTTACAAACTTTATCCTCCGTAATACACGCTGGAATTATTATGATGAACTTGACCGGAGCAGGGTTGTCAAAAGTAAATACACACTTCTTTAACAGTTTACTCGAGTGTGCGGCAGCCGTTGATACTAAATAAATTTTCTCTTCTCTGACATAAGAATCCGCCTACCGCACTTAGGCCACGCGTTCAGTCTATATCAAATTAGGGAATAAAACAATTTCTCTTTTTTTTTCTTTTGTGGGCCTCATTCAGGACATTCTCACAGCGCCACTCTTTCGAGTGCATAAGAAAGTGCTTAGTCTGTAGTGTCTACTGTTACTTTGAAAGATATATTATCAAAACGAAAATTTACATACGATATGTAAACAGATAATTTTTAATCTTGTCTAGGACTCATTATTTAATCGGAAATAATTAAACAAAACAAACTATTTTGAATATTTTACTATTAATTTATTAAGATTTATGTACCTACGATGGATTCGGCGGTAACTTTTTGGAAGTTAATTTTAAAATAAAATAACTTTGATTATTCTACGTATTGTGTTACTAATTGTGACACGTGTTTCCACGCTCGCCACTGCTTACATTATTTCCAATTAAAGGTGTTAACCCAACGCTACCTGATTGATTGCATCTCATTAGTTAATATTTCAATTATAATGCTAACGACATTAGTTGTATAATTGTTAGTTTGCTTTGTTTTGATTCTATAATCCCCTCCTTGCTTCACATAAACACCATCACAAACTCCATTTTGTAATTTTATCATTTGAAAATATCAGAATCAGTATGATTCATTACTTAAGCAATATTTGCGATAGTAAGTCCAAAGATGCCTCTGAAAGAGGCGAAACACGTGTCACAATTAGTAACACAATACATGGAATAATCAAATATATTTTTAATTTTATATTAAGATGTATGTCTTGTATATAAGTGTGAACGTCATAAGCTTCGGTTGTGGATAATATGGGCTCGAATTCCAACCCGGGCAGGTTCATTTATAAATAAAATTATTAATTTCTAGTTATAGATATGGGTATCTATTCTCGGTATGTTGCCTTCAGTTTCCTTCGCACCCAACCCATCCTCGGAACAGAAGGTAAAGAGAGCGATGAGCAAAGGAAAGCTGAGCAGCTGTGTAGCAAAAATTTCTTCACATAATAAGCAGACGTGGTAAAAAAATACGTGTGGCTTCCGTTTCATCTTTTTGAGAACCAGCTTCACGCAAAAAATGTCGTTTGTTTTTCATAGCGTACAGATTTTTGATGTAGTGTTTTCATAACTCTTCAATACCCTTCAATCCTGTTCTCAAAACAGTATGCTATTGCCTATTGTCTAATCTTCTTCTTTCTTTATCTTATATGAAAACGGAGTCTCAGCGACTTGTTTCGTGCCAGATCTAGTAGAAAGTAGAAAAAACAACCCTATTAAAAAAAATACATACGGTGAAAAAATAACAATGGTGGAACAGAGAAGAAGTTGTATTGTGTACCCTGTCTACAAAAGTATATAAAAAAAAAATGCATGTTTAAACATAGTTCTGACGATGGCGTAAGCCGAAATAGCTATAAACAAATATCTCAAATAATTTCTGTAGAATTAAAATACGTTGCAATTTCACCGTATTATAATGGAGTTCTACCAAGTAAATGCCAACTTAATCAATAAAAATACATTAACAAAATATTAAATTGGCAAGCGTATTAAGAAATGTAAAAAGGTCTATGACTGAATCAATTTCCTTGAAAATGTTTGATTGTTGAATGATAATGATGTATTACCATAAAATTGTGTTAACTCAAGTTATTGCGTTTATTGCACCTCTCTCAAAGGGCGTACTGTATTATAATATGTAAATGATAAAATTTGAATAATGTTTTATATTAAATTAATAATTAAATATATTTTTAAGCTTAGTGATGACGAGGGCGAAATTTTTCTGATATATTCAGTTGGTATGACCGTTTCCTACATTATATGATACTTTTGGTTTTAGTACTTTCAATTCTACAACCGGGCTGATTTTTTTTTAACCATGAGTTTCATAGGTGATACCCCCGGGACCCGATGAAGTTAATGGAGTTCTACCAAGTAAATGCAAATGAATTCCAGTTGAATTACACAAAGCTCGTTGATGGTACGCCTTTTCCATAATCGCATCGAAGGAAGGAAGCAATGGCGTTTGAAATTACACGATTTTCTCGCAGCTTGTTTATTTTTGCATATATTATGATGTATATCCATGAGATTGACGTGCAACATTATATGATTCTACAAATGAACTTACATAGGCGTTACAAATCCTCGTATAATCATGCCATAGATACATTTTTTTAAATATATATATTTACGAACAGAACTTAACCCTTTGATCACCGTACCGGTACGGCAGTAGTATGTTGTCATCTATTATCTATTGCCATTCTCTTATTGTTTATTGAAATTTTATTATTTTTTCATATTTTGAAACTAGAGGTGTCAATCAGTGATTTTTATTATTTTTATTATATGTTTGAAATAAGCAAAAGAGTTTTATAAAAAGGGGTAATATTTGGTAAGAAATCTGTGGCCATATATTATTGAGTGTAAAAATCCATTTTGGTTCGATACGCCTGGAATTACCGTCAATAGAGAACCACATGTTGACAGATGAATCCAGTCAAGATCCAGACCCAAATTGGATGTAAACGCTTCTAGATAATTATTTGAAAGTAATATTGAATTATTTGAATATTTTTTTAGAATTTGCGTTTTAAAATCGCGGAAGTAATATAAATTCCTTCAATAAGTGTTAATATTCTTCTTAGATTTACGGATAATTTATAGAAAAAACCTAATCTAATCCAAATCAACTCACCACTCAAAGGGTTAAAGCGATTACTGGCCACAGCAAATTCGAAACACAGCAGGAATGTGCATATTGTATGATAAAACGTATGAATCTAATTTCTAGTTTTTCCATCATTTAATCAAAGGTTAGTTTGAATAAATTCTTCATAAATAAATAAACATGTCCAGTCCGTGGTGCAATGCTCCACGTCGTTGGTTTCCGTGACGGACCGCCGGGGCTCGATCCCCGGTACTAGTAGATTTTTTCAGTCGATTCTGTTCGAAGGAAATGGGTTTTTGTGTTGTTAAATTAATTGTTTCTCTCTGTTCTTATGACTACAATTTGTGATTTTTGTAATGTTTGTATAGATATGTATGCATATATATATATATATATACATATATATATAAATAAATGTATTTAAATTTGCCAAACGCATGACGCAATGGCGTCAGCTGTAATGGCATGATTTGTATTTTCTTGAATAATTAAATCATATTGGAACAGCAAATGATTTTAAAAAATGACGATATGAAAATGTCATATTCTGAAAAGTCTTGTTCTGAAATGTCATGTTCTGAAATGTCTTGTTCTGAAATGTCATGTTCTGAAAAGTCGTGTTCTGAAAAGTCATGTTCTGAATTGTCATATTCTGAAAAGTCATGTTCTGAAACGTCATGTTCTGATTTGTCATGGAACCATTTTTTTGATAGTAAAGAAAGCAACGTTTTGTTTATTTAATATAAGCCATCCCACCTAGAATTGACAGAGTTAACCTTGAAAGTGATTATTTACGAAGTTTTTTTTTATTTATAAAAATATTTCATATACATACATATGTGCTAATTCAGCTATCGTGCTTTAAATTCCACAGCACGCAAAAAATCCAAACAAACGTTGTGATTTTCTCTGACCGTTGAAGCGTGGAATCCGAATGACAAAGACGAGAAGAAAGTAATCGACTCTAAAAAAGTAATCGCATAGATTTTACTTACACTTGACGATCCCTCTGGGCTAGAGGTCTGCACGGGCTCGGGCCTAGGCACACAAAAATATAACAAATCGGGCTTTTTCCGAATGAACTCACCATTATCGTAAAACTAAATTTAATACTATAATATACTTCACGTACTTGTATTACATACATCTTTTCGACGGTTTGTTCGTTATTTAAAAACCTTATCTTCTCGTATGGACACATTCATTCGATAGAACAACACGCAGTGTTCTTAATTTAATGACTGCTGTAGCCACTATACTATTTTTTAATGATGTATGCTGTATAAGAGTTTGTTCAATACGCATTGTAAATTTCATAATATGATCCCGAATTCAGTATTTCTTAAATGGTTGTTTCGATCGGTCGCAATTAGATTTGTTAGGTGGATTTTTTTGAATATACCGGCAAGGAATCGGCTTTTTTTACACAACAATTTAATATAGTGGAAACTAGTAACCAGGGAGACTTTGCTGGTAACTAATTTATGTTGCTAATTAACTAAGTTATAAAGTTAAGTAATTTACAAGAAATGTATTTTGCATAACTGCACACACACGATAATTAGTCAATTTTAATTTTAATTAATTTTTTTGAAAGGAAAGGAATTTTTTTTGGCAAGGTTCAGGTAAGATTTTTGGAAATGTGCCTCGGGCTCGAGCCGGGTCCGAGGTTTTCGGGCTTTTTTCGTCCCGTGCAGACCTCTACTCTGGGCACACGTTTTTGTCAACCGGTATGCCACGGCATATTATATTAGAAATTCGGATTTGTTTTTATCACCAATAGACACGGTGCTTATTCCTAATCGATTGATTTTGATCTGATCTTGATTGTAAAACAGCGTTTCGCAATTATATTTCGTCGAGAGACGGCCAGGCAAGCAATTACGTTACCTTACTTTAAAAAGGTTTTAATTGTCATTTTTGCCTTAAATGACCTTTTGGACGGAAAAACTTGTATTTACCGCATTCTATCATATATGTTTACGAGTTTATTAATTTTACAATGTTCTAAGATGGTCATTATTATTTCCATCATTATATTGTTAAGATCATTATTTTTCAGCAAGAGTTGTGAAAAATATGCTTAAAATAAGAAATTTGAAACATTTTTAAAAGTGAATTTTAATCAATCGAAACTTCAAACGCTCATATCTCAAAAAATTGTCAAGAGCAGTTAGAACCTTTTCAAAGTAAGGTGTCAATTAGTTAAATAAAAACACTAAACTAAAAAAAGTATCTTTTTCTACCATGTCCGCTTCCAACTCGCAACATATGTATATGTTAAATTTCGGGCCCGGGTTTCGCTTTTGGCATCTTCAGGCATTTCAAGTTTGCGATTGTACTTAAGCTGACACGTAGTAAACAGCTTGTATCGTTTATATGCACAATAAAAGTAGATTACCAAGTTTATTTGTCATGCGAATCAGCGAATGTTTTGATGTTAATGAGTTTCAATGAACAATTTGATATTGAAATTCCATCAATCACCTTCAGTCGAAATTCTAAATTATATCAACATATGTTCTTCCTACGAGAACTTCTTGTTATTCAGCTGCTTAATCAATCTTTTTCGAAGAGAGTTGGGATTGAAAGATACGTGAACTAAGACAGGACTAGTGGTTAGCTAATCGCTCAAGCTACCCGCCGCTTTGAGGATCGGGAGGGTTATGAAAATGGAAGAATGCATTTATTTTTCAGGCAAGAATACCTTGCATGCTTTGTCCTGTCAATAAATACAGCCCTAAATTTTCACATTTATTGAAATACTAGTATTCGAACCCGGCTTCGCTCGGACCAGTTTGGGGTTATGTTCACCTCGGCGCGTAAATTCAGACGGGCCAAGTTGAAACAACTGGCAACTTAATGACCAACAACGCAAAAGGGAATTACAGACCCACAGACATACATACGCCGTTTCGGTTTTATATATAAGATATTTTGGTTCATATGAAACTACTCGAGTACTCGAGTATTTTGTAAAATGTACCACTCGTTACTCGAGTAATTGGAGTCTCTACACACACATTGATAACGAAACAAATTTACCGTCGAAACTTTCGCGAGCGAAATCAATTCGTTTGTTTGAACTTGCAACAACAATGCAAAAGGGAATTACAGACCCACATACATACATACGCCGTTTTGGTTTTATATATAAGATAAATCATAATTGCGCTCGCTGCTTCTTTTCATATTAAAAAGATTTTTAAAACACTGAGTTTCTTTGATTTTTTTATTAATTTTTAAGTATGTTCGCCATAACGTATATGTTTATAGATCATTAATAAAATTGATTTAAAGCTTTGGCGATATAAAAGCTTACCAATTTGTAAAGTGACTGTTCATTAACCTTTGATTTAAGACCTCTGGGATACGCTTTTATATCGATTTGATGTACATATGTGTATTTAATCACCAGTAAAGCGCTTTCTGAAGTAAAAGAATATCCATAAACCATCAATAAAATACAAAGGTATTCGTTTAAAAAAGCTCTTAAACTTAAAATAAATACGCAGAGAAAAGCTAAAAATAACAATATATATTGATTGAATTGGCATTTACTTGGTATAACTCCATTATAATACGGTGAAAAAAAAATAACATTTTTTTTTTTTAATTCTACAGATATTATTTTATTGTAATAGTCGATTGATATTTCGGCTAATTACATCGTCAGAACTATGTTTAAACCTGCATTTACTTATTCTGTATATATCGTTGTAGACAGGGTACACAATACATCTTCTTCTCTGTTCCACCATCCTAGTTTTATATGGTAAAAATGTGACAACATTGATTTGATGTATTTCTCGAAGTGAAAGCTAATCTGGGTTTTTACTTAGTGGGAATAAGCGTAAAATTAGTATTGCTTATTAACGGCTTTAGAAGTGTTTGAACCGTTAATGTTCGCCTGTTCATTAGGGATTAGGAATGTCATAGCATTGATTATACCTATTAATTTCTAATTATTCGAATGCAATTAGCTTAGGGCCTTTATTACAAAAATGTGAACATATTTACATAGGACACTTAAAATTTATGTTATGTGATTAATTTATGAGATGATTCCTCTGAAGACGGCGTAAGGCGAAATAGCTATCAACAAATATATAAAAATATTTCTGTAGAATTAAAAAACATTGTTATTTTTTTTTCACCGTATAATAAATCAATATATCATTATTTTGTATTCATCAGTGTTTTCCAGAAATGTGATACTCAAAGATTGTTCTGGAACAGAGGTTCCCAACCTAATTGGACCTGAGAGCGCATTTAATGAAAAATCTAAGGATAGTATAAAAAGATTTTTTCAACCACGTCCGCTCCTAACGTGGAGCATGTGGACTCTTTGCGTCGATTTTCTTAAAATATGTTCTTTTCTACGAGAACTATTTGTTACTCAACCTCTTTTTTTGAATAAAGTGAAAATTCGTCGAAAAGATTATCAGTGTCAATTATTTCTTGGCGTGCCTTTTCTTGAACACAACCTGCAAAACATGAAGCTATTCATATTGTATTTAATAGTCAAATAAAAGGTTTGACAATAAAGAAGACAATTGGCTCGATAGCCGTAAACTACAGAAATCTCTTTTCAAACTGTTTTTGAAGCACTTGAATGTGTATGGCGTTTAATTCACTGTTATCAACCATTCCCTTCATATTTGGGAAATGCACAAGAAACTTTACACGTCGATGTGATATTCACAAAACTAGTATTGCAAAAATGTTTCGAGCTAACGTTGGTGGGCGCACAGAAATCGGTCGGCAGGCGCCATGGCACCCGCGGGCATGGGGTTGAGAACTCCTGTTCTAGAATCTAGATTGTATAAGAATGACAATATAAGCGAGAAAAAAGTTGCTGACAACCATATGTGTATCCATTTCGATGGTTTCGGCGGTAACTTTGTGGAAGTTCATTGTAATATAAAATTTAAAATAACTTTGATTATTCCACGTGTTGTGCTACTAACTTTCACACGTGTTTCGCCTCTTTCAGAGGCATCTTTGAACTTACTATCGCAAAGTTTGCTTAAGTAATGAAGCAAGATTGATTCAAGATTGAAGAAGTATTATTAAATAATATTCTTAATAGGACAGGTTGCTCGCCATTACTTACATTTTTTCCAATTAATAGAGTAATCACTAACCTATCTGATTGATTGCAGCTCATCAGTTTAATAGTTTGTAATGTTTAACGTCATTAGTAGTATGATTATTTTTTTGCTTTGTTTCGATTCTATAACACCCTCCTTGCTTCCCTTAAAAAGTAATAATCCCTCTATCAGAGGCTTATTCGGACTTACTATCGCAAATTTTGCTTAAGTAATGAAACAAGATTTATTTTTCTAAGCAAGGAGGGGTGTTATAGAATCTAAACAAAGCAAACAAATAATTATACTACTAATGACGTTAGCATAGCAAAATATTAACTAATGAGCTGCAATCAATAATAATTATTTTAAAGGCACAAAACGTGGAATAAACAAGTTTATTTTAAATTTTATATTATTTGTGTATCCATTTTTTTACAACGTTAAGTCAAAGAACTCAATAAATACAAGGATGGCGCCAATATATTTTAATCGTCACTTACTCGCTCTCATCGTCTGCCAAGTACTTTTCATTTCTTTATACTTTTATTTTCTGTTACGTTTTTCATTTTTAACACCCCAAGGCGAGGGCTATTCACGCTTGATTAAAAGTGAATTATGTTTACATTGATAAGCTCCGAAGAAGAAAGCATAAATTACCACACAAGTTAAACGGCGTAAAAAGCTGCATGGTCAATAATAAAATTAAATTTATTAAATGGTCACTTCCAAGGTGTTCACTATCAATACTTGGTGGAATGGCATTATAATAAAAATAATAAAACATTTTTTGTACATTAAATTTATTAGGATCTGATCATCTAAGTTTAACCTTGAAGGAGTATGGACGTACTTTTGGTTAAACACAGTAGAATGCATTAAATTCAATATAAAATTAATAATAGCTTTGATTATTCGACGTATTGTGCTATTAATTGTGACACGTGTTTCGCACAGTTCAAAAGTCCGACTCCGGCCCCAGCATTTACCAAAACCACGACTCCGACTGCGACTCCAACTAATTAGGCTAATTTCGTCTTTATTTTTCCCTAAATTTCTTATTTATGTGTATTCAATTAAATATCAACCCTATCAATGCGGCCAAAAGCGAAATTTTACATATTAAATGCAAAATAAAAAAGCTAAAACTTTTCAAAATTTCTGACTCCGACTCCGGCCAAAAAGCTCCGACTCCACAGCCGTGATTTCGCTCTTTCTGAGGCATCTTCGGACTAACTATCGAAAAGTTTTCTAATAAAGCAAGATATTCAATTAGAATAAACAGTTGAATTACATTCAGTAATCCTCAGTGGTCATTCCTTGAAATGTTAATGTGGAAAAAGTACTAATAATGTTTCATTATTTTTATATTTATGAGATAGTGTTAACATTTACCTCATAAATATTATATTTAAGAAAATAATTCGTAATAAAATATTTATCAAGATAAACTCTAAAACACTGCAGACATCGATAAATAATATTATAGCTTTTTTGAGTTTTCTTAACCTTTCATTACGGTCCTAAAAAACACATCTGATCCGGTGATGTGTAGTTACTTCATGCAAATACGGTGTTTAATGGTAAATTATTGCATATGTAATACATGTAACGAATCATAAAAACATCATCTTTGCATGAAGCGAAGTGACGACACATCGCCGGATCGGATGTTTGTTGAGGACCGCAAAGAAAGGTTAATGGTCTATCTAAAAGGGCTATGGTGTCAGTCAAACAAAATTCGACTCCGACTCCAGCATTTCCTTATTTTCCTATTTATGTGTTTAATGTACATATATCAATCCTACCAATCCGGCCAATAGCCAAATTTGTTATTTATAATATGCAAAAATAAAATGTACAAGCTTTTCAAAATTTCCGACTCCGGCTAAACTGCCGTGACGACTCCGACTCCGACTCCACAGCTCTGGTTAAAAACCCCTAGATAATTTTAGCACGCCTTGAAAATTGTGTCATATATTGATTATAAAAACTTTCGTGGACGTCCACACTACAAATCACCAAAGTTTTATCGCTATCGAACGAACGGTATAGGGACACAAAAACCTTCGTAGGCGTCCACATAACAAACCACCAATTTTATTATAACGAAATATTGAAAAATATACCACTTTATGACATGTTACAAACTTTAACTAAGGCACACAATCCAATAAATACGGTTTTTGAAATAAGGATAGTTTAAAATAAATAAAAAATGGTTGTCTGTAAAGTCGGTTTACGGACGATAGTTTAACGTGACAACGTCATAAGAAAACATTGATGAAATGATTGCATACTTTTATGAATAAAATGGAATCATTTTTATTGAATTATCATTATTTTGTATGGATACGAAGAAGGAGTGAAATAGAAATCTACAATTTTTTATTGATATATTTTATTCGCACTCATTAACTTTTGTCGTCTTTCGGTATTCAATTTCCTCGCAGCTGTAGCTTGTGCAGAAGTTCTGGATGCTGCAATACGCTGTCTGTACTCACGTTGTCTCTGCGCGTTCGATTTTGGAGCAGCGATTGTTGGCCCAGCGAATGGCGTTGCAGACGTGGATGCGGTAGCATCTTGCACCTCCATGGGTACATTACTCCTTGACGATAGTGGCAGATCCGTGAGATTCACAGGTTCGTCAGGTTGGTCTGCCATGGTGTGACTTTAGGCGGTTCTGCAATAGAAATCGTTGATAATTTATTGTTTATTTAAAGTATATTTGTTATACGTTAATCAGATTTTTAATATGCAAGAATTAATTACCTTTACTGCCGCAACTTGTTGTTGTAATATAAACAATGAAAACCACATTACATTTCACTTCACTTTATAAACAGTTGTAAACAGATCACGTGTAGGTACTGTAGGTGTATAAGTTGTGTGCTGCCGCTGTCTCTTTTCTACTCAGACGCATCGACCAATCGAGTGGAAGAGAGATAGATGTGGCACAATCCGAACGGTAGGCCGAGCTCTCGCTCGCACGCTTGCCTTTGGCGTAACGCGACAAACGAGACAATGAGTCATGTTTTTTCGTGCGTGCAGCGGGCGTTCATCGATTTATAAGACGTTGTCACGTCAAAAATAGCCGTGCAACCAAGTTTTACAATGTCGAGAAGGACTCGACATAAGAGTTTCGCGTAACCTATACGATGTCGAACTTGACTCGATAATTCGACCTAGGAGTTGTAGGATTAAATCATCACCAAAAATAAGTTTTGCTAAAACAACTTCTGTTGGGATTGTCTCTTACAAGCCTCATTGGCGATATCTTGATATAAAACTATGAAAAAAACACGTCGGCTCTGAACGTGTTTATCGTTTTCCATCGCAAGTGTTGATTATAGCGCGATATCAACATGGGTGTATTTAAAAATCACAATGGCGAGCACGCATGTTCTCTCGCTTCTTTTGTGTTGTTACAGTTCACACTGGCCAGTCGCGTCAGACGGAGATAACGTTTGGCAAATTGGACGACAATGACAACAACATTCTTGGTAGCAGATCCAATTTGATACATCTTTTTAAATGGCAGCTGTACTTATATATTTCGACATCAATTATCGATGTGGCTCGACCGATTTGAGTTATCGGTTGAATAACATTTTGTTTATCTCAAATCTATGTTATTTATATACACAAAAATAAAACAATAACTAAGCAAGTCAACACAAACCAGTTACAGAAAATGAACGCTTTGATATGAGATAGTAATATTTTAATCTACAATACCTACTTTTATTAAATGTTCTTCAGTGATAATCACCTGTCAAATTTATTCCATGTAGGTCTCGTATTTCTTTAGCAAGATTTATTTAGATTAAAAAGATTTTATTTAACATTTTCTAACCCAGACTTTTACAGAATTCATGTTTAATATCAAAATAATAATAGATACTTAATTATGGTTAAAATGAATAAATATTTTATTCAACAATAATTTAAAAAAAAACATTCATAGCTATTTCGAGAAACCACCATCTCTTTGTTCACATATAGCCAAAGTGTACGGCCACAGTGACATTTGTTACTTCTAACGTTGCGTAGCGTCATTTGCTTCATAATAAAAGGTTGCCGCAGTGGCTTAAACGATGACACCATCTGAGAAGTCCAAAACACCGCGTAATCAATTTGTACGCCGAAACAAGTGCTGTTAAATTTCAAACTTATTTGGCATTTACGCATTTCGACTTCTTGGGTGGCGCCATCGTGAAAGCCTTTGCGGCAACCTTTGCTTATGAAGCAAGTGACGCCAAGCCACGCTAGAAGATACGCCTGTCACTGTGGCCATACACTGAATTGTTTTATCAATACTCACGATGATCTAAACTCATTTCCTACAATTTTGAAAGAAGAACAAAAAAAAACACAAATTACTTTCCACTAATAATTGATATTCAGCACCTTACAGGATGTTATTTAAATTTTATTAATACGTAGATAAACGCATATAGTACATAAAATGGCATATCCAAGAGTTTCAGACTTTAAACCAGATTACACACCAAGCTTAATATAATATATTATCTAAATAGTACTTTTCCAAGAGATTCTGAATCACCGATATCGCAAGTGGATGGATTTAATTGAATTTCACAAGATCGTATACGTACTTGTATAATATCTATGGGCGCATATAAAACACCGTGCACATATAAATCTGAGCTTAAAGATACTTAAATATTTATTAAGTTTTGATTACGACTCCTATGTCACCGAGAAGCGCTTGAAAAGATGAATGAAGTGAAAAAGCTAGATTCCTGAAGTGGGTCTCTTCGAGTGGCTGCTCTGTTTTTTTTTTTTATATAAATTACTAGTATTGCTACCCGGCGTCGCTCGGACTAAGCGACCAATAATTATTTAATGTTATATCATTCGACATAATTATATCACAAATTCTAACATCCAAAATAGAGTTAAAATAAAATAATTTGATGACAGCCCCGCCCCATTCTCGCCCATTAAAATGTCCAAATTCAAGGAAAAAATCTAATTTGATGTCAAAGAAATGTCAATTAATACCTTCACGTAAATAATAAACATTATTATTAATAATAAAAGCCGGGAAAAGTTCAGTAGAAGACTAATTTAAAACATTTTGACTAAATTTTTCGCCGATAAAAATTCAAACATATTTTCTTTCATATTCGTTTTTATGGCAACTTAATGACCAACAATGCAAAAGGGAATTACAGACCCACAGACATACATACGCCGTTTCGGTTTTATATATAAGATTTCAGGGCTGTAGATTCGCTAAAAAAAATACGACTCAAAATCTAGCATTTACCTAAAACACGACTACTACTAAAAATTTCGTCATGTTTCTTTCCAACCTTTCCTATTTATGTACATACATAAGTGTATTTAATTATATATCAACAAACTAATCCGGCCAATAGCCAAATTTGACATACATATGTATTATATGCAAAAATAATATGTTCAAGCTTATCAAAATGTCTGACTCCGCGTGCGACTCCAGCCAAAGCGCCGCGACGACTCCGACTCCAACACTGGTCAAAAATCCTAGACTCCACGACTCCGACTCCACTGCCCTGAATTATTTAGATAGATTAATTAATGCGTCCTTCCAAAATGAAAGTTCTACAATTTTAACAACGCAAAACTATATCAGTATTGATATAAAGCTACGAATATGACACAGTAATGTAGAAATACTCTATACAGTAAATAAAATGGGTTTAAAAATTAATAGTTTAGATTTTTTTACAAATAAATAAAAGTATTAACAGTAAGGAAGTAGTATTAGATAATATCCTAAATAGGACAGATTGATCGCCCCTGGTAAATTTATTTCCAATGGGTTTTTCCCTTCCTAATTGATTTTATCTAATAAGTTAACAATTTTGTAATGTTAATGTCATAAGTACTATAGTTAATATAAAAATTAGAGGTGAAACACTGTCACAGTTAGTAGCACAATATATGGAATAATCAAAGTTATTTTTAATTTTATATTAAAATGAACTTCCACAAAGCTACCGACGAATCCATCGAAAGTAGTACTATAGTTATTTGTTTGTTTTGTATCTATCATCCCTTCATTGCTTCCCGTAAAAAGGAAAAATGCAAAACTCCTTTTTCATTTTAAAATATTAGAATCAATTTTGTTTTATTACGAAGGCAATCTTTCCGATAGTAAGTCCGAACATGCCTCTGAAAGAGACGAAACACCTGTCACAATTAGTAACACAATATGTGGAATAATCAAAGCTATTTTTAATTTTATATAAATGTATGTATCTATATGAAGTTGTTAATGATTGCAGTCTGCTTGGGAATCCAAGCTGGAAGACATTCACTTTTAAATAGAGGGGTGAACAGAAAAAAAACTTTTGGAGACTATCGGATCACACCCTGGTAATGATCAATTTGACGCTAGTATAACTGTATTTTTTTGCTGAACTGAATTTTATACTAAGACACAGTATTGTTAATCACTGCCTCATTCACTAGTAATCTTTCAGTAACACAACATTCAACCCGAGTGGAAGAATAAGGTTATTGAAAATCGCGTACGTATTAGGATTTGAGCTCATTGACACCGCATACGTAAAATCCAACATCGGCCTCTCCGGTCGCTATAGACCTGGCTATTAATAACGTAGTGTTGAGTATGTTTTTTTACTATCGTTTTTTAAAATTAATTATATTGAGAACGAAATGCCGCGCTTTAGGTATTTCTTTCCCATTCCGCCATCTAGCGGTCAGCGAATTGTTTTATTTGTACGTATTAGGGCAATTTAAAATGAAGCGTGCATTGGGCACAGCCGAGGCGTAATAAATCAATAATGTGTGCGAGAGTGGCGCACTTATTCTCGCTTTCGCTTTCACTGCGCGATCTAATGTGCGCCGCGATGTGCGCAGCGTGTCACGACTGCTCCAGTCCTGTTTTGCGAATTAAAAAAATTGGCCCATTACCCAACAAACGCTCGTAAAAACAACTTAATGATGCGAAAGACTGTTCTGTATATGCCGACCGTCACAGATATCTTGGATGAATGTCGATGTACAGTACATATGCTAGAAATGATTTTTTTCTCAATAATTCTTTGTGTGGTTTATAACATTATCTGGAGAATCTTTCGTCAGTCCTGTAGTCAAGTGTTCTTAAAGCAAAAAAAGGGATGTCAAAGAGATTGAAAGATTTTTGTTTTGCACTTATTTCACAATTAATATATTAAAATTAGGATCGGTTTCGCCTGCTGCGATCACTTTTCACGGAATGTTAGCGGATAGCGAAACCGGTCCAGATCTTTATAAATGAACTGTCGATTAAGTACAAAAAATGTTTTATTATTTTTTCATATGATTTAGTGATAAAAAAAAATATCAAAATAAAGCATCATTTTTCGTCCCAACTCCACAACTCTGTCTGATGATTATCACCTGTATCGCTAATGGCGGAATACTCATGAATAAAATTATACCTACTACAACATTTCACAGTAAGAGAATCTTGCCATGATAGTTGACAGTTCGTTACCTTACTTTTAAAAGGTTATAATTGACATATTTGCCTAAAATTACATTTTGGTCGGAAAAGTTTGTATTTACCGCATTCTATCATACATATAAATGTATTACTTTTTTAGTCAGTTTTTACTGCATATTCGTAATGATGATAGGCAGGTTAGACATATTGCAGTCAATTGTATTGGCCACGCTATGGCAGTGAATATAATCATATTCTTTATTCACGTCGCCACAGACTGTTTTCCCTGCATCAGAACTCGCCAACAGCTTCCTAACCCACTTGAAATGGTAGAAAGTAAATCGAATCGGACGGGAAAAACTCTTGTTGGCCTTTTTGTCGATCGATAGAAATTTGAATTGTGTTTCGTCACACAATAAGTTGTGCTTTTGTCAATGGTGTTATTGTGGACATGTCCGATCCGCTTAAAGCCCAAAAGTGTCTCGAAAACTCTCAAAAGCAGGAGTCGTCAGCTCAAATTTTCAAAACTGGTCAATTCCAAATAAAAAAAATTTTAACTGCCAATTCTAGATTTAACTTTTGAGGCCTTTTTTATTCACCTTTTCATGGTTTTCACTAATTCACATTATCTGTAATTCTTTAATTTAAAACATATTTTAAGAATATTGCTCATAAACACAAACTTATGAGGAAAGAGTAATGAAAATATCTCACTTTCTCAATTTGTCATCAAGTGGATTTGACCAAATTTGAAAACTTTCTTCTCATAACAGCCTTTGACAAGACATTGTCGATTTTTTAAAGTTTCTTTTCAGCTACGTTTACTTTTTTATAACATGTCAAAAATCATCACAAATAAATAGTTTGACGAGAATATCTCAATTCAGTCACTCAAAGTCACTCAAAAATTTTACTAAATACTTTACTGCTTTTTTATGAATAAAAAATATCGTCGAACCGAAATTTATTTGAAAATTTTATTATTTGGTAAACGGAACAAAAAATGTACTTTAAATAGTGGAACAGAAGAAGACCTGGGTTTTGCCTTTCGATATCTTCGAGAGTTTTAAGTGCACGAATGTACTTGAACTCCTGAAGTCGTCAGCGAAAAAACGCACCGATAAGTACAAAGTAAAATTTGATATTGAAATTCCATAAAGCACCCTCAGTCTAAATTCTCAATTAAAAGGCACGTTCATCACAAGGGAAGTTTTTCCTTCTAGATCTGCCTGTTATTTAGTTGTTCAACCTCTCTTTTTTGAAAGACAGTTTGTATATAAATGACACGATTGGTGGTTAGCTAAACGTTCTCGCTGCGTTCCATTTTAAGGATTGAACGAGGGTGGAAGAGAATTTTATACAACACAGACATGTATATCTTCAATAAAAAAATCAATAATTCGATTGAAAATTAAGCTGTCGGACTGGATTTAAACCCATGCGTCTTGCAACCGAATCCAACAAATTTGACAATTTGTAAAAGTTTGCGAATCACTCTCGATATACTAATATCATAAGACGAGATATAAAAATCATAGGCATTTTAAGCAAAAATTACTCGATTCAAAAATCTGTTTATGATATTATATTATTGCCTGCTGATGATGCAGCCAATATACACTTGATATGATGAATAGCCAAGAGTGTGAAACCATTAGGATTCAAGATCGGCAACCATGTAGAAAATATCTACCATTATTAAATAATTATTCTTTATTTAAATGTTTGCAGACCCCTGCCAGAGAGAATGCCTGTATCAAGATTAGTTGTAGATACAGTCAAAAAAATCAGGAATATCTGTTTTTGTCTCTCTATTTTTGTTGATGTAAAAAATGCGTATTAAAAAGACAATGCGTTGGCTTCAAGTCACATTTCGCATTCTTTGTTGCAATGTCCGGAAGAAATCAATGATTTTATTACCTGCCTGCATAATTCGAGGCGGAATGTTTTTGACAGATGAAGCTCTCTCTACTTTTATTCTATTTTTATTTATTCATCTGTGAATTGAGATTGTATTGTCGGCGTTTGAAACTAATTCACTGTAAATTAAGATTGCGTTTTGCTCAATAAAAGAGTCAAAACGTTACAATTAACATTTCTATCAATTTGTAAAGTATAAAATAATCCTATTATGTTTCGATTTCATTTAATTGACAACCCAAAGCTGATTTAAATGTGAGATAATTACGAACATTTTTTTAATTAGCGGTACCTTTGTTTGTTTCAATATGCAAAATGCGAATATGAAAATGGCCTTTAAATTTATTTTAATAGCTCATAGGGTGTCTACAAAACTAATTATTTTTTCCTATTAAGAATTTTAAGCTGAAGTGAAACCGGTATGTAATACATTTCAAAGTAGTTAATACAAAAAAAAATGTTGCTTTATTGATTTAAAATAATATCATTCCACCAAGAATAATTCACAGTTAACACGTTAAAACTGATAATAAGTTATCAAATATGACAATACTTTACCACTTTTTTACTTTATCACTGTTTTCCTCTGTATAAAAGTTTATTAGCTTCGATTCACATTCAATATTAATATATATGCTAAATCCGAGTTATTGACAGGTTCATAGATTTATGGATTCGTGCTTGATGGCATTAATATCTGAAATTTTCCTCCCATCGATACAATCCTAAAAACACGACGTAACATAAATCCTTAAGGATTTAAAGACATCAGTTGAGATATGTTTCACGACGTGCATATGTATATAGTCTAGATTAATAGCTTCCATTTTGACAAAAAAATATAGCACATAGTTCTTATATATTTGAGTGTTATTGCATGATTTTTATTAAACTATCTATATGCAGCCAGGGCTGTGGAGTCGGTAAAAAAAATTCCGACTCCAGCATTTACCAAAACCACGACTCCGACTCCGACATTGACCAAAAACACGACTCCGACTAAAAAAAGGTTAATATCGTCACTTTTTTCCCCCTAATTTTCCTATTTAGGTGTATTCAATTAAATATCAACCATATCAATGCGGCCAAAAGCCAAATTTGACATATTAAATGCAAAAATAAAAGTTCAAACTTTTCAAGATTTCCGACTCCGGCCAAAACGCCGCGCCGACTCCGACTCCGACTCCACAGCCCTGGTTTTTACCTCAATTGATGCGCGTCGTTTTCTCATCGAGCGGTCCTTCATGCATCGCCACTAATAACCAAATACAAGCGGTTAACCAACTACACATTATGTTTGCGGTGGGAATAAAATTAATAAATAATACATTATTGTCTTACATTTCATTGATTAAATAAAAAAAGAAACTTAACTGAAAATGGTCGGATGAAAAATTGCGAATGCAGAATTATTTATTTTGTCAAAAAATAAGTGCAACTCATAATATAACAGCTGACTCCAATTCAAAGTGCATGATTAGGATATTAGAAAAAATATATTTACGTTTTTTGTTCAACAGCCCTTGAAGCTGGTGACTCAAACGACCGACGCGAAGGACAATTTTTGACAACAGCAAAAAAAATGGTTTTGGTTACAGTCACGTTAGTTAAAACTGAGAGCATATACAATTTTATTCACGAGTATATCATGGTTATAAACATTTTACCTAGGGAGAAGAGAATAATATTTCTAAATGTATCTTAGAAAAAAATCCCTAAGACAAATTTAGTTTAATTTAATACTGTGTTAATCAGAAGATATGTATTTACTGTGAATAAAAGATTCATATTCAAGATTATAAACGTGTGCTTAAATTATCAATAATAATTTTATAATAAAAACAACGTCGGTCCCTGTGGTCTAGTGGCAAGAGCTTTGTTCTAGCAATCGGGGGACCCGGGTTCAATTCCCGGCAAGGTCAAATTTTTTCAATTAAAAAAAGAGATCTTGGGCTGGGTGTATGTTATTTATCGTTGATTTTGTGCACAACTGATACATTATTTATCATCGAGTTAATCTCGTATGGCTTTCACAATTAAGAATATTTGGCGCATTGGCGTAAGCTGTAATGCCAAATATATTTTTTTAAAAATATATATAAAAAAAAAATATATATATATAAAAAAACTCTTATACTTGACAAAATAAAAAATTGATAATTATTTTTGAGATTGATTCTAGGAAATTTAAATTCGAGTTCAAATTGTAGACAAAATAAAAATCACAAATAATAATGGCAATTCCCCATGATTTGAAATAGATGTTAAATCGAGCAAAACAATATTTGATATTCAATTTACTAAGAAGTAAACGCTCAAGCTTATGTTATTCAAGCTACCAATGACGACAATTATTTGACTAAACTGATAATATTTATTTCAATATCGGTGTTTTACAACTTATTTCTGAGCTAAGGAACACAGATATATTGGAAACTTTCCCGAATAACCTCTTTATAAAATGCACAAATTAAAAAAACTATTGGATAGTAAAATGGTCACAAATATTAACCAGCTATAAACATAGTACATATATTACACACTCGTTGTGGAACTAAAAACTTTGCTATTATTTACTCTGAAATCTAGCATTTTGGAGCTATCATTTCTGGTAATATACATCGTTAAATCAACAAACATTATCTAAAAATCGTTTCTAGATAATGACTGTTGAGTGTTTTGCATATATGTATACTTATATATTTTTTTGTTATAAATTGATTTAGAGGTGTTATTTTGTAAGACAAAAATACAATTTCGAACAATACATTAGTTGAATATCAAGATACTGTTATGTTGTACATTTTTATATTGAAACCGTAAGACAATTAATATCCAAATATATCGTTAAGAAAGTTACAGTATTACTAACTGCTATTTATTTATTTATTTAAGAAAAAGCATATCATGGCATTAAAGCAGATGCCAATGCGCCATGTATTTGACACATATAAATACGTGTATTTATATATATACATACATGTAAATACATAATATTAATCATTAATTAATTAAAAACAAGATGAAAACATTGTAGTCATAAAAACAGAGAGAAAAAAATTTATAAAATCATATAAGAAATTTTCAAAGATGTCAACCGAGTGAGTTCTGACAAAATCAACTTTTATTCATAAAATATAGTATTCGTCTGAACTCACTCACGTCAATATGAAATATGTCGACATCCGAAGCAATGCCGTTTAAAATTGTTAAAGCTCTTCCCAGAGGCATTCCCATTGGCAGACTGGTTCTACCCCTTGGAAGAACAAACAACTCATGCTCACGATTCCTCAAAAAATTATCAGGAACATTCAATTTAACATTTTCAAGAATGGTGGAATTCTCATTTTGGCCTCGGATAAGCCGAAAGAAATATAATGCCAAGTACATTTCTCTTCGAGCATTCAAACTGTTGAAAGTGAGCATCCCTAAGAGAAAGTATGTTGGATAAAGCCATGGGTAGTACCCATATGTCCTCAAATAGAGAATTCTCAAAAATGTCTTCTGAACCCTCTCCACCATAAGAACACATTTCGCACCCCTCGGTGCCCAAACAATCGATCCACTCTCAAGTCGGCTTCGAACCAAAGAATTATACATTAGTATCAAAATTTTTACTCCTGGAAAGACCCTGGTAGTGCGGAGGATAAAGCCCAACATTTGCAAAGCTTTGTTGCAAGTAATCTTAATGTGATTGTTGAATGTTTGTTTGCTTTCAAATTGAAAATTATGAGATTCAACATTATGGTCGAATTAAAAGATCATTCACAGCTCGAAACATGTTGAATTCTTGTAGCGATATTCTGTATAAAAATAGTAAGCACCACTTGAAAACATTCAGATGATATATAAAATAGAAATACACTTTTAGCATTGCTTTTGGTAATAATAATGACTTTACATCCATAGTTGCAGTGTGTAGCCACCAGAGTGTTAAGGCCACCAACAGCAGTTCTGACAGCCGTGAACAATTTGATTTTGATCTAATAATGGAAGACAAAACAACTAAGTCACGAAACAATCGATCGGTAAAAAACAGCACACAGAAGCTGTGTCAAATTTGTAGGTTTTGGCTAACGGACCTAACGATACGTTCGAAGCCGACCTATAAATTGTGTTCTCAATCGAGCTTGGAAGACGTCAATGTTTCGGACCGGAAATAATTAAGCACGGACAAAACATTTGTTCATAAAAACATGAGTAAATTTAAAATCGTAGAACTTGTACAACAAACGAAGGAATCAATTTCAACCAGATTTCATTTTTAAATACAATTAAAAATAATTTAGTTTATATAAGTATATCTTTGTTGACACACATTGAATTTAACCTTTCGGTTTACGGTCCCAAAGAAACACATCCAATCCAGTAATTCATTACGCTGCATGTAAATATGGTTTTTTTTATGGTGATTTATTGCATCTGTGATAAATCCAATAAATCGCCATAAAAGCACTATCTGTGTTTTTGGGACTTTAAAGAAAAGGTTAACATATGGTATGAGTTTTAAGCTGTCTTGAGTCTTAGAAATTAAGTTGAAGATTCCTCGGTTTCCACCAGTGATAAGAAAATATATATACTATAATTTTACAATTGTTTGGTGAGATTTAGTCACTGTTATTGTAAATATGTGTAAATTTTAAACATTATAAAAAATAATATAATTTATCAATGTATAACGCATCTTAACCGCAATACGAATTGAGGGCAACAAATGTCAAAACAATTTCATTTGTGATGTCACAAGCGAAACAGAATTATACTAAAATGCAATCACATGCTTTTATATAATATACGAGTTGTATCATTTGATTTTAAATTATAATTAATAATGTGAAAGAACTCTATTATTTTTAAATTATTCAATATGAAATATATATACATATATTTATTCTAATCCAAATCTTTCTGCGACGTACATCATTTAAGCGCCATAATCTGTTACGGATATACAGTTCGCATAATTGGACAACGAGGAATGCCTTTAATTTATTGCCACGAGTGTCTTAAGAGCAAAACCCCAGATTTATAAATATCAACTAAATTGTGCTTAATTTTTTTTAGTAATATATATATTTATTATGATTTATTCTGTCTTCAGAAAAAAATACAAGAGTAATACTTATAATTTATTAAAACTTGTGTTCTTTGAGACATGATACAGCGTAAATAGGTTTATTATTTTGAATACTTAACATTTATTCAAAATTGTACAATTATGTTAATTTATTGTTTCAAAATAACAATGGGCCACTCCACTTTTAAAAAAATATGAATAATTACCATCGAGCTATCCGCATTGAAGATCTTTCCGAAGTTATTCAAACTCTTCATTGAAAACATTTGTTTTGTTTTTCCGGCACATCAACTCTGACTGACTTCAGTTCAAGCTCATCCAAACATTTGAATTCTTGAAATCTGTAACATCTATATATATAAAAATAAATGTCTGTGTATATGTCCGCTATGGACTACTAAGCCGCTCGACCGATCGATGTGAAACTTTACAAATTTATTGAGTACACTCCCGCAATGGTTTCTGGCCTACCAACCCTTCACGTCCACCACCCCCAACCACCACCACCTAAATTTTTTTTTTAAACTTTATGAATTTTTCGAGTTCACTCCTTTGAAGGTTTCTGGCATACCCTCCCATACGCTCAACAAATACAAATTTCTCGAGTACACATTCGCGAAACTTTCTGGCGTACACCCCCCCCCCCCCCAATCCCCCTTACAATTGCTGGCGTAGCAACGCGCGCAGGGTACAGCTAGTTAGATATAAAACTCTGAAAATTCTGAAAGAAATGTATAGAATTTGAACTATTCAAATTTGGCATTGATTACAATTAATTGTAAGCCATACTTTTGACAGATTTCACATGCATGTTATTGGGTTTTAGATCCGTGTTAATTCATTGTCATTCAAAACATTACTAATAATATTTGGCCTTTTCAGTCACATTATATAGCTTAATGATAAAGTGTATACCTTACATGTTTAAAATAATTCCTCTCCATCAGGAAGTTTACACCTTAAAAGTGATAAATAAGATATATATTATGAGTTGATTGGATTGGGTTTATTTCTTGATGGTGCGTTGAAATCTAATACGATTCGAAAATCGCACAATATATGAAATAATCAACTACATGAATGATAATAGAACATATTTATGTGAATAAGCTATTATTCACTTTTTGTACAACCGTATTGAAAATAGATTATTTCTAATTATCATAGCCAAATTTATTTAAATAGTTTGCACACAGTGCAATTTTGTTACGAACAATATTAACCGTTGTATCACACAAGTAGAGAAAATTTTCAAACGAGGAATGGAGATTTTTTAAGAATACAAGTTGAAAAGTTTTGAAGGGTATAGATTGCGAGCGCAACCTTCTGATGGAAAATCGGAAATCTTTTTTGAGTCGCTCACGGAATCCGTTAAATGTAAGGAAAGTCGAAATGGACTAAAATCATCAAACAAACACCTGCGCACTTTTATTTATTGAACGCCTAGTCAGTATTCCGCCAGTCAGATCCGGTCCGTGGCGCAGTGGCAACGGCTTTGACTTGCGTGCCGGACCGCCCGGGTTCGATTCCCGGTACGAGCGGATTTTTCAGTCGATAAATATGTTCAAATGCATGGGTGTTTTGTAATGTTGAAAATCCCTTCCCATCTTTCCGATCCCAATGAGCGACGCAATTAGCGACAGCGATTAGCTAATCACTAGTCCTTTCATAGTCCTCGTATCCTTTCCATCCCTACTCTCTTCGAAAAAGAGAGGTTTAGCAACTGAGTAACAAGCAGTTCTCGTAGAAAAACATATGTTGAGATAAACTCCGTGAGGAGTCCATATGATCCAAGTTGGGAGCGGACATCGTTAAAAAAAAGTCAGTATTCGCAAGGTGGAAAAGGTTGCTTTTTTTTCAAGTAAAAAAAATATTAAAATTAAAAAGCAACGAGCTTGTCACAGTAAATTGTAATGGTTTTATTCGACAGCAAGAGGCTGTGGTTTTCTCACACAGAAAACGAGTTGATTTCATGGTTAATGTTTTATACCAAACGCTTTACACCTAGAGAACATATAGTTAGGCTGTAATTAAACCCAACAGATATGCTCGAAAGGGATATAAGATATAACAAATTAATCTACCTACCTGAGAAAAAAACTTACCGGCAAATCTTGTCTCTATAATCATTAAAATAACAAGTGTTAAGAGTGGAATATTTTTTTAATTTACCTATCCCATTAGCACTGTTTTATAAATTTAATAGATACCATTTTATCGTCAATTTTAACCGTACGATATCGCTATGCAAATATATTTATGCTTTTTTTATTCTTAAATGATAAATAATAGATAAGATTGTAAAAATATTTTGCATTGTAACGTGTACCAGAAGTGCAAAGTGCCGCGCCAAATTGCCTGATTATTTTATAAATAGATCCCATACAAAATTTAATTATGCCGTGATTAGCAACAGTGTCTATGGTAATGATTGTCGTTATTGAGCGCGTCCATCAGTGTTTCCCATTTGGTGAGCTGCGATCTTTCCCACTGATCGGATTATACTACAGTATGTTTCTTCATTTATTCTTTTTCATCGCTAGAGCAAAACTGGAGATTAATTTGTCCACACGCCAGCGCCGTGATTGAATCCTGAAAAAGTGGAGGTGAGACATCTTTTGATTGATTGCTGTACGTGTATTGGGTAGGACTCAATGTATTGGGCAGAGAAACTTACTGTGTTTTCGGTACATAAAGCTTTAATACTGTAATTATAGGTTTTATTTATTGTGTGTTACTTACTACTCGGCAGTCATATTAATACGGGTTAAAGTCTGGCAAACTTGATATCAGATATTTCTTAATCAAACAGTTGAGGTCTTCAGCATAGATAAATTTATTCAAGCTTTCCGTAAAAAGTAATTATGTGTTTACCAGATATCCATTTAAATCCAAAGGAAAGACATGAACAATAAAAACGAATGTTTTACCCACCTGGCTTTACCATTTTTTGAAAAAAGTCCTTTTTAGTCTTGACTGAAGGGAAGGGGTGTTTCGTTGAGTTTGAGAAACGCCGGCCAAGTGTTGGACTGAGTTATTACCGTTCTGCAGCAACAAACAGATTTACGAGATGAAATTTGCAAAGTACAGATAGATAATGGTGCATTTAACACTGAAAGCCAACAATCTAGAACGAAAGCGATAACTTGACCAGTGGGTCGGCAAACATGACCGTTTGAAAAACACAATGATGTGTTTTTTCATATACTTTAAAAAACCGCCCAATCGCCGACTGAATCTTTGAGAATAGCTGGCTTGAATTGTAATTGATCATTTGATACAGTTGATAAATAAAACACTTGGTTTTTGAAGATGTAAATATTTTTTTGAAAATTACACTTTTTACCTTGCCGATCCAGTATTTACTAACTACATATTATATTATATATTATAGACAACAGCTAAATACCACACCATTACTTTCATATTAAAATGCATTTAATTCGTTCGCCTAGTTATACATATCCATATCCGCTCCCTGCTAAGTGCATGTGGCTACCACATGATACCTCCAATATTCCCGGTCCCCCACCAGTCATATCGCTTCATCCCATGTTATCTTATCCCGTTGGTATGCCAAACACACACAATGGCCGGTCATCATTGGCTTTCCAGGAATTCATCCTCATCTTCATGTACGGTAACATTTTGTTAATACAATCTTTTGAGACAGCGGTTGACTACCGATTGTGTTTAGTTTCAGATTTGTTTATTGCAAATCAGACTTCAAACCCAAATGGGGGTGTACGCCAGAAAGTTTCGCGGAAATGTACTCGAGAAATTTGTAAAAATTCGATGTAAATTTTTGGGGGAGAGGGGGGTTGTTTGGCGGGGTGGGGTTTGGGGAGCGTATGGGGGGTATGCCAAAAACCTTCGAAGGAGTGAACTCGAAAAATTCTTAAAGTTTAAAAAAAAAAATTGTGGGGTGGAGGTTGGGGGGTGGTTGGGGGAGGGTTTTGTAGGCCAGAAACCATTGCGGGAGTGTACTCAATAAATTTGTAAAGTTTCACATCGATCGGTCGAGCGGCTTAGTAGTCCATAGCGGAAATACAGACAAACATTCATTTTTATATATATAGATTGATTGATTTTTTCATGTCATTTGTGTAACTCTATCATTATAATCTCTCCTTAATGTCAATAATAAAATTTCATAAAACGTATCCGTTTAAAATATTATTAAACTTACATCGGTGCTAACATTATACATAATTATGTCTGTAAAAATGCACGCAACCCAATTTGCCAAAAAATTACAAAACGCAAGAAAAAAAACATTCAAAATAGACAACAGTAATAAATAACTAGAAGATGTTTTTTTCATGATAATTCGCAATTAAGATATGTATTTAATCATAATGCTTATCGCCAAGAATGCGAGAGTCCGTAAGAGTTTTTTTTATAATTACATTTTGGCTTGCGTGATAACTACTGTACGTATGTATATTACAAGCTCCGTGTGAAAGTGTTTTGGCTAAATCAGCGCGGTAAAAAGACAACGGCAGTTTTGTATTATTTCTGTAACGGTTAAAATGGATAGCACGGCATTTATTTTGAATAATTACGTTTACTTATTAGGTGTTAAAAGAAATCAAAGCAGGCCGAATCGACCACGTTCCGCTTGACATCAGTAGCCCTAAGGAATAAACGTCAAATTCAAATTCCAACGGTTTGAAAACAAAAGCTAGTTTCGAACGATTTGAATAAAAATAAAAGAACACTATAATTATTTAGGCTAACTAATCAGTAAATAATATTTTTTAAACGATTGCTGAAGATTTCTATACGTATAAAATTGTACTATTAATTTAATGTTTTATTTATTGAAATAATGCCTTTCCACCGGAAAGTGACAGTTAATTAACACATTTAGAGCGATTCTCCGAGAGAATTTAAACACTAAAACTTCACTCTATACATATTTGGATTTTGTTATGATATATAAGGTAAATGTACTAGTAGTTGACCATGTACCAGTAATTATAGTTGAGAATAAAATGGCCCAAAATAAGAAATGCAAGGCGGAATTGCTCTAAATTGTAAAGTTCAGATAAGTTAAGGCATCTGTGGTTGGAATGAGCCACCGACACATCACCATATAGCTAATGGAGTGCCAGGGTGGCCATTTGAAAACACCACCTAGTGAGGAAAGTGTATTATTTCAAATTTCTTAAAAGATTAATCTAGAAACGGTGTGTACCCCTCCTGAACCACCTATTGCTACTGAGAGTGGTGTGACAGAAAGCCTTGAGGCAACTCTGACAGAAAGTTCACTATAAAGCCCCCTGATTAGACATTGTCAACTACTGAAACAGGAACATGGCTTTAAATAATTTAACCTAACTTTTTTTAAGCAGGCCCTTTCGTAATTTTTGTCACATAATATTAATTAAGACATATGATCTGATGTGAGTATACTTGCTTTACCATCATACGGTACAATTCTAAACCTTAATCGTTATTTTTGTTGAAATTTTTTCTTAAACGGTCAGCTACTGGTACATTTACCTTAATCAGAAAATTATATTTTTCAAACGATTGCTGAAATGTCAGTATTATTTTTGAGAGATTTCTATACGTATAAAATTGTACTATTAATGTAATGTTTTATTTATTTAAAATATTTAAATAATGCCTTTCCATCTATAAGTTACATGTAATACATTAAAAGCGATTCATTGAGAGAATTTGAACATTAAAACTTCACGCTATAAATATATTGATTTTGTTATATTAATCTTGTCTGTGGTCAAGTGTCAGCATCGTTAGCTTCGTTTGCAAAGGTCACGAGCTTAATCCCAGTCAGAGCAATTTATTTTTTTAACGAATTATAGATTTCTGTTTGGAAACATGAAATTCTATCTTGCCTAAAATACGGTACATTGCGAGAGCGCTTAGCTAAACATTAGTTCTTTTCTATCCCTAATCTCTACCTAAATAAGAAAGGTTGAGCAACTGAGGAACAAGCAATTCCTGTAAAAAATTGGTGTCTGTAAAGTCGGTTTACGGACGATAGTTTAACGTGACAACGTCATAAGAAAACATTGATGAAATGATTGAATGAATAAAATGGAATCATTTTTATTGAATTATCATTATTTTGTATGGATACGATATTTTGTATATTTGTTATACGTTAATCAGATTTTTAATATGCAAGAATTAATTACCTTTATTGCCGCAATTGTTGTTGTAATATAAACAATGAAAACCACATTAACATTTCACTTCACTTTATAAACAGTTGTAAACAGATCCCGTGTAGGTACTGTAGGTGTATAAGTTGTGTGCTGCCGCTGTCTCTTTTCTACTCAGACGCATCGACCAATCGAGTGGAAGAGAGATAGATGCGGCACAATCCGAACGGTAGGTCGATCGTGCCTCTCTATCGCTTATCCGCGCTCTCGCTCGCACGCTTGCCTTCGGCGTAACGCGACAAACGGGACAATGAGTCATGTTTTTTCGTGCGTGCAGCGGGCGTTCATCGATTTATAAGACGTTGTCACGTCAAAAAAATCTGTTCATATAAACTGCATTAACAGCCCATATTTTCCTCATTGGGAGCGAACATGGTGCAAATATATTTATTATACAAAAATTTGAGTGATATTATATTTGCCATGTTATCATTTAATCACAACGTTAATGTTAGTCTATCTTTAAAAATGATGTTAGGTTCACCTTTTTTTGTCCTGTACCCTTTTGCTCAATTCCATCGTTTTTTCTTGTGTGGACAACAATTTTAATACCGTATATAGAGGAAACATTTTCTGTGAATCAGGGCGGTATTATTTGATATTTTATAAACATTATCTGAAAAAAATGTTATGGAAAACTCTGAAATTCGATAGAACAGTTTTCTAAATACAAGCCCTTTCTTTGCTTCACCATTATTACTTTAATTTCGCAGTGATGATTCCAATGATTTACACTTCATAACAATGCTTCTATATAAGACCACATAATAAATAAGATGTAATGTTACTTATTGAGGATTTATATTGACGCTCAAAAATTGATCCCAACAGTTTGTTGTATGAATTTGAAAACAAATGAATGTCAAGTATTTTCTGAAGAATATATAAGGCTAAAAAATATTTATATAAACGCCACGATTCAATAAATTTATACCGCATAAAGCCGTTCAATAAATTACCATTCCAGCGCAGTATTCAATTAATTGTTTAACACCAAGTCTTAATTTTCACTGTAGTAATTATCTAGAATATTTATCTGAAAGAAAACAACAAATGCCTCCTATGTATCGTTCTATATTTGAAACTTTTTATGAAATCAACCAAGCGTATCAAATTAGAAATGATACTGTCGGTACTGCAGTTTTCTGCAATGCAGCTGTCAAATACATTGTATAAACCGCCACTTTCAATGGTTTAGTATTAAAAACCCGAGAAAACTGAACAAAAACGTGACCGCTTCTTTAGATATGCCCGTCATTGGGAATTCCCTCATGTGGACAATATGTCTGATAAAAACATTGGTCATACTTGTATTGTTTTTTCTTCTCACGAAGCATTTGGTAGATACGGAATATTGGAAACGTCCGGTAACGGTTCCTAAAAAGTTAGTCATACTTTTGAATTGAAATTCCTAGGAAAATATTTAATCTTACATATTTTATCACTTAATATTTTTATCGTTCACTTGATCCAACGTCACTTCTATGTCATATGGTGACCAGTGACAACTAAACATTTTTCACTTTGAATTTTCATAATTTTTCATATTTATGTATAGCCATTCTTGTAGATATATCTGCCGTTAACTAGCTATAAATATCGTCATGAATTTTTGCAGCATATAAAAAAACGGAAGAAGCACAATGAAGAAGTTTTTTTTTATATTATGTATTGTATTGTGGCTATTTATATTAAAATTTCAAATAACTTAATTGAATTGCCAATAACTTGGTTCGAACAATTTTAAAATGACGCCGAGTATTGTGAAACTATTCGTGACACGTTTCATCTTTTTCAAACTTAGTTTATTCCGTTAGGAGCTTAAGAGCAGACTAGGCTTAATCAATAAATATATATTTCGCTTCACATAAAACTCTTATCTGTCTTTGGTTTTACCTAACTTCTTTTTGTACCTAACTTCATATCTAATATGTTTTGGGATGAGTAAATGATTAAGGATAAACAAAAGCAATCGAATGGATATTTTTTCAAATGTTAACTGTCAAATATAATTTTTTCTGAATAGAAGACAGTAAAAGTATCTCAGATTTGTATCAAATAATGATTTAAACTCACTAATCGTTACAATTACAATAAATGTGGAATCTTTGACCGCAAAGGTAAGTTTCTTCATTATATTTTTATTTTCCTTAATACGGCATGCGTGATTATTCTCTTTGCAAAAAATGTAAATTACTTTCTTTGAATTGGAAATTATTGCAAAAATTTCATATCATTATGGCAACCGATTTAGTGTAGGTATATTATGAAATATGCAGCGCTACATTTTTTTCAGTAGAATTTCAAAATCTTTTGTAAATCATATTTAGACTGACATGGAAACACGTTTCATAACTACATAGTTATACATCCAGTGAAATAACAAATTTACCATGCGTCCCTTAGCTCCGTTGAACACATCCTATGAATTGTCATCAGCGGATTTCTGGGACGACGAAATCCATCAGGTTGATAGAAGAGATATGTAGAATTCAGGCTCTCTTGGGGCAGCCGCACCAGGATGGATCTGTGTCTCCTTTTTATTTTGGACATAATAAGGAGCCAGTTTGTCCGCTCTCTTACCTCCGTTTTCCTGAAAAAGTCAAAATACCGCTTTCCTAATATTTGCAGCACAGTATACGGCTACCCTGTGCCTTTGTAATGTGCCATTAATCGAAACCGTAAAACAGTACATTCAGTTTATGTCACAAATACGTTGAATGAAGTTCTAAATTTACTATAATGAGTATTCTTATTTTCAGAAACCTGCTTGAAGGGCCGTTTTCGTAAACTATCAACTCATCATTGAACGAAGAAAGAAACTATAGTAAATCAGAAAAGCAATCGGATACATTTTAACCTACTATTACGTTATTATATTCTGAATAACTTATTACATAAGAACACTCTCAGTTCCTAATGTTTAGCGTAAATTGTTGAAAAAATATCTATCAATTATCATTTGCACAATAACTAATAATAATCAATACCACAATCTTGTTGGTTTTTTCGTTGTCTTGGCAACATTTTAGTTTATTACTTAAATATTTTATGAAAACCTAATAAATATTTACTAGGCGTCATTAGTATTATGGATCTAAGTTGGTTTTTTGTATTTAAACTTCTCTCTACCATGATAATGTTGACGCTTATGTATTTTATTACCGTCAATTTTTTGCGTCAGTCTAATTTAGGGTTCGGGTTTTTCTGGAGGAAGTCATCGATATAGACAACTTGTCGTGCTCAATATTTAATATAATCATGTATTAGGAATAAATTGTCAATCTAACATTAATTTTTAAACCATGCTCGTGCCTAATTTGAAGCATATGGAATCCCAATGGAGTGTATATCAACAGGACTTTTTCCACGAGACTGACTTGTTGCTCGGTTGCTCATCCTTTCTTGTTAGAAGAGAATCTGTTTCAATTCTCATTAGTTGTGCTGTGGAATCAATATGAAATATTTTCTCAACTGTGATTTGCAATATTTTTATTCAAAATATATGTCTTGAAAGTTAAATGCTGCTTTATTGACATCCTACATATTACGTCAATCGTCGAATAAGAAAAATTGTATTTTAAGTTTGTACAATATTTTTTGTCTCCCCTGTAAATCAGTGTTATATTAGCTTGTTCTATGTCCATTGTAAACTGAAGTGATTGAACAAATTTAAAAGCTCCAAATTATATCCACTGCCAGTCGAGTAATTGTTCATTTCTTACGCTGGCAGCTATTGGTTTATGAGGGACCGTTTTTTAGACACCGTAAATACTCGTAAACAGGTATCTACGCGTTGAAAACATAATCATATCATATTTAATGAGACAATAATTGTTTAATAGACACTTCGAGAAATAAATGTGATTGAAAAAAAATCGCATCGCAAGTGCCCGTCGATTTCTCCAATTACTGTCCAGCTAAACGGCTTTAGAACAATTTCGTATCTATCGCTGAGTTCCGATAAGCATTTGAATTATTGATACGAGAAGTGTGTCAGTTTTATAATAATAAGATTTTTAAGACAATAAAAGGTTGTTGTGTGTTGCCGCTGATTTGAAAGCCTCAAATACTGTGAAACGATTTAAGAAAGCATAATTTTCCACTCACTCTGGTGGCAACAGAGTGCATGCGTTGTTCATTTGTCCAGGAATATACTTAGAAAGGTTTTGTGTGAAAAATTATTTATTGTCGGTAAAGTTACTTAGTGGTCCGTGGCGCAGTGTCAACGTTGTCAAGAAGGCAGAAGCTGACTTTGACAAACTTTTTAGAAAAATGTTTTTTATTTATTAATATTTTGAATTTATAAATGGGGGTTGATGCGAAAATTAACTAATTTCTTTTATTTTCGATGGTTTCGGCGGTAACTTTGTGGAAATTCATTTTAATATAAAATTTAAAATAACTTTGATTATTCCACGTATTGTGTAACTAACTGTGACACGTGTTTCGCCTCTTTCAGAGGCACCTTCAGACTTACTATCGCAAAGTTTGCTTAAGTAATGAAGCAAGATAAATTCTAACATTTTAAATTTTAAATTATGAAATTACAAAATGGATTACGGGTTTTTGAAAAAAGAAGATGCACCTGAAAGAGGCGAAACACGTGTCACAGTTAGTTACATAATACGTGGAATAATCAAAGTTATTTTAAATTTTATATTAACTAATTTCTTTGTAAGTATTTGCATATACTGCCTTTTTGCTAAGAAAACTAGAGCTGCTGCTTTTTTGATAAGAAACTCTTATACTTTTAGCAGAAGTCCATTTTTCACAAAGAATTTTAATTATTTTTATTTAGGAATTCAATTAACTACTAATTATTTGGTCAGTTTCTAATTCGATAAATGGTCAGTTAAAATAAAAAGAACATGTCATAAATTTGCCTACCATACTTGACCATATTTGATAAAATTCACAAGCTTTCAAACTAAAACTTTTCATTTTTTTTAAATAGCTGACTATTTAAATTAAATACTAACCATTTTTAAAAAATAACTAACCATTAAAATATATTACTGAACGTTTTATTTAATAACTGACCACATTCACACTGATACAATGACAACTGACCGTTTATAATATTAACTGACCATTTATTTATTTAACTGACCAAAATTTTAAACAATTTTAAGCCACTGCTTTCTTCCTTGGAACGGTAGAATATACCATACGCTCCACACTGAGAGCGGACATTTTTGTTTTTTTTTTTTATAAAGTAAAAGTCAGGCCAGCAATACTTCGATAGAATAATGAATTATTTATGATAATAGATGAAAGTGAAATTTCATCATCTGAGAATAAATACAATAAATCATTCCAAATGTATCAAAATATAATTAAAAATTGGTTAATATATTAAAACTGAAAGTGCTCGAATTGAAATCCACATTAAACCATCATTCATGTTTTTTGCTGGTATTAAATTCACTTGTAGAGTTTTTATAATTCAACTCAATTACATCGGATTAATATCGTGAGATCTCTTCCGTGACGGACTTTTTTCAATACGAAGATAATCCTTGGAATAACTAATCTAAAGTGTTTACATATATAATCCAATTATACACGGCGCTAATGGATTTAAATTTGATTTCGCAAAGTTCCGGAATTCATTTTAAATGGAATATTACGCTCACTTTTATTTCAATCGAATATTGTTAGCTTTCAACTGGTATTTTTCTAACCCCATCCTTACTTTTTTTTTTTGTCTGAAAGGGCGATTGAATGACTGAATAACAACCAGTTATTTATTTATATATATTACAAAAATCATAAATTATAAGTTTACTGCTTTTGCAATGTGAAAAAAATTAAAAAAAAATTGGAAGAAGAAGTTAATGGTTTACAGTAGATACTCCAATTCGATTATAGAGTACTCGATACTCGAGTATACTCGTCCGTTTTTCAAGTACTCGATACTCGAGTAATACTCGTAATATATAAATAAAGATATGTTTCCAAATTTGATTTTGTTTTAAACAGCAGACAGAAAAACTATATAGCACAATTTTATTGATCGTTAACTTTTAAACCGAAGCTGGAATAAAAAAACAAAACTTCGACCCAAATTAAAATTTTAGATCTATATTTAATTCTATATTATTTTTGAAAAATATGTTTCATAAATTGAAATAAATGTATTATTGAAATAAAATAAGCACATTTGTTTATTTATCATCTATTTATATACACAAATTTGAATTAATAAAATATATTTTAGCACATTTGAAACTACTCAAGTATACTCGAGTACTCGAGTATTTTAAAAATGTACTACTCGATACTCGAGTAGTGGAGATGTCGAGTAATTGGAGTCCCTAGTTTACAGATATAAGAGTGAAAAAATTACATTGGAAATTGGCAAAGAAGTCAACCGAGTGAGTTCTGACAAAATCGACTGTATTATAAAACAAATAGATTCATCTGAACTCACTCACGTCCATGTGAAATATGTCGGCATCTGAAGCAATACCGCTTAAAATCGTTGAAGCACTTCCCAGTCGCATCCCCATTAGCAGGCTGGTTCTACTTCTTGGAAGAACAAACCACTCATGTTCACGATTCCTCAAAAAAATATCAGGAACATTCAATTTAACATTCTTAAGAATGGTGGAATTCTCATTTTGACCTCGGATAAGCCGAAAGAAATATATGGCCGGGTACATTTTTTTTTCGAACATTCAAACTATTGACACTGAGTATGCTTAAGAGAAAATCGGTTGGATAAAGGATCAGGGAACAACGCAAACTTTCCGCCGTTTGACAAATTTACTAAAGAAATAATATTATTGAGATACTAATATTGACTTGTAATGGTAATGGATATTCTGAAATAACCACGACTGATAATATATTAACCAATATCGGCCTTCTTCCTATAAAAGGTTAAGAGTAAATGTGCTCTAAATTGGTTTCGGATATGGATATTCCACAGTTTTTAAACAATCAATGATAATCTTTTTAAGGTGTTAACTGTCGCTTTTAAAGTACTCGCGATAAGCGAAACTGGTCCTGATGTAGAAAATGTATGTAAGTATGCAGCTCTCCCACGAAGCCACCAATATTTTATTCTGTAATTAAATTAAAAAGTGCAATATTTATAAAATAAAAATGAACATTCAATTTTTATATAGCATATTGACATCGGGAATGATGTCACAAATCTAGTAGGTTCTCTCGTTAAAAAAGCTTAATAAAACATAAACGGTGTTAATATAATGTGGTTAATTAGTACTAATCGATTGTTTTATTACATCTTAAATATTTAAATGTTTAATTCATTGCCGAGACAATGCAAGTAAAAAGCAGACAAAAGAACACCGTAAAAAATTTCCTCTATTCATGGAATACATTTGGACGTTACAGAACAAACATGCCCATCGACAATACCGTGCGACCAACAATTTCTATTTTTTAGTTAATTTTATTAGTCGGTCCATATTGGACTATTTTATGTATCCTTTGGCAAGGAATTTTAGTAGAGATAGTATTATAGTCATTGTGAAGAAACTTACTTATATTGGATACTTAGTAAAGTTGTGTTCATGTTAAAAACTTGTTTTTGTCTGTATTCACCCCGCTTGGCGGTGTATTAGATTATGGTAAATATTTCGAAACATCGATGGCTTAAAGTGTAAATTTGCTAACTCCGTTATTTTCAATTGTGAAGGAGGGAGTAAAAACTGATTATTTTGGTATTTTCAAGCCGATCGGAATAATCTCAAATAGGACTTTCAAAGATTTTTTGTACCACCGCTGAAAAACAACGAAAGAACGACAGGTGACAATAGAAAATGTTGGAGTTGGATAATAAGGAGAGTAGACTTTAGAACGACAATGGAGTTATCAGAATTTTCTTAAAACGTTTTCCGATGCACTCAATTAAGTTTTGGCTATAATTTTTTTACTGAACATTCACATTGCATGATACAACAAGATGGCATTATTAAGTCATTTTCAGTCAAAAGTGGAGTTAGCAAAACTACTCCTTAAGCCATCGATATGTTTCCATATAGGTTTATGTTATATCACTGAAAACATGTAAAATATTACCATATTCAGTTGTTTTACAAAAGACTTATCATGCAACAGTGTTTGAAATGTTTCAGTTTATGCTAATGACATAAGATTGAATGCCTTTTATTCCTTTCTTCCGAGAAATTTACTATCCCAACGTATTTAATTGTCTGTGCCCAAAAGAGAAATGGCACGTTTGCAACGTGGAGTAGACCATAGAGAAATAAATATGAATATTTTTGCATTCAAGGTGAAAATGCGTTTTAGAATCTTTCTTACGATTTTTTGTTACGGTTGTTAATTTCGACTTTATTATCGTGTGCACAATTATAATTTACGTGAGTAATGGATTATCTTAAGATTTCAAGGTTTGAAGAATTGTTTCGTTCCTTGTAAATTCAATCTATCGTGAATTGTAATAGGAAAAAAAACAAAGCATATTTTGCTAAGTTGAATAAAGAATCAAAATATAAGTAATGCATACTTTTATTTTCAAGCAGAAGGCCGTTTACGAAAATATTGAATATTTTAAATACCACTAGGAAGAAAATCGTTTTTTTATGATTAACATAACTTCAACCCAAACTTCAAATCAACAAGAATCTAGTGTTAGTGTACAGAATAAATAAAATTTAAATTTAAAATAAATAAAATAGATAAGTAAACGGAAGTAAAAAGTAACTACCATTTTTTAGGTTATGTTTGGGGGTAAAAATAAATGGTTATGTTAAGTCGTGGCGGCTCGTGGATAAGATATCTGGGAGTGCTACGATTGATTAAAAATAAAAATGAATATATTTTTAGATTATATTTTACTATTAACATCAAAATTATTAAAATTGTTGTTATTTATTAAAACATGAAAGCCATGCATTTCTTTCTTTTGGAACTGGAAACAAATAAGATTAAATCAAGCTCTCGCCCGCACGGACGCAACACTGCAGTAACATATATATGAAACAAAGTCTGTCAGTTAAGCCACTTATAAGTCGAGAATGGCTAGACCTATTTTGATGATCTTCGATTTTCTGGCTTTGTCACCGTCATTCATTTGACTTATGCACATTTATTGAACTACATTTATATTGAGTATTCATTTTAACTTAATAAAAAACTGATTTTAATTAAGCTTATAGGTTAAGCAACATCTATTGATTCTGAGGCGGTACGAAGTTCGCCGGGTCAGCTAGTAATAAATAGATGTGGCATATCCGCTTATTCTTCGCAAAGCAATGGCAAAGCACAATGGCGTCTTCTGAAAACAATAATTTCTTCACAATATCGTCAAGCAAATAATCATAAAACATAAAATATCTATAATCTCGGTGCATAACGTAATGATTTTAGGAACGAAAGAATTGCAAACTATACAATGAAGATATTATGATGCGAAAAGTTTTACTACTCATAATTAATGGTTGCCATATCCCACAATAGTTCATCTCGACAATATCTGACAGTTCGTTAGCAACAAACGAAATGATTTAAAACTTAGAAAATATGGTATGCAATATTCTAATTCCTTTCTCATATATAATATAAACATTTACTGCAGTATAATTAAAGTAAAACAAACCAAAAAATGAGGGATAATCTCGTGACAAAGACAACAGCTTGATTTTTAAAACTCAAACAATGTAACAAGGGTTGCCAACTTTATCTGAAACATTTCCGGTATATATAGGCAAACATATTGGTCAATGGGTTTCTCTGTAATTCTGGGACATTTTTTGACATTCAACTGGGACTACATCATTCCCCGGACGGTTGGAAACCCTACAATATACTTGTAACTGATTAAAGTAGTAATAAAGCCGAAGCTTAGGATCTTTTGTCTGAGTTGATTAAGATATTATTTATACTTCAGATCTCTATACTTATGACGAACTGCTTAATTGAAGTACGCAGATGTTTAACAGTTAAAAAGACCATCGGTTGTACGTATATTATGCATAATCGAACCTTGAGTTTTTTAACTTTTAATCAATTAAAATTATTGAGTATTTTTTATCTCTAATGTTTATCAAAATGAGCAAGTATGTGTTAGTTGTGTTGAAAATTGTATAGCATTTGGTTTTTAAAATATAAATTCAGCACTTTAAAACAGGGTTTCCCAAACTTTTTCTGTGAAGGAACACTGCGTAAATTCAGTTTTTTTTTTTTTTAATTTTATATCAATATTTTTCGGGTGACTTACAGTTCTGTTAATCTTGGCAACTGTCATTCAACTGACAAGACTTGTCTGCTGGTCAGCTAAGCCAGTGAAAAAGATGGTCCTCTGTACCTGGATACTTGGTATCATAAACATCAGTGGAGATTGATCATCACTAGCCTTTGGATTGTAAGAAAGGAAGTAGTTTGGAAATCCCTGCCTTAAAACATCCATATGATATCAGTGACGTAGAGTGCTGGTTAGTTGACCACAACACGTATTTCATAAAATATCAAATTATGAAAATAATATACATTAATAAATTTATTACAACCGGCGCAAAACCGCTGTCAAGGTTGGAATGTTTGAAAAATCTCATTTTTCACAACATTAAAAAAAATCACTTCGTTAAGTGAAAACAAGACTAACAGTAGTATTAATTATATAAATTCTAGTTATCACATTAAGACGACTACGTTTTAAGAGTCTTCACACTTTACAGTGGAACCTCGATCTAACGTTTTTGCATAAACCGTTTTCCCGCGAGGTTCGTTCATTTTCTATTGTCCCGGCCAAACACCCATAAGAACAATGTTTACAAATCCCGCATTGATCGGTTTATCGATTTCCTCGATTTATCGTCTAAATTGTATGGTCCTGTCACAATTATTATCCCGATTAACCGTTTTTGTTTAATATTTGGTAAATTATGGATATGGTCACCGGACAGAATCCCAATCTTCTCGAGCTAAGCTCAAAAAAATTATACATACTGGCTTATAATTTTATATTTTGACTTTACTCTTTGAGTTCTTGTGGATTAATATAAAATGTGGAATCAAAATGATTAAATCTGAAGAATATTACTGATTATTGTACGACTTCTGAAAGAAGAATTTGTTTTTTAATATTAGTCTATAATAAAGTTATTCTTTTTATTTTAAACAAATAATAAACTTATGTGACTGTCTCTATCTGTATAAAATTGTTATTTGTGTAGTTTTTGGTTGCATTTTTGCTCCTTTAAATTAAAACAACTCGATTTCATACTTATTGCGAAGAATTCTGTAGGATCTTCTATTATTATAAATTTAAAAATTAAAGACGAAACATTTAAAAAAAATCGTAAGCCTTAGATTCATTTCATTTAATGTGCTTATTTTTCATAAACCTTCTGTCCCGTGACCATAAATCCATAATTTACCGAATATTTCTAATGAGCACATTCGATCCCATCCAATCGGTTCTTACATTAGCATTATAGGATATAAAGATGAATTAATTTTAAGTTAAATCACATATTTACTAGGTTTTTTGAGGAACTATCTTAATACTTACGTGGAATCTTACTATATAAATGAACAGAAAAAAGTATTTTTGGGAAATATTTTTTGAAATAGTGTAAATAAAAGAGCTGAGAACTTTTCACCATAAACATATCATTTGAGTCTGCTTTTATTAGGGTTTAATATTTATAAAATTAAATTACTTTCAGTTTAGTTTCAATTTTAGAAATATTTTGACAAAATGTGGATTTAGCGGTTTTTGCTTTTAAGTTTCTCATATTTACGTCAAATGTTTTGCTGACAGCGTTCAACAATAAATGAAGCATTTGACTGTGATTCAAATGCGGAAATGTTTGTTTTACCAACGTTTATCAACATCACGGGTCGTCAACCTGGTCCATACCGCCCACTAGTGGGCGATAAAAGCTTCCGTGGTGGGCGATGGGTGATTTTTGCTTTTAACCGAAAATCTTTCAAAATTTTGCTTCACAATTTCTCACAGCATGAGGCTGAAGGTTCTCATTAATAATTGAATATGATTTTTCAAATTTCTTGTTTTTTTTCAATATACCCACTCTTTTTTTGATGCAATTAAATGTTTGTTTTAAAACTCTTTTTTTCAAATCTCCTACATTCCTTCAAGATTTTTTTTCAACCATATACTGGATTGAAATATAGCGATGTTGGTGTCCGGGAGGGAAATTTTACCATGAAAAACATGCAAAAGTGGGCGATAGGCATAAAAAAATGTTGACGACCCCTGATCTACACTATTGATCTCTGCTATAATGAACATGAAACGTATTTTTATCATACACCTTATTTATATATACGGTTAAAAATATTCAAACACTACAATTGTGATAGATAATACATCGTGCATAAAATATCTAAAAATTTTATTCTTATTTACCCTAAATTAAAAGCTAGTTTACTTTCTCACAAAACTGTTTCCATTTTACGCAATGGCGTGACCATATATGCGTTGGACGGAGCAATTATTTACGCTATGATCACAGCGCTTAGACAAAATTGAGATATCGATCTAGCAACTGAGCTCGCATGTTGTATGGCTGTTAATAATATTTCTTGATATTGAACATGGTCAACACGAATCGGATTAATGATGACACTATAATAAATAAATTTGTCACGTTATAGCGGTGTAATTTTTTCTTAGAAATGAATGGAATCGGAAGGTATTTTAATTAATCTTTTTATTACTTCAATAGTGCGAAATTAAAAAATTCCAAAGTTATTAATTACTTGATAGAAAACTAGCTGTGTATTTACTCATCTGTTTTTCTTTAAGGAGATTTCTACCATCAAATGAATCCTATCACTGTGATTAAGCACACTTATTTAAACCTTTTTACACCTTTGGATTTTTAAAAAGTATAACATTCGGATTAGAAATTTTTTTGATTAACGGCGGGAAATTATGGTGGATCGACTCCGGTCCGCGGGTCATCGGTTGGTAAACACTGCTGTAGCAAGCCGGGAATACAATATATTGAAGACAGTAGTATAGTGGATAATATCAGGTGTAAAACTTTCTGGATGAAGACTTATTTGTTCAAATTTAAATAATTGAGAGTCTTACAAATCAATTATCAATGACGATGAATTTTTTATTTAACTTTAAGTCCAGTAATCGTATGGGAGTTGTTGTCTCGATATTGGTTGTTTGTTGAACAAAAAATGCATGGCATTACAACTGACGCCAATGCACCATGATCAGCCGAACAGCTCTTGTGACTGGTGACTCAAATGACCTACGCAACAAACAATTTCTGATAAAAAAAATTCAAGGATAAGAAGTCTCAAGGATATCAACTCGGCCTCGAAGAAAAAGAGAAAAATGTTTCAATATTGAAAAGAGTAAAACGAAAGCATCTATTAAAGAAGATTAGTTGGATAATACTCCTTTAAGATAATATATACTAAGGTAAATGTACCAGTAGCTGACCGTTTAAGAGAAAATTTCAACAAAAATAACGATTAAGTTTTAGCATTGTACCAAATGAAGGAAAAGCAAGTATACTCATATTGGATCATATGTCTTAATTTATATAATGTTACAAAAATTACGAAAGGGTCTCTTTAAAAAGTGTTGTGTTAAATTATTTAAAGCCATGTTCATGTTCCAGTAGTTGACCATGTCTAATCAGGAGGCTTTAAAGTGAACTTTCTGTCACACCACTCTTGGTTGAATCAAGTAGCAATGGGTGGTTCAGGAACAAGGTACACACCGTTTCTAGATTGATCACTTAAGAAATTTGAAATAATACACTTTCCTCACTAGGTGTTGTTTTCAAATGGCCACCCTGGCACTCCATTGGCTATATGGTGATGTGCTAGTGGCTCATTTCGATCACAAATACCTTAACTTGTCTGAACTTTACAATTTAGAGCAATCCCGCATCTGCATTTCTTATTTTGGGCCATTTAATTCTCAAAAGGTCAATTACTGGTTCATGGTCAACTAATAGTACATTTACCTTAGCAGTTGTCAGTTTTTTGCCAAGTTGAGATCAAGACAGTCTGCAACAACGGCTTACCACAACAATACAACCACCGGTTGAGAAACACTGTGTTAAAAAATATAGGCCACATACAGTTTCATTATGAAAATAGAAAAAGAGTGTCATTTCAGTTTCCATATAAAGATACATTTTAAATGTAGAACATCACGTAGTGTCAGAAGCTTATTTGAGTTGAGATAATTGCCTTGGTTTTTCATGGTTTTCCATTTCAGCCATGTTGAAGCTCGATTTCTGAAAATTTCATGAAATTTCAATATAAATACTTTGGTTGTAAATTTATATGCAACATTTTTAATTCTATATTTTTTATTAATCTGCATTTTCTACGAAGTGCCACCAAAAACGATTTGCGTGACATTTAGACGCAAATGTAGTATAGTTTGCCTAACAATGGGCTAAGTAAATATTTTTAAAATATAGCTTAATACAAAACAGGATTATCTACTGCACAAAAAGAGCGGCGCTTTGGAAATATGACAGTATAATAGATTTATAATAATTATAGGAAGTATATTAGTCACTTTTAAGGTGTTCACTGTCAATGCTTGGTGGAATGGCATTATTATAAAAATAAAAACAAATTTTGAGTACTTATTCCGCCTAAAATTTATTGGATCAGGACCGGTTTCGCCCATGGCGAGCATTATCAACTGATGATAACCATCCGTGGTCCGTGGTCAACATCGTTGGCTTCCGTGACGTCGTCCCTGTACGAGCAGATTTTTTCTATCGATATATCGATTATGTTCAAAGGCTATGGATGTTTGTGGTTGAATCTTTTCTCACTCTTCCAATCCCAAAAGCAGCGCTAAGCGAGAGCGATAAGGTAACCACTAGTCCTGTCCTACTCCACGTATCCGATAAACTCCGTCACTCATCCATATGTGCCACGTTGGGAGCGTTCTTCATTTTCATTGGTTTTTAGGACGGTCCGTGGTGCAACGGTCAACGTCATTGGCTTCCGTGACGGACCGCTGGGTTCGTGTCCCTGTTTTTTTTCAGTTGATTTATCGATTCTATTCGAAGGTAATGTGTGTTTGTTTTGTTAAAAATATCTACCCACCCTTCCGATCCTAAAAGCGGAGAGCAGTGAGAACGATTAGCTAACCGCTATTCTTGCCCCGGTCCTAATATCCTAGCAACAGATTAACAAGCAGGACTCGTGGAACAAAAACATGTAGTAATAAACTCCGTAAGGAGTCCATATGCTCCAAGTTAGGAACAGACAAGGTAACATGCATATATATATATACATATGTTTTTATTTGTAGAAAAGTCCACGAGATTTAATATATATTCATTTATTCGAGAGATCTGAAAGGTTGGTGACCGCTACTTTAGTCTATTTTCATGAAACACGCACTTCATCACTTTCTTTCGTATGCCAACGCTTATATGTATGGATCCAAACTATGCGCCGTCAATTATAATTAGTTTGTTTATTATTCACTTATAGATTGACAGCAAAGTAAAATTAATTATGATAAAAAAAGTAAAGTTAACAATATAAAGAAAAAAAATCAATATTTTTTTTTCATATTGTATGCGCTGACATACCGCTCATTTTGACGACTTATTGTTGTACTTGCGCAAAGGTTACATGCATAGTACAATTAACTTTCGGTAGGTGGCGCGTGTGTCGTACCATCGGCAAAAGAAAAACAGAAAATGTTAAATTGCCAATGTTATCGATAGCGATCAATGTTAGTGAAATTAAATCGAATTTATTTATCTAAAATATTGTGTATCCGAAAGCAATTCAATAAATACAAACACTTGCTTTCTTTGAGTGGCATTGCATCGCTTGCCGTATACCGGCTAGTGATATTATATAAAACATGATAATTTTCAAGTAATTCCTTGTATAGATTGTTTACTTCCAGTCTATGACGATAATAAGATTTATTATTAAACACTCTGAATAAATAAGGTTTGCCTTTAAGGCAGTATTCTGGTCTAGAGGCTGAAATTTTAGGTGTTTTTGTAAGTGCTGTAGAAAAAAAAGGAATAACAATTTAACGTCCATTTTCTTACCAGATATTTAAAAATAAACATAACAATATTCAAAGAAAAAAACTAAAAACCTAAAAAGTTACAGGCTGGTAAAGTGGGGGGTCTCAAAAAATTGGCGTTCCATAATTCCCATGATCCCAACTTTTCTAGACATATAAAATAAAAAAAAACAATATATTCGTAATCAGTAAAGATGCAATTCATGTATATACTAGAACGAAGTCAAAAAAAAAATGCAAAATGGTGGAGGTTTATAAAAAAAATCGTTTTTTTCCCTGTTTGAGATTTTTTTTTAAATAGTAATAGTTGACATTATTTTTATAATCCTAGTATATACTATAAGAGAATGTATAAAAAAGGTTCACATCGAATTTAATTGAAACCGGTTTAATAAAACTTGAGATATCATGGCAACTATTTTTAGAAAAATCCGAAAAAAAAATACGAGAAAAACGTGTTTAAAGTTTCGAGCAAAGTTAAAAACCGCCCAGATTGGTTAGATTCTACGTCACTTAAAGTAGCTATATCTCTTGTTAATAATTAGAATTTAAACAAAAATCTTGTAACGACGTGTTTAAAAATGTTTGAAAATTGAAAATATGCAATAAAAAAAAACGGCTTTTTCAGAATCCTAGACCAGAATACTGCCCTTAAGGCAAACAAACGTAGCAATATTAAAAATGATTTTCGCTGGCCATAATCAAATAGGTTTGCCCTTATTTTTTCTTACATACTTTCGTATTTCAACTTGTGTCTAAATCACCATAGGCATTTCAATTTAAAAATGTAATTGAAAACTTCACACAGATTTCGATCAACATTTTTATTTTACTAATTTTTATGATAGGAAAAGTTGGCAATAAAATCACAATACACTCTCTTTTATGATTTGGTCAGATTCTCGGTGAAACTGTACGTAAGTGACGGTAAACATTGTACAACATGCGTGCTGTATCAAAGAACATAAAATGAAAAGCAACATTGCAATGCTCTTGAGGTAAAACAATCAAATAAAATAAAACTTCTGCGCTTTGTGAACGGATTTGGCGTGGTCTAAGAATGACGTTTAAGGTGTGCGATTCTCGGTGAATTCTTGAATATATTTATGGAATATTTTTCTTACTTAATTTATTTTCAGTGTGATTTAATTTATCTATATTGATGACGAAGATTTAATTTAGTTTATTTACAACTTGTTTATCATATTTCATATTATTAGTTTTCCTCAATTTTATAGACATATAAATCGGCCCCGTATGATAAAAGAAGCGTATCTCGATTATTGCCTTTTTGAGTTAAGAATGCTCCTAGATATTTTACGTTATGTGCTAAAGAATCATATCAATAAGAGAAATTGATACGAAGATATTTCAATGTACATTGTTCCATTTAACCTTAAAACAACACATTTGAATAAATGACTATTTTAAATTTAACAAATATATCATAAATCCAATGCATCACATTTTAAAACAATGAAAAGAGTAAAATTGATTACTGGTGAAACCTGTTCTTTTGACTATCCTGAAAAGTGGAGAAAAATGAGTCAAGTTTCTCTATTTGAAATGACCCTGTCTGGATTCATGTTTCATCAGTTTATAATGACACTCGTGATGAGGAAAACCGATATTTGTAAGTGAAAAAAAAGCCATTTCAAGTTATAACGTATGTGAATTTAATTTACTGAAATATTGTCATCCAAAAATAACGATTTATTATGCACGCTTGTCCCTAGAAATATCTTATAAATCGAATTGACTAAGCGCCAGTTTTCGTTTACTCCATTCCGGAAGGGATAAATAAATATATAAGCGAGGACAAACAGTTAGCAATTGCTTCACCTAACGCATCATTTTAACTTCAATTGTGTGAGAGGAAACATAAAAAACAAAGACAATTGAAAAAGATATGTTTGATAGTGTCGATTTATGAATAGAGACTGTAATAGACATTGCCGCATTTTTTAAAAGCCATAAACTAAAACAAAATGTATTTTTATTCAATTATGATTTGGTTTCAAAACAAAATAAAGATTTCAAAGTATTAAATACTTCATTATATTTATTTTATACCATATTTTGATAGTATAAGAAGTTCTTCTGTAGAATGCTGTAAAGTTTTGTAATCATAAAATTTTATATGTCATATCCATAAAAATTCGAATTGCACTGGATGCCTGGTTGGAAATGATAATTTGAACGTTCTCATAAATCATTTTCACTTCTTTGCAATCTTTATGCGAGAAGCAGAAACATGATCTTATCGTGATAATTGCATTGCGAACCTTACATTTTTCTCATGAATTTCAGTTCCGTGACCCAAGTGGCAACACTCATTACTGACGCACTAAATATATTGAGCTCAGTTCCCGATTTTGCTGCCAATATTATAAAGATTTTTGCACATGTATAACCTCTTCAGGCTCCGGGTATCACCTATGATACTCATGGCTGTTATTAAATATCAGCCCTGGTGTTTTTTTTCATGCTGTATTATAAATAATATGGTAAATATGGTATTCTTATTGAAGCAATAAATTAAATAATAATGTATGATGAGGAGAAAATATTGTTGTATTTGTATTGTAAATGTTGAAGCATTTTTTTTAACCGCGTCCGCTCCCAACTTGGAGCATATGGACTTCTAACGGAGTTTATCTCAACGTTTGTTTTTTTCGAAGAGAACTGCTTATTACTCAGTTGTTCAATCTCTCTTTTTCAAGAGAATAGGGAGAGAAAGGATACGAGAACTAGGACAGGACTAGTGATCAGTTATTCGCTGTCACTATGCGTCGATCTTTGGGATCGGAAGGTGGGAAGGGATTTTCAACAACACAAACACCCATTTATCGACTGAAAAAGTCCGCTCGTACCGGGAATCGCACACGGGTGATTCGGCACGCAAGCGAACGCCATTGACACTGCGCCACAAACGCTAAAAAGGACCAACATCCTTAAAAAACAGTGACTTCTATACAGCCATGAAATTTTTCAGATATATTCAATTGGTAAGACCGTATCCTTCATTATATGATATTATACTTTTGGTTTTGGTACGTTCAATTCTACAGCCGGTCTGATTTTTTATAAAAAACCATGAGTATCATATGTGATACCCGGGGCTCGAAGAGGATATATTTGTATCATTGATTAGCATTAATAATATTAAGGATATATAATATTAATACTCAAACCGATTCGTAACTATTGTTTCTTCTTTCCAGCACACAACATTTTCATGTCTAGGTATCTGAACGTTGAGCTGCTTTTCATAATTCTTACAAGCAGAGTTGATTTCTTCGGTTAATAATCTTCGGGGTGATTTAACTCTTACCACTCTGCAGGCCACAGAGTCTGGCCGGAAATATTCTGATAGGCAGCTTCGCGGGCCTGGGATTTTTGATAAATACAGTGAAACACTGCAACATGCTGGATAAACAACATTTTATGATTTAAATCTACAGTTCGTTTATATATCTTCTCTGAAAAATAGATGACTCACATAACCAAGAATATATATTTTTAAATTGAGCATTTTTTTATATCACAGTCGCTTACCAGTCATGAGAAAATTTGGTCAGAGTGCAAAAGGTTAAGAGCAATTATCCAAGATTATGTTGACACGTAACAAAGAGAAATTGGGCAACAAAGTTATATCGTAGGAAAACTCTCATTAAGAAAGGTAGACGAGATATACATTTATTTCAAAGGCCAATCGACAAAATATAGAATTGCAATTTTTTATTGGTCATAGATATTATTTATGGCAGGAATAAATGAGTTCAGATAACTGCTCGTCTTTCAAAAAAATAAATTATCTTTAGTTCCATGAAATGTCAATTTGACTGCGATTTTATGACATTGCCATTTTTGCAGTTTCTATTGTTAACTTTCGCCTTCATTATTATTTTGATTTTATTTGTTTTATTTGATTGCAAATCAGAGCGCTGTCTATTGTTCTCTATGATCTAAATAAAATTAATTCTATGCATTATGGTCGGAAACTTGACGTGCTTTATTCACGCAAAAAAATCCACACTATTCTCTCACAAAAGAAATTGATATGAATATAATACAAGACGTGTGATACATTATTAAAATGTACATCTTAAATATTATATCCGATTCATTGTTATAATAGCGCCGTGTTATTGTGTTAATTAAATGAGCTGGCATTTTACAATAGAAATCAATTATGAATTGCGTGAATACCGTTATGGCAAATTGATCTTTAGCCCTGGATATAAAAAAATCGTATTAAATTAGCATATGTTATTTTGTTTTTGACACCTCCCTAAAACACTTAGCAAAATACAGCTTGAATTTCAATTCAATACATAACAATCACTACAAAATGATTGTTTTATGATACTGCTCTTAGATGAATTATAAATATCAAAAAACTATTCACCACTAGGGTTGCAAACTTTTTCTGGAAAAAAAATCCGTGGAATTAAGGCTAAAACGATGTATTTTTTATGTCAGGGTCATATTGGTCGATTACATTCTCTGAAATTCCAGGATAGTTCAGCATATTTTGACGTCCTGGCCAATCCGTGGCGGTTGGCAGCTCTTTTCACCGCGGGTCGAAAAGTCCACGATGACTTGATCGCAGCAAAAGCTTACTTGGTGATATTACAAAAAATGCAAAACCAATTTGAAGAATGCCATGACTTTGATCATTTCAGCACTAAATTCGTTTAATAGACGTGCTATCAATATGCTGATTGTACGCAAGATACTTAATTTTTTCTTGATTTAAATTGCTGAGTTTTCGAGAACAATAAGTGCATGGCAGCTGTGGAGTCGGAGTCGGAGTCGTCGCGGCGTTTCGGCCGGAGTCGTACTCGGAGTCGGAAATTTTAAAAGTTTGAACTTTTTATTTTTGCATTTAATATGTCAAATTTGGCTTTTGGCCGCATTGATAGGGTTGATATTTAATTGAATACACATAAATAGGAAATTTAGGAAAAAGAAGTGACGATATTAAGCTTTTTTTAGTCGGAGTCGGAGTCGGACTTTTTTTTCCCGACTCCACTTTATGGCTTTAAATCAAATCCTTGCAGCTATTATCGACCTTTGAACATTAAAATAAGACTCATTTTTTCTTGTTAATAGAGTTGTAAATATACAGACAAATTTGTCAGTTCAAGTACATCCGTGCACTTGGAATGCCTGAAGATGCCGAAAGGCGAAACCCGGGTCGTTAGCGACAAAACTCATGGAAAAGTACAAAATTCAAAAAATTCAAATTAATGAAAAAATTGTCAAAATTTAAAAAAATATCTCAAATCCCGGAACCAGTCCCGGGATCGAATAGTTGTAATCCCTAAATCCCGAGATAGTGTTTTTGTCTCGGGATTAGAAACATTAAACAAGCACAGTTAAAGCTATCTGTTATTTCTTATCTTACTATATTTGCTGATGAAATGTTACTTGTGCAAAGCACGTACTAACAATTCGTTAAACAAAATACAATGCATACGAAATATTCAATTTTCAGTGTCATTGTTGACAAATTTACTTGTTAAAACACATTTTTATTAAATACTAGCTGTACCCTGCGCGCGTTGCTACGACAGCAATTTTATTACTGATTGGGGGGGTGGGGCGGGGGAGGGGGTGTACGCAAGAATGTTTCGCGGAAGTGTACTCGAGTATTTTGAAAAATAGTAATACTCGTAAACTAATGACTTTCCACCAAGAAGTGACAGATAACACTTTAAAAGTGACCACTGAATTAACTGAAAATAAAGTATTATTTGATAAATTCGGCGTGCATAGAAAGCTTTAGTATCAACTCTTTACTACGTGTGTTTAATAATATATATTATTTTTTGGAAAAAGGAATAATGCACTTTTCTAGAAACCTTGTACGCGTTCTTATTTTCTTGAAAAATGGACGAGTATTGAGTATTCGACACTCGAATTGGCGTCTCTACTTGTATTTATACTTTCTACCAACGCTTTATTTATTTGTATTATATCTTATTAATAATATTTCCCGCTTGGCCTGTCTGACAAGTTATATATATCAATCAATGGAAAATGTTTCCTTAATCGGGGATAAAATCTTGGCACGATCAAAATAAGTCGTCGCTGCCCACACGACACTGCCGAGGTGTTGCCAGGCTGTATTTAAAATTTCCCCATATACATACGTGGCCAATGAGAAGGAATAACAATTTCGGTTTCTGTGTTGAGGATAATTGGTACAAGACAGGTGCGATGCGTTTCGATTATTTATCACGCATAATTGAACAGGGTTATTAAGGACGAATAATTCTTAGCAGCATATTGTATAGTTCATTATAATTGCAGGGGCGCTATTTATTAAACGTATAATATATGTGTAGGGCCAAATGATAAAAGGGTAAAATATTTATATCAATTTTTCAGTATGGGAATTTTTTGGTATTGACGCTTATGCGCCATGCATTTGACAAATATAATAAAGATATAACAGAATATATAACGTCGGTCCCTGTGGTCTAGTGGCAAGAGTTTTGTCCTGGCGATCAGGGGGCCCGGATTCAATTCCCGGAAAGGTCAGATTTTTTCAATGGAAAAAAGAGATCTTGGGCTGGGTGTATGTTATGTTTCGTTGATTTTGTGCATAAACTGATTCATTATTTATCATCGAGTTAATCTCGTATGACTTTGACAATTAAGAATATTTGGCGCATTGGCATACGCTGTAATCCCAAATATGTATTTAAAAAAAATTAAAAAAATTACAAACATTAAAAAAATATTAAACATACAATGGCATAAAAACACAATATATTATTTACATAAAAATTATAAGAGAAAAAAGAAATTCTAAAATAAAACACCGAGTCCACTGCTAGAAATGTGCATCTCAATAGGCAGTGCATTCATCAGCCAAAGAATCCTTGTGACTGGTGACTCAACTGACATACGCGACAAACAATTTCTGATAAAAAAAAGTTTAGCTTTGATTACGAACACTTAGGGAAAAACTGTGAGCATACAAGTTTACAGTCGTAGGAAGTCAGGGTTGTCCTCTCGGCCCCGAAGAAGAAGCGAAAAATGTTTCAAAATTGGAAGTGAGCTTCGAGCTTCAAGAGCGTGAAACGAAAGCATTCCTTAATAAACTTGATTGCATAATACTTACTCCTTTAAGGAATGGTAATATCATAAGGAAAATATTTGAATTTTTATAAAACTTATAATACATTTATGAGAGAGCATGATAAAAGTGCCAATATAAAATATATCTCCTGTAAATCAATAACATATATTTTGGCGATGTGTTTATTTAAATTTGGTTATCTATATAGTCAGGAAAGTGGTGTTTTTTCGCACTATAACTGCCGAACTGACACTTCTTACACTAATAAATCTTAATATCTATGTAAACATAGATATTTATTGTTGCAAATTATGTTGCATCAATATGATGTTATTCAAATAAGCTGTCGTCATTTTTCATTAATTTTTAATCGAATGACACAGAGATTTCTAGCAAAAAAATATTTGAGTAATTTAAATTATTTTCTGATTCTTCAAAATGTTCAAAGTCTGACATAAGTATTGAGGCCCAGTTGTAGTATTGTAGAGCGACAGTAAAATTTTATCGAATTCTAAGTATAGGTAACCAATATCAACTTACGAAAAGAGACTGATTTACCGTTTTTTGGGGAATTACGAAATAAAATTATAGCGTGGCATATTTTTTTTTTCAATATTTAGTTATGTAAATTATGCTTTACATATTAATGAATTGAAAAAATGCGGTGATGTTAACACTTAAAATGTTTTGCCGTCCTTGTAAAGAGTTCAAGGACGGCAACATATATAAAAAAGTAAAAAACTTGATTTTCGAAAAATATTATGTAACCAATGCTATTTAATGCTATTTATTTATATAAAATAGTTAACTACATAAATATAATACTACTCAATTTACTTACAATAATTGAACACAAAAACATTTCAAACATGAAATAATGGTGTGTAATATATTTTTCATTACAGTGAAACCTCGATTCTACGTTTTTCAAGGGACCGTATAAAACAAACGATTAATGCGGGAAACGATGAATGCAGGAAAGTTTTATATATGAACTAAATTCCGGGACTATAGAAAATGAACGCACCACGCGGAAAACGTATAATGCGAGAACGTAAGATCGGGGTTCCACTGTATATATTTTAACAACTTATCGTTCTTGACAAATATAGGAAAAGTGATTATTTTCAACTCACTACTACCTTTCCTTCAAGAGACCTAATCATACAAAATAATCCCATTGGCGGAAATTATGGGAAAGATTTGTCAATTATTCACTTATCAATGAAATAAAGAAGGGAGTTAACCCAATGACTATAGCTTATCTTATCTTTCTATACCTTTCACTCGTTGAAAATATTGCCTCGTGTGTTTTCCATTTTTTTGTTGGTTAGTCAAACCGTCGTTAATCAATGACTGCCGATAAATTCAAAAAGATTCTCGAGTTTCGATTTCCTGTCTCGTTTATTTTTGTCACAATTCAAATTAATATTGCACCGGATACTGCGGTTGCAAGCCGACTTCATTAGTTCACTATCTAGCCGGCATCCGGATGTGACTACTGGCGTGTTTGACATAGTTTTAAACCAAATAGTGGAGAAAAAAACCTATGTATGCCTGAGACATAAAGCCTTATGGGAAATACAAGAGAATGAAAATGAATTGCAGCGGTTTTGTTGACCTCCGGCGCTGATTGAAATAATGTGGTCGGGATATACATAGTGTCGGTGAAATATTTTACTGGGGGGACTGAAAAGCGATGAGACCGTTCTTATATTTCAATTTTAAATATCATAAAAAACAGCATCCAAAAAAAATATTTAAGCCACTGAAAATTTCATCACGCGAAATTCACTTCAAAATATTTCAAGAATAAAGGCCGATTATATTTTTCTTTGCCCGCTCCGTGGTGCAGTGGGCAATATCGTTGGCTACTTGATGGAACACCTGAGTTCGAGTCCTAGTACAAGCAGGTTTTTCAGCCGAAAAATCGATTCTTCTCGAAGGCAATGGGTGTCTGTGTTGTTAAAAATCCTTTCCCACTAGTCTCATCTATAGTTCTCGTATCCTTTCAATCTTTACTCCAGTGGTCACTTTTCATGCGGCCCAATGCGACATAAATCAATCACCTTTTTTTTTTTTTCTTTCAACGACGATGGAAGATCAATATAAAATTTTCAATTTTAATATACATGCTGGCTCTTCTGTCAAAAAGGTTGTGAATCACTAACCTACTCTCTTCTAAAAGAACAGGCAGAGCTACTGCTGAGTAGCAAGCAGTTTTCCTAAAAAAATATATGTTCATATAAACTCCGCGATGAATCCATATGAACGAAGATGGGAGCGGACATATATATTTGGGTGAACAAGTTGGTTCTCCCACCACCCTTCCGTTATGTGTGTGCAGCCGTTTTTCACAGCCGCCTTCCATAACGCTATACGATCAAGAAAAGAAACGAATGTACTCCTCACTTACTTGGCCCGAGACAGAGCTGCACGGGACTGATCTTTTAACCATGCTCTAAGGTGCTTAAAGAGAAGAAAAATAGAAAGAAAATAAAAAAGAAAATGTGACTTGCTCAGCCACTTTGTTAGAGTGATATTAAGTATCCTATCTATATACTGAGAATCCGTGGAGTTTAATCTACTTCGCGTTGAATCTGAAGAGGAATCAAGATTATACCGTTCCCCATATGATGTTGCAAATTTATGGAATGCCTCAAAATTGGCCTTGGTTGAGATCAAGTCAGCGTGGCATATTGGGCCTGTATGAGGACGGACCGCAGCAAACAACTCAGCTCGTTCGGCATTCATCTCGGGGCAGTCCCACAATACGTGATTGGCGTCCTGGTAGTCGTGTCCACAAGTGCAATCCGGCCTTTCGAGCAACCTGCTCAACCCACATGGTAAAAAAAAAATGTTGGGATTTTTTTTCGAATATTTACTACTATCAAAAAATGATAAATTTTGACTTAAATATTTTTAACGGCTGCATGAAATATATCAGTGTTTGTTACGATACGATTTCTCTATATTAAATGATTCACAAGAATTCATAAATGGAGGAAAACACTCAACACTTTTTTCTTCATAATTGGTTGAATTTTGTGACACTTTTTGTAAAAATACCTACGGCTATCTCGTCAACTGGCTTTACTATGAATCATTTATCTCTACAGCAATCACGTATTTTTTCAGAGAAGATGGAAAAGATAATTCACGAAAACTAGAGAATATGAGACAACGGAAAATTAAAAATAATAATATGACTGATTTTTCCAAATTTCTATTATGCAGATAAATTTATAAAGCGATAAACTAATCAGAATTTTTTTTTTTTTTAATGGTCGAAGCAAATAAAAAGTTAACAGTTTCAGTAGAAATTTGACGTGTATAACCTCACTCTCCCCTTTCGAATAGTATTTTCTCATCAGCATTGATAAGCAGAAAATATAGAGACAAGTTTACTCGCGTAATACTTTACGTTTTAACTTACCACTGAAGTATTGATAAATTACAATAATTTTACAATGCGCTAGATTGTATGGTACCATTCTTATCAGTAATATTCATATAGTTAGTGCATGATTAATCGCTTATAAAAGCACAAAATTTAGAATAAACTACACTTATATTTAAAAAAGTCAATTCAAGTAATTCGCTCATTTATTTTACTCTCAAACCATTTATAAATTAACAGTTTGTGATCGAGTGTCGATTCCGGTGAATTCCAAACAGGGCAGCTTTATTTTTAAATCATTTATTAATTTCTTTTCAGATGCACGGATGTATTTTTGTTGTATAAAAATCTCCTCGCACACTTACCCAATCCTGAATGTAGTAAGTTAACCACTAGTCATCTCTTAGTTCATATCATTAGTTTGTGTTTGTTCTTCCAGGGGCTAGAACAAGTCTGCCAATGGGAATACCACTAGAAAGAGCTTTAAACCGATCATGGGAAATGGCAACCCGCGTAAAGAGCTCGCGATTTAATCGGATATATAGAATCCACGGGATAGCTGGAGCAACCTACAATTCAATGCGAAAAGTTTGAGACTTGATTGTAATTATTTAACGCATGCATACTAACTGTGCTGCTGTACGGTTGCGAGAATAGTGTGCGTCAAAAACAGATGCCTGTGGTGAATATTAGGAGTAACACGGAGGTAAGAGAGGGGACAAACCAGCCCTTTAATACCTCCAAAATAAAAAGGTGACGATGGACCTGACTTGTAAATGTGCTGCGGATGTCGCTGAATTCTGCTTATCTCTTCTTTCAATCTGATAGATTCTGTCGTCCCAGAAACCCGCTGATGACCATCCATAGGATGTACTTAGAGGAACACCAGGATAAGTTGGTAGGAAGCGCGTAGGTGAAAGAGAATCCATATAGAAACTTTTTTCAATGCAAATGTTCTCCATTATTTTTTATTTTTATCATTATTTGTTATGTGTATGCTTCGATTTCAAAAAAGAGAAAAACACCTCCTTTAATTCTGAATAGACACATGTCACTACTATCTGTAATGCAGCTTATATTAAAATTTACGACTTTCACACATGCAGCCCGTAAATAGTCTGAAAATTGATGAGGACCTTTCACCTGAGGTTTTGCATCACTGTTTTAGATGCTTCACACAGAAGCGAATAAAGAGCGATGAAAATATTCTTATTTTATTTTTTCTTTGGTAATAAAATTTATTATTAATGAACTGAAGATTGTTTATTTACAGAACTAGAAAAGGAGTCTACCATATTGGCCAGTTACCATATTTATATTATCTCCGTCTTGTTTGCCCACGGTAGGTAATTCTTGATTGATAACCATTTAATTCAATGTGAAATTAGAAGTCGCCATTTATGGAAAACGCAGCCAAACCGTTAACTTTGTACGGACTCACTGCGTCAACCTGTTGGTTAACATTAACGATGCAATTAAAATTCTTTTTTACTGCTCGTGATATATGTATGATTTCATTCGCCGATATTATTTTTACGGTATGTAATTTTAATTGACGGCTTAACTGATGATTTCTATTGTCAAACAGGGCTAGGAATTTGAATCTGAATTGACACTTTTAATCATTTTAAATATAACTTATTTCTGGATTTTTATAAAAAAAGCAGTGTTAACATTTTTCGGTGTTGCAACTTGATTGACTATAACAACGGTCACCAAACTACGGCCTGCGGGCTGGATCCGGCCCACCAAAGATTTTCATTCGGCCCTCCAAAAATTCTCGATTTATAAAAATAAATTATTTGAATAAGATTTTTTTTTAATTTCATGAATTGGCTGTGAATTCACAACTATTTATTTCAATTCACCAATTGGTGTCTATAAGATAAGATTACGTATGAACCCACAAAATATAATAAATATTTTCCATTATATAATTATATCAGATCATTTGATTAAATATTCTAATTGGATTCCATCACGAAATTATTTTTTATCCAGCTCGCCAAGTTTAAAAAAATTCAATCCGGCCCGTTTCTCAAAAAGTCGGGTTATCCCTGAGCTAGAACCATATCGGCATTTCCGTTGCAAAATTGCATATCTTTAAAATCCCAAATTTTACACTGAAGGCATAAAAACCGCTTAAAAAATAACATCATCGTTATGAATAAAAATAACACTTAATTAAAATATATTACCTTAATCACTTGAACTTTCACTGTCTTGGTGAAAAGAAATTATATTTAAAAAAAATGTACTTAATTTATTAAAATCATTTATCTATTTGATGGAGCTTTAAGTTCAATGGCGCATTGGTGTCAAAGTTCTTCCCGTCTCTTTCGTCTCTGACTTTAGTTTTATATTCAAGTTGCATTCCTTTCCCATCGCTGCTGATAGAAGAGCGCTGTCGTGATGAGCAATCCCTAGTGAAGCCATTTCAAGAGGTCAACATCCTTTTCTTACCTATGGAGAGCTATCGAGAAGAATGGTTCTCGGTCTATCACGATTCTCATATGCTTTTTCGTCATAATTCTGCAGATCAGAAATCAAAAGATTGCAGTGATATTTTTAAATTTAATACTTTTTAAAAAATTTAAAAAAAATATTTGGCATTACAGCTTACGCCAATGCGCCAAATATTCTTAATTGTGAAAGTCATACGAGATTAACTCGATGATAAGTAATGAATCAGTTGTGCACAAAATCAACGATAAATAACATACACCCAGCCCAAGATCTCTTTTTTACAATAGAAAAAATCTGACCTTGCCGGGAATTGAACCCGGGTATCCAGATCGCTAGGACAAAGCTCTTGCCACTAGACCACAGGGACCGATGACTGATGGCTCACTAGTTTGATCCTAATAGATTTAATGTGAAAAAATTACAAAAGATAACTTATTATTTTTAAATATATATAACCTACTACTAACAATAATGTTTTGGGTGTGAAATAGGCGTAATAGCAATTTTCCAGGGTTGGCTATTAATACAAACAAGTCAAGAGCGCAAATTATGTAGATATCCAATTTTGCAACGGAAACGACGATAAAAGAAACTGGGAAGACCTTTAGCAATTTTAAACGGCATTGCTTCGGAACTCGACATATTTCATATTGACGTGAGTGAGTTTAGACGAATACTATTTTTTATGAATAAAAGTTAAATCACTCTGTTGACTTCTTTGAAAATTTCTAATTTGATGTAACTAATTTTTTCTCTTTGTTCTTATATCTACAATGTTTTCATCTTTTTTTATATAATTTGTGAATTTTATTATTTATATACAGGAATGTATGTATATGTTACAGTAAAACTGTATTCTCAGTGAAAATGTTTCAAGTAATAAATTTGTATGACAACATGATTTCACTGGTCACGATTATTTAAATTATTGGCCCAAGTCGATGATTTGCCGGCCTTAAATTTTGGTTTGCTTCAATGAAACAAAATCAACAAGTTGTCCCTTCATAAAAAGAGAACCAAAGAAAAACACAGACAAACATTGGGCTGAAGATAGGGCAGTCAAATTTAATTTCAACAACTGCTTGGAGAAGAATATATTTTCACTGTAACATATATAAATATATATATATAAAAAATAAATGTATTTGAATTTGTAAAATGCATTGCATGTCAGCTGTAATGCCATGATTTGTATTGTATGCTAATATACAGTCAACCCTCGTACAGTACAGTACAATTTTTGAGTAGTCATGTAAGTTATATCGTAACGGTTTTTTTTTTATTTGCATTGCATTTATATTCGGTAATCAATCTGATCGTAAAGTGATTGTGGTCGATCGTGATCGTATTATTAATACCATGTCCAAGTAATAAGATGCATAGAACAATTGAATACTGATTCTTTTAATGTCAAAAAATGGTGCTATTTAAAAATAACAGCACTGTGGTATAAAATATCGTTTTAAAACTCAATAAATAAATCGTAAAAATACTAAATATTATACAAAACGTACGTGTTCGATCATACCGTTCATTGCGCAATGTTCTTTAAAAAGATGGCGGTAACAAGTCCACGAGCTCGCCTTTTGGCTATCAACTGACTATTTCTGAACATCTCTTATTAGCGTTGTTGTAAATGAGAAAGGGACGATCCAATAAAGTTTAAAGAATATGTAAAATTATTTAGCACCGACACCATATTAACTTCGATAGTGTTTATTGAAGACCAATACGCAATTTCAAAAGAAATTGAAAATATGTCAAATATTTTTTCTGGGAACCGGGTTGGAACAAATAATTTGTGTAAAAATGTGTACCTTCCAGTTATTGTGTTTTGTCAAAACAAGTTTTAAAAAAATGTAAATAATAGTTAATCGTATGCAATTAAGAATAAGAATTGCAGATAGTTAGTTGGTAGTTTTATACGTGTTTCTCGATGAAGCACGTTGGTTCGAGTCCACCTCCGCCGGCCGGCCGACCTGATGCCGCCATTCCTCGCTCCGAAGCCATTTCGACCGCCGTATAAACTCAGCTACCGTTGCTTCTCGTATGACACTTGTATCGCGCACTCTCTTCGGGAAGCATCTCCGGTGTTTTCCTCTCGCCCCTCCCGCAAGAAAATAATTCGCGAGAATAATTCGACCGGCCGGCAAAGCGCACCGTCGATCGCCCTTTCGACTTTTTTTAAATCGTTCAAATTTAGAACACAGTTAAAAATAAAAACACAACGTTGAGATTTATTTAATATTATACAAAATAAAACGAAGACGATCTTTTTCAAACTTAGAACATAATAGACAATAATTATTTGCCTGACTGGCTGTAAAACAATAAGAACATTGAGAATATTTTGTGGAATTTTAAAGAATTTATTTATTGTTGTGAAAATAAGTTATAATTTTATAATAATAGCGGTGTAAAAATTTACATTTAAATAATAAAATTGTGTGATAAATGTGTTGTTTGTGAAGAGGATTTGATAATGTAAGTACTTTTTTTTTATTTGACATACATAGTTGAAATGTGAAATTTATAAATTTTGTGAGTACTTCAATGCGAAATAGTTTAATCGAAATTTCTATGTTATGATGATATATTTTACGTTCAACGTCAAATATATCATCATTGCAGATACTTAATTAAGATTATTAAAATTTCCATGCATTATTTACATCAGAAGAAAACGAAAGTAGCGCTTGTTGAAATTCAATTAACTTTTGTATGAAGCAGGCATATAATATATTTATTTAGTCTGAATTTTAAATCGAGACTTAGAGCCACTGCGAAATAATAATTATTCTACAAAACCAGCAGATGAAAACAATATGTTCTAATCTAATTATTTCAATTCAATGAATCATACGGATATTATAACTTTTCTATTTAAAACTTGACTTAATAGCTGTGATTTTGTACACAACATCTTCTATCAGTATTTTTGGCTAATTCAATCATTGACTTACAACAGTGTTTTTATGCTTGATTCAATATATTATTTTTTCGCTGGCAATCCTTGCGATAAAGACCAGATGGTGTAAAAAAAACACGGGTATTTTCATAGTTAACCTTTTGCATTCCTCAATATATTATACTTTTACTTGCAGCAACTCGTCAATAGAATTGATAAATTGATTGATATTATTCATTAGCATGTTAAAACGAAATAACGAAACATACCACATTATGACATGTCACAAACTTTGACTAAGGCACACAAACCAATAAATACGGTTTTTGAAATCAAGACAATTTAACATAAATAAAAAATGATTTCCCAACCAAGTTTTACAATAATAAAAATAATAACACATTTTTAGTACTTATTCCACATAAAATTTACAGGATCAGGACTGGTTTCGCTCATGGCGATTATTATCAACTGAACTATCATATTCAGTTGAAAATGCTCGCTATGAGCGAAACCGGTCTTGATCATAAAAAAAATGTGGAATATTTATTAAAAATGTGTTATTATTTTTATCATAATGCCATTCCACCAAGTACTGACAGTGAACACCTTAAGAGTTTTACAAAGTTGAGCAGGACTCGGCATAGAATTTGCGCGTTACCTGTAGAGTTCTAGGAATAATTTTTCGACTGTAAAAAGTGCTCACGGGCTAAACATATCCCAAAATTGTTTTACAATACATTTTTGTTATTAATTCTGATATGGGAATTTCGCGCAAACACTCATAAGGTCTTCTAAGAAATATCTTCAAATAATTAGCCACAAAACATAGATGTCTCAAGGAAAACTAACAGTTTATTTTCCTGCAAATAAAAAAATAGAAAACAAACCATTGACATAGGTAGCATTCTTGGTATCTATTTATTAATCGTCTATTAATAATGCATGCACAAAATTACAATTTGTTATTATTATTATTGTAAATTACAAGTCAAGCATATTTTAAAATGTTAATATGCATAGCATTCAGTACCAGTCCAAGATTTCAAGAGTCATGCAGTCATAATGTGATTATATTATATCATATGAAAAAATACACATCTTGTTCCCAGAACTAATTCGGACTCAGGTCGTATGTGGCGATTAAAAAAAATGATACTGATCTCAAAGTGAATTTAATAACATAATATGTATTGATTAAGAGCAGACAACATTAATATTTTATAATGAATACTAGTATTGCTACCCGGTGTCGCTCGGACTAAGCGACCTTTAATTATTTAATGTTATATCATTCGACATAATTATATCACAAAATCTAACATCCAAAATAGAGTTAAAATAAAATCACAAACTTTATTTAATTTGATGACAGCCCCATTCTCGCCCGTTAAAATGTCCAAATTCAAGGAAAAAATCTAATTTGCTGTCAAAGAAATGTCAAATATTTATATGTTACCTAATCATTTTGTTTTATAAATAACTAGTATTGCTGCCCGGCTTCGCTCGGACCAGTTTGGGGTTATGTTCACCTCGGCGCGTAAATTCAGACGGGCCAAGTTGAAACAACTTTTTTCAAAATTCAAAAGTCTAGGTCAATTAAAATGGAATTAAAATGAACATTTCAGACTGGCATTGACATTTCACAGCCCCTTTCATATATTGACAGCCCCATTCTCGCCCATTAAAATGTCCTAATTCAACGAAAAAAACTAATTTGCTGTCAAATAATACCATCACGTAAATAAAAACATTATTTTATTAATAAAAGCCGGGAAAAGTTCAGTAGAAGACTAATTTATTACATTTTGACTAAATGTCTTCGCCGATAAAAATTCAAACATATTTTCTTTCATATTCGTTTTTATGGCAACTTGCATCAACAATGCAATAGGGAATTACAGACCCACATACATACATACGCCGTTTCGGTTTTATATATAAGATGTCTTTTGTTATACTACTAGATACATCTGAATGAATAATACATAGCTATTAAAAACTGAAAAATACACAATAATTAAAAGTGACCAGATAAAGATTTAATTTCAATCCATAGATCTATCCTTTTATTGTATTATCCACCTAATTGACAGTTAACACCTTTTAAAATACCATCAGTATAAATGTATCCCTCGATATATTGATTGAGTAGGAATTTACTTGGTAGAACTCCATTATAATACGGTAAGAAAAATAACAATGTATTTTAATTCTACAGAAATTATTTTATATATTTGTTGATAGCTATTTCGGCTTACGCCCTCGTCAGAACTATCTCTCGATACTTTCTAAAATGAGTACAGAGTACAGACTAAGTAAGTAAATGTCTCTCTCGCATTTATTCAAGCTGTCGTACTTAATATTCTGTCAGCTGAAAACTTTTATAAAGGAAACCCCTGATGAATACTGTCTGTAAATATTCTGTAAGTAATACTGTTCTTATTTATTTCACAAGGAATAGTTTGCAATATTGTTCAAAAAATTAAGCTTTCTTGTCTTTTACTGTAAGCCAGGAGTGACTCGAAGACGAACGCAAATATTTACTACTGCGTAGAAGGTTGCGTGCACAATCTAGTCGTGGTTTTCTCTTTGATAATATGTATGTTTTTAACATATATTATCGTTAGTTGAAAAGTTTAAAAACGATATAAAGGCGAAAAAAATTCACTGCCAATGAAATCTATTTTATTTCAATAATTTCTTTTCTCGAATTTCTTTTCAAAGAATAATAAACATTTTTGTAATAACGATACGTCTAAGCAATTAATAAGGATAAACTGCAAATATTTATAAAGATACTAGAAAAAATGCAATTATATGTTTGGATAGTCGTCGAACAACAAACAATGACGTGAATACACTGGAATTTCTGATATTAAGAGGAAAATCCCCTTTACCAGGCTTATCTTATAAGTTTTATATGTACAGTTAAATAAAATAAATTACAAGTTATATTAATATTTTCACCATCAAGACTTTTCAACAAGTATATCGGTTATTCTCATTTCTTTTTATATGTGTAAGAAAAAAGACATAGGTATATTAATTAGGCTTCAGTCATGCGCCCATCCATCTATCCCTCGCATATTTAATTTATTTTTTATTAATTTAATTGGGAATAAATTTGTTAAAATTCGTTGAAAGAATTAAAAGAAAAAAAGTAATTAGATTCAAATAATGTGTTCAGTGGATCAGAACTATGATGTTAAGTGATGCCGATAAAACATTAATTTGTATTTTACAACGAGTACTACTCGGCCACTTAAAAGAGGAGAAAACTAACTTATTTTTTTGTACTTTTCAGGAGAGCCATAAAACAGGTATCACCAGTAATTAATTTTACCTATTTTTTAACAGATACATTTTTTTTTCATTATCTTCAAACGCGATGCTTTGGCGTTCTAATTTATTTTTTTTAGTCTTAGTCTAGCTATAAACAAGAAAGTGATTCAAATACACATTGATATCTCTTTCGTATCCACTTTGACACATAACGCTAAATAATTTTATATCAAGTGTCATTCATAACTAAAAACCGGCAAAAATCGTGACACGTTTCTTTTATTCAAAGACGCCGAACTGAAGGCAACAACATATAACACTCGACCACGGATCTCTACTCGTAATACGCAATACAATAATATTCGAATCTTATGGATACAGTTTTTCCAAAATATCTTTCAGTTTGATTGGTACTTTTTTTTTCCATTGTATATTTCATCAATCATATAAAGAAAGTGGTAACTGAAAGAAGGTTTATCATTTCTACATAATAATATTATCTTCTGTTTTAGTTTAACAGATTTAATGATAGTATCAAACATTTTTTAAAAACATTCCTATTTTACCAAATAGATATAAAGCAATATAAAAAATGTATTTCACGAATATGTTCATATTTGAACACGAAGCGTCTTCGGTAAATTTCAAGAATTCAAGCAATCGTGATTTAAGCACTGTGCTTGCTTTCAAGTTATATAAAAAAAAATCTCTAGTGGATATTTTAAAGAAATCTGTATCAATATAAAATTTAAAATAACTTTGATTATTCCACGTATTGTGCTACTAACTGTGACACGTGTTTCGCCTCTTTCAGAGGCATCTTCAGACTTACTATAGCAAAGTTTGCTAAAGTAATGAAAATCTGTATCAATACAAAAACTTATAGTCTGATTATTTATTACATTTTTAATATTATTATTATTTTCGGCAATTTTAGCGATATTCAATTAATAGAATCTAAATTATAATAAATCACTCGAAATTGTTTTTCGTTTTTACTGATCGAGGTGGGACTTTTAATGCATAGTTTAAAAAATCTTATTTCCAATGCACTAGAAATTTCTTTGATCATATTTTTCAAAAAAAAGAGGCTAGACAATAATGTAATTTTTTTTAGTTATTAAAAAAATACATTTACTTTTCCGAGGCTTAAAGTTGGAAGCCTTTAAAACACTAATGAACAATTAATGAACAAATAAAAGCTGTATAGTGGGATAATTTTGGTTCCCGATCCTCCGTTATATCCGTTGAAAAATTTCTGATAAAATCATTAAATAATGAAATAAATTGGTTCTCCGCTGTTTTTAGGCGTCACCATAAAACTAACAAATATAAAATTAGTAAAATGCTAAATAAGTAATTTTTATATAACATCACGTACTCAGGGGCGTATTTGAATGTAATTATATTCTAAATTATTACGATACCGAAGAGCATTTGATAATGCTAGCGATGAGCGAAACTGGTCCTGAGCATTTTAAAATATATAATATGAAAATAGTACAAGAAAATATTATTAGTTTATTTAAAAAAATATACGCATATAAATCAGTTAATAAAAATATTAGCACATTTTTGTAGAAATTGCACATAAGATTTATTAAGATCACGATCGGTTTCGCGTATTGAGACAATTATCAACTGATAAGAAATACAAAAGTAATTGTTTGAACTTTAGTCGTGTTTTATTAAGTTCAAAAGAAAAACTCAATATTTTAAACCAAATTATCTATTAACTTAACTGCGAATCGTGTGGAGGAAAATGGTCAAACTGGAAGAGTTTTTTTCATTAGATTTAAAAAATATTTTGAGTGTGTCAAAAAAGGTGATGAAATTTCGTCATTTAGAACCATTTGTTTCTAAATAAACACACTTTAATATAAAATAGCTTTGATTATTCCACGTATTGTGTTCGTATTGCGATATTAAAGTCTGAAGATGCCCTTGGATGAGGCGAAACACGTGTCACAATCTGTAACACCATACGAGGAATAATCAAAGTTATTTTTAATTTTATATTAAAATAAACTTCCGCAAAACTACCGCCGAATCCATCTAAAGAATTATAAACACACTTTTGATATATCTCAAAACGGTTAAAAAGTATTGATTGTGAAGTTTTTCAACATTTTTGTACATATACTTGGAACTGTTTTTTTTTTTTTTCATTTCATTCTGAAGAGCGAGGCGCATTAAAAAATAATTAATACTTTTCACCATTCAAAAAAATACCGTTTAAAAATTACACACTGACACTTGAAGATGGGCGTCGTGTAAATTGCTGCAAACACCAAACGTATGTCGTAAAAAGAATGTAATCTCTCATCATGGTAAGATGCGTATTTCCTCTCGATTCGACACTTTTTATAGTAGGTACACGGTCGTGTGATCAAACCTAAACCATGACGCCTCTTAGCCCACAACGACGCTACAAATTACGGCGATGTCACAATGCCTTGACGAGATAATATCCGCTCGATATGGATTAGGGATTGCCATGCATGAAGCGCAATCTCGACGAGAACGGCTCCACAAAGAATCTCATAGGATGAGAATTAAAATTAAGCTCGCGTATTGCCTGATTTTTTTTGTTAACGGCAACCCATTGCCGACCCCCTTCCTCCCTGAGGAGAATTAATAACATTCAAAATATTATAACTTTAATTTTCAAATGATTTGTATTTATCACTGTCAATACTTTGTGAAATCTAATATATAAAACCGAAACGGGGGATGTATGTCTGTAATTACCTTTTGCATTGTTGTTGCAAGTTCAAACAAACGAATTGATTTCGCTCGCGAAAGTTTCGACGGTAAATTTTTTTCGCTATCAAGGTGTGTGTAGAGACTCCAATTACTCGAGTATCGAGTAGTAAATATATAAAACCGAAACGGCGTATGTATGTCTGTGGGTCTGTAATTCCCTTTTGCATTTTTGGTCATTAAGTTGCCATAAAAACGAATATGAAAGAAAATATGTTTGATTTTTTATCGGCGAAGACATTTAGTCAAAATGTAATAAATTAGTCTTCTACTGAACTTTTCCCGGCTTTTATTAATATAATAATGTTTTTAATTACGTGAAGGTATTATTTGACAGCAAATTAGATTTTTTCCTTGAATTTGGACATTTTTGTCAATATATGAAAGGGGCTGTGAAATGTCAATGCCAGTCTGAAATGTTCATTTTAATTCCATTTTAATTGACCTAGACTTTTTAATTTTGAAAAAAGTTATTTCAACTTGGCCCGTCTGAATTTACGCGCCGAGGTGAACATAACCCCAAACTGGTCCGAGCGAAGCCGGGTTCGAACACTAGTGGCATTATAATAAAACATTTTTAGTACTTATTCCACATAAATTTGATTGGATCAAGACCGGATTCGCTCATGGGGAGCATTGTCAACTGATAACAAATACAACGAGACAGTGATTTTTATACAAAGGTTAAGTAATAATTTCAATAGATAGAGTCACTACGCTTCATACAAAGGTGGTGTTTTTTCATGGTGATTTAATCATTTAATGGATATATCATGTATGCAATATTTCACCATGAAGAAATCATATTTGCATGAAGCGTAGTGACCGCACCTCATCGAATTGGATCCTTAAAGGACTTTTTGGTGAAAAGGCATTATTTAAATTAATAAAACAAATTACATAGTAACATAAAATTTAAAATAACTTTAATTATTCCACGTGTTGTGACACGTGTTTCACATCTTCGGATTAGAATCAACTTGCTTTATTACTCAATCAAACTTTGCGATAGTAACTCCAAAGAATACTCAAACTTTGCGATAGAAACACGTGTCACAATTAGTAACACAATACGTGTTACTAATTGCAATACGTGGAATAATCAAAGTTATTTTAATTTGATATTTAAATGAACTTCCACAAAGTTACCGCCGAAGCCATCAAAAGTATTAAATAACATAGTGTTACTTCCACATTTATTCTGATAAAGATCAGGATCGGTTGCGCCCATCGCGAGAATTTACAACTGGATCTGATTAGTTCGTCAATGAATAGTTCGATGAATGAATCGGTTGATTTTTTTTTTAGGTATCTAACGTAACGAAATCAAACCAGAAGAAATTTGAATAAAAGTGTATTAATAAAATTGATTTTCAGTGGCTTGCTAATAAACTGGTTTTATTTTGTATATTTAAAGCCATCGCTTAAAACAAAAAACGTTCCAATATGTTATGTAATTATTTGCATAATTTAAAACAAGCCATCTAATAAAAACGCATGTTTATGTTTGATGAATAGTATATTAGAGAAAGAAATTAATTGAGAACGTAAATAGATGGAAAGTAACTCAGAAAAAGAAAAAATTAAATTAATACCGAAATAAATGAAAGTGAACAAGACCATTAATTAAAATATTTAATTATCTTTATTGATTATGCGAGTAGCGCTCGTCGAATTATTCTTTATTGGTTGCCTTTTTAACAGTAGTACAACACAAAGAAAATATTAATACTTTAGTTTTTATGGTAAAATATGTGACGCAATGAGCAAGTTGGACTGTTTATTTATTTTACAAAAACGTTACGTCCCAATAAGAGACACCAATTCGAGTATCTAATATTCGATACTTAAGAATACTCATACATTTTTCAAGTACTCGATACTAGTAATCTATAAATGAAGATTATTTTCCAAATTGTATTTATTTATTGAAAAAAATATGCACTTCATATTCATTATTAACCTTGCCATCCCGAACACTATCGATTTTGTCCCAACAGCTACTTTACCTTTAATATCTATCTTAATACTAGTGATACGATGTCTAAACTTTCGGTATTTCTTAATCATAGTTTTTTACGCCTTTTGCAGATAAAAAATATGATATTTATTGGCTAGTTGCGCCGTAATCGATTAAAAAGGAGAAGAAGTCGGAATTTTTCAGTCTAATAAGCGATAAGAGAACGTGACCATAGTGAGTCATAGATAACATGAACCGATTGTTTCATATCTGGCAACAATAAAATACGATAAGATAAGAGATAAGATAATGTGATTTCGGGCACGGCTATTGGCTTGATAGTCCGCCATAGCCGTTGGAGTGGAAACGTCGTCGTTTTTATGCGTGACTTAAATATGAATAATTATAGGAAAAATAGGGATTTTTATATGATTTTTTTTTCATGAAAGATGTATCAATATACCTCAAAGCATAATCAATCATTTTTTTATTGCAGTCTATACCAATAATGCCAGAACAGTGGGGTCTTTTCTTACCTCCCTTCGGCCTGAGAGTCATTTTTCAAGGATAGTCCTACGAAGGTTAACTATAAAAGAGAGAGTTTTTTCCTACAGCGGTAATTCTAAAAACAAAACCAATTTAAAATTTGAGAAGTTTAATTCTCTTTTATTTTTGAAATATATGTTTTATAAATTGAAATAAATGTAATAATGAAATTAAATATGCTTGTTTATTTCTTTTTATACACAAATTTGAAATCTCTCGATTATACTCGAGTAATCAAGTTTTTTAAAAGTTTACTACTCGTTGCTCGAGTAGTTTAGATTTCGAGTAAATGGAGTCTCTAGTCCCAATGATAAAATGCTAAAAATGAGGTAGCGGTTAAAATTGATTTACTGGAAGGTACAGGATATGTAATCGTTTAATAATTTACTAACAAAGTTTACACTTCAACCTTCAGAGTTCAAGGCTGTCCTAACTATAAATAATGTGATATAAGTGTCTTCGATTTTGAACAGTCATCGTGCTACAAATTAATATAAATAACTAACTGTTGTAATGACTTGTCCGTTGAACGCGCTTCATGGAATTTACATCTGTCAAAAAAGTTTATTTTGCAATGAGAAGAATACAAAGGATCCAATTAAAGGTTATTTTATTAAAAAAAATAATGATAATTTATTTTTCATTTGATAACACTTATCATAAGTGCAATACGCATTGAAAAATTACAAACTGGTATTATTGCATTTTTTTTTAACCATTTCCGCTCCCAACTTGGAGCATATGGACTCCTCACAGAGTTTGTCTCAACATATGTTTTTCTACGAGAACTGCGTGTTACTCAGTTGCTCAACCCCTCTTTTTCGAAGAGAGTTGTGATGGAACGGATACGAGGACTAAGGGCAGGACTAGTGGTTAGCTAATCGCTGTCATGCGTCGCTCTTTAGGATCGATAATTTTTAGCAACACAAGCACCCATTGCCTCTAAGCAGAATCGATTTATCGACTGAAAAAATCGGCTCGTACGGGGAATCGAACCAGGGCAGTCTGACGTCGTTAATCAATGCGCCATGCAAATGAATAGTATCCCAAAATTCAGTTGCACCTCATGATACACACAGTGAGTTGTGTTATTTAGTGTTTGTGGGATTGGTGGCGGGTAGAGCATTGTGGACCCTGGGAATACCCGGTCGTGCACAATGTATCATTCATACTTGTTTTCAATTTGAAAAAAAACTCTGAACTCCTAGAACTCCTATGTCAAGTAGCTGTTTTAACCCGTATTTATTGGATTATGTGATTTAGAAGTTTGTAACGTGTCAAAACGTGGTATTATTTACGGTATTTTGTTTTAGCATGCTAAATTTATTAGTAATATTCAATAAGTTTCTTTAATTATTTGTCATTCATAAATATACACAAATTAGAATTAAAAATATATATTTTGGTACATCTGAAACTACTCGAGTAATTTGAAATTTTACTAATCGATACTCGAGTAGTTGAGAAGTCGAGTAATTTGAGTCTCTACCTGTGATATTAATCAATTTCTCAAATCTATTGAAGAAAAATAATATATTGAGGAGTGCAAAGGGTTAATAGTTTACAAGCTTATGGTATTTAAAACACACTAACGTAAAGACAGAGTTATTAATTGTTTTATATTCCATATTACAATCTCGTTATGAAGTGTAAAATTTCTGTTTTTAGTCACTTCGTTATAATTTACTAGTTTATAATATTTGCGTGAAGATATTATAGTTAAATATAATACATAACATTTTTAACCACATGAAAGAAATGTTTTTTTAGTATATAATGTACATAAGCGGTATATGTTTTTATCATTCTTGAAACGTGAAATGTAACACTTGTGTGTACATATGAACCAGTCCACTTTTAACACGATTACTAAATAGAAACACAACAAACTTTTAAGCGGTTTTCAAACTATCAAATTTATTACATATCACTTTTAATGTATTAATTGTAACCTATTTTGGCATTGTATTGATGTGAAAAATGTATGCAATTAGAAATTTTCCCAATACAAGCTAGCAAACTTATTTAATGAAGTATTACCACTTGAATGTTTATTAAATCTATGATCAATGTATTGGCTCATATGGTTTTTAATATGTCTTGATTTACTAGCCATTTTCGTTCCCAACATGGAGCATATGGACTCTTCACGGAGTTTATCTCAACATACAACAACAACTTTTTTTATACGAGAATTCCTTGTTACTCAGTTGCTCAACCTCTCTTTTTGGAAAAGAGTGCGATTTTAAGGATACAAGGACTAAGGGCATGACTAGTGGTTGGCTTATCGCTATCCCCACGCGCCACATTTTGGGATCGAAAAGCTGGGAAGTAATTCGATTGCACGCACCGAGATTCAAACCCGAACGGATCGTCACGGTAGCTAACAACTTTGACCACTGCACCATGGATCTTCGTCAACTGATGTTACAGTTGATAATGCTCGCGATGAGTGAAGTCGGCGTTGATCTCAATAAATCAAATGTGGAATAAGTACTTAAATGTTTTATTATTTTTACCAAAGGATTATTACAGTAGCGCTTGATTTCAACGGTAAACATATATCAACCTAATACTTACTGCACATTGAATTTATTGAGATAAGTTGATGCTCGCCATAAGCGAAACCGGCACTAATCTCAATTAATTAAATTTAAATTAAGTATTAAAAATGTTTTACTATTTTTATTATAATGCTATTCTACCAAGTATTGGCAGTGAACACCTTAATAGTGATATATCAAGTTAATTTAAATAAAAAGATGGTGAAGCACTGCGCTAGACAGCTAGACTAACAATTACTCTAAAATACCAATGCATTCTCAAAATTACAAGAATAAAGTCCCTAATTATATACAATGGCGTTCGTTTTCACGTTTATTACACTTCGACCTGAATCGATAACTATTGTGCACACATGAAATGCATCCCATTCCAAATGAAAAAAAACCCTTTTTTTTTATTTAAAATATTTTTAGAAACTTACACGTACGTGTTTGATAGGATAAAAAAACACATTTTCTCATGTGAGAAATAAAACATTAAAAAATATCAATCGACATACATTTACAAGAAGTAGTTTAATTGATTGTAATGATATTGAGACGACCTGTTTTCAGAAAAGTATTCGGTGCCTATAATATATTGATGCGAAAATTAAATTGATTTGTTGCAATATGATACCTCCCCGAAACCACTTTAAAGACGATGTTAAAAAATTGCATTTACGTCGTGAAATTGCAATCTTTATTCGACAAAAATTTATTCCGATGTACAAATGATTTTTCTTCTTTTCTCAATAAATTCAATGTGGTATAAGTACTTAAAAATTTGTTGACAATTCCACAATGTATTGACAGTGAAGACCTTTTGACCGTTGCAGGGCTTTTTCTTGAAAAAAAAGTTGCCAGAACTCACTTCATGTCAAGCTTTTCAATAGATAAAATTATATTCAAATACCATTAAAGGACAATTTCGTCTAATTGAATTTGAAATATGTGAAAAAAGGTGCCGGAGGTCCGTTCCACAGCGTTAAATGGGAAAAAGCCCTGTATAAGTGTATTTTATTTGTAGAATTCTGCGCTGTTATTAGGGATCCAAACCCTCCTTAAGATCTTAAGCTTTGCTCCCTCTTTGACAATAATTATACTAAATTCAAATGGACATGGATTTATTTGTTATTTACAAGACAATTTTTATAACGATAACCATTCGTATGTATATTCCAGCTTGCCGCTGCGTTGATGTCTCTCAGCTGATATTCCATGAATGGTAATCAAATTCATTCATTTCAATCGGTTGAATATTTGGATCCAAGCCTTTAAATGAAATTGAACTCAATTGTATAGTATGTTTTACGTACTGTCAGGAATATCTCAAAGTGTTATCCACAATATCTACTTTCAAAACGTATTCAAACAATTTCTTGCGTAAAAGAAACTAATAAACTCATTTCATGGAATACTATCAAGTAAATGTCATTTACTGACTCGGTCCGTGGCGCAGTGGTCAACGTTGTTCACTTGCGTGCCGGACCACCCAGGTTCGATTCCCGGTACGAGCAGATTTTTTCATGAGATAAATCGATTCTGTTCGAAGGCATGGGTGTTTGTGTTGTTGAAAATCCCTTCCCACCTTTCCCATCCTAAAAAGCGGCGCATAGCGAGAGCGATCAGCTAACCACTAGTCCTGTCCAAGTATTCGTATCCTTTCAATCCCTTCTCTCTTAAAAAAAGAGGGGTTAAGCAACAGAGTAACTAGCAGTTCTCGTAGGAAAAAATATGTTGAGATAAACTCCGTGAGCAGTCCAAATGCTCCAAGTTGGGAACGGATATGGTTATACAATATCATTTAATATATTGAAATACTTTTATGAATTATAAGTGTGGAAATAGATTAAGATGCGTCCATTATTAAATAGTTCACATTTCACATCTTATATATAAAACCGAAACGGCGTATGTATGTATGTGGGTCTGTAATTCCCTTTTGCATTGTTGTTGCAAGTTCAAACAAACGAATTGATTTCGCTCGCGAAAGTTTCGACGGTAAATTTGTTTCGTTATCAATGTGTGTGTAGAGACTCCAATTACTCGAGTATCGAGTAGTACATTTTACAAAATACTCGAGTACTCGAGTAGTTTCATATGAACCAAAATATCTTATATATAAAACCGAAACGGCGTATGTATGTCTGTGGGTCTGTAATTCCCTTTTGCATTGTTGGTCATTAAGTTGCCAGTTGTTTCAACTTGGCCCGTCTGAATTTACGCGCCGAGGTGAACATAACCCCAAACTGGTTCGAGCGAAGCCGGGTTCGAATACTAGTTTTAAATATTCAATATGAATCCAGAACTATGATGTAAATAAATTAAGTATCCATTTGTACACGTTTTTATACATAATAGATAACAACAATTGCATATTCCATGTAGCTAGTAATTAGCATATTAATTGTAAAAACTATAAGCTGTAGTAATACATTATTTAAATGCAGAAATTTCATTGAAGCAGCAGGTATTTATCATAGGTTACATCACGCGTTCATGTTTAGCAACCCTTATTTAAATATAATACTGTGCAGACAGCCACACGCAAAGCCTATTAGGTGTCCTTGAGACTACACTGTACCTCCCGGTTACCCTTTCCCAGGACTCAAGATGCTGTGTTATCAGTTAAAAGGGGTGTCAAACATTTAAACTGTCTTAAAATCCATTACTTATGCAAAATATTGTAATTTTTTTACATAATGTTTTAAGACGGTCGCTGTGGTCTAGTGGCAAGAGCTTTTTCCTAGCGATCGTGATGCATTTCATCGAAATGAAAATCTACGAAAATTATTTAGTTACTCACTTTATAGCTAAACGGTCTAGTGCAGTGGTTCTCATGTGCGGCCACGGTGGCCGCATGCGGCCACTAGAGGATTTTGCTGTGGCCACCAACAGCTTGATAGTTAATATTGATATTTAATAAAGATATGTTTTTACAAGTTAATTTGTCAACAAAGACACTGAAAGTTTAATATTTTGTATGCATTGTATTGTGTATCAAGAATTGTTTGTTCGCAAAAACTTTTACACATACATGCTTTTTTACATGGTATTTTAGACAAAAAGGCTCAACAAAAAAAAATTGTGCGGCCACCAGGCATTTTCGCAGGACCACTGATGTTCCTCATGCGGCCACAGCCAAATTTTACGTGAGAACCACTGGTCTAGTGGGATGAGCTTTGTCCTAGCGATCGGGGGCTCGGGTTGAATTCCCGGCAATGTCAGATTTTTTTCAATTGAAAAAAAACGAGATCTTGGGCTGGGAGTATGTTTTTTATCGTTGATTTTGTGCACAACTGATACATTATTTACCATCTAGTTAATCTCGTATGACTTTTACAACTCAGAATATTTGGCGCATTGGCGTAAGCTGTAATGCGAAATATTTTTTTTAAAAAATAAAAAAATAAATAGAAAAGACTTTGCAATGCTTTAATTTTTAAAATTATTTAGAAAGATTACCTTAATTATATTATATGTATACTGTTAGGGAGTCATTTAACTTTTCTTATGTTGGGAGAAGTTAAACATAAAAAAATATCGGCTTATCTCCCGAATACGTTTTATCGAACTGGTTAAGGGTGAATTTAAAGGGACGAAAATAGGTATCATAGACATTGGTTCTTTGATATAAATATCCACTCATAAATACATACATGTATGTAGGTATTCAACTTCTTCTGCATTAAGGTATGTGAGCATAGATCAGCAATCTGTATTACGGATGGGCTGACAAATTATTTTTGTTAAACAGGTCCTTTAATTTTTAAATTATCTGGCTAGATTTAAACACAGACTTAATAATTGAATTTAAAATCTATTTTAATATGCTCAAATCGGGGTATTAAATATGGTTTTCTATCACTGCAATAGTGCGTCATCTTATACATATAATTAACATGCTAAAAACATATAATTTTAATTATATACAAAATAAAATTATATGTATTTTATCATGATAGTTATATAACTCATTATAAAAGCACAGAGTTAACGTATACTAAGCTTTGAAAACAGATGCCTGCGGTGAATATAAAGACTGCGGTGGTTTGATTTTGTCAAGAATACGGCGAGTAAGCGAGCGGACAAAGCAGCCCTTTATTACATCCAAAATAAAAAGGCGACGATGGACCTGGCTTGGACATGTGCTGCGGATGCCTTAGGTCAGCCTGAATCCTGCTTGTCTCTGCTATCAACCTGATGGATTCCGTCCCAGTCCCAGAATGCCGCTGATGACCTTCCATAGGACGTACTGGGAGGAAGCGAGGAGGTTTACGGGTGTAAAAATAGGTGTATCCATTCCCAGTATGGAAATGTTTGACAAAATAGAATAATAAAAAATCGATCAATATAATTCCGGCTATAATAATAGAATACATGGAAACATGACAGGAGTCGTTTGTATGTTAAAAAAAAATGGTCGTTTTCAAAAAGCTGCAAACCACTGTATTACATCATCAAACGATTTATTTTTCTTGATTGAGTTGGCATTTAACTTGGTAGAACTCCATTATAATAAGGTGAGAAAAGTAACAATGTATTTTGATTCTACAGAAATTATTTTATGTATTTGTCGATAGCTATTTCGGCTTACGCCCTCGTCAGAACTATGTTTTAAACTTGCATTAAATCATGCTTATATACAGATGTAGACAGAGTACACGATACATCTTCTTCTGTGTTCCACCATCTTAATTTTATATGTTAATAATAAGTTATAAATGTGACAAATTGATTTGATGTATTCTCGGAGTGAAAGCTAATCTGGGTTTTCACTAAGTGGGAATAATCGTAAAATTAGTATTGTATTAAGTTGATTTATTTAAAATTGCATTAACGCTTAATTCTCAAGTTCTAAGGCGCGTTATCGTCAAAGTTCTTCCCGTCTTCCTCGTCTCCAAGTTTAATGTTTATTTTTAAGTGGCATTGCGTTCCCATCGCTGCTGACAGGAAAGCGCGATTGAAGTGCAATTCAAAATAATATCTTTCTCCAACAAATCACTTAACAAAACGGCTATCTATATATAGTACCTCTTATTTTCTTTCAGTAAAAAGCGTACATATCAGCTACTGGGTGTTGGTGATTATTAAATTATACCACGGCCCTTATTAGACCAAATTACGTATATGAACTAGTTTTACCACATTAAATTACTTATAATGAGTCTCACATAGTTACCGGTTTTATGACGATGCAATTTAGAATATTGCGTTGCAAAAAAATAAGAGGCGCTCCATTGGTAAATATTGTCACGCTATCCTTGAAGCGTTAAGGCGATATTATTTTATTGGCAATTAAGGAAACTGATTAGAGCTTTATAAAAGCATTAGTCGGTCCCGTTGGTCTAGTGGCAAGAGCTTTGTCCTAGCGATCTAGAGACCCGGGTTCAATTCCCGGCAAGGTCAGATTTGTTCAATTGTTAAAAAAGAGATCTTGGGCTGGGTGTATGTTATTTATCGTTGATTTTGTGCACAACTGATTTATTACTTATTATCGAGTTAATCTCGTATGACTTTCACAATTAAGAATATTTGGCGCATTGGCGTAAGCTGTAATGCCAAATATTTTTTTTATTTTAAAAAATTACAAAAAAAAATGATATTAAAATATGTTTTCATGGAAACAAAAATGATAAAATTGATTTATTATCTGGTTCGTATTTTTCTGACATTAAATAGAAGAGATTTTTTAATTTTACAATATTATCGACTTCTAATTATTTGGTCAGTTTCAAATTCAATAAATGGTCAGTTAAAAATACTTAAAACAGTCAGTAATAAATACTTAACATGGTCAGTTAAAAATATTATTTGGTCAGTTAAAATAATAAATGGTCAGTTAAAAAATAGTAAATGTCATTTCATGCGCTAATTTTTCATTACGACCATATTTGATAAAAATTCACAAGCTGTCAGAATAAAACATCAATCATTTTTTTTAAATAACTGACCATTTAATTTAAATACTAACAGTTTTATATAAATAACTAACCATTAAAATATATTAAATGACCGTTTTATTTAATAACTGACCACATTCACACTGATACAATGACAACTGACCATTTATAATATTAATTGACCATTTTGATTTTTAACTGACCATTTATTTTTTTAACTGACCGAAACTTGAATTAGTTACTGACCCATAAAAATACATGCCAATATTATCTGTTAGATTTACGATTGAAAACTTAGTTTTATTTCACAGTACGTCATCCGAAGCCAGTGAAATTTTTTCAATCAATTTATAGTTTCATGTTGAAAAGCATATATTTCTTAGATCACGTTTTAATCGTCAGATCCTTAAAACTGGGTGAAGCGAGAAAGATAGAGATAAGATAAAATCCAAGATAAATCCATTCAATCAGTTCAATCCCATTCGGGTTCAATTCCCAGTACGAGCATATTTCAGTTGACAAATTGATTCTGTTAATTTTAATAATTCTGGTAATGGGCGATGTTAAAAATCCCTTCACTGTGATTAGCTAACCACTCGTCCTGTCCTAGTCCTCGTGTGCTTTCAATCCCTACTTTTTTTGAAAAAGGAGGTTGATCAACTGAGTAACAAGCATTTCTCGTAGAAATAAATATGCTGAGATAAACTCCGTGTGGAATCCATACTCTCCAATTTGGGAGCGAACATGGTTAAAAAAACTAACTATGGCTACTGAATGGCTAAACTAGTGTAAACAACTTCATAAAATGAAACAATCACTGCTTTATTTCTATTAATATATTAGGTATAATATTTTCACTGAGAATCATTAGTTAAAAGCAATCAAGTTATAAACAATGTTGTAATTAGTATTATTATGATGTCGTTTAACAACTTGAACACCGTTTGCGCAGTGAAAACCCCTAGTTAATTAATATACAGCAGTTTTCTTTAATGAAATTTAATTTGAAAGATATGATACACCATAAATAGTTATGTTCGTTCCATCCAACATAATCTCTGACCCCGATCCATTCAACCACAAGGCTATTTTCAAATTATATATCATGAATAATTAACATTGTGATTCTGTTGGTATTATTATTGGCAATTTTCACCATAAACACTGATGTATTAGCGTTCAGCAGTCTGAGACAGATTATAAGTTAGATTCTGTCCAAGTGTCCATTATGCAGTGCGGTGCCGAACACACGTCCAATCGTATATTGCTTTGTCGAACATACTGAATGTCAGTTAAGAGAAGTTTTTTTACTTCAACATACGCGAAAAAAATATATATATATTCGGCAATGACTGGTGAGCGTGATGCATTTCATCGAAATGAAAATCTACGAAAATTAATTAGTTACTCACTTTATCGCTAAACGGTCTAGTGGCATGAGCTTTGTCCTACCGATCGGGGGCCCGGGTTCAATTCCCGGCAAGGTCAGATTTTTTCAATTGAAAAACAACGAGATCTTGGACTGGGTGTATGTTATTTATCGTTGATTTTGTGCACAACTGATACATTATTTACCATCGAGAATACAATCTCGTATGACTTTCACAGCTAAGAATATTTGGCGCATTGGCGTAAGCTGTAATGCCAAATATTTGTTTTCATAATTAAAAATTTTAAAATCTATATTAGTGTCATTCTTTCGCCAAAAATACAAAATTATTTATTTCACTAAAAGGGCAAAATTTTGCCTAATTCTTGAAAAGTGCAAACCCGTTACCGTATTCATGAATTAAGATTGAAACCGAGTGCGTGAATTCGGCAGTAATTTTTCTGTCTAGCTCATGCATTGTGCAAAATAGATAGTGGCGCTCCGGATAAGTCAGAGATATATATTAGCTTACTAGTCGCCATGTCTTAAGCATGTTTATTTTAACCCTTTCCTGAAAAAGAAATTGAGTAAATGTAGTAGAATTATTTTATGATGAACACCAAATTTTCTTTTAAATATACCAAATACACTAACCATTTTCCAGCCACCACAAAACAGTGACAGGTACTTCTATTAAAAAATGTCAGTGGCCTTGATTATTAGACAATACACTTTTGTTTAATGTTATACATAGATTCGGTTGGTAATAATGCGTTTAATAGACATTAATGACAACAATTTATTAATATTATGTGGATAAGTTATTGATAATATATCACGAGTTGTGTGATCGGATGCATTTATGTCAAACAATCCACCCCACTGATATTATCATAATCCCACACACTGACAGTCTGCATGGGTGGCCGAACTTTCATTGATTTATTTAGAAATGGCGATTATATTCGCGATATTCAACCATCGGTGCTTATTTTCTATTTGTATTATTATTTTCACTCCAGATTCAACGCGAAGTAGATTCAGCTCCACGGATTCTCAGTATACGGGTACTTGGGATTATTAATATCACTTTAACAAAGAGGCTGAGCAAGTCATATTTTATTTTTTTCTTTTCTTTGGGCACTTGCATGGTTAAAAGATCAGTCCCGTTCAGCTCTGTCTCGAGCCAAGTAAGTGAGGAATAAAATAGTTTCTTTTCTTGATCGTATAGCGTTATGGAATGTGGCTGTGAAAAACGGCTGCACACATATAATGGAACGGTGTGGGGACAAACAACTTGTTCACGTAAATATTACTATTTATTGGACTGCCTATTTATAAATGAAAATATTCAAAAACACGTAATTTCTATTTATATTCAAAATGATTTATCGAAATTAAAAGGTTACTTACGTCTGCATTTTTGTTGAATGGATCTCACTTAATGTATATAGAACCGTAATGGAGTTTTTGGGCGCGTCATCATCATTTGGGATGCATCTTGCACAATTTTGTTCTCGCGTGTTGCAAGTAATAAACTGTTATATGGGAATTATTAAGCGAAGAAAATTATATACACTTTAGAAATCAAATAGATTTACCATATATTCAAGGGAAACAATCACAACCATAAATAGTATTTTCTACAACGTTATTTTGCTCATTATTTTTCATTTAAGCACGACTCGGGTCGTTATTCCCCTTCGCAGTATTCGATACATTTGTTTATCATTCAACTAAACATTAAAAAATTACTATTGAAACAATCATTTAAAAAATAGTATTATAAAACAATTCAACATTAAAAATGCAATCCAATCTTTAAACTAAAGTTGAACATCGTAATGAGTCATAATTGCACAAGAAAGCAAGCAAAGGATTTAATAATCGGTTGATCGACTATTGAATAACTCAAAAATTATTTTCATGTACGATGTTTCCTTTAAACAAAAGTCTCAATAAAGTGTATGTAAAAGTTCATTACTTTACTTCAGGTGAAAACTATTCTTGACTCATTTATACTATCAACATAAAAAAATCTAATATTATTTAATAAATAGTTACATACTTACTAGTTCTAAACATAAAAAAATCGGAGGTTTGTAAAAACAAATCAGCTAGTGTTAAATATGTATCAAAATAAACGTTGATTATATCGTGAAACATAATTTTTATTTAATCTCTTGTCCTAATGCGTACAACTTTAGAAGCTTGCTTGCGTTATGTTCGAACGAGCTTTTGTTGCAAATAATGTAAATCACGATGCATGCACCACTCTGTAATTTCAATATTAAACGTTGTTTATTTCTCCATCGACTTACATATATACATATATTCAATTATTCAATTATATTCAATTATACATATATACATATATTCAATTCAATTATGTGGAAAAGCTAAAACAATTTTTAGAGTGATTTGGTCAGGCTTTCGAGTTACATATTACATATCGATGGCTTAGAGAGTAATATTGTTAACTCCACTTTTGGCTGAAAATGATTTAATAATGCCGTTATGTTGTATCATGCAATGTGCATGTCTCGTAAAATTTATATAACCAAAACTTATTTTAGTGCATCGGAAAAACGTTTTAAGAAAAATTGATATCTCTATTGTCGTTCTAAAACTTACACTGCTAATTATCCAACTCCGCCATTTTGTATTGTCACCTGTCATTTATTCGTTGTTTTCAGCGGTGTTACAAATAAATCGTTTTATAGAAGTTTTTTTTGTTTATAATACAAAATTTTACCCTCTCCTGCACTAAAGATAAAAACGGTGATAGTAAATTTTCTCTTTTAGCCATCGATATGTGAAATGACCGATTAATAGAGTTTAAAAAATGTCGGTATCAGACGTGTCATAAATCAACTGTTCCTTAAAGGTTATGGTATTTAGATCAGCATTCTAAAAATAGCCTAAGACGGATTGTCACAAATCGATTCTTGCGTGATGATTAATTGGTGTCTGTTAATATGTATTACATAATTAGCTATTCACAGGTGAAGTATCATTAACGCTTAGTGGATAAACTGTCTTCCCATGTGAGCGGGTTGTCGTCCATTTAAAGCGGTCTGAAGTTAATTAGTGCCCTGGGTGCAAGGTAATTCATTTCTATCACACCCATAGCATGAGAATGCTTCGGAGAATTTTCACAACGAGAGGGCGGGCTTTGATTGTAAACTCTCCATCAACGCAGATGAACTTTGCGCCATATCACGAAACCTAATGAAAAATTACTCCACTGCCTGCTTTATAAAACAAAGCGATTATTTTGAAATACACTATCAGTTAAACGACGTTTTAAATGAAACGCTTGTACATTTTTTCATTCAGTCAGTGTCATCTCTTTCCTAATTCACTTGCAAGGTGTTCACTGTCAACAAAAATAAGAAAAAAATTATTAACTTATTTCACATTAGATTTATTAGGATAATGATAATAAATACAGCGTTATTTATACAAAAGCTATGCAAGACTAGTAAAGGTATGACATACACTTCGAAATATAAATATGCAAACGATTCAAAGAAAACTACAACAAAATAGGCATAAATAATATCAAATAGAGTCAAGGGACGCCCAACTGAAATCACTTGGTGGGCTAAACAAAATAATGCCTGCTTCGAATGGGCCATACATAAATATTTTAAACCCTTATAATTTATTTATTTTATTTATAATAAACAAACAGCTCATCATTAAAAAAAAAATATGAGATTGTAAATTAATTTTAACAATTATTAAATTAAATAATTTTAATAATTTTTCAATTTAAATCGGTTATTTGGATGTCGCGCATCGCAGTAGATTAATAGAGTTTTCGTCATTCGATTTTGAGCTTTGAGAAAAATGTCTCGCAGCAATATGTGGTCCCAAATACAGCTTTGGCAATTTCGGAAATTTATGATGAAGCATATATTCTTGAATGATATTATTCGTCCCAAATTTAGTCATAGATGTTTTTAAATGTATTTTACCAATAACAAAATGCAATAAAGGTAAGAAAACTGAAAACTTCGTAAGGGCCATACAAAACCTTCAATTGGGCCGCATTATTCACTAGGGTCAAGGTTTGGGAATGCATGAAACATACTATAGTTAAAATGTTTGTCATCAGTTGATAATCACAAGTATTGTCAATAGTGTAGGAATCAAAAAAAAATTGTTTGTTCACTTATGAATAGTATCACACTATATTTACAATGATATTATGTATGGATATTGTGCAATATGAATTTTATTGTAGAAAAAACACAACATTATTTACAGATATTGTCTCATCTTCCGAAAACCATATGGCTTAGAGCTTAAAATTCGTGTTATTAGGGTTTATTCAATTGATCAATAAACACTATTCTTAAAATAATGTGTACTAACATTTTAAGCTCTTTTTTCGATTAATGGACTATAATTTACGGCTGGTGGATAATATGTTATCAAAAATAAGTGTTGGGCGCAAATATTTATTTTAAAATCAACTCCATTAAAAAAAACAGATAGTATTAAAGACCAACATTATATAATAGCATACCATTAGGCACATGGACCTAAACCTAATCATTAAAATATCGAAACTGTTAGATTAAAAGTATCTATTCATTTTTCGTAATTTTAACATTGTGTAGAAAAGACATTCTAGCCTTAAATCTTAAACACGATGTTTGCATAAAGAATTATAAAATGAAATTAGTTTTAATGTAGTTTCCCGGGTTTCCGCTTTCTGGTAACTTTGTGCATTTTATAAAAGATATTCATATACAAGAATGAAAGTTATATTATTAAGTAATCGATGGCAATCTGGCTTATTAAGCTAAAGTTTTTATATCAATGACGTTTAATCAATAATATAATAGAAAATTTAAAATAACTTATTTTATTCCACGTATTGTGTGACTAATTGTGACACGACTTTCGCCTTTTTTAGATGCATCTTCGGACTTTCTATCGCAAAATTTACTTAAGTTATAAAGAAAAGTTGATTCTAGTATTTTAAAATGATAAATTACAAAATGGAGTTAGGGATTTTTCCTTCTTACTGGAAACAAGGAGTGGATTAAAAAGTAATAGAAATGAAAAACATTCAAACGATTTCAATTCGATATTGAAATTTGAAGTTGATTGAAGTGTCATCAGTCGAATTATTATCGATATTTTTTTTTTTTTAACCATGTCCGCTCCCAACTTGGAGCATATGGACTCCTCACGGAGTTTATCTCAACATATGTTTTTCTACGAGAACTGCTTGTAACTCAGTTGCTCAACCTCTCTTTTTCGAAGAGAGTAGGAATACGAGGACTAGGACAGGACTAGTGATTAGCTAATCGCTGTCACAATACGTCACTCTTTGGGATCGGAAAGGTGGGAAGGGATTTTCAACAACCCATGCCTTTGAACAGATTTATCGACTGAAAAAATCTGCTCGTACCGGGAATCGAACCCGGGTGGTCCGGCACGCAAGCCAACAACGTTAACACTGCGCCTCGGACCGGACATATTATTATACATTTATCTAATCAGTTAATCAGATAAAAAGTTTGTTTACTACATTGAAATAAACTTAATCAACAAAATTACCGCAAAATCCATCGAAAGTGTTAATGTATCAAACACTTTTGTTTAACAATTTTCATTCCAGAGCGAGTTAATTAGAAGGCTCTTAAATGTTGAATGAGCGTTTTTAAACGTTTATCTACAACACATTATGTAAGTTTAATGCGCCTGCCATTAAAATCATTTATCTCCAACGATATACGTAGATTAAATTCCAGCGGCGCCCAAAGGGCCAACTCCATCATTCTTTCTGTATTTCTTAAACATTAAACATACTAACGTTTAATTGTTTGAAAAAAAATCAATCAACTACGTGAAACGATCTTAAAGTGCAGTGGAGCTAATGATCCCGGTGGGTACCACCGTTTTACAAATGGTATTTTCTCAGCTTGTGGTGATTATTACCTTTCATCAGTTGAATATACTACTGACGTCTTGGTATTTATTTAAACTTAGCATTTTTTCAATTTATCCGTGTTTGTATTTAAAAAAATGTGTTCACTCTTATTGTGAAAGATTTGAACTCATAATTATTATAAGTTCAAACGTTATACACAATTTTACTTAATAAATAAAAACCGTTTCTATATTCAAATATTTATTGTAAAAAAACAGAATATTATATAGGGTATTTCAATAGGGAAACTCAAAATTTGTTACTTTGTCCTGCTGAGTAGATTATTCATTGTTTAGTGGCCAAATTTGAGTCAACCAGTTTGGTAAATAATCGGCCAACACCTACCTGTACGTCATCAAAATACAATATCTGGTGAAAACATTGCTGCTGTGTGTGAAAGTGTACAGGAAAACCCAAGGCAGCTTATTTTTCGTTATTCACAAGAACTTGGCTTTTCTGCGACTTCAACTTGGCGAATTTTGAATCGGGCCTTATGTCTGCACCCGTATAAAATCCAACTAACCAAGGAACTTCAGGTAAACGACCACAGACAACGCCTGATTGGGTTCTGGAGCAGTTGGAAGTTTACCCAAATTTGTCAAAAAAGTCAACTTTAGCGACATGGCCCATTTTATAATGAATGGATATTGGCAGACATTCGATGCTATATTCCATATTTAATGCCGTAAAATATACTTACAAATGAAATTAAAATTTAGTCGAAATCTCACAAACAACTTGTTTTATTTACATTTCAAAACTGAGCGTCCTTATAAAAAGACCCTTTACGTGGCATTACAGCTGACGCCAATGCGGATTGCATTTGACAAATTTAATTAAAATATCACAAAACATATTACACAAAATTAAAAAATAAATATATGAAACAAAACAGAAACATATCTTATATATAAAACCGAAACGGCGTATGTATGTATGTGGGTCCATAATTCCTTTTTGCATTATTGCTGCAAGTTGCCATAAAAACGAATATAAAAGAAAATATGTTTGAATTTTTATCGGCGAAGACATTTAGTTAAAATGTAATAAATTAGTCTTCTACAGAACTTTTCCCGGCTTTTATTATTAATAATAATGTTTATTATTTACGTGAAGGTATTATTTGGCATTTCTTTGACAGCAAATTAGATTTTTTCCTTGTATTTGGTCATTTTAATGGGCGAGAATGCTGTCATCAAATTAAATAAAGTTTGTGATTTTATTTTAACTCTATTTTGGATGTTAGAGTTTGTGATATAATTATGTCGAATGATATAACATTAAATAATTATTGGTCGCTTAGTCCGAGCGACGCCGGGTAGCAATACTAGTATGTACATAAAAAGTAAAACAATACAAACAAAGCACAAAGTTCACTGCCGAAGATGTCCACATCAACAGGCAGTGCATTCAGCAGCTGAACAGCCCTTGCGACTGGCGACTCAAATATATAACGGTACAACTCAAGCATCCCCACTAATGATGATGTGTACTAAATTTTACATCAAACAAAAAATCAAACGAAATTTGAAACCAAAATCAATTAAAATCGACCGTTTATTTTTTGATGTATTATTTAAGGATCCAGATTTATTTTTAAATCAAGCCGTACGTATACATAAGCATGTATAATTTTAAGGTGGATAAAGTTGTCCAGCATATTAATTAATATTTAAAATCAAAGCAATAACTAATTAAAGCTACAAATTTGTGATAACTTAAACTTCTTGCCAATGATCAAAATATGTAATTATTTAGTAACAGATTTTTCATCGAAATACCAATTCGATATGAATCTTTAGTGGTAAAAATGTTCAATGTGATTCAAGAAAACCAAATTAAAATAAATCTAAAAAAAACCAATGCTCCATTAAAGTATATACAGATGGGATGGCGAAAGAACTAGGTGTCAGCCAATTGATTTCTATGTGTTTTGATAATCCTTATGATTCTTATGGGATGTCATATATATGTACACTGGATCAATAAAAATCCCTTATAATTATAAAAAAATAGCTATTTTGGCACCATGCCATCGTCAAAACTTTTCATAATAGTATGGTTTTAAAAATAGCGCTCAGAAATATTATTTTAATACGTTGTTATTCTACAAGGAAATGACGATTAAACAACTTGAACCTTACTTTTTTATTACTAAATTCTTCCTGTACAGGGTAAATTTTCAAAAAGTAATAGCTCAGAGTAAATAACAATAAATAATATTTAATTGAGGAATTTCCCATTAAAGCTTGCGCTTCAAGATGCCTCTGATAATTATTTAATGAATATAATTGTTTATGATACTTGATTCTTCAGAGTAATGATGTTGTTATTTATGAAATTAATGTCGTAAACTTGGTGCACACACATTTAAAAAATTTTAATGTCAACGATGTTATATTTTAATTAACATATTTATTTTTATAAGTACGATACCTATTATACTTTATGAATTGCAATAAAACCAAAGATGGAGTTGATTCACGAGGTGTCACAAAAATAAAAGCCATGTACATAAATACATACATATATAATAAAGCGATATTTTATTTTTATTTATCGTTCACTTACTAATGAGTTTGTTTGCCTTTTACAATCTTCAGGCATTTCAAGTGAACAAATGAACTTGAACTGTTGCGTATTAAATATTTTATATCACTTATCTTATATATAAAACCGGAACGGCGTATGTATGCAAGTTGCCATAAAAACGAATATGAAAGAAAATATGTTTGAATTTTTATCGGCGAAGACATTTGGTCAAAATGTAATAAATTAGTCTTCTACCAACTTTTCCCTGCTTTTATTAATATAATAATGTTTATTATTTACGTGAAGGTATTATTTGACATTTCTTTGACAGCAAATTAGATTTTTTCCTTGAATTTGGACATTTTAATGGGCGAGAATGGGGCTGTCATCAAATTAAATAAAGTTTGTGATTTTATTTTAACTCTATTTTGGATGTTAGATTTTGTGATATAATTATGTCGAATGATATAACATTAAATAATTATTGGTCGCTTAGTCCGAGCGACGCCGGGTAACAATAATAAAGTATATAAAAATAAAAGTAGATCACTAATTTTAACATAGATTGCAGTGCGGTGACTGCTAACATTTCTACATGGGAAAAACCACACAAACTTTAAATATAAGTGTGACTGACTATTTAGCCGCTACAAGATTCAAATTTTTTCAGTCATTCATTTTTAATTTTAATTATTGACACATTGGCTATGGGGGGAATCAAAACACATACAGATTGAACGCGTATTCCAAGTTCCCCGTAACCAATTTATAAATATTTCTTTTCACATTGTTTAAATGATTGACACCGAAAGAATAAATCTTATGACAATTTTTAATTTCACAAAATTATCCCGATGGTAAACATTTTTTTTTTTTTTAACTATGTCCGCTCCCAACTTGCATCATATGTACTTAAATGTTGTTTATCTCAACATATGTTTTTCTACGAGAACTGCTTGTTACTCAGTTGCTCAACCTCTCTTTTTCGATGAGAGTAGGGATGGAAAGGATACGAGGACTAGTGATTAGCTAATCGCTGTCACTAAGAGTCGCTCTTTGGGATCGGAAAGGTGGGAAGGGATTTTCAATTACACAAACACCGATGCCTTTGAGCAGATTTATCGTCTGAAAAAATCCGCTCGTACCGGGAATCGAACCCGGGCGGTCCGGCACGCAAGTCAAAGCCGTTGCCACTGCGCCACGGACTGGACTGAATATTAAATTTACTGTGACAAATTTATGTTTTGGTGACAACCCCTATGCTCACATTAAGCTTAAATGAAAGATACTTATGAAGCATAAGTTATGATTATAACATTAAATTCATTTTCTGAAGTTTACCCACCTTTCATGCCAATTAATTAAATAACCAAAATCTTGAATGATATTTTTTGCTTATAAAATGGAAATAGTTTTTATAATTTCATGACTGTATTTATAATCATGTGTGAATCCAGCTGCTACGTTGTGGGAAATCAATGTATGTATAGGTGTAAAAAGGTACTGGACATCATTACAGATTCCGTGAGTGCGTGTTGCCGATCACTGCTTTAGCACCCTTGGGTGGTAGAATAAAATAAATGAGCAATATGAACAATAAATAAATGAACAATGCATTTCGTTGATGCCGCGCCGAGTGAAATATCGATTGAGGAATTAGTCAATGGTGATTAAAAATGCTTACTGGTGATATTCTCTACGCTTCGTTTGTGAACACACAATTTTATTCATATGCAGCACGTTCATTAAATTCGCACTAAAAACTAAATAAATAAAACGGATACAGACTGTAGTTGCTAAAAGCGCATTCACAATAATATAATTGGGTATCTTTAATACATAGGAATACATGAACGTCTTAATTTTTATTGAAATTAAACAAGTTTCGGATTTATACATATAAATATTTACATTTAAAAATCACAAATAAAACTTCTATTGCCCTTTCAATGTGAAAATAGATTAAAACACAATAAGAAAAATAAATATGGTGTACAGCAGGGGTTCTTAACCTTATTGCAACTTCGGGCACATTTTGGATTGAGGAGAATAGTGACGGGCGCAGTCCGATATTTAAAAACAAAAATCTTTAGTACTTTGTACATATTTATTAATTGTTACCATTATTTCCTGAGAAGCTTTACACATGTGTTAAATTCATGTACTATTTTTTAATTTTCCCTTTACAAATTTTAAAAAACTGTACAGTTATATTGGAATGATAACTTCTTTGAAAAATAATTTAAATAAATCATATATAATTATAATTTGATAAAATTTAGGTTTTTTAGTTATTTGATACTTATAAATTACAAAAAAATATGCTTTAATTTATTTGCTTAGTTGTTGTACCAATTGTTTGTCATACCTTGTTTTCATACTTAACTTTTGCATAAATACCACTGTTTTATTGTATTCCTTATCAGTTGATAATGCTCGCTATGAGCGAAACCGGTCCTGATGAAATAAATCTCATGTGGAAAAAGTACTAAAAATATGTTATTAGTTTTTTGCTAATACATATGTTAACCTTGTGATATCAATCAATTTCTCAAATCTGTTGAGGAGTTGCTGGAAGGAAAAAAATTATTTATTGAGGTTGTGCAATGGGTTGCAAGTCAAAAATATATATTTACACATTTGAATTTGAATTGCTTGTATTTTTGAACTTTTCCATGAGTTTTGTCGCTAACGAACCGGGTTTCGCATTTTGGCATCTTCTGGCATTTCAAGTGCACGGATGTACTTGAACTGACCTTGAACATGATGTCAGTTCAAATACATCCGTGCACTTGAAATGCCAGAAGATGCCGGTTAGCGAAAAAAACTCATGGAGAAGTACAAAATTCAAACAAATAAAATTTGACATTGATATTCCATCAAGAATCCTCAGTCGAAATCCTTAATTAGATATATTTACACGTTTGTTACAATATTGATATTTAAACAGAAACATTTAGTGAGGCGCTTTATTTGTCGAGTATCATTACACTAAAATCTTATTTGTGTTTATCTCACAACTGTGCTTTTGTGTGTTGGAACATTTCATAATCTTAGCTAGCATCCATTTTTAATATAAGGCCACTCTCTTGCATATTACGAATAAAAAACGTGAATAAAACTTATTCATTGTAAGTGTAATAAAAAATACTGCAAAAACAATCAATATCCGCCAATTAAAACGCAACCATCATTAAAAAAATACGTATAGTAGCGGCTACCGTGCGAAAATATTTAAGAAACACCCGTTGGCGCTTAGGATATTTATAAAAAAAAAAGCTTGCAAAAAATAGCACCACTTAATAGATAAGCGGAAAATCGCTGATGGAATAGTGGCGTAACCTATCATAGAGTATATTACCACTAGAAAAAATGTATAACCACTTGCCGTGGGCGAAGCCTCCTCTATGACTTTGAAGGATCGTAGAACTCACCGCCGTTGATGTTAATTCATATCAAATTAATTTTCTATTTAGTGTGCGTAATTGGTTTATAATGATGACAGTTTTGCGAACTACGCGATCATTATTTAAATTGTGAATATTCCGATGAATACTATACAAGTATTATAATAGTTGGCACTGTAGCCGTGTGGTTAACCGGTGGTTTGAACCCAAGATCAAAAACTTTTATAGATCGATTTATCGAACTGTGTTCGAAGTTCGAAGGTATGGATATATGTGATTGATTGAGTAGGCATTTACTTGGTAGAACTCCATTATAATACGGTAGGAAAATAACATAGTTCTGACGAAGGCGCAAGCCGAAATAGCTATCAACAAAATATATAAAATAATTTATGTAGAACTAAAATACATTGTTATTTTCCTACCGTATGATATATGTGATGTCTGAAACTTTATCATACTCATACCCATTTGATACCAAAAAAGGAAGCAATCAACTTACTCTTATCCCTGCCCTTGCTTCACTCTTCTACATTTACTCTGAATTTATATAATGAGTAGATAATAAGTAGTTCTATGAAATAAACATATTAAATTAAAGTGTGATTTCGTGATAGTGCGGTCGGATTCTGCCTTACGCGGTGGGGTGATTTTTATTCATTTTACTACTATTGTGTAGAGATCAAGATCTGTTTCGCTCGTCGCAAGTAAAATTGTGACGAAACTGACGAAACGTCGTTTGGAAATTCTCGTTTTGATGGATTTTATAATGTGTGATGGTAAGTCATTCTTTAATTGACGTTTGATCGAAAATAAATAGATTATCACAACTTCATTTTTACTATTTTTTTCCTTTAGAGTATCTCAGGAGAGACTGATTAAGATATCTTTTGATGAATATTATTTAAGTTTATTAAAATTTTCACACAATTTTTGTACGGTTTTAAAATCTCAAAACTTTCTCTCATCCATATTTTGCGGGTTGACATCATAACATATGTATGTTTAAAAATTCTACTGTTCTTTAGGAGAAACTATTCAAGATTCAATGTTCCACTTTGTGGAATCAATACAAAAAGCCAACAATCCCGTTCAGTTCCCATTGCTTCAACCAGTAAAATATGATGTTAGCCATCTAAAGATGACAAATAATCATAAATCACTTTCAGTCGTTAATTAATTAAACATATATAAAACAAAACATAATTAATTGAGCTATTACTAATTAGTTACTAAAATTTGATTTACTGTCTTAATTTGTATGGATATTGATTAAAAAAAATAGCATTGCTTAAATATTTAACCAAATACATTTATCATTCGCTAACGAAGCGTATACTGTTGTAACACACTAGCTAACTGTGTTTTTACTAATCGTTATATATATTTCAAAGTCAGTGGCATACGGCTAATGAAGGTAAACAATTTTTGCGTTTCTTGGTTATGTCTTCTTGTGGTTTCTTGGTTATGACTTCTTGTGGTTTCTTGGTAGAACATTCTTCACATTTCGATGACATTTTTTTCAAACCTATTAGTATTTTCCTTATTCCTCTGCACTAGCTTAGAGGTTTTTCATTGTGGTGACACAACCCAATTTTGTCAAAAGATTCATAGCAAAGGAAAATCTACTTCCCGGATATATGTAATCTAGTGAAATACAGATCAGTACTCATTTGCTATTTGGAAAAACCTGAGAGAATATGGGCAAAAATTAAGGAAGGCTTAACAGAAAATGTTCTTTGTTAAATCGAGTGCAAGTGAATCATTTTTAAAGAAGACTCCTCTATCGTAAATGGAATTTACTAATAGTTACTCTTATTTTAAGCAAATAAAACCATAATACGTTTGAGGCATTCGGCAGTATCTGTGTGGAGGTTCATTCTGACATCATAAATTTAAAAATATTCATGACGTGACAACGTCTTATAAATCGATGAACGCCCGCTGCACGCACGAAAAAACATGACTCATTGTCCCGTTTGTCGCGTTACGCCGAAGGCAAGCGTGCGAGCGAGAGCGCGGATAAGCGATAGAGAGGCACGATCGGCCTACCGTTCGGATTGTGCCGCATCTATCTCTCTTCCACTCGATTGGTCGATGCGTCTGAGTAGAAAAGAGACAGCGGCAGCACACAACTTATACACCTACAGTTCCTACACGTGATCTGTTTACAACTGTTTATAAAGTGAAGTGAAATGTTAATGTGGTTTTCATTGTTTATATTACAACAACAATTGCGGCAATAAAGGTAATTAATCCTTGAATTAATGAGTGCGAATAAAATATATCAATAAAAAATTGTAGATTTCATTTCACTCCTTCTTCGTATCCATACAAAAAAATGATTCCATTTTATTCAATAAAAATGATTCCATTTTTTCTTATTCATTAAACAATCGTCAAACCGATTTCATCAACCATTTTTTTTATGACGTTGTCACGTTAAACTATCCGTGTAATAATTAAAGTTATTTTTACAACAATAATTTCCCTCTCCTCTTCCACTTTTTAACTATATATTTTCATTTTTGTGGGTTAGGAACAGATTTATAATTGAATTTCAGATATTTTTGTGGGAACGATTGTTTGACTACTAATTATTTGGTCAGTTTCTAATTCGATAAATGGTCAGTTATAAATACTTAAAAAGGTCAGTAATAAATACTTGAAACGGTCAGTTAAAAATAATAAATGGTCAGTTAATGCGCTTATTTTTCATAGACCATGTCATTAATTTGCCTCTTACGACCATATTTGATAAAATTCACAAGCTGTCAAAATAAGACTTATCATTTTTTTTCTAAATAACTGACCATTTAAATTAAACACTAACCGTTTTTAATAAATAACTAATCATAAAAATATATTGCTGAGCGTTTTATTTAATAACTGACCACATTCACATTGATACAATGACGACTGACCGTTTATAATATTAACTGACCATTTTGATTTTTAAATGACCATTTATTTATTTAACTTACCAAAACTTGAATTAGTTACTGACCCATTAAATACATGCCCGATTGTTTTAATGTATATTCGTCATATTTTATATTTGCTAAGCCCTCGAGAACGCAATAATGAAAAATATAAAGGTTCCATAGTACATTAAACTATATTGTATACCAGGGGTGGCCAAACTTTTACCACTACGGGCGACTTTTTTTGGAAATTTTTGGCGGCGATCGGAAAGAGGATTCAGAGATGTGTTCATCAGAACGCCAGAGAGGCGGGTGACTTGGAAAAGCTACGCGATCGCCACCCCTGTTGTATACCACTAACAAAACTTATGAATAAATACATTCAAACCAATCTAGACAACATAAAAATAAAATTTATTTTTAGAAAAGTCAACTCTCAACAGATCAGATGAAAAATTTTGGGGAGTTCAAAAATGCTCCCGATCATTTGATAAAATTCTGGAATTAATAATAAGTATGTATATAAAGAGTGTTATAATCAATAAATAATTCACACGCCCACTAACCACTGCTGCTCAAAGTGTAAACGCTGTATAATTTGCGTATAAGCAGTCTGAAGCGCATGATTATTGCAAATTTATTCACATTTAATCACCCAAATCCTTTTCAATCAAAGTTTACTTCCGTTGTAGGAAATTAAAGCAAAACAGCCTTATTACTTTACTTTAATGGTATCCAGGACTAATCTCTTCAACACGTGAGAACTCGGAAACAAAGTTGTTTCTGCATAAGGCTGGATAAACCCATTAGTATTGATAAGTTTATGTTAATGCATATCTCGAATAAGCAACTGTTTCTAAAAATGTGGATTATAACTTAAGATTTGACGTACGAATTAAAGGTATGAACACGATTATGTGCCTTCCGTAACCCTAAAACGAACACAAACCAAGCTGTTATCTTCACCACACGTTGCAGAAACAGACGTTTGCGAGTATTATAACTATGCAAAATTTTGTGATAGAATGATCTTTACTTGAGTAATTTTTTTTCGGTTGTTGAGTGTCAAAGACGTTGGCTTGAGTTGCAGAAAGTTTGACATCGAATCACAGTCCTGGCACTTCTGATAGAGTGATTTTCGATCGAATTATTGATTTATATTCGAAGACGTAGATTTCTGTCTTGTCCACACCGATCCAGGACGCGGTGAGATTGGTTATCAAACTAAAACTATTCCTGTCCTAGTCATACCATTTCTCTCTCCTAAAAAGTGAGATTGGTGGATAAAGTAACACGTAGTTCTCGTATAATAACTTCTGTTAGTATAAGTTTCATAAGAAGCTCATATTATCCACGTTGGAAACGGATATAAGGGAAGTAAAATGAAAAGAACACCAGTATTAAATTAATTTAATGAGAGCAAAATCATTTCCCTGCGCCGCATTTTGTTCATAATAATTCAAAAAATATATCAAATGATCACGACCGTTTTCGTCATTAATTAATAAAATGTGAAAGTGGTAAAAAACATGTCCTACATTATTGTTAGTATAATTCATTTCTACTGAGAATTGACAGATCACTACAAAAGTGAATGACAGACGTCCATAACTGTATATATAAATTCATCAACGATGTATAGGGTCTTTTTATAAGGACGCTTAGTTTTGAAATGTAAATAAAACAAGTTGTTTGTGAGATTTCGACTAAATTTTAATTTCATTTGTAAGTATATTTTACGGCATTAAATATGGAATATAGCATCAAATGTCTGCCAATATCCATTCATTATAAAATGGGCCATGTCGCTAAAGTTGACTTTTTTGACAAATTTGGGTAAACTTCCAACTGCTCCAGAACCCAATCAGGCGTTGTCTTTGGTAGTTTAACTGAAGTTCCTTGGTTAGTTGGATTTTATACGGGTGCATACATAAGGCCCGATTCAAAATTCGCCAAGTTGAAGTCGCAGAAAAGCCAAGTTCTTGTGAACAACGAGAAATAAGCTGCCTTGGGTTTTCCTCACACACAGCAGCAATGTTTTCACCAGATATTGTATTTTGATGACGTACAGGTAAGTGTTGGCCGATTATTTACCAAACTGGTTGACTCAAATTTGGCCACTAAACAATGAATAATCTACTCAGCAGGACAAAGTAACATATTTTGAGCGTCCCTATTGAAATACCCTTTATATGTAAGAACTGCGCAACCAGGCAAGACAAAATCCAATATAATCGACCGGTCTGCTACAATCTCGACAATATACCAGAATAGCTTTCGATGATAATAAAAGCTCTTAAAATAAATAACTTGTTTTATTATGAAACATGCTACAGTTCATTAAATTGTCTTGCATTTCTATGCCATATTCGTTGAATCATCCGCATGTTTCCAATCTCACCTTATCAATGGATTATTAAACTCATCCAACGATAACCAAAGAACGACATGGCTTAAAAGATATTATTATGAATAATAATGAAAATTTAATGCTCATGCAAAACTTACTTGCGTATAAAAGAGTACGGACAGATTTGAATACGTCGTTTTTCGACTCCGAAATATCCCAATATGGTTTAATATCGTTGAAGTATTTTATTCACAGTTGAAGAGTGATTGATCCTGCGATGTGTATTGTTAAAGTTTCTTTTCAGGCGTATAAATAAACATGTCTATTACAGTCTATTTTTTTATGTTAAGGAAGCGTCTAGAAAAAAACGCAGTCGTTGAACTTAACGTTAAGAAATACCAGGAAAGGTTATCGTATTCTAACGCGGTAATACTTAATTAAAAAGGACATTTGCACTATAATGACGTTCATAAAAAGTTTCATTGTAATGAAATTGATACTCTGCTCAAGAATCTTTTTCATTCGGATTGAGTTTTAAGTTTCAAAGGATTTTATGTGTTAATTTTCTCGTAAAGAATAAAGAGTGTGACGTTTACTATTACATAGTAATCTATTTTGAAAGCTTGATGGCAGACGTCACGCGAATATTATTTACTTAACGTTATTGGCTTTACGCATAATAACTCCATATTATGCGCGAATAAAAACTGATGTTTATGTACAAGTAAAAACTGATGTTTATATTATTAACCTTTTAGTCTCTTCAATATATATCCTTTCAGAAACTCTTCAATAGATTTGTGAAATTGATTAATATCACAGAGTTTGCGTATTTCTTAGCATAGTAAAAACGAAATACTGAAAAATATTTCACATTAAGGCACACAATCCAATTAAAATCCGGTTCTTAAAATAAGGATAGTTAAAAATGAATCAAAAATATGTTTCCAACCAAGTTTTACAATGTCGAGCAGAATTTGGCTCAGGAGTTGCGCTTTACCAATACGATGTATAATTAGACTTGACATGTTGAGGAGTTGTAGGAGTAAAGGATTTCAGAAGAAGGTGCTTGAAGGATTTTCAATAGCAAATTTAAATTGTTTGATCTTAGTATATTTCCATGCATTTTGTCACTAGCGACCCGAGTTTCACCATTCGGCATCTTCAGACATTCAAGTGAACGGGTGAACTCGAATTGACGTTTAGTTTGCTATAAAATTATGGAGATATAATAATGTATAAGTAAACGTTGGCTTCGGCTGCGAATCTCACGGGCTCACATCTTGGGTGTACAAGCTGGTTTCTACACTACCTCCCTGTACTGCTTTTCACTTCTCACTTACTTGGTCTGGTACGCAGCTGCACGGAACTGATCTATTAAGCGAGCAGCTTCTTATGTAGACATCTTTTATCGATTTGTGTTCGAAGGCATGAATTTCTACGATACCTTCAATTCTCTCCTACAGACATTCAATCCTTAAAACGGGACGTAGTGAGAGAATGAGCTTACCACCAATGCTTTCTCTATGTTGCGCACACGCGCGGCCGCGCAGCAGGTTGAAAACCACTGTCCCAGTATGGCGCGCACTATAATAGATAATGTATTTATCGACCTGAATCATAAATATTGCTTAAAATATCTAAAGGATTCACAAAATAGAGAAGTAAACATTATTAAAACATTCTATTAATATTTTTTGTTTAATCCATGTCCGCTCCAATATGGAGCATATGACATTCTTATTAAGCATATCAGCATAAGTTTCAAGATTATATAAATTTTACCGCGCATTTGTTGGATTGGCCTGCTCACCTTAAGAATTTTCCGCGCAGATAACCTCTCGGCCGAGAAGGAGCATTGCTTACCACTGGTCCTCTTCTAGTCCCATCGTTTTATGCCAACGATTTGAGAAAAATAGATGTTTAAAAAATGAGTAACAAGCATATCTTTTAAAAATGCATTTCTAATACATAATAATTTCTATTATATATGTATATAATAGTATGTATTCTTCACATTAAGACGCGGACATAATTGAAAAAAATGCTTATTGATGCTTTTTCAAATTGCCATTAAATTGTGAATAAGCAATTTAATGATTGAGTAGGCATTTACTTGGTAGAATTCCATTATAATACGGTGAGAAAAACCAGAGAAAACTAGACTAGACGAAAAAAGAAAACGAAAAAAGACGAGACCAGACTAGACTAGACTAGTCTCGTCGTAAGTCTAGTCTAGGCTATTCTAGTCTAGAACTCGTCGTTAGTTCTGACGAGGGCGTAAGCCGAAATAGCTTTCAACAAATATATATAAAATAGTTTCTGTAGAATTAAAATGCATTGTTATTTTTCTCACCGTACGTATAAGCAAATTTGTAATAAGATAAAACAACATTTGCGGAAATCCACAGACCGTCGTTATCACATGATATATATGCCGGATGGGTGAGAACAATAGACAATATTTGATTAGTGCGCCTGCTTAAAATATCACCTTCAAATTGGTTGATTGCCCCATAGACAAACAGCTCCACTGCTGTTGATTTTCTTACACGTAATTGTTTCCTGAAATTTGATTTTAAACGCCGCAAATTGCCAAGATATCATAGAGGTAATGCATAATGCAAACCAATTGTGTGAATTAAATATTAAGCTGTTTTTGTCTATTCCTCTTTTGCAGCGTTTTTCAAACTGTGTTATGATAAGAATTTTAAAAATGTTGTAGATACGTATATATACGTATTTATTCAAAAAAAAATATTTGGCATTATAGCTAACATTAGTGGCAATGCGCCAAATTTTGAAAGTCATACGAGGTACGCTCGATGATAAATAATGAATCAGTCGTGAGCATGTCAACGAAAAATTACACACACCTAGCCCAAGATTTATTTTTTCATTGTAAAAATATGTCACAATTTGTTTTCGACGAGAACTGCTTGTAGTCAGTTGCTCAACCTCTCTATTTCGAAGAGAGTAGGGGGATTGAATGAATACGAGGACTAGGAAAAGACTAGTGGTTAGCTTATCGCTCTCGCTTAGCGCCGCTTTTTGGGATCGGAAAGGTGGGAAGTAGAGACTCCAATTCGAGTATCGAGTACTCGATACTCGAGTATACTCGTCTATTTTTATGGTACTCGATACTCGAGTAATTTGAAAAATACTCGAGTAATACTCGTTATTTATAAATAATGATTTTTCCAAGCAGAGGACAACGCATCTTGTTAGAACTATTGAATCCATTGTTAACTTTCAAGTCGACGTCCACAGTATAGATAGAGTTTTTCTTACTGCACGAATAAAAAAACAAAGCTTCGAAACAAAATAAAATTTGAGACGTTTAATTCTCTACTATTTTCGAAATATGTATATGTCTCATAAATTGAAATAAATGTAATGATGCAATTAAATTATCTTATTTATTTATCATCTATTTATATGCACAAATTTGAATTAATAATGTATATTTTGGTACATCTGAAACTACTCGAGTATACTCGAGTACTCGAGTATTTTAGAATTTTAATACTCGATACTCGAGTAGTTAAGATGTCGAGTAATTGGAGTCCCTAGTGGGAAGGGATTTTTAACAACACAAAACCCATTGCTTTCGAGCAGAATCGATTTTTCGACTGAAAAAATATGCTCATAAATCGAATCCGGGTGGTCCGTCAGGGAAGCCAACGAGGTTGACTTCTACACCACAACCCGGGAAATTATGTATGCAACCCGCTCCGAATGCAAACCACGTAAATTACTAATAATTGGTTGATATTTAACCACTTTACATTTCAGACAGTGTGAAGATATAAAAAAAGAGAAGTAGTTGATCGAAATCGCTGTATCCAATGTTTTGATAGTATAGGTGAGAGTTTACGTTGGCATAACAGTTCAAAATTTGATAAAAACCTATCACTCCATAAGAAACTAGTTACAATTTTTAGTTTTTCTGTACAATTCGTAAAAGGGTTCCGTGACTGAATATATTTGCAAAGCGCTGAGATTAAATCATATAAACCAGTGATCGCCAAGCGGTCGCTCGCAAGCTACCAGTAGCTCGCGGTGGCATTTTCCATGATGGATATTGTACCATAATTAAAAATTTTCCTAGGATCAAATTTTATCAATCATATGGACGCAAAAACAGCAGAATGAAAAATTGAAAGCAAATGTAGCATTATCAACATTTATAATTTAAATATCTATAAAAGTGTAGCAAAATGACTGGATTTTATAATGCATATTAAGATTTTAACTCTATTTCTACATATGTAGGTAAAAAAAGAAAGTTGTGATGTGCGATGATTCCTGGCATTAAACTTAACGGCATAAAAATAGTTTTTGTTCTTTTTTTCTAAAATGTTTATTTGAAAGAAATCTAACATTGCTTCCAAAGCTCTCAAATATTAGTAGCTCATCAGACAATTTTAATTTCTGAAGTAGCTCACATCCTTATTGAGCTTGGAGACCACTGTTAAAAACTATAAACAACAGAACGTTTGAAAAAATTGTGTTCAAATAATAAAACAAAATGATTAGGTGGATGAAATCGCTCTACACCGAATATAAAGCTTTCAATTAATTTCTGATTCGATGTAGTAATTCAAAACTTACAATTTTAATTAAAATCTCTGCTTATTAAACTAATTTGAATCAGGGATATATCAAGTGAATAAAAGTGATTAATAAAGTTATAATTTTAATAATTACCTACCATTATGATAAAAACAACATGGCAATAAATATGTTTTTGTCAAATCCTATTTAAATAATCTATTTCAATTAATCTGCAGTCTATCATACGGAAGTGCATATCAATAACTTTAAGTTTTTAATCAAATATATCGCTTAATCAATTCAAATGTCAATTATCTCAAAACATCGATTTTTACTTACCATCTTTATTCTATACAACGATGATGCGATCTGTCAGTAAGACAAACACGAATCTACAAAAGCTTTTTTAGAGTTTTAGAAAAAGCTCTAGAATTTTTTTATATTTCTGGTTGGTTGAAAGGCAACCCATATGCACAAAAAAAAATCGATACGTGGTTTTGCTTATTTCTTATGTTAAACGATAAATTACAATTTGTTTATTAAATACTTTTAATACGGAAAGAAAAATAACAATGTATTTTAGTTCTACATAAATTATTTTATATATTTGTTGATTTCGGCTTACGCCTTCGTCAGAACTAGTTCTGAGGAAGGCGTAAGCCGAAATAGCTATCAACAAATATTTAAAATAATATATGTAGAACTAAAATACATTGTTATTTTTCTTTCCGTATTATAGTGAAGTTCTACCAAGTAAATGCCTACTCAATCAATATACTTTTAGATAGGTAATTTCTGTAATGATATAATTGATGCATGATAGAATTTCGATATCAAATTTAAAGTTTTATTTCGATAACGACTCGGGTTTCTTCATTCGGCATCTTCAGGCATTCTATGTGCACGAATGAACTTGAACTGATGTTTTGTTAATAGTTTTATCGCTTAAATATGAAAATGAGCATATCGCAAAGTTTAATTGTTACTTACGCAATCTGGATGAATTAGCGAATGATTTGATGTGAGTAAGGTTCGGCGAATTGGATCAGTTCAAGTTTATTCACGTATTTTGAATGCCTGAAGATAGTGAATGGCTAAACTCATAGAAAAGTGTAAAATCCAAAGGATTCAAACTTGTTGAAATGATACTGATAATCTTGAGTTATCCTTCATACTTCATTAAAAATACTTTGATAAGGAAGTGTTCCAAGGATTGACGATCAACCATGTAGTAGTTTAAAGTACATACTTTATTATGTCATTAATTTTACTACACACCGTAAACATCGTGGCCTTTGATAATTAAAGATTTTATTATTTCTTGCAGATCAACGGTAATCGGAAATTATATTGAAACCTGAAGAATTTCGACAAAGCGTGAGTATATCTATTAATATTAATATTTTAATACCTGCCTACTATTTTTACTAGCTTAGACTTATGTATATACATTGCCACTTTTCATTTTATGTGTTTATCCAAGAGTCGATTGCTTTTTATAAAACTGAGCGTCTGTTACTTCACAGCTAAACTTCGTACATTGTTTCCAAATAATAATTTATAATTCCATTTATAGAGAGCATAGTATAGAATTCCAATAAATTTTCTGCGAGAACTGAATTTCATTCACTCGCTAGTGATATCGGCATGATTATTATCCCTACTTAAAAAAAGCATGTGCTCCGGTAATGTGTATTCATTACACATATGTAAGTGAAATTATTAACACTCAAGAAGTTGAATGAAGTCTACATGAAGTATAATTGCAGCTTAATATCCGTAAAACATGAAAAACGTCAGCAGATGAACGAATAAACCAACTCCAACGATGACCCGAGAGTTTTTGAACTGCGCATATAGTATGCCATCAAGTGAGTGTGCGCTTGTCATTGTCACGACGCGTCCCACGTAAATTTATAAGTGAGGAAAATTTTAATCTAAGCCCAGAATTTCTTATATTTGTTGAGATATTTCAATTAAAAAAAACTATGAGTATTAACTACATATATTAGTAAAGGTACTGTTAACCAACTTAAGGCCATCCATTCATTTTACCACAGCAACATACTTAAGTCACGCAAAATCCTAGATAGCAACAAAAATATTGTTCGTCTCTCAAAAAAACTAAATTAAATATAAGACAAATAAATAATAATTTAATTTTTTTTAAATATATATATTGATGGGGGGGGGTGGACCGTCGTTTTTAAACTACGTCTTGTTGTGTAGCAAACACATTTTTTGTAAATTAACATTTATTTTAAAGTTAATTCTCTTTTCAAATCATCGAGTAGTTCCGAGACTTTCAAACAAACAATACTTTTTGTTCTTGATCATAATACGTAAATATAATTTATACGACTCAACGAAGAGGCGTGTATCCGATTTTCATAATGAGCTTTTAATAATTCAAAAGAAATAAAAAAATTGTATCATAATATATGAATCAGTTAATAATCTACACTCACATCAAAAAAAATCAGCTTTCAAATGATTAATGGCTTGAAAATGATATATTAATCACGGCTAATTGTAGCAGATGGAATTGCAATTAATGTCTGCGGGTGAAAAATAAATTTAAATACCCTGATATTGGCTCAATTAAAATTACTTTATGGCGAATAAATGGAATATAAAAAAAACACGTGTAAATGTAACTGCTGGCTGTTTCTTATGCCGGGTGCTTAATATCTTTATAACATCACAAAGAGCGCTTTCATTTTTTATATCAGTATGGACGATGAACTTAATGTTTATATAAAAAAAGTTGTACTCATTCATTTTGTAATCTACGAATCTTCCCATCCTTAAATTAATATTACAAATAAGGTTACTCGAGATTAGGTCTGAGCCACCTGCAGTTTGGGGTCTTATCAATATAAATATACAATATTATTAGATTTACAAAAACAGTTGAATTTTAATCATATAATTCACATACAGTGCTGGCCAATTTATTGTTGATCGCAAGTAACCGCCCGCTTTGTGACTTTGAGTTTCTCTCTTTCTCGTAATTCAATGGTTACAACCAGGGCTGTGGAGTCGGAGTCGGAGTCGTGGAGTCGGAGCTTTTTGACCGGAGTCATACTCGGAGTCGGAAATTTTGAAAAGTTTTTACTTTTTATTTTTGCATTTAATATGTCAAATTTGGCTTTTCGCTGCATTGATAGGGTTGATATTTAATTTAATACACATAAATAGGAAAATTAGGGAAAAAAGTGACGATATTAACCTTTTTTTAGTCGGTGTCGTGCTTTTGGTCAATGTCGGAGTCAGAGTCGGAGACGGACTTTTTTTACCGACTCCACAGCCCTGGTTACAACCCTCTACTTTTTATATTGTCCAGTGATGTTGTCTTTCAACTGTTACAAGTTTCGTTTTTTTATCTTCCACCAGCTTTGTGTGAATCGTGGTTGCGTCAATACGGTACAAAAAAATTAATAAATCTGTACACATCTCTGAATCCTCTTTTATTTCAATGAGTCAATCGCCACCAAAAATCGCCCGAAGTGGTAAAAGCTTGGCCATCCTTGCTATATATCGTGCACACTTGTATGGCAGTATTATAACTAAAGATTGTTAGTCACTTCCTTCCTTCTTGATTGAAAGCACCAGATCCAGAAATTGTCCCAGGAGGTGGCCATTCAATTTTAAAATAAACATGATACATAAATAATAAATGAAAGAATATATGATTGAAAAAATACACGCCGTCCCCTTTTTACGGGATTTTTTTTACAGAAGATATGATGACACTGCGTTTAAACCTGTGATGAACCTGAACAAAATCATGTGATTTAATTCATGACTCTGACCATTATCATCGATGCTTTTATTTCAATTCAAACATCAAAAAACATTTACAAAATACAGTTTAAAACCATATAAAAGTCGCAAATTTAAGAAAATGTAGTTGAATTTTCATTTATTTGACGTTGCAAATCGGCCCAAAATATATCCATATGTTACAAAGCCAGACCCTATTGTCTTTCCGAACTCATACGATTCCTTAGCCAGGTTTTCATGCGTCGTTATGTGGAAAAGCTCTTTTCAGCGGAGGCAACGCTGATTGCCCAACTTAAAACAAATCGTAACCAAACCTCACAATTAGGATATAATTATGAATTTATCACATGTCGTATATAAAGCTGTTAAGCCTAAGAGTCGTGAAAAAAAGACAACTACAACTTTTGTATTTAAAAAAAAACATTTGAAAATTAATGTTATAATATTTTGAATGGAATAAATTCTTTTCAGGGGGGCATGGCTCCCTTGTATCCGCCAATGCTTGGAAAGGCAGCATAATTCTACTGCGTAAGTCAAATGTTTGACATCAATGTATTATAAGATTTATTGCACGCGTGTGAGAGAACAATGTTTACTACGACATGAAGACAAACGTCTTCCCATCACATTGTTCAGTCAAGGCCATTTGTCAGATCGTATAGTAGTGCAATTCTTTGCCTAGCTATCACTAATATATAAGGCAATGTCAAGTGGGTGACTGCATAACTTGTCATTTGACATACACGGCTTGCGATAAATACTATCAAATATGGAATCACTTATAATTTATTATCGTCCATTGACAAATAAGAGATATGCAGTAGGCTATCGTTAAACTAACCTAACGTTAAAATTTACACATATATATTTGGTGTTTATGAATAACCTGTTAAACTGATATTTGAAAAAAAGTGGTGGATAGGTAGGTAATTCAAGATATAATTTTGTTATTAAGAACTTCTGAAAACCGCTATTATTTCGATGATTAGTGGAACAATCGGAATTACGATAAGAGTTTATTTGTGCTCACTTATTATTTGCATAGTTTATTTTTTGCTTTAATATTCTGTCTGTAATTTCAATATTTCGCAGTTATTATATTATGCCGAAACATCACAGATATATGTATTTGTCAACCTTCTAATATCGTCGAGGTAGGAATTGCGCTAAACAATCTCGACTTATAGAAGCATATCGATGGCTTAAAAAGTAATATTGTTAACTCAACTTTTGGCTGAAAATGACTTAATAATGCCATCTTGTTATATCATGCAATGTGCGTTTCCCGTCAAATTTGTATAACCAAAACTTATTTAAGTGCATCGGAAAAACGTTTTAAGAAAATTTGATATCTTCGCTGTCGTTCTAAAACGTACACTGCTAATTATCCAACTCCGGCATTTTGTATTTTCACCTGTCTTTTTTCGTTGTTTTTCAGCGATGGTACAAATAAATCATTTGAAAGGAGTTTTTTTTGTTTATAACACAAAATTTTACATTATCAAAATAATCAGTTTTTACCCTCTCCTGCACAATTTACAAAAACGGAGATAGCAAATTTTCTCTTTAAGCCATCTATATGCAATACTAAAATAAAATTGGGACTCGTAAATTGTACGAAATCAATAAAGAATTTTCACATTTTTTTACATACATACTTACTTGGTTAAAAGTCAGGGAACAAACAATGACTTACAGATATTCTTCCTATTCAAATATGTACATTCTTACGAATAATATCAAACATTTATAATTCAATATATATAATTATTTGATGGCAAGTTATGGCAGAGCAAAACTGCAAAACTTCGCATCAAAGACAAACGAAGATCGATACAAATTGAAAACATTTTTTTTGTACAAAATGGTATCTCATTTGTAATGTTTGAATTTTGTACTATTCCATGAGTTTTGTCGCTAACGACCCGGATTTCGCCTTTCGTAATTAAATAGTATCTCGTTTTAATTAAATCTGCTCCCACAGGTAGTAAGACAACTGACTTTGTTTAAAAGACCAACAATAAGCTGTTTCGTTTAGTAAATAACATTTATGACCACGATGCCCAAATATGCTTTAATGGATGTGATCGTCAGATGATCAAACTATTGTAAATGACATCGTAACCCATTAATATCCTGTTTCACGTAGTTATTGGATTGCGGATATCAGAAGCAATTTGCTTTCTCTCCAGCCAGAGAAAACTGTTTCACGGCTCCGGTGTTTATTGGGTACGTGTCCGTTGCGGCCCGCCATTGCAATAAACAATAATGGTAGCCGTACTGTTAGCATAATGATAAACTATTCAGTTTCAGCGGAGTGATAATACAGCCTGCGTCCGCGGCAGGCGATAAATAATATCTTACGCAGTGCTCCTCAAACTGTTAAATGCAATATTACTGCGTATCACCAGCATGCGTACACTCTGACTTCTTTAACAGTTCACTCGAGTGTGCGGCAGCCGTTAATACTAAATAAATGTTCTCCGCTCTGACATAAGAATCCACCTACCGCACTTATCCCACGCGTTCAGTCTATATCAAATTAGGGAATTTAAAAAAATTGAACTCTGGCAATCTTTTTTTTTTGGGCATCATTTAAGACATTCTCACAACACTAATCTTTCAAGTGCATAAGTAGCTTGGTCAGTCTGTATGCATATTATTATATATTCAGTTAAAATGTAGGCGAAAAGCAAAATTGACTCTGATCTTAAAATATATATGTGGAAGAAGAACAAACAATGTTCTGTATTGATTTTAAATAATGCCTTTCCACCAAGATATGACTAGAAAATAAAACATTTTAGAACCACTATTCTTGAGCACGCGCCTATCCAAGATAAAGATATGAACATGATTTTGAACTAGTTAAATCGCGTGTTTGATCAATTTGTATAAAACGAAAGTCAGTTCTACCATGGATAGCAAGTACAACGACTCTAAGCTATTATATATTATTATGGATAGTTACTTCAGTAATATAAATTGAGATCCGGGAGTTAGAGTGTAAATTTCACGATGCAATGGTAAATTCAGATAAGCAATCCAGTCACATAATTTATGAAACCATTAGTAAATAATGGAATAACTACATGTCAATTAAATCACACGATATACACATATGTGTGCATAATTTAACATGATAAATGTTTATGTATTTCTATTCGAAGCACTTAATTGCAACGCATTTATTTTATTACTATTACTGCTTATAATTTTTAATTGTACTGCAAGTCTTACTTAACCTAGCCATCCCGAACACTACACAACAGCTGCTTTACCTTAAATATCTATCTTAATACTAGTGATACGATGTCTAAACTTTTGGTATTCTTAAATCATAGTTTTTTACACCTTTTGCAGAAAAAATATGATATTTATTGGCTAGTTTCGCCGTAATCGATTAAAAAAGAGAAGAAGTCGGAATTTTTCAGTCTAATAAGCGATAAGAGAACGTGACCATAGTGAGTCATAGATAACATGGACGGAGTGTTTCATATCTGGCAACAATAAAAGGCGATAAGCGATAAGTTAAGAGATAAGGTAATGTGAATTCGTGCACGTCTATTGGCTTGTTAGTCCACCATAGCCGTTGGAGTGGAAACGTCGTCGTTTTCATGCGCGACTTAAATATGAATAATTATAAGAAAAATAGGGATTTTTATATGATTTTTTTTTCAGAAAGATGTATAAATTTACGTCAAAGCAAAATCAATCATTTTTTATTGCAGTCTATGCTTACAAAACACTGGGGTCTTTTTTAACCCCTTTGGCCTGAGAGTCAACGATCCTAGTGATCCTTAGAAAAAAAAAAAATATATATCTAATTACTGGGCAATAAGATCCCTTCATTTTATTTATTAATATGTATAGGTAAAAATAAATTAAATTTCATCCTAACCTAATAAGGTAAAAATTAAAGAAGGTTTTCATGGAATACAACGTGTTAAAGAAGGTTTTGGTCTTGATCTGTATGAATTTTTCGTTAATCAAGGCCTGAGGATATGGAATTGCTGTAGCTCAACGTCGTTGGATTCGGTCTCGGAGCTCCATGGTTCGAATTTCAGTTCTAACAGTTTCATTTTTAAAACATACAACTGTTCGTATTATTAAATTTTTAATAATTTGAATTGAATGAATTTGCTTGTTGAAAATACCTTTGGTTTAATATAGTATATAATATACAATATACTTTCGATGGTTTCGTCAGTAAATTTGTGGAAATTCATTTTATATTATATATAATATGTTTAAAACTAAATTGAAGGCACCGTGTGTTACTTATAAGTAAGTACATAATGGTTTCATTTCGAGTGCTTGATTATTTGCAAACTTTTTGTCAAATTTGACATATTAAAAAGCCATTTTCTTAGAAAATATTAGGTATAAAAACTTTAACTACTATCTATGTATGACAGAAATCTTAACTGTTCTTAACAAGACGTTCGAGTAAGCTATGAAAAATTATTAAGTATTATTCTGAAAATATTTGTACAAACGATTATGGTTTTAAAAAACACTCGACACAATACTAAGATCGTTTTGTGATTTTATTGAGGAAAATACATCAGTTTATATGATATGTCGTACAGTTTTTTTTGCTTCCAAAGGTCCCAAAAAAATATGTGGGCATTGTTACCTATTGCCAAATTGAACCATAAAGAAGTTTTTACTACAAAATCTGATTGCTACTCAATCACCCAACCTCTCTTTTATTTAAAGATTGAGAATAAAAGAGTAGGACTTGAAATGACGCTTATTTAAAACGTGCTCATCCCTATAAATCTAGGATTGATGCTGTTAAAATTACTGCTAAAATTGACAACGTTAAAAATTCTACAATACTACCTTGAATATCGAATTGCTCGTTTTGGCGGTTACAATACCAAGCCTTCTGTGTTTGTATAATCATTTACATTATACAGTATATCGGTATTTTCTTTGAAAAAAACAGGGATTGGACTATAGCACAACTTTACTAAAAATATTAGGTATAAAAATTTTAATTCTATCAATGTCTGTAGAAATCTCTAACTGTTCTTAACAAGACGTTCAAATGACTATCCTTACTTTTGAAATTCTTAAAACTTCTCTTTATTGGACGAAAATAATTAAAAACGATCATGTTTTTTTGGTTAAAAACACCGAAACAATAATAAGATCATATAGAATATAAGTTTTATTCATATATTCCAATGATTACAATCTTTTTATGAGGTAATCACCTGTTTTTTTCTCGCTTCCAAAGGTCCCAAAAACATGTCTTAATAACGATGTATTGTCATGAATGTGTAGTAGGACCATAGAAACAAGTTTCAAGCCATTCATATTTGAATTATGTGGTGCAGGTATGAAGATACATAGTCGTGAAGGGTAAAAAGTGTCTCTATTGACCCCGTCTTAAATTTAAAAAAAAAATGGCAACTGGAATAACTTGAAAAATATATATTCCTTGGTTTTAAACGTAATCGTATTCCTGTCGCGATTTAGCATAAAAGTAACGTCTTAATCGTATGAAATCTGGTTGAGCGATAAATTTTAAATTATACAGCTTGAAAACCATTCGCTGACATGTGAGCATGATTTTAATTCAAACATTTACACCAGAGTTGTTAAATTGTTTCGCTTAAAGACAGCATCCACACTTTTTACCGTAAACCAACGTTTCAATCATAATTTTCAACATGGTTGTAAAAAAATCGTCAAATTTTCATGTAACGGAAAGTGCGATACGCAGAAAAACTTAAAAATATATTGCGGTACCTGGAATGTAAAATTGAATTATAATAAACGTTCCATGTTTGCAATATTGTTTATCCTGTTGCCATTTTACACCAGTTTGTTATTTTTGACAATCACGTGACGTTTAGCAATCTTTTCTGGTTACTGTTGTAAAGATTTCATAAAACTTGATAATACGTTATTACTCCTAGAACTCCAAGGTCGAGTCTAGGTTGACATCATATAGGTAACGCGCAACTTACATGTCCAGTCCTGCTCGGCAATGTACAACTTGGTTGGAAAAAATATTTTAAATAATCCTTACTTTAACAACCATATATATTGGATAGTGTGCCTTAGTTTAAAGTTTGTAACATGTCATAGTGTGCTATATTTTTTGGTATTTCGTTAACACGCAAGCCAAGTGTTATTAATCAATTTTTCAAATCTGTGATTTCTGATAGGAAAATATGGTATATTGAGGTGTGCAAAGCGTTAAGTATGACTTGAAAATACACTCAAAAGCTGGAGTATTTCATCAAAGTTGGATCGGACTATACAAAAATTCTATATATATTTATACAATAAACCTACTGATGACTTCGGTATTCGTCTATTCTATTGTGGATAGATATTACCAATGGCTTTATCCAACTATTTTTTTTCTAGGTACACTCACGTTCAACAGTTTTGAAAGTCCGAAGATAAAAGTAAAAGAGTTCTGCCATGCATTGTATGGCAAACAATTAATATGTTTCCCTAATTATCATTTGGATGAATCATGAATGTACATTAGTGAAGTCACCTGTCAATTTTGATACCAATGGGTAGAGCATTAAAATTATTATTGATTGAATTGGCATTTACTTGATAAAAAAATAGCAATGTATTTTAGTCCTACAGAAATTATATTACATATGGTTGATAGCTATTTCGGATTACGCCATCGTCAGAACTATGAATTCCGTATATGTATATATCTTTTTTGTTTACGTTTTCTTTACTGTTTTGCCATCTGTTAAATTTGAAATAAAAGTTATGCGGAATATTTTTCTTCGTTTTCTGAAGTGCAACTTTGTCTTCAAAATGGCACCGTGACTTCGAAAACGTTAAGAACCACTGATCTAGGGATTCAAGCAGGGCTGTGGAGTCGGTAAAAAAAGTCCGACTCCGACTCCAACTCCAGCATTTACCAAAACCACGACTAAAAAGAAGTTAATATCGTCACTGTTTTCCCTAATTTTCCTATTTATGTGTATTCAATTAAATATCAACCCTATCAATGCGGCCAAAAGCCAAATTTTTCATATTAAATGCAAAAATAAAAAGTTCGAACTTTTCAAAATTTCCAACTCCGAGTATGACTCCGGCCAATCGCGGCGACGACTCCGGCCAAAAGCTCCGACTCCACGACTCCGACTCAAGTCTTTTCAGCACAGTTCAAAAAGGTAGTTTGAACATAAAAATTTCCTTGAATCAATGTACATAGAGATACTTATACGCTATCATTATTTTTTACATTGTACTATGCAAAACGTCTTCTTTTCAATAAAAATATTTTTTGATTGATTTTTATTATTATAACGTTTTTCAACTTGGCATTTTAACGTTACGCAATGATTCATTCACGCTACATATAATATACAATAAAAAGAGATTTCTGGCCTTCGCTTTGCAATTTTTAAATGCTTTATATCGGTTTATATTACATCGGGTTGTAAATTAAAATTTACTAGCATGTATACTAGTTTAGTATGCGATAAATAACATTACGATACTTCTTTTGAAATAAATCTTTCGCGGTTGAAAGATGGACTCTGGTTTTACTCGCCGATAAATTAAACGGATTTGCATATTACACGTTTGTTTTAGTTGTGGATTATTTTCAGTAAAGTTGTCTCCATGATATAAGCGTAAGGAAACCTTCGCTATCGGAAACCTGCAAGGGAAATCCTGGCTGGTATCTGTACAAATTTCTTCAAACATGTCCAATACGATTAGGCTTACCATAGATATTAACTACAATCTAAGCTGGAACCGGAAAGAAATCACCCTGCGTGTGCCAAAAGAGTTATCATTTAATTGGTGAACTACTGTGATAATAAGATTGAAAAATCTTTAAGTATTTAGATCAGGGTTTTTAACCGGGAGCGCCAGCGCCCCTTTGTGGGAATTTTAATGGTCTGGGGGGGCGTTTTAAAAATTTTAGCATTGGGGGCGCTGCACGAGTTCAAGTGGGCGTTGCGTTGTCTCGTACATCGCGACTTGAATGAACTTTTAATACCAGATAGTATAATTAATCCATTTTTATCAGATGTAGAAAGTGTCAGTCAAAATTTAAAAGACCAGTTTGTTGAGCTACAAAATGACTGTGAAGCTAAAATAGTATTCTGTCAATGTGATTATGATGTTTTTTTGGGTCCATTTTCACCATCAATATCCTCTTCTGTGGGAAGAGGTAAAATTACCCATTGTAGCATTTTCTTCATCATATTTAGTAGAAAAGGGTTTTAGCGCAGTAACGCATATATTAAAAAAATCCCGAAATCGATTATAAGCCAACGAGGAAATTTGAGACCGTATTCAACTAAACTTGAACCTAATATAACAAAAATGGCACAGTCACATGAGGCTCAAGGATCTCATTTTTTTTTTAAATGAGATCCTTGATACGGTAAGAAAAATAAAAATGTATTTTAATTCTACATAAATTATCGTATATATTTGTTGATAGCTATTTCGGCTTACGCCCTCGTCTTTTTTTTCTAGAGGCAGTGTATAAATGTCACTAGCTATGAAAAGAAAAATATCATAATAATTCTTACAGGAAGATTTTTTACATATTTGCGCCGTTATTCGCGAGGTCCGTACGCGGTGGCCACCAGTGGCTTTACGGTACTGAAGTGGTTAAACTAACCTAACCTTACAAAGAAAATTTTATGAATTGGAAAAAAAAATAAGATTAAGACATTCCACCAATTTTATAATTTTATTGAAAATACTATTATATATGAGCATTCACTTATAGATAATGTAATTTTGTATTCAAATGGTGGTAAATCAAACAATAAATCGATTGAATTGAACTCAATTTATGAAACTCCTCTCACTGGGATTACAGCTCAAGAGTTCTGTAACCGAAGCCAATAATGTTGATACTCAGCCACGAACCCAGTAATTTTACATATGGATGAACAATATTCCGTGTCAGGAAATTTCTGATAGTGGAATGGTACGGAAATAAACTTAGTTTCAGTCTCAAAAACAAAAGTCAATTAAGCAAACGAAAATACAATTTATTAAATTTCGTTTGTCACGTGTTGTTTTATATGTAAACTTCTATGTTGTATAACTAGTATTCGAACCCGGCTTCGCTCGGACCAGTTTGGGGTTATGTTCACCTCGGCGCGTAAATTCAGACTTAATGACTAACAATGCAAAAGGGAATTACAGACCCACAGACATACATACGCTGTTTCGGTTTTATATATAAGATATTTTGGTTCATATGAAACTACTCGAGTACTCGAGTATTTTGTAAAGTGTACTGCTCGATTCTCGAGTAATTGGACACACACATTGATAACGAAACAAATTTAAAGTCGAAACTTTCGCGAGCGAAATCAATTCGTTTGTTTGAACTTGCAACAACAATGCAAAAAGGGAATTACAGACCCACGTACATACATACGCCGTTTCGGTTTTATATATTAAGATTATAGTGTAAAATTATGAATACATAACATAACACAATTTCATAAAAGAAAATTGACAAATTTCTCGCACATTTCAATTGGTAAAAATTCCATTCATTATTATGTTATTAACGTGCTATTATTCAAATACAAATACCGCTTAACAACTTTTTACGTGAATCGTTCAATAATTACTTAGCATCCCATTCACCAAAATAAGATAATTAATTTAATTTGTATGAATAATTCAATTATACGTTTGATGCTTGGTTGCAGTAACGCTTGAATACTTTTCAATTCTAATTTGATATTAAAATATTTCACTTAGTAATATGAGTTGATTAAATTTCAAGGTCATTAGCCGAACAAAAAAGGCACGCAATTAATGATATGATATTTCAATTTATTTTAATGATATAAATAATACAGTTTCTGTTATAGTGAAAAGTGCTGACAGCGACTGCCTAAAATAGATACAAATAATCATGCGAAAATAATTAATTCAAGTTTTTGCTTTTTGTGAAAGTGCTCACTAGAGACTCCAATTCGAGTATCGAATACTCGATACTCAATTATCCTCACCACTTACTCGAGTAATTTGAAAAATACTAGTAATTGATAAATGAAGATTTATATAAAAAAAAAAAATTAAACAGCGGATAGGAAAACTAGATGGCACTATTTTATTCATTGTTAACTTTTAAACCGACGTCCACAGCAACAGAGACAGTTTTTTTCTACGGTGGGAATAAAAAAACAAAATTTCGAACCAAATTAAAATTTGAGACGTTTAATTTTGTATTATTTTTGAAATGTTTGTTTCATAAATTGAAATAAATGTATTAATGAAATAAAATAAGCTTATTTATGTATTTATTAAGTTTTTCTCGACGTACACGATTTTCCGACTTAAACGAAAACCTTTGGAACCGATCAATCGCGTAAGTCGAGGACTCACTTGGTAGAACTCCATTAAAACACGGTGAAAAAATAGCAATGTACTTAGCAGCTATTTTGACTTCGCCGATCGCCAGAACTGACATAGTAAGCCGAAATCGCAATCAACTCAAAACCATACACATAATTTCTGTAGAACTAAAATATATCGTTTTATGTATAATTAATAATATAAATCAAAAATGTAATATATTAATTTTTTTTTATACTATTTTTTGAATAATGCGATTGTGAGATGATGTATATTCAATTTCAAATTGTTATTTTCCTAGTCATTTTAAAAGCAAATTCTCCCTTCATAATATCTGATTAAGACTTGGCTAATTGGCTCTGAAAGTGCTCACAAGATTTATTCGCAGTATTTATTGGATCAATTATCGAGGTATATTTTACATTTAATTGTTCTTGCGCTTCAGTGGTTTAGAAAATTACGTTACTTTGTAAAACATATTATTTTTAATGAGCTACAAATGTATTCTCGCCTTATACCGTTTGAAAAATAGCTGTTACTTGTTACAATAGCAGCCCAGTGCTAATTGTAAGGACAAATATTTAAATGCAGGCTGCAAGTGTGATGCTCATTTTATTTAAAGTCAATACAATGCGGTCATTTCTATATCACATAAAATACATAAAATAAGCTTATTTTAGTGCTACGTTTAACATACGTATAAATCACAGTTTCATGTTTAAAATTCTAACAAAACTATGTTAACTCAAAACTAATCTATGCATCGTAAAGACCTGTACACTTTAAAATAGCTGCTTTCTTAAAAATTACAAACAGAAAATAAACGTATGAATACAAAGCCAAAAAAACATGAATGACTATTATAATATAAAATAACTTTGATTATTCCACGTATTGTGCTACTAACTGTGACACGTGTTTCGCCTCTTTCAGAGGCATCTTTAGACTTACTATCGCAAAGTTTGCTTAAGTAATGAAGCAAGATTGATTCTAACATTTTAAATTATGAAATTACAAAATGGATTACGGGTTTTTTTCTTCTAAAGGAAACAAGGAAGGGGGTGATAGAATCAAAACAATGCAATCACATAATGATACTAATGAGGTGCAATCAATCAGATTGGGATTTTTCCTTTATAAGGGAAGCAAGAGAGGGGTTATAGAATCGAAACAAAGCAAACAAATAAAAAATATTTCTAATGACGTTAAACATTACAAACTATTAAACTATTAACTAATGAGCTGCAATCAATCAGATAGGTTAGGGATTAACTCTATTAATTGGAAACAATGTTAGTAATGGCGAGCAACCTGTCCAATTAAGAATATTATTTAATAATATTTCTTTTTTATTAAGAGTTTTATTTAAACCATCGAAACTATTTTCTGGCTACAAAATAATGACGATCGAAAACGAAATGCCTACAAATTTTAAATTACTTGATTACTCTACGAATTTGTTAATGATTATGACACGTGTCTCGCCTCTTTCAGATGCATCTTCGGACTTTTTATCGCAAAGGTTGCTTTAGTAAACCAGCTTCATTGAGAAGCTGTCTGTTTTTTTCTGTGTGCGTTCCTATACCGTTCATCCGATTGCGATGAAACTTTGGTGAGTTGTGTTGCGGGCGCCCGCAATGATTTCCTTATTTGCAAACCTATATTACAATGAAAAAATTCGAAAACAAAGCAGTCTGAGCGCCATGGCTATCAGTTCCATGGCAAATTATATGTCGTGAAACGTGACATTCTGACACGTCACACAGACGTCATAGATTCGGCCACATCCTAAAAATATTGTGTTTACAAAAATACTTCATAAACAGAATTAAAACACACACACTTTACTTCTTTGACTGGCATTGGAACGCATGCCGGGTACTCTACTAGTAATAAATAAAATCGTAATACTTCGTTTGGAGAAATTTCAAATATATTATATGTTTGATTGAATGGGAATAGCATGCGTTAATTGCGAGATTAATATTCTCATTACTTCGAATAAGCCGCGAAGCATTTCAATTAATTACAATATCATTATTGAGATGCAAATTAATCAATAGTCATCCGGATAAATTTGTTCAATATTTCTGCTGCCATACTTATCTTCTACGTTTATTTACGTCAAAAGCAATCCCTGCTTTGATGTGGCAATAAATCATATTCAATCTGACGTATATTTAACACTTGCATATATAATGAACGGTAATTTCAATCGTAAACCTTTAACTGGCCAGTTTATTACGCTGATATTTTTTTGGTTCGAATATCTAGCATGTTCGAAAAACAGTTTGCTATAATATTTATTTATTTATTGCAGTTTCTTAAAAACAAGAAATATAAAGATCATAAAATACACAAAAATAAAAACAGAACAGCATATTAAGGTGTGAAATTTTAAACAGTTACCCCGTGTCTTAGGTAAGCGACGCGAACCGGCAAGAGAATTTAGGCGAATCCAGTCAATTTAAAACGTAGTTGATCAAAGGTCTTATGTGCCATCGCTCGGCCAGACGCAATTAACGCTCTGGTGAGCTTGGACCATGCAAATTTAAATTTTCAAGGATGATTCGCGTGCGCCATGAGTGCGCAATTAGGCGACTTAAAGTGAGTGAAATATGCCGTCCTGAAAGAAACTTGGTTCGCCTAATATTCCATGACAATTGTCATACGCGAAAACCGTTTGATATTTTAAAATATTTATGCCAGCTTTCAAAAACGCGCCGGATTACCTCAACCAAATTCGCCCAAGGTGTGACGACCCGTTACATTCCTAATGAAGATTAGATAGTTAGTAAGCCGGCGAATTTTACAAGGGCACTTTTTTTCATGACATTAACTGAATAATTTGCCTTCAGGCTGAATTTACAAGCTCAAAATATACTTCATACAAACAAAAATGTATCAGTATATTTTGATATTATATATTTTGTCTATTTAAACAATATAGTACCTACGCAATACACTTGCTAATAATAAGTATGTATTTACAATTGAGTCGTGTAGTATCAAAAGTTAAACAATCCCATATTTTTCGAAACTGAACTAATGGTGTCACATTATTTTTTGGTCATAGTGTATGGCTAGCAATAAAATATGTATATTAAAATCATGTACATGTGATATAAAAACGTAAAAGAGAATGATAGCTGGTATCAAAATAAAAACGGTTCACGACTTAGGAAACAAAATTAGAATGGTTTGGTCAATCATACTTTCGACAAATCATAAAGTTGACAAAGTCATTGCAAAGGTACAAAGGTGCAATGTTACAATGTGGCCGTTCATGCAAATTTTAAGATTAAGGCTTTTTAAATTAAAAAATATAAATAATGCTCATAAATCGTATTTTTCACGAAAAGTCGAAAAGTGGATAGCTCTACTTTTGAGACTATACAACTCAATTGATACTTAACGAAATATTTAATTACAAAGAATAATATACAATATCATGATTTTTTTTACATTATACACATTGCTTGAATATTCAAATACTTCAAGGTTCCAATATTCGATTTTCGAACAATTATTTTCAACAAATATTTCTAATCCTTAGTAACAATGCACCATAACAATATCTTATCGTTCCATTGCAATCTTTATATATATAAAAATCTCGACACAAATCTTTGTAGCCAAACTCCTCCGAAACAGCTCGACCGATTATTAGGATTTTTTTTATGTATATTGGTTAGATATGTGAGAAGGTTGTAAAGTATATTTCATTCCGCTAGGTGAAGGATGTTCCCACCAGGACCTATTTTAATATTTCTGACATCTGTCATTTTATTTATGTTGTTGAATCACAGATGGCGCTACGTGCGCTCTGTTGGAAAAAGCCCACGCGAAGAAAGGCAATTTATCTATTTATGTCCGTGTATTACTGTGAACAATAAGAACTTCCAGACCACATGGCACCCAGAGCTTTTGACCTCCTCTCGAGTCTAAATAACAAAAAAAAGGGCAAAAAGAGGGCAAAAGAAAATAGATGTCAGCTGATAACACAGCTGACATGAATATTATAAAAAATATAATAAATAACATAGCCCCAATAAACTATAAAACAAAAAATTTCCACTCGAGGTTCGTTTTATCACCGCTCTGGGCGACCAACAAGAAACCGAATTTCAACACAGAAACCATGACAGATGAAAGGGATTATAACGCCCAAGTCCCCGTTAAGTTGCCACTACAAAAGTCAAAAAGTGAACAATAACTGTACGATATTGTTACCACAAACAAATTTACCGCGGCCCATGCGGTTATCTGAATAAATTTATCGCTTCGAACTTGCAAGAAAAATGCACAAAAGCATTTTCAGACTTAAACCCCGTTTCCAACGACACCATCACAAATGTCAGGGATATCTAGAAACTAAATTCATTTTGAGTATTCATTTTAACATAATATAAAACTGAATTTAATTAAGTTTTCAATAAGTTAACACATCTATTAATTCTGAGGCGGTACGAAGTTCGCCGAGTCAGCTAGTATATTTATATATTTTATAGATGAGTTGTATTTTTATCACCATATAATAAATGTGATATTAATTTTGTTGAATGTTTTATTAGTATTTATAAAATGACCTACGAGTTAAGTAGTAAATTTATCCAATTAAATAAGAGCAAAACCAATGTTTTATAGAAAATCAATCAAATTTAAATGGCACATTTAAAGCCAAAGTGTCTTATCATTTAACGATAGTATTTATAATACACACACCTCACGAGGCCATTAATACTATTTATATTACTCATGCGCCTGCACCTGGTGTCTAAAGTTTCTTTGACTTGGGGTGAAGCAATTAAAATAAAGGGAGAAGAGACAAGTCACATTCTATTGAATACAAGTCACAACGCTTCCGTGTACAATTTGATTGCGGATAAGTAACATAAATTATAATTTATTGCTTGTTTGACATTAACTGCCCGATTTGTTTGCAATTGATACTTCTAAACACTTACTACGTTACATTAAAAATATGCTGAATACACCTCGGAAAAGCTAAATGTCTCCTTTTTCCAGGATAAAATTTTACTTATCGTTTGTTTTGAATGATATCTATGGAAGTCTAAATAACATTTTAAATCATATAAGTCACTTTTTATACACAAAATGAATATTTCTCCAATATTGCCATAGAGGTTGGCTGTGAATACTTACGTTCATATAAAATCTTCCATTATATTGTTTTAAATAATTTAAAACAAAACAGAAATTGATACGTCATCAAGATAATAAATAAATTGCAATGGAACAATAACATACTGTTAGGGTCCGGTGTTACTTAAGGATTCCAAATATTCGAATATCGAATACCTTGTTGTAAAATTTGAGTCAACCAGTTTGGTAAATAATCGGCCAACACCTACCTGTACGTCATCAAAATACAATATCTGGTGAAAATATTGCTGCTGTGTGTGAAAGTGTACAGGAAAACCCAAGGCAGCTTATTTCTCGTTGTTCACAAGAACTTGGCTTTTCTGCGACTTCAACTTGGCGAATTTTGAATCGGGCCTTATGTCTGCACCCGTATAAAATCCAACTAACCGAGGAACTTCAGGTAAACGACCACAGACAACGCCTGATTGGGTTCTGGAGCAGTTGGAAGTTTACCCTAATTTGTCAAAAAGGTCAACTTTAGAGACATGGCCCATTTTTTAATGAATGGATATTGGCAGACATTTGATGCTATATTCCATATTTAATGCCGTAAAATATACTTACAAATGAAATTAAAATTTAGTCGAAATCTCACAAACAACTTGTTTTATTTACATTTCAAAACTAAGCGTCTTTATAAAAAGACCCTTTATTTAAATATTCGAATAATGTAACGTCGTCTTTTCGTATTTCAAGAGATACGTTTTAATTTTAAGATCACTCTAATTCTCATCAAGTGTGTAATGTGAGTATTATTTTCGTATTTCATTCACTAATCAAATGTTTCCAGTATCTTTAATCTAAGTAAAATACATGGTAGAAAAAGATGTTTGAAAAAATGTTGTTGACTATGAGATTGATTCATAATCAATTCACTGTTCGTGTTGCAGTGGACCGCCCGTGTTTGAGTCCCGGTACACACAGATTTTTCAATCGATTCTGTTTGAAGGCAATGGGTTTTTGTGTTGTTTAGAAATCCTTTTCCACCCAAACCCCGTCCCTCCCGATTTCAAATAAGCGACGCGTAGCGAGAGCGATTAGCTAACCACTTGTCCTGCCCTTATTCCACCTTCGTTTCAGTCCCAACTCTCTTCGAAAAAAATAGGTTGCGCAACTGAGTAACAAGCTAGTGAAAAAAACATTTTGAGGTAAACTACGCGAGGGGTCCATATGCTTGTCCAAGTTATGAGGTATGGTAATAAAAAAGTAAGTAAGCTAACGGATGCCAGATTGATCAGAAAAAAATTCAATAATTATTTTTTAAACATTATCTTTCTAAATAAAGTCTATTCTATACTGTATTTGCTACCAAATAGAGCGGAAAAGTACAACATGTAAAAAATCTACGCGACCAATGCTCCTGCCATCCCTGACGCAAAAGTTGCATCGGCATGCGATGGAAAATGAGTACTATACAGTTAATTAAGTATGGAAGCTAATCGCACGACAGTGTCTCTCATTAATCACTTTCTTGCCTATGAGCAAACTAATTGTCCTTTAAAGTGGATAGATTATCTTTGTCACTTGCGTTTTAATAACAAAACAACTCGACTGTGTCTAGCAAACTAATTTCGTACTTGGTGTGTGTTAATTAAAAACGACCCGTGTATTAGGCAGGTGCATTTACCGTCGTCGTCGTTTTATTTGTACAACCGAGTATGCAGATTTGTCTACTAATAAGGAATTTTAATATTTATCTTGTTATTAACGAGCAAGACAAGATTGATTGTATTTTGATTACAACATTCATTAGTTTATAAAACTATTGAACATTTCTTCGAACAATTTTCAGGTACGTAGTCAAGCCGGATTTTGAATTCATTCTTCCCTTACGAATATATCATCGATAATGCGAGTTGAATATGGTACTGAAATAGAGCTGCCAAAATTACGGCTCATTCCATTTAATAGCACAATCTAAAAATGTCATTTCGGTACTTTACTGTTAAAAGGTTCTATATGGTCTTTATTTACTCTATTTTGAAATATGAGCGTTTGATGTTTGGATTGATCATACTATTTAATTCAAAGAATAAAATTCACCTGTAAAATTTGCATGTTTTTCCACAACTCAAACCAATTCTACTGAGAAATAATGATGACAATCTTAGGACATTATCAAATCAATTCAGTAAAAAACTGCGCAGAAGAATTCCGCAATTCTGTTAATACAGTTATTCAATAATAAATGATTCTGAAGTTATCATAAATGCTAGAATACGGATAAAACAAACTTTTCCGACCAAAAGATCATTTTTCGCCAAAATGTCAGATAGAACGTTTCCAAAGTTAGCTAACGATTCTATTAATGACTCTTTCCTGGTTTAAAACCTAATAACATATTTCATACATCTGTAGTAGATATTGCAATGACGAATATAATATATAATACTATTCAAAAATAATAAAACATTTTTCTTAATACTCCACAAATAATTTATTAATATCAGGACCGGTTTCGCTCATCGCGATAATTAACTGAGTTTCAGTTGAAAATGCTCGCAACGATCGAAATAAATTAAGTGTCGAATAAGCACGACAAATGTTTTATATTTTTTAATATAATGCCTTTCGACGCATTGACGGGGAAAACCATAAAAACGATAAATACATTAATTGGAATCGCAATATCTAAGAGTTCCGGCTGTAGAAAATTTTTCTAATATTTAACGAACAGAACATTTCTGTGTCGCGATAACAGAATACTAGAATTTTTTTTTTTTTAACTTGAATTCAGTAACATAAAAAAAACTAAAATACCGAGGTATCGGTTTCGATTATACGAGCTATTAGTAGCGCCAAACTATACCAACAGTTAAATCTGTACGAGAATAGTTTTAATTAAATAATATTACTGACATCGATAGCTTGGTTGTTTTTTATTTTATGTATGGCGATCAGTGATCCATTTTTACACGCCAAATTGGCTATGGTCTTAATACAGCGGCCTGGCGCCACTGCGGACATAATAACCAATCGACGTGAAAACGTGCATCGAAAGCTTAACACATATCGAATTATAAGAAAACCTGTTTCAGGTGTGAATCCAAATAGACGAGTGCAGCTATTATATGAATTTATGAGTACTATTAATACACAATTATATTTTTAGTGCACCTTTTTTGAACTGTGTGTGCTCTCAATATGGAGTAAATTGTATCGTGCAAAAGCGGCAACTCTACTTATGTATTTCAATGGTTGGTTGCGTTACTATTTGCGACGCGTATTTTGCCTCTTTGAGAAACATCTCCAGGCTAAACGTACGATTTTTATCTTAAACATTTCGTTATATTACTTTAAAATAGGTCTTACTGACATTTTTTCGAAATGGTTTGTATTAATCGCATTCTATCATGTGTGCTAACTGCAGAGTCATCTGTTGTTGAATAATGGTGTTAACAGAATGCCAGAGTTTTATTTGCATCATTTATTTATTATTTATTTATTCAAAAAAAAAAATACAAATCATGGCAGAACAGCCGATGCCAATACGCCATGAATTTGACAAATTAAAATACATATATTTATATATACATGTACATAATAAAAATCACAAATTGTAGTCATAAGAACAGAGAGAAAAAATAATAAGCCATGTGAGTTCCGACAAAATCAACTTTTATTCATAAAAAATAGTATTCGTCTGAACTCACTCACGTCCAGTGACGGCTGGTGACGGGGTGCTGGGGGGTGCAAAAGGAAGATTCAACTATTTTTCCGTACTACGGAAGAGAAGCAGTTGGTATTGCGAACATCTGAATTGAAAGTCCATGCTATAGAAGTGTTTTAAAATCCAATGAATAGGAAAGAACTCATGCAAAAATGGTTGAATCTTCCTTTGCACCCCCCAACACCCCGTCACCAGCCGTCACTGCTCACGTCACGTAAAAGTTCTCACATTTTCATCACTATTTGCATCATTAAGATCATTTTTTCCAAATAGAATAGTTTGGGCTATGAAAAGCCATGCTTAAAATAAGTCACATGTAAACATATTTACATGCATATTGTTGGAAGTGAATTTTGCCTTTTGAATAACATAATATCAATCCGAACTTCAAACGCTTATATCTCAAAACAGAGTTAAGAGCAGCTAGAAACTTTTCAAAGTAAGGTGTCGATTGTTCGTAAAATACAATTGTATACTGAACAATTACTTTCGATGGATTCGGCGGTAACTTTGTGTAAGCTCATTTTAATAAAATAGATTTTATCTAGGCATCTTTACTACTTTGCTGTCGCAAAGTTTGCTGAATTAATGTTAACTTAATGCGTACTCAAGCAAACTTTGCGATTGTAAGTCTGATGATGCTTCTGAAAGAAGCGAAACACGTCTCACAATCAGTTACACAATACGTGGAATAATCAAACTTATTTTTAATTTTATATCAAAATAACAATTGCTTTCCTTCAAGAATTCGCAAACAGCACTCAAATTTTGGCCATAACTAGAATTCCGACTTGAAAACATTCAAACTAATATATTATATGATTATTATAAGGTAAGCGTACTACTCATAGTGCAATTTAAACAAAATTATTTAGTAAAGCAACAAGTCAGCTGCATTCAGAATGCTTAAATAACATAACAGCAAAGTATTTACAAATGCCCGTCATAATATACGAGAAAACTCAAATGACATGGAGATTAAATCAAACAGTCATATTATAATGTGTCACGACATTTCAAGTATGACTTAAACAAACTTACGACCGGAATTCTCGAAACACTTGTTCAGATTTCGACAAATAAAATCATTTTCCGTGTTCCTTAAAATACTCTTACGTCATTATTGAATAAACATACGCAACGAAAATAGCTGGTGTAGAAGAAAAGCCAAAGAATAAAGATATCTTACTAGCGTGAATGAAGTAGGGATTCCAGTTGACTATTCGAATAATTCCGGATAATAAATATTGTGCGGTCCGTAGCGCAGTGTCAACGGCGTTGGCTTGCGTGCCCGTGTTCGATTCCCGGTACGAGCGGATTTTTTCAGTCGATAAATCTGTTCAAAGGCATGGGTGTTTGTGTTGTTGAAAATCCCTTCCCACCTTTCCGATCCTAAAGAGCGACGCATAGTGACAGCGATTAGCTAATCACTAGTCCTGTCCTAGTCCTCGTATCCTTTCCATCCCTACCCCGTGTCTTAGGTAAGCGACGCGAACCGGCAAGAGAATTTAGGCGAATCCAGTCAATTTAAAACGTAGTTGATCAAAGGTCTTATGTGCCATCGCTCGGCCAGACGCAATTAACGCTCTGGTGAGCTTGGACCGTTTCATATTTTCAAGCGATTCGCGTGCGCCATGAGTGCGCACTTGAGGCGACTTGCGACATATGCCGTCCTGACCGGACCGCTTCGCCTACATATGACACTTGCATGGGCGAGGACCGTTTGATATTTTAAAACTCTGCCGCTTTCAAAGCCGCGCCGGATCGCCTCGCCTAGATTCGCCCAGCTAAGGCGACCCGCTACTCTCTTCGAAAAATAGAGGTTGAGCAACTGAATAACAAACATTTCTCGTAGAAAAACATATATTGAGATAAACTCCGCGATGAAGCCATGTGATAAGTTGGGAGCGGACATGGATAAAAAAAATCGGCTGTTTTTTTATTTTCGAATATTTGATCAATCATGCAATACATTTTTTACTTACACTTAATATGTACTTATGTATGTCTTGTCAGAAATATTATTAAATAAAAAATATATACTTTCGAGTAAAGCCTACCTTTTAGCCAGCGTATTCAAAAAACAGTTTCAAAAATGAGTAGTAGTTTAAAAATCTTTGAAACTTATCGGTATTCATATAAATTAAAATTAATAACTGAATAAAATATGACTATTTTTTTGAAACAGCGTTAGATTGTAAAAAAAACGTTACATGTTTTAATACCATGTTAATAATTCGTTGCTCCTTCGTCTAAGACAGAGGTCCCAAAACTTTTCTGTCCCGTAGACCCCTTGCCGAGTTTTTCAGTTTCGGTAGAACCCCTAATATATATTTCCTAACAAATTTACTAACTTTAAATGTGTTTTTGAATCTGACACAGAGTTACTCATTTTGGTAAGGCTCACTGTAGATTAGAATGTTTTAATATGAAAAAAAGTATGTTCAGTATCACAGTTATACATTTATTCATTAAAACGACACAAAATGAAAATCTAGTAACATGTCTCAGAAATAAATACACAAACAGTGATTTGAATGGAAGGGATGAGTCTGATACTTTAATAGCAAAATTTCAATATTTGACTTAAATTTAGCCAGGTTTTAACTTAAATCAATCGTGGACGCCCGTTTACATCTAATAGACCCAATTTTTTTAAAATTAGATCTGCTGGTTAGAATCGACCCCCAGGTTTTCGATATAGACCACTTTGTTAATGATTGGTCTAAGATGATACTTCGAAAAGTGTCCAGTAAATAAACAATCATGGAATTTGATTGAAAATTGTTCTTTCCAAAAGTTATGTTGAGATGCATCGTCAAAATATGTATGTACATATGTATGTGTAACTGCTCACCACGAAAGCTTTTATCGACATTAATAGTTTTCAGGTTGGGGACCGCTGCTAGTAATGATATAATAACCTTTTTTATTCTCATATAATAATTCACCAGCTTAATAAATATCATTGCTTAAAATAATTCAATAATTTATTTAATTCTGAAAGTGATAAGTTGTAAATGACAGGTTGTACCATGTTTGTTTAATTTTTTGCGACATCGTCTTTATGATCGATTAACAACGTTTTGAGTTTTTAATTTTTATCATCCGCTCATTGATGTTTTGCAAATTATACATGGTGTTCAATTTTTACTAATACATGTATGTTATCGTGAGTGTTTAGATACGGTTAAACGGCGGGTAAATCTATATTATGTTTATCATAAATTAAAAAAAAAAAAACATTGAATACGGTCAATCATTCTCGATAAGACTTATGTAAAAACTCATTACGGTCAAAGTAAAGTATCTCAATATTATGAGCTAAGTTCACATATAACTAGAAACAAAAAAATGCTACATTTTTTGGTATCGGAAGGTTCAACATTCTTTGTACTGAAGCTACCTGCAAAGTCTTGAGCTTTTCTTTGAAGCATAGGAAAATTACAAACATTTCACTGGCCATATATATATTTAATACTATATCGTATTATATGAACCCTGAAAAATATGCCTAGATAGAGTGAATGTAAATTGTTTGTATTAGTTTCCTGGCTATGGTTTCTTTCTGAAACATAAAGGCTGAGCGGATCTTTTTTACTTATTTCACATATCATATTTAGAAATACAAACAAACAAAGCATTTGTGAATTTTTATTTATCGGCTTATTATCCTCCACATATGGATTCCTAATGTAGCACGTCTCAAAAAAGGGTAGCTGACTACTTGTTACTCGACCTCTCTTTTGAAGATAAAAGGATTGGGAGGAGGCTACTGGTTAGCTAATCACAATCCCTGAGCATAATTTAAGGGTTGAATATCAGATGGACGGATTGGGAATTTCAGACAACGCATTCATCCATATTGCCGGATAGAAATCAAACAATCTTACAACTAGAGTCAACGATGTTAATAACTTAATGTTACTCTTTACAAACAAAACAAATCGATTATCTTTATTACCTTTTATATTATAAATTGACATGTAAAATGGGGCCAGATTGGTGTGCCTAAAAATGACTGTTCTCAATTCTAAATAAGGTGTTATGACTGTTTTCCACCACATGTTGTCAATATATATAAAACTCACACAGTCAATGAATTATTTCTCATTATAAAATTTCATACAATTATTACAGATCGTATGCACTGCGGGAATCTGAGAGCCCGCCACGCTGGTCGTCGAACCTGATACACCAGACTCGCTCGTCAATCATCAATCATCCAGCTACATTATTAAGGTATTTAGAAACATTTTTTTTATTATACTTATTAAAAAAAGTTATAAGTACACTTCAAAGACCTTAGACATGCCTAATTGATGGCGATTATTCTGTTATATTTCTTTGGGCTGGGAAAATTTTACACGTTACATGATGGAGTATGAAAATATTTATGATTTTGTTTTGGTCATAGCTTTGAAGCTGTTGCAGATTCGTCAATAGGCTTGATTATCTTATAAAGTTTAGCTGACCATAATACAGGAAAATATACTGATTATAATAATGTTTAAATGCCGAATGGTTTACTTATATTGAACAGAAATGCAGAAGCAGATTAGAGAGGTAGATTGAATCAGCATTTACTAGATTAAGTTCCGTTGAAATGATTCAAAGAAACCCAGCGTAATTTGGTATGAACTGTCAATTCTTCGTGGAAAGACTGTACAGTTAAATAAATAAAACACTTTTTCTTTTTCCTCATATCCCTTTACAAGAACAACAACGCAAGTGACGATTGTAAAGTATTTTTTTCCAAACATACCATTGAAAAGGCTTGAATTGAACAATAATGCATGTGCCTCCTTTTAGTGGAAGATATTTTTTTTTAAATGTTGCATTGGATAAATAAACTTTTTTTATACTTTGACATCTGTAGTTAACTCAACAATCTCACAATTGACATTTGCATTATTATTCTGCCGGAGAAGCGATATATTTTTTTGCGGTTTCACGCGTGCATCGCGAGTGTTTTCATAAATAAAGTGTTCTGACTGATGAAGCTCGCTAAATTTATTTAGTGGTTGTACATTCTTTATTTTTTCTAAGAGAAGTATGCCTTTATTTATACACAAGTCAAAAATTTATTGCAATAGCAATAAATAAAATGAAATTAGATATAATAGGATTTGATTATAGCTAAGTAACTAAGGTGAATTCGGCGGTAGCTTTGTGAAAGCTCAATTAAATACAAAATTAAATTTATAACATTGTTATTTCACGTATTGTTTGTATTCATTCGTCCTGTAAATAGGAAAAATCCCATCCTCCATTTTGTAATTTTCAAAAAAAGAATTACATACAATCAGTCTTTACCTAAATCACTAGAGAGGAACTTTACGATAGTAGGTCTGAAGATGCTTCACAAAGAGGCGAAACACACGTAGATTAACAAAAGAAGTTTATTTTGTATTTACTATAATTTTCTGTTACTAAACATTTTTGTCTTATATTTACTATACGTATTTTTTCGATCTTTCTGTTTCGATACAATGTGGACGACTCATTGGTTGTTTCTGTAAGAGGCTTCAATTTACCGTAGATTTAGGCTCTGATGAGACTTCTTGGATGTACAATGTGAAGACTAAAATATATCGTAAATATTATAGTAAGCTAAATGTACCAGTAGCTGACCGTTTAAGAGAAAATTTCAACAAAAATAACGATTAAGGTTTAGCATTGTACCGAATGATGGCAAATCAAGTATACTCATATTGCATCATATGTCCTAATTAATATTATGTTACAAAAATTACGAAAGGCCTGCTTAAAAAAAGTTGTGTTAAATTATTTAAAGCCATGTTCCTGTTTCAGTAGTTGACCATCTGTCATATTGAAAAATCCAGTAGTTGACCATGTCTAATCGGGGGGCTTTATAGTGAACTTTCTGTCAGAGTTGCCTCAGGGCTTTCTGTCGCACCACTCTTGGTTGAATCAAGCAGCAATGGGTGGTTCAGGAACAAGGTACACACCGTTTCTAGATTGATCATTTAAGACATTTGAAATAATACACTTTCCTCACTAGGTGTTATTTTCAAATGGCCACCCTCACACGCCATTGGCTATATGGTGATGTGTTAGTGGCTCATTCCGATCACAGATGCCTTAACTTGTCTGAACTTTACAATTTATAGCAATCCCGCATCTGCATTTCTTATTTTGGGCCATTTTATTCTCAAAAGGTCAACTACTGGTACATGGTCAAATGCTGGTACCTTATAGTGAATCATAGCAATGGGTGGTTCAGGAACAAGGTACAAACCGTTTCTAGATTGATCACTTAAGAAATTTGAATTAATACACAATCCTCACTAGATGTTGTTTTCAAATGGCCACCCTGGCACTCCATTGGCTATATGGTGATGTGTTAGTGGCTCATACAACCACTTAACTTGTCTGAACTTTACAATTTAGAGCATTCCCGCATCTGCATTTCTTATTTTGGGCCATTTTATTCTCAAAAGGTCAACTACTGGTACATGGTCAACTACTAGTACATTTACCTTATATTTTATTATTTCAAGATACACTCTCAACAACTTTGCTTATTAAAATTCCAAAGCTGAATATTTCAATGTATCGCGTCAATAAGTGCGTTCGAAAAGCTTTTTAACATCGTTATAATAAATATATCGGATTGGTGCAATTATTATCGGAATTTCTTCGCGTATTCCACATATATATGGAAACCCATTACTCGAATTGCATTCACAGACGACAAAGAATCCCATGGACATTATTAGTGGACAAATTTACTATTATTATGTATAGGCAATCATTTCACATATTTTTAAGCATGATATTTATTTATTTTACCATTGTTCATCAGTGGTGCAAATATTTTATGTTTAAATAAATAACACAACATATTTTCTGTACTACTTTCACATAATAATATTATGTGAATATTAGGACCGGAATCGCTCATGATTAAATACATAAATACAAACAGGGATATTTATAACTAACTAGTATTGCTACCCGGCGTCGCTCGGACTAAGCGACCAATAATTATTTAATCTTATATCATTCGACATAATTATATCACAAAATCTAACATCCAAAATAGAGTTAAAATAAAATCACAAACTTTATTTAATTTGATGACAGCCCCATTCTCGCCCATTAAAATGTCCAAATTCAAGGAAAACATCTTATTTGCTGTCAAAGAAATGTCAAATAATACCTTCACGTAAATAATAAACATTATTATTAATAATAAAAGCCGGGAAAAGTTCTGTAGAAGACTAATTTATTACATTTTGGCATTTAGTCTTCGCCGATAAAAATTCAAACATATTTTCATTCATATTCGTTTTAATGGCAACTTGCAACAACAATGCAAAAGGGAATTACAGACCCACATACATACATACGCCGTTTCGGTTTTATATTTATAACTAATTAAGAAAGATAAGATAAGATTTTTTCAGCATATCCGAAAGGTAGGGAAAAAACCTGACAAAATTAAACCTTTTTTAGTCAGAGTCGCAGTCGTGTTTTTTTAACAACTTCACAGTCATTCTAGAAACCAATCCTACTGTGACAATAAATGAACGCCGCTTTTCTTCAATCCTTTCATCTCGAATGGCGATAATATGGCTACAATTTAAAAAAAAAAACATCATTAACATTTCGTTTTCTTCTCCGCCTTCTTGAATTTTCTCTTTTAGATAAATTCAACGAATAGAATAAAGCTAGTCTTAATTACTGAAATATTCATTCAATTGCTTTTTAAACGTTTTAATTGACATGTACGATCACTTAAGTAATTATCAATTAAATCAACTGCACAAAACGATAATTACTAAAGTTTTGATCATCCATAAATTTGCCCAACGGAATTTAACACGTGCAATTAAAGTTGGATTAAAAGTTTCTCGTGTACTTTGTTGAAATTAGATAGATGTTTTTATTGTTTAATTGATAATGGGGAAAGAAATTTAAAAAAATTGTCGCAACCACCTGTCTACATACCTCACTATACTGAAATCCTTTTCCCAATACCGGCTCATTAAATAATTTTGTTTTGTTTTTACGCAATTCTTTCATATAATTTTTAGTGTCGCGCCCAATAGTATTACCTTTCTAAATAAGACCGCAACTAATTTTCATTTAATTTTTTCACAATTTCCAGTGTTTCTCAAACTTTTTCATACAACGGTCCACTAAATCTAAAAAATAATCCGCGGCCCCATTTGACAAAAAACATATTTTGTGCGGCCCCCGGTTTGAGAAACACTGTATGTAATGTATTGTGTACCTTTACTACACCAGTATATATAGATTAGTACATGTATTTTTAGGACGTAAGCCGAAATAGCTATGTATAATACAATTTTGTAGACTAAAATATACTGTTATTTTTTTACCGTATTATTTATATTTAACTAGTATTGCTACCCGGCTTCGCTCGGACCAGTTTGGGGTTATGTTCACCTCGGCGCGTAAATTCAGACGGACCAAGTTGCAACAACTTTTACCAAAATTCAAAAGTCTAGGTTAATTAAAATGGAATTAAAATGAACATTTCAGACTGGCATTGACATTTCACAGCCCATTTCATATATTGACAGCCCCATTCTCGCCCATTAAAATGTCCAAATTCAAGGAAAACATCTAATTTGCTGTCAAAACCTTCACGTAAATAATAAACATTATAATAATAAAAGCCGGGAAAAGTCAGTAGAAGACTAATTTATTACATTTTGACTAAATGTCTTCGCCGATAAAAATTCAAACATATTTTCATTCATATTCGTTTTTATGGCAACTTAATGACCAACAATGAAAAAGGGAATTACATACCCACAGACATACATACGCCGTTTCGGTTTTATATATAAGATTGTAAATACATAAATGGAAAGTAATAGTCAAAGTATGTATAATAAAGATAAATGTCTTCAGGTAAATTTAGTATGCATTCTTGTTGAATCAAAGAAAAACAACAGCTCCTCAATCAGAATACGATTCCAAATAATTAAATTAATCGATTAATGATGGGTATACAATTTTTATCAATAAGCGCAATGTCAAAATAACATCAGTGCTCAAAAAACATAACATGGTAATTTTCGGCATGAAGTGAAACTCGTGCATGACCATTGCTCTCAATTCGGTTCCGTTTTTCTTCCATAGTATACCAGGCGGCTGCTGCCCGCCTGTTTAGTTCGCCGATGTACGTCACAAGAGCAAAAACGGCGACCACTTGGAAAAGGCCACGAAAATCAAATACAAAGAAATGTACTATTTACGACTCTGCTCTTATTTGGATCTAACAATAAATAAACACTTTCGACAGTTTTGGAGCGATCGATTGTGCGTAAAATAAAATATATTTTTCTCCATGTACTCTCCCAACTTGGAGCATATAGACTCCTCGCGGAGTTTATCTGAACATATTTTTTCAACGGGAACTACTTGCTACACAGTTGCCTAACCTGTCTTGTTCGAAGAAAGTATGAATTGAAAGGATACGAGAACTAAAGATTAGCTAATAGCTCTTGCTATGCGCTACTTTTTGGGATGAGAAAGGTGGGTGGGAAGGAGTTTTTAACAACACAAACACCCATTGCCTAGCAATAGAAATGATTAATCCTGCTGAAAACATCTGATCGTACAGGGACTCGAGCCTGAGCTGTCCGCCACGGAAGCCAACGACGATGACCACTGCACCAGGTACCAGGCTGGATATAATATTTTATTTTACTAAAAATAATAAAACATTATAGTAGTACTTTTTCCACATAAAATTCATTGGATCAGGACCGGTTTCACTCATGTAAAAAATGTTTTTTTATTTTTTTATAATGCCATTCCACCAAGTATTGACAGTGAACACCTTAAACTTGATTTTATTTTACGTTATTTAAAGTGTATTTCGGGTCCGGGGTTGAGTGAGAACGTCGTTGGCTATAGCTGCAAAGCGCACGGTTTTTCAATCGAATCATTGATTTCAGCTCGGAGACATGGACGTCTACAATACCCTGCCATTAGATGAAGTACGGGACGCAGTGAAAGCGATTAGCCATCCACTATTACTGTCCTTGTCCAATCCTTTCGAAAACGAGATGTTGACTAACTGATTAACAAGCAGTTCTCATCGAAACTTTTTTGTATCTCCACGTATTTTTTACGTAAACTAATTGCTATTCAGTCGCTCAACTTGTATTTCGTACTAAGTAAGGATGCGTCAAGGAAAGCATACGACGTTAGATACTAACTATTTATTTAATAAATCATATTTAGCTATTCATAAAAAACTTTACTAAATTTATTGAACTATTACTCGTACGTGTTACAAAAAGTAGTGACGTAATCATGGAACATAGACGTAACAGAACAATGTACATGTAACGAAGTTTAGCTTTACAAATTTTCGTTACCATCATTATTTGCCGGTAACACGTCTTGTTAACCGGCCATCTTAATCGTCTAACTAGGTGATGCTGAGTTCACAGTATGATGTTCAAATTTTATATCAGTACCAAATCAATGCTATTTAATTATTCAACAACTCAAACACCTGTTGCTATCAATTGACATGACTGAATTAAGGCGTTTATTTTGCCTTGAATTTTATTTTATATATGTAGTAGCTCCCAATTCTAAGCATTAGACTTTTTAGCTTTTTCAGTTTGCAGTCTTCTTAACCGTATCTTATTATCCATAAACTTTCTGAAGTCGATAGTTGCGCAATGACAAATTAGATATCGATTGAATTGACATTTACTTGGTAGAACTCCATTATAATACGGTGAAAAAAATATTTATGTATTTTTTTTTTTATTTTATAAAAAAAAAATTGGCATTACAGCTTACGCCAATGCGCGAAATATTCTTAATTATGAAAGTCATACGAGATTAACTCAATGATAAGTAATAAATCAGTTGTGCACAAAATCAACGATAAATAACATACACCCAGCCCAAGATCTCTTTTTTTCAATTGAAAAAATCTGACCTTGCCGGGAATTGAACCCGGGTCTCCAGATCGCTAGGACAAAGCTCTTGCCACTAGACCACAGGGACCGACAAATTTTATTATTATTTAATTCTACAAAAACTATTTTATATATTTGTTGGTAGCTATTTCGGGTTACGTCATCGTCAGAACTACTACTAGTTCTTAATTAATATTATCTGCTCAGAATTACTTCTGACGATGGCGTAAGCCGAAATACCTATCAACAAATACATAAAATAGTTTCTGTAGAATTAAAGTACATTGAAATTTTTTTCACCATATTATTAAAGTGGATATGTTATTAAGAGTATGTAGATTTAATTATTAATATTTTTAATCGTTATTAAAAAAAAATGTTAGGTACAGTTTAACAATAATAGAGCTTATTGATTTGATTATGTTAAAACAATCAAATCAAATTGGCTTAATTATTTTACAAATGAAGTTTTTGGCTTGCAACTACCATTTGCTCCCCGTGATATTACACCACTTAACGTTAATTCGGTTCTTTAGTTATTTATTTCATACAAAATCCAAATTGATAACGGTTTTGTTAATAACTAACAAAACCACCATTACCCTCGAAATTGTTTCACCGTATTCCGCCGGCCTACGGGCTATATTCAATTTAAAACCAGGAAACCGAAATTGACTTTCGGATAAACCTATTATGGTAAATTTATGCAACAAATTTCGGCAACCGCATAAAGTATTACGTTTTGTTAACTAAAGCCCCGTGCAAAAATGCTGCCCTGGCTGTAATAACAAGTGCTGCGAATGTTGTTCTCCTGATTGAGAGTTATACACTTAAAAATGTATTTATTCCTTTCCGAGGAATCTCAATTGTATGTGCGTTGCATGGGTGGAATTTTTATTGCCAAATACCGTAGTTGTTTTAATTTTTGGTTTGTTTTATTTGCAACGAATGTTCTGAATACAGAATATTTCCCATAGTTTAAAAATCAAACCAATATCGATTTTTTTTTAATTAAACTAATTTATTTATAATATAAAATAACTTATTCCGCGTATTCCGTTACTAACCGTGAAACATGTTTCGCTTCTTAACCCAGCCCCTATCTGATTGATTGCATCTCATTAGTTAACATTTTGTAATGCTTACGACATTAGTAGTATAACTATTTGTTTGCTTTGTTTTGATTCTATATTCTCTTTGCTTCCCGTAAAAAGGAAAAATCTTAAACTCCATTTTGTAATCTTATCATTTTAAAATATTAGAATCAATCTTGCTTCATACTTAAGCAAACTTTGTGATAGTCCGAAGATGCTTCTGAAAGAGGCGAAACACGTGTCACAGCTAGTAGAACAATACGTGGAATAATCAAAGTTATTTTATATTAAAATGAACTTCCACAAAATAACTGCCGAATCCATCGTTAGTGTTTATATATTTATTTTATTAAATTACAATAAATAACGAGAATATTATGACGGTTCGTTGGAGTCGTAGAAAAGTTATTATGCCGCGAGGATATAATCGAATTCCATCAAATTAATAATCGAAATCTCTTGAAAGTGACAAGAAATTAAATTTTAATCTTATAAATGCGGTATTTTTTTTTAAACACTACTTGTTTTTTATTTCAACAGATGTTTAGTAAAGTTGATGACTGATTTCGATCATCGCGAACATTTTCAGCTGATCAATTATCGTGAACTACGTCTGTATAGTGCGTATTTATTACAAAAATAAATGCCTTTCTACCAAGATCAAACAGTTAACGCATTCAAAGTGAATACTAATAAAACCAAACATATATTATACATTACTATGTTTAACCTATTATGAAAAATTTTATTCTGGGATTCAAAACTTTGATCACGGTGATCTGAATACTAGAGTAAGTGGCGATTCTACTTTCCTAGCTTTTATAGTGTATATGGAGAAGTGGAAGCATTTAATTCTCTTCGTATCACTCACTGTAAGCGAATAATTCATGACTGAATTGGTTTGCTACCATGTTCACAGGATAATTACGTCTGGGCTCGTTTAAATCAGCGATTTCCAACATAAATCGTTTGGTGGGCCATATACAATATTACTATTATTTAGCGAGCCACAAACATATAAAACTATTCAAAATATGTATAACTTCATAATTGTCGTGACCCTTTTTATAATAAAAACAAACAAATGCAAATCAAAATATTTTATTGCTTGTTTATAAATTAGTCGTAAATGTGGTCGAGTGGTGCTCATATGCTTGATGTCTGGTATTCTTTTGAACCCATCGATCTTTGAGCAAATGAATGGACATATCCACTAGCCCTGTTTTAAATTTATCTTTTTCCATTTCTTCGACGAATGTGAGCAACTGAAGAACAAGCAGATATTGAAGAAAAGTTTCTGTTGGGACTATTTCATCGAATGTCCATAATATGGTCTTCATTGGGAACAGACATGACTAATGTTATATAAATTTGCCAAATTCACATAAGATGGTTAGTTTTTAAATTGAATTTATAGCAAAATAAACAATCTCCACAGACAATCATCGAATGGGTCACGTGTTGCACAGAGCTGGTTTAAATCGACTGCCAGACAAAATCACCATTACACATTACAATGTTACATCCAATTCAACACAGTAGTGACCAACGTATTCTTGTCGACATGGATTCTTCATAAATACATTCAGGTTTATACATGTATACAACCTTTTTATGTACAGTTAGCATTTGATTTCATTCTGACTCGTTATTATTCACCTATATAAAATTTGCATGAAATTTTTGATAACTATTTTGTTATAGAAAATGGATTTTATATAACTTTGTTAGATCAATGTAAGCAAAAAAAAAAGAAAGGATCTTTTACAACAAAACAAAGATTCACTATACTATCAATAAATCTTTAACATAGAGAATAGAAGTTTTCTCTTTTTAATTGTACAATACTATTTTGTTGTTTCCTTACAATTAACACTATCACTGAGTTGTCGATGAGCAGTAAAAATTTTGATGTAATCATTCACCGATTACGACTGTAATAAAATATTCTACAACCTACAAATTATACACGCAAGGTGACGAGAGTCATAACAATCCACAGAGAGTGTGCTATGCAATAGCTTTATCAAAAAGCTCTATAACACTAAAGTCTTGTTTTGATGCTATGAATAGAGATATTATATTCGATTGATACTTGTCCTTGATATAAGATGTCCGCAGTCAGTATTGACAATGTTAATAATAATGAGTATCATCGACCTCATTAGTTTAAATAATAAGTAATAATTAAAGTGGTATTAATAACAAATATTCATTATTAAATATATTTTCTAGCAAGTGGAATATTTTCGCAAAACATGACATGACGTCAAGACAATTTGACAAGCAAGTCTTCTGTAGAATTATCGTTGCATGATATCAATCTGTTAGATTAGAGGAGAGGTAGACCACGTGCTGATTTTTCAGTTTTGGGTAGACCCTCTGTTTTTCTTAATATTAAAAACAAACGTGGAAAAAACGGCAATCACAATTCACTCATCGCAAGCATAAATAAATATTAATCATACATATTTTAAATGTAATGTAAGAAAATATTACGCAATAACCTAAATACTATCTGTGTTAGGGGGATCATCCAAAATTTTGTAAATATGTAAATATAAGAAAATATTACGCAATAAGCTACATACTATAGGAACTATCTGTGCTAGTGGATTATCCAAAATTTTGGTGACGGCCTGCCTTGATGGGATTCAGTTTCGTAGTCTCCCATTCACATATCGTGCACCACCAATTCTTGTGTTGAGCCTTGTGGGTCGATATAGACCTCACCCCGTTGGAATCAATTTGGCCTTAAATTAAAAATGAATAACCAATCAATCAATGGAGTCGGAGTCGGAGTCGTCGCGGCGATTTGGCCGGAGTCGTACTCGGAGTCGGAAATTTACAAAAGTTTGAACTTTTTATTTTTGCACATATGTAAAATTTGGCCATTGGCCGGATTGGTAGGGTTGATTTTCAATTGAATACACATAAATAGGAAAATTGGGCAAAAAAAAGTGACGATGTTAAACTTTTTTAGTTGGAGTCGTGTTTTTGGTAAATGCTGGAGTCGGAGTTGAACTTTTTTGTACCAACTCCACAGCCCTGATATATACTGTTTAAGACCGTACATCTTCCAATCTGTTCTAACATTCTAATTTAATAGTGTTCTAATAAATTTTCATACAATATAATTTCTGTATCACTAAAATACATTGCTTTTTTTCACCGTGTTATAAATGGAGTTTTACCAAGTAGATGCCAATACAATCGACACAATCCTACAGTGACTATTTAGTCCGAAAACAAATAAACAACCTCAATAAAAAAAAACAAATACCCATCAGTAGTTTTGTTAATCTAAAATTGATGCCAAATATCAAACAAATAAGCGCCACTCTCTCAAAAGCCCGCAGTAAATATTACGATTCAAACGGTTGGCGCCAGAGGTCAGTTGAGGAATTTATGGTAACACCAAAAAAAAATACAAACAAACGAGCGCCAAGTGCAAAACATCTGTTTATTTATATATACTTTCACTCGCTTACTTTTTTATTAGCTGTTGATAGGTCTGCGCCATTTGAAATTCGTTTCTTTTTATTCGATAATATAACAATAGGTATTTGGCCACCTTGATTTATATAGATATTATTATTTGCGTTATAAAAAAAATAGTACACTGTATAATAAATTGAAAACGGTTGTTTTCTTAATGTCACATAGAGACTCCAATTCGAATATCGAATACTCGATAGTCAAGAATACTCGTCCATTTTTCGAATAATACGTTATTTATTAAAGAAGATTTTTGTCCAAATTGTATTTATTAATTTAAAAAAATATTAATATAATGTTTAACGTTGCGTTTAACTGCGTCTTTTGGATTTGTTCATGGACGCGTGGATTTTAAAACAAAGCTTAACCAATCTAAAAAAATTGAGACGTTTAATTCTCTATTATATGTTTCACAAATTGAAATAAATGTACATAGTGAAATAAAATAAGCCTATTTACTTATCTATCATCTATTTATATAAACAAATTTGAATTAATAATTTATATATCGGTACATCTGAAACTACTCGAGTATACTCGAGTACTCGTTATTTTAAAATTGTACTACTCGATACTCGAGTATTTGAGATGTCGAGTAATTGGAGTCTCTAGTGTCACATCATACACAGTCATACATTGTGATACAACCATGTCCACTCCCAGCTTGGAGCATATGGATTCCTCTCAACATGTTTTTCTACGAGAACTGCTTGTTACTCAGTTGCTACACATCTCTTTTTTGAAGAGGGTGAGGATGGAAAGGAATACGAGAACTAGGACGGGACTAGTCGTCAGCTAATCGCTATCACTATGCGTCGCTCATTAGGATAATAAAGGTGGGAAGGGATTTTTAACAGCACAAACACCCATTGCATCTGAGGAGGATCGATTTATCGACTGAAAAATCGATTTATCGATCCCGGGCGGTCCCACACGGTAGCCAAAGACGTTGAGCACTGCACCACTGACCGGGCTAACAAACTTATACTTACATACTATAGCTTGAAGTTTTTTTCTGGTTTCAAAGTAAGTTCTATCGGGATTCTGTCATCACACTAACATAAGCTTGAAGCTCTGAGTGAACAATTCTATACATTTTTGTTTCCATTGATATATGAAGGTATGAAAGTTAGTAATGTGTTCATTTTCTCCTACTTACTCTTACAACAACTCTGAAAAATATTAAGTAAGCAATTAGTAAACTACTTGTCTTTTCTTTGACCCAGCTTTACCTTCTTTGAAAGAAGCCTTGAGAGGTGGACAAATTCGACAACAAATCTTGTGTATTTTTATTTTCAAATATAAAAAAAATCTATAAAAAATGTATTATTTGTTTGTATCCGCACATGAGCATTATCGTCCTGTGCTATGTCATGTATTGTCGAATTAATTTTAAAATAAATAAATCACTGGGTAAATAATACAATTTTTAACTTTCGTAGAAAACAACAGAAATATCAGCAATGTTGTTCTCTAATGTTTAATTCGTAACAGATGGTTACTTACTACACGATCAAAACATACACCGGATATAGGGAAAATCTGTGAATACTGTTCAGGGTTTAGCTCTTCATCGTGCGTTGATGTCGATGTTGAAATAGACTCTTTATTACCAACATCTTCACTTTTAAGGTGTTCACTGTCAATACTTGGTGGAATGGAATTATAATAAAAATAATTAAACATTTTTAGTACTTATTCCACTTAAAACTGCTCATGGCGAGCATAGTCAACTGATAGTAGAAATACAACGAAACAGTGATATTTATACAAAAGTTAAGTAAGAATTACAAGGTATGACACACAATTGGTATCACAACTAACCAAATAAATTAAAGCAAAATACAAGAAAACTAAACTATAATTAAAATGTTGAAGACCTCTTAGCAGTGCAAGCTTTTACATCAAAAATCAATTAAGTATGAATAATCATTAACATAACTTTAGTTCAATTCGATAGCTTTATTTCGATTGCACTGAAAGAGCGGTATAATTTTAATAAAAACAGATATTTTTGGAATTATCATATACAATTCTACTCGTGGGGCTTAACCGATTTATTTGCCATATAAAATTTGTGATTTTGAAGACATAGCCGACAGTGAATACGTTATCAGTCGATATCCTGGTGTGCCAATTCACACGCTAGCGCACTACGTCGCTGATAGTGCATGCGTGGGAGAGAAATAAAAATCTGGTAATCAAATTGTTATTTCAAGTGCATGTGATGTGATGTGATGAACAGTGACGTAGTCAAAGTAAGCATACAGATTTTTTTTTATCAAACTTCTTTTTATTATTCAAATATAATCTTTTATAAATAATGACCTTATGAGTTTGTCATTTTGATTATGTAATAAATCATGTTTATTTACATATCATTTTCTTCTAAAATGAGTGGTGATATATATTATATATATACATACATTACTTCCACTTATTCTTCTGATTCATTCAAGCTTATTTTTGCAATGAAATCTAGAAAATAAAAAAATACATAATTATGTACTATTACACTATTAGTAACCGTAAATTAAAAATCCAGTGCTAAAATAGCGGCGTGGTAATAACTGGCGTTAAATCACAAAAAAAAATCTCGCTATTGCTGCAAATCTATTTGAGCATTGCAGAAAATGCACCTCCTCCGTGTCATCGGCTGACTGAGAAACGTGATATTTTGAAATTGCTTGAATATAAATGGGGGATCAGTGCACCTTTGCACTATCACAAAAGCCGTCCCTGGGTATAATAAATGCAATATTTCTAGTTTAACAAAATACTTATTTATAAAAAAAAAATGAATATAGAAATGAAATAGAATAGTTTCAAATTTATGAGTGTATCATCGTTTCGTTAAAAATATGTTTCGTAATGAAATTGTAAGTGTTTAAAAATATGGTATTAAATTTGTCTTTGAATAAAAGACAACTAATGTCGATCTGGTTTAGATTTATAGCATACTTGGATAAAAAAATATATCATCATATTAAAGATGTCGCTTACCTTGTTATATTTTAATTACAAAAATAGTTAACATCCCTGATTTTATATATATTACACTGTCACTACTTGTTCCTCTTGTTGTATAACCAGCTACATCTGCATTTCAAAATAATGAGCCAGTCAAGGTGTTTGCTATGAGAATTCTTCACTTCACAGTGTTTGACTTAGCATGACAAGTGTCTAGTTCTCCTTGTATTGAAGCCGATTTTACACTTCAGCATCTCAGTCACGTACCAGTTGCCTCGCGCAACATGCATTTTGATAGTCTTCCACTGATGAGTATGTTAATTCGCTGAATTAATATCCTCGGCGCACTGGAAAGATAAATTTATCGATTATACTGTCGGCAAAGTGGAAAAGAACTAGATTACAGGTACGAGTACAGAAAAATAGGTGTGAGGACAAAGTGGTATTTATATAAATATTTAAGATCTGTATAAATCAAAACGGTAGTGTTTGCTTGAAATTTATTTGTATGTGTCTCATTTATTCCATCTGCAACATTGACGTGTTTTCAATCGTGGTGGCTCTCAGTGTGGAGCCAACAGAAATATTTTTACGAATTTAAGTTGTTATTCAATCACCCAACAGCCAATGTCTCATGCGAGGTTAGCTCGCACTCTTATAGATGATGAATTTAACGACCTGACAAATATATATCAAAAAGGTCCCACGAAATAGAGAAGCATAAATTAATAAAACATATTATTAATATTTATTACTCAACTCATTTCCTGCTAATGTGGCATCCTAATGAAACACTTCAACAGAGGTTGCTCGTTGATTGAAATTATGCCGCGCATTCTTTTGATTGGCCTGCTCAGTCTTTGAATTTTCCACGCAGTGATTCTCTCGGCTTAGAGTGAAGATTTCCAACAGCTTTTTTCTTTAGATAGTGGTTAATAGTAATAGGAAATTACTAGAATTTAGATAATCACTGTCGCTAAGATCTGTTTTAGAAGCGTAAAGGTGGGAAGAAATACAATCATCACGGACATAAAAACCTTTAGATACAAATTCATTATTCAATTTATGAAAGTGAGCGTACGTAGATACGAGCCCCTTTAAAACAACAATTAAATAAAATGAACAATCAAAAGCGTTTGAAAACTCGCCTACAAGATCGACATGATTTTTTCACTGCAATCCATCATTCATTTCAATGAACTGAAGAAAAATATACTATTCACTTTTCAAAAGTATGTAATATATTTAATGATATTTATATCAAATAACAATTTTAGACATTATACTTTCAATATTATCGTGCATCACATGAAGTGAACCCCCAAGAATGTTCATAATTATTGTACATGCGCTCGAGTTTGTTTATAATGTCATTATCATAATTTGATACCGTAAAAACCTCCCAAAAGCTGTGATTAAATAATTTTAAATATAATTTGATGGCTGCAGATGTAATTTAAATAAATTTGAAAGTGTACTTGGACATGAAAGCTCGGCAAATTGTTGCATACAAAATGACTCGTCAAATAGTCGATAATACCCTTGCATGTGGAAAAATTATCGATTGGCGAATAATTGTTATGTATAAAAATGATAATATTTCCATTTGCATTTTTATAAGACGGGAGGCAAGATGCCAACATAATTATAGAACTTTAAATGTAAATGTATCGTACAGCAACAAGATCAAATTATTACAAACATAAAATTTACATTGAATCGATGATGGTTTTACAATATTCTGTTGAAGAATTACTTCCATATGACATACTTCGATGATTGCACCATATATTGTGAACAAAAGGTTTTATTCGTGTGAAATTCTATGATCAGAAGATGGATCATGCAGTTCCTTGTCAAATTCAATAGTCAGGGATAGATATTCTACTGGCTGAGCTACATGGTTGACGTGGTGCAAGCGTTTCCAGAGCTTTAATGTTAGTTGTTTCTTCTCTGACAGTATAATATAAACGGTATGATAAATGCACACCAATACAATGAAACGCGTGCAAGTGTGTTATATATAATATTTATTGTGAATTGTTTCTACCCTCTTCGGGAAATAGCCTTACGATCGCATAAGAATGTCATTGATGTAGAAAAACAGTTTCATTCGCGTGTCGCGTCTTAACAATGACACGCACACACTCACTCGACGAAGGGTGATATACGCAGTTCAAAAACATTCAGGCCATTCATTTTTTGAGGTGGATTATTCGGTATTTGTGTAAATACTTTCAGGAAATTAAACTGCAATTATACTAAATTTCGATTTCAACTTCAATTAGCTAAAGCCACTTCTATGAGTATTTATAATTTCCGTTATATATTTATGCTTTAAATAACTATAAAATCACCATCTTTACATAGTGTGTAATGACTGCACATCACCGAAGCAGGTTTTTTTAAAGTATCGTAAGGGAAAGGTTAGGAATAACATCGTCGTTGCTTTATCATATGCTAAACATTCATCGATAATTGATCAGTATACTGTTTTCATAAAATGATTTATATTTAAGTGCGGAAGTTAAGGAAAATGTGTCTCGCTTTCTGTGGTAGCGCATTTCTCACTCAATCGTTATTTGCTTCTTTATACATTTACCACTCCAAGAATGTATGCACAATAATTACTATCAATCACCTGCATAAGAACTTGTTTGTAAAGTAGCATCGTAACAATTTTATCGAGATGCAATAATTAATTGCCTCGAGTAAGATTAAGAGCTTTACAATATCAGAGAGCAAATAATTTGAAAAGCGAAAACATGCGTGGGTTTTGTGTGTTTTCATTTTCACGATAAACAACGCAACAATCATTTAATATAATGTTATTCAAGTCAGAACATGCATTGTAATAAAGGTAATATTACAATTGAACAGTTGTGAGTAACAATTTAACCAGGAACTAATTTCTATTATATATTATCGAAGAAAAGAAACAAGTTTCATTGCCAATTGCCACAGTGTAGATGTCATGATAGACTTTGTAAAAGTATGAAAATGACGCAGTTTTAGATTTACTCAGTATATTATATATATTAAACCGAAACGGCGTATGTATGTCTGTGGGTCTGAATTGATTTTATGCAAGAGTTACTGACCTTCTATTAGAAACAAACACAAGAAAAATCTTTTCATGATGCACAGTATTCACAAATTCTATTTCTAATGATGTTTGAATGGTTGAAAGTTGTGAAAATACTGCTTATATATAAATTACTGTAATAAAAGAAATAATGATAGTTAATTTGGTGAAAATGACAGTCAAATTGACAAAAAAATATTCCCCTCCATCCATTCAACTCCACAATACAATGATTATATTGATGTTGTAATGCAGTGGTGTGACAAAAATGTTTTTTTTGTCAATAATTATAGCATTTAAACTTAGTGGTATTAATTTTATTTGTATAAACTTATATATAAAACCGAAACGGCGTATGTATGTCTGTGGGTCTGTAATTCCCTTTTACATTGTTGGTCATTAAGTTGCCATAAAAACGAATATGAAAGAAAATATGTTTGAATTTTTATCGGCGAAGACATTTAGTCAAAATGTAATAAATTAGTCTTCTACTGAACTTTTCCCGGCTTCTATTATTAATAATAATGTTTATTATTTACGTGAAGGTATTATTTGACATTTCTTTGACAGCAAATTAGATTTTTTCCTTGAATTTGGACAATTTAATGGGCGAGAATGGGGCTGTCAATATATGAAAGGGGCTGTGAAATGTCAATGCCAGTCTGAAACGTTCATTCTAATTGACCTAGACTTTTGAATTTTGAAAAAAGTTGTTTCAACTTGGCCCGTCTGAATTTACGCGCCGAGATGAAGCAATACTAGTTATTTATAAAACAAAATGATTAGGTAACATATAAATATGTATCAAGCTCTTCATTTTTAAACACTGCATCTGTAATTTTTAGACAGTTGTTTGTACTGGAAAAAACGAGACACTTCACACCTAACCTAACCTATTATATTTCAATGTCTTTTCTTAAAATTCATTGGTGTACGTCTTAATAAACATTGTGTCATTCCGTTGCAATTAATACATTTTCGATTTATAATTATAAAATTTACTTTTTGAGTAACTAAGCCACCAATCTTCATCTCTACGAGAAATGATATAAGATTATACATATATATATATATGTACATACCATATTAGTTTTTTCATATTGTTTGAATACTTTGAATCGTTTGAAATTTGTAATTTTCCATGAGTTTTTTTGAATCTCTCATAATTAATTATACACTTGAAATGCCTGAAGATGCCGAAAGGAGAAACCCCTGGTCGTTATCGACAAACCTCATGGAAAATTATAAAATTCAAACGATTCAAATTTGATATTTAAATATCATCAAGCACGTTCAGGTGAAATCATAAATTATTATGTTGTGCTGACTCAGAATGTCTTCCCACCCTTCTTTTCCTATAAGCGGAGCTCATCGAAAGAGTAGGAAAAGCCTAGTGGTAAGTTTGTCGCTTTCGATATATCCCGCTCATATATAGAATCGTTTGTTTAAACATAAACACCCATAGTCAACAAACACCCATGCCTTCAAACAGAGCCAACTGAAAAAAATCTCCATGCTCGTACTGGGATTCGAACCCATGAGGTACATCACGGAAGCCAACGAATTTCACCACTGCACCACAAACCCGACAAATATGCTTACAATATACAAATGTAAATGCAATGTTTTCAATATCATCGCAAAGTTCTTCACTCGAGCGCAATGAAAAAAATAACATCACATACATTTGCGGTTGTAATAAATTTGTTACAATCCTATCAACGCAATGGAAAAAAAGTTTCTGTACTTTTTATGAATATTCAGGGATGACACAAAATATAAATAAGTTTTATTTAATACATGAGCTTTTTTGAAGGATTCTTGTTGCATCATCTCAGTTGTGAAATAGTAAGTCGCTTAATAGAGATATACACAAATTGGCGAAACAAATAAGCGGATTCTTCAAACACTATTTCGATTTCACTATTTCTATTATTCTTTCAAAGACAATTAAGTAAGTCATTGATAATAGAAAAAAAAAACATACATATCCATTCGTGTTTCTACTTACTTACGACCCGAGGTTCGTTTTTTTGTATTTTCAGCATTAAAGTGCACGGATGAAATCGAACTGATTTTAATAGTAAAGATCCATTAAGCAACTTCATTCGATTCCACATGATGCAGATAATATTCGTATGCTGAAGAAAATACTTCATTTTGACAGCTAAAAATACATTATGGTACATATTTATAACATTTACCTCTACATTCATTATAGGCGCTGTATTTTAAATTGAACTAAAACTAATTAAACACGTTCATTAATTTAATTATGAAACCAATCTGTAACCATTTGCACTGTACTAATATACTAAAATAAAATAAATGAACATCAACTACAAACTGTTACTGACGAAAAATATTCGAAAATGGAATATTTATTGAAGTTAACAATTACGGATAAATTTTCGGCGATTTCTGCAAATATAAAAATTTCAAAAAAGGAACGTTGCTTTGTTTAAAGAATATAATATAATATTATTATGTTATTTATTCGCTTATTCAAGTGGCTGCCCTGTTATCTTGTAGATGTTTAACTATAGACAGGAATTTGACCAGATCAGACATGATTTAATTTGGTTACATAGCCGGTAATGAAAACCGCTTTGTCGATAAGTGACCGAACTGAATTGCCGACGACACGATCGGAATTTTCAAAAAAAGAATACACGCCACACATTTCGGCCGTTAACGGTTGTCAAAGTACGTGATTGTCTTATTCAATGAACGTTTTCGGCCGATCGCTCGTCTTCAGTTTAAATTTATACTTAATAATAAAACAATTTGGTCAAACCACCATAACTACACGCTAATTATAATCATCTTTAAAATGATGCTCTCTTGCGCTATATGGGATCATGAAATATTTTACCATACATGAAGTTAGACAATATAGTGATTGAATTTGCATTCACTTAGTAGAACTCCATTAAAACATGGTTAAAAAATAACAATGTATTTTAGTTCTACAAAAATTATATAATATATAGTTCACTGTCAATACTTGGTGGAAAGCATTATGATAAAAAAATAATAGCACATTTTTTGTACTTATTCCACATTTATTGTACTTATTACAGATTTATCAAGACCAAGGCCAGTTTCGCTCATCGCGAATATTATCAACTGATCACCAGTTAGGGTTGATTGATATTTCGGCTTACGCCCTCGTCAGAACTAAGTATTTTTAAACATAGATTTACTTATCTATATATACTGGTATAGAAAAAGCACATAATACATCTTCTCATCTATTGTCATATTTATACTACATTATTTCAATATAAAATTAGCAGGAATTTGGAAAACCAGTAATTTTGCCCTAGCTCTATTAATGTATCTCCTCTCTATTATAAGAAAATTGACAGGTTGAGCAACATGAGCGACTTACAAAAAGCTCACATACAAACTTCTTCTCAAATAAACTGCATTATAAATCTGCTCCAAATTGGAAAAGACTCGCAATTCAGACAATACTCTTAAATATGTGCCAAGTAGTGGCCCCCTCGCTTGACAATTTAAAGCCAAATAATTTATCGGCGATTCTGACAGCGTAACTGTAAGCCCGCCATCACGTATGGTTCGCGCGGCATTTTGTGCGGTCCTACGATCACGGTAATACGATTTACGGCTGCATGACAATTAATTGAAACGAATCACTGGCGACGAAAGTAGGTGACATTTCACACTCATTGAATTTGTCGCGGCCATTCTCGAATCCAACATGATTATATCGTCACAATTGAGAGGTACAACATTTTCACAGGAAATACCTCAACAAATGGTCGACGGATCTTTTATCCCGGTTTTTAGCGCTGTATAACTCCGAAGAATGGCAACGGTTAAAGCTACAAGTCAAAGGGAAATTTTCCGTACTGTATTATCAATGAATACTTTTCGTATTCGATTCTGTTGACTCCATTCAGAACATTGTTGATTTAATCTAAATATGATTTTTTCTGCCGAATCAGCTCTACGCTAAATTTTTAATCCCGTAGCAAGTGACAGAGATTCTCATCGAATATTCTATTATTTGATTAATTATTCATATATTAATCGTTGGTTAACAGTATAATTTATATTTATATGTATATTTATTGGCCCCTTATACATCTTTTACTATTTTTCAGGAGAGCCATAAAAGTTTTCACCAGTAATCAATTTTAAATTCTTTTCACTGTCTTTAAAGGCGATGCTTTGGCTTTGATTTGTTTGTTAAATATAAAATAGTATTATATTCTAATGTGTTACTTTTAAGGGGTACACTGTCAATACTTGGTGGAATGGGATTATAGATAGCACAAAAGATTTGTTGCGATCAGGACCGGTTACTCTCATCGAAAGCATTATCAAATGTGTGTTGTTTAAAGGTTAATTGGAGCTATGAGCAATAAAGTGATTTTCAAATGTGTTGAAATATCATCGTATCTAGTTCTCTTATTGATATGACTTTTTGACACATATCGTAACATATGCACATATAACAGAATGAAATTTTATACATTGTGGCATTCATAACTCAAAACGGGCAAAAAACTGAGTTAACTTTGATTGTTTTATTTTATTGTTTGAATTTTGTACTTTTCCATGAGTTTTGTCGCTAACGACCCTGGTTTCGCTTTTCGGCATCTTCATGCATTTCAAGTTCACGGATGTACTTGAACTGACGCGCAGTAAACAGTTTGTATCGTTTATGAGCTAACTTTGTTTAAACTTAAGTTTACACCGGTCGCTAAAGCACAGCTGTGACATTCTTAAGCCATTGTTTAAGACTTTGATGTTGATTGAATATCTAATTCACTAACATTGAACGAAAACAATGAATAGCATTAATATAAGTATCATAAAGTCTGTCATTTTTACGTTGTTTACAAACACAACTAACAATAAAATTTGAGTAATAAAACACAAAAATATGATCACGTCTGTGTTGAAAACTGTCTGATAAAGCTACTTTTATCATTTGATTTAGCATAACAGTTTTTTGTGTATTAAAATTTCTTTCGAGAGAAAAAGTGTTTTTATTACAAACGGAATTAAAAAATATTTATCTAGCCAAGAAATTTATCAAACCGTGATATTGGATTCAGCTATAAATATTATTAATTTCATATTTTTTTACAATTGTGAGAAAAACTCAAATTGATGTTCGGACCGTTACAATGTCAGACAGTCTCAACAATCGTTAATGGAATATTAATCGAAAATAAATTTAAATCTGTTTATTCCCGTAAGCCTAAATCGCGCTTTTTTTACTCTATCTTGGATCAATTGAAACAAAACTGTTGTTTACTTTTTTCGGAAATCATTTTTTATTTAATTAGATTTGTCCTCTTTATAACGTGGCTCGATGCAGAACAATAACGTTATATGTGTATAGCGCGATTATCATTCTCATTTGGGCTTTAAAAGTAAGAGTTTTTTATTTTTTCACCATTTCCGCTCCTTTTTGATAGCTGCTTGCTACTCAGTTACTCAACTTATCTTTTACGAAGAAATTAGGGATTGAAAGGATAAGAGAACTAGAATAAAATAGTAGTTAGCGCTCTTGCTGCGATCGGAAAGGTGGGAAGAGATTTTTAACAACACAAAAACCCATTGTTTTCCAACAGAACCGATTAATCGACTGAAAAAAACTGCTCGTACCCATTCTCGAACCCGGGTGGTCCGTCACGGAAGCTAACGATGTCGAGCACTGCACCACGGACCGGTCAAGCCATTTACAACTGTCTTATAAGGGTTCTGAATATACTGTTTTTATAAATGCAAAACCATAATCGAAATTATGACACAATAAACATTTGGAGTTGTGCAGATGAACGGATATTTTTATCATTTAAAACACAGGAAAATCTCATATAACAATTCCCTGAAACGCTCTTCCGATTCCTGGACAAAGACTGTGTGTCATATTTTAGAGATTATTATGTATAAGATGTAGCTCAATAAATCTATTCCTTTAGCAAAGTTATAACATAAGTCAAACTGTACCATCCATGTCAAATCAGCTAACTTCACTGAGTCCACGTAAATTTTCAGAACAATCCTGTATCTTCGCGGTAACAAGCGAACAAGCCGAAGGATAGAAGAACAAGCCGGCATGCATAGCGCACAAATTTCAAATAAATACCATAGCCAATAAGTTTACGCGAATTCCAATGGTCAACTTATAAAACATAAGTTGGCTGTCATGTTGGCATACATGCAAAATTATCCATATTGATATCAATGTTCACTACGATTTGAGCCGTCACATTGAATTATTAAAACGTTTATGCTACAAATAAACATAAACACTCAATTTCCACACTGTTTTTTTTTTTAATGTTAGCCGTGTAAATATTAGATAGTTTATTAATGGTAAACATCGTTGGAGTTAAATAACATATTGCCATTGTTGCATTGCCATCATAAATCTCAATAAGCGTGAAGTGTCAGACAGCATTATATAGCCCTATAGTTAGTAGGGCTGTAAAGAATTTATTACAATATCATAAGCATCCATGCAATTGGGAATTTTATGCTAGTTACATAACGAATAAATACTGGACAAACTACTCTGTATGGGTAATAACACTGACAGCAATATGCGTAAATTTTAGCGTCGGTAATAACTGTTATTTCATATGTGTATGTATATGACCATACCTACTTTGTTTGAGAATCTACATCAGTGATGCACAAATGCGGCCCGCGGGTCGCATGCGGCCCGAAATGGATTTGTTTGCGGCCCAAAATAACAAATACTTCATCAACAAATTTTTCATTAAATATGATAAAAAATAGTATTCGATATGTGAACAAATTATACAGTAGCAACGGTATATAAAAAAAATCAACCCCTTCTCAGTATCCATCAATGAGGCCGATTCATCATTGCAACTAGAGCTGATTGATTTGCAGAACAGCGATCAATTGAAATCGAAATATCAGGAAGGCGATCTGCAGAGTTTTTACAAATATCTCCCCGAAGAGCAGTTTCCTACCCTACGTAAAAAGGCTGCGCTTTGTGCAAGTCTTTTTGGAAGCACCTACATTTGCGAGCAAGCATTTTCCATATTAAAACTAAATAAGTCTCAACACAGAAACCGCTTGAACAATGATAATTTCAGTGCTGTACTGAGGATAGTAACCACACACATTGAACCCGACATCAAAATGCTTGCTGCCAGTATACAGTGTCAGAAATCCCATCGTGCAAATCTGCACGTAATGTGGAACGGAGAAGGATCGAAGTTGCTGATAAAATTATGTTATTATTAAATTAAAAATAAAATATGAAATTTATATCTCATCTAGTATAATAAATAATAAATCAATATTTTTCTTCACTTTTACCCTTTGCGGCCCGCGAAAAAATTTAAATGGATAAATTGGCCCTTCTCTCAAAAAGCTTGTGCACCACTGATCTACATTATTCTTTGTAAACTGTAGACATTTTAGATATTTTGTTTAGTTTAGTGTCTTTAAGTCCTTCGAAATTTAGAATTAACCAGAATTAGTTTTATTTCTCACGAATATGATACGTAGAAGATAACGCAATATCTGTTCGGAATACTATTTAAACTGCTGATTTGTTATATAATTAATTGAGGATTTCAACAAAAGGTGCTTGATAGAATTTCAATATCAAATTTAAATATTGTGAATTTTGTACTTTTTCGTGCGTCTTGTTACTGACGATCCGTGTTTTAGCTCAAGTCAAGTCGCCCATTTGAAATGCCTGAAGATGCCGAAAGACGAAACCCAGTACGTAAGAGAACGGTAGAAAAGATTATTTGCGAATGTGTAAATTCTTAATTACAGAGAAAAGCATGGATGAGAATGACTTTAAAATTGTTTAAAATGTTTAGATTGAAGCGGAAACAACTTGATATTTATGAAGACTTTATAATCTGATAAAAAAACAGTAAATTCCATTTTCAACCGACAGCTATATAAAGCCATAAAATATATGAAGGTTTAATTATCTACATATATTCGAGTGGCATAACACTGCCTGAGAAAGGGGCATTTTTAATTTTTAGAATGAATGTGCCCATGCTCAATTAGAATTCATTCATATGGACACTTTGTAAGAAATCCACCTGGCTTATTTATAAAAGAAATACAATACAGAACTTTATGCAGCGCATGGTGCAATAATTATGGACTCAATTAAACATGAACTTAAAACATTTAAATCAGATTTCTTAGTTTTTTAGGGGTTTTAAGAAAAAAATTAGGACACATTTGTTGTTTAATCAAATACACCAAAATACTTTCGACCCTATCGAGTAAGGTAGTTAATCATTCAAATCTAAAATAAACAGTAGATTACAGAGAGCATTATGATTATATTAAAAAATAGTTATATCTGTATGAAATCGTTGATCTTTCAAAATGCTAATATGGCGGGTTGGGTTTCGATCGAATCATCTTTTACCGCCATTATTTCGGTCAGCCGCAGCTTGATAATGAAAATTCATGCACGAGCGCCGGCCGCGTGCTAAAAAAATGTCTATGGAAATGCGATGCAGATGCATCGAAAAGTAGGTATTATCTATGGCAGAGATCGAGACTATCAAAGCATTGTTCTTGATTTGAAATTAACTGTCAGATTCTTTGTTAATGTTCGGAATCAGAAAAACGTTAATAATATACAGGTTATTATATTATACTTTATGATTATGATAGATTCAGTAATAGAATATCATTTTAAAAATGAGGCATATTATATAAGGATTTACATATGAAATATATAGCTGTCAGAATTTTATTATTTTGTTTTTTTATTCAAACATGAGATGAAGGGTCACGCGCTAGCATGGTAACGTCAAAAGATGACAGTAATTTATTTATTTATTGTAAAAAATTAAACAGAATACATGGCATTACAGCTGACGCCAATGCGCCATGCATTTGACAATTAATAAAAATAACACAAAAAGTATTACACAAAATTGAAAAAAATAAAATAAATATAGAATTAACAAATGTATGGATCAGAACAGAAACATATTAATTACATAAAAAGAAAAAATATAAAAACAAAGAACTAAGCTCACTACCGAAGATGTCCACATCAACAGGCAGTGCATTCATCAGCCGAACAGCCCTTGTGACTGGCGACTCAAATGACCTACGTGACAAACAAGTTCTGACAAAGAACATTGATTGGCCTAGGCTACGACCACGTAGGTAGAAACTGGGAGCATGCAAGCTTAAAGTTTCAAGGATGACAGGGTTATCAACTCGGCCCCGAAGAAGAAGAGTAAAATGTTTCAACATTGAAATCGATCTGCGAGCTTCAAGAGAGTGAAACGAAAGCATTCCCAAAAGAAACTTGGTTGGATAATATTCCATTAAAGAATTATCAAAAGGAAATAGATTGAATTTTTTGAAATAATAATAACGCAGAAATTTTTTATGAACTCGCTCCAGTTGCGAAATATATTTATTTTCATATGGACCCCAAATAATAGATCCATATTCAAGCTTGCTCAAAACTAAGGAAATATACAGAGTACGAAACACAGTAGGATTTTTAAATGGCTTACTTTGCCGAACTATGAATCCAAGAAGTTTACTAGCATGCAGGGTAATTGAAGAAATATGGGAGTGAAACGAGAAAGAGGAGTCAAATGTTATACCAAGATCAACAACTTCAGACAAACGCTGCAAATTTATATTCGATATCTCATATTTATATTTGATCGGCAATTTTGAACGAGAGAAGGAAATACAGAAACATTTCGAAATGTTGAAGTCAAGTTTATTTACTGAAGACCAATTCAGAATCGAGTTTAAGTTTTTTAGTAATAAACATTGGTAAAATTCTTCTATTTGATTGGCAGAAAAAAGTGACGTCTTTCGCGAACAAATCAAAATGGCATTGTTGGAAAAATTCCTCGTGCAGTGAGCGGTTGGGTTTGATTACCTTGTGATAATATGTAATTGTCTTTAAATCGCCATCGGGTGACTTCGAGGTTTTCGAAGTTTAATTTTGTGCAAACACAAAAAGAGCTTGCCAATATGTTAAAATATAGCTTTTGGGATATCAATTTTTTTAAAGTAATGAACGCTGGTATATGAAGAACTAAATCATTTACAAAAAACTTAATTTGGGAATAGTGCAGAACTTGGCATTTTTAAAATGAATAACATAATACTGAATTGTATCGATGGCTTAAACAGGAAATTTGCTATCTCCGCTTTTGTCAATTGTGCAGGAGAGGGTAAAAACTGATTATGTTGGTATTTTCAAACCGATCGGGAAAAATTCAAATAGGACTTTCAAACAATTTATCTGTACCGCCCATGAAAAACAACAAATGAATGACATGTGAAAATAGAAAATGGCGGAGTTGGATAATTAGCAGTGTAGATTTTAGAACGACAATGGAATTATCAAATTTTCCTAAAACGTTTTTCTGATGCACTCAAATAAGTTTTGGTTATAAAACTCTTACAGGACATGCACATTGCATGATACAACAAGATGGCATTATTAAGTAATTTTCGGCCAAAAGTGGAGTTAGCAAAATTACTTTTTAATGCATCGGTATAATATACTATACCAAAGTTATCAATAGTTTATAGTTTTTAACAACATTATAAATAATAATAATGATGAATAAAATAATTAATAGTACCGCTAGTTGTCTATTTCTGTCGTAAACAATGCTCACCTGATAACAACAGTCTAATGGCCCAGTTCTGTAGAAAGGAAACGTTCACGGTTTTAGTTTCGAAAACCACTGAAATCTCCAGCTGTTTTTATAGCGGGAAAAATCGAATGCTCGCATTTAAATAGTGTTAGGTTTTTTACTATTGGCAACACATTTGAATTAATAACGACTGCGTCGACTTTTACGCACAACATATCATAATATTCAATCTGACAACATGCTGTGAATTTTGATAGCAATACGATTAATCTCGCCATGTGTTAAAGTGCAGTAATTTGGATTAGATCAGGTAAGATTGAATTTATTGGTAACACTGAAACTTATTCAAATATTACGTATATTATATTTCTCGGCCATCAAATAAATATATAACCGTATGCTTCTGATGGTTTGTGGGTGATTTGATATGATCACGTTATGCATTGACTTATATTGGTATTGTTGGACTTTATTCCACAGTTGTAATTTGGTAGCAAACCGTTTCAAATTCATTCCGAATTGTCTATGTCTAAAGCAGGGATGCCCAACTGAAATAGCTTGTTGAGCCAAACAAAATAGTACATGTCTTTGATGGGCCACATCAACAATAATAAATTGGAATCATTTGAGTTTTGCTATTTTCCAATCAAGAAGAATTAAGAATCCAGCATTGATCAAAACATGACTCCAACTCCAACATTGACCAAAAACACAAAGTTTAATTTTGTAACGTTTTTTTTCTACCTTTCCTTTTTATCTGTATTAAATTAAATATCAGGGCTGTGGAGTCGGAGTAGTCGCGGCGTTTTGGCCGGAGTCGTACTCGGAGTCGGAAATTTTGAAAAGTTTGAACTTTTTATTTGCATTTAATATGTCAAATTTGGCTTTTGGCTGCATTGATAGGGTTGATGTTTAATTGAATACACATAAATAGGAAAATTAGGGGGGAAAAGTGATGATATTAAACTTTTTTAGTCGGAGTCGTGTTTTTGGTCAGTATTGCAGTCGGAGTCGTGGTTTTAGTAAATGCTGGAGTCGGAATCAGACTTTTTTTACCGACTCCACAGCCCTGTTAAATATCAACCAACAGCCAAATTGTATGTGTATATGGCTAAATAAAAAGTTCAAACTTTTAAATAGTTTTTCACGACTCCAACTCCACAGCCATGCTTGCAACCAATGATACATTAAACATTTTAAAGTCCGTCATTATTCCAAAGAAGTATATTAAACATATTAAATTACGATATAATGAACACTAAATCAACCAATGTTATGATATAATGGTACCTATAAATCATTATAATTGGTTTTATTATACCATTACTGAAATAAACTATCGCACGAAGATAACAAATAAATAAGTAGAACTATGTTAATGACTCGTAAAATACACATAAAATTTCACTTTTTACAGAACACAAGAGTAAATATCTTTCTTTAATTGGACCAAATTAAAAAAGCAAATGGTTTACCTCAATAGATGTTGGTACGAGCTTCGGGCATTCATTATAAATAATTTTAAAATACAATAACTACCAATTAGCTACCGGCAAATGCCACGGGAGCGCTTTAATAGCTCTAATGCAATGATTCTACAACTGCTAAAATTAACATAATCATAAATGTGAATCATTGTTTTTTTTACATTATTATATGGTCTCATAAAATCGTCGATTTTTTTTCAACCAAGTTCGCTTCCAGTTTGGCGCATATGGACATCTCACGAAGTTTATCTAAACAAATGTCTTTCTACAAGAACTGCAAGTTACTTAGTAGCTCAACCTCTCTTTTTCGTAGAGAGTATGGATGGAAAGGAATACTAGGACTATGACAGGACTAGTGGTTAGCTAACCACTAGTTAGCTAATTGCTGTCACTATGCGTCGATTTTTTGGGATCGGAAAGTTGGGAAGGGATTTTTAACAACACAAGCAGAAATTGCCTCTGAGCAGAAACGATTTATCGACTGAAAAAATCTGTTCGTACAGGGAATCGAACCCGGGCGGTCCGACACGGTAGCCAACGACATTGATCACTGCACCACAGACGTCAAGCACATACAGTTCTTAAAAAATATATCACTAAAATAGTTGCTATTGTGTATTGGGTTCTCCATGACCGACGTCTCTCCATGACCGCTTGTGGATCAGGGCACCGACCGGTACGTCCCATAATCTCCGAGTTTCTCAACAAATCAAACTATCTTGCTTCCAATATACGACGCAGACATCTATTGTCGAAGCTCAGTATACTGTTTTGAGTGGTTGTCATGCGACATGATTCGCTACCGTAAAGCAGCAATGTTATATATCTACCACTATTACTTGAACGCCGCTGAATTCGGAACTAAAATTGCATCCATTTGTTTTCATTTATACCATGCCTATAAAAATGTGTAAGTAAGTAATTAATGTTGGCTGAGTATTTCAAATCACTCGTCCGATGTTAGCACCCTCGCTAACGGTAAAATTTCTATTGTGAAAATATTGAATAAATGCCATTTGATCTGAACCTCTTCAAATTTGGCCGCATTGGGAACATCAGCGGTGCTACGGAAATGTCTGGTGGCCGCACCAAATTTTTGTGATGAGTCTTTTTGCCAAAAAGACCTAAATATGTATGTGTTGAGTTATTGCTTACTAGCAATTCTTGATGCACAGTGCAATGCATACATAATATTTAATTTTCAGTTTCTCTGTTGACAAATTAACTTATATAAACCCATTTTTATTAAATATCAATATAAACTATGAAGCTATTGGTGGGCGCAGCAAAATCCTCTGGTGGCCGCATATGAGAACAACTGCTCTAAACCGTATACATACATCTTTGTATTCCAAACAGTTGGATAACCATACCAAATATCTTTAATTATCGTTTGTCTTTTTTATCAAAGTCAAAATATCAAATCCAGATATGATCACATTAGCCAAATCATTACTTCAACTATTTTTGTGAAAAGAAAACCGTTGTTAATGCAAGGCAATTACAACACATTGTATTCAACCTTGGCTTAATGATTGTAACAATAATTACACTTGTTAGTGGCTTCCATTTCTTTTGTTAATAACCTTATCTCGCATTGAATTCCTCTCAAGTCGCAAACAAACGCAAAAGACCTAACTGAGTTCTGCAAAACAATTGTAGCTCAGATAAACATCTTTTAATTATTGCATTCTATTTTAAACCAGTGGCGGGCATAGTAAAATTTCTAATCCATAGACAAATCTTAAAAGTTGTGTTATGGCTATTTTCCAAAATAAAATTTTAATTTCAAATTGCATCACACACTTGATGACTTGACTTGATGAGACAATCCGTCACAAACATGAATTAACAACATAGTTAAGTTAAATAGTATTCGAGAGTTTGTTTTTATAACGCGCGTGGTAAATGCATGATACTAACTCGCTTCTTTTCTGAAACGTATTTGATCGATTTTATTACATAGTTGAATCAAACAACTATTTACATCAAATCTCATAACTACATTCCCGTCAGTTAACTTTAACGATATTTGAAAAATATACTTGCAAATATTCAATATCGATTTACTTAAATCTAATAGGTTTTTTGTTCAAACGGCAGAGAAACGTGAATCATATTCAAGTTATTGATGCCTTCGGACAGCTAAATCAGGGCCGTAGCTAGGGGCTGGCGAATAGGGCGATCACTCATTGCGCCAGAGGATATCGCTACGTCCCTGAGCTAAATAGTTAATATTCGTGCGTTTTAATATATATCTATAATTTAATCTACTTAAATGCTATCTAAAATATTCACGATGTACTTAAATACTTTCGCAGATGGTTGAGGTTAATATAACTAAAACTTTTACTCAAACTCACACGCTGTGCGGTTAATACAACTGAACTAAAAAATCAAATTCAATAAAAATACCTTCGTCTATAAGTGTCACACGTTTATCTAGTAAACTAACTACCGTAAGATAATAATTTAAATAAAAATAAGTTCCTAGTCATAATTTATATTATAAGTATTTTCATTTTAATTTTCATCAATCAAGAAGAAGAAAAACGGAAAAACAACATTGTGCCATTACTAATTAGGGAATTTAGTTATATATATTATGTTACGTGAAATCTTCCGTGCTTTTATTCTTCGGTAAGTCCTCAACTTACGAGATTAAATTAATTTAACTGAGCTGATAACAGTACACTTACTGCAAACTACAGTGACATTTAAATTCAAAAATATACGCACGATACATACATACGTACATTTTGTGTTTTAATACACACATACAAATGTGTGTAGATTCATTTTGCTTTATCTATCCTTTGCAACCAAAAAGAGTTATTTTTAAACAATGCTTGCTTTTAAGTTTTCCTCGACTCACGCGATTTTTCGACTTACACCAAAAAACCTTAGAACCAATTAATCGCGTAAGTCAAGAACTTACAGTATAACAAAATATGATTAAGTTCGTATTCCATAATTATGATAAAATATATTCAACACGTATTGCATACTTAATTAAAATAAAGAAAAAGTTTATATTCTGCCCCTAGCATTATTTCAATCAACGCCACTGCGTAGTTTAACTTTGTGGTAATATATATTATGTACAAAGTGTAGAATGTATATATCGAATCCACTAGTATAGTTTACTGCAGACGAGAGCGTGAATTAGTACCAAAAATAATCACATATCTGCTAGTGTAATGTTGGCACTTGTTTCCAATCTGATTAAGGATAATGTTCTTGTTTCGCAGACAACAGGACTTTTACAGCTATTTGCGGGAACTTACAAATAAACAGACAACAGGAAGTGTTTGTTTTCGTTTACAACAACTGGTTTGCTTTTAAAATACTGCAGTTATCTTAGAATTAAATCGGTGTTTTTGCCAATTGAAAGATAATTATAAAAGGAAAATTTTCTTACCGCGATTGTTTTAATTGGAATCTTTGATAACAAAGATAAGATCAGTGTTCCTTAACCTTATCGCAATAAAATTGGCTAAGCCGTTTTTCGTTAAGTCTCAAATCTCTGGGAATTATTTGATACGCATACATAATGCAATATTATCGAATCTGCGGTATATAATCATCGGTTGCGGATCTCACTAGTGTTCATCCCAGTCCGGGCAGTTTCATTTTTCGATCTGATTATTGATATCTATTTGAAGATATGGACGTCTGCGTTGTCTGAAACTTACTCCCACATCAATCCGATTCTAAAAACGGGACGAAGCGAGAGTAAACAACTATTCATAACGTTCTAGTTCTAGCTAACGAGAGCTAACGACTAGTTAAAACGTTCTCTCAATCACATTGAGAACAAACAATGTTAATATGTATACATATACAATCAACCCTTAAAGGAATATTGTACTTCTTATAAAACAAAGACTTAAAAAATGTAGTTTGTTTCTAATTAGCTGTTGTCAGATTCTTCTCTGATTTGCTGTGGGATAACATTCTTCGTACGATTGAAATGAATAGATGAAAAAAAAAACGAATTGAGTTTACGCACATCACGACAGAAAAATTCGGAATTCGTTGTTAATTCGGTCTATATTTGTTTTCATAGTACTACTGTGATTATATTACAAATACCGAGTGAATTCGGCTGGAAGCACTTATAAAATAAAAGACACAAATTTTAACATAATTTTGTAATTAAATACATCAGGTGGCGCTCTCTTTCTCTCTCTCCACCTTTGCTGTGCTTCATGGGCAAAAAAATTCTGTACATTACATATACATATATAAAAAAGGTGCCGGAACTCACTTCATTTTTTCGCTTTTTACTAAATATTATTATATTCAAAAATCATTTTAGTAAAAATTTGTCTAATTGAAAAAGGTGCCGGAACGCCGTTCCACCGCGTTACATGGGAAAAAAGCCCTGCATATGTATGTATGTATATAAAGATAATAAATGCAACTTTGATAAAATCTTTTTAATGTATTTCAATCACTTTTATGTACTTAGATTCTACTGATTAAAAATCCATTTATAACTAAATATAAGAGATGAAGTTTTGATAGGTAATCAATCGCAAGTTTCAATTATATGATATAGCTCATTATAGAATCAAAATACATAGGATTCGACTTTATTATTTGATGTTATCTGGGAAGTATATTGGTATAATAGTTCGTTGTTACTTAGTGGCCGTAAAAACTAAAACACAGTACTAACGATATTGCCTATTATGGCATTCTATATTTCTGGCGTCCTGGCTATAATGAGACGAATAAATAATAATAAAAGATAGGTACGCACTCCAGCGTGGTAAGATCGACCGATCTTCAATTATTTTATTATGGGTATTATTCTTCCGATGGCCTTTCTTGTTAACACCGTTTTTTACCACAAACTCTCAAACCGCTAAGCCGCAAATTAAAAAAGAAACATTAATATTGCTTTTTGACACTCGCCACTACATAATTATTCCGACTCATCAGCTTTTATTGCTGGTGTTTTTTATTAAATATTTTTTTCATACCCATGTTCGCTCCCAATTTTACACTTCGTATACCAGACCATTTTGAAAAGTGCACGCAAAAAATCCCAACGCATTTCTTCGCAAATAACGGTATTTATTTTACTTTATTCTGCTATTTATTTCAGCTAATATTAATTCAAAAGTGCTATTTTTTATATATAATTTTATGATTTATCATATCACTATTAATTGTTGTAAAAGCTTATAAATGAACAAAAAAATTAATGCTGCTGACGTGTGTTGGAAAAAAACTGGGGATAATGGATCGGCTTCGTGGGATTTAAAAGGTTAAAGCATATGAGCAGTATCTCAAGATAATTGTACAACTTCTAACATATTGACGGTCAATTCTTAAAGGAAAGACATCATACCAATTGAAATAAATAAAACACATTTTTTTGACTAATTCCACATTATGATTGTTTTCGCCCATTTTCAGAATCGTTCAGTAATGCTTGCGATAAACAAAACTGGTTCGATCAACAAACCGATCAACTTTTGTAAAGAAAGAGTCTCCGCTATGTCTCTTAGAAGTCACTCTTTTCCAGAATCGATTAAGGGTGATATATAAAACATCCCAGACATTCAAACTTTTCTATACAAATCCACAAATAAATGTAAGAAAGTTTTCACTCGAACGTCTCGAACGCAATCGTACGACCTAATTTAAAACCATGATTAATGATCATCATATTACATGGCAATGAATAAAAAAACATTTTTGGGCTTCAAATTTCATCACATAAATTTAGATTTAATTAGGAAAATAGCATCGTTATCATTGGTAAAGTTTCAGAGTAACTGGTGTGAATAGTTGTGGTTAAACTGGGCTGTGAGCAAGCACTTCAATTTCTATAAATATTATTATTTAAAGGGAACTAATAAATACCCACTCGTGTTGGCGATGCTCTTATTTCATTTTGTAAGTAACGTAACACATAAATAGTATATTTTATTATATACTCTGCGGTTAGCAACGAATGAAATGCATATTTAATTAAAATACATGTTAACTATCGATAATTTTAATTTGTGACAAAGTTGCTTTAAATGCATTAATTCATTCACAATAACTTTCTTCGTAGGTATTACCAGAAAACAGCATAAATTCAACGCATAAAGTTCAAAAGAAACTTCAAATTGATACCAATCATATATTATTTTAATTTAGAGAGTGGTTATTATAAATAACGCCTGACTCTCTACGAAAAACAATACACATCTAATTTTCGAATAATGTAGGTTAATAATCGAAAAGTTTTTGAAATAATAAAAAAATGTACAATTTTTATATGTTCATATTTGTAAACGTCATGGTACTTTCAATAACTTCGCGTTTAAAGCAATACTCTCAAACTAGTAGGAATTTATTTATTTTACTTTTACCATTAATGACGTTAAGTTAGACATCATGGATAGAAAAATATGCAAAGGCTTTTTTGCTCTCATTGAATTGCTACATGAAAATCTATTCGCTGGTTATATTGAAAATGTCTATAATGTGTGTAACACATAATGTTTGTAAACACATTTTTGGGATACTAAGAAATTAGAGTAAGACCAAACATGTCAATATGCATAGTTATTTATCAATTCATGACAGTCGATATTAATAACACCACGCACCATCCGCCATTTTGATTTTCGGAGTTCTGTATTCAAATGTATTTGACGGGTGTAAGAATGTTGATTTCGGAGAAATAACGTGAAAGTATTTTAATTTTCAGTCATAAAGAGATGCATATTTTTATACATGGCAATAGTATTTTATCATTTTGCGGAGGCAAGTGGATTTCGTATTCTATTTTCAAATATAAATGCATTATATTAACTTTTGCAAACGTAATAAGTACATAATATAGATTGCTATTATTGTAAAAATGCTTGAATTAATCAAATTTTATTTCAGTGATGACAATTACAGTATGACAAGTTAAAGACAGCGTTTATTAAATTACGAAGTTCATCGAGATTTTTTTACCCATTGGAGTCGTTTCTACTATTTGATTGGGCTGGAAAAATACTTCAGGGATTTAGTCATTATTTTAATGAAAACAATTACAACTGCATACTATAATATGACACTCAATATTTCCCAAAAGAATACAAAAGTAAAAAATAGTTTACATTTTCATTCAAAATAACTGTTGCTGGCAGTTTTAAAAGAAATAATTTCCGCAATTGTTTTATTCAATATCAAAAATAATTGGCGATGCTCTATTTAACAATGTGAAGTAACATTTTACCTTCGCTCAGCTCTGTAAAATGCTTTACATTGTAATAGATTGTTAATATGACAGGTGTTAATTAATAAAAGGTAATTATTTTAATGGTCTTTGTTATGGTCAAGTGAAGAACAGTAATCTTATATATAAAACCGAAACGGCGTATGTATGTCTGTGGGTCTGTAATTCCCTTTTACATTGTTGGTCATTAAGTTGCCATAAAAACGATTATGAATGAAAATATGTTTGAATTTTTATCGGCGAAGACATTTAGTCAAAATGTAATAAATTAGTCTTCTACAGAACTTTTCCCGGCTTTTATTATTAATAATAATGTTTATTATTTACGTGAATATATTATTTGACATTTCTTTGACAGCAAATTAGATTTTTTCCTTGAATTTGGACATTTTAATGGGCGAGAATGGGGCTGTCATCAAATTAAATAAAGTTTGTGATTTTATTTTAACTCTATTTTGGATGTTAGATTTTGTGATATAATTATATCGAATGATATAACATTAAATAATTATTGGTCGCTTAGTCCGAGCGACGCCGGGTAGCAATACTAGTTCTTTATAATCTTTATTTTACTGATTATTGCAGCATAGTCACTACATCACGTGACGTTTTTTTCTTTTGTTTCTAGCAGTTGCACTAGTGTCATCGTTTGATTTGAAAATATTCCATATTTAAACTTCTTTTAACTGATATTTCGAACACACACATTATTAACGTGTCTGCATAAATTGTTTAGTGAGACACTTTTTTGCATAAATTTTATTTTCCCTTTTTTACTGGCCATCAATGTTGACAGAAAAAGCAAAAGATTAAATTTTGAGAGGTGATTCAGATAAAAAATTGCGCATTTTTTCGTTGTAAAATTTCCTAAGATTGATTTATGTCTTTTTTGTTCCAGATGAATTCAATGATGAATACGCTACTTCTTCTGGTATTGATATCAGCAGCATCGGCTGCTCCTTACACATATCGATTCAGACGATCAGCTGAAGACGAAGATCGTCAAGAACTACCAACATCGTCTCAATCCATCGACGAGAGCAGTGCGACGTCTACGAGACAAGGAAAATCCGTCAATTTCTTTTCTGTCCCGGCAACTCAGCAAGATGATGACAAATCTGGCGACAATTCTCAGATAAGACAAAACAAAGCGTTGTCATATTTCGATTACGTCCCGCAGTTCTACAACGGAGATGATGATTACGGTGATGAAGATCTCATCTTCGATGCCAACGAGAGCACAGGAGAAGACGATTCTCTTTCCCGCACAATTCCTTCGAGAAGAAAACAGAACAACTACAAAAATTTCGCAGCCAATCCCAATTCACTAACCTATGATAATTCTCCAATTTACTACATAAGACTCCCTCCTACCCCTTACATGTTCGTCCCTGGACTCGGTTATGTTTCTCAGCCCCCTTCCATGGGACCTCCGATGGCGCCTCCGGTAAATCCGTTCATCAATCTTCCCATTGATTTTGTATCAAACGGAAAGCCTACAAATATTTACCAATGGACAGGCACGCCTTCGTACCAATCGCCCGCAGCTATCGATCCTTATAACCAAGCGTTCGCACGTCCTCAAGTCTCCAGGCCCAGACCGTCCAGACCGAACGACTATAATTATCAGAGACCTTCTTCAAACAAGAAGCCAGCAACCGACTCCAAAGTTACAAACCTCAAAGGACCTTACGTATTCAACGGAAAGCCAAATGATATATTTGTCTTGAGAGATTCATACAACTCATTATATTCAGATGCGTTACAAAACTTTTACCCTTGAATCGTTAGCTTTTTTTAATCAATTATTTAAATCACTGTCTAAAGACTGATCAAAAATACTTATTTTATGTTCACGGCAGTGTTTTTTTACTTCAGTTTCAAATTTATTATCACTGCCAATTCAATAAATTATTAATTAAACGTCTCATTAACATCACATCAACGAGCTGTATATTTTAAAAAACGATTTTATATTACAAACTTAATTTTGAAGTTAATCAATAAAATGAAAACGAGTGATTTATTTAACTTCATTCAAAACATATTAAAAAAAACTATTTCAAAAAATATATCTGATAGGTTATTTTAGATTTCTATTTATTGGTCAGCAGTTTTATTAAAAAGGTCAGTTTAGAGAAAAAAAAACAGTAATTTTAATTAATAGTATCTCCCAATAATATATCGTTACATTTAACTTTACTATTAATAATTAGCACTGACCACATTAATTTATATAACACCATTATGTTTTTCAAAACAAGCAACCTACTTATGAAAATATATGCAAAATTATAATTACTATTTATTGCCATTTAAATAAGCAATTATCAAATTTTCGACTGTCGCCTATCTTGCCGCGTTTGAGAATCTTTTTTTTATGTTTCACGTAAAACAGGAACATTATCTTCTTGATCAATAATTTCCTTCTCATTTGGTAATGTAGCATCACGATTTAATTACACAACGACATTTACTTATGTGTCATATATTATTTTCTTAAACGTTTTTTTATTTCCGTAGATTACGAATTTTCCAAATAAAATCTCTAGCAATTGCACAAATCACACTGGCAAATCAAGTGAATTTAAAAATTTTAAAAATGCTAAAATTTTAGAAGAAACATTCGCGGGCGTTCGCACTACAACTCATTCATTTATATATCTATACATGTACGTATAGATTAAACAGTTATTATATCATAATCTGTTCAACAGATTCAAGCTCAAACTGGAAAGGTCTTAAATGATCTAATTAGAAAACTTTAAGAAGATATGGAGCCACCAGTTATATCTAAATTTTGGCATGTAACATCAATGAAATTTCAAGAATTGGTCCCTTGATCGACAATAACAATCAGCATAATATTAAAATTATTACAAATATATTATTTCCTTATTGGTGTAAATTTAATATATTTTTATATCGACTCTCCGTTAGTGAAAAGATAACTATTTTCTCAAAGAGCTATCCTTGTAAAACATGCCAGTTTACTACGACTGTGTGTTTATTTTTAAAACCTGTTCATTATAATATTATAAATATTAATTAAGTAATTATTGTTGTAAATATAGACTAAACATATGTTATAGATATATTTTTATGTACTTATCATTTTTTTATAACTATCGTTTCAGATTTAAGTAATTAATAAACAACGTGGCACAATCATATAATTTCATTTTATTTATTTCGTACTTCAAATGAAATGAACACTATATCATACATATACGTAAACTTAATATAAAAAAAAATGATTTATAATATGAATTTTACTTTTATAATATTATTTGACAAATTCATTTGTCTTTAAATTTAGCTTAAATCAAAAAAGTGCTATTTTTAATTGAAAACTTTTCACATCCAATTCAAGAATATTATTTATTTAATTTATTTTACTTAAAATGTATTTAATTTTTATGTTTCTTTCGTAGAAAATGTAAAAATTAAAATAATAATTATGTTTCAATTTTGTTTTTACAATGCACCAAACAATGCCATCACTTTGTTTTTTTATACTTTAAAATATAAAAAAAAAAAAAAAAAACTTGTTTTATTTCTTTAATCACCCAACTGCTATTTATTCTATGTATGACCATTTATGAAAATCTTCATCTAAAATACCAACAAAACAATTTCACAATTTTGAAATGCAATACCCTTATTATCAAAGTCGGGACTCTGGGGTTATTTTGGGATTGGTTTTCAAAATGCAAAAAACAGTAGGGTGGTAAAATTAATAATGACTGTTTGAATTAACAAGCGTTGAATTTCAGAAAAAAATGTCTATGGCTGTTGCACGATCCGGTCAAGATTGACAGATTCGTTGATGACAATATGGCTTATTTAAAGAATAATAAAATAAATGCATTTGCTTATGATCTACGTAGATATTTTTTTCTAATCCATTTGAAATATTTTAATACCGGAATCAATTTATTCGTCCGCCATTTTGATCCCAACTAATCATTATTATCAGGGCTGTAGAGTCGTTATAAAAATTAGAACTCCGACTAAAAAAGGCTTCATTTCGCCACGTTTTTTTTCCTACCTTACGTATAATATATATATTATATGTGTATTAAATTAAATACCAACCAACCAATCCGGCCAATAGCGAAATTTTACATATTATATGCAAAAATAAAAAGTTCAAAATTTCCAACTCCGGGTACGACTCCGGCCAAAACGCCGCGACGACTCCGACTCCTACTCAGACTCCAGCCAAAAAGCTGCGACTCCACGACTCCGACTCCACAGCCCTGATTCTTGATGTTTTTGATACACACAATACCGGTATTGATACATTATTACAAATATTGCAATCTCTAAATAAAATCGTTTTTAATAAACAAAAGATCTAACCTTAAAATATTTCTGATAATAATATAGATTGGCATTCGTCTATTAAGTTAATTTACTTACTTAAGGAAATTAAATGGACTATTCTAGTTTTCATTATAACTCCTGATAATTATTTTATAAGAGATAATGTTTTGGTGTATAAATTGAAGCTAACATCTAATTCTATGGCAAGAGTGGCCAAAGCGTTGATCGCGTAGCTATTCTAAGTCGCCCGCCTGTCTGGTCTACTGATGTACACATCTCTGATGACAATTTCAAAAAAAGTCGCCCGTAGTGGTAAAATTTTGGCCACGCCTGTTCTATAGTAAAAAATAATAAGCCGGTGACATAATGGTTGAATAAATAAAACACTGATTTCTTAGTTGACAATGATCACGATGAGTGAAACCAGTCATGATCCTTATCGGAATATACATATGTGGAAGTAGTACTACATAATGTCTTTTCAACAGGAAGTGACAGTTTGCACCTTAAAATTAATTACTATTCAAGTAAATTTAATTTACAAAATGTCTGGAAAGGTCATATCAGTCCATTGTCATGTCTTCTGTTGGTGCTAATGTCACACTTACCACGTGTGAGTAAATAATTATATACATATCCTTAGATGTTAAAGTGCTTCCACGTAAAGGAGCATGCAGCGAAAATCATAAGAAAAACCTCTAGAAAATAATAGATAAATGATAACTATAATAATTTCAAAAATATCCTACCTACTGACAATCTCTGGCTCTCAATACAAATACAAGTACCTAATCGAGTTCGAATCGATCGCGTGATAACTGTTGACTCCTTAAAAACGAAATCTGTATGTGAAATAACCACATTAAAAAAACATTCATTGTTATATCGACGAGGATGATAAAACAACTCGAAATAATGTTTCAAGAATATATATTCATTTAGGGAAGGACTGCAATTATTATTTTCAATTTAAGAAACATTAAATGAGGTTTTGTTTATGGATATGTAATGTATGTACTTGGAGAAAAAACGAAACAAAAATGTCAATGTCTTGTCAAAAAATAATAACAGCGGTTTTCCAATTGTTCATTTTAACAGTGATTAAACACTAGAGTTGGTTGAATCAGGTTTGGTTTGGAGAGATTGGAGAATAGGAAGTACATAAATATATTAGATTAGGGTAAGTACTTATTTCAAATCAAAATGAAACTGATCTCATCGAAATATAAGTGTTTTTCGTTCCCTTCGTCGCTGTAATAAAATTTTCATGCAATTAATTGGATTACATGTTTAGCTATTATTTTCGTTCGTTCGGACATGACGATGCTTCGTTATACATATTACTTCAATAAATAAAACTGTTGGCTGTAACTGTAACATTGCTAGCGTAAAAAAATATTTGAAGTTTTGCCACCTGCTGGTTTTTTTAGTAACTACTATAACAACATTATTCCAACTCAATTATTTCAATTGAGAAAGCTTTCTAAATCCATCACAAGGTGGCTGAGATTAAAAATGTCTTTAGAAACGTCAAAAGTGTAACGTAGTATATAATTTTTGTAATGGAAATATTTATAAAAAATCTTAATATTGACCCTTCCATTGTCAATATATACCAATTAAAAGCTGTTATACATATTTACTGTGAGCATTGATGTCGTTTTTTGTTATACAAACCGCGTTTTTGTTACCCACGTGACAGTTGACATGTCAATACAGTGAAAGCCTCGTCCCTGCACCTTCGCGTTGCCGTGTTATGCACAAAATGACGTGGTTATCGTGAACACAGCAGCATATTGTCCCTACTACCTGAAATTCGATCATTATGCTTTGGAAAATGTGATAGAAACCTATTACCGATATGTTAATATTGGGTGATCACGACGACCACATGAGAAACTCCCTGAAAGACTGGAGAATGGCTCTCCGGAAGCCCACGGCGTACAGAGTCGGCAATAGGACTGTCCGGATCCAGACACAATTTATAACACTAGTCAGTATGATAGGAATAGCCGTTTTATTAATATTTTATTACCATAAACAAGAGACTCAGATCCCTAATAAATGGGTACCACAGACGAGATCTTACAACGCGAAGTATCCACTGACACCGCCGATAATGTCTGGCGGCATGGTGACCTACAGAATAGGCATCGTCGCTGACCTGGATACCAACTCTTTAGCCACGGATAAGAAGAATACTTGGCAGAGTTATTTGAAGAAAGGCTATTTGAGCTATAGCCCGACGTTGAATACGGTCGTAGTGACTTGGGACACGCAGTCACCTCTTATATTGAGTTCTAGCTATGCTCTCAAAGGACGGGGGATGGAATTATCTGAGTTGGTTGTGTTCGATGGACGACTTCTGACCTTCGATGATAGATCAGGAATGGTGAGTGAAAAAATATCCTTTTTTATAAAAAAGAAACCATAGAAATTATACATACTATTCATGAGTTTTCTTAGCACAAACTAAAATTGGAAAGATGCAATATAAATTTAATTTCTGTGATATCATCTGAAACATATTCAGTTTGAGCAGTATGGCCATACATGTAGTTTGTTATTTATTACCTATTACTATTCATATATTCGTTATTGAATACTTAATATCAGGGCATTTCTTCCCATTTAACGCGGTGGAACAGCGTTCAGGCACCTTTTTTCACAGATTTTAAAATCAATCAGACAAATTTTTACTAAAATATAATTATAAATAGTAAAAAGCTTGACATGAAGTGAGTTCCGGCACCTTTTTTTCCAAAAAAAAGCCCTGCTTTATATTATTTCATCCTATCGGAAATTATTGGCAGTTACATTATTTTAATATTTATATCTCATGTTCTGTAACCAGTTGCGAGCATTGCACTCCGAAATCAACACAAAATATACCAATTATTATTTACTTTCATCAAAAAACTAAAGAGACAAAGGTCTCGTAAATAACTTTTAATACATATTACCATATAAATCTTTGAACTCACATATTATGCAAACATTTATTTTATACAGTAAAATTGTAAAGAATAAAACACACTTATCAAAGATTAATTCATTGTCTTGTAAACAGCGCTTATCAAATAATTTTGTTTTATTTTAATAATAGCTTTAAAAACGTTTAATTTTAGTAAGATTTTCATTCATTGTAGATACAGTATTTATTTATGAACACAATCTGAATTTTTTAGCTTTGCACATTCAGTGATTATTTTCATATGCTCACTCTTTCTCTGATTTTCAACTCATTAACCTGTTCAGTGAACACAGTAATTGCCAAAGAATTCTTAATAGTATCAATTTCAAGGTGATACTATATATTAACCCTTTTACTGCTACAGCAGTTACATAAATGGTTAAATTTCATGGAGTGAGTTGAGTTTTTTCAACTGGCAAATTGCAAAGTATTGAATGAATAGCTTATAAGTTTTAACATTTGAACCGAAGATAATATCTTTCCAGAAAGAATCATCTGCTAACATTACTTAAGTGCAATATTTGTAGCATTCTTCACATTATCTTCACTTTAAGATAACACTTTATCACCATTTGATTATAATGAATGTAATTTTTTTCTGTACACACACTTAAACCTATCGTTTAATAAGTATTTTTATATTGTTTTCAGGTATATGAAATAATAGATAATAAGATATTTCCATGGATAGTATTAATAGATGGCAACGGTCACTCTGCAAAGGGTTTCAAAGCAGAATGGGCGACAGTCCGTGGTGAAGTCCTTTACGTCGGATCCATGGGAAAAGAGTGGACCACTCCGAGTGGTAAATTTGAAAGCTTCGATCCAATGTGGGTGAAAGCCATCAGCATTAATGGAGAGGTAAGAATTCATTCAAGATTTACCACATAGTTTTATCCTCACACAAATGTAATGCGTATAATTGTTTCAGATGTTTGATTATGAACTGTATTGATAGCTTACTAAATCTTCCATTTAAATATAACCTTGACACCATCCCTTTCAATCAGGAATCAATTCATTTAAAGATTCACAGTCCCCAACAATCTTAACTTTGTTCAACTGATTTCTTTTCTTGTGTTATCTATTACACACCTTAAACTTACCAATTGACTGAAATGAAAAACAATTTAAAAAAACACAGGAATTGACAGATATTGATGACAGGGCCCAAAAGACATCTAATCATAACTAAGCGTTGTTCTTTTTCCAGGTGCAACACGAAAATTGGGTGGAGAGCTTTAAGACTATACGTCGTGCCATAGGGGTGGAGTGGCCTGGATACATGATCCATGAATCCGGCGCTTGGTCCTCGCATCAAAATCGATGGACGTTCTTGCCCAGAAGATGCTCGTTTGACCCTTACAACGAAACAGCAGATGAAGTCAAAGGGTGCAATGTTTTAATCACAACCAACGCCTCTTTCTCCGATATCAAAGTTATCAAGGTAATGTTTCGTTGGCATCGACATCATAAAGAAAAATGAATATCAGTGTCACTTTAATCTTGCATGAAGTTGAATTCATCTAGCTCCTGACATATCCAATGAATTCGATAAAACAAACAATATTACAAAAACGTGTGTGATTTATCTTCTGTATGTATATTATGAATATATTTTTTCTATAATCATTTTTCAATACCCTGAAAACTATTTCAAGTCAAAAGCTCATAGAGAAGGTTTATTTAAACCTATAATTCATCCATTCTGCCAAATATTCAATTAAAAACTATACTAAAACTAAATAAACGAAGGCAGTAATGTATCCTCTATGAAAGAGATCCTCCTTATGATCTACCTGTATATTTAAATATCGTGATATTTCTCAACAGGTTGGTGCTTCTGTCCCTACGCACGGCTTCTCTTCTTTCAAGTTCATTCCTGGAAGCAACGATGAATCCATAGTGGCCCTGAGGACTACAGAATATCAAGGATCCACTGCGACATACATCATGGCGTTTCGGATCACTGGTGAAATCCTTTTGGAAGAGACGCTTATTTCCAACATGAAATTCGAGGGACTAGAATTTATATGAATTCCAAATAAACCAATATTTCTTATTAAGCAGATGAATGGAATATTTTTGTTGTTGTTTTGGTTGTAATCAATAAAGTTATTTCTGTAAAAAAATTACGAAAACAAGTAAGAGACTTATCGCACATGCTATATTTAGAAACCAAATCTTGACTTCATCTTGCCGGCTTCTGTAGTCTAGCAGTCAAAATTTTATCCTTTCTATCAGCTGGGTTTGGCAAGATCAATATCAAATTTAGATCTTTTTAATTAAAATTAATAGATCTTGGGCATTGGTGTTTGTGATGTATTTCTGAATATCCCAGATATTTTTAAATTACTGTAAATGAATAAAAAAAATATTTGGTCATGCAAATTATTTTGCATGTTTTTATCGTTATGTTAAAAAAAACATGTAATATAATTTTTATAAACATCATCATCGAATTTCAGATGTTTTATAGAAACACCGTTTCCAGAAAATTTGTGCCAAATTTAATAGTAACAATTTCGTATTGCATGATCTTTAACATAGAGCTTAAATCTTTCAACCAATTCTGTTTTATCCATTTGCTTTTTAAAGTGTGTACAATCGTGTCTCGAAAGAATAAGAAATAATGCCAATTCTATCTGTGGGTATCAAAGTGTTGTGTATTTACAATAAATATTACTCAAAGCAATTTGTACAGTTAGAATAATAATTAATTAGATATCAAATGCATATCTATAGTCGTCTTCTCTATTCTTCATATCTCCAAAGTTTTATTTTCAAACTGTGAAAACTATCATTTCTCAACTTTTATCTGTAAAACATTTTTAAGTAAGCTATTGCAATCTGAAGATGATTCTCGAAGAGACGAAACACGTTGTACTAAACGTGGAATAACAATGTTATCAAATCTCACAAGAATTATTTATGAATCGGTTGGTAGCTAATTCAGCTTCACCCATCATCAGAACTGTGCTTGAAATTATTTTAGTTTATCTATATAAGCTCCTAGAGTGCCGGGATATTGCATGAAACTAATATAATGTAAAACAACATTGTGTTTACAGAGAAAGCTGAATTCTTTTCATAATGATTTATATAATCACTATTATATGAAGATTTGATAGAAAACCTAAGATAGTGTTTGATATCTGAAATGTTGTATTATATAAGGTGTTTCGTAAAATAAGGGTAGGGTTTCCAAAAAATAACTGCCATAATTATTTCATCATCAACACATCTGCCACCTCTTAAAATGTCAGCCAATCATTGATTCAGAAGTTCTCAATGCTTAGAATGTAATAAATTTTAACAGTATTTTCCTTTATGATACAAAATGCCTTATATCGTATAATTATGTGATAATGTATCATATTTATTAATAAATAATTAGCAAATTATGAAAATTAGTTTTACATATAAAAACAATGTAGATTTTTAAAACTTTAAATAAATAATAATGTTACCATAACTGCACTGCTCTTTTTATTTAAATGTATAATACCCTTAAGTTGTGCATCTACTTTTATATCTTGGCTGCCAGCAAGTCAAAAAAAAATTGACAATTTCAATCAGACAGTAAGTCAAAAATAAATTGACAATTGACAAGTGGCTGATAAGACAGTTAAAGAAGTTTGACATTAGGCCTGTGACACTAGCGCCCTCTCTATGTGGAGAACTTATAATGGTCGATCTGTAATACCTAAATGAAATTAGCTGTCAACTGTCAGATTGATTTAAAAATTTTACTAAATTAATCAGTAGATTTTTAAAAAATAATAATGACATAGATGCCTCATTAGTTATCTATGCTCATAAGTCAAGGTAATAACATATTTTTTTCTGGCGCTACGGTCGAGGGGGAACTTTGGTCTCCTGAATCAGACTCCTATATTCCACTCACGCCTCTGGCTTCTCAAGTCGATCACTGATATACCTTGGAGTCCTTAGACCAGTAATAAGCAATCTAATTTCGGAGCAGGCCAAAACTTGTTAAGTAATGCCGTAAAAAAAAAAAACACTTCATACAAAAGATAGACAAATACCTACAACTGCTACTTGTTAGTAACTAATACAGTTCCTGTTTTTGTTATTTTACATTTTTAATTCATTAAAACAGTGTTTCTGTTAACACTAGGACACTGTTAGCACTATGTGGGATAGTCTATGTGTAAATTGATGTTGCTCCAAAGTGCACATAGATACTGACCAAGGAGGTGTATAATTTTGTGAACAGGAGGAATATCAAAGCTCAACTATTAAATGAAACAGAAATTGCAATGGATAAGATAACACGCCCAACTCTTTATATTCTTTCTGTGATTTTTTTAGTAGGGTGCACATGGCGCATTTGCCATCGTTTCAGAAAGTATTATGAGAGACTAGTTTATGACTATACGCTTTATCTATGATAAGAAATGGTAAGTGCGATGTACTATGGAAACATTACGGACTTCCATATCTTCGGAATTTATAGCCATGCCTTCCCCCATCCACTTGGATCTGCCTATGACCTAAATTTGTAAATAAATAGGTAGGTACAATAATCTTAGCTGGTAACTGTAATCGACCTTGGCTCATTCCACTAAATATTTCAAATTAAGAATTTGTATGTGAATACATATACCTACAAACATTTCCAGCAGTTTTAAGGGTTGCCCTAAAAAGAATGTGCATAATTAATTATTAAATATGTTATTTTGTAAGTAAATTTTTACATATTTTATCAGCCACGTAGAACAGTGTTGTTAGAAGATACCTAATATTAAGAAAAACAAATTATGCTTATTTATAAATAAATATATAGAAATTGATAAATTTTATAAAATATTTGTGTTACATAAAAAGCATTCTAAACACAAATAAAACTGTGTCAAGGCTTTTCGCTGTAACGAATTATATGTAAAATATAATTTTGCTTTATATAAAGTTAAAAAGGTATCAATATTTTGCAAAATCAACGACGAAAAAAACAAATAGTGACGCGTGTTTCGTATCTTTAAGAAAATATCGTAAGTTTACTTTACGTTGAATAAATAATTCTCATAAATTCTCTAACATCCACAAAGTTAGAAGATAGTCGTTTTCATGAATTCGTCGGTTTGATCCACTGTCGTGAAATTTTATTAGTGCGCAGGGCTGTGGAGTCGGGGTTTTTTGGCCCGAGTCGAATGTCGTCGCAGCGCTTTGGCCGGAGTCGTACTCGGAGACGGAAATTTTGAAAAGTTTGAACTTTTTATTTTTGCATATAATATGTCAAATTTGGCTATTGGCCGGATAAGTTTGTTGAAATATAATTGAATACACATAAATAGGAAAGGTAGCAAAACACGTGACGAAATTAAACATTATTTAGTCGGAGTCGGAGTCGTGCTTTCGGGAAATGCTGGGGTCGGAGTCGTATTTTTTTTTAACGACTCCACAGCCCTGGTAGTGAGAAAAGATTTTGCTTTTAGTAATTTCAGTTATCGCGTTATATTGGTAATAAATGAAGCATATTTTTAATTTATTTATTGAAAATATGATTCAATGAAGATGTTGCGCCAATATTGACTCGTTCTCCCACACACCAAATGACAACCCTATTTTGTTAAATGGAACATAGGCGTCGATGTTATATTTCTGGGGATGCTAAAAACTCTCAAAATGTCTGAGAAAATACCAGTATTGATATTGTTATAGATTATGTCAGTGGTCACCAAGCTACGGCCCGCCAAATATTTCCATGTGGCCCTCTAAAATATCTCGATTTTTGTAGAATATTATTCATATTGGAAATATTAGTTTTATAAAATTTCATGATTTGGTTGTGAATTCACGACTACTGTTTATTTCAAATCATATATATGATCAGGTTGTAGACCAGTGGTTCTCACGTAAAATTGTGCTGTGGCCGCAACGTAAATATAAGCGGTCTTACGGAAATTTCTGGTGGCCGCACCAAATTTTTTTTTCGAGTCTTGTGTTTTAGTTTTGTCAAATGGACTTAAAAATGTTTGAAAATGTACTATTGCTGTTAATTGCATACAAAATAATCCATTTTCAGAGCCTTTGTTGACAAATTAACTTCAATATACCTATACTATAAAGCTCTTGGTGGCCGCAGCCAAATCCTCTGGTGGCCGCTCATGAGAACCACTGTCGTAGACCCAGCGTGAAAAATGTTAGATGTAAATTAATTGTTGGAGGCGACCCATTGTTCGTTTACTCGAAAATTTCTTGGATATTCTCATTTATTGATATTCTAAGAATATTGGCGCTTATTACTTAATATTTTAACTGTATTCTAACAAGAATGTATTTGTAGGCATGCCTCCAAGTTTTTAAAAATTTCAATCCAGCCCGTTTCTCAAAAATTTGGTAACCTGTCGAGTATGTTATTAAAGTGCTCGATGTTGAATTTTCATTTTCACTAAACTTTCTGAAGAGTCGTCGTAAGCATATCATTCTTAAACGAATAAAAGTGGAAATCGATTTATTTAATTATTTCGCATTTATACTGGCCAATGGATTCAAGATTTTGAAGTGTTCTGAAAATCAGTAAAAGATGGCTTCCCCAGTTAATCTTTTAGAAATAAAAGAATCCCCCAGTTATAAATCAAAACGATCCTCATAATTACAACAAAATAAAACAGAGACCAAGGATAAAGGACCCCTTTTAACAGCCGTTAAAATTATATGTACTTTGAAAAAATGCCCTTCGCGTAAGAATCATTTCATTACTCCACAACTCAAATCACATCGCTGGCTGGTTTGATTCCAATAAGAAATATCTATTTTGAACGCTAAAAGTTTATCTTTTTATCACACAATTGATGTAGAAAAGTAATCATAAATTAAAATATGTTTTTAGCCGGAACATATCCAAAACTCGAATTCATTTTTAGAAATACAGTTTCACGGCAATCCAACACATTCTTTACAAAGACTTTGGTTACGTATTCTGAGGTAGCCATCCAGTTAGAAACCAGTTCAATTTGCATGAATTGCAGATGTAAACTTGATTTTCATCGATCATGTCAAAAAGATAAAACTCCGCAAGCATATAAAACATCGAAATACAAAATTAAGCTCAATATGAAACGTCATAGACCAATCATAATGATATTTATATTCAACTTACTACTAGTATTTTGTAAAGCGCAACTTATCTTAAATATATTACCATAACTTAAATATGACGATTTTTACGCTTCGACAAAAAATAACTGGTTTGACGAACTATCTATTATATAAAACAAAAATTACAATATATTGCTTGCCGAGTAAAGTTGATGATAAGGTCAAGTCTTAAAGAACGATCAATTTTCATCATTACAAACGAGAAGTTCCTATCGATGACAGCTTACGAACGCCACTGCAATGCGGGTTGTTTTTGTTTCTTAATACACACCCTCATTTTTACCCCCTCTCGATCAGCTGCACTTAAATCAATACCCTCCACAAGGACTGCCTCAAGTTAAAATGGCATGGAATGCCTTTGGAGGTTATTCGAGCTATAACACAATTTTTATTTAGTTGTAACTTCAATAATGCTGTAATTTATTAAAATGTAGACGATCTACGTGTTCAAAAGCATTCATTCTATATCTGTCCATCATTTAAATAAAAGTTTATTTCACTTTTACAAAACAATCGCAGTATCTGTGACGCATTAAAAATGTTCTATATTTTTGACATTCTTTTGTGTAAATAAGAGTATATTTTTCGAAGTTTTATATTTGTAATAATCAGTGTTTTAAATGTGGTATATTTTGTAAAAATGGAAGAAAAGGAGCCTGATTGGAATACAGCGAAATATGGAATAAAACTTTTACTGAATGACAAGAATAAGGAAGCCGAAGCCCTTTTTAATAGCAGCCCTAAAAATATTCACATGACCGCTGGATCGTGTTATGTGACGTTTATGGTAAATACTCTATTATTTATTACAACAATATATCAAAAATTTGCGACCGCTGTATCTATCTTGAATGCCATGTGTTTACTGTTTGTAAATATTCCGATCCATTTTTATTGTTATTTAAAAACACAAAATAGCAAAAATGATTTACATATTAACAAAACAATTCATTTTATTGCAAAATATATCGCAATATTATAAAATAAAAATCAATTCTTTAGATTAAATGTATTTACAAATCCAGAAACGATATAATTTTTCATAAAATTCTATTTGACGTTTAAAAGGGCGCCAAAAATATGTGAAAGGATATGATGTCAGTGGCGTCTGAAACGGGGTGCACTATATTTATAATGGCACAATATTTTTATTTGAAGACTACTTATCAAACGTTATAATTATGTAAAAATATTTCCTGAGAAAGATTTTTTAAATTTTTGTGATGAAATGTGACAGCCGGAAGAAGCTACTATTATTTCCTAATTTTTATTACCCAAATGTTGTTGGTAAGATATCTCGTATCTTGATATTTTTAAGAGTATCGGTGTTTTTTTTTCAAAGAAAATTTAAAATATGAGGATTTCTGGTGATCTGTCTTTTTAGAGATAAATAAAGGAATGAGTAATGTCAAATACACTTGTTACACAAAGCACTCTGAATAATAATTGAAACATATAACAAACAAAGCATCCCAGAAAGAAAGTGCGGTAGCTATTTACATCATAAACCATCAAATACTTCTTCTAAATAATCTATCATATTTGATGCCTTAAAATTTATCACAGCCAGTCCAAATTGTGTGTATTTAATAAACATTGTTTTCAGAATGCCCTTATGTGCTTTGATGATGTTAAAGTGTCGGAGGCTATATTGAATATTAAAAAGATTGAAGAGCAATGCGCGACACAAATTGGATGGGTGAAATCATTCAAAAACAAATTGTTCACTTCTCAACATGACATGTGCAAGACCTTGGAGCAATCCCTTGAAGAGAAAATTGTTCTTGCCGATTCGTTGGTCTGTCAGTCGTTCCTCACATTTCTTCACAATGACTTTGCATCGTACATGAAGGGTGGATGGACATTGAGACGGGCTTGGAAGGTCTACCAGCACACTTATGAACAGTTATCTACAATACATAATAAAATTATTGGTCCAACTGGCACATCAGGTATTTTATATTTCTATAAATGTATTATCCCTCGAAAGACGGTCCCTGAAAAATAATGGGTGATCCGAAGGGGGGGACTAATAATACCCCAGTGTTATGGCTTTATAGACATAGATTGCATTAAAAAAATGTTATATTATCTTTATACATCATATTAAAACAAACAATCAAAATCATATTTTTTTTGATGTAAAAAGTGTAAAAAACAATGATTTGAGAATACCAAAAGTTTACACATTGTATCACCAATATTATGATAGATATTTAAAATAAAGTGGCAGTGGTGGTGAACTGTCTTACCCACAGAGTCGGAAATGTTAAAAAACTGATCTTGCTCAACAAGAGCATTCTGCAATATTTAATAACACAATTTATTGACAGATTCTTTCAATCACCTAATATAAAAAATTCCCATTTTATTCATGGATATTTTTAGAAATTATTTAAACTAGTATTACTATGTGGGTTTAATATTTTGGATTCCTGTTTAGTGTCAATTCATTTTTTTTATTGAAAATTTAACTCTACTTATATACTATCTCTAAAGTCATGTTTTATTTCTGAAACCAATTGTATATTATACATACATTGTATTATGTATGTCTTTTTGTTATAATTAAATAACCTTGTTTCACTGTATAAATATGCAGCGAAACAAGGTTGAAAATTAATGATCTATTTTGAAGCGCTGTTAAAAATTAATGATGTATAAGGCACATTTTTTTACTGATAATCAACAATTTTATCACAATTTTGTGAAGAAACCCAAATGTAAACACTTTTTTAATATCCAAAAAACAAAAAAAAAATCAGTTGACAATGATTGCAAAGAACAAAACCGGTCCTGATCTTTATCAAAATATATGTGAAAGTAGTACAATAAAATTAGTTATATTTATTTAAAAAATACATCCTAGTTTTATATGAAAATTCTTCACTGTTTCATTTTGAATGAAAATCAGTGTATGAAAATATAAAAAAAATTGCAACCATAAGTATGCTAAATGGGTACTTTTTTCTTGCAGGGTTTCCATCGTGCGATGAAATGTACATTAGAAACTTAGAAAAATCTGCAACCATTATCTCTGGTTCAACATGGAGTGTGTCTGAAAATGACCAATGCAACGAACCACACTTAAACAATAATTCAAGTACTGGTAACTTATGCCAGGGAACTGATGAAACCGAGGGCTCAGCTATTTCATTAGATACATCCAAAATACTGGAGCACAAACCGTGCCACCTCAATAGCATATCTAATATAAACTTTTATTCCTGTAGTAGTAATACGGTCGCTGATTTTTCATCAGCGTCAAATGGCAGAGATAATCAAAATATTGACATTAAAACTGGAGAAGGTTGTGAATCGGATGAGAATTTTTCTATTAAAAGCTCCTCCGTTCCTTGCTCAATCCATCCCACTGTCCGTCCCGACTCTTTAGATTTGTTGTTAAGTTCTTCCAATGGTACATTGAAAAAGTCCAAACGTACAAATGGCCACGCGCATCATCCTTCAATGCGTAAATCTGTTTCGTTGCTATCCTCGCTCAATTCATTTAGTTCGTCCATTTTAGAGAGCGCCACTTCGCTGATTGGATTGAATAAAGAACCAAATGACAAGTGAGTAAATTCACTTTTATGTATCGATGAATAATTTAAGTGCATACTAATTGATTTTGAGAAAATGCTTAACTAAAATTACAGAATACGATAAGAAACATAATTTAATAAAAATAATAAAACATTTTTAGTACCTATTCCACATTCAATTTATTAGATTAGGACCAGTTTCGCTCATATATAACTTCAGTTGATAATGCTTGCTATTAGCGAAGCTGGTCCTGATTTAATAAATTTAATGTGGAATAAGTACTAAAAATGTTTTATTATTTTTATTATAATGCCATTCCACCAATTATTGACAGTGAACACCTTAATAGGAAACATAATTAAGTTTATATTATGGATAACTAACTTTGTCAAATATGTAAGATACATATTTTGGATGATCTCATTGATATTTAAAAAAAAAATCTATGTCTCTTCAACCGTCTTTCAATAGATCATTTTTTGTGACAGTAACATGAATCAATTCCCATAAGATAGTTGTGGCAAAATATTGAAAACAAACAACCTTTATTTGTGCATATCAAGGGATTGACTGGGTTATTTTGTTTCAGATGCGATGACATCCATCCTGAAACTATACGCCGTCTCATGTCAGCAGTTTGCTTTGGTTACGGCGTCTTTAGGTTATGTGTATCACTGGCACCTCCAAGTATACTTAGATGGGCAAATATGTTTGGTTTCGAGGGAGATCAAACAGCAGCTCTGTCCAGCCTTAATTTTTCTCGCAAGGGAGAAGATATGCGTGCACCTTTAGCATCGTAAGCACTTAACATTTGTTATTACTCTCTCTCTTTATTGTGATTGTGAATTATTTTCATTTAATGTTGATTAAATTTGTGGATAAAAAATAAACAATTTTGTCTTGCCACCAAGAATTGACAGTCAACACATTTAAAGTGATATTAAGTATCTATTGTTGACGAAATGTCTTTTTGGTTTATAAATATTCAATGTTATTCACAGATATTACTTTTCGTTACTTAGTTATTAAGATAAAATTATTTTATATTTTTTCCTGAATTGAATTTGAAGCAAGATAAGAGCATGTGCTACATATTTTTTGTTTGAACATAACAAGTTCATTATATAATAATTAGCCAACTAAGTCAACGTCGTTGGCTTCCATGACAGACCTTACATGTTCTAGTCCCAGTAAAAGCAGTATTTTTTTCAGTCAATTCTGTTTGAAGGTATGAGTATCTGTGTTGTCTAAAATAGACAGAAAAAATAATCTATACACGTACACTTTTATTGTGTAAATCTGTATTTTGCTACAATGTAACATTAAATTGAGCATAAATAGATTTATTGCTTTTAATATTATTTCAGATTAGCCTTATTATGGTATCACACAATAGTTCGTCCGTTCTTCAATCTTGATGGAGTTATAGTTGCATCTGGTGTTGAAGAGGCTTCAAAAATACTCGAGGAAGAAAGGGAATATGAAAACTCTGCCTTATTTTTGTTTTTCAAAGGGCGTGTTGAGAGACTGAAGGTAAAATACTACTGAAATTGTGATGGTATCATATAAGCACTGCAGTGGAGGCATGTTTTATACTTAATTTATTCAAATAAATTAACACAATTTTTTTATACTAGTTACACAATTTTTTAATTGATCAGGGCCGGTTAAGCTCATCGCCATCACTATCAACTAATGAGCATCTATATTGTGTTTTGAATTTTTGTTTTATTTATTCAAATATAATGCCTTTCTGCCAAGAATTGACAGTTAAAAACTGATTATGAAGTATGCCCTCTGCAAAGTTCTATACAAATTAAAAATACTACAGTCAATTCGGGTAACTTTGGATTTCAATATAACATTGGACAAAACTTGAGCAAATACCGTTTATTTATTTTTCTGCTGACTAGTAATCGTGATCATTCTTGCGATTGATGAATATAACAAATCGATCTTTTGTCTTATACGTGGTCAAAAAAAAGAGCCACATTCACCTCTCAAATTATTTTTATCTTATTATGATATTTTGTGAAATAAACCAAAAAACTATGAAAATATACGACTTTTTTATTTTTTTCGAAACAGGTGGCTTCGCATAAGCCATGGTATACGGATAGCGAATGGGCAAAAAGTTGTAATTTTGCTAATATTTTCCATTGACAGACTATCCTTCTTTATAAAAGTTCAATTCAATGTCACCAAGCTGGATGATTCAGCTAAAATTCGCTCATCGAAAGTGGTGGTGAGTAACATTGGAACTCAATTATAAATTTAGCATTGGACCGTCCGTAAAAGCAGTTTTTAGTTATTTTTCCTTGTATTTTCATAATATTTGAATTCAAAATTATATAAAGGAAGTGGTAAGAACAGATTATAGTCTAGAAAATGCATCTTACTACATCTGAAAATAAAAATATCACAAAAAAACACCTGAAAAGTGTCCAAAGTTACCCGAATTGACTGTAATAATAGTGAAAAGAAACAGAATTTTCAGTATCATTTTAATTATCTCTCTTGCAATTTTGTAGCCCAACATTCCCGGAGCAATAGAAGCATACCAGCAATCAGTGATGAACGCCTCACTTCCTGATGTAAAATTATTAGGTAATTTCTTTTCTAATCTTACCAATTATATCTAAATATTACTACACTCAACATTACTTTAAAATGACTAACATACATAGAAATGAAACCCTTTTATGTTGGAACCGATCTTAAAAATGGGGCATACCAAGATTGATTAGCTTACTACTAGTCCTGTTCTAGTCCTGTACTTGTATCCCTGTTCACTTTGAAATACAGAGGTCAAGGCTGATTGACAAGCAACTGATTGAAAAAGAAATTGAGTTTAATTATTTGACTGTTCATCTTTAAGGTTTGCATGAAGTAGGATGGTGCCATTTATTGACATTAGACTTCCAAAAAGCATTTGAATGCTTTCTTCAGCTTCGACACCAAAGCAAATGGTCCAAAAGTTTCTATTCTTATCTCACGACTATAACAGCTGGCGCAACTGGCAACACAAGCTTAGTACTTCCAGGCAAAAATGAAATAAGGTTACTGCTAGAGAAATCAGCTAATAAAGTAAGTAAATATTATTAATTATAATGAAATGACCACACTTTTGATTGCCAAACAAAAAATTTACCTTGATCTATTTTTAAATTGATATACCTAAATTAATTTATTGAATGTGAGTTTGGTGGAGCTTAAGAGAAAACCATAGAGAAAAGTTATTGAAATTTCAGTGTAAGAAGTGAAAAGCATTAAAAATGAATTTTCAAATATCATTGAAAGCAGTGACGGCTGGTGACGGGGTGCTGGGGGGTGCAAAAGGAAGATTCAACTATTTTTCCGTACTACGGAAGAGAAACAGTTGGTATTGCGAACATCTGAATTGAAAGTCCATGCTATAGAAGTGTTTTAAAATCCAATTAATAGGAAACAACTCTTGCAAAAATGGTTGAATCTTCCTTTGCACCCCCCAACACCCCGTCACCAGCCGTCACTGATTGAAAGCATAAGAGGTCAAAATCACTTCCAAAATTTTCTGTAATTTACTTATTCTGTTACTTACCCATTACCACATTTCAATAACCATTCCATCAAAATGAAAAGGTGGGATTATTAATTTGCACCTTATATTTAGGTTGGCCATTCATCTACTACCTATTCCTTATTATCAATAACTTCCCTAACATCAATCAATCTACTGTATTCATATCTATTCTCTTTATACACCCAGGGAGCTCAAATTGAAAAGTACATCAAACGCAGGATGGAAAAGTTGCCAGAAAAAAAAGATGTTGGGGAAGAATGGGTACGAGATAAAATTCACTGGCAGCTTTATTGTTTTGAGATGCTTTATTTGTGGAATACATTTCCTAGTTGCAGGACATCTGATTTGGAAACTATTATTAAAAGTAAGTAGTAGTAAGACAAATTTGATCTTTTTAATTATAATCCTTTACTGCTCTTACACTGAATTAATGGCATATAAATGCTTAGATAATAAATCATTATTGATTATTTAAAAGTTGAATAAACACTCAATGGATTCATCAGTAACTTTGTGGAAATTCATTTTATATCTCTATAGCTTTTCTTAGCTCTATTAAAGAAATCGCTTCTTCCTGGAATGTTTATGGAAACTGATTTTAATGCAGAAGAAATTGGTGAAAATAACGCAAAATAGTTGTTGCCCCATCTCCTAGGGATTGAAATAAATGACTGTGTATTTGTTATCAATTTTACAACACCAAAAATCTTTTTTTTATCACCTATGAGTTTATTCCTTTGACAGTTGATAAATTATTGACTATTTTTGTTCGGTGAAGAAAATCAAAATTTTTAATCTGTTTCAGCATGTACTCCCGCAGGCAAAGACCAGTTTCTCCCTAACGAGCCGATGAAAGGAATCGGTTGGCTAATACTGGGAGCAGCTTCACTAGTCGTAGGCAATCGCTTGAATTCAACTTTGAGTAGCAATAGCAATGGAAAAACTTCTGATGATAAATCTTCTGCATGTCTGTCGCGTGCAGTCGACGCCTTTAGAATGTGCCTAAACGTCAGATCAAAGTGTTCAGATGACGTTCATGTGTCCGCTTTTGCACAATACGAACTGGCCATGCTCTTATTGAGAAATGAGAATGTGAGTATATTTTCAAAACCATTTTTTTTTGATACCTTGTTTGCTCCTCATATAGATTCCTAATGAGGCATCTTAACCCTTATACAACTGCGAGATGATTTTTTGCTTTCTCTGATAACACTTCATAAAATTGACCCTAGGTTTTCAGGATGTTCTCATTATTTAACTTCTACAACTCCTATGTCGAGTCTATCTTGACATTGTATAGCTAACACACAACTCCTATTCCGAGTGCTGCTCCACATTGTAAAACTTGGTTGGAAAATTAATTTTAAATTACCCTTATTTCAAAAACCTTATTTAATGTTTGTAAAATGTCATAATGTGGTAAATTTTTCAGTATTTCTTTTATGGTAATACATACGCAAACCCTGTGATATCAATCAATTTCTCAATTTCTATTGAGGAGTTGCTGGAAGGAAAACAATAATATATTGAGGAGTGCAAAAGGTTAAAACGAAAAAAGTCTATTATGTGTAAGACATTATGTCACAAATGCTAGGAAAATAATTACAATTAATATCGTAAAAAGGTTAATATGATGTAACTTATAATCATTGGTGTTTTTTTTCAGACTCGTGCAGATGGTAAACAATTACTCTTGAAATCTCAGTCTCAATACAAAGATTATGATTTTGAACATCGCTTGAATGTTCGAATCAATACCACGTTAAAGAGTGTTGAGAAATATGAAGCCCAGATTAAGAATAAGTGATTTACTCCCCACCCATAGTGCAATAATGCAAAAAGAAATAATATTTTACACCATAGATATTGAAGAGGAAATTTAAAATGTACCATATTTTTCATTAGATATAACTACTTCTTTATAAAGAGGCTGAGGTAATGTTTTACATAACAGCATGTGAAATATTGTATTTCTGAGATTTAGTATTAGGAAAGAGTGATATTTAGCTTTCGTGTGCATGAATTTTCATAGATTGCTTGGAAAAGTAATCTTTTTATTTTTTTATCTCTCTTCCCTAAAGTCAGAAGAGTATAAATAAAATTCCCTCCAACCCTCCAATGATTCTAAAATGGTGTGTAGATTGAGCGATAACTCAACCACTAGTCCTGGCCTAGCTCTATCCTTCTAAAGGGAGAGATTGACCAACTGAGTAACAAGCATTTTTGAAGTAAAATATTATGTTGATTAGAAGCCTATATACTTACTCCACATTGTAAAAAATATACTGGATTGCTATTGTTTTTTTTTGTTTATAATTCACTTGAAAATATATTGAAAAGAAAAGAATTACATATAAAATATTTACATACTACATAAAGGTAATTAAAATTTATTGAAAAGAATAATATTTTCAAATATGAGTATTTTCATGTGGTATTTATACACTTATTACTAAGTATATCTGTATTGCATACACATAATTAGGAATAATAAGAATGTATTCAAATATGACAATAGATACATACCTAAATTATTAAAATTTATACATTTAAATAGTGTGATAGTTATAATATATTTTCATATTGGAATTTCGCACTAATTGGTAACAATCACAATGTTCAATAACAATTTACAATGTAACAGTAAAAGTCCTATAGAATTTAATACAATCGAGAACATAAAATTAAAGTATCTATTATGAAAACCAATTTTTATACTTCATCATAAATTTGTTTTTAATATGGACATATTCGTCCTGTATTGCATGCGATCTTTCAATAAAGTCCCTAAAACAATTAAGGTAAATGTACCAGTAGCTGCCGTTTAAGAGAAAATTTCAACAAAAATAACGATTAATGTTTAGCATTGTACCGAATGATGGCAAAGCAAGTATACTCATATTGGATCATGTCTTAATTAATATTATGTTACAAAAATTACGAAAAGGCCTATTTAAAAAAAGTTATGTTTAATTATTTAAAGCCATGTTCCTGTTTCAGTAGTTGACCATCTCACATATTTAAAAATCCAGTAGTTGACCATGTCTAATAAGGGGGCTTTATAGTGAACTTTCTGTCAGAGTTGCCTCAGGGCATTCTGTCACACCACTCTTGGTTGAATCAAGTAGCAATGGGTGATTCAGGAACAAGGTACACACCATTTCTAGATTGATCACTTAAGAAATTTGAAATAATACACTTTCCTCACTAGGTGTTATTTTCAAATGGCCACTCTGGCACTTCATTGGCTATATGGTGATGTGTTAATGGCTCATTCCGATCACAGATGCCTTAACTTGTCTGAACTTTACAATTTAGAGCAATCCCGCATCTGCATTTCTTATTTTGGGCCATTTTATTCTCAAAAGGTCAACTACTGGTACCTTATAGTGAATCATTCAAAGAGCAATTATTAAAAAAAAAATCACTGATAAATATTCATTTGGTATCTATTGGGATACCCTATATCTATCAAATTCGAAATCGAATTGACTCTCAAGATACGAAGTTGGTTTTTACTTCAGGATGATGTAAGATTAAGATATGTCTTATTTGAAGAGTAAAAGAACAATAATAGCAAATTTTTGCACACTCCTTTGATGTCTGATTTCAAGAATTATTCAAGTGAGCATTTCAACAAATTTCAACTATTTACATGTTATTATTACAATTGTTTTTAATTTTGAATTTATTCTAAAGGTTTCAGTGTCATTAAAAAAAAAAAATTCATGATGTATTAATAAAATTTTCTCTTCATAGAAAAGTGTTTTAATTCTACACCTCGAATATTTCTATACCCTTTCAATCGAGCACAGATTATTCATTGGCAAGGGATACTTTCGTGGTCCTATAGTATAACAATGATCAAGGGATAGAAACATACACCATGATCCATATTATTACATAGAGTGGAGACAAAACTTTGAAGTAATCTGCCAAGATGCTGGTTAAATTGCAAACTGTGCTATGTCTTAGGTGAGCTGCTCATCATAAAGTTTATTGGATCCAACAATAGCGTGCAGATGTCATGGATCGAGTGTTTAATTGGGTTATTTGATTTTCTTTGAGTGGGCTTCACGCTTGTCCAATTTCCCATGCACTCGCAGTCTGTAAACACAAGTGTAATCTGAATTGCCCCAGTTAGAATGTATCTTCAAATCTACGATATTAAATGAGAGAGACGTTCTTTGATGAATTTTGAAATGCTGTCTCCGAGGACCGTCTTTTTCGTACATAAATTCACCGAAGAAGAATCCTTTCTCTTCGTTCTTGTCTTTCAGCCCCTATTAAGAATCATTAGAATGTAGTTTTATATCATGACGTACAATAAATATTCATACTTGTCCCAGGTATAATATTATGTTGAAAAACACGATATTAAAATGAATATTTTTATTGTTCGTTTAAATATTGTTTTATTAAATTTGTACTTTGATTAGATCATGCTGAATATTGTTAAAGACTAAGCTATGATGTTAAAGATAAGTTTATAGCTAATTTTATGTTGTGCATAAACTTTCAAACTTCGCCACGTGTTTTAATTGGGTATTTAACAGGGAATCGCTGTCAGTCCATCAGATGAGGCTAGCTAATGGTTGACCATTATAAGTTGGCCGTTTAGCGAGGGCGCCCGTGTCACATGAGCAATGTTGTCATACTTCATTACCTGCTATGGCCTCAAGGCACAAATCAAAGCATTATCGCTTAGAACTATCAACTATTTTCGAGACTTTTTGTCTTTACAGAACTTCACAGATTACAATATATCCATACCCAGAAGCTGAACACTCTAGGTGCTGATGATATTTCTTGAGTGGCCGAAATGGCAGCCGGAATATGCTCTAAAGTCAAGGCCGAGATGTGCACCTTTCCCACGAGCCTGATGACAATTTCACCTTCTGCACCGTGGAATGCAAAACATTCCCCGGGCATCACGTCCGGCTAAAGATTACAATAACATGCATTAGTTTGTTAGTTATCAATACTAGTCATTTACACAATCCTGGGCTTGAATGTCCAAATGAACACTTTCTCATTTCTAAACCACACCTTTCTACCTTTAATTGTACTTACTATATGTAAAAAGATATTTTGGTGGCTCTTTTAAAATAGCGCTCAAATTGTTTGCACATCTTGCATGAACTTCTTTCTGGAGCATTATTTCAAGCCACAAGATCTTCAGGGTCCAAGATTTGTTATTACTAATCAGAAGTATAAACCAATCATATTGATAATACATATGGCATGGTTTATTGACCATTTAACTCTCACTATTAATTAAAAATTTCGTTTAAATAAGTCAAGCTTCTTCTTGCATTTTCAGTTACAGGGTATGTTTAAAGACAAAAATAATACTGCTACTCACATGTAACATTGATTTCGCACTATGAGTCGGCTTACATACAACATCTGTCAGATGCTTCCACATCTGGGGGAACATTGATTTAGTCTCCAGAAAATAAGGCTTGGTGTTTCGAAGACTAAGGATCTTTCCACCTGTAAACAAATATAGTCAAAAAACCATTACTATCACATATATTTCAAAACAGGAACAGGGCGAGTTTTGGTCATTTCTTCGCAAGTGATTGCATATTTAATCTGCTTATTATTATAATTTTCATTCCAAAAACATCTTGTAAAAAACTATGTATAACATTTTTGTATGATGAATTATTTGAAATAGTTTATATATGTATATTTCGTTTTTTAAATAAATCCTTGGCATCATGGCTCATATGGAAAGCATGAGCATTCTAAGCTAAATATTTTTGATGTTAGAGATTGCATACAACATTCACTTAACCAATAAATTCTTGACATATTTAAAAAATAAAAATACAGCACATTCATGATGTTAATAATTTAAAAAAATTGAAGTTGGCTAATTAAAAAAATACTGTTAATCCACCACTGTGCAAAATTAAAATCAAAATTTTTGGAGAAATTATTAGTGAAACTAGTAGAAACCCCTTACTAAACTCTACACAGACATGCCTTCTGGTACAAAATGACAAAATGAAATATCTAGCTTATATATTATTTCCAATGTTGACCTGCTGATTCCAATGCAAAGTCAACCTTGGAAGTTCTATCTACATCGTACTTTTTGAGCTCATTCTCCACTATCTGCTTCACATCACTTTCCTCAAGGTTGACGGAAGTCTGGGAGGTGCCACATGCGCTCAGAGGACTGCTCATTTTCTTGGTAATCTTTGGTAGTTCTTTCGATATATCCTGGATTTCAAGCATCAGCGACTCCTGGGACAAAGCGGCTTCGTTGAGTCCTTTCTGTAAAAATGCTATGTGTGTTTAAGATACTCCGTTTTTATTATGTGCAGCCATGATTCGCATCTTCCCAATTGACCGTCTGCCAACATTGGATGTTTTGTGACTAATGGTTTAGTAAAAATCACAACAAAAAATATTCAGATATAATTTTCAATGTAAGTTTGGACGTTTAATTGACTGTTTAGATAATACAAGCGACCTTCGACTTTCACACATAATTGATTCCTGAAAATGTGTGCGAACGTTCAATGTTCCTAAAAAGAAGGATGAAAAAAAAAAGGCATCATGAAAAGTATTTCAAAATATTTATCCAAGCTTTTGAACATTTTCTTCATAAACTTGTCATGAGTTAGTAGAATACCACCCTTCTTTCTGGACTTGTAAAGAGTCCTACAGAGTGCTATGTATGTCTTTCTCAATTATCATATACGTACGTACTTGAGATATACGTTCTCTATTGGGACCACATTCTTTTATGACAGTCAAAAATTTGTCAAGATGCATGAAGACTTTATTCGTATTTTGATTTTCTTATTTTTTTTTTTTTAGTAATAAAAAAAAATATTTGCCATTACAGCTTACGCCAATGCGCCAAATATTCTTAATTGCGAAAGTCATACGAGATTAACTCGATGATAAGTAATCAATCAGTTGTGCACAAAATCAACGATAAATAACATACACCCAGCCCAAGATCTCTTTTTTTTTCAATTGAAAAAAATCTGACCTTGCTGGGAATTGAACCTGGGTCTCCAGATCGCTAGGACAAAGCTCTTGCCGCTAGACCACAGGGACCGATATTTTGGCAATGTTATCATGTTTGGGTTCAAACAAATTTTGCATTATCGACAGAAATCTTAAAAAATAGGTGAAACTAGTATGTGCGATTGTTGAGAGCTGCATATATGAACATAATAGAGTGCGAATTTACTCAGCAAGTAATAAACGAGGACCATTGGTAATATATTTTGCCATCATACTTAACAAGAGTTTAGGTACAGAAGTATATAAAAGAACTGGAATATATATCTAAATGATCTTAGTATTTGAATTTGAACTGAATATAAATAGATTAACTGAATATTGAATTCAATGCATACAATTGTAATAAATATTCATAGAAAATTAGTCCAAATATTTATACTCACCGATAAGTGTTGAATATGAGAAGTGATGTGAAGGAACTCATTTGACAGGTCGTCAACTGTCACTGTCATCATCCTCATTTGATAGTATACAGCTGTCAGTCCGATTCCAAATAAACTTATCAGGCTCATTTTAACAAAGAGGTCCCATTTAAGGTTTTTTGGTTCATCGGAAGCTTGGCGGCACTCAAAGATATGCTTGTCACAACATCTTATACCTCGCCTTGCTGCCATGTCATTTGGAATCCTGACAAAAGGTACTTCTTTTTCTTGAGAAACAGGTGTGATGTATGCATCAATAGCTTTTTTGTCATATATCAAATGATCAATTATTTTTTTCTCATGCAGTAATTTTAAAACTTTTGCACTGCTTTTAGTTACTGAACGAGTAAGGTAATTATGTTTATATTGGGTCTTTTTTGATGTCGTAGGAGAATCTAAAACAATCATTCAATATTTCATACAATAAATTTGCTTACAATATTAGGTCATTCATAAATAGATTAACAAATTACCTTCATTGAAATATTCAGAAAATGTAAAGTTTAAGCTTTCATCAACTGTCAGATCAGTCTTCATCTTACCGCCATTGCAAATTATGTACTGATAATGTTTTGTTTACATACATTATTATTCATTCCATAAAAATTTAAAAATATTTTGATACTCCAACAATTATGGCTATTTTTTCAATTATCCATATTACCCGCCATAAGTATTTATATAATAATGTTGCCATAATTTAAAAACTTAAATAATGTATCATGAATAATAATTATTTATTTAAAAAGAATTTAGTTTCCATGTGCAGTATATTTATGAAACTACTCAATTTTGTTCAAGGTTGTTTTTCGTTGTTATATAAAAATCCTGTGCTGAAAGCATGCCTTTATTTTCTTTATTAAAGAGTATTCGGAAAACTTACATTATAACATGGCAATCATGATAAACAACAACTGTCACTCAAAAGTCAAAATCAAGTGTAGCCAAATATTGTGGCGACAAATAATAGAAATGGATAAGAGAGCACTCGAAGAAAAACTTAGACAAGCTTGCTGCGTTGACGATTTCGAATCCGCCATAAAACTTTTGGATAGCGGGGTTGACATTAATTCAAGAAATGTACTAAATGGCTGGTAAATAATATTCAATTATCCATTTAGAAACATAGCACCGGTTTACCAGATTTGTTTTTTAAACTAATCTAACGAATAATTCGGTATTTCAATAACATTTTTTTAAGGACTGCATTACATTGGGCTGCAAAGAATTCTCACGTATCTATGGTGTCCTTACTCCTGTCAAGAGGAGCTGACAGTTTGATTAGAACTCTTACCGGGCAAACTGCTAAAGAGCTCACACCTTCTCTCGAAGTGGCAGGACTTCTTCAGTCAAGCGAATCTCCACCCATGTCGCCTAATAGCCGTTCACCGACCGATCGTTTGTCTTTTGAACCTCCTCACAATATGATTAATATGAACAGACAAGATTATGCAAAGAATCATCACCCGGTACAAGGTGAACTCAATAATTTTATTGAATACTTATATAGACACCCAAGAAAATCAATAGAGTTTAAATGACAGCATAAACCATCATTGCCTAACCTAACCTAACCTAACCGAGTACTACCAAATATTGTAACATAGCTCCTTTATCTATTGACAGAAATTAAAATGTCTGATAGCTCCATATGGAATACCAAAACATAATACCTACATCCAATATGTCTTCAATTGTAATAGTAATTCTTGAAAACTGACTAGTAATATAAATATCTACTGTGGCTTAAATGCAGTTAAATATTAATTTTGAATTACAAAGTAACTAAGATATTCTCGTCATTTCCAGATATGGTAATCAAAGTTCGAATCGCAAACTCTGCTGATCCCGACTTCATCGAAGTTGAACTCCCAGGAGCTGGAGCCACATACCAAAGCCTGCTGGCAGTATGCTGTCAGGAACTGGAAATTCTCCCTGAACAGGTAAAAACCAATTTTTATATCCTGTAATCCAAGCTATGAAACATTGTCCTACTACTTTAACTGGCATGGCTGCCACTCGACTCATAGTGTGATTGGTTGATATTACAATTCTTTTCGAGACTTTCAATTTTATAGATGGACAAACTCGTAGCATAACCTTCTGGACATTGTTCTTGAAGCATTTGACACATTGTTACCTTACTTTGAAAAGGTTCTAATAGACATATTTGCCTAAAATTACCTTTTGGTCGGAGAAGCTTGTATTTACTGCATTCTTTCATATATATGAATCTCAGAATTATCTATGGTTGAATACCGGAGTTTGCAGAATTCCGGAGCTGCACTGCATCTGCACACTTTTATTACTAAATTTATTTGACAAAGTTTTAAGATTGTCATCATTAGATCTTTAAGATCATTATTTCTCAGCAAGAGTTGTGAAAAAATATGCTTAAAATAAGTAATTTGAAAATTTTTTACTTGCTAATTGTTACAAGTGAATTTTAATCAATCAAAACTTCAAACGCTCATATCTCAAAACAGTGTCAAGAGCAGTTAGAACCTTTTCAAAGTAAGGTGTCGACATGTTAATCTTTACAGTATAACTAGTAAGTATATTAACTTATTTTTGACAGCTACTATTAGTTTTCCATGTCCAGGAACACTTTCTCAAATCGAAAAATGAAAGGTATGATTTATATAATATTTATGAGAGAAGATGTATCTTTGTTAATTTTCAAAACTAAATTAAAATCAACCATTTCAGGTCAACCGAATCAGAAAACTTCCTGATACAAAAGTCCGATCTGATGCTGATGTTAGAAGACTGCGATCGCTTCAGGAATTAGAAGTTGTCCTCAAAGAACAGTCTGCGCTCGTCCCCCACATGCCCCCTACTAATATTTACCCTTCCATTTCAACCAACAGGAATCAAACGGTACTCTATTGAAGATGATGGCAGATAATCTCAAATGAACAAAAAAAATATGGATAAATTTTATCCAGTTTCAAATAGTTGTTTTAAAAAGTATACACAGGACCTGATTTTTCGGGATCAACTTTTCAAAAAAATATGTTCAAAAATAAATATTTTGGATATTACTGTGCAATACATATATGTTAATTGATATATTCTATCAAATGTAATGTGACTGACATGCAAAAAAAAAAGTGTTAGAACCTTACATGAACCCTAGATGCTTGTAACTTTACAACATAGTATTATTTCCTAGTTGGTTGCTATTTCTTTATGAAGTCTGATTTAGTTTGAATGTATTTATCACTATTTATTTAAGTTTTGTATTTGAAATGATAAAGCTTCATTTTAAGATAGTACGAGTGTTCACATTTTTTTAAATACCTGTCTGGTGTGTTTGGTTTAAGTGACAGCCCACAGTTGTCGACATTTGGATTTAGAAAAAATAGAAATTCGATAACTATGTGTACTACAATTATTTTTCCTTTCAATCCTGCTCAAAATATATGCATCATGCCGAGCCAATGCAGTACTTTTTACTAAATTGCCAAAATGTGATAATAAATCTTCTCATAATTATTTAGGCTATGTATCTTTATTTATTTAGTATACAGTGGAAACACAACATGAAAACATATTCAACCATCTTAACATGTCTTCCCAAAGAAAAATACAGAAAAAAAGACACCCTCGATTTGTAATGGTATAAGATAAAATAAAGCAATGTCTATACATGCTAACTCAACCGATTTTTCAAGTAACATTTGTAGTGTTTTCAACTTCTTTACTCATTCCATCTTAAATCTTATTTGTATAACATCATAACCATTGGTGAGATAATATCTTTTTACTTTTTTTAACACCAATGATCCAAGTATCAAAAAATTCTTTGATTTTCCTATAAATAACTACAACACCTGATGGCAAGATGGCAATAAAAAAACACCTCTACTTCAGTTTGTCATTGAAATACATACTACCTTATCCTGATGCATTTATCAATATGTTACTTTTTATATTTAGAAATTATATTATTATTTTAAGAAGTTAATGCTGTTAAAAATGCATTTTTATTCTTTGCTACGCAAAGATATATATTATACACAATCTCTTTTTAAATATTTATATTTTTTTAGTATATAATCCCTAAATAGTGTATAATTAAGTATTATCAAAAGTATTTAGTATTTTTTTGTGATTTTTTTCATTGAATGTGTATGCTATATTTTCCCTTTGAAATAAATTTATTTTAAATATGAATTGATTTGTATTATTTATTTGTTTACCATACGCAGCATAAGGACCTAAGAGTCTATCTCAACAGAAGTTTTTCTACGATAACTGCTTGTTTCTCAGTTGCTCCACCTCTTTTTTCCAAAGAGAGTAGAGATAGAAAGGATAGGACTAGTGGTTGTTGGCTAATCGCTTCCGTAACATGCCGTTTTTAGGATTGGAAAGGTCTTTTAGACAACATAGACATCAATGTCTCCAATCAGAAATCAATAGTTCCAAGACTGCCCAGACTGAAATTCAAGCCCGTACCATCTGCAACCAAAGCCAATGACTGACAAATGTAATGCATTTTCTTAGACATCAATTTCCCATTTAAATTTCTTGATAAAAGACATAAATTTTCATTTTTAGAATTAAAAAAACAACTGAAATAATAGCGATTTTATTGAACATTTAAGTATTTTTTAAATTTTACATTTCAACTTGATTCATCGTTATCTTCATCGCTGTCATCAGAACCTAGTTCTTCCCCACTGACGTCATCGTCTTCCTCATCTTCACCATCGTCAGATTCACTTTCTTGAATAGGCTGTTCCAATTTAGGGGGATCTTTTTTACTGCTGACTCCATTCATTTTCTTCTGTTTCTTAGCAGTTTCTTCTTTAGCAGGCTTCTTTTCCGCCTTCCGTTTCTTGGCAAGTGTGTTTTCCACTTCTGCAGCTTCAACGTCACTGAAACCAAACAAAAAATCTAATTGACAATTTGTCTTCAATGCTACTCAAACCATTTATAACCAGATTTTCTACTAACAAATTAAGGCATAATAGTATTGGTTTTATATTGGAAAAAAAATATAGCACATGACATTACAGCTGACGCCAATGCGCCATGCATTCGACAAATATAATAAAGAATCTTATGTAATGTTATATCTGATATAACATTACATATACAGGACATAGCGGTTAAATCCAAAATGAGCGTTTCAATCAAAATTTTCACCCTTTTGACACATAGTCCATGATGGCCGCCGACAAAGTGTTCCCTATTAATTAATTGCTGATTTATATTTCTATTTCTACTTAACCTAATAAATAATGACTATTTTGGTGTGATAATTTAAATACATAATGGGAAATTATTTTGGTATTAATTAATGGGGAACACTTTGTCGGCGGCCATCTTAAATTATGTTTCAAAAAGTGTGAAAATTTTGTTTGAACTGCTCATTTGGGATTTTACCGACATAGTAATATGGTTAATAAATAATTGGCATCAATTGATTACATAAGTACATAGTTTGCGAATTGGGATAAATATGTTAATAATACAGTGACTGGCAATAATAAAATTGTGAATTACCTGTCGTCTTCCTCGGCTACCGATTTGTCAACCTTAAGCTTGACTGTTCCATCAGGATGCACAGAAACTGTACCGCCCAATACTGTACTCAACTCGCCTTCCACAATTTCAGGATCATCACGTAATGATTTAATAATAGGCCTGACGACTGCATTTTTGTTACCTAAAAATAAATATTACACAATTTTTTATTACAGAGCATAATGAATAATGTATCTTTATGATAAGGAAATTATGTTAATAATGAGATGTTAAAACACAAATTTATCATGACAAAAAGAAAGAAAATTTTATAATCCCAATATGATTGTATGTGATCAATGTTTAAAAAATTGAATTTATTATTTTATCCCTTTTTGTTCAAATCTAACTTATTTTGAATAAACTTATTTTCCTCTCTTAAAAACCTTCCAATTTTAATGAATTTAGACAATTATTTAAGCTTCCTGTGGATAGAATAAAATTTTCTTTATCTGACACCAATATTTCAATAGGATGCCTTGATAAGAGTAGAAAGCATGTTATATTGACAAATGGAGGATACTTTAACATTTTGTATTGAAGTATGTGCAGTCTAGAGTTGATACTATAAAAACTCAAAACCGCTCACCTCAAATTGCTTTAGGAAGTTTGTATCAGAAAATAATCAACTCTTAAAGATTATTTTCTTTCTTATCTTCCATAACAAAAAATAGTTTGATACTGATGACCACAATAACTGTGTGGAACTTTCCTCCTTGGATCGATTTATTTGTTAGTCTCAAATCTACCAATAGACTGATTATTCCCAAGCCATGGAGTTATTGATGGTGAATGGAATTTTTAGCCAAGTCAGAACTGTAGGAACGTATTTACAGTTACACTGTCAATGTGTGCGAGTAACAAAAATATTAATACAAATTTACAGCATGAGGTGCCTGGAAACAAGATTACGCATAGGAAAAATACTTTCCATCTAATTACAGCGATTTCCTGCAACATACATTATGTTGAAATACTATATCAATGTCCATATTGGGAGCAGGTAAACAGTAAATGGTAAAGACAATCAAAATTATGAGGTGAATTTAAAGCTCATAATCGGAGAACATACATTTAAAACACAACCACTATGTCACAGCAATCAGTAAGTAATAATTTGGGTAAATTATGGATATATGGTCACGGGACAGAATCTCAATCCTCTCGAGCCAAGCTCAAAAAATTTATACATACTGTCTTATAATTTTATGTTTTGACTTTACTCTTTGAGTTCTTGTGGATTATTATAAAATGTGGAATCAAAATGATTAAATCTGAAGAATATTGTATGACTTCTGAAGGAAGAATTTGTTTTTTAATATTAGCCTAAAATAAAATTATTCTTTTTATTTTAAACAAATAATAAACTCATGTGACTGTCTCTATCTGTATATTATTATTTGTGTAGTTTGTGGTTGCATTTTTGCTCCTGTAAATTAAAACAACTCGATTTCATACTTATTGCAAAGTATTCTTTAGGATCTTCTATTATAATAAATTTAAAAATTAAAGACGAAACATTTCAAAAAAAATCGTAAGCCTTATTCATTTCATTCAATGTGCTTATTTTTCATAAATCTTTACAAAAATTCTGTCCCGTGACCATATATCCATAATTTACTTTTATTTGTACGTAACTACTATAGAAAAAATACTTTTACTTACGTAGTGTCAAATATACGGGTATAGCCATAGACTTGGCCGACTTGATATAGACAGATCGAATATTTTCCCAACCGCCTGGGAACTGTTCAGATATCTGTAGCAACACTGATTGAACATTTTCACATGTCTGTTCCACTGTGTGTTTAGTGGTGGCAACTCGCATTGAATATGATGTGCCCTCTCCGTGAAGTCTGATGACTGTTTTGTGGAGAGCATTTTTTATTTGCGATTGCAAGTCTTTAGCGTGCATTCGTATAGGGGCGGGTAGCATATTCTTTTGGAAGAACATCTTGCCAAGTTTGTGAGCGAGGAGGCCGCTGACTCTAGAGTCCACGAGGAAGAAATCGTGCTGTGTCATTAACCGTCTTCGCATTTCAATCTGGTCATATTCAGCTTTCAGCTGACGTACTGGCAATATTGTTTTAATCTGGAAAAATAGCGAGGATGCTTGAGTTATAAAAAGTTTAGTTTAGTTTGAACAGAAACATTCACTTCAATATTTGAAATATTTTTATAATAGGGTGACTGCTACAGTGAGTTGGACGGCTATAGTTATTGAACACTTCAACTTTCACTATGAAAAAAAAGTAATTAGCTTAGAATTCTCGTTGGTGTGAAACACCTAGATACATTTTTCTCCTTCACGCCACGCGTGCGAATTGTATTTAAACTAATTGAAAAGTCCATTAACAGTTTCAGTCATTACAATTAACAATATCTTGATTGGTCTTACCAATTTGATATCTTTCTCTCTCATCAGATCTTCATAATGCTCAATTGTAGGTTCATGATCGACGCGGCTTCCTCTTTTCAGATCACAGACAAAGAGACATACTTCTGAAGTGTCTGTGACAAGCCAGTGAGGTAAGGTTCTGTAAAAAAATTATAAGGATTTATAAGTATAATGGGGAAAATTGGCCAACACAAAATAGTATTAGGGTTTTGACAAACTACTATGTAATTTCATACATTGGGTTTCTTTCACAAAATCAAAATTGTTCCAAATCTTCAACCCTGCTAAGCCGATTTACAAATTAATTCATCCGTGTTTGTATTAAGTACACTCATGATGGTAGTGATCGGACCAAGCAGTGCATACCTTTTTAATTTTATAAATCTTGTCTGTGAAAGTTTTAACTTGTTAAGTCAAATTATTTAATAATATCAACTTGCTTCACACCGAAATCAAGTATTTCAACATTGTGAGATGCTAGCAGTCAATGGGTTAAGATTTCGCGAAATGAACCAAGCGTTTGATGACATTAAGCAATCAAATCAATCAAAATAAGATCCTATTTTGAAAACAGTTTGAGTTTATTACATTCATTACAATTTTGGTGTTTTTTTTTTAATTATTAAATAAAGGTATGTGTAACTTGCGGTGTTTTATTGTGTCATATTGTCAGACCTTTATTGTGACCTGTAAAATTCAAAGTATCAAAGATGTAAACTAATGGTAATAGGTTCTAAAACGCTAGAAAATGACAGCGGTTACATGGCACTTCAACATGTGTACTCTGTTTTTCAAATAGTTTATAAAGAGGCTATACACATGCTAAATTGCTGAGTTGGTAAAAGTGTACCCAAATACGAAATAGACTAACTAAAACATTACTTACAATCTCAACTTTCTTTTAACACATTTGGGGATTTTAATGCAGTCAATCTGTACTGAAATGACTCCATCCTCTGCGAACAGCTCGGTTTTTTTCTCTTGAGCCAGACTATCCAATTGCTTGATGACGTTTATAGCTTTGATCACTGTTTCGTCGGACACATTCATTTTGGCATCTTCAGAATTTGATACTTTGACCGTCAAAGCGGGGCTTTCGAATGAGTCGATCACGGTAGTTTCGATGTTTTTCTTCGATTTCTTGGATGCATCCTTTGTTTTAGTCTTCTTTTCTTTAATTTCTTCTGGAATCGGCAATACCACCTTTTTATTTGAGGTCTTCTTACTGGGTTTACTTTCAGATTTATGGATTTTAACGGATTCTTTTAGTGGCTTTGGAGCCAAATTTAGTTTCTTGTTTATCTTCATTTTTAACGTAATGTATCACTCAGTAATATTCAATGACAATGATGAAACTCAACCTGACAATTTGACATAACCCTACACAAACTGCAGGCGGCGGTTCGTTTACAAAATTGTAACATGCGGTTGTAATTGAGTTGCCTGTTCAAAAAATTTACATTTCTTATCAAATATTGTACACAAAATAATAAAATTACATTGTATCTTTACGGTTAAATCCAGGGCTGTGGAGTCGGTGAAAAAAAGTCCGACTCCGACTCCAGCATTTACCAAAACCACGACTCCAACTCCGACTCCAACATTGACCAAAAACACGACTCCGACTCAAAACACGACTCCGAAAAAAAGTTCAATATCGACACTTTTCCTCCCTAATTTTCCTATTTATGTGTATTCAATTAAATATCCACCCTATCAATGCGACCAAAAGCCAAATTTGACATATAAAATGCAAAAATAAAAAATTCAAACTTTTCAAAATTTCCGACTCCGAGTACGACTTCGGCCAAATCGCCGCGACGACTCCGACACCGGCCAAAAAGCTCCGACTCCACAGCCCTGGTAAAAACGAACATTAGATTTCTAATGATTGTTTTGATGAATACCTTTCAATTATACCATGAAAGAAAATGAATATTTTGAGCATATTTGTTTTGAGTTTTGAACTATTTATATTTTTCTATTATTATAAACGTTGAAATATGGACTATATTTCAATTACTTAATTTAAAATATTTAAATTAGATGCCTTGTTCGATTGAAATAGTGTATTTTTTGATAAATCGCAAAATTTGTATTTACTCCAATTCTATTACAAAGTGTATTAATTCATTTATCAAATATTTTTTTTTACTTTGGAGCACTTTCACGAAATTTTATTTAATAATTGTTTAATAATATATGAATTTTGTGTCACAATAATAAATTGAAAAAAATTGTTATTCAATATAAAATAAACTATTCACATTAATTATTCGGGATGTGATAATTTTTAATTGGGCTGTTATTTTTATTCTCTACTCATTAAAAATTCCCGTTATTTAATTTTTTGTATTTTTTTTAAAATGACACATTATAAATATCATTCAGGGTCTATGGTTTTCAAGTAAAATTCTGTAAAATTCGAAATGCCCATAAACGGAATGATTTATTTTTGCTTCATGTAACATTAATTCCTTGGCTTTTTTGACAGGTCAGTTAGCATCGTTTTGGTACCGTTTCGCTCTCGGTATGTTTGTGTGCACGTATGAAAATTGTTTGAATTTCAAAAGAGAAGCTACCAAAAACAGGTCATCCAAATTCGTTCACCCATCGCGTTTCTCGTATATGCGCTCACTCTGCCTGCGGCTGGGCGTGTTAAAATGAGTAACAATCCGGATAACGAGAAAATTACAACTAGCAAGATGTATCCGATTGATTTGGCGCAGAAGATTACAATAATAAAAGGAACTTCCTCGTCCGACCAGAAGGTGCCTCATCTCGTAAACAGCTCCAAGTTATCAGGGGCGCCCGGGCACACGTTGCCTCTCAGCCTGATGAGACCCTCGACTCAGATCATTCCACAAGGAATAAGCTCGCAGGTCAGTCTTTAGATCGGGAAAATTTCTCCAGACTTGTTGTTTGCTCATTTTTCAAACATTATCATTCATTTATGATTAAAAAATTCAAAGCAGAATCGGTTATTTTTTCAAAGTTGTTTTCGTGATGATATTCTTATCTCTAAAATTTTATCAACAACAGTCGGGATTGCCATATTGTGTTACGGAATTCCCTTCGTTTTTTATCAGATTGAATTTTTTATGACTTGCTAATAAATCTTACTAAAAAATAAGAAAATACAATGTAGTAAGATAACTTTCATTTCATTCCTTCGGCCCCTACATCTATAAATTTATCACTTTGGGTTAATAATTAATAGTTGGTCAGCAATTCCTTAAAAAATGAATGTCCATTTTACGGATATTTTCTCATTCTTTTCTCGACTAACTTTTGAGAATAATCATTAGCAATGTTTACAAAAATAAATATACTGACCATTAGTCTTCCCCCTTTATCCCAACTGAGAGAGCATCTTCTATGTATGATTTTGTGACCATTAAGATAATGAATGTTCACTGTGTAATATGTATGGTGAAGTGCTCATCACTGATTGGCTTTTGTCAGAATTTATTGGGTGTGATTAAATATTCTTTTCCCGTATAATTTAAATAAATTTATTAAAAAAACAAATGAACTTAGTTTACGTACATCAAAATAATTTGGAATTTTTTGTTAATTATTTTTCAAAATTGTTCTTTTAGACCCGTGTTATATCATACATATTATTACCAATACCTAGCAAAGCCTGGTGGAACCACTAGTCAATAATAAATTATCTGCCTTGTGACATCACCTGCAGTGTTAATTTTCAATCACTACAGAAAAGTTTTTAGCATGTTTTACTTTTCTATCAAATTAGGTTGCCGCACAAAATATAAAAATATTTCTTTATGTTATTGGTCAATTTGGGAAGAAGAGAGAACTGAGGGAAATTTTGAAATACATTGTAAAAGATGTAAAAAAAACATTGAATAACACGGCTACTTTCAAAGGAGCTTTTACTTCTGATTTGGATATCGATCTTGATTGAATTTATATGTGGGCATGCGGTTGATAATTATTTCAGGATGGGAATCAAATTGAATGGATTTTATACTTAATATTATATGGCTACAGATTTGTCTCCAAATATTTATCACTGTCCATTTTTTTGTATCCCATTTGATACAAATAATATTTAAATATCAAAAATCACATACCATTTTTTTTTTAATATTTTAAATTTGGAAGATAAGAAAGTGGATATTCTTTAAGCCTTGATTATCCTCTGATACAATCTTCCTACAGTAAATTAGCAGTAGAACAGCTTTTGTAATTTTTATGTCTCAACTCAAAGCTACATACTGTGATACAACAAAACTACAAAAAGTCATCATTCTAATGAATCCAGGTTGAAAATAATTTGTATGACTGTTCTATGTTCTGTATCTATGCAGTATTACAGACTTAAAAACTGTCACATTAGGGATTGCAATATTGATACAGGTATTAGAGAAACAGATAATTAGTGTACCATTATGACAATCGTAGTTAAAAATATAAAAATATTATTTCAAACTTAAATTGTTAAATTTCACAAAAAAAAAAAAAAATATTTTAACATTGCATAATTGGCTAAAAGTTTTTACAATGACCAACGTGTGTCTGAACACAGGGCATAAAAAAACAATTCATCTCTGTGATAAATGGTATGGTAATATATTGACAAGCTCCGTTAGACTAACTTCCCGAAATTTGTTCATCAGGCGCAATTAGTTAGCGGCGGACAAACCTTGACAGCGACCATTGTCGGTACAGCCGGTGTGGCCAATCCACTTCTTCAGGGTGCTCAAATTGTCAGTCAAGGAGTACAGGTATGCAGAATCTTGATGATAGATCTAGAAACTCTGTTTTAACACTATGGGATCTGATTGTTTGAGTTTATGACAGTTTGATAAACTAAACATATATAATTTATGTGTGTAATTTTGTTTTTGGCGTTTACTTTAATTAACTCTCTTATTGTGAAAATAAGTGTATTTCAATGTGTGTTGTGTTTATAAGATTCCACCCCTGTGTCTCTTATTATGAACTAAAAGAGTTTACATCATATCCATGCTTGAACCTGCCATTAAATTCAACACCCTATTAGTGTTTTATGTAAGTGCTTTCATCAGCAGTTTACAAAATTATATCAACTGTTTTCTTGTTATTCTTGCATTATATAACTTCATTATCTTTTTGGATAATTACTGTTTATGTCTTGTGTCAACTATGTTTACCATAAAAACTCCATTTTTCCTAATATTTATTTAACTATTATTATTAATATTTCTAGGCTGTTGTTTCTCACAAATAGCCTAAATCAAATAAAAATCAAATTGAGTCTAGCAATATTTAAATCCAATTTTGTACTCATTTCCATAAGTTCCAAATCTTCTAAAATCTCCCCTTAATTTTTGGAAGTGGACAAAAGACAAATAATCAATGAAACAAACTAATTTGAACCTTTAATTTGTGGTAATGCTGATAAACCAAGCAACTAATAAAATAATAAATTACTGAAATATAATTGGTACAGAATGTTTTTTTGAGATGTTTTAAGTCTTGTCAATCCTGTCATCGTATTAATTTCACAGCATGTAAAAATGTTTACAGAGTGGAGCTACCGTCAGTGGAATTAGTGGACAGGGCATGGTCAGAAGTTTGTCTGCTGCTGTGCGAGTCCTTGCCCCTCTGAATCTTCCAACGTTGCCGTTGACGCTTCCTCTACCTTTAAATTTACCTCTGCAGCAGCACAGCCATCTTGCTACCCCTGTGAATGCCTCTTCATCTAGACCTCTAAATAGTAAGTCGATACATTCATCATTTATTTTCATTGGAAGTGACACTACTTTACAAATAATAATCCCTCTAATAAAAATGATTTCTAGATTTTAGAAAATTTATGGTCTCCAAAATAGTCTCATTTAATACTTCACATTTTCACTGTCATCATTAAATCTTATTTGTACAGTGGATTCTTAAAATGTACGCAATCATGAAACAGTAACTGTGATAAAACAGTAGAATCAGTCCAAAAGTAAATTGTAATACAAATAAATGTATTTCCACCAAGAATTGCCAGTAAACAAAAGAATATTTTTATAATTTGTCAATTTTACTCAGTTTTACTAGAAGATAATTTTTATACTTGGATAATCATAAAATGTCACAATTTTCCTCTTCCAGCTATAGCGACTCCGGTAACTGCTGTCAAGCAAATAACAACCAGCTATCATGTACCAAGAGGTGAGTCAATGTCTTCGTATTTTGACTTTAATATTATATTTCTTTAATACTATATAATACTTGTAAGAGTTTTAGGGAAATGTAATGGCACTTGGATGACGTTGCAACTTATTATAATGCACTGTAACATGTGGTCTTTGCAGTGAAAAAAATGACGTGATATAAATTTATTTGTTTTCTTTATTCTTGTTCAGGTCCGGCAGCCGTGGCCAGTTTGGCAGTTCCACGAGGATCCGCAGTTCCAAGAGTGTCCACACCGACGCCAGGTAAATACAAAGCTTCTGCACCAATGTCACTATATCAACTGTTTGAAATTTAAATCATAAACTTGTCAATCTACAATACTGTGAATTTAAAAAGAAAATCATAATGAAAGATAGACGGGAACGAGTGCCTTTTTCGCACAAATATAACCAGCAAAAATAAATAAAATACTGAATTATTAAAATTATGTTTCAATGTCATTATGTTTCAGCATGGTCCACCGGAGGTGCTCAAATTAGAACGGGGGCTTTGGTGTATGCCCCTTGACCACCCCGTCCTCACACCTTACAGGTAATTATAATTACAAATAGCTAAGGGACGTTAAATATAGTAACAATACTTATCAGTGCAATGCAATTTATAATGCAACATACCTGTGCCTATAGATGCCAAATAAAATTAATTCTTAATTAGAAATGTGAATGCCTATATGAGTGGTTTTAAGTTTGATTACAAATATCTTAACAGTTCTCTTGAATATTTTATATTCTGCCACTTTCTCCTGTACGATGACGTTATATCGATTGTATTCATTTTGGTACCACATTCAATGGCAGACTTAACACCTTTAAGATGTATTTGTCTTGATTTATCTGCCTATAGTGAATGGACAGAGAGACAATGTATTTGTCAGTGAACACTGTCATATTGCTCTTGTCATTTAGTGTACAGTGGAACCCCGATCTTACGTTCTCGCATTATACGTTTTCCCGCGTGTTGCGCTCATTTTCTATAGTCCCGACATTTATTTCATATATAAAACTTTCTCGCATTCATCGTTTCTCGCATTTAACGTTTGTTTTATACGGTCTCTTGAAAAACGTAGAATCGGGGTTTCACTGTATTATATTTTACTGTAAATAAGTGCATTCTTTTTTCAGATAGCTTCAACACGTCCAACTTTGAGGCAAGTAACGCAAGTTAGCACAACAGGTATGTTTTCCCTTGCATCAACATTAAATCTAATTTTAACCCTTTGGTTACGGAGCAGCGAAAAATCGCTGCTCATTTCCTTTGCGAAAAAGACGGCGCAGCGATTTATCGCTGCTGATTTTAGCTCCAATTCAATGTACCGTACTTTTGCGTACGGGAAGATATCGATCCAACTATTGTTTTAATATGCACTAATACACGTTTATCTATGATATTATAATAGCTTTATGTTGATTACTTGTTTATTTATATAATTATATCAGTATAAAAAAAAACAAAAAAAAGAAAATCACTTGACTTTTTTCGGATTTAGTAATAAGAATTTTAATTGATATTTATAATCTTTGTTATGTTTGTTGCTTGGGACGGGTATGGTTCGGCGATTTGGCGATGCAATATTAGTCAATATCTAGAATAAAAGTAAATTTGTCGACATTTTACGCGAGCACAAAAAAAAACTCGAGAAGGTTGCGCCGAGCAGGCTGGGCAGTTCAATTTTTTTGATTATTTTTACACAAACATACAGAACAAATCACAATATTTATGCCGACAAAAAAAAAATCAATCGCCAACACCGCGGCGAACTTTATAACTTTTTCAGAAATACAAGGTGTTACAAGGGCAGCGTATGGGAATGTTTATGTTGTAAGATTGTTTGAGTCACTTACGCAAAATGAAAACCTATGAAGAATGCATATTATATTTTAAAAATATAAATATTATATAAAATATCAGATAAATATGTATTATGCATATTTTATATAACTATTGTAGTTATACTTTGTATGCATTCGACATATCGCTGTAATATATATGTACATATGTATGTACTATAAAATAATAAATATATTTATATGTGCTATAATTTCCTGATTATCTTGACAAAAGAATTACATGCAAGAAATAAATGTATTTTTTGCCTAACACAGTATACCTTTTATAACCACGAACAGCCACTGTACATTGACGCTGTTGACAAAATAATGTCTGAATTTTTCAAAATAGGTGGTCCATTTCACATATTCGTTATATATTTTGCATTATAATTTTTGAAACCCTAAAAATATAATGGAATCATCATCCGAAAGTTATGGTGCCATAAGTGAAGACAAAATCTCTGATGTTGAATTTAGTGATATTGATATTACAGACGATTTGAATAATAGTGACAATTTTATAAATAGACATAGATTATTGAGACCTCTGGATTCAAGCAGTTACGATGAAGAGCCAATTATAGGCATTGATGAAGAATTTGTTGAAATATTTGCAGACGGAAATAGTTCAAGATAAACCGAAAAAACAGAGAAGTAAAAAAACCTCAAATTGTAGATATGTACTTACAATAGATATATGGGCGGAGTAGACACGTCGGACCAAATGTTATATTGTTATTTGGACGAAAGACGAACAGTAAAATATTGGAAGAAAACTGTCTTCCATATCTTTGGAAGAATGGTTTTGAATTTTTTCATTCTATATAAAATGAACACGTCGGATTCCAAAGTTATGTCCCGGTTACGATATACCTCTTCAATTATAGAAAGTATTGAAAATGAATTGAGACCAAAGGTAAACCCGATGACCAGATCAGAACCTTTTTAAAAAAATTACCAGGACGTAATAAAAGACAATGTGATGTTTTCAGTCGTAAAAGTGGCGAAGGGATCAAACGATCGAGACTAATTTGTGTCAACTGTAACAAAGGGGTACATGCATAATGCCTCCAAAAACATAAGTTTTAGATCGTAAATAACTCATAAGAACGGTTTTGTGTTAGATTATAATATAATACATATATTTATAAGATTTTTATTGGATTCAATATGTTACTTTAACCATTAGGTATGTATCATAATGTATGTTTTTATTATTTTTTATTGTTTACTTACTTTTATTTTTATAGCCCAAATACTAACTTTTAAGATTTTTCGATATAGATTCAGATCCTTGATAAAGAACAATGCAATGAGTTCGAAGCGTAGATTTTTCATAAAATCGGTTAGTGATAGTTGATTCGTGTGTTTTTAATTATACACAAATACAATTAATTAGTTTATTTTTTATTTACATTACTGTGTTTTGTTTTTTGTTTATTCTTAAGATTTCCCTTTTCTACTATCTATGTAGTTTTACAAAAAAATAAATTATTTTTTTATAAAAAAATTAAATTATTTTTTTATAAAAAGATAAATTATTCTAATTGATTGCTTATTTCCATTTGTTTTAAATGTACGAAAACTGTATGAGAATCATCGTGGTCATCGCTAAAAATCTAACACCAATGCCTCTCGTGTATTATAAACACAAAATGAGTGCAATTTTCACGTTTTTTTTAGTTGTCTTTTTTATTTGCAAATAAAATAAAAATAATGTTTTTTTTAAATTTCGACACGTTGATGATATTGTATATTTTAAAAATAAACATAATAACTGTCATTTTATATTGGATTAGATTGCTTTTTGCCTCTCAAAATTGCAATTTATGTAAAAAAAAAAAAAAAAAAACACATACAAATGTATTTTATCTGCATTAATTTTTTTTTTTTTAATACTTTTCTTCGATTCCTTTAAACATATTTTGTTTTTAGTATATTGTATTTTATTTCATTGACTTATTTTGAAAAATGTAGAAGATATAAACTTTTTTCCAAACCCCTAAAAAATTTCAAAAATCATCCTCGTCTTTTTCGCAAATATCTATACAATTCGGTCCGTAACCAAAGGGTTAACTCATACTTATATCATACCATATTTCAGTATCATACTTTGTTTTACTTCTGAATGCTTTATTTATCTGTTAAGTTAATCTCATTCTGTATTACTGCTTTAGTTGGAAATAATATTATTTGAACAACTTTATGACTCCAAAGACAATAGCGACAAAGAAAGATGTGGATAATAGTAAACACACACACATACACCCATTGACAATTACTCATTTTATAAACGTGAACATCATCAGCATGCGATAGATGTTTTTCAAAATGTTCATGTTCATCAAAATGCTTCACTTGACAAATATCGGCATTCCCACCTTATATGTCACTTCACTTTAAATTTCTATTTAAGATAAAGTGGCTGTAGGGGTAGTCTCTTCTCACCCTTCAAGAATGAAGGTTAAAATGTTTTAACAAACACTTTTTTTCACTCATATTCGCTCAATGAGATTTATATTTCTATAGTTTCCAAAATTAAATTCGAAGTATATATTTTGTTCACAGTTGTTGCACGAGCGATTCGTCCTGCCAACTCTCCATCTCCTCAGAGAACTCCGCCACCGCAAAGTAAATTAATTTTAACAAAACCTTATTCACTTAAATATTTTTTTAACCATGTCCGTTCTCAATGGTAAATTTAATTCTGTTGCTCAATATCCATATTTAGAGATAGTGACAGTGGTTGCTAAATATCTCCGATTTAGGAAGGGAAACCATGAATCTTATAAAAATAATGGTTGTTGAAAAACTTTCACTATGCTACAGAGTAATGCGAAAGACCTAGTTCTTTAAGACTCAAATGAGGAATATGACCATTGCCGATTCAAATTGATATATATTCAACAGAATTAAGGTTTATTCCTTTAGTCATAATTTAATTTCTTGTTGCATTCATTATACTGATTGCTTATTGTTCAGTTCCAATTCATTCAGATTCAAATTTCATTAAAAAAAAATCATTCAAAACTCATTCAAATTTCAAAATTCATTCAAATTCAAATTTGTTCAGTTCAAATTCTTATTATTATAAATATTCCATCAGGCATACAAACATTGACTGCGGTGAGATCTACCGTCCCCAAGGTTGTGCCGCTCGTTCAGAGAAACTATCAGCCAGGAAAGGTAAAAAACAAAAAAAAAAATACTGCTTATTAAATGAGACATGGTTGAATTCTATGCGTGTGGCTAATTTTATTATTCTGTCTGCTACAGGCTGTGCTGATGTAGTGTGAAATCAATTAATTCACATTTTAATTGAATATGAAATAAAATTTACCATCTTAAAAAAATTATCTCCAACCCATTTTTCAAAGATATTTTAATTTTCAGGTTGTCGGTGTTGCTACATTAGGGCTGAGGCCGACTATCCCTTCGAGACCAGGTGTGTATTTTGCAGCATATTTAAAAATACTTGGCTTAGTTTTTGTCTGTGCCCGAATCTCCATTAAGTTACTCTGTTTCTGATTATACAATCTGAAACCATAGTGATTTGTCGCCCTTTTTTGCCACTGACTGCTTTGGTGCACTCATTGTGCATTCCTGTGATATATTCCTGAATATATTCTGATACTAAACAGGAAATTGTTTACTTTTAAGGTGTTCACTGTCAATATTTGGTGGAATGGCATTGTACTAAAAATAATAACACATGTTTAGTACTTATTCCACATAAAAAAAAAATGTGGAATAAGTACTAAAAATATGTTATAATTTTTATTAGAAAATTGTTTTATTTCAATTTTCTTTTGATTTTGATTTGATTTATTTTTTTATATATTGCAGTTGGCAGCACTTTTTACTATGAAGTATCCAGTGGAACGGCCGGCCCAACAGGTCAAACCCTCCTGTCCAGCGTTCAGCCCCCGATTGTTACGACTATCCCTACCTTATCTGTATCGACGTCTGTCTTAACGCCCACAGTGCCTACGATGTCTACCATGTCATCGATGTCGACTATGTCTTCAATGTCTGCGATGACCACGGTTCATTCTGCAGCTCAGATACTGACTAATGTGCCGTTGCTTGCGCCAGTGAATTCTTTTAGTAAGTCAACATGTTTGTTTTGTAATGACTCACAATGTCAAAGAGAATCGGCAATTATTTTATCTGAAAAATTTATTGAAAACGAAAGAATGTCTGAAGATGCTTTTTAAAAAGGAGAAACACGTGTGTCACTAATACTTGTTACACAATACAGAATATCCAAAGTTATCATTTTTTTTTTAAGTAGCAGCTGTTTGGTAGTGATTAGTTTATTATTTATATACAATTTGATTTGGGTGTCGAAAAACAGTAATAGCTCAAAAGATTAACTGTTGATTTATTTTTGTAATATGGACATTTAAATCAATTTAATGTTTGCGATGATTTACTTCTGTGGAAGCCACCATGATTCCCTGCCATCCACCAATTGCTTTTCTTCCTCCCATGACATGCTAGCATCCCTTGTTCTGCCAAGTACATACCGATCGTCTAGTCGCTGGAATCCCACCGATCGGAAGGAGAGGCTAGCAAGATTGAGGCTCTCCGGAGGCGTCCGCAGCACATGACCCAGCCAGTTCCAACTTCTCCCCATGATCACCAACGTAACAGGGTGCTGCCTGGTACGTTTCCCAAATCACCTCACCCCCCCATTAATGACACATGCATCTATTGTCGAGTCTCTAGCAGTTGCCTTGATTCACTACCGTAAAGCAGTACATATAGAAAACATGCAGTGAAAAAATTGCATTTCTTTTTAATCATGTATGTACAGCCGCGTTTTTCAGACAGTTCTCAAGCAAGCTCTTTCTTTGCGCTGCTATCTTCTGAGATCTGTATACCAAGTTGTCTGAAGCTGTCGACCCTCCTGATGATCGATTTCGTATCATCATGAATCTGCCATTATGTAATGATATATTGTTTCTAGGTGGGGCAATAACCAATGCGAATGACATGAGTCGAGCCCCAAATAGTCCGGGAGGTCCTCAAAGGCCGTCCATTCTCCGGAAAAGAGATAATGAAGGGTAAATACCTCTTTCTTCTACGTAACTAAAACATTTTCGTTTTATTCCCATTAAATTAACAAAATACGTCTTTCTTTTAGGTCGCCAATGAAATCGCAAAATATTCCCATTGTATCGCCTCCACCTTCACCCGGAGGCTCTACAACTGTTTCCGCAACTTCTACCCCTGAACCGGAAGACGATGACAACTCCACCTCCACCCCGCCTCCTCCAAATATTGTCAGTAATTCCATGAATATCAAGACTACATCTTCAATGACCTTAAACTCGAATTCAATGAACATGATGTCTTCCATGGTTTTGCAGTCAATACCTTCTCAGCAACTGAGCAATGAACAATCTCCTTATAATAATTGCTCACCTAGGAAAAAGCCTAGAAAACAACTGTAAGTTGAACTACTCCCTAATCAATTAATTTAAGTAGAGGTATTTTGATAAAAACTAGATTTGTTATCCTTTCTCAAATAGTTGGTTACTAATTGATTAACTTAGTTACCTAATCTAAATTAAAAATCTGTTACCCTATATCTCTAAAGAATAAAATAGACACTAACTATTAACTGTCTTTATTATAAATGTGTTTATAGTACTGAAAGGTCTAATGCTCATAATTATACTAATGATTGTTTGAATCATTTCCTTTTTATTTTGTTTAGTTGTTCAGTTCATTTAGTGAAATTTGGAAGACAAGAAAGTGAATATTCTTTAAGCTTTGATTATTCTCTGATACAATCTTCCTACAGTAAATGTGCAGTAGAACAGCTTTTGTGTTTGTCAAGTCTCAACTCAAAGCTACATACTGTGATACAAACTACAATAAATCAAATAAATTAAATTTTCCAATACATACTAGAATCATTCAGGTTATACGTGGAATCATTCAGGGGCAGTGTATATTTATCAGACAATGTATTAATTGCATTAAAAGTGGAACAGAAATGGCGGCCTCTGGCATGAGTTGATTCAATTGAAATCAACAAAAAATATTTAAATATTTATAGTTGCTTTGTCGTATATTTTTTTTTTATTTATCTTACCCAAGCTTTCCTGGCTTGTATTATTACTTCGGAAATACACCTGATCTTTTGAGACCATTACAGATTTTATTTACATTGATAAAAATGTCGCATGTAATCAAGATGCGTTATTTTGGTTCGTAAATTTATAATTGGGATTAATCTATCACCAGATTAAGCAGTGAAGCTCACTGCGGTTCTCGAGTCGGAGATTTCGAGTTCCCTTCGGAAGGCGCTCCGTCCAACTCAGCCCCCTCACCGCCGGCAACGGAACCCCACATTAATACTGCAACTAACACTACAATCAACGCTCCAGTAACTGTTCTACAAATAGATGCAGCTGCCGCTCAACCAGAGAAGCCACCAAAGCGTGAGTAAAATTCTCTTCAATCTTATATTTTATAATTATTAATCGATCAGATGTTGGTTGGGTACCATCTGAAGGATGTACTTGGCAGAACTGAAAAATGGAAGGACCATCACCAAGTAACTTCTGCTGCAGTACTATACCACATTGAGTATTTTGACAGGTAGTAGTGATAGTGATTATAATTGGCAAATCTACACTTCCACAACTCCTGTTTCGGCGTTCAGGCTTGTCCTGGATGTCGGTGTTTTATTATGTATTGATATCTAACTTGCTCAGATGTAGTGCAACTCGGTGCCGGCTGGAGGTGTGGATGGAGAGCGACGGCTTTGCACTTCAACCGACCTAGCGATGTGAGGATTCGAGAAGAGAAAAGACCTTCCGTCGTCGAGCTGGCTTCCCAAAGACACGTTTTGCAGAAGGCCAACGGTTGGAAGTTGCATCATCTCACGGCTCAAATGGATGATCTGGTGAGAGAATGACTTATATTATGTATTACTTACAATTCAATAGATGATATAGTTGACAGGAAACAATTTGATAGTTCTGACTAAACAGTGAATAAAAATTCGAGTTTTTAAAATAAAGTTTTCTGACTGCTTTCAGAGGGAATTGGAATTGGGTGTGCTTGAGCAAGCTGCTGCCGCTTTGCAGGTTCTTGAATCAAAGCCAAGTCCTGAGCTTCATAGACTTTGTGAACTGTTGAAGGTAAGAATTTGTTTTTTTCTATGGATTAATAAATTACACTCAAAAACGAAGACTCACCTTCTTGATGTTTTTTTTTACATACACAAGTAGTTTGTGAAGCATGTATAGCTTAGCTTTTAGTGAACAGAAATTTGCTATTGTTTCGCTCATATCAGACGCCTTAACAATCTAAATTCTTTATCTCGTCTAGAGCTACGTTATATGAGAATGTAATTTTTTAATTGTAATTTTAATGTATGTTTCTATCATTCTTCAGGGTAATATCCAACGCAGCAAAATCGTGGGTGAGGGCGTAGCGGAGGCGAGTGCAAACGTCCTTCGAATATTTCAGCACAAAGGTTACGTCAGCGACATCCTGGCCCGCCAAGCCGACAAGCGCTGTTTCAAGAAACACCGGAATCAGTGCTGACCCCCTTCCCTTTAAGGGAACCCTCGCTAAGCTTGCTCGGAGTTGTGGAATTTTATAATCGAATGAATGGAGAGTGACCGCCCACAAACGGCATTTGTTTGTATATATTGACGTGACAATGGATATTAGCGTTATATTAGTAGCTAAATATATCTGTAGAATCTTAAAGTGTTATAAGGATATTGAGTATGCTTAATTTTATAATTCGGTCATCATGAAGCATATCCAGTTTACATGTTGATGGAACTACATAACTGTCAATTTTTGCATTGAAATTGACACTGTTATTTTAATATTATTCATTTTTTGGTAAAGTCCATTCAGTAACCGTTTAATAAAAACAGTTCTGACCTTTTACTAAGAAGCTGTCATTCGTAAAAACCAGCAGCTACGTTTACAATTTTAATTTTACTTGGAATGAACTGAAAAATGAGTTGGTTTATTACAAGTAATTTATTATTTCTTTTGTAAATAAATGCATAACTTTATCCAGGCCAAGAATCTTCCCAAAACATTTCGACATCAATCTGCTATCCAAAGTGTCTTCTAAAATTTGCTTTTATGTCGGATTTTTTGAATTTAAACTAACTCTTCAGTGCTTTAATGACTAATTTGACAAATATCCATTTAGATTTTAGATTTTTGAAATGCACTCGAGATTCTTGCGTAATTTATGTGAACTGATTGCTTCTCGGTGACTGAATTCAAGACATGTTTATAACATTTTAATGCCATCCAACTACATACGGTACTTTTCGAATAATTACTGAAATCCATTACGGATTGATTGAGTATGCAATTGTTTTCCTGTTATAAAAATGAACTAAACCGAACAGGGGAACAAGAATTGATCTGATTCATTGTTTTTTGTCTTTTGAAACGGCCAAAAATTATTGCTATGACATTTATATACATTATTTAATTGTTATCAAATTGTAACTATTTTATTTTGCTACGGCAACATTTTATGCATGCTAATGGCAAATGTAGCCTTTTTTACTGATGATTTTAAGAGAAGTTTGTCAAATTTTCCATAGATGTTCTGAACTAGTTCTCAACCATCACTTTAATTACTTATATTAAGTATACTTATCTACATTGTGCATGGGAAGGTAATTTATATCCATTTCGGTAACTGGTGGTTTAATATGGAAAAGATATTTCAACTATTTACAAACCTAAAATGTCACGATCGATTTTAGTTATCATCTCAAAACACTGTAGAGCCCACAACATCAAGATGACAAAAAATAAATTTATGGTTTTGTTAAAAAATCAAGATAAATAAAATCAATTACCATAAACAGATAAAAATTTTTAAAAATTGTACGATTTTTTAAGTTCCAAATTAAAAATGTCTGAATTGTGTGGGAAAAAAAGTTGCCCTTAAATAAATAAATAAATTTATTAATTTTGACAAATAAAAGGTTAAGGCCCATAAATATATATTTTACACTGCTTGCCAACTTATGATATTTCGATATATTTTTACACTTGAGATAATTTTAAATCGTCTATTTGGACTTTATTTGGATTTTTGTGTTGATCCATATAAAGGTGTTGTGGATACCATTCATCACATTTGTCAACCATGTAATGGCTATATGTATTTCATGAAGCTATATCAAATATTAATTTACCACAGCTAAGTAATACCTTCTTGCTAATCTTTTAAGGCCCGTAACTAGTACTGATCCAGATACCTAAGGGTTTACCAAGAAATTTATTAACCAGAATTTCTTGTTTCCTATATCTTGAGGAGTTTATCATCATAAAAAGTGAGGCTGCATAGAATAGGTTTTATTTTATTTTTTGTTTGTTGCGGCAGTCTATTTCATCAACCCTGCTGGAAAATAATGTAACATTGTAAATAGAAATCTTCTGTATTGTATAATAACAATTTCTTTTCATCACAGTTGACGCACAAACAATGCATGTAATTTTGCCACAGTCTATAGTTAATTATATTTCCTCCAACAACTCTTTTAATTATTTATCATTATTTGTTATATAACTTTATTTAAATCCATGTCTATGAATTTTTTGCCATCCTAAAACTTTATCCGGCAGTTTGTGGCTTAATATTAATGAATTATTTCAACAAATTCTGACGCTGGATGTAACAGTTTTTTTTACTACAAAGTATAAGCTGTTACGAACAGAATTTGAAAATAGAATTGGTCCAGACAAATCATTAATATTTAACTTTGAACAAATGCTTGTTGTAATTTTTCTTTTGTTTATTAGTCGCATAATATTGTGATGGCAGTCATATTTTCTATTGATGATAAAGTTAAGTTTTTTTTTTATTAATTAACTTAATTGATATAAAATGAAAAAATAACACCACATCTACTTTATTTGACACAAAATTGTAAAAAAAATATATCAAAAATAAATCTACTTAGCATAATACTCGTTTTGTTTTTTATTTGATAATATTTGGCGAATTAACAATATTTTCAATGCAATAAATATTAGTCTATTTTCTCAGAAAAATTGTCGTGATTATTTTAGACATATTCTGCTATAAAATCTTTCAGAGTAAAAGGGTTACCTGATTCAGTACTGAAAACTCATATTGGGTGCTCGTAGCGCGCTAGGTGTGCTAACTTGCCTGGTGCAAAAGCTGCATCACCAAACAGCCATGCAACATACCTTTCGTGTTCTTTGAACATTCAGCAACGATTATTTGTCATCATGATTGGTTTCTTACTGTATTTTACTGGTAAAACAATATACCCCCAGTTCAATTAGCAAAGAATGATATATGAAATGTAATCTAATGCCGTAGCTCAAAAAATGAGATATCTTACTAAAAGCAAATTTTGAGTTGCTGTTTCACAGTTCAAACTTTTGCTATTATTTGTATATTTTCTTATGACGGTAGCATATAATCCGTACTCGGGTTAATTTATGTATTGAAATATTGTGTTTTTTTTTTGTTAAGGTGTTTTAAACAATCAAATAACATAGCAATATTCGTATTATGCTGTCAGGTTTACTTGTATATATTTATTATAATCTGTAGATGAAATAAATCAGTAATGTTATAAACAAACGTGTGAATATGTACATACGAAAATATGCATACTATTGTTACAGAATTTCAAATTCCGAAAGCATTTAATGTTTTTTATTTTTTTCACTGAGATGAATACAAAAGACATTTTAATCTTAACAATTTAATACCAGAAGCAAAGCCAACGCCTCTATACATTTCTCCTCTGTTGGTCCTTTTGCAAACTTAATTATTACATCAATCTAACTTAGTCATCTTTTCCTACATTTTTTTCCACTGGTTTACTGTATTCTCTTCTTGCAATACATACTTTGAATTTTAGATTGCTAATTTTAAAACATCTTCACTCGTTGATTTCTTTTTCAGCTCTGAAATATTATGCCCTATCTGAAGATCTATTCATTCGGTGTTAACCCTCATTACTGGACCTCTTCAATTGATATTAATTATATATTTGATCAAAAGAAGTCTCTTAAATCTCCATGATTTTCATCTTTCGAATATGATTCATCAATTTCTAATGTCAATGAAATTTCATTGTAAAGTATGGCAATGGAAGGATAACATCAATTAATAGTTTTGTTAAATTTTAACTATTTTTATATTTAAAAAATGCCAATTGGGTTGATACATACATATTGTATATGTCAAGGCTGGTGAATTTTTTTTTATGTCATAATATTTTTTTTTTAAATTTGGATGGAATGAGATTACTTCTTTTTTGCCAGAGAGTTCTTCATTAGTTTGTTTTTACAAGACACAATGCACAATTCAAAGTCCACAATGTTAAAATTCAGAACATTTGACTAGATTTTTAATATTTCAGACATTTAGGGCAAGAAATAAAATGTTTTTGTGTGGAGTTACATATATTAAAATAAAACGGAACTGTAGAAATTGCTATGAAATAACAGGACAAGGTTAACTCGGCACATAAAATCTGTGCATAAGAATCATATTTATGCTGTTTTTTTCTAGTATTCATTTTAATATAGCAATCAGAATCAGACAGCATGTCAATCATACAGAATCAATTCTAGAATAAAATAATCATGCTATGTATATATAGATCTAACTAAGCTAAATTACTTGACGAATCAGAAAAAATCTTTTTTTTTTAATGAGTGTACTAATATACTATTCATCATATCAGAAAAATGGAATGTTTTAAAATTGGCTATTTGGTGATGGCGCCACTATCTATGTAGACTATATATCAATAGTGTAGTTCAGAACCTGCCCACTTATAATGTACCAGTGTTTTTGTAGATTTCATCAAATCATGCATAGTATGACTTCTCATTATGAATTATGATCACTATGTAAAATTTTGTATATGAAGTATTTTAATTATAATTAAGGTTGTATTTTTAAGATTATTTAGTTGTAAATTATTCAATCTGTTTGATATGTTTAAAGTTTTATGTCATTAAATATTTTCATATGAATTGGTTGTTTTTCTTTTATAACGTATTTTCATTTGCTTAGAAATTAAAATTTACTTTAAATATATATTAGTCAATTCTGCAAACAAAAATTTATGATTAATTTAATTGAGCGGAGTAACACAGAATATTCCCATTTTGCAAGAAACAAGTTATTGTGTTTACCCTTTCCTTTGCGGTCCTAAAAACACATCACCGAATCGGGTGAGTTGTTTGGTACTGTAAGGGATAGGTTAACACATTGTTTATGTTTGTGTATCCTCTGCTTTAATCGGCCAGTTTGCTTTCTTCCAAAAATGTTCTATAGATTTAACATTTCCTCTAATTAGATAGATTAGATTTGCTGAAAATGACCACACTTTTACTTTAAAAACACAATAGCCTAGAAAAAGTAACAAAGTGCATTAATCACGAAAACGGACTAAAGAACTACATATTTGCTGACTCACAAACAAAAGTTGTCTGGGAAAAATGTTCAACCAAAAATGACATACCTACAAATGTCAAAAATGTAAATGCAATATGTGGGGTGCTTAGATTGATTTCAAATGTCACTTTCTCCTGTATGACGAAGACAAATAAGTTATATTAATATTTTAACAGTCAGTTAATATGCTGTAATTTAAAATAATTTATATTTGTTCGTTTTTGAATGATCTTTATTAGGCTATGTGGGTAAGAAAAATACAAATAGAAAAGTGTAGTTATTTGACAGAGAGGCCAAGTTCTTTGAAAATTGTAGGAACATAGTCATCGTACTGCGCCAAATAAAAATTTCCCGCCACAGGTGATCCCAGGGAGTATTTCTCAGCGAATTTGGCGACCAGAGAAGCATCTCTTCCTGCTGCAGTTCTGAAAATAACAAATGAAAACTTTGTACCAATTTAGTTCGAGGCTCAAGGTTTCTAGTGGCTGAATGAATATTAGTCGTAAACATTGGTGAGGGTATAATACCCTACAACATTTTGAAGGTGTTAACCGTCTATTCATGTTTTCCAATTTAAACTATCCAAAGAATAAAAATAAACAAAAAAAAGTTTAATTCGTTCGATGCATTCGAACATAACATCATAATTCATAATAGAAAGGATAACAGTTTTCAAACACAAGATGATGTTTCAAAATTCAATATTTTCTTGATTTATCAGTTAGTCTGTAATGCAGAACAGAATACAGTAAATGTACAGAAAGAGAGAGTATGGGTGTGAGTGATTAGTTAATGTTGACAGCTTGCACTTTTAATGGCTGGTCTAATATTACTAGTGTTTTAATTAATGTAAATATTTACGTGTTGTTTATACGTTGTTCTGTAAATTCTAATCTAGCAGGCTGCCTGAATATGAGAAAGATGTATCGATGGATACCGCTATTTTGCACTGGTCCACTCCCCACAAAGTCTGTCAGCGTGTCTCCCGAGGATATGGCCCTTCCCGGGATGTTACCAACCAACCAATGGTGCCATTCACGTCCTGCTGTCTTTTCTGTTGGAATAGGCCCTGGATCTATGATAAGATTGAAGTTGTGGTGAGAATTTTTAGTTTTTGTTTTTTATTTTTCAAATAACAATAAAACTTTTCTTACCAGTCATACACACCACATATAAGCTGTTTGGATCTGCATTCCATTCAAGGGTAGGTTTATCCTTCACTAGGGTTGGTGTCAATTCATTACCTTCCAAAGCCTCAACACCAGATGGAAATTTTACCTAAAAATAAATATCTTTTAACCCAGCTTCTTTATCACATTTGATATGGCCTATGTCAGTAGGTATGTTCATACCCGAAAATTAAGCTGTGAGTAAATTCTCACTCAGAAAACACTCAAGTATTGGGTGCTCACCCTAAGCAGGTCCCTCGGTGGTAAAGGGATGACATCTGGAATGATCTGGAACTCTCTGAAGCTTCTTGCTACCATAGATCTGATTCCAGCTTCGGACTCCTTCTGCATTACTTGAAGAAATAGTTGGAAACAATTAGTTCTTTTTTAAGAACTTTTAAGCATTTATTTAAGGACGCTGGGGCCTTAATAATAACTTATATATTATCGCCTGTTCCAAGCCAAAAGGGCGTTAGTGACAAATCGCTACTTTTCAGGAGAACAAAAAGAAGTTTGTATAAATATTACTGTTTTATTGTATTCCTTATCAATTGACAATGCTCGCCATGAGCGAAGCCGGTCCTGATCAAATAAATTTTATGTGGGAAAAGTATTAAAAATGTATTATTAATTTTATTAACAAAAAGAAGGAAAACATATTGTTCCACTTAGAACAGCTTTGTTCTTTACCACTTCTTTTCTTGTATTGGTGTTTTTTTTAGATGATATTACCAATAATGACGAACTTATTTTCATCACCACACATAGACACATTTTTATATCACTATTACGATAAAAGAATTCAGCAAAAAAGTGATCAATTATATTTATGTGGATCTGTATTGATTTTATGCAAGAGTTACTGACCTTCTATTAGAAACAAACACAAGAAAAATCTTTTCATGATGCACAGTATTCACAAATTCTATTTCTAATGATGTTTGAATGGTTGAAAGTTGTGAAAATACTGCTTATATATAAATTACTGTAATAAAAGAAATAATGATAGTTAATTTGGTGAAAATGACAGTCAAATTGACAAAAAAATATTCCCCTCCATCCATTCATCTCCACAATACAATGATTATATTGATGTTGTAATGCAGTGGTGTGACAAAAATGTTTTTTTTGTCAATAATTATAGCATTTAAACTTAGTGGTATTAATTTTATTTGTATAATATAATATATAAACGATACAAACTATTCACTACACATCAGCTCAAATACATTTGTGCACTTGAAATATCTGAAGATGCCAAGTGCCGCAAATAAAACGGGTGAATAGAGACAAAAACAAGGATTGAACTTAAGCATAACTTTACTAAGTATCCAATGTTTCTGTTTTTTTTCTTCATCTAAACATTTATAAGTTAGGGACCCCCTAGAAAACCCTTTGTGACCTTTTCGAAATATTTATAATGACACCAATTTCTTTTGGTTGCTAACATTTACAAACCTGTGCATTAATGTGTTTGAAAATATCACTGACCGCAGCCAATGCATATTATTGACTTTTGATGTACTTTTAAATTATTAGCCACAGTTGTGTTAATTTTTTTTGAATAAAATGTGGTGATTGAATGATTAAATATAATAACATCCTGTCAATGAGTAATTCAAAAAATCCCATGAATAACATGGCAAACGTTTAAAAGTCAATTGTACTGGAGACAAAAAAGCTATGTTGACCATACTTCCGGCTTGTGTGTTTTGTCTTGGATTTCCCAGTTTTAATGTTTTTCCCAAAACCTTTGGTTCAAAGCATTTTATGTTCAAATTATTATTGCTTGGTAAAACTACTCTCATATTTTTTTCGTTACTCATCAGAGTTGCCCTCTATGAGATAATTGAGTACTTATAGCAGTGATTCACAACTGTTTTGGGAGAATAATTATCAATATTTTTTTGAATATTGTCCGTAAAAAGTTCTGAAGAAAAAAGGTGATTGATATTTGTCATATGGGGCCGCATGTGACCCGTGGGCCACAGGTTGTGCATCACTAACTTATGACATTAATAAAATAAAACAAAAATTAATTATTTCGTAAATATAGTATCTGTATTTATTTCAGTAGAAGATCTATAAAAGTAACAAATATGAAAGTATTTCTGTATAGCTAGCTGCAGGACATTCAGGCTCCCAACTGCTTGTAAAGAATGGGCACATAGTCATCGTACTTGGCTTGGTAGAAGTTGCCTGCCACCGGATCGCCTAGATTATATTTCTTGGCGAAGGCAGATATGGAGAACTTTTCGCGGCCAAAAGCACTCCTGGAAAGATAAAAATAATATTACAACTTCACGCTGAGATTGCGAAAATTGTCAACTGTTGATTTTGATTTCATTTCAATTATAATCCATTGTTCTGTAACACAAGGAAAATTTAAATTTTTGAGCCAGATTGCTACACATTTCATCAATTAGGTTTTGCCGAAAAGTAAAGGTAGCTTTGTAGAATTAAAATGCTGTCAACACTCTCGGGTGTCAGCTCTATTCAAAAGTAATGTCAACAAGTTCAAATCCCAGTATAGAAATTTTCATAAATTATTTTGTCTTCAAATGGATGGGCATTATGTCTGTGATATTTACATCACCTATGACCCATCAGATCCTAAAAACAAGGCTCATCAAAAGCGATCATCTAAATCATACATGGGCATCCACACGCCAAGCTTTTTTGTCCGGCCCTGATTCACAAAATAACAATTTAACAACATTGCTTTGACGGATTTTGTTAAATTATATTTGGTGGAAGAAAAGTATACAAATTTACGCGCATTTACAAGAAAAATCTTTTGTCTTTTTGGCAGCAACACACTAAATTCAAGGATGAAACACACTAAATGAAAAAATCGAACGAGGATAACAGATGAAAATCTCTAGATTTCTATGCGATTATCCCTTAACAATATTGATAGTCTCGTAATTGAAGTACAAAGCTATTCTTCACACCAAATTTTGTAATCAGTTTATAATATTAATATTATGCCGTTCATTAATTAGATAAATAAAAAATATATATGAAGTAGCAACGTGTTTTATTGAATTAAATTTTACTTTTTTATGTTTGATAATTTAGTCCGGCCCTTGACACAGAGATAGAATGATAATTTGGCCCCATACCTAGGAAAGGTTGCCCATGCCTGATCTAAATACTAGTGTTTTCTTAGTTCCTTCCTTCTATTCATTTCGTCTTCGAATCAGGGAGGTTGAAAGACAGAATAACAATCTATTCTTGTAAATAAAGACAACTTTTGTTGAGATGCTCTAAATTTTTACCAGGCTATTAGCTGAATGGTTGACGTTGTTGGCTCAAGGGTTATAGTCCCAGAACAGATAGATTCATAAATTGATTTTCCAATCAATTTATGGAAATGTGTTAGAAGGCATGGGATGTTAGAAATATGAAAATTACCTCCCACCTACTTTATTCTAAAAACGTTTGTGTAGCGACAGAAATAAGCTAACTACTTGTGCTGCCTTAGCCCTATCATTTTATCCTTTCAACTCTTTCCGAAAAAAGAGAGGTTGAGAAACTGGGTAGCAAGCATTTCTCTGAGAAAAACTTATGCTGAGATAAGCTTCACACAGTAACAATTGAAAAGCATTAATTACGTGTTTGTAAGACGTGGCTCCGAGAAATCAATCTTGCTGGCTTGTTGATATACCAAGAAGACGTAACGATGGAGACCAGTATCAGGCGGTGGTCCGCTTCCAATGTAGTTTGAAAGAACCTCTCCGGTGGACACGGTGTTACCTTCGATGTTTCCAACCAGCCAGTGATGCCATTCTCTGAAATCAGGCTTTTCGCGTGACGGTGCATCAGGATCTGAAAGCCAAATTGTTTTTTTTTGTAAATGTTTTTTATAAGAATAAAAAAGCAGCATCTCAGGATATTTTATTACAGCTAGTAAACTTCTTGTATTCAACGACTATCGTTACGTTGTCAAATGGCGGATCGTATTGTTTTTCTCTTAGTCGAATGCCATGATTTACTACGTAGTAAGTAATCATTTCCTTTTTGTGCAAACTTTAGAAATTCCCGCATGAAAATTTCCAGAACTCCAAAATAAACAATGATGGTCAAAAGTTGAATGTTTTTCTTACCAGTCATGCACAGAGTGTACAGAGTACCCGGAGTGGTATTCCATTCGACTGATGGAACATCTTTCACTTGAGTCGGAGTCAGTTCATTTCCTTCAGATACTTCTACTCCTGACGGATATTTGATCTGTGAAATGAACAACGAAATTTCATTGATATTATATTTAAATAAATGAGAAGTGTGTTGGTCTTATGTATACTACTCAAGAAAGAAGCTAACTGAAAATATGTGAGGTTAGGTATTTTAAGAAAATAAATTTCATTCGCAAAGCATTATGATACCGTCTCACCGTGTAACAACACTGTCTGTAAGAATGGTATGAAGGTGTTCAAGTTTGTTTGTGATGTCCAGAAATTTTCAAGGATTACTTACTTTAAGAAGTCCTGCCGGAGCTACGGCGATGACATCAGGAACAACCTGGTTTGCAAGAAAACTCTTGGCAGCTGTAGACATTGCACGAGCTATTAATCCACCTGACATTACTATAAAAATAAAACATTACAAGCTATACTTTTTTTGTACTTCTATAAAAAATATCCAGCCAAGGTTTTTCAGAAAAAGAGATATATTACCATACAATTCAAAAAAGTTTGTATCTTTTTATGCATATTTTTTATAAAAAAATATCATTTATATTCAAGCAGAGATTAAATGAATAAATCTTCAAAAATAACAAAATAAAATAATCATCTCTACAATATTGGAAATAAATTACTATTAAAAAGTGTTATTTAAATTTACTATTGAAAAAAAATATTTATTATTGTAAAGATGCAAAGTATCTTCTGTAACATATCATTAAAATGATTTCTGATATCTAAACGTTTCATTTACAAAATTATAATAAATTTTAGGGATTTAAAGTAAACTTCCTGAACTGAAACTGAACATCCTGGTTTTTAATTATTGTTTATTGTACTGTGGATATATTTAAAAAAGGGACCAAACATATAAAATCAATTGTCGTAGCACTATTGAGCTACTTCTCAAGGAACTGTGCTATAAATAATCATTAAAATAGCTTTATATAATAGAGTTATTATATTGCCATAAAAAAACTTCATTTGAAACGTAATAATTTATTCCTTATATAGAATCTTACCAGTAAAAATAAAAATGATATATGTCCACTTTGCCATTTTGGTATTTTATTTACAACATGTAAATTATCTGACAGTTCATCTAACAAAAGTACACTGAATAAATGTTGGCAGATAAACAATTGTTTTATATTAAAAATGGCCAATTAATAAATTGCTTTACGTCATTCATACAGCTAAATTAATGGTTATGTTTGTTCTGCCTATGCAATTAGTTTTAAATTATTTTTAATATTAGTATCTCATTAATATCGCAGTAATATTAAAAAAATCACTATAAATTAATTTAATTAATACATACAAGAGTGAAAAAGATGAATATATTGTTATACATGATGGACAAAATTGAGCTAAACTTAGTAAGATTCTTAGATATCAATTCTTTGTCTAGAATAGTTCAGTACATGCACTTATTATACAAGTTTGCCAAATACAATTTATTTCATCAGTTAAAAAATCAATGCAAATTTATTGGCAGTCTCTGTTTATTAATACTCAATTTTATTCAGGTCAGGTCGGCATAAATACATCAATATTTTGATGATTCAATTTTCTATGTACTGAGACTTTTTATAAAAAAGTTGAAATTTTTACTTTCTGTTCTCCCAAAACTACCAAATTGTGACAATATTGATAGGCACAAACATTTTTATGATCTAATTTCAAATGTGAAATTGAATTGTATTGAATTCATAGAAATCAATATTGATATAATTAAGGATTTCAACTGAGGGTGCTTGATGGAATTTCCATATCAAATTTGAATTTTGTACTTTTGCATGAGTTTTGTCATTAACGACCCGGGTTTCGCCTTTCGGCATATTCAGTCATTTCAAGTGCACGGATGTACTTGAACTAGCGAGATGCAAACTTGCATTGTTTGCATTCAATTTTCGCTAATTTGCATTTTAATAGCAATTTAACTTAGTGATCTACTTCTATTTTTGTATATAAATGATACAAACTGTTTACTACGTGTCAGTTCAAGTACATCCGTGCACTTTAAATGCCTGAAGATGCCAAAAGGCGAAACCAGGGTCGTTAGCGACAAAACTCATGGAATAGTACAAAATTCAAACAATTCAAATCAATATTGAAATCGACAATTTCAATTTAACCATCTCAATTTTTCATAAAAGCAAGTCCAAAGTATTGCTAAATTAGAAACATTTATTATCTATCGAACTATTTAAAATAATGCCTATATAATGGACTGCCTGTATACAGAGTGATAAAGCAGTTTTGAACACGCTGCAATATGTGTATGTAGAAATATTTGCCACAGCTGCTGCACACATTAATGATATGATTATGCTGTGAAGAATGAAAACGAGGCATCATTATAATATAGTATATTATTGGCATTGCTGTAAATGACAATGAGAAAAAAAAATGCTAGGGTGACGATTGAATAAAAAAAAATGGTTGGTAAAATAGAAATGATGATAGAAATGAGTTTTATGCATTGTATTTAATAGAAGTCTATTATGGTGTGTTGTTTTGTTTATTTTTCTTTTTGTTTGTCTATAAAAAAATATTATTGAAAACTTACACATTAATTAATTATTAATCATAAATATTGTAGTATTTCACTGAATAACATCATAAATACTCCAAACACATTGCGCGAAGGAGCGAGACGTATTCCTGAATACAAATATGATACAAATTCGGCATACGGCGCGATCTATTTGCGTCGTACTTTTTATATTTTACCTATATTTTTATTTTTTAATTTATTTAAAGTTAGTCACCTTATGTTAACTAATAATAAGATAATGCTGTATGTCCTGTATCTTTAAGGTAAATAGAGGTGGACCGTGCAGTCCTTAAGAAAATAAGAATACACCGGACAGTAAACATGCTAAAATGTTATGGGTATAGGACGATGAACTAATTAGTAAACTTTGCACAGTGCAATATTTTTTCGGTTAATTACTCAATAGTCACGTGGTGATATTGATTATTACTTATCAAAATTAATACAAAAATCAAAATAAAATACTAAAATGCATCGAGGTAACTAAGACAGTAAATAAAAATAATGCTTAAAAATAGAAAATTGTACATAGTTACATGTTATCTATGATAGTTACTCTGGATATCGGTGAAACGCCGGGTTAGAGAATCAAAACGTCAGATAATGTGACGGCCAGTATTAGGGTTGCTGCTGTAGAAAAATATTTGCTTCAAAGAATTATTATCGCCGGAACAAATTTGAGTTGAAAGTATTTAAATAATTATAATAACATAATATGTACATTAAATTTTATGAAATAATCTCAAAAAACCTTAAAAGTGTTTTTCCATTTTTTAAGATGCTTTCAAGTCGTGATTTGAACATTTGTTCAAGTCGTAATTTGAAAATTCAGAATCATTGTATTTGTTGAAATAATATATGTAATACAAAAAAAGTAGGTAGGTTTTAAAATGATTATTGTTGCTGAAAAATTAATCAAGCACCTATCCATTAATTCATCCTATTTTGACCCTTTTATTTTTTATTTAGTAGCTAAGTACTTATTATTTTTAAACGTACGGTGAACGTGATTGTGAGGCACCTTTTTGCGATATACGGATATAATATCATTACCTACTTTAAATTCAAGATAATAGAGACCAACGTGCTTAAAGTAACTGCAACAACTCCAATTCCATTGAATAGGTTTATAAATATTTTTTCCATTTTATAAAATTATCACAAGAAACTAAATGACATTGATATTGAAGAAATGTGCACTCGTGGATTGATATGACAGAAAATAAATAATTGTAAGTTCTGCTGATATTTAAACCCTAAACAATTACGACAAACCATTTTGTCTAATTTCAGGGAAGCTCTCCACTGGGCCAGGTGATGAAAAAATGTTCATCTTTAAAATATTGATCAAAAGGTACCTACAATAAGCACTTATTTATTGTGATGATTAAAAAAGTAATTTTATACTAGTTAAAAAACAAGGTTTTTTAAATGATTGAAATTGTCACTGATTTTCGTAAACGTACATTACATTTAGTTTCAAATAGATTTTATTTATTTACGTGATGTTTAAAAAAATTCTATCAATCTCATGTTATCGTATGGATTATAATTATATTATTCCTTTGAAAACACAATTTTCATTAACGCGGCTTGTAACAAACGCATGTACCGCGTAAATCGAGACGATAAGATTATTGAAAGACAACAGCAATAATGTTGCCATTCTACACGTTTCCGCCATTTTGATGGTATACTCCTGTCTATGCTTCCTTCCAATGTTCTAACTTCAGGTCGCATTGTCCTGTGTTGAAGTACTGCGTTCCGGGTTTGATGATTTCTAGAAAATAAAATTTCCGGTTACAGTCGTCTCATATAAAACACCAAGATGGCTGTGATGGCAGCAGCTCAGCTACTAGACGAGCTAATGGGAAGGCACAGAAACACAAATCCAAACGAGAAAACCCAGAAGCTGAATTGGGAAGATACAGCGGTAAGTAAATTACATCAACAAGCGACTCGTTCTAACGATATGACCCTTGTATTGCGTTGGCACTAAATTATTCATTGACGTTTTACAGTATTGCAAGTATTATATGGTGAAGTTTTGTCCTCATGATCTATTCGTGAATACGAGAGCTGATCTAGGCAGTTGCCAGCGTATCCATGACGACGAAGTCAAGGAGCTGTTTGAGAAGGAGGAACCATGCTATAAAAAGAATTACTACCAAGACGAGTTCCTGCGGTTCTGCCAAAACATGATTAGTGACGTTGAGCGTGAGTTAACTTTTTTTTATTATCCTAGAAATATATTTTGGCATTCGGCCCTGATTTTCATCCTTAATTTTACGACTCTTCAATTAAACAACTTTTTGATCAGTAATAAATATTTTTTCACTAACCATGACTTAAAAAATACCGAACGTAAGGCGGTGAGCTTTTCTTTTGTCATTATCACTGTTCCAAGTTTACTACGAAATTTTTTACATGTCAAGATAATTGATTTCAATGAATACAAGGCGCAATAAAATAAACCTTCACTAGATTACAAACTGAATATAGTGGAAAATAAATGTCGAGAACTAATTTGCCGTGGCGAACAGAATTGGTCATTATTGAATAAAAATTAATTAATTATGTGTTATCGGATGTTACGGATCTTTGTACAAAAACCATCAATATTTTAAGTACACATTGATAGAAAAGAAGTGAAATGCCCAGAAATCCTTTGAAATTACTAATTGGCATAAAATTTTTTTCATGTGCTCTAATGGAATTTTTTAGCAGTGGTTTATATAAAATAGCCTTGTAAATTAAAATTGTTTAATGTCTTTCCTTGTATTAAATAAATACATTCCTAAAATTTCAAACCTCATTCTTCTATGGACTCGTTTCGTCAATAGGTAAAATTCAAAAAGGCCAACAGCGCTTGGAGTTGATGAATTCAAAACCAGAAATTCCACTTACACCTGCTCAAACTGAAAGAAACCAAGAACAGATTCAGCTGTTGAGCGAAAAAGTTGCCAAACTTGAAGCCGAAGCGGAGCAGGCGGGAATCAGAGGAGACGTTGAGCAAGCCCAAGGATTGATGAAACTCTGTGATCAGCTCAAGGAGGAGAAGGAGCAACTGCAGAATTATGGGTACTTATTTTTTTACCTCTTATGATGTAATGGTGACTAGTTTAATTTTTTACATTTTCTGCAAGATTTTCTTTCTTGGTATCTAATGTCTTGTAGATTCACCAAAGACCTCCTAAAGGTTATCGTCAGTGCTCATATGCAGTGAGTCCAAAATAAAAATCTAGCTAATAGAGATGCTTGAAGATGGTAGAAGGCAAAATTGATGCACTATTATACCTCTTGTTTTCGCTGCAAGCATTTGTTTTCAAAGCTCAGTGTTTTGTTACCATGAAGAATGTTATAACTTAGCAACAGAAAAGTATGTATGTAGGATATTGTGTATTTCATATATGGCACAAACATAGTTCTGACTTTGTGCCAAAGATTAAGAGATGTTGATTAGATTTTGAAATCTAGTTTTTGTACTTGCTCGACTTTTTTTATTATGGAATCATAAGAATACAGAAATTTCACAATTTATTACACATTTAACAAAGAAAATACAATCAATATATTTCAAATGTATTTCAGCAAATATTATCTAGCCTTCTGTAGCTCAGCTGTGTCAACATGTTTTAGAAATTTACACATGTGGAATATTGATAACAAAATCGTAATTCATTCAATTTTGTTAACTTTTTTTTATATCTTTTTTATTTACCTCTAACAGCCACTGGAATGCGACAGCTGAGTTGGCTGCAGCCCAAGAAAAGCAAATGGAAGTATGTGGGGTCTGCGGTGCATTTTTGATTGTCGGTGACGCTCAACAGAGGATTGACGATCATCTAATGGGGAAGCAGCATGTCGGGTAAGTCTTGCCCATATTGAATCTTTGTGTGCTTCAAACCTGGATACTCCATACAAAAGAACAATGCTATGTGTAACATTGTTTGTCTTTTCCTTTACAGTTATTCTCGATTGAAAGAGGCATTCAATGAAATAACACAGGAGCGTGAAAAGCAGCGCAATGAAAAAGAGCAGCGTCGCAATGAGGAACTCAAGAGAGACAGAGAGCGAAGTAGAAATGGCGGCTTGGGAAGCGGGGAAAGGGACAGGGAGAGAGATAGGGGAGAACGAGACAGGCGCGGTGGAAGAGGAGAAAGCGAGAGGGGGCGCGATCGCGAGGGACAGCGAGACCGAGAGAGGGAACGGGAGAGGGACCGCGGAGGCGAGAGGGAGAAAGAAAGGTCTACAGACAAAGAGAGAGAACGCTCCGGAAGAAGCAGCCACAGGTTTTTATTTCTTTTTAACAAAGTCTGACTTATTAAATGGTTTTACATCCAGTGAATGTTAAAAAACAATTTGGTAATCGAAAAAGGTTTTGTTTAAATGGCAGCAATGAAATTAATGCCCGGCTTATGATGAGCTTGGCAACCGTTTTGTGCAAGTTACTAAGTTTTAATATTTGTTCTGTATGACAAACCCGTGTAGTAACAATTTATCAATGATTTCAATTTTATATTGAATGTTCATTTTTTCAAATTAAAACTCTAAGCTCTTTTTAATACAATGGATTAGCGAGATAGACATTTCAAATATGCTTTGCTTATCCGCCAGTCTTTATCAGATTGAAATGATCATGAATCGTATTATTTCTTCTAGATCGGGCCGTGATGATAAGAGAGGCGGTGGACTGCGAGATAGCCGCGATCAGGAGAGAAGGCATCGGGGCGACCGAGGAGACAGGGATAGGGGAGATAGGGGTGACAGAGGTTCGTTCTTTCTTTTTTTTTTATTGTTACATTAACCCGTGGCGGACGAACGTCACAGATGTTGTGTCGAGAAAAGACAAGGCCCGTGCAGCGACTGTCACGACTTGTGTGACGGGAACTTTCAACTGATGATTAAACGATAAATCTCTTGCACACAGGGGTGATTATTGTTTTAAAATATTGCCTTATCTATCTTGCTACCACAAACTCCTTGAGATTGTCAGAAATAATAGATTTAAATATAAAAACATCGATTTCTCGAACAGCTACAATTTTTCGATTTTACCCGTCAGTGCGCTTATTCGTTTGAAAGTTCTCATATAATTTCATTCGCGGCTGCGTATGACGGAACTATTTTACGTGACAGGCACTGCGGCGGTATTATATTTATTTTTCGTGCGATCTTTATTTAATGTTTTTATACTTCGTATTGTATTGAGGACACATTTAAATAAAAAACTATTGTGTATTTATTCTAATTGTGTCGACTATTGTGTTTACTAAAAAAAATTATTGGGTGTATTCAATATTTAAAAACATTTAGTTCTGATTTGTGATTTGCACAATGCTCAAATGTAATTCAAAGAAAAATAAAAAAAAACTTTAACAAGTTTCATGTGCAAAGATTGTGATGTATTTGTCGTTATCTTTTCTACAAAATTTATAACTCTTAAAAGATTTAAAAAAAATCATAAATTATTATCTCTCCCTAGGTGTATGTGTGTTGAACATTTGGTGATAAATGTCTCGATATTAAATTATTTATGTGTTTCCCCGTAATTAAGCGAGTAATATATGTATGTTTCGAAGTGACAACGACCATCGAATGAGTTCGTCGCAGGGCTCTTAATTTGACACGTTCGTAATTAAAGATAATAAATACGTCATGTCGACAAGCATTGCTTTTTTGTTAGAGATTTGTTTGTTTAATGAATTGTGGCTTCATGTGGTATTTCTTTCGGGTTTTTAGTGTTCCCACATATTCTTAATGTGTTTGTCCGCAATCAATATCAATCCAATTATTTTTAATCCCTCTATTTATTACGATATAACGAAAAATAACATCCTTTCATAATTCGAAGAAAGGTGACTCGCACGGTTTTTAATTGAGTGAATATTTCAACGCGTGCGCCGGGTTAATCTTTTTCCTGTTTTCAAAATGCATATAGATTTATAGGTGTCTACAGCACTATTTTTAGTCAAACATATCTTTTAAAACTATTATTATAGCAGCACGGCGCCTAATTATTTGGTTAGTTTCTAATTTGATATATGGTGACAATCTATGGACCATAAACAAGGAAAACTAGAGTTTGACAATAATACCAGAGACAATTTAACATTTGTTTGCACATTATATATGGGAGAACCTGTGCAATCTTTCTTGCAAAAAATGTTAACTTGTCTCTGGTATTATTGTCAAACTTAAGTCTTCACTGTCTATGGCTCATAGTTTTTGACATGATTTTTGACATTTGAATCTTGGTATTGCGGGCTAAGATAAAAAAGTATTTTTTATCATTAAAGTACACCAAGTCGTTTTGGTGCTGTTTCCCTCTCACCACTTATTACAGCGAGGTAATGAACACCATATCTTTAGTTAATATTTTCTGACCATTTATCGAATTAGAAACTGACCAAATAATTAGTTGCCTAATATTAACTGACCATTTTGATTTTTTACTGACCAAAAATTGAATTTGATAACAATAAATATTTGTGTCAATGTGTGAAAGCTTCTAACTACATTTTTTATGATTGACATAAACAAGGAGGCGGACTTGGCAGCAACAGTGGACCTTCAGGGGGAGACCGCTCTCGCGAGGGACAGGGCGGTGGAAGACAACGACGAAGAAGCAGATCTCGGGGACGTTAAACTCTATCGCCGCAAACTTCTGGATTCATCCAGTGACCGACTACGCTGCCGTGACTTTCCGATTAGCAGTGCGGTACGTCACAGGGAGGAGTCCAGAGGTATCACACAATAAATATGTCTACCAGGTAAGCGATTGGACTTTCACCGCCTTATCCACTATACCTATCCTTTCCTTTGCATTTTTTTTAGTTATTATTCCTTATCGAATCCTACTTCAGAGATTTTTGTATTATGTTAAAATAACCCTTATTTTATAAGACAGTTTATATAATGCTAATCCAAGCATTGCTAGAGTTAAACAAAATTATTCCTTTAATCGTTTTTTTTAATCTCTTTACCTTTTTATACCTTTTAATGTAAATGTTAAGTCCATATACTTTTCCCGTGTCATTCTTTGTTCAATCATAATGAACTTATCAATTGATTACACACACACACATCTGTTTCATTAATTTGTTCATTGCGAAAAAAAAATCTTTCTATTGTAGATTTTATGAATAGATATGAAAACTAGTGTTAAATTCACAAGAGCATTTATATTAAATACCTTTTCATCGGTTAATTAATAATTTGAATTTATTAGTGGAAAAAAAAAAGTATTTCTCCTATCAATTCACAGAGAACTCGCATCATACCTTAAATTAATATTTGAGTTATTATAATGTATTTGTTAACATGTTTTCCTCCACTATAGGGTAATGCATTTACAGGTTAGTGGGAATTTAAAGACATTTTTTTGTCTCGGTGACGATTGGTTTTGTATAAAAGAAGATGCTACATACTAACTAAACAACAATTATTTATTATTACTTTAGTGTAATTTTGCTTTCTTATGATTTCTTTCTGCATTTTTATAATTTTTTACGGGTCGCCCCCGCAGGGCTACTGTCTCGTCCCGGGCGGGGACCAATTTCATCTTAACGGAACCCTCTTCTGCGGAGGGGAGGGTTTTTCTGTTTCAAATGTCCTATGACACAAGAGTACGATGTGAATAATGAATTGTTTAATCAGCTGCGCCAGAATTAAGAGTGTGAATGCACCCGGCAAATGAGTGTCAGCCGAGATTGTAGACAGGTTTTTATGGCAAAAATGTTACCGACTCCCCGGCTAAATCTGGGATAGTGTCTGCTCATCGGCTAGCGTCACTACACCGCCTTTGGGAGGTATTTATCAATGACATGAAAAGAATCTAGCGTTTTTTTATATTGTATTTTTAAGTTAAATTTCTTTTGTTGTACGAGGCTGCTTTTATTTTTATTTTCTCCCTGTTTTTGGTTGTACAGGGAACGATTTCTGATCTGAGAGAATCGAGGGAAGACGACAGGCACACTTCTTCTATACGTATGCTATTTTTTAATCCACTAACATCTATTAATTATTTCTAGTACTGTAAAGAAATGTTTAAACATTCACTGCTGACTAAAAATTTGTATGTCACGTTTGGTATGACCAGTTCACACGTCACTAACAACACCATTTCCTACTGAAGAGGGTAATCACAAAATTATGCCGAGATTTGATTCAATTTGGCAATCGATCTCTGGCTTCCAATCTTCTCGTCAGATCAGAACGCGTTCGTCTCCGTCGTCAGCATGGCCGCGGGGATCCGCCTGTCGGAAATGTTAACACTCGGTGTTATGTGACCGCCTCACGATTCTGTCTCACATGTTGGACGATAGCTTACGTTTATAAGTGTTCCTGTTGTATTTATTTATTCGAAACATTTAAGTCATCTCGCAAAGTCGGTCTTAGAAGCTGCCATTCGTCTACGACCGCATTCTCTTGACACGATTCCGAGGTATTTATTTTTACAACAGAAAAATGCAAATCATTTTAAAAGGATTGAATATTTATGTGCAGGTATTCAAACGTAATTATTTTATTTTAACGCTTGTCGCACTATTCTTGGCGTGCGTCTCTTTTGTATTATTGTTTTAGTATCATTTTAAAATCTGCACATCGATTGACGATCCGTGTTTTGTACACACATTCAAAACTGTTTAGAACTGCTATCGACGATGACTTTCCGCCCGACTCGCATTTGTTAAATTGATATAAAATGCGACGAAGGAAACGCCAAACGATTCGTCTCGCGCACTCTCATTCTGTATGTCACCACTCCGGTCGCTCTCCGTTGCTATGGAAATTGTTTATCATTGCTGTTGTTTGGTGGACCTTTGCAGTTGTCAAAATCCAGGTGAGCCAAGCTTGATTAATCCTCAACGGGCATGCGGACCTACGGCGTCACCGAGGATAGTCTTCTGCCGCTATTAGAGGTATACCAACATTCATCAGATTACCTGCCTCCGTCGGAACGTCCGCTCCGTCCGCCGCCGACGGTCAGAGCCGCATAAGGTGACAACTTAAAATGCGATGATTGTGTCAAACCTGAAGTGTAAACCTATTAATTTTTCTGAATCGATAAGATATTGTTACATTTACAGCCTCAGTCCATTTCTATTATCAATATGTTGTACTTGAAATATGATCCGTTTGAAGTGTTCTCTCTATATTTTTCCGCATGCTTACAAATGTAAAATATATTAAATACAAAGAGTAGTTCTGTATTGGATAGATATTTTTTATACTTCGCACCGTAATTATTATCGAAGCCGCATTTTTTCTTTGCAAATGAGGCATCTCTCTTGCTCTATTCCTAAATTTGATATTAGTGTCAAAAATGAATTATAAATAATTGACTCTGCATATAGATAACTCCAGTTGTAATCGAAATCTCCTTTTCGAGATTGCAAAATGTGTGACTCCTCAATGCATCAGAATTCATCGTTGTTTGATTTTTAATAATAATTGTGTTCTAGTTTCATATATGGAAGGCATTAGGCGTTAAAAAGCAAATGTCATCATTGTAAAGGTATTTATATAACTCAATCCAAATCTCTCATTGTTCACGGCCGTCTCTAATCATCGAAAAGATTCATGATCTGTACCTTATTATAATAATTTTTCTGGGCCGTGAACAATTTTCTCTCATTCACTCCTGACACCGGTTCCTCTCGAGGACCTGTCCACTCGAGCCAAATGTCTTTTCTTTCGCTGTGAAAATATTGTAGCTGTACATGATATAATATGTGTTAAGGTTTTAATAAATAATACACCGGCGGTGTTCACTCTAATGTTGTTTTTTTTTTTTATTGTATCATCAACCGACCTAACACTTTAAAACTTAACATTATAGATTAATAGACATAGTCTATACTGGTTTTAAGACTTAACACTTTTCAGATAATGAAAGAACATCAACATTCAGATTTCATCTAAATTATAAAAATCAGAAAATGAATTACTTACGAAGGCGACAGAGCCTTGAACATTGATTATTTTTACTATCATAATATAACACATGAATTAAATTTGGCAACTGAAATCAATCTGTGTAGCCTGATGGATGGCGGTATTATATTTATCAATATCATAGTAAGTTAATAAGCAGTTGTCTGTAAACTGCGTACTCTGAACATGGAATTATTTCAATCATAAATACTTGCTTTTTACGTAATATTAGATTGATTACATTCATTATCCAGCCATTAGCTATGTTTTTCTTTATACAATAATATTCAAAATTAACTTCTCGCCGTAGTTAACTGTTGTATTGAAATTTTTCATCATCAAGAATGTGTCTATTGTGAACTACATGTCTGCAAAATAAATTCAATTTCCAATGTCTTCAAAAAATATCATTGGAATTCAAAAAAAGTAATTGATAATAGAATAAGATGTATACTACTTTTAAAAGAAAAGTTTGGTTGTTAAATAAGTGGATAAAAATATGATTTAAATTTAGATGAAACAAAAACAACTTACAAAGTCGTCGAAGGGAAGGCACAGGTTGGGTTCATTTCATGAGAAACAAGTTTGGAAATTTACAATCTAGTTATTGACATTTTTACAGTAGTTTATGCAAGTCTTAAAGTCATTTTACAACCTAATAATATACTTTGCACCCGTCCATCGCAATCCAATCACGCTTCCTTTTGCTCAAATCCAAACATATTCTTCTCCCGACCAGATTGTGAGATGTTCAAATGATTCAGCCCCGCCCACACCGTACTGGCGATTTTAGCAAATGTGATACGAAGATATTTAGAATCGGAAGCATCGCACGGACGCGAGCCATGCAGTCATCCCATGGAAATCCCTACATATTGTGGACAATCTTATGTTTAAATGTAATATTCTTTAAGTAAAATACGAGAATGAAAAAAGAAAAACTGAAACACAATTGGGTTTTGATATGCTGTCATTAGGAATCTCCTAAGTTACTTTTAATTTCATGTTAATTCTTTACAGCAATCAATGTAAGTATGTATGTAAGCCTTTCATAATCAAAGATATTCATTTAATAATAAATATTAACTTTGAAATGTTACAAATGTCTATTTTTGATAATTTTACCGATCCCAATACTATACCTTTAATTTTGTTTTAAAAGACCAAACATTTTCTGGTCAACTGGAATTATTGATTTCAAACGAAGGAATAATAATGGTTTTAGTCCTATATTCATAAGTCTCTCCATGAATATTGTTGGAAGTTTATAATATAGTCATTCAAATAAATTTGACAGGCATATAAGATAATAAATGACTAAAATCAACAGATATGGCCAGCTTAGGAATAAAATTCAATGAGATAGTGTTTTATATTTTGGTTAATTGAAAAAATAGACAAAACAGAAATATACTGCAACATTTCCATGATAGGTACAATTATTATTGATGCAAAGAAATATGCTTATAGAAAATCCCTCATTGAATTTTTATCTTGGGCCTGGTTTGTGGAACGAAAACTATTTAAAGGTTTATTAGCTGCAGTCCAACTGCTAAATTCCATATTTTGTTATACTACTTATTAAGTTTGGTACATTTTATTGTAAAACATCAAGGGAAGAATTTAGTTAATTAGGTAATTAATAATTGTAATTGATAATTACATATTCACTGTTCTATGTAGATGACTGTAGGAAAACAAAGAATACAGCTTGTCTGGGTTTCTTACCCTTAATATTGTATACAAGCGCACTATATTAGCAGATGGACTTTTGGTTGTTTCAAATCAATGATACATACAAAATAACATTTAGTTTTAGATATCTAGTACTAGTTGCTATCTACTATAGTTATTCTATATTATTTCTTTCAGTTTTGTTTGATTACACAACACCAAAGAAATATGACATTTTCGTAGTGTATTGGGCAACATGGCACTGGAGATAACAAAATAAGCATTTTTATAGATAAAATTACCTTAGTTGTTACAGTAGTTATAGTATGGAATATCACAGATTACAATAAAAGAGATATTTAATGATTTCCAAAAATATACATAGTTGTGAAATAATACTAAGTTAAAAATGACAATAAGTGAGATAAAACAATTTGATCTCCTGGCTAGACTTCCGCAGCATACAATAAATCAAATTTACATTGCAGGCATGTCTGATGCATTGATTTTATTACACATCAATTATTATTTGATAACCTGAGGAAACGCCTTCACCATTTCATCATCCCGAGAGTCGAGAGAATCGCACCTGAATACAAATTAGTAATAATATTATGAAAACACTTTTCCGAAGTATACATATAGTAACTAGGAACCCTAAGGCAGAAGATCAAATTGCCATAAGCCTTGTGAACTGTTCTTTGTTCTATTTTATTGAAGTTTAAACTATCTACATAAAAAAATGTTACATTTTTACTTAGTCTCTCAACAATTTATTTACATTATCTATTCGCTATCCAGATGCGTGAAAAATAAACGGAGGAAGGCAATTTTCGAAGAGATTGTCGAGTACAGTTGTATACCAAAAATATTTAAATAGATTTACATTTTACAATATAGTGAGTACAAAATCTTAAACAGCTTTCAAAACTATGAAGATCAATTCACAGACAAATTTAATCTAACTAAATTCTCTCTGTTAGGTCCATTAAAATATCTGTCAATACTATCAGTCCGAGGACTGTCGATATAGATCTATATTCTTTAATATGCTATGCAATATTCTTTTTAACATATTTAACATCAATAGTATTACGATTTCGCCTACAGTTTTCTTTAAAATATTTTAAAACGCTCTCGCATTATTTTGAAGTTTTAAGTAATTTTACTTTACAACGGAATAATATACAAAATCAGATGCGTCCTAACAATTTGCACAACATCTTTTTTTCGTTTTATGAAAATATTGTAGGCCTATTTAACACCGATTAAGCTCAATTTCGTCTTAATTTTTTCATAACATTAAAATATACTTTCTTTTCTAAAACCAATTTTGCTTATTACTCTCAGTGCTGTCTATGTTTTTATTAATCAATTAAGGGCCTTCCGCAAAGTGTTGAAAAACTTTTCCAAACTATTTGATTATTACATTAGGTAGTAACCCTTCAATGACAGCACTGATTATGTGTTCAATAGATCTTCATCATTAGAATCTATACAATAATCAACATAACTTCTCTACTTACATTACATGTTTTCTTTATTTTCATCTCTTAGAGAGTTTTACGAAAATTATTATTTGATTTCTAATTTCATTACGTTTCAAAAATATATATGTTTCAATAGATGTCATCTCATATAATGCAACAATTCCATAATTATCAGTAAGTTATTAATTAAAATCTATTGGTATCAGTTATGTTGAATTTATTTATCCACTTGTCAAAGTATTTTTAATATTTACTTTGGTGCTACACACGTTGATGTTTTCACCCTTATATTATTTTAAAAAGGGACTTGTCAAGACCTTGATAGATTATAACTGGAATTCTATGTGTTCTTGTAGGTACCAGGTTAGTATTATAAATTTTCTAAAGCCTTCTACTATTTATTTTGAAAAAAAATGTATTCTGCAATGTAGAAATGAAAGTTTTCTAATATTTGAACATTTTAAAAAGTAATTGACATTTATTTGACAAGATCAATATATAAATTCGTTATTACTATTTTTTTAAGCACCTATCAGGCTGTTAAACAGTAATTTTATTTTGATTTTCGTTACCGTTAGACTGATGTCTGCACAGGTCTGGGCATGACCCTATGGACTCTTTAACTGCCAACTTTGAAAACGGCAATACGGTGGAACGATTCTATGTTCACAATCTATTATATATATAATTTTCTATTGGTAGCAAGATAAAATTGGAGATATAACAGTCATATTTTACTGGTAGATTGAACAAAAACTGGTTCCGTTGACGGTGATGAGCTGGCAGTTTTACAAATTTTCAACCCGTGCACCTATACAGTTAGATTCAATAATGAAGAGCCACTCCATCTAATATTTATATCTACGAAAATGCTAAAACTTTGGCCATTAGTCTTCATTTTCATTTTTTTTAAGAAAGTACAAAGTCGATTCAATTAGAAGTTACTAAAAGGTAAGACATTGTAGAAAATTGGCAACTTCAAAGTGCTATAAGAGTATGGCTAATTTTATTTTTCAAAATTTGTGATTATCAACTCTGAAAATAATTAATAAGAATTAGTTTGAATATTTTTAGAAAATACTGAGAAGAGTAGAAAACTTCATAAACTTCTGTCAAAAATCCGCTTTAGTACACTGCTGCAGTTTTAAAGCAGCTTTATTGCTCATATTATTTCTTGTTTTATAAAATGTGGCTATCAATTTTCAAAGAGAAAAAGATAGGGCTCAAATGATTATTGAAAATCAATTAAATCAACACCCTATTATAATACTGCTGGAATAATACTTGGTTTTATGACACTTATAAGACTGAGATCAGTCTTATGATATTTTTTTGACATGAAGTGGAGAACAAGATGGGTAAATTGTGATGACAATTTGGAAATAAAATCACACTTCTTAACCATGTGAAAGCTAAGTTTAAATGTCTTGAACTTTGCTGAATATATATTATTCTTTCAAAGATGCCCTGATTTGAATCTAACAAATTAGATTGTGCTGATCAGGTATTTTTTGTAATTTAGTTCAAATATTTTTTCAAAATGAGAACAATAATGGAATTTTAGGATTCTGATTATGAATACAGTGCTACATTCTGTTTTACAAACATTATTTAAAACTTTGTTTATATCCAAATATTGCTTATTTTTAAACATTCAATATTAATTTATATAAATGCACATTTGTCCGAGTCGCTTTGTTAGCAACAATCAATAATTGATTAATGGAATACCCCTTAGCATTTTGAGAAACAGATTGACTGATTTTACCTAGTAGCTAGTGAATAAATATTTTCTAAGCACTTCTTTTTCAAAGATAATTGCACCACATTTCACTTCCGATCAGTGTTTTACGAATATCACAAATTTTCTTCTCGTTTATCTATCATGCGATTCATTTTGATACTTGTGCGCTTTGGAAACCCAACTCGGTCATAGCAATTCAAAGAAAATTATCAAATTGTTCAATTAAACACCGTTTAGTTTGGCCGGTCTGCCAGGTTTGAATTTGGCTTCATTGCTAAAAATAAGATAATGAACGATCGCAAACCAATGTATGAATTGTATTTTTGATATAAAATACCGTATCATTTTTTTTATCCAACATTTTAAAGCAATGTTTCCAAATTTACACGTGACCGACCACGTTTAAGTTAACAGTCTTTGGATGCCTCGTTGACCGCTTCGTTTCCATTTTTATCATCACTATATACAACTATTAAGCAATCCAATTCATCACCGTCGTTAATACTGTTCGTTTTGTCCACCACGGCCGTCGACGCACTGTTATTTGTGACGCCTTGCTCGTCGCTCGTCTCTTCGTACGATTCGGAGCTTCTCTGCCCGAGTAAGAAATCCCCGGATTCCCCGCTGGTACTGAAATTGGCAGCCGACATTCTGTCAGCGCTGAGATGTCTGTCATTTTTGAATTTGGCCTGGGAAGCGGTCAAATTTGACGTCGCTTCTTCTTTGGGTGAATGACAGCTTTCGATCATGACTTGGGTTGTCCCGTGAAATGCCGCCGGAGCGTTGGTCGTGAACATGCTGTAATCCGGCTTCATCATGTCGATTTGTCGCCTCTCTGCGATGACCTTGCGGATGCTTTCCTCTTCCGACATACCCGGGGCGTTGAAATTGCTCTCCACGACGGCGACGATACTGGGAGGCGGAGGAGGTTTCGAAACGTTTATTTCTTTTAAACTCAGGAAAGATTTCGAAGGTTGAATGTCTGTCGGAGATTGGGACTGGATTTCGATTTGCACCGGAAGGGTTATAGACTTAAATTTGTTGGAATCTGTGAGCAACGAAGGCGAGAGGCTAATAGAGCTCTGAGGCTTACTTTGCGAAGCGTTGAATTCTGCAGGTAAATCCACCCTGAGAAACGGAACCGAAGTGTCCACTTTGACATCGCACGCCGGTGGCAGAAGCAGGCTTGACTCTTCCAAGCCCTCGTTGTCAATCGCTTGCTGTTTGAAGAGATGTTTTGTGCTACCGTACATCTTATGGGAAGGCCGTGCATTTTTCGGCACGTTCAAGAAACTGGACGGACTTTGCTTTGGCTTTTCGGCCTCGCTGGTACCCTGATCCGGTTTCAAAAGGCAGGTCTGCTCGCAGGTAGAGCTGCCGTTTTTGTATTTTCTCTTATACAGGGACCCGTCGCGCTTGATGGGCAAGTCGGCTTCGTCTGAATCGGTTCTCGCCTGTATCGGTTGAGCTTTAGTCATTTGCGCGACTACATGTGTATCTTTTTGTACTTCTGGAATGACGGCGATCCTATCCGCGTCGATTTCGTCATCTTCATCGATGAAGCAGGGTTCCTCTTCGTAGAGGACATTCGAAGTGGAGCTGTTCTTGTCTTGGATGATGTCCGACGTTATTGAGTCCATTCGCTTTCGGAGTCGTCTGTTCTGGTAGGACTCTGTAGAAGACTCTCGAGTGAGATGGTGTCTCCGCGCGTGGTAGGACTCTGTTGAAGAATCTCGAGTCAGCAGTCGCCTGATTTGATAGGATTCGGTGGAGGGTTCACGTGAAAGGCGGCGTTTGCCGTGATACGATTCGGTGGAGACGTCTCTGGAGAGGAATCCCCGCGGGTGGTCGAGCGACCTGGCTGCGAGTGCGGCGGAAAGGCGTGGCGCGTGAAGCGTCTGGCGGCGAGCGCCGTGGTATTGCAAGCGTCGGAGGGCGGCTCGCGGGGCGAGAGGGCTTCCCCCGTACAGCTGGATTGAGTTTCGCCCGCTCGGTGCAGAATAAACAAAATCGGATGGCAGTGAGTTTACCTGTGATTTAGAAAGTGAAGATGATAATATACATGACGGTGATCGAAGCAGCTGAACCGCTAGAAGCGTAAGAAATAAGTCTAAGGTGCATATAAGCTACTGCTAAATTATGGTCATTATTTTTTTGGCCATGAATGTTTATACAGTAAACGAGATTTGTTTGGCTTAGGTCAGATCTAAGCAACTTTTCTGTGGTTATCAGGACAGAATTAGTTTTCTTAAACTGCCATTGGACAAAGTACAAATGTACAATTAAACAGGTATATATTATTGGCGTCACTGCCCGAGACAAGTTCTATTCATGGTATTAAATAATTTTTCTATTTTTTTTTTTAAATATTTTCAAAACAAGAGCACCAATAGATTGGTGTTGAACACAAGAGTTTCTCTCTTTCAGGTTGGAATTCACACTGAGGCTATAAAATTATATGGACTAGAAGTAATTTTTTAAGTTTTCTATAGACCAATAATAAACACCTGCAGCACATAACCCAATGAATGTTAGTAAGAACAATACAAGTAAAAATAAATATCATGTTCAACAAAAAAACTCAACAAAAATTATAAAATAAGTATTTACATCTTATGAAAACGAGTAGTGGAAATTGTGTGAACCAGGAAAAAGGTTTTACTGTGTTAAAAGTATGTTCGTAGTAGAGTTGATTCGGAAAAATCTAACGCTCATAGATTATGTCTGCACTGTGTCATATTTCAATCAAGAGTAAAGGACATCCATGTAAATTGTGTCTGCGATTTTTTAAAAGAATGAAACATATTTAGGCTTAGCATTTTAAAAATATTTACACGTTATGGTTGGCAAAAATAATTATCAATCGAGTGATTGACGTGCGATTACCTTTTTCAGAGGCCTGTTCGGCCTATTGATTACTGAATCCATTTCTAAAGCGAGACACATTGCCTGGTCTTCTTGATCTTCTTGCTCTTTCTCGAATTCTCTTTCCAATTCTACTTCCATGTCCATTTCGTCTTCCATTTGCTTGTGGGATTCTTCTAGGTGTTTCATTAGAACCTGTGCATATCAACCATTGGTGTTAATTAACTAAATGCCATATACAATTATATTTGAAGTGGATTTGCAAAGAAGATCGACTGCAAGTAATATATGGGTTTTTTTAAAACAGCAGTCATGATATTATTATTAAGAAGGAAGTGAATTTCGGCTCCGTGGTGCAGTGGTCAACTTCGTTGACATCCGTGAGTCCCAGAACGAGCAGATTTTTTTCAGTTGATTTATCGATTCACTTCGAAAGTATGTTCTCTAAAAAACATCCTTCGAACCCATCAGATGCTAGCTGTGTGTAGCGAGAGTGGCTAGATAACCATAATATTTACCACATTGTGAGCGAAAATGGATTAATGATAACAATTATGATATGTTCACTTCATATTGATAGTCATATCAAAAATGTGCAGATATGTATGAAACTCATTTCGACATATGTAGATGAAACATCGGTATATTAAATTCAGTCTAATTAAAAAAAAATCTAGTGAGAGTATTTTTTTAAAAAATGCCGAAAGGCGAAACCCGGGTCGTTAGCGACAAAACTTATGGAAAAGTACAAAATTCAAAAAATTTAAATTTCAAACAAATCAAAAAAAAAATTGTGTAAAAATCGTGAAGTGGTTTCCAATTAAAGAAATATTATGTTTAAAGGTGAGCCGGGTTCCTTACCCCTTATCTGAGTATAATAATTGACAGCATTATTAATAAATATATCACGATGAAATATTTATTAAAATGAATGATTTTTTTTATAAACAAATGATGCTTAATTTCTAATACTTACCGCAACTACAACATTGACCAAGACAAACTGCGCCATGAGTACGAAAATGACAAAGAATATGGGAGCAATGACAGTTGAAACGCAGCAGTTCTTCACGCAGTCCACTGTCGAGTCGCACTCCTCCCTCAGAGTGTCTTTCATGATGCCATTCCAGTTATCGCCGGTCGCTACTCGGAACAGCGTCAGAAAAGCCATGCCAAAGTTGGCGAAGTGAGCATGTTCTCCCAACCCTGGAAAGTCGGTTAAGCATACACTTTGTTATTATTGTATCATTATTATCACCGTCGAATATTTTCAGTCCTACGCTGGCTTACAATCAGTGCTGTAGTTGTACAATCCGCAGAGGGTATACGGTAGCATTGTATACCCTATATTAACACGCATAATTTATATACTATGACATATTGCTACCCGGCGGCGCTCGGACTAAGCGACCAATGATTATTTAATGTTATATATATTAATGTTATCATAATTATATCACAAAATCTAACATCCAAAATAGAGTTAAAATAAAATCACAAACTTTATTTAATTTGATGACAGCTCCATTCTCGCCCATTACAATGTCCAAATTCAAGGAAAAAATCTAATTTGCTGTCAAAGAAATGTCAAATAATACCTTCACGTAATTAATAAACATTATTATTAATAATAAAAGCCGGGAAAAGTTCAGTAGAAGACTAATTTATTACATTTTGACTAAATGTCTTCGCCGATAAAAATTCAAACATATTTTCTTTCATATTCGTTTTTATGGCAACTTAATGACCAACAATGCAAAAGGGAATTACAGACCCACATACATACATACGCCGTTTCGGTTTTATATATTTATAAGATGACATATTGGATTAGAAAAATAATTTTACTTTCGGTCTGACGGTAGAATACTTTGATTTAAGCATGGGTCTTCAGTAGAGACTCCAATTCGAGTATCGAGTATACTCGTCCATTTTTCAAGTTAATCGATACTCGAGTAATTTGAAAAATACTCTAGTAATACTCGTAATTAATAAATGAAGATTTATTTCCGAATTTTATTTTTTTTAAACATCGGACAGAAAAACTAGATAGCACTATTTAATTCATTGCTAACTTTTAAGTCAACATCCACAGCAAGGGAGAGTTTTTTTCTACTGCGTAAATAAAAAAACAAAACTTCGAACCAAATTAAAATTTTAGACGTTAAATTCTCTAATATTTTTCAAATATATGTTTCATAAATTGAAATAAGTATATTAATTGAATAAAATAAGCTTATTTATTTACTAAGCATCTATTTATATACACAAATTTGAATTAATAATATGTATTTTGGTATATCTGAAACTACTCGAGTATTTTAAAATTTTACTACTCGATACTCGAGTAGTTGAGATGTCGAGTAATTGGAGTCTCTAGTCTTCAGTTCAGTTCTTTTTACCAGGGCTGTGTAGTCGGAGTCGTCGCGGCGATTTGGCAGGAGTCGGAAATTTTGAAAAGTTTGAACATTATATTTTTACATATAATTTGCCTAATTTGGCTATTGGCCGGATTGGTTGGTTGATATTTAATTGAATACACATAAATGGGAAAAATAGAAAAAAAAATTGACGAAATTAAACTATTTTTAGTCGGAGTCGTGTTTTTGGTCAATGTTGGAGTCGGAGTTGTGTTTTTGGTAAATGCTGGAGTCAGAGTCGGAGTCGTATTAACGACTCCACAGCTCTGGTATTTACACCAATATAGCAGAGGGTGTGTATTGTGTATACCTTCTACTACAGCACTGCTTACAATCCATCATCAAATTCAGAAATATTGATATTCACAGGGTTCATTAATTTCGTGCTTTGTTATTTGAAAAAAATTCATTTAAACTTAGTGCAAAGAGGGTATCTGCCTTTTAGGCAAATCCACAAAGTATACCAAAATATTTTTGCATGTTTATTTAAAATAATAATGTCAATATTATTTTATTTCCGTCCAAGTAAAATACATCTTCTGTATATACAAAGCAAGACAGCATTTTGTTAGTAAATGTGCAGAAAAAATAAGTAGAATCTATTCTCGCAAAAAAACTCAAAATACCTGAATTTGTCACTTACCCCCGAAGCGCTGAGCATTGTAGAACATACTGGCAATATAATGAAAATATTCTTTTTCCCGCTAAGATTTATATTTTCAACAACAGAGTACCTCCTTATAAGAATGATATTTAAATTTCACACGTACTTTAATATATGTTACCAAATTGGTTTAAAAAAGACCACATATTGACGGATCAAAGACATATTGTACATTCTGAATCATAGTCTAGAATTATACGATAAAAACTGTTTCTTATTTTGCAGTTTTCCTACAAAATTTTTTATTTTTTAAAAACGAAGTCCGCAGTGGAGATAGATTCAGTGTTAACGTTTAAAAATATCTTAATTTGAATAAAAAGAATGTGAAAGGAAAATAATGTAATTTGCGCTATGCAATTATTATTCAATTCATTGGTTGAAGTCGTTGTACGTATGTGATATTTCATTATATAGAAACTGATTGAAATGGGTGCAAACTCTTTAGAGAAAAAGCGATTGCTCAAATTTTATAGACGAAGGTGAAGAATAGGTAACCTTAATAATCAGAAGAAGATAGAGAGTGTCATGGTGCAGTCGAAAAGAGGGTCAAATACAGTTCGAAATTGATATGCTGGGATGTTGTGCTACTCAGTGGGTCACCTAACAAATCAGTTGAAAGACATTTTATATATTTATTTAAGCCGTTTCATTTGAAGCAGAAACATGTGTATTTATACCAAATAAATTCATTAAATTGTTTTTATAACGTCCTGCTAAACGAAGGTTTTTTTTACTAGTGTGAAAATACTAAATTCTTTAGATGTACCATTATTACTTGACCGCCGTCAAAATTGGAACTAAAATTGTCCCCATACAGAACATATCAGCCATTTAAATTGTTTTATGAATAGTGTATGCACGCTATGATTTTTTTTCATTTATATCTTGCATATAAAAGTGTGTAAGTAAATAAACAAATTTTGGTTGAGTATTGCACATCAGTCATGCGATGGTGGTGCCCTCGCTTATGGTCAAGTAATATTAGGATTTATGTTAGTAGAGAAGAAATACCAAAACAGATCTGATCATGGCAGATGGTCATAGCTAAGAAAAAAAAATTGCTGTAATTATTTAAATATCTATTTTTACCTTTGAGCAAATACTTGGATTAATAGCTGATTGTTTTCTTATGAAAACGGGCTTGTTATTTGAGAGAAATAATAAAATAGTGATGAATGCTTGGTATGTATAAGCATATCTTGGATTCAACAAATTACTATTTGAAAATTGTTTGATGGTTCATCGTTAAAAAATATTAACTGTTAAGGGTTATAAACAATCAAAGGTGCAATAAATTATGGTTAAAAAATGTTAGGTTAGGTTGTTATAACCTCTTAAACATATGGTTTCCCATAACACAAAGTCTTTTGGTAAATAAATATGTTTCCGCTTCAAAATGTTTGAAATAATACAATCTTAGTTCGGTATGAAATGGCTTCCAACTGATGTGTTTGAGGACTCGCTCAGTATTTTAATAAATTAGGGGGCATTTTAAGAAAGGCAGGTGGCATTTTTTTTATGAAGTCTTATTTGTACACGAACCTTGACAAGGCACTTCATCCGAACACTCCAGCCTTCCGAAGAGCTCGACTCCCAAAGCGGCGAATATAAAAAACAACAAAAAGAATAGCAATCCCAAGTTACCCACTTGAGGCAAGGCCTGCATAACAGTGTCTAACAGGGCTCTTATTCCTTTGGCCATCTTTAGTAGCTTTAGAACTCTCGCTATACGCAGAACTCTCATAACCCTCATTATAGTGGGATTTATCGGTATTATATTCGATTGCAATTCTTCTAACACGATACCGACGATGGACAATATGACAATGAAGATATCTAACTGATTCCATTTGTCTTTTAAGTATATTTTGAATCCCAACGCGACTAATTTCATGATGGCTTCCAATATGAACACGGCTGTGAAAAAATAATTGAATATTTTGAGAGCGTATTCCAGCACAGCCGGCATTCTGTAGTACTCGATCGCCATCGTTACAACGTTGAGCCCGATGACCCCAGCGATCGCCAGATCAAAGTACTTTGATGTGACAACATTGTGAACGAAAAGCCTTCCTTGGCAGTAGTTTGAATAGTAAGGGGGCTCGTGCATTTCTGAAAGCAGACAGAATAATAATATAAACAAGCATACACATAGTTTAAATGAGGAACAGCTGAAAGTTTGTAAAAAAATATTTTTAAATAAATGCTAACTGATCTCATTTATGGCATAAGAAAATAGGAAATCTTGACAAACTAGACGGTATCGTGTTTATATTCAAGCAGACTTCAAAAAAGTTTAACCAAGTGTCAAAGAATATGTTAAATCACAGGTTCCCAACCTTTTTCAGATGGCGACCCCTTTTATAAAACCCATGTGACATGGCATTTTTCATTAGGTAATTAAAAAAAAACAACGAAGATGCATGAAAGTGAATCTTTTTTCGTTGACTGTATAAGTTGGTGACCCCACAGAAAACACGCCGCGACCCCCTCTGGGGTCGCGACCCATGGTTTGAAACCCGTGTGTTGAATCATCCAGTTTTGTTGAAGGATAAAAAAAGGCTAAGGATAAATATTATCAGATAAAGGAAACTAACTTCTCCTCTTTTTTTCCATTTGCAGAGCTCTTTTGGCCGCCCTCCGCACTCTTTCTTCTTTCTCTTGCTCCTCGCGGCATCTGTGAAAGTTTTCCACCACCACTCCCACAAACATGTTCAGTACGAAAAATCCCACCAGCAGAATGAATGCGATGAAGTATAGTAGCCTCCATTCGGAGTAATTCACAATTGGCTGGAAAGTCACATATTATCTGTTAAAAAGTTTTGATAATTTAGCGAATAAAAGTTTTTACATTTTAGAAGAGGTAAGGGAAGGTTAGATAAATTTGGTTAAAGTTGAGAATCTTTACTAAAAATTTGGTTAAAGGTCAGAATCCCTTTTTCCATACAAAACGTTGTCAATTTTTTACTTACGTTGTTGTCTCTAATTCTGTGTCAAAATACCAAACGTTAACTTGAATTCAATGTATGAAATAGATTTCTCAGACAAACTGAGGTTTGGCATTTTAATTATTGTTTATTCTTTAAGCAATCAATATGTTGAAATATAACATTGAGTAATGAAAGATAAGGCTTGTCGATTTAACCTGCTGATCTACGCCTACTGCGTCCAATCCAGTGTACATAATATTAACCCATCCATCCCTGGAGCTCAGGACGAAGAGTGACATGAGCGCTTTACCAAGATCATCAAAGTTATATTTGCGATTGATCCAAACGTTTCCTTCGATTGCGAGGCATTCCGTTTTGTTTTTAACCCCTTTGATATTCTCCCCTTCACAGTAGAAAAAGGCTCCCTTGAAAAGCTAGAAAGAAAAACACAGGATCATAAATATCAAACAGTTTGCTAAGCAAGTAAAGGGTCTTTTTATAAGGACGCTTAGTTTTGAAATGTAAATAAAACAAGTTGTTTGTGAGATTTCGACTAAGTTTTAAGTATATTTTACGGCATTAAATATGGAATATAGCATCAAATGTCTGCCAATATCCATTCATTATAAAATGGGCCATGTCGCTAAAGTTGACTTTTTTGACAAATTTGGGTAAACTTCCAACTGCTCCAGTAACCCAATCGGGCGTTGTCTGTGGTCGTTTACCTGAAGTTCCTTGGTTAGTTGGATTTTATACGGGTGCAGACATAAGGCCCGATTCAAAATTCGCCAAGTTGAAGTCGCAGAAAAGCCAAGTTCTTGTGAACAACGAGAAATAAGCTGCCTTGGGTTTTCCTGTACACTTTCACACACAGCAGCAATGTTTTCACCAGATATTGTATTTTGATGACGTACAGGTAGGTGTTGGCCGATTATTTACCTAACTGGTTGACTCAAATTTGGCCACTAAACAATGAATAATCTACTCAGCAGGACAAAGTAACATATTTTGAGCGTCCCTATTGAAATACCCTTTATTTCAAACACCCTAATCAATTATCTTTTTCGCTACGGCTTTTTATGAAGTGTATGTTAAAATAACAGTGGTTCTCTTTTAATATTTGCTATGATGCGATTGATGACAATGCTATCACGACATAGAGCGTCCCGAGGTCACAGATATGTTCCCTGTGAACATGAGTGGGTTCAGACAAATATCGTTTTTTTTGGCCATTGGGAATTCCGAAATGTTACAGGGTTCTAAACTCAAACAGCATCGCCGTTTATAAGTGAAGAATGTACATTAATTTCTTTTATTAGATTACTGAATTATGTATATTACCTGAACACCTAGAATACCAAAAATAATGAAAGAATGTGCAACATATCAGGACGATGTTTCCGATGGGCCTCAATGAAGATAGAAGTGTTTGCACAACTAGTTTCAGTCCGGGAGCTCGATTTATAACTCTCAGTGGCCGTAATGATCTGAGTAATCTAAAAACCTGTAAAACATATTCGAAAAAAACATTAGTGAAATATTTACACAAAATAATAGGTCAAACCATTTCCGAAAGTATATATTAAGGCAAAAGGTATCAATCTCTTTTTAAAGGTTTTTTTAAGAAAATTTACTGTGATATAATAAACTTCTGTATCACAAATAAGCAAATGTAAATATAAATTTACCCTCAGTATTCCAAAAATTCTCGGGCTGGATTCCGAAAGAAGTGACATGAGAAGATCTATAATTGAAATGATGACGAGAGAGCCATCCATGATGTTCCATCCTGATGTGAAGTAAGCATCCGGGCCGTAAAACATACCCGCCGCTACAACCTAAAAAGGTTATTTGATGTGAAATTAATTATCTATTTTGATTGAAACATTGATTTCGAACTATAGCCATTAATGATTTTTCTTTGTACATCGTAAGAGTAGTTGATTATGAGATTGCATTTCAGCGTACTGCAGGAATAAAATTCTCCAACTAATACCTAAATTAACTCGAAGAAGAAAAGTGAAAACAGTTGATGTTGATGATGAAATCAAGAAATTAAAACCCAATGAAGACTTTATGTCATCGTAGTGATATGATTGATTACTTTAATATATGACCAGGACTGGGTTTGCGGTCAACTCAATCGCAATAGATGGAACCAGGGCTCATTTAAAAAAAACACGACTCCAACTCCGGCTCCAGCATTGACCAAAAACACGACTCCGACTCCGATTCCAACATTGACCAAAAAGACGACTCAGACTAAAAAAAGCTTGATTTCGTCACGTTTTTTTCCAAACTTCCCTGTTTAAGTATTTTCAATTAAATATCAACCAACAAATCCGGCTTATAGCCAAATTTATAGACTCCGCAGCCCTGGATGGAGCCATTCCTGATCATTATAAAATATTTGCAAATAGAATCAAAAATGTCCTTTATCAATTTAAATATATGATTGGTTAAAATGTGTTTGAAGAACAAGGTGATCTTACAACTTCTTATCAGTTCATTTCTCCGCAAAGAAACATCTCAATGTACGTAAAGATAAGTAATCTACAAAGTGTCTATAATACAGACTATAATGTAGTATTAAATGCAAATGTTGGGCTTTATCCTCCGCACTATCAGGGTCTTTTCAGTAGTAAAAATTTTGATACTAATGTATAATTCTTTGGTTCGAAGCCGACTTGAGAGTGGATCGATTGTTTGGACACCGAGGGGTGCGAAATGTGTTTCTTATGGTGGAGAGGGTTCAGAAGAAATTTTTGAGAATTCTCTATTTGAGGACATGTGGGTACTACCCATGTCTTTATCCAACCGACTTTCTCTTAGGGATGCTCACTTTAAATATTATGAATGCTCGAAGAGAAGTGTACTTGGCATTATATTTCCTATCCGAGGCCAAAATGAGAATTCCACCATTCTTGAAAATGTTAAATTGAATGTTCCTGATATTTTTTTGAGGGATCGAGAACATGAGTTGTTTGTTCTCCCAAGGAAGAGCTTTAGCAATTTTAAGCGGCCTTGCTTCGGATGTTGACATATTTCATATTGACGTGAGTGAGTTCAGACGAATACTATATTTTATGAATAAAAATTAATTTTGTCGGTACTCACTCGGTTGACATCTTTAAAATTTCTAATATGATTTTATAATTTGTTTCTCTGTGTTCTTATAATTACAATTTGTAATTTTTATTATGTGTATACAAGTATGTATGTATATGTAAATACATTTGTCAAATGCATGGCGTAAGCTGTAATGCTATGATTTGTATTTTTTTTATGAATAAATAAATAAATAATTAATTACCTTGACAAACATTTCTAAAGCAAACACCCCTGTGAAGACATAATTTGCAGTCGCAAGGAATGCCCTCTCGGTGCTCGTCGGTGGGATATTCGGGCGTTCCATTGCGAGAGTGATGCAGTTTAGAGCAATGAAGAGCAGAATTACATTGTCAAACCATTTTCGTTCGACTATCCAATAGCATAGGCGGCGAAATCTGTAAACATACAAAAACAATATAATTCATTCAATTCGTAGGTAAAAGATTTATATTAACAAGATAGCCATTTGGAATTAAAGCTGATGACCAATGTGCCACTCAATGAGAATTTAATTAGAGAAGAAAAATAAAGTCATCTAAAACAGCCATTATTAATTTGATATTTAATTGTGGGTGAGAAATAAAACAGAGTGTTTAGGGATGGACGCACGCCAATGCGTGTGAAATTTTACATGTAAGAAAAAGATATGGTCTGACAGGCTTGTGTTACCAAAAATAATGGCACCGTAAATGCAAATTGATTGAAATTTTATTTGAAATTAGTAAGCAACTAAAATTCCAAGCATAGTAAAAAAGTAACAATTGTAGGAGTGACGATGTCAAAATGTTTGTTTCAAAATAAATATTGTTATCAAAATAAATAATTTAAACAATTAATAGACATTTCCAGTGGTGTATCATTCACATGTTGGTTCTCACGGAAAATTGCACTGTGATAGCATCGTAAACATAAGCGGCCCTAAAAAGATGTCTGGTGGCCGCAACAAATTTTCGTTTTCAGACTTTTGAGTTTGAGGTATGTCAAATAGACCTACATATGGTTGTCAATTTAATATTGGTTTTTATTGCATACGAAATGTTTTATTTTCATAGTCTTTGTTGAGAAATTAACGTGAAACCACATTTTTTTTTTATCAATATTTTCTATGAAGCTGTTGGTGGCCGCAGCCAAAAACTCTGGAGGCCACACATGAGAGCCACTGTTCTAAACTCTGTAGAAAATCTTCACAATGAGTCTAGTGCAGTGGTTCTCATGTGCGGCCACCAGAGGATTTTGCTGCGGCCACCAGAAGCTTCATAGTTAATATTGATATTTAATAAAAATGGGTTTTTATTAAATATATTAAGTTAATTTGTCAACAAAGACACTGAAAATTAAATAGTTTGTATGCATTGCATTGTGCATCAACAATTGCTAGTAAGAAATAACTCAACACATACATGATGAGGTCTTTTTGGCCACAGCCAAATTTTACGTGAGAACCACTGCCCTAGTGGTTTTAAATTTGAGTCATTCTTTTTCCCATTAACATAAAATGAGGGATGTAAAAGCATAACCGCCTCTATCCATATATTATCATTTTTGAGATAATGATTGATTAATGATCCGGTTCTTACGTTCTATGCCCTGCAATCTTCAAACCAACGAAAAATTACCTCTAAGCTATTTAAAATCGACATCGAAAATGACGATCAAATGCATAACCGCCTATCTCCACCATATGTGAGTTCAAAACCGCCACAATCTAAATGCACGAATCACGAGCCAGGGAACACTGACCTACCACCCTGTCATCATACAAACGTTTTGTGTTCCCTTTGCAAATTATTCTAATATTATACTTGAAGATTAAAATCGTTTTTTTCGATTGCTGAACAATTTGACTTTGTGGAGAGAGGCGGTTATGCATTTAAACCCCTCAAATGGTGAGGAAGGGTGTAAGGAAAGATACAAATAGCATGAAAAATGCTTAAAATTATTACTAACTAGTTTGTTGAAAGCATACCTATTATTTGTAGCAAAAACATAAAGCGAGTATTCATCTCTTTCTTTAAGGCATCCTTTTGGCTCGAAAAACTTAAATAATTCCTTCAGCTTTGTATTACCGCTGTTCCTATGTTCCATATTCATATTTACTACAACATTTGAATTGTTATTGCTGTTGTTATTTGTATTCTGTCCCGTGTTTATGTCGTCTCTAATTTGTTTGATACTAGGCAGCGGATTCGAGCCCCCGCTGTCCGGTTTCTCGACGGCCGCCATATTCGAGATGATGATATTGGAAGACTTCGGCGGCGACATTGAGTTCAATTGTTGGATCGGCTGGACTTTGATTTCGTTTGATTGTTTCTCGTTGTTGTTTTCGATGGTAGTCGGGTGACATCCTGAAATGGTTTAATGGAGTTAACTAACAGTTCATGAAATGAAATTACAATAAAAATAATAAAACATTTTAGTACCTATTCCACATTAATTTTATTGCATCTGGTTCTGAATCGATTCAGTTGACAATGCTCGCCATGAGCGAAACCGGTCCTGATCAAATAAAATTTACGTGGAATAAGTACTAAAAATTTTTATTATTTTTATTATATTGCCATCCCACCAAGTATTGGCAGTGAACATCTTAAAAGTGATAAATGAAATAACATTTAAGAAATAAGCGTGACATAGTAGGAAATATCTTTGCAATATTACATTATAAAAAAAGGTCTATACTCTTTTCCGCTTGTCAGATCCGTGGTCAACCTCGTTGGCATCCATGACGGACCTCACAGGTTCGAGTACCAGTACGACCAGGATTTTGTCAGTTGATTTAATTGATTCTGTTCAAAGGCATGGGTATTGTATTATTGTCTAAAAAGTCCTTCCCATCCATCCGGTCTTATAAGTGAGGCAAAGCGAGAGCGACTAGCTAACCACTAGTCCTGTCCTACCCTTATCCTTTCTATTCCTATTCTCATCAAACTAAAGATAGTTTGAGTCACTGAGTAACAAGCAGTTCTTGTTGAATCTTAAGTTGCCTCCATTAAGAGGCCACATTGTGAGGGGACATGATTTTTTTTAATTTTTCAAAAATATTGAAAATTTGAAAGATGATTTTTACTGACCTGCCAAAAGGTCCGGTGTGAGAGATAACCTATGATGTGCTGCTCTCTGTGCAATGTTTCTATGGTGAGGGTATTGTAAATTAGATTGGTGATTTGATTTCTGAGGCGGTGAAGTTTGTGTCGGAGGTGCTCCTCCACTCCAAACGTCCTGGAATATACAATATTACAATGGAAATATTTCACTAGAATATTTTAATTATAATGACTTAAATAATTCTGACAGTGTATACCTGTGGAACAGAACTATAAGATGATGCTCGTTCTCTAACGGAATTCTGAGGTGATATTCCTTTAAAACTATTCTGCGGGGATATCCCTTTGGTTGACTTGTTATTTGGAGTATCACCTTGCGTATCGTTTTGTATTCGATTCGTTGATTGCAAAAGCAGATCATTCTTTCGAAGGCCTTGTTGGAAAGTGGATCCAGGACCTGGAAAATATTTTAAGACAATTGATCTTAAACCCTCTGGGAAGTGAGTTATTTTGGATAAAATTATGCTCTTTTTTATGAAATAAACTGATTAAGTCGTAACCCAATTATTTTAATGCACGTTAAAATGTAAATAAAGTACTTTATTATTTCTTCCAAATAATTATCTAGAAGCTTTAACATCCAATTCGGGTATATTTCTTTATTGCATTCATCTATCAATATGTGGTTCTTTTCTTTTATTGACGTTGATTTCCGGAAGGAGTTAGATTTTTACGCTCAATGTTATGTGGCTACAGATTTGTCTACAAATATTAACCTTTAAAAAAATCTTTGGTTCATTTGAAATAAATAATAAAAATAGTGTTGCTGCCAGAAATTAATCATAGATCTGTATGGTAATCATATCTGAAGAAGTAATAATAATTAAATAAAAAATATAAGAATGCTAACAGATAATAGTTGTCATGATACTTGGTCGTACATGTACGCCCATGCGGGAAGACTTTCATCGCAAAAATGTAATAAACTGAATTTGAAAGTCTGCCACGAAAGACGCTCCATATATGACGTCAAACCCTCTGAAGTGAGTTGATGGAGACAGGAAAGTTGAAGAAGATGAGACAACCATAACCGAAAAGCCAATACAATACAAACTTTACATTTTACATTTATTTTTGAGAAGGAGTATAATAATCATGAATCATGTGACTCTATGAGAATTTGTAAAAAAGATCTTACATGCTGAATGATCTCTGCCGTTATTCAAAATGATAATAGCATCAGAATCTGATCCACTCCTGATTTTTGTACTGGAATTCTTTCTTCTCAAACTGGGCCTCGACAGTTTCCAGCTGTACCCTCGCTGTATCTTACATTTCCCATCATTCTGCAGCTGCCCATCGTCAGCAATACTCGGCTGCTTCTTCTCATTCAGCAAACTCGATTTATCCGATGTGGCTATTATGTTACTGTTTGATTGCATTATCAAATCGTTTTGGAGGGAACTTTTCGACAGTTGAATGTTCTTTTCGTATTGCGTGGGTGCATAGTTTGAAGACGGCTCTAGCCTCTCCGTGGAACCCGATAGAGCGGATTTAGGTAATATTAACCTCTCTTGGCCATTTGCGATCACTGCTTTCGTGTGGTCAGTGATGCTCAATTTGTCTCTGTCGTTTGATTTGATGGACGCTGTCACATTTTTGGCTCTGCTGGCCGAGTGGAGGGTAAGAGTAAAGCTATTTGGTGGTTTTAGAAGACCAGGAATACTTGCAGACTACAACAAAATAAACATCTCAAACAATTATCATTATATTTATCATTAGTGCAAAGAAATTATAGTAAATTTGTTTCACATGCTCATCAAATTCTTATAAATAATTGAACTACTACTACTTAATTTAATTTAAATCATAACTATGTCGGTCCCTGTGGTCTAGTGGCAAGAGCTATGTCGTAGCGATCTGGAGACCCGGGTTCAATTCCCGGCATGGTCAGATTTTTTCAATTGAAAAAAAGAGATCTTGGACTGGGTGTATGTTATTTATCGTTGATTTTGTGCACAACTGATTCATTACTTATCATCGAGTTAATCTCGTATGACTTTCACAATTAAGAATATTTGGCGCATTGGCGTTAGCTGTAATGCCAAATATATTTTTAAATTTATAAAAATACTATTAAAATAAGTAATTAATTTAACTTTAATAAAATATTTTATGCATAAATTATCAATAAATTCGATTCATTTTTTGCACGCTAGTCTTTGGAACTTACCCCCCTGTGCAAAAAGAGGATCGGGTGTATATTCGAGTGAATAAAATTAAATAAGAGCCTTACGTTTGAAAAAATCATCTGATTTCTTACCGAGCTTCTGTCAATTGAATCGAGACTGTCGATCAGCGACGAATGTGACAGACCGCATGCGGGGAAATTGAATTCCCTAAACGAGGCGCCAGGCTCCAGTGTGGTGTTGGGGGAGTCCTGCGGAGTAGCCGCCGTCGTCGTGATCGTCGGAAGCTGCGGCTGATTTTGGCCCTGGCTCTGCATCATCATCATCATCTTCGACTCTTTGCGGATGTTGCACTTGGCCTGCTGAGACTTCTCCGAGCAACGTTTCCTATCGCAGCGGTGGCGGTGCTTCGAGCTGGATTTATGCTGGCTTTTCTGGGATCCTTCTTTGGCCGATTTCCGGACATCGTCGGCTGAGCGCCACTGTGTCTTAACCTCGTGCTGAAAAATCATGAAAAACTGATCAGTTGAAAATGTACGCGATGGGCAAAACTGACCCTTATCTACATATTACATCGAACATTGTGAGAACTGTACAAAAATGTGTTCTTTTTTTGAACTTGGGATTTCGACTGAAGGTACATGATAAAATTTCAATATCGAATTTGAATCGTTTGAATTTTGTACTTCTCCATGAGTTTTGTCACTGTTCATTCTTGTTCATTCTTGCACTTGAAATGCCTGAATATACAAACAGGAGAAACCCGGGTTGTTAACCACACAATTCATTCAAGGAATAGTACAAAATTCAAAAGATATAAATTTGTGCTTTATTGTATTGTATTTTTTATGTCAAGCATGGAAAGGACACCTGAATCTTGACTGCATTTAATAATGGAGAATGGACGGTGGTGGAACAATAACTTGATTTCTTTGCTTACCTGGGTCAAGCTTTCGCTGGACTCCGAGATGGACCTCGATTCATCATAAGGCATATCGTTGTTATCAGAAAAACATTCAGCGGAAAGTTTTGATTTTGCCAACTCGCGCTGTTCTCGTTCTCGCCTTTCGTTCCTCTGAATAAAGAAAAATATTGTTATCCTGATTCCATCGTCGTTCACATTAAAGAAATAGAAAAAAAGAATTGTTTGGATCTATGTGTTACAATTGTTTTTTCATTTAAACTGTCATCTGGTAAAATACAATAATTCAAAGTCGAAAAATTTCCAAAAATGTTAAAATCATACATTTAAGTTAACTAAATAACAACTCTATTAAATTTATTGTATAACATTAAATAAATGTATGTATTATCTTTTTTACGACAGTTGAAAAATAAGTTAACTAAAAATAAACGTTTGAATTTACTTTTATGATTTTGATAGAACGTCAATGGAACATAATATTAAAATATTGAAGGTGGATCAATAAAAAAATCCCGTTTGAAAAAAAGAATTATTAGTAAAATAAAAACATACAAATAAATCATTATTTTCTTACCATAGATGTGTGCAATGAAGATACAAGAAATCTAAATTTAAAAACGGATAAAAATTATGATCCTAGACTGTATTAGAAAACTGACTGAATATTGCGGAAGTAAATTAATTTAGATCAGATTTATTTCAATCAAAATGTCGTAATCTATAAAACAACAATTTTAATAATGTGAATTATGAAGTTTCTGTACTAGATCCAAAAGTTCTCACCTGGAACAAAGGGTTATTATAAGTTTAAATATTGACATGGTTTACCTCTGAACTGAATCCTTCGACCAAAATGGCGACCAGCAAATTAAACAGCACATAGTTTCCGAACGTCATAAGCGCTACAAAATAAAGAGCTGCCCAATGGCTAGTCTTTTCCATTCCGTTAAATAAAACGACATTCCAGTCTTCTTGCGTTAATATCTGAAAACAGTCGTTAAAAATTATACCGCCATACTCACTGAAAAATGTTATTTTTCTTAAAAGAAAAAAGCGCATTTGAATTGCTAAAGCTAAATTGTAACGGGAAAGTTTTTCAGCTAAAAAGCTCACTATTTGTTTCGCTGTTTTATTCTATTTTTTTTAATGACTTGGTGTTGGCAGTGATTCTTATCTTAATAGTTCTTTTTGCATATTGACTAGGCCTGGATTATGACTTCGCTATCGTGTATTTTAATTTAATATTTTTTGAATGAAATTTGTTCTTCTTCAACTTGTGTATTATAATATATCATTGTTTTATTTTAGTTGTAAATGTGTCTAGAACTCATAAAGATTATCAAACTCCGGGTAATTATTTGATATTTCAATGATACAATATAAAATAAAAACGTAGCTTGTAAGTCAATACACAAAAAAACGTGCTAAAGTAAAACTTTGTATCAAGAAATAGACTTAGAAGACCTGAATTTTGCGAAACGTTGATTACATAACTTTATTCTAAAATAAAAAAATAGAATATCTATTTTTTTTAAATATTGACTATTTCAACAAAATAAGAGACTTTTATGACGGCAAACATAATATAACTTCTAAACATTTACACAGCTTTGTTGACAATCAAACTTTCGATGATACGGAACTAAACACCAATCAACCACCCATTAACATACATTAATTTGCAGTAATTTAACAAGTAATTCCACAAAAAAACTCAGTGGGTAAATAATCACAAATTTCGTTACCTTCGTTGACTCTTTAATAATAAAGATTTTATTTTATTTAAAATAACGATAATTATTTTTATATTATTTCGAAATACGTATTAATTAGATAATTTATTTACACAAAATTTGTTTCATAATTAACAAAAAAATCATCTGAAATACAAACTGACGTTTTAAAGTAATTTCATACTTCGTTCAATGGCTATATTAGCAAAATGATGATAATCTAGATCCCGCTTTCCGCAATGTTCAACATTATGTTTATAATTATTTTCTCAGTATTTAATTACTGACAAATAGGCCTGCAGTCGTTACTAATTACTGTTTAAAAAACCAGCAAACGTCGCAGGATGTCATTATGGAATACGAAGCGCGAAAGCATTATAGTTTGTATTTAGAATTTTAAACTGCAATAGTATTAAACACATAATGTAAACAATAATATATCGTGAGAATTAGCTTCAAAGATATGCAAATTTTTCAATTTGTGTAATTTTAAAAATAAAACACTATGAACTATCAACGTGACAGAATTCGAAAGACCAAAGGATTCTAAAATATTAAATAATATATTTCGGCTGATTTAAGCCTATTTTTAAATAATACATAAATTATATTGAATAAATCAATGCTCTATGATTTTAAGAATTTCTAGAACGAACATAAAATAAACGTCAATTTTATTATTCAGAGTCAACATAGGCAATCAATTACATAAATAACTCGAAGTGATACACAATATCAGTTTGTAAAATATTATAAATGTATGACATATGATTGTAGTTTCAACCTGAAAATGGTAATTTTTTTCTTTTTTAAAGTTGGTAAATATTTTAAATTTCCTCGCTATTTTACAAACTGTATTTCACATAATAGGCAACACCAAAAACACTCCAGAAATGTAATATAAAAAAAAAACATTTATATAAACAAAAATATAGTAATTTCATAATCGATAGTATTTTTGGATGTATATAACATGACGAAATAAGCGTGGGGGTGAATGAGATAAGAGTAAATGAAAGTAGAGTTTAATTTTTGTAAGTTGTGAAAGCGTGTGAGTATATAGATTATATATTTTTGGGTAGGTGTATAGCTTTGAAATCCAATCGAGACTATATTCCAGGCACTATTATCTCTATTAAGGGAGGGGTCGATTCTGGGGAGAAACATGTCACAAAATTAATTTCACTATCATGCAAAGTATTCATTGATATATTTAACAAAATGCATGTAGTAATATAAATTGAAAAGAAAATTGTATAAAACATTCGGATGTACAGTTGGGAAGGCTTTTAGCAAGTAATTGTATACGAAAAGATATTGTCAAAAAGTGACATGAGTTTGTATTAATTGTAACATCTAAATGTCGTTTTCAAATAATAAGTGTTGTAAAATTGAAAAAGCTTATGATTTTTTTTTATTTCATCGAAGTATTTGAAAGCGTAAGCTGAATTTAAACAAATTTCCGTGTTGTGGTGTTTGGGATAACATTAAATACACTATGTATCAAATGTTGTCACTTTGATTTTTTTTTAAATAATACTTTGCTGTTTCCATATAATTAATTATGTAAATAATATTCATAGAACACGCACCTTACTTTTCTTTAATAGGGTGATTCTAAGAAGAAAATACTATGATTTAAACATGTATAACTCGTTTTCAGTCGTTGAACGAAATCGGTTTAAGACTGGTTTCTGACCACCTTTTTTTTTAAATAGCACACATTAAGAAATGAATAGAATAATCTTTGATTTTGAACAGTTAATGCTTTTAAGATACCCATAAAATATTTATTTATGTACCTAACTTTGATTTTCCATTTTTATTTCAATGAGTATACGTTGATACTTCAGTTTTTGATGATCAAATATCTGGTATTGTATTTCTAATAATAAAATCAAAACTGAAAAATTTGTTGATTAGTTGTAAGATGGAAATTTCTGTAGCACTTTATAAATGATAACAGATAAAAAGAGTAGAAAGAAAACCTAAATACTTCGAAATCCAGTGGCAAATGATAAAAATGTTACAATCTAGAATAGAGACAGACAGAAAGTTTTTTTTATGAGAAGAATGTATTTTTCGAAAGTAATTATATACCACAAAAAGCGCATTTCGTATTCCTACTCGATCACAAAAACATTGACGAAATTATAATGAAAATAGATTCACGTAAAGGATTTCATTTTGTAAATTAATTTAAGAATTTGAAGTGGGCAAAATTAAAATACCATCCGTTAAAATGCTTCCAGTTCATAAAAGATAAATTAAAATGTGTACTCTGTATGTGGGCATCACAAATGTAAATTTTTTCACCTTCAATATCATTAAGCATATTTATATAAATTGATGTTGAGTCGTTGGAAGTCTTTCGGAACAACGTTGAGTAGTTGTTCTGAAAGAATAATATATACATATTTTTTTAAGAAAGTTAGTTTAGTTAATTTGTATGTCACTGAGTGACCTACTATCAAAGGTTTGACTTTTATCCTCTTCGGGCCCGGGGTATCACCTATGATACTCATGGTTTTTATAAAATATCAACCCGGTCGTAGAATTGAACGTACCAAAACCAAAAGTAAAATTTCTTGTCAATTTAGAAGTCGTTGAAGGAAGTTGGTCCTTTTTTGCATTTAAAATGACACTTCGACACTTACAATATTTTTTTTCTCTATACCATACATTATTATTTAATTTATTTCTTCGAAAAGAATTACTTAAAAAAATGTTTCGGTACGTTCAATTCAATAACAACTATAAGTATCATAAGTAATACCTAATTGTTTTTACCTTACTAAATTTGTATCAGAATTTTATAATAACGTGTTATTGTATTGTTTAAAATTGGAGCAAAGTTGTGTCTAATTTGTGTAATTGCCAGTAAGTTTGTTTCAAAATGTATCAATTTGATTAATTAGTCTGTACGTTAGTGTATTAACCGTCATTGTATTGCTATATTGAAGCTCAAGTGATGTGGTAATAAGAAAATGGAGTACTCCGTGTATGAACTATTCATGGTATGAAATTATAACGCAAATTTAAGTTACATGTGCACAAAGGTAAGTATTTCAAAGGTTTTGGATGGCGTTTTATTTCAAATAAATATTCAGATGACATGTGTTCCCCAAAAAACGAAATTGAAATTTGTCTTGGCGTTTTCAGTCACGCATTTCTTTTTATCAATAAATGTAAAAAAAAATAACAATATTTGTGATTTCCACAAAAAAATCCTGTTTGAAAGAAAATACAAATTATCTCAAGAAATGAGAAAATAGATTTTTTAGTACGTTCAAACATGCACATGAACTATTCACATCATGCGAGAAGCAAAAATGTATACAGATGCGAACATGCGACACACCGCGCTGGTGTGAACACGCCATACCTGGAAAACCGTAACGGTGGCCCACAGTATATTGTTGAAGTGCTTCCGGTCACATTCGCACCTCGGATGTTGGGACACTATTTCCGGGCAGGTGCACTCCCTCTCGCTCCCGCTATCGTAGACATACTTGCAAAACTTACCGCCAAACAGGTACATGCCCAGGATGCTGCGGTGACCAGGTGCCCGAGAGTGGTTTTTGTGGGGGAGAAATTATCGGTAGGGCAATATATGAGAATGTGATATGCGTAAATGATTCAAAATTCGATTCAAATTGAACAGAATATTACTTATGTATATAATGGCGAAGAATACTACAAATATTTCGTTAAAATACAGGATGATGACGACGTGTGAAGTGTTTTCAATAGATGCGGCTGTTATTTTTTATTCCTTTATGTTTAATACACTGTCCTGTAAATACCAACAAAAGACACAAACGTAATAACGTTTGAACTTTCTTTCATCCATTATTTTTTCCCGTCACATTTTTGACTATTTCATATTTAAATATTGTTTCGTATCTTTTTACCATTTAATCTTTATCTTATTTTGTTCAATACTGACGTTGAAATAATATCGCCTTGTGGTATGCAATTGTAAATGGGATATAACCTAGATTTTTTCGATTTGTTCTTAAATATCATGAAAACAAATTGACCAAATTAGTTGTGAAAGTTATACGATGATACTTATATTTACGCACCAATACGAACATCATTTTGATCCCAATGATAAATGAATCAACATAAATATTTGATTAATGAGCAGCCAACATCGATATAGCAATCCTCATATAACTTATCTGTCTAATATCAAAATACAATATTTTTATTAAGTAAGCTTTAAATTAGTTAAATAAATAAATCTATCATTTAATAAGCTGATCAATGTTATTGTATGGGATGTTAGGATATTTTCAAACGAAGCGTAGACGAACGTTTGTGATTTCGTATACTTAATAAATTAATGTAACTTATGTTAGAATGTCCAATGTTGCTAAGACTTACCACGATCTCCAGAAAACTGTACATTTTATATTTATTTTTAAGCTTGTGTATAATGATGGCTATTTGATAAAGATATCGGTGAATACAGTTTATCTGTGGCAATTTGCGAAGAGGTCTTATAAATTTGTATTATAAGTACAGTTGTACAGTTTACAAGAGACAGTGCAAAGGACATAAGTAAGAAAACCTTTATTTTGTCCAATAGATGGTGCGTTGTCCAAGCGGAACGAAATGATGACGGCTTATTATTAACAGTTGTATATATTTTGGGCGAAAATTTACATGAGCAGCATATAATTTGTCTGAAAATGTGGCAATGTGTAAATACCATACCATATGTAATATTATAATAAATACAATGATTCAAACCAACTCGAAGACCCAAGCCGTCATAAAATTGCCACAATGTCGTCGAATTAGTGACATAATTTCCAGATTTGCAGAACCGGTGCAATTAAATACAAGAAGGCGCCCAAATTATATTAAATAATCATGCAGTGTTCATGGAATTTGGTGCATTAACTTATGTCGATATGAATTGATAAAATATGATGCATGAACTCTTTTTAATCTGCAAACCGACTCACAGACGCTGAGCAGGTGCTTTACGTGTAAATAGGCGTTAATTCCCTGTAAAATTTTATTTTACATTTATATCTAGAGATACAAGCTGTAGATAATTATATATGATTTCTCAGGACTTCGCTGAAATTATAAATCGCAGCTCGCAATTTTCTTTTGAGATTGAATTTTAGACGAGTAGGAGTTGTAAAATTGAATTTATATTTGATTAGCTTACCTAAAAATAACACTTCATAATTCTAAAAGACTTCAGACGCCGCCCGGAAGCGATTAAAATAATATTGTTTCATTCGTGATGTGAAAATGGTTTACGAAGTTGGTAACTCTGAATGAAAGCTTTTATTATATTTTCACATAGAACGGAAATGTTTTAGTTTACATGGCTTTATTCTATTCTAAAATGAAAATCGAAGTCATATAAACATTTTGTCGGAAAATTTATATAATTATAAGGTGTATGTAAAGATTTTGTACAAAAGTAAACTTAAGTAAAGAGTGTTCTTAGAATCAAATTTGATAACTTAAAAGATTCATTTAACAAATTTTAGTATTTAAAATGATTAAATCAAATCTTAATTTTGTTAATAAACTTTGAAAGAAGGCAAGTAAACATTTTTTATTTACCGAAATAAAAAATCTGGAAATAACTGATGCTGGTTGACCTTTCTTAAAACGAGATTTCTTTTCAATTAGTAAATTGGTACAATCCCAAAAATACGAGCCACTAATTAAGGCATGGTTTTAATCATTGTTTGATTGGATCCTAGATATTTGTATTACATATATCTTGCATCTGAAATACAATACAGGTGAAACCAAAGAAACAAAGATAATATATGTTGCTCGTGTGGCTGATATTTACAAATACTGTTCGTATTTTATGTAAATCAACAATATTATAATATGTTTTTGTAAATATATATGTATATTTTATCTTGAAGCTTAAATGAAGACAGCCAATATTTTTTTTTTAATATTAAATAATGTAAACAACAAATAAAACGTACTTTTGTTAAATACGATCATGATGAATGTTAATAAAAAAATATTTTTTCTCTCATACAGTTCACTGTTCATTAGGGCATGGTTCAGCCAATACGTAATCTGATTTCCCTATGAATTTAATGTTGACCAAAATGACTGATTTATTAACTGGAATAATAAGATTAGCGTAAAATTAAATTATTATGATACTGGAGAATCAATAATCTCAGTAATATCCTGTTCATTTTCCGTTATGTGAAAAAATTTGGCACTTCAACCAAAACTATCATAAAATAAGGATGATTCTGAAGTGTATGAAACGTTAAATAAATTTACTCAAACTGTAGTTAGCTAGTAATCGTTTGGAAATGTTAATCTTTAATATGGCTGCGAAAAAAGAATAAACATGATAAAAGAAAAAATGATAATTGCTACCTAATTCAAAAAAAGTTATTTTTATTCTATTTGTTTGCCGTCTATTGTTCGTTGAAATATTTGTTTGTGTAATTAATTATGTATCAAATCAAAATACTTCACAATGAAACAGAGCCTTTACAGCTGACCATATTTTTATTGTAGTGTACATGCGAACAAAACAAACATTTAATTTTTCGGATGTTCCACGTGTAATGAATGAAAATACATATGAATAATGAAAAAAAACACACACTGATATCTATAATTTTTCAGGTTTCAAAGTTGAATATTTTCCATTTTATCTAAGCTATATCTAGACTTTATCTTTTAAATCTAGTGGGTTGGAAGTTTTTACACAATAGATTAGAGGAAATATCATCATTTTTGGGGCTGGAATTTGTTACCGGGTGTCTACGAAATTATACTAAAAATGTGATAAAACTGCATGTAATGGGTTCCGTATTAAAATTTTATGCGAAACGTGAAAAACACGATGGATGTTTTGGACGACGACATGAATAATGTAGGGCTTGTAGATTTTTCAGCAATATTTCATCAAAAAAACGACCAATGATTTATCGCATAGTACAATTGTTTGTCATAAACAGTAAAAAAATAAGCGGAGATAGTGATATATTAGTAAAACAAGTATTCAAAAGATATTTTTATCTAAAAGTACTATTCTCAAAACTGAAGTAATATTTGAATAAATAAAGTAATGTTTTGTGAGTTGGGTATAAAAACCGTTTCATAGGAAATGATTGACTGTGATAGAACGACCATTTTCATATTATTTTAGACCTTACGAATAACAATTTTTATTTCGAAATACTTCTTTTAACGCTTGTTAGTAAAGTTTTGTATTTTTTTGATTTATTTAGTTGTGTGAAAATTATTATAAAACTTGAAATTACTTTTTACCGTTATATTCTGGTTTTGAACTTTAAGCTTCTGAGAATTGTGTCTCAGAAATCCTAAATACGCGTAGCTCTGCTTTGTTTTATGTCTCGACTAAATGTCTGTTGTTAATGTTGCAAAAAAAATGTTTGGTTTCGTATGAAATGAGATTATTCCAATTTCAAAAAAACATGTGCGTGTTTTTGAGGTTATATTTTTTTTTTTTATTATAATAATTGATTCTATTTTTAAATTACGTAACCATGTTCCTATCAACAGAAGTTTATGCGTATATTTTCATTTGCAATTATTACGTAAAGAGTTTTCCTGTAATGAAATTAAGTAGGTTTACACACTGCCTCGTGTGCTAATATATTTTCGTAATAATATCACTTGCTCTGTTAATATACATTACCTTAATTCGGTACACGCGTGGGGTGAATATTTAATAGGTGAGATTTTGCATGCTGTCTAACAAAAACTCCGCATAACCTCTGCTGGTAATGTTTTAAATTTATTAGACAAAGACTACCTTGCCTTTTGCTTTAATTAATCGTAAAATGTGTTGAAAATCGTGATAAGCAAAGTTTATACAAATATTGAAATAAATTTAGCGTCGAAATTGTTCCCAGTCAAGCTTCCGGTAATTGTTTTTCGTAGATAATATAAAATTCTCCCGTTTATAAAATAACAAATATTTCATCTTTAATTAATACAATATAATCAATCGATAAATGTATTGCTTAAAATCAAAAAAAACAATTCATTAATTGTTAATGCATTCTATGTATTTTTCTTTATTGTTTGTATCTTTTTGAATTTTGTTTTTAGTCTTTCCTATTACCACTGGTTAATTAATTTTGTATGTTTTGTGATAATTTTTATACCATATCTATTTATTGAGCTATGATAACCAAGTGAAGTCTCGTGACACGACACTCTGCTAATATCAACAGTTAAAAATTTGTTTAATTTTAAGTTACATATGTCGATTGTCTATGCTTGTTATTCACAATAATATTAGGCATGATTAAAATCACATAAATCAAATTCAGATTTTGAACAAATCTGACATAAGTCGTAATGCAGATGGATACATTTAGTTTAGTTGGAAAACTATCGTTGGTTTGTTTCGTACTATATCCATACATTGTTTTCTTCTACTTTTAACATTTTTAAACAAGCACTACACAGTTTTCTTTTAATAAACTTTTAAAATACATTTGACAGTGATTTTTTCATGGCTTAAATAATTCTTCGTTTGATATTTATTCTACGTTTTGTTTTGTTTTCCTGACAATGTATAATACTTTTATTATCTATTTGCAGTTGAAATAAATATATTCAAACAAAAGTCGTACCTATTCCAAGTACACTATAGTAATATAGTTACATTTGTTTCCGGATTAATAGGAAAATAGTTCTAGCGACTCGTGTAAATTTCGGCAGACCCCGTTCGCTCGCTAAATAATTTCTGTTTCAAAGTATTTACCATAAATAATGTAGGTATAAATACCAATTTAGATTTCGGCATCTAGTTTTGGCAGAGTGATAACACAAAAACAGACGGAGGGAGATATGGAAGTGAAATAGTTCTACGTTAGCTGAGAAGTAAGAGAAACAATGAGTAAAATAAGCTGGAAAGCAATAAATTCAAGTAGACACTTCTTATAGAGTGATGAATGTATGCTAATAAATGAAGTATTGATGAGTAGAGTATTGCTTACACCGCCGAAGAGATCCGAGTACAATTACAAAACCATTTGTTGCTGCGTACAAAGAAACTTATAAAACTCTATTTTCTTATGAGATGTTGAAAACAAAAACTAAGCCTTGATCAATGATATTATTATTTTTCACTAATGTTTCATTCAGAAAATTGACGTGATAAAATGAGTATTTTTATTTGATTTAAAACGCCTCTTGTATCAAAAACGATACGATATTTTGAAAGGTTCTGACAATATGAACATAATTATTATTGAAGTATATCTTTTACATAGGTTTAATATAGGTGTTCACAGAAATACTTAAAATATAATAGTTTCATTGTAATTTCTTGTTTTCTTCACACATTTTTTCGTGTTAAGATGCAATAGACGAAGATTTTCTTTAAAATAGTTCCTTTAATTCCACAATGCTTATAGTCAAAACCAATATAGTTTAGCATTATAAATGAAGGTATTAAACAAAATAATTTACCAAGAAGTCATTATTAATACAATAAACATTTTACATAGTACTGTGTAACGGGAAATGAATGTTATTTTATATAACTCAAACTCTCATATTGAAAAATCAGTGGTGAAAATAGCAACAGATATTTGGAAACGAATGAAAATGTTGCGTGGGTAAATTCAGTGAAATTGGGCCGTCCAAATAACGCTACACTAGCATGACCGGGTAATTATTTGATTTATTGATCAAATTTCTACTAATAACAATCAACTGTTGCATGGAGGCCGGATTGCAGAGCCAAACGCTGACTGCGTTCACATAATGTGCGGAAGTGCGAACATTGCTAAAATTTTGATCCGTAAAACCAATTCTAATTTATAATTTTTTTGAACAATGCATTACAATTTTAAGATGTGCACAAATGGTTTCAAATAATAGTGGGGTTTATAATTTGTTTTTAAATATATGTATATACAAATGTATGAAACGTGATAGATGCAATCAAAAGCGATTTAGTGGAGGAATCATAAAAGCATAGACACACTGGAGCGGTATTAGTGATTTGTAACCATAGACACAATCAAACTAAAGCTAGCGACAGAGAGACAAGATGATCAGTACTTTATTTTTTTAAGAAAAATCATAGTGGTAACACATAAATTAAATAATGCTAATTAATGGCATATTTTTCATTATTCTGATAATGTCATTGAACTTGTTAAATAGAATTAAGCACCGATGACTTTGCTTTCAAAACGTTTCAATGTGTCCAAAGAAACATCGCTGATCACTATTCACATCGCTCAAAAGTGTGTCCATACCTTAACAATATTATTTACAAATAAAAAAATATCGGAAATTTGAATTAATAACAATAAATTTCAAAGAGTGGAGAATAAAAATAATATGGGTAGCATGCACAAGAGAAAAAAAGCATTCAATATTACTTGGTAAATACTCGATAATTGGGCTATATATTACCTAATTAAAAATATAATTACTGTACCTTAAAAGGAAAACGCTAGTACTCAAATGTTTTACTGGTTGGCACCTACCTCGGAGTATTTTTTTGTAATGTTGGCGGTTCGCTCATCGGGCTTTCGCTCGGTAATTTATGACTTTCTGTTTAGTATAATATTGTGAGATTTCTTTGGAGGTTAGAGCTTTTGCAATTATATTATAAATCAAAGTCAATGTTTCACATTTATGTGTACGGCGAATAGTATGCGATGTGATCGAATGAAAGCTGTTTTTTATTATAACATACTAAGACTAATTTGTTATTTGACGATATTACGCTATGATATATGGAATCCAGTTGAATCTATTGTTACAATGAAGCTTTTTAACATTGTTCTGATTAAATGTTCAAACGTTATAAGCGTTTATTTTTAAAGTGTCTTCTCTGCAATGCTAGAATGGTTGCTATGCAATAGTTTGTACAGTAGACATATACAGATTTTCAAAAGTAAATCTAAAAGAAAGCAACATATCAGATTAAAATAATATCTTTGAAAAAATGAATGCCATTTTTTTGGTAGCAAATCAGTAAACTTAGCGATTTGAAGAATTTGACAATATTGCGTATTTTTTTATTAGCTATCGATTTGGTGAACAAGTATATTCTTAAAATGTTCATAAATAATCGAAATAAATCTTAATTCTATTTGACAAATTAAAAAATCGTGAAACGAAAGAAAACCTTCTAAAATGAATTCGTATTTTGTTAATAATTATTTATTATCAAGCGGTTAACGTATTGCCAACAGCCGTGTCAAGATTTTTCACATTATCAGACTGAGTAACGCTTGTAATTTTATTTTCAGTTTTACTTAAAAAAATCATAAAATTCCACGTGTACAACTATCAAGTGCATAGCCGTACGTAAATGTAGTTCTTTGTGATTCAGGCAGTCGCTTGTTATGATGATGTATTACAATCTGTTTTCTATCGGAGTGATTTGGCGTTTGTTTTTATTAAGATTTTTTGTTAGGAAAAAGCATCGAATAAACAAATTTTGTAAAACAAATACCTGAAACACAGTGACAATAGCCCACAAGAGGGTGTCAAAGTTTTTTCTGTCACACTCCACGTCCTCCCCGTGGTGAGAGTGTTCGCAGAACTTGCATCCGAACAGGTTCATCCCGAGGATGCTACAAGCAGTAGACACCATCCAACAGTATTAAAATTGGGACACCAGCAGGAAACGTTTGAGAAGCGACCGAAATTACATATTTTAAATGTGTAGCAGAAAGAAGAAACAAGTGTGGTGTGAACAACCAACCTTCCAACGAATGAATCGTTACCTTATTACGATACAAATATACCAAAATATTCCTCTTTTATTATTTATAAGATACTTTAGCTTATTAGAATAAAAATAATTATATTTTTATTTGAAAATAATTTACTGCTGAATACACGATTCCGACGAACAAATAAAATCACCTGTACACCAGCATTTTTTGTGTATATTTAAAGATATTCAAACACTCTTAAAGTTCATTTAATTGTAAATTAAAAAATAGTAACGAATCAAAGGCAAAGCCCTTATACAATCCACTAAATAAATAACTAATTATATTTAGTTTGATATTATACTTTCTATGTTTCGCTCTGTTTTATATTTACGTAGGCAATACTTTAGTTTAAATAAATATTATATAATAAAAAAGCTAAATTAATATTTTATTTAAACAGTGAAATCATTTCTTTTTTGTTTTTAAAACACTCGAGTTTTATTTGGAATAGTAAAACCAACCCAAGCCTAGTAAGATTTAATAATGAAACGTCATAATTAGCCACTTAGAACCGACTATATATTTGTTTTCAATTACCTGGGTTAAAGCTGCAATTATGGTGAAGAAAAATAAAATAAACCACACACAATATAAAGCAAAGGGGGAACACTGTTAATCACTGCTGAAATTCTTGAAAATAATCATATTCCGTATTTGCAGCGTTTAATCACTCTTTGGGTTAATAATCATAGGTTTACAAAAAATTGGAATTGAAAACTCAAACATTTTTTTAATCAAGTTAGTGAATCTTTGAATTCGACAGGGGGATTGAGAAAATATGGAATTTTAAAACACAAGGAGAGCGCAGAATCCGTTAATTGGGGGTAATTAGCATAGCGAAATTTCATAAAATATTATTTATCATTTTAGGGAAACGTCAGAGATGAAAGAATATATTTTGTCGTACCGATTTTTAATTACATAATCATGACGTCGAATTATACTTTCAATATAATTTTTGGAACGTTTTTTTAAGGAGCCGTTCATAAAACTGACTTATAATTTTTTTTTTCAAGAATACAATCGATTATTTTTAGTAAAAAAAATCGTGACTTTGGAAGGTCAAATATTTTGTGGCGAAATGCGGAGGTGGCTAATATCGCGTGGTCATTTGATCAAATGAAATAGGTCATCTTAATGTTGTTATCAGAATCTAAATAAAGTTATAATAGTTTATTTCACCATTGAATAATAATTAATAATTCCTGATGAGAATTAGAGTTTCAATATAACTGATGTAAAAAATGTTGAATAAAATTAAGACTTATTGTTTACTGAAGACGATGATGTAAAGTTGTAAAAAAATCATTCTAAAAAACACATGAGTTTGATATTTAATCAATTTATAAAGTTGATTAATAATCACTTTAGCAATTAATTTACAACCATAGATGTCCCATCATTACTTGACCGCCGCCAAATTCTGAACTTAAATTACTACCCATAGAGTAGATATTTTCAAAATTCATTTAAGTTGTATTATTTTATTATAAAGGGTCTTTTTATAAGGACGCTTAGTTTTGAAATGTAAATAAAACAAGTTGTTTGTGAGATTTCGACTAAATTTTAATTTCATTTGTAAGTATATTTTACGGCATTAAATATGGAATATAGCATCAAATGTCTGCCAATATCCATTCATTATAAAATGGGCCATGTCGCTAAAGTTGACGTTTTTGACAAATTTGGGTAAACTTCCAACTGCTCCAGAACCCAATCAGGCGTTGTCTGCGGTCGTTTACCTGAAGTTCCTTGGTTAGTTGGATTTTATACGGGTGCAGACATAAGGCCCGATTCAAAATTCGCCAAGTTGAAGTCGCAGAAAAGCCAAGTTCTTGTGAACAACGAGAAATAAGCTGCCTTGGGTTTTCCTGTACACTTTCACACACAGCAGCAATGTTTTCACCAGATATTGTATTTTGATGACGTACAGGTAGGTGTTGGCCGATTATTTACCAAACTGGTTGACTCAAATTTGGCCACTAAACAATGAATAATCTACTCAGCAGGACAAAGTAACATATTGTGAGCGTCCCTATTGAAATACCCTTTACATACACATAAAGATATTTTTTCATTGTTATCTTCCATATGAAAATGTGTAAGAAAATAAACGATTTTGTTTGAGTATTACACATTACTCACGCGAAGGTGGCGTCGTCACTAACGATCAAGTTATAATGGTTCATCATGGATTTTGAGCTGACTGAACGCATAACCTAAGAACATGAGTCAACTTTACGTCCACGTAAGATGTACGAGTGTGAACTCTTGACAAGTTCACTTCATTAAAATTTAACCCCTTCACCCACACTTCACCACATTATGGTAGTTTTGCTTGCGGTCGACTACGCTGGATTAATAGTCGCAATAACTTTACAGTCCCTCCGCAGAGAGGTGCTATATTTCAAACGAACAACATATTTTATTGTTGAATTATCGAAGAAACACAAATAAGATTGCTAAAACGAAACAAAAATCATTTCGAAAAAGGTGATTTTTAACTTTTAAAGATTTTCTCGATAATATTGTTTAGCGTACCTAAAAGATTTTATTACTTTTGTTACATATACCACTATAAATTATCTATAAACAATAAAATTTACAGCCATTTTGAGGACGCTTAATTTTAAAAATATCAAAATTTTTGCTCTCCGATTTGTCAACTATTATTTTTTTCGTCGATTTTAGGCAAACATTTATCAACATTGGAAGAGCAATGTAATAGTTTCAAACTGAAGAAAAAAAAAAGTGATTATTGACGGTTGCTGTGATTTAAATTTAAGCAATTATCGCGTAGCTTCTCGTAGCGTAGACTCGTTGATCGTAGACACAACCACTACTACGCATATTGAAAATAATCTCAAATAATAATAAAAGATAAAATATTCTAAAAAAAACTGACTTAAGCCGTTATAACACGTTCGAATATTTGAAAACAAAGTTTTAATTGTACATAATTCGATCATTTTTGTATGAAGTTTTTACAAAATACAAATTTCATAAAGAGTTTTGGTAGTAGTTGAATATTGTTTCTTGAGTTTAGATTTGTTCAATTTGAAAATAGATCCAAGACAAAAATGTTTGAAAAAGTTGTGTAGATAATATATATACAAAGAAATAAATATAGTGCTAAGTAAAATGTTGAGAAATTTGTGTCAAAAATATGAAAAAATGTACGAATTTAAGCAAAAATGAAACCGATTCATGTTGATTTTAAAATTTTATGTTGAAAAAAATTGTAATAAGAATCACGATTTGGGCGAATTTTGAAAAATGCCTTAATGGTTTTTTCTTTCAAAAATAAATTCGATTTCCTATTTGCTTAACTCCATTTTGTTATTATTGTATGAAAGATATCGAAAAATTTAGTTGTTTTAAAAAAATTGCAAGCGTATTTAGATAAATGTGATTGTGTTATTACCTGTTTTTTGTGTCACAGAAGTTGCCTTCAAAACGGTTCATTCATCGATTACAATATATTTTTTTAAATTATTGATTTTATATGGATTTTGTTTTATACTCGTATTGTAAATAAAGTTACCGTTTATTTCTGTATATATTTTAAGGGCCCACCTGACTTAAATACACGTTAAAGAATCCCTCGATAAAATGATATAAAAAATATATTTGTAGTAAAATACAAAACGTTTAAGAATTTTAATGTGTAAGTAACAAATAGGGTTTGAAATATGTCAAGAAAACTGAACTGTTTTTTTTTAAAGTTGTGTAATTTTATAGTACATACTATCTTTTTAGTACTATGTTTCTTAATAAAACTTTTATGATCGAAAAAACTACAGCGAACACCTTTCGAATTTCATTACCTTAAATCATATTAAATCGTAACAGATTCGCGATGCCATGAAATTCAAGAAAACTTTGTTGGAAAAAAGAACATATCGAAATATCACCGGACTGCTGATCGCTCGCTTGAAAGAAAAAGTTTTTTCATATTAAAAAAAGCACGAAACGGCGCGGAGAAAAAAGCTCGCCGACCGGCATTTTTATCGTAGCACGTTGTCCTCTGTCGAAGGTAGTAAAGCAAGGCATGAACGAGTGGCTCAAAATGACTTAAACACGTAATGCACGGAGAAACTGCTACCTCTAAAAATAAGGAGGCTTTTTTCGACGGAAATAAAAAAAAGCAAAGCTAATTAATTGTGTTTAATGGCGAAAAAATATGAACGTTAAACATCGTTCGATGGTGAAATTGTAAATATTTTATTAAATGCTCTATGTAATAAATGTCAAACGGATAGAATTTCACTAAAAACATTTACAAGTAAAATAAATTATTGACAGTGATTTTGATGTGGCCCTTTTTATTCAAAAGCACTAATTGCGCTATTTTTTTATAATACAGTAAATACTTCAATAAATTTAATTTACTACCATCATAAAACTTAGATTGACTTATATATTTTTCTCTTGGATATTTTGGAAATTCGATTAGCATTAAAAAAAATGTGGTATAAAATATGATATGAGTATTTTATGCCACACAATTATGATGCATATTTAAAATTAGAACGATACTCCTCGTTCCAAATTTTAAAGTGATATACATAAAATACTGAAATCTGCATCATCAATTCGTGGGTGTAGGGACATACGGGCGAAACTACAAAAACAACGAACTGAGATAATTGGCAAAACAGTTTTCAATGTTAAACTTTGTTCTTACGGATTAGCAGGAAAGCCGAGCAATATCTGGTAAACCGCTCTTCGTATAAGTTTCACATTTTTATATCTTACTAGTATTGCTACCCGGCGTCGCTCGGACTAAGCGACCAATAATTATTTAATGTTATATCATTCGACATAATTATATCACAAAGTTAAAATAAAATCACAAACTTTATTTAATTTAATGACAGCCCCATTCTCGCCCATTAAAATGTACAAATTCAAGGAAAAAATCTAATTTGCTGTCAAAAAATACCTTCACGTAAATAATAAACATTATTATATTAATAAAAGCCGGGAAAATTTCAGTAGAAGACTAATTTATTACATTTTGACTAAATGTCTTCGCCGATAAAAAATCAAACATATTTTCTTTCATATTCGTTTTTATGGCAACTTAATGACCAACAATGCGAAAGAGAATTACAGACCCACAGACATACATACGCCGTTTCGGTTTTATATATAAGATAGAACTGCATTTGAGCATGAAAATGCCATATTTAACTCAAAACAGCAATTTTTGTAGTTTCGCCCGTATGTCCCTACACCCATGAATTATTATTGCTTAAAATCTTTGAACATTGATACATAAGCATTAACTTTTTTTACCTTCAGAACAGGACCAAGTAAAAGTTCTGGGCAGCCGGAAAAATCCAAAGCTAAAGTTTCTTTTCTCACCTTATTCGATTTTAATTAAATCCGCCTCGCCTTTACGGCGTCCTTCCCCGAAAAACATTTCACTCGTTTTCTGAGTGACACTGAAAATATAATTTCGCTCGACGATCGAGTTTAATCGGCGAACGGGGGGGAAGGTTTTAATAAGAAAACGATATTAATTATTAATTTTGCAACTAGGTAAGCTGGACGGGGTGAGGGCGCCCTACATTATTTTCGTCTGACATTGAAAACAAAATTTAATATAAGCCGCGCCTTTCACTTCAAATTTAATGTCAAGTCTAGAGATCATAATTTTACAAATAATTTGTGTAAGAAAACTTGAGGTTGGATTGTCTGACGTTTTAATGTGATTAGGAATTAAAATACTTTAGAGACTTTGACTGCACTTATTGCTCAAGCTTTAAGGTGTTTATATACATATTTAAGAATGGTTCTGTAAAATATGTCAAACCTTCAAATACATGACTGTAAAAATATGAATGAATAGAATTAAATTGTTTGATTGACAAAGTATGTATATGAATACCATATTATAAACCATAACGTTTTATTATTATTTTTTAAGATAACTGAAAGAGATAAATATTTTTAGCTCATTTCTTTAGAGGAAAAAAAATGTCTTTAATTTCACTTGTAACTTCAAACAAATTAATTGTAATATTAAATCAAGCAGTTTTCGGTCGAGCTTTAACGAAATATGATTCGATTAAGGTTAACTGACAATGTATTAGGGCAAAGTTCACTTAAAGTATACTGGAAGGTTTTAACGATATTTAAAGCTACCAAAAAATATATAAAACGGATTAATTAGTTTATACTGGGTTCAGGTTGCCGTATAATTAAAACTTCTTTACCAATCAAGATAGATCTACGATAAACACGTGACGAAATTAAAATCGTGCCAAAGTATCGATTGACGCGTTCACCTGTAAGTGGGTTATGGTATCGATTAAGCCACAGTAAAATTTGATGCTGTTATATAATTCGTTTAGCTTAATCTCAGGGCTACAGCGTTGACGGTAACTATCAAAATAATACAGTCGTTTTAGACATATAAAGTGGGACGAAATCTAATACATTCACGTTTAAATGCGACTAGTCCAGGTTCAATAGGAGTGCTTTAATTAAAACGGCACGAAAAATATAAAAAAATATTCCATCGCAAAACAGAACTAATAAATGCATTTATATGTGAGTCAAATATATAAGTAACTACATCATTTTTAGCTCAAATTTTTACAGAAAATTTCCTAAACTTTCTGAAAAAAAAATGACTGTTTTTTTTATAAATCTATTTGACGTGTAATTTACAATGATACGAATTTCAATTATTTAAGAAGTATTTTAAGCCATTAGTATATACCGAAAGTATTTATTCTAGCCACGTGTGATTAAACGTACTAAAAATTAAGGATGAGGCATTTCTAACCGATCATAGAGCCCTTATTGCGAAGCTTATGTATGAGTGTAACGTTTTAAAAGTATATTAGGTAATAGAAAAGATTGGAAAAATATGCAGCATATTTCCCTACATCTTTAATTGGAAACCTCTGTATTTAATCCCAATTAAGAATTTCTTCCTTATTCGAAGTCTTTAACGTTTAATTTAAAAAAGAATACTAAAAAATTTGAAATATCCGTATCGTCGCCCTTTCCCTAGAAAGAGCTATTGATGTCCAATTAAAGATCACGCGGCAAAAACTGAAGGCTATTTTTTTTCCTCGGATTTTTGGGAAAATAGCTTACAGAGGTGTATCAAGGATCTCAACTGACTGAAAACAGATTTTTCATGCATTGAAATTTATTCGAAATAATAAGCATGGGAATGCATAAAGACAGATAGATAACGTTATATTATAGTTTACAAATATTATTGTATCAAAGTCATCCGAACCGATATGTCGATTATTATTATTCTATGTATTTATTATTTTTACGAAGCCTACAATATGTTATTAAATCCATTTGTATATACATAATCTTTATGAAATCAGTATATTTTAATGCTTCTTCATTTATTTTATTTTAAAATCGTATGTTAGCAGAAAGAAAGAAAGCTATTTGTCTTTAAAGTGACTGAAATTTTACCTAATGGAACAAAAGCATGCTTGGGACTGGTATTTTATTTTAACCGCTTCTTTATATATTCTTTTTTACCTGTCCACAAAAAAAAAACTGTAAATAATGCCGCTTTTCGCAGAATAATATGCAGATACGGTATATAATTGGCACCCTGCCTAAGTCCGCTCCTAACTTTTTTCACAACACAAAAAATAATTTCATGGCAAATTTATTTGAATCAATTTTAATAAGCCGAATAAAACAAAAAAAGCTTTCAAGATAAAACTTGTAATAGGTTGAGTTTCTTTTTCAAAGTTTTCGTAAAAATGTTTACTTACCGAACAATAAAACAATTCTCGGAAGTATTTCAATAATTACGTACTAAAACTATTTGACAAGTTTTTAAAAACACGCAAAGGTCAATAAAATCGATTCGTTTTTTATTGACAAGAACTTTCTGGCGGTAAGTTGGAGGCTTTAAATAGACCAGATACAAATTACAGCCTGAAATGAAATCGATTACTATCATGCGAGGGCCGTTTGAATAGTTAATTTACCTTGGTCCAGAGATTTTGTAATTGATTATTCACTCCATAAAAATAAACTTGTTCAACTTTAAAAAATACCATTGAATGCTGCAAATTGACAAATGGTACCCTTACTTAAAAAACTCAGGATTGTTTAGGTCAATGTAAGGTTAAGTTGGTTTTAATTTGAAGCCCTCCTTGCGATTGGCAAAGTTTTCGGGGAAGATTGTAGTTTTTTATTGTCATGTGTTTGATTCATCTTAACTGCATGGTTATTAAAAGCGTGGTCGTTAACCTCTACTGCTAAAACATTCTTAAAACAGCACCGAACTTGAATTCATAGACATTTGTAATAAATATCAAAGTAATTTATTGGCAAATCTTTTGAACGTTTACGTGTTATGTCAGGAAAAAGGTCGCATGAAGAATTCTATTTTCTCATAGAAATTCAACAAACTTTTCGAACTACCCCGGTAATATTTACATACATGCTACGGCAATTACGGTCTGTTTTTCCGATACATACGTTGAATAATTGATATATATCTGCATAAAGTATTCGATTTAATCGCTGCTTGATGTCAGTGTATAACGTATTCACTGTAAATTTTCATATTAATATGTTAAGTCTAATATTACACCTAATATTTATCTCCTGCAGGAAAACATGTCATTAAAAAAACAATAAAAGTTGTACATGATAAATTAAAATATACGGAATTCGATATTTATTTTTGCAAATGAAAATGCTTGCTTGTAAATATCTTAAAAATATTTCCATAAAATCTTTGTGTGAAAAATTGCTATATGTAAGTCGTATTTTTTAATGGCTGACATTTATTAAAACTATTTCAGCGATAAGAAATTTGGTGCTATGTATTGCAACAGACTGTTTCAATCTGACAAATAAATCAATGTTGTCGAAAAATCAATGTTAAGAAGATCATTATATCTTATTTCATATCAGTGCTAGGATATTTATTTTAATTGAATAACTCCTATTGCAAATTTGAATTGTTTGAATTTTGTACTTTTCCATGAGTTTTGTCGCTAACGACCCGGGTTTCGTCTTTCGGCATCTTCAGGCATTACAAGTGCACGGATGTACTTGAACTGACTCCCGGGTCGTTAGCGACAAAACTCATGGAAAAGTACAAAATTCAAACAATTCAAATTTGATATTGAAATTCCATCAAACACCTTCAGTCGAAATACTTAATTAACTCATATTGCGTTAAGGATTAAAATCAGTTAATGAATTGCATTCACTGTTGAAAGATTGATTCAAAAGTATTAAATCGACTGTACTGAAAATATAATTGTAAAATTACTACTTTTAAACTTATATTCGTAAGTTGTAATTTGAACACTAAAGACTAATCAAAAAAATACGATTTGAAAGAAATACCAACCTGAATATAAAAATGAAAAGCACTAGAAGCGAAAAGAACACAGCGACGTTGTCCATCGTCCGCAGCATCACAAAAAGTTGCCTCCGAAGATTGGGCATGAAGCGGACAAGTTTCAAGATCCTCAGAAGTCGAAAAGTCCTCAAGACTGACAAACCCGAACTTCCGGCTTGCTCTCTTTCACCCATGAAAGTTTGCGCTAGCTCAAAAGCACTGAAAATAAATAAATGCCAACACAATTTTGGTTTTATTCAGTGTAAGGTTTATACATTAACGTAGTTTTAATGTTCTGCAACGTAATTAATTTATCTGGTAGTTTTATTAAGCAATGGTTGTCAATCAATTTTGAAGTATCTAATGTCACTTCCTGGTGGAAAGGCATTATTTTAATCAGGACCAGTTTCGCTCATCGCGAGCATTATCAACTGATGAAATACACTAGGTAATAAAAAAAACGTTGACCAAGGTTATAGAAATGTTAATACATGAGTATATAATAAAAATAATAACACATTTTTTAGTACTTTTTCCACATCTGATTTATTACATCAGGACCGGTTTCGCTCATGGCGAGCATTATCAACTGATAAGAAATACAATAAGACAGTGGTATTTATGCAAAAGTTAAGGATGAAAACAAGGTATGACAAACAATTGGTAATGCAACTAAGCAAATAAATTAAGTAAATTACAAGACAAATAGACTAAAAATAAAATGTTCAAGACCTCTTAGCAATGCAAAACTAAAACATCAAAAATCAATTAAGTATGAATTTAACATTAACTAACACATCAAAAATCAATTAAGTATGAATTTAACATTAACAAAGTAAAAGCCCAAATATTAAGTGAATTTAATAAAAATAAATAAAGCTAATGTCACATGAGTATATAGTTAAAACAAGTTTATAGAAACAAGCATATAGATAATCTTGTTTCACTGTATATCTCATCAGTTGGTAAAGCTCGAAATGAGCGAAACCGGTCCTGATCTTTATCAGAATATATTTACTATAAAGTCTGTCTAAAACAGTTGCTTTCAAAACACGAGGAAAGAAACCAGTCTTAAAAAAATATGTTTTATTTATTTAAATACAATACCTTTCCACTAAGAATTTACAATATTATTCACCTTAAAATGAGATGGAGTTGTTCAATTTTTTTTTTAAATTAATTTAGTTTAATTATTACAATACAAAATACAATCCATTGACGAAAAATGTTAATTAATAATTCTGAATAAAAACCAAATGCTACTGGACTCAAACTTTTAACAAACCAATCAATGTATAAAAAAGCTCGTTCCGACTATTAGTATCACAATACTCAAGCTTACGTGATTCTCCCTTCGCCGTAAAGGTCTGACAATGGTTTAAAAGCACCACGTTGTATTTAATGTGGGTATATTTGTCATAAATTTGATTGTCCCTATTACATGGAGGGGTTTATTGTGTTTGACAGTGTGATGGACTTGAATGCCAGGAATTTCCGGTCGCTTTGTAAGACTTTTACTGTTAGCATGGTTACAGGCTTAAATGTGTTCAGAATGAAACTGGTATGCAGAAAGCTCATTCAACCTTTGATAAATACCTTATTATTTAAAATCAATCGATTTGGTAGAAACCGAAACCATACATTGTATTCATATATGAATGTATGTAGAGTGTAAGTGTTTTGTTAATTTAATTATGTGATCATATTGACACCTCCTAGTATGGTAGGACATCAGCACTCTCTCGAACGATCTATTGTTCACCTCAGTCAATGAGTCAGTCGATATCAGGAAATAAATTCATTCTTATAATAATCTATATTGAAATCTATAGCGATGCAATGTAGAGTTATTTCAATTTCTCTTATCTCTTGACGCCCGACAATGCATGTGCTTCATATAAGTTCGTAAGGCGATAAATCATCCCTTATCGGCGGGCGCACGTGTTAACAATTTTTGAAACGGCCATTGTTTTTCTTTCTAAAGTAACCGTTTGTTTTCATACAGCAGTGAGAGATTGGACGGCATTGAGAATGCACGCGCCTAATCCTCTCCCTCAGAATTAAAATCGCGTCAAATTCCTGATATCTTCTTCGCTATCGTAATATTTGTGTGTTGTATAACGTCTGTGTAAACTATAAACAATTAAATAATGGATGCTAACCGCAACCACATAACGCTTTGAGATCGTCTTTTCTTTATAAGAGTGCCATGTTTCTCCTACTCCGTCCCCAAAATCCCTCTTCCTGAGTGTCGGATAGGAGGCTCCTTCTCGATTACGAGGGAGCCGGAATAAAGGTCTTCTCAATATATAATAATGTGAGTTAATAATTTTTCGAACAAATTTTGTAAGAAAAAATACGACAGTTTCCAAAAGCAACTGAATTTGTTTTGTTATCCAATAATATTTATTTTTGAATGAATGATGATGAAAAAATAGACTAATGCTACGACGTTTAAAAGTTACATATATGCATGTAAATCATGAATTGATTCATTATTCGAATCTATTCTTAAGTCACCACCAACTAATTTTGGAAAAAGTATTCAACTTAAATTATTAACTCTTTTAAGCCCGCGTATATTCGAAAAATCCTAAAGGCCAATCTATCGGCCACAGTTTTTTTAGCACGCCTTTACGGTATTTTTTTTTGTTGTGAATTAGTATGCCCTTACAACCGAAGTTAAACAATTAACTTTGACACTATACACCATTAGATTACATAAGATGAGTAGTTTGTTCTTCCAAGGGGTAGAACCAGTCTGCCAATGGGAATGCCTCTGGGAAGAGCTTTAACAATTTTAAACGGCATTGCTTCGGAAGTCGACATAATTCATATTGACGTGAGTGAGTTCAGACGAATACTATATTTTATGAATAAAAGTTGATTTTGTCAGAACTCACTCGGTTGACATCTTTCAAAATTTCTAATATGATTTTATACATTTTTTTTTTCTCTCTGTTTTTATGACTACAATGTTTTCATCTTGTTTTTAATTAATTAATGATTAATATTATGTATTTACATGTATGTATATATATAAATACACGTATTTATATTTGTCAAATACATGGCGCATTGGCATCAGCTGTAATGCCCTGATTTGCTTTTTTCTTAAATAAATAAATAAATAAATAAATAAATAACAAAAAAATGAACACTGATGAGTTAATATCAGCTGAGATAAATTATAAAATAAAGACGACCGTTTTTCGCGAAAAAATGTTTTGAGATCCAAAGCGTTACTACACGTATTGTGAGGTGGGCTGCGTACAAAAATCAATACTAAAATTCAAAATTTCAAATTGAATAATCAATATAAATGTTGTTGTAATGTTTCACGTGATAATATATTGACATTGGAAGTAAAGTACGATATTAAAACACAGGGGAAATCGCTTACCTCAAAATAACAATAACTCCATCAAAAACGTTGAAACCGTTTGCGATGTATCCGAAAGGTCCTTCGGCAACAACTTTTAGCAGCATTTCGACTGCAAAGATAGCCGAAAACACCACGTTGCTGTACTCGACAATCACCGTCAGCTCTTCGGGCTGATTGTGATACTCGATCCCCATCGAAAGAGTATTGATCAAAATAGCCAACAAGATACCCTGCTGAAAATATTTATGCTCGACTATTCTCTTCACCCACGTTCGAAGATACGAAAATATTGAGCATACAAATTTAAAACCATCTATTATCGTTCTAGTGAATCTATTTCTTCTTTTTTTATCCCCTTTATGGGTAAGTCCAATCTCGCACTGTTGCATATCCCCACAGCACGAAAAGTCGTCCATGTCTACTATTTGATTCGGTTGAGTTAGCATTTGCAGCTCGCAAGGTGCTGCGTTGTTTGTTTGCGTTATTACTGTAGAGTTTCTCTTGGTGATGCCTTTGGTTAAGGAGTCGAAGAATGAATCTAAGGCCATTTGACCTGTCGGAAGGGCTGCTGATAAGGCTCCGGAGAGAGCTAAAGTTCTTGACAAGTCATAGCTGCGTCACCAAGGCCGAGATCGGAATTGGTTGGCTGTTGGGCTGTGTTTGTTTGCCAGATGTTGCCGTCACCTGGTAAGTAAACACAGCGTAAAAAATTATACTGAACAAAATAATTTTCATTTATATAATAGATTATAAAAACGAAAGCAAAGCTTAAACTACACTTGCCAGTTTGTGTCATCTTCTCACTAGAGCAGACGTTTCTCTCAATCTGCTGCGGAGGAGGTCCAGACTGAAGATTCGGTGCTCCAGATCCTCCGCTTACAGAACCGCTCGTACTGCCGCTTCCGCATTCGACTCCGTGAAGCACCACCACGTCGCTGAACATCACCGAAGATCTCCGACGTCCTAGAGAAGGAGGCGACAGAAGGGCAAGACCGGATGCATTCTGGAAAACGAGTACTCCAGATTATAAATTCAATATACCACATGATTATTTAGCAATAAATATTGAGATACAAAATTTTATTTAAATTGCCGTTTAGGCAGAAAAGTACTGTTTTACATAAATGAAAAGAAAAGTTACTAGGTCTACAAACACAACAGAATCTACGCGTGTCAATAGAATTTTCATTGTTCGAGAGTTTTTGCTAGCGTCCTTTTACATACAATCACTTTTTAAATTATTTTATTTAAAACAATCCACTCACATCATTTTCCGAGGCACAGATGGAAGCTGCCCTGAGGAGAGGTCTCGGAGAAGGTGGATCTTCGACAACTTCTCCGTCTGACGGCTGCAGCTGCATACACTGTACTTGGCCTTGCTATATAAATAATTCATAGAATCTAATAACTGATAAACATGTAAACTGATTTCGTCGTCGATTACTTACGCCTTTGATGCACGACACTTGACAAAATAATAAATATAAGAGGATAGAACTACAATGCAGTTGATGAATCTTTGTATTCAGTGCTTTGTCAAGAAAATTAAATCAATAATATTGTAACATATTTTGCACAACAGTATTAAAATAGCAGTACAATTGCAAAAAAATGTTATCATTAAAATTGCTTTTCATACTGCTTTCAGAATTCAGTTTATAAAATGAAGTTTATGTTGGACTTGAGTTTCTATTAGTTTATTGAAGGATTTACTTTCATTAAAGTGCTTTGCCAGTTTCCGAATCGTTGTTACTGGAGCACTAGGCAAACTTAACGGGCAAAAATAAATCTTTACTACTACGTGACTCAAATCAGTTACATAAGTCATGATTGGATAACCGTCTTTGTGTAAGAAATTGAAAGATCAAACGTTCTCTATTATGAATATAAATATGTGCTGCTTTGATTTTATCAAAAGTTTATATCACACATTTGAATACAAGAAGTAATTTTATGAAAATAAAGCCGTCGAACTTCATAGACGCATTACAAGGATATTTTAAAACAAATAAAACTAATTCCGATTTTTTCAAAAGCATTTTTTGTAATTAAAACTACCAAGCAAAAAATCTGTTAATACAATGAAAATAATGCTCTAAATATATATTTTTTTATCAGACTTGGTGGTTTACGGTGATTACTTTCAAGAATGCTTTCAGAAATATGTCCACGCTTATTGCGTACATCTTAATAGCCAGTCGTAAAAAATATAGAAAATTCAGCGAAACACGAAATATCTTACATATACTTAGGCAAATGTTGTAAAACCCAAATCTTATTCAAAATGCTTCTTAAAAATCTGTTTTGTGATTTCAATGTTCTTTGCTTAGAATTTTTTATAAGATTCGATTAGAACAGATTGGCGGATTTTGAAAAACAGTGATTCCTACGAAAGATTCAGTTTGAGAATAATTTATTTATAGAAAGAAGTTCGTAGAATAGGCCTTTGTGTGTGGAGTTTTCGAAAAAAAGTTGCGAATAAACATCAACATCGTGAACAAACGATCTATAAAAGCTCATTTCTAAAAAGCTACAATGAAAAACAGAACCAAACATTTCACTGTTTGCGGTCGTGGGACAGTACCTGCTGGATTGAGAAAAAAAAGTTTTCTCTCGGTAAAAAATTATTGTTGAGAGAAATGAAAATTACGTTCCAATTTGCGATAGAAATCATGGAAATGTATTTGCAAATATCTTGTTCTGTAGATAAACTACTTACATATATAAAGGGTATTTCAATAGGGACGCTCAAAATATGTTACTTTGTCCTGCTGAGTAGATTATTCATTGTTTAGTGGCCAAATTTGAGTCAACCAGTTTGGTAAATAATCGGCCAACACCTACTTGGCTTTTCTGCGACTTCAACTTGGCGAATTTTGAATCGGGCCTTATGTCTGCACCCGTATAAAATCCAACTAACCGAGGAACTTCAGGTAAACGACCACAGACAACGCCTGATTGGGTTCTGGAGCAGTTAGAAGTTTACCCAAATTTGTCAAAAAAGTCAACTTTAGCGACATGGCCCATTTTATAATGAATGGATATTGGCAGAAATTTGATGCTATATTCTATATTTAATGCCGTAAAATATACTTACAAATGAAATTAAAATTGAGTCGAAATCTTACAAACAACTAGTTTTATTTACATTTCAAAACTAAGCGTTCTTATAAAAAGACCCTATATATACATTTTATTTACTTAAAATATTCTCAAAGAAGAAAAAAAATCTTATGTCGGGTATTACATAGATTGATTGTCAATGGGTGTAATTTTTTAACTAAGTCCTTTTTATCTCAACAGCACCTTTCCCAAGATAGTGGATAAGTAAATTGCTCAACCAATCTTTTTTTTAAGAGATAGTATATAAATATGGGGTCAGGAAAAAACTAGTTGTTAGCTTATAGCTCTCAATACGCCATTTTTAGAGGAGTTTTAGGCATCACAGAAATCTATGCATTCGAGCAGAAGTTCATACATCGATTGAAAAGTCAGTTCATGAAAATGTTCGTACTGGGTTTCGATCTCGTGAGCACCGCAAGTCCGCAACTGAAACCTGGTCGACTATCAGTAGAATTTATAAATCTTTTGTCATGATAGTAAACTTTTATTATTTGCGCTCATTTGAAGAATATTCAAATATCCGATTCATGTTTATTTATTTCTAATTTCTTGCAAAAAAACAACTTACATATGTGTTAAACAGACTGTATTTAATGACAGTTGATTTCAAGCCAGTGCTTAATTTTGTCGTTTTATAACGAGGAACGAAACATGAAATAATTCATATTCACAAATACATTGTAACATGTAGCAACTAGATAACAGCTCAAAATTTAAAATAATTGAATCAGAGATACGTCTCTATCTCACACATACTGAAAAATCAGATTTGCACAATGTGAAAAATTATAATGGCCACAGCACCATGCTGTGTGCACGTCTTTCTGAATTAAATTTCATTCAGGAATAAAATATTTACGTATCCAACACGAGACGCGTAAACACGAAGGGAGGTAAGAATATAAATAAAAAGTTTTTCTGCCGTACGAGCGTAGACGTATTTCATCTGACAAACAAAAACTTTACGCGGTATACAAAACGTATATTGTATACGTCAGGAATGGTTTATTTGATGTATTATTTTAGTAATATATATTATATAGAACAGTCGCAGAAGGAAAAGAAGTTTCAGTGAGTATTGTTTAAGTGGATTTGCTTTTAGTAGTGAGTGACAAAAGTGTAGTATAATTTACTCTGAAAAGTGCTCTAAGTGGCGTGAATATATCAAATTTTGTATAAATCGTGTATAAATGGAAAAACTGAACCAAAAAATCTTATTCTGAAAAGATCATATTTGAAAACGAGAGAGGAAAACTAAAATAACCTTTTAAATAGTCGAGAAATATATATTTTGATTTGCTGAATGGGTTGGTTTAGTTTTTTTGACAATGTATGTATACTTGCTGCCGCGATTCTCTGATCTTCAATGATACCATCTTTTCATATGTTTTAAAATGACCAAATGACCAAAGTCTTATTGAATTAAACTTTAAACGAATTAACAGATTGCTTGAAATGCAATTGCTCACTAAAATATTCTCCGCAAAATAAGATTGAGTATCTCAATAAAAAAACAATAAATATATATTTAAACAATGCACAAAAAGTTTTCCAGTAGGATAGTGTAAAAGTAGACTTTTAATAGTCGTAATAGGATTCAATAACACACGCTTCTATCTACGATGATAACATCTTATTTTGAATTATACTACGTAATTAACCGATAATCTTTGCAAAAAAAATTGAATATTATAATATACTAAAAAAACAATTCCGGCAATATTACCACTGAACAAAGTCTAACAGTAAGATAGAAACTAGACTTTGAATAAACTTTTACTATTTTTGTAAAAGTCAAACAAAGTTGATAGAATATTTCAATGTAATATAAAGGATAAGGAAGCAATAGAAACAAAAACATTCAATTTTGTGATTCATTTGTATCATTAGATTTTGTAATTGATTAAAGTATTCGTTAAAAGATGATATAAGTAGATATTTTTCCAACACAAATCGTCTGTCTTTACATTGCTCAACTGTTCCTTGAACATGTTTGTATCATTGTTCCTGTGTGTATTCCTACTCAAGAAGTGAGGTAAGTGCGTGCTTAGATTCCGTAATTGGTCCCATAACGGCCGTATTGATTCTTCATTAAACTGACCACACCGTATAAAGGTCAGCTGCTGAGCTTGGAATAGAATACACTAGATATAAATATTTAACAGACGTAAATCAGATTAACATCAACCGAGTAATTCTCTACAATAAATACAAGAGAAATCTACCTTTGAGAGAGAGTCCTTTGAGAAAATAGTAGTTTTGTAATTTATTTTCAAGACTGTAACGTCTATAAATTAAAAATGTACATAAGATAGGTTTCTCATATTAGTTATCAATTGGTGAGCAATAAATATGAAATACAATTGATTTGTAATTAAAAATAACCACCGGAATATTTGGGATACTTTTATTTTTACTAAAAATTAAAATGCCTGTTGAAAAAATTTTCGCGTTTCCAGATTCATCATATTTCAATTGGGTGGTTTAGAAACTGTTTCGACGAATTGACAACAGCTGCTTTCAATAAAGATCTTCAATAGGCTTACTATATATTTGAGATATTGAGCATTTTTTAGGATAACGAATTAAATAGTAGTCTTCTTATAACATTTGGCTAATTCAGTGTTGATGATTAGTTGTATTAAGTTTTAAGAAAATAATCAGATGAAACTATAATACACAATGCGATCACTTATGTAAAAATATTATGATAGATACATATATATAATATTATAAACATTAAAATTTCTTCGCCCATCCATCCGATCATTAAAAAAATGGGACCCAGCGAGAGCAATTAGCTAAACATTTGTCATGTTCTTTTTATATCAACTCTCTGTGAAAAAGAGAGACTGAGAAGTAGAGACTCCAATTCGAGTATCGAGTACTCGATTCTCGAGTATACTCGTCCATTTTTCAAGTACTCGATACTCGAGTAGTTTGAAAAATACTCGAGTAATACTCGTTATATATGAATGAAGATTTAATTCCAAATTTTATTTTGTTATAAGCGGCGGACAGAAAAAATAGATTGCAAAATTTAATTGATTGTTTACTTTTAAGCCAAAGTCCATAGCAAGAGTTTTTTCTACTGCTGGAATAAAAAAAACAAAACTTCGAAACGAGGAAATTAAAATTTGAGACGTTTAATTCTCTTTTATTTTTGATTCATCTGTTTCATAAATTGAAATAAATCTAAGCTTATTTATTTTTTTAACATCTATTGATAGACACAAATTTGAAGAAATAATATATATTTTGGTACATCTGAAACTACTCGAGTATACTCGAGTACTCGAGTATTTTAAACTTTTACTACTCGATACTCGAGTAGTTGTGATGGCGAGTAATTGGAGTCCCTACTGAGAAGCTAAGTAACAAACAATTTTCCTATAAAACTTCTGTAAATATAAACTATATTAGGAGTCCATATAGTATGGGTAAAAATATATAAATCGTTATAATTGTCAAGTAAAAAACTGAATCATTCATTTCGTTCTTACTGTACAGTAATAGTACATCACTGCAGTGCTTCGTATATGATGCCCCAAAATATATCAAAAAGACTTCATCTCTCACGGGAAATATCTCACTTAAATATGTATGTGCAGGATATTAAGATTTTCTCGCGCAAATCACTGGCGCCTTTTTCATAACATTTTTTTCATTTTTACTCGTGAAATCAGTATGAAGAAATCTGATGTATATCGGGTGTCTATAATTGCCACATAAAACAAAGGTTTTTGAGCACTTTATTATTCACCCATTCCTTGAGTCTTCGTATTACGAATGAACTGACACGCTTGAATATGTAGAATTTTCTTTTACACCATGTATCTTAAAAATTGACCGTATCGAGAACGATGAGCTAACTATTAGTCCTGTCCAACCATATCTTCCTGTCCTTACATTCACAAATAGAAGGAACTGAATAACGAACGGTAGAAATAATTTTTTAAGATACCTTCACTTTTGAAGTCAATATGCTTTATAAAAGGAGCGCAGACGTGGTAAAAATTCAATAGCAATACAATTCATAAAATATTACCATTTTTATTCTTGGACAGCATGGATGGTGTTGCCTCTGTTTCCCGCTCAACGCCAAAGTTTCACCACCCTTCGCTTCCTTCTCCTGCTCCCGCCTGTATTTGTATAACCTATTTAGAAACAATTAAAACGATAGCCAACTATAAAAAACAAAATTCAACATAAAAAAAGCGTAGAAAAAGTGTCAAGATGCGTAAAAATTCAACAAGATAAGTAATGAATCGAAGTGAGTGGTGAGATTGCAGATGACGCAAATTGATGCGAAAATTACGAAAAGAAATTTAATATTGCGCCAGTAAAATATGAGAACTTTTTTTAAATTATCAAATACTACGATTTTCAAAGAGAAAAAGCTTAAAGTGCAGATTGCAAGTGCTAAAAAGTTAATCTAATTAAATAAAGCTATTAAAATTACATTAAGAAAATACTTGTATTGTAAAATTTAAAGGTAGGCATTTTAGAACTGTCGCTAATTTTGAATCCTGAATGGCATGGCATTGTAAGATATAATGAAAACACAATCAAATTTAATAATTAAACTGACTAATTAATGTTAGTCTCCTCAATGTGTAGATAATAGTGTCGAAAAAGGCAAATACAATGTATCATATACGAGCTTTCTTTCTATAGCCAGTGATAATTTTATTAAACTACATTTTATTATAAAGTTGTGTTTCCATGGTATCAACATTTGGTATAACAAATGGGATATAACTATTTACATAATACTGTCTCATTAAAAACGAAGGTTGCTTACTGTCTATTAAATTTGAAACATACACATACTTTTCTGTGTGAATAAAGGTTGCATGTTATTATTTCGAGTTTTTGTGTTGATTTTATAGTTTTCTTATCAGGATGGTTAAAAAATAAGCTCAGAATTCTTTTATGTAAATTATTAGTACCCATTTATTTCACATACTTAATGCTATTAATAAGATACACGAAAAGAAATCTTGTTCACATTACATATCTTTTATGATACATACTATAATAAATACTGACACAAAAAAAGACATAAACTTCCAAAAATAGTTTGGAAATCGAAATTTGTTCTATTCTACATGGGTGATTCTTGTATGGTAAAGAGTAATTTTTTAATTTATACTGAATCTGTTATCGCCTCCTCTATTTGTCTTTAAGGCTCTTAGTTTAATAATAAGACAATATTTTTTAGAAGAAGTTTATTGTTTTAGTGCGAAACAAATACTTGAGAAATATTATCTATCCGAGAATAAAATATGCATACAATTTCTTGTAAATATGTTTCATATTTAGTGTTTCGTTAAGAGTATTGCTTTTAATAAGATAATGGCTTTAAGTGGTGTATTTCTATGGAAAATATTAATTCACTGTTATATTTAAATTTAAAAACTAGTTAATAGAAGCACTGCTAAACGTATATTGAATTTAGTTAAATTAAAATTAAAGTTAATTTGAATTTTGTTTCCTATCGAAATTGCCGTATAGAATTTTCTATACCACTCCAGTCGAGTGAAATGGTGGAAATCGGTCACTTGACGTATAAAGCCTCTTATACACAATACTGAACCGGCAAAAGAGGATTTGCCCGCTCGAAGCCAACAAGCAGACTGTGTCACTTTAGATTTTCGCTAAATATTTACCAAGTCGATATTAAACGGATAAATACGAAAGCTGTGAATGAAAGCTGCCCTGCTAAATATAAAATACAAATAACGCGACAAGAAAATAAGAAGGGATGAAGATTTACGCCAAAAAGACTCACCTACCTCTTACGAAGTAAAAATATATTTCTAAAATAAAACGAAATATTACGTGGCAAAACATTGCTTTAATTTTTTTGAAATCTTGTCAGGAAAATAAGCCAATGTGATGTAGAGTCAAGTGTAATATACGATTACTTTCTTGGATGTAATGTATAATTTATCTTTCAGTTCAGAATGTCAGAATATGTGTCCTGGGAAATCACTCGCAAATTTAGTTTGAAAATATAAATTTTGCGTAAAATATGTGATTATTTAACCGTTTTTGAGTTGACAATGAACAATAATAAACATGAAAGGTTGTTTTTGTCATCTTGATGTACAATATAATATCACAAACACAGTAGGTAATACAGTTTATTATTATGTGTTTTATGTTTTACACTTAATTTGTACTTTTATTGTAATGTGTATTATGTATATGTAATCTCGCTGCCATTTTAAGATCTCTGCGAAAGTAAATATACTAAATATTATGATTTAGAATGTGCTTTAGTTATATGCAAACTTGACAATTAATCAACTAATTGATGGCGCATCGATTGAATAGAACTGATTTAAATAAAAAAAACTCGACGATACATAATTTGATTATAGTTTAAATCCTTTTCTTTGTGCTTTCTTTGTTACTGCGTCGAATAATAGTATGCTAGGGCTCAAAATATAATATAGGTTATATCATATGGTCAAGATTAAAAAAATGGACAAAACTTAACATAATTTGTGTTTTTAAGCGGTAAATGTATGTTACATTGGCTGTGTATTCAGGGTTTACTGTGACTAAATTACTTTATGATGTAGTATCAATAATCTATTTAGTGGTAATAAGCACATGAATAATACTGAAGCAATTTAATGTAAAATATATGAATAAAAATAGTGCAGCATCGTTTTTGTGGTTAGAGAATTAATAAAACTGAACTATATAATATACATTTCGTTATATAACGTTAAAGCATCTAAATAAATTGATTAAAATAATTGTTTATAAAAAGGAATATAGTATTTTTTAAGCTGGAAAACTATACGCTAATAGTTTACGGTAAATTTTAATCATAAAATCACTTTGATTAAATCTATGAAAAGAAAATTCAATAATGATCACAGATATTGAAAGAGATCATTGTAAATAAATATTAGCACGGCCAGGGATCAAACTTAAAACAAGCCGATCACTGATTTTATTATCTACCACTACGCTACAGAGGCCGACAGCTGTTGTCTTGATGACTGTAATGATTATATTAATATTATTAAATTTACAATGCAATTAAAATTAAATTTTATACTCAACTTATCTTAGCACGACAAGGTGTGCTATGGATATAAAATAAATTATTTCTAGCGTATATTTTACCGGAAAATTTAACGAATAAAAACAATACAGTTTTGTTGTTTGTGCCATATAGTGTGTAGTGCAATTTCCACATGTTATATAACGAGCATTCAGTCCAGCGGTGTAATTACACAGCAAGTTCATCCAATCTTACATAGACCCACAGTTTATCGAGTAATTGAATATGTACAAGTGTAATGGTCCAAACAAAAAGTTGGCCGGAATCATTGCAGATTGTAATAGTACTGCCGATTAAGTGAACCGTTGTCTTCCAATAAACTGTACCTGATCTTCTTGGCGAGTCGTCTATTGAATCTTCTCCAAAGATGTGCGATGTATTTGACTATCTCGGCGTAACAGGTGGCCGGCTCGCTGTTGTTCGTCGACGAAGCCAGGGTCGAGGTGGATGTAAACCGGGCCCGCTCCTGGCGCATCCTCTCCATCTCTCGTTTCTTGGTTTCCGCGAACTGTGTTGCGATGACGACGAGGCAGAGGTTGATCATAAAGAAGGAACCAATCTTCAAAAAGAAATCAGACCATTACTATTTGAAAATAAGCTGCTGCTAAATTTAAATTGTGTAACAATATTGGGTGTGATTGAATTTTATTTTTTGTTTAATAAGATCATGACCGGTTTCGCTCATCGAGAGCATTATCAGCTGATCAGTTGATAATCGGTTGACAATGATAGCCATGAGCGAAACCAGTCTGATCCAAATAAATTTTATATGGAATAAGTACAAAAATTGTGTAATAATATTTTAATATAATCCCATTCCTTTGACAAATCAAAAATAGTTTTATTTGATAACCTCCATTTTTTTTTGATAGAGGTGTCGATTTAACTGCTCGCTTCACAGATTTTTGATATATAAGTGAAACACACATTAAAGCTTAAAAGTTTCGAAAAAAGAATATTTTTTTTAATAATTTGAGACTAATTCATTAAATTATAACAAAGACAACATACGTGTACACTAAAGGCTAAAGGATTGAAAAATGAACTCCATGTGTATTTATTGCGATGCATTTACAAAGCTTAATGTGTGCCGCATCGATAAAAAAAAATCGTTTTTCATCGATTTATGTCGACCGTGTGTGTGTGTTGCCGTGTTAAAAATAAATAAAACAAATCGCCGGTTGGGGTTTGTTGACAGCGCGGGAGATTAACGGCGCTCCATTGGCTGTCAAAGGGTGACGTCACGGCGCTGAGCTCCAAACAAAAGGTAAATTCTTTTTTCGAATGGCTGTCAAGCGGAGATTATTTGAATTAATGATTGCACTTTAGAACACTGCGAAACATTCATTTTGGTCCAAGAACTACAACATTAAGATAAACTGAATAATTCTTGTCAGTTAGTTGCACAATAATTTGATGTGAATTTTTGACAAATAAGACATTGAAAACACTAAAGTATATTTCTCATCCACATGTCAGATGTAAACAAGGGGGAGGAGGGTTTACTTTTTAAACTGATTTGAAGTATTTCTTGTAACCAAATATTATGAGAATTTTGAAGACATCATAAAAACAATACAATTTATAAAGCTCCTCTATGAGCAGATAAAAGAGAACGTGTTAAAATTGAATGATGAAAAGATAAATGTGTTTATTGTCCGATAATATTTTATCGAAATGATACGTTACAAAGTGTCGTCGCGTTAAATGCAACACAGATGCTTTTCACTGGGAGAGATAAAATTTTATGCCACTATTTCCCGCAACACTTGCAGGGGCATTTTCAACCATCACGTTGGTAACACTGCTGATATTAGTATTTACGTTAGGTAGCCATGAAAGAAAAATAATAGCTTGCACGTAGTGACAATAGTTTTGTGAATCGGCAAAACTGTATACAAACAACCTAAGGATTTTTCTTTTCAATTTTAGAATCGAGATTTTTGAGAATTTAAGAAGATATCAGTTATTTTATATATTCGTTAAATGAAAATTTACGTATGAAATCATGTTTTTTAAATTTCACATTTAATTAATACTCGACGAAAACGACGACTAATATGATAATTATGATTTTCAAATTACCATACATACTTCTATTTCACGCAAATCTTTTCGAATATTAATAAATCGAAAACTCTGTAAATCATAATTTTATGATTTTCAAATTCAAGTAAGATTAAAAATCCCACCGTAAGCGGGGGTAAAATGAAAAATATTTTATAATCAGTTTTTTCGATATTGGTGAAAAGTATTTTTTTATGAAATTTATTATGTAAGTATGTATGTATGTACAAATTCATTTTATCTGTGATAACATTTTTTGTTTTAATTATGAATTAAAAAAAAATGAAACATAGATGGTACTCACTACAATAAGAAGCACAAAATATATCCAGTCCCAAAAGCTGTGAGCGTCCTGGACATAGTACATAATATCCGTCCAGCCTTCTAAAGATATTACCTGTAATAAACAATGTACATTATGAGTTTAGCAAATATATTGATCGATATTAATATGTGGGGGTAATTTGCATGCACCGATGGATATCACATGTCTATTTTTTCATCCCTTTCTCCGCTCACAACAACGCAAAAAGGAGCGATTGGCTTAGCTGTGTGCTCTCATAGCGTATCATCTCCCAGGTATTCGATCTTTATTCGATATGTCATGATGGAATAAATGCGACTGGTTTCTAATTTTTTATTTTTGTTTTATCTACACAACAAAATATCATAGTAGATAATCATTTCATATTACAGTAATTAAGAATGCATTGATCCAAAAAAAAGAAAAATAGCAAATAAGGAAAACACCGTTCTTCAAAAACGCTTAATTTAATAGTAATCTTTCTTCTGAAGAGTTGAGTATTATTAATTGACAAAAGTAAGTAATATAAATTGTAGAGTATCAATCATAGTTAATTTTATATATATATATATGATTGAGTATCAAACAGCAATAGATTTGTCATATTGTATATCAATTCATATTTGTTTGTTGAACTGTTGCCATCTATCTTAATTAGACTAAGTTATTTGATATTGTGGATAGCGTTGCCAACTGTAGTGAAATGAATTACCATTGATATGTGAATATCAAGATGGCAGAAACCACGACAGCTGTTTTTGACACAAAATGACAGCGAGACACTGCTAAGCTATTGAACCGTTTTTCTTTTATTTACCATCATAAATATCCAGTTTACAAAATATCGCGTGCCATGCCAACCACAAGAAAATCATTTTAGATTTAAATATACTACTTGCGCATTGAAGGTTATAAAGGATTATTTACCAGCATATGTATTATCATTAACGTCATACGTCTTGCTACTATGAATTTGGAAAAAATGCTAACATTACATTTAGTTCCACAAAAATCATGTTATACAGTTGATGAATATTTTGATATCACGCCAGGCAAAAATATGCTCATAGCGTGATACAGAAAAGATAACATACACACTGTAGAATAAAATAAATTGATTTTTAAAAATATACGTGTCATGTATCGAACGATAAGTGGAACCTGATCATAATAAATAAATCTAGATTTGACACTGTGTTTTATATCCACTAAGAATTTACAGCTAACCCATAAATGTTTTTTTTTTGAATACAATACAATTAAACAAAGAAAAAAATGCTCATTCAATTCAATTAAAACATCACAAAATGCACTTTTTTTCATCGATTTATGATGAGTTCCTGAAATAATATACACACGTATATGGAGAGTATTAAACTGAAGATGATTATTAAAAGAGAAACACGATTTTAAATTAATAGTAGTAATAGTTTATTTTATTTAAGTCAACATGAATATATCGATAAATTTTTACGAAAATTAATTATGGTGGCAAATTGTCAAGTTTGATTTTTTGAATATTTGACCGAATACAGAGTGTTTTATTAATAAGATGTCAAATGATGAAATGTTTGCAATTCAGGGATCCATTAATTTACTATTTTGATTTTTTCTGACCCAATTATTTAGCCCGGTCCGTGGCGCAGTGGCAACGGCTTTGAATTGCGTGCCGGACCGCCCGGGTTTGATTCCCGGTACGAGCGGATTTTTTCATTCGATAAATCTGTTCAAAGGCATGGATGTTTGTACTGTTGAAAATTCCCACCCTTCCCACCGTTCCGATCCCAAAGAGCGACGCATAGTGACAGCGATCAGCTAATCACTAGTCCTGTCCTAGTCCTCGTATACTTTTCATCCCTACTCTTTTCGAAAAAGAGAGGTCGAGCAACTGAGTAACAAGCAGTTCTCGTAGAAAAAACATATGTTGAGATAAACTCCGTGAGGAGTCCATATGTTCCAAGTTGGGAGCGGACATAGTTAAAAATTATTTAGAATTTTAATTTATAGCATGTTACAAAACAAACATCGTTTTTCATATGAATTAATTGAAGATATTTAAAAAGAGGTACAATATATATATTAAACATTTAAAAATGTTTGTTTAGTTAAAAATGGTACAGCCATATTATTAATGAAATATATAATATAATAGCGAGTACGAAATAGCGGTCTGGTTTATATTTACAGTATATTAAATTATGATTTTCGTAATAGAGACATCTATAGAATCTGTATTTACATTGAAAATTCATCAATGAGTCTCAGCCGATACGATCACAACTTTGTCTACTGAGTCCTACGACTCAAGAAGATAATTATGATAGTAGTGGAATAGATCAGATGTTACCAGTACTTTCACGCAGGCTAATTAGTGTAGTATGGAAATTATAGTCAAAAGCTTATGATATTATGTCTAAGCGGGCTTTTATCGCAAGCCTTTTTATCGTGTCTGAGCGAAACATCAAACTATGTCGTAACTTTGGCAAAGTTTCGCGGTGTTTTGCGGTAATTTAGAGATATTACAACGTAATTAACAAGTTGGCAAAATAAGCATGCCTTTTCGCAGATGCCTATTATTTTACTTAAGAGACTCCGCTAATCTACTTTAATTCGGAATAATTTATTAAAAAAGTTTTGCATTTCGGTTAAATAATTATTTTCACCGCTGTGCAAAAAGCAAGATAATACTCGTCTTTGGAAGGTTTTAAATATTTTATTATAATGCCGTGTTAAGAATAACTAAAGTTTGTTATACCTCTATTCTAACACTGGTTATGAAAGGTTTTGCTATGGTTTGAAAAAAAATTAATAAATTTTAAGAGCTTTTAATAAACTATCTCATTGATTCAATGGAAAAAATCGGTTTAAGTTCAGTCAAAAAAGTTCAGTTAGAAATGAGTAATATCATCCTAAACAATTTATTATTTTGTCAAAGAACTTGTTGAAACACATGTTTATCAATTTTTTGCACTTATAGATAACGGGGACTGCAAAGTTTGAAGGCTCTCCGACAGTAACTTATCATACAACATATTTTTTTATATAAAACATTCGTATAACTATTTGCGAAACATCGTTAAAATTTAAATTTGGGATTTAACGTTTGCGGTGAATAAGTTATTTGATATATTACTATTAGTGACAGTGGCGCTCATAAACGGTGAAGTTAATAAAACACTAACTAAAATAAATTGCTTTAATCAGCCTTTTAATTATTGCTATGAAAATATAAAGTTTTGATTCTTACCAAAAATATAGCAACCCAGGCAAGGCCAATATTGTCGAAGCTAATCGTCCCTTGAAATGGATTCGAGCCGCGTTGCGTGCAATTCGTATAGTATTGGTTCCAGTTCACGCAGGACACATTCGTGGGGGAGTTAGAGGAGTACGGCACCGCCGATCCATTGCAAGCCAGGGCTCCGTATCTGAAGGCTGGAAAGTTGTTGCAGAGATGCATCCCTGAGTCGTCAGGAGTTGTGCAGATGTAGTCCTGCTCCTTGGAGAATTCGTAGTAGAAAGATATGCTGTGGACACACCATTCAAAATTAGTCAGTTGATATTCAAGATCGAAGCAAATACGGGAAATTAAAATTACTCGAATAGCACTCAATATCCGGCGTTAATTTTGTGGAAATATTTTCTTATATAAAATAAAAATTTATTATTCCACTAGTTGTGTAGCTTTTTTTGACACGTATTTCGTCTTATTTTTGGAGAAGCATCTTCATACTGAAGATGGAACTATTTTATTCCTCACAAACAGTGAAATAACGAATTTATTTTCATATGAATAAAATATAGCTTTAAATTTGGTCGCGGTACGATATCTAACAAATAAAATTCTATTACTGACATCAAGTAGAAAAACTACGACACATATTACATAAATTATCAATTTCCTATATATTGCAAATGGAACGGGCACACAAAAAATATTCTTTTTTAATCATTCGATTCTACTTCTTATTCGTAGAATATTGCCACCAAAATCCTTTGTTCCTCTCAAGCCTTTCTGCTTTCCTAGTCATCCGAGCGTCTTGTTGCATCTACGGATAATCATCAGCGGGTTTCCGGGACCACGGAATCAATTCGGTTTCAATATGAGACGGCCTTAATTCGTCCATTTTTATTTTTGACGTGAGAGTAGCTCCTTACCATTTTTTGTTCAATCAATAACTGTATTATGTCACAAAATACACGCTGCAATATCACGTATCAAATCCATCATTTAAACATTGATTGAATTAATAATTTCGAATAATAAATTATTCAATTGCGGATAACACGCTGTCTTCATAGAAATTGAATGCTACAACTAATTACCACTAATTATTATTTTGGAATCTATTCCGTTTAATGTACACACATTAAAATTTCTTTGTTTTTAATTAAACCTCTAAAATTACAAAGCTTAAAATTGAAGGTACTATTTGAATTAGTCTATCGAAACTATTTTCTATTGAGAATGAGCTATATACTCAAGTTTTCCCGTTGAAGTTTTTTGATATACTTATCAAGTTAGGAATAAAGTTATACGGTTTCAACAACTCTAGTATTCAAGAACGTAGTATTGTATAACGATAATCGTTGTAAGGCACATAGGCTACTAAATGTAATGCCCAGTGTGCATAAGTATACAATTAGATGAAGGTAGCTCGTAAATAATCATGGACATGTGCGCTGTGACACTTTTAGCTGTATTATTTTTCATTATTTGTCAGAGCATAGCCAAATTTATGACCGCTAAAATTTAAATAATCCAGCTGTCAACCGGAATTTAATTTGATACAAAAAATATAGCATAGACACGAAATAAAGAGCTCTTTTGGAAGGCCATACAAATCATGTGAAGGCCGAATTTAGACTATGTATATGGAAATTTTGTTATTTTATATCCTCGATCGAGCCATGTCTGAGTGTTTTTACTGTAAATGGTTGGGTTTTTTTAAAATATCATATGAAACAGTTTAAGCAAACATTGATAAAATAAACCAAAATATTATATTTTTTGTGACAAAATTTAGTAAATTTATAACTGTTTTGTCTAATGTTTTTTAATCAAACAGTTTTTTGAAGAATTATGCCTTCTGGAAATAATGCTTTTTTACTTGAAGCATTATTGTAGAATCATCAGTTTCCAAATACGTAGATGTATGTTTCTAATACAAAATGTTTTATTGTTTTGATTGGAGTAACTTTTATGAGAATAAATTTAAAGAGTATAATTTTTATTTAAAACTATCAAGTAACAAAATATTAGTTTTCCAATAAAACTTTACCATATTCAAAGAGGTTTGTTTAAAGCTTTTATAATTTTATCGACAGTTTCTATAAGTTGAGTCTGAAGATGCTTCTCAATGAACCGAAACACGTGTCACGCATAGTGTTCACATTAAAAAAGATAACTATCAGTCAATCCAAGTCCAGTCCAAGTTTTAAAACAACACACAGTATATTTTCGATGGTTTCGGCGGTAACTTTGTGGAAGTTCATTTTAATATAAAGTTTAAAATAACTTTGATTATTCCACGTATTGTCTTAATAAAAAAGATATATTATTAAGTAATATTCTTAACAGGACAGAATACTCGCCTTTATTAACATTATTCCCAATTAATAGAGTAATCACCCAACCTAACTGATTGATTGCAGCTCATTAGTTTATAGTTTGTAATGTTTAACGTCATTAGAAATATATTTATTTGTTTGCTTTGTTTCGATTCTATAACCCTCTCTTACGTCCCTTATAAAGGAAAAATCCCAATCTGATTGATTGCACCTTATTAGTATCATTATGTTATTGCATTGTTTTGATTATATCACCCCCTTCCTTGTTTCCTTTAGAAGGAAAAAAAAACCCGTAATCCATTTTGTAATGTCATAATTTAAAATGTTATAATTTATCTTGCTTCATTACTCAAGCAAACTTTGCGATAGTAAGTCTGAAGATGCCTCTGAAAGAGGCGAAACACGTGTCACAGTTAGTTACACAATACGTGGAATAATCAAATTTATTTTAAACTTTTATTAACACACAGTATATTTATTCGATAAAAATCAATGACATTTTTTTTGATTGATACAGAAAAATGTGCAACGTAGATTATTTACTACTTTACACAATTCACTACTTAAACATGACGGATTTTATAGGTTATCTATATATATGTAAAATCAAAGAACGATATGAGAAATTGCAGAAAAATCATACTGAAAACTTCATTCATATAATCAACAGTAACATTATAAACTCAGCGTTCAAAATCACGAGTAACATTTTTTTAAATTCAATATCCAAACCTTCGTATCGAGCTATCCATGCAATACCCTACAGATATATACTATTTTTTAACAATACAACATTTATATATTTACACGTTAAGGTATTATTTGCGAAATTATATTGGTACAAAACTTCAACCACACTAATACAGTAAAAGTTTAATCATGCAAACAATTTATAAATAGCATTAGTACAAAGTATTTTATTGAAATCAATTAAAACTCATTTATCCGTAGGCACATTATTAAAAGTAGGAAAACAAGGCAAGAAAATAAATGATGATTCGGCATGTCAGAAGAATTTTTATCTTAGGGAATGAATACCTGCAAAAACCATTTTCTTAAAAGAAAATTACACAATTGCATACACATTGAACAATTGAAGAGACTATAGTTTTTAAACCAAATAATAAACACAACGAATTAATTTGAATTCAATTATTGTTATTTTTACTTGAAATGAAAATATGCACAGTTGTTTATATTTTACTTACTTGGTTTTTGTTATCAGTATTTGAGTGTATATATGTATACTTATAAAATGATTTATAGAGCATTTGATATAGGTTAAATGTTTAAGAGGATATTTAATACATAAAAAAGATAACCAAGTGTTGAATGACGTCACAAATAAATTAAATGTATAATGCCGTAAGTGAATTCAGTATATTTTGTTTTGTCAAAATGGCCACGTTCTATATTCCAATTGGTCGAATATGATTTTTTGTTTTATAATCACGAATATAAAAAAAAATACATAAAATCAACACCAATATTTTGCTGTAGAATTTTTCTAGAGTAATGACGCCAGATTACAGAATTAGATTTTCCTCATGAAGAATTTTTCATTTCATTATTTTTCTAGTGAAAAAATACTATTCTTCGAAAAAGACTTCTCACGCTTATACTGATTCAGAGCACCAATATCAGTTTATTTTGTGAGCAGGAGTTGTTGAACGTTTCTGTTTAATAATGGCAGAATTATGATGAATCACAGAAAGTCAATTTATAAATACCAACTCATTAGTTGCCAGTGATGAAAAATAGAGTAAAAGAGTGATTCCACGACTAAAACAAGTATTCATTTTTTTAAATGGCATTTTTATTGAGTAGTTCTGTTGTTGTATAAAAATTCTGGGCTGCAGCTAAGTGTTTAAAGTTGTTGTATTCGGTTGCGGTAATTACGGTCTTATGTTGGATCAAGTTTTCTGTTTGTAATTTAATTGTAATATTAGTATATTGTTTTCTCTATAAAAACACAGTTACTTCCTGCTGAAAGTTTTCCATCTAATATGAATACATCTAGAGAGTCAAATAAAATTCTCCTAAAGTTTAGCCGCTCTCCGAGCATTGAATTCAATTACAATTTTGATGCTGTGTAAGCAGATACGTTCTGACGCGTGGCAATAACTTTGAAAAGGCCTCCAATAAGTAGCTGTAGGCTTTGAAAGTTTTCCTATCGTTTCGCATCGCTTTGAAAGGACGCCGAGCAACGCGCGTCGGCGGGAAAATCTAGCGTCGTGGCGTCAAATTGAATGGAAAATGCACTTATCTATAAACCGGCGCCTCGGGGCAAAGCGCCAATTTTGATGACAGTGCTACTTCAACTATTTTATTTGGGGCAATTTGAATTTTTTATATCTGTTTTCGAAAATATTACTTATACGAACATCGATTAACATACAGTGAGGTAAAGTTATCTCTAACCCACTCTATATTTATGAGTATGAAATTAATTTAATAATAGATGAGATTGTTTAAAAAGAACAAAACTTTGAAAATATATTAATATTTATCGGTCAATATTGTGCCTTGAAATCCAATTTAAGTATTTGGTTGTACATTTGTTTAACAAATCAATATGTTATTAATTGGCATATTGTTTTTCATGAGAGCAAAATTATCATTCGAACACGATTTGATTGCAAGAGATGCAGCTTTTTGACACGGTGGGACAGACTATGCGGGCGTAAAAATGTTTTTATAAATTAAGACATCACTATCCAGCGTTTACCTTAACATAGTATCAATGTCATAATGTCACGTTGAATGCTCAACATTATGTTTTTCAGTAAGCATACTAATTTTTATGGATTGTTTATGATATGTTTTCGTACATAGAACGTTGAACCAGCTTATTTTAAGTTGGATTTCTAGAAGATGGCAATCGATATCATCCTAAATACCTTGCACTTGCACCACCAGAATATAAGATCATGTATACAACAAGTTAAACTACGATTTTGGAAAAAACACGCCAATGTAATCATTATTAATCAATTAATGTTAAATGTGTGTGTGTCATTGAGTTGGAACTATCACTATCAAAAACGAAAACGTGTGTTTCGCAAATAGACGGAGATAGAACAAAAAATGCTTCGGTTTATATGTATGGCACTAAATCAACTGAAAACTTTTTTGATAAACCAAAAACGTATCCTACACAAATGCGTTTTTTTTACTAAGGTAATAAAGGGTATTTCAATAGGGACGCTCAAAATATGTTACTTTTGTCCTGCTGAGTAGATTATTCATTGTTTAGTGGCCAAATTTGAGTCAACCAGTTTGGTAAATAATCGGCCAACACCTACCTGTACGTCATCAATATACAACATCTGGTGAAAACATTGTTGTTCACAAGAACTTGGCTTTTCTGCGACTTCAACTTGGCGAATTTTGAATCGGGCCTTATGTCTGCACCCGTATAAAATCCATCTAACCGAAGAACTTCAGGTAAACGACCGCAGACAACGCCTGATTGGGTTCTGGAGCAGTTGGAAGTTTACCCAAATTTGTCAAAAAAGTAAACTTTAGCGACATGGCCCATTTTATAATGAATGGATATTGGCAGACATTTGATGCTATATTCCATATTTAATGCCGTAAAATATACTTACAAATGAAATTAAAATTTAGTCGAAATCTCACAAACAACTTGTTTTATTTACATTTCAAAACTAAGCGTCCTTATAAAAAGACCCTTTAAAAATGAAATATATTTTTATTTAAGTATGAATCCCGTTGAGAAATCACTGTTAAATTGTATTCGCAAACGTTTTTACGTGTAAGTAACTACGTTTTCTTGCATCTCAGAACGAAAAGCATCAGTGCCAGGAATAAGTCTATCGGGTGGATGAAACGAAAAAGATAACTGAAAAGAAGTCGCACCAACACGGGACGGAAAATCACCACAGCAAAACTAAGGCTGTATACATTCCCTAGAGAACTTAAGGGTTTCATACAAAGTAACCATTATTCGAGAAGAACCGGCACAATAAAAATTTTGATAACCGCGAACTCGTTAATTCCTATCAAGATAAAAAAAAACATAATAACACATTATTTTTTACTTATTCCACATTAGAATCTATGTGGAATATTTCTTATGTAGTATAAGGACAAAAAATGTATTATAATGTTTGTTTTTTTATAGCCATTCCACCAAAGTATTGACAGTGATAAAAAACAAACGTTACAATTTAATTATTTGATGACAGGTGCTAACCATTTGAAGAAACATATTAAAATACGAATAAATTCTAACTGCTATATTTAAATTGTGGTATATCAACTATACAAAGCTTTTTAGTATTGTGTTTCCGTACGTATAGGCCTTTCAATTTGATACAAGAGACAAGAGTATTGTCAATTTTTTCAAGCAAACAAATATTTATCACATACGAATTTAGGTGTTGAAAACCTTCTCATAAAAACAAAATGCAGTGGTAACAAATTAACAGAAGTGGTCAAATGAGTACTGATAACAAGTATAAAAACTAGGTAATTGAGATTTAAAGATTGACATGATTATAATACATCTACTGCTGTTTTTTTTTATTTTCTAATATTTAATATTACAACATTTAAAAACAGTATATGTCAGTTTTATTAGTTATTCAAATACTCGTTTCAGGGTTCACTGAATAAAGTTGGAATATTTCGCATCCTTACAAAAGAGAGACACCGTATAGATTTACAAACCTTTTAACTTGATTAGGATACGATACAATTATTATCCAACTAGAAACGTTTCATTCTCCACCAAAAGAAAGCACAAGCTTTATTAAGTGCTTGCTTGAGTAACGATGTTTTTATTTGAGCTTTGCTTTTTATATCGCGCAAGATTAATGACCTTTTGTATTGGAAGAACATATAAAACTATAGACTGCCGCTTTTATCGTTTGAAAATTTATGCGTTACCAGTTAATTATTAAAAAAAAATCGTTGTAGTAAAAAATTGTATCAAAGAAAATGATTTAACTAATATACATCAGATATTTTTTGTATCCTCATCGCGAGCATTAAAATTTTATTCGACAACGATCGTGATGATCGAAACCGGCACTGATCGTTTTAAAATAAAGGATTGCGTATGCAAAATTGTACGTTATTTATTTGAATGTAATGCCTCTCGAACATAAACACTTTTTTAACACATTGAAAGTGATTGATAGTGAATAGGCAAAATGAAACATGTAATTATGCGTCTCGAAGCTAAACTGCAATCCTTTTACCAAGAAAATATATTTTCATTTCCCGGCTCCAGAATTTTTTTATAAAAGGTAAACCTGAGGTTAATATTAATATGTCATTATATAAAAAAAAAACGGAGCCCAGAGAGAGCCATTAGCTATCCACCTGTTCTTTCCATACCTATCAGGAATTGGATCCTTTTAAAACAACTTCCTCTAAAGTGGTCCAATTTGGGATTGAGCACAGTAACAAAATAGTGTAACGGATTAACAATTACGCAGTTTTTATTCCGGGTTAATATTGTCGGCAACAGTTTTACTCTTACTATGTGATAGTTGAAGAAAATCTGGATTGGTTACTACAAGCTCTGTTGCAGAGTTTCATTAACATAACGTGCTTTAAGAGTTGACAGTCAGTTGATGACTCAATATTGATTTATAATAAGCATAATAAAACAGTTTTGAGACTTCTTCTTTCACGACAAAACCGAACGTAGTTTGGTAGACACTGATTTATATCACAAAAAGTAACCGATATCCGTATTACTTAGTTACACTATGGCAGTACCAACTACAATCAATTTCAATGATCCCTGTTCACTCGTTCATATTATATAAATTGTCAAAAAAACACAACGCTATTTTCTGTCAATTTAATTCACCTTTCTTCCGTTTGTCCGAGCAGATGAATGCTTCTGATCGTCCACAAGAAAGAACTCCGGTGACAGTTTCCGCGTTCGGAGCCTACGTGAAATATGGCCGCTGACACAAAGGTTAACGGATAATTCTGTTTTGTTAACGCCTCCATTTTTTTCGTTTTGTCATGTAACGAAGGCTTTGATAATAATGCTCATTAAAGGACTGTATGACAGCCTAATATAAAAAAGTATTTGTTTTTGCGACACAATATGATTAAAGATTTTGTACTGAATTTGAATTCAAACATTTTTCGTTACACCGCGACTTCTTTAAATGTGAATTATGTCGTCAGATAATTTTATTGAGTTTCATTTTGCGTACATGTTGAAAAACATCAGTCAACTTTCGATGGATTCGGCGATAGCTTTGTGCAAGTTTATTTCAACATAAAATTTAAAATAACTTTGATTATTCCACGTTTTGTGTCATGTATAATTACTTAGTATGACACAATACGTGGAAAGTTATTTTAAATTTTATATCAAATAACTTGATCGTTTCCCTTCATATTTTGATCCATAAATTAAGACTGATTTTTTAAAATAGAATTATGTGGTTTTATTTTAAATTTTATAAATACATTTTAATATTTTATTTAATGGATTAAAAAGAAAAAGACAGAGATAAAGAAAGAGAACCATTAATTATCCTTTCGGTTACATAGTATTTAAGTTCTCTTAGAGAAATTGATCGACTGTTTTTACAAAAAAAATGTTCAAAGACCCTTATTTTTTCCATTGAAAGTGGACACGGTTAAAGCATCTAAATTAAAATATATCGTTTCACGTGTGTTTTTCAGGCATTGCGTGATTTATGCATCCATACAAATCAACTGGTTTACACACCAATTTTCATATTGTTTTCGAGGGCCGTGTTTTTGTTTGTCCGAACAAATTAATTCTCAATGTGATATTTTAAGCCTTTCAATTGTCCCCCAGTTCACCGGTTGTGGATGCGAATTAATGTGCGGGCCAACAATACCACCATACGAATATATCATAAGGCTTCGCGTGCGCACGTAAACTGATTGCGTTTTCCGGTGCAACGGGTAGGTTAACATCAAATTCATTTTTGCCTGAATGGATACTGAAACATCGGTTAACAGTTAGCCGGCACATTGCACGATATCATTACGGTAAAATGCTGCTGTCACAATACACAGTTAATAATAAATTGTTTTCAATACGAGGTCAAAACGGATTATTGATACTATTTTATTGCTGCGGGTATGTAATAGACCAATATTTTGCAACCAAAACAATATCAGTCATTGCCAATATATGTCTTAATATATATAATATGGAATATTATCCGGTTATTTAAAAAAAATTGATAATACAAAATTGTACCATCCGATTTTTTGAGCTGTGATGAAAAAACAATATTACCCTTTTATAAATACTGATTCAAATATGTTCATTAAAAAAAATCTTAAAGTTAAAACAAAATATAAATTGTAATTTCATTTAAAACTTACACTTAAAGTTTACAGTGTTTCGCAGATTTTTGAAAGTGGTATCCTTAGAATTCAATTTTCGGTTCATGTTTTACTTGGCTTAAAAGTTTTAGTTTTTTTGCCAAGAAAAAATGTAGCATTCGATGAAATATTAATGTATGAATGTCGTAAAAACATCAAGGATGGTTCTGCGGTTTTCATCCTATTCTTATTGAGTAAATACAATGTTTTTGACGGAAGACAGTAAGCCAAAATTTGTTGTAGTCCAATATGCAAAAATTATCATTACTTTCACCGTTAAAATCATCTCTTAGACGAGAAAGAGAACACAGATTTTTTATACGACTGAAAGTATTCACAATTTACAATATTTTCTTATATTATATTTGAAAACTATTATTACCGAAGAAGAGAAAATAGTTTCCGAATATAATAATAATTTATGTTTATAAACAGAACACTTTTGACACATTGATGTTTTTCATTTTTATTTGTGTTATAAAAATATGTGTTGGCAGATAAATAAATATCAACATCAAATGTGGTAATATATATTTCCAGCCCATTCTATGATTTCGTTCGAGTTTTATTTTTGACGCTTTTTTTGGTAGATGGAAGGTTGAGTTTTATTACTTTTCTTTCTGTGTGTTATTATTAAATACCATTTTAAAAGTTTTTTGTGTCGTTTTTCAATCATAAGCTCATTATCGCATTATTGCAATTATCCTTATCGATTAAGAGTCCATAGGATTTAGTGCATTGGTTCTCATGTGCGGCCACTAGAGGATTTGACTGCGACCAGTTTTATACTAAATATTTATCACTTTGAAGGTATTCCCTGTCAATACTTGGTGGAATGGCATTATAATAAAAATAATAAAACATTTTTAGTACTTTTTCCACATAAAATTTATTGGATCAGGACCGGTTTCGCTCATGGCGAGCATTTGACATTCATCAGTTGACAATGCTCGCCATTAGCGAAACCGGTCCTGATCCAATAAATTGTATGTGGAAAAAAGTACTAAAATCTTTTGTTATTTTTACTAAATATTTATATTAAAAAAAAATGTGATTTTAAGAGTAAATTTGTCAACAAAGACGCAGAAAATTGAACATTTTGTATTCAATTAGTACCAATATTAAATTTTCAAACATGTTTTGATCCATTTAACTAAATTCAAGACAACAATTTTGTGCGGTCAACAGACATTTCCGTAAGACCGCTTATGTTTACGATTGAGCCAAAGTACAAGCATACGTGAGAACCACTGATCTTGAATTATTATTTAAACATTTTACTTTTAATAAATCTACCAGGAATCCACAAAATGTCTAAAAGTAAACTTCCTCAATCGAGTTTCTTAATTTTCGTCAAAAGATTCTCACCTCATTCACTTAAGGCTTGATAGGAAAAGATAATACGTATCAAACGTGAAATAATGACTCCTCAAGAACGTGAGAGACACTTACATTAGTCAAACTTACGAGAAGCACTTAGCCTTAAGCTTAACCTGTACGTAAGAGAGCTTTTCGATAAGCCTACGTCGCCAAGAGTGACAAGCCAAAGAAATATAAAAGTAATTTAAAGAAAAGAGACTTTTTTCCGAAAACATACTTAAATTTTCAGTGATCTAATAATAAAACTTCTTTTTTAGTAAAGTTAAATAAAGCAAATTTGACTTTTCCACGAGTTTTGTCGGTTACGACCGGGTATCGTCTTTTGACATCTTCGGCATTTCAAGTGCACGAATGATCTTGAACTGACTAACTGATTAAAAAGAATTTAGATTCCAACTAGATATTGAAATTCCATCATGCACCTTCAGTCGAAATCAACAATAATAAATAAAATGCATAAAGCATAGTTGACCAGAAACAGTTTAAACCAATATATTATTTTTTATAATTATGTTTTATTATGATTTCCTTCAGTATTTATATTATATATTTACAAAAAAACCACCTCCATCATCTACCGTGACAAGTACCATAATAATTTTATGCAGTTTATTAAAAAAATGGTCGTTTTTACCATCTAAAAATATTAGATAACTAAGTCATGTTTAAAATACTGAAAAATAGTACAAGAAAATGAACATCGAGTAATCTAACAACGTTTAAAAATAGCAAAGTATTAATTCCAAGAAAAAATTTGTTACTTAAATAAAGTGAAGTTATAATGCAAATTCAATCAAAAATAATCAAAAATACGATAATTTGAAACAAATAATATATGGTATTACTAAACTTGTAATATAGTAGATTTTAAATATATTTAAAATTGGAATTTTCACTTTGTACGCTTAATATAGATATTGATTTAATTTAGTTTGAAATTTAATGTAATTGGATTAGATGTTTTAGGAAAATGGCGGCAGACATATAACCTACAAGAAGCTTACATGTCACCCCATAATTCACTCGATTCAGATGCCGTCAGCGCTGAAAATAATTTATGTAGTCTATTATATTATACTTGGCGGAAGAAAATGACTGAACCCAAATGGCGGTGAGAAGGAAAATTATTTTAATTGTTTAAATACTCTTAGAAATATTAAGAGGCGTTCAAATTGAAAATATTTCTCTAGTTGGAACATTGAGTAAGTGTCTTTTAAAAAAAAGTGTACTCATTCGGTGGCAATGATATACCATTATCATAAATGTAACACAATTTTTAAGAAATTTTGTTCATTAATTTGAGAGTTAAACCCATATACTGTACTTTCAAGCAAGAAGGCAGTAATTGACAAACTTTGGAGAAAATTTTCAAAATGTGTTTTATGAACCTATCTTACTTAGAATTTATTAATATCGGTTGATGCTAAAATGAATAAATTTAGTAGTTAACAAGCAGTAAGTAGTTCCATTGTCTGCCCCATTATTAAAAAATGCTTATACTTTTAGCAGATGTCAATTTTTTCAGAAAGGATTTTAGTTATTATATTGCTATAGAATTGAGCTCCATATATAACTTTAAGAAATTTTTAACAAATGGAATTCAATACACAATTTCAAAAAAAATCTAGTTAATGGCCTCTTCATTGGAAGAGCAGTACATATATTGCATGTTATGGTATTTAAATAAGGAAGAATAGCTTTCGTTATTGCATACGGAAATATAAAGCACAGTTATTTAGCTTCATTGTCACTTAACTTTCCATGGCTCTGTGCTTTTTATCATCGACAATTTTTGTATACTTTTTATAAGTTGTATGTACATATATAAAATATGTTTGTTATTATTTTTTATCAATTAAAGTAAACCACAAAGAGCGGAACCGTTCAAAATCATAAAATTTTTTTAAGAACTCAATATTTTATGTTTGTGAATATAGTGGATTTCCAAAAAGCGCTGTTTGCAGCTAGAACTATGCTTATGATTATTCTTGCTGTATATTTCTTCCACTTACCTATTTATTAAAAATAGTTTCTATCGCATAATATTCTCACTGTATGAAGTAGAACTCGTTTTTATAAGAAACTATAAGTATTCATCTTCTCTCATTTTTTACCGATAATAAATTCAATAATTATAAATCTTCTTGTTTTCAGATACGCTTAAGATTCTAGAAGCTACCTTAGACTGATTGAGTGGTGAGCTTGTGAGTAATCCAAAAAGAGAAAACCACATAAATATCGCTTGCAGCTTATTTTATGCGTTATTTCGGTAAATAAATATATATTGCGTGCTGTTTCACGGTTTTTTGATAAAAGAAACGGAAATGGAATACTAATTAAATTCACTTTAAGGGTGTTCACTGTCAATACTTGGTGGAAAGGCATTATAATAAAAATAATAATACATTTATAGTACTTTTTCCACATAAAATATATTTGATCAAGACCGGTTTCGCTCATGGCGAGTATTGTCAACTGATAAGAAATACAATACAACAGTGATATTTATACAAAAGTTAAGTAAGGTATGACAAACAATTCGTAGAAAAAGTAAGCAAATAAATGAAGCAAATAACAAGAAAAATAGACGAAAAATAAAAGGTTTGCATTGGTAAGAGGTCTTCAACAAATTTCAAATAAATTTTATGTGGAAAAATTATTAAAAATGTATTATTATTTTTATTTTTTTTACAAATTAAATTATTTAGGAAATGAAAGTATATTTTTCGTGGAATCAAAGCGTGATTGTTTGTTTGAATTCAGGAGACTAGATTCACTAAATTAATATAAATTCTCTCTTTTGCTGACAATTCAACACATATTTAATGTGAAGGTAACGCAACCAATAACCTTCGAAAGAATCTATTGGATTTCATTGCGCCCCGGAGTATTTATTGTACAAGCAACGGAAGTGCGGTTGACCACGCACACTTTTCTTTACCGGAAGTGGCGCGGCGACAGCGCCCCCGGAAGTGGGTGGTGACAAGCGGGATCGAGCCTACTCAGCTACTTTGGTGAAAGTTTTTCTCATAAATATTTCACGACTCGATTTATTTTTGCATACATAGCCAAATAAAGTTTTTCCATCAGTCAACATCGACAATTCCTTTTCTATAAAAAATAACACAATAATTGAAATGAATGAGGTATGTTCTAGATTCTAACAAATGTATTGAATGATTACTGCTTGAAGATAGTTGCATTTTATCGTTTTATTGTTCGTAAATATATAGTTACTCTGAATTTCAATGGAAGGAAGACCCGAAAACAGGTAGCTATGTTTTTGGATATACATACATGGGTTGAATTATTCAATTAGGGATTCAAGCATTGCATTACTTGAAAGAAGCCTACCGTAATTTTTCATTTGTCCATATTAATCGGAGAAGTTTGTGTTTTTTTTTTAATTTATTAGGTACTTGTTTGTATTCAAATCATTTAAAATTAAAGTAGATTTGGAAAAAAACGATTAAATTTTCCTTATTATATAATTACTATACCAATTTATTTATTAAATAAGTTTTTACTAGTCAAAAAAGAAGGCAGAATTAGATTTCCGCGAAACCATCGGAATAAATATTCATGATTTTTTTTATATGTATATGAAAAAAACACAGACATTTTTACCACCGTAAAATCCGATGGAATGAAGAGACTGGTAAAATAAATGTTTCCGTTATTTTGTCACACTAGTAATAATTTATTATTTAAAAAAAGAGCCCAAGAAGCTTAAAACTGAAATTATTTTTGTAAAGATAACGGTTTTTTCAGCGTTGCTGAATCCGGAAGGGACATAAAGCAAGATTACATTTACAGTTATAATTAAGTGACTTTTTTTTTGATGTTGAAAAATTAATCCTTTGGATTTGTCTTCATGTGAATTTAATTTTATTTTCAAGAAAAAAATATTTTTGCCTAAATTCTTTGTTTTCAAAATGAATAAACTATTTTTATGATTTATAATAAGCTTGTCCTTCTTTTATTTAACAAAATAAAACGATGTTAAAATTAAGGTTTATTTAATGTGTGGTACATTTTTGTTTTTGTTTGTATGAATTGTTTTGGTATTTTAAAAAGTTCTTTCAAATTTGGGAATGAAAATATTATATTTTCATATGCTATCTGCTCATGATCCTTTTGAACAAAGCATTTAACAGAAATTTGTCCCATGACGACGGGATGTTATTAAGTCGCTTAGTTACTATTTTTTTGAGAAAGACAGAAAGATACTGGTAGATAAAAGCAAGAAAAGGTACTCTAGATTTTCCTCATTTTGAAAATCGGATGTGTTGACAGAAAAGATAACTTTATTTATAATATCACCATGAAAATGACACATTCAATTGTCTTATTACACTGGTGCTTAAGCGAATTAACAATCCATTAACCTGTTGATGGTGTGCAGAGCGTTATATTATTTTTATATTTAACCAACGGGATTATTAAGCTGGGAACATAATTATCATAATTGTAAAACTATAATATAATATTTATAATTATTTTCAATGTTTTGATTTGAATTCCATGTTATTTTATGTATTGCATTTCTGAGCTGATACTTATTGATAAAAGAGTAAATACTTTAGTAAAATTATTAAACAAAAATTACGGTTTCGGTATTTTGTTCTTGTTTGTGAGTTCTCGTTTCTATTTTGTTCTCTTTTGTAAGTTATCGTTTCTATGTGTATCTCGTATCATAATATATGTACGCCGATGATATTGTTTGCCGAGTAAATGGTGTCACAAAAATCTGTTTGCTGAGAAAATTGTGTATTTGTTTTTTAGAAAAGTGGCGAAGGTGAAAGGTTATCTACTCACTCATAAAATCACAAACATCAGAAACTGAACATAAAAAAGGCCGTTTATGTTTTTCGAGGGTAAAAAAGTCGCCTTTGATTTTATTTTCCGTTCAAAATAGGGTGACGTTTTTAGCATTGCTCATTTGTTTGGAAACGTGTGTGTGAGTTCTCTTTGAAGATACAAAATAATTGTTTACCATCAGTTTGCCACGTAGGATTATCAACATTTTTAAATCACTGGAATGATATTTCGCATCGGATGAAAAATGAACAACATAATTGCTTGCGCTTAATAAGGATGCATCGAAAATTGTAGTTCAATTATATGGTTGCCGCAATTAATCGACTGAAACATTACATTTAACAATAAATTCATTGACTTTCGAGGATATCCGCAAACTCTTCAACTTTGTCAGTGATGGTAAATCCAGGCCCTTTTGCTCCATTAAGTCGCTTCCTTTGTCAAGCTCGCTTAAATAATCGTCAGAAACCTTTTCACGATAGACTTTCAGTGCAAGTCGGATTTCGGCCGTCAGACGGTTAACACGCTGTCTGACTAAAGGATTGGAGTATTTATTCCATTCTTTTCGTGTGCGACGCCTTTCGTTTATCAGATTTCTGTTTTCTATTGAAAGGCTTTGCTGTGTAGTGAAGTTTTTTTTAAAGATAATGCGTATTAGTACTATTATCGATAATTTGTCTTAATGATATTCATAGAAACTAGTTTTGCATAGAAATTTTTATTAAAATGGGTTTTCAGTGAGAGTTAATATGAAACAGTGTTTTTAATTTTTTTTATCACTTACGCGCGTCCCGTTACTGACCAACAGACCACCATTTTAGTAGCACTGGTCTACGCCATCTACGATAGTCTACGGCAAAAAAAGCGAAAGCTTTCGAATCTTAGCGGTTCAAATAAAAGACGACGTTTCTAGCAGATTGATTACATTTACTGCAATACTCATTAGAGTAGATAATGGATAGAGGTAGAAGAAAGTGCACTGAATTCATTCTGTATGCAAATGCAGAGTTGAACTAAGCGAGCGGCATTATGCAAAGTGTGAGTCGGTTAACCCCTTACGTTAATACTGGAAATGAAAATGTGGTTCGACTAGGATACGTAAGCTGATGAATAAATAGCGTTTGTTCGTTATGAGTTAATTAAATGTAAACGTGACACGCTTTCAAATGGATTATTGTTTATTGAGAATAAAACTAATACATGGCATTACAGCTGACGGCAATGCGCTTTTCACTTGACAAATATAATAAAGATAGTACATAATATATAACACAACAAAATTATATATTACATTTAAACTTATTTTTGTACGTAAGATGCGTTCCGTGGAAAATCGCACAAAAAATCTTTGACTTAATGTGGGAACATAAAATGTACAAGGGCGCATGTGTCAAGGTCACATTGTAATAAATAGGTGAACCACTGGATTTTGTACGTACAGTGTATGAACAACGCGCTGTTAATTACGTTATTACATATGTACGTTTATATAGCCCCAAAACAAATTTAAAAAAAAATGCTGCATAACTTTGAAATCGCACAAAAAGGAGGTTTTAGTTTATATTATTCAAAAATTATTAACAGATTTGTCGTCTTAATTGGGATGTAAAAAAAACGGTTCGACAATTTATTCTAAAAGCTTGCTGATAATAAATACTCGAATAAATACTAATTGATATTCGAACAATATAATGACGAAATCCTGGCCCACAGTTTATTTTTTTGTGTGATTTTTGAAATTGGGGTGTTTAGCACTTTTCCTATTTCTAAATATATACCAAATTAAAATTCAAACATCGACATACCTCAAACAACTCCCAATACTCAATGTGTGGAACTAAAGCTAATAATTAAAAATACTTCGTAATAGGTGAAATACACGATCAAATCAAGCCACTGCGATCATGACGGTTTCCCATTTCAGCCAAGTACCCAATATAACCCAATTGGTTTCCAATGTACTGAACACAGCAGTGTTATTCGAATGAATTTGGCATAGTCAGAAAAGTTTTCGATTTGAATACCTTAGCGAATTTCTATGTTAATGCAGAGTAACATCAAAGTTGCATTTATTTATAGTACAATGTTATATGTGAGGTATTTTTAACGTTAATTTTTTATTGTGATTACATTCAATTATACAATATATGAATCAATAATATTGAAAAAAAAACTTCTCCAATTGATACATTTTTATGTTATAAATATCATCGTTGTCGGTCTCTTAATATGTTCTTATTGTAAGAGCTTTTCCATAACGATTTGGTGTGACTGGGCTCAAATATTTAGTCACAGCAAAGATAATATCAAATTAAGATTTTTCCAATTAAAATTTGAAATCTAAGACGATGTCTCTTCTTCTCGATTCGATCTCGAGTATCTCTTCATCAAACTCATCATCATATATACATTTCTAGTCAACTGTAGTTTACTAATAATTGTTTTCAAAATGCTGAATTGTCATGGTAGATGGCCTAATTTGACGGCATTAAAAATTTGGTATCGGAACTGATAAAATAACAATAGCATTAATAAATAGACCGCATTCAATCCGTTAGGAATTATCAAAAATCTGAGCAACACAATACATTTATTTTAATAATTTACATAATAAAATTTGTGGATTTTCTTAGATATGCATGGTATGAATCTCAAAGCAGATTCAACCATTTTTGCAGAGTTCTTTCCTATTCATTGGATTTTAAAACACTTATACATGGTAGATCCCACAGATGTATAGTGAAATAAGCAATTTTTCGATTGAGTGCCGAGTTTGCATTAATAAACGTTGATATCATTGTTCAAAATAGTTTCCCACCCATGCCAATCTAATGATGAAACGGAGCATCATGAGACCAACCATCCAACCACTTGTCGCTTACCAACTAGGTCTTTCTTTGCTTACCCTTTATGAAAAAAAAGAATTTGAATGAAAAACTTACGAGCAGTCCTCCTAAAAATAAGTTATTTTGAGATTTTCTTTAGGGAGTCAATATACTTCACACGAAGAGTAGAAATATTTAAAGAACGCTGTCATATAGCAATTGTTTTAAAGCACATTATTAATTCTGCTAATTGGTATTGGTTCTATAAAAAGGTCCCTTTAAGACCTTATTGGCAAAACCATTACCAGTATACATGTAATTCCACAAAGCGTTCCCACAAAAGATTTCCACGCTGAAGACAATGCAATCGCTTGCTTTCGTCTATTGTGTAGATTTGTTTGGAAACGTTTTGTGGATTTTGCAAAGAGCGCTAACGACGTGTCTACGACGAATGTCGGGGACGTTGAATTCCGCCTTCTGTATTCTTGCGTCAGCTTAAAGGAGCGAAATTCTCAAATGAAATGTTTTCAGTAAACATAAGCCGCGCAGCCTACATTCATTGTCTTAACGACAAACCTAACAATGAACTATTTTTTCAAAGCGGAAAAGCTGAAATTTATAGTGAATACAAACGTCACGTGGTGAAATAGTATTGGGTTAGCTATAAACCTTTGATATGAGTAAAAGCTAAAGATTTCTATCAAGCAAAAATGGTAGAAAGGAAAAAAAATGTATCAAAAACACGTTTGAACTATTTTTATATGTGGAGCCTGCCTAATGCTAGAAGTGCCTATGTCAAATATATCAATTGTTCAGTATAGGCAATTGTTTGTTATTCAAAACGTTTTGGCGATGTGTTTCAGACAGTTTATTGAAATTTATGGTATCTATGTAGTCTCGTACAGTGGTGGTCGCATCTAGCTGACACTTCTTAAAGTAATAAATCTCAACTTCTGATTCTGATGTGAACATAAACATGTGTTGATGCAATGTATGCTGCAAAATTATTTTGATAAGACAATTAGTATATTTCATTAATTTGAAATCGAACGGCATAGGGATTTCTAGCATAAAAATAAATAGTTAAATGATTATTGAAATATTTTTTGATTTTCAATTCCAAATAGTCAAAAACTGACATAAACACTTCTAGTATTAATGTCAATAAAATAGCTTTTTATATTGTACTTTACTGCCAGTTGCCACACTTATGAATTACGCAGCTAAGGTTTTTAATATATTTTTTAAAGTCATTAAGATTTATTTAACGAAGCCGTTTTACATCACCAAGAGAAGAAAAGATATCACATGAAACAAGACCCAATATTATAGGTTTTAAATACTCTGCTAAAAATTATCGAGGGTTATCTGGATCAATTCACTAACGGTTTGATATTAATGACGCTCATAAATTGGATTTAATTTTTTGCAACTCTTTAAAACTAAATTTGACATTCTTTAAATGTAGTTTAAATGCTCATGGTGATTTACCATACTAATTTAAAAATTGTAGGTACTTATTATCCAACGTCGTCAATAGCTTGAAAAATTCAATAATGTTCGATGAAATTTTTGATATTTCATTTCACGTAAATTATACATATAACAAGCAGGGCTGTGGAATCGGAGTCGGAAATTTTGAACTTTTTGTTATTAAATTTAATATGTCAAATTTGGCTTTTGGCCGCATTGATAGGGTGCTATTTAATTGAATACACATAAATAGGAAAATTAGGGTAAAAAAGTGACGATATTAACCTTTTTTTAGTCGGAGTCGGAGACGTGGTTTTGGTAAATGCTGGAGTCGGACTTTTTTTTACCGACTCCACAGCCCTGATAACCAGGATGACAAAACGTATGAACATGTAAAAATTCAAACGATTCAGATTTGATATGAAAATTCCATCAAACACTTTCTGTTGAAGTCTTTAAAAAAATCAACTTTTCCCAAATAGTTTTGAATGTAATTATTTTAGATAAAAATTTAAGCTACTGTTCATAAGTAAATGTAATAGTCTGTACAAAGAATGAGAAATAAACATAACTATCAAAACGTTTTAAACCTTTTACTTTTACAAATTTAACATATTGATATATGAGAAGCTAATTTTCAAAAGTGGACAATTCCAAAATATTTTTTTTCAGCTGCCAGTTTTGGATCAAACTTTTGAGACCTTTTTTATTCACAATATCCGTAATTCTTTTAATTTAAAACATATGTTAAAAAAATTGATAGTAAACAATTGTATGAGGAAAAAGTAATGAAAATATCTCAGATTTTCAGTTTTTCAACAAATGGATTTGTCCACTTTTGAAAATTACTTAGCTCCTCATATATTCTTCTTTGAAAATAGAGGTAGAAAAACCCCATATGAGACTTTATTAGAAGAAGACTTGATTTAAAAAGTTTTTTTTTTTATTTGAATCTGGCAATAAATTGTCATTCATTCTCTAAAAATAGTTTATTTCTTTTATAAAATATATCGTGATCAAAATGATAAATACTTTGTTGTCACGCTAGAAACAACGCTTCTTGATTGAATCGTGCCTGTCTACACTTCAAAAGCACTTACAAAACCTCTCTCAATCAACATTATTACAAAGAAATGAAAAAACAATCGCTCCAGCATAAAAATTAGTTTCATACTTCTCGAGGAAAAGTTTCAAGTAAAAAATATAAATCAAATTGTCTCCATTCCGACAATCGTCAAACTGAATCAGTCAATATTGAATTTTACCAAGGCTATTAAATTAACTGTTCACTTTTGTACGTTTCTAATAATTCTTTAACTTTTAATGGATTTTCATCAGTGGATCTATACAGCACAAAGAAGTATGGGAAGAGCTTACTGAAATCGACTGTGTCACCACACATACAGACTAGAGACTCCAATTACTCGACATCTCAACTACTCGAGGATCGAGTAGTATTTTTAAATACTCGAGTAGTAGATAATACTCGAGTAGTTTCAGATGCACCAAAGATATATGAAAATTGAAATTTGTGTATATTATTTAGATTATTTTTCAATGTGTCACCACAGACTCTCATCATCATAAACTTGTCATTGATAAGAAAGGTGAGTAGAACCCAAAGCAAAAGTAATAAAATAAATTCTCGCATAGCATAGTCAACGGCAAAAATATGTGAAAAAAATATATGTCTTGACAGTAAAAACCACACGTTAGGTTCGGTTAAACGCAACGTTTAAACATTATTAATATTTTTTTTTAATCAACAAATTAAATTTGTAAATAAATCTTAATTTATAAATTACGAGTATCGAGTACTTGAAAAATGGACGAGTATTCGAAACTCGAATTGGAGTCTCTAATACAGACTCATATCTATCTAAATATATAAAAATGAATGTTTGTCTGTCTGTATTTCCGCTATGGACTACTAAACCGCTCGACCGATCGATGTGAAACTTTACAAATTTATTGAGTACACTCCTGCAATGGTTTTTGGCCTACCAACCCCTCCCCCCAACCACCCCCCAACCTCCACCCCCATTTTTTTTTTTTAACTTTATGAATTTTTCGAGTTCACTCCTTCGAAGGTTTCTGGAATACCCCCCCCATACGCTCCCCAAACCCCACCCCGCCAAACACCCCTTTCCCCCCAAAAATTGATATCGATTTTATACAAATTTCTCGAGTACACTTCCGCGAAACTTTCTGGCGTACACCCCCCCCCAATCCCCCCTACAATTGATATGGAAGTATACAAATTTCTTTATAATTACTCCCGCGAATATTTTTTTTAGTTGCTGGCGTAGCAACGCGCGCAGGGTACAGCTAGTTGTTTATAATAATGATTTTAAAACATATAAAAAGAGCTCAACGTCGTCAAAAGAAATAAAAACGCGTGAAAAATAGTATTATATAAACAATATTTTTATTTAATTTAAAAGAAAAAGGCATTGATAAATTAATTTTTCTAGATATATAAAATCATTATTTTTTCTTTTGTTTGTATTACTATACATCTTCACAGGTAAACACAGTGAAAAAAAATATTTGAATTGAAAACAAATATCACTTTATTTTCTTTATCTCAAATAACTGAGGCAAACATTTTTATCGTAGCGCTATACGACATTAAAATGTGTACATATATAAACGAGCAATCTGTTCTCAGATTTCAGGGTAGGCCCCTCAATCAATCATTCCACATGTGTACGGAAGGGTAAATATTATATTTCCAATCGCCTTACCGCAAAAAGCCCACCAACCCCAATGTGGCAGACTGCCTTATATACTTATGTATGTGAAAAATTGTGCTTTTAAATTCGCTTTTGAGTATATTAGCTTTGTGAATCAATCATTTTCGATTTATTGAGACAAGAGTCATATTTCATTTAAACTTACATGTCTACGCCACGGAGGCGTACGACACTAAGAATCGGATGTAGAAAATCAGTATTATTAATATTCATCAATAAACTTTTCCACTTTTTTATGGAATTTTTGTTTGTTGGGCTGCTCCATGCTTTGACTGAAATCAATACATACCATAAACTCGACAATGTATTGAGACCGGATTATATTTCATTTAAACTTAAAATTTCAAATCCGACTACGACTCCAAGAATCGGATGTAGAAAACCACGTAAACTGACTAATATTCATCAAATAAAGTTTAATATCGTCACTTTTTATTCCAAATTTTCCTATTTACATATGTACGTGTATTCAATTTAATACGAACCCTACCAAACCGGCCAATGGCCAAAAAAAAAACTTTTCAAAATTTCTGATTACGAGAACGACTCCGGCCAAAACGCCGCGACGACTCCGACTCCGACTCCACAGCTCTGGTATATTGTCTAATGCGTCAAATACTTTAAAGACATTTGGTTCAGCCGGTAAATATCTTGACTGAAAAATAAATACAAACTACAAAAATGAAAGCTCTCATGATTGATAAGTATCTTACTGGAAGAAAATCATAAAATTGAAACCAATTTACAACACATCTCAATGATATTCCCTGTCCATGACAGTTCGCATTCCCGCGCTAAAACGGAGCAGCCGGAGGGGAAACAGCTTTTCCCACCGCCCGCCAGCCGGAAGCGACGGTTTCGGCGACATCTCCCGTGTGGCGTCATGCTACACTTGAGACTTGCGATCTAAAAGCTTTTCAGGATATCTATAGATTTTTTCGTTGATACACAAAAGATATCATTGTTATAATGAAAACAACTCACTGGTAATGGTAGATCAACTTTCTATTGCAAAAAATTTAAAATATGATAAATAAAGCAAGGATCTGATATTTATAGATTACAATGTAGTGACTGTCAGATTTTTTTGTAGACACACCTACGTGTACGTTAGTAATAAGAGTATCAGCACATTAATCCGCTTTCAGATAAAAATAGGATACGTCAAAAATTGCTAATCATTTACTATCGGAGAATTTATAAAACGATCGAGGTGGGTGAAACGTTACACCAAAGCATGAGAGATTATAAATTATTTTATCAAGATGTCTTAAAAATAAATAAGGCACAGATAAATAGAGAAATTTTGAACGAGCAGGTGAGATTAGATATCAAAAGGAATTGTAGAATAACCATAGTTTTCAATGATATTGAATATCAAATATATAAATTTTACTATTCGAACAAAATCTCAGCACTTAAAATCTGTAATTTGATGTACATTGGACTTGTTATATTGCCTTTTATTTGATACTAGCCAGTATCCGGCAAGTGTTTGCGTTTATTGAAGTGCTTTCGGATGCAAAATATTTTAGATTTAATTTCACTTACATTGATCGGTATCGATGACATTTGCTGTTTGACGTTTGAAGTTTGTCTTTTGCTGATTTTGTTTATGGTACTAAACACGCGCCACCTACTAAAAATTAATTCAACTATACCTATAACTTTTGCGCAACTGCAACAATAAGTTGTCAAAATAAACAGTATGGCAGCACATAAAATATTTAAAAAAATGATTTTTATTTAATAGACCTTTTATTTAATTGATTTTACTATGCCTATAACCTTCGCGTGCAAGTGCAAGCAATAAATTGATAAAGTTTTATTGCAATCGGTTGAACGGTATGGCAACGCATAAAATACTAACAAACACACATTGATTTTTATATATTAGATTATAGCCACCAGTGATTCCACTAACGTATTATTTTTCTTGTTAATATACATATTTCCCAATTATTCTTTTATTAATATACTGTCAGAATGGATGGGTAAGGTTTACTGTTACGCAAAAAGCTATCATAAAAAATTCCAGGCTCGAGCAAATGTGGAAAAAAAATCTTTATTACTGTACAAACACATTTTTAACGGTAAATAATACAGCGGAAAAATCGTTAGACAAACAAAATTTATACGACTGAAAACTTGCATGATAGTCAAATAGCCAAGTAACGTTCGACGGTATGTAAATATTTCGTACATGGATATAAAAAAAAAACCTGACTGGTATCAAAAGTGTATTTGAAAGTTGTATCGAACAGTAGTGTGCGGTCCATGAAATCGCCGTAAAAACAATCCCCGTTTCAATAAGATACCGAAAATAATGTAACGTGTTCGCAGGGATAACGGTATTCTCTCGTATTATGTCCCGGATTTTTTATAAAATATTCAACACGTGTCTGCGAAGCCTTTCATGCAAGCCCCCGATAAAGTATATAGCGTTTTAATAAAATCGGTTATAAAAATAGGCTGAACTGTTATATCATAAAATATTATATAAGTGAATAGCTGGGTTTAGCTAGTCTATGATTTGTGGAATTTAAAACGAGTTTACATAATTTTCAGTCATGGCTTAATTTAAATTAAAAAAACCGAACATTTCATTTTTTGTCATTTTAACTTTTTTGTGTGTGGTCCGTATGAAATGATAACATAATATTTCAACTTGTGATATTTTAACAGAGAATAATTTGAATTAATCACTTTTTTTCTTTTTAACGGTTGAAGCAGATTTAAAAGAAAGATAACGATGATTGATACTTATGTTAACCAAATGACAACGCGTTAGTACACGAATAGTTTCATAAGTATCTTATATATAAAACCGAAACGGCGTATGTATGTCTGTGGGTCTGTAATTCCCTTTTGCATTGTTGGTCATTAAGTTGCCATAAAAACGAATATGAAAGAAAATATGTTTGAATTTTTATCGGCGAAGACATTTAGTCAAAATGTAATAAATTAGTCTTCTACTGAACTTTTCCCGGCTTTTATTATTAATAATAATGTTTATTATTTACGTGAAGGTATTATTTGACATTTCTTTGACAGCAAATTAGATTTTTTCCTTGAATTTGGACATTTTAATGGGCGAGAATGTGGCTGTCTTCAAATTAAATAAAGTTTGTGATTTTATTTTAAATCTATTTTAGATGTTAGATTTTGTGATATAATTATGTCGAATGATATAAGATCAAATAATTATTGGTCGCTTGGTCCGAGCGACGCCGGGTAGCAATACTAGTAATATTTTAAATCCAACCACTGATAGATATCCGTGATTACATTTAAACATTCTTTGACAGTTTTTCCAGCTTATTTTTGAAAAATGATTTTAATATTGAATTGACTTAAATATGTGTGTCATGTTACACTTGGCTGATAAGAGTATGTTCACAATAAACTCTAACATAAAAATAATAAAACATTTTAAGTACTTATTCCACATAAAAATTATTGGATCAGGACCGGTTTCGCTCATGGCGAGCATTGTAAACTGATATGTTTTATGTGTAATAAGTACTAAAAATGTTTTATTATTGTTATTATAATGCCATTCCACCAAGTATGAACAACTTAAATGTGAAATTCTAACATGTCAATCTAGTTAATCATTAGGCTTTAACATAACATAATCTGTATTTTTAATTTCTTATTACTGTATAATTTGAATTTTTGTTACTCATTAATTCCTATGTCAAATTCTGCTTGACATTGTAAAAGTTGGTTGGAAAAAAAACTCGTATTAATTTTGAACTATCCTTATTTCAGAAACCGTATTTATTTAATTGTGCACCATAGTTAACGTTTGTAAAATGTTAAATAATGTGTTATATTTTCGGTATTTCGTTTTACCATGCTAATAAATACGCAAAACCCTGTGATATTAATCAATTTATCAAATGTATTGAGGTACAAAGGGTAAGTATATAATTTTATCATAAACATTTCCATCTTTTTCACATCACAGCCAGATGTTTATTGAAACATTATTACGCGCAAATGTCGTCATCTCATCGTTATTTTCAGGTAAATATATTCAGACTAAGCAGCCATCGCGAACTGTTACAACTGAAACAAGAAAATCTGTAGATTATTGATTTGCCTGCAATCATATAAACACCGTGAAATACGATACGGGACTGCAAATGTTTGGCAGAAGGCTTTGAATTGATTGTGAGGTAAAAATGGTATGTATTGAATTATCATAACATATAATCAACGTTTGGTGTCTAGAATTAACGTTTTAGACGCAATGTGCCTTGCTTGTTGTAATATAAACTTTTATTGAATTACATTATTTTGTAAACAAAGCTATTTGATCAAGTTTAGCTGATAAAAGTTAGAATTATTTTAGCCGCAATTGTTGTTGCTTGTTTTTTAAAATCACTTTATAAACAGTTGTAAACAGATCGCAAGTTGTGCTGCCGCTGACTACTCAGAAATCGACCAATCGACAAGAGAATAGATGCCAAGATCCGAAACAATCGTAAATGCTCAAATTGAAGGCGTAACGTGACAAAAATAACATTTTTCGTGCGTGCAGCGGGCGTTCATCGATTTATAAGACGTTGTCACGTCAATAATGTGTTTAACATTTGAAAGCTATTTGGACATCGCGCCACAGCCAGGACTAATTATTCATCATGCAGTCGAGGAGTGGCAAAATCTCTCTAGTATACGTCCTACTTGATTTTGTGAGTAGAACCCTCGAAAGGATAATTACAAATATTTATATTCAAATCGATTGTGTCAACAAATACATAATGGATAATTTGTTCGATTGAATTTAAAGTTACGTGATAAGATAGATGCGATGTTAAAATAGTTTTTAATTATATGTTATGTAAATATTTAGTGAAACTAAATCTTTTGCTGTGTTCAACACATTTGATATTTTGGAAATTGCTATAACTTCAACCCGGAACCATTCAATCACCAAGCAAAGCTCTGAAAGCTAGGCTACAAACAACGATAAACTGAACTTTTTTTAGGGATTATCATTGTACTAATTTCATATATATTTTATTACGCCTAAAACCATTTTTGCTCATCACAAGCTTTAAATCTATGAATCAGTAAAAAATGATCTTAATAAAATACTTGTAGAAGTAATACAAGAAAAAAATGACCTAGTTTATTTAAAATCATCATTTTCATTCATTATTGAGCTTTTTTCTTTCGATATAATAATTTCCCTCCCAGGATTGATAGAAATATAATTAAACGTCTGTATTCACCTGTTGACAAACACATTCTGTATCTAGATGTATTATTCTTATAATTAACATCACGAAACATCTAAATTAAATCTACAGCTTAAAATTTTCCCTATTTATGTTAGAATATATTAACATGAATGTATTGTAACGTTAAAATTAGGATGTCTATAATATTATTATGTACAGCTTTAAATAGTAAAATTAAACCGGAAAAATATTTTATAATTTGTTGTTTCTTTGAAACGTTGAAAAGAAAATTATAGCGCTGCGAACTTATCTCTAGCATTGATAATTAAACCGTCGACAAACTCTGAATTTTCTGTATTTGAGACTATTCCAATGTTTATCAGTTGTTGTCATTGAGACATGGTGAATAAAAGATGATACTTTTATTGGTAATATAATATCTCGGAAAACACGTTAAAATGCATAATTGGAGACCAGCAAATCGTGAAAAACCACAAATTAAATCTAATGGTGAGATGTAGAGACTCTTATTCAAGTATCGAATACTCGACACTCGAGAAATTTGAAAAATACTCGAGTTTTACTCGTAATTTAAAAATGAAGATTTATTTTCTGAATTTTTTTTTTTTTAAACAGCGGACATAAAAATTAGTCACTATTTTATTCATTGCTGACTTTTAAGCCAACGTCCACAGCAACAAAGAGTTTTTTCTACAACGACAAAAAAAAACAAAATATCGAATAAAATTTAATCTATTATTTTTCAAATTTTTGAAATAAATGTATTAATTAAATAAAATAAGCTTATTTAATTATTTATCATCTATTTTTTATTTATACCAATTTGAATAAATAAAATATGTCTGAAACTACTTTTTATTTTTTTCCTACCTTTACTTTCCTGCTGAAACTATATGTGGAGTCTGCTAGGCGGGCTCCTAGTTTCCTGGCTATTTTTATTGCTAGGGTGGATACAGACTATGTCTTTGTTTCCCTTTCCCTCATGTAAGCTAGCTAAGTATTGACTTTCTAAAAGATTCTGTCAGCTGATGGCTTTGTGTGGGGAAAACACTTACGAGAACGAATGTCTTGAATCATTGAAAATCTTAAATTCTTACCAGGTATTGCTCGTAATGTTTACGTAAACTTAAGGAGTTTACTTGTTGTTGTAATAGACATGCCCAGTCCCTTACTGTAACTGAATCTGAAACTACTCGAGTATTCAAGTATTTTAAATATTTTGACTAAATACTCGAGTAGTTGAGATGTCGATTAATTAGAGTCTCTAGTGAGACGTTATATTCAATCAGTTGTTGTTAGACTCGATATAATATATTGTGGTTTAATTTAAGTCAGTAGTACAGATAAATTGGTCGGACTGTAATTGAAAAAAAAAATATTTTTATACAATATAAATGAAAATTAAAAAAGTTACAAAAGATTTCTTCTTAAGTAATAACTTTTCAGACAAGAATACTTTGTAATTAGTTTTAATTAAAAGTTGTTCGTCTATACATCATAATCTGTTTATTTTTACGGTTTTATCAGATAGTTCATTCGAAAACAGAGCCATTATGTCATGTCTGCAAGTTTATTATCAATGTTGGGAAAATTTGGAAAAATTTTTGGCGAGCACACAGGGCCATTAAGCGATGAAATTGCTGTATTTTCGATGGCGGTAAGGCCTGAAAAAATATTACATGTTGCGGCCATTTTGTAGATTGCTTATTCTTTGCGCGCCAATGGACGTAAAATCGATACAACGAAATCCCGCGTGTATTTTTGGCGAGTAATAATTGTAACCATCTGCCTTTAATGAGACTTTGGTATTATTTAAGCGGAGAGATCCCGACAATAACCAACAATCATTGGATATTAGTATACATTATATTTAATTAATTTACATTGCTACCTTTTCTTGGGCATGGAACAGATTTATTTTATTTTTTTATTACGTAAGGGTTTATTCAAATGTTTTTTAATCATTTGTGACCACATCTTTTAATAGTGTTTGAATCAGTATGTGTAATTCAAAATTTTAAAGCTAAACTTTTATGCCTATAGATTTTTAAAATAATAACACGACCTTAAATAATATTGCAAACTAATAGAATCTTTTAAAAGGAGCTGGTCGGGTGTAAAAAAGTTTTTAAAAATATGTGTTGCTGCTATTTTATAACTTATTAATAGGTTCAATTTTTCAAATTTGAATCGGTAGAATTTTGTAATTTTTCTTGATTTTTGTAAATTACGACCCGAATGCGCCTTTCATCATCTTTAGGCATTCAAGTGCACGAATGAACAGCAACTGAAGCGTAGTTAATAGTATTTTATCGGTTATATATAAGAATAAAATTAGGTCCACTAAGTGAAAAGATAGGCAAAGTTAATTCGTGCGCTTAAAATGCACGAAGATGCCGAAAGGCAAATCCTGGTCTTTAGTGTCAAACTCATAGAAGAGTGCACAGTAAAAAAATTAAGTTTGATATTTAAGGCGGAATTTTTGTCTTCTTAAAAATCAGTCCTACTTTAAAACAATTTTCTATCTAATCTATTTACGTTGAATTACATTCAGTGTAACTTTTGGCAAAGGTATGTTTTTTTTATTTCGATTATTGTGTTTTACTTATTTAAAAAGTCTTTATTGTAATGACGTTTTTCAGAAAAAATAAGATTGAGTGAGACTTTAACGACACAAGAAGACGAAAATTCGACGAGAACAAAACGGAGAAAATACTAAAATTGTCATCAATTAAAACAGGCTTATTTGATTCAGAAAATAATTGCGTGTCGAATCTATTGAAAACTCAGTGCGTCAAATTATACAAAATAGTAGATGAAAAAATGTATTGATTGATTATTCCCAATTCTCTGAAATGGGCTTAACATGACGGATCTACGCTTAGTAAATATAGCATTTAAAGGGTCACGGCCGGTATATTTAGGTCAGATTTATTCAGATGTTCCATTGAGGTCTGAATAGTAGAATTTATTAATAATTAAAAAAGCCTTATAAATATTGAATGCGTCATAATTCTTTTTTAAAAATGTATCATGAGACTGTCGAAAATGTCTATAGCTTTTGCTAACGTCGATACGAAAAACTGACATAAATAAACACAATTATTGCTTTGGTTCATTAATCATTCATTTTGAATCGGCAGTCGGTAAAAAGTATACGAGCCGAAAAAAAGAAGCACATTCGATCAAATTGTATTTTTTTTTAAGCCTGTGACAATTTAAAAATAATCCTGTCTCTGTTTGCTAATTACCATCGATCTTTTTGCATCTCTCACTGCTTATAAAAAATCATCGCTGAAATTAGATATGGCCTCTTGAGCACGTTTTCGTGTCTGGAAAGTGTTGTTAAGGTATTCTCTTAGTAAACTAAAACACACTTTATTTAAATCCTTAACGAAATATACGTGTCCAGAATTTGTATACTTTTTATTGATCGATTCAGAGCAATATTTTTTAAATACATACTCCACTTTTTACCAAAAAGTACTCGTGTTGTTGAAATAAGCTACACTAGTTGTTCATTTACTCGAAATTGTAACTTCAATTCAATCCAGTCAATAATTTTGTCAAATTTAAAAAAACTAAAAGTTGTTTGAACGTTTAATTTTTGAAGTTAAAAATAAATCCTCAAATACTGAAATACTACTTTGTAGTATTTCAGTATTTGAGGATTTCAATCAATCTTTAAAAATAACAAATTGTTCAGAAAATACATGAGAAGTATTATTATATTATCTACATATAATATATTTATTTATATTTATAAAAAATGTATGTGAAGATAAATGAGCATTGTAAAATTATATAACCACAAGAAGTAACTTTGGAAAAGCGTTTCATTTATCTGTATGGTTTTTATTTAACTTTGAATTATGTTTCCATAGTGATGTCGGCTTATATTATATTACAATGAGCACAGGTAGTTGTTACATATTTAAATTTAAAAGATCATTGGTATCTTCAATTTGACAATCTTCTTACAGAGTTCTTTTTCAGGCAAAAATAAAAAAATACCTTCCTTTTTTAAATCTGTAAAATTATGAAAATACCCCTTCTTCTTATTATTTTTTTGCTCTTACACGAAGATAAAAAAAAACCGCTGCTTAAACGTGCGGGCCATGTTATCCAACCTAAGCCCTCCATTATACACAAACAGCCTAACGACTGCCAGCGAAGCATTTTTCTGCATGTTAATTTTCACATACGGTATGCATGTAAAATTCCGTAGAAAGTGCCGGAGCGTAAAAGTTATCGAAACAATCAGGGCGGGCATTCGATATTCGAAGAAAATTTTCGTTATTCATTTTAAAAACGTTTTTTTACACATAAAACATAATTTTTGTTATCCAGATTTTCTACAATGTTTTTAAAATATTTTAAGAAATAAAGTTGTAGAACTAAAACTTATAATAATCCACAAGAACTCAAAGAGTAAAGTCAAAACATAAAATTATAAGCCAGTATGTATAAATTTTTTGAGCTTAGCTCGAGAGATTCTGTCCCGTGACCATATATCCATAATTTACCCAAATTATTACTTACTGATTGCTGTGAAATAGTGGTTGTGTTTTAAATGTATGTTCTCCGATTATGAGCTTTAAATTCATCTCATAATTTTGATTGTCTTTACCATTTACTGTTTACCTGCTCCCAATATGGACATTGATATAGTATTTCAACATAATGTATGTTGCAGGAAATAGCTGTAATTAGATGGAAGGTATTTTTCCTATGCGTAATCTTGTTTCCAGGCACCTCATGCTGTAAATTTGTCAAAATATTTTTGTTACTCGCACACATATTTTGACAGTGTAACAGTAAATATGTTCCTACAGTTCTGACTTGGCTCAAAATTCCATTCACCATCAATAACTCCATGGCTTGGGAATAATCAGTCAATTGGTAGATTTGAGCCTACAAAATAAATCCATCCAAAGAGGAAAGTTCCACAGCGTTACCACACAGTTATTGTGGTCATCAGTATCAAACTATTTTTTGTTATGGAAAATTTATACATTTTTTGAGCTTAGCTCGAGAGGATTGGGATTCTGACCCGTGACCATATATCCATAATTTACCGCTAGTCATATCCTAGACAAATCCATACATCTACAATCTCTTAAAAAATGAGAAGTTGAGCTACAATGTAAAAAGAAGTTCTCTGTTGTAGAAAATCTTCACTTCAGATAAACTCCATTAGGAGTTTACATGCTCCATATCAGGAGTGGAAATCGAAAAAAATAGCCGTCTATAAACAATTTGAAACATCTTATAATATTTGTCGCAATGCTGAAATTATTTGCTACTATTTACTTAAATTTAATCGCTATTTTTAAAACCTTTTACTGAGCCCTTAAAGCACGCCCGCCCATTTTATGACGCCGTTACGGTTTCGTGAAATTAGTTGTGTTTCAAGGCACGTACATACTAGTATCAGACAACGTTCAGACGAAAGGGTTATGTTTGCTTCAACATCGGGGTATAATATTTGTGTACGTACAGCTAATGGAGTTTACCGCAGTGGGAGGTGGCTACTTATTCTATATTTACTTTGAAATCAGTAACCTTTTGAGATTATAATTCATTTTGAATACATCGAATTTACAATTGAAATTTGATTCGAACAGTTTGTGTGAGCCTCGGTGTAAAGTAGTGTAAACAGATATATGCATATATTTTGAAAAAACCTAAATATCTGATAACAATTTTAAAAAGTCAATTTCCAGCTTTCACCATGAGTGAAAATGGTGCAAATATATGTGGAAATAGAAAACAAAAATGTTTTATTAACCGTACTATAATGTCTTACGACCAAGGTTGACAGTTATTACATTTAAAATGATTTAACTATATATTATACTAGTAAAATGAATATCTAAGGTTATGTACGAAGTGTATGACTATATATATTTATTATACTATCGACAGATTACCAATAATCCCGTAGAGAAGTCAAATAACCACAAACACTTTATATGTATAATAAAATGCATTGTTGAATGTTTAACAGCAATAATTTACCGCACAAGAAAGAAATCATCTCGAAAACGGGTGTAAATCAATAAACATGGTATTTATAAACTCTTATATGTATGATAAGTGATGCAGTGATATAGAGATCTTAGTGTAAGGATTAACCACTTGCCACTTAGGTTAACTAGAGCATTGAAAATCGTCAAAAACTGTCTATCAAAATTATTGTGTAATTTTTTTTTCATTTAAGTTATAATTTTTGTTGATTTCTTTAAAAAAAAAAGATGTTACAATAACACTGAGTATAGTTATGAAGTTCTAGGGGAGGTGGAACAATTGTGGCCCTCGTGACTTTTTTATGTGTCCCACTTGTGGGACACATAAAACATTGATTATGAACATTTTTTAATAATCAAGTATCGTATTTTGAAATATTTTCCATTGAAGACAAAATCCTAAATATAAATATACAAGTAAAAAAAAACAGTTGGATTGTAACCTGTAAAAAAACATCGATTAAAAAAGTTAGCACATGATAAAAAAGACACATAAAAAATTAAAAGAATCTTCATAATATTTATGAGAGACTTTTTTCTATTACATATGAAAAAAAAACTAGGGATATCGTATATTTTTCACTAGATAATATCGATAAGCGCGAGCTAAAATAATATTTTTTAGAACATCAAAGAAAATCTAAAATTACATACGTAATACAAAAAAAAATAAGAAAAAAAAATAATGTTGGTAGCACTTCTATTGAGAAATTTCGAATCTAGTTTAATATTTATCTAGACATTTATGATACCAATAATTATGAAAGTATAATTTAATTCAAACATAAAAAAGCGCTCCTGACTACGGGATTGTAATTAAAAATAAATTATTTTCTAACAGTTATAAAAAATCTTTGAAGTCTGCACACAATTGGTATTGCTCGTGGAAACGTGTAATTTGATTGAAATGTTTGAAGGTTTGCCGGAGAGTTCATTTTAAGAAATCCTAAAATAATTCGTTTGATTTTGATTCACAAACACACATGGATTGCTTGTTTTGGATCTACCAAAGTAACCTTATTTTCGAATGTAATTTTGTATTGAATGCCTTTAGATATGTGTATTGTTTAAGCATACATACATATGTAAGTATACCGACGCGTGAAATGATCTTCTTCAAACAATATTAAATATAATACTACTTGATTATTTTATTAGTAGAAAAAATAATCACATTTAACTCGATTCCTTAATTAATTAAATTTTTTAGCTTTCTTCATAATGAAGTGAAAAATTTGTAAATAAAAAATTCGCATTTAAAGCAAATGTTTATTGTTAAATAAAAAATGTTCAATGTGTTTATTTTGCTTTTGTTAAAAAATATAATTGAAACGAGTAAATTACTAACATTTCTTTTGATATCTTGAAGAGTATTGGCAAGAGACATTGCATTTAACGATAGATATATGTATCTATAAATTATGGAAGTGAATTATTTCCTCTTATGCTTATGTATGTTAACTATCACCAGAAAAAAAGTTGTAAACATTTAAATAAGAAACACCCGGTATGTGTCCGGCTTTGTAAAACTTCAAAATAAGTGCTTTTAAAACGTTTGACAACGAATATAACATAATTCGATCTTATTTTGTCCTAGCGTCTTACATTTTGGTAAAAAGATATATATTGCTTTTACTATAATATAAAATTATCTTCATTTAAAAGGCGAACATTATGGTTCCATTTAAATAATTTATCGATTGCAAAATTGATCTTAGAGCTTACGCTAAATAGTTACAATAATTAAAGTAGCCGATACTGCATAAAAAACCATGTAAAATAAAACTAGTAGAAGAGAAAATGTCGGCAATATAATTGAAAACTCTAAAGTGTGTGTAATTAAAATGTATAAAAGTGTATAAACAAGGTACTACGAAAAAGTATGATAACTTTCTAAGAAAATTATTGAAATGAAAACTTTGCAGACTTCAAAGCTAATAATTCATAAACGACATTTATCTAAACGAAAAGATAGAAATTTCTAAACATCCGAAATCACTATGATTTTATGAAATATTCAAGATGATGTCAAATTACGATTGACGAAAATACTCGAAATTTACTATTTATTTCAAATCGATTCATATTTTTCAAAAATAATCGGTAAGTAATCTAGGGGTACTATTACACTAGAATGAATGATCAAATTAATATTATAAAAATAATTACAAAACACGAATGGAGGCCCAAAAGTTTTTACAACATTTTTCACGACTTTTGAATTGTTCTGTTACAAAAGTGTAATGTGTAATGGATAATGAAAAACGTTCAAGACAGTTGATGTACAATTTCGCGAGTGTTTTATGTAAATGAGAGTAATTTTGTATTTGGACGGAAAATTGTGAGGAAATATTTTGTTTTATTTGACATCAGTCCCGAGAGGAAAGATACACATCATATATTTTTATTAAAAAGAATATCCCGAAGTTGTAGGAGTATTTTGATAGCTGGTAAATTAGCCGAGGCCGTAACGCATTAAAATGATAACTTTACGGTTATTGCCGTGTGTGAATTAATGGCCTGTGCGCAAAAAACGTATATAACTACATAATTAGCATTCGTCTTCATTACATATTTCTCCAGGGGATAATTATTTGAAACGAAAGTAAAACAATTCAAATAACAGTTAAGTATGTAAATTAAATTAAAGCATCGTTATTTTATGTTATCTTAATCCAGTTTCTATTAAAAAATATATTTTTGACTTAATGTTTGATAAAAAAAACTCTGAAAACAAATCGATTGAGAATATCATATTACTGAATTAATGATACTGTTAAATTTAGCAATGGTTATAATATAGTGTCAAATGTAATACATATAATAAAGATAAATGAAGTATTTAATTGCTAACAGTGTCGAATATAGAATGCACTGCTGCGGAAAAGGACCCAAAGTTATTAAATGATTTGATTGTTGTGCAACTCCAGTTGTTGTTTAGTAGCCAGATCAAAACTTTTTTCTACTGATACACATGTAAGATACTGGTCCAATTATTATATTCTGCCAAGGAAAAAATCCATTCATTTATGTCGAGTATATATTGTACGATATACGTTATCGATTTCAATAAAAGTCTTTCATACTTCTTAAAGGATCGATATTAGGTTTAATAATAAGTGAATTTATAAAGAATGCGTTGCGAGATAAACATTTTACCAGCGATTAGTGCCTGCATTACTCGGGATATTCTTCGTTCAATAGAGACAGTGTAACACCTAACTATTAGAAAGTTAACATAGACAAATCAAGAGGGAGCCAGTATTGAGTCACAACAGAGAGGTGTGAGAAGAGATTTACAATAGGTGAGGAGTGTTTTTAAATGTGTGAGGGATGTGGCTTACGAGTTCACTCGGACGCGTACCCTGTACCATTCCCATAGATCTCTGGAACATACAAACATAAAACAGACGGTGGCCTGGAACACAATGTGCGACAACACATATTCTACGAGGGTTCTGTTATGGGGATATTGACCAACACTTTGAAAAATAGCACGCAGATACTCATTTTTTCGTTTTGATGCAATTAATATTTTGGAAACTGCACTATAAAAATACACTGAATAAGTAATACTAACCACCTTGAAATAAAAAAAAACTAAGTAAAAATTAAAGAGAAAAGTCTCATTGGTTTACCACGTTATTACATTGTCTGATAAGTCTTTTTTGTAAATCATAATCTTTTATTATAAGCTAGATTTAATTGACATAGTAAATTAACATGCTGTTAAATCTCAACTCATTCATAAATGAATAAGTTATGAAAAATAATAAATTCAGAGCTCTGGAAGTAAAATGTTTTTATAGAAAATCAGTCAGTTGCTACTTTTTCTTCGACAGTGTAAAAAACGAGCAAAAGTAGTTTCAATTGTAAGTCAAAATCTTTTATTTAGAATGCATAACTATTTATTCTTGAACTGCCACTTAAAAGAAAATCGTATTTTAATCGAATTCTTAGTATTTATTCTAATGCAAAAGCGTTAAAACATTCTTAAATAATTAAATGGATTTCAATTAATATTGTTATGTGACTGGTTGAGTTTTCTTATTTGGCTGCTATTCGTAGTATTCAAACGACAAAAAGTTCATATGAACTTGTCATATTATCACATATTTTTATATAAAAAAGTATTCGCAATAAAATGAAGTTGTTTGAGAGATCTATTTTTTTCCATCCAAGAAATATTTTGTTTCCAAGAATATTAATATTTACCGCTTTTAAAATAAATATTATTGCTTCAGTCAAAATAAGCAAAGCTGTGTTTGTTTTATAATCAAAATTATTCGTTAAGTGTCATGCGTGCTTTTTTCAAAATGTTGATACGTTGAATACATTAATATTTATTAGGTTTATGATATATGCTTATGGTGTACACTTGCAAACTAAATATACAAAATGATTTTTACGATAATTCTAATACCTTCAGCAAGTGTAATTATAACTAACGATTGGGAAATGTCAAAAGTATTATTTTGTGAGTAAAAAAAAACATCACTTTTACTAAGCGTGATAGAAACTATGGTTAATATGTTTTCAAAATACGATAACTGTTACGTGGTAATAAAATACTCAACTAATGGTAGGATTATAGACTTTTGAATTAAATAAATTATTTGTTTTTAATTAAAAATCTGTTTCTAGCTTCCTATTAAAAGACAATACAATTTAAATACTTTATGTACTTAATAAAATAAGCGGACATAATAATTTATTTCACAATAAAGAAAAAAAAAACGAAATGCAGTAGTTGTGGAAAATTAAATTCTGCATAACAAACTGAAAGATTAAAAGCTGTGTTTGATGATATAAAAAGCTTGTTTGACTACATACAAAATGATGCAATTGAATCATAAATCACATTTAAAATAATTTTAAAAATATATAGTCACGAAAATATGTAAGGATAAATTAATATATTTACGTAAAAAACAATGAGTCGGTCAGAACAGATACAAAATTAATGCAATTGTACAAATAATGTGTTTTAAAAGGAAAAAAAATGTGTGTAATCGTGTAAAAAAATAGCATTTTCAGAGTAAGCAAATAACTATCATAAATATATAAGAGGGTCACTTTATATTAATAACTCATCGTCACAAGTTATATTTTAAGTGGTAAGATTCGTTAATTATGCATCTAAAAATTATGGCCAAATTTTTTCCAATCTCTTACTCTGAAAACGCTTTTCTATGTAAAAAATGTAGTTGTGGGTAAATTTTTCATTTACACCTGCTTTATAAAAAGGTGGACAAATACACAGTATAAAACGAACATGCAATTTTCGTTTTAATTTCAAATTGAAAAGCAGGTGCGTCCATTTTTGAATGAAAATTTTCATCTAATCACGAAATCCGATTGCAAACTTCGGAACGCCCTTAAAGAACTTTTCAATCAATTTCTGTCAGCAGCGAACGGAACAAATGGCATTATTTTGAAACTTCTTCCAGATAATATTACTTTTCAACAAAATTGAATTTCACAATTTACTCTGCTCACAGAGGTGTGACTATCTATTGACTCTTGTTGATTCAAATGTACTTTATCAAACGAAATATTGTTATCGTTCTACGGTGTAAGATTATCTGTGTAAATATTTATTCCAAATATTGGATTTAGTGAATAGAATAAGTATAAAATATAACTTATTTTCAGACATATTTAACAAAGTAAAGAATGCGATTCTTGACAGGTCGGAGCATATCAAAATTCAATCATAATATCAACATGCATACATACAATAAAAAAAATATAATCGAGTTTATTTGAAACAACGATTTTTTTTAAAATCTCCAGTTATATTATGATGAAAATATCTAAATAAGATTGAAATATATACTTATGTTACTCACCAAATTTTATAAATAGAAAATAGTTGAAATGTTATTGGACATGTTTGTGTAAGTAAAATTTATTATTTGAAATAACATTTTTAATGAAATCATATAATATTAAAAAAAAATTAACAATTTTTTTAACGTCATGAAATAAAAAATATTTTTTAAGCATTGACAAAAATAGTGATTAAATATTTATACTAAATTAACTACTTATGAAATAAATAAATATAGGGTAAAAATTTTGACAATTCATTTAAATACTCACCTTGATTCGAAGTGTAAATTTTTTTCTGTTTCTTTGATGACATTTGGATTGATTGTTGGGTTAATATGTGGGTAAATAGAATTATACTGTTGGAAGTAGGCAATTATTGTGATGGCTACTTACTTTGGCCTGTGCACGTTTGGGGGCAGCTGCAGCTCACACCTTTGTCTCAGGATGCCTTCCCACAGCTGGACTCCGACGATGCCGAATATGAAGAAAACGAAGAAACACAGCAGCAGAACGTTACCCAACATCGGCAACGTGTCCAGTAATAGCATCACCAATATTCGCATACCTGAAAGGGGTGAAATTGGATTTTAACGTTTTTAAAAATATACCATCCACTCAAATATTACTTTCAAAATAAGTGGAAAAAAGAAAATTTACTGAAAAATCCTGTGTCAATTTATTCGACTTGGTAGAACTCCATAATAACACAGTGAAAAAACAGAAAAGTATTTATGTAAAAAGTATTTACATACATATGTACTATAATGTCGATAGCTATTTATGTATTATACTTTTTGCTATTTTATCACCGTGTTATCCTGTGCCAACCCGCTAAGAAATAGCCGATGACGCCAGATATGTATACCACCACGCAGAAAACATATAGGTAAATGATATGCCAATTTGATTTGTTTTGAAACAAATTATAAGTTTTATTTTACTACCCCATATTAATAAGTCGTCATTGTGTTTATATTCACAAAAATAATGTTCCGAAAACTTTCTATCGTCTATCAAAGACTTCATCTTTGGATTCAACAAGCCCGACAAATGTAAAAGATTTAAAATATAGTCAAACAAACGAGCCTTTAATATTATTTGCACAAAACTCGAATGACATATAAAACATTACATGAAAGAATTCAAACATTTATTAAACGTAGAATAACTCCATTAATTCATTTAGTAATTATCACGTCTTCGGCCAAACAAAATAATTACTCTGAAATATTTATCTCCGTTCATCAAACACAATCAGGTTTTCCAGTGAATAAATTAGCTACGCAAAGTCTCCATTGATTTAATCAGGCATTGTTTAAAACTTTACATTCCATTCAGACAGACGTTATAATCAAAACTTTTCCGCGGGCTTAAATCTCCTGATTTTCTTAGAAGCTTTTCACTGAGGTAGACAAAGGCTCTTGCAGATATATATTTTTACTTTTCGTCACTCAGCACAAGTGTTATAAACAAATTACGTTTGATTCACTAGGTGGTCAGTTAAATGTTTCTATGAAATATTTATATTCAGTATTTCTATTCTTGTCAGTTCAAGTACATCCGTGCACTTGAAATGCCCGAAGATGGCGAAAGGCTAAACCCGGGTCGTTAGCGACAAAACTCACGAAAAGATAAAAATTCAAACAATTCAAAATTGATATTGAAATTCCAACAAGCACCCTCAGTCGAAATCCTTAATTATTTCTATTCAATATCTCAAACTGTTAATTACATATTTTTTAAAAATTTAATGGCACTTTTTTAAAATTCTATTATTTATATATAAAAAAATACATAACTTTACTTTATAATGGATTAAAAGAATAACGAGAAATACAATTTCCCTAAAATTCGTCAACTAAAGTTCTTTAAGTTTAAGGCATATGTAAGCTTATAAGTAATTACGTCAAATGTAACAAATTTGCAAGATAGTGTTTTCGAAAGAATAAATATTATATTTTTGATAGTTTGTATTGTCCCTAATATGAAACATGCGTGAAAAAGAAAGTAGCTTTACCTCGTTAAAATGCATAAAGAGTTCAGACGACAACTATTTTTTATCTAATAATTTCAATTTTGAATATTTTTTTCAGATTGAAAAAGCAATTATCTTATACTTTATGATTTATGAAAAAATAAATAAGTTATCATCAAAATTTTTAGTCCTAAGCAAGGCTGGTATTAAAACTGATAATTGCGGTTCTTTCATTGCAGTACTCAAAGTATCTTTGCTTATGATGCTCGGAAAAAAAGGTCAAAATGAATAAAGGACTGCCGCTTGAAATAAACTAGGGAAAGTAAATACGGCCTCCTGGCGGGTAACGGAAGTACGCTTTGTGTGCCGTAACTTGTTGAGCGAACTGTTGCTACCAGCCTTTACAATAACCGGGAACTTTCCGAAAGCACCTTGTTATGCTAAACTTAATATGTCCTTACATTTACCTATGCGGGCTTAAAGCTCCCGCGAAAACACTGTTCTCGTAATCAGAGGTGTTTTAAAACAAAAGTTTTCTTTGTGTTATAGTTGATAGTGAGTTCGGTGGTTGTCGTGGCTTATTGTGTACGTTTCGACGTAAAATGTTCATAAAGTACGAGTTTATGACTGCGAAATGTACGTAAATTATTTATTCGGCTGTATAAATACGAGTACGTATGTCTTAAGTTTTAGGAAAAACTAATATTCAGAATTATCCTTATTTGGAAAAAAGATAAACAGATCAAAGAATTATTATTTTTGTAGTAATTATAGGTTGGAAAATCAGTTTAAAAGAAAGTTTTGTCTAGCGTTAACACAAGTATTCAAAAGAAAGCTGTCAAATAGTAATGTTATATTTTTATACATCTTAAGAAATGGTTGATAAATTTCAATCTTTAATTTTAATATAAAGGCTTGGTGGTCGAAATAATTAAGGGTAACGTTTGAAGTATCCAAATAATATTAAATTGAAATATTGTGTCTGTTACACGGTACTTTTGATTTTTAGATTCAACGTGAAGTAGGTCTACTACCACCTAGAGTCTAGGATACTTGCTGGAGGAAAATATAAAACACAAATATAAAAAGTGTCTCCGGCACACATTAGTTTTACCCAAAGGTCCTCATTCCATTCAGAAAGCGTTCAGCCTGCAACCCTTCCATATTTCTGACACCCAAAAGACAACCTCCACCCTGCCTGTGGCCTGCACCGGAGTCTCGATCCTTTCTAAATTCATTGTACTCACTACCAAAATAATCACGACTGAAAACACTGCTATTTAGCCATGTTTCCGTTAACGCTATGACATCATAGCCGTCAACCAAAACACCGCCAAAAAACTCCTCACACTTTGTCTTCATGCCGCGAACATTCTGGTAGTAAAATGATAGTTTTTTTTTAAGTTTTGCGTCAAATTGAAGGTAGATGTGGCGTTTCCATTTTTGCCACCCATTGTTTGATATATGAGTGACGTGGCCAATTTTCGCCTTTAAAATAAGTCCCGATATATTTGAAGGAATCCCAACTTTAAATGACGCGTAGTCACCCTTCGATTTTAATTTAATGACTGTGAACGGGGTGGGGTGGCTTGAAGTTTATTTAAATACACTAAAAAATCTTCGCTCGTTGTTTCTGGATGGAAGGGATGAAAGTGGTAGTGATTGACACCACCGGTATCATCCCTTAGATTACCCAGACTTCCTCGAATGCCCACACGCCGTTTTCTTTGGACTGTAGTCCAGTTTTCCACCAGCTTGGGGGTTACTTCTACATACAGCAGAGATAGGCGGCGTTACATCCTGCTGCATCTTAGAAGGTTTCGTTGTTTTGGTTGTTTTAGTAGCATCGAGTGTATTTCGTCGCTTTGTCTGCGCTCGAGTTTCAATAGGATGACTTAAAGGTTCTGGCAAATGAAATTATTTGCGGCGTTGCTGTCACTGTGGGCGTAATTTTCTTTTGGTAAAATTATGGAGCACGGACTTTCTTCAGCGGTTGATGCACAAACATTTAATTCACTAATTTTGTATTTATCAGTGATCAACTTGTCGATATTTTCTATTTTTTTAAAACAATTTTTGATCAGTTCATTCTGATCTAGTATAATTTTAATCAAGCTCTCCATGTCTGACATGTAAGAAAAATTTGGTACTTGAAAAACTAAAATAATAAAATTAGCTACATGACTAATCTAAAATATTAAATACTGAATTTAGTTGGTGGAATTTTGGTATACAATGGTGTGCAAAAAATAAGATTTCCATTATAAATATAATAAATTAGTATGGAAGGTAAAATAATATTCGGCGCCTATGAAATTAAAACAACGAATGATACATAGTTTATTTTTAATAGGGTGAAATTTTAAAGCAATAACGATTTATATTTGGGTGTAAAAGTTGGTTGCGTATTATTAAGTGTATATAGCCGTTGTTTTTCGGTCGCATTCCATAAAGATAGTGAGGATTAGATTCAAAATATTTCGATACAAGCGATTAAAGATGAAAAATGCTCGATAAAAAACTTATATTGATATTTTGAGGAGTATAATAAAAACAAAAAAAAAAATGATTAATAATGAAAAAGAAAAATAAAACACGTTTATTCCCACTAAGTAAAAACCCAGATTAGCTTTCACTTCAAGAATACATCAAATCAATTTGTCACATTCAATAACTTATTATTACCATATATAATTAAGCTGGTGGAACAGAGAAGAAGATGTATTGTGTACCCTGTCTAAACGGTATATATACATGATCTAATTCACGTTTAAAACTTAGTTCTGACGAGGACCTAAAGCTATCAACAAAAACATAAAATAATTTCTGTAAAATTAAAATACGTTGCTATTTTTCCCAACGTATTATAATGGAGTTCTACCAAGTAAATGCCAACTCATATTTTTTTTTAGTAATACATACTATCAAACAAGAAAACTGTTAATTAAAGCGACTACTAATTTTCACGATAACTCACTATTACATTTCATAGTTATTTAGGAAAATAAGTAAGTACTTACTCAGAAATAAAATTCATTTTACATGATCTTCTTACAAGGCTTGCGACCAAACCTTACCACCAGCCATATGAGCTATACAGAAACTTAGAATAGACCTCGACTTTCAACATGGGTGGGTTTTGAAGTTTGATATGTAATGTGACATCTGCTGATGTGGGTAAAGGTTTAATCTCCCTAGAGAGCTTTCGAAAACTTAATATTCTGCCCAAGGATCATCAAAAGATAAATCAGGTACTTACTGAATCGATTCGAATCGATAAAGGAGAATTGAACCGAAAACATATCAATTGAGAACTTTAATACTGTAAAACTCCCTAAGACGAGATAAGAGGGTTTTAGGATGTGAGGTTAATAGACTTGATGATCGGTATATGCGTAAAATAGTCAACTTCTTAGAATTTGTTGATATTATATCAAAATGGTATTGGATCTCAATTTAAATTTAAATGATAATAAACAACACATTCGTTAATTCGTGATAAAATCACATACTGTTACTGCGAAATCTAAGCGATTAGCACTCTAGAATGTTTGCGAGACTATTTTAAGCAGAAAGTACCCATTCACTAATTGAGATATCCGACTGAAGATGCTTGATGGAATTTCAATATAAAATTTTAATCGTTTAAGTATTGTACTTAAATGGCATCATTCTTATCGTACTCGTACCGTACTCGCTATCAGTATGATGTGATTTTAATAAAATTTAATCACAAAATCTTCATTAAAATAATAATAAAAAAAATACTTTTGTACATTGAATTTATTTAGATCCTGATATCCTGAATAAATTCAATGTGGAATAAGTACTAAAAGTGTTTTCTTATTTTTATTTTAATGCCATTCCACCTGGAAAGTGATTTACAATCTTTATTTTAAATTACATTCAAGATTATGCACATCGCTACGTCACCGCATAAGAGGTTTGTTGCAGTGCATCAAGATTTTCACATATGGTATTTGTATACCCACAGTGTTCAGTAGAGAGCTTCAAATAATTGCTTTTATATTTTGTAGTCTCTTTTTGAATCTCAAATATCTTCAAAATAATATATGCATGTACAGTTATGATGGTGAATAAATGATTTAATTTAATAATAAATAAGAGCAGACGTTTAGTAGCATAATTAAATAACACAATTTTAGTTATTTATAAGCATGAGTAGATTAAGACTCGCCTACAATCATTTTTTGTGTTTCCTTTGTTTGTAAGAATCGATATGGTCTCCTTGTAATTCTTTCTGAATTTTTGTAACAATATCAATGTTTCTTTGTATATCTTATCGCCATTTACTAAACCGGTCCTGATACAATAAATTGTATATGGAATAAGTACTAAAAATGTGCTATTATTTTTATTTATTTGAGACTTATTTGATGTTTGAAATCTCAAAGTAAAGTATACCGACAGTAAAATATTATCATATGAACATGTTTATCGAAGCAATAACTGAGAATTCTTTCAATCAAAGTGTCGAGTGCTGTTTTTTATTGGATTCGTATTAATTTCTTCATCATAAATATCACATAACATATTAGTGGCACTAGCTACAGTGTGAATGCGAAGAAAGGTCAAAGTGAAGAAAGCTGGAGACTCTATTCATGTAATCAATGTCTATACTTGACGCTACTTCTGACATCTAAGGAGGAGGCGTATATTAATAAGAAATTTATGACACGGGAAATGAAGCTTCGCGAAAGAGAATTTATTAAATCTATTCAATACGCTACGGAGAGCTCAATCATTCTTCTATGTATGAGTTATATTTTCACTATTTATTTTTTGTCGTCGGAGCAAATGTGGGAAACAATATTTTGAACGAACAGTCAACCCTCATATCGTAAATATGTAATATCATACATTTACATGTGCAGTCAAAAAATATTTATAAGTAGCTGTACGACCCTTAACTTTTGATTAAGTTTGTCATAAAATAATCCCTATCTAGGTTCTGCAGGAGTGTTGACTGTAATTAACTTTTCAAAGACAAAAAGAGATTTAATTGATGATTCATACAAGACTCAGAGAGTTTACATGAATGTACAAATACCAATTTACTTTAGAATCAAACAAGCGTTATTTGTATTAGGAACGATATGGACATAAGATAATTTATTTTGTGGTTTACTCTGGCTGGTTGGTATTTAGAAAACAGTCACATATATATTACACAATTGAAAGAATTGACGAACATTTTTTTTTGAAAAATCTAAATTAAATATTTTAGCTACGAAATTACTTACTAGGTATCCGGTTGATTGCTCTCAGCGGCCTTAAAACTCTGATAGTTCTAATTGCGGACAAGTTCATATTCTCGACGTGTAAACAGTACTCCAGAGCTCTGTAATTAAAAATAATAATCAATATTGTGGAATGAAACATTAAATACATACCTAAAACATTGATGTGCTGGTGTCGTTTGAGGCTGAATCTAAATCATCAAAGATATTTAAAAAAAAAGCTTACATTAAGAAAATATTCACGATCGTGTTGTTTATTTAACCATTTGTAGTGCTCAATATATTATTTTTTCCTTCCAGCAATTTCTCAATAGATTGATATCATAGGGTTCCCGTATTTATTAGCATGGTTAAACAAAATACCGTAAAATTATACCACATTATAACATGTTACAAACTTAAACTTAGGCACACAATCCAATAAATACGGTTTAGAAAAAGGATAATTTAAAATTAGTAAAATAGTTTTCCAACGATGTTTTACAAAGTCGGGAAGGACTCGATATATGGGTTCTAATAGTTAAATATAATGTATTTCTACTAGGAATTGACGGTTAACATTTAACAATTGTATTGTTATAGATTTTGGTGATTGATTTTCAAAGATAATGCATATATTTTTTACCCAGCCAAAACGATGAAGAAATCCAGCCTGTTCCACGAGTCTGCGAGGTAGGTCGATTTCCCGTAGACTCCCATCGCAACCATTTTGATGGTCATTTCCAGGGAGAAGAAAGCGAAGATGAAATCGTCGAACATCTGTAGGATAATGAGAGAGTGTTAAAAAAAGATTTCTTTCGAAAAATAAAATTCTAGCACCATAGTGGCAATTTTTTTTATACATTTCGGAAATTCCAATCTCTGCTTGCTACTGATAAAAAGTTGAAGTCTCCAAAAAGGCGGAATAGTTATTTATATACATGGCACTTTGAGCGGATGATTTTTTATTATTATACATAAGAAAACTTATTTAGCATTCAATTTTATTGCCAATACGACACTGGCAGATATTTTCTAAGGCCGCAATTCAGTTAATAAAAGGACCAAGTAAGCAAATGGATAGGGAGGAAAGCACAAACATCAAATTAAATAAGGTTAAACTTAAAACCTAAAATAACCTTGCCCACTTATGAACATTTAACCAAATGATTAGTTTTTACCGTAAACAGTTTAGTTTACCTGGTAGACAACAAGCAAAACATCCATGGAGAAGAAGTTCTTAGATATTTAGAAGGCTTTTTGCTAGTTATTTAAATTTATAAAAGTTTATCTAAGTAGAAAAAACCTAACATATGTATACTTATGTATATTTCACGATAAATTCATATTTTTGTTTTTATTTCTTTCGTATTTGCAAGACAAAATAAGGAATTTTTTAAATGAAAATGCCTCCATACCTGAAGGATTTTGCATCGGTTGGTGACGCACTGGTCATCCACGCAGGGCTGGTACATCCCGAGGGTGACGCAGTTCAGTAGGATCACAAGCATGGAGACTCTCTCGAACCACGTGCATATATCAAATTACAGTTAAGGAAATATTTTCAGGGTGGGAAAGAAACATTATTTACCAGATGAAAAAACATAAGACATATATACAGTGTTGTTTAATGAAAAAACTGTTTTATTCTCATTATTGTGGTAAATAAAATAAGTAAATGTATATTTTTAAAGATAAGTAGATGCGATGTAAATAAAATAAACCTAACACAAATTATAGACTTATTGTTCTGGGAAGACACATGATTATAAATAGTGGTAAATGGTTAATGGTTAATTAACAGCAATCATGATTACCTAAGTGTATCTAGTGTATAAGAGTCATTTGAATCTTCATCTTGAACTTTGTTTCCCCATTGAATATGGCCGATGGTTTTATCCAATTGAGTGCCAAGCCGTTATTAGTATGAACAAGTTGAATTAGACCTCTGGTCAACTTCTCTAATCACTTGATACAAGTAAAACTGACACTGAGAATGTTGTTGCCGATTTTTTTTGTATAACTGAAATCTATTCTTTATGAGACGATTTTAAGCTAGCACCATAACACATACATCTAAAGTAGATTGATGATCTTTGTACCAAACTGATTTCAGTGGCTGAGCTCACTCCAATGTATATTATTATTTTCAAGCATCAGGGTTCAAAATCAATCCCGTGCAAATCTGCTCAGACCATGAATTTGAGGGTTAAATTTCTTTTTCTATGTCGATAGCGTTGTGAATGGCGGCCATGAAACATTGGCTGCATATACACAACGGGTGGTGGTGGAAAAAACCAACTTGATGATGTTGACTTCAGTCCGCTAAAAACCTTTGTCAATAAATTAATTGTAAAACGACTATTTAATTCTGAAACACACTTTTCTGCATAGCCATGACATATTACAACATCGCTCGTATTGCGTGATGTTCCACACAATTCCCCTATAACCCAACTTAACCGTGAACGTGAGGGTGAAACCTTTTACCTGTTGCCAAGAACAGTTTGCTCGGATCATATATGACCCCTCACGCAGAATGAGGGTATTAAATGATGAACGCTCTTGCGCGAGTTACTACATTAATAATACACACTCTACGGCGGTTTTTAGACGTCCACGGTTTTGATGTACTCGTGGAATTTTTCACAGCGCTCAAATAAAAAGAGAAAAATTTTATACAGTTATATGCCACTCCGAATTTTGTGACTGCCGTAGTCGGCAAAGTATTTTTATCCCAAGACAATGCTTAAACGTAATAAGTAAATATACTTTCAATGGATTCGGCGGTCACTTTGCAGGGGATGATATTACTGTAAAATTTAATTATTATTCCACGTATTGTGCACCATATTTTGCTTCTTTGAGAAGCATCTTCAGATTGAATTTCGTTAATTGAACACAATATTACAACCATTTCCGCATAATATTCTGATAAAGATCAGGGCCGGTTGCGCTCATCGCGAGAATTAAGAGCTGGCGCAAAAAATGTGTATTTTTTATAACCTAACTTTTCACCAAGGATCGACAGTCGTTTCTTTTAAGATCTATATCCATGTTTAATTAACGTGCACTTAAATTGATTCGCTGTTAAAATTTACATAGAATCACAAACAAGATAATTGAAACTATTTTTGACTTTAGGCATATCGGTGAAATACATACATTGCAATCATGAAATAGTATAGCTAAAATTTTTCTGGGCAGCAAAATATAAAACAAGAAATTAAATTGTTGATATGAAAGTATAATCAATAAAAAAATATGAAAAGTTATGCTAGGCCCTGCCATAGCGAGAAGTCACGTTTGATGTACTGAAATGAATCTAAAATATCTCAATAAGAAACGGACGCTTTCATTGTTTACATAGTGTACCCATATAAAAGTAGTATGGGAACCCTTTTCTGTAAAAAAATACGGAACCATCATAACTGGGTTGAAGCATTCTCTCTTTTTTTTAAAAATGGCAAACACAAAGACCTGTCATCGTGCAAACAACGCAAAATATTTTACAACAGTTTTTTTTCCATTTTTTTTTGTCGAGGCAGGAGTTTTTGAAAATATTTGATGCCCAGAGGCGCTCTTTATGATTGGAAAGTAGGATTGTTTTTTCTTCCTTGTGCCTGCAAACATATGGGAAAATTAAATATGAGAAAATGTGTTATATTTCTAAAGAAAATATTTAGATAAATTTTAAGATAGATTTTATAGAATTTAACAGGTTCAGTTGCATTGACAGATCAATTTAGTAATAAAAGAAGGAAAAAAATCGTCTTGCTTAGAGAAAGCATTAATTTTTTTTTTAAAAAGCAATCTTTCCGAAACATTGAAAAAAATATGAGGGGTGGAAACGGAAGTCTACAGCTTCAAGTGCCAAGTTTTTGACTGAATCCTGATCTAAGATATGTATGAATATTTTATACTCGCACTGGTTAAAAACTTTTCCAGCCATCCAATGCCCAAAACCTATTAAATAGCAGCGTTATTATGATAACATAAAAACAGTTTAATTTGACGGGTAAAGACTTAAAGGGGTTTTCTGAAACATTTGATCTGAAACATGTGAAACTATGTGATCATTTGGGTGTGTATTTTATGCAAAGTATGCAGACAAACATTTTATTAGATTTAGATTTAAAAGAGTTTGGTCTACCAAGTATACAAACAGGTGTAGATACGTCGCATGAAATGAGTGAAACAGTCACCGAGAAATGGCCTCCATTTTGAACTAACCATGAAACACATAATGTTCATTTCCCTCGAGTATGGATAAAAATATGCAAAATTTCACGAGGGTCTAATAATTAGCAGTGTCTGGCTAAAGATACAAAATATTGATTACTTGTATGGTCTAAAAACGGTGTAAAAGAATTATATTTGTAAAATATAACAACCTTCACTTTTTCAACTATTACTCAATTATTTATGTTTATATAATGTCCGCAATGAGTTTATTTAGACTTAATCAGATTTTTTCAAAACAATTGAGTATATCATATTAGAAGTTCGGGAATTTTTTAAATGAAGTTGGAATTATTGTAAATTTGGACGAGAAAAAAATAGTTTATCAAAATTTTTTTGAATTTTCGCCAAATGTTTCAAAAAGACTTAGTTTTTTTCAATGAATCATGGATCTCGTTTGAAGGCATGGATAACTGTTAAAGATTATCTGATTTGCGTAACGAGAAAAAATAGTTTATCAATAATTTGTCTAAGCCATTTTCTCATATCTCCTTTACTCTAAAAGTAAAGATTACGTTTATAAGTAACTACCTACCAACTTTTATAGAATAAATTATGTTGAAACAAGCGCAATTATACGTATTTTGCTGAATTAAAAGTGAGCATGTAAAATAGTTGAAGGTTTAGTTAAAAGTGTCATTATAGCTATAATTATTATAGCGTAGACATAATTTTAAATGTATATAAAACAATCTATGCTTTGAAAGCGTCATAAACCAAAGCTCAGTTCAGCAGACATTACAAAAATGAAAGCTCCCCGACTTGTCGCAATATTCACGTTGTTCAAAGTTAATTAATGAAATGTTTACGTAAGTAATTTGAACTTGAAGCTCTCAGAAATGGACAAGAAGTTTGCTTTCACTTACTCACTACTGGGTCCCCAGACAAGATGTTTTTGGAATGGAATTCATATCATAACTAGTAATATAAGAAAAACAAGAAAATTTAATTAGAAAGCTTTCATGAAATCGTTATAAAAGAAAAGATTTATTATTTGCATTTTTTGCAACACAAATGGCAAACGTATTTTAATTATTTCCGTCAGTGATGTGGTAATTATTCCCTTATAATATTTTTTCTCAATAAATATTAATTGAATAGACAATCAATATTTTCAGGTATTCGAAAAAGTTGTTTTCAGCGATTCAAAATAACGTTCGTATTTTTATCCGTTTAAAATTTGTGGTACCTATAGCAATTTAATTTTAAATAGAATGTTGAGGATCTGAATTTTGCCCACCACTGTAAAACTTAATTTTTACCCTAGAAAAAGTTTTACAGAAAAAAGTAGAATTAACTTGAAATTATAAGTTTTTGTCAAAAACAAAGTGAAAAAAATAACAGGCACATTTATTATTTTAAAATAATTTCAACTATTCCATGTACTGTGCGACTATTAGTGACATATGTTTCACCTCTTTCGAAATGAACTTGTAAAAGCGCAACCGTCCGATAGTAAGTCTGACGATGCCTTAGAAATAGGCAAAACACGAGTAAATAATAGTCCCAATACGAGGAATAATCTAATTGATTGTAAATTTTATATCAAAACGAACATTATTTAACAAAACTACCGCCGAATCCATCGGAAAAAAACATATTTAATAGTATATTGTTTTATTGTGAACAAATAATTATTCTTTAGATAAATATTACCATCATAAAAAGGTATAATATTTTGAATCGAATTGAATTCCTTCAAGCTCAAATTTAAAGAAACTAAAATATAAAAGAATCATTTTTATAGCATGTCGTTTCATTTGACGATAATCATTTGCCGAGAAAAACTTGAGAATACGATTAAAAAAATACAACAGTTAAAATAAAATGAAAGTTAAGCGTGCGCCAAAAGCTTACGGTAAAATAGGCATTAAACTTTTGAAGGAAACCCTCGACATTTTGACGTCGTTGTAACTTATTCAGATGGGCACAAAAATACGAAAATCAACCTACATAACAGCACAAATATGTGTGTAGCACAGTAGTACTAAATTGTTGAGTAGCTATATTAAGACCTGTGAAAAATATATTGTATTTATTAAAATAAAAAGGAAATATTTGAAAGTATAAATTCTTGTTTTATTTGGAAGTCAAATCTATTCTGTACTGCTGTAATTTATTTTATTTAATAGTATTACGTAGTCATTTATAAAAAAACAGACCATATAATATCGGTTCTTTATGTTTTTCTGATTGATGGTAAAATATCAATGATTTGGTCGGCATTGACTTGTTATAATACAGAAGAGCTTAAAAAATATATTTGGCATTACAGCTTATGCCAGTGCGCCAAATATTTTTAATTATTAAAGTCATACGAGTTAAGCTCGATGATATTTTTTTATGAATTAGTCGAGAACAACTCGACGAAAAATGATGTACACCATGTCCATGATCTCTTTTCCAATTGAAAAAATCTGACCTTGAACTTGAAACCGGGCCCACCTGATTACTTGGGCAAAGTTCTTGCCACTAGACCACAGGGATTGATAAAAATGTCATTATAATAAGGTAACCAACAGTTCAAGTTCGCACGACGCTTGAAGTAAAAGTGTCATAGAATTTACACCGGTAATCTAAGCCTTGTCATCTTAAAAGGTGGTCATTATTTACTTGTCTGTACTGTACAAACAATAAAAGTATTTTTTTTTCTTAAGGTGTTTAATTGCTCTTTAATGTGAGCATGCAAAGAGAAATATAATTGTATTAAAACAAGGATAAGTACGGTATAATCTACGCATAAATACAGTTTTGGTAAATGCACGTCGAAGAGATTATTATATAATGCAATGGACAATTTAACAAGTAACTTTCTTAGATTTTGGAATTGAGTTTCTGACGAGGAAAAATATCGCACACTGCCATGATTAAATCAATGAAAAAATTGTCACGAGAATCAAGCCTGAATTAATAACTCGACTACAAATAAAAATAGTATAACACACCGTTCGTTTTACGCTTTTAATCGTAATATTTGTGTATTGGTTTTTTTTAAAGCTTAATTCTTAATTTAAAAAAATGTATAAGAAGAATATTGTCCGTTGAATCAATATTTGTTGGTCTTACAAATGGACAAGAGTTTGAGCGATGTCGTGCGTCACAATTCAAATAATAAAAATAGCTATGAGATTGCGGCAATAGACCAAATAAGTTGGTTTCATGTTGATAAATTGCACCACAATCCGTCTTCTGTGCCTTAATAGTTTGCGCTGTGTGTAGTCTTATCAAAACAGTCGCGACTTAGGCGCCAATAATACTAACGCGGAACATAAAAAAACAGTAATTTACTAGAGTAGATTTGTGTAAAAAAATGATAATTTATTGTAAAACATCCCGCTCAACGTTGGGAAATATCTTGGTTCTTGTTTAAATTATATCTTTTGGATGTGTTCCAAAATAAACTTTTAAATTTTAGTCTTATCCTAGCATATATATTCTGTTAAGGCGGCTTTCATGTAATATGTACAAAGATAATGATGTAACATATTGTTCCCGCATGTGCCATCACCGACTTTCTTTGCCTTTCATCCTACTTGGTTGTGCGGTCAAGGGTAAGATTGGAAATATTGAAACTTTTAGACATAACATTTTCAAACGATGTATGAATTGAGCTACGAATGAAAATATTTGTGATGCTTTCATTCTTACCCAACCACCACAATCTCTTTGCCCTAGTAGAAGAAAAAGCGATAATTCAAGTCCTAGCTACATAAATTACTCCATTCTTGGATCTCGTTTCACAACTTTATTGAGATACCTAATTGCTCCGGGATTGCATTGTTGAGTAGTAGAGACTCCAATTACTCGAGTAACGAATAGTATTTTTTTAAATACTCGAGTAGTTTCAGATGTACCAAAAATATATTTTTCATTCAAATTAGTGTTAGTACATGATATATAAATAAATAAGCTTATTTAATTTAATTGACATATATTTAAATTTATATCCATTGGGCGGCAAATGAAAAGATTATTGTTCAATATTTTATTTTGTTTTTTGTCATCATAAACTTTTCATTGATAAGATAAGTCAGCAGGACCCAAAGCAAAAGTAACATAACAAATTTTCACATAGCACAGTCAAGCGAAAAATAATTTAAAAAATATATATATTATCTGGCAGTAAAATCCATGCGTAAGCAACGGTAAAACATTATATAGATATTTTAAGTAAATAAAATTTGAAAATAAATATTCATTTAAACATAACGAGTATTACTCGAGTATTTTTCAAAATACTCGAGGATCGAGTACTTGAAATATAGAGTATTGAGTATTCTATACACGAATTGGAGTCTCTATTGAGTACTCAACGTCGTTGGTTTTGGCTACAGTGCTCATAGGCTCGAGTCCCAGTACGGTCAGTTTCAGATGTATGTTCGAATAAATAGATGTCTCAAATTCTTACCAAGGAGAAAATTGGGCTAAGCAGTAGTGGTTAATTATCCACTAGTCCTGTCTTATCATTATACTTCAATTCATACTCGATTAAAAAAGAATAGTTGAGCAACTGAGTTACTAGCTGTTTTCTTAGAAAAGCTTCTGGTGAGATAAGGTCAATTTAGAGTCTACACTGGAAGCAAACATGGCTGAAAAAATCTCCACTGTTTTTAAACATTGAAAAAATCTTTGAAATTAACATGTATTAATAAAATAAAGCCTCAGGTGTGCGTTATATTTATAGCAGAAAAATATGTAAAGTTAACGAAGAATAATCTCAACAACACACATTGCTTGTGGATTCGTTCAATAATGTACACAAAACTTTAAGGTATTCACTGTCTTCGTAATAAATCTCGTTCAAAATAATTTATATCCTCTGAGAAATTTTGAAGTCAAAGTAAATTTACTTTACAATCTAAATACGTACACAGTTAAAATACACGATTTCCATATATATAGCGATAAATTCTCCCAAATCAGACAAATTCCCATTTGGCAGAATCATGCAGACGATTTTAATGATGTATATACACTTAACAACATGGCGAAATCTCCAAACATAAATGCGCAAGAGATAGAATGCTCGAGATATCGAAGGAGCATAAATTTTCAATATTGGCAATACTCAAAGGAATACACCATTTACTATTTCCTTTAAATCCCCAGCAGCGAATTCAAACTGGATAAACTTATCGTTTGGCAGATATTTCCATCCCCCACATCCTTTCATGCTTTCAAAAAGGGTTGTTTTCGGAAATTCGTTTGCGAGATGCTACACTCTATTCTTTGACTTGGAAGTTTTCAGCCAGGTGATTTTAACACCAGGCGCTTGTAGAACTGTTCAATATTTTGTCTATGAATATCATCACTGAAATTTGGGAGTCAACTTAAAGTTTTTTTTATCCGTTTATTATTTTTAGTATACACCGTGTAAAGGTTATCATTCGAAGTTTTACAAACATTGCCAAATTTACAATGTATGTAAATCACCGAAACCTGTAATTACTTTTTGGGATATTATTCAAAAAATATATATCACGGTATAATAACAGTACATATGTATGAATTCAAATTAAATAACGAGTCCGTTATCAATGTCAAGAAAAGAAACGAATTTACTCATCATCGTTTTGGCCCAATACAGAGCTGCACGAGATTGATCTTTTCATCATCCACCACAGTGATTAATGAAAAGGAAAAGTTACAAGCAGTTTTCGTAGAAAGCTTCCGTTGAGATATATTCCATTCAAATTGAATACGCTTCACATTGGTAGAGATGATGGCTAATTATCAATAGTAAACGAAATAAGGTTTAATTTTTTTTCAAAATCACAAGTCAAATTTATGTGTATATTAAAATTATAAAAATGATATAATTATTCAAAATATTCACTAACCATTCCGAGAAACTGCCTATAAATAACATTCATATCATATACCAATGCATATGACTTCATTTATTGGGAAAAAACAATATCTTTTTAATAAGCCATTTCGGCAATAATGATGGACGATATGTTTTTCATATTCAGTTCCATTTCTTTTGTTTTTACTCTATACAGATGTTAACTTGAATCTGAATTCCATATTTATTCTGCATTCTTGAATTCTGAAAATACGAATTAGTTGAACCATTTTAAATAACAGTGAATTTCAATAATTAGTCTCTAAGCCAAAGGTGGGCGAGTGTAAGTAAGTAAGTGTCATTTTTTGCCAAACCGTATTAAAATTGACGTCCCTTTGTCAATAACTACCAAATATTCATTGTTTTAAATCAAACCACCAATATTTTCTATACATTCTGATTTTAGTTCAACTAGGAATGAGATGGTACTGTGCTCTTGGAGTATGTAATAAAATTCGAAAATAAATTTATCTGCAAACCTTTCGACATCGAAAAATCCATTGATAATAAGAATCTTCTTTTACACTTGTAATTTATTAAGTTTTTCGGCTACCGAGTCATTGCGAACGTTATTATTAAACCAGTTAATCTTTAACGCGTGTCAAATAAATCAACTTTGCACATTGTAGATAAATAATAAAAGTACATTTACGACCTCAAAAGAACAAAATGTTCTACTAGCTTCGTAGTACTAAACTGAAACATAAAGTCATTTAAACAAAAGACGAGCGAATTTCTAGTAAAATTGATGTCGAAAACAAAAGCATTCGATTTTCAAAAGTGATATCTTTATATTTTACAGCGCGCGCGGTACAGTGAGACGACGCACAAAACGCCTTTAAAAAAAGTCTGTTAAGATACACCGAATAATTTCATAAGAGCTCCGGTACATGTAAGTTGCATTATATTTATAGAATAATACAATACACCGGAAATAGTTTGTTGTGTTTTAATAATTAAAATAATTGTCATACTGTTACAGTATGATTGTTTAACTGAAATAATGGCTACGGTTTTAGGCACGACATATTTTTTTAAGGTTTTTTTTAATAAAATACACAATTTAATTCATGATTTACCACTAGACGGAGAAGAATCATAGTTCCACTTTTGATCAGTAACAAACCTTAGCTAAACTTTCAATAATAAATAATCACATAATATATATAAATGATGTTTGCTTATTTTCTTTGTGTGATTATCTAACAACCAGCCTTCGAAAAAACATATAACTCTGAACTTTTTCTTCTAACTACATATGATCATTCCTATTATAAGGCATATGGACTCTTCATATAGATTATATTTACATACTATTTTGTTCTTGTTTGTTTTAACAGCCTGTTAGTTACTCAGATGCTTAACCTCATCTTTTGAAAAAGGGTAGGTGTGGAAGGATGTATCTAGAATATTAGTAAGTTGAAAGCTTAAGTAAAAACTAGTTGTAAGCTTATTTATCTCTTATCTCTCGTTACGCTGCGTTTATAGAATCGGATGAGCGGGGGAGGGATTTCAACGTCGCATACATTTATGCCTTCAAGATAAGATCAATATATCAACTGACAAATAAGTATCGATTAGTAAGAGTAAAAAATATGCTACTGTTATATCGTACATATATATTTTTTCAATCTAGTAAGACCAATTCAAATTTCTCAATCGCCATTTAGGCCGATGTTGTTACTCAAGTCGATTTAATGCTGAAATCGTTCTAAGCATTTTTCTCAAAAGCTTCGCCTCACGACTTGTGTAAACGACTATTGAGGAGTACACAGTAATCCCCGGAAATGGACCGCGACCCGTTGTTGAAAGCATCTAATGCGCAACAGGGAGGTGAGCCCCGACGGTGGTGTAGTAAAAGGCACCCCTCGGGGACCCTTTATGGCCCATTATCTCGCCTTCGCATTTATAACTCGCGTCCTCGCCTGTTATTCTGTCAGTTTGACATACTGCAGGAATTTCGATATTTTTGAGCTGTTCCAATTGTGTGTGACGGCACCGATACTAAAAATATGAAAAAAACAGTAGCATCGAAGTTTGCTGGCTAAAAAGTATTTATTCTACCAAACGACGTCACCGATTATACGATTTTTTTATTAGCTATTTCCACTCCCAACTTGGAGCATATGGACTCCTCACGGAGTTTATCTCAACATATGTTTTTTCTACGAGAAATGCTTGTTGATCAGTTGCTCAACCTCTTTTTTTCAAAGAGAGTGGGGATGGAAATGATACGAGGACTAGTGATTAGCTAATCGCTGTCACTATGCGTCGCTCTTTGGGATCGGAAATGTGGGAAGGGATTTTCAACAACACAAACACCCATGCCTTTGAACAGATTAATCGACTGAAAAAATTCGCTGTTGCCGGGAATCGAGCCCGGGCGGTCCAGCACGCAAGCCAACACCGTTGAAACAGCGCCACCGACCGGAATTATTGATACGATTATAGGTCTCACCCATATTTTTATATATCTGCCAATAGATAATTAAAACATAGCTTATTTTATAAATTTCTATCATAAAAAATAATGTCTTATTCGGTGTAAAGATATCGTTACCTTTTGGTGGCATTTTGGTTAATGTTATCAGGCTTTTGGTGACGCGGTTTAGGTTGCTAGTCTAAAAAAAATAAAAACTTCAACTATTCATTTTTCAGTCGATTAATGGATAGTATTTGATTGTTTACATTGCTTCATGAGCCTTAACTCAATCCAGTAAACGGGAAAAACGAGTAACTTTATAACTTTATTATTTATCATTTGTGGATATTTGTGGACTTTGCATGTTGGTATTATAATATATAAAGTAAGATGTTGACCAAAGTATACCTAAGAATACGGTAAGAAAAATAACAATGTATTTTAGTTCTACATAAACCATTTTATATATTTGTTGATAGCTATTTCGGCCTACGCCTTTGTCAGAACAGAACTGAACTAGTTCTGACGAAGGCGTAAGCCGAAATAGCTATCAACAAATATATAAAATGGTTTATGTAGAACTAAAATACATTGCTATTTTTCTTACCGTATTATAATGGAGTTCTACCAAGTAATAGCCTACTCAATCAATATATACAATGAAATTTTGTAGTTTGAATTGTGAGCAACTTGAATTATAAAAATAATTATTAAAATCTATGTATGACGTCCTTAAATAATAACTAAAATGGATCAATTATAACATACATATATCTAAGAACTGCCCAAACGCGTCTACCTCTAGGATATAAGGTGAGTTATTTTTATTCAACAACTAAGCGAGGCCCTTAAAAGGGTATTGAATCCAAATCTATTTTTTGGAAGGGAAGATAGAAGAAAGATGTTGATCAAATCTTGCTAAACAAATTATTACTCCACAACATTGTTATCAGTAAGTTGTGGTTTGAATTATTTTAGATATGGCGTTGCCATTAAATACTCTTGCATTATATTTTAAGTAAAAACTTTCAGTAAAATTTTATTTTAACGGTACACAAAGTCGTCCAGATAATGCTTTACCGCCATCATTAGCGCCAAAGTTTGCGTTAAGAGGACTTGCGGTCGGGGTAGAGTGGTGGTAGTAAAGTTGATTCTAATCAGATGCCCCTAAAAATATAACATTTCGCTCGGGCTAATCAAATAATGACAACAAACAGAAGGCTGGAATATGATTAAAATTAACACTAAGTCTATTATCAATAATTATTTCAGTATTTTAGTTACATTCATGTTATACTATTTACTAATTGCGATCAATTGATTGCTGGTTATAAATTGCTGGTTTATATTTAATTCGGTTTTAAAACGCTTGGCAGTTAATATACTGCGGGGTGAATAAAGACAAAAACAAGAATTGAACTTGAGCACAACTTTACTTAGTATTCAATTTTTTTTACTGTTTATATATAATTCTATACAATGACTATAATACTATCTCTCGAATAACCAAACCAACTAAATGATTGGCCAAAATTGGAAAAAACGTTTTCAAGCTCGACGCCTGTGCATCCTTACTTTTTGACCCCTTAAAACTTCTCTTTTATTGCACGAAAATTAAATGAAGCCAGGTTTTTTTTAGTTAATAAGTACCGTAAAACGGGGTGAATAGAGACTCATATAGACTAGAGGTTCATATATCCAATCATTACAATCTGTCGTTTGTCTCTAGTCACCTACCAAGTTTCTATTTACCCTCTCTCGTCTCTATTTACCCCAATTCAATGTGAATAGAGACATCGAACAAAATTGATTGTGTCTTAACGATAGTGAATATTTGAAAAATATTGTCATGAATGTATAATAGGACCATAGAAACAAGTTTCAAGACACTCATATTTGAATTATGTTGTGCAGGTATGAAGATACATAGTCGTGAAGGGTAAAATTGTGTCTATTCACCCCGTTTTACGGTATTGAAAAAAATGGTAATTCAGCGACTTGATAGCTGAAAGAGAAACGATATCTCAAAACTTCTTGGCTCAGATCACAAATGAAAATCTTCTGTATAGAGAAATTTTATCCGCACAGTTGTTGACTTGTTAGTGCCAAAGTATAAAACACTTCAGGAGCTATTTTTCACGTGAAGATATAAATATAGGTTTGCAATCTTCTTAAAATGTTGGCTGTGGAAAACTCCTAATAAATCCTTATAAAGGGTCTTTTTATAAGGACGCTTTGTTTTGAAATGTAAATAAAACAAGTTGTTTGTGAGATTTCGACTAAATTTTAATTTCATTTGTAAGTATATTTTACGGCATTAAATATGGAATATAGCATGAAATGCATTTATTATAAAATGGGCCATGTCGCTAAAGTTGACTTTTTTGACAAATTTGTGTAAACTTCCAACTGATCCAGAACCCAATCAGGCGTTGTCTGCGGTCGTTTACCTGAAGTTCCTTGGTTAGTTGGATTTTATACGGGTGCAGACATAAGGCCCGATTCAAAATTCGCCAAGTTGAAGTCGCAGAAAAGCCAAGTTCTTGTGAACAACGAGAAATAAGCTGCCTTGGGTTTTCCTGTACACTTTCACACACAGCAGCAATGTTTTCACCAGATATTGTATTTTGATGACGTACAGGTAGGTGTTGGCCGATTATTTACCAAACTGGTTGACTCAAATTTGGCCACTAAACAATGAATAATCTACTCAGCAGGACAAAGTAACATATTTTGAGCGTCCCTATTGAAATACCCTTTAGTTAGCATCATTTTTGTGGCTCAACCCTTACCTTTTATTAAGTCTAACGGAGCCAATAGTTTAGTTAAAACAATTTTTAAAAACATATATTACCAAATCTCACTGAATACATCTTAAATAACAATGCTGCCATTGTTTTAAATAGCTATCGAAATACCCTTGATGATTTCGAGTGAAGGTGATTGATTGTCAGTGGCGGCTGGTGACAGAGTATTAGGGAGTACAAAAAAAGATTCAACTATTTTTGCAAAAGTTCTTTCCTATTCATTGGATTTTAAAACACTTATATAACGTGGACTTTCAATTCAGATGTTCGCAATACCAACGGAGTGCCAGTCTTATGAATTTTTCGCTGACGGAAAAATAGTTGAATCTTTTTTTGTACTCCCTAATATTCTGTCGGCACCGCCACTGTTGATTGTATTTCAATCGATTGAACGTTTTGTCCATCATTCATCAACTTGAAATTCCTGTAGATGCCAAAAGACAAAACCCGGGTCATCAGCGATAAAAATCATGAAAAAGTACAAAATTCTAACAATTCAATTCTCATCAAAAAACACCTTTTTCAACACTAATTTTTCAGTAGACAAAATCGCTAGCGACAAGACGCATGGAAAGGCATAACATTCGAACAATTCAAATTTGGCATTGAAATTCCATCAAGCACCTTCAGTCGAAATTCTAAGTATCTAAGACAATACAGACACCCGTATTTTCGAAAGGAATTAATAATTCAATTGAAAGATTAAATATATTTGGTTCTTAACCCTTTAAACGCCAAGGCAATTCCATGGATTTCTGCCACAGGCCAACATTTTCAACTATCGATTTTTCCATGAAAATTCCACCGGAATATCAATTTATACCCAACTAAATTTTGATTTTCAAAGAAAAGTGAAAAAAAATATCAAAAGTATAAGATTTAAAAAATGTTTCCATTGATATTTACGATAGTAAGTTGCGAGCCCAAGTGACATCTGTAAGCCTTAACCTCAAATAAAATAAAAACGGATAAGCAAATCGAAATTTTAAAAATCGCATTTTTTTGAACAGATGTGTCTGCATCATTTAAAAATACGATAATTATTCATAAATTAACTAGTAGTGACGTTTGCGTGCCTGCTCGCCATGGCGTATGAACGGTTAATATTCGTTCACCAATGAAGGAGTAAAAAAATCACAATCGCTTTCAATTAAAGTATAGAGACCAACGTCTCCATTTAATCATTTGAATTTAACTTTTGTTGGAAAACTCAAGTTCTATAAGATTGATGAAAATGTGTTTTCAATCAGTACAGATGTCCTCTCTCTACATTTTTGAAAAGCTTACTCGTTACTTGTGAATTCTGTGAAAAATGGGTCAAGGACCGATGAAGCTGGAGGGCTGATTAAATGGCGATAAAACTTATGACGCCTTTGTGACACTACGTACGTTGGGGTATTTGATTTTGAAGTGTGTCGTAAGATTGATCATCTGATCGGGTCGTACACTAGATGAGATACCGTTTGTAGCAAAGGATTAAAACTTTTAAGCTCAAAAATGCTGCTTTATTTAGTCAGTGTATTTGTCGATTCTAAATATTTTTAATTTCTTTTGTATACTGTGTCCGCTATACCGAAGAAAACTTTTTTTAATCTATTCATATTTACCCTTTATTAAGCCTTGCAAAAAAACACGATTTTCTATGTCAAAAAGCTATTGGATTTCAAAAATCATCATTACCACTTAGTGCTGCTTAGAATCACTGTGCAATTATTACATATTTGGTATTAAATTATTTAGTAGAAGTATGTAGTTCTAGTAGTCGCATTTTTTGTTGAATATTTATGACTTATTTTCGACTCTCAGCGGTAAATTTGTGGAAGTTAATTTTGATAAAAATAAACAAAAATATTTCACATATTTGGTTGTTATTAGTGACACGTATTGCGCCTCTATCAGAAGCATCATCAAACTTACCATCGCAAATGTTGTTTTAGTAACAAGGTGGAAATAAAGTTGTTTATCAATAATTATCAAATCAACCATCGCGATAGTAAGTATGATGATGCTTCTGAAGGAGGCGAAACACATGTCACTTTACGTAAAAAAATCAGTGAAATAAGCTTTTTATTCTAATTTTATTTAAAATTTTATAATATTTTTGTGAGAGGACGTTGACATTTTAAATAAAATAAATGTACTTTTTCAAACCTTGATATTGATTGCAATGAGCGCAACTGTTTCTGAGCATTATCGAATCTGTGGTATTAGTAAAACACTATGACCTTTATTTAAACAAATATAAAGCCTAATGACCAATTAGTTACATTTTATTCATTGAGATTGATATCTGCCGTATTTTAAATGTGTATAAACATTACTCATAATGATTTTAAAACTAGTTCCAATTTTCTTTGACAAATCTGAACGATGTTCAGAAGGATAGAATGAATTCGTTTTATAAACATTTATTCACTAACTATTCAAAAAGTTTTCATGGTTTCATATAATTTTGTTGATTCCGCTTTAAATTTTTGAGCTTATCATTGTTTGAGTTTAAATGCGTTGATATTAAGTGAGATTATTGAAAATTTTTGAAGAAACATAAAGTTTTATTTTAAATGTTGTAGACGTCTTTGTGTAGCAAAATGCTTAACTTAACTTATTTGAAATTTGAGATGGAAGTTGGGTATCTTACTTGTGAATAGTTTAAGGTCGATTATAAGCGACCAAATAATTACTTTCGTTGAAAGAATTATAAATATATTAAAATTTTACTGCTTATAAACAGTGAATACACTAAGATATTCCAAACAGAAAATTGATATAGGCTTATTGTAAAAGATTCTGTCTAACATAATAATACTTAAAATAAATTCATATCTATGTGATGAACTTTTGACTTGTCTTCAACGGTGTAAAGTAATCACGTCTTACATCCTTAAATCAATTAAAGAAAGTGGACCAATTATTACATACGCCCGAGTATGCTTAGTACTAAGGTACTGCCCTAAAACATCTACCCCTAGGATATAAGGTACCTAATTTTTGTTTAATAATTAATAGTCTTTACAAAGTGTATTGACTCAACATTTCCCTTTGGGAGAGAACAAATCTGATTCTATTTGTTCGTACTCAAGTCGCTGCCATACTGTTCATCCGATTGCAATTCAACTTTGGTTAAGTGTTGTGTAGATCCCCGGAAAGGTTTTTGTGTTTCTAAATTGTTCATCTGATTACGATAAAGCATTGGTGATTTGTTGTGTGGACGGCCACAACAGTTTTTTTATTACTTATATGTACTAAAATTAATGTTCTTTGGTCCCGTATGTGATCCTATACCAGTGGTTCTCACGTAAAATTTGGCTGTGGCCGCATTCGGAACACCAGCGCCCTATGAAAATGTCTGGTGGCCGCACCAAATTTTTGTGTCGAGTCTTTTTTGACAAAAACACCTAAACATGTATGTGTTTGAGTTTTTTCTGACTAAAAATTATGATGGGCAATACAATACATACAAAATATTAAATTTTCAGTGTCTTTGTTGACCAATTAACTTGTAAAAACACATTTTTTTTAAATATATATATTAACTATAAAGCTGTTGGTGGCCGCAGCAAAATCCTCTGGTGGCCGCACATGAGAACCACTGTCCTATACCGTTCATCCGATTGCGAAAAAAATTTGGTGATTTGTTGTGTAGATTGTCGTTTCTTTGAGTGAAATTACAACGCTTGTCCGGTACCCGGGAGTGTCATATAAAAATTGGCTAGAACATGACTTATAGTTGTAAGCTAACCGCTTTCGTTTTGCTACATAAGCATAGAATGCGTAAGAGACAAAACCGTCATTCATTAATTTAATATAAATGCATTGTTTTAATTACGTTCTAAAGTGAATGTATTGAATTTCGAATCCGTGAACTCTACAGCCAAAAAGAATAACGTAGACTTATAAAAAGTATGCGAAAAAGAGCACTAGACGTATTTACAATATTTGATCGTCTTTGAAAATAACAAGAATGTAATTAAAAATGTAATTAACAGGCAAATTATATCGAAAATACATTTGTAATTCACTAATCGTCTTCGTTAAGTATTTGGTGTATCTCAATATACAGGTTGATCCAATCAACAAGTAAATGGCATCACAGAGAAAGTAAGAGATCCCAGTAACTTGACTAAATGATCAAGTTAGTTTGGAAAGAGGAATAGTAATTACGGCCTCCTGTATAGAAGCCATTCTCTTCAAAGCTTCAGTGTGTTTGCCGGCCTTAAATTCAAAGGCCTCTCCCGACGATAATGCTTTGTTAATTTGATAAACCCATTTTCGATCGAGCAGAACAATGAAACGTACACTAACAGGGTTTTGAACGTATTTCAACTTAAAAGGTAAATATAATCATTATTCAATGAATACATTTGTTCTTTTTAAATCTCGAAATCGCATTTATAGCATAAGATATTGATTCTTATACAATAAAAAACTTGGTCAGTTTCTAATTCGATAAATGGTCAGTAATAAATACTTAAAACGGCCGGTAAAAAATTATAAATGGTCAGTTAAAAATTATAATTGACAACTCGATGTCATACATAATGTTTCAAAGTTTTCTTTGGTTTCTTTTATGATAATTTCATTTAATGTGCATATTTTTCATAGAACTTGTGACAAATTTGCCTCTTACGACCATATTTGATCAAATTAACAAGCTGTCAAATTAAAACTTATCATTTTTTTAAATGAATGACCATTTTGATTTTTCACTGACCATTTATTTATTTCACTGACCAAAGCTTGAATTAGATACTGACCCACTAAATACATTCCTTAATATAATATTCTTCATTAATTACTAATAAGGTATAAACTGTCACTTCGTTAAAGGAAAGGCATTATTAAAATAAATAAAACAAATAATACCGTACTATTTTCACGTATATTTAATTCATGTTTGTGCATTATGTTTCCATCGATTTTCCTCGCGCCAATTTACTATTACAAGAAACAAAATACAAGGTAAAAAGGGATGAATCTCTTAATATTATACTAATGATATTTTAATGTAAATTGTGTTTATGGAATTCATATATTTTAAAGGCTCCTATGGGACCGCCTCTGTTCAAGGTACGAATGTTTTTTGCGCCTAAATCGTTGAATTTGAAGTCTTGAATGTTTATGGAGAATAAAGGCAAACTCATAAATAAAATTCCCATTCGCTATCAGATATTTGACCCATGCAAAACATTGAATTAAGTAAATACCGTAATTTCCCCCCAGTGTAAACACAAAAAACGCGTATCTGGGCGTCTGTATAAAAATATTTATTGCCATTTACTACTAAGGTATCAAGTTGCCAAGAAATAGTCAATTATCTCATCACAAACAGATTAGATATGGCAAAGACGTCGTAATAAAATAAACAAGATTTTTTAAATAGTTTGAAGTCTTTGTTTAAATCGAACACTCAGTTTCATTACTTAAATATTATACTAACTGTTGATTCTTGGTTGAATGGCATTAAGCAAAAAGCAAACTGTCCCTGATCTTAATAAATCCTATTTGAACCAGGTTTGCCCGTCGTGAGTATTTTCAGCTGATGGTATACTAATAAAATACATGGTAATTTATAATCTTATATATAAAACCGAAACGGCGTATGTATGTCTGTGGGTCTGTAATTCCCTTTTGCATTGTTGGTCATTAAGTTGCCATAAAAACGAATATGAAAGAAAATATGTTTGAATTTTTATCGGCGAAGACATTTAGTCAAAATGTAATAAATTAGTCTTCTACTGAACTTTTCGGCTTTTATTATTAATAATAATGTTTATTATTTACGTGAAGGTATTATTTGACAGCAAATTAGATTTTTTCCTTGAATTTGGACATTTTAATGGGCGAGAATGGGGCTGTCATCAAATTAAATAAAGTTTGTGATTTTATTTTAACTCTATTTTGGATGTTAGATTTTGTGATATAATTATGTCGAATGATATAACATTTAATAATTATTGGTCGCTTAGTCCGAACGACGCCGGGTAGCAATACTAGTAAATATATAAAGAAAAGATAAAATAAACAATTGGCGTAAGAAAAATGGTGAGAATTGAAAAGTTATCATTGAATCGTTTATTGCATTGCATTTTCATTTTAATTTGTTCAACTCGTTAATGCGTTAGTCTTATTTATATGATCTTAGACAAAAAGCAGTGTTTCACAGTATCCACTAATTAAGAAAGAGCATGGTAATTGAATGCATTTTCTTTTGAATATGACATAAAAGCTTCTAATAAATTAAAGACTTTTTTATCCTTTCCTGTAAAGTGGTACTAGAAAAAGTTATCAGTGTTGTAACGCTAAATTACAAAAATAAAAAAAATATGATATAATCTTTATTTAAATATTGAAAAAGTTAAAGGCTTTAAATACAACAAAGAAGGCATTAGAAAATACTTCATATGGGGGCGCAAGGCAAATGGAAAAAACGTCAAAATGCTAACAAAACATGATGGATTCCTTTGTAAGTTATGACTCCCCTGGTATTAATAAAACATTTTTATGCGGTGCCCAGTTTTATGAAGCATTATGATAAATCTTCCCTTTTGGGCTTTTACATGTTGTAAATATGGATTTTGGCTAATATTGTTATGTTTTCATAACGGTAATAGCGCATGTGCCATATTTCTTATCTCTTCTTCTCGGAATTTTTGTTTTATAGTTGATATCAGTGGTCGGCAACCTTTTGAGAGACTGGGTAAAAAAAATCAATTTTGAAAATTTCATTTACATATATATATGTAAGTGGGTAAAAGTTAAAAAAAATAATTTTATTTTCATAAGATAAAAATATATGTGTACATACATGTATGTGTAAATACATATTTATTTTATAGACATACCTTGGTTTTGATTTTTTTTTAGATATTTGGCAAATTTTTGGTTAACTTGAGTCGAACACAGGAATCGAGATTTGCTAGCGTAAGCCTATATGCGCAGCGTATTCTGTACACATTTCAATTGAGAAAATGTTTGCACACAAGAATACGTGGAACCAAATGCTGATAATAGAGCATTTTTTTTAAGCATACATTTTTTGTGGTAATATCGCCCAGCATGATGATATTGCATCCATGTAATTCTGTGTTTCAAAATGCTGGCGAAGATCTTTAAAGTTATTTGTCCATAGAACTGAACATTTGAATTCAATGTATTATAATTCTAGATTATTTATTCCAATATATTCAAAATATTTAAGCATCATAATTTTTTGGTGGGCAATTCAAAATGTCATAGTGGGTTGTTAAATTACCCACGGATAGTAGGTTCCCGACCACTGGTTTATATACATAGGGTGGTCCATAGTTCGCGCTTCAATTAAAAATAACCTAATCGTTACTGTTACTATTTTTGAAAAGATAATATAAATCACTTTTAAGGTGTCCACTGTCAATACTTGGTGGAATGGCATTATAGTTAACATTATAAAACATTTATAGTACTTATTTCACATAAAATTTATTTGATCAGGACCGGTTTCGCTCATGGCGATCAACGTTGGCACAGTTGATAATGCTCTCATATGTAGAATACAAATGTAAAAAAGTGATCAAAAATTATTACCAAAACGATCATTAATTGACACTGCCAAATACTACTAACACTAATGACAAATTTTAGGCTATTTGCAAGAAAATAAAAATACGGTTTAAAATTTCTCTTTTGGAAATTAGCATTTTTTCTCTCTTGCGAAAAGACAGAATATTGATTAACCTTTTTGATCGCTGGGGTCATCAAAATCAACGATATTAACCTTCGATTTCCGGTCACAAAAACACATCCGATCGGGTGATTTGTAGTAACGACGCTTTACGCAAGTTTTTTTTTGTGATTTATTGGATATCATGTATGCTATAAATCACAATAAAAACATAATATTTGCATGAAGCGTAGTGACTACAAATCACCGGATCGGATGTGTTTTTTGTGGCCGTAAAGGAAATGTTAAAATGTCAATGTATTTCAGGCACACTATTCGGATCACTATGGCTTAAAATTTTGAAAACAATAAATTTCTCTAAAATAATTGAAAAAATATAAGCTTGGTCTACTGAAAAATATAAATCCATCCAATAGCCGAAGTGAATACGAATTCTTTCACCGCTAAAGACGTCTTGAATGCATTTCAAAGGAAAAGGATGTCTGCGTGGTTTTGTCAGTGAAGGTAGATTATCGTATGATGCAAGTTTATCGCAAAAGATGTGCGGTTGATGTTAGGTATTCGGTATCACTGAGACTCGTGCACTTCTGCATATATCAAAGAACATCTCATTTCATGTCAGCTGATATCGCTTTCATATACCAAGGCAGTTGCAAAAGCTTTCATGATATACTATCCCATTATACTGTGGAATGTACAGTTTATGCCTTCTTTATGTCAGACGAAAATAAAATATCGCTTTTAAACCGTACTGTTCGAAGACAATGTGTGGGTTTGTGTTGCGAAAAATCCCTTTCCATTTTTTCGATCCCAACAATAGATCCTCTTCAAAAAAGTGTGGATAAGCAAATGAGTAACAAACATTTCTCGTAGAAAAAAAAGTGGTGATAAACTCCGTGAGTAGTCCGTATGCTTCAAGTTGGGAGCAAAAATGGCAAAAAAAGTAGTACACTAACAGAATCGGTACATGGTTGATTTTTGGATAAAATGATAAGTAAGTGATATAAAATTATCATGATATCTTAAAAAAATCTTTTACGGATAGTTAATAATTCTTAAATTATGAATTTTGTAATTTGCCGTTAGTTAGTTAACGACCCGGGCTTCACCGTTTGGCAACATTATGCATGTCAAGTGCAGGAATAAACTTTTTCTAAGCCGAATGGTCAGTCATAAAGACGCGATTTCATGTATATCTTCTATATATATATATATCTATATATATAAAAATGAATGTCTGTATGTATGTCCGCTATGGACTACTAAACCGCCTCGACCGATCGATGTGAAACTTTACAAATTTATTGAGTGCACCCCCGCGATAGTTTCTGGCCTACCAACCCCTCCCCCCAACCACCCCCAATCTCCACCACCCAATTTTTTTTTTTAACGAATTTTTCGAGTTCACTCCTTCGAAGGTTTCTGGCATACCCCCCCATACGCCTCCCAAACCCCACCCCGCCAAACAACCCCGCTCCCCCCCAAAAATTGATATCGAATTTTTACAAATTTCTCGAGTATTGAATACATGCAAATTGAATTGAATATTTGTGTAATGTCTTTCCTTCAAATTTATTTTAGTTGCTGGCGTAGCAACGCGCGAAGGGTACAGCTAGTTAAGATATAAATTTTGACATTCTTTTTCCGTAACTTCTTTGGAATCGACTGATAAATACTATTGGAGTATGAGTTAATATTGACTAATGCAAATAAATTTTACGTTTATTGTGAAGATAATTTTTTTAAACTATATAAAGGCTAACATTTTTTTATTATGAATAAGAAAGGAGTTCAAAATCTAATACGCTATAAGGATGCAAATATCCAGTTATTAAAAATGTGCATCCGTTATTACTTCGAAAATGTAAATTTTCTTCGCGTATTCATTAAAGCTTTAATTGCTTTTCCAATTATTCTTTTTTTGAGAGCTTTCGTTAGCTTTACGAAACTTTTTAAAAATGCCTTTGCTGTTGTAGCGTTGCAGCAAAATTATAATAAGATAATCCAAATTTAAATATTTACATAGATTTTATGTTAATCCAAATTATAATTCAATTTAGCTACTCATATATAAAGTGGACAAAGAATCTTTATAATGAGACTGAACATTGACTTAACATTTCTTATTTTCTACGATTATATATACATTTTTTTTAGAATTAAAACTGAACATAGCCTAGGTACCAAATCACATCAGGCCATTGTCTAAATATGTGGTGAGCAACCTGTCCTATTAAGAATATTATTTAATAATACTTCTTTTCTGTTAAGAGCTCTATTTATTTCTACTTATTATTTATACTATTACTTATTACTTATTAGTATCACAGTACAATATGTGGAATAATCAAAGTTATTTTGAATTTTATATTTAAAATTTGCGTTTGATTTAGAATTTTGACTTGAAACCAACCCATCTGATCGCTCGAGTATAAGCTTGTACTACTTGATCACACAAGATTACGGCATTTACATACTATATACAATTATATCTTTTTGTAGAGACATAACATGCAATGGATAATGAATCTGAGACATGATTAGTATATGATTATGACATAGGTATATTGTGTCCACCTGACTTGTAATACAACTGTAATACGGTTTTCTTATTATAAAACACTTTAACAAAAGATTTTATTTGACGTTTAAGTTTCATTTTGATAATTTTGTTATTCATTCATATTATGATTAGTGTTTCAAAATCTTATATATAAAACCGAAACGGCGTATGTATGTATGTGGGTCTGTAATTCCCTTTTGCATTGTTGTTGCAAGTTCAAACAAACAATTGATTTCGCACGCGAAAGTTTCGACGGTAAATTTGTTTCGTTATCAATGTTTGTGTACAGACTCCAATTACTCGAGTATCGAGTAGTATATTTTACAAAATACTCGAGTACTCGAGTAGTTTCATATGAACCAAAATATCTTATATATAAAACCGAAACGGCGTATGTATGTCTGTGGGTCTGTAATTCCCTTTTGCATTGTTGGTCATTAAGTTGCCAGTTGTTTCAACTTGGCCCGTCTGAATTTACGCGCCGAGGTGAACATAACCCCAAACTGGTCCGAGCGAAGCCGGGTTCGAATACTAGTTATTGATAAAAATGAAAGATATCCAAAATAAGCTTGATCGAGATGTTAAATCGAATTTAAAAATTATTTTTTAACCTTGACTATGTTATGATAGTGATTTAAGTCATATTAATGTGCACCTCAGTAATAATAAACGTGCCAAATCTACAAACAATATTGTATGACATATGTTCTAGTGCAATCATTAATAAGACTGTTGAAACACTAACAGAATATATCAGGATTGTAATGCTTAGTATAATATTTTTTTTCAAAAAAAGAACTTCGATACGTCAAAAATGACTCGTTGAAAGTTAATGAATGTTTGACAAAATAATTACTTTTTGGCCTGCATCACAATAATAACTCTATTAAATATTGTATGTTGATTTATCTCTCAGTTTTGATATATAATAAATAAAGCAAATAGATATAGCTGCTAAATCCGCCATTATTTGACGCATGCAAAATAATAATATACGTAACGATATGTTTATATTTCCTGTGAATTTCACAAGCCATTACAAATTTGAAAGCTATTCAACATGCCAAGCTTTAAAATTACATTTACATTTTCCACACTGGAATTGCAGCGAATGCAATTTTATTTGACTGAAAAATGCATTCACGGTGTGTCATGGACGTGTCACGAGTAATAGAGAAATGTATTTTGCGACGGCAAATATAAATATGACATCGCAGGTGAATTTTTATAAAAATAGAGACAATTTCAACGTTTGTATTGCATTATTAAATAGCATGACAATTGGTTCGTCGTTTACACCTGACTTTAATAACCAAAAATTCAGTTACCCAAAACAACGATTTTTAATGGAATTGTGTTTATATACTACAGGAACTTTCAATAGGGACGCTCGAAATTTGTTGGGTTATAGCAGCCATGTTGTTAAAGAGACATCTTTAAAAATTAAAATTTGCTATCAATTTTTAAGTAGTGTACGTCAAATCACCATGGAAGGTTTAAGCATTAAACAACGTGTGATAATCATATATTTTTTTATCAAAGTCACTGCTCCGTTTTCCTAAAAAATCATCTTTAGTGATGAAGCCTATTTTTGGATGAATATATGGATATATGAACAAAGAAAATTATCGGATTTACGGCAATTTTAATCTATACAAGATACACTGGCACCAAATACATCCTAAGAAAATTACTGTTTGCTGTGGATTTTGGTCTGGCGAAATCATCGGTCCGTACTTCTACAAAAAATAAACTGATATTGCCATAACCATCAACAGCGAGCGCTACAGATCGATTATAAGCAACTTCTTGGGGCCTAGACTAGATGATATGAATACCGATAACATGTGGTTCCAGCGTGCTATCGGTGTGTTACACAGTGCATGCCACGATGGAAATTCTAGACGATCAAATGTCCTTTTTGAAATACCCTAAATAATATAAGTAGAGCGAGAATATGTCTACTAGACCGCACCGTCACCAATCACTGTGCTTTCTCCTACAAATGAAGAAGAAGCTAGCAGAGTTGAGGCTCTCACAAGGCTTCCAAAGAACGTGCTTCAGCCATTTCTGACGTCTCTTTATGACTAATGATGTTAACTATCTACGCCCTAACAGCACTTGCTTGACTAGTAACTAGATGATCCACCTTTCTATTCGACAGGGTTATGATTATGCTATGAAAAGACAAGTATCTATTGTATCATTGTGTATGTCTTTCACATTAAAAATTAAATATGACGTAGTGAAGAAAACACACCATTAAAATCCATACATCGATAGAAAATCGAACGTATGAATGGTAAACCTGTGTATATATTTACTTTTTGAAGTAGTTTATTTTTAAATCGATTTATGGAACAACTAGCCAATAGATTGCACTAAGGTTAACACAAGCATTCGGATGGCTCAAGTTTATTAAGCAAATTGTTGTGTTGCTACTTGCAAATATTTCAAACGATCCGCCCCAACAATTTTGGTTTAGATTCAATTCAAAATTGATGGCTTATTTATTTGTTTTGTGCTTAAGTTTAGATTGGAGTAAATGTAAACCACAATGCTCTGGTTCGATATTTCGATGACCCTCGGTATATTTTGTTTAGTAATTATAATTAAGAATCCGTCTTATTGAACGTGGTGGCTGGCCTTCTTGCATTTATTTGCTGATGTTGATTTTTCGTACATTTATGTCAAATAATAATTGAGTATTTTAACTGTCATTTCAGCCAATCCATTTTCAAAAGAAGAAATGATTACCATTATAATATTTCTACATCCACTTTTACAGCATCTGTGTGGGCAAAAGTTTTCATTAAGCTTGAGCTACCTTACCATGTCTTTTAAATACAGACTTATGTATCGATTAAAAGTAGGTTAACTCACGGTTATGGATTGGGACTCGGTTTAAAGTGTATACCATGATGATTGGTCGTACTTCTCATAGCCAGAACTCACTCATTTGCGGGAGCCGATAAAAAAAAGACAATATTTCAAGCCAATAGTAAGGGTCTCAATGCGGATAGCTTCATGAATTAATTTTCGAATCCATCAATTGATTTATATTCGAAGGCGTGAAGTTCTGTGTTACAGTAGAACCTCGATTATCCGAATTGTTCAAAATAAACAAAAATATTACAAATTTGCTGATATGCACATGGCGAATTGCGTCCACTGTTTACGTACGTGATGGAATGCAGTCTTAATATTTTGATCGTTGCATTTGTTCTAACAATAAGTCCTGTGTAAAATATGGGTCAGTCATCGTCCAAATTCGATACGCATTGAACGTTTGTTTCTTGAAAAATTGATCACGATTTAAATATTTATTTTTGATATTACCGATATGTCAACGCAAAGAAAACGTGTCGTAGTTTCATTAAAAGACAAATTGGATATAATCGATGAATTGGAACGGGGTGAATTGTGACGTTTTTTGTCTAATAATAAATATGGTGTCGGAGCGTCAACGATCTCTACTTAATATACTTGTCTTTTCCTGTAAATTATGATTTTTTCGATTATCTGGATTTGTCCTTATCCGGACTATATTCATCCCCAATTAGTCCGGATAATCGAGGTTCAACTGTATATGAAATTCTTGCCGATCCTAAAAATGCGGCGTTACGAGAGCGATTAGCTTACTACTATTCTACTCCCGGTTAAATCTATTCTTGTCCATATATTCCAACTCTCTTTAAATAAAAGAGGTTGTGCCACTGGGTAACAAACAGTACTGATAGAATATTTATTTTGAGAATAAATTCACACGAGAGTAGATATAACCCAAAAATACCCAAATTATTGTTTTCCACCATTACTTTAGACCAATAAATCAAACTTATTTAAATTCTTTCATGTGACGTAGGTATGGTTTCAACAGAAAGAGATTATGTAGGAGGCACCCTGTCTAGCAAAGGGTATATAAGCTATCTCTAATACACGTTTTAAACATAGTTCTGACGAAGGCGTAAGCCGAAATAGCTATCAACAAATATATAAAATAATTTATGTAGAATTAAAATACATTGCTATTTTTCTTTCCGTATTATGCTTATTACTTAAAATCGTACTATTAAAAAATACGCGTTGATATATTTTTATAACACAATAATAGTTTCATGAATGTGTCTATTCATAACTGACTACTTCATTTATCAGTCTTATTATAGAGATCTCAGTAAGTGTTACATATATAATATTTTAATAATACTCTAGTTACCAATTTACAATATTCAAATACGAGAGATTAAACTTAATTAACACACAAACATTTAATATGGCATAAAACCCGATGCTTAATAATCCTATAGTTAGTATGAAATTCTCGTTGCCTATTTGAGGAGGGGTCTTTTTGCTTCATATGTATGTATGTTGAACGCGGAGACAAGGGTAATGCATAGAAATGAGAAGTCACTTCATCAAAGCAACTTTATTGTATTACCAACCTAAGGCGTGAAGCGTTTTTTGTGCCTACCCGTCATAAATTATTAATAATGCTATTACAAGCATTCCGTTAAATATCTGTATCACCATGTATATCAAAAGATTTATTATTGCTGTTTTACACGATATCTAAATCAAAGATTAATTTAAAGATATCACATCTAATATCAGTTCGTGATATATAGTAATATAATCTTGCCAGAAGTTTAAATTCTGAAACTTGTAACCTCCAAACAAAGTAAAATACAGATTGTTCCTTTATCTATCTTTATCCAGCTACTGAATAATAAAAAGAAATTTTATTTTAAGGGCGGATGAAGACTAAAAGAAGTCTTAATAGCCCATTTATGGCTATGTTCTGTCTTATGAAACATTATGACTGCTAAAAGCTTTAAAGAGAAGTTTTTTTCTAGGAAAAATTCTTACAAATAATATAACTTTAGATTTAGTAAAGTATTAAATTCTTATCAAGAATTATTATTTGTTATGTGGTTTTAGGAATTTAACGGTAAAAAATGAGTGAAATCTGAAATGTAGCCGCAAAACACAATACCAAAATTCTTATAATATTTAAGTATTATAGAAATGGCCACCACATATTTGATTGAATAAAATTTCTTTATTACCATTTGCATGAAGCAAGTATGGCGTATATTGATAGAAGATTTAAGTTTTTTACCATGCACTTTGTAATAAATACCGGATGAGTTATAAAAATATGATTTACTGCTAAAAACTACTTTGTTATAAAAGGCTTAAAATTCGAAGTAACTGTAAACTTTATCGATCTTCAATAGCCATAAAATGATTGAATATTTTCTGAGAGTGATAAAAGAGATACTTTAAAATAGTTTTTTTATTATGATCTACAAATGTCTTCAGAAAATCATAAAAACTCAGTTTCACATACATATAACACCCGCACGTCGTTTAGAGATGGCGAAATCTTTTCGCATTCGAGCTTTTGGCAAGCTTTCAAAACGGTATTTCCATAATTGACTGTGTCTATTCACTTTTTTACGTTCGACAACGTTGTTCGCAAATCGAAAGTTCACATCAGATGGAGCAAAACGATCTATGTCTGATAAAAGACATTAACATGTTTACATCGCACTGTTACGCACATTTTTTTTCGTCTTCTTTGTCAATGTAATTCTTTGTGAGTTATGGTGATGTTGCCATTTCAAATATGAAACGAGCCAGATTTTTTTGTGCGAGTCCTAGAAAGTAATGTTTAAGGTTTAAAGGATTGCAGATCATACAAAAGATTCAAGTAAACCCGTGCTTACACGGTCCTAACAAATACAATTATCTTTTTTATCTGACTTATTCATCAAATAAAAGCCATTGAAAACAAATGTTTTTAATATGTATTACACATTAGAAAAAATACAACACATATCAGCTACAGACTGACCACGCTACTCATGCACTCGAAAGGGTGGCGCTGTGAGAATTTCCTGAAGTTCGAAAATTTTAAATTCCCTAATTTGATTGATATAAACTGAACGCGTGGGCTAAGTGCGGTAGGTGGATTATTAAGTCGGAGGGAGACAATTTGTTTAGTATCAACGGCTGCCATAAACTCGGGTAAACTGTTAAAGAAGTTAGAGTGTAATGACAATGCCCCATGAATTTTACAAATATAACAAAGACAGCACATAAAAATTTTCAAATCTCAGCAATTATTCAACAGATAATGGCATGAAAGCTACAAGGTAGAAATTAAAAGAGCAAAAACAGAACACCAAGTCCACTGCTGAAAAGGGCCACCTCTACAGGCAGTGGATTGATCAGCTGAAAGTCTTTGTGACTGGTGACTCAAATGACCTACGTGACAAGCAAGTTCTGACGAATAAAATTGTATGCCATTGGTTACGACCATGTAAGCTAAAACTGAGAGCATCCAAGTTTAAAGTCTTGATAATGTCAGAGATATCAATTCGACCCCGAAGAAGAAAAGAAAACAGTTTTCATATTAAAAATGATCTTCGAACTTCAAGTGATTTCTAAAAGAATATTGAATTCATAAATGTAAATATTCAAATATTATTATGTATATGTACATACAATCAGCAAAACGTTTATTTTCATATATCGTCATTTTGTTTTTTAGAGAAATGAAAACTATTTTTCATTCGTAATATTTATTTAAAATTTTAAGCACGTTTTATGCAGGGCTCTACGTGCAAAGAGGAAATCGAATGCAGCATTTCTGCAACCCTGATCTGCTTGCAGGAATACTAATATTGTTTTTTTGAAAAAAATACATTTGAACAAATTTCAGTTCAAATAAATTAGTTCTTATTATTCGTTTCAGTGCATAATTACATATATGCATGTGTATAATAATGCTGCCGTGTATAAAGATTTTACTCCTTTTGTATTTGTTAATTTTTTTTCAATAATACTCAATTGATATAAAATTTTAAATAACTTAATATTATCCTCATTGTGTAACTATTATATGGTCGCCCTCAAGGAAGAACTCACTAACCAACAAAAGTAAAATCATCAGATAATAAGATTTAAAAAAAATAAATTATTCCTCTAATTGGTAAATTAAGACACATTGGATGAAACAGTTTTTTTTTGTTTGATTGATTATCCTTATGTTTATTTGCGTTACATTTAAAACATTATACCTTCTTTACATTGTTCGATAGATTCTACATCAGTTTTTTGAGTTGGTGATTTTTTTGATTCAAAATTTAATACTAAATACGTATAGTTAGGATTTCGGTGATATTTTTAAAGTCAGCGTTCAAAACTACTGGACTATCAATATAAATTAATAATTTTGAGAAAAAATTGTATTAGATGAGTTCCTCCTTGGGGGCGACGATATTTTATATTTAAATAAACTTCCACAAAGTTGCCGCCGAATCCATCGAAAGCACATTTTTAGTATTTATTCCACATTGAATTTATTGAGATCGGGACCGGTTTCGTTAATCGCAAGCATTATCAGCTGAACTGATACCAACTATCATACCATTCTACCAAGTATTGACAATGAATATTTAAAAGTAATTTAAAAATCTTAATAGAGCATCATTCTCGGATTTTAAACGTAAGGTCATATAAGATTTTCGATACCTTTGTGGTATTTGAGCCGGATTTGGGGTACGTCCCGTATTTTGCTAACCTCTGTTCTTTCAACGTCATAATTTAATCTAAGCACTATTGCGAAAAAGGATTCGACAAACAATGAAAAACAGTTGTAATACAAAAGTGATTTTATATTTGTAATAATTTATCATGTGGCTTGGTTTCGTTCGTGAGCTATGTGTCATAGAAATGTGACAACCGCGTATTACTTTAAGCCAAAAATCTAAATTTAATATCAAAATCAAATCAAAACGTGGCCAAAATTTACACGATATATATTATATAATGGTGGCGCTGAAACAATAATTCATCGCAAAAATTTAATCAAAACACACACAGTCCAATCGTAATGTGACCTTGCTTTTGTATCAGTAAAATTTGGCGATCAAAATAAATAAATATGAATCACGTATTATTTTATTGCGATAATAACAGTCAAGTACAAAGTTAAAGGCTAAACGACAGGATTGGGAGAGCTTGTAACATCGAAAGGTCTATACACTATTTTATAAATGACTATCTATACCCTGCGCGTGTTGCTACGCCAGCAATTGTAGGGGGGATTGGGGGGGGGTGTGGGGGAGGGATTGTACGCCAGAAAGTTTCACGGAAGTGTACTCAAGAAATTTGTAAAAAATCGATATTAATTTTTGGGGGGGTGGGGTTTGGGGAGCGTATGAGGGGGTATGTCAGAAACCTTCGAAGGAGTGAACTCGAAAAGTTCATAAAGTTTAAAAAAAAATAATTGGGGGGTGGAGATTGGGGGGTGGTTGGGGGGAAGAGTCGGTAGGCCAGAAACCATTGCGGGAGTGTACTCAATAAATTTGTAAGGTTTCACATCGATCGGTCGAGCGGTTTAGTAGTCCATAGCGGAAATACAGACAAACAAACATTCATTTTTATATATATAGATATAGACTAGTGAGTATGCAGCATGCGTTAGAATGCCACTCAAAGAAAGAAAGTTTTTGTGCTTTCGATGGTTTCGGCGGTAACTCTGGAAGTTCATTTTAATATAAAATTAAAAATAACTTTGATTATTCCACGTATTGGGCTACTAACTGTGACACGTGTTTCGCCTCTTTCAGAAGCATCTTCGGACTTACTATCGCAAAGTTTGCTTAAGTAATGAAGCAAGATTATTTCTAACATTTTAAAATTATGAAATTACAAAATGGAGTTTGGGATTTTTCCCTTTTAAGGGAAGCAACGAGGTGTCACAGTTAGTAGCACAATATGTGGAATAATCAAAGTTATTTAAAAAAATATATTCTTTGTGGTTTAATTTTGTTTATTGAAGTATTTTTTAACCATGTCCGCTCCCAACTTGGAGCCTATAGACTCCTCATGGAGTTTATCTCAACATATATTTTTGTACGAGAACTGCTTGTTACTTAGTTGCTCAACCACTCCTTTTTGAAGAGAATAGAGATGGGAAGGATACGAGGAATAGTGGTTAGCTTATCACTGTCACTATGCGTCGCTTTTTGGGATTGGAAAGGTGGTAAGGAATTTTTAACAGTGAAGTAGCTGAAGTACTTTTGGATACACAATATTTTGTGTTTTCCTGTCTGGTGCATTAACGAATAAATCAGAAGGTATTCCAACGCGTTGACAGCCCACATACAGCTGTCTATGTGTGAAGCATGGATTTTCCATTTTTTTCCACACACTTGTAGCGATTGTCCCTGTGCTTTGTTGATGTTCATTGGAAAATGCGAGTCACACCGAAAACTGCCAACGTTTTGTTTTGAATGGCGTATCTGTCGGAATCATAGGGATGCGTGGCAATAGGTAATTTTCTCCTTTAATTTCCCATTTAATATTTTAGTTTATAAATAATAAAACATTGTTGTGTTTATTTCAAAATTAATTTATTAAAATCAGGACCGCTTTCGTTCAATGTTGAAAATTTTTGCAATGAGCGAAACTGGTCCTGATATTAATAAATTATAATATTATCAAATGTAGTATATTTTTTTTTAAATATTGCCTTGCCACCAAATATTGACAGTGATAATATTATATATGTATGTCAAAAATCATAAATCACATCAAAGCAAATATTGAAAACATCTCTTGCTTCATATTTCATTTATTAAATATTTTTAAAATTTTTAATTACATTGTAATTATTTAATAATGAACACTGTTTTTAATTTTGATAAATTTGGGTAAAAAAACTTCCACTGATAATTAACTAGAATGAACATTTCCCAGAATAACGTCCGTTTCATTAACGCTTAAATGTTCATAAAACTTTTTTTTGGCAAGAAAAGTAATTTTAAAAACCTTACTAATGGACATCTTGTAATTAAAACTTGAAAACTCGGCACCTTTTAGCGAAACTTTTCCACTCGGCCAATTTTTAAGATATAATCTGCCTTAAAGGTCTCTTTTGAAGTTATGAATATTCAGAAGAACACGGCTTACTTTATATACAAAAGTTATTTTTTAATTCATTTATCTATATTCATTGAGTAACACTAAAAGCAAATTGTTAAGTCTACCGTGTAAAGCTTTTTAAGCAGCACCTCGTAACCGCGGAAAGTAGAATAATCAACAATAATCAAACAATTAAGAACGTTTAGCCCACGCCAAACGACCAATACCTTGAGCCTTATCCGAGATATACGAATTTCGATTATTAGTATTTTCAGTCAAATTCATTTCTGAAAAAGAGAAAATTAAATAAGTAAACAATGCTTTATTAGATATTTCTTCACGTTAATAACTGGTGCTTAATAGGATACGCCCAGTAAGGGATGTATACTGCTATCGAATGGTGACTGTTAACACGTTGGGAATCTCAAAGTTCAGTATCTATCTCAGTTGACGATATTTAATATTTTCCAATAGATTTTCTCTTTGGCATGCTCAAGTTCACTAGTTTGAATGCTCGAAGAGAAATGTACTTGTCTAAGTAATGCTTTCGGCTAATCCAAAGCCAACATGAGAATTCCATCATTCTTGAGATTGTTACTGATATTTTTTTGAGCAATCGTGAACATGAGTTGTTTGTTCTTCTAATGGGGTAGAACCATTCTGAGTTATTATAGGGATGCCACTAAAGAGCTTTAACGGTATTGCTTCGGATGTCAACACATTTCTCATTGACGTGAGTGAGTTCAGACGAGTCTTTTTTTGTCTGAACTCGTCTTTGGCAATTTTCAATATATCTTCTGACGTCTTCAATGTTTTGATCTTTTTTCACATTTGAAAAGCAATATACGTATTTGAAATATAAATAAATTAATTAATTATAAAAATACAGCTATAATTTTAAACAATAGTTTATTTTCCATTACTTTGATAATGTCACTGTTTTTTTGTTGCTATTAACACTTTCAATGAGTAATAAAAAATAATTGTCCGTAATGAATACCGTTGAGCTTAAAGGTAAGTACCGAAAATTAAAATAAACATATTTTACGAGAAATGGGTGCCAAGTACAATCATGCGTTAATAAATAACAAAGGGGCTAGAAGAAATCTCCAGAAGTATAGATTTTTTTTGTCGTCCATCAACAGACAGAAGTGCCTCTAAGTACATGTATTATTATCAAGTTGTTTTTTAAGTATTGGAAATCATGATGACATTGTATATTGACAAAAATGACTGCATGTGTTTTTTCTAACACTTTTTATTTATGCCACATAGAACCTTTTTCCTCAATGGTATTTGAATCACTTTTAGTACTAATTTTAGAAATTATATAATAGTCTTCCATAGTTATATAAACAATTTTCTTTTAATGGTTCATTGTTCTAATGGATACAATAATTCAAGTAAAATGCAAAAGACTCGCAGAAAATTTGAGAGAGAATAAATTATTCTTTTTTTTTCGTATCTTATATTGAAAAGTATTCTCTCGTTTTATAACTTTTTTAGAAGTTTCAGATTGGCCTCAAGCCAGAAGTTCACGCGTAAATCTTTTGCTTCGGAACATTAGATAATATTACCTAACATTTTTTTTATATTGCGTTGTCCTTCCCTTGGTAAGCGTGTTTTAAGAAATTGAAAATGTCTACTTGAATTAAAATAATTTCTTTGTGGGACATTTTATTTGCCAGAAGTTTTGACTATAATATGATTTTAAATCATTAAATCATTAGGAATGTGAAATGGATATTACAGTTGAAAAAAATGTGAAATATAAAAGAAGTTTTTATCTATAAATTATGAAAATCTGAATACTATGATATTGTATGACTTGGATACCTTAATACATTGATTATTCAATGGATTAATGTAGTATTTATTTTTTTATAAATTTTCTTGAAGTTCTATCCTTTCTCAAATTATTACTTATCCTATGAGAAAAACGTGAAAAGACAACCGAACACTGGACCGTTCTTAGTCATGAATCTTTCTATCATCCACCATATAAGAGAGATTGAGGTACTGAATTAGAACTAGTTCTCCTTTAATTTCTTGCCTAGGTGAACAGATATGTTTTCGGAATTCACATTAAATTTATATAAGAATTTAAATTTTTTGTGCTTCGTCCACAATCTTATATATAAAACCGGAACGGGGATGTATGTCTGTAATTGTCAAATAAGCGCCAATCCTATTGGCCAAATTATTGAAACTTTGTAGCCCGCTTTCCCATTGGTCAAGATGAACGGATTCTAGCTCGAAAAGTCTAAACGACGGACGCGCTCGGACGGGCTGGAAACGCGACGTTTGTACTGGTTATACTCGGACATAAACTTCTAAACTGGGAACAGTTGTTACTCTGCCTTGCTTGGCATTGCTTGCTTTGCAAAATATTGATAGAGCAAATAGTTTGCTCCTCTTAGAGCCATGTCAAAACGGAAAAGATCGTTTAATTTGGATGAAACTGCCGAGGAACGAGAGGCTATACAGTAGATTTTTTCCTTGAATTTGGACATTTCAATGGGCGAGAATGGGGCTGTCATCAAATTAAATAAAGTTTTGATTTTATTTTAACTCTATTTTGGATATTAGATTTTGTGATATAATTATGTCGAATGATATAACATTAAATAATTATTGGTCGCTTAGTCCGAGCGACGCCGGGTAGCAATACTAGTAATATTATAAAGACCAGGAGCGGTCTCGTTCATCGCAAACATTATGTACTGGAGCAATGAATTGATTATGCTCGCGTTGTTTGATTTATTTAAAATAATGCCTTTCCACCTAAAAAAATATCAAATTTAAAAATGAAATAAATGCGTATATTTTTTCATTCTGAACCAAAGATGAATATAATACATGCCATTAGTTCATTTGTAACTAGAAATTGTAAATATTATCGATCAATCATTAAAATAAATTTTAATTTTGCTTTCCTTATCTCTCCTTACAGTATGAAATGACAGTATAATTTCTATATTATTTTACTTTAGCTATAAATAGACTAATTGTATTACATAATCGTAAATCTTAGCAAGCTGACGATTGTAGTTCTCAGATACAATAGACTCCATTTTAAAGTGTGAAATAATACTCCACTGAAATATTATGATTTTATTTCGTGTCAATTTTATTTCCGTGGCAGTGAAAATGCACTGTAATCTCCCTCGTTAAAATCAGTGCGGCGCTTTGCATAATTTGGAAAGTAATTCTCTGGTTCGTGGAACTTTTGTTGCCAAAACGCTTTTCCAACTCAGTCATTTAGACTGAATTACATTTACTCGATTTACATAAAGCGTTGTTTCATCTTTAATTTCTTTCCTGTAATCTGTCAAAATGCAGAAAAGTGACAAGTTCAGTGGTAGGATTGTAAATCAAATCATACGTATAATTTTCAAAGATAAAACGTGTCAATGTCGTACGTATTTTATTTTATGTGTATTCTTATTTGAAAACACGAGTCTGTCGGTCAAAAAAAACTTAACCATTGAGTCCTGGAATCTACACTATTAATTTTGCTTGGAGAACCTGGACTAATTTATCATACATCAGATTGTCGTATTGGTATCTATTCCAGATATTCATTCGAAGAAGATAGCACCAAAATCTTATGTTTAGATGAAGCCAGGTGGTAGAAGCTATGTATCTTATATATAAAACCGAAACGGGGGATGTATGTCTGTAATTCCCTTTTGCATTGTTGTTGCAAGTTCAAACAAACGAATTGATTTCGCTCGCGAAAGTTTCGACGGTAAATTTGTTTCGTTATCAATGTGTGTGTAGAGACTCCAATTACTCGAGTATCGAGTAGTATATATATAAAACCGAAACGGCGTATGTATGTCAGTGGATCTGTAATTCCCTTTTGCATTGTTGGTCATTAAGTTGCCATAAAAACGAATATGAAAGAAAATATGTTTGATTTTTTTTATCGGCGAAGACATTTAGTCAAAATGTAATAAATTAGTCTTCTACTGAACTTTTCCCGGCTTTTATTAATATAATAATGTTTATTATTTACGTGAAGGTATTATTTGACATTTCTTTGACAGCAAATTAGATTTTTTCCTTGAATTTGGAAATTTTAATGGGCGAGAATGGGGCTGTCAATATATGAAAGGGGCTGTGAAATGTCAATGCCAGTCTGAAATGTTCATTTTAATTCCATTTTAATTGACCTAGACTTTTGAATTTTGAAAAAAGTTGTTTCAACTTGGCCCGTCTGAATTTACGCGCCGAGCTGAACATAACCCCGAACTGGTCCGAGCGATGCCGGGTTCGAACACTAGTAATTCATATATAAAAAAAAAGAAAATGATAAAACACCTTGGTATTCATATTGACATATGTCATAAAAGTATATATTTCTGATAATTTGAGAATTTCGAGCGTTAAACTGAACAATGTTATTTATTTATATTCGCTTATAAATAATAACTAGTTACTCACAAAAAAAAATAACTTCACGAAGGAAATTGATATAAATTGTAAAATCAAAACTTTTAACGGGATTTTATTAGGCGATTATGTCTGAAAATTGCATCGTTAATTATTCTCGAAAAAATATATAATCGAAAATTCAGAATTTTATCGATAACACTCGATCAAATTCAACGTTATGATTTTTTTGTTGTATGGATGGTATCTCGAAATACAAAGATTATTAATATCGTTAATGCTTTGTTACTGAATGAAGTATTGTAATATTTAATGTAATTCTTGTCACAAAATCAATGCAAATCGAGCGCCTGACGTTTTGGTAAATTTTTCTAGCAAATATGACATATTCGTTGTTCATTCAGAAAATGTAGGAAATAGATGGAATACATGAATTAGTTTGCAACAATTGATTGTTTAGCCCAGCCAACTTGGAAGCTTATAAGAAAAATACCAGGCCATATAAAATCGGCGTCATATTGACAGCAAATAAACTTCACATCATTTATAACCGTTTTGTTTCTATAGAGGAATTAATTGCTCGTCACCAAAAGAGCTTCTGAAAAACTTCCGATTAAGAAAAATAATACAGGGACACTTGAAAATAGTTTAAGCGTCACAAACTTTATAAAATTAGCGCATATTAATGCAGTTGTATGTGGAGGAAGGAAAACTAAGTATTCGAAACAAGGCTCATCAAAAATAAAACACAGATTTCGTGAACGAACAGCTTTTGATCCTTCAGTATACAAAAAAGTTTTATTTATATGTTTTATAAAGTGTAAAAAATCCTAATTATTAATAAATGCGATGAAAAAAGTTGTGCCTCCAATTTAGGGTGGCACTGAACTCAACGAGCTTAACGTGTTTAATGGATAAATTAAAAATGTTGCGACGAGATAAGAGAAGGCCATGAATAAAACATAAGTTGTGATTTTGCGACAAAAGGTAGTAAGCAAGTGTTTTGATGTCCATCGTTTTGAACTTTCGAAGAAAACTTCGCACTGGCACGTGGACTACAAGCTTTATGATGTTTTCACTTCTATAAAATATTCAAATTAATGAAAAATAAACAACACATTAAATATATTCAACGCATTTCATGATGATTAAAAAAAACTGTGGATAAATCAATCATGAATAAATCATTTATAGTGTTTAACGTCAATTTGTCCTGTCCGTGGCGCAGTGGTAACGGATTCAATTCACGGTACGAGCAAATTTTTTTCAGTCGATAAATCTCTTCAAAAGCATGGGTGTTTGTGTTGTTTAAAATTCCCATCCCCTCCCACCTTTCCGATCCCAAAAAGCGACGCATAGTGACAGCGATTAGCTTATCACTAGTCCTGTCCTAGTCCTCGTATCCTTTCCATCCCTACTCTCTTCGAAAAAGAGAGGTTGAGCAACTGAGTAACAAGCAGCTCTCGTAGAAAAACATATGTTGAGATAAATTCCGTGAAGAGTCCATATGCTCCAAGTTGGGAGCGGACATGGTTAAAAATAAAAAAAGCGTCAATTTATTATTCTAGCCAATGTTGCACGGAAGAAATTCCTAAGTATTTAATTGTCTTTACAACGAATTAGGTAGTCGTTCGTCCAATTACACTAATTGTTTTTACTTGAGAAAATTTTTGTATTTTTTTCATAGCCGTAATGAGTTTTCAGTTTTACGTGGATGCAATTAAATTAAATACATTGCTTCCTCAACGCTGCTGCACTACTACAACTATGTATGCAAGTTAAAAATGAATGCATTTCCTTTGTTCAGTAACAAGTAACAACTAACACTTTATAATAACTACTGAATAATTATGAACTTCATTGTAACTATTGTTAATAATATGTTTTTAATTATCAACTTCTAACTTAAAAAATGTTTTCGATGGTTTCGGCGTTAGCTTTGTGGAAGTTCATTTTAATATAAAATTTAAAATAACTTTGATTATTCCACGTATTGTGTAACTAACTGTGACACGTGTTTCGCCTCTTTCAGAGGCATATTCAGACTTACTATCGCAAAGTTTGCTTGCGTAATGAAGCAAGATTGATTCTAACATTTTAAATTATGAAATTACAAAATAGATTACGGGTTTTTTTCCAAAAGTAAACAAGGAAGAGAGTGATAGAATCAAAACAATGCAATAACATAATGATACTAATAAGGTGCAATCAATCAGATTGGGATTTTTCGTTTATAAGGGACGCCTGCTGCCTCAGGCGAGGTCTGAAGATGCCTCTGAAAGACGCGAAACACGTGTCACAGTTAGTTACACAATACGTGGAATAATCAAAGTAATTTTAAATTTTATATTAAAAAATGTTAACTACTGAAAGTGATTTTCAATTGATTAAAATTGATTGAAGAAAAAAGAATGGCTCAATTTTTTTTACCATGTCCTCTCCCAACTCGGAGCTAATGCACTCCTCAGGGAATTTATCTCAACACATTATTTTCTACGAGAACTGCTTGTTACTCAGTTGCTCAATTTCTCTTTTTCGAAGTGAGTATGGATGGAAAGGATACGAGGACTAGTACAGGCCTTGTGGATAGCCAATCGCTGTCACTATGCGTCGCTCTTTGGGATCGGAATGGCGGGAAAGGATTTTTAACAACACAAACACCCACTGCCTCTTAACAGAATCGATTTATCGACTGAATATATCTGCTCGCACCGGGAATCGAACCCGGATGGTCCAACACGGTAGCCAATGACGTTGACCACTGCACCACGGACCAGGCTAAGTTTTTGGAACACATTTTCGCATATAAGATGAAGATATAAATATAAATAAAATATAGCATTTTAATTGAGGAAAATTAATTGATTGCAACAAAATATAACTAATTAACGATTTCGACTGAGGGTGCTTGATGGAATTTCAATATCAAATTTGAATTGTTGAATTTTTTACTTTTCCACGAGTTTTGTCGCTAACGACCCGGGTTTTGCCTTTTGGCATCTTCAGGCATTTCAAGTGCATGGATGTACTTGAACTGACAGTTTAAAATTCAAACAATTGAAAAAAAATATATAACTTATTGTGCGTTATTATTATGCAGGAATAATATTTTAATTTGAATTATATTTCCTAAAATAGATCAAAGTTTCTCAAGCAAAGACATCCTCGCTACCCCCTTGCGATGTTATCTAAGTAATACGGCTTAGTCGATCGCAGCAATTATCACCCTATTAAGCGCCCCCCCATATAACTTTATCGACAAGTCATCTGTTATCAATAAATCAATTTCCTCCCCCGTATTCAAACTTAATTAATATTACCCGGCAGTAGGCTATTAACTCTTTCTACTCCAGAGCTTCCAAAAAATGCTTAAAGCTCTATGTATTAAATTATTTTGATGATTTTTACTGCCGATCTTCGCTGGAAAAATGCAGGTCAGGAGAGTGATTCTTTTTTTTCTGATGTCCATACATATTTTAAACGTCTTGTAAAATTGTTTATATGTATATTTCCATATTGTTTTTTGACTTAATGAAACTATGTGGAGCCTGTAAATATTTTTAGCCCAGCTATAGAGAACAGAATGAAGAAAAAAATCGATAAAAATACAATTGTGAGTATTAGCAAACAAAAGTGTTCTATTCGTTTAATGAATTGTTTGTAATGTGATGAAGTTTGCCCAGTTCTTGAATGAATTTCGAAAGCTACTGGACAGTCACTGTGTGTAGTTTTCTCCAAAACGTTGCTTGTACAATCTAGAATTTAATTTATTTTATAAAGTATTATTTGCTTGTCGATATTGTATTAGTTAGCAAGATAGTAATATATTTGAAAAAGAAACTGAGTGTCAAACAAAATGGCATGAAATTAACTCGAAAAGAAAATTAAACACAAATTGCAATGAAATGTATCTTAGATTTAAATGTAGTGATATCTTTCCGTACATAATTACATCGACATCAAAAAATAATAAGGCATTTTTAAAATCAATGACATGCCACTAGGGACTCCAATTACTCGACATCTCAACTACTCGAGTATCGAGTAGTAAAATTTTAAAATACTCGAGTACTAGAGTATACTCGAGTAGTTTCAGATGTGCCAAAATATATTTTATTAATTCAAATTTGTGTCTATAAATAGATGATACATAAATAAATAAGCTTATTTTATTTTATCATTATATTTATTTAAATTTATGAAACATATATTTCAAAAATAATAGAGAATTAAACGTCTCAAAATTAAATTTGGTCCAAATTTTAGTTTTTTAATTCCAGCAGTAGAAAAAACTCTCTGTTGCTGTGGTCCTTGGCTTAAAAGGTAACAATCAATTAAATTGTGCTATCTAGTTTTTCTGTCCGCTGCTTAAAACAAAATAAAATTTGGAATTAAATCTTCATTTATATATTACGAGTATTACTCGAGTATTTTTCAAACTACTCGAGTATCGAGTACTTGAAAAATGGACGAGTATACTCGAGTATCGAGTACTCGATTCCGTAATTGGAGTCTCTACATGCCACCAACTATTGAATCATGTGTTGAATCGTTGAAAGTAAATTTTACTAGTCATCAATGAAAATAGCATCTGAAACTTTTTGCTGATGATTCTTTCTGACTAATGATTGTGCCTTTTTTGAACTTTATTGGCACCGTAAGCCAAGACTATCTATTAAAATCAGCATTAGCGATAAAATTTTCGACTTTTAAAGTTTTTCTGTTCAGAAATTTTGAGAAACTCTAGCTACGTTATTTAAGTTGCTGACATATTAAGCAGAATTAACCACAAATTGTACAGCAATTTAATGTCTAAATGCTATCATCCCAAGCTTATCCGACCGAAACATTTCGTAATGTCATCAATTATGAAGGGAGACGTTCACAAGCATCAATAAATAATCACTTAGTCATGCATTATTTGTGGACTTTAGAAGTGAAATAGAAGTTAGTTCTATCTATGCTTAAGTAAAGCGTAACTGAGGGACTAATTTGTCTGTTTAAGAAGCCCATAGCGAGGTTAAATATCACCACACTATCGGACGTTCTTGATGAGTAAACATTTGATATCATTTAAATATCAAAGCATGCATTTTTTTATCGCTATCACACTGTCGTCACAACCATAAACTAAGAAAATCAAAATAATTAAACAATTAGATGGGGATCTTAATCATGTGCTATTATCAAGACAATGGTGATATACCAAGAACACTCACTCAACCCTCCTACAGAACAGATGTAAGGATTTTTTTAACTTACTTTATAAAAAGTAGAGGTATGTACAGCTTACGATAATATTATTCGAATGAACATATTTATTTATCATGTAACATATTTACGAAAGATATAATTTGCCTGAAGGCTGCAGCACACGCTATAACTCCGCTATAGCTCTGCTATAAGCCTCTTTAAAGCAAAGACTTCCGTGGTAATTGTCATGGGTTTTTTTAGCAAACATCGATACTGAGTAATCAAGTAAATATGTCATTCGATTGGCTCAAATGTTTTAATTTAGAAACTTTGAAAAATATTAATATGTGTAAGAAATCAAATCTCTAGTTATTTCAAATTTCATTAGCAACATTAATCAACACTTCTGAAATTTAGAAAACAGCTTAAATGAGTCTACAAGGCACTGAAGTAAATCTTATATATAAAACCGAAACGGCGTATGTATGTATGTATGTCTGTAATTCCCTTTTGCATTGTTGTTGCAAGTTGCCATAAAAACGAATATGAAAGAAAATATTTTTGAATTTTTATCGGCGAAGACTTTTAGTCAAAATGTAATAGATTAGTGTTCTACCAACTTTTTCCCGGCTTTTATTAATATAATAATGTTTATTATTTACGTGAAGGTATTATTTGACATTTCTTTGACAGCAAATTAGATTTTATCCTTGAATTTGGACATTTTAATGGGCGAAAATGGGGGCTGTCATCAAATTAAATAAAGTTTGTGATTTTATTTTAACTCTATTTAGGATGTTAGATTTTGTGATATAATTATGTCGAATGATATACAATTAAATAATTATTGGTCGCTTAGTCCGAGCGACGCCGGGTAGCAATACTAGTAGGATATAAAATTTACCCCGGGCCGAAGCAATTTTATAACTTTTATTCGTTTAAATGGTTGAACTAAATCACGTTACTATATGGCTTAGTAAGTTCCAGTACAGTTTCTTACATACTGCTTTATTATTTGATATATTAAACAATCACCGGCAAGAGTTCAGCAGAAAGAAACCTGTTCAAAATTTTCACGATGACTCTTTGAAAAGTGATTTGAAACTTACTAATATTTATTTCGCGACGTGGCAGTTGAAACAAACTAATTAAAAGCAGGAAACAAGGAGGAAATTACAAGAGTCAGATTTTACGCAAGCATCTAATTGCTTGTCGAACTTTCACCTGGATTACCTACTCAGAAATATCGTTCACACCGTTTCTCTAATTTTAGAACATTTATTTTCAGTGAAAATTTTGCCCATAATGAATATTTTCAGGAAAAAAATAATGTCATTCATTTCAATTTATAAAACATAATTCATTAAATATTTTGCCAGGCTCGTAGTCGAGTGTCAACATCGTTGGCTCAGGTTACGGAGCGCACGAGTTTGAATCTCAGTCTCAGCAGTTTCAATTTTCAAACGAATTATTGATCTCATTTTAGAAATATGTAAAATTATACACTGCAAAAATACGGTACGAAAATAGCATCAAGTGTGTGTGTTTTTTTTCCCTACCTATACTTTCCTGCTGAAACTAAAAGTGGGGTCCGCTAGGCGGGCTCCTAGTTTCCTAGCTATTTTTATTGATAGGGTGGATACACACTAAGTCTTTGTTTCCCTTTCCCGCATGTAAGCTAGCTAAGTATTGACTTTCTTAAAGATTCTGTCAGCTGAGGGCTTTGTGTGGGGGAAAACACGTAAGAAAAACCCCTTACGAGAATGATTGTGTTGGAATCATTAAAAATTTTCAATTCTTACCAGAAATTGCTCGTTATGTTTGCGTAAACTTGAGGAGTTTACTTGTTGTTGTAATATGCATGCCCAGTCCCTAACTGTAACTGAATCGACGAGCCTAGCTCGTAGCTTAAGATGTATCTCTTAGGGCGTTAGTTTGGAAGCTGGCAGAGCTGCTGGCTTCTTCCACGCTTGCCTCCACTGTTGAAGAAATTGTTGTGGGAGAAAGGTGGGTGGAGCATAAGGTTTGAGGCATCGTCCTGACGAGGTTCTTAGAGGCCTTTAGTTGGTTTTTATCAAGTGTGTTGTTGTATGGCAGCTTTATAAACAAATGCAAATCTAAAGAACAGACTGGGCAACCTTATAAAATATTTAGTTTATTTACGAAGATAATTTTATCAGAAGTTACTAAATAATAGGTTTTTGGACCACCTGGTCCGTGTTAATAATATTTTGATTGGATTGACATTCACTTGGTAGATGTCAATTGTAATAGGGTGACAATGTTTCGTAGTTCTGACGATGGCATGAATTCAAAATACATATCAAGTGTATTTTACTTTTTTTGCAAAACGATATACCTAAATATGAATTGTTTTATAACAACTATCGTTATAAGTTCAAAAATTATCCCACAAGAGAAAAGTTAGTGATATTCAACTTTTGCTATATGAGATTTTGATAATATTACAACTTGATTGAAAAATTCCGCATACACAAAGAATTTACTACCTTACCGCCGAGTGCAAAAGGTATAATTTTTTTTACTGGAAAAAATCCCATGGGCTATTGATTATATACCATCTCCCTATGTTTTATACATATTTGACTCGATGAGCTGAGGTACTTTCTTGCTGGCACTGTTAAATTTTGTAGATTTTTTTATTTGCCATGTAACTTCTTACAACTTAACTGTATATTTTCACGTCACCCAATGTTTTTGCGATAAAAAGATAATAAAATATGAGAGGTTAGTCAATCTCTTATCGTTATGTCAAATTTTTAAAGATTGTAAGGTGATTGAAACATCATAGACATCCGATACTTTGATCACAAATTGGTCAAAAATTTTAACGACGTTTTCGTACCGGGATATACACAAGCGAAGGCCGTAAGCACTAAACGACATTGCTCACTGTATTCCATATTAAAATATCTAGTTTCTACTTATAATTGACTTTAATAGCAGTGCTTCGCAACTTATTCTCCCCCACGCTTTTTTTTAAACCATGTCCGCTCCCAACTTGGAGTATATGGACTCCTCACGGAGTTTATCTCAACATATATTTTTATACGAGGACTGCTTGTTACTCAGTTGCTCAACCTCTCTTTTTCGAAGAGAGTAGGGATTGAAAGGATACGAGGACTAGGACAGGACTAGTGATTAGTTAATCGTTGTCACTATGCGTCGCCCTTTTGGGATCGGAAAGCTGGGAATGGATTTTTAACAACACAAACACCCATGCCTTTGAACAGATTTATCAACTGAAAAAATCCATTTGTACCGGGAATCGAGCCCGGGCGGTCCGGCACGCAAGCCAACAACGTTGACAGTGCACCACAGACCGGACAGGGTATATTATAAAAATGCATAAATACACCCTAAAAGAGAATTGAATACGAGCACAGATAACAGATAAATTATTTTATTGTTTTTGAATTGTGTAATGTGTTGTAGTACGCCTTGTAACACCCCGTGAAACAAAAGAGTAAAACATTGTCGGTGATGGCAGATTAATTTAAATTTTAAAATTTACTACATTAGGTATGTGGCCCATAGATTAAAAGTGATCCTCATAAATTCATTTAAGTAATTATTCTATGCGATGTATCTTTGATAAACCAGGAAAACTTACTACAAGCTTTCATATGTTTAATAAATCTAACGTTCTTCGAAAAACTAACATCAACTGTCCACTAACTTATATATAGTATTTTAAAAAACCAATCGGCTGACTGGCAGGCGGAAATTCGCTCGATTACCTAACATCATCATCAGACCGGCAGGGAAATTACCCCATCAATTTATGAGCCCCTTTCATTTTTTAATTGGAAATCACTTGCAGCAAGAGAGTTTTCTGAATTATAGTAGCCAGGCGGATTGCAGAGTGATTAAGTATGGGTATTGGAGATAACGGCTATCGGATATTGAGTAATTATTCTTCAAAAGAGACAATTGCGTACCAAAAAGTGTACAGAAAACGGGAGTTTATTAAAGTGATTGGAAACTTGAGAAATTGTTGATTTTATGAGTGAATTTTAGAAAGCCAACAGAAATTCAGAAAACGATCGAAAAAAAACAAATAAATAAAATTTCCCACTCGACCACGGATCCGGCATATTGCCCCAATGTTTAATCTTATATATAAAACCAAAACGGCGTATGTATGTATGTCTGTAATTCCCTTCTCCTCAAGTTGACATAAAAACGAATATGAAAGAAAATATGTTTGAATTTTTATCGGCGAAGACATTTAGTCTAAATGTAATAAATTAGTCTTCTACAGAACTTTTCCCGGCTTTTATTATTAATAATAATGTTTATTATTTACGTGAAAGTATTTTTTGACTGCAAATTAGATTTTTTCCTTGAATTTGGACATTTTAATGGGCGAGAATGGGGCTGTCAATATATCAAAGGGGCTGTGAAATGTCAATGCTAGTCTGAAATGATCATTTTAATTTCATTTTAATTGACCTAGACTTTTGAATTTTGAAAAAAGTTGTTTCAACTTGGCCCGTCTGAATTTACACGCCGAGGTGAACATTACCCCAAACTGGTCCGAGCAAAGCCGGGTAGCAATACTAGTATTAATATAAAACATAATATGATCTATCTCTTACCTCTGTAGATTAGTTGTTAATGCTTTACCCGAGCGATAGATTTGGTCCGGGTGTCAATTTTCAGCAAAAGCAATCGTTCAATTTAAAATATCGGATCGTGCACTTGGGTTTTGATTATAGCATTTCTCTCAAGTTGACATTACAAATTAAACTATTAACACCATTGCTATTATAATTTCTACTACTTATACTAGAGATTATGCTAGAAATTAAAACTGACCCATATATTAAATTTCATAAAATATTTTTTATTTTGATTCTTATCATCCATATGCCACCAATTAAAAATTTAACAAATGTTAGAACAATGGTCAAAACAATCTCACCTTACTTATGACTGTTAATAATGAAACAAAAAAACAAACCTTAAATAATAAGACTTCAAAACAAAATGAGCGAATATTTCAGCGTCCGGTATTTTTTTCCAAACGATTTAATTCTTATCTGAGAAGTCGTTGAAAAATTTGACATTTTTATTTAGATTTTCATCAAATTATTTGTCGTTTATTGTGGTCATTATAACAATGAATTACGAATGAAGAAAATGCGGTTTCCGTGTTATGGAAACACTAAATTTTCCGAATGTTTGTAACCCTCGGTTTAAGGAAAGTGACGCTTGGAAAGACACGTATCCGACTGTGCTTGGATGATAAATCTAGACAATTATTATCATGCAAAGTTGCTGTGCTGTATCGCATTATAATTCTATTACTTACAATCTTGATACAACAAACAAATCACCTTGACTGTTGGAAGGGTGACTCTGTTGAAAGTGAATAATTTATTTCACATTGGGGCACACTTAGGCACGTTTTTCACGACCCTTCCTACTTTTCAACCCTTTTCTGGGTCACAAAAGAGGAATGAAAAGACACCCTCTTCACCTCATGCTTAATCTACTAGGTGGATTTCGGAAAGAACTCATGGAATAAATTTACCAGTACCTGGCGTAAATATAGAACGGGGGAAGATTTCTGTTACAATAGTTTGTGCCGAGTTGCAGGATCTTATTTTGTCAATCATAACTAACAAGCTGTTTTTTTAATATAAAAGCTGAAAAGCTGGAGTTTTTACTAAAAATGCATTTGTAATATAAACTGCTCTTGAATTTTCCGATTGCTAAAAATGGTTTTCAGTCATGCTGATAAAAAGTCCACATCGCGAAGGTGATTAGCCACTTGTCCTGACCTAGTCCTCGTATCCTTTCAATCCCTACTCTCTTCGAAAAAGAGAGATAGAGAAACTGATCTCGTAGAGAAACAAATGCTGAGATAAACTCCAAGAGAAGTCCATATTAGGAGCGGACATGGTTACGTACAATAATCTTAGTAACTTTTGATTTTATATTAAAATGAACTTCCACAACGTTACCGCCGAATCAATCGAAAATATTTATTGTAATGCATATTAACTCAATTTTTTAAAATACTAACATTCTCTTCATTTGCAATATTAACATTATAAATATAAAAAAGAATGAAGTCGATTATTTCGATTATCGACATTATTTTGTATTGTTTCATACACCATAAACCCGTTTCTTAGAAAGCGTAATACGGTGCTTAATTATTTTTTGGGAAAACTGCCAAAAGAAAGCATAGCTTTCCAGTGAAAAACAAAATACAAACCTTATTTGAGCCAAAAAATATCCTTCAATTTCTGCTGTGTACATTTTAAAGATTTCACGGTACGTATTGCTGAATCTCGCAATTTTGACTGACATTATTCAAAATAAAACAAATGAAAGAAATAATAGCATTTATTACAGCGAATAAAACTTTGATTCGTAGTTGAGTGTAGTAATTCTTGTGATTAATTATTACTAAAGTGTCTGTAGATGTTTGAGATGTGAAAGCAATTCAAATACCACTTGTTTCTTACGTATTGGTAAAAGTCTTAATTCTTTTTACTATCGTTTTGCGTTTGCCATCTAACAAAGGTCGAAATGCAGTACGTCTGTCTTTCTTATGGACGTTGTATTTGAAAGCAAACGCTTTGAGAATAAAGCTCTTCAAGCAAACTTCGTGGCCAATTGAATCGTTTTCTTTTTACATTTTTTAAACCTTGCGTTTTTATAAATTCGTATTTTTTAATTGTGAAAAATATGACAGAAATATGCAAGTTTTTGCGTTTAGCATTAACTATAAAAACGTTTGAATTGTGTGCACCATTGGAAACCTAGGCAGGTTTTGATAACTAAAATACATAGACCTTTTCTTTTGCACGAATATATTCATTTACATTTTCATTTTAAAGTATCTTCATAAGCCGTGTGATCTTCTATATATATATAAAAATGAATGTTTGTCTGTATTTCCGGTATGGACTACTAAACCGCTCGACCGATCGATATGAAACTTTGCAAATTTATTGAGTACACTCCCGCAATGGTTTCTGGCCTACCAACCCCTCCCCCAAACACCCCCAACCACCCCCAACCACCCCCTAACCTCCACCCCCCAACCTCCACCCCCAACCTCCACCCCCAACCTCCACCCCCAATTTTTTTTTTTAACTTTACGAATTTTTTGAGTTCACTCTTTCGAAGGTTTCTGGCATACCCCCCCATACGTCCCTCAAACCCCATCCCGCCAAACAACCCCCCTCCCCCCCAATAATTGATATCGAATTTTTACAAATTTCTCGAGTACACTTCCGCGAAACTTTCTGGCGTACACCCCCTCCCCTACCCCACCCCCCCAATCCCCCCTACAATTGATATGGATGTATACGGTCATTTTGACAACTTATTGTTGCACTTTCGCAAAGGTTATTGACATAGTACAATTAACTTTCAGTAGGTGGCGCGTGTGGCAGCAAACGTCAAACGGCAAACGTCATCGATACCGATCAATGTTAGTGAAATAAAATCTATATTAATTATTATAGGTTATAAAAAGTTTGTTCGTAGTTATCATGTTCGTATTTGAAATTAAAAAAGTCTTTGTAAGTAACGTACAATAATTATAATAATATCTGTGCCCGTAGCCGTGGGGTCAATATCGTTGACTTTAGTTGTTGTATTTATGAGCTAAAATTCCAGTTCCATAAACAGCTATATTGGTTTGTACTAATTAATTAAAACATGGATGATAAATTATGTCATAATATTGTCATAGACCACCACTGGTGACACATGTCATAAGTTGATAGAAGTATAACATACCTACGGTAATTTAAATAATAATTTCCGGAAAATAAATAAAACGCTTACACCTTTGTTCGGTTAATGTGTTTTCACATTAAGGGCGCCATTTTAAAAGGTAACAGGTTAATTGAGAAGAATATGGGAGCTGTCACATTTCGGCTCACACCTGAATACACACGTGTCCATGTCCAACCTATACCCACCCTTAAAATATCAAAATTTTCTTGTAGTTCTTTAAGGTTACAGGAATTCATTTTACATATCAGATTGTGCTATTCCATGGGTTGACCATACATGACGTTGATTTTGGTTGTAAGTCAAAGGTAAAGTCGTTTTATTTACATTTTTAACGTCAAACTACGCCCAAAGTATTGACCAATTGTGTTAATACATTCTGCTAATCGGGATGCCACTGGGAAGAGTTTTAGAATTTTTTAACGGCATTGATTCGGATGTCGACATATTTCTTACTGACGTAAGTAAGTTCAGATGAATACTATTTTTTAAAAATAAAAGTTGATTTTGTCGGAATTTACTTGGTCGACTTCTTTGATTGTTCTGATGTCTGCAATATTTTCATCTTTTTAATAATTTATGATTTTTGTTATGTATATGTATACAGGTATGTTGGTATGTATTTATATATAAATAAATGTATATAAATTTGTCAAATGCATGGCGTATTGGCGTCAGCTGTAATACCGCTAATGGCGTTATTTATTTCCACGACTGTGTCCTCATTTTAATAACGTGAAATTTTAAAAAAAATGTACAACCAGACATATTTTTATTTCAATTAGTTATCAGATCGCATTTGAACGAGCCCGATACTCTCGCACATTAAATTTTAATCGATTATTTTCGCGTTTTAGTAATGGATCAACAACCGAAATATAATATTCATAAAAAGATAGTGACATCAATTATTCCTAACTATTTTTAATGATGCATTCATTAACATGGATAATATTTAATAAATATGAAAATTATCGACAGTTAAAAAAATATTCCGAATCCTGGGACCAGTCTAGGGATCCCGGGAACGACATATTGCAATCCTGGGATTAAAATGTTGGCCCGGGATTGGAAACCCTAGCTACTAGCCCATATAAGTGAAACTATGCGAGGTATATTTGGTGTACCCGAATCTGATTGTCCTTTGTAAAACACGGCAATGTCACACAATGGGATAAAATACATGAGTAAGCGGTGTCTCGAGATTAAGCGTAACTTCTTGTTCCGTCACATTTGTCTTCGGATGGAACTTTGTCATGGTACATTCCGTCTTGCACTGTCACAGACCAAAGAGAACAAATGGGGGTAGTAGAAACAGAACTTGCCAACTCTCCAACAGTTTGCTTTGCACATTGCTGCCGTTGCGTTGAAATGTCACGCTGAGATTTCCTTTGATAATATATTCGCCACGCTGTGTTTTGTCACAGATGTATATTATTTCAGTCTGAATCCATAATCTTTGGGCAAGTACCAAATTAGTTATAGTTTATTCAGTTTGGCATAAGTTTGCCCCATAACTCAAAAGTAACGGTTTTATTACTGTAATACTTTTAAAGAAATTTACAGATTGTGATGTAAAAAAAATGTATTTTTTTAATCTTACGTTGAGGTGCTCATTGTCAATATCTGATGGAAAGAAATTGTATGCATGTATGTAAAAAAATTAACAATACATTTTCTACTTATTCCACATGAAATGTATTTATATCACGACCAGTTGTGTTCACTGTAAGCAGTTTTAGATGATTAGAAATACAACAATTTAGAGCTAGCAAACAAAAACATACAAAAACTAAGCAATACTAATAAAGGAGTGTAAAACAAAATAATAACAATTGATTTTAAATATACTATATTTAAAATGTGTAACACCTTTTCTATAAAATGAAAAATTAAGAATGAAAAACAAGGTATGACAATCAATTGGTAAAACAACTAAGGAAATAAATTGAAACAAATTACAAGGAAAATATTGTAATTTGTTTCAATTTATTTGCTTAATTGTTTCAATTGTTTGTCATACCTTGTTTTTCATACTTTACTTTTGTATATATTGTATTCCTTATCAGTTGACAATGCTCGCATGAGCGAAACCAGTCTTGATCAAATAAATTTTATGTGGAAAAAGTACTAAACATGTATTTCTATTATAAAGCATACTAATTTGATGTATTAATAAATTAAAATGATATTTAACAGAATTAATTCAACTAAATAGTGAAAAAACAAGTAATCACTTATTTGAAATTATTATCAAATCAATCTAAGCATAGATTGTATCACATGTAACAATCGATTCAGCTACATTAATTAAATTTAAGTTTTAAATTACCTCCGTATAGTAAAAAAATAAGGTAATCAAAGTTCGCAACAATGGAAATGAAGATAAATGGAAAGATTTTATTTGGCCGAAATTGTTTACAAAATCATTCCAATATTAGCGAGTGAAAAGTTAGTCTCTCGTAACCCGAGAGGTTGAAACTCGGGTTATCGGGAAAACTTTGTCTCTGTACTTGTGCTTCTGTCGGAAAAACATTGTTAAGGCATTGGTAAACAGCTTTTGGTATGAGAGTTTTCCCGCAACTAATTAAAAGAATTAAATAAAGAAATAATATACATATCGGAAATGCCGACTTGTTAACAATGTTTAGAACTTTTTTTTTTGTTTAATAAGTTTGAGGGTTTCACACGATCAAATAACCCAAAAATACCCAAATTATTGTTTCTCACCATTACTTTAGACCAATAAATCAAACTTATTTAAATTCTTTCATGTGACGTAGATATGGTTTCAACAGAAAGAGATGATGTAGGGGGCACCCTGTCTAGCAAAGGTATATAAGCTATCTCTAATACACGTTTTAAACATAGTTTTGACGAAGGCTTAAGCCGAAATAGCTATCAACAAATATATAAAATAATTTATGTAGAACTAAAATACATTGTTATTTTTCTTTCCGTAGTATAATGGAGTTCTACCAAGTAAATGCCTACTCAATCAATAAGTTTGAATGTATTTAAATATAGTAGTAGCCCGAATATATTGCGATATATCTTTTACATTAAAAGTATTTTGAAAAAAGAACTCGCGCTTTATTTAAATACATGTTACTAAAGATTAAAAATGTATGTACTGTAATTCTCCCAAAACATGTTATATTCTATATGAGCTCCTGAGTAATGAAGCGAGCCAAATGGCATTTTTGAGAAAAATGAAGTTAGATGCAGCATCATATTCATCAGGTATTAAATTATACTAGAAGTGATGTGAGATCATTAAAACACACTGTTATAGTGGTTTTTTTCATACAATAAATTATGCTAATACAAAAATGTCTACTTGGCTCACTCACTCAGCGGTGAAATAGTCCCACCCTTTATATTAAAATATTTCAATTATTATTTCCCTGAAATACGTTTTTCTGTTTATCTATGTATGCAGTAAGCTTCCACGTTGTTAAAATTTTTAGATAGTTCCAAAAAAAAACGAAGTAAAAAGGTGATTGAATTTGAATTTGCTAATAGAATTATTCACAATTTTTTGACTTGGCCCACTTCTTCTCTCTGGGGCTGATACATATCTTGACCTGTCTGATGATTTTTGGTAAATTAGTAGAAAAAATAAAAAGGCCCACAAGTATTTTGTATTTCAACTTTCAGAATTATAACCAATTTTTTGTAGTATGTATTTTTAGAAACAAGATGTTGTCGTAATTTCTCCCTCAAACAATAATTAAATTTAGTGAAAAGCCAGTGCTTATATATTTCTTAATTTTAATTATTTTCAAAGGAATAAAATGGTTGCTTACCCCATCATTATAGTCGGCACAGAATAAAACGCTTTCGTGGAACATCAACGAATGATAAAACTTTTGCTAACGTTCAAAAAGTTCTTTTTTTCTGTAGCTCTAGTCCGAATCGTTTTTTTATCTAATCAATTAATGGTCTAAAGTCAGTTTTAAAAGAAAAATATTTGCCATCGATCTGCTGAAAAACTATCAGAAACTTGGGGTAGGCGCGCTACATTAAAAACAGATATTTTAAACATGTGAAGTAAATATATGGAAACCTAATGGCGTTCATATCAACGTAATTGCGTGAAATGTTTGTTAATCAATTTCTCAACTTATCTTTTTTCGAAGAGGGCATGGAAAGAAAACATAGAACTAGGAAAATATTAGTGGTTCCTAGTCCACTCTAGCCGTGTTGTGTTATCAGGATCAAGTGAGTGTGTGAATTTGAAAGGAATTTTGTGCAACAATACCTATTATTAATAATAATTATTTTTTTAGTATTTATTCCGCATTGATTTTTTTTAGATCAGCACCGGTTTCGCTCATCGCTGATAATTTTTATTCAGTTAATAATGTTCGAGATGAGCGAACCGGCACTGATCTAAATAAATTCAACGTGAAATTAGTTCTAAATTTTTTTTATTGTTTTTATTATAATGCCAGTCCACCAAGTATTGACAGTGAACACCTTCAAAGAGGACATTTATCTATGTTGTCGAACATATTTATATCAATAATTTGATCAAAAAATGAAACTGCTAAGCCTGGGAGCCATTGAGATCCGTGACTGAAACTGTCGCAATTGATATTCGATCATATATTATACAATCTTTTATCCCATAGTAAAACATTACAGATTACAGCATCAATCGTCTGGAAATTGTGATTTAGCGCTCAAAATCAAAATATCATTCTGTATATGAGATTTTTTTTTTTTTTTGGATATCAATTTGACGGAGCATCAAGCTCTAAGGCGTGTAAGCGCCAAAATTCTTCTAGTCTCCTTCGTCTCTAAATGTTTTAAACTCTTAAATTTTATTTGTTGGCACTCCCTTCCCATCGCTGCCGGGAGGAGGGCGTGAACGCTACAGTTGAGAAGTCAGTTAACTATTGCGTCTCTACCTAAGGAGGATCATCGAGAAGAATAGCCTTGGCCTATATTGATTCTCTGATGCCTTATCGTCATAATTCTGCATGCAAGAGTTTGATAGGTTATCGTGAAGGCCCACAGCCTTATGAAATTTTTTAGAGGTTTCACGAACGAATTCGCGAATAAGATGCACATTAAGAGTTTACACACAAATTCAAGTCTAACAAAAATGTTGATGTTTGCTCGAAAGAAATTTCATAATCTTCTTTATATAACACTTAAATTAAGAGTAAAATGTAAAGTAAATATCAAAAGCTTTTTTAAAAGCTTTCGCAGAAGGTGCCAAATATCTGACTCATTTAATAAATCACCGTTTTATACAATTTTTATTGACATTTTATGCATACAAGAACTTTGGCGCCTTACGAGTAATAGCTTTGTCAAGAAAAGCAAGAAAAAAACCTCTCAGCAAACTGCTTGATTTAAACGAAACGTTGCTCGCAACTGGAAATGTGACGCAAGATTTTTAAATATTTTTCCTAAAAATTTTTCTAACGTAAGCCGAGGAAAATAAATTTACTCATTCTTGTATATACTATAAATAAAGCTATTTTTCTTATTTCAAGTAACTTATGCTTTCTTTTAAACGTAGCAAGTTTTACATCAATGCAGCAGTAGGAAAATCTAAAAATGTTATTTCTTATATAAATTCCTGTTCATACAATACCCCATATGAATTATGAGTAGTATGAAAAGTAGAATAATTCCATATTTAAAAAAAGCTGAACTAGGGAATTCTGTCATAATATTCTTCTGGTCAAGTGTATTGCTACAATAAAAATCATGTATATGTTACAGTGGAACCCCGATCTTACGTTCTCGCACTATACGTTTTCCCGTGTGGTGCGTTTATTTTCCCGTTAGTCCCGGCATTTAGTTCATATATAAAACTTTCCCGCATTCATCGTTTTCCGCGTTAATCGTTTGTTTTATACGGTCCCTTGAAAAACGTAGAATCGGAGTTTCACTGTATATAAAAACGTAAAAGAAAATGATGATATCCCAAGTGATGTTTCAATGTAGCTGTTCATACATCATGTAGAGTTTTATGAGCTGTTTGTAAAATTGAAAAATATAAGCAAAGCTCAAAAAGCCAACAAAACGTTCTTCGTGTTTTTTCTCGAAAAGAAGAAAAGTGGATAGTTCTACTTTTGATACTATACGCTCATATATCTTGAAAAACATTTAAAATTATCAAATAAGTTTTATAAGAAAATATTATATTATGTTAAAAAAAAGTTTTGTCAAAAAAGGTCACTGTAGTTTTATAAATTTTAAATCGTGGCCAGGTAAAAATTTGAATTTCAATGTTTATATGTTATTTATAAAAAAGATACTTAAATAAAACAAAGTATTGCAAGTAGATTTCATATTTAATTAAATTGTAAAGGAGATTGATATTTTTCAAACTATTTTGTATCAACCATAGAGTTTCTTACAATATCTCAACATTGAGTCACGAAGAAGAGATTAAGCCAAAACCACAAGATTGTAAAATGAGAAGACTTCCACTCGTATAAAAGATCGATCTGTTATTATAAATAAAATACTTAGCTAGCTTACATGCGGGAAAGGGAAACAAAGACTTAGTCTGTATCCACCCTAGCAATAAAAATAGCTAGGAAACTAGGAGCCCGCCTAGTGGACCCCACATATAGTTTCAGCAGGATTTTTTTAAATAAACAGCTGACCTCTTATATTTGACTTAATCATTTTATTTAAATTAATAGATGTATATGAAATTCAATCGCCATGTTGCGAAACCCGGGTTTTTCTAAGATTTTTCCATGTTTTGAATAAATCAAGGAAAACTGTTTTGGGTATATATGTACATATAGTGATTTAAATTATTTTATATCTACAGGGATATAAGCAAAAGAGGAATAAAACGTCGAATTAATATGCTGGATAATTGTCAGTAAATATGTTTACTTTTTTTTAAGGACCGGGTTTACCGACTTGTTAAAAAGTGTAAAGATAAAGTGGAGTTGAAAATTTGACAATTTCCCATCTACGTGACGTCTTCTGAAAGTCATAAATTAGGCATATAAAACATATTTCTTACGAATTATCTTTGATGTATGAAGCAAATGCTATTTTCGTAACACATGGCTTTTAAGTGGTTGAACCATAGAATGGATCTCCAAATAATTACGTGCCTTGTAGAAACATTTTTTCTGTATAAAAATGAATTTCGGGATCATTATCGTTGTCCCGAAAGAGTCCTGAAAAAACATGTCTTCCGGAGCGTTAGATATATTATAATATATGACACAACTCACCATAGAGATGATTGATGCTTCATTTGTAATTGCATACATTGCATGAATTTTAGGATTGTAATGGGTTTATGGTGGAGTGTCAACGGGATTAAGAGCTAGTTTCAACCCAACATTTCTCAACCAGTTGCTTTTAGGCAGTAGTGCACAACCTGCGAACCACCAGTCACATAAGGCCCGAAATGAAATTTTATGCCGCCTAATATTACAAATATCAATCACCTTTTTTTCTTTAGAACTTTCAACAGACGATGGAAGGATCATTTAAAATAATAAAATTTTAAATACACTAAAGTAAATAATAATTTTCTCACTTTTACCCATGTGACCATCGAACATTCTGAAAAATGATAGGCTGTTGCTTCTACCAAAAAGGTTGCGCATCACTGCTTGGGAAAATTCAAAGTCCTAATTGTCGTTAATATCATAACTGGAAGAACGTAAATCGAATCCACTTTCCACCACTGTATATTTTACAAAATGGATTTTGCAATTAACTGACAACTTATTGTCTCTACTATTTTTCGAAATCGTTTTTCAAATAATGTTTTCGTCAAAATTTTACGTTTAAAAGTCATAGTTAACCTTTCGCTAATCCATTTACGCTACGGTTCTTTAAATTTAAAATGCTTTGTAACATTTTTTATGATTTATATTTGCCAGAGACAAAAAAATTCAACTACCAAAATGAAAGGTTATTTTAAATGAATCATTATATAATGAAAAAAAAAACGGCTGGGTACTTTGTTGATTTGGCATTAAAACCACCAAGTGGATAAGGGCTTAAAGCAGCTTAATAGAAAAATTTATTTAAACTTTTCTATTCTTTTAAATGTTAATTTTTATTTAACCATTTTGCGGTCGTCAAAAAATGATTGGAAAATGAAGAGCTTTCTTTTATTCTATTAAAATAAACCTGAAATTATCGTTCATGATTTGAGAGCAAGAACTTTTAACTAATACTTACAAAAAGATTACTCGCTGTATAAACTTCCACTGTTTTTTCAATCAATAATTGCAGATTTTGTTTTATAAATAACTAGTATTGCTAATTTGATGACAGCCTCATTCTCGCCCATTAAAATGTCCAAATTCAAGGAAAAAATCTAATTTGCTGTCAAAGAAATGTCAAATAATACCTTCACGTAAATAATAAATATTATTATTAATAATAAAAGCCGGGAAAAGTTCTGTAGAAGACTAATTTATTACATTTTGACTAAATGTCTTCGCCGATAAAAATTCAAACATATTTTCTTTTATATTCGTTTTTATGGCAACTTGCAACAATAATGCAAAAGGAATTACAGACCCACATACATACATACGCCGTTTCGGTTTTATATATAAGATAAATAGTTCCAAATACTAAAATTCAAATATCGAACGTATTTCAGTATTTTGTTTAACCGTATCACAATAAAAATGTGTACGCCGATGCATGTTTGAAAATTTAAATAATTGTTTTATTTTATCATTTTGAGCTATCGACATTTTTACTAACACGTTTTTGTCCAAAATAAAAAAGGGTAAAATTGTTCATGTACATTTATCTGCTTAAATATTCCATAATCTTTGAGATCTTTATTGTAATATTTTAAAAAATTCAAAGAATTTATAATGAATATAAAAGTTAACTTATTCTATAATTTTATATGAAAATGAATGTTTGTTTGTTTGTCCCGTATGCGTTCCTATACCGTTCATTGGATTGCGATAAAACTTTGGTGAGTGGTTGTGAGACGCCCGCAAAAGTTTCTGCGTAAAAATCTTAATTTCACGGGATTTGCTTTTGCAACGGTACCAGGCTTGCATTGAAAAAAATAATGAATAATTTCATCGAAACTTCACTTTTAAATAAAAAATAAAAAAAAAGATTCATCGTTGTCACGCATCCCAATGATTCCGACAGATATGCCATTCAAATTAAAACGTTTACAGCTTCCACTACGACCCTTATTTGCAATGACCATCAACAAATTACATGGACAATCGCTACAAGTGTGTGGAAAATCCATGATTCTCACATGGCCAGTTTAATGTGGCCTGTCAACCTTCTGATTTATTTGTACACGAACCAGAGAAAAAATAAAAAAAAGAAGTAAAACACAAAACTCGTTTACATCCAATTTTCGCTAATTTACATTTTAATAGCAATTTAACTTAGTGATCTACTTTTATTTTTGTATATAAGCTATACAAACTGTTAACTGCGCGTCAGTTTATCAGTATACTTGAAATACCGGAAGATGCCGAATGGCGAAACCTGGGTCGTGACAAAACTAATGGTAAAGTACAAAATTCAAACACTTTCTTTCTTTGAGTGGCATTGAAACCCATGCCGGATACTTGTTAGTTTCTTATAGATATTATTTGATGTATGAAACCAATGCTTTAAACTTAACTTATTAATAAACTTGAAGATAATAAGCTAATGGGACCAAAATATAAAAAAAACCTTAAATGATCACGCTATTGCTAGAGCTACGTGTGCATTAATATTGTGGAACTAAATTTGTTGATATTTTAAAACTCGATTATCTCTCTAGCCTCTAGCAGATCTCAAATTAATCAATAAATTGTGACGATTGGGACACTAAAACAGGCTATAATGGTGTTCAATGAAGTCGCGGGGTGCTAGCACGTTGAAGTGGAAACCCGACCACTTTCAAAAGGTATAGAATCTTGATGGCAGAAAACCCTCCGCCCAAAGAAGAGAAAAGAAATAACAATTAAATGATTTACAAAAAAAGTATTCTCAAATATAAAACTCCAGAATAGGCAGCTTGTGCATATTGACATTGGTTCGTCTTCAAAGTTAAATTCATTAAAAACTTTTTACCTTAGAATGTTTTAAATAAATAAAATACATTTTATATGACTTCTTCCACATATATTCATAATAATGAGAAAATGTGGAAATAGTAATACAATTTTATTTTATTCATTTAAAATAATGCACTTCTTCCTAGACGTTACGGATAACACCTTAAAAATGATTAAAATGTTTGTTTTTTTTCTCTTAGTTTCAAGAATAATCATCTACTTACGAAAGGTGGTTTAAAGTAAGCGTATGGCCACAGTAATATGCGTAAATTTTGACGTAGCGTAGCGAGACTTGCTTCATAATTAAAAGTTGCCGCAATGAAAGGCTGCGTAAATGCCGAATCAGTTTGAAATTTAACAGCTGTACAGATTGTTTCGTTTCGACTTCTCAGATGGCGCCATCGTTAAAGTCATTGCGACAATCTTTGATAATAAAGTAAGTGACGATACGTCTCGCATGAAGTTACGTCTGTTATTGTGGCTGTACTCTAAGTTTAATTAAAATAGCGTTTTTTTGACATTATATTTTTCGACGTATTTTTCTTATATTAAGAATAAAAAAATAATATTCGTAAATACTAAATACCGTATGTAAATACTCCAGAGTGGAACCGGTCTTGATCATTATACAATGTAAGTGGAAGAAGTAAATAAATGTGTTTTATTTATTTAAATACTTTGACTTTTTATCAATCATTTTAATTAAAAAGTGTTTGAAATATGTCATACAATATTGCAATATTTCAAAAGTTGTTCATCTTCTCTAATTGGTTGTAAGTAAATCTCTATATGAAGTAGACGCAGTAAGATGCAATTTAACTGAAGCTATTGCTGTGGCCGAGTGGTAAAGCTACAAGATTTCTTATTAATACCGCTTCACGGTTTCTTTTCCACTTGCATATACAATCATATTCTAAATTACGAAAGTTATAATGAATGTGTTGTGATAATATCGAGCGTACACAAACCAATTATCCGAACGTTTCTGAGAACATGGATTAAGTAGAAAAAAGATTTTGGCACTCAGCATGTTAAAAGAGTGAAAGCGTGCACGTTTGAAACAGAAAATGTTGTTTCCGAAAGCAGAAATGATTTTAAAAAATATGAATTTTGTACATAACAAATTTGAGAATGTCGCTTTTGTCAGACAGGATATACCTGATGAATTATCAAAGAGAGACTTTGACGGGAAAGTGTAGGCGGAGAAAGTAATTTGAAGATATTTGAAAAAGAAGCTACGACGAATTGTCTGAAACAAAAGAGCGCTAGACGCTGAGTTAGGCGAAATTAAATTGCTCCATCTTACTCGAAAACACATTATAATAATGTGTCGAGACAGAGTTGTTTTTAGTCAAACGCAGACGTTCCGTTGAAAATATATTTAAAGTTCAATTCTCCATAAATTATTTCCCAAATTGTTTCCCAAACAGTAATTTTTATTCTGACAGAAGTGGCTTAGTTAATAATGAAATTTATAAATTCAATGTCTAGTTTCAGTTAATATCTTAAATAGTATCAAGTGTGTATGTGATGCTCCATGCTTCATGCGTGGATCGCTGCCACACAGAGATTTAAGTGTACCCACTATTCGTTCGTGAAACCTCTAAATAGTTTCATTAGGCTGTGGGCCTTCACTGTCACCGAACAATTTTTTGCCTGCAGAATAATGACGAGAAGGCATCAGAGAATCGATATAGACCGAGAGCTATTCTTCTAAATGACCCTGCCTAGGTAGAGACAAAATAGTAAGCTGACTTTTCAACTGTAGCGTTCGCGCCCTTCTGTCGGTAGCGAGGGGAGGAGATGCAAATAAATTATTTTTTTAATTTAAAAACATTCAGAGACGAAGGAGACTGGAAGAACTTTGGCGCTAACACGCCTTAGAACTTGATGCTCCGTCAAATTGATATCCAAAAAAAACAATCACACAAAAACCATGACTCTCATTATTTATACATTTAATTAAAGTTATGGTAAATGATATCTGCCACACACTAAACCGAATGAGAAGTTTTTGACTGTGATTTCGTTTTAAAAACCGTCAAGATCAGTGTTCCTCAACCGGTGCTGGGCCGCAGAGACTTTTCACCGGGTCGCAAACAGTATTCTAAATTTAAGCAACTAAACAACCATTCAAAGTTCAAATAGATTATCGAAATATACCATGCGAAGTTTTTTACAAATAATAATAAAGAACAATAGGTATTTTTTTCTTGACCAAACTGACAAAAGAAATAAATAAATAAACCGCAATGGGAAAATATATTTGGACTTTGCTTTTTTTACGTAGCAAATTTATTGATTTATAAATTGACTACCAGTGGTCAAAACCTTTATTGTTCGATTTGATATTTGAATTGTTTAAGCATCGAGTGTTTGGTTTTAATCTTGATCAAAGAGCTTCAAAAATTCCAGACACAACATTATTAAAATATTAACATAGAATAGCCAAAACGGGGAATGTGACAGATTTATATGTGCATATAATATACTAGTATTGTTACCCGGCTTCGATTGGACTAAGCGACCAATAATTATTTAATGTTATATCTATTTGAAGTTTAAACCCATCATGCGCCGTTTTGGTATTTCAAGTATTGTTACCCGTCTCCGTTCGGACTAAGCGACCAATAATTATTTAATGTTATATCATTCCCAAAGAATTAAATACTTACAGACATACACCGTTTTGGTTTTATATATAAGATATTAAGAACTCGCACGTCAAAAGTTTCTTTTCCGTTGATTTGGGTCTATCGTGGTGTAGGGGTCGATGTCGAAGATTCCAACCGTCGCGATAGCCCGGCCCCGGCTCGAATCTCGGACGCTGAGTTGATATTTTTTAATTTATAACGATAATGCTTCGCTCGGATTAAGCGACCAATAATTATTTAATGTTATATCACTCCCAGAGAATTACAGACATACATACATACACCGTTTCGGTTTTATATATAAGATTCAAGTGAAAATATCTAACATTTATTGAGATTTTGGCTTCTAAAACTTAACCACAAATCTTAATAAATTTAATCAAATACAGTGTTATTTAAGTGCATTATCGTATTTTTTTTTTATTTGAATCATAATTAGTTGATTTAAGTAACACGCGGAGTAATTCTAAAATTATTTTTTGTAGCATATCAGTGTATTAAAATTGCCGACTATTATTTTATAATCTGAATCGAAGTTTGCAATAATTGTGAACTCATTTTCATACAATAATAGCAACAGAAGGTTAAAGCGCCTACGCATTGTTGATATTAATAATGCCACTATTTATTTTCTTACTCCTACGTTTAAATATAATTATATTTCGTAAATGTGTAATAATAAATCACATATTTGATTATAATCAAAATTAAATCATTTAAACATATTCGATTGTAAGTATTACAATGAAAACAAGCGAACAATACATTATTTGACAGCTATCAGAAGTTTCAGTGTTTCTGTTGCCAACTTCACAGTGACTATAGTACTTACAATACATTATTAATCAAACGTTGCTAGAGAGAGATATGTAGAGATAAACATAAGCTTATCGCGTGTCTAATTTTCCAGCAGTGCAGCCAACATTATAATCACCATGTCTTTCATATTATCGTTCCGCCATTATGAATATCTGTCATAAACTATTATGATAAACGATGCAAATGGATATATTTTCAATGAGATTTCAAGTAAAACACTTGTTTAAATAATGCAACTTAATTAATAATATACGCCATGATATTATAAAGGTATTAAAAAGAAAAAAAGCGTGGGTCTATCTGTTATTTAGTATTGTCATTTAAGATTTAAGAAAATTTCAGGGCTGTGGAGTCGGTAAAAAAAAGTCCGATTCCAGCATTTACCAAAACCACGACTCCGACTCCGACATTGACCAAAAACACGACTCCGACTAAATAAAGATTAATATCGTCACTTTTTTCCCCTAAATTTCCTATTTATGTGTATTCAATTCAATATCAACCCTATCAATGCGACTAAAAGCCAAATTTGACATATTAAATGCAAAAATAAGAAGTTAAAACTTTTCAAAATTTCCGAGTACGACTCCGGCCAAAACGCCGCTCCGACTCCGACTCCGACTCCACAGCCCTGGAAAATATATTTACCTAAGATAATTCTATCTATTAAAATTGATAATTTTAAAAAACTCTCCATGGAAATTATATTGATTGGAAAAAATATAATACGATATTTTTATTCCAGCATGTGAAACATTCAAATTTTATTGAAAATACATACATATTATATAATTATGAGGAAATATCCACTTTATATTTTTTAAAAGAAAATTGAATAATAATTAAATTACATTTGTCTTAAACCATTGTTTACGGTGTGCACAAATTTTTGCGTTAGTTACTATAGTAATTAAAAAGCCCCGTAAATAAAGTGTTAATGTGTATTTAATTCTGTTTATATTTGTGCATGACTGTCTTATTATAAAAGATTTGGTCTTTAGATTTCTTTTATTTTTGTTCGGTTTAATTTTTAAGCTGTTGTGTTTCTATTATTGTTAAATCAATGAAAATTAAATCTTCCAAAATAAATGTTTTTATTAAAACTTCGGCGCGCTAATGTCCCGTTCGCAAACTTTGTTTCACCGCTGGTATCGGCTATATCGTTGAAGTATATATTGAGGTATAATTCTCAATACATATATGCGCAGTAGAAAGCTTACATAAATCGCGTGTATTGGAATATGCCCACTATTTGCTTTTGGCATGATCTGCTTAATGCAATCCCACAGGACTTAGGTACTCTAATCTGAATACCTTGACAGGGTGAATACAAAATACTTTTATTTTATTAAAGTTCACAAAATTAAATGCATTTGCAGAAGCTTAAATAGCGACTGTTTAAGGCGATCGATTTAAGTTATTCGACGGCTTGTCAAGATTATATTTTAGTTACACGTGTTTTGTCTCTTTAAACCATTCCCTGCTGACCAAATTTACGAATATTCCAATTGCGTAGATTTAAAAAAATAGTTCATCACTGTTTGTCTTCAATACACTCTTGAAAGTTTATCAGACCGAATAATGTATATCGATTTGAAAAAAGAATTCTCCTTATAGTTTAACACTGTTTTTACTTTTTCCATTTTTGATTAACAATTTGCAACACACCGTAATCAAGCGTCTCAAATATTTTTTGATACGCAAGCAGTCAACGGGTTAAGAAACTTCTTAAGACTTACTTTTATTGTGTTACATTAACTAACTTAACTAACGATTTATTATTTCTAAAGTTATTATACTTGAAGTAACTTATGACACTGAGTCTAAAGATGCTTATAAAGGAGGCGAAACACATAACAAAGTTGTCAATTTGTTTTAATAAAGTAAACCGCCACAGAGCAAGGTATTGATAATTCCAAATACCAATGATCAAATTTGAGAGAAAAATATGATTTATGATTTTTAAAAAATGGGCATTCATTTTTAATAATATTTTGATTATTTCTATATGTTTCGATATTTAAATTCTTATAAAAGATTTCGTTTGTAATTGTCTAATCAAAAGCTTTCAATGTTATTAGGGTAAAGTATTTTTTCATATGTTTTATTTGCCACATTGCTGTTAAGGACTAACCAACAATTAGGTAACAACCAATTTTTGTTTTAGGTCACATATTTTCTTGATTATTTAGAAATGAGTACTTTACTAACGAGCTGAATTTTGTTAAAAACGATCAAATTCCAAACCGTTTTAAATTAAAAAAAAACCTTTGATAGTAATTCTTAAATGACTGTTCTAACTGGAGATATTTTTTTTCAATTTTAGTGATTTAAAGCGTGATTAATTTATTGAGCTTGCGTGACAGTGTGTCGTTAACGAACTCTCACCAAGTGTGTCTTAAGTTGCAAAACGTTAAAATAATGTTTTTTTATGCGATTATAAAGTAGTTGAAATATGCTGGATGGAAAATTAAAAAGGAAAAAAATGGACCCATGGAGGCACTGGACGACATCAATTGTGGCGATAAAATGTTTGCCTACATAAATGACATTCTTAAATTCTAATAAAATTCAGTTTTTGTTGTGTATTTTCTATAAAATAGTACTGAAGTTTTTGATCATTAATATCGCTTCAGAAATAATTCATTTTCATCGTCGTATTTTGGTAGTTGCTGAAGAAAATAGAGTGGACAATATTACATGCAAATGGTGAAATCAGTTTTGATGTTATATGTAAGTATTTATTTAAACTATGATAAAATATTAAATTCAAAGCTATTTCAGCTTCACTTCATCGTCAGAATTATTTATTTAAAATATTGATAGTTTGTGAAAAAAAAGACCATTGCTAAAATCCCTCACCTTTTTATATTACCAAGTGTGAGATTTATTTCAGAAAGCTATATTTGTTTTCCAGTAGTCAATTTAGTCACATTAAAAATATCTTAATAAGATATACATATGTAAAATTAATAAAAATAATACAACAAGAACGATGGATTTAGTCGTATTTGTGGACCTAGAAATCGGCAGACTTATAAAGCATAGATCACAAGCTCGTTTTATGTTAAAAATGTTAAAGTAAGCATTATTTGAATTTGTAATTTTGAATAATTATTTGATGCTTGTTAGATTTGCTTTTGTTTCAGTTGAAAATTAAATGCTGACAGGCGCTTGGGAACCTGTTCTGGCGCAAAAATGAAGTCAAAAATATCTATCTGCAGACTTATATTATTACTAGTATTGCTACCCGGCGTCGCTTGGACTAAGCGATCAATAATTATTTAATGTTATATCAATAATTATATCACAAAATCTAACATCCAAAATAGAGTTAAAATAAAATCACAAACTTTATTTAATTTGATGACAGCCCTATTCTCGCCCATTAAAATGTACAAATTCAAGGATAAAATCTAATTTGCTGTCAAAGAAATGTCAAATAATACCTTCACGTAAATAATAAACATTATTATATTAATAAAAGCCGGGGAAAAGTTGGTAGAAGACTAATTTATTACATTTTGACTAAATGTCTTCGCCGATAAAAATTCAAACATATTTTCTTTCATATTCGTTTTTATGGCAACTTGCAACAACAATGCAAAAGGGAATTACAGACCCACATACATACATACGCCGTTTCGGTTTTATATATAAGATACACACTTTATTAAATTTGATTCCATAAACTGATTGTGAACATCCTGTAGTAAATTATTTTGATTGTAGTTGAAGGTGTCTTACATCACGTTGTGTTTGTGATATCCGATTCCCGATTGGTTACGGCTTAGTTTGGATTGCAGCATTTGGCAGTCTGGTGTTTGTTTGATCTCTGAAGATTTGCCCATGCAAGTTTATAATGAGTTTATGTTCGATAATCAGTGAGACGATTGTTATCGGTTCACTAGATTTAATGCTTTTGGTGAAACGAACTTTTCGAACAATACACACATATAGAATAAATATATTTATTACTTTTAATGTGTCAACTGAACGTTCTTAATGCCTAATGAATTATTTGAATAAAATAAACCTTTTTTTAACAACATACACGCACATTTTTTTCGGCCTTATAATATTAGAGAGGGAATAGAATATTTTATTCTTCTTTGATACCGTTTATTTTGATGCATTTTTTTAGATAGCAAATTAGCTTTTAATTAATATTAACCCATTATCTACGGTGTGTACAAATTTGTGAGTAATTAGTATGGTAATTGAAAAGGCTCGTAAACAAAGTGTTACAATAGGTTCCTTGGATTTATTTTTTTAACACTGGCTTGATAAAACATGTAAGCGATAAATACTTATGAACCTTGCGATTTTTAAAATTTGATTTGATTGAATTTTGTAATTTTCCATGAGTTTTGCCGCTAGTTTGCTAGTTTAGATCCGGGTTTTGCCTTTCAGCACCTTTAGTCGATTTTTAGTGCACGAATGAACTTGAACTGACATCAGAAAAAAATATATGGAAAAGTACAAAATTGAAATGATTCAAATTTGATATTGAAATTACACCAAGCACCTTCAGTCAAAATTCTTAATTAAATGAACCTTACGATGTTCCATTCCAAATTCAAAGAAAATCGAAATTCGATTCACTGTCAATATTCGATGGAATGGCATTGTAATAAAAACAATAACAAATTTTAAGCACTTATTTTAATTCATCAACATCGTCCAATTTTAACTGTAAATTTTGACAACAAACATTAAAATATGATCATAATTAATATGTAGATTTTACCGACTTAGGCTCGAATTGTTTTTGATACAATGATTTCGACATCAAACCCAATGTGCCAAAAATGCGAATTCACATCTAAGTTTGACATGTTTTATGGCACCAAATACATACATAATATTGAGACTACCTTGATTCGGCTCCCTCGTAAATCGAGAAGGAGCCTCCTATCCGACACTGAGGAGAGGAATTTTGGGAACGGAGTAGGAGAAACATGGTGCTCTTATAAACAAAAGACGATCTCAAAGCGTTATGTGAGTGCGCTTAGCACCCATTATTTAATTGTTACAAATTTTCACAAACTTTACACACAGATTTAACACAGATAGATTAACAATACACGTTACGTTCTACAATACATAACACACGACTATTACAATTGCGAAGGCGATATCAGGAATTTACTAGACTTTATCCTTAGGGAGAGGATTAGGCGCGTGCATTCTCAATGCTGTCCAATCTCTCACTGCGACTGTATGAAAGAAAGCGGTTTCATTAGGTACCAAAAGACCGTTACAAAAAGACCGTTAAACGTCACGCGCGATAAGCCATTATTTATGGCCCATCAAACCTTGCTAGAAATACCATGTACTCTCATGCACTCAGGGCGTGAAAGAGTCAAGAGACATTTAGAGCGAGACGTCTGCATAAATGTTTCTTTTACAAATTTGAATCACTTTATATTGAATCGCTATAGATTTAAATATAGAGTATTATTAAAAATGAATTTATTTCCTGATATCGACTTAAACTCATTGACTGAGGTGAAAAATAGATCGTTCGAGAGAGTTCTGATGACCTACCACATAAGGCGGTGTCAAAATATACAAAAATCTTTATTGACATACAACAAACCAATTGTTCAAACAAAGTACTTTTCTTACAATCTTTTAATTTTATAACTAAATCAAAAATTGACAGTGAGGAAACTAAATTTGTTTTGTAAATGTATCATCGTGTTTAATTATTCAAGTATTCACAAAGTATTTGTTTTATAAAACCATCTCAATCTGCAAATTTTAACTCTTATATTTTGCTCCTGTTTCGCTGTGTTGATCGTCTTGTTAGCTTCGAACAGGTATATTATGTTTGCATAATACAATAAGATTAACGTCAAATATGATGAAAATCCACAATATTTTGAATGTACATCCCACAGAACTGTACACTTAATTAAAGTAAACTTCCTATTATACAGAGCTTCCGAAAAAGTGGTTCGAGTAATAACTCAGTCAAATAAAAGATACCAATAAAGCATCAAGTCTCATAGTTGGCTATAAAAAGACTGAGACTGCTTTGTTTAAATAAAAACTAGATCGAAAAAGTTAATTTGAAGACTTTATAAGATCGTTTTTGAATTGCCTTTTATCTTTGACTGCTTCACTGATATAAACTGATTACATTTCAATACCGTGTATAAAAATGCTGTAAGGAAGGTTTGAAAAGAAATATAGAAGTGTTTTAAATTTAAATCTTTTTTGTTTACATTAAATAAATCGAGTTTTATATTATATTCTTCGACATACATATGTAATTATTTGAAAATTTATTCACAGGTTGTTGCATTTTGAAAATCAATGAATGCATTATGAATGTTTGATTAAATTAGTATCAAATGAGTTTTTTACACAATGAAGAACTTTAATAAATATGATTTATTAAAATGGATACTCTTTGCACCAAATATATGTATTTGTAATATTTTTTTTTATACAGATCTGATTTTTTATAGATCAGTTGATAATGCTAGTGAAACCGGTCATAATCTTTATAAACCTAATAAGTTCTAAAAGTTTATTATTATTTTTATACAAATTTTTATAAATGTTAAAATATTTCTCAATTTATCATCCAGTAGGGAATGTATTCCATAGAAACAATGATTAAACATAATATGTTAAAATAATTAATAAAAAAAAATTGCTTTTCTCTCACATAAATATATAATGTAAAGATCGGGACTGGTTACTCTCGTCGCAAACTTTTTCAAAGAAGAAAATCAAACAAAAGTTTTGTTTTATTTATTTAAATAAATGTCTCCCTCCAAGAAGTCACAGTCAACACTATACAATTGATATAATACGTATGCTTTATTTTCCGCAATAAGAAAAAGGGTAAAGTTGAACGAAAAAAAAAATTGGTAGCATCTTCAATATGAACTGTTTCAAAATACTACACCGATACACTTAAAGATACATAAGTAGGCTTGTGCGTGTTGAGAAGCACCGATTTAAAAATATTCAACATGCGTGTTTTGGGCGGAGTAATGATTTATCATACCAGAGTGACATTTTGCGCGAAATTTTCGCGCGCTTTCTTACGTCAAGATAAAGTGGATTGAAGGCTGTGTTCCTCGGCTGATAGTAAGGTATTACAATATTTTCATGGATAAGTAATGAGCAAACAGTAATTTTAATATGATCTGCTTTTACAGAACGAAATGATAAATGAGGCATTCAAACGGGAATTTAAAAATATGTTATGGTTTTTATATGGGCAAGATAAAACGTTCAATACTTAGTGCTCTAAGCGAGAATATAGAACATAAATCTATCACCGTTACTCAGACCCAGAGACTCCAATTACTCGACATCTCAACTACTCGAATTTTAAAATTCACGAGTAGTTTCAGATGTGCCAAAATATTTATAATTAATACAAATTTGTTTATATCATCGCTGTGGAGTCGGTAAAAAAAAGTCCGACTCCGACTCCAGCATTTACCAAAACCACCACTCCGACATTGACCAAAAACACGACTCCGACTAAAAAAAATTAATATCGTCACTTTTTTCCCCTAATTTTCCTATTTATTTGTATTCAATTAAATATCAACCCTATCAATGCGGCCAAAAGCCAATTTAACATATTAAATGCAAAAATGAAAAGTTCAAACTTTTCAAAATTTCCGACTCCGGCCACAACGCCGCACCGACTCCGACTCCACAGCCCTGGTTTATATGAATGGATGATAGATACATAAATAGGCTTTTTTTTATTTCGTTATACATTTATTCCAACGTATAAAACATATATTAAAAAAATAATAGAGCTTTAAAAGTCTCAAATTTTAAATTGGTTCGAAATTTTGCTTTAAAATCCACGCGCAAGACTCAGTTAAACGCAACGGTTAAACATAATATTTTTAAAATAAGTAAATAAAATTTGGAAATAAATCATAATTTACAAATAACGAGTATTACTTTTATTCGAGTATCGAGTATTCGATACTCGAATAAGAGTCTCTGCTCTACAAAAGGCTTAGGAAAATTAATCGTATTTATTGACATTTTCCACATGAATAAAAGATAATAAATACTTAATCAAAACGACACGTTCAAAACAGTTTCACGAACGGTCGTGACAAACAATTTCCTTGCAAAGCAGACACGATGCTTCGTAGTTATATAGGTCTATAGGGCATCAGGCGATTAATCTGTCGCAGATTACTTGAAATTTCAATCGTGACGTCCAATCTTTGGGGTCTGCATATCTAACATCGCACTACCTTGCAAGTTTGCAATATCAAAGGTCGCGATGTCTTAGATTGCATACCTTGAAATCTCCGACTTCACTGAAGGACGGTGTATATAAATTGTGTTAGTAGTTTCTAGACATCGTAGGGGCTCAAAATACGTCTGCTGGATTTTTTCTATTTTTTAATTACAAATGAAAGACACTAAGACTTTTCTATTTTCTAGACTAATTATAGAAAAGAATATATTTCATATATTAGATCAGGGGTGGCCAAAGCGTTGATCGCGTAGCTATTCCAAGTCGCCCGCATGTCTGGCGTACTGATGTACACATCTTTGAATCCTCTTTTATTTCAATGATAATAAATTCAATTTATTTTGTGAGTCAAAGTTCCCGTAGTGGTAAAAGTTTGGCCACCCCTGTATTATATGATATACAGTGAAATGAATGAAAGCTTTAATCCATATCCATCCACTAAAAGTGTATTATACAATAATTATAATATTTAAAGAACATCTAAACCACTTTTAATGTGTTAAATGTCACTTCTTGTTGGAAATCACTAATAAGTAATACACATTTTATAGCTAACTACTTCCACATATACATATACTAGTATTGCTACCCGGCGTCGCTCGGACTAAGCGACCAATAATTATTTAATGTTATATCATTCGACATAATTATATCACAAAATCTAACATCCAAAATAGAGTTAAAATAAAATCACAAACTTTATTTAATTTGATGACAGCCCCGCCCCATTCTCGCCCATTAAAATGTCCAAATTCAAGGAAAAAATCTAATTTGCTGTCAAAGAAATGTCAAATAATACCTTCACGTAAATAAAAACATTATTATATTAATAAAAGCCGGGAAAAGTTCAGTAGAAGACTAATTTATTATATTTTGACTAAATGTCTTCGCCGATAAAAAATCAAACATATTTTCTTTCATATTCGTTTTTATTGCAACTTAATGACCAACAATGCAAAAGGGAATTACAGACCCACAGACATACATACGCCGTTTCGGTTTTATATATGTACTACTCGATACTCGAGTAATTGGAGTCTCTACACACACATTGATAACGAAACAAATTTACCGTCGAAACTTTCGCGAGCGAAATCAATTCGATTGTTTGAACTTGCAACAACAATGCAAAAGGGAATTACAGACCCACATACATACATACGCCGTTTCGGTTTTATATATAAGATTCCAATTCAGATCTGGACCGCCTTTGCTCATCGGGTGAATTTTCAACTGATGATCACTTGATAATCTTAGGAAGTTTGAAAATTTTGGAGATTACATCAAGTGTTACTGTGAAGAGTGGTTGAAATTAATGGAACATCGTCGATATCAACAATTATTTATTATTTGAATATTTATTTTATTGACCGTGGGCCAACTATCGTTTGCTTGCAGTTCCTTATCGATTCAAAACCATTGTTTAAGAAGCACTGATTAATCTACTATCCACATACATCCTGTTCTATTTTGCATGTTTTTTAAGCAGCTTTTAAATAAACCTCAATTGATATCGATACAAAAATGAGTATATTTTGCTGTAACTAATTTTCTCTTACACTGAATTAACAAATTTCAGCCATAATCCATCAAAAAAAAATCACATTCCGACTTGTATTAGCTTGTTGTTAGTGATGAAGTGCTTATTTGAAAGCTGAAATCTGTCTCATAAAATTAGCTGTCATAGAAAAGGTTGTCTTTTGGAAATTTGATTGATAGCAGCGCACGTTTTCCTACAATTTCACTTGTAAGACAAAATTTATTACGTACGGTGGATAAAATCTTACTTACGCATTACACTAATATCTTCTAAGAAGAATAACATACTGGAGTAAACGTTTATCCTATAGGATTGCGAAATTTTGTTTTTTTCTCCACGATAAATAACGGTCAGCTATTTTTTATTCACACAAACTAGTTTTTATCTGTCAGGCGAGGTAGTTGATAAAGTATCCGTGTTTGCAGGGTTAAACCCAGCTGAGTCAAAATGTTCCTTTATTGATTTTTCGACAACATCTAACATCATTTTTTTATTCGCAATATTTTGTTTTTGCAGCATAAACACATACTAAAAATAATAAAACATTTTTGATTCTTATTCCACATAAAATTTATTGGATCAGGACCGGTTTCAGTCATGCCAAGCATTATCAACTGATAAGAAATACGACGAAACAGTGATGTTTATACAAAGTTTAAGTAATTATTACAAAGTTTAAGTATGACAAACAATTGGTATTATAACCAAGCAAATAAATTGAAGCAAAATGTAAGAAAAATAGATTGTAATTAAAATGTTGAAGACATCAAAAATCAGTATGGGTTGAATAATCATTAGTCAAGTAAAAACCAAAATCAGTGCATTTAATAAATAAATCTCAATGTCTGTAATTGACGTGGGGATTACAGAAAATGCTCAATCCAATGAAAAGGTTCTACGAAAAGAATTAAAAGGGGGAATATCAATTCTTACAAACAAAAGCAAACAATATGATACAAAATTAAATTTTATGTGGAATAAGTACTAAAAATTTTTTATTATAATTATTATAATGCCATTCCACCAAGTATTGACAGTGAACACCTTGAAAGTGATAAACAAATTCAAATATATTCTTATTTTTCGTACCGTAACATACTTTAAAGGTTAACACATTTCTTTTCATGCTAATGCCACATTTTATGACTTTGATTTTGACTGATAATAAATAGTAACGATTATCCTGGTCATCAAACAAAAAATTGGATGTATGAAATTATACGACAGTCACTTGTTGTTAAACTGCTGCACGCGAAGCAACATTATAAAATCAATGTTAACCTTTTTTATTTGAAATATTTTTATGAGCCAGCTCAAAACGCTGATTCCTATCTTCATATTCGATCATAATAAATCTCGTTTCTGTTCATTTATTGATTCAATATATAACATGGATCATAATCGTTTATATAAACGATCAAATTTGTAAACAGTAGTTTTTATTATAAAAAAATTAATGATGAAATATGACAGTTTTTAAGTTTCTCAATAATTTTAAATGCATTGATAGGTTAAAACATTGTTTTAAATACATTTCAGGAGCATTACGATCACTTCACCCCTTCTAAGATCCATTCCAACCGTTCACTGATTGCCTTGAATGTCTTATCAGTACTGGGATACACGCTTAATTTTGTTGAAAAAAGTGGTTCATCCGTTTGAAAAGTTTTATTTAAAATAAGAATAAATTTTATCTTATCTGATTTCAAAAGGCCTATTAAATAATTTTGCATCGTCATTTGTATACCGAGCAAAGGTGAAGCACAATTCACAAATTCTTTTTTCAGCACTATTAGATGCAAGCTGCAAAGTCTGACGTATCTGCCCTTGCGAAACTCGAGGTGCTTATTTTAGTCGCACACTTCAAATTAAAAAATAATTATCCGTAGCGGGTGTTCGCGGATATGGTAGTGTTTTTTGCAATGTTTAAATAAAGCTTGGTAAATTTTGACCGCAGATTTTTTGTAATCAGTGGTAAACGTTTATTTCCCGTGGATGTGTGAGCGAGATGAATGTTGACTGAGGCAAAATTATAGTTAAAATATATAATCAATACATTACAAAGAAAATAAAAAGAAGCATTAATTGGATCAACTTTTCAACTTGGGCTGACAAATTGACCCGTGGCGTTTTAGTCATATTAAGTGAGAGCTGGCAAATCTGCTCCGTGGCGTTGAACGGGTTAAATTCCAAAAGTGTGTAATAAGTATTTGAAAATAGTCAAATTTCAACAGAAATCGACATCCTTATGAAATCCTTCGACGTACTCTCAAAGCGACTATGTTATTTATTTTCCAATACACAAAACAAGTAAAATATTGCCACTTTCCTTGTAGATAGTGGAAAATCGATATAAGAAAGATCGAATGGCATTCTTTATCAGTTTGCTTCAATTTTCTCGCATGCCTGACATTCTAGTATCGATAAACGGCATTTTCCTTTTGTAGACATCCGGGAAATGGACACAGCTTTATTTGAATCAGAAAAGTTGACGCATATTTTAAAGTATCTAATAAATTATACATTAAAATGTGGAACACTAATCGGCTATAAGAGAGGCTTTCTTTTTGTAAAACAAGCATTTTCTATCGAAGTTTTTTAATTCAAAAATATACAAATAATAAAGGACGAAAAATTTCAATCAACTTAACAACTTCAACAAAGATTGACGTTAAAAAAGCATTTGTGCCTTATTGTTGATAATGCTCGTGATGAGCGAAACCGGTCCTGATCTCAATAAATCCAATGTTGAATACGTACTAACAATGTGTTATTATTTTTATTATAATGCAATTCCAACAAGTATGTGAACACCTTACAAATGCACCATATTATTCAAAATACAGCTCACACTTTAAACCATTAATGATTTTTTTTTTAAATATTTCTACTTGCAGTTGTACTTGAATCACAGAATATCACATGCGTGAAATATTACAAAAAATCGATTTTTATCAGCGGTAAAAATGTTTATTTTTATATAGGATAGCTGTGGGAAAGTAAGATAATAAGAAGATTGATGGAATTGTGTTTATAATTACTTAATCACACCTTGTTTTTAGTATTTTCTTCAGCTTAAAATGTTGAAAATATTACATTGACTTTGATTTTATTTTTCATAAATATATCACTGAAGAGTAAAATGAAACGAGAATGGTTCGCTTCTGAATAAAACTGTCCAATTATTTCCTCAGTATACTTTCTTCTAAAATGCCTTACTTTTATAACATACAAAGCATGTCTCCCTATACCGCTTAACCTCAGTTCGACAAAAACATCCATTTACTTCTGGTTTAACAGCGAATAGTACTATAGCTAAAAAAACTTTGAAAACGGTCATACGTGTAGGGGCAAAAACTTTTGAATCCCCGAGTTTGAAAAAGTTGAAAGTACTGCCTGAGTAGTGTCAAGTATCCGGGGGTAATTTGTTGTATGGTTGGAAACTCTTGCGGGTGGAAGAACCTTTTTCACCCCTTGATAATATAGCTACCATTCAATATCGGTGAGTATGTGAGGCGTGAAAAAAGCTCGGAAAACTTTTTACATATTATTATATATACTCAATGTTTACTCAACTTATTGTAGTAAATAAACTAAATTTTTAATTGAATTGAGTAATAGCATCATAATTGGTAGTGTAAAACATGAAATGTTATGACATTACAGCTGACGCAAATGCGCCATGCATTTCACAAATACAATAAAAATATAACAAAACAATTAATCAGCAGAGAATGGTATTAAAAACACAATATATTATGAGAGGAAAAAGATATTTATAAATATAGCACTATTGATCAACCGAACAGCCTTTGTGACTGGTGACTGAAATGACCTTCGCAACAGTGAAGTTCTGATAAAATAAATGTTTGACCCTGGTTACGACTAGGGTTTCCAATCCCCGGCCAAAATTTTAATCCCGGGATCGTAATTAGTCTATCACGAGATTTTTCATTTGTGATTGTGTAAAATTTCACATTGTTATTGTTGTTAAATGAGGGCATATTAAAGGAAATAAATAACGTTTTTATTGATGACAAATCCAAATTTTGGGATCAATTTATGAATTGTGTGTATTTGGCATACAGTAATCATTTTCTACCACCATAAATAAGCTTTAGTTTTGATACTTGATATTTTTTTGCAATACAGTGATGTTTTATATTCGATGGAAATCAATGCGTAACGCAGCAAATATTTTTTTATCTAATTGCGTCTGGTGCTCCACAGATGACACTTGCATGTAAACGAAATATTATAATGTTTTTGATAATAATTTGTTTGTGCTTGATAATCAAATATATTTTAACAAGTTACTATCGCCGAGACGTAACACAATTACTTTGCTAGTGCACGACTTATGGTTTTTATTCCCAAATGATATTTTTAATTTATGGAAATAATTTGTCCTATCCTTATTTTTCTATTCTAGTTCTCTATTTATATGGAAGTAAAAATAATAGCTTTCTCTTTTTTACCTCAGCTACATATCTCACTGACGCTAAAGTACCTTTCGGGTCCTTGTTATCTGGCTAGGGCGGGTCCAGATAAAGATTTTTTTTATCATTTTACAGTGTGTACTTTTGCTTAGTAATGTATCGCTCAAAGATTCCGTCAGCTGAAAGAAATCTTTAATCTTAGAGGTACTTCACGAAAAATCTCCTTACGATTATTAATAATATTGGAGGTAAATTATTAAAACTCCTGACGTCACACTTTTATATAAACTAAAGAATTGATTTATCAACATATTTTATATCAATAAGAATCATCTCTATATCTGCAAAAAACATTTTAAATTAATTAACTTAAAACAGTGCTTCCCAAACTTGGGGCCGCACAAAAAAATATTTTTTTTTTAGGTGACGACGGATAATTATTTTTCTGATTTACGGGGCCGTTGCATGAAACAGTTTGTGAAGCACTGACTTCAAAGAACTTTCATTGTATTTGGTGGTAACTTTGAGGTAGTTCATTGTCATATAAATTAAAAATAACTATGTTTACTCCACATATTGTGATACAAAAAGTGACGCGTGTTACGCCTCTTTCAAAACCGTCATCAGATTTTTATCACAAGGTTGCTTCAGTAAAGTATTAGTTCAGGTTTTAGCTGTATATTTATGGTGGAAAAGCATTATACTTATTTATTTATTTAAACAATTTTATATATTGTCTGCACTTATTTTATAAATATTAGAAAAAAAAATAGTGAGTGAAACCGGACCAGAGCTTTATTAAATCTATGAAATATTTTACTTAATTTGGAAAAATGTTGAAACTCATAAATAATATTTCATAGTTAACAGTGTTAACAACAATCATAAAATGCTAATTATTTTTGTCAATATTTCAACAGTCGATTGAAAAATAAAATAATGATTAATGGTATTTTTAATCCTTTTTTATTGCGTACTATTCGCAAACACAACGATAATTTATTAGCGCAATTATTCATTTCAACATTTTTTTAAAGGCATATTCCAAAATATATCGTCTGTCAACAACCGTCTGGTCTGACCCCACTCCCCAAGATAGAATAAATTGATAAATTGTTTAAGCAGCTTTTAATAATAATTAAAAGAGACATACAAAATGGATTATTTGATATAAACGTACGCATAGAATAGAAGGTGTCCTTTTTTCAATTCATGATTCAATACGACAATGTTTTTCACTTCATAATCTATGTTATATTATTTAAAAGTTTGGTTTTACCACGATTGTCATTATATTAAAAAATAATAAGACTTTTTTTGTTTAATTAACAATTTTATTTAATTTGAATTGTTTGAATTGTGTACTTTTCCATGAGTTTTGTCGCTAACGACACGGGTTTCGCCTTTCGGCATCTTCAGGAATTTAAAGTGCACGGATTTACTTGAACTGACGCGTAGTAAACAGTTTGTATCGTTTATATACAAAAAAAAGTAGATCACTAAGTTAAATTGATATTAAAATGTAAATTAGCAAAAAATCGAATGTACACATGTTTTAATGAATTAAGTGGGTAAAACTATTCAAATTTGAAATTCCATCAAGCACCCTCAGTCGAAATCCTGAATTTTATTTAACACTGCTGGATGCAAGCTGCAGCCTTATTTATTTTTGTTTAACACACTATTTAAATTGCAATTTTTTGGTTCGCGCATTGGACAATCAAGTTTTTAAGATGATTATTTTCATCTTAGCGACAGTCATAATGGAAAAAAATATTATTAAACGAAAACTGGTTGTTAGTCAGACGCGTAATAACTTTCTAGGGAGCTATCAAGGGACTGAGGATAGAAAGACGAAATAATACTGTTAATGTGGTGGAAATTTCCGTTCCGGGTATGAAATCTTCAGCTAGCAACGAAGTGTGAGAAAATCTCCAGAGCTCACTAAGCTATGGGACTGAAAACTGAGTTTTGTAATGTATAAGTTAAAATCGAATGACGCAAATATAGGAATCCTAAATTTGTAAAAATACAACTACATTTTTTAGAAGAAAAGAACACGGGATACTATAAAACACATCCGTAAGAACAATCTGAACTTTTCCAGCTGATAATGATGAAGATAAAATATTTGCACCACTGTGAAGAATTTTCTCTACGGCAGGGGACGCCAATATTTCTCTCAAAACTCAAATAACATGTGTTTTTACCGGTGCAAACATTACCAAATAAACGATAGTCAAAATGATGTTGGATATCATAAACTGGTAATATTAGTTATTTAATTGGTTTGATATATGAATCTGCACGGCTTCCATGATGCTACTGCAAAATCTCCACGGACCACCGTTTGACGAACGCTGCTCTCATCAGTTTATTTTACAACGGGGCGCGCACACTGCCTGCAATATGGGAATCCGAATTTAATTAACTATATAAAAGAGTTAAAAAATACCCCAGGGCTTACGCCGAATAAAAATAACAGCCGACTTTATTGTTAGAAAAAGCCTCCAGGCACAAGCTCTAAGCACTCAAATACCTACTTACTTCTTACTTCTGTAACATTCATTTCCTGGGTAAATTATATGCCAATTATTTCAGAGCAATAAAACCTCTTAAATGTGATTATACTATAGTGAAAAATAAAGCAATCTCCCAGTTGGCATCAAATTTTAATTATTTTAAATCTACTATAAAGATAACCAGTTAGTATTTTAAAGACATTACGAGATGTACACTCAACTAATTTTTTACACGGTAGATACGTTTTACAAGAACCTGTGTAAAAAGTGAAACATTTTTGTACAGAAAGTAACATAAAAAGGTACCAATGAAGACCAATGCGTAAGTAGCATACACTATGTTTCATACTATTTTTTTATTACTAAGACAAGTATTACTAATAAAAGTAATTTTAGAAAATATGACACTTTTCATCGTTACTTGATTATATACAGAGATTTTTATGAGAGACTGGACATAAATCGCTTTCATCGCTGGAATTTTCTGACGCGTCTAATGTGTTAGTTCCTAATGAAGACTTTTATTTTGATACGGAAAGAAAAATAACAATGTATTTTAATTCTACATAAATTATTTGATATATTTGTTGATAGCTATTTCGGCTTACGCCTTCGTCAGAACTTTTATTTTGTATTACTTTATTGTCTTATTCTTGTATAAAATCTGCTATCCGCTACTGTGTTTATCCGTCCTTGTCGCTCAAAGCTCTAGTCACTCACACGGTACTAAGGAAAACCGAGTACGTTCGGCTGATTGTGGCTGTGACATGACAACGTTAGGTAATTGACATTTTTTATGGGACTCGTGTTAGAACAAATATTTCGTTCTTTATAGTAAAAAGGTTACTCATAATCGAAGATTTTAATCTCTTTTCATTATCCAATTAATATTAACAGTTTTATTTTTCAGGGTTGATTAACTGACAGTGTTTAGAATATTAGCTCCTGAGATGGAATTTAAACAAAAGTTATTTTGACGAGACCCCGTTGCAGATCATCTCGCCCTATATTCAATTTCAGAGCGAACGAAGATAAAAGAAAGAAGCGTAAAGAAAAAAGAGGTTTTGGATAAATCCACTTCACCTTGTTATTAGGATGCGCAGAGCACAAAGGTTATATATATATATATGTATATTAGATTCAAAATATGCACCATAGTTTATTTCCAGTCTGGGATTCCAATACTGAGCTGGATTTTCTTTTGAATGCGATTTTTTTAAGAAATATTTACTTACTCTTTTTGTGCTCATATCTTTTTTACAATATTCACTTTAAAGCACGGTGTGAGATAAACTTTATGCCAATTTTGTATAGACAATGTTCATGGGCTTAAATCGTACTTAATTTATTTTCATAAATTGAATGGTCAATCAATGAATGGATCTGTTTTTAAAAGCATCGAGTTCGTGATGCTCTATCGGGTTTTAAAAAGAAGGCACATTTAGATTGCATATTTGATTGATTTTTATCCTTATCTAACCTCATATACATATCTGTTCATATTCACTTCGGAAAAGAGATATTCATTTTTTTCATTTCAAGAAGAACAATTTCAGACGTTCTCGTAAAATAACACAAATAAAAATACCATTCAGATAAAATTTGGGTATTTTTTTCATGATATTCTTTGTCACTGGCATAGGTTTAAGAACCCCTGCTCTAAAGTAAACATTCTCTCATTATTCATATGTGTGAAAGCAAATTAAATTTCAGAACTAAGAAAACAAACAGTTTCTGAAACTCATAGACTATGTTGAAAACTGCTTAAATTTTTAGAAATACGATTTAACCAACAGTCTTCGGTCACATGTTTTAAGCGCAATTTAACGATTGTGACCATTTGTGGGACTGCGAATTTGATCGCGCGGAAACACCTGTTCGGGTTTAACCCTTTGTGGCCGGCAAATATTTACATTCAGTTACGTATCATACCTTCTACAAACATATTTTCACGTCCCGTTTGTGTTTACGGTAATCGCCGTTGGTTGACAGGTGTAAGTTTTGTTGTTATACTTAACTGGAATTCTAAGTTCGCTGGAATCCTTTGTACTTGTAAAAGTAATTCTTTGCATTGATAAAATGTAAAAACAAATATTTAATTTTATCAACTATAAATTTGTTTACACAAAATCTCAAAATTAAATTAATTTAAGTGGTACTTGGATAATAATCTTCTAGTTTAACAACAAGAACTAAATACATATTACGTTTAATTGAAGCTAGAGAACTGAAATCGAATGAAAACTGTACCTACATGCACGTAGAAAAATCTTAAATATTATTTTATTCATATATATATATTTGCATAAAGAGTATATTTAAGAAGCCAAATTTTTGACAAGAATTGGAAAGAGATGTTTAATATTTAAAGCTTAATACCACATATTAGATCTTTAGTAACCGAAAATGATCTTCAAAAATATCTTCGAAAGAGCTGACAAGTTTATAATAGCTGAGAGAATGTTTATTTTAACATTATTTTTAAATAAAGTTCGGTATTCCATATTATATCAACTCATTTTGTCAAAAAAGTGTTAAGGCATTGCACAAATGAAAAAGTAAAGTACTAAGTCTTTTCAATAAATATTTCAAACGCGATTTCATTAAAGTGGATTCCTATCGATAGCTGCAGGAATGTTTGTCTCAGGGTAACTTCAATAGGACCTTTATTAATAAGTATTGATTAAGTTTAATAATAATTGATTGTAAAATGGAAAAGAAAATACATAGGTATTACAGCTGACGCAATACACCAAATAATATTCAAATAAAAATTCAAATACGGAAAAAATCTCAAAAACAATTCACAAGGTATGTTAATGGATATGTCCACTTCTCGAGGCAATGCATTGACCACCCGAACAGCCCTTGTAACTCGCGGCTCATATATCTGATACGAAGAGCAAGTTTCCATTTCTATGTTTGGTTATTGTTTCGGCCAAGTAGATTTGATTAAGAAAAAAATACTTTTATAATATTTAGGACCGGCATGACCATTTTATAAAAAATGAAATAAGTTAATGTAATATTTTTATTTGTGAATATATTTTCAAACTATAATATTTCAATTTATTACTTCGATTATATTTTTAGACGAACTCTGTTCGATATATAAAGTTGTTGGTAGTATTCTATTGTGTTGTAAATTAAATAATAGACAGATGAAGACAATTTATTGTAGACAAATAAATAAATCGACTTTATAGTATCATTTATTCCACCAATATTATCGGGTAGCAATAAAAATAACCATTACTTTTGTTTGCATATTTAGAGCTTTAAAATGAAAATGAGAAACTTCACCACGGTAAAACATATTATTATATTAATATGGGAAGCTAGAAAAGTTTACCTCATCGACCGGTGTGTAAGCATACTTATTATTCAGCCGCCATATGCTTTGAAAGGAACTTGCACTACCTCTTTATCCATGTTCGAAAATACTTGTGATTTTATAAAGCCGCATCCGCAGTAGTTAGCATAATAAATTGATGCTACACTATAATATCCATATTAAGTTTTATTTGACCATTAAAAAACAAACGCGTACAAATAGTTATAAAAATAAATATATAGCGATCTGTAATTAGATAAAAACATTCTATAATTGGCACATAAGTTTTTTTATCATCATTACTCGCTTCTCGAGACTAACATTATTTAGTGAATATTTTAACCGTCATTTGAACTGAATTAAATATTCTATTTTTATGTAAAGATGACGACGCAATGTCTATAAAGATATCTATAGTATTTAAATTTCACAATTCTCATGGAATTAATACTTTGTGTGAATCCCAGTTATTTAACCATTTTTTAATTTGATTAGACAAGAGAAGTAAAACAGATAAAACACAACATCAAAAACTCATTTTCCAGCCATTGTTTTACGGAATATAGTTAACGGTTTTTATTAGTATGTGAACAATAAAGAATTTTTTGCTTCAAAGAAATCGTTGCTGCAAAATAACGACTAGAACTGGATTTGTTGATAGTTAAACGCTCTCGGATCACTACATTTTCCGGATTTATATGGCGGTAAAAAACTTTGATGGCAATACATTTCTATCAACTATTATATTTGCCAATTTAAAAAAATATATTTATAAAATAGTCCGTAATGAGGTCCGTGAGCAATGACGTAACGCTATGGAGCAAAGTAAATGTTACATATTGTTTGTTTTTCGCTATTATCTAATTCTCAATTTATTTTTAATAAATTATTGATTTTCGATAATATTACAAAACAATTGTACCCCATCGATAATGGTATCCAAAAATGTGACTAAAAAGATAGTTGAACATATAAAATATTCATATTTAATTATTAAGCTTTGAGTGCCAAATTGATATTCAACTTTATTATGATGAAATGCCCACGTAACCAATATGTAAGCAGACAATTGAATACAATCCACAAAAGCACTAAAGAAGATACAAAAAGCTCATAAATTATTCACGATCTATCACAAGCAGCTTTTTTACAAGTTTACCTGCCGTTCAAAAAATTCGTTCAATATTAAATATTGGAAAAACATTTGTTTCATATTATTTTTCATCTCCCAAAAGTATCAATAAAATAATATATAATACAAGTTCTATTGAAAGATACAAAATAAAGGGCTGATTCTGCTTACAATTATTATTTGGACTATAAGAGAGTTAATCTTGCAGAAAAAAATAGCAAAGTATTTTATATTCACAAAAATTATAAGATAGTTACTTCTGACGAGATCGTAACCCGAAATAGCTATCATCTATATATCCAATAATAGCTGTAGAACTAAAATACAATGCTAATTTTTCATTGTGATATAATAGAGTTCTACGAAGTAAATGCCAATTCAATCAAAAAATTTCCCATCGTTTATCTTATTTTTTAAATAAAATTTGATGCATTCATGGGCCATTTTAAATGTCACATTGGTTATGCCACAACTGTCAGTTATATTAACCCAGTTTACTCTTCGACAAATTCAGAGCTGCACGATACCCATTTTTAACTCACGAATATTTTGATTAAAATAATTAAAAAAAAAACAAGAATATTTACACCATTTTAAGTGTTTGCATAGTAAAAAATCGCTAATAAGATATTCTATTTTGTTAAAATCTGAAGCCGTGTTCAAATTTAAGTGGAATATTCATTTTTCTCAATGAAAAAAATCAACTGTAACTACCTATGCAATAAATTAATGAAAAGCAATCGTGTATCTAAAATTGTCAATTAGTCAAGCCAAATAATAATGTTGAATTTTCAAAAAATTAAACATAGTTCATTCAAATTATATATAATGGACATCATTCAACTTTTGCGAATACGTGTTTATTTGTGTGCCGTGAATATAGTACCCTTAATGCCTCACTTTATTAAAATAATCCTACGTCACCAGACTGAATGAACGAACGTAAGCTATTGTGCGACTTTAAAAACGGGTTTTATGTTTTAACCTATTTTGTGAAACAAAGTGTAGTCGGATTTATAAAATAATTTTCAATTTTTGTAATTTAAACAAACCATGGCACGCAAAAAACATATTTCGTTATTAAAGTGGTTTTTAATTTTTACGCGATTTTTACTACCAAAACCGGACCTGAAGCGGAGGGGTTTATGTGATTTTATTCAGCTACAGTGTCCACGAACTTCAACCTCTGAATTTTTTTTGTTATTTAAATTAATTACTTCAATATGAAATTATATGAGCGTTCGTCTCACTCGACTGCGGCATCACAGGCTCAAATCTTAGTGCGTATAAAAAATAAATTAATATAGTCATTTAAGATTTTATATTTAGATAAATTAAATTTAGCTGTAATGCCAAATATTTAAAATTTGAAACGACTTCTTTATATTACTTATTATTTAATGTGTAGAAAATTCTTACTAAGATTACTTATTTGTATATATTTTTTTTCCATTCAATTCAATAATGTCTATATTTCTCTTGAGTAAAAAGAGGGGTTGAGCAACAAAACAATTCTCATAAAAAAAACATTGGTTTTGATATAAATAATACACATTCAGTAGCTTATATGTTGGGAATTAATAGCGGGCGAAATTGAAGACACGAATAAATACGAAAGATTTGCTGGTTATGAGCGAAAATGTTCCCTTTCTTTACAAAATACATTTTTAAGTATATACTGTTAAGAATTGAAGGTCAACAATATTAAATCTATTTATAAAAAGTCTATATATATTTCTAAATAATGAAAAATATTTTTTTATTTGAAAAACTATTTCTCAAAAACACGTAAATATCACATATAAAAAAGCAACGGAGATAATCTTCAGATTAACCTTGTTTGTAGTTTGTATAATATTTTACAAAAAAAGTCCTAAAATGTACGGCACGGACATCCACAGTTATGATAAAACCATCTAAAAAACGGGTGCGAGGGAGAATTTATCACGGAAACATATGTGTTTCTCCATTTTCTGGTGATACATAATGATGCCACAAAAGCCAGATGTAGCATTACAAGGTCTACGGTAACGAATAAGAAACATGTATGAAGGCGCTACGAGCTACGGCGCTCTACGAGACGTCGTAACGACCGCGTAATGCTGTGTTCAAACATCTAAGACTTAGGCAGGGATAGGAAAACAAATGTGGGTTTTTATTTCGTGCATTTTTTATTCAATAAATTTTTTCAGTATCAACACATCTAAATCATATCCTCTTCTAATTTGGTGCGTAAGAGCATCTTAAACATAATTTGTTTTCACTTTTAATGTGTTCACTGTCAATACTTGGTGGAACGACAAACAATTCATGCCTTGTAATTCTTGCTTAACATTTGTATACATATCACTGTTTCGTTGTATTTCTTATTTGTTGATAATGCTCGCCATGAGCGAAACCGGTCCTTGTTGACAATAATTTTTTTGTGGAGTAAGTACTAAAAATGTGTTTAAAATAAGTACTAAAAATTATTTTTATTATCATTTGTTTTTACAATAACTGTTCGTTTACAATAACTACTCGTTCAAGCGTTCTGAAAATGAAAATAAATACAGGTAGAGTCAAATTTGAATTTTATCCCTTTAAATGAGTTTTGTCGCCAACGACCCGGGTTTCGCCTTTCGGCATCTTCAGGCATTTCAAGTGCACGGATGTACTTGAACTGACAGGTAGACTCATTAATTAACTATTTCGTAGTTAATATCTCTCCAGTAGAATGCCAACGAAATTGCTTTATGAGAGATCCTTTAAAAAGCTTAAGGAAGACATAGCGTTGTTTTAGTATTAAGTATATGATAGAATTAAACAAATACACAAAAATCATTATTGATTTCTAAAATTCAGTTGTTTCACTTGCATCAAAACAAAGCTTAAAAAGGCGATAATTTTAATTGAAAATTATTCACTATATTTAAGGACCTGTTGAAACATCAAACTGCTTTAAAATTATTTTTGAATGTCATAATTAAACTCTGCAAATGGTTTAAGCAGTTTTAATCAGTCATTTATCTGACATAATTTTTCATTAATAATCACGTTTTAAATATTTGGATACACAGAAATAATGATTTGATGGCATTCTCGTCTACACCATGTCTTAATACGAATCGTACAAATTCAGATTAGCGGTTGAAAGTAATATTTGTTGATATTTTTTCACACACTACACCTTATTACACAACCAGTGAAATAATAAAGTTATTTTAGCCCGCGTTCCTCTTAATCATTCCCCGGTATCATGGCGTTATTGTAAAAAAAACATATATATATATATATATATAACAGACAATATTATTATTATTTCAAAAAATTCAACTATTTTCCGTATGACTATTCATTAATGGAATATTATCCAACCAAGTTTCTTTTAGGAAGGCTGTCATTTCACTCACTTGAAGCTCGAGACTATTAAAACATTTTCTCTTCTTCTTCGGGGCCAAGTTGATAACCCTGACATCCATGAAAATTTAAATTTGCATGCTCCCAGCTTTAATAAAACATTTTTTGTAATTTTCTTTGTCAAAACTTGTTTGTCACGTAGGTCTTTTGAATCTCCAGTTGCAAGGGCTATTCGGCTGATAAATGCGCTGCCTGTTGATGTTGACATCTTCGGCAGTGAACTTGATGCTTTGTTTAAAAATTATGTTTTCTTATGTAAATAATATGTTTCTGTTCTGTTTCTAATTTTTGTGTAATATTTTATGTAATCTTTATTAATTTCTCAAATACATGGCGCATTGGCGCTTGCTGTAAATAAATAAATAAATATATAGTTGTAATAAAAACAATAAAACATTTTATTTGGAAAAATTAAAAAAAAAAAATTACTATTTTTATTATAATGCCATTCCAACAAGTATTGACAGTGACCACCTTAAAAATGATATATGAATTGAATGTTAGGTTATGTGTTTTATAAAAAAAATGTTTAGTGTCTCTGGAGAAAGCTATGAAATTGTAATGACAATACTTCGTACTAGCAGAACTTCTCTTGTATTCTACAAGAACCCATCTCAGCATACTTCTTCCGTCGTCACAAGCAGAATGCTTCATACGCGAAAATACAGGTGATAAATGGTTTAATTGAAAGAAAGATGTGCACGTGTTTTGGTTTTTATTCATTGTTAAGTATTGCGATATTTATTGTACCTATAACAACTTATTCTTTTATATTGTGCTTAAAACTAAAAATGTTTAAAGCTGTTTGAATCCTATATTTCAAATAATAACAAAGTCAATACCTATTTGTCATTATAATAAAAATAATAATACATTTTTTGTACTTTTTCCACATCAAATTTATTTGATCAGGACCGGTTTCGCTCATGGCGAGCATTTACTATTAACAGAAGATTTTTTGAACTTATTCCACATTAGATTTATTAAGATCAGAACCGGTTTCACTCAAAAAATGTGATCAATTTAATCCATCATACAATTATGGATCTGTTTGGAGATATGGATGTCTGTGCTGTCTACGGTACCCTCCTACACTCATCCGAACCTAAAAACGTCAAGAAGCGAGAGCGATTAGCGTACCACTAGTCCTGTCGTAACTTTAACCAGTCTCCTGTTACTCATTAGAAAAAAGAGAGGCTGAGCAACTACGATACAAGCAGTTTTCATACAAAACTTTTGTTGAGATAAACGTTACAAGTGGTTCATTTGCTTCACATTGGATATGATTTTATAAATTTAAATACATCTGTATCAGTAAGTTTAGTTTTCATCAATAACAATATTGATACAAATTTAAAACAGTTGTGACGTCAGAGAAGCTATATTCAGAGTCTCAATGTTATACTCGTACTTTACAATTGCTGCTATGTAAGCAAGTGTGTGTGCAAATATGTGTGAATGAGTGTATCGACGTCAGCTCTTAACTCTTATCGGCTAAGCCGGAAAATTTGAAAGTGTGCGAGAGGCTGCCTGCATACGTATTATGATTTTTCTCCGAGTGGTCGTGATTTACGACTGTGTATGAAGTCGTAAGCTAACAGAACGCTGTTGTACATTTTTGAAATAAAATATTGGAATTAAAAATTATACTAAATATACCGTTGGTACCGAGTGGTTCATCTCGATTCCACGGTCATTTGTCATAAATGTTTCCATTTCCGCTTCGAATGTTGTATTACAAATAGAATTTATCGCATGATAATTTTTCTTTCGAGAACTCTACTGAAAACTTGTTACTCAGATGCTCAACTTCTCGTTTTTTGGTGAGAGTAGTAATTGAAATCATTTGAATGTTCCTGATAATTTTTTGTGAGTAATCGTGAACCTGAGTTGTTTGTTCATCCAAGTCTTCCCGTCAGCCAATAGGAATTCCACTTTTAAGGGAAGAGACATTTTTGAAAAATTTTCAGACGAATACTATTTGTTCGAATAAAAGTTGACACTGGCGTGAATTTGAACTCTCTTCAGACGAATACTATTTGTTATGAATAAAAGTTGATTACGTTGGAACTCACTCGGTTGAATTCTTTGACAATTTCCAATATGATTTTATTTATTTTAACTCTCTGTTCTGATGACAACAATTTTTTTATATTTGTTTTGTAGAAAGAAAAACAATGGCCGTTTCAAAAATCGTTAACACGTGCGCCCGCCGATAAGGGATTATTTATCGCCTAATGAACTTTTATAAAGCACATGCATTGTCGGGCGTCGGGAATCGCTATAGATTTCAATAATGAATTTATATCGACTTAAACTTGACTGAGGTGAAAAATAATGCATGTTTATATATTTGTCAAATGCATGGCGCATTGAAGTCAGCTGTAATGCCATGTTTTGTATTTTTTCCTATAAATAAATAAATCACTAGTGCAAGATAAATAATGGCTAATTGATCTAACGATATCCTGTTTTAACAGTTAAGTGGGTCAAAGAAGAAATTTAAGATATGGCAAATATCTATGTCTTCGAACAAAAACTAATGATACAATTGAAACTACCTGAATCTTATTCGAGCCCGAGAGTTCTGAAACCTATCTAAATGAAAAGTTTCATATAATGTTTTTAATTTGATTTATATCCATAAGCATTTAATTGTCAGAGAATTATTATAGCAAGAATATGCATTTTTACTGTTTACAAAAAGTGTCAGATACGCTGTGCTGTAGGGAAAACATAATTGAGAATATGCTACCTGTTTTTGTATCGTATTGATCGACCTGCGCTTTACACCTGAAGTATTTACCTGTTTTTTAAGCGCTTGCAACAAACTTCATTAATTTAAAATATGTATCAGAAAAAATATTCACTTTTAGATAATGGTAGGCCAATTGAAATTCCTTGGTCAATGTTACAGGTTTATTATTCATAGTCAATTTATTGTTTGGTAAAAAATCCAATACACTAACAGTCATTAAATATAATTTGGGACTCTTGTGATTTAAAAGTTATTTTTTATCACCTCCTCTGTTAATATAGACTAGTTATGAAACCGAAACAAAACTGACCAGTTCTTTGATTTTTCTTTTTTATAAATAAGTAACTTTTAAAGCTGTAACTTCATCTTAAAAAATATCGTGTCAAACCGTATAGTAAACTTTATGAGACCTTATTAAATTGTCATTACTTAAGCCTTTTTATAAGCAAATATAATCATAAATCGAGCCCGCGCAGTCCGCCACGGACCGGGATTTAATTTACTGATTAATACATTTCATGATACACTACATTTTTTTATAGCTATAAATCCAAATTTAGGTTATATGGATTAAATGTAGGTTTAATCGTTACATGAATTCTTCTAAGACAGCTTTGTATTACTCAGTCATTCATCCTTTTTTCTGAAGAGATTAAACATAAAAAGATTTGAGTAGGACTTAGTGGTATAGGCTAATGTTAAACCTATCTTCACTACGATCAGTTTTGTGTTTGAAATGTGCCACAAATTGAATTTTTTGCATTGACTATTTTGAATCACGTCTCGCGTTGATATATGTAAGTCATTTCAATCCTTTTTTATGAAGAGATTAAACATTCAAAAGGATTAGTAAATTTGACTTAGTTTGGTATTATCTAGTGTTAAACCTATCTTCACTTGTTCACAAAACTTGAATGTTTTGCGACTTCAACCGAGGAAATCGGGCCTTAGGTAAAAATCGACTAACGCTTCAGGTAAAACGCAACGCCTGATTGGGTTCTGGAGCAGTTGGAAGTTTACCCAAATTTGTCAAAAAAGTCAACTTTAGCGACATGGCCCATTTTATAATGAATGGATATTGGCAGACATTTGATGCCATATTCCATATTTAATGCCGTAAAATATACTTACAAATGAAATTAAAATTTAGTTGAAATCTCACAAACAACTTGTTTTATTTACATTTCAAAACTAAGCGTCCTTATAAAAAGACCCTATACATATGTCTCACTGGTGTTGTATTTTCAACAGAATGAGCTAAAACGAGAGGGAATTGGAATCCGATCGCTCATCATTAGCACTGATGTGTATTGATTTATTTGGGTAAAAAGGTTTAAAAATAAGGCACCAGAATATCAAAATGGCAAAGTACGCTAGTATGGTTCAAAAATTATCAACCAAAGTGTATTAAAAAGGTACATAATACAAAGCTTAACTATATATGGTAATTGGATCTCGATTTAATTGTGATTATAACGTAAACCGTTATTAAAACTAATTTTAGTGCTACCACTATTGAAATTCTTGGCTCTCACTTATATTATACATACACAAAAAAATATCAATTAAAATAGATATCGTGTTAATTTAACTTTTCCTTCCCGGCGGGTGAAACAATCAACCCATACTGCCACTTTATCAGTGATACAATGTGTAAACTTTTATTATTCTTAAATCATCGTTTTTTACACATTTTGCAGAAAATATGGTTTATATCGCTTAGTTTCGTTGCATTTAAATAAAAAAGAAAATAAGGTTAATGAGTTATTGATATTAAAAACCTTCGGCGGAACTAACGTAAATTGTCAGGTAAAATTAAAATTAAAAAAAAAGTGTTTATTCACAGAATGTGTTAACATATGTGACACGTGTTTCGCTTTTTCGAAAATTATCTTAAGAATATTTTATGATTTTTATAAATAATTAAGAATGCGCTCTCATTATAAAGTATCAATTTTCGTACGGCCATCATTGATTTGTGAAACTTGTGACATAGAGAAATTGGAAACACATTTCTAGCATTGATTCCAGTATATTTTGGTATATAAATAGTTCAGATGTTGTGATTTGTAATGCAATCGTTTTTTTTTAAACTGAATTTACGTGTGCCAGCATTTACTTTGTATCATTAAAATTACCTAAAGTTTATCTGAGCTCATAATTTTAAAAAAATTTAATTTTTTTTCACATTTAATCCCAGTGTCCCTACCGGCTGTACCTATATATAGCTTCAACTTGAAAGAAAGTATTATGTTGGTGAGAAGCGAAGAAGAAAATGGAAATATACTTTGCGTAATGATGTTAGTGTCTGCTGAAGAGAGACAAGTGTATGAGATCGCTGCTTGTCTTTTTATAAGTAGTACAGGAGAACGCGAAGGAATAAGACTTCGGATTTATCTAATTCACACGCCATAAACCGGTGTAATGAAACAAAATCTTTTATATGCCATCGAATTGAACAAGTAGAATATATCAAAGCATGTTTAGTAGTTGATGTAATTTTAATTGAAGTCGATATTTATTCGAGGTTGTGGAAAAAAGAGAGTGTCAAAAAATAATTAAATATTTATTGTACGTTTTTCCACATTCAATTTAATTAGGATCAGGACCGGTTTCGCTCACTGTGAGCATTTTCAATCTAGTTATTTAATGCGGAATATGTGCAAAAAATTTGTTATTATTTTTCAATATAATGTCATTCCACCAAGTATTAACACTCGTGAACATAGAAATACTCGCTTATAAAATAACAAGAAATTACCTTAGTGATATATTTTAATTTATTATTTATAAAAGATACAAACTGTTCACTACGCGTCAGTTCACGTGCACTTAAAATGCATGAATATGCCGAAAGACGAAACCTGGATCATAAGCGACAAAACGGATGAAAAAGTACAAAATACAAACGATTCAAATTTTATATTAACATAGTTATAACATTAGATTATTAAAAAGATTTTTAAATATTTCAGCGTTCAATAGTTGGTCCAATGTCTATTATAATTTTAAACCCTTTGCCAATATTTTGGCGAACATTCCAAATTCAAATCAGTTCAAAATAATTTAAATGCCAGCTATTTTAAAGCAAATATTAAGTCAGCTCATTTTGAAATATATTAATTCGCAAAATGACCACGCGAATATGCGTAAAAAATTAACAAACTGGCTTCCTACTGGGGAGAATGGGAGGAAAAGCTATATACATACATATATATTTATATAAAAACACACCTGCGGGAAATGGAGAGACCAGGTAATAATAATAATAATTAGGCCCAATGTGAAACATACGGATTATGTTTTCGTACAGTTTTCATTTCGAGGAAAATTTCCTGGATTTTATTTTTTGAGAGAATTTTATAAAAATATTTTCGCTGCATATTTGACTTTAATATTTTACCAAAGCTTTCCGGGCTTAATTGAATACGTTCATATTTACTAGCCCTGCTTTTATGTAAACTTTGTTTTTTAAATAACTGCAAAATAGTTATTTATGTGGTCCTTTTGAAAGATTTTTTTCTATTGTTTAAGGTTCTTTGTGTATTATTCCAGTAGTAAAACTATTTTCGTTTACAATTTATTATTTAATATACTGACTGGAATATAAATTTATTTTTCAACATCGGATAAAATATTTTTCTTAACCCGTTATATGCCGGTAGGTATAAGAACGGTCGTGCACCGAAGGCCGCGATTTTATTTGAAAAAATAGCGACGGATTTCGGTTACACAAGGAATCTCTCTTTAAAATCGTTTTTAGATTAATTATAATACAAAATATGTCAACTATACATATAGAAGTGTGATTCTTAGAGATGTAAAATCGTCGACCTTGTCCAGTATTAGTGGGCGTAAAGTGGACCGTATACATACGCTCATTTTTATGGTCTGCACTAGGCTCACGGTATTGTAGACCGTACATATACGTTTTTGGCATATTTTGGCCGGTTAAATGATCTTTGATAATTAGCTAATTGTTAATCGTCCTCGCATCCTTTTCGCAGTTTGAGAGACTGAGTAGTAAGCAGTTATCGCAGAAAAACTTATATCGAGATAAACTCGGCGAGGACTCCATATGCTGCAAGTTTGCATTGGGCATTATTTAAAAAAAATATATTATAATGGCTTCAGATGTTTTGTTGTTTAAGATAAGAATCATAATTTTCAAATAAGTAGTAACAAAAATAACGACGACTACTGTGATCTCTGGGGTATTTATAGAAAAAAATACATTGGTTAAATTGATATAAATTGAAAATTTCAAAAATACAAACAGTATAAAGAAAGCATTTTCAAATTGTTGGTTTTTTCCGAGTTAAAATTTTAAAAAAAAAATAGCAACGGTATTTGTAGAATTGGATGATTAAGACATATTTACTATCAATCGAATAATACACAAATTTGAGTATAAAATAATAGGTATAAATTCATTAAAGGTATTCGAAAGCATTAAACACACAGACTTAAGTGACTGTCAACGCCTTAATCTACCAAGTTGTCCAGTTCAGTTCAGTGGATGGTTTAATTTCCCCTATGATATGGGTACATAGTCTACAATTTGATTATGTGACCTGGGGTATAGTACAAATCACCCGCTAGCAAAGGGAAGACATTTTAGTTGCCTACTATGCAAGAGAACATCTCGTTTACCCGCATCGAATTTTATTCAGGCAAACACAAATATCAAGAAATATGGAACTCTGGAAATACAATTAAGTTTTTAATACTAATTTTAAATTTTCATTGCGTTTCTATGACACTTTTCAGATCTTGTTATCTTCTTCAAAGTACGCGATCTCGTCTTTATTATATAATATAGTATTTATAGATTTTAATCCAAACGTATCTGTGGTGAATCCTGCTAATAAAACAGTATAATTATTATATAATCACACAACTTATGTTTGATTTATTAATGCATATTAAAGTTCTGAGCAAAAATGATAAAATAATAAACGATGCATATAGAAAGGGTGCAGAGTAGAGACTCCAATTCGAGTATCGAGTACTCGATACTCGAGTATACTCGTCCATTTTTCAAGTACTCGATACTCGAGTAATTTGGAAAATACGCGAGTAATACTCGTAATTTATTAATGAAGGGTTTTGTCTACTGCGGGAATTATAAAACAAAACTTTAAAATCAATTTAAAATTTGAGAAGCTTTATTCTCTCTTATGGTTAAAACACATGTTTTATAAATTGCCCTAGCGATCAGGTGGGTCAGGTTCATGTCCCTGCAATGTCAGACTTTTTTCAATTGAAAAAAAAATCTTGGTCATGGATGCATGTTATTTTTTCGTTGAGTTATTCTCGACTGATTCATTATTTATCATCAAGATTATCTTGTATGACTTTCATAAATAAAAATATTTAGCGCATTGACATTAGCTGTAATGCCAGATACTTAAATTAAATTTTTAAACAATGTATTATTCAAATAAAATATGCTTATTTTTTTATTTATCATCTATTTATATACACAAATTTGAATTAATAATATATATTTTGGTTAATCTGAAACTACTCGAGTATACTCGAGTATTTTTAAATTTTAATACTCGATACTCGAGTAGTTGATATGACGAGTAATTGGATTCCCTAGTGCAGAGGCTTTGCTTACTGAATTACATAGGGGTATTAACTGTCAATATTTTTTTGTAAAAATGAATATAATGGTGCACGTTGTGCATACGGCTTTGATAAACCAACGCAGTTGTTGTGTTGTATTACACAAAATAAGTCTTAAAGAAATCTATTAAGTATCATATCTAATCTAACATATAAAAATCAATATCTGTTCGTTTGTTTGCACCCAATGCGCTACCATACCGTTCATTCGATTGCAATGAAACTTTGACAAACTTTTTGCTTGCTTTTGCGCGGAGGTTGTTGGCATAGTATTACAGTAGGTATTTTATATGAAAATCAATGTTTTTTTCATATTTTATGCGCTGCCATACCGTTGATTTTGACTTGAACTTATTGTGGCACTTGCGCAAATGTTATAGGCATAGTAGAATTAACTTTCAGTATGTGGCGCATTCAAATTAAATCGAAATTATTATCATTAAATATTGTGCATCCGAAAGCATTTCAATAAACATGAACACCTTATTTCTTTGAATGGTATTGTAACGCTTGCCGGGTACCGACAACTTTATTATAAAAAAAACAACAAATGGTTTCTTCTTATGATCGCTGCTCTGAATCTTTGATAACTCACTTAGACTCATCAGAATACTGACAAAATTGTAGACTTCTGAAGAATTATGCAAATCTACTAAAATTCGGTAAATTCAAATGATGTATCGTTATGGATAATGTAAGAACAAAGTAATGGAGATAATGCACAAAAGCTTTCGGATTATTTAAAGCTTCTTGATTATTCCTCACAGCTTAAGTAAACAACGCAAAACTGTTCAAAATTTGCCTTCATCAAATTTCAGCTCACTGCTTCATGTATAAAAGCTCGGCACTTTACAGTAGGCCCTGTGAAGCTGCGATGTACAAGGTTTATGGCAGCGTTATTAAAGCTGAGGTAATGTTACCTTATATACTAAAGCATTTATTCAACAACAATAAAACACGGATTTCTTTTCCTACTTTCCATGTATTCATTGTTCACCTATTGTTACCGTGTGTAGCACGCGGAGAGGACGATATATCTCGTTACTGTTTTAACTTCTATGACTTTTAAATCGTATTTGTTCTATTCTATTCAAGTTTCTGTAAGTTCAGAAGAAAAATTATCACGAGTAATTCTTAATGTGATTTGACTTTAACTTGCTCATATATTAGCTGTCTTTTAAAATGATTCAAAGGCGCTAGTGCTCCTGGTTGAGGGTAATATGCTCTTTCACCGTTTTTATTTAACATCTTATATATAAAACCGAAACGGCGTATGTATGTATGTGTGTCTGTAATTCCCTTTTGCATTGTTGTTGCAAGTTCAAACAATCAAATTGATTTCGCTCGCGAAAGTTTCGACGTTAAATTTGTTTCGTTATCAATGTGTGTGTAGAGATTCCAATTACTCGAGTATCGAGTAGTACATATATAAAACCGAAACGGCGTATGTATGTCTGTGGGTCTGTAATTTTTTTTAGTTGGTCATTAAGTTGCCATAAAAACGAATATGAAAGAAAATATGTTTGATTTTTTATCGGCGAAGACATTTAGTCAAAATGTAATAAATTAGTCTTCTACTGAACTTTTCCCGGCTTCTATTAATATAATAATGTTTTTATTTACGTGAAGGTATTATTTGACATTTCTTTGACAGCAAATTAGATTTTTTCCTTGAATTTGGACATTTTAATGGGCGAGAATGGGGCTGTCAATATATGAAAGGGGCTGTGAAATGTCAATGCCAGTCTGAAATGTTCATTTTAATTCCATTTTAATTGACCTAGACTTTTGAATTTTGAAAAAAATTGTTTCAACTTGGCCCGTCTGAATTTACGCGCCGAGGTGAACATAACACTAAATTGGTCCGAGCGAAGCCGGGTTCGAATACCAGTATTTTATATTACGTGAGATAGACCATATATAGCTAAAGTGCTTATAATACCAGGTTAAAAGTTTTCAAAGATGGCAATATCATAATTCAAAGATTAAAGACACAAATGTTTGACAGTTCTGTTTTCGCGGAAAAAATTGACTGTCGAAACAGAAACGATGTGAGTAATAAAACAATCCATTCAGTTACTTATGTCATCAAAGTACTTTAATGTGGAACGTGCTCAGTTAATTTCTTAAGATGTTTTATGAGAGTGTAAATATTCTTAATCACTACTGTTAGAAATAATTCCGGGAATCCATTAAATATCAGTCGTAAGTTGTATCCGACGATGCTATGAAAAAATATTGAAAAATGTTATGTATGAGCGGTGTCTGATAAAAAAACTATCATCGACTAATAAAAAATAATAGTACACTATTTACTTTACTTTGAGTCGTGAAATTCAATGATAAAAATGTTATGAGTTTTTTTAAATGATTAAAGTCAATCAGGCAGTTTAAATCTTTGCTCAAATAATATGTATGTATTTATCTCACCTTAACCTATTGCGAATTAAGGATCTATCAATTATGAATGATTTTTATATTCACTGTGCTGAAATTGTTGTTGTTTGAGTTAAACATTAATCCAGTAAACGACCTTCTATTCAAATTCACACGATTATTATAGCGATATTAAAAAAAAACATGTATTATTAATTTGGCAGTCTCGTAGCTCAGTTATCAACGCTATATCCGTTCATGGGTCACGGGTTCTTTCTTAGTCTCTATATTCAATCTTTACCCTATCCGAAAAATTGGCTGATTCATTTTTCGTAAAAAAAAACACCGAGAAGATTTAATAAGAGTCAATATTCTCCATATTGATATTGAGTATGATTGAAAGAAAAAACTGTTTTCTGGCATTCTAATTATGAACGAATAATGAAATTGCTACGTTTGAAATTGAGGTCTATTGGCTGCGATAATTGTTTGATGAAATGTTTAGCATCACTGACTGCGCATACACTATTGAGTTTGACAGTGCATCCTCACACCAGATGACTTTAATGGCCTGGTTCAAGAACCAACATGACGGCCAGACAAAGTTGAATACAAAATTGTAAACTCACCTGCCACTTATACGAGGGTGAGCGCAGTGAGTTTTTTGCATGTGATTTTATCTATCTTTATATATTTGCAGATAAAAAAAGATCCATTGACTATTTATTGTATACTTACTTAGAATATTTTCTTACTATTCTAGAATGTAAGTATGTAGTCTAGACTAATATTTAAATAAATTTACAAAGAATTTTTACGTTGCAAGTTTAAAGCAAATTTTCATAAAGCTATCCATTCATTTACAACATTATGGTCTTGAATGATTTACCTATGCAGATCTTATTATAAGACTTCTGGCTTGTGATGTGGTGCAGTGATTGACGCCACTGGCTTCCGTGACGGACTGCCCGAGTGTGATTTCCGATACGAACAGATTTTTTTAGTCGATAAATCGATTCTGCTCGTAGGCAATGGGTGATTTTGTTGTAAAAAATCCCTTCCCACATTTCCGATCCCAAAAAGCGTTGCGAAAGCGAGATCTATTAGTTAAGCACTAGTATTGTCCTTGTTCTTGTATCTTTTCAATTCTTACTCTCTCCAAAATAGAGAAGTTGAAGTAATTAGCAGCAAAACATTTCCAGATATGAGAAGTTGGGAACAGAAATGTAAATAAAAAAAGTGAACAGAAGCGTCAGACCCATGGTGCAGGGGTCAGCGTAAATTCAAATAAATTTACTAAGCAACAAAGGAATTTAGTTTACCTACACTGCAACAGAATAATTTGGAATTCGTGGTAAGTTATTTTTGAATTTATTTTCGCAGAACTGTGATTATATCAACACATATACAAAAATACGGAGTCAAGTCACGCGTAACCATTTGTAATCTTCTTATAAATAAAACCGAAACGGCGTATGTATGTATTTGGGTCTGTAATTCCCTTTTGCATTATTGTTGCAAGTTGCAATATAATAATGTTTATTATTTACGTGAAGGTATTATTTGACATTTCTTTGACAGCAAATTAAATTTTTTCCTTGAATTTGGACATTTTAATGGGCGAGAATGGGGCTGTCATCAAATTAAATAAAGTTTGTGATTTTATTTTAACTCTATTTTGGATGTTAGATTTTGTGATATAATTATGTCGAATGATATAATATTAAATAATTATTGGTACCGCTTAGTCCGAGCGACGCCGGGTAGCAATACTAGTACCTTATAAAATAAATTATATTCTAGATTGTACACGCAACCTTTTGGAAAAAAACTACACACGGTGTCTGTCCAGTAGCTTTCAAAATTCATTCAAGAACTGGGCAAACTTCATCACATTACAAACAATTCATTATACGAATAGAACACTTTTGTTTGCTAATACTCACAATGGAATTGCCAAATATATTTTATGAGTTAAAATATAACGTATAACTATATTTATATGTCATAAATAAGTATTGCTATTTTTTTATTCAAATATTTTATTTGTCTTATAAAAATACATGGCATGTGGCGCTTTATATTGAACTGTATTCACCCAACCATGAATACGATAGTGCTATTGACGTCACAGATAGAAGACTAGTTTTTCGGTTGAAAATAACAATATTTTTCCATGGAAGATGGAGGTCACCACTTAATTAATATGGAGAAATAACGACCATCTGACGTAGCCGTAAAAAATATTGACCGTAAAAACCAATCGACAATGCCATTAACTGTGCGATACAATCATTGATACTTTTATTGTCTATGGCGTGACGTCTGAAATAATATCAAAAACCCATCAACTACGATCCATAGAAAGTGGCGACGGAATAGACACATCCAAATAAGAAAAATTTTCCGATTCTCATTATGTTGTGTGAAATTGCCATTGATTGTCTATGGAATCGTCTAAAAATAGAGTGTTATTTAGTTTTTAAATAATCAATATGTATTTTTTTAAGGTGTTCACTATCAATACTTGGTGGAAAGGCATTATAGTAAAAATAATAATACATTTTTAGTACTTTTTCCACATAAATTTATTTGATCAGGACTGGTTTCGCTCATGGCGAGCATTGTCAACTGATTGTGGAAAAAGTACTAAAAATGTATTTGTATTTTTATTTATCAATATTTAGTCTACTTAATATACATTTCGAATATTAAGATAGTATTATAATTGCGTTTGGTTAAAAATATTTTTCCGGGTCTCGATACTCAATTCATCTTCCAACATAATTTTAGTTTAATTTAATTTACTAATGTAGCTTGTTCTATGATAAAAAAAAACATCCTTTATATTTTGAGTTAATAACAGATTTATTTTATTTTTCATAATTTCGTGTAATTAAGTGTGCTTATAAAATTAATGAAAATAGAATATTTTATGGAAAAATGCTTAAACAATTACAGCTACTTTATTTAATTAAATTAATGTATTCAATCAAGCTAGTTAAATTTAAATTAATCCCTTTTTAAATAACAATATTTAATCAGTTTATTTTGATACCCTGATTTCGGCGTTGAAAATAAAAACTGATGTAACATATAAATTCATAAAGTTTAAAAATTCAAGTGCCCTTTGTTCATGTATAAATAAGTTCAAACATTATTCAAACGATAAATCAAAGCCGTCTTTTCTTAGTTTTGTTTCTATTCTAAAATATTTCTCCCAATTTAAAATTTAAATTAACAATACATGCGAAGTTAATTAGAGTAAATATTATTCTTGTTCAAAGATTTTATAGTGATCTTAAAAGTAAATAACGATTCTATTTTCATACGGGCCAACAATATTCCTATGATGGCCGAAGTATCTGTTTATTTAAACGATATTATACTAATTAATTTACAATATAAGCGCATTGTTAATAGACAAGATATATTCGACAGTCAATTTATTTAGTTCAGAACCAGCTTCTTTCATCGCGAGCATTTTAAACTGACAATACAACAATAGTATTTATAAAAAAACTCTTTATAAAGGGTCTTTTTATAAGGACGCTTACTTTTGAAATGTAAATAAAACAAGTTGTTTGTGAGATTTCGACTAAATTTTAATTTCATTTGTAAGTATATTTTACGGCATTAAATATGGAATATAGCATGAAATGCATTTATTATAAAATGGGCCATGTCGCTAAAGTTGACTTTTTGACAAATTTGTGTAAACTTCCAACTGATCCAGAACCCAATCAGGCGTTGTCTGCGGTCGTTTACCTGAAGTTCCTTGGTTAGTTGGATTTTATACGGGTGCAGACATAAGGCCCGATTCAAAATTCGCCAAGTTGAAGTCGCAGAAAAGCCGAGTTCTTGTGAACAACGAGAAATAAGCTGCCTTGGGTTTTCCTGTACACTTTCACACACAGCAGATTTGTTTTCACCTGATATTGTATTTTGATGACGTACAGGTAGGTGTTGGCCGATTATTTACCAAACTGGTTGCCTCAAATTTGGCCACTAAACAATGAATAATCTACTCAGAAGGACAAAGTAACATATTTTGAGCGTCCCTATTGAAATACCCTTTATAAATAACTTTATACTGTTGTATAACTAATGAGTTGAAAATGCTCGCGATGAGCGAATCTGGTCAGGATCTAAATACATTTATTGTAGAACAAGTACAAAAAAATCTCCTTCTTGAAAAAAAAGTCTTTTAATCTTTTTAGTATAATGCCTTTCCGTCAAGTTTTGATAGTGAACTCATCACAAGTGATCAGATATAATATATGTTTGACGTAGGTATCCGTTGCCAATTGAAACAAACACAACAAATAATTTAACGTTTTCATTCAACACTATTAAGGTGTACACTGTCAATACTTGATGAAATAGCATTATGTATAATAAAAAGAATAACATATTTTTAATACAAATTCCTAAATTAAATTTATTGGATCAGGACTGGTTTCACTCATGGCGAGCATTATCAACTGATTTATACAAAAGTTAAGCAAGAATTACAAGGTATGACAAACAATTTGTATTACAACTAAGCAAATAAATTGAAGCAAAATAGAATTTTTAATACATGTTTTCATTTAAGATTAACGCAGAATATCTCAAACACAAAGACTTTAAGTGAGAAACTAAAATTTTCTAAATCTTATATATAAAACCGAAACGGCGTATGTATGTCTGTGGGTCTGTAATTCCCTTTTGAATTGTTGGTCATTAAGTTGCCATAAATACGAATATGTTTGAATTTTTATCGGCTAAGACATTTAGTCAAAATGTAATAAATTAGTCTTCTACTGAACTTTTCCCGGCTTTTATCAATATAATAATGTTTATCATTTACGTGAAGGTATTATTTGACATTTCTTTGACAGCAAATTAGATTTTTTCCTTGAATTTGGACATTTTAATGGGCGATCAAATTAAATAAAGTTTGTGATTTTATTTTAACTCTATTTTGGATGTTAGATTTTGTGATATAATTATGTCGAATGATATAACATTAAATAATTATTGGTCGCTTAGTCCGAGCGACGCCGGGTAGCAATACTAGTAATATATAAACGAAACAAAATAATTTCTTTACAGTGTATGAAATCTTTATGTAAAATATCTATTGCAATAACTTTACTAGTGAAATATTTAGAGATTGGTTCGGTTCGGGGGTGTTATCGCGCTGAGCCTTATACCTCACGGTCTTGCCAAATCAACAAGTGAATGTAATGGCTCTATTGATCAAGTGGAGGGTATCGGGGACTTTTAGGGGTGAGAGGGAGGGCAGACTGTGAGGTAGGTTAATCCCAGTTTCAAAGGCAGTCATACAACAGACGATTTTACTGGAGCTTACAATCAAAAATTTTAGTTGAAAAATTGAGAAAACGTCTGACATTTTTAATATCAACTCACGTATAATAAAGATAGATCACAAAATGTCTTTTTATTTTTGTGTATAAAAAGATGATTGTAAATAAAGAAATTTATTGAATATCATTAAAACATGATTTCTTTATTTATATATTTCAACAAATTTTAGCTGTATTTAGTTTTGACAATATTTTCGCAGAAGAAAAAACTGCTCGCAACGAGTAATAAGTTTCTTTTCAGCAAGAATGAAATAGAAAGTTAACAGTATAGTAATTTTAATTTTTTCTATTTAGTACCATGGCCATCAATCATTAGCTGTATTGGAGTTGGTTTTTGTTAATTAACAGGATTTGATTATTTTCGAATACCACATTTATATTTATTTTCAAATTAACAGATTAATTTTAGTTTGTTTATTACCATTCCATCAATTTTACTTTCGAATATAAATATTTCATATAATTTATATGACATATTTTTGACGCATATTATGAAAAATTTCATCCATAGATTGAGGTTTCAGTCTATATATGAGTGCTAAGTGTCTGTCTGTATTTGAATATCTGTATGTATGACCGATCGTCCGCTACAAATTTAAGAGTACACTACTAAATCCTTCCCCCAACCACCCCCAACCTCCACCCCCAATGTTTTTATTAAACTTTACGCATTTTTCGAGTTCAATTTCTTCAGTTTCTGACGTAGGCCCCCCAAACTCCACCCCACCAAAAAACCCCCCTCCCTAAAATTTATATAGATTTTTACAAATTTCTCGAGTACACTTCCGCGAAACTTTCTGGCGTACACTCAAATTGACTCAAATTGAATTGAATATTTGTAATGCTTTCCTTCAAATTTATTTTAGTTGCTGGCGTAGCAACGCGCGCAGGAAACGGCTAGTATGTATATAAAACCATCTGTAATGGTTGGTCTTCATATTTTGCGGATTAAAAAATCTTCTTACTACAATGCTTCAATGCTATATTTCTATATGGAATAAATATAAAACACTGGTCATTTCAATTAAGTCAAAAAAAAATCCCACTTTTATAATATGACTGATCACGTCTCAGTATTCAATTTTTATCTTCGAGTAGTACAATTTAAAAATACTCGAGTACTCGAAAATAGTTTCAGATATACCAAAAGATATATTATTTGTTCAAATTTGTGTCTATCAATAGATGATAAACAAATAAATAAGCTTATTTTATTTCATTAAAGGTATTTCAATTTATGAAACCTATATTTCACAAATAATACACAATGATTAAACGTCTCAAATTTTCATTTGGTTCGAAGTTTTGCTTTTTACTCCCGCAGTAGAAAAAACTCTCTGTTGCTGTGGACATCGGTTTAAAAGTTAACAATCAATTAATTAGTGCTATCTAGTTTTTCTGTCAGCTGCTTAAAAAAAAAAATATGGAAATAAAACTTCATTTATAAACTACGAGTATTACTCGAGTATTTTTCAAATTACTCGAGTATCGAGTACTTGAAAAATGGACGAGTAACCTCGATACTCGAATTGGAGTCTCTAGTAGTAAAACAACCGTTATTAAAACTCGTCATGTCTGATGGATTCGTTAGCTTTTTCGATATTATGATAAACTGAGTTTGTTTTACCTTTTATAGCTTGTTAAGAGTTTTTGTAACCAGTAGAGCCTCGGGATATTTGGCTGAAGGGAAAACAAAGAAATAAACAGGTGCATGAAACCAAATAGTAACAAAGTTTAAAGGGAAGTATTTATAAATAAAAAAAGTTGTCATAGAAAATAAAGCTTTCTGAGAATTATTTATCAATTTTGAGTTCTTTTCGCAATTTTTCTTTTATATTTATTCAAATTTATGTATCAACTGAAATAGTACCAACAGCTTTATGAAGTGGTTTTGTTATGGCAAATAATTTTGTACTCAAAAACGTTGATTTGAAACACAAATAAAAAAAGCACTATGACGTAATAATGTAACGATTTTTACATTTTCCTGAATCGATTTCTCTCATCGTAATATTCAGTGATCGAAGAATAAGAAATCTTAAATAAACTTCAATCATATTCACTTTTGAAATGATCGATATTGTTATGATGAAAAAAATAAAGATTTAAAATTTTTGGAAATGATCTATAAATATTTTTTTCGAATAAATATGAATCATTTCAGTTTCAAACATAACTAGCTGAACTAGCGGTGCCACTTTTGTATAGATAAAATGATAACTATCCTACGTCCTAAATGAATCACTCAATTCTCTTTTGTTACCAATTACTATAAACATTAAATAAGTGTTCTATAAGGAAAGAAAATTTCAGTTAAAAACATTTCTACGAAAAGGGCTGTAGAACAAAAATTCAACTTTTTAATCTTGTTGTTCCAAATTTAAAATTAAATATTCTCTTACTATCCACCAAATAAAAAATCATACATACTAACAAGATTAATGAATATGCCAACACTGTCTTTTTTTATTGTATAGATAAAATACTTGGTAATAAAGCTCTACAAAAATTGTGTAAAACATATTTGACAGCCATTTCGATATAGTTCTGATGAGAGCGTTCGACAAAATTGCTTTCAACTAAATCTTATATATAAAACCAAAACGGCGTATGTATGTATGTGGGTCTGTAATTCCCTTTTGCATTGTTGGTTATTAAGTTGCCATAAATACGAATATGAAAGAAAATATGTTTGAATTTTTATCGGCGAAGACATTTAGTCAAAATGTAATAAATTAGTCTTCTACAGAACTTTTCCCGGCTTTTATTATTAATAATAATGTTTATTATTTACGTGAAGGTATTATTTGACATTTCTTTGACAGCAAATTAGATTTTTTCCTTGAATTTGGACATTTTAATGGGCGAGAATGGGGCCTGTCATCAAATTAAATAAAGTTTGTGATTTTATTTTAACTCTATTTTGGATGTTAGATTTTGTGATATAATTATGTCGAATGATATAACATTAAATAATTATTGGTCGCTTAGTCCAAGCGACGCCGGGTAGCAATACTAGTATTATATAATTCTCGTTGAACTAAAATACATTGAATTTCTAACACAGTCTTTTATATTCACTCTTAGAATTTAATCTATAATGCGCCATTATAATCTAACAGCGCATATGTTTGTGATGATGCGATCCCTATCTCTTATCATCTATTATTTATTTTTAAAGCGTGTATTGAATATATAAATATGCACGGTCAACCTTTTTCCGAAAAGACTTCTTATCTTAGCTCTCTTCGAATGGAACAAAATTAAATTTAAATATTCCTAAAAAGTCAATATGAACGTAAAGTATACTTGTAGGTTGTCAATATTATCAAGATGAAATCTTATTTAAAATCAGATTTTTTTTAATATTACATTTATTGTTGGCAGTTTCAATCGGCTAGACCAGGGGTTCAGAAAGTGTGTCCCTATAGTGTAATGTAAAATCTGCATTTTCTCATATGTATACTACAAGTGATTAAAATAAATCACAACAGGTAAATACAAGATATCAGGAAAAATGAAGTGTAATCTATTTTGTAATCGAAAAAAATAACGTCGTTTTATGTCTCATTTGCAGACAAAATAAATCTGTTATGGAAAAATATTACATTAAAAGACACCATGATACAAGCCATGTTAAGTTATTATAATATAATTGGGGATATTCAAGCAGTAAAATTTGAGTAATAATCGAAAATAATACTTAGAAATAAGTGTGAAATTAGTTGAAATCTTTTGAAAGTTATAGCGTTTATTTAGTAAATAATAAAAGTTTAGCTAACGAAATATTTTTTGATAAGAGTGGCACGCCAAATATTTTTGTTTTCAAATTGCCCTTTTAACAAAAAAGTTTGTGAACCCCTGAGTTATACACAAATATTCTGTTTTTATCGTGTTTTTTTCGGGGGTATACAACAACATATTTGAAATCTGTTTCAAATCACGTGTGTGTAGCAACGTGATCGGGAATCAAAACGTAATGGCTTGAAAAGCAACATAAGGGGTTGTCCCATTTTGCCTTTACAGATGAATGTATAAAGGGAAAAGTGCACAATCAAGGAACACATAGTAATATTCTTGGGCTGATTCTTATTTAAGATGTATATTGGGACATTCTCAGCCGATTATATTGGATGATTGAATACGAACTCATATGCTAACAGCCTGTAGCTTATCGTATCAAATAATTTTAAAATCTCTGTTGTGACTTTTGATTTAAGGTTGTCTGGAAGCTTTATATGTATATAAAAGTAAAACATAAAGTTGCTTAAATCGAACGAAATCAGTCCTGATTTGACTAAAAATATATTTATCAATGTAAAGTCTATGAGTTAAGTTAATGCCATTCCACCAAACAGTTGATACACTAAAAGTGGTTTATGGTTTTAGTTTTATAAAAAATATACTGAAAAGATGCAAACTGCATTATACTTGGTTGAGTGAACAAATCAAGCAGCATGTAATTGATTAAAATTTAAAAGTTACAGTTTATTCGAATCATTATAGATAACTATCACAAGCCCACAATACTCAATCGCATTTTTTCTGCTAGATAGGTCTCAACCATGTCCACTCTTTACGAGAAACTTACTCATACGAATTCATAATTGAGCCTGTCAACAGAAATTGTTGTATGAGAACTACATAGGTCGCTAAGCCTCTCTTTCCGAAAAGAGATGGACGAAAAAAAATCAGATATAAGAAAAGGAATGGAAAACTACAAAGATAAATAGTTTTTTCTTGCTGATGTATTTAAAATATTAATTCCAAGACAATACGACATAGCATTCTTTGAATTGTGGTTAATAGAAAAAGTAATAGGTAGTGTATTTTTGTTTGTAGTGTCCAAAGATATAAAACATATCTTGGTTCTTATAAACTATACCGATATACGTGATACACTGATGTAATCTAATTAATTTCCAACCAAAAGCTTTATGTGGAAAAACATAAAGGTCGGAAACGGGAAAACTATTGGAAAATAATTTTGTAGCGTGTAGGTATGTTACCTGGAGATAAATTTTGTTCAAATATATTCGTAATATATTGTGCTCTATCGTTCTAGAAATCAAATACCATTTACATTTGTAGCATTAAATATAACTAATCTAATTATGTAGTCATCTGTAGGAAACAGTGTAGAATGGAAAAGAATAGAGTAATTACCAAATAGCACCTTCTGTGGTTTTTTTACGGTTTGATTTTATAACTTAGGACTTCGACTCAAATTTGAAAAGCTTACATTGTAAATTCAGTTAAAGTTCATTCGTGCACTTGATATGCCCACAAATTATGAACGACGAAGCCCGATTCGAGCGACAAAACTCTTGGAAAAATTCGAAAATCCAACAATTTAAATTCAAAAGATATGTGATATCTAAGAAGTTACAGTGAAAGCTAACATCTGATCAAGTCTTTACTCTATCCATTTATAAAGATACATATATAAACACGCTGTTCGAAAAAGAAGGGCTAAGCGACTGAGTAGCAAACAGTTTACATTTAACAACTTCTATTAAAATTGGCTCCGCTTAGAGTCCATATGCTCAAACAAAAAGAGCGGTTAGATTTGTGAAAGAATCATTTTTTGAAATAATAGTTTTTGAAAAGTATTTAAATACCTAAAAATATACATACTATCAACTAAAACAAAATTGGAAAAGCAAAACATAGTCCGACTGTTTACACTATAATTCATGCTGTAAACAAAATGATTTTACTTCGAAAAATGAACTGACTTGAAAATAATATTTCATATCCAAAACCAGAACGGCCCCGCAGGCTATGAAAAAAACGTTTGTATGAATTCTGGAATGATCATTATTTGCGCATACAAATAATTTAAGCACCAGGGCTCACAAGAGAAATCTCTTTTAAAATGGGACAGAGTATTGTTTGGAGAAAATGCTAGCTTCCAGGAGAAATCATTAAAAAATCTCGGAAAAATTTCATGTATTATGTAAAGAAAATACGTTTAAGGTGTAAACTCACAATTCTTGGCGGAAAGGCTTAATATTGAGAAAAAATTAAAACATTTTTTTTGTGCTATATTTTATTTATAAATCGAGTAGCATTCATTACAAAACGTAAATTTTTGGTCGAATGTTTTGAAAAAAGACGTTTTTTTATATATCCATTTGATAGAGCTTCAAGTTCAAATGCTTTGCTTTGCTTTGTCAAAGCTCTTCCCGTCTCCTTTGTATATCAGTTTAGTTTTTAAATTCAAGTTGCATTCCTTTCCCATCGCTGCTGACAAGAGGGTGCGATCGCTGCAGTTCAAGAGTTCAGTTTACTTAGCTTTTTACTTATAGAGGGTCATCGAGAAGACCCTCGATGGTCCTCGGTCTATAACGATTTTCTGATGCTATTTCGTCATAATTCTACGGGCAAATGATCGTTGGGTTACAGTCATGACCCACTCATTGTGAAACTTTTTAGAGGTTTCACAAGACAGTGATAGATTTGATTGGAAAAACAATATTTGAAATTTCCCGCATTGCTTGAACACGTGAACACCGCAACCAAAACCAAAAATTTTGGCATTTTGTAGATTAATATAAAATAAGTCTTACTTGAAGAGGAGAAACGCGTGTTACGTCTAGTAACACAGCCAGTACAATATCAAAGTTATCAATTTTAATTTAAAATCAGTTTGGAAAGTATATTAATAAAATAGTTTGTTTTATTGTTAGGACGTCGAGTAATAAAGTCTCAACTGGATTACGCCGTTTTGAAATAAATTATCAATTTAAAACACGCAAAATTTAAGCAAAACGAAAACTTTTGTTATTGCACAATAGAGATTACCGTTAAATTGGAACAATGAACTTACTGAAAAGACTCTTCCTACATTCAGGTCGAATGCGCTGTACAATTTGGATTATATATAAGTAGATGTCCTGTAAATTATTTAATTATTATTCAGATGGCCCGGGTCCTATACCAAGGTCAACATGCTTATATAAATTGCTATATTTAGGTGCGAAGCATCTGTTGTAATAATTTCAAACAGTAAAAATCAGTCAGGATTTTCGTGGATTTTTGTGATTAAGATTACTTTGATATAATACTAGTATGATGGCATAACTATAAATTGCATTCCTGTATAAATGATCGCCAAACGGTGGCATTTTCAGTAGCTCGCGTAGGATATTTTACAATGTTTATAAATTTGATAGGATCAAATTTAATCAACCAAATGCTAAAAACAGCAGTCTTGAAAAAATTCTAGTAAATGCATCATTATCAACATTTATAATTTAAATATTTAAAAAAGTGTGGCAAAATGACTGGATTTTATAATACATATTATGTTTCTAACTCTATGTAAAGGGAAATACAAATTTCGCATTGAATTTAAGGGCATACAAATAGGTTTAGAGTTTTTCTTCTCCAAAATGCTTTTTTGGTAGAAAGCTAACTGCTTCCAAAGCCCTCATATATCATGTATAAGTAGCTCATCAGACAATTTCAATTTCGGGAAGTAGCTCACATCCTAAATGAGTTTGGAGACCACTGCTGTATATACTTTTATAATTATAAAAGTTATAATTACCAGTCCGTGGCGCAGTGGCAACGGTTTTGGCTTGCGTGCCGGACCGCCCGGGTTCGATTCCCGGTACTAGCGGATTTTTTCTGTCGATAAATCTGTTCAAAGGCATGGGTGTTTGTGTTATTGAAAATCCCTTCCCACCTTTCCGATCCCAAAGAGCTACTCCTAGTGACAGCGATTAGCTAATCACTATACAATCCTGTCCTAGTCCTCGTATCCTTTCCATCCCTACTCTCTTCGAAAGAGAGAGGTTGAGCAACTGAGTAACAAGCAGTTCTCGTAGAAGAAAAATAAAACAATGTTGAGATAAACTCCGTGAGGAGTTCATATGCTTCAAGTTGGGAGCGGACATGGTAAAAAAAAAAAAGTACTAACAATACATTTGAAAACAATTTCTCCAGTTATTGGCACGAGAAAGAAGATTACACAAAAATATCAGCACTGTAAATAACGTTTTACAATTTTTTTATAATGATGATAAATACAAATAGTTTTCAACAAATTTCCTGAAAGATTGTAAACGCAATCTTTAAGAAAAGCCTCGCAAAAGGCAGATAGGGACTGTATATTTGAAATCGGACTTTTTAATTAATTAACTTACACATAAAAACCCAATACTGATAAAATTTGAACAATTTTTAATTCATTTAAAATAATTACTATAAGATTTTTTTTTAAGATGAGATTGTAAGAGCAATTGATATTTTTCTCTAAAAAATAATTGGCTGCTTTGTGTTCGGGCTGAAAATATGATCATGTTATTTGATTAGCTTCTTGAATGGTCAGTTTAATCTATTAAATATCTACCATAAAAAAGTAGATTTCCAGTGAATCATCTAAAACTATCTGATATTCATGAAATGTGACTAGTCGATACAGAAAATTGAGAGCGTCAGTTTTTTAAACGGAGGTTTGTTAATAGAAATATATTTCCGCACTCATTTATCCGCAAAACCTTCAACGAGTCACCCCCGCGTCACGCGTGGTTGAATGAATAATGTATTATGTTGTTACAAACGATTTTGAACGGTCTTTGACAATGCATTCCGTTTTAAGGTGTGAACAGTGAATTCATGCTAGTAAGACACAATATTTAAAAAAATAAGCAAACATTGTAGCCTGGTAGAACTCTATTATAACACGATGAAAAATAACAATGGATTTTAATTCTGAAAAAAATAATTTAGATATTGTTGATATGTATTTCTTGCTAGGTACCTAGTAAATATTCCACCTTTTACTAAAGAATAGTTAAAAAAAAAAAATTTAACCATACGTGTGTGTTCATTTATATTATATCTGACAGTTATAGATATGAAATGCATGCTTTGAACGCATAACATTTCATAGTCGAAAATAATTTAATACTTAAATCTTTAGGCCATTTTGCGTAAAGCGAAGATTTTAAGAAATAAATTCCCTAGCGAAATTTGCAAAAATCCGTATTTAAACAAAGTATCTCGGGATGAGATCTTAATATCTGATAATTCGATAGTTTTCTATCAATATGCCATGAAAACCAGTTCCGAATTTTGAAGGAATAAATCTATCAATTCCAATTACTGGACAAAAACTTTCCCTAGACTTGTATTAGTCTTCAACTTTTTTTTTCGATAGATACCTTGTAATTATACAAAAATAAATAAAGATTTTAATTTGGCCGAAGATTCACAGAAAAAAAATGATTGAAAACTTCTCAAACAAAATAATTAAGAAACCTTACTATGCTCTGTTGATTAAATTTATTTGTTTAGGATGTTTCTTTTGCTTTCGGAAATATACGCACCGATAAGTTTTGCTGAAAAGTTTTCGACTTTTTGAAAAGCTAAGGTTTAAAAAAGCTTACTTCATATCAACAATTTAAAACTTTTAAAGATGGCGTCCTTTAAAGTTGAAAGGTTGGTGACGACTTAAATAAATAAAACAACTCGTAAAGTTTTCAATGAAACGAGATCCCGGAGACTCAACAACTTAAAAAGTTGTATGATACTTTTCAAGTAAATATTTGATATTCAAAACTTTTAATGCGTTTTTGAAATTCTTAACTAAGCAATGAATAATTGATTATATTTTTTTTACTTTTCATGAAACTGTCTGCTATTTTGTTCAATAAATTTTAAATTTAGAATAACATGAAATTAGCGATGCGATTCCATATTGACCATATTTTTACTGATGACTCGAAAGACGTTCGAATTTTGAAAAAATATTAACTGTCACATTGTGTTCATTAAAGAAACAGAAAATTTAAGTGTTTTTTCCACATTGCCATACTATGAAGATATAAGCATGGTATTATTATTTTGAGAGAATGCTTGTATAATTATTATACCTATTTCACGTTGATATATTTTTTGTATAATATATATCTTTCGTATTGGTAAATAGCTGCAAATTCTATTTTGAAATATACTATATTATTACAGGTCTACCGCACACAAGCCACACAACACAACTCATAGAATTGGCCCGTACGGAAAAAGAACAGTTTTTGCGTTGAGAATAACAATCATTTTTTAAGAGGTAGAATATTGACTCAGCCTGAAGAATTAATTATACTATGCATAATATTAATAACGTGAAACAAATATGTTTACTCTTTCGCTGCTATTTACTGGGTGATACGATTTAGTGTAAATACAACAAAAAAACTGTACAGAGATACACGGGATTAATCTCTTAATAATACACTATGGTGATTAAAGAAAAGAAAAATAATGTGACTTTTAAGCGATTCAGTAGTGATATTAATTATCATGCGTATCCTTTTACTTAGAATCCGCCGTGTTGATAAAGTTAAATCTACTTCGTGAAGAATATAAAAAGGAATAAAAATTTTCCCATTCCACATCAGATGCAAATGCCTCAAAGATGGCCTAGGTCGAGATGAACTCAGATAATAAGTCAGAAAACTTTTAAGGTGTTCACTGTCAATACTTGGTGGAATGGCATTATAATAAAACATTTTTAGTACTTTTTCCACATAAAATTTATTGAATCAGGACCGGTTTCGCTCATGGCGAGCATTGTTCATCAGTTCACAATGCTCGCCATGAGCGAAACAAGTCCTGATCCAAAAAAAAATATTTGGAAAAAGTATTAAAATTGTTTGATCATTTTCAGTCAGAAAACTGTCAAGTGAGCGTGGGGAGGCTTTTGTGCAGCAAAATATCAAAGATGGCTGCTGCTGATGATGATAGAATGTGCGATGTAAAATAAATTTCCCAAATGAACCTTTTTATGGATCTTCTTTACGACTATTTAACGATATGCGAGGTTAAGCGTCCATCTGCAGTAGGGACCGTCATTACAGGACAACGTTTATCACCTGGAAAAAATCAACTTAACATTTTAAGGTTTCACAGGAAGGCTAACGATGAAAGTTACACCCACGCAAGCGCGTTAAAAAGGCTTTCCCGCCGCGGCCGGCCGTAGGGCTGTACCGGAAAGGGGTGGGGGGAAACGGCGGACGGAACCTATGCGCAGAAATGCATAAATAATGAGACTGTACATATGCGCAGAGGGTTGGGAAATGAGGGGATATCCCCTATCCAAACTGTTGCTAAAATTTTCTTTCCGAGGGAAAATACTTGTCATTGTTTATTTTGGAAGGTTTACCGAATTTTCTGTGAGACTTTACTAAATGTTGAGTTTCTTTTTACACATTTTTTTTTGTTCATGAGTAAAATCCATTTTGCTTAATATTTTAATAGATTTTCAAATGTTTCGATAAACCAATTTAACCTAATGTAATATTTTATGAATGATTAAAAAAACATGTTACATTTGAATCGTTTGAATTTTGTACTTTTTTGGAAGCTTTGTCGCTTACAATCCGTATTTCGCTTTTCGTCATCTAAAACCGCAGACTTTCAAGAACTGACGGCAAAGCCCGGGCTGTAAATTACAAAACTAATATATTAAGCGGTTAAAATTTCATATTCAAATCCCATCAAGCAATCTAGACAATCGCTTTATTTTAAGTTACTTTCGGTTGTTTAGTATAAAAATAGTGAAGATATTAAAAAGAAACATAATTTTTGCGATAAAAAAAAGTGATAGTGTACTTGAATGCGCACCTTATCATAAAAATAATATATGCAGCTTCGTAGCGTTACCACTCAGTTATGGGAATAACATTTTTCTAATATAAAAATTTTGCTCATTCACGTGTTTGTCTTATTTCAGACACGCTAAATAACAAATTGTTATTTTTTTACTTTATTAAAATTTAACATCGATTCCAAAACATTTGAATGCCCATGAGAAAATATATATTTTTTAAATGCTTCAATAATCAGTTTTTTCTAATAAAAAATGTATCTTTCAATTTGAATAATTTATGACTGTAAAATATTGCTAGAAACCTTTTTGTGGCAACTATTTTCTTATTAATAATTGCCATTTTCCAGACTTCGTTTTACTACACTTAACCTGTCACTGGCAAACAGGTAAAACTTTAAATCTCTTATATGTATGAAGAGGTATTCCCCACCGCAATATTATCCCCGAATGACAAACGGCCCCATAGCTTTCGCTTTAGACAAATAAATTTTCTTAGTGAATAGTGTGACAGTTATGTCTGGGAGGTTGAAGACAATGTAGAGAAAGAAAACTATTCCAAGATTAAAGTTTCATTCTTAACCAGTCGTGCTTGGATTTCTTTATTTAAACATTAAAGTCCTCAACATGAAATTTCAGGGTTTATCTTTTCATATCGAGAGAAAGAAGTTATGATTAAAATGTCAAATATGCAACCAGCTTTCATTTCAACATTTCATTCATTTCAATCCTTTGGTTTGCGTTTCTGAATTCGAATTTAATTGTTTATTGAAAATATAGATTTATTATGATCATAAAATGAAATACAATATTGCATGTATAAATAACGGAGTATGTTCGTTTGTTTTTGTCAGTTATAATGCTCGCTATGAGCGAAACAGATCCTGATCCTAAAAAATGAAATGTGGAAAAAAGTATTATTATTTTTTATTATGATGCCATTCCACCAAGTATTGACAGTGAACAACTTAATGATATTTAAATTTTAATAAAAAGATGAGATTCGTGTCAAAAATTCAGTTAGAACAGCGAGTATTAAAAAACTTTTTTTTATCAAAACTGTTCAACTGAACATATTGGAAAGACATCATTAATTAAAGATAAAATAAAGCATCGTTTTTTTAATTTTAATTTTACAAGTAAATTGTCCTTCAAAAATTATGGGTTTCTCCTTTTTGTTACCAAAGCTTGGGTTCTTAGTGCTAGACAAGTTGATTTCCCATCACAGTCCTAGGAAAGGAGTCTACTCCTAACATTCATAGCTTAAGCAGAGCTGCAAGGGATTGGTTTTAAGCCATGCACTGATATGCTATACATCCCTATAACATCAAACTGGTCAAATAGTCAATATGCGTCGATTGTATGAAATAAAATACTATCGACAAAATAATGTTTTTACTACAGAGCTTTAAATACACCTGTCTTCTAATACTCAATTCATCAGAAAACTTTAAACGCGCTCTAAATGTCTTTTATGAAAACCTTATCTCAAATAGTGGCTCGAAGTTAAAGTATGAAAGAATACTTAATAAAATTTCCGACCATTTTGCGAGAAATTCGAAATTTCAAAAGTTTCTGTCGATAACAAACTGGAACGAAACAAAAAAAGCTTTATTTTATCTAACGACTAGTATTGCTACCCGGCGTCGCTCGGACTAAGCGACCAATAATTATTTAATGTTATATCATTCGACATAATTATATCACAAAATCTAACATCCAAAATAGAGTTAAAATAAAATCACAAACTTTATTTAATTTGATGACAGCGCCCCATTCTCGCCCATTAAAATGTCCAAATTCAAAAAAAAAATCTAATTTGCTGTCAAAAAATGTCAAATAATTAATACCTTCACGTAAATAATAAACATTATTATATTAATAAAAGCCGGGAAAAGTTCAGTAGAAGACCAATTTATTACATTTTGACTAAATATCTTCGCCGATAAAAATTCAAACATATTTTCTTTCATATTCGTTTTTATTGCAACTTAATGACCAACAATGCAAAATGGGAATTACAGACCCACAGACATACATACGCCGTTTCGGTTTTATATATAAAATAATGGTGAAAAGTGCAATTTGTTTTTAGAAAACTGATTCAGTTTATTTTTAGAATCATGCCCTTTCTCAAAGTAAAATATGTTCTAATGAAACATTTCAATACATGCATTACTTTCTTAATTCTGTTACAATAAGTCGTAGTGTGTACTAAGTTATAAAATAAATGCTTTTTCTATGCATACTTTTATCATAAGAAAGAAATCGATTGCAAAATCATCCCGGGACGCTTCAACTGAATTTGACAATCACTCAAAAGCGTTGACTGTTTCACAGGGTCGTCAAAACATTAACCATTAACAATATTTCATATCAGCACCATAAAGTATAAAAGAAAACCTAATCCAGCAGACTCTAAAATTATCCCAAATCCTCCACAAAACGTATTTCAGCACCGTTGATGGATCGTAAGAAAAAGTTGCGGCGCGCAGTTTTTTACAAGTGCCGCCAGATGGCAGATGTATTTTTTTTCTTCCCCTAGACACATTACAAATAGAGGCTGACTTATTTTATTTTTTAGGCCACACTCTGGTCACACTGCAACCGTAGAGCTAGTATGATCACGCTATGAAATATTAGGATAGTATAAAAAAAAATTTGTAGTACATCTTTACACCCACAATTTAGAGATAGATGATTAGCTGTCAATTGCTTTGCATAATTTCATACATTCTTTATTGCATATGGTTTTACAAGAGGACTTTTACCTCCTGACTGGTATTCTCCTAAATATTTTGTGCAACACCAGGAAAAGGGCAATATTTAAATCGGTTGAATAGTACCTACGTTAAAATTATTAAAAACAGGTTTTTGACGATTTTCCTAGTATTGTATTGATAAAGCCAGTGGCGGAATAATCACTTAGGCGGCCCGAGGCGCAATATATTTTTGAATTGAAAAAATAGCGTCGCCATTCAAAATTAAACTAATCACAAATATTTTGCTATCAATATTGAGTCGTTTTTCCAAATGTTTATTTAAGAAATGTACGGTATTCCCCGCAGTTCACTAGAAACAGTTTAGAATGATTACATAGCTCAGCGTCTTTTATGATGTATAACCCATCGGTCATTCGATATTTTTACCATTGAATATTTATTTTTTGATGTGACATGATATATTATCCATATATTTTTCCGTTATTTATGAGCACCCTAAGACTTGGAGGCCCCAAGCGCGTGCGTCTTGCGCTTATTCACCATTGGATATAGTGATATTTAAAAATAACATTTTTATTTTATGAAGCTCGTGAACTTCAAGAACGGAGGCTCTTTCTTCTTCGTGTATCAATTGAAACTTATGATCGTCCGCTTTTTCTTTCAAAATTATAAAAACTTATTCAAATTCTCTTATCTTACTGAAGCGGATGGCTGAAAGCTTATCTGGTAGATTTATATATGGTAAGCAAGATTTATTTGTTTACTAGGGGAAGGCAATATATATTTAAGAACATTAGTAAAGTCTTCCGACACGACATCTCAAAAGCATTTAATCTTCTGTTTGTCTTTACGATCCATGTTTCCGCTGCATTTAATTATACAGGCGAAAAGGTAAGATGATATCTTCACTAACTATTAAATAGTGGAAGATATACCGGTTTGTTTCGTAGTCTGACCTAAACCTTATTTTAGATTCAAGATACGAAATGATAGGTTTAATATAAATTCAAATAATCTTTTTCCTAGGCTGTTATGAATTGCATTAATTAAACCTGAATTATGGCTGTATGTCAAGTGAAATTCATCAAATAAAATTTTCATTTTACATTTTACTTGTCTGTCTTACGCTCTCACAATGTCTCGCTATCTCAAACAAACAACCATATTTTTGCATTGAATACATCTATCAATTTTTGACATTACCTTAACATTTATTAAAAACCTACTCATTGTGGAAACACGATAGTTTTTTTTATTTGATTTCACGTATCAACAGCGCAATACATAATAAATTCTTTTTACAAAACTAATGTTTAAAAATTGATATATTAAAATGTGCTTAAAATATCAACAGAAGTTTTTTTTTGAAGACATGGTAATTATTCAGTCAATAAACCTTTTTTCGGATAGGATAACGATGATGCTAAAATAGCTCTAGTCTTTATAGGAATAGCCTAAGGCTTTTTGTTCCGTTTTTATGATAGAATGAACTATAAAGGTCTCTCTTTCACGCGAGTGCATGAGAGTGCATGGTACTTCATGCAAAGTTCGATGGGCCATAAATAATGGATTATCGGGTGCACGTGTTAATGATATTTTTGTAACGGATGCTACCTAATGGAACCGCTATTTTTCATACAGTTGGCAGTTAGAGATTGGACAGCATTGAGTATGCCCGTGCTTGCCAGATAAGTCTTACAGTCGTGGTTGAGCGGCTTCTCTCAGCTGTATGCCCTGGAAGTAGCCTGAAAGCTCCTAATCCTCTCCCTAAGGATAAAGTCTAGTAAATTCCTGATATCGCCTTCGCAATTATAATAGTCGTGTATTATGTATTGTAGAACGTAACGTGTATTGTAAATCTATCTTTGTTAAATCCGTGTGTAAATTCTGTGAAAATTCGTAACAATTAAATAATGGGTGCTAACCGCACCCACATAACGCTTTGAGATCGTTTTTTGTTTATAAGAGCACCATTTTTCTCCTACTCCGTACCCAAAATTCCTCTTCCTGAGTGTCGGATAGGAGGCTCCTTCTCGATTTACGAGGGAGCCGAATCAAGGTCGTTTTCAATATAAAGATATAAGTTCTAATTAGAAGATGCCTATCCGATTGCTATAATATTTGTTTATCGTTACGATTTAAATAAATTTAAAATGTGGGTGTGCGGTGTAAATCGTAAAGATGTGATAAAAAAACTTTTTTGTAATACAGATAGGGTAACTGTGGAAAATGATGCGAATATATCACACAATGTGACTATAAATAATACGGCGTTGGAAAGGTGAAGTAAAAATATCAAAATGAAAGTAAATAATGCCTGCGTACGTATTCGTTGAAAGTGAAGAATTTTATTATATTACATTCTCACCACAAGTCTATTTATCTTAGCCGCACGCTGTTTTAAAAAAGGATATAAAATTAAACAAGGGGTCTGAGACGCAAAACTTTTACGCCATTATAAAACGACGAATGAAAGGGTAGTTTCAATTTATACGAAAGTTAATCGCATAATTGATACAAACTAGAAGAGAAAAAACTTTATTAAGCTGAATTTGTAATACGAATTTGTTAACCGTCTATTGTATAAAGCTTAAAGTAACGATTGAATGGTTTTTTATAACAGGAAATTAGAAAGTAATTTGTAATAAAAGTAGATCATTCTTTAGAATTTAAATCAGCAAAATTGTTGATACAGGTTACTTATTTTAATAGGGTATGCAGCAAAAAGAATTCCAATTGTTAATTTAAGTAATTCTGTAAACGTTATGAATCTTTTTCGGTGAAAAAATATAGCACACAAATTTGTAAATTCAAAGATTAATCAATGAATTGATTAATACTTCTCCTATAGAGTAACGGCCCATTTACCACCGTTAAAATCTTAGCACTAAGAGCTACCTTTCTCCTTATTCGGTCCATAAGTTCCTTGTCCGAACATCGTGGACGGAGACTGTCTACCTCTAACTGAATGAGACGAGAGTCAGGACATCTCAGTATTGAATTTATTATAGCTATATAACACATAAGTAATTGAATACAGGGCCAGATTAAAGACATCATAACAAAAAAAACTAGACTATTGAATTCATTGTGAATGAAGGTAGTCCGGAAAATAAAAAAATCTGGATAGTAAAATAGCCAAGATTTGATTTTCAAGAAATATTTTAAGATAAAGCTGACTAGAAATTCACTGACTTGACAAAACAAAAATAAATCTTAGATAATAGTTGAATTTTTAGTAGTGAAAAATCCAGGGCTGTGAAGTCGGTCAAAAAAGTTCGACTCCGACTCCGACTCATTGCATCTATCAAATCTGCATTTCGAGAAGCAGGTTCAAAAAATATCGGATATTCCTTCAAAACAATGTGAAAGAAAGAGACGAAAACTTTTTTTTAGACTTAAATCTTATATGTTAAATACATTGCAACTTGGTGATTCACTGATTCGGCGCGACACATGAGTCATGACGCCGATGTCGTTCATTTCTATACACAGCTATTTTCAGAAAAATATTTTTAAAAAAAAATGGTAAAAAAAGGTGTCGGAGTCGGACTCCGACTCCACAGCCCTGGAAAAAACTGATAAAGTGTTCATATACATATATGACAGCTACCATAGGGTATTGTTATCGTTTCACTTTTCAGTTTTACATACGTTTGTTCAAAGGCACTATCATCCCCCATACGGTCTCATTAAGTCTTGCTTTACTTCGTACTAAGTAAAATCTCCCTCCTCGTTATATACCTCGAGCTTGTTTAAAGCTCTTATTAATTCAGCATAATACAAGAGCTCTGGGCACAGTAGATAAAACACTAGACTTAATTACCATTTCAAAACAGAACTTTGGCATATTAGTTTAAGTTATTAATGCAATTTATTTGTATTTATTTCAATATGATTGTAGATTAGTTAAATGGCAACTAATTCCAATAAGTGTGTGGTCATTAAATACTCGTTCGCTTTGAATTTGAAACAAAAGCACAATTAACTCATATTTAAAATATTAAACACTTTGGAGCCATTTTAAGGCCGCGGAAATAAATTTCAAACAATGCAAGGAAACAGCTTTTGGTAAAATCTATGATCAATATTTTTTATAGTAATCTCTACCTCTGTTTTGTAAATTTTCTAACCCCCGAACCTGTTAGTCTGCCATAGCTATCGTTACTCATGTGCCCCTTGGATGGCCGATCATTTTTTTGTGATTATTTTGATTGTTATAATATCAACATACGTTAAATATATGACATACTATACCATTGGAGAACTAATTTAACATTCAAAAGGACAGAAAAATTTTGACTACTACAAATTTACATTATTTTAGTCTATTTTTGAAGCGATAAAATAAAAGTGTATATTGTTATTATGCTCGAAAACATACACGGTAATCATGGTTCACTTTCGTTAAATCCAATGGCTCAATAAACTGTGGCTACTACAGGACAAAACAGATAATATTCAGTGAATATTCAAAAATCAGAAAACAGAAAAAAACTTCACAATTTCAAAATACGCTTCGTTTTTTTAAAATTTTTAGTAAACGTCTTGAATTTTTTGTAGCGTTTTGGAAACGATATAACAAATAGTTAAAGGGGAGGTGTTATTTACTATTTTTTTAATCAGCTATGTGTGAGATGTTGAGACAAAATGTAGTGATGATGGTGCTATTTATTCAACAGGTTAGCGTGCTTTCGTGTTTTGCTTAGTTGTAACAACACAGAGCTTTGCTTTAATGGGGTTGGATGACTTCTATCATACACGTGATTATCTAAATATGCCTGTAATGATAAATTAATTTGTCTTAGATACTGTATCAAATTTCAATAAAAAAATCATAAACAGATAGTGTTGGAGAGACTTTATAAATTAGTTTATTTTCTGTCGATTTAAATACAGTGATAAAAAGAAAAAACAAATGAAACACATTCGTTTGGATTATGATCACCCTTAAAATGTTAGCCACTTCATCCTGGTTGAACGAGGGATTCTTAGATAACAAATGTGATGTTAAGTATAATTGACATTCAAACTTTTATTAGTAATATTAATCAGGTTAATGTAGTAACTGGTGAAGTTAATCTGATATCTATATGTATTGCCGACTTTTGACATGAAAAAACAAGCGTTTTGATTACTATCAGTAATACCGATACTATTACCAGTATAAATATGATTGTTGTGTTTAATTTTAAAAACACTATCGGTCATTTTTGTACCCTCTTATTACATCTATTCTATTCTCTTAATTGGCAAAGACTAGTTTTTGTAAAAATTTGCGTGATAAAACTTTGAATTTATTGCTGTATCGTTCAAACTTATAACATAATAGAGAATTCGGTCGAACACTTTACCAAAAATAAATCCCCTTCGCCCTTTTATGCTGCGTCTACTTGAAATCTAAAAAGAAAATAAATTTCATTTTGTACACAGCTCAGACGTTCAATTTACCGGAAAAACGATTTTCACCTCTTCCGTTAGCCTAAGCCACGTAAAAGGAAATGCGATTGACAATTTTTCTCCCTCGATGTAATGAGTCAAAGCATTCAAGGGGTTTGACTCGGGTCAACCTAGGTTTTGCCATAGCGTGGAAAAACAACAAAATAACGTCCCATTTACTACACTCAATGGGTTAAAAAAAAATTCTCAACCGAAGTTCCTCATTAAATAAAATAGTGCTTAAAAAAGAATCAAGAGAAAGCTTTTTATCTTTTGATTTCAGATCTCTATTTTTAGTGTAAAAATATCAGATCTTTCATGGTACAATTTTATAAGGCTTAATGTTTTGAATGAAATTGTTTACTTTTTTAATCACCTCAATTTACTGAAAAGAGCTTTATTGTGTTGATGAGTTTTTGTAGTAGATATCAAAAATAAATGTAGGAAGATTTAAAGGTGAGAAACTGCTGAATGATGATAAAGAAACGACTAATAGTTAGCCAACCTCCCTCGCTACGTTTAGTTTGATGTAGAATCGAAGATATTATGTGGGTGTTAACAGAGTTATTGGCACTTAATAAAAACCCACATAAGGCTTCACTTCGAAAAATACATAAAATCAATTTGTCACCATTTAATAATTTATTATCTTATATATGTATAAAACCGAAACGGCGTATGTATGTCTGTGGGTCTGTAAATCCCTTTTTCATTGTTGGTCATTAAGTTGCCATAAAAACGAATATGAAAGAAAATATGTTTGAATTTTTATCGGCGAAGACATTTAGTCAAAATGTAATAAATTAGTCTTCTACTGAACTTTTCCCGGCTTTTATTAATATAATAATGTTTACTATTTACGTGAAGGTATTATTTGACATTTTTTAACAGCAAATTAGATTTTTTCCTTGAATTTGGACATTTTAATGGGCGAGAATCATCAAATTAAATAAAGTTTGTGATTTTATTTTAACTCTATTTTGGATGTTAGATTTTGTGATATAATTATGTCGAATGATATAACATTAAATAATTATTGGTCGCTTAGTCCGAGCGAAGCCGGGTAGCAATACTAGTTACAATATAAAATAAGGATTTTAGAACAGAAAATAATATTTTTTGTGCACCCTGATAAGTAAATGTATGTTTAAACATATTTCTAACGATGGCGTAAGCCAAAATCGCTATCAACCATATACAATATAATTTATGTACGACTAAAATACATTGCTATGTTTTAATGGAGTTCTACCAAGTAAATGCCAATTCAATCAATATATAGATGGCCGAGTTAACCATAAATTGCAAAAAAAAATATTAAGCGAAAGTTTTTATTGTTTAAAGTAATATTGGGTCTTATTACTTGATTGCCTGAATACTAAATATATTATACGTAAAACAGTTTATTAATTTATTTGATAAAAAAATTTGAAAGAGTTAAATAGTTCTATTTGTTTTGCTTATTTACAAATAACAAAACTTTGCGATGACAAGTGTATAAGTAAAAATATAATGAAACTTTTTGATTTGGAAGCTTCAGGAATATTAAACTCTTGCGGTTTGTTAGCTAACGGTGCCACTGACTGATATTGTTGGCCGTTATTTACCTGTTCTGTTGCAAAATAGCCTTCAAGCCGAAAACAAAAAAGCTCCGAGCTTTAGCCTTAACGCTACATCAAAAGTGGTTTTGGTTTAAACGTAATCTGTTTGAGAAAGTAGGAGGAATAGAAAAGATGTTATAGCTTATATCGTTTTTTCTATTGAACACATTTTAAGCTTGGGACGTTTTTTGCATTATATTTGTGTGCGGTGACGAAAAATTTGGGGTTCTAGGTGTTTTTTTTTGTAAGTTCAGTATGTATATACGTTGCTTTTTAAGATAAGATATAAACTGTGAAATATTCTTAGGTTTTTACTACAGAAACCTATTTTGTTTCTACACAGTTTGTCAGCATTTTGATAATTTTTTTATTTAACGTGAATCAAATTTTTACTATTAGTTATATATAACAAACTGGAAAGATAAAGATCTAACGGGCAATGAAAACACCATTCTAGTCAAATTTTGACAATTCGTATACTTTACTTAAAATTAAGCACATAATAGAAACTTTTTTACAAATATAGCACAAACAGAATAATCAGAAAAATCAAACATAATCACTTTTAAGGTGTTCACTGTCAACAGTTGGTGGAATGGCGTTATATTAAACAATGTGATATTATTCACTTTTAATGTGTTCACTGTCAATACTTGGTGGAAAAGCATTATAATAAAAATAATAATACATTTTTAGTACTTTTTTCACATAAAATTTATTTGATCAGGACCGGTTTCGCTCATGGCGAGCATTGTCAACTGATAAGGAATACAATAAAACAGTGATATTTATACAAAATTTAAGTAAGAAAAACAAGGTATGACAAACAATTTGTAAAACAACTAAACAAATAAATCGAAGCAAATTACAAGAAAAATAGACGATAAATAAAATGTTGAAGACCTCTAAGCAATGCAAACTAATACATCAAAAATCAATTAAGTAAAAAGATTTGAAAAAATATATTTCTTAACGGTAAAATCCACACTTAAAAGTCAGCTAAGCGCAACGGTTTAACATCATTTATATAATTTTTTTAAATAAGCTCATTAAATTTGTAAATAAATCTTCACTTACAAATTATCTAGTACATGAAAAAAGTATTCTCGAGTATCGAGTATTCGATACTCGAATTGAAGTCTCTATTAAGTCGTTACCGTTTATCCGGGAAGTATTTTAAATTAACAGTTTGTCTCCAAGTTACCAAAGAATTAAATATATTAACCACCAGTACGGGAATTGTTGATTGAAATTTATTCAAATTTAATAGCGCCAGGCAATCACATACTTTAGTTTGCAAATATAATGCTCAGCCACTGTTATTCATGACAATCTTTCGAACATACCTAAAGCCTTTTGTCATTTATATTTGTAATTTCAATTCCACCTGAATATTGTAATTCAGTCTGTATAGAATTTCTCTCACTTTCACTGAATATTCAAATGATAAGTTCTTAGATACTTATGTAATATGCTAATTTTTGGGGAATTAACATACCTTTTATAGAGAAAATTGAAGCAGTGGGTCTATATTTAAACTGTGTATACTTCATAGTAATTATTCAGTGAACATTTTAATTTCAGTCTGAATTATTTTCAATGTTAGACTCAGTCGTAAACGTATGTTACACAACACATGCTATCATCATCGTCTTAAAAGATATTGCAAATACAATCCACCCTCCTACAGCACTGAGACAGGGATATTTTTATGACTATATAGAATGCGCATTTTTATTTATAATATTATGCATTTACGAAACAAATGATTTGCCTTGAGACTGCACCACACGCTATAAAAACCCACTTTATAGCAAACATGCAGTTTGAAGATTGACGTTATATTATAATATTGAGAGTTTCTTGAAAAGATTCTTTACTTCCCACTGAAAGAAGTTGTTAAATGATTTTTATACTGACATAATGGCGATAGCCGAAATAGCTATCAACCATATTAGATATAATTTCTGTAGGACTAAAATATATTGCTATTTTTTCACCGTGTTATAATGGAGTTCTACCAAAACATACCAATTCAATCAATATTTACTATTTAAGCTGTTAGCAGCCCCAGCCAAATCCTCTGTTGGCCGCACACGAGAACCACTGTTCTATCCTCACCTCACGATGAAAATGATATGTTCATTATCACGCTTCAATAAACTGTCGTGTATTTTTTTTTAAATATTTATACATGCAGTATTATTTAAGTGAATTTCACGCCTAAACAGTATCTATCATATTATATTAAAAACATGTAATATACTTAAAATCAGTTTATTTATACTGAAAGTTTCCAAAGTAAACTATTGTTAATTAAATGACTGAGGTAGTCAGTCATAAGCTGATTGTTTTTTGACGCCTATGATTGAAATAAATACGACTCCCCACAGATTCTTAAGCGGTCTTAATCGTCTAATGATTGTTTGTTGACAGATCTCTTGGGAAAACAAACCAAACCTGATAACTAACTTGGTTTGTGAAACTGTAATTAAGTTAAGACGAATGCTATATATAATCCTCATCGAATCAGCTACGCACGCGTTTGATACGAAGCGATGTAATCTCACCAAAGTAACAAATGATAGTGTGGCATATATATAGTTGGCATAATACAATTTAAAGTTGTACAGATAAGTCATTTATAATTACGAGAGTCTTAAAGTTGAACTAAGATTACGTAAAAAATAATCATCATTAAATTTTCATTGTCATTATAAGACCGTTTAAAATATGCCTGTAATATATATAGGATCTTTCAATGACACTTATTTTTTTTTAGGTTATAGCAGCTATGATGTTGAAGTGACATCTCGTTAACTTACTTTGAAAAGGTTCTAATTGACATTTTTGCCCAAAATTAATTTTTGGACAAAAAAGCTTATATTTAACGCATTCTATCATATATTTATATGAATTTCAGAATTATCTATGGTAGAATAACGGAGTTAGCAGAATTCCGGAGTTGCACTGCATCTGCAATTTTTTTTTACTAAATTTATTTGACAAAGTTCTAAGATTGTCATTATTATATTCATCATTAAGATCATTAATTCTCATCAAGAGAAGTGAATTTTACTCAATCGAAACTTCAATCGCTCCTATTTCAAAACAGTGGCAAGAGCAGTAACAACCCTTTCAAAGTAAGGTGTCGATCTGTCAAAATTGTGGTCAATAATTAATTAGTTTACGGCTAATTACCATGAAAGGTTATAAAGTTAAATAATGTGTAAAAATAATGCTCCGTTCGAGAAGCGTTCCACGCAATACGTCATCTTAAGCGACGATGTCCATTTTTGAATGAATGGATTTGTGAACAAGCACAATTGTCGGATTGGGGGTGATTTCAATCCATACTAGATACACGAGCACCAAACGCATCCCGAGAAAGTCACTGTTTTGTGCGGATTTTGGTCTGGCAGATTCATCGGATTGTGCTTCTTCCAAAACGAAACTGGCATTGCCATAGCCGCTGACGACAAGCTACGGATTTACAGATCAAACTGGATGATAATAGTAGCTAACATTTGGTTTCAACAAGACGGTTCTAAATGCACACAAAGTATACCACGATCGATATTCTACACGAACGAACTTCCTTATGTAAAGACCCTATATAAACAGATAGCGTGTTATTCTAATATCAATGACAAATACATTTTACTTTACTGTACATTAATGTTCGCTTTTTTATAAATAATAAATTTCTAATTAATTCTTAAATAGCAGCAATAAAAATCCAACATCAAACACTTATATTTGAAAGACTATATGTATATGGGACTTTTTTGAAGATTCATGTTTCATTCGCGTTTATTTGTTTCCCAAGGACCACCTGACGCTTGAACAGTTTTGTCACGAGCCTAGCGTAGTCTCCTATTGCACATTGATTCAGATGTACGCTAGCTTAACAGTCCCAAAAAATATCTAGAATACCAATAGGTGACCTAAATTTATTCAAAAATATTTGTTTAATATGTGAGAGCTGAAGGAAATATTGATCGAATGCTTCATGGATGAAACGCGATGGAGTATTAATATATCGTCACTACCAAGCCAAAAGAGCCTTAGTAACATTCGGGTGATTTTTAGTTAAATATGAAGTTAGGTTCACAAAATAGATATACACAGACTGCCAAAAGGATTTTCTTAAAAAATAAGTGATAATGAAACGAAGTTTTCCTAATTGATAAAACATTTGTTCACTCTTTTTGCTCGATTAAAAAGTATAGATTTCTCACTAACGTCCTGCCTTTTAGACTTTGAAGGAGCAATATTATTTACCCTTATCTACAGTGTGAAGTTTTTTGAACGTGCTAATAAGACAATTTTTGCGATGTTATTATTGTTCAAACATTTAAGAACTAAATTACTACAAGAGTGTAGAGACTGTAGAGTCTACAATTACATTTTCATACTCTTTTTAAGCCACGTTTTTTGTATGTATTCTGTTCAAAAAGAGAGATTGAGCAACTGGCTTATAATCACATATCGCAAATCAACTTCAGTTTCGATGCTTTGTCAGGTGCAGACATATTTTTTTAAATGCTAGACAATGCTATTCCTTGGAAAAAGGGATCAAATATGTTCATCAAATTAAATTTATGAAAGAAGCAAGTTAGAGGTTGTCGTAGATATGACAATTCTACGTCTCTTTTAATAAAACGAATAAAAAGCTCAAAGACCAACTAATTGAAATAAAACTTTTCTTTATACGAATACGTTTTCTATTGAAATGTCAAAGGTGAAATTTCAAATTATTAATTAAAATGAAACGTCGCTTCTATACGAACGTAAATTCTCACAGCCAAATAATTCCGAGTTGTTTATGAAGAAAACTTGTTTGAAGGTAGTTTTTATTGGGCTTTTATAATAATTTTAAACGTCATAGTAGATGTTCAAGCTTATTTGACAAAGCTTTTTACTGTAGTTTATATATTAAATATTTAATTATTTCTTCAAATTCAGCTATGCATAACTAATTATCATATTACATCCACAACTATTGCCAACTTAATAATATTGATGTATCCTTTAAAAGTTTCTATGAAGACTTGAATATATTGTAATGAAACTTAACTAAATGCAATGATCCGATAGTTTTAAAGATCTCAGGTAAACGATATTGATACGTTATTTATTATAGCGAATTGCCATAATAGCAGTTCTTTATAAAAAGTGTATATTTTTACATTACAAAAATCACAAATTATTGCTTTTGGCATAACTCTACATGTCATTATCGGTGTTCTCTTAAATAGATTAAAAGCATTTATTTCTGATCAGAAAGCGTCATTTTGTAAGGTCCAGTCTTAAAGCAAGCACTTTAACGGTGTTAACACACTCATTTACATTAAACATGTATAAAGAATTTGTATAACTTAAAGGAAATGAAGCATTAACAATGTCAATTAGAACCTTTTCAATGTAAGGTAACGAATAGTCAATCGCAATCAATTGCAGCATCGAAGCATAAATTCTATTTTACGTCTAAGATTTTGTGTTTTCCTTCATACGCACTTATAATATATTCTATATTAATTTAACGATCAACAGCGACAAGGAAGCCAGGTCAAACATTTACGTAAAACAGATACAAGACACCGCTTTATCTTCTAACCAGGGCTGTGGAGTCGGAGTCGTGGAGTCGGGGTTGTTTGGCCGGACTCGGAGTCGTCGCGGCGCTTTGGCCGGAGTCGGAAATTTTGAAAAGTTTTAACTTTTTATTTTTGCATTTAATATGCCAAATTTGGCTTTTGACGGGATTATTTGGTTGAAATATAATTGAATACACATATGTAAATAGGAAAGGTAGGAAAAAAAGTGAAGTAAATACTTTTTTTAGTCGGAGTCGGAGACGTGATTTTGCTCAATGTTGGAGTCGGAGTCGGAAACAGAGTCGTGCTTTTTGGAAATGCTGGAGTCGGAGTCGTCATTTTTTTTACTGACTCCACAACCCTGCTTCTAACACTTTGAATCATAACTTAAGTTTTTATAGCACTAAGAAAATTGTATACTAACACTATGTTACGCTATAGGTACATACTTTTGACCTTTTGCTAATTGAACTGAAGTGATTTTGAAGATTAAACCCCTAAAAGTGCCGTCTATTAAACCGTCAAAGCTGACCCAACCTAATTTGGTATAGCTTTGTATGTCGTTTAAATTTCACGCGTCAATCGGTAAGATGGAAAACTGACGACCTTTCAACTTTGTTATCGTCAATAACCATACGTCCTACTACTCTACGATGGCTTCACCATGAGCGCGGTCGCTGATCTTAAAAATAATTTAATCAACCATCTACCTTTTGCACTGTGAAGTAAGAGTTGAAAATATTTTCGTTTTACTGATAAATGATCGAATACTATTTTATATTATTTGTATGGCAAAAATCACCACCAAACGTAAAACTCTCTCTTGTATTTCATCTGAACTGAATCTTTGTCATATAATTTAGGATTTCGCTTAGTGAAATTTCAATATCAAATTTGAATCTTATGAATTTTATCGTTTACGACCTGGGTTTCGCTTTTCAGCATCCTCAGGCATTTTAAGTGCTCGAATGAACTTGAACTGACGCGTTAAAGTAAAACACTTAAGTTTAATTGCTATGAACGTAGTCTCGATGAATTAGCGAAAGTTTTCTAATTGTTGTATCGTTTATACTTGTTACCAGCTAATAGCATGGAAATTCCTACTAATATGGTGAGCTTTTTTCGACTTATTATTAAAGAATTGGATAATTTGTGTTTTAATTTATGATTAATGATATTTATTTAAAAGAGTTTAACAATGGTGAGTTTAGAAAATTGAGCTGCTCGTTCAAAATTGGTTCCTGATTTCCGGAAATATTCTAAATACATATGTATATAAGGCTCAGCTTTATAGTTTAAGTATTATAATCACCCATACTGTAAAAATGTAATGACGTAGCTTACGGGAGTGATATAATCAGCTGAAGACACAGATTATACGGTTCGTAATTTCCCAGTGTTGCAAATTAATTATTTTAATTAAGTGTAATACGATTAGAAAAGGGTTTAATACAGTACTTGAGCGTTAAAACCCTATAATCGTTGGCATGGCACTTTAAGGTTGTGTTTTTCAGCCATTTTGAACTGTCAATTTTCCTCTCATAGACGTGGCAAAATTAAGTACTGACTTTTTTCCAGAAACTCTTCAATATAAATGAGAAATTGATTTACATCGTTAATAAACCTTAAACAATGAGATAAAAAACTTATTACTAAATATACCACAATATCAAATGTTACAAACTTTATCTAAAGCACGAATAACCTAATATGTACGGATTTTTAAATAAGGATAATTTAAAATACATAAAAATACTAACCAAGTTGTACAATATTGAGAAGGACTCGACTTTGGAGTTCAACGTTACCTATACGATGCCGAGATAATATGAAAGATAAACTTAAATATTTTACTACACTCTGGAAGAAGAAATAGCAACAATGTAATTCAATGGTATGATTTTTAGATGCACTTCTTTTATTTATTTAATTTTAGCTGACGATTGTTTTCAATTCATCGTATCGGTTAATATAGGTTGACTTATTTTAGACCAGTGGTCTCCAAACTCAATCAGGATGCGAGCTGCTTTCAGAAATTGAAATTGTCTTGTGAGCTACTTTTGTATATTGCTTTATCGTCGTGTTTTATTGTACCATACATATGATTATTACATTATTTAAATAAATCGGACTTCCAATAAAACATAAAATGCGTACTTTAATTACGTATTTATAAAGAAATCAAGCGAGTACCCGGCATGCGATGCAATACCACCCAAAGAAAGAAAGTGTTAGAAAGTGTGTTGGATACAAAATATTTTTTTATGTCTGGTGCGCGCACACCAATAAATCAGAAGGTTTTCCAACGTGTGAGTAGGCCACATGCAGCTGTACATGTAAGAAGCATGGATTTTCCAAATTTATTCTTCGCGAGCTACCGAAAATGCCACCGCGAGCTACCGGTAGCTCGCGAGCGACCGTTTGGCGATCACTGTTTTAGACTAACAATTTTGCCACGACAGTCAAACTAAATTTAATAATAAAACATGCAAAAAAAACTTAAAAACTATATATGAAGCTCATCAACCAGGTATATTCACTATAATATCTTACTTACACAAAATATAGGCGAACAAATCTCAAATGAAATTTCATTTTTTTGTGAATTGTCAAATGAGGTTGTAAAAATATAGAGCATGGTCAGAGCTTTCGCCATTTACAGCGCTTGCATCAGCTGGCTATGTCCCAAAGCTAAGCTTCCGTGAAATAAACTTCAAAGCTTATCGGGGTGGCGGATGCTAAAACTCTAGTATACAAACCTGAACCCTGCCAATTACACAACGAAAATTCAGTATAGAATATATAAGTAGGTGACGGTAAGTATTGCCAATTTTTGATACATCTGTTTTTGTATTGGATCCACAATAATTATATACATAAGTAATGTTTTAAAGTCAAGAACCGGCCGGATGAAAGATTTTGCCTCAAAGGTAAAAAAAGATCAGCAAACGGGGACTTTTTATCGAATTATTATATTCCATAAATGAATTTATTATATTATCAATTCGTATCGTCCTCACACGGGCCCAATAGGCTGACTTGATCTCGACCATGAGCAATATTTAGGCATTTGATAAATTTGCAATTTTATACACGTGTGTAACGGCATACTATTGATTCCTTTTTAGATTGAATGCGAAGTAGATTAACCTCTACCGTCACGGCGGATTCTCAGTATATGGATACACATGATGCAGCTCTGTATCAGACCAAGTAAGTGAAGATTAAATTGGTGTCTTTTCTTGATCGCATAGCGTTATGGAAGGCAGCCGTGGACATCTACTGCATACTTATAGCGGGAGATCGTGGGACAATCAATTTGTTCACCCAAATACATATTATAGTATAATAGTAGAAAACAGTGTCAATATTAAAAAAAACAATAATGGTTCACAAAACCGTCTTGTAATGGAACAAAGAAACACTATTTTTTATTCTGTAATTAACAGAATAATCTGAAAATATGAGATTCTTCAAACTGACTATACATTTTCTTCTGTGCTTAAATCTTAACACATTAGCTACAGGTAACGCATCGTTTCTCTACATGTTTTGAAATCCCCAGTAGCCAACTGTGAGGAAACATGGTTGCACTACTCAAGCCAACGTAGTAATGACGTGGACGGCTATTTAGTTCTTAGTTAGACCTGTACTTTCGTATGCATAAAAATCAATGCAATAATCTATTAAAAAGATGCAGGTTCGTGTCCTGGCAAGATGATACAACTGCAGACCTAAAAAATTGATTTTTCGGTACCTTTCTCTGTACGGTGATCTTGAATAGTTTTTTTTAATATCTGAATTGATTGAAAATTTTTCATTGCTAATTCATTTACGTCAAAAGATTTCTAAAACTACCAATCAAATTTAACTAAGTCTTTTTTGATATTAAATATTTATTATTGACTAAAATTGAGTTACGATACTTTTATAATATTACTTTGCATTCAGCTTAATATTACATTTATGAAAGCTTTCATAAATCCTAACATAACCTAGAAGCTAATTATTTTAATCATATAAAACAGAATATGTTCTAAATGATAAATGTCTAAATACATTATGTATAAATTCTTTGCCATTGATAATAATTAATTTGATTAAAAGTTCTTTTGTTGGAAACAGAGAAAAAATCCTTCTCTAAAAAAATACATTTTTCAAACAAACTTGTTCTCTTTATTAAAAAAATAATATGAAATCACTGTAAAAACATTATGTATAAATTTTCCGCTTTTCCATCCTATACATTTCCCTTTGAAGGACGTCGGAAAATTTTGCAAAACAACGATAAAACATTCCATATAAAAATAAAGTTTCATCGTATCTTAGCATTTTTGTAAGCAAACAAAAAATGGTCTCAGGTTGTATTAAAAACGCAGAAAATAAAAAAAAACCCACCACATTCAAAACAAAAATAACAATGTCTTTATAAATTACTTTATATATTTGTTGATAGCTATTGAATGCGCTAAGTATTTTCCGCTTTTCTTTAATGCTTCTATTCCTGCATCCATACAGGTGCCTTTGAAAGACGTCGGATAATTTTGCAAAACAACGATAAAATATGCCATAAATTAAATAAGTTTCATCGTATCTTAGCATTTGATTTGATTGAGTTGTAAGCAAGGAATAAAATGGTAGTTTTAATATACACTGCCGATAAAAATGTAATGATTATACATGTAGGTACAAAATATTTTTTAATAATTGACCGTTTGCTAAGTAAAAATGTCCTCCAAGCGCTGTCTTTGATTCAGAGCTTCATGCGACTGATATTTTAACCTCTTTAACATTGTTTCTATTTACACACTTTTACATTAAAATTAAATTTCCCCGTAAACGTAAACTTACCATCACTCCAGGAATGGTTATATATGAAATTTATATTTAGGCGTAAACTATTTCTTTATAATGTAGGATTTCGACTGAAGGTGCTGCTTGATGGAATTTCAATATAAAATTTGGACCGCTTGAATTTTGTACTTCTTCATGAGTTTTGTCGCTGAAGTCCCGGGTCTCACCTTTCAGCATAGCTTTCTTTCAGCGAAATTGAACTTATCAGTTGACTTTCAAACAACTTGTTTTTATTTTTAATATAATGCTATACACCATATTGACAGTGAACACCTTAAAGATGACACATGGAAACTTATATTGTGCATCGGATTCTTCATATGAGCGACTCCAAAAATCAATTAATATATAATTATTAAAAAAAAACATCTGAATATGACTGAACTAAACTGTCAATTTCATGAATAGTATATATGCTTCGCTTAACATTGTAAATTACTAAACTATTCGCACGATTCGTGAATATTTCTTAAATTAGATCAAATCTAATACTATTTACTGTAAGAAAGTGGGTAGACATGTCTTAGTAAATCAATTCACTGTAGGAACCGATTCTCTCGGCGAATTGCGCACATATCTTAAAAAGATTTTTCATACAGGTACACGCGCTAAAACCAACTTGCCAAAACATAACACCAGACGTTTTCAATTTCGTGGAAACACAGTAAGTGTTTTTAAATATTTCTTGGTTTCTAGCAACCATCCCTGTACTATAATTTTTTGTAAGTAGTTACAGTAAAACTTCGATTTCGTTCGTTTCTTTTTATATCTGTTTTATGGAGCTTCAAGTTCTAGGCGACAAAGTTGCATTCCAAGTTGCATTCCTTTCCCATCGCTTTTGTCAAGAGTGCGCGATCACTGCAGGTTAAGAGGTCAGCCCCCTTTTTCTTTGTACCTGTAGAGCGTCATTGAGAAGAATGGCTTTAGGTCTGTAAGATTCTTTTATGTCTTTTCGTCAATATTCTGCATACAAAGTTTATAGTTGACCATGCTACAACAGACACAAATCCGTTCAAATTCGAACAAAACTTATATATAAAACCGAAATGGGCTATGTATGTATGTGGGTCTGTAATTCCCTTTTGCATTGTTGTTGCAAGTTCAAACAAACGAATTGATTTCGCTCGCGAAAGTTTCGACGGTAAATTTGTTTTGTTATCAATGTGTGTGTAGAGACTCCAATTACTCGAGTATCGAGTAGTACATATATAAAACCGAAACGGCGTATGTATGTCTGTGGGTCTGTAATTTCCTTTTGCATTGTTGGTCATTAAGTTGCCATAAAAACGAATATGAAAGAAAATATGTTTGATTTTTTTATCGGCCAAGACATTTAGTCAAAATGTAATAAATTAGTCTTCTACTGAACTTTTCCCGGCTTTTATTAATATAATAATGTTTTTATTTACGTGAAGGTATTATTTGACATCTCTTTGACAGCAAATTAGATTTTTTCCTTGAATTTGGACATTTTAATGGGCGAGAATGGGGCTGTCAATATATGAAAGGGGCTGTGAAATGTCAATGCCAGTCTGAAATGTTCATTTTAATTCCATTTTAATTGACCTAGACTTTTGTATTTTGAAAAAAGTTGTTTCAAGTTTGCCCGTCTTAATTTACGCGTCGAGCTGAACATAACCCCAAACTGGTCCGAGCGAAGCCGGGTTCGAATACTAGTATATAATATACTAATCAGGGTATGTTAGGTTAAGTTAATTATGTTCCCAATTACAAAACTGGTCCCGATTGATATGAAATATATGCGGAAATGGTATAAAAAAATATGTTTCATTCATTGAAATACAATGCCTTTCCACCAATAATTCACAAAAGTCAGTAAATTTGGAAATAAAAATCTGAATTTAAAAAAAAAATCTTTTTTATAATTCAATCTCATCGGAGTTTTTACTGTAATTTGAAATAGAAAAAAACGGTCAATGAATCGATAATCGTTTAATTTGCTCATAGTTTGCAACAGCCCACAATGGCTTCAACATATCATTCGATTGTCACCAACGAAATACATTAATTAAAATATATATTTTTTTTTTATTTGTTTTATCTTAAAGCTTTATACAAAAGTTTATATCTTTTGTCGAAATATCACTGTTTCGTTGTATTTCTTATCAGTTGATAATGCTCACCACGAGCAAAACCGGTCCAGATTCAAGATATTTTACGTGGAATAAGTACTTAAAATGTGTTTTTACTATAATGCCATTCCACCAAGTATTGACAGTGCATCAATTTCGTGTTTTCTTAAATATGAACTTTTTTTTTTAAATCGATAGTGTTAGGATTCTTCTATATCTTTAATGTTTGAAAACCTCTGTAACGGCAGATAGTGCTCGGATCCATTTTACGATTATGGACGTCTGTTTAGTTAGGCGATCCAGTGGCGCCTCGCGGCTGCAAAAGTACCGAAAGCCCTGGCTGGGAGCCAACAAATTCCGTAACACTATGAAGATAATGTAGCGGAGCTTTTTCTTCGCAAACTTACCACGGACAATCCGTGACACGCTGCGTGATACACGCGTCTATAATACTAATTCAAATGTTTTTTTTACCGTGTCCGGCCACAATTGTCATATGATAGTCGGATTGGTAAAAACGTGGATACTATTTTTTTAAATGAAAATAAAAAAGCCATTGAAATAACGCACGAATTATTTTAATGAGGATGTATTCGCGGCATGGTTTTCATATCAGTTATGTTTTACTTGAATGGAGGCTATTTTTCTCTCTTTCAAAATATTGTTTTTTACCTAAGCGAGGAGTACTTCATACATATTCCAGCATGTTATGTTAAAATATGAGTGCTTTAATTGAGGATTTTGACTGAAAGTGCTTGATGGAATTCCAATATCAAATTTGAATCGTTTGAATTTTGTACTTTTCCATGACCTTTGTATCTAATGACCCAAGGTGCCAGTTCATGTTCATCTGTGCACTTGAAATGTCTAAAGAGGCCGAAAGGCGAAACCTGGGTCGATAGTGTAAAAACTCATGGAAAAGCACATAATTCAAACGATTTATCGATTAAAACCTTCGATGGTTTTTGCGGTAACTTTGTGGAAGTTCATTGAAATATAAAATTTAAAATAACTTATAACTGTAATTTTGGTTTATCGATTATTTCTTTTTTCATATTTTATGGCTATCTTTGATAAACTTATTTAAATATTTGCTGAATCACATAAACGTATTGATCGATGTATCAAATTTTTTTGTCAAAACTTCTTCCATGGACACTGAATCAAATAGGTCAATCCTGGTCGTTATTGTCATTTGTTTCCAACTTGCGGTGGAGTGTACAATTCCTAAGAATCTTAAAATTATGACATCCATTTTCGCTTACGATATATACATTTCCTATAGCATACGACTCAATGAACTGGTATACTTTCAGAAAACTTTCTCGACTTATGAATGTTAATTAATCTGTTTTATACTTTTTAACTTAAAATAATATGTCATAGAAAAATACAAATTCGCGATAGCATGAATAACTTTGAAACTCAAAGCTTCTTGTAGCAATTTGTTTCACGCAGTAACAAAATACAGTGGGAAAATTTACAAGGCTATGAATTCATTATTTGTTTGATTTATGCGATGTTTCTTGATGTGTTGTGTGTGCCAAACTTTAATTGAAAAGTTATATGCGGATCGACAAATTGTATGCAACCTTTCAACTCCTGATAGTAAAAAATCACTTACCACTCAAGATAATAATTTTAGTACCGCGTTTCACTTAAAATCAAATAAAACTTCCATCAACTCGCACCGTTGATCGTAACATTTGACCTGGATTTAATAAATTTAAGTTCTGTTGAACATTTTGTAAATGCAAAGTATTAAAAATGTTTTTATACTACGCAGCGTGTTTTATTAACGTTAACCTTAACGGTCCCAAAAAAAGAACGCGTCTGCCGAAGGGGGGTCTTAAAATAACCCCAGTAATATGGCTATAATGGCATAGATTCCAATAAAAAAAACGATATACTATGCTTTAACGTATATTTATACTTCTTTCTAAAAAAAACATATTAAAATCGCTAGTTTTCCTATAATTATTCATATTTTAAGTCACGCATGAAAAAGATGAAGTATCCGCTTTGATATACACGACAGACTGGCGTGATCTAAACTTTGAACGCGAGCGATTATCTACGCCTTTTAATGTAAAAATTATGCGTGTCATGTGAAGTTTGAATCCTGACAATTTGTAACGTCGTTATAAAATGTTTATTGCCAATAATAATAATTAAGATAGATATTTAAGTTAAAGTGGTAGTAGGGGTCGCCTGTCTCACCCGTCGGGAAGGAAGGGTTAAAAACCAAAATTTTACAGGATGTAAAAAAATATTAAAAAAAAAATCTTGCATTTTTTCAGTTCTTCGAGTTTATAATATTCCTTTTACTACAAAGATTGATGTATTCTGTTACTTGCACGATACGAGACATTCGTTTAGTTATTGCGCGCCTACAGTGAAAAGTAGACGTCAAAAATTCTTTAAAAAGACATTAGTATTCTTTACAACGTAAGCAGCTGAACGTACATGTTCTGAAGGTAGTAAACTGCTTAAATAACACGCAAACAGTTTAAATAAATAAATAACGGAAACAATTTTGGTGAATTAATTACACATAATATATATAAATATCGAACCGGTTTCAATCATCGCAAGCATTATTGATTGATACTGTTAGCGAAACCGGTCCTGATCTTTACACTATGTAAAATCTGTGCGAGTCATTGAAATATTAAGCTTTTTCAACAATAATTGACAGTTAACACATTAAAAGTAAGAAACGATTTGTTACGTTAAAATAATTTAAGAAAATAAAAAACATTTTTATTACTGATTCCACATTAAATTTATTGGATCAGGACTGGTTTCCCTCAAAGTGAGCATTATCAGCTGAAGCTTATAATTCCCAACTTAAGTTGAAAATGCAACTCAGTTAATAATTCTCAATAAGTGGAATAAGTACTAAAATGTTGTATTCTTTTAATTATAATGCCATTCCACTAAGTTTTGACAGTGAACACCTTAAAAGTGTATTAAAAAATAGTCGGTGAATAGTACTTAAAAAATACTCGAAATAGGGCATTTTAAAAAAATACTGTTTTGAATGAAACAAAAAAATAAGGCTTTTTCCTATTACACAAGCTCATGCCTGTATTATAATTTTGTATAAATTATTGATGAATTTAAAAAAAAACTCGAAGCTAGCAAAACTATAAAGTTATATATCGATGGCTTAAAGAGTAATTTTGCTAACTAAATTTTTGGCCGAAAATGTTTTAATAATGCCATCTGCTTGTATCATGCAATGTGCATGTCCCGTAAATTTTTTATAACCAAAACTTATTTAAGTGTATTGCAAAAACGTTTTTGGAAAATTTGATAACTCCATTGTCGTCCTAAAACCTACTCTGCTAATCAACTTACTCCACCATTTTCTATTGTAACTTGTCATTCATTTGTTGTTTTTCATCGGTGATACAAATAAATCGTTTGAAAGTCCTATTTGAAATTTTCCTGATCGGTTTCAAAATACCAAAATAATAAGTTTTTAGCCTCTCTTGCACAATTGACAAAAACTGAAATAGCAAATTTTCTCTTTAAGCCATCATTATGCTTATCAGAAAATAGACTTTATTGTTTCTCATGTTTTTTCAAAACTTTTTAATGTCCATGTTACAAGTATTTCCTATAATTTGCAAGATTATTTAAGGCAAAAATATATGTAATTTATCGGGCAGCTTAAAATCTATATATTTATTTCATCTAAAAAAATATCATCCACTTTGATCTTACTGAAAACTTATATACATCTAAAAAAAACTCTCGTCAGTCAAGTACGGGGAAAATATAAAAAGGGTATTCTCATAGCCATATACCTAACTTGTCAGAAAAAACGCGGAGAATATTGACAAAAGGATGTTTATTGAAGCCTCTTTATTTATTCTCTTTGAAGGAGTCTTCGTTTGTCATATTTGATATTTTTTATCGACGCTCCTGAAAAAATCACTCTTCATTATATGTACTAAATTTAAAATCACATTTTTTACATCAACAACAAAAAAGCATCTGGAAATTGAAGGATGAAACAAAGCGTGAAAAGAAAAATTGCAATATTTATTTTATGACGTTTGGCTTAAATTTTGTTTATTAACCAATTAATTATTAATCAAATGATTCCTTTTTTAAAAAAGATAAACATAAAAATAAAATCATTCATAACCATGTCATAGCCAGAATAATGACATGAAACGGACATCATGGCGCTGAAATAATTATTAACTACCAGCCGGTACCCGGCAAGCGTTGCAATGCCACTCAAAGAAAGAAAGTTTTGTGTTTATTGAAGTGCTTTCGGATGCACAATATTTTAGATAAATAATTTCGATTTAATTTCACTAACATTGATCGGTTTTGATGACATTTGCCGTTTGACGTTAGCTGTTTGTTTTTTCCTGATTGACAATGGTACTGTGCACGCGCCACCTAATGTCTATAACCTTTGCGCAAGTGCAAAATTAAGTTGTCAATATGAACGGTATTGTAGCGCATAAAATATGAAAAAAAAATGATTTTTATTGAAAAGACTTACTGTAAGCTAATTTTAGTATGCCAAAAACCAAGCAAAATTCTGTCAAAGTTTAATTGCGATTGGATGAACACATAGGGTGAGCATCGGATGAGCACATAGGGTGCAAACAAATATTGATTTATTTATATATTTCATAATACTTTCAGAAAGTTTCAATTCAGTCGGTTAAAAATGATTCCTAAAAAATATAATGAAACTTGAATAAAGCTGTTTTGGTATTTTGAATGTAATACGTAGCAAAATTCATTTGTAATAGAATACTTTGTAATATTAAACTGAATAATTTAGCTATGTTTTAAATGTGGTATTGAAGGAAGTATTGAAATTTAAACTGGATTTTTTCTAAAACTTAATAATTAATCAAGTGAGGATTATTCTGAATCCTTAAAAAGCATCCTGTACACCCTATTTAGAGCTTAAAAGCTCAGGTTATGTTCAGATAGGGATGTGTATGAATATGAGAGAGACTTAAGAATAAGAGGGATTTACGCCATTGTGATGCAAAGTGGCGCTCATTTGATAACACATTCAGGTGAGAACTTTCTGAGGTGTTGACAAAAGCGCCGAGAATCCAAAGTTAAAGTTTAAAAAAGTCCATAGTGAACATCTCTCGAATGATTTTACGTTGAAACGATTTTTCGAGATTGAGTTTATAATGGATTTTTCGCAAAGTAAACACGACGGCTGACTTAGATGCTTTTTTTATCTCTGCAAGTATTACAAAGCTAGTAATTTAATCTTTTATACTGAATATTCATTTTAAAATATATTCAATGTTTAATTTTGAAGTCCAATAAAGTGCTTTCTTTCCATATCAATATGAATTTTGACATATTTTGTCTTCAGTATTCGTTTTCCTTACCACTTACTACACTTATTGGAACATGTGAAACCACAAAACACGACATTACAGGTGACGCCGATGCGCCATGCTTTTGTCAAATAAACATATGAAAAAATAATACACTGAAGTGGATTGCTAAACACGTTCACTTTTCTAGGCCGGTGCATTGCATTACAAAGACAACAGATGGAATATTTTTCCATGTTTGCTTCCAATGCAGATATGTGAAATTTTAACCTATTGCCTATCAAGTTTACTCATCCAAAAATTTACTCTCTATTTTTGGCATAATCGAGTATACTCATGAGAAAAGAAATTAAAAACTTTTTCTATTATTAAAGCTTTAAGTGACTGTAGTTCGTTATCATTTCTTTTCAATCACTTTTAAGGTGTGCATTGTAAATACTAGGTGGAATGGCATTAAAAATAAACAATAATAACATTTATTGTGCTTATTCCACATTAGATTTATTAAGATCGGGGCCGGTTTCGCTCATCGCGAGCATAATCTAATTTTAAAATTATTTACAGCTAACATTATTAAAGGTTAATACATAAACAGTTTAAAATAACTTTGATTATACCTCGTATTGTGTTACTAATTGTAGCACGTTATTTTATATTAAAATGAGATTCCACAGTGCTACTGTGGAATGCATCGAAAGCATACTAAAGGTTATTAGATGGATACATTCATACAGATAATGCTGACAACCATTTTGTTGCAAAACCCCTATTATTACCCAACATAAATGTGTGAGCTCACTAGAACATAAATATGTGTGTTGATAAAATATATATTTATTCTTCATTATAACCGTACATATACTTAAATATACCACATCAAAAAGTTCTGAAACGTGATAAAAAGTCATCATTTCCTTTCTTAGCTCCGCCCACCATTCCAAATTCAAAATATTTCCATAGATTAAAATCTGCGAGCAGACGGCAGTCTATGGATCGCCGACAATACCCACTCGGCATAAATATATAAACGCTCGAACAAGTATGTAAATCTTTCGCAAAAGTCATGTACCGTGAGGTAATCCAAATTTCCCCTCAACATGAACTCTATTTAAATTCGACTCCAAAATACGATTATCCTAAAATGTATTCAATAAATTTCGACTCGCCGATTTTAGCACAGACAAATTCTTTTCGTTGTACTTGATATAAAATAAACTTATTATTTTTTGCTCTGTTATAAATAAATATATTTTTTTATAAATTTCATTTTAAATCAATTCATAAAATATTCGAAATTCAGGATAAAAAAATCAACGTCATAAAAAGATACTTTCTTTTTTTTAAATTTATTTATTGTACCGACCGATGCCAAGCTTTTGACATGGGCACCCATTTATTTATGTACCTGTTATGTGAAAAGTCGGGCCCGTGGTCGAGTGTCAACGTCGTTGGCTTCGGTTACGAAGCGCACGGGTTTGAATCCCAGTCCAGGAAGTTTCATTTTTCAATAGAATTGCTGATTTCTGTTCGTAGTAAGAGCAGAGAGAAGAAAGCATTTGATTATCTACTCGAATGTTTCATAATATCCAATAGTTGATAGCTCTTCCAGCTTCGAGCCGGACCTCATGAGGAACGAAATACATTGAGCCAAGAGCCGTAAGCGAGATTCGTTGATATACCAAATGTTATAATACAAATGTTTTATCAAACATAATAGACATTGTATGTATATACAAAATCACCGCAACATTCACTGCTGAAATCACGATTTTTGCCTAAATAAAAATATTATCTATTTTTTCTCGCGGTTTTCTTTTGACACGGAAAAACTGATGAAAGAAAAGCACACTGGAAGAATTTTTCTACAAAAATGACATATTTTTCACAGACAGTTTTCCTTCATTCTCCAAATCTTTTATTTTTTCTCTTTCCGCTCGATTGAATTTCAAACCGACAAACTTCTTTTTTTCGACCACGATTTTTCAGCCCCCCATCGTTATTATTTGTGGTAGATTGCATTACTTGGCGTTTTTCCGTAAAAATGTCAAAAACATTTTCATAAATTCAATATTTTTATCGGCAAAAAACACATTGTAATTATTAAGAATTTTAAACTCGCTTTTCACTCTAAAATAAATTCTTTAAATAAATTTGAAATATTTAACATTACAGCCATTTCAAAATGCCAAATTCCATAGCAAATATTGAAATTCTTAATTATATAGAGTCGTATTATTCAAAAGTAGAATTATTCCATATTTTCCGAAACTGAACTAATGCTGTCACATTATTCTTCTAGTCATAGTGTATAGCTAGCAATAAAATATGTGTATAAAAACCATGTGCAACTGGTATTAAATGTAAAAGAAAATGATGGTTGGTCAATATCAGAACGGTTCACGACTTTGGACGACTTTTTTTTTATCGAAAAGTCAAAAAATGAACAGTTCTACTTTTGATACGTAACCCAACGGGGGCGTATATCATGAGGTTGATTCATGGTAGAAGATATCACAATCAGCCATGCCTAATTAAGTTAAATATAAAATCTTAATTCGATATACGTCAAACTGGGTATTAAACACAAAACCATATGATCACTACAATAAGCTCTAATAACGAAACCACACAGACTAGAATCACTTCAAATGGGTTCAAGATTTTAAATGCATTTACAAAACGGTTGTTGCGTTATATGAAGGCATTAAAATACCACTGTAATTTGGATTTCCGTGTAAAATCTTATAACATAGCGAGCTATCAACAAAATCACATGTAAGACAGTTTAAGTGTACAAAAGAAACTAAAATGCAAATATTAATATTCTATCTAATCTCACAGGAGCGAAAGAGTGATTAAGTAATTTGACACAGAAAAGAAAGAAGTTGAAGGAAAAAAAAGTATAATACTACTCAATTCTACAACCATACTGTTTCTACAAAAACTGCACGCAAATGGCTAAGCCGTCCCAGACTGACATATCGGTTAACTAATCTCTCGTTTATTGGAACAGATAGTTATGAAGAAAAAGCACATTACAAGCATTTTTGTTTTTTGAAAATATACCAATTGGCAAATTAATTGCGATTTCAAGTTGTCCATTCTGGGATACGAGCCCTCGAAAGTCGCAACCGAAGACAACGATATTAAATTAAATTAATATTAAAAATATTAAACTCTAAGAATTACAAAACAGGTTACAGCTATATTGAACCTAAGATGTTAAATATACCATTTTCTTCTCAGATATAGCCTAAAGAAAAATAAAATAGTCTGAAATGTTTCCGCAGGAAGCCGATTATGACTACATTCTACAAAATTTCCCAAAGAGGGTGGATATTTTCACTCACATAAAACACTAAGAACCGCCATTTTGAAGGGTTTCATTGTATTCATATCAATAGAATTTTTGTCACGAAGGACTGTTGATATTCTCGGTGAAATGTGATTTTTATACGAGAGTATTTTCATTTGGTTTCAATAAAATAAACAGTGGAAAAAAGATTGGTTGACATATTTCGTTGTTGAATAAAAATGACGTGAACATTTTTTTCGATAGAAATAATCAATAAATACAAATAAAAAATAAGTATAGTAAACATATGGCTCAACTTGGGTTAAATTTTCAAAGTTAAGTATATTTTTTAAGAGTTGATTTCGAGTGACATGAAATCTCTCATTGTAAATATTTATCTCATGCGATTCCAATACGTAAAAGCATATGGGACATTCACTATTATTTATTAGCTGTAATGCTAAATTCCGTTTTCAACAAAGCGTTTGTAAAGCTAAAGCGACGAAGGGTGTCGTAATTTTTTAAATCTATTGACTTATTGAATTGGCATTTACTTTGTAAAACTCCATTATACATAGATGAAAAAATAGTTATGTATTTAAGTTCTACAGAAATTATATTATAAATGGTTGATAGTTATTTTGTCTTACGCCATCGTCAGAACTATGTTTAAATATATATTTACTTATCCATACACACTGGTGAAGACCCGTGTGTACCCTACAATACATCTACTCTTCTGTTCTAAAATACAAATTTTATTACACTTCCTTAATGGCATGAGTAGCGGTAATGGTTTAATATTAGTTTGTTCATAAAAAAATGTCATCGGATTGATAATATCCAATGCATTAAGCTAAGGGCCTTTACTACAAAAGACTAGTTACAAGTTATGTTATGCGATGCATTCATGAGATGGTTTGCAAAATGCGAATCTGTTTTTTACTTTTAAATGATCTTATTGTCATTATTATTCGATTTTTATCTTATCATTATTTCCACGACTAAAATTTAAATATAAAACGTTCAGCCTCAAAAGTGACGTAATAAAAAGTGTCCGTCACCGAGGAACTGAATTTTCTCGATTAAATATTTCAAAGATTGAATGATAAAAATCATATGCGTATTGTAAGTCAAATTGAAAAGAAAGAAAGTTCAAAGAAAAAAATAAAGTATACATATTATTACCAACTAATAGAAGGTCATTAAAGATTACAATTTGAAAAAGGTTTTATTCGGCATGATAAGTAGGCAGTTGGCTACCCGAAACGGTATTATAAGGAATTGTATATAACCGAGCTTTTGCATTTACAATATTATATGTTTATTTACCCAAATTATGCTTACTGCCAATTTTATATTCAGTGTGGTGGAATTTTTTAACGGTTGTTTATGTACAGTTTCGGTTGCGGAAATCAATTTTCACAAGCTGTTTTTGACATTATATATATATATACGTTTTGGTTTTATTGCAAGAAATAATGGTAGAGCCAAAAAAAACAACCCACTGCTATTATTTTGAAGAAATTCAATGAATATATGTATGTTTTTTTTATTTGCATATTAAATAAAAAAAACTGTTCGAGAATACCAATCCAGCTTCGATAAGATAAACAGTATTTGTAATTGTATACACGTCGATGTCTAACGTTATTAATAATTATTATAAATGGCTGTTTTCATTGTTTCCGGTGTTTATATGAATATAGAATTAAAGCTCAAAAAAGAATACTAATCACTATTTTTTTTAATTGAAACGGTTGTAAGGCAGTATCTTATTTCAAAAGGTTAAGTTAAGAGAGTAATGAGTTATTTTTTTTCTGCTTTTTATCTTTAGTAGAAAAAGGATATAGACGAATAAAACCTTATTAATAATTTACTGTGACGATTCGACTTGAAATATACTAATGAATGTTGTATTCAATTAAAAAAGGTCTCACTGATAATATAACGGTAAAGTACGAGCATAATTACTTCGCTTAATTGCTAGTTTACTACTTTCGACAACCAAGTAGATGAAAATAATTGCAGATTACTGGGTAATATAGAAGACAGACGTCTAATTAATTTAACGTCGCTAGCTTAAACTGTCGGTTATAAAAAGCAATTAAAGAACTTATTTAGAGTTGCCAATAATAATAAATACTTCTTCAAAATTTGTGACTTATTTTAAAAGCTAGATAATTGAATGGCAGTTAATAATTTTGGGGAATCAGACAGCCTTACGAGTCTCTTGGGAATAATATCTCCTTAACCCAAAGTCCCATCGATTTGAAGTAAGAAGTCAAGAAAAAGACAATAATTTAATTTTCAAGACTTAAAAATATATATCTTTGCATGCAACCGAGGAGTCAACCCCGCTTAGCCATGATTGCAGTGTTCACTTGATCAAATTCAAAACTTTCAACTCTGGACATTTCATAGCTTTTTTTTATCCTGGGTTTCTTTGGTATTTATTTTTCATACCACCCATCAAATTTAAAAAATGGGACGTTAGCCGTAAGTATTTTCGTACCCATGATTTTCTATTCTCAGTCTCTCTGAAGAAGTGGGCATTTTAATATCAAACAGTTATGTTTGCTCTTTATGGACTTTACGCGTTGGAATCAAGAATGGTTGAAAAACATAACAAATAAATACGAATATCTCTTTAACCTTCGTAGGACTATCCTTGAAAAATGACTCTCAGGCCGAAGGGGGGTAAAAAAAGACCCCAGCGTTTGGGCAATATTGGCATAGACTGCAATAAAAAATTGATTGATTATGCTTTGACGTATATTTATACATCTTTCTGAAAAAAAAATCATATAAAAATCCCTATTTTTCCTATAATTATTCATATTTAAGTCGCGCATGAAAACGACGACGTTTCCACTCCAACGGCTATAGCGGACTAACAAGCCAATAACCGTGCACGAAGTTACAATATTTTATCTCTTATCTTATCGCTTATCGCCTTTTATTGTTGCCAGATATGAATCACTCCGTCCATGTTATCTATGACTCACTATGGTCACGTTCTCTTATCGCTTATGAAAATTTTATGTTAGTGCTTCCCAGCAATTGAAAACATTGACAATTAGACTGAAAAATTCCGACTTCTTCTCTTTTTTAATCGATTACGGTGCAAGTAGCCAATAAATATCAATTTTTTTTTCTGCAAAAGGTCTAAAAAACTATAATTTAAGAATACCAAAAGATAGACATCGTATCACTAGTATTATGATAGATATTTAAGGTAAAGTAGCTGTTGGGACAAAATCTATTCGGTTAGGGACGGCTAGGTTAAGAAATGAATAAAAACGATTCATCAGTGAGCTGGCATCACCATGGATTACTCATACTTATAGTTACTATGTCTTTTGACGAGCAATAGTAAATAGAAAATTTACAATAATCATGTCATTAGAAGTATTTTTTGGTGTATTTAATTAATTAACATACGAATATTTACATTATTTTTTTATATACATAAACCTAAATCCAATAATTTCAGTGTCAAAGCTTTCAATGATTTTAGAACACTCTTGTGTTGAACTCTTTGTGTGGAAAAAGATAGAGTTAGGTGAAGTCGATTTAATTTCCGTTATGGGACTCTCGTTAATCTTTCGACCGTACACACCGCTATTTAAGGTGTGTAGAAGCTACAAGTGGCCGAGGTTCTATATACGTAGTGTCCTATAATAATCAATTAAGGTTTTATAATTATTCTTCATAACAATTTTTGAATGGACACTTCGATTACCTCAGTAATTAACGTGCTATTTTCACTTTGATGGACAGTTAACAAAAGCACAAATTTGTCCACTTCATAAGAATTTTGATGATTACGTTCCCTGTGTCAAAGATGGCCACTTCTTTGTTGGAGTACTCTAAGCACTCGTCTTGTAATGCTAAAAAATGGTTTATGTCATGAATTAAGAATTGAAACTGAAGGTGCTTGATAGAATTTCAATATCAAATTTGAATCGCTTAAATTTTACATCAAATTTTCGCTAATTCATATAGATTACGTTAGTAACAATCAAACTTAATGATCTACTTTACTTTTGTATATTAACTAGGGCTGTGGAGTCGGAGCTTTTTGGCCGGAGTCGGAGTCGGAGTCGTCGCAGCATTTTGGCCGGAATCGTACCCGGAGTCGGAAATTTTGAAAAGTTTGAACTTTTATTTTTTGCATTTAATATGTCAAATTTGACTTTTGGCCGCATTGATAGGGTTGATATTTAGTTGAATACACATACGATAGGAAAATTGGGGAAAAAAGTGACAATATTAACCTTTTTTTAGTCGGAGTCAGAGTCGGAGTCAGACTTTTTTTACCGACTCCACAGGCCTGATATTAACTATGCAAACTGTTACTACACGTCTGTTCAAGTACATTAGTGCAATTGAAATGCCTGAAGATACCGAAAGGTGAAACCGGGTCGGCAACGACAAAACTCATGGAAAACTAGAAAATTCGAACGATTGAAATTTTATAGTTAATCTCACTAGTAAAATACTTTTTTCATGGATCATTTGTATTTCAAAAATGTCTTTAACACCACTGTACTGACAACTTGTAACTTATGACTCGTATATGTTCATATTTTGTTTCGCTTGTCTCAAGCCAGATTAGGGTAATATCATATTCCTAAGTGTACCCAAATATCATTGTCATATAACTGTGGTATATGATATATGGTGGTGTGATAGCAAAATCTTATCACACGAAAGGATTCATTTGTATTACATGCAGCTGTGCTTAATTGTTAAAACCCTTCTCGTTACCTTCATACTTATTAGGAGAGTGATCACAGCAAAAACTGTCCCATTCATTTATTTAAAATTTAAAGCAACAAGCAACAAGTGAGATTGAAATATTCTAAATCGTTTAATATTTTCGTATGCGGTACTCATATGATTTTATTTTTGTATTGAATACAATACAAAAGACACCCTGCACATGTAAGGGTTGGCTTTTGTGCAAATACAGGTGTAAGGATGGTATCCTCGAACGTGGCCTTTTACAGTCATTGAATACCTTTACATTTAGTGTCACCCGAGCCCATTTTGCGATAAATTCTTTTGACCGTAAGGGTGACTAAACGTGTATATTAAATTAAAATAAACGGACGTATTCAATTGTCATGGTCGTGCTTTTTGTAATTGAAAAACGTGCTTAATGACATTTATAACATTATATTACTAAAAATATAAATCGTATCGTCTTATCACTAACTAATTAATGGCTTTTTATTACACATTGCCACACAATTTGTTTGTTGGGGGATTTTAAGCCGCAATCAATGTTATTATGGAATGCATAAAGAATTAAAATCTTCACGTTTATGTGTCATGAACCGTGGAAATTCGTCTCTAAAATTCCTTATTAGAACAGTACAGTTCTGATGGAAAGGTTAGACGTATAGAGTCTTAACTCTTAACATAATGTTTGAGCCTAAGATCAAGCAGAAGGACTTCCAACATTTGGAAAATTTTTGAGTGAAACATTTTCCGATTTGTCAAAACTCAATATCTTAGCCGTTTCTAAGCTGTGGGATCGAATGCATTAAGTGTCACAAAACTTGCGAGTGTAACGGGGTGATTAGACGAAGAAAGTGTTAAGTGGAGGAGCCATGGCTCACCGTGGAATGTGGCATCAGAAAGAAATAAGAATTAGTCTGTTAAGATTATATATTTGGGTTAACAAGTTGGTTCTCCCACCACCCTTCCGTTATGTGTGTGCAGCCGTTTTTCATAGCCGCCTTCATTAACTGAGAACCCGTGGAGTTTAATCTACTTCGCGTCGAATCTGAAATGAATCAAAAGTATCCCATTCCCCATATTATGTTGCAAATTTATAGAACTACAACATAACAACGGATAATATTAAACTACTAATAAACTAATAAAATTTGGTAATTTATTGTGAGAACTCGACAATAATAATGCGGCCTCTTTGAAGCAAAGAAACGTGTCTCATTTTTCTTTACTGTTCAGGAGAGCCAAAAAAACGGTTTCAACGGTAATATTTTTTTTTCATTATCTTTTAAGACGATATTTTGGTCTTCTTATTTGTCTGTTAAATATAAAATAATAATTTATTCTAAATAAGATTTAGTGGAGCTATGAACAAGAAAGTAACGTATTGAAATATCTTCGTATATACTTTTCTAAAGATGTCTCTTTGACACAACGTAACATAACAAAACTAGCAAAAATCGACATACGTTTCTTTAATCATAAGAGGCCGAATGTACAATATATTTTATAAAATATGAAAATTGTTCTGAAGATGGCGTGATGTTTAAATACCTTTTCAATATATTATATAGTTTTTTGCAGAAAAGAAACCTTTTTCATCATATTATATAACTAATACTAACCTACGTGGTTGTAACCAAGACAAATCAATTTTCTTTGTCAAAACTTGTTTGTCACGTAGGTCTTTTGAATCTCCAGTTGCAAGGGCTATTCGGCTGATGTGCTGCCTGTTGATGTGGATATCTTCGAAAGTGAACTTGATGCTTTGTTTAATTTTTTTTTTCTTCTTATATAAATAATATATTTTTTAAATTTGTGTGTAATATGTATGTTATATAATTTTTATTTAATTTGTCAAATGCATGGTGCATTGGCGCTTGCTGTAATGCCATGTATTTTATATTATTTTTTGCCAATAAATAAATACGATTTATGCAAGCATTAAAAATAAAAATAAATATGAATATTATTTGTACCCATTTTATCTCCACCACAATAGGATTACAAACGCATAATACGTACAAGTGGACGCTATTTTTCTACAAATAAATGTAATATAAATGTTGTTCATGTAACATTTTATTCAATGGCCGGGCTTGAAATTGAGTGAACCTGCCACGGATGTAATTTTCCGCGTCGCTTGGCGTTCTGAAAGCCTCGATCTGGCCCTGTACGTCCATAGGCTCAGATACACGTGTGTGCAAGATGTAATTTGGAACCGAACCCAATAATTTGATACACATAACTATTTGCCAGACATACGAGAAATTGTGTATTACAGATCTGGATTCTCACAGTAATCTACTATTTACTGGACCAGTATAACTTTTCAATACCAGAGTATATTGACATTAAATGAGTAAACTGGCATTTCTTGGTGGAAAAGAATTAATATAAAATTTAAAATAACTTTGATTATTTCATGTATTGTGTTATTAATTGTGACTTGTGTTTCGCCTCTTTCAGATGCATCTTCGGACTAACTATCGCAAAGTTTGCTTAAGTAATGAAGCAGGATTGATTCTAATATTTTAAGATAATAAAATAACAAAATGGAGTTTGTATTTTTGCTTTTTACGAGAAGCAAGGAGGGGGGTTATAGAATCAAAACAAATCAAACAAATAATTATACTACTAATGACATTATCAATACAAAATATTAACTAATGAGATGCAATCAATCAGATAGGGTTGAGCTAAACCCTTTAATTGTAAAAAGAATTATTTAAATAATTGGAGTACATTATATAGTCATATTTCCAATTGTTTTCTGATAAAGATAAGGACTGGTTTCGCTATTCGCAGTCATTGTTAATTGATGAAATATAATAATAACAATGCTATTTATATAAAAAAAATAAACATAAGAAAATGTATAAAAACCATTGGTTTAAAAAGTTTCACAATAATTTAAACATCATTAATCCATAAGTAAAGTTAAATTATCAAAAGTTAAAAATATGATGATGATGATGATGATATTAAATAATACTAAACAGGAAATTATATACAAAGCACATGTTCAAATTATTTTACTTGGGAAAAAATAATAATAAAATTAATCGTCAATGCGTATCGGACATGTCCAATATCAATTCTTATAAATAACCTTATTTCATTGCATATTTCGCCTGTTATTTATTAACCTGTCCAGGTCTTTGTCCGAATATATTCTGAAGTGTTACAGTGTAATGTGGTTTATTTATTTAAATATGTATTGAAATATTAATTATTCTTCGGAAACGAAAGATCTTTTCTTTTGGATTTTATGTTTATTATTCAATGGTTTAAAAAATATTTTCTGATATTTGTATGCACAATTGGCGAAGGAGAAACGTGGAAAGTACTCTCTAAATATTGAACCGGTTTAAAGTAGAAATAATGCTTATCGCTTTTGACACTACTAGATACAAAAATAAAATCACTGAGCATATATGTAAATAGTTGAGTTATTAGATAAACAAAATAAAAATGTAAGACTAATGTACTTTTCCATGAGTTTTGTCGCTAACGACCCGGGTTTCGCCTTTCGGCATCTTCAGGCATTCCAAGTGCACGGATGTACTTGATGTACTGATACTTAATTATGTAAGACTAATGATTGAATCCGGGATTTTTTTAACAACTTAAATTGTCTAACATGTTGAGATGATGTGTTTATTTCTTATTTTACTTATTTATTACATCAGGGATTCACAAAGTATGTCCCGCGAACCAATTGTGGCCCAAATGGCTTTTTGATGTGTCCCGCCAATGTTATGTTGAATCGGTATTTTTTTCCATACGTTTACTACAATAGACAAAAAACTTCACTCGCAGAAGGTAAAAGAAACATCACAAAATAGCATGTTTTAAGTCACATTTGCAAAAACAAAAATTCCAATATGAAAGAGTACAACATAAAGAGACACTATGATACTAACCATGTCAGTTGTTAAAGTATAATTGGGGACAATCGAGCAGAAAAAATTGAATGTTTACACAAATCATTAAATACTCAGAAATTAGTATTAGTATCGGTTTTAAAATATATTTTTTTGTATAAATAGTTAATAAAAGTAATTATTACGTATATTTACTTGAAAAAAAATGTTGAGACATATTTAAATATTTTTTAAAAAAAGGTGGCCCGCCGAATATTTTTGATTTTAAACTTGTCCCTTCGACGAAAAAGTTTGTTAACCCTGCATAATATGGTGTAACAGCTAACTACGATATATCTATTTTACTGGAGCGAAAATTTTTCGCACGTTTGAAGATATATATATTCTATTAAAGCCGTAAAACGGGAAGGATTGTACGAGCAAATATTTAGGACAAACATCCTTTCAGCGCTGGCAAAGAAAGCGAATCCGTTAGACAAATACAACAACGACGAAAAAAATGTCCTTTTTGTATGTCGCCAACAAAACGACCAACGCCTCCTTTTTCAGATGAGTTTGTCGTACATTTATCGTATATTTGACTCTGATGTTTTCAAATATCGTGAGTGTCTCGTTTATTTATCTCATTTTACACTTAGTAAATCTGAGTGTTTACTTTTTTCGAATGATAGACATATATTTTTGCTCAACGATTTTAGTAGGAGACGGTATCCAGATTAGTTTGATTTGACATTCGAAAAACAAAGCAATTTATAAATGCTCTATTAACCACTTAAGTACCATAAGGCTACTGGTGGCCACCGCATGCAGACGTCGCGAATACCGACGCAAATATTGCAAAATATATATAAAATCTTCTTGTACGGATTCCTATGATGTTTTTCTTTTCATAGTTAGTGTAATTTCATAGCTACAATATAATACATTTGCGTGTATTTGATGGGTCAGTATCTAATTTAAGTTTTGGTCAGTGAAATAAACAAATGGCCAGTGAAAAATCAAAATGGTCAGATAATATTATGAACGGTCAGCTGTCATTGTATCAGTATGAATGTGGAGATTTTGAATTGACTTGTGATGTTTTGGTGCTGTTTCCTTCTCACAACTTATTACATACTTATCACAGCGAGGCTATAAACACCATATCTTTTTGGTGATATATGTTATAATATAACTCATATCCCTCGTTTATAAATATATACTGACCCTTTTATATAGACAACTAGTATTGCTACCCGGCGTCGCTCGGACTAAGCGACCAATAATTATTTAATGTTATATCATTCGACATAATTATATCACAAAATCTAACATCCAAAATAGAGTTAAAATAAAATCACAAACTTCATTTAATTTGATGACAGTTCCATTCTCGCCCATTAAAATGTCCAAATTCAAGGAAAAAATCTAATTTACTGTCAAAGAAATGTCAAATAATACCTTCACGTAAATAATAAACATTATTATATTGCAACTTGCAACAATAATGCAAAAAGGGAATTACAGACCCACATACATACATACGCCGTTTCGGTTTTATATATAAGATTACTGATCATTCAAAATTAATTATTATCTGACCATTTATATTTTTTAACTAACCATTTATTATTTTCTACAGTCCGTTACCGTACGTTGTCCGTACAATACGTATTAATTACTGACCATTTATTTAATATTTACTGACCAAAACATTAGTCGCCATATATATATTCAAACAATTCTTGCATATGATCAACATCATAATGCTCGTGATGATGCGGCCTTGACCTTTATAAAATTACATGTGAAAGTAGTATAGGTATTTATTTTAACATGAAATGCAATAATCTTTGACATTAAATTTAATTTAGAAAAGAATCCCTTGAACTCTGCAAACTTTAAAAAAAAATCGTCTGCAAATATTCAACTGAGGCTAATTTTTTTATCAAAGCATTGAAGTAACTCTACAAATAAGTCAATCATCTCTAAGTATGTATCATTTCAGCAAGAAAAAATATCAGATATATAATATTTGAATGGGATATCGATTGTCTATGAAAAACTTTTGAGTAGCTTTTTTTATTATTTCAAAACAGAAAGTCCTCCTCAAAAGGAAACAGGTCAAGGGTTTTTGGTTTGTGGTATCGTTTATTAAAATGAAATTCTGAGAATTTATTTTATTCCAATTTAGTATTTTCGTCAAAGCTTTTCCGGCAAAATTATTTGGACCATTTTTTGAGAAATTTATTTTTTCACTCTTCGATAGGTTTTGATATTAGCCGTTTAAACTAAATTTGCTGAAAATGTTCACAATAGGTCCGCATACTGTGTAAATCGGACCCCTGTGGGTGCTTGAGGGCACTTAGTTTTCACTGTCAATACGTGGAATAGCATTATAATAAAAATAAAAAAAACAAATTGTACTCATTTCACTCAAAAATTATTAGATCAGAACCGGCTTTGCACATAGCGAGCATTACCAACTGATAAGGAATACAAAAATTGTATTTTATTTCTTTACTGTGACTCCTGTGGAGTAGAGACTCCAATTCGAGAATAATACTCGTAATATATAAATGAAGATTTAATTCCTTAAGTTTTAAGCAGCGGACAGATAGCACAATTTAATTGATTGTTAACTTTTAAGCCAAGGTCCACAGCAACAGAGAGTTTTTTCTAGTGCTGGAATTAAAAAACTAAAATTTGGACCAAATTTAAATTTGAGACGTTTAATTCTCTTTTATTTTTGAAATATATGTTTCATAAATTTAAATAAATATAATGATAAATAAAATAAGCTTATTTATTTATGTATCATCTATTTATAGACACAAATTTGAGTAATAAAATATATTTTAGCACATCTGAAACTACTTGAGTATACTCGAGTACTCGAGTATTTTATAATTTTACTACTCAATACTCGAGTGGCTGAGATGTCGAGTAATTGGAGTCCCTACTGTGGAGCTAGGTATATTGATCAAATGGGAAGAGCTTTTCATATCAGATTTGAAAGAAATTTAGCCGGTTCTAAGTAAAGAGATGAACGTTGTTTATTTAACAACCATTTGTTCCTAAATAAACACAAATTATATATCTCTTAAAACTTTAAAAGTTAATTACATTAGCAAAGCTTTAAATTGAAATCGAGAGAGTCGACGGTTTTATGTACCTGGCAGTACACATCACGCGAAATGGCAACCCGCAAGAGCTTGCGATCCGATTAGGGATAGCTAGAGCAACATTAAATTCAATGCGGAAAGTCTGGGACTCACGGTTGTACTCGATCAGAACCAAGTGTCACTTATGCAAGGCATGCATACTGAAAGTGCTGCTTTACAGTTGCGAGTAATGGCACATTACAAAATCACGGAAGTAACCGTATACTGTGCTTCGAAAACAGATGCTTGCGGCGAATATTTAGGAGTACGGTGGTTTGACTTTGTCTGGAACACGGAGGTAAGAGAGCGGACAAAACAGCCCCTTATTACGTCCAAAATAAAAAAGCGATGATGAACCTGGCTTGGATGAATGCTGATGCTGATGCTTCGATGCTGAATCTTGCATGTCTCTTTTATCAACCTGATGGATTCCGACGTCCTGGAAGGCCTTTGATGACCATCCATAGGATGTACTCAGAGATGACCTGAGAAGAAGTGAGGAAGCTGGCGGGTGATAGAGAATCTTGGAGACACCATTTGACGGCCAAATGTTTTGAATACGGAATGGATATGGGGGAAAAAGCGTTAAAAATATGTCTATTCCGCATAGCATCAAAAAAGTCACTTTTGATGTCTTGAGAAAATCTCAAGTAAATTGAAATATAACCACAAAATACACTGAACTCACTTACATCTTAGATCTAGTTGTCAAAACTTGAAACCGAAACTTTCTTATCGCGACGCGGGGAGCTTAACGCTTGTTCACTTGACCTTTTTTGTCATTGGAAAAATATATTTTGTTTATTTTTATCTTTGCGAGCGTCACCCTCATTTTATTGACTTGTATTACATAATATATTCACAGTAAAATAAAATGTGTTCAATAGACGTTTTTTATTGTGACAGTCATATAATTGAAGTAGTTCTTTTATGAAGGAAAAAGTATCCAATATTCATGTCGTAAAAAACGGTTTTTATCTGTATCGTATGAAGTATTTTACTTTGTGGGTTCTATATTTTTTGATGGTGATATCGCGATGGAAACGTATGTATGTACGTTTTATTTGCTGCAGAATTCGCAAATAAACGTCGCAACGATCAATTTATGGAAATTTTTCATTCGAATAATATTTTTAATAAATCGTGACTAAACTTACTTTATTTAATATAAAATATATTGGATTTTTTACACGTATTGTGTAACTGATTGTGCCACGTGTTTCGCTTTTGAGAAGCATCTTCAGACGATTCAATCGCAGAATTTGCTTAAGTAATTAAGCAAGATTGATTCTAATATTTTAAAATGAAAAATTACAAAGTGGAGCATTTTTTCTTTTACGGAAAGCAAGGAGCGGATGATAGAAACCAAGCAAACAAATAATTATACCACTAATGACGTTAATATTATAAAATTATTAACTGATAAAACAATTAAGCCCATTGGAAATCAAATAAGCAGTGGCGAGCACTAATAATACTTCCTTACTGTCAATACATTTATTTATTTCTAAAAATGTTTAAGGACTATTTATTTTCAATGCCTTTTTATTTATACGGTGGAGTATTTTTATATTACTAATCTGATAACAATTATGATGGTTTTCTACTCTGAAAGAGGCGAAACACGTGTCACAATAAGGAGCACAATACGTGGAATTATCAGTAATTTATTAGTATTTGTTGTAATAATGATAGAAACAAATTAATAATGGTTAGTTTTGGATCTTTTTTGCATGGTAGTCTTTTGGAACGTATCCCCCGTGCAAAACAAAGATCGGGAGTATTCTAATTCATGTAAATTTAAAGGATCATTTGATACAGTGATATCTACAATTGACGAAAAAATGATTTTTAACTGTTTAAATCGGACTATGTACGTTGTAGTTTAGTGATAAAAAATTTGCATTCAAACAGTGCAACATTGAAACTATTTAAATAAAAGTGTAATTGTTTATTTAAAAAACTGCCGCTTACGAAAACAAAAATGATTTTGTCTCTAGATATAATCCTGATGATCAACAAAGAGTTGCAAGGTATTTTCAACGGCAGCAGATTGAAAAGGGAAGTAGAGATTAAAACAAAAAAGGAAAAGAGAGAACAATGTCGGAATTGTTTGAGAAAAATTCTATTCGATTTAAAAATTGCATCGGAGGACCATTTCCTCTTGTCTGATTTTTAAAAGATTTTGTATTCCATTTTTAAACTCTGAATGAGAAGTTCAGCTGTTTTCTTGAGCCAAAAAAAGATGGCTTCATTCGACGAAATAACTTAACATCATTATTTAATATTCTTTGTTTTTCAATCAAGTGATCAAACTTAATATATTTATTGAATGTCTCCCTAAATTAAGAATTTGGAGGGTAATTCAAACAACACAGAAGCATCTAACACGAATCTATAAATCTTTTGAAAAATCAACTGAAGAAATTGTACGAACTGAAAATTTAGCTCTGCTACTGATGTCAGCAATCAGTTCCCGTAAGAAAAAATTCTGTTAGTCACTTTTAATGTGTTCTTCTGTAATTCTATTCCATTGTATTACAATATATTGAGAAGACCTTTATTCCGGCTCCCTCGTGATTCGAGAAGGAGCCTCCTATCCGACACTCAGGAAGAGGGATTTAGGCGACGGAGTAGGAGAAACATGGTACTCTTATAAAGAAAAGACGATCTCAAAGCGTTATGTGGGTGCGGTTAGCATTCATTATTTAATTGTTTAGGATTTACACAGACGTTATACAACACACAAATATTACGATAGCGAAGAAGATATCAGGAATTTGACTCGAATTTAATTCTTAGGTAGAGGATTAGGCGCGTGCATTCTCAATGCCGTCCAATCTCTCACTACTGTATGAAAACAAACGGTTACTTTAGAAAGAAAAAACAATGGCCGTTTCAAAAATCGTTAACACGTGCGCCCGCCGATAAGGGATTATTTATCGCCTTACGAACTTTTTATGAAGCACATGCATTGTCGGGCGTCAAGAGATAAGAGAAATTGAAATAACTCTACATTGCATCGCTATAGATTTCAATATAGATTATTATAAGAATGAATTTATTTCCTGATATCGACTTAAACTCATAGACTGAGGTGAAAAATAGATCGCTCGAGAGAGAGTTCTGATGACCCACCACATAAGGCGGTGTCAATAAAAATTTGCAGCTCCATCGGATTACTCCAACAATCTTTCTTTAATGAATGAAGTTTAGACCTAGCCGGTTCGTTTAAATCAAGTATTATGATAAGATATTAATAGCAAACGAGTTAAATGAAGGCAGAAAAAACACTATCTTCACTAGATATTCATAATTATTCCTTAAATGTGGAGAAATTGTGATGTGATCTTTCCTCAATTTTGTAAAATATTTCATCAAAAATTATTACGAATACTATCCGGATATTTTCACAAATATCCGAATATCGAATAGTTTAAAAGGGCTGAATATATCTGGATATCAATTATTCGAATATCCGAGTTGGAATCTCTACTTCACACATATGTACATATATCAAAAGCCACCCAACAGTTGTCAGTAGTATTCAATCATTCAAGTGTTCACTGTCAATACTTGGTGGAATGACGTTATAATAAAAATAATACAACATTTTTAATACTTATTCCACATTAAATTTATTATCATACCCTCATAGCGAGTATTATCAACTGATGACCGTTGATAATGCTCGCTATGAGCGAAACCGAAAGTTGAGCTCAATTAAGATTAATTGTGCTCCCTATTGGGAGCGGTGATGGCTACTATTGATCATTATTTCATCAGTCAAAACCATCGTTTACTACAATTGTTAAATCATAAAAAAGGTGATAAAAAATATAAAGTAAAATATATTTACGACATTCCTGCTTCACAAACGATGAACTTCAAAATGCACTATCTAGTGTCGCTGCAGTGGTATTAACTTTATGGCCATTGACATTTTTACGTTTTATATTTTATAACCCACTCTGCATTAAAATCAACAATAAAAGAGTTTTCATTATGTGGAGTACTTGGAGTTTAAATAGAATGCATCTCAACAAAAGTTATTCCCACGATAACTGTTTGTTACTTATCTTATGGACCTCTTATATTATCGACCTCTCTTTTCGTAAGAGAGAGAGGATAGGAGGATACAGCTAAGACATGACTAGCGATTAGCGAATCGTGCGCTTTTTTAGTAGTGAATTGGTGGGAGGTAATACTAAACATCACAGATACCCATACCTTGGAACAGAAATCGATGAATAGATCCATATAAAATAAAAATCAAAAATCCATATAATTATGGTCTTGGCAAAATAATTATTGTCATCGTAATAGTTCTTCAATTTCTACTCTTTTGAACATATAAAACTGGTTGTTTTTCGATCGTTTTTTCATAAATGCTATTTTTACAACCACTTTTACTACCAATGCAGACACCAAATAAAAAATAAGTTTTTAATTATTATGTAAAAATCTTACTTTCAGGGATGAATAAACTGTTTTGATTTTGGAGACTTAATCGAACCGAACCTTTCAGATAAAATATAACACTTATTTTTAGTAAGTAAAATATAAGTATACGCGGGGCCTAATGCAAATCGTGTCTTTGTCAAACATATAAGTCGTTCGGTATAGGCAATTGCTTTTATGAAAAATATTTTGTCGGTGTGTTTCTTTTTAGAGAGTTGATGAGTTTTATTTAAATTTATGATATCAATGAGATTTTTCGCAGTATCACTTCCTAAGTGATCAAATACACTTCTTACATTAATTAATGTCATCTTCTGATCATCTAAGTACGTGTACATAGACATTTCTTCGTGAAAAGTATGCTGCAACACTATTTTGTTATACAAATTAACTGCAACATTATTTCATTCATTTTATATCGAATGACATATCCCTATCTAGAAATAAAGAATATTTTAAAGATTATTACCTACATAGATATATAGGGGAACAAAAATCTGTTAAGGCATAGGTTCTGAAGACGGTATACTGTGATATATCCACTGTTAAAAGTTTTAAAAAATATCAAATTTAATATCCAAAATTACACACAATTTTGTGCCAAAGGGTGTTTTGATTTCGAAGCTATTTTTTTCTCCCTGCTTACTTTGTTTTTCTCTTTTCAAATGTCTGATAATTTGTTCTGCCCAACTACAAGTTGGTACAAAAATGGATCTGCTAGAATTAATGTCTCGCAGGCGATTCGAGTAGGCAAAATATAGAAAAGACAATAGCCACTGTGCCACAGCGGTTGAGTGTTTATTGCTTTATTATATTCGCCTTTAAAGTTGTAGTTCATGGAATATAGAAGCATTGAACATTTAATGCTGACAAATTTATATAATATATTTAATAAGCAACATAAAATGTTTACGACACAACCTAACTGTACTCGAATATTTTAAGCGAATTCAAGCAGTTAAACATTACTGCATTCTGCAGTATTTGCGAATTTAAAACTTTGTTTCGTAAAGTTTTTTGACATGAAAAGTATTACTAGTTAACGGAGATAGATAGCGTTACTAACTATCGAATATACTGGACGGTAAAAACTTTTCCTACTTTAGTAATCCATTAACTGGTGTAGGAAAATTTCGCACGGTATTTTAATCAAAGAAAACATCGCATTCATTAAAGTTCACTACTAAAATAGACACATCTTGAATATATCGTTCTATGCGGGTCATCCCATCCATTGCAATTTACTTTTCATTTAATGGTTGAAAATTAATTCTTAGTGTCTTCAGCCTTCTTTACAAAAATATTCATCATCTTGATACCCAAATTATTCCGCAGTGAACGTGTCAAAATTTTATTAAATGAACTGTGAAAATAAGTGTTTCTTAATAGTTACTTGTAAACCTTTCTTTTCAGTGGCTTTAAACTTATATATCGCGCAAATTTAGTAGGCTACAGAATATTCCCATGAAAACATGTGTTTTGTAAAAAGGTAAATGTATCCCAGTGAGATCAGTGTAATATAACTATTCAAAATAATTGATTTAAATTTGAACTTGAAATTCAAAAATTTACATAAAAATATTTTTCCTAAATATAATGATGGTTAACGAAATATTATTAAATTTTATGATAAATACGTTGTGTACAAATTAATATCTTGAATTTCATACTCTTAATATTGTGAATTTATTATGCTAAATATTTTTCTCCCGCATATTATGGAATTCAAAAAATATTTTAAACACAAAATTTAGTCTGCTCTTCGTAAATTCATTTGACAAATTGAAAAATTCTTATGGCTGATTTAATTTTCTCAACAAAATTTGAATATTAAATCACTGAAAAAAGCTCGCATACAATGTTGTTATTTGAATTTCTTTTGGATGTTTTTGTTTGTTTAAATGAGTGGAGGTTTTTTTCGTGTTTACTTTGTTTCGGATTCTTTATGTGAATTCCTTTTTTTCTTCTGTGAATGAGTACCTCATGCCTTTTCTGAGAAAACCTATTAAGCTGTAACGATATCGCGTATAAAAAAGATAATTTTAATGAAGCTAAAAAATTTAATCTCATCATTAATTTCATCAATTTAAAACGATCGGATTTGTAGTTCAAATTTGATAGTAAGAGAAACATAAAATTAAATGTTTTTTTCTAGGAATAAAAAATAGCTTCACGAGCAAGAGACGAGCGAAACTGGTCCAAATCTAATGTGGAATAAATAACAAAAATGTCTTATTATTTTTTTAAATTTATTACATACGCATTGGTCTTCTTATCCACTTCTCTTATTAATATGTCTCTTACACATAACGTAACATATTATTCCCTATCTTGTGGTATTGTTAACTCAAACTGGCAAAAATTGAGTTACGAGTATTTAACTTCCTGAGCAACCCTGATTGAAAAATTAACTTACATTTAATTATAAACCAACATTTCAGACTATTTGTTTAAATTGTCACGCCACTCTTTTGGCAAGCAATATCAACTGACCATCAGCTGATAATTCTCGCGATTAGCAAAACCGATCACGATCTTAATATTTTTTTATTATAATACCATTCTTTCAGGTATTTACAGTGGACACTTTTTTGTTGAATTATTGAATACCACTGTCAACTGTTGGGTAGCTTCTTGATATACATATGTACATATGTGTGAGATGAATATTAAATATAACATCTTTTTTGTCAAGCCATTTTAAGCTTATATTGAAAAAATAGCCCCCTTATAAAAATTAAAGAATATCAAATGCAATTATGCTTAATTGTAAGCTTGCCAAATTTCTTTTGTTCGCTATTCAGTTTAAATACAAAATATATTAGTGGTCAATTATTAAAATCAAAACGAATGATTTTTTTATTTATCTTTTAAGTGTGTTAAAAAAAACACTTAAGAATATAGATTTTGCTACACATCCATTCAATGATTCATAAAATATTGCAGCTCTCTCTCTCTTTCTCTATAAATGAGCTTTAAATTGAAAAACATAAATATTGAGAAATATAACAATCAACAGATCGTTTTATAAAAAGATTTTCACGTTCGAAAATAGTAGATGAAATGCATTGTTAACACTTCAAAGAGAATATTTGCGTTTGAATTGGCACATAAAATTAGCTTCTACAGTCGACGCGCGTTAGAACTACGATAAAATATCACGCTGCAATACAATGAAAGCTTTTATTTACGAAATTCCGTCAGAAATTTACCTATTGCGAGAGAATAATTCGAGATATGAAATTTAACAGAACATTTTCAAATTAACTGTGATTAAAACTGAACAACATTTAATTAATTATTAATTTTCAGACGTTTTCATTAAAATTATTCGATATTTATGTAGAAAATATACAGGCCTATTGATTCACTTCTATTTTTACATCTAATATGGAGCATTTTGACTCTCAATGGAGTTTTAACCAGGACTATGAAGTCGGAGTCCGATTCATTCGGAATCCGGATCGAATGGAATGTGGCTGTGAACAACGACTGCATACACATAACGAGAGGTGGTGGGATTAAATTAACGAAAAAAAATGTCTTATAACGCTTCGATAAAAATAATTGACATCTCTCTAAAAAGTCATTCATGCTGTGGCTTCGATAAAAAAAACGTCTTCACGTTCAAGTATGTGTAAGTTCGTGAATTAGTAAAGAGGTCGAATGGAATCGTTTGAATTCCTTCGAGAAATAAGCACCGGAAGTTCGGCCGTCATATTTATTGTTTGCATTACCGACGCGTCACATTCTATATTTGAAAAGTTGACGAGGCGCGCCTATCGACAGCGGCTAGCACTATGTGCTTGATGAGTCGTTCGAAATTTGAATAATATCGAGAGTAATCGCTGCGCTCCGTGATGTGGCTCATTTGATATGCAACCGAATTTAGAACGTTTCAAATTGCGCCAAATATATAAAGCATTACTAATCATAAACAAGCTTAAATGAAATTAGTAATATTGACGAAACAATATTTAATGCTATTAAACTAGTTGTCCGATACATGTATTATTTCCAATGGCGGCCCGTTGATAAAGACAGCTGCGGTTGATTAAAAATATAAAAAATATATTTTCATTAAATTTGACTATTAACATTAAAAACGACATGCATTTCACAAATCATTAATGGTATGCATTTTTTTTCCTTACGTTAACACTTTCCAATGAGAATTTTTTTTTAAGAAATAATGCTCGCAGCCGCAGATAGCCATTAATACGGACGCAACACTGCAAGAAACACAGTACCAAAGCAAACCAGTATTTGCGAAATCCTCTCCCCTCCTTCGCCTACTCGAATATATTCTATCGCAAACGGTACTGCATAATATATATATATTTGCACTGCGGTGCGTGATAATTATGGAATGCATTGGTGCGCGGGTGAGCTTAATACACGCTTAGATAGTTTATTTTCAAATAATACACAATAAATTTATGTATATTATAATTTAACATTTTTCTCAATTTGCTTGGGAGTGCTGCAGTTCTGCAGTGCGTATGGACGAGCCGCCACTGATTATTTCACTACCCAAAAACAGAGCATTTTGAGCAGAAGCAGAGGGTTAATATTTTTATGCAAAAATTACATTACATTATATATCGTGTCCTAGAAAACGGCGCATAGAGAGACATCAACGAGACAACTTCTAGTTTTTGTATAGTTTATTAGCTAATTTGTATGTTTTTTCTTCTCTTATGAATGATGTTAAGTAACTTAAGTAAGTTCAAAACACTAATAATTCTTTGATTCTAATTCATTTAACTTTCATAAAAAATTACGAGAGTGGAATATTTGCCTTCCCAAAAGGGAAACGTTATACAACTGTGAAAATTCTCCATTAATAATCTATTTAGATTCCGGTAAGTATTCCTCGTTTTTCGAGTGTTTGCTTATTAGCCCCCCTGCCCCTACCGAGGCATTGAAAAGTTTGCCACCCTCCGAAACAAACTCGCAGTCCTTTGGCGAAGTGTACCTCCCGCTGCGATCCGCCCCTGTAATCCCTTGTCAAAACAACACAACATTTGCGAAGCGTCCAATCCGGGCCTTACTTAATAATAAATATAAAGCCAGCGGGCCTTGGCTGTGAGGTACAATATAAATAAAATGAGCTTGCCACATAAAAAGTTTTGAGAATAATTCCAACAGTGTCCGAACGACAAAGGCTTTGGACTTCGATGCTTTATTGAAGTAAAAATATCACAGAAAATTCCTATTTACTCGCTCCAATTGCATAAATAATCATACTTCAAATAATAGATGCATATGCGAACGTTCATAAAACCAAGGAAACGTAAAGAGCTCGAAACACAGTTGGAGCTTAAAATGACTTAATTTGCTTTACTATAAAAGCAAGACTTTTATTAGCACGCAGGGCAATAGAAAAAATATGCGAAAGAAACGTAAAATAAGTGTCAAACGTGATCAAAAAACTCAGATATTCTCTGTAAAGTTTTGTTCGACATCTCATTATTGTATTTGATAAAACAAACTTGAACGACAGAAGGAAATCCAAGACAATTACTTTTAAAACGTTGAAGTCTGGTTTGTTTTTATTGACCAATTTAAACCGAATTTATAATATGTTGCATAATAATACAAACTGGCTCCTTTCTGATAATTTAAATGAATGTTTTAAATCGTCAGCCAAGGGTATATACTTTTTCATACCATAAACAATAATAAGAAATCCAAAATTCGACACCAGAATGATTTGACAAATTAGAAGCAAATAAAAATAGCAACTTGTTTGATTTTATAACAAGTTATAATTTATTTATCAAAATTATATGTCAAGCAGGATCAAACTATTGAGAAATATACGTAAACATTGAGTCAATCTGACAATGGGAATCAAAATATTCACTCTAAAACATTAAATTGGTCTTATGTATGCGCTTTTATCTTAAGATGTAAAATTAACTTAAATCTTTCGTTCAATGTCAAGTCAATATTTTACTCATCAGAATTATCGAGCTAAAAAATGTATAAGTAAATCAATTGTGAATAACAGTGAAAATTTGAGTGGTAAAAATGTTTCTGTTCATCTTTCGTCAGTCTTTATGCAAAGCTATACTCACGTATTAAGTTAATTCGTGTACTTTGAAATAATATGAAAATATGACAGATAAACTTCTACTCAACTTTGAATAAGGTTTGCAATATATTTGCCGTTATTTCTTGCAATAAGGTTTCATTTTTAATTAACAATCACTGTTTGAAAATTGAATAACATTGCAATTATATCTTATTCAATCAAATACACTTCTTTCTTTGATTGATTGAGTAGGCATTTACTTGGTAGAACTCCATTATAATACGGTAAGAAAAATAACAATGAATTTTAGTTCTACATAAATTATTTTATATTTGTTGATAGCTATTTCGGCTTACGCCTTCGTCTAGTTCTGACGAAGGCGTAAGCCGAAATAGCTATCAACAAATATATAAAATAATTTATGTAGAACTAAAATACATTGTTATTTTTCTTACCGTATCGAAATACACTTCGCATAGAGGTAAATATAAAAGCATATGACTTTACAAAAAGACCTTAATACACCTGTACGCCATTATTTTGTTTATTTTGTAGCATTTTCTATAATACCTGCTTCCAATCTGAATTTAATAGACCTTAACAGAGTATACATATAGAAATATTATGAGAACTCGTTGTAAGTTCTTATTACTTTCTCTCTCTCTTCGATTGACGATTGGGTGCGAGGTAAAAAAATAGCAGCAGTTGGCTTAATGGTTTGAGTATAGAAATACCATAGGTATTTTTGCTAAGCACCCATAAATTGAATGGAAAATCAATCTATGAATGTTGTCATTTCTAGGATAAAATCTTTAAGCAGTCCGGTAGGAAAAACCATAAAGCTCCGACACAATTGACAACTTTGCTACCAAACTGACGTAAAAGATAGCGCGTAACTTGTAACGGTTAACGTTACAAGTTTTTACTAGAACTAACTATATATTCTTTCTTAAGTAAGCTGTAGGTATTTGAATTTAATTACTTATTTAGCATTGTTGATTCCATTTTTAAAGTTTCTGATTCAAAGACAGCAGTGTTTTTAAGCAAATAGTTTTATCCTTTCAGTAATAAAATCAAAACCTTTTGAAAAAAAGAAAGTCACGTTTATATCCACAACATTATTTATATTATATACTTATTAAAATAAATAAAACACCATTTTGTTTTACTCCTTCCATATCTATTTATTAAGATCAGATTCGCTCACGCACTGACTTTTTCGAAACATTTCCAACTGAATTATACTAATGATTATGGCATTTTTATATAAAAATTATAGTATAAAATTTTGAAACATAAGGTACATACTTTATTACAATATAGACGGAAGTTTGGCGCGAGATAGTGACAAAGCAACCAGCGAAGAAAATACATGTTGTAAATTACATAAAGAAAGCTTAAAGCTCTTTCTTGCTTCTGGGAAGGATTTCTTTGATGTTCACCGACATTTCGCGCGGTGAATTTTCTCAGACTGTTGCTTCTATCTCAACCGCAATTTCGAGCAGTTACGTTCAACAATTTGACACAGGTGTACGTAATTTTTTCGCTTTGAGCACTATTACTTTGATTAAAAATTTGATTATGCTAAAAATAAAAATAATAAAACATATTTAGTACATATTGACACCGCCTTATGTGGTGGGTCATCAGAACTCTCTCGAACGATCTATTTTTCACCTCAGTCTATGAGTTTAAGTCGATATCAGGAAATAAATTCATTCTTATAATAATCTATATTGAAATCTATAGCGATGCAATGTAGAGTTATTTCAATTTCTCTTATCTCTTGACGCCCGAGAATGCATGTGCTTCATAAAAAGTTCGTAAGGCGATAAATAATCCCTTATCGGCGGGCGCACGTGTTAACGATTTTTGAAACGGCCATTGTTTTTTCTTTCTAAAGTAACCGTTTCTTTTCATACAGCAGTGAGAGATTGGACGGCATTGAGAATGCACGTGCCTAATCCTCTCCCTAAGAATTAAATTCGAGTCAAATTCCTGATATCTTCTTCGCTATCGTAATATTTGTGTGTTGTATAACGTCTGTGTAAATCCTAAACAATTAAATAATGGATGCTAACCGCACCTACATAACGCTTTGAGATCGTGTTTTGTTTTAAAGAGTTCCATGTTTCTCCTACTCCGTTCACAAAATCCCTCTTCCTGAGTGTCGGATAGGAGGCTCCTTCTCGATTATCGAGGGAGCCGGAATAAAGGTCTTCTCAATATTTACTGTGAAGGAATCGCACAGTATATTATTTATCGTAATAATTTATCTGTTACAATCGTAATATCGTTTGTCTCGCTTTTCTCCGAAGATTAATCTGTAGATAGTTGGGTAAATTCGTATAATCCAGTACTGAATCATAGCACCTTCGTGAAGAGATGCTGGCGTTAGATATCGAGAAAATTATAAAACGAAACAGACTGCGTCTTCACTTTTAAGGTGTTCACTGTCAATACTTGGTGGAATGGCATTATAATAAAAATAATAAAACATTTTAGTACTTATTCCACATACAATTTATTGGATCAGGACCGGTTTTGTTCGTGGCGAGCATTGTCAACTGATAAGAAATGGCCCAGTTAACATGGATCAAACTGGAAATGAAGAAATGGTACAACGTAAGAGATTCGGTGAGTATTTACTTGTTCCATATACATTCTTCATTATCCAGTAAATCCTGATCTAATAAATCTTATGTGGAATAAGTACTAAAAATGTTTTATTAATTTTATTATAATGCCATTCCACCAAGTATTGACAGTGAACATCTGAAAAGTGTTTAAGCATTTATCATGCAGTTTGTTTTTATTATATATAAACTTAATTTATTTCAACATCATCGTGCATATTGCATATCGAGGAAAATACTTATTTCATATTTTCAATTCCTTGACATTTTTCTTTGGTGTCTGTTATTAAAAAATTGTGTTCTTTTTTAAACAGACTGTTGGCTTAATTTTCCGAATACAACGGTCGATTAAAAGATCTACTAGGAAAATATTTTGTTACACTAAAAAATATATTACTTTCTCGATATAAATCATTTATGCTAATCAGAAGGTAGCTTTTATCAGCGAAAGTACGATATTAAATGTATACATTTGTTTGTAAATTATTGACAAAATAAGTAAAGCCAATGAAAGCGTATTAAAAATAATGTGTACTTAGAAAATTGTATTTATAATATGTTAGTAAAATGAGAGGTAGCTAACTTCAAATCACCAGCCAATTAACGTTAAACCGAATATGTATTAAACATCGCTATATTGACAGCGTACTGATTTAATAAGTAAGTAATCAGTATTTAAAAGTCATATTTTCTCAAGAACCTCAACTACTAAATTATTGTGACTTAATACTTTTAATATACTTAAATTGCATGTAATATAAAATGTAAAAATCTTTGATTATTCCACGTATTGTGTTACTAATTGTGACACGTGTTTCGCCTCTTTCAGAGGAATCTTCGGACTTACTACCGCAAATCTTGCTTATGTTATAAAGCAAGTTGATCCTATTATATAAAAATGATAAAATTACAAAATGGAGATTGGAATTTTTCCTTTTTACGGGAAGCAAGGACCGGGGGGGTTTTAAGATCAAAGCAAATCAAACTAACAATTATACTACTAATGAAGTAAGCAATTTCAAAATATGAACTAATGAGATGCAATAAATCAGGAATGTGATATATTTTATATTAAAATGAATTTCCACAACATTACCGAATTGCCGAAACCATGAAATTATTAAATTATATGTATTTCTGTGGCTATCGATTGCAATAAAATGTTAAGTATCACTTAAAACACAACAGGTAGCACTAAAAGTTTAAGGAGAACTTCTACTCTATTCTCTATTGTGTTTTATTCCATCCCCTTTTCCGGTATATTCTATTTTTATTTCTTTGTTTCAGGACGTGCAACCCCGAAAATACAATTTATTAAGCGCTCCAAATGTTATTTATTTTTACTGTGAAGGAATCGCACGATATATCATATTAAAGGATATTTTATTTAACGTAATAATTTATCTGTTACAATCGTAATATCGTTTGTCTCCCCTTTCTTCGAAGATTAATCTGTAAATGGTTGGGTAAATTCGTATAAAACAATATTAAAAAATACATCTGGCTTAGATAGTACAATATGTCTCAACGAAATGGATGATTTTAACTATCTCTTTTTGTATCGTATCTGTTTTCAACATAGAATAATCCGTTCAGTAAAATATATTTAAACAAGAAAGTCAATCTCTCTTTTTAATGATGATAAAATAAAAGATTGAAAATTAAAGAGAGTTTCACAACAGATCGAATGTTGAATTTAAAAAAATGGCTTTTGTAAAAAAAATCAAAAACAATTTGTCAACTATGCGTAATGGATATATTTTAATGTTAATCTAAATAAGGTATTATTTTAAACAAATGATAGACATTGTTTTATACCAGGGATGGCCAGACTTTTTTGCACGCGACCGACTTAAGTTTGAAATTATTGGCGGCGGTCGACCAACATTAAAAGTAGTAATTTAAAGGCTATATTAATCTAATTTTCAACCATTGGTTTGACCCGGGTTTTAGAAAAATATTTTCGTCGATAATCGGCTAACTTCGAGATTTAAGCGTGCTGTTCCTGTCACACGACTAGTTTCGCACGCTTCTTGAGACTAGCACCAGAGATTTGTACAGATCAGATCGGCGATCAACGCTTTGGCCACCCCTGTTTTATACCAATGTAGTACTTCCACATGATTTATGTTGATCTACTGATGATTGATAATTCACCCAATGAGTGAAACCGGTCCTGTTCTTTATAAAATAGCATGTAAAAGTAGTACAGCAAATATAGTGATTTAAAATAATGCTTTTCCACGAAGAAATAACAGTTGACATAATTTTCATATTGGTATGTCTACCAACAAAAGGAATTTCTGTACCTTAGATATTTCTCAAATTTTTCATGAAAAAATATTTCCATTACAGGTGCACTCTATCGTTGAATGCTTTTTTATTATGTGAAAATTGAAAGAAAATATTCACTTCTTAGTTTGTATATTTATCCATCTGTTACCGTCATCCGTAAAAGCTTAAGTTATTGAAGTAATGTTTTTTTCTGATACGTTTTACTTGAAGAAATGTTAAATTTTGATTCAGAAAAACACTTCGTGAGATGGATTTCCTAGATATTTTCAAAACTATGGTGGTGTTCACATTTACAGTCAAATAAATTTAAGATTGATTGTCTTCATGGGATTTTAATCAAATTAATTTCCGCATGGGAACTAAACTACATTAGAAAATTTCTAGTAGTTACATATGTATCGTAAGCTATGCGTCGAGAGAAAATTAAATAATATAAATCTAAATTTCAACTTCGGAAAAATATTAGGTAATCCAATACTAATAAAACATCAATATCCTTTTTATCACCCGTACTCGTGTTAAGCTTTCACATTCTCAAATATGATCCCCATTACAATCGTAAAAGGACGAAAAAATAAAACATCCACAACACGACTACAGACGCGCAATAAAGTGAAGTTTAATGCGCTTCGTATCGGTCAGAATCAGCTCCCCGCTTGCAAGTCGTAAACAATTAACGATCGGGAAATGAGATCGTGGCAGAAAATAGGTTAAATAAGCGATTGCAATTTGTAAGTTAGACAAAGAACTCACAAAGGGGAATTTATAAAATTGAATACGTTGTTTTACTAACACAACTCTCCGTTTATATTATTCTCTTTTCAGACCGACTATGTACGTGGCGTGCTAAAATATAGCATACATGTAAAGCAGGGATTCTTAACCCTGTGCATGCGGGCACAATTGCGCCCGCGGAGTTATTACCGTGCGCCTTCCACAAAGTAAAACTAACTAAAAACCCAAATTTTATTGTTTTTCGAAAAAAAAATCATTCTAATGAAAATGGCGGTTTTTTTTAGCATTTGTAAAGGAAAATTTAAAAATAGGACATGAATGAAACACATGTGTAAAGCTTGCCAGGAAAGAATGATAAAAATAATAAATATGGACGAAGAACCTAAGATTTGATTTTTTCAAAATCCGGCCTGCGCCCGTCACTAATCTCCTCAATCCAAAATGCGCCCGGAGTTGCAATAAGGCTAACCCCTGATGTAAAGGATTGCCAATATTCCTGTAATTTCATTTGCTTAACTACTCGAACTCTGACCTCTGATCACTATTCAAAATAGCGCTATTCGAATTAACTTAGATTTAAAAATTGATAAAATAAAAAATAAATATTTAAATGTTCAATAGACTCGATTTGACTTTAATTTGGATTGACATCGATTCTCAAGTGATAATATTTTTTAAAACGTCACCTCTGAAGAGCAGATATTCGCAAATAGCTTTTACGTAAAGTTGGTAAGAGACTTAAACCATTTTCACATTATTTTTAAAGTATAGTGAGGTTTTATTTTTTTCACAGTGACGTACAAGAATTAAATCTTATTTAAATTCATTTGTGGAGATCAAATAAATGGCACAAAGTTTATCGATATATTTTTTTATGCAACAAGTAAGTGTTTAGAGTTAATCTTTGTGTTAAATACATTATTTACAGGAAAAAATACCTGACCGTTTAATTTGCATCAATATACTAATTGCACTATATTCAAAATTGTACCATTTTTAACAATAACATGTGACACCTAATGTTATACCTATAATAACTTTATGTTTCTTATATGACTGTAAATTAATCAACTGACTCGTTTATTCAGTCGATATATCTAATTTTTCTTCTATTTTTAATTTAATAAGAGATCAATCAAAACGTAACTATATAAATTTATTAAATTATTTATTTTCAAAATGAATCAAAACATGATATTCGCCACGGATGAATGGCTGACTGGATTTAATAATATGTTATATTATGTGTTTAATTATATAGTTAGTCACTATTTCAATTACACAAACAATACCATAACAATGAAAATTACCTACTCAATATTATATACTTATTCAAATAAATAAAAAATTATTGGACACATATGTATGTATCTATATATTAGAAAAGAACCAATCTATCAGACGAATAGATCATGCTGATAGCTTCAAAGTCTGGGGATTAATGTGTTCATTATCAATACATTGTGGAATAGCAGTATATTAGAAAACATTTATTGTACTTAGTCTACAATTAATTTCACACATTCCGATTCTTGATCTTAATAAATTATGTGTGGAATAATTTCTTTTAAACACTAGGGTTAGGGTCTAAAAATTCTTTCAAGCATACACTCGGACTTCTTGAACAGTTCACTCGAGTTTGCGGCAGCCGTTGATATAAATAAATTTTCTCCCCTCAGACATAAGAATCCACCTACCGCACTTCAGTCTCTATTAAATTAGGGAATTTAAAATTTTCGAACTCCGGCAATCTTTTTTTTTGTCGGCGTCATTCAGGATATTTTCACAGCGCCACTCTTTCGAGTGCAACAGTAGCGTGGTTAGTCTGTACAATATCTTTGTTATTAAATGAAAAACCGTTTTATATGTTACCGTATATGCATCCGATTTATTTATCAAGAAATATTTCTGTCTTTAGTTTTATTACCTCCCTGTCGGTAACGTGAGTGCGCCATTGCTTTCAAGCATCTGTCAGAATGATTTTCTTCTCACGGGCTTATTTCCTCCCTTTCCCCATATAAGTTCTCACCATATCTTTTCGATTTCCATTCAATATAACGTTATCTATTTTCAATGAATGGTGTACAGAAATATATGATAATCAATAAATACAAAATAAGACCAACATAAATACATAAACAGTCTTCAGGTTTCATTCAATTTATACAAAACTTTTTCATTTTACAATTGTATTATTTAAATAATTTAAAAAAAATGGTAAGCTTTTCGTAAACTAATGGGTGCCAGCTTATTATCATTGAAAAAAAAATATTTATGCACACAATAAATATTGTCATTGTTTTTAATTAAAATGAATTCGAATGTGTCTTTCACTTTCAACTTTTAATTTCAAGTCTCTTCCAATAATTAAATGATTAAATGCAGTTTATGATTGCTTGCTCCAAAAAAGATATTTTGAGATAATTGTTATACGAAATTCCAATATTTAACACGCCTAAAGCAGGTATCGAAAACAAATACTTTTCGCTATCTCTCGTAATTTGTGAATGCACAATGAGAGATAATAGAATTAAGTTTTGAGGTATTTTTTTTACACCGCACACTCACACTCTCTCCCTCTGCGCATCTTTTGGATCAAGTGTATTGAGTCAATGCATGCAATGCAATAAAAAAATATTTTAAAAATGTTTAGTTGTTTTAGAATTATGCTGAGTTTTGTACGCTTCTTTTTCTTTATATCTAGTGAGCGGCATATTAAACCATCATCGGATACAATAAAATATGGCATAAAATAAATATGTGAAAAGGGTTGGACATTGTTTTCTATTCCCACATAAAAACATAAACGTATTTTATCTGATAGCTGTCATTTATGTTTATAGTACGTTTGTATGATGGCGTAGTACCAAGGAAAGGGAACAAGATTATAAATATACTGACTGTGTGTTTTATTATTTATTGAAAATTAGCATTTACCAACACGGTTCGTAAAAAACCAGTCTAGCAATATTAAATATTGTTTCAAAGTAATAAAAATGCATTTCCAATACGTCAATTTGTAGATTTTTTTAAATATGTGGGGAGCATATCGTCGCTACAGAAGTTATTTATTTATTTATTTATTCATAAAAAAATACATGAATCATGGCATTACAGCTTACGCCAATACGCCATGCATTTGACAAATATATTTACATGTACATACTTGTATACACATAATAAAAATTACAAATTGTTATTATAAGTTAACTAGTATTCGAACCCGGCTTCGCTCGGACCAGTTTGGGGTTATGTTCACCTCGGCGCGTAAATTCAGACGGGCCAAGTTGAAACAACTGGCAACTTAATGACCAACAATGCAAAAGGGAATTACAGACCCACAGACATACATACGCCGTTTCGGTTTTATATATAAGATATTTTGGTGCATATGAAACTACTCGAGTACTCGAGTATTTTGTAAAATGTACTACTCGATACTCGAGTAATTGGAGTCTCTACACACACATTGATAACGAAACAAATTTACCGTCGAAACTTTCGCGAGCAAAATCAATTCGTTTGTTTGAACTTGCAACAACAATGCAAAAGGGAATTACAGACCCACATACATACATACGCCGTTTCGGTTTTACATATAAGATATTAGAAGTTGTTCTACATGATCTGTTTTCTATTCAGTCATTCAATCATGACCAATATTAAATGAATGTTTATTATAACTGTTCGATATTAGGTATATTGTTAATTTATTGATTGAGTAGGCATTTACTTTGTAGAACTCCATTATAATACGGTAAGAAAAATAACAATGTATTATAGTTATACATAAATTTTATATATTTGTAACAAATATATAAAATTTATGTACAACTAAAATACATTGTTATTTCTCTTACCGTATTATATTGTTAATGATATTCGTACTTCATTGGTTGCTAAGAGATCTTCAACATTTTAACTATAGTCTATTTGAAATTAATTATACTTATTGTGTCTAACTTTCCTTGCAAATGGCATATTTGTATTTCCATTTTTATATCTTACCTTTATTATGTATTTCTTATCAGTTTGATTTTGCCCGCGATGAACAAACCCGATCATGTTCCTAATACATTTAACGTGGAAAATGTACAAAAATCCACGTATCTAATTGTCTTATTGACTCTTTGAAACAACGTAACATATTATTCTGTATCTAATGACATACATAACTCAAAACTGGAAAAAATAGAATAACGTGTGTTTCACCCTAAGGGGTCGAAGTGATATTTATCTCCCTGTTAATAACCTCCTAACCAGTGACGGCTGGTGACGGGGTGCTGGGGGGTGCAAAAGGAAGATTCAACTATATTTCCGTACTACGGAAGAGAATTAGTTGGTATTGAGAACATCTGAATTGAAAGTCCATGCTATAGAAGTGTTTTAAAATCCAATGAATAGGAAGGAACTCTTGCAAAAATGGTTGAATCTTCCATTGCAACCCCCAACACCCCGTCACCAGCCGTCACTGCTCCTAACCGAACCTATTAATTATGTTTATTTTTCTATGAATTATTTGCATATTTGTGTTAACATTTTTTTGTCACACCTTTATAATTTTTGCTTAGCTTTTGTATAAATAACGCTCTATTTTTATATTTCTTATCAATTGATAATGCTTGCGTTGAGTGAACCCGGTCTTATCTTAATAAATATAATGTGGAATAGCTCCACACAATGTGTTATATTTTTTTAATAAGTGCCAGTCTACCAAGTATTCTACAAAAGTGACTCAATACGGTTTATATATTAAATACTGACCAAATAAATAAAAGAGTATTTTATTAATATTTGATTCGACGGGAATATTGTTTTATGGTGTGAAAAGAAAAACTCACAACTCATGTTTTATCACAGAGTCTAATTGTAAACGACGGAAGACAGACGCAGCGTGGATTATTTACATTTTTCATAGTTTAGTATTAACAAACGGACTGGCCTTATGCCAGGCGCTTGGCACTCAATCAAAAAGGGTCCATCAGTCGCCGGCTGACGGACTGTTGAAGTTTGCTAGCGTGGAGATTTATTGATATTTGATTTATTGCTTTCTTTGATTTCCTGTTATGAAAAAACAATCCCTGGCCCACTAACAGCTTCTTTGAACCAAAGTTGATAACTCTGTCGGTCCCTGTGGTGATATTGTCGGTCCCTGTGGTCTAGTGGCAAGAGCTTTGTCCTAGCGATCTGGAGACCAGGGTTCAATTCCCGGCAAGGTCAGATTTTTTCAATTGAAAAAAAAAAAAGAGATCTTGGGCTGGGTGTATGTTATTTATCGTTGATTTTGTGCACAACTGATTTATTACTTATCATCGAGTTAATCTCGTATGACTTTCACAATTAAGAATATTTGGCGCATTGGCGTAAGCAGTAATGCCAAATATTTTTTTATTTTAAAAATATTAAAAACTCTAATGCAATTATGTGAGGTTTCTCAATTCAGTGGAACCCCGATCTTACGTTCTTGTATTAACCGTTTTCCCGCGTGGTTCGTTCATTTTGTATAATCCCAGCGAAACACCCATAAGAAAAATGATAAAATTCCCCCTCTAATCGTTCACCGATTTATCGATTTCCTCGATTTATCGTCTTAAAATTATGGTTTCGTCACAAATATTATCCCAATTGACAGTTTTTGTTGAATATTTCTTAGAAGTACATTCGACCCCATCCAATAGATTCGTATAAAATAGCTAAAACTTCAAGTGTGCAATTGTTTAAGATTCATTGTCATAATTTGTAATACATAAATGTTAAAAAATAAAAATATTTTTCTACTTCAAGGATATAGATGAATCTGTGAAAAAAATAAACGAATTTGAGGGGCATTTGTTTTAATCAAAGTGCCAAGCTCCAAAGAAGCAGGGTAGTGTTAAGGACTTTTTTAAAAAATGAATGCTATAAATATAATAAGTTTTTCAAGAGTTAATTTTTTTCTGTTCATATTTAAAACATCCCCGCATTAATCGTTTGGTTTTTACTGTCCCTTGAAAAACGTAGAATCGGGGTTTCACTGTACTAGCAAAATTCTAAAGCACATGGCATCGTCGGAAAAAAGTAGCGTATATATATCGATGGCTTAAAGAGTAATTGTGTTAACTCCACTTTTGTCTGAAAATGACTTAATATGTGTTTTTTAACGACTACACAGCCCTGACGGTAAAATGTAGCGATTACACGCACTTTCCAATCTTAAGTATACGGCCTGAGTGGCAGCGTTTTTTACAGCGTAGCATACAGCACAGTAGACAAACTCTTGCAACACAAATGTAAGTAGCCTCATTGGCTTAAAAAAGGGGTGGCAATTACCTGACACAATGAGGCTGTCTGAATTTGTGTAGCACGTGTTTGTCCACTAATACGCTGTAAAAAAACGCTGCCACTCAGGACGTACACTTAAAATACAACTGAAAAAAACACACTCAATTGCTGGATACCTGTGCCAAAATACAAAAAAAAATAACAGTTTATTTATAGGCATACATTAATATTTACCGGAAAATCATTTTATTGTTTGTTGTGTAGAAGAATATTACAATATACTATTACAAATAATTGCTTGAAAGTATTTATTATTTAAATATATTAAAATAGTTCACCGTCTCACCCTTCTTGGAAATTTGACTTTGAATTCGGTAGTTCAAGTATTAATATATTAAATGTCAACAATATTTTTTGAACGGGAATTTTATTTAAATAAATCTTACCGAAAATTAAAAATGAAACGCCAGTTATTTCACAAAGGAAAATTTTCTGATCGATGAATCGGGAAAGCTCCAAAGAATTTCCTTTGGGATACGAATAATATTTTTTAAAAAAAATGTAATTTCTCACAAATACCGATACTTGGAAAAATATTTTTTTTACATCAAGCGTATGGGAAAATGGCTAGAATATTTATGCCTTTAAGAAAATCTCTTTGATTAAAAAAGTAAACAATAGATGAAAAAAATTTGAAGCATATGATTTCAAAGCCTCGAGGAAAAAAATGCGAAGGTTGCGTAACAATGATTCTACAATACATACGTTTTGGTGACATATGATCGAGTATTTATTATTCATTTAATCTATTTTATTTTTCTGTAAGCTCGATGAATGTTTAAGGAGCACGGAGTTATACAAGCGAGCACCCGACATGCTATGCAATGCCATTCAAATAAAGAAAGTGCTTTAGTTTTAATTCTGTTTATTGAAGTGCTTTTGGATCCACAAAACTTTTTTTTTCTTTCTGGTGCTTCTTCCATTTAAAATTATAGATTTTGTGGGCGTCCGCAAAACCACTCATGAGTAGTTGTGATAGTTGTGAAGTGTTATCGCAATCGCAATCAGATGAACGGTAAAGGAATGCATGCGGGACAAACAATTATTTTGATATAAATCAATTTTACCTGCGTTAATTTAAAAAACTTATGAGCATATACTCACTGGCAATTTTAATATTTTAGATACATTTGAAACGTATTTATTCGTTTTCTAATTATTTCCGCTCTCAATTTGAAATAAGCAGATACGTACTCTGTCAATGAACCCCTTTTCGGTGTTTGGACAGAAAAATGAGGCTTCGCAGTCCGATTTCTTTTACCGGATAGGTGGGAGAGAATTAAGACATTCATGCCTTCGAGCTATTAAAATAAAAAAAACATATGAAACGTTTCTTATTGGAATTTCGAATGTTTTCACTTATTTTATGTTATGCTGAACTATTGTGCCTGTCCCTTCTACCAACCGTATGGATGAGCTAGAGCTGGAGAAAGCTTAGGGGCGACAGAGAATCTTGGAGACACCGTGCCGCGGTCAGATGGTCCGATTAGGGATATGGAAAATATGAGTTGCTACTAACTATGCTACGATTCTTTTTAAGCTTACTTGCTTCGAGATATTACTGGTAAAGTAAAGTAAAGCTGACCACACGGTACACATCGTTCAAGCAATGTCTTCATAGCGTTATGTAAAATTTTAAATGTTCAAGCCGCACACCACTTACAGTTTCTTGGAAAATGATTCCGGACATGAGTCGTTAATTATTAAAATGCAAACCAGACTATTTGTGAGGAAATTTTGCCATAAATTTAGCTATAATGTGTTAATTATGCGGCTGGTTCAACCGGCAGATTTTTACGACGCATATAAACAGGAAAACCGAAGCAAATAATTTTTGCTAATGATTTTAATACACAACATACTGTCCGATTTAAATTACTCTAGATTATTTTTAATTACGAGAAAATAATTGAATTTCATTGCACTGTGAGATTCACAACAGTTTAACGTTCATTATTATTAAACTGTGAGAGAAGATTTAATTAAAGACTCAGTTCTTAATAATGAAAAAAATACAAGAAGTTAACTAACGAAAACATTTTCTTATTATTATTGATCAGGTGGTAAGAAATTCAAATATCGAAGAACGAAGAGCCTTTTTGAAAATATTCTTTCTCTAGAAAATTAACGTTGTGCATAATAACCAGGACCGGTTTCGCTCATGGCGAGCATTATCAATTGATGAAATCAAATCAAATGCTCGCCATGAGCGAAACCGGTCCTGATGAAATAAAAATCATGTGGAAAAAGTACTAAAAATGTTTTATTAATTTTATTATAATGCCTTTCCACCAAGTATTGACAGTGAACACCTTAAAAGTGAGCATAATAACCTATTAATTAATCTCTTTTAAGGTGATCGACATTATAATAAAAATAATAAAACATTTTTATGTGGACTAAAAGTACTAAAAATGTTTTATTATTTTTACTATTAATAAATGTTCATTTAATAGAATATAATAGCTTTAAGTGGTGTGTTTCATGTATGGAGATGAACACGGCTTGTATAAATGTGTGTATTTAACTAAACTTTATACAGTGTCATTTGAATAAATAATGATGAACTTTCTTGTTTTTTTGGCATATAACATAATATTTACAATATTTACAATGTAGTAAATTCAAAAAATACATAGTATTTAAATTTTTTAAGATATTCACATACAAACACACAAACCGAGCTTATGTTCTGTCAGATGATTTAAGCACTGTCAAAAAACATGCCGCCTTTATTATGTGCTGTGCTCCTGCTGAAAACATCTGTATGAAAGAATTTTTCAATATAATAACACTTGTTTGAAGAGAATTTCCCTTTGAAATGTTCAAAGATTTACTAAAGCAAAGAGGAACATGTTTGAAAGGCAATGCATTTTTTTTTATAAACATCACATACTATAATTAACAACTATGTTTTCAAATGATTTTACATAAAATATCGGGTGATAATTAGTCATTTCAGTTATTTTTAATTCGCAATTTCACTGACATAATTAGGTCACCATTTTTGTTGGGCTCTTTTCTACTCGATTCACATGTTGAAAAATAAATCTAAGAATTTCCGCATCAAAAGATTAGAAGGTTTGAATGTCTAAAATAATACGACGAAACTCGAAAACTGCCATTTCGTGACGACTTCAATAATTGTCGATGGTATTATGAATATCCTGTCCTGCCATTGGTTTACCCTCAACGCGTTATTCCAAAAACAACCAGTAGAATAACCTAAGCACATTCATTTTTAATTATTCTGGGCTTTTTAAGAAGCAAAAAATAAGAGTAGATATTTGTATTATGCTTGGAAAGATGTATATGATAATTATAGTATATTGTCCACTGTTAGGTAATTCATTGCAATGTCTCAATTGACTATGGCTTAAGAAGTATTAAGATTATTCTAATTCTGAAAACAAGAAAGTTGACGCATCTTCATTTTAAATAAGAATAAAATATGTATAAGTATGTTGATAGTCAAAATAGTTTTCAAAGAAATACTAAGATAAATTAGTTATTTGGCCATAAAGACAATTTTCTGACTACGGAAATTTATTCCAAACATTGTCCATTATACCCCTGAAAGATTTTCAACTTTGTGCTCTCAGAAATGGTATTCTTTGGGGATATTTAATAAACTATCGCTTCCTCGAGTTTCCAGCGCGCTGAATAAAGAAGAACTTTGCCAATTAAAACTGCAGTGAAAGCCGGAAGAAAGAGCCGCCAAAGGTATACTAAGTACACCTATTCTATATGCACTTTGGTGTACAACAGTAGTATTTAACCAGTGAAGAGTGAAACGCTTCAATATTTTTTACTAGTGATTCAATATTTTCAAAGATTTTACTGTAATGTATGATAATGTTATACTTCCTTTTCAGTTGCACGGGAAAAGATTTTAATACACAAATATTCACTTTCGTACATTCATTAAATTCATTTATCAAAAGATGTATACATATGAAACAGTTTGGATTTTCATGATATTTGCATTACAAGCATGCAATTTATATTTGCAATTAAATACATTAATTCAATCGCATTAATACAAGTCTATTCATAACTCTATCATTCTATTTTCTGCATATACAAAGAAATCCTAGGATGTCTAAATTATTATCAGGTAAAAAAAGCATTATAAATATAGTTTCATCGTTCAATTCAAGCAGCATATAATTTGTTGAACTATGCCCGCTCCCATTGATAATTTGCTCTGCTTGCAATATCTAATGGAACTTGATTTAACATTTTTTTTTGTACGAGAGTTGCTTGTTACCTAATTGGTTAACTTCGGAAAGAAAAGTCACTCTCGATTCGCTTCAATTTTACTATCTGATGGGAATTGGAGAGAGAGACATTATAGACATCCATATGTTCGAACATAAATTAATCAACCGATTGATAAAAGCATTTATGAAACTGTGAGTGTTTAAATGTGGGATACGAAGCTGTAGGCTCTACAACCAAAACACTACCACGTTAGTTCGACTTTAAAAAAATATATTATAACCGTTCGACTGTTTAGGTTAGAGGACCATATGCTCGACTTAAAGGGCTGGTTTAGATGTAAAATTTCCATGTACATTAGAAAGAATTGATGAGATGGATCATATATAATTGACATTGATTGAATGCAGAGTTATAGCGTGAACAACAAATCAATTATTTATGAAAGTGCCTATTAACAGAGTTAAATGCTACAGCTCGGAGTATCTCCTTATACTATTGACCGAAAGCTGTAATTTTTGTAAAAAAGTATATCAATATAAATGTGAAATGTTTACGATCACTTATATCTATGGAGCTGGTTTCAAATCCTCGGAATAAAGCGATTTTGTGCTGCAGTAACATTATATTGTAAAGCTATTGTAGAGAGACCGACTTCAATTACCGCTCTAACCTTCACCAAAAAGCTATACGACAGTTCCAAGGAAGCCAACCTGACCACAAGGAGCTTTATTGATTATTTATATTAGTACATAGAAGCTTTGTAGAAATTAATCCTTTAATTCAAACATAGATCTATATTTATGGAACGCCATTAGTGGTCTTTTTAAAAATTCCAAATAGATAATATAAAAAGGCGCCCATGCATATGAACAGCGGTTTTGTTACCGTATTCGGAACTGGAAATTTTTATAAATAGTTTTTTAGTCATTAAAAAAAAAAACAATTTATGTTATTGTATGCATTGGTACTGGATTCAACCAAAATTTTTAAAATAATAGTTTCTTATCTTAGCTTTTTATGTGTGCTATAAATGGGTTGATTTAATTGCTTTTTGATTATCTAATATGTTTTTATAATAAGGATCAACTTTACTTTTGTCCTCTACTTTATTTATATAAAAATATTATATATGTTGTACATATACACATAACTGGAAATGATTATGTATAATAATATAAAATACATAATAAAATGTTGAGTACCACTGAATTTGTTTTACTGAAATATATATCTAAAGAAAATAAACAGTTAGTGAAGGAGTAGAAGATAAATAAAAATTAACAAAAAAAAAATTATAAAATAAAAAAAAATGTTGAGAATCTCTGAACAGGACTCACACAATTTTCAATTTCCATGAAAGTGAAATAATAATAGTAAAAATATGTAATATAATTGAACGAACAATAAAATGGGTGTAAAATAAGTCAACAAAATAAAATGTTGAGAACTACTGATTTTATTATTTTTTACTAAATATATATACACTGTAAAACAACAATAAATCAATAATAATAATAACTTTGCAAAATAACCAAAATTTAAAACAATAATCAAATTTGAAAAAAACCTAAAATTAACTCACTCCCAGGATGTGTTTTTTGAGATTTCAACTCACTAATCAAAGGGTTAATGATGAAAAAAAACCCAAAAAGTTAACTAACGAAAACATTTTCTTATTATTATTGATCAGGTGGTAAGAAATTCAAATATCGAAGAACGAAGAGCCTTTTTGAAAATATTCTTTCTCTAGAAAATTAACGTTGTGCATAATAACCAGGACCGGTTTCGCTCATGGCGAGCATTATCAATTGATGAAATCAAATCAAATGCTCGCCATGAGCGAAACCGGTCCTGATGAAATAAAAATCATGTGGAAAAAGTACTAAAAATGTTTTATTAATTTTATTATAATGCCTTTCCACCAAGTATTGACAGTGAACACCTTAAAAGTGAGCATAATAACCTATTAATTAATCTCTTTTAAGGTGATCGACATTATAATAAAAATAATAAAACATTTTTATGTGGACTAAAAGTACTAAAAATGTTTTATTATTTTTACTATTAATAAATGTTCATTTAATAGAATATAATAGCTTTAAGTGGTGTGTTTAATGTATGGAGATGAACACGGCTTGTATAAATGTGTGTATTTAACTAAACTTTATACAGTGTCATTTTGAATAAATAATGATGAACTTTCTTGTTTTTTGTTGGCATATAACATAATATTTACAATATTTACAATGTAGTAAATTCAAAAAATACATAGTTTTAAATTTTTTAAGATATTCACATACAAACACACAAACCGAGCTTATGTTCTGTCAGATGATTTAAGCACTGTCAAAAAACATGCCGCCTTTATTATGTGCTGTGCTCCTGCTGAAAACATCTGTATGAAAGAATTTTTCAATATAATAACACTTGTTTGAAGAGAACTTCCCTTTGAAATGTTCAAAGATTTACTAAAGCAAAGAGGAACATGTTTGAAAGGCAATGCATTTTTTTTTATAAACATCACATACTATAATTAACAACTATGTTTTCAAATGATAAATTTCAGATGATTTTACATAAAATATCGGGTGATAATTAGTCATTTCAGTTATTTTTAATTCGCAATTTCACTGACATAATTAGGTCACCATTTTTGTTGGGCTCTTTTCTACTCGATTCACATGTTGAAAAATAAATCTAAGAATTTCCGCATCAAAAGATTAGAAGGTTTGAATGTCTAAAATAATACGACGAAACTCGAAAACTGCCATTTCGTGACGACTTCAATAATTGTCGATGGTATTATGAATATCCTGTCCTGCCATTGGTTTTACCCTCAACGCGTTATTCCAAAAACAACCAGTAGAATAACCTAAGCACATTCATTTTTAATTATTCTGGGCTTTTTAAGAAGCAAAAAATAAGAGTAGATATTTGTATTATGCTTGGAAAGATGTATATGATAATTATAGTATATTGTCCACTGTTAGGTAATTCATTGCAATGTCTCAATTGACTATGGCTTAAGAAGTATTAAGATTATTCTAATTCTGAAAACAAGAAAGTTGACGCATCTTCATTTTAAATAAGAATAAAATATGTATAAGTATGTTGATAGTCAAAATAGTTTTCAAAGAAATACTAAGATAAATTAGTTATTTGGCCATAAAGACAATTTTCTGACATCGTAAATTTATTCCAAACATTGTCCATTATACCCCTGAAAGATTTTCAACTTTGTGCTCTCAGAAATGGTATTCTTTGGGGATATTTAATAAACTATCGCTTCCTCGAGTTTCCAGCGCGCTGAATAAAGAAGAACTTTGCCAATTAAAACTGCAGTGAAAGCCGGAAGAAAGAGCCGCCAAAGGTAAACTAAGTACACCTATTCTATATGCACTTTGGTGTACAACAGTAGTATTTAACCAGTGAAGAGTGAAACGCTTCAATATTTTTTACTAGTGATTCAATATTTTCAAAGATTTTACTGTAATGTATGATAATGTTATACTTCCTTTTCAGTTGCACGGGAAAAGATTTTAATACACGAATATTCACTTTCGTACATTCATTAAATTCATTTATCAAAAGATGTATACATATGAAACAGTTTGGATTTTCATGATATTTGCATTACAAGCATGCAATTTATATTTGCAATTAAATACATTAATTCAATCGCATTAATACAAGTCTATTCATAACTCTATCATTCTATTTTCTGCATATACAAAGAAATCCTAGGATGTCTAAATTATTATCAGGTAAAAAAAGCATTATAAATATAGTTTCATCGTTCAATTCAAGCAGCATATAATTTGTTGAACTATGCCCGCTCCCATTGATAATTTGCTCTGCTTGAAATATCTAATGGAACTTGTTTTAACATTTTTTTTTGTACGAGAGTTGCTTGTTACCTAATTGGTTAACTTCGGAAAGAAAAGTCACTCTCGATTCGCTTCAATTTTACTATCTGATGGGAATTGGAGAGAGAGACATTATAGACATCCATATGTTCGAACATAAATCAATCAACCGATTGAAAAAAGCATTTATGAAACTGTGAGTGTTTAAATGTGGGATACGAAGCTGTAGGCTCTACAACCAAAACACTATACCACGTTAGTTCGACTTTAAAAAAAAATATTATAACCGTTCGACTGTTTAGGTTAGAGGACCATATGCTCGACTTAAAGGGCTGGTTTAGATGTAAAATTTCCATGTACATTAGAAAGAATTGATGAGATGGATCATATATAATTGACATTGATTGAATGCAGAGTTATAGCGTGAACAACAAATCAATTATTTATGAAAGTGCCTATTAACAGAGTTAAATGCTACAGCTCGGAGTATCTCCTTATACTATTGACCGAAAGCTGTAATTTTTGTAAAAAAGTATATCAATATAAATGTGAAATGTTTACGATCACTTATATCTATGGAGCTGGTTTCAAATCCTCGGAATAAAGCGGTTTTGTGCTGCAGTAACATTATATTGTAAAGCTATTGTAGAGAGACCGACTTCAATTACCGCTCTAACCTTCACCAAAAAGCTATACGACAGTTCCAAGGAAGCCAACCTGACCACAAGGAGCTTTATTGATTATTTATATTAGTACATAGAAGCTTTGTAGAAATTAATCCTTTAATTCAAACATAGATCTATATTTATGGAACGCCATTAGTGGTCTTTTAAAAATTCCAAATAGATAATATAAAAAGGCGCCCATGCATATGAACAGCGGTTTTGTTACCGTATTCGGAACTGGAAATTTTTATAAATAGTTTTTTGAATAATTACTGTATGAATAAATATAATTATGTATCATATATGCAAAAGCGGATCGTGAAGCTGCATGAGTAATAAAATACTGTTTTTTTTTGTTTATATATTTCAATAATATTTGTACCTACGTTATAATTTTGAATATTTCTATGATAGGAGCCAACGTTTTTAATGGCATATTTTTTTGAACAAATATTTAAATCTAAATTATTTTTTTACTTTTCCTAAATATCCACGTATGTGGTTCAAGTTTCAACGACATTTGGCTGTAGAGATCACGAGCTCGATTCCCAGTATGGGAAGTTTATAAATTTAATTTTACAATTTAATTTTGATTTATGTGCAAATGCATAGATCTCTGTAATGCTTAGAATTTCTTCCTAACTATCCGATCCTAAATACAGGGGCATAACGATTAGCTAGCCACAAACCCTGTATGACATGGTTATATCCTCATATCTTTAATCTCTTCAAAAATAAGAATTTTAGTGAGTTAAAAAAAGCTACATTTGGAATCCATATGCTCCACATCGGGAGTAGACAAAAAAAATATGGTTAATATTTTTTCTTTAAATTTAATAATACATATTGCCAAAATTAGTTAACGTCATTCACGTGGTAATACTATGGTTACGAAACTGAGAAACTTGTAGTGGATAATAATAGTTTTATTTAATTACAGTAGATAATAATATACAATTTTTGCATGACAGTAAAATTTACCTCAAAAATAAAGTGACAGCTGTAGCTTGAAAATATTTCGAATTTAGAACAAGTAAACAAATGAATGCATAATGTTGTCATACTGAGATAAGCCTTACTAAAATTTCATAAAATAATATTTAAAATTATAATGTCTAAATTATAATGTAAGCGTTACTGAAAAAGGAATAACTACTTACGAATAGTACGAATAGAGACCACTCAAATGTTTCCATTTATAAATATATACAGAATAGATTACCGTGGATTAAAATATTACGCTGAAATTAATTTCGAATTTTGAATAATGGATTAACCAACAATTTTGATATGAAACTTACTGGCAAAAAGATATATTTTAAAATAAACTTAGTTTATAAAATAATATATTTTAAAAATAATTACACATTTATTTCACTTATTCTATATTCGATTTATTTGTATAAAGACCGGTTTCGCTTATCGTGAGCATAATCAACTGATGACGAACTCATTTTATTATGCTGGCGATGAGCGAAACCAGTCCTGATCATGATAAATCTTATGTGATATAAATACAAAAAAAATCTTTTCAATATAATGTTATTCCACCAAGTATTGATAGTGAAAACCTGAAAAGATAATTATTTATACTGTCGTTTTTATAATGTACATTTTCAGATGTTCTCATAAAATATTGACAATATACGATTGTTTGTGGGATGCCAAAAAGATATAATAAAAAACTATTTTCGAATAAGAGATACATACATTCGAAACGATATTATTACAATGTAGAAATTTATGAGTATATTGAATAGAATGACATTTCTTATGCTACAAAACCAGGGTTGTGGAGTTGGATTCGTGGAGTGTTTTTGGACGGAGTTGGAGTCGTCGCGGTGTTTTAGTCGGAATCGGAATCGTGAAAAACTTTTGAAACGTTTGAACTTTTTATTTATGCATTTGAAATGTAAAATATGGCTATTGGCTGGATTGGTTAGTGGATATTTAATTTAATACACATATCTACATATATAGGAAAGGTTGAAAAAAAACGTGACAAAATTAAACTGTTTTTGGTCGGAGTCGGAATCGTGTTTTTTTTCGACGACTCCACAGCCCTTTTCGAATTTCAAATTTACAACAAACGAACTCAAAAGTGCAATAAGAATAATAAAAGAGGACTACTGAAGCAATATTAGAGTGCACTTTTGATGAAAAATCCGGTTAAATTAGACAAGTTTTTTGTAGAAGTCAGACAGTTGCAACTAGGGACTTCAATTACTCGAGTATCGAGTAGTAAATTTTTTAAATACTCCTTTTTAATACTTCAGATGTACCCAAACATATTGTAATAATTCAAATTTGTGTCTATAAATAGATGATACATAAATTAATTAGCTTATTTTATTAAATTATTACATTTATTTCAATTAATGAAACATTGAGAATTAAACATCTCAAATTTTAATTTGGTTCGAAGATTTGTTTTTTTATTCCAGCAGTACAAAAAACTCTCTCTGTTGCTGTGGTTTAAAAGTTAACAATCAATTAATTTGTGCTATATAGTCTTTCTGTCCGCTGCTTATAACAAAATAGAATTTGGAATTCAATCTTCATTTATATATTTCGAGTATCGAGTACCTGAAAAATGGACTTGTATACTCGAGTATCGAGTACTCGATTCTCGAATTGGAGTCTCTAGTTGCAACTAATGTACACATTTAATACTCGGCTACTTTTATTTGAGTTAGTCGGAGGGCAATCATAGTGTTGAGCTTTTGTGTAACATTTAAAGAGGCTTTGGAAGTAATGGTTCATTCATTTGAACTCACGTAGCAGTCATATGTATGCATGACATATAAAATTTGCACAGCTTTTTAATTCACATTACAAACCTCCGCTTTTTTTGAGTTTATATATTTAAACTATTATATTTGTTTCGAATGTAACATCATTTGTTTTGGGATGCATAAAGGATTTGTATTAACGAACGAAACCATTATTTATTTCTCACTTTTAACAACATATTTTGTACCAAAACTGATTTTTCAAGCTCAGAATTACGCATAATCTTATATATAAAACCGAAACGGCGTATGTATGTAGTTGGGTCTATAATTCCCTTTTGCATTGTTGGTCATTAAGTTGCCATAAAAACGAATATGAAAGAAAATATGTTTAAATTTTTATCGGCGACGACATTTAGTCCAAATGTAATAAATTAGTCTTCTACTGAACTTTTCCCGGCTATTATTAATATTATAATGTTTATTATTTACGTGAAGGTATTATTTGACATTTCTTTGACAGAAAATTAGATTTTTTCTTTGAATTTGGACATTTTAATGGGCGAGAATTGTCATCAAATTAAATAAAGTTTGTGATTTTATTTTAACTCTATTTTGGATGTTAGATTTTGTGATATAATTATGTCGAATGATATAACATTAAATAATTATTGGTTGCTTAGTGCGAGCGACGCCGGGTAGCAATACTAGTTTGATATAAGTAATACAAGTTGGTTCTCCCACTTCCCTTCCGTAATGTGTGTGCAGCCATTTTTCACAGCCGCCTTCCATAACGCTATACGGTCAAGAAAAGAAACGAATTTACTCCTCACTTACTTGGCCTAAGACAGAGCTGCACGGGACTGATCTTTTAACCATGCACTAAGGTGCTTAAAGATAAGAAAAATAGAAAGGGGGGAAAAAAATGTGACTTGCTCAGCCACTATGTATCTGTAGACTGAGAATCCGTGGAGTTTAATCTTCTTCGCGTTGAATCTGTAGAGGAATCAAGAGTATTCCGTTCCCCATAAGATGTTGCAAATTTATCGAACGTGTTATTATTTTTATTATTGTCTATTTGATATTAATTATATTTATTTTTATTTGCATATTTGTATACCAATTGTTTGTTATACATTTATTAGTCTTGTTTAACTTTTGAATAAATGTCGATGTATTTTTGTATTTCTTATCAATTGATAATACTTGGTATTGACAATGAACACCTTCAATTTGAAAACAATATTGTTTTTCGAAATATAAAATAACATATATTTTACATATGTGCTTAGTAATATTTATGAAAGGATTTTTTTTTATTTGCGGTAAGTATTACAAGTTCATAACATAAGTGGTTATTTTTTGGTCAGGGGTCTTGACCTCACGAGCGAGTATGTAAACCTCCGACTGCGGAATGAAAATAGCTCGTGTAAACAATGAGAACAAAGCGAGAATTCTATGCCACAATTTCATTTCGTGTCACTGAATTGTATGAGAGCTTTCTTTTTTCCTTCAATCTTTTCTTAAAATACATTTTATGCCCCCGTAAGTCGGTCTTTATTTGAAAAATACATCGATATTCACGTTACGTAAGTGAAAAGTTATATTTCATTTTTTTAACCACATCCGCGTCGAATATTGCACATATGGACTTCAGGATAAAATAATTCAGTACTCTCAATAAATTGTATGGTGGAACTCTTCTAGATTTTAACAAAAACAATCTTTTAGTTTTTTTAACTTTACAAAATGCTCAATAAACTAAAAATTATGGTTATCGTGATGAGACCAGGTACAAAATAAAGGGTCTTTTTATAAGGACGCTTAGTTTTGAAATGTAAATAAAACAAGTTGTTTGTGAGTTTTCGACTAAATTTTAATTTCATTTGTAAGTATATTTTACGGCATTAAATATGGAGTATAGCATCAAATGTCTGCCAATATCCATTCATTATAAAATGGGCCATGTCGCTAAAGTTGACTTTTTTGACAAATTTGGGTAAACTTCCAACTGCTCCAGAACCCAATCAGGCTTTGTCTGTGGTCGTTTACCTGAAGTTCCTTGGTAAGTTGAATTTTATACGGGTGCAGACATAAGGCCCGATTCAAAATTCGCCAAGTTGAAGTCGCAGAAAAGCCAAGTTCTTGTGAACAACGAGAAATAAGCTGCCTTGGGTTTTCTTGTACACTTTCACACACAGCAGCAATGTTTTCACCAGATATTGTATTTTGATGACGTACAGGTAGGTGTTGGCCGATTATTTACCAAACTGGTTGACTCAAATTTGGCCACTAAACAATGAATAATCTACTCAGCAGGACAAAGTAACATATTTTGAGCGTCCCTATTGAAATACCCTTTATAATACAATGTCAGGCAAGACTCGACATATAAATTGCGTGTTACCTATACGATGTCGAACTACACTCGATATATTATTTCAAGGAGTTAAAGTTTTATTCATTGCCACTATTTGAAAGTATTGCCAAAAGAATGTGCCAATCTTTTAAGATAATTCTTTAAATTTAAATATTTAAAATTATCCTTCACATTGGTAAAATTCAATTTATCTCCATCAATATAATAAATGTTTTCGAAACCTTAATATACAGCGTAGTATGGTTTCACGTAAAACTAAATTAGTATGCAGCTCTTTTTCTCAGGGATTTTTTCCCAAATCTAAGATTTAGCCACTTTCCAATAAAAAAATCATAAGACACGTCTTCACTGGACAATAGACAGAAGAAGAATACATAATTTTTAACACTTTTTCTGGGATTATATAATTTATATTTTGTAGCACATAATCTTGACATATTCCATTTGATACTTTTATTAATTTATTGTTTCAAATTTATTTAAAGCAAAAATTACGTACAGTCAATTCGGGTAACTTTGGACACTTTTCAGGTGTTTTTTTGTGATATTTTTACTTTCAGATATGGTAAGTTGCATTTTTTAGACTATTATGTGTTCTTACCACTTCCCTTATGTAACTTAAAATAATTTAAAACTGCTTTTACCGGCGGTCCAATGTTAAATTTATAATTGAGTAACATTGGACACCACCACTTTCGATGAGCGAATTTTATCTGAATCATCCAGCTTGGTGACATTAAATTAATTTTTTATAAAGAAGGATAGTCTGTTAATGGAAAATATTTTAAAAAATTACAACTTTTTGCCCATTCCTTATCCATAACACCTGGCTTAAGCGAAGCCACTTGTTTCGAAAAAATAAAAAAGTCGTATATTTTCATAGTTTTTTTGGTTATTTCACCAACTATCAAAAAATAAAAATAATTTGAGAGGTGAATGTGGCTCTTCTTGTTGACTGCGTATAAGACAAAATATCGATTTGTTATATTCATCAATCGCAAGAATGATCACGATTACTAGTCAGCAGAAAAATAAATAAACGGTAATTACTCAAGTTTTGCCCAATGTTATATTGAACTCCAAAGTTACCCGAATTGACTGTACGGCAACAACTGTTGTATAATTTTGTTAACAGATACTCAAATATCGTAATTTGTAGTAAAATTTTAAATCTTTACCTTACATATTTATTTAAATGGATCACAATAAAATAAAGGGCACATACCTTGCTAGACTTGATGAATGTGAAGCCTGGAAATTTCTTATGGTTATCGTTAATTGAATTCTGAATTTAAATATCGTCACTGCGTAGTAATATAATAAAGCCTTCTTTCAAAAAATTGTTTCTCGAAATACAATAATGAAGTAAGACTATTAAATCATTTTCTTTTAAATTATTTAATGGGAAAATGTTTGACAAAAAAGTTTTCCGTTTGACTTTATAAGTAAGGGGTTCAAACTTGAGGGTAAAAGAGTCTTGTATTAGTAACATCTTCAATTTTAGTAGAATACAATCCTTGCGTTATATGTATGACGATGATGTGAATAAACAGTGTTTGCTGTAAACAGTTCTACTCTTAGATCTGAACAATACCGTCAGAATCTATGATGTCAAAAACGAGAATTAAAGAAAATCATTAATTAAAAAGGATATGGATTGGTGATCAGCATCAAGCACCAGTTCCTCGGCCTGGTATCCTGAGTCAGATACTGCATGGCCACGTCAACGAAGCCAGGATACGGAAGCACTTTCCCCGTCGAGCTGCTTCCGCTGCTCGTCGCAGTGCTTCCCGTACCCCTGGATCCGCATTCGGATCCCGAGCCCCTGTCGGTCTCGGAACCGTGCTCCGATTCCGAACCGGACCGCTCCCTGTATCCGTAGTATGACATGATGCCCTGGTAACTTTGGCACTATTTAATAAACATTTATTTTAGTTTTAGCACTGTGTTATTTGGTTTTGATATTATTGTTAGAAATTTAAACATTTTGGCCAAACGGCTCGAGTACCGCAATCACTAAGAACAATTATATTAATATATTAAATTCATATTATTTTTTAGATATACGTAAGTTTTTATGCATTTTTAGGCGGCTGATGTGGAAACTATTTTAATATTATAATATTATTCTTTTTAACCATGCTATGCAATGTTTTATCTATGACGAATAAGATGCCATTAAAAATACATATGTATGAATAGGATAAAAAATAAAATTGAAAAAAAAACACGTTGCAAATAAGAATTATACATATACCAAAATTGCAAAATTGCAAAGCACATTTTCCCCGACTGAAAATTGGTTAACGCCACAATGTGGTGTTATTCCATTCAAAAATTATCAAGATATTTCCATTATAAATAAATGATAGTGATAGTTTAAAATAGTGACCATTCAGGATTGCATTTTAAACATAACAATTTAATTGGATTTTATATAATAGTTTCTTATTTAAATTTGATTCAAAATTTTTAATTAATCATAATATAAAAATCCACACCATAATAACTACAAACTCAAATTTTGATGTGTGCTTTAGACGAACTTATCTTGTTCACCAAAATATAAACGCGATGTTTTCGAGATGAAAATAAACTGTCAAAGTTTTAATTAATTTATTTAAAATATATTATTATTTCGTACACTGATTACGACACGTCCACCCCAGCATCTGAAAAGAAGAAAAAAACAAAGTATTAATTTAATATTATAATTTCTTTACATTTATATAATGATGAGTCTTATGAAAATAGTACAGCGTGATCACCTGGTGAATTGACCCATTGCAGGTTTTCTTCTCAACGATTTTATTAAAGCGATCATATGAATAAATGTGTTTGTGGTCCCTTAATTAAATGACAATAAACTTTAAGGTGCAATGATTTTTTGAGTAAAAATATCGATAACTTGTAACGAACCTCAGTTAAGGTATATTTTCAATATGTATTCAAAGTGATTGACAGTAAAGTTTCTCATTCAATAAAAATAATAAAACAAGTATTGACAGTGAGCACTGAGCACCTTTTAAGTTTCTCATTCAAATCAATCATTATTTTCTACATACTTGACGATTTATTGATTGGATTGGCGTTTACTTGCTAGAACTCCATTATAACACGTTAAAAAAATAGCAACAAGTTGATTTTCCCACCAATATCTATGGCATGTATTTAATGGGTCAGTAACTAATTCAAGTTTTGGTCAGTTAAAAATCAAAATGGTCAGTTAATATTATAAACGGTCAGTTGTCATTGTATCAATGTGAATGTGGTCAGTAATATATTTTAATGGTTAGTTATTTATTAAAAACGGTTAGTATTTACTTTAAATGGTCAGTTATTTAAAAAAAATGATAAGTTTTAGTTTGACAGCTTGTGAATTTTATCAAATATGGTCGTAATAGGCAAATTATGACATGCTCTTTTTATTTTAACTGACCATTTATCATTTTAACTGACCATTTATTATTTTTAACTGACCGTTTTAGGTATTTATAACTGACCATTTATCGAATTAGATACTGACCAAATAATTAGTAGTCAATAATATCTATTGTGTATTTTTTCATGGCTGCTTTTCAAAGCGTTATCGTTTTTCAATATAGTTTAGTAGAAATAAAATACATTGCTATTTTTTCACCGTGATACATTTTTATCATAAAATAAAACAAAAGTATTGCTCGTATAAAAAAATAATCCTGAGCATTTTAGAATACTCACAGTTAGAATTTCAATCATATTCGAATTCTTTCCTCACTGTTAAAAACACTTAGCAACATGCAGCAGAACCTTTTTATTTACTTAACATATAATAAAACTCCACAAGTATTATAAATATTATAATTTGCACTCTCGTCACGTTGTCACTCATTTACGGGGAGGGGGCTTTGTGAAAATCCAAGTATTATTTGCATGTTGAGTTGGATTTCGTGAAAAAATAACGGGAAACTGGATTCGCGAAAATCGATGCGCAAAAAATGGCGCGCGTGCCCCGATTAACAAGCTCTGCATCCTTGCTCCAAAAATCGACTAGCGGTTGATTTACCTACTGCTAATACAGATCCGCATCGATAGTATTTTTTGCCTCATTTACAAAAAAGTTTATATTTAAAGCTTAACTCTAAATTATTCACAATTTTCTGTTAAACCGCCGAGTGATCAATGCCTTTTTTGTGCCAAATTATGCGATCAATTTTCGAGTGCCCAATAAAAAACTGGTCATTAATTCATTGTTGAAATTGTGCTTTTGCTGTTGGTATCGGCTTAAGTTCAAAAATAAATATTAATAAGTAATAAAACATTGTATTTACTGATACCGCCTGATATTGTAGGTCATCAGGACTCTCTCAAACGATCTTATTTCACTAAAATTTTGTAACCGACTTCTTCTAGAAACGACGTCTCTCGACCATTGGGTACGTGCTCGGTGGAACTGATTGAAACAAAATATTGGCAGGTGACAGAATTTAATTTTGGAGACACAGTGTTCATATGTTCCAAACGTTAGCAAATTTGGTCAAAAGATGTAACTTTTTCGATCTTGATCGAATCTTGTTCAAGTACAACCGCCAAAGATATATGTCGGATTCAATGCTTTTGATATATGCCAGATGAGACGAGATGGAATCAAATTTCATTTTGTTTGAATTTTGATTTTTTCGTTAAATCAACACATTCGCTTAGTCATCCAGATTGCAAAAGCATCAATTATTTCATATATAATATATAAGTGATACAAACTATTTACTACGCGTCAGTTAAAGTTCAATTGTGCACTTGAAATGCCTGAATATGCTGAAAGTCGAAACACAGGTCGCTAACCACAAAAATTATATAAAAGTTCAAAATTCAAACGAATTACATTTGAGCTTATGATTAATATTGTAATATGGGTATTCGGCATTTTTAGCACCATGATACTTGATTTGCAACGACTATACGTGATACTTGTCGGGCCCTGTGGTCTAGTGGTAAGAGCTTTTTCCTAGCGATCAGGGGGCCCGGTTCAATTCCCGGCAAGGTCAGATTTTTTTAATTGAAAAAAGAGAACTTGGGCTGGGTGTATGTAATTTATCGTTGATTTGTACACGACTAATTCATTATTTATCATCTAGTTAATCTCGTATGACTTTCACAATTAAGAATATTTGGCGCATTGGTGTAAGCTGTAATGCCAAATATATTTTTTTTATTTAAAAAAAATTTATAATTCAGACAAAATATAAGAAATGAAAAATATTTCAACAATTCAATTGTTATTAAGGAATCCAGCACTGTCTTATGGCCACCTTTTTTTCTTTGAATGTACTCAAGTCTACGCTAAAATCTCGCACTTATCTGATGCTTTGCATGCCACATTTCAAGTTCGCATCCGGTACTGTGCCCGCTCCAGTATCCAGCGTAAAAATGCGGTGTCGATAAAATTTCCATTAAAAATTCATCCCGTCCATTTGTGGAACATTAAAATTCTGTTTAGATAGCCGAGGTGGCCTGCTCTGACCGAAATAGTTCACCGCCATTAAATTTTAAAAATTATATTTTCATAATTTTACCGCGCACGAAACAACTCATGGGTAAACAACACTCTACGCCTGTGGAATTAATATTGAAAGTGACCATGCTTTTAACGGCGTGAGGGTGATTTGCAGTCATCGTATCAATAGCACGATTTTGCGACGATGAGAGCGTGCTGTACTAAACCACGTTATGTATAAAAGTATTTTTCTTTTGTTTTTATACAAAACGTCATTATTAAATTCTCATTTCAATAATTTATTCCAATCACTATAAAGGTGTTCACTGTCAATACTTGGTGGAATGGCATTATAATAAAACATTTTTAGTATTGATTGATCATGAGTTGATAATGCTCGATTTGAGTGAAGCCGGTCCTGATCTCATAAATTTAATGTGGAATAAGTACTAAATTTTTTTTGTAATTCATACTAAGTTTAGGATTTCAACTGAAAATTTGTTATTGGTGGGATCAATATCAAATTTTCGTCGGTTTAATTTTGTCGCTAATGCCTGAAGATGTCTAAAAACGAAGCCGGCCATTAGGGACAAATTCATGAAAAAGTACAAAATTCAAACGATTCAAATTTATAGTAAGCATACACCTAAGCAAGATTTATGAAAGATAGTATAACCTAATTAAAAATGGAACCGTGATATACAGGGGAATCTCTCGCGCTATACGAAACTATATGATAGATATGAATGAAAAAGTGGGGATTGTTATCAATACTTGTTTAAATTGTTGTGATTTTAACATGTTCAGGCTTTGATAATATATTTTCTTTTCAGTTTGAAAGTATAATAATATAAACATATTAAAGCGTTTCTTATCAAAAAATATTTATTTTGTGCTAATTACACATATCATGTACAGATGATAAGAACGATCAGGTTAAATTGAATGCTTTTAATCGACTTTAATTTAAAAATCTTTGATTAATAAGTTTTTAATCATCAAGTTTTAAGTAGTCATTTGGTCACCACGCCTTTGATTCCGGGTCACGTAGCAAAATCTGCAGCAAGTTTTTTTTCGCAAATATTTACCAGACGCCGTTTGTATGTGTTATCAAACACAGCGAATCTACGAGGACTCAATAATGAAATGGCAAAAAAGTGTACGACAGAATTTTCAGAATATAATTTTTTGGACGGTCGATTTTTTTTAAAGTCTCATGTGAATATTAAGTCCGGGCCTTTGTGCTAGAATTGCCTTTGTCAGATTTTTGCTATTTGTACTTAAAAATCATTAAATATAATACTTTAGAATACTCTTTCTTTTTATGCTAGAAATCCCTATGTCAGTCGATTTGTTTGAACTGATAAATGCACTGTGTAATAATCAGGACATTTTCAGCAGTAGTGTTTTGTGTTTAAGTTTCTTACTGTTATAATTTCAATGTCAATAATATGTCGTGTTTTTTATGCCATTCTGTACATAATATTTTTGCCTAATGACATGAGTATATTGCCAACGATAGAAACAGCTAGTTTGTGTGTCAAAATTATCACACAGATGAGCAGCAGTTGAGGCTTATTAGTGTGAGAAGTGTCTATGTTCACGCAGGCAGATATAGTACTAAAAACTACCACTCTCCTAGAGTATTCAGTCATATTCATAAAATTCGTACCACAATATTTAATAACAACCTTTGAAAATGGAACGAGTATAAAGCTCGAAGCGTCAAGTGATTATCCACAGCCAAAATAGCAATTTCTAGTACAGAAAGAAACATGTAAGAATGACGAATTTCGACAACGTCACTTGTGAGCGAATATAATTTAGAATTCACATATATTGATTGAGTTGGCATTTACTTGGTAGAACTCCATTATAATACGGTCGAAATTATATAGAAATTATTGCACATATTTTTTGATAGCTATTTCGGCTTACACGTCGTCAGAAATATATTTAAACATGCATTTACTAATCTATATATACTGTTGTAGACAGGGTACACAATACATCTTCCTTTCTGTCCTACCATCCTAATTGTACATACATATATGGTAATAATAAATTATTATATGTGACACAGTGATTTTATGTATTTCTCGAAGTGAAAGCTAGTCTGGGTTTTTACTAAGTGTGGATAATCGTGAATTAGTATTGTATCAAGTTTTTTTTTCACCGTATTATAATGGAGTTCTACTAAGTTAATTCCAATTCAATCAAAACATATTCAGTAAATACATAGCACAATATTTAAGCGCGAAACATCGATTGATTATCCACAAACAAAATAACATTTCTAGTACACAAAGAAACATTTAAGAATGACGAATTTCGACAACGTCACTTGTGCGCGAATACATATAATTTAGAATTCAAATATAGCCCGTAAAAGGGCGGCGCATAAAAGTTAATGACAGTCTGACCTCTCTGAAATAATCCCTTGGAATATTTACTACTTCCGATTTCATTTATTCATATGTACTATCGCTTGCGTTCATCTAATCGGGGGTTTAGTGTACTTCCAGGCACTAATAAGAACTATTTTTAATTTTTTATGAGAACAATGTATGTTTGGTTTGGTAGTGGTTTTACAAGCAGTTTAAATTCATGCAAAAACACTTATTTGGTGGTATGCTTTATGTTCTCGTAAATATAATTATGTCGTAACGGTTTTAGAAATAAACCTTACATCGAAAAGCGGTGTATTGAGCTTTTTCAAATCGTTTTTGTACCCATAATCAATGTAAGGTTTACTGATTCCTACGTATGTCATGATAGTTTTTTGACGAGAACTCTCTATAATTCATTAGTGAAGAATGTATGGTCGACATATGGTATCGTTTTTAGCAGAGTTATCGACTTGTATTCAAACACTAGTATTGCTACCCGGCTTCGCTCGGACTAAGCGACCAATAATTATTTAATGTTATATCATTCGACATAATTATATCACAAAATCTAACATCCAAAAAAGAGTTAAAATAAAATCACAAACTTTATTTAATTTAATGACAGCCCCATTATCGCCCATAAAGATGTCCAAATTCAAGAAAAAAATCTAATTTTCTGTCAAAGAAATGTCAAATAATACCTTCACGTAAATAATATACATTATTATATTAATAATAGCCGGGAAAAGTTCAGTAGAAGACTAATTTATTACATTTTGACTAAATGTCTTCGCCGATAAAAATTCAAAGATATTTTCTTTCATATTCGTTTTTATGGCAACTGAATGATCAACAATGCAAAAGGGAATTACAGACCCACATACATACATACGCCGTTTCGGTTTTATATATAAGATTAGGTACTTAAATACAGTTTATATTTGGGTGGACCAGTTGTCTGTCCCACCACCTCCCGTTTTGTGCATGCACGTGTATTCACAGCCGCCTTCCATAATGCTGCGGTCATAGAAATGAAACGAATTTACTCCTTACTTACTTAGCCCGATGCAGAGTTGCACGGGATTTACATTTTAGCCATGCACTATGGTGCTCAAATAAAAGAAAAAACAGGAAGGAAACACAAGACAATGTGACTTGCTTAGACACTTTGTTTTATAGATAATAACTTAATAACAATAGTATAAGGGAAAAATGTGCCAATAAAGGTGGCAAGCCTGGATTTTTTTTTATTTAATGGTTTGTTTATGAGGCCTAACTACAAAATGGAGGTTTTTATTTAAGCCCGATTTTGATAGTGATGTAATTAAATTAATTTCTATATGATAAAAGCGCCAATCTCCCACAGAAAACCATTTACAAAATATGGTTGATTATATTTTCTACTTATCAAAATATTAAGTAAGGAAATAGAAATTAATAGGTATAATCAATCCAATGAAATTCTTAAGGACCAGATTATTATTAATGCTTCACCTCTTCTAAATCCTTTATCAAGCAATAGACTAAAAACAATTTATAAATGAAAAATAGATGCACTTAAGACATTGCAGAGTTTAAGTGGTTTTACACGATAAAAATAACCCAAAAATCCCAGATTATTATTTCTCACCATTACTTTAGACCAATAAATTAAACTTATTTAAATTCCTCTGTGACTTTGTTATGGTTTCAACAGAAAGAGAGGATGTACGGGGCACCCTGTCTAGCATAGGTATATAAGCTATCTCTAATACACGTTTAAAACATAGTTCTGACGAAGGCGTAAGCCGAAATAGCTATCAACAAATATATAAAATAATTTATGTAGAACTAAAATACATTGTTATTTTTCTTATCGTATGGAAACATTTTTTCATTTTTGTCTATCTCAAAAGCTCTATATATTTTTTTTAAATGGGCCCCTGTGATCTTAAACCCCCGATTTCAAAGAAAACGCCCTTTAATGAAATATTTAATAATTACATTTTTCCATTTGACATAAAATCGCTAAAAAAATGACGCTATTATTTTTTCTTATAGAAAAAAATGCTTATACATATTATGTTTATCGGAAGTTATACAAAATAGTATTAATTAGCTGAGACGTTGTCAACATGTGTATAAGCTCAATCGTATTATAACTAAGCTTTGCGGAAAAGGTTAGTTCTCCTCCTTATTGCACGGAAAATTTCTCGGGCTAAAATTAGCCCTTAGCGAGATAAACATGAATAACAAGTTCATAAAAGCTAGCCACGTTGGTTAGCTACAAACTTTTATTGTTTTGATAATTATTTCTTTAGTACGAAACATATTCATATTATGTGCTTTGAGTGCTTTCGAAAATAAATTGAACTTTTTGAATACGCAAGAATAGTTTATAGCTAGAATATTATTATTTAATTACAAGAGAATATAAAATTCATATATTTTACTGCTTTTTAAATCTACGTAACTTTCCTCTCTCGTGTAGAATGTCCATCGTGACATATGCTGTGTGGCTTGTAGCGCCGTTCTATTTGAACCACATGCTATCGGTATTAATATCATTCAGTTTAGGCTACAATAAGTAGTTTATCGTCGATCTGTAGCTCGCCTTTGGCGGTAAAGGCAATGTCAGTTACTTTTTGGAAGAAGTACGGACCGATGATTTCGTCAGACTAAAATCTTCACCAAGCAGTGATTTGCTTAAGATGCAGTTGGTGCTAGTGTATCTCGTTTGGATTGGAATCGCCCAAAATTTGACAATTTTCTTGTCCAGATATCCATTCATTAAAAAATGGGTATCGTCAAAAAATGAATGTTTTTCGAACGGAACAGTGACTACGATAGTACAATTTGATCATTTTCACACGTTTTTTAACTCTTTAACCTTCCATGATGATTTGACGTACAATGAACAATTGACAACAAATTTGATAGATTTCACTTTAACAGCATGGTTGCTAAAACCTAACAAATTTATAATTGGAGATAATCGACAAGTAAATTTTGGGTCTTTAAGTTGTTGAAAAAAATATGTCACTAAATTAAGCATCAGCTTTAGCTATGTAGTTATTAAGGTTCATTAATTTTTTTAAGGATTGGCTCACCAAATATTTTTGATTTCAAAATTGTCCCTTTGATAAAAAAAGTTTGTGAACCCCTGATCAAAAACAATTGGATTACAGTAAGTATATACTGAAGTTGAAATGCAGTATCCTTGAGCATGTTTACATCCAGGTACACAATGCAAAAGTTTTCATATTATCTCATTCGTAAACCGCAAGGCTGACAAATTTTAAAGTACATAGGTATCTAACATTTTGAAAAGGACGCTCCGACATTAGGTACGAGTTCTCCAATAACGCTACGTCCATGAGAGTTGAAATAGGCACGAAGTTGGCTGCAAACATCATCTCGGAATGTCTCCTTTCGTTTCTCACATGCGAGACTGGGGTGAAACTAATATCGCTAAGTGCCTCGTCGGTGTTGCCAAGTAATATTTTCCCCCGACATGTTCGGAATATTTTAATGAAGGCCAAAAGTATTGCATAGCGTACGACGTTCCTTCATAACCGGTCAACATAAATTCGATGGGGTTATTTATTAAGTGGAGTATAGGGTTGCAGTGACGTGATATTCATCCAATAATATATGAGTATTGCAACTGACCAACAATATTATGTTTTCAGTGGCCATGATACCGATATATATCGCCGCACCAATGCCACATGAGAGCAATCTGATAATCTCAGTTTCGAAATTAAAACTTATGAGGGGTTTGCATAATCTTATATATTGTGTTGCATACTAACTGCTACCTTGGATGCATCATTTTTTTTCTTAAATGGCATGCATTGTTCAAAATACGTTTTTTGTCGATTGTCATAATGTTGCAATGAGAGAGCGATATCCTTACATATACACTTCTCAACCAAGGGTTAAAAAAGCATGATGAAAAATTGTTCCATAATTCATAAATTGAAATCAGAACCGGTTTCACTCAACTGGTTTTTTTGAGTGTCGATAACTGTTTTATCCTTTTACGTTACCTTATCCTAAAAATGAGACACAAGTATCTCTCTATTTCAATAAATTTTTTAAAATACTCATTTTCGCTAAGATTCAATGAGTAAAAATTTTAAAGAGGTTGATAAAATACTGTTCTCATGAAAAAAAAAGTTTATAGACAATTGATAAATTCTGAGAAAAATTGTATAAACTATTTTTGTTATTATTTTATTCATCACAGTGTCAAAATAAAAAAATGGCTGAGTTAAAATTGTTCTGTTCAACTGTAATATTTTCAAACATTTTGTTTTTTATATGACGACAGAATAAATACATTAATCTACCGACACGCTTGTATGCTTATGATCAATCGTTTTTTTCTTCTTAGCATTTTTCATTGAGATGACATGACAGTAGTGGCTAAATGGATAACGGTACATGGGTTGAAATGTTACACTAAAAACTTCACGCATAATAAAAAAATCTGACATAATATCACAGTGGTAGCAAAAACTGACAGTCTTTTTTTTTTTACATTAGTTCAATCTCAAGTTCCGATGGATTAGGTGGTAACATTGAGAAAGTTCATTTCAATATAAAATTATAAATATCTTTGATTATTACATGTCTTGTGTTACTTATTGCGACAAGTGTTTTGCTTCATTCAGAGTAGACAACGATCAAATTTTTTGACGTGACAACGTCTTATAAATCGATGAACGCCCGCTGCACGCACGAAAAAACATGACTCATTGTCCCGTTTGTCGCGTTACGCCGAAGGCAAGCGTGCGAGCGAGAGCGCGGATAAGCGATAGAGAGGCACGATCGGCCTACCGTTCGGATTGTGCCGCATCTATCTCTCTTCCACTCGATTGGTCGATGCGTCTGAGTAGAAAAGAGACAGCGGCAGCACACAACTTATACACCTACAGTACCTACACGTGATCTGTTTACAACTGTTTATAAAGTGAAGTGAAATGTTAATGTGGTTTTCATTGTTTATATTACAACAACAATTGCGGCAATAAAGGTAATTAATTCTTGCATATTAAAAATCTGATTAACGTATAACAAATATACAAAATATCGTATCCATACAAAATAATGATAATTCAATAAAAATGATTCCATTTTATTCATAAAAGTATGCAATCATTTCATCAATGTTTTCTTATGACGTTGTCACGTTAAACTATCGTCCGTAAACCGACTTTACAGACACCAATTTTTATCATAGTAGTAATGTAGACATACTCCATTTGTAGCATAATCGTTTATTTGTTTTGTGTCTATCACGCCCTCCTTGATTCCTCTAAAAAGAAAAATTCACAAGCTCCATTTTGTAATTTATCATTTAAAAATATGAGAACCAATCTTGTTTTGTTACTTACGTAAACTTTGCGATATTTAGGCCGAAAATGCCTCTGGAAGAAACGCAATACGTGGAATAATCAAAGATATTTGAAATTTTTATATTCAAGTATAATTCGTATAAAACAATGCATGAGTTTTCCTAATTATTAACAAACAACGTTTATAATAGAAAAATTATCATGTGTTTCGATATAAGGTGCGTAAAAAAAACAATTACCTTGAAAGTTATTCTTTCTCGGTAAAGGTATTATATTTTTTATGGCGAAAAAGGTTTTTTCTGGAGCACGGTGGCAACATTCTTTTGTGTGGTGAGAAACGTATGCGGTTCCAACAGAATGGCTATACTTTATTCTACAAAGTAAGGCAATCGCGTGTGTGTATGTATATTGTATATCTTCCTGAAGTATTTAATCTTTGATATTATAAAACTACCTTTATTTATTATTTTGTGCATCTTACTAAAACAGATTTCCTTTGAAGCTTAAATTTAATAATACATATATATGATGAGTTCAATATAATGAATATTTGTAGCTATTTTGTAAATAAAAATATTCTTCTAACACTACTGATATTTTCACATAAAAAAAGCCTCGATAATAATAAAAATTAACACACGGTGAGAAAATAGCAATTTATTTTGGTTCTACAATAGTTATTACATGTATAGTTGAAAACTATTTCGGCTTATGCCCTCTTCAGAACTTATAGTTCTGTCTAGTAGTAAAAGTCGAGGGCGTAAGCCGAAATCGCTATCAACTATGTATGTATCTTATAATTTTAACAAAAATATATTGCCATTTTTTCACCGTGTGTTATAATGGAGTTCTACCAAGTAAACACCAATTTAAACATTATAATACTAATTATATTCATTGATTGATTGAGTAGGCATTTACTTGGTAGAACTCCATTATAATACAGTAAGAAAAATAACAATGTATTTTAGTTCTACATAAATTATTTTATATATTTGTTGATAGATATTTCGGCTTACGCCTTCGTCAGAACTAGTTCTTTTTTTCGTCAGAACTAGTTCTGAATTTACGTAGAGTTTCATTGTTTACTCTATTATGAGAGAATATCATAACATTGATTGTCATCAAATGATGCAACCACTTTTTTATATATTGTGTGTACTTTTAACGTGATATTTTTTTCATTTCTTCCACACATATTTTGTGAAGTTCAGGACTGGTTTCGCAAGTTGCGAGCGCTTTCAATCGATCATCAGAAATACTTGCGATGACCGAAATCACTCCCGATCATAACAAGATATACGAAGAAGTTGTAAAAAAATGTATTTTATCTATTTATAATATAATACGTGTGGTTATTTTTAGGTCGGTAAAAAGATTATTCCCTTTAGCTTTATTTATTTTTTGCCACATGGTGTAGTTCCTTTGAATAAATGAAGAAATCTCCTTTTTTCTTGCATCATTTGTTTGAGCAAGTCGTCGGAACACGATAAACAATCCAATCTCTATCGTGGGAACAAATTCTGAATGAAAGTGAAATAGATCGTCACGCCATATGCAAAGTAATATAAACTGTGCAGGAAATACGCGGGAACCAATGGATAGCGCGGGAAAACTTTAAATAACCGCGTAAACAATCGACGGCCATCTTGAAGCGGCAAGGTCGGCCATTTGGTGGCGGTGTTGAAATTTTTCAACACATTTTATAAACGCTTTGCCAAAAGCTCACGATAAAGTCAACCGAAGCTCGAACCATGTATTTAAACAAAACAGGATATTTTAAACGAGTTCATCTAGATAAGAATTATTATAATTGAACATTTAAATAACTTTTAATGATTCTTAATTACTTGGTGCACAGATACAATAGTGCTTGGTTATTTAATAAATGGATTAACGAGTTTCGATACTTTTCTCAGCTTCCATAAATTTATTGATCCGCATAGCAACTCACAGAATCCTTGGAATATGTCACATTGGAAATGGATTAACTCAAAATATGTTTTATTTACGAGAACTGTTTGTTACTCATTCGCTTGACCTTTCTTTTGTTCAATGACAGTAAGGTTAGAAACGATGTCCGGTCCGTGGTATAGTGGCCAACGTCGTTTGCTACCGTGTCAGACCGCCCGTGTTCGATCACCGGTACGAGCAGATTTTTTCAGTCGATCAATTGATTCTGCTCAGAGGCAATGGGTTTTTGAGTTGTTCTGACTAGTTCTTTTCTGGTCCTCGTATCCTCTCCATCCCTACTCTCTTCGAAAAAAGAGAGGTTGGGAAACTGTGTGACAAGCAGTTCTCGTAGAAATACATATGTTGAGTTAAAGTCCGTGAGGAATCCATATGCTCCAAGTTGGGAGCGGACATGGTTAGAAAATATTGTTAGCAACGATAAGGCTAGGACAGAACTCTCGCTACGCCACGCTTATAGGAGCTTATAGGTAGGATGGGAAGGTTTTTTAGAGAACACAAACACTAATGTTTTCGAACAGTATAGATAAATTGACTGCTCGGATAAGGTTCAGAGACTTGAACCCGGCTGATCCCCAATGGCGTTGACCACTGCACCGCGAACCGGGAAAACCTCCAACATACAGCTGACCTTGAAATACGCATTCGTCTGTCAGGTCTGGTTCTGAAACTTCAGTGACATCCCTAGTGAATTTTTAATGGTGATGACAAGTGACATTTGAAATAGAAGCTCTTAGCGATTTGTCGGGAAATGGAAAAACCTGTAAGAATAAGTGGAATTCATCGTTACACCGTTGCTAAGGAAGGCTTATACCTAGAAAAACGGTAAAGAATGTTAGGCCTTGACAGTAGAGTTTTTCTAATAAGACATATTCCAAGTTTCCGTGAGCTGCTATGCAGATCAATAAATTTATGCAAGGTGAGATAAATTTGGAAACACTTTAATCCGATTAATTGACTAAAAAATGTTGGTCGTACTGGGACTAGAACCCGTGAGTCCGTCACGGAAGCCAACGACGTTCACCACTGCATCACACATCCGACTATTTGATATGAACCAATGTTTTTATTTTATTAATTTATTGTAAAGCAATCGATCAAAAATTACATCGTGTTGTCAATGAGTCAGGTAATTTGACAAATTGTATTAAAATTAAATTAATATTAACTGGTTGTCATATATAAGAAATAATAGGGTGACTATCTGTACTTGAACAAGGAAAATTCTTATCGATAGATTGTATTTTTTACCATATGGCTACAGAAATCAACCTAGACGACGTGACACATTTATTATATCAACAGATGGCGCAGGCATCACTTAGAAAGTGAGAAAGATATTAGTAAGAGCTGCGTTCGATTATTGCATATATTATGGTTCTTTTGTTGAATAAATTTGTGTTTTATTTAATGGTTAAATAGATTAGCTAAAACATCATAAGTGTAATCTGATTTTGGAGATTAATCGAGTGAAAAGTGAACAGCCATAATCCGTTTAGCTGTTATCGCTTGTCTATTATTATCTGCTAGCTTTGTCTATGTTTTGCGAATTTTCGAGCACCGGAGTTCATAAATGTTCATAAATTAATTCGAATTAGTACAATGCCGCCAAGCTAGTATCGTAGGATTACTTTCCACAATCTAATTACTACATAATTGTGTTTGACAAATAACTCAAATTGCGACCGCCTTCTCATGAAAGCTACGCTTTTAATTGGATCCCGCCATATTAAAATGAAAAGCGAGCTGGTTTGAGTTGACGCCACATCGGTAGACTCATACGGTTGGCTGTACAAATTGTTTTCTTGGCAATGTAGACTAACTTCAGTTGTGCGTATACTTTCTACGACTATATTGGGTTTATTATTTCCATTCCATTCCATATTACACAAACAATTAAAATAAACCCTTTAGTGAGAGAGTTTGAAAGATAGAATAAACAAAATAAACTTCACACAATGACCTTGAAATCATAGTTTACTTCAAAGGGCGGCAAATATTTCATTTTAGATGACTGTTTCAGTTGATTATTTTAGCGATGAGCGAAACCAGCACTGATCTTTACAGCATTTATTGATAATGTAATGCAACAGGACTATAAATGCAAAACTAAGAGTAAAATCGGTTTTATTTAAGATAAATTTCTATGATTTTTTTATAAATTCAAACTATTTTAATACAAAACCAACATTTGTCGCAATAAATATTTAGAACAATTATTTTGCATATTTAAAAAAAAATGCAGTTATTGCAGATAATAAATATTTATAAAATACTACTTAAAACTTTTTTCCAAACCAAAAATTTGCACTCATGGTTGTATTGTATTACATGATCGACGTGTGGAAGTAGTACAACAACTATATGCTCTCTTTTGATTCGGCGGTAACTATGTGAACGTTTATTTTAATATAAAATTTAAAATATCTTTGATTAGGTCGAGGTTTGAGGCATCTTGATAGTAAGTCCGAATATGCTTCTGAAAAGCGAAACACGTGTCACAATTACTACCATAGTACATGAATTAATCAAATTTATTTAAAATTTTATATTGATATATTATGCTTTATTCATTAATGTAATGCCTACCCGACACGAACTTACAGTTTATACCCTAATAGTGATTTAGAGGGCCGCATTTACCCTTAATAGGTTTGTCGCAAATATATGTGTAATAAATGGCACGTATATTTGCCACAGACCTATAAAGGGTTAATAGCTGTCTGTAATCAGAGATTGCAATAACTTACAATGTTTATTTATATTTAAATTTAATGCACTTCCACCAAGAATTATTGACGGGGGACACTTTAAAATAGAATTATTATTTGTATTCTATAATAAGATGTTCATTTTATCATGCAATATGAACAATCTAATATTGATTCGAAAATATTTTTTTTCTCTATTTCAATAAAGTGTCGATTTCTGAGAATTCCTGAGACTAAAAAATGTCGAGACTTAAACCTAAATTGATATCCCATTAGTTCTTTGATACCCGGAAACTTAAAATCAAGGAATTTCATGTATTGAAATCATATTGAAGGCCCATTTATATTTATAAAATGACGATATGGACCAACAGTCGCCAAACAGTGGTCCGTGAAATAAATTTACAATGCGTGTCTTAAAATATCATTTTAAATACGATCAAAGCAAATCGATGCTAGAAAGCACCACGTCTTAAAACAGACAAATTTCTTTATAAAGTACACACAAATATATATTATTGTTAATATATATCAGTATATTGTATCAGGCAATCAGAATAGTGGAGTGCTAGATAGCTTGCGATAATTCAGCTGAAACAGAGAGAAGTTGACGCCTGAGAGCAATACTGTGTCTAAATATATCCTCGACACTAACACCAAATAAACAAACGCGAATCAGATTCCGCGGATGTTACAACCGGGATACTAGTGCAATTGCACTGACGGCATGGATGCATCATCAGCTGTTCTCTTCGCACCTATTGCATTGTTATTATGTTTAAATTATGAAACACCGTAAGGGCTTTGAGAAGTATCTTCAGACTTAATATCTCATGGCTACTTCAGTTTGGACATGAAATTAAGCATTACTAACTTATAACAATACGTAAGATAACAAAGTTTATTTATTTATTTATTTAATGGACAACATAAAATATAATACATGGCATTACAGCTGACACCAATGCGCCATGTATTTGACATATTTAATAAAAACGTCACATAATATATTAAACAAAATTTTAAAAAATATATTTGAAACAGAACAGAAACATATTAATTACATAAAAAGAAAAAAAATACAAACAAAGAACCAAGTTCACTGCCGAAGATGTCCACAACAACAGACAGTGCATGCGTCAGCCGATCAGCCCTTGCGACTGGTGACTCAAATGTAATCAATTTATTTTATATTGTCGAGTAAACTAGAAAAATATTAAAAAATATATTTGTAATAAAAATACAGACACATTTTTAGTACTTATTCCAAATTAGATTTACTAACCGGTTTCGCTCATAGCGAGCATTAAAAACTGATAATAAAAGCGAAACCGGTCTTGATCTTAATAAATCTAATGTGGAAGAAGTAATAAAGTTGTGTAATTATGTTTAAGTATTCAAAACCTTAAAATTGATATATATGTATTTGTGTATTAGCTACAAGAAAAATATCGTATTTCTTGCACTCGGAATTTTTACGTCTATCAAATTCCATTATCCGGACGAGCTTTATAATAAGTTCTATGTTTTATATTATTTTTAAACCAACAGTAAAAAAAGGGTTTTGGTACCACATTTGGGTGTAAACTCAATACGTATGCTGACAGATTCAAATATTGGTTACCACAACCAAAGATAACAACATTAACAAACCAGGCAGAAGTGAATTTTATACATGATATTTTTCGAATCAGTGTAAATTGTGAAATTGAAATAAATTGTTAGTTCTACTGTCCATGATTCAGATTAAATAGGTGTCTTAAGAAAAAGAAAAATTTATCTAAGCCATATCCTGAGAGCTTACGAACGAGTAGGTTTCACACGGTCCTCCGGGAAGACGACAAAACAAAGGTTCCGAGACCTCACTTAGTTCAATTCATTTAAATACGATAAAGTTGTATCTGGTGGCAGAATATTTCGCCATTATGTAAACAAGGGATACGACTAGGAGCTACAACGGGATAACTGAATTTGTAATTGATATCTTCTACAGAGGGCGCTTAGCCGAATATGCTTTAGAAATACGATAGACGAGGCAGTTTTGTACTGTAGAACTTTGATCAATTATTTTAAAAATTTTATCATTCTGGAGAATGATAATTTTTTCAGGAATCGTGAACATGAGTTGTTTATTCTTCCAAGGGGTAGAGCCAGTCTGCCAATGATAATGCCACTGGGAAGAGCTTTAGCAATTCTAAACGGCATTGCTTCGGATTTCGACATATTTCATATTGACGTGAGTGAGTTCAGACGAATACTATATTTTATGAATATAAGTTGATTTTGTCAGAATTCACTCGGTTGACATCTTTGAAAAATTCTAATGTGATTTTATTAATTTTTTCTCTGTTATTATGGCTATCATTTGTGATTTTTATTATGTGTATACAAGTATGTATGTATGTATATGTATATAAATTTCTCAAATGCATGGCGTATTGGCGTGAGCTGTAATGCCATGATTTGTGTATTTTTTTTTTGAATAAATAAATAATCAATGTGCGATAGAAAGAAATTTTAACAGTTAACTAAGAACAACAATTGGTTTCTCAGTTAGATTAGACGTAGAAAAAAAAAATTCATTCATTTATAAAGAAAGTTGTTGAAGTTAAAGTAAGATTAATAAAAGAAAATATTTGGCATTACAGCTAATGCCAATGCGCTAAATATTTTAAATTATGAAAGTAATACGAGATAGTCTCGATGATATTTGTTTATGAAGCAGTCGTGGAGAACAATTCAAGGAAAAATGACATACACCCATGTTCAAGATCTCTTTTTTAATTGAAAAAATCTGAACTTGCCGGGACTAGTGTAACGTATACGTCTTCAATCCTGTAACCCAACGATCTCTTGCCTGCAGATTTATGACGAGAAGGCATCAAAGAATCAATATAGACCGAGAGCCATTCTTCTCAATGACCCTCCATATGTAGAGACGAGAAATTAAGCTAACTTCTTGAAAACTAGCGATCGTTCCCTTCTATCAGCATCGATGGGAAGGGAATGCAAATTGACAAAAAAACAATGAGACAAAGCAGACTGGCAGAACTTTGACGCCAACGCGCCTCACACCTGAAGCTCCGTCAAATAGATATCAAAAAAAAGTCATCTGCAGCTGTTATATGAAACACTAAATAAAACTTTGGTCTTAACTCAATATTTGCATGATCAAAACTTTAGGGTATTATCCGATAGAGTGACAATAAATTAATTGCTTTTCCAGTACATATACTTACAGCGGTCACTAAAGTTCTGGTCACTCAACCAAAAGCTCTGTGTTACTAAATAATAATTGAAATAGAAGCATTCATAATGGAATCACGCGCTGATAACACACTTTCCGAACTCGGTTTCCATTAAATTTCAGCTTTGTATTAAGTTACCCACAATATTATTAAAGGCAACAGTGCGTAAACAAAACAACGTTTTTTGGATATGAGCACTTTGCTATATCATCGTTGATTGTATAAAGGTTTTAAGTATTGAATAATATTTCAAACAGGGGGAAAAGTTAACGAACTATTTTCAACTAAAGATACTTTTTTTAGCTTATCTATCTAAATCTATATATATAAAAATGAATGTCTGTGTGTATGTCCGCTATGGACTACTAAACCGTTCGACCGATCGATGTGAAACTTTAAAAATTTATTGAGTACACTCCCGCAATGGTTTCTGGTTAACCAACCCCTCCCCCCAACCACCCCCCCAACCTCCACCACCCAATTTTTTTTTTTTAACTTTACGAATTTTTCGAGTTCACTTCTTCGAAGGTTTCTGGCCTACCCTCCCATACGCCCTCCAAACCCCACCCCACCAAACAACCCCCCTCCCCCCCAAAAATTGATATCGAATTTTTACAAATTTCTCGAGTATTGAATACATGCAAATTGAATTGAATATTTGCGTAATGTCTTTCCTTCAAATTTATTTTAGTTGCTGGCGTAGCAAAGCGCGCAGGGTACAGCTAGTATACAATAAAAATATAACACTAAGTCAGGTCAAGTGGTCAACGCCGTTGTCTTCAGTAAGGAAAGTTTAATAAAAAAAAAAAAATTCTATTTATGAGTTCTATCAGAAATCATTGACGCATGTGATGTCAGGAATTCCCTCCCAACTTTCCAGCTCGAAAAATTGAGTGTTGCAAGAGTGATAAGTCCATCAATAACCATGTGTTGGCCCTGTTTTTATATTTGTACATGCAAAGAGCAAAAGGTACGTTGAGCAACCGAGTATCAAGCAGTTACTGTAGAAAAATATCAGTTGAGATGGGCTCATTGGAAGTCGATTAGTGTCAATATCAGTGGCGGCTGGTGACAGAGTATTAGGGAGTACAAAAAAAGATTCAACTATTTTTGCAAGAGTTCTTTCGTATTCATTGGATTTTAAAACACTTCTATAACATGGACTTTCAATTCAGATGTTCGCAATACCAACGGAGTGCCATGCTTCGGTGTGAGTTATTTTAGATGTACTATAAAACTTAGTTGAAAAACAATTCAAACGCAATTCCACTGTCTACATTTTTTATAGAGTCGTAAGCAGTGGCGGCTGGCGACAGAGTATTAGGGAGTACAAAAAAAGATTCAACTATTTTTCTGTACTACGGACAGCCAAAAATTCATAAGACTGGCACTCCGTTGGTATTACGAACATCTGAATTGAAAGTCCATGTTATAGAAGTGTTTTAAAATCCAATGAATAGGAAAGAACTCTAGCAAAAATAGTTGAATCTTTTTTTGTTTGCTTTATTTTTATTTTAATAAAATGCTTTTACAAGCAATAATTAGCAGATAACACATTAAAAGTGATAAATGGACACATATAAATCTGGTGCTAGTTTATGAAGAGGGTTGGGTTTCATGTAAAATTCAAAATTACATGGAACAACGCCGTTCTTCGAAAGGCAATATTTAGTGTATGTGCTTTGTTAGAATTGGTCACATTCTGTTCAATTCCACCCTTGCACGGCAACTTCCAAACTTAATTGAAAAATTGTTTAACAATTAACACGGGGGATGAATTTCCACGCCATTAACATTTAGCCTTAATGTAAATTTTGTTTCGAATAGCTTACGCTTATTTTCATAGAGAAATATCACTAAAATTAAGTTAATTAAATACTAATTCTGTTTTCAAACATAATCAAAATCAGTATAAACTTTTTAAAGTACGCATTAATTTAGGTATTTCTAAGACGTACGGAATTTCTATAAAAAATAGTTATTTACCATTCCTGATAGCATCCAAATAAACAGACTATAAGCCATCATAATTAACGCTTTAAACGCCAAGGCAGTTCTATGGATTTTCGCCACAGGCCACCATTTTCAGCCTTCGATTTTTCCATGAAAATGCCACGTAACATACTCGAAAAAACATTGTATACCCAACTTATTTTTGGTTTTCAAAGAAAGGTGAAAAAAATATCACGTGTAAGATTTAAAAATGTTTCCAGGGATATTTACCATAACAAACCCTAGTGTCATCTTTTAGCTTAACCTCAAATAAAATAAAAACGGCTAAACATATCGTTATTTTAACAATCACATTGCTTTGAAAAGATGTATTTGCAATAGGTTTCATTTAAAAATACGATATTCATTCATAAATAAACTCGCAGTGGCGTTTGCGTGCCTGCACGCCGTGGCGTATGTAAAGAAAAATGTCAACAACACGATAAAAACCACATCACCCACTGATTTAATCTATACTTAAAAAAACAACATCTTTACTAAGTATGTATTGTATTATACATAACTATGATATTCAAAACAAAATGCTAGCTGTAAGGAAACCTCAAATCGAATGAGCTTTTGTTTATCTTGTTTACATGTAGAACTATTATTGTTTTTGAGTGTAACAGCTTGGATTATAAGTACGAGGAAGTGGTCTTATTTTGTTCCATTAAATATACTTATAAGCCTATAGCATTAAGCCGAAACCGTAATATTGCTTATTACGTGAAATATGCAAACGTTTCTTAAGTGCAAGTCATTTATTTATACGTGATTATGAGTATTGCTAAATAATCTAAACGTATGAACGGTTTAATAAAAATTTGTATTATATTTAATACTACTATATCTACGTTGAATTAAATTGAACACACGTACCATGAATGACTTTTTAATTTTAAAAATTGAATGTTTAAAAATTATTACATACACTGCCCAAATCACTCTTTCGTAATTTAAACTTTGCCTATGTCACGTGATAAAAATGTTAAAAATTTACTTAACCATTCATATGCTTGTCATGTTAGATATACATACATATATACAGATATTTGGAGCGATTCTTTGAATGATATCATATATATTTTTTCCAATGTAAATAATAGCAATGAAATCTCGGTAAGCCAGTACAAGTCTTTATAATACTACCTCAGATCAACGTTCGTTAGTTTGCGACGCGTATGATGGCATTACGCATATCAGTTACTTGACCATCATTTGCACTATAAAAAATATTTTTTTAATTATTGGGATTGAATTAATTGATATATATTGAATACAGTCAACCCTCCTACAGAAACATCTACAATAAAGCTGTTTTTTTAAAGCGTGTACTGCAGTCTTCAGGCCGATTATATGTTTTGTGAACATGTAATTATTATACATAATTATGTGCATTTTATCAGTATGTATCAGTGGCTAGACGACTCTTTACTTTTGATAAAGTAAATCATGATAAACATCTTTATATCAGTGCTGTAGGAGGGGTTTTGTTTTGACAATTTATGATTTTGTGACAAACCATACTTTTGCATAGATTTTCTCACATTTTTGCGAAAGTATTTTAACTGGTTTTAATTGATGCCTTTTATGCGTGCTGGTTTGGCATATTTTCACATTTTTGTATTTATTGAAATCTTGAGTTGTTTTAACGTTGTGAAAAAAATTACCAAAAAGGGAAAGAATAATTAAAACATGTTCCGTTAAATGTTGTCAGACAATTACCACGTGACCGAGCCAGTTCAAATAATTATTTTCGTTTGATTGTTTTCTATTTTTAACGGAAATAGATTGGCCAGTACAGCATTCTGCACTGGAGAATTTCAAGAGAGGAGCGTGCTGCATACATTGCGTAATGGATGTGTCATATTTTAAGTATAGATAAAAAAGCTTCCCGGAAACGAAATTTCCACAGGGTGAACTATTTATCTCAATCAAGTTTCTATGAATATCAGTAGTAACAAGTGCAAATTAAAAACAAAAAATTAATACCTTTTACTATGCAAATTCCGTTGCTACATTGCACGTAACATTACGAGTAATTATTGGTAAGAATTGAACCTTTTTTTAATGATTCCAAGACAATCTCAATCTCTCAATTAAGAATGTCGACTGAATGTGCTTGATGTAGTTTCAATATCAAATTTTAATCGTTTGTATTTTGTACTTTTCCATGAGTTTTGTCGCTAACGACGATTCAAACGATTCTTGAAGATGCCGAAAAGCGAAACCCGGGTCGTTAGCGACAAAACTCATGAATCTGTACAAAATTCAAACGATTTAAATTTGACAATCATTCTCGTAAGGGGTTTTTCTTAAGTGTATTCCCCCACAAAAATCACTCAGATTCTGTCATCTCTTAGAAATTCAATAGTTAGCCAGCTTACATGTGGCAAAGGGAAACAAAAACTAAGTATGTATTTTTTCATAAAAAAAAAAAAATCATGGCATTACAGACAAATATACTTACATATACATACATACTTGTATACACATAATAAAAATTACAAATTTTAATTATAAGAACAAAGAGAAAAAATTTATAAAATCACATTAGAAATTTTAAAGATGTCAACCGAGTGAGTTCCGACAAAATCTAATTTTATTCATAAAATATAGTATTCGTCTGAACTCACTCACGTCAATATGAAATATGTCGACATCCGAAGCAATGCCGTTTAAAAGCGTTAAAGCTCTTCCCAGTGGCATTCCCATTGTCAGACTGGTTCTACGCCTTGGAAGAACAAACCCCATGTACCCATCTAAGCACATCATTCCACATATAGTTTCAATATGAAAATATAGGTAAGAAAAAAATGCACATATATTTTGACCGATACTAATAGCTTCATACATCAAGATAGATTGACAACAACTGATCTACTGTGATTTATGTATTTATTAATTTGTCTTATTTATTTGATCAATGGTCATTGTTCTTAGTCGTGGTGGAAATTATTATTACTTAGCTGTTTGAAAAACCTTATCGCTCAGTCTCGCTCCTTATTAATTCAGTTCTATTTATTTAGACACGTATAAATTTGCAACTTAACCTCACTTTTCACAGTTTATTTGCATTGAAATCGGTAAGTTTCTTTAGACTACTTAGTTCTTAGGCGAGGACAGGGCTTTTACAATGCTATATCGTAAAAAAAAAAAATATTACCCTACCAATTTTAACGTTATATCCACGAATTTTCTACTTTTCAAAAGAAAACAAAACATGTATTTTCACGATGAAACAGAACGCAAAACTTTAACTGACGACGATGATTTTTTTTAACTCTAGTGTCTAAAATTAAAATTGAATAAATGTGTCACTTGCATAAATTTGTTCCATCGAGTTATGTGTCCAATTGAAAACAAAAAGCGTATTTTTATCAGACAGTCAACAGCTTTATGCAGCAAATATGAGCTAAATGAAATTGGGCAAAGCAGAATTAAATCTATTGGTTTCTGTATGTAATTTCCGTGGCATGCGTGAAGAGCTTTAAAAATCGTACAACTGTTGACAGTGTTGACATTCTGTTTGAAAACCCCGTCTCAAATTTGAGGCTTGTTGAAAAGCTTAATTTTGACTGAATGATAAGCATTTGAAACAGTAAAATATTGATAGTTTGCATTTCAGGCCCAGTTTATTGATATTTAATTAACTAGCAAAATATCGAGATTCCGAAATTAGTAATATCGATATCGACCGTGCGCCATTCTTCTCGATGACCCTCCATAAGTATTGACTGTAGTTATTGCACCGTCCTGTAAGCAGTGATAGGAATGCAACTTGAACTTAGAGACGCAGGAAACTTTGACGCCAACGCGCCTTAGAACTTAAAGCTTCATGAAATAGGTATCCAAAAAAAACTGTTTTCAATGCTTTATGACTGCTATTATAAGACGTATGATTTTTATCAAGGCTTAAGATTTCAATTTGGTTGAAAGAGATAAGCTTAAATTTATTGAAATATTTGGCTTTTTAAACGATATGCAAATAAATGAATTTTATTATTTCAAATTTATATTATCTATGGAGATAAAAAGATAAAAGATAATTTATACAATCGTACATGCAGGCTTATTTGACATGAACAGGATGACACTGCATTTCCATCGCGTCATCAAAATCATTAGTAATACGGTAAGAAAAATAACAATGTATTTTTGTTCTACATAAATTTTATATATTTGTTGATAGCTATTTCGGCTTACGCCTTCGTCAGAACAAGTACAGAATAGTTCTGACGAAGGCGTTAGCCGAAATAGCTATCAACAAATATATAAAATTTATGTAGAACTAAAATACATTGTTATTTTTCTTACCGTATTATAATGGAGTTCTACCAAGTAAATGCCTACTCCATCAATAAAATCATTAGTATTGTATTTTTCTTTTACATTTGGATTAGATGATAAATTTTCCATTCATCAACTTATTCGCTCTGAACATTCCATTGAACCTTTCAGTGTATGTTTATAATTACGCATGGAGAAAATTATTCACGCACAAGAAGACTTCTGTCTTTTCGAAACCACTTCAAATTTCGCTTATCGAAATATAGGCTATATTATTTGTCCGCGATCCGTAGATTATTGCCAATGTCTGTATATAAAGACCACTCGAAATGTATGAAAAGTTGATTGAAGCAAAACCTCAGAAAGACAAACAAAAGACAAAAGTCGCGGAGCTTAAAGCTTCGAAGTTGAATTCGGCAAAGTTGTCACTGTGATTTCAGGCGTGCTTTTCAAATCATCAAAGAGAACCAAACGTAATGTTTTTATAATACAGGCTACCCTGCTATCGAATAAAACTTCCAAACGTAATAATATTTATTGTCAATAAATTTAGAAATTCAGAAAGGTATATTTATTCAAAATTTGCTATTTTCGAATATCTTACTATGATTTAATATCGCGAGCACTTTCTTATGTGAACGGTTCTGCTTTAAGAATATTATTCAAAAATATTAATAACTTATTATTACCATATTAAACTAGGATGGTGGAAAAGAGATGAATATGTATTCTGTACCCTGTGTACAACTGTATATAAGGATGAGTAAATGCACGCTTAAAACATAGTTCTAACGATGGCGTAAGTCGACATAGCTATCAACAAATATATCAAATAATTTCTGTAGAATTAAAATACATTGCTATTTTTGTAACCGTATGTCACCTAAATTTTAATACATTTAAGAAATATGTTCACATATTAATAAATTTACAACCGAGGTATAAGATACGTAATATTTCTAAATATTCAACAAGTAAACGGTCACGTAGTCTTGGTATATAATAGTTTAATTAAATTTTCCATTTACGTGTAAATTGATAAATTATCGCAATAAAAATAATATTACCACATTTGAAATGTATGTATCATCTGTATACCACTGTCAGAAAGCTTCAATTCAAAAAACCATATCGAGATAATCGTCTTTTAATTAAAACAGCAAATTAAAACCATTCTATTTTTACACATCAACCTTTATTTTATAGTTAACCACGTCATGAATTTCATTTGTAATTTACGAATTCAATTAGAGTATAATTAAGTAAAATTTATTGGTATTGTAATAAGTTGTTTTAAATTACGAAAAACTTTTATGAAATTACCGTGAGCTTGTTTTTTCAATTGATAGAGAATGTTAACAGCTATCGATCTGCATTCATACTTCAAGATACCCGATATTTTACTCATACGAGAAACTTTCTTGCGATTATATTGACGAATATATATATTTATAGAAACGTCAGCTTCCAATGTGGAACATTAGGACTCCTAATAGGTCTAATCTAAATAAAAGTTTTTCTTTGAGAACTGTTTATTACTCAGTTGCTCAACACTTTTTTTTCGAAGAGAATAAATAGACTAGTGGTAATAAATCCAGGGCTGTGGAGTCGTTAGTATTACGACTCCGACTCAGGCATTCACCAAAAACACGACTCCGACTAACCTACGTTTAATTTCGTAACGTTTATTTCCTGCCATTCCTTTTTATGTGTATTCAATTTTATATCATCCAACCAAACCGGCCAATAGCCAAATTTTACATATTACATGCAAAAATAAAAAGTTTTCAAAATTTCCGACTCCGTACGATTCGGGCCAAAACGCCGCGATGACTCCGACTCCACAGCCCTGAATAAATCTAAAGATAAAAAACAATTTTTGAAACTGCCCGTACTGAGATTCGAACACTCGAACTATGCAATTCCAACGACGTTGACACGGCGTATTCTAATACGATTTTTTTTAATTTAGCTCATTTTCATAAAAATGATCATCAATCATTTTATCCCACATAATGAAGCAACTTAATATTTTCTAGTTAGTACCAAGTATCTAAACCTTAATATTCAAACCTTGCGTGCTCTTTGTAATAAATTTTAATTTGATTTAAGTATATTTTGTATAATCTTCGATACTTTTTTGCGAACGTTAAATGTTGAAGAATGGAAAAATTTGCATGTCGTTTCATAAAACGAGGGATTATTTAGAATTAAATATTCAAACCGTTAAACTTGCGAGGTTTTAAAGAACAGATTCATTATTTTTTACACCATATAGATTAAAAAGTTTTTATTACTAAGCCCGAGGATTTTCTAAAGATCAACAGTGCTTAATATTTATTGTTCCCAACGTAAAAAAAATATGAAACTCTATCGTAAAATGTTTGCAATGTAAAACTTATCATAACAGTTTTTTTTTTTATTGAATGATCACAAAAATAATGGGTATTGCTTTGCCATTAAAAAGTCGATTAATTTAGTTCAATCGAAAGAGTTGTTTTTATTAGATTTGGCGACTTAGTTGATTTTTTTTTACTACACTATTCATAATTAGGCTTACCATAATTTTGAAGCTCTAAACTGGTACAGAAGCTTGAAACAAGTACTACCTAAAAATATTTATTAAAAGTACATATACATCTTTAAGTTAGAACAGATGTTAATATTTCTATTTTTACCAGTTGTTCTTCAAGCTGGGGTGAACTTTACCATTGTTATACGGAAAGAAAAATAGCAATGTATTTTAATTCTACATAAATTATTTTATATATTTGTTGATAGCTATTTCGGCTTACGCCTTCGTCAGAACTATGTTTAAAACGTGTATTAGAGATAGCTTATATACCCTTTGCTAGACAGGGTGCCTCCTACATAATCTCTTTCTGTTGAAACCATACCTACGTCACATGAAAGAATTTAAATAAGTTTGATTTATTGGTCTAAAGTAATGGTGGGAAACAATAATTTGGGTATTTTTGGGTTATTGATAGTGTGAAACCACTTAAAATCTGCAATTTCTAAGTGCATCTATTTTAGATTGTTTTAAGTTTATTGTTTGTTAATGGTTTTAACAGAGGTGAGCTATTAATTGTGATCTGATCGTTAAGAATTTCATTGGACTGATTATATCTATTAATTTCAAGCTGTTCCAATGCATTCAGTTTTAGGCCCTTATTGCAGGAATGTAAACGAATCGGGAACGAATTCGGATTATGTGCTAATTCTATAAGGTGATTTGCATATTGTGAATCAGTTTTACCATTGTTTTTATTTTTTACGAAAATTGCTTCATGGTATGCAAAAGCTTTACAGTGCAGAAACGCTAGTACGGTAGATTCCTGTATGCGATTTCGGTCATCCGACAAAATGTGCTTCATTAACAAAAAAACACGTTCCAGAGATTTGAACGGTTCTTATAGACATCAAAGTATCGTATCATTATAGCCAGAGTAGGGTGTAATGAGACGTTTCTCTAGTATTTGCTTGAATAATTGGACCCATTTGTCAAAGTTTTCGCGAGTAGAAACTATAAATTTTGATTGGAAGAATATTGAGATCAATTTGCAAGTACAGTCAGAAGTTTTGAAACGTGTCGCATCGTCACGCGAAACAAAAACCCAAAACAAAATACCAAACCAGCCGGGACCAAGGTCAAAAATCGGGACGTATGGTAAGCTTGTTCGTAATGATAAGAAATAAGCCATTAACATTCTATTGAAAATCAATTAACTGTTGCAATCAATGATTTATGAGGTCAATTAAAATTAACATTAGAAGTCGTCAGCCTCAGATTCATAATCTTTTAAATTCAGAGCTTGAACCACAAGCGGATTTTAATTCTAGTAATTATTAAATTTACAGCCAAATTACTTAGAAATTTTAAATTAATTTATAATTAAAATTTTCTGGAAAGTGGTGTTTGATTATTTGTTTAATCTAAAGCTAAAATATTATTTTGAACATTTAGCGAAAGCTAAATGGAAAGAGTCTTGTGCCGTACCAATTTTAATGTAAGAGTAGGTTTGTGAAATCGTTGTCTCAAACGCTTTATGCAAAGCACACGATTCGTTAAAAATAAGTTCTTGAACAGTTTTCTGGAAGTGACAGCTTTACTTCAGGTATGACCGATGTTTTAAAATTATTTCATAGCTTAAATTTTTTATGATTATTTTGTAAAGCAATTATAATTACGTCTAATTATATTTAAACAAATAAATATAAAAAAAACAAACGGATTTCTCGGTGCGCAAAAGCTCGCAATCAACGTAACCGGTTACGAGCATTATACAATATGTGAAAGCAGTACAAATAATGTGTGAGTCGCGCATATTAAAAAGCGCATTTTTAATATGATATATTGTAAAGCTATGATTTTTTCATAATCATTTTCATTTGATAGCGTTAAACAGTAATTTAATACAAAGTTTCACCTTAATATAGATTTACAGATATACTAAGATGGACTCCAGTGTTAAGTTGGATTTCCCGGTCAAGGCTTTTATATAACTCTATCCCTGGCCTTAGATAGAAAGAATAGTTTAAATTTAGACGAGAACAAAGTCTGTGGAATAGAAATTCTTGCCAAGAAACACTACCGCTGTAAATTTTATTTATTTTGCATCCTCAAAAAAAAACTAATGGATTACTTTTACTAGACACAGGGATCTTTCTTTTCTGGTTGACGAAAACACTTACATGATACATTTTGTGTTCCGATACATAAGCTGTGAGCATATTATTAGATATGGACTATTTCAACAGTGGCTTACATGCTTTAGTTCTATTGATATATACAAACATATAGGTATACACATTTTACCAGCGCAAATCACAGCTTCACGCAGAACATATAGTATTATATGATATAAAATAAAATATTGGCGTATTTTGTAATTCTTATAAAAATCTAAAAATATATTTGGCATTACAGCTGTAATGCCAATGTGCCAAATATTTTTTAAATATGAAAGACATATAAGATAATCTTGATGACAAATTATATGTATTAATTGAGAACAGCTCAGCTAACAATGACATACATCCATGTCCAAGATTTCTTTTTCAATCGGCATTGTTTACTTTTCCGTGACTTGAACCCATACCCACCTAATTAGTGAGGCAAAACTCTTGCCACTAGACTACAGAGACCTTACGAAGAGTTTAAAATAGAATATTTAAGAAACAAAATTGCACGGCAGTGCCAGGAAAAAAACATCGTGAGCTTGAAATATATTTGTAAGAAGATATTGAAAATATTTTTTATGTACATATATGTTTTCTATGCATGTTTATAGTATTACAGATAACATTTATGCATAGGTGACACAAGCACAGACATGCAGTTACTGTTATTGTCAGTTGATTCCTTGAAGTAAATAAAATATTTTGGTGAAAATGATAACCAGTTTAAGAGACAACTCAAAAGGGGCTTACAATGTTAAATAGCATTTCTTAAATTAAAACACTTTTCTTAGAATAGACAACTTATTCTAAACATCAAACCCTATGATAATTAAAAAATTTATGAGCTGCTAAACAAATGTTTGAATCTTTTTAACCAAAATAAACTCATAACCCAAATATCAGCATTGTATATTTGTTTTAATATTTCATGTAAATAATTAATCTACAAAATAAGAGATGAAAAAATGATGCAATGTTATGTTGTATATTTCCATGAGTAATTACTAAAAAATCTATTTGTATATATGACGCGATATACAAGTACTGTTATTATGAAAGTTTCTGTAAAAAAAATCTATAGTATTCTTTGTATGAAAAATGATTCAAGATATTAACCAGTACGACGCCATCTACAAAAGGCTTTACGTCACCGGGACCCAACATTGTGTTACAATTGTGAACAAACAAAATCTACTTCTGATACTAAAAAATAATGTTGGTATGGTTTATTATTGGAACGATTATTTTATACATTTCTATGGCTTAACTAACTATCGCTAAGGCATGGTTAAGCAAGAATTAAGCCATGACATTCACAGTTTTAGATATCAGGTATTATAAAAAAACAAATCTTCGACACATTAATCAAGACAGGAACATCAAAACAATTAAATCTTTACTCGTCAAATAGTTTAAACAACACTCAATTAGTATTTTGGTAAAAAGTTTAAAAAAAAAATTGTTTGTCAATCTTTGATCTACATATTCATCTGGTCATAAAAACATGGAGAACGAGATCACTGAGATCAGCTAACTTATTTTTTCCTAGACAGTTTTTAATCATTACTCTCTCGAAGAAGATATGTTTATTAAGCGGCTGGATAACGTTACTTCTTCATCAGAATGACCTTGATTAATAAAGTCTAAAAATGATTCTTTAAGAGGCTAAACACGTGTTACTGTCACAATTACAATTAACCTGCTCAAAGTTAGTATTGAATCCATCAAAAGTATAACGATTTATTCCAATCATTCAGAAAAATAACTCCCTGTTTTATTGTTTTTTTCTACTGAATTCAAATAGTTTATCCGTTTTATAACTAAATCCATGTACAATAATATATACATTTTAATAAAAAGTTGACCACATTCTAATGAATCAAATGAGTCTTCCACGTTGGGCTTCTAATGATGATGAAGGACTCGTAATATCGAATTAATAAAGATCGATTATTTTTCGTTCCTTCAAATGCTTCCAGATGCTTTTTTTGTAACAATAATTTGAGCGTGGATAAAGAGAATAGAAGCAGCGGCGTGACTCTGCCATGACAAAAACTGAGGGGTGGCGTGACAATTAAAAAAAAATAGTCTCCAATTTTACTGTCAATTGATAACTGTCAATGCTTGATGTAAGTTTAAATATAAAACATAATTTGTAGTATTTAAACAGAGTTCGTAATCAGGGTCGTTGAGAAAGTTAAATATCGCTTCGACCTCTAAGGGTTAATGTAACGTGACTATTTTTGGCGGTAATGAATGCCAGTAGATACAAAATAACATGTTACGCTATGTCTCAAAGAGAAAAGTATTGACCTTCGTATCCACTTGTCTTATTTATATGTCTCCTTAAGACATAACGTACCTTTAAATTTTATGTTAAAATGAACTACCACAAAGTTACCGCCGAATCCATAGAAAGTATAACGTAACATATTATTTTGTAGTTTTTTTTTAATTTTAAATAACACTTTATTTTTGTAATTATTATCAGTTGACAATGTTTGCAATGAACGAACCCGGTCTTGTTCTTAATATATCGTGGGTGTAGAAACGTACGGGCGTAACTACAAAAATGGCTGTTTTGATTTAAATATGGCATTGTCATGCTCAAATGCAGTTCTATAAGATATACAAATATGAAACTTGTACGATGAGCGGTTTACCAGATATTGCTCGGTTTTTCTGCAAATCCGTAAGCACACAGTTCAAAATTGGAAACTGTTTTGCCATTTATCTCAGTTTGTTGTTTTTGTAGTTTCGCCCGTATGTTCCTACACCCACGATATGAACTGAATTTTTGATAAAAAAAAAATCATTTCGAATTTTACGTTATATGTCCTCCTTCTTGTTGTGTCTTGCAGTGTACACCAATGGTGTAGGTTTCTTACCACACCAGCTGTTATTCAGTCCGAAGGGAATACCTTTTCGGGTAGTTTTCTAAGTGAAAAATACATATCATACACAGACATTATACAATTAGACTTTTCCGTTAAAACAAAAGACGCGTTTTCATCGAAAATTCATTTTCGTTTCAATGTACATTTCCGTTATCTTAAAACTCGGCTTTAAAATATTTTTGGGTGTATTTATTCCTTCCGTGTTTCAGACAGGAAAAACTGTTAGCAATATACCATGATATTTTTAATCGGCTTAGTAAGAATTTATTAATATTTATTTAAGGTGGTAGATTGCGATGCTCAAGGGACCGAATACCTTTACAGACAGTTTCATGGGCTGATTTGCATCAATTGATATAAGAAATTATTTTTTAAATCGTTTGAATTTTGTACTTTTTCGTGAGTTCTGTCGCTTAAGACCCGGGTTTCGTTTTTCAGCATCTTCAGTCATTATAAGTGCACGGATAAACTTGAACTGACTTCGCTGTCGTTTATAATAAAAATACATAAAAATGTATGTAAATAAAAATAAAAGTAGATCATTAAGTTAAATTGTTATAAGTGTAATCTAGGTGAATTAGCGAAACTGGTTAAGATCAAATCTTTAATAACGATAAACGAGACAAACTATTTACTACGCGTCATTTCAAGGACATCCGTGCACTTACAATGCCTGAAGATACTGAAAGCCGAAACTCGGGTCGTTACCGACACAATTCATGGAAAAGTACAAAATTCAAACGGTTCTAATTTTTTATTGAAATTCTATCCAGCACCTTCAGTCGAATTCTATCCAGCATCTTCTATCCGATCATTCAAACGAGTGTAGAGAGTTTGATTGTATAACCATTCATCCTATTCTAGTATACTTATATTCTTAATCTTTTCAAAAATAAGAGATTGAGTGACTGATTAACAAGGTATGTTGACATAATATCTATTATGAGTCCATATTTACCACATTAGGTGGAGGAATTGTTGAAAATATTGTATTTGTCTATGGACCATTGACAGTTCCATATAAGATACTCAAGCATAATTCGCTTTTTCATTTCGCTTATCATTTAATTCCGCTCTTTTGCTTTCAAAGTCATCTTGTAACCCGAAAGGTGAATTGTTAATAAATTACATAAGTTTAATATCGAAAACCATTCATTAATTGTAGCAATTTTCCTAGAACTGGTTGAGATCTCCTGGTATATGTTTTCTTTTTTTTTAGTAATATTATTTGAAATACAAAAAATATTCTAGTTTTTCTCTACTTACTAGAATTAAATACCATTTCTTACCGTTTTCTTATGGTCACTTTTCACCATACGTCTAGTTGCAATCCAGAACATTCAATTCACAAAAACGAAACACTGTTTCACCAAAACTTTATAACAAAAAAATATTAGTTATGTTTTCTTAAATAAAGTCAGTTTCATAAAAAATTAAACAAGTTTTATTCACTGGCTATCACATTTTGTTTATTATATTGTTTTAGGAGATTGATAAAAGGTTTTTTTAACTACAAGCACAATTTGAAATAATGAATATATTTTTGATACAGCACAAAGGGAAAAAATCAAATAGACTGCAGTTGTCTATAATTATTAAAATTATCAAATTTGATATCAATACGCCGTTAAATTATCCCTGAGACAAAAACAAATTGATAAGATAAAATTTTAATAACTTAAATAATAAATAATTTTTTGAAACTTAATCATTGTTGATAATTTGATGTTTTTACATTATTTACGGACCAATATAATGATTATCTTATCTCCAGAAAATGTAAAAAAGCATTAAAGATTATCGATGGTAATTTTCCTCCTTGGGTACGATTATCGATTTTCCTAGCGTAACTCGATTACCTTTAAGAACGAAATGATACTAAAAGCATTTTCTTGATGAAGTTATTATTAGGAAAATTATATCAGAACCTCTCCAACATTGTGTTCAATCAATTCATATTCTAGGGATATATTTTTTTGATTACTTGATGATAAATTATTGTCCATATTTAGAGAAGCGTTTTTTAAGTTGAATTATTACTCGACAAAATGAAACAGATGTACCTACTGCAAAAATGTACTTAATATTTAATGTATTATTAGATACATTGTTCACTTTTGTATTTTCATTATAAATTACAAATATTGTAAACGGCTCACGTTACAATAAATAATATTTCAGTATGCAAATGGGGACCATAATGTTACTTTTTATAAATTATTGTATACTTTGAAAAAATATTTTATCGTTGAACTAAGGAAGATGTTGTTTTTATTATTCCAATCTTTGTAAATTCATATATACATAATAATTAATTTACAGCTGCTCGTGATACAAGAGACCCGGGTTTCACTCGTATAAGAAACATCGTAAGTTTTAATTCGTAAAAAAATATCATTCAGATTGTCATTCTTATTAATGGATATTGTTTCTATTTTCATTTTAAAAATACTGTAGAACGATCTTTTATAAGAATTGGTGTCTGATGATGATTTAACAGCGTCTATAAAATCATGATCGATTAATCGAAATTTAAAACGCGCGCTGACTTTCCAGTAAAGCATATATGCGTTCGAAAATAGCAAGTCTAAACAACATTTGAATTTAGAATCGTAAGTTTATATTATTTTCAAATATACCAACGATGAGTGAGATTATAAAAAAACTGTATATGTAGTCGATAGGAAGATTCTTATCAACGGGTCCGTTTGTCACGACCGAAAATCGAACATTAAAATTTGGAATGGAATGAAATAAAAATTTAAACGAATTCAAATTTTATATTATTGAAAGAACGTGTTCATAAATGGACATTTTTTGTTTGATATTGATTCAAATCAAAAATTCTTTTGATATATCTTTGATCTTACCTTATATTTTCTGACAATCTAATTGTCATCATATCTTAATATTATTCACTGCATTATGCATTGTTATTGTGAAAGATTATCGACATATGTAATAAATGGTTAAATTATAATTTCAACATTTCTAATCATTTCTACACAAAAATATAAACTCTAGCTGGTAGTTTTAACAAATAATTCATTGGATTTATTCTGTTGACCTTTTCATTATCACAAACGAAAATTCTCATTTTAATATAATCGTAATAATTCCTCATTTGGCAAATTTCTCTTAATTTATTAAATCGTAAATAAATGCAATTATATTCTTATTTTAACAAAATATTATAAAAATTCTACTAGCGTGTAATTGAACATTATATTTTATAAATTAATATTTGACCTAACAAGATATTAATTTTATTTCAGAGCATATGTGCCTAAAAAATATATTATAGTGAAATAATATAATTGAGAATACTCCAATTTTTTAATATATTGTTTAATCGGATTTAAATTATTTTGCATGAATTTGAATTAAGAACCGGAGGCCGTGTTTAAAAAATCACATTCGCATAAAATAAACAAAAATCGAACCAACGGGCATCCGATTCGAATTTTAAATTCACGACGTGACGTGCGTGAGATTCCTACGCGAGTCGCAGGTAACGCGATCGCCCTGCCGCGGCGCGATTCGGCGGTCGACTGGCTGGTAACCCAACACAAATCTCCTTGCGAATACGCGGGAGCTTTACAAAACTACAGTCGCGAATCTGGCGGCCTGGAATGTAACTAGGAAAATTCGTATGAAAATTTTAGTTTAAAGCCTTGCCACCGTAGTATGTTTCCATTACTTTTGATGAAATGGTTATTTTTTGTGTTTTTAAGGTTGAAGATATGGATGGCGTTTGGGCCTGGGGGCGAAATACGTAAAATAATAACCAGAGCAACAGCGTTGAAGTTGGGACTCAGGTGGCGCCACCGCATTTTACCTTTCCTTCTCAATTGAAAATGGAACATGATCGATTTGACGTATGGACACTGTTTCAGTTCACAATATGGTATGGAATTGATGCCACGCGTAATTGCGTGCAAGTTCTGTAATTATGTTTGTGTGCAATAAAAAAAACTTATCTTGGATTAGTTATCAGAGTGTAGATATATTTTGTTGTTTACATAAATGTAATCATTAATCAATATCAAATACAGTGTGCCATAAAAAACAGACATTAACTGTCAATTTTTTTTAATAAAACATAATACTATCTTTTGATATTTGAATATTGTTTTCGAGTTTAAAATTCTGAATTAAAAATACTACATTGCCATTTTTTTATATTTTGTACTATTTCTTCAGTGAATAGTTATTAACTATATTTCATATACACATTTTTTTCAAATAAGGCAAATTGACATAAGAAGGTAAAACAAAAAATATTGAACTTGAGGTTAGTCTAAGAGATTCGTGTTATATTTGAGTGATTATAAGCAAAAGTTGGAAAATTTTGTGGAATATAATGGAATATTTGGAAGGGTTAAACTCGCTGGAAATAAATTTAGCAGTGGCGAGCAACCTGTCCTTTAAAGGATATCATTGAATTATATTTTTTTGCTGTTGATACTTTTATTTCTATTATGTTTTGACTGTCTTATTTGTAATAATATTTATATTTTTCATTATTTTCTGACTGTTTAATTTTGGTGCATCGCAATTTTTTTATGATCAAAATTACACCGTGACTTTGACAATTTTGAGAACCATTGGGTTAACGTTATACTAGCAGTTATTTTGGCGCAGGTAAGGTGACTCCATCTAAGTTTGCGAATTTTATATTTATAACTTCCAAGCCCAAAGGATCAAAAAAGTCCATACTGATTTCCGTCGAGCACGCAGATATTGCGAAAGTATTTTCCCTAAATAAATATAAACGTCCTTCCGACTAAGGAGGCTCCGTTTCAAAATTTCTGCAGATATTTTATGAGGTCCTTGACGGAGGTAATGATAATACCCCTGCCGTTAAACCTCCAGCTGAGAGGCTGTCTGCTCTCGGGGTTGGTTAATGAAATATGCAGATTTTTCCCTTTCAAACAAATCCATGGCATGCATAAGTCATTTGATATTAATTAGTTGCACAAAACACACAATCGACAAACTCAAAACATGTTTTTTTATCACGTGATTTTCAGGAGTATGAATTAAGTAAGTCATATTCCGTATTTTTAGAATGTTTTAAGAACTCATGAATAAAAACATTGTATACATTATATTTCAAAAATAAGATTTTCTTTGCTGTAATATCAATATATTATTTAACTGTATATATTAGAAAAATTGAATCATTTGCATTATGTACACTTTTTTAACTAACGACCCGGGCTTCGTCTTTCAGCATCTTCATTACATCTGAAGATGTATCATATCAAGTACACCTATACACCCAAAATTCCAAATGACGAGACCCGAGTCATTAGCGACAAAACTCATGGAAAATTACAAAAATCGAGCGATTCAAATGCTATATTATGGATTTAAGAAACGCATCATCAGCTTGTTGTAATTCAAAAATGTTTCCACTGACATTATTTCATTATAGCAGTATTTCCAATCCACGTGTGGAGTACATGAAGTCCTTCACATATTTTTTTACAAGAAACGAATGTTTGTCAGTTCTTTTCATCTATCTGCTGAAAAAGAGCTAGGTATATATTTAGAATAAATTAACGAATTCTGAATGATATCAATACAAATGATCTTTTATTTTACTTAGTATTTCTAATTCGTATGGGGGTGGTTGGAAAGAGATTAAAACTGCTTTTTACACCTATTTCCATTTAAGGACCAATTGAGTAACTTTCTATTTACGACACTCTTCGTAAACAAAGAGAATTCACGGCCAACCTCCTCGCTTCCTCATCCAGGTCACCCCGGCGTCCTGTAGCTCCGCTGATTTTATCCTATGGATAGTCACCAGCGGCCTTCCAGGACGACGAAATCCATCAGGTTGATAGAAGAGACAGACAGGATTTAGGCAACACTGGAGCATCTGCATCACAAATCCAATCCAGGTGCATCGTAGCATTTTTATTTAGGACGTAATAAGCGGATGATTTGTTTGCTTTCTTACCTCTATGATCCTGACAAATTCGATTTAAAAACGATGTATTTAATTATCGATTCATCTCATATCAGTGTTGAATCCATTTTATATATATGTACAACAAGCTGTTCTTCTGCCACAGAATATTTTTTATGTCAATTTTGTTTTGTTTTGTTTTGCGAGGTGTTCGGATTGTTCAAAACGATTCAAGAGCAAGAAGTCAGCTCAATGAACTATTGATTTTGCACAGCGAGGACTTTGCCAGTGATAAATTATTCATTTACGGCAAAAGGAGAAATGTCTGGGTGAAACAGAACTAGGTAAGCGACCCCCCACCCCTCCAACTACACGTGTATATTAAATTTATTCAAAACACATCGCTTCCCGAAATATAATACAGGTAAAACTAAATTAAAAAACTGTGTAGAGATAAAATCGAAGTCAAATACAATAGTTATCCTTGCTCAAACTACTTAGGGTCGCTGCTGTATTTTATTTATTATTTCCAATCTACTTATATCAATTATCTAGCAAGTTGAACAGAATGCTGGGACAAACGTTTGCAATACTAATATTACCGAAATCAAAATCTGGATATTTCTGCTCTTTTCAATATCTTGATACTGATTTTACAATGCATTTTCGACTTAACGAATAAACATGTATATTAAAGCCTTTCCTTTAGGCGCACGCAACCTTTCTACAGTATCCTCTGCTATAAGGCGGTTTTTTAGAGTGTGCTGCATTCTTTAAGTGAATTATATTTTTCGTTAATATGTAATATTTTACTGAAATATGTGCATTCGAAGAGAATGTCAGAAGTTTTACGTCTCTTTACTTTTGATAAAATAAGTCATAAAAAAAATGGTTGTCTGTAAAGTCGGTTTACGGACGATAGTTTAACGTGACAACGTCATAAGAAAACATTGATGAAATGATTGCATACTTTTATGAATAAAATGGAATCATTTTTATTGAATTATCATTATTTTGTATGGATACGATATTTTGTATATTTGTTATACGTTAATCAGATTTTTAATATGCAAGAATTAATTACCTTTATTGCCGCAATTGTTGTTGTAATATAAACAATGAAAACCACATTAACATTTCACTTCACTTTATAAACAGTTGTAAACAGATCACGTGTAGGTACTGTAGGTGTATAAGTTGTGTGCTGCCGCTGTCTCTTTTCTACTCAGACGCATCGACCAATCGAGTGGAAGAGAGATAGATGCGGCACAATCCGAACGGTAGGCCGATCGTGCCTCTCTATCGCTTATCCGCGCTCTCGCTCGCACGCTTGCCTTCGGCGTAACGCGACAAACGGGACAATGAGTCATGTTTTTTCGTGCGTGCAGCGGGCGTTCATCGATTTATAAGACGTTGTCACGTCAAAAATCTCGATACTGTCGGAGGGTTGACTGTACTGAAGCGGGACGGGAAGCGTACAGAGACTATTCTACAGCCGATGAAATCAAGATTGTCATCATTGATAAACAAAGTTTTTACTATTTAATCATATTTCAATATAGAAAGCAAGATGAAATAAATTTTAGAATTTTATTGAATCATTCTTACATGCTTATTGCATTAATTATGCAATATCAATTTATTCATCCAATACATCGATTCTTATTTCACTAAAGTTAATTATTCTGACAATATACATTGTGGAGTATATGGTATCCTAATGTAACTAGACATATATTTCCCCGAGAACTGCTTGTTACTCGGTCGTTCAAACTATCTTTATTCCGATGAGAGTAGATGTAGAAAGAGGACTAATGGGTAGATAGTCGCTTTCGCTACGCCCTGCTTACATGATTGGATAGATGGGAGCCATCCTAAGACAACGCAAACAACCAAGCCTTCGAAAATAACCGATAAATCGACTGAAAAAATGTTACACGTACTGCGACTCGAGTCCGTAAATTCCGTCACGGTAGGCAACTATGTACATTCACCGTTGCACCACGGACTCGTCAAATTACTATTTAAATAATATCACTTTTAAGGTGTTCACTGTCAATACTTGGTGGAAAGGCATTATAATAAAAATAATAACACATTTTTTAGTACTTTTTCCACATCTGATTTATTACATCAGGACCGGTTTCGCTCATGGCGAGCATTATCAACTGATAAGAAATACAATAAGACAGTGGTATTTATGCAAAAGTTAAGGATGAAAACAAGGTATGACAAACAATTGGTAATGCAACTAAGCAAATAAATTAAGTAAATTACAAGACAAATAGACTAAAAATAAAATGTTCAAGACCTCTTAGCAATGCAAAACTAAAACATCAAAAATCAATTAAGTATGAATTTAACATTAACTAACACATCAAAAATCAATTAAGTATGAATTTAGCATTAACAAAGTAAAAGTTTGTTGAGAGTAAAAATCTAAATCCCTTATTAGTTAAAGATATTATATCTATTGTCAATTGTTGTATTGACCAAAACTTTTTTAAATTTGATGGTAAAATTTACCAACAGTTGAATGGGTTGGCTATGGGTAGCCCTTTGTCTCCTATTTTAGCTGATTTTTTCATGAATTTTTTAGAATCTAAAATCAGTAGTTTTGATCTCTTTAGAAATGTCATTTATTGGTATAGATACGTAGATGACATCTTAGTACTTTGGGGAGGTACGGAGAGACAACTTAATCAATTTTTAAAACATATTAATAGTGTTAACCCGCATATCCAATTTACAATGGAGTTGGGGTTGAATAAAATAAACTTTTTGGATCTAACGATCGAGATTATTAATAATCGGCATTTTTTCAGTATTTTTAGAAAAGATTCATATAGTGATAACATCATTAATAACTCTTCCAGACATCACATCTCGCATAAATTAGCCACCTTTCATTGCTTTATACATCGTCTCCTTTTGATTCCGATGAGTAAAGCAAGTTACGATCTTGAATTAAATACAATAAAACAAATTGCAATGAATAATGGTTATGATTCGGATTTAATTGATCGACTTTTATTTAAAAAAATAAAAAATTAGCTCTGTTAAATGTAAGCTCTAGTTTGGTGACTAATGATCCTGCTGTTAATAAACAGTGGGTGAAATTATGTTACTTAGGTAGAGTACAGAAAAAGATTTCAAGGAAAATTGATAAAAATCTTTTTTAATGTAACGTTTTACAATCCTTTCAATCTCAGAAATGTTTTAGTAAATTCAAAGATAAAATTAATATTCTCAACCAAAGTGGGATCTACCTACTTGATTGCGAATCCTGTGGAGCCAAGTATATTGGTCAAACGGGAAGAACTTTCAATACTAGATTTAAAGAACATCTAGCTTGTTCAATTAAAGGGAATGAAGTATCTTCATTTGGTAACCATCTGTTCCTAAATAAGCATACTTTTGATATCACTAAAAACTTTAAAATCCTGCATATTATTAATAAATCTGTAAAACTAGATAAGTTAGAAATCCTTGAAATAAACCGACATAAATTTATGAATAATTGTAATCTTTTAAATGATCAATTAGTCTTCGTTTCCTCGCCATTACTATACCCAATTCACTAAACCAATTCTTATTGTATTTTTTCTACTTTTATTTCTAATTTTTTATTTTTTTTTTATTTTTATTTTCCTTTCTTTGATTTTAATTTGTAAGAATTGATATGGCTTTTATTCTGTTACAGGCACTGACTCATTTGAACTCATTACCGGGACTTCCATCTAATTATGGATGACAGACATTAGCTTTATTTATTTTTATTAAATTCACTTAATATTTGGGCTTTTACTTTGTTAATGCTAAATTCATACTTAATTGATTTTTGATGTGTTAGTTAATGTTAAATTCATACTTAATTGATTTTTGATGTTTTAGTTTTGCATTGCTAAGAGGTCTTGAACATTTTATTTTTAGTCTATTTGTCTTGTAATTTACTTAATTTATTTGCTTAGTTGCATTACCAATTGTTTGTCATACCTTGTTTTCATCCTTAACTTTTGCATAAATACCACTGTCTTATTGTTCTTATCAGTTGATAATGCTCGCCATGAGCGAAACCGGTCCTGATGTAATAAATCAGATGTGGAAAAAGTACTAAAAAATGTGTTATTATTTTTATTTAAATAATACCTGTTATTTTATTATAAAGTATCAAAATACCAGTCCTTCTTTCTATATGGCCCTGTATTGCATTCCGTAGTTGGAACACTATTCAAATGGGATGTTAATTTCAATGAAACAGTAAGTTTTGTAATACGTGGGATATTTTACAATATTCATGTTTCATTTTTTTCTTGGAGTTTTTGTGAGCTCAGATTCATTCGCTTTCTACGAAACAATTGACTATTTGCATGCTTTGTAATTTGTTCAAGATACTAACTAGCCCAGTCGAATTGGCTTACAAATTCATCACGTTATTCGTATTTCAATTTTTTAAGCAAATATCAATCAGATTGATATGATAGTAATTAGCGTTTTAATTAACTCATTAATTAGAGCATGCTGTAGCTAGAAATAGACTTACCACTTAACGTTTATGTCTATATATGTTGGGTGCATAGTATATATCGATTCGGTCTATAAATAAATCAAAAGCTTTATCGGTTCTACACTTTCTGCAACCCTCCCGTCAATCATGGCAACGTTTTCATACATTTATGCTTACGTGATGCAAATATTGCAGAAAGAAATCAGAATAAAATTTAAATACATCCAATCCTCTTTTTGCACGGGTGAAACGTTCCAAAGACTACCGTGCAAAAAAAACGCGTAAAAAAGATAAGGAGACATACAAATATGGTAGATAGGTTCCATTGTCGGTCCCTGTGGTCTAGTTGCAAGAGCTTTGTCCTAGCGATCTGGAGACCCGGGTTCAATTCCCGGCAAGGTCAGATTTTTTCAATTGAAAAAAAAGAGATCTTGGGCTGGGTGTAGAAACTCCATTTCTAGTATCGAGTACTCGATACTCGAGTATACTCGGCCATTTTTCAAGTACTCGATACTCGAGTAATTTGAAAAATACTCGAGTAATACTCGTACTTTATAAATGAAAATTTATTTCCGAATTTTATTTTTTTTTAAACAGTGGACAGAAAAACTATATAGCACTATTTAATTCAATGCTAACTTTTAAGCCGACGTCCACAGCAACAGAGAGAGTTTCTACTGCGGAAATAAAAAAAACAAAACTTTGAACCAAATTAAAATTTGAGACGTTAAATTCTCTATTACTTTTGATATATGTTTCATAAATTGAAATAAATTTATTAATTGAATAAAATAAGCTTATTTATTTATTTATCATCTATTTATGTACACAAATTTGAATTAATAATATATATTTTGGTACATCTGAAACTACTCGAGTATACTCGAGTATTTTGAAATTTTACTACCCGATACTCGAGTAGTTGAGATGTCGAGTAATTGGAGTCTCTAGCTGGGTGTATGTTATTTATCGTTGATTTTGTGTACAACTGATTCATTACTTATCATCGAGTTAATCTCGTATGACTTTCATGATTAAGAATATTTGGCGCATTGGCGTAAGCTGTAATGCCAAATATTTTTTTTTATCTTATTATTATTATTACTTAATTAAATTAAATCAACTCAAAATAAACATAAAAATATGTATTTTCAAAATATTATTGAAATGTGTACAAATACAAAAAAAAAAAAATATTATTAAATACAGAACTGTGCTGATTTTTTTTTTAGATACTGTATTTTCAACCAGGGCCTGCCAACCGATTGTCCGCGAGAAAATTTTGAATGTCCATAATTGTACTATGAATGCATCGAGTAATTTAATTAGTTTTGATTAAGTAAGTGTATAATTTCGATTCACTGCATATATAAATTAACATCTTTATTATTCCATGTATTTTATAACAAGCAGTGACATAAAAGTAAGTCTAGAGATGCTTCTCAAACAAGCGAAACACGTGTCACTATTTCATTTAATTTTGTTTTCATTAAGTTTTATAACGATTTAAGATTAAAAAAACTTAACTTTCATGGTCATATTTTTAGCGCTTTAAAATTAAATCATAGTAGTGAACAGCAGGATTCAACATTGTGAGGTTATATTTGTTACGAAGTCTGAAAGGTTGGCGACCACTGTTTTTAGCGAAACTGTAAGGAGTCTTAAATAATTATCGGTTGCGCTCTCTTTGTTGAATATGACATTAAAAATATTTTTCCTTCGTAACCATGTCCTCTTTAAATGTGGAGTATATTGATTCTTTTTTTAAATTTATTGTTATTCAGTTGCTCAACTTATTCTTTTTAAATGTTGAGAATAACTTAAGGTTAGGCAAATCTCTCCCGTTTTGTCTTATTTTCACAATGAGTTAGCTGAGAAAGATCTTCAAAGTTACATACATCCATTCTATTCAACAAAAATCTACAAATTGATTGAAAAAACCATTTATAAAACTGTTCGTGGTTTGGTATTCGTGGTCACCGAAAACGAGTAGAACTGACGTCCAAAAGTGTGGAGCACAGATTTGACATTTTACATCAACCCAAAGAAAACCTTAATTCTATATTGAAAATGCCAGAAGTCAATCAATGGAACATTTTATTTCTTTTGTACTACCCTAATTTAATGTCGAAACGTCAAATAACAAACTTTCACTGAAACCAAGAAACAAGCTTCTATTTCGGAATTTGGGCTATTTTTAAAAAGTTTGTAGCGAAGCTTTCATTTAAAACAAACTTGCGCTGTACGCAGGCGAAAGTTTTCGCTCCACAAGTGTTCGATAAAGCCAGCTGAGGAGCTTTTCTTTTCCCTTTGTTTGAGCTTTCAAACCGCTTGACACCTTATAAGACAACGTTGCCTGAATAGTAAATAACACAGCGAAACCAATCAATGAATTAATTACTCTGTGTTTCAATTATTGGCTACCGGTAAGATCCAATTACAACCGCGGCCATTATAGCAATTAACATCATCGATAATTATTTTAGTATCTGGTTTGTGTGTTATCAATTTTTGGTGGATTGATTAATCACAACGGTTAGAAACAAATTTAATTTCATAAAAGACAATTTTTTATGAAAATTGTTTTAAAATGCATACGTATCTGCTATTATTTAACCTTGCCTTACTTAATCAAGCTTCGATTCGTTACTCGAATTTGCGTATGACGTAGAACTATTATGCTTTTTTGTAACCACGTCTGTTACCTTTGTGGATCATATGTACACATAATGTAACATAACTTGTTTTAAAAATATATATATTGGGATATTACTTTTATTCTTATATTATACTAGTATTGCTACCCGGCGTCGCTCGGACTAAGCGACCAATAATTATTTAATGTTATATCATTTGACATAATTATATCACAAAATCTAACATACAAAATAGAGTTAAAATAAAATCACAAACTTTATTTAATTTGATGACAGCCCCATTCTCGCCCATTAAAATGTACAAATTCAAGGAAAAAATCTAATTTCCTGTAAAAGAAATGTCAAATAATACCTTCACGTAAATAATAAACATTATTATATTAATAAAAGCCGGGAAAAGTTCAGTAGAAGACTAATTTATTACATTTTGACTAAATGTCTTCGCCGATAAAAATTCAAACATATTTTCTTTCATATTCGTTTTTATGGCAACCAACAATGCAAAAGGGAATTACAGACCCACAGACATACATACGCCGTTTCGGTTTTATATATAAGATACAAGCGATGCGAACGATTAACTACGGGTCAGTTTACGTTCATTCATGCACTTGATTTCATTTTTATGACGATCAATCAATTAGTAAAAATACAATTGTAAAAATTGAAATGTTTATAGGTCTTTTAAATGTAAAATCGTTTAAAAGTGATTATAATGCTTCTTTTATGAAAGTGGCTACCAAATATTTTTTTAATTAGCATATCGTTAGAAAACACAAACCGTTTTAAATTAGAATTCATTTTTCTCTACAGATGATAGGGTACAAAGCTACTAATTAGAGACAGTTTGTGTACTGGGATTTGAACCTAAAAACCCACAATTGAGTTGATGGAAGCCAAATAGCGTAGGACACTCAATAACCAATCATCGCATAATTAATCATCGTAACTCATAGATCAATAAAAAGTATCATTTATAAAAACTACAGCGCCAAACGGAAATATGGATAATTTTCAAAGTTTTTCGTTCGAATATGAGATCTAAAATTTCCACTCTACCAGAATACGAAGTAAATATATGTATGTATGTATATTATTTCCAGGTATGAACTCAAAATATAGCTATATGAAAGTATAAGCCACCTTTCTATTTCCGTTTCGATTTGCGTCCCTGTCTAACGGTGTGCTCCGTTTCGCTCACTCGATTCTCATTCATTTCACCTGCTAACGACCTTAAACTAACTATATAATATTATACTACGCTTTAGCAGTGATCGTGAAATTTGTCTGTCGGACATAACCCCTCTAGCAATAAATATCAATATTAAAAAATGTGGTATGATTGAAACAAAAAATTGTGTGGTTCTCTTTAAATATAATTTCTTTCCACCAAGAATCGACATTGGCCCGATCCGTGGTGCAGTGGTCAACGTTGTTGGCTACCGTGTCGGAGAGCCGGGTTCGATTGCCAGTACGAGTAGATTTTTTCAGTCGATAAATCGATTCTGCTCAGAGGAAATGGATGTTTGTGTTGATAAAAATCCCTTCCACCTTTTCGATCCCAAAGAGCGACGCATCGTGACAGCGATTAGCTAACCACTAGTCCTGCCCTATTCCTCTTATCCTTTCCATCACTACTCTTTTCAAAAAAAGAGAGGTTGAGCAACTGAGTAACAAACAGTTCTCGTAGAAAAACATATGTTGAGATAAACTCCATGAGGAGTCCATTTTCTCTATGTTGGGAGTGGACATAATAAAAAAAAATGACAGTGTAAACCTTAACCAGTGATCGATCAATCCAAACTCTGAAATTTTCGAAAAACAAATAGTAACTGGTATTGAAATTACCATGGCTTGAATCTGAAATATTTCCGTTCACTCAACTAAGCCTTTTTTGCTAACATATGAAAATGATGATACAGTAAGGGTGTCGCTCGTTAGTTGATATTGGAAAATATAATACATAAGGCCAGCGCACCCATACCATTGGTACTCAATTAAGGATATTCGATGTTCGTTTACAGAACCTTCTCGATCTCAAGCCACGTTCTAGTTAGCCTTTCCGGTATACGTAAGGAATCTTTTAATAGTGCTTTAATTTTAATGACATTTATTAAAGATGAAATTTTTAGATTCATAACCTTTTATCAAAATTTGTCAATCGGACATAGCGACATTTGGAATTACTTCCTTTATTACTTTTCAAAAATCAACGGCTAAAAAAATGATGAACAATTATTTTGTATCGATCTCTGTAATCTGATTATCTTTGCTTGGTGACTGTAACATTCAATTTAATTAAGGTGATTTTTAAGTGTTTTTTCCTAGCGTTTATATTAAAGAATCGATAAATATCTAATTTTCAAATTCTTAATTATTTGGTTTACAATGCGATTATTTGGAAGCAAAGAAGCATATCTCATTTTTACATATTTACTTTACAGAAATGCCAAAAAACAGGTTTTTAACGATAAAAATAAGAAAATATTTTATGTAGAATAAATACTAAAACTGTAATATTATTTTCATTATAATGCCATTCTACTAGGTATTAACAGTGAACACCTTAAAAGTGAGGTTTTTAACGATTTTTGTTTTCATAATCTTTAAATGCGATACTTTTGCGTTCTAGTTTATTTGTTAAGTATCAAAAAATCACTTATTCAAATGTGTTTTTCAAGATTTAGTGGAGATATGGACAAGAAGGTGATTTTAATACACATTGAAGTATCTTCGTTTTTACTTCTCTTATTATAATGTCTCTTAGACAAATAAAGTAACATTTTATTTTGTATCTAGTGACATTCATAACTCAAAACCGGTACAAATCGAGATACGTTTCTTTAATTCTAAGTGGCCGAATAACAGCTAGTGTTAATTGTATTGTCTGATTTCAAGATCAGTGATCCGTTCTATGACTTAGGCACGTTTTGGGGATGTAACATAAAAGTGCGATACTATGTTTTTGTTTGTGTTTACCCCTGGACTAGAGACTCCAATTACTCGACCTCTCAACTACTCGAGTATCGAGTAGTAAAATTTCAAAATACTCGAGTACTCGAGTATACTCGAGTAGTTTCAGATGTAACAAAATATATATTTTTAATTCGAATTTGTGTATATTTATAAATGACAAATAATTTAAGAGACTTATTGAATATTACTAATACATTTATTTCCATTTATGCAACATATATTTCAACAATAAAAGAGAATTAAACGACTCAAATTTTAAATTGGTTTGATATTTTTTTTATAATTCTCGCAGTAGAAAAAACATCGACGATTATTACTCAAACGAGTACTACTCGGACAAAATACAATCAATTGAAATTGGACCATATCGCTCATACTCAATTGGAGTCTCTACCCTGGACACAACAATATTCCATGCTCAACTCACAATCTATAGCTACTACATAAACAAAACAGTATGGGGGATCAGTACACCGATGCACCACTACAAGAGCCCTTTTTGCATTTAAATAAATGTGAAGATTTCAAATTTCATTGTATTCAACATGCATTGAAAGTAGATTATAATGTCAATCCATTCTTTTCACTGTTTTATACTAAAGTATAAAAACAATCCTATTATATAGTCCCGGAATCCCAATATTGAATTCTAAAAATCATGTGATTGATAAAATGAAACAATTTTGCAATCTTTGTTTCTGCTTATTATTTATACAATTTAGTTTTCTAAGCGTGTACCTTTTTGATATTTAACTAAACAAGAAATATGAGTTAATTATTTACGCGTTGAAAACTATGGTTTCTGGTCGAATATATCCTGCTAAATATTCCATTCAGTTTTCAAGTTCGTTTGGATCTTTTAACCGTGAGGCCACCCCTCGACCAAACTACTCTCGTGCATAAGTAAATTTCTCCACCGGAACAATACGTGGTGGCGCTGAATGCTACCTGCTACGAGCAGTGCTGCCTGTTGCATATCAAAACGAAACGATTCGGTTAAGCCATGGCAAGAGCGGGCACATTTACTTTTCATCACATTTTCAAATGTACTGCTGTCCTAGAAAAGCTTAAAACATAAATTTGCTATCTCCGTTTTTACTTTTAAGGTGTTCACTGTCAATGGTGGAATGGCATTATAATAAAAATACATTTTTAGTACTTTTTCCACCTTAAATTTATTAGATCAGGACCGGTTTCGCTCATGGCGAGCATTTGACGAGATCAGTTGACAATGCTTGCCATGAGCAAAACCGGTATTGATCTAATAAATTTTAGGTGGAAAAAGTACTAAAAATGTTTTATTATTTTTGTCTCCGTTTTTGTCAATTGTGCAGAAGTGGGTAAAAACTACTGATTATTTTAGTATTTTCAAACCGATCGGGAAAATTTCAAATACGACTGTCAAACGATTTATTTGTACAACCGCTGAAAAACAACGAATGAATGACAGGTGACAATAGAAAATGGTGGAATTGGATAATTAGCAGAGTAGGTTTTAGAACGACAATGGAGTTATCAAATTTTCCAAAAATGTTTTTACGCTGCACTCAAATTAGGTTTGGTTATAAAAAAATTACGGGACATGCACATTGCATAAAACAACAAGATGGAAAATTGATTGTTTACGATTGGATAAGGAACCGTCTGTCAACGTAGGATAAGTGTAAGAGTTGGTTCGTGAAAATGTACCATCACGAAACCCTTAAAATATGTATTTTTTTCTCAGTTCTATAACTGCTATGTTTAATTCAAATTTGTTATTTTCACATTATATCTAACACTATCTGACACGTGTTTCATTAAATTCTTTAACTGATGGGTACCTTTCGTATTTACTGCTGTTATTTTGTTAAAAAAATATAATACATAGCATCGCAGCTGACGCCAATGCGCCATGCCATGCATTTGACAGCTATAAAAATGATAGTACATAATGGAAAAGAAAACATAATAATTATTAGGAAGAGAATGACATAAAATATGCAAAATATTATTTGCATACAACTACATTTAAATCTTAAGCACTGTTTGGCTTTGGTTACGATTACGTAGATTAAAACTGGAGTATGCAAGTTTATAGTCTATGATATGTCAGAGTTATCAACTCGGCCTCCGAGAAGAAGGAAAAAGAGCTTCAAGAGCGTGAAACAAGTGAGAAACGGATGCATTTCTAAAACAAATTTATTTCATTTCTAAGCGATGTCAGGGGTCGTCAAGACTTTTTATGCCTACCGCCCACTTTCGCATATTTTTCATGGAAAAATTTCCTTAGCGCCCACCAACATCGCTATATTTCAATCCAGTATATGGATGAAAAAGTTTCTCATAGGAATTTAAGAGATTTGAAAAAACATGTTTTTATAACCAACATTTTACTGCAACAAAATAAATGTGCGTATACATATATTGAAAAAAAGATCAAATTCAATCATTCATGAGAACTTCTGTCTGTCTGATGATGTGAGACTAAATATTATATAAGTGGTTCATTTTTTTAAAACAAATGAAAGGCTCATCTTTCAGTTATTTTCAGATAAATTATTTGTTGTACAAAGCAAAAACCGACTATCGCCACCACGGAAGCCACTAGTGGGCGGTACAAACCAGGTTGACGACCCGTGTTCTATGAGCTGGTTATTGAAGTCTCATTATTTTTTGTTACCTTCTATCTTCAATAATCGAGAATGAATAAGATTATATGACACTTTAAGTACATGTGTATGCTTAAAACTGGTAGTGGACGTGGCTATAATTTTGAAGGAAAATAAACATTCGTCAAATCACAATGGACTGGTATGAGACAGGGTGGGAGTGAGGCGAAACAAAACCAGAACAACAGATATTAAAAAGCTCAACAGAAAACGACGGAATATTAAAATTATTTTTCTCGCCGAGCGTCACTTGCAGCTGTCTCGAAAAGAAAGAATAAAATAGGATTTCTTAAGAGGCCGTTTCACTCAACCGCATAATAAATTTAATTCTGAGGGCATGAGCCGAGATTTATTATACGAGCCCTACAAGCTATAATTTTATTTTTTTCATAAAATTAGATCTGATTTTACAAAATTGTCAAACGATTTAACTGAATCTAACTTGTTTTACCGCCATAAGTAAAAATATTCTTGGTAATTCATCCAAAACTTTGATTTCAAACATATTATTTTTCACACTTTCGAAAGATACTCCGTGGAAATTCGTTTTTAATATAAAGATTAAATGTGATTAAAGGAGCGATAATGACAATTATTTTTTAAGCTTAGACCTCTCACAGTGTGAAGCATAAGGACGCCTTGGGGTGTTTTTTACGAGATTGCATGTTACTCAATCTCTCTTTTCGAAGAGAGTGGGGATTGAATGGATAGCAGGACGAGGACACGCTTAGTGGTTGGCTGGTCACTGGCTTAGTGGTTACGCTCCGCTTTGAGGATGCCTTCGAAATCGATAAATCGAAAAAATGCTGCTCGTACTGGGAATAGAGCCCGTCAAGTCCGCCGTTGACCACTAAATCCCGGACTAGGACAGAATCAATATTTACAACGATTTATAGACGACTTCAACATTTCGAAATGTTCCTGCAATTCCTTAAAAATTTCCTATCAAATATGAATATGAGATATCGAATATAACTTCACAGCGTTTGTCTGAAGTTGTTGATCTCGGTATAAAATTTGACTCTTCTTTCACGTTACATATCCTTATTTCTTTTTACCTTACATGCTAGTAAACTTCTTGGATTCATAGTTCGGCAAAGTAAGCCATTTTAAAAACCTACTCTGTTTCTCGTACTCTTTATGTATCTTTAGTTTTAATCAAGCTTGAATATAGATCTATTATTTGGGGTACATATGTAAGTCTATAAGTGGAGTGAGTACATAAAATAATTCTGCGTTATTATTATTTCAAAAAAAAACAATTATTTTCCATATGACAGTTCTTTAATGGAGTATTGTCCAACCCAAGCTTCTTTTAGAAATGCTTTCGTTTTACTCTCTTTGAGCTCGAACATAGATTTCAATATTGAAACATTTTTCTCTTCTTCTTTGGGACGGAGATGATAACCTTGACATCATTAAGAATTTGAGCTTGCATGTTCCCAGTTTTTACCTACCTGGTCGTAGCTAATGCCACGTATTCAGTCAGTCAGGACTTGTTTGTCGCTTGGTCTGTTGAGTCGCCAGTCGCAAGGGCTGTTCGGCTCATGAATTCACTGCCTGTTGAGGTGGACATCTTCACTAGTGAACTTGGTGTTTTCTTTTTTAATTTCGTTTTATGTAATTAATATATTTTTGTATTAACATATTTTTTTAAATGTTATGTATTTATTTTACTTGTGAAATGCATGACTTTTCCTTTTTTCCAATAAATGTTATTTTATCACGGGGGAATGTTATTGTGAACATACCTCAACTTTCTTTCTTTCTCGTCTGCGAAAATCTCCTCTATTTTGAAAACCTTATTTTTCTCTCTTCGGGCGGCGTCGTAAATATTTCAAAATATATTTTTGATTTATATTCAATACCTTTCACGTCAAAATAGAAATTACGATAGACATCTGAATAATATCTCAAAGAAAGCGGGATAATCTCGTTTGGCGGGGGAGGGGGTTGGGGGTTGAATTCAATCAACTTTCCACAATTTAGACTCTTAAATTTTACGTGAATTGATAAAGTAGCAAATAAACCACAGTCAAAAAATTTAAGCCGGGATTTCTTTCGCTTCAGTCTCTAAAAATTCCGTACAGGTGGCCTTCGACTTTCGCACGTTATTGGTTCCTGAAAATGTGTGCGAATGTTAATTGTTCGAAAACATCAATAATTGTATCAAATATTGTCTGTTTCCTCAAAATGGCAGTCATTCTTAAAATACGCTTTTTGTCGATTGTCCTACTGTTGCATTGATTTAGCGAATTTGAAAATTATTACATCAACCTCTGTGATTCATTAACAAGAGTCTAGACCTGTGATCAGATGAATACATATTCATGATCTGTATCATATACATATAGTTTTTTTCTTTTAATTAAACGTTATAAACCGTCGATTTTTAGCTGAAGTGCCACTATCTGTGACGCAGTTCACACACACATACTCTTTCTTATATCGTATATGCAGAGAGAGAGTAATCTATTAAATGTTGTAAATTGAATTTTTTTTTTATTTAAGTTGAAAGGGGGATTCACTGCCAAATTGTTTTTGTTCCACGTCCCCTTGCTTTTCGGAGCATATAGCCGCCACACGAAGCCTCCAGGATTCTATATCACCCGCCGACTTCCTCGCTTCTTAACAGGTCGTCAATCAGCGGCATTCCGGGACGACGGAATCCACCAGGTTGATATACATTGAATCAGCCTCTGTGATTTATTTTTAATACCTTTAAACTCTGTGATTTAATGGTTCAGCATTCAAGGCCGGTATCATAAATAGTTTTGTTTTTTAATTAAACGTTGTAAATCGTCGATTGTTAGGTTAGGTTATGTTAGATTAGGTTAGGTAAAGTTAGGTTAGGTTAGCTCTAGTGCCACTATCACACAGACACACACTTACATACTCTCTCGTTTATCTTATATCCAGAGAGAGAGTGACAGGTTGAATGAATTCTGACACATTACATAGACAAACTGTCTTTCGTCTACATTACATATGAATTTAATTAAAATTCTTATAAATTGGAGTAGGATTTCCCAAATAACACTATTCCACGGTTTTTCCTGTACAATCAGTGCTGACTTAAGCCAGAGAATCTATTGCCTGCTAAATCCAGTACTTCCAGCTTTGCACCCGAGTAAGCAACATGCAAGCTTTTATAATACTTTACGATTGCACTATGGTGGATGAAACAATCACTTACAAAATAGTGTAAATAACGAGTCAAAATTTAATAGTTAAATACATACATTAAAAACTAGTTTCAAAACGCAATTACTTGTGTTATTTTCGGTTCAAATTACTTGGTGCTTTTGGTGAAATTTCATAATTATGTTTAGTCATTAGGCGATCGTTATAAATAGTTTTAGTTTTCCAGTTTTCAAAAAAATGTTAATGCCTTTTGGATGTGCTCAGCGAGAGCAAAAAATAAATAGAACAATGAAAATGCAATTATGTATGTTGACTGAAAACAATTAAGGTGAAGCTTAAAATTTCTTTTATAAAGCCTAATAAAAAATAAGAGAAAAGTATTGTTTCACAGAAAAAACTATAAACTAAAAACGTAATTAATTTATAACTAATGTTTCACGCCAGATTTTACTAAAAAGCTTTATATAATATATAAACAATGATATATTACGCAAACTTACTGGATTTGGGAACAATTTTTCATAGCGAACACATGTTAACGAATGATCGAAAACAATATTTTGATACCTGATTTAACCAACGACAACTGGAAACCTTCGCTGCTAAGCTTCTATCATGGCTGGTATGAAAATAGTCAAACATATGCTTAAAGATCGAGATACTCAGTAATGCAGACTTCTTTAAATCTTGTTTACATTCAAAAAAGTTATTTTCCTGGCGTCGTCTTCTTGTTATTATTCTCTCTTAAGAGAAATATTGGGTGACTTACTTATGACCAGTTCTCGTAAAATAAGTTTCTATGAGACGCTACGTTAGAAGTAAAATATATAAATTAAAAATCAGATCTTCTCTTTTGTGAGGTTGGGTGAATTTTGATTTACGTGTAAACTTTTCCTGGGACTCGACAGAACTAGTTACAATTTAAATACTCTATGTTTGCCCTTTTCGTGGAGCTGACATCAAAATAAATCTTCAAGGAGAAAGTTAAATCGACTGAAATTCTAATTTCGCAAGATGAAAACTAAAAAGCATCCTGTTTGGGCAATTTATAGCATAAAAGGAGGGAATTTTGAAGGATGATACTTATGTTAATTTGATCCTTTCCGTCGCGTTACATAAAACATCTTTAGTCCCGGGATCATCATAGCAGAACATAACATTATTATTATTTCGAGCACGGCAGTTTGAATGAAGGCAAGTCTTTGGAAAATCATATAATGTAACTTGGTAGGGGCGGTGAGGTACTTAACGTAAATAGGCAAGCTGTAAGTTACTCTAACTGGAAAATACTTTTCGTGTAGTGTTAACGAAAAATGTTTACCATTTCCGTGTCTTAATAAATCATAGACGGTTAGGTTAGGTTAGGTCAAAAAATAATGTCAAAAAATTCATGTTAAAAAATGGACGGTCATGATCAAGATCATTAGAAACGTATTAAAGCGTCATGTTTATAATGTACTGGGACCTCCCTGTCTTGGGGGCCTCAAAAATAGCTTCCATATTGCCCACATAGTCTCAAAAACGGACAAAATATTTGGTTTAGAAAGCATTGCGATGTCACACCAAAAAATATATTTTCAATGGTAGTAATATTGAACGACCGATGAGTCATATTATAACTAAGCACGATTTGCAGATGTGCTAGGTATTGAATCAGAATTGTCTTACGTGAACTGCGGGGAATGCCGTTAATAAATAACAAAATTTTTGTGGTAAGTCTAACAACGAATAAATTCTGTGGCCCTCTTTTTTATCGTTCGAAAAAGAGGGCCTATAAAATTATATTGCGCGTGAGGCCTCTCATGTGCTTAATCCAATACTGATTGTTTAGCCATGCAGTAACCATAGTTTGTTGATTATTCGAATTGAAAATTGTACAATGATTACCATAAACATACATGCATAAAACATTATCTACGATTTATACAATACATGGCATTACAGCTGACACCAAAGCGCCATGCATTTGACAAAAAAATACATGTAATTCATATAACACAACAAAATAATAATAATAATACATTTTTAGTACTTTTTCCACATAAAATTTATTAGAACAGGACCGGTTTTGCTCATGGCGAGCATTGTCAACTGATGTGTTGTGTGGAAAAAGTACTAAAAAATTATTATTATTTTTATTATAATGGCTTTCCACCAAGTGGACAAGTGACAGTGAACACCTTAAAAGTGATATAACACAAAATTAAAAAATTATGTATACAGTGAAACCCCGATTCTACGTTTTTCAAGGAACCGTATAAAAAAACGATTAATGCGGGAAACGATGAATGCGGGAAAGTTTTATATACGAACTAAATGCCGGGACTATAGAAAATGAACGCACCACGCGGGAAAACGGATAATGCGAGAACGTAAGATCGGGATTCCACTGTATATCTTTTATGCCATTCTCTGTTGAATGATTGGTGTGTTTTTGTTTGGAAATTTCAATAGAAACAAATTGATATACAAAATGAATAGACTCCAATTCGAGTATAGAGTACTCGATACCCGAGTATACTCGTCCATTTTTCAAGTACTCGATACTCGAGTATTTAAAAAAATACTCGAGTAATACTCGTTCGTCGCTTATGAACTCACTCTTTCCAAATTTTATTTACTTATTTAAAAAAATATTTACAATATTTTACCATTGCATTGCCGAACACGTGGATCAGGTAATATTTTTTAAACGGTTCTCCGTTTTGTTGCAGTTGCAGATGTGACAAAATAAATTCGGAGAATTTTGCATGCTATCACTGGTAATCAGTGACTTACTCGCTGTAAAAAGTTAACCATCCTTGTTACAGTTTTAGTTGCCCCTTTCATAAATTTTACTATTCCGTCAGGATAAATTAAGATCGAATAGATGGCGAGGTCTAAGATGACAAAAACAACATTCAGCTGACATAATAAATTCAAAATGTTTAAATGCCTATACTCTTTATTTCATATTTCTTAGAAATTTATAACAGCCACGTATCAGGGGTGAATTGAAGGTTAATTTTTAATTAATATATTAGTCGTGTTAAATTATTAGTTTATTCCGATAAATGTAAAAATAATATTATTGTCGTCAATAAAAAAAACGATCCGCGGCAAACGGTGGTGTGAACTTTGAGTGTTGATTTATTTTGAATTAAATTAGGCTTTTTTCAATTAGCTTCAAAAACCATTAATGACGTACAAAAAAAAACATATTTTTTCTGTTATCCGTAAATCTGAGAAGAAATTTTTTAATTATTTGAGATATTGATATTTTTTCGGAATTTTAACTCTACGCAAATTTAAATTTTTAATTGAAATAATTCGTTATAACTTTCAAATAATTATCGAGAAGCTTTTACTTCCAATTCGGGTTTGGATCTTTATTGAATTCATCTGTGGAATGTTGTTTCACCCTATTGACGTTGTTTCCAGTGAGCGTATCGAACCGAAACTTTTTTTATGCACAATAATATATGGCCACAGATTTTTTCCCAAATATTAACCTTTTTTTAAAATTCGTTTCATTATGTGAAACATAATTATAATAAAAATAATTTGACAACCCAATTACTGAAAGTTTCTGTGTTTTATGATTCCCTGGATTTTTATAATCAATATAAGGTAAGCTAATTGAAAACTAATTGATAAAAAAGTAATAACTATTGTTCTACGTATATTTTATACATAACATATAAATTAGATACACAATTTAATTCATTGCTAATGATAAAACCAACGTCCTCTGCTACCGAGAGAGTTTTTTCAACTGCAGGAATAATTATAACTAAAATTCGAATAAATCTTAAATTTGAAACATTTAACTCTCTGATATTTTTAAAATATGTGTTGCGTTAAGAAGTGCATTAAAATGAATTAAATTTATCAATGAAATTAAATAAGCTTATTTATTTATTTATCACCTATTTATTTAAAAAAAATGTTAGTTAATAGTATATATTTTGGTACATCTGAAACTACTCGAGTATACTCGAGTACTCGAGCTATTTTACATTTTAATACTCGATACTCGAGTAGTTGAGATGACGAGTAATTGGAGTCCCTAATACGGACGCTAACAACAAATGAATAAATGAAAATGTTCATGACATATTGAAAGAACAATCGAGTAGGATCGAAACCGTTTCTATTCGGGGAAGATACTTTAACTTTGAATTTTGTAAATTTTTTGGATTCTTCGTTTTAATTTTTCCAAATAAAAAATGTAGATTTTTTGGTGTACCCTGCAATATAACAATATTACCCTATGTATAAAGCTTTCACTTAATATAGGCGGTAGTTAGATGTCTTTTTCATCGTCGTCATATTTCAAACCTAGTTTAAAAGAGGACCATATCTAAATCTTATATATAAAACCGAAACGGCGTATGTATGTCTGTGGGTCTGTTATTCCCTTTTGCATTGTTGGTCATTAAGTTGCCATAAAAACGAATATGAAAGAAAATATGTTTGAATTTTTATCGGCGAAGACATTTAGTCAAAATGTAATAAATTAGTCTTCTACTGAACTTTTCCCGGCTTTTATTAATATAATAATGTTTATTATTTACGTGAAAGTATTATTTGACATTTATTTGACAGCAAATTAGATTTTTTCCTTGAATTTGGACATTTTAATGGGCGAGAATGGGGCTGTCATCAAATTAAATAAAGTTTGTGATTTTATTTTAACTCTATTTTGGATGTTAGATTTTGTGATATAATTATGTCGAATGATATAACATTAAATAATTATTGGTCGCTTAGTCCGAGCGACGCCGGGTAGCAATACTAGTAGTTTATAAAATAAAAATCAAGTGAACTATTGAATTTCTTATCCATTTTGGAGTGTTAACCGACTCGAATAACAGTAGTGAGAATCGAGAACAGACATTTTTTTTCGGAACAGTACTTGAATTGGTCCGGAACAAACCGGCGCGAATTTAAAAATAATACCTTGACCTTTTTTAAATTATTAAAAAATATATACATTCGAACACAGCGCAACCGAATATGACGAATGGCAAATCCAGTGCCTCAACAGGAATCGCTTGGCGATTTGAATAATGAGTCCCTGAATAATATTGTTTCTAAAACTAACATTAAATAATACCTAAAAATAAACCACATATGTTTTTTTTTACAGTTTATATGAATTTTTAATACAATAAGTATTGTAATTTGTCGAGTACCTAACTTAATCGATGCATACCCCTCCTAAGCCGAACATTATTCAATCAATAAGTAATCATTGATAGTTGTATTGGATACGACATAATTTCGGGTTAACCTTTTCGATGCCGATATTATCAAATGAGCAGGGTTGGTTAATAAAAAAAAATATTTATATTTTTCATTTTTTTATTAAGAATAAGACACGTTTTATGCACGATATAAAAAAATCACTGAGAATAATAAAATTTTATTGATATTTTAAAAACATGTATATTTTTATCAACAAGCCACACAATGTGTTCATATAATGGGCATATTTCAATATCTTTAGAGAGTGTGGCTTATGACATGTTTGTAGTTTGAACAATATAAAATCGAAATAAAATATTTTGCAGTCTTAATAAATTCCACAAATGATAATGAAGGTATGGTATGAAGTTTTAAAAATTGTATCGAATAAAACTATATGGTTTTACAACTCAATGAAAATTTTATAAATATATTTTAAAAAATATACATGTAAAAAAACAAACAATTAAATTTATATAATAAGATATTTATATTTCCAGTAAAATATTTTTTTAAATAAAACACTTAACCAATAACAACATAAATAAATAAGAAAGATAAAATATATTTTTAAGAGTGTAACTGCATAAACGGTAATGAGATTAATATGGCACATAATTACAAATAAAATTGAATTTTGTGGATGCATAATATATTTGAACCTTTAATAAAGTGCTAATTAATAATATTCCACGTAATGCTTTAAAACAGGGCTCGAAATGGGGGGAAAAAATAAGAAGCGGAAGACTGCAGCGAATGTGGTGCATGCTTCATTTACCAGATTTTGCGATTTAGACTTTTGGAAGATTTCGATTGAAGCTTGATCGAAATGCAATATAAATCTGAATCATATTAATTTAAAATTATTTTAGCATTTTAAGTCACTTGACGTAAGCTTTAAATAAATGAAGATGTCAAAAGACAAAACCTGGGTCACTAGCGACAAAATTCATGAAAAATTACAAAATTCAAACGATTCAAATTTGATATTGAAATTTTATTTGTTGAATTTGATTATTTTTTGTTTGAAAATGTTTGAAATAGTGACTTAAAATATCAGTTGAAATCGTCAATACAAAATCTTTCTAACAGCTTGTGTGATACAAATATCACATTTTTTCAAATGAGAATTCCGGTTAGTTTCCACACACTTTGAGCCCTGGGTTCAAATTCACCATTAAATTGACAACCACCGGTAATCCCCGCTGCACGCCATGTAAGATAGGGCTAATCTTGGAAACGCATCGCTGCATCACGTTTTCCAGATTAGCAGATTACATTCAAATGCACTGAACGGATAATTTGACCCGTCTGAACAACTCTACGAGATTAAAATCAGATCAAATCAAGTATTAACCCATTGATAAACTTAAATACAGTATGAATTGCCCGTTTATGCCTTAAATACCCGTATAACAAATAAAACTTAAAAAAATATTCTCTGGGGGTAACTTGCATATAAAAAAAAGTATTTTTTCAACAAAAATAGCAATTTGGCTATGCATTATTTATAAAGATGTAAACAAAAGACAATGTCATAATAAATAAGCATTATGATAACAAAAATATTGTATGCAGTTTTTAACCAGTACCGGTAATGTGTTAGTTTATAACTTTAAAACTAAGATGAGCGAAGTATTTCCATGAAAAGGGCTAACCCACAAATTCGAAATAAAAATATTGGAGTCGTAATTTTTAGTGGATCCTGTATAAACACTGTAAAGATGATCGCAAACTGATCATAACACCCATATAGCATAGACCAATTTGGCTATGTAATATTTATAAAGATAGAAACAAAAGACAAGAACTTAATAAATTAGCATTATGGTAACAAATATTGTATGCAGTTTTTAGAACACACCAGTAATGTTTTAGTTTATAACTTTAAAAATAATTTTAAAGAAGTTTTTACATAAAAGGGTTAACCCACAAATTCGCAATAAAAAAATATCGCCGTCGTACTTTTGAGTGGACCTGTATATATACTGAAATTATGATCGCAAACAACCATTTCACCCACTGAGCCATTAAAAATGATTGCTAGTGAACAAATTTACGTTGTTAAATATTCAGTGGGTTAAAACAAATAAGATACATTTTTGGAAATTGTGTGGGATAGCGCCTTTTTTTTATAATCAAGGTACAATTATCAGAATTAAATGGTTAAATCTACAGATTTAACATTCGAGAGTTATATTTTCCGATTGATTAAGTTGAATAGTAATAAATTATACTTGCAAATAATATTTAAAAAATTGACACATTATTTATAGACATCCCAAAATATATTACATACATTGAGTTATTTCATTATATTAACAGACACCCAAATTAACCTTCAATAAATAATTATCGCAGTTATTACAACTGCTTTGTAATTATGAACAAAAATCAAAATCGTGACTATCTGAATTTGGTAAAAATTAAAGAGATTATTTTAAGGCTTTTCGTCCAAGAGTTCTTCAAGCTTGGAGGCTTCTGTCACCGGCAGGGAACATGTGTAATGGCGACACACGTAGGCTGCAGGGGCGCCGCCCAGTGGCCTGATTCTGGACAAAACTGAAATCAGAAAGAGGGCGTAAATTAAAATAAGTTCGAATATTACCACATTTTTTTCGTCCTCATAACATATAAATATTACGATCGAGCATTTTGCCACTGTCATGCAAAAACGAATAAGAATAAGTTGATAACGCTTACGGTGAGCGAAACCAGTCCTGTTCATTACACAATATATGAGACCAAATGGAATTTTCGTAAAAAAATGTGCAAAAGTATTCTCCCGAGGAGTTTAAAATAAACACACTGAAATAACACGTGTTTTTTTTCCATCCTGCCTGCCTCTTTTATCAACCTGACGGATCCCGACGCCCCGGAAGGTCTTTGATGTATCCATAGGATGTACTCAGGGTGCTACGGGACGCCGGGATGACCTGGGAAGAAGCGAGAAAGTTGGCGGGTGATAGAGAATCCTGGAGGCGCAGTGTGACGACCATAAACTCCGAATCGGGAGCGGATATGGAAAAAAGTATTCTCTGAGCTTATACCAAAGTTTCGTCATTTTGCTGCTTAGCTAACTTCACTTCTCAGTGATATGATATAATGATATTTTAGCGGTGAACTAATCTCACCATTCTTTCAATCATTATTTCCCCGAAATACTTTTTCAGTTCATTTGTGTAGTACGCTTCTAAGTAATGTTAAAATGTTGAGATAGTACCACAAAAAAAAACGAAGTAAAAAATGTGATCAAACTTTTAGACTTGGCTCACTGCACCGAGCACTCACATTATGTCGAAGAAATTTTCTCATTTTTTTTTTTTAAATAAAACACATATGTACATGCATCAGTTGAAATAATTGTTTCTCATTGGTGCTTTTTCGAACAGACATCGATACGAAAATAAAAGAAACCCAATGTCTGTTATGTATGCGTAATAATAAATCAAATGGAAGAGTTGAAAAAAGACTTTGTGATGTAGATAGATTTAAAGTTAGAAACGTCTCGCCCTATTGCCCTTTCATTGAGCAGAAACCATTCCAGGAATACCCAAAAACACTCAGGGGAACAGTAAAAAAGGACAATCTTCGGCTCAAACGCCAGATTTGCAGGGGTGGTGGCAGTGACTATCAACCTTTTTAATACGAATCTTTTTTATTAAATATTTTTTTTTCATCAATACATTTAACGAGGCAAGAATTTAGTATCGTTAGTTGTCCGCCGCCGAATGCGAAACTAAAATTATCCCCATAGAAAAGATATATTCAAAGGCCATTTAGGTTGTTTGTTTATTAAAAATATATGTACCTACATAAAGATTTTATTTTTATTTATATTTTGTAAAAAAAAAACAAATGTGATAGATTATTGCACATCACTCACGCGATTGTGACACCCTCGCTTACGGTCAAGTGTTTGTGGTATCTATAATAACATCAAGTATCTATTGTCAATTTAGTTTTTGGAATTAATTGATATTGTTTCAAGTGCCCGATCCGTGGTGCAGTGGTTAACGTCGTTGTCTTCCGTGGCGGACCGCGACCTGTACGAATAGATATTCTCATTCGATGTATCGATTCAGTTAGAAGGAAATGGGTGGTTGTGTTGTTAAAGTTCCACCCTTTCGATCCGAAAAAGCGGCGCCTAGAGAATGCGATTAGATAACCACTAGTCTTGTTCTAGTCCGCGTATTCTATCAATCACTACTAACTTCGAAAAGAAGATGCTGAGGTTCAGCACGAGAGCGTAAGCCAAAATATCTATCAATTATATTGATACCACCTGATATTGTAGGCAGTGACGGCTGGTGACGGGGTGTTGGGGGGTGCAAAGGAAGATTCAACCATTTTTGCAAGAGTTCTTTCCTATTCATTGGATTTTAAAACACTTCTATAGCATGGACTTTCAATTCAGATGTTCGCAATACCAACTGTTTTTCTTCCGTAGTACGGAAAAATAGTTGAATCTTCATCAGTTCACCTCGCACCCCCAATAAATTCAGCCGTCACGCCAAATATTCTAGGTCATCATACGAGTTAACTCGAAAATATCTTATTATCACCTCAATCAATGATAATAAGACTATTGCGATTAATCTTAACACGAATAAATTCACGACAACGTTATACAATCTTGTAACCGACTTCTAGAAACGACGTCTCTCGTTCAGTTCATTCGCGACCGTTTTGCGTTGATTGGTTGAATTTAGTTCAGGCTCGAACGCTTTGCGTCGATTGGTTGAACTCTTTTTCACACTAGAATCGTAGGGTATAAATATGCCTGTCAAAGGCCAAATTTCTCTCAGTCGTTATCGTTCATCCAAAGCCGACAGACGTGTCGCCTCCTGCCTTCGGACAGGCAGGAAGACGCAATATAATCGTTTGGTCTTGCGCTTTTAAATGTGGTTGTAACTGCAATTGTATCTGTGTTTTGTAAACAATTTAATCTAAAAAATTTACGAAAATAAACTAGCCTACTCTTGCATAGAGTACGGTCAAGAGAATACCGATTGAAATCTTTACAAGAGATACCTTTCTTCCCATCCTGTCCCTAAGTTCCGTCGTCTAACGCCTTGGAAGGATGCTGTCTGTTACTGTCAGATTGAGGAATAAACCCTGGTCGTCTCAATATATTATGTAATTTTTGTAGAACTAATCTTTTTTCACACTGTCAATAAATAGCATCGTTTAAAAAAAGTTTCGCCATCCCTGCCCGAACGAGACTCACAGATCCAGCCTCTACCGCACATAGGTCCATTAATCTTTATTCAAGCAGAGATTAGCAACCATTGGTCGAATCAAACATAATCAACCCCCTCCATCACCACTCTCGCAGAATGGTTTAACTTCGCTCGTTCATAAACAAAAAGAAACTCACGATACTAATGTATTTCTGATACCTTTCCTATCAAATAGATTTGTTTTTTTTTTCTGGCAATAAAATATGCTCAACCGTAAAAACGTTTGCCAAGTCAGCCTTCGTAGCTTAGTGGTTAGAGCCCGGCTTACTATTCAGAAGTTGAGAAGTTTTACCTCCATCTGTCAATCGTGAAAATTGCACTGACCCTTTCAGAGGCCCGTGACAAGACACTAACGCGCTGCCATTTTAACGTTTCTTTTTATGAAATTTAAATACTAGTAATGCTATCTCTGGATAAGTCTCAACAATAAATTTCATAAATTATCAAATATATCGCTGGAATAAAAAGATTTATTTTCAGACAAAAACAGGGGTCCTGCATTTCATAATAACTCTTATCCACGCTCGTTAGTTCGCAACGCGTAAGCTGGCGTAACGCATATCAGTTACATGAAGATTAATTTGCATTATAAATAAGAGTTTTCATTAATTGTAATTGAATTTTAATCTGTAAAGAGTAAATATATACAGTGAAACCCCGATTCTACGTTTTTCAAGGGACCGTATAAAACAAACGATTAATGCGGGAAAGTTTTATATCTGAACTAAATGCCGGGACTATAGAAAATGATCGCACCACGCGGGAAAACGTATAATGTGAAAACGTAAGATCGGGGTTCCACTGTATATATTTTTTGTTAACCATGTCCGCTAACAACTTTACAAACATTACCTCTGAGCAGAATCGATTTATCGACTGAAAAAATTCTAGAATCGAACCAGGGCGGTCCGACGCGGTAGCCAACGACTATGACCACTGCACCACGGATCGCGCTTCATGTAAATATATATTGTGGTATATTTCTTTGCCAATGTATGGTGTTGTGGCAACCCTAACTTTTACATTGATTTTCGCGTAATTGCAGTTGGGAAAATTGTTTTGACCAGTTTCGATTGACATCATAATATGTAAGTGCTCGTAATCCGACGTCGTGTTATGTAAAAAAATTGATTATTTTGATTCCCTGAATTGAATAATATTCTATGATGTTAACTTTCACGTTAATAATATAACAAGGGTGCAAGGGTTAAGCAAACTTTGCTATAGTAAGTCCGAAGATATGATGCGAAAGATGCGAAACACGTGTCACAATTAGTAATAAAGGGTATTTCAATAGGGACGCTCAAAATATGTTACTTTGTCTTGCTGAGTAGATTATTCATTGTTTAGTGGCCAAATTTGAGTCAACCAGTTTGGTAAATAATCGGCCAACACCTACCTGTACGTCATCAAAATACAATATCTGGTGAAAACATTGCTGCTGTGTGTGAAAGTGTACAGGAAAACCCAAGGCAGCTTATTTTTCGTTGTTCACAAGAACTTGGCTTTTCTGCGACTTCAACTTGGCGAATTTTGAATCGGGCCTTATGTCTGCACCCGTATAAAATCCAACTAACCAAGGAACTTCAGGTAAACGACCACAGACAACGCCTGATTGGGTTCTGGAGCAGTTGGAAGTTTACCCAAATTTGTCAAAAAAGTCAACTTTAGCGACATGGCCCATTTTATAATGAATGGATATTGGCAGACATTTGATGTTATATTCCATATTTAATGCCGTAAAATATACTTACAAATGAAATTAAAATTTAGTCGAAATCTCACAAACAACTTGTTTTATTTACATTTCAAAACTAAGCGTCCTTATAAAAATACCCTTTACAATACGTGGAATAATCTAAGTTATTTAAAAATTTATATTACAAAGGGTTTTATTTAAGATTAAGTTGCTTGTTTAAAATTGGCAAACTATTCAGCTTGATAATCAAGAAATGGCGATCATTTAAATCATTTAAACCATATACCTATCTACGAGAAGGATAAATAAATCGTTCTGGTGGCAATTGAACCTGGCAACAATTCATATTTAATAGGTCATATTAACCATCTTTAGAGGGTCGATTGCCCGAAATGGAGGCGTAAATGTAGAATGATGGATGCGGAGGGAACAAAAGAGGAGAGGAGAAAAAGAAGAAGCCTGATTAGAGATGGGACTTAGACGCCCTATTAATTAGTGGTGGGCGGAGTCCCGGCGGATTGTTTTATTATTATTATCATTATACTGCTTCAATTAGTGAAGCTATAAATCAGTGCGTAAAAGAGTAATAACAATAGACTTTGATTTAAAACAAACGATTTTGGTTTAAAAATTTAGTTCTTTCATACGAGTAACAGAAAATATAATCGGGAAAAAAAATATTTGTATATAAATTTTTTATACACAGAATATATCATTTGAGATGCCAATGCCTTCGGACAAAAATCAATAAATCGATTGTAAAATTACATTATGAAATTTTTCGTTCTGGGATTCGAGCCCGTGGCCGCCGCAACTGGATGAGATGAACGCTCGAGTGTGCACTAAACGTCAACAGTGCCGGATTTTAAAAAAAAAGTGGTATTCTTTTAGCGGGAAATTCAGTAAGTTGATTTTATTATTTAAAAAAATATAAAGTCAACGTTCAGTAACTAGGTTACTTTAGTAACTAGTTTAATTAAGTAATTAGTTTACTTCAATAATTGGTTTACGTAAGTTACTAATTTACTTCAATAAATAGTTGTCTTCAGTTACTAGTTAACTTCAGTAACTAGTTTACTTTGGTGACTAGTTTACTTTTTAAACTAGTTTACTTCAATAACTAGTTAACTTTAGTAACTATTTTACTTGATTTAATAGTTTACTTCAGTAACTAGTTTACTTCAATAACTAGTTGACATTAGTAACTAGTTTATTTTAGTAACTAGTTCACTGTAGTTACTTATATAATATTTCATTACACTTTCTTACTGACTATAGCGTGGTTGAAATTCAGTTCCTGCTCGGGTAAGCTTTTTTTTATACTTACCTGTAGTATACCGTCTTTCCTTGTGTAGTTAACTGAACTTTGAGAGCCTTCTTATAAATTGAAATATAATTTATCGATTTATTTTATTTTACATTCTTTTTTACGTATTGCCCTCAATCGTTTACGTTTATGTATTATTTCCAGGGCCACGTTTTAATTGGTTGCCAGACCAGATTTATGTGAATTAATGAAAAGGCCGAACCGGGTGGAAAGAGTCCAGTGTAACCTGCGTGATAACCACATCAAATCCATACTCAAATGTCAAACAATGTTCCCTAAAATTTGTGCGAACTACGAAGTCAAAGTTACCCGCCAACCTTCCAGGAAAATTAAATATTTCTCATCGTGTAACTCCAAAGTGGAACTTTGGATGTCTGGCTACACCGGTTTAAGTATGCCGATTAATCAACCACATAAAAGGGATAATTATCAAACATTTCCCGCATTTTCTACATCACTTGTTTGCGATGTGATGATGAAAAGTAGGATTAAAATTTACTTTTTTTATTTACATATATAGTTCAAGTGATATGCCAAAAAGTTTGTGGTCTGGAAGTATTAAAAATGTAGTAGAGTCAAGCAATCATTTTCATCTTTCGACAATATCATTTAGAACAGGGGGGGTTGGAAACTGCGGCCCGCCATCATTAATCGTATTTTTTATGAAAGAAAAAATTTTTTACGCGATTTACTCGTTGTTACGCGATTTTTGTTTTAACAGAAAAAATGGTGCGCAAACTCATCCGATGTTATTGGTGACTCTGTTCTGAAACTTATTTAAAGCACAACGCATTCATTGAATTCGTTGAATAGCACGTTTTCTGGTCGTAAATTTTATTTCAGAAAGGGTTGCTATGTCAAATAAATGCACTTCAGAGTCTAAATATTTTAAATACACAGTAATTAATACGATACTGCACCCGATCGCCTTTTTGCACCGTGGATACGTTCCAGACACTATCGTGCAAAAAAAACCCCATATAAACATGGAAGATAGATTCTATTACTTAAAATCAACTCAAAATACGAAATCAATGAGAAATAAATTTACATAGTTTTCGATTTAAATTCAATTTACAATAGATAAATATTTTCATTCAGTCTATCATTATCAAAGAGGGGTGGATGTAATATTTCTAGGATATTCATCTTTGTGGGCATAAATTTACCTAGCTTATTCTAAAATATTCAGCTGTTAAAATCTTGATAAATTATGGATTATGAAATTATGTCACGGGACAGAATTTTTGTAAAGATTTATGAAAAATAAGCACATTAAATGAAATGAATGTAAGGCTTACGATTTTGTTTCGTCTTTAATTTTTAAATTTATTATAATAGAAGATCCTAAAGAATACTTCGCAATAAGTATGAAATAGAGTTGTTTGAATTTACAGTAGCAAAAATACAACCACAAACTACACAAATAATAATTTTATACAGATAGAGACAGTCACATAAGTTTATTATTTGTTTAAAATAAAAAGAATAAATTTATTATAGGCTAATATTAAAAAACAAATTACTCTTTCAGAACTCATACAATAATCAGGAATATTCTTCAGATTTAATCATTTTGATTCCACATTTTATAATAATCCACAAGAACTCAAAGAGTAAAGTCAAAACATAAAATTATAAGCCAGTATGTATAAATTTTTTGAGCTTAGCTCGAAAGGATTGGGATTCTGTCCCGTGACCATATATCCATAATTTGCCAAAATCTTTTATGGAGACTCAATACTTGACACTATACGAAAAATAACTGCTTACAAAAGAGTTACAAGGAATTTTCGAACTATTGAGAAAGGATGTATTATAAAATAATTGTGTCGTTTCACATTGAAATGACTCAAGATGCAAATTCAACTACTCTTCGCGGTGAATACAAACCCTGGATGCAAGGTTAATGAATTTGAACCGGTGACAATGCTTCTCAAATATAAAGCGAGTAGCAAAACAAAGTATTTTATATGAAATTAATTTATATTGGATATGAATTCCTGCTTAGTGACCGAAATCTAAATTATTCGTCCATCGTTTAAAATGTATTATTATTACAAATTTGACAAAAAAAAAATTATATCTATAAAACTCCCTCCTAGAGCGCAGCTTACCACAAAACTTTAAACGTTTAAGGTCAAATACATATTTCGTCAATGTGTAAATATTACGTATAACTATTTGCTTAGGAAAAATATTTGTAACAAGATGTTTTTTTTTTTTAATTTTGACATAGTAAGTAAATAAAAATAATTGTACGTGTGTAAAATAATGAGAAAATGTCCATAATATATCGTAGGTTTACTGGCAGAAGGCTTCAAGTAAAAAATCTTGTTTCGAGATAATCAACTGTTCCTAAAATCGTGAAATTAAAATTTTTCTTATTTAACTCGTGAACCTTTAATTGTCAATCAAGCAGGTCCGTGGTACATTGTTCAACGTCGTTGGCTACCGTGTTGGACCACCCGGGTTCGATTCCCAGTACAAGCAGATTGTTAAGTCAATAAATCGATTCTGATCACTAGTCCTGTCCTAGCCCTCGTATCCTTTCCATCCCTACTCTCTTTGAAAAAAGAGATTTTGAACAACTGAGTAGCGAGCAGTCTTCATAGAAAAAAACATATGTTGATTTTAACTCCGTGAGGAGTCCATATGCTCCAAGTTGGGAGCGGACATGAAAAAAAAGAAATGAAATAGTGCAGGTTTCTAAAGTTTGGTCCTTATTTCGGTGCTATAGGATGGTTGACTGTTTTGTACAAAAAACATTGTTTACTTTGAAAAATACATATTATAAACGAAGTGAAAGATTGAGAAGCGCTGCGGTAAGCCGAGCCGACGAACCTGGACAGGGTGTAATAGACGCGCGCAATTTATCTTCTCCGCCGGGTGATTTAGACAGGGTGACTCGACACACGATATACGGTATTTTACATCACTTTATTCTAAACATTTTCAAAGCATCTAGTTAATTAACTCATTCAAGAAGCGATATTTTAGTGGCTTCAAACTATATACAAGGAAAGCGGGTTAACCTAAAAAAACACATAAAAATGACTCAATTAAAAAATACGTTTCTTATACAGCGTGGTTACATGCGTTATTTATTGGTTGAATTAATCAAATTTAAGTGTAGTTTTTATAATTGAGGATTTCGACTGAAAGTGGCTTGATGGAATTTCAATATCAAATTCGAATCGTTTCAATGTTGTACTTTTCCATGAGATCTGTCGCTAACGGCCCGGGTTTCGTTTATCAGCATCTTCACACAATTCAAATGCATGAGTGAACTTGGACTGACGCGTAGTAAATATAATACAAGTAGGTTAATATGTTTAATTCGTGGGTGTAGGACATACGGGCGAAACTACAAAAACGACGAACTGAGATAAATGGCAAACAAGCCGAGCAATATCTGCAAACCGCTGTTCGTACAAGTTTCATATTTTTATATCTTGTAGAACTGCATTTGAGCATGACAAACCATATTTAACTCGAAACAGCCATTTTTTGTAGCTTCACCCGTATGTCCCAACTCCCTTGAATTGTTACTATAGTAATCTAAATGAATTAGCGAAAGTTTTTTGATTTCAATGAGTTTCAATGAATTCCGAGGATAAATTACAATTATCAGGTATTTTAAATGTGGAAACGTATAAATTTGGCACCAGTTAAAAGCATTAACACACCTACGAATTTAATAGATGGGTTTATCCAACGTATTATTAAAGAATTAATTGAATCCAATTGTTTGAATTTATATAAAAATTATCATAGATTATAAGCTCAGTCGGTTGCGACAAAACTCAATGAAACATACCGAATTCAAACGATATTTTTCGAGGTGAGTAGTGATAATAGAAAGGATTGAACAAGGGATGAACTACGCATCTTTATTAGGATCGGGTGGGTGTTGAAGGGGAAAATGAAACCGTCTAGAATTGGATTCGAACCCATCCGCTCTGCAACCGAAACCAACGACAGTGAAACTCGACGACAGACCCGATAAAAATAGTGACTAGGTATTTCTTAATAATGATTTATCCCATGCGTATGTGAACAAAAACTAACGGATATGTAAGCGGTCAAAATAAGCTTGGTACAAACACACACACGGATAATCGTATAGTAACTGAAACTCACGGATCTCGGACACACCTGTGTTACCATTGGCGGCCCCTTCGCTGCTTCCTGGTTCGGCCACGGCGACGATCCTGCCCGGAAGGAGACGAGCTCGGACCACGCTAAGGAGGGCTTGAGTGCGAGGGTCGTCGCGCCCGCCAGCGATGAAAACCTGGAACAAGAAATACAGAAAATTTCAACAAAGTTCATTTTGAAAAACACTCACTTATAGCAATTGACGACTTTTCCAAAAACTGGCTGTCTTTCTTGAACTGGCTTCACTAGGGTTTGCTCACTACGACAACAATCGCGCCCTCCTGTAAGAAGCGATGGGAAGGGAGTGCAACTTGAATATAAAAACTAAACTTTGAGACGAAGGAGACAAACTTCGACGCTAACGCGCCTTAGAACTTGAAGCTCCATCAAATAGATATCCACAAAAAAAAATCAAAACTTAACTCTACGGAAGAGACTTAATGCTGCATAGAATGTCATATAACAATTCAATTTTAGAACATGTATTTTTGAAAATACAGGGTTAAAAAATTAAAGTCTAATTGAAAAACTTACTACTTCATCAGTTTAAAATAATCGTGATAAGCGAAACCGGTCCTGATCTTAACAATATCGCATGTGGAAGTGCAGTCAAATCTCCTGAAGCATCTTCTGCTATTAAGCGGTTTTTTAAAGCGCGTGCTACAGTCTTCATGCAAATTATATGTTTCGTAAATATGTAATAGTATACACAAACAAATGTGAATTCGAAGAATATTTATCAGTATCTGTACGTCCTTTTACTTTAGATAAAATAAAACATAAAAAAAACCTTATCTCGGTGTTGCAGGAGGGTTCACTCTAGTTTAAAAAAAATCGATTTTTTTATTCAAAATAAACTACATTAATTTATACAATAAAATCTGTCAAATAAAATTCAAAGCGCGTATAAAAACAAAAGTATTTTCTACCGAAACCTAGTAAACAAACATTCCGTATCCGTATAAGTCCAGTCTAAAATTCCATAAAAATCAGACAAAGGACAGCTTTTCTCTCTGGCAAAAATAAACAACGTTCAACTGTTTGCCGTAAAAATACATTGAAGCGAAGGTACATGTTGTAAAGTGGAAGTCGTACAAGCTAGCACCGCAGCGTACGGAGAAAATTCAACTCATTGGATGACTATGGAATAGACACAAACTTTCGCAAAACAGGTGCATAAAAAAGTCCACCGCGGGAAACGGGAAAAACAATCACTCTTAATTTTGCTAGGGATTACGATTCCAGTTTAAGCTATCGGTATTTTTATGACATTAATAGGATATTGAGTATCTTATATATAAAACCGAAACGGCGTATGTATGTGTGTATGTGGGTCTGTAATTCCCTTTTGCATTATTGTTGCAAGTTGCCATAAAAACGAATATAAAAGAAAATATGTTTGAATTTTTATCGGCGAAGACATTTAGTCAAAATGTAATAAATAAGTCTTCTACTGAACTTTTCCCGGCTTTTATTATTAATAATAATGTTTATTATTTACGTGAAGGTATTATTTGACATTTCTTTGACAGCAAATTAGATTTTTTCCTTGAATTTGGACATTTTAATGGGCGAGAATGGGGCTGTCATCAAATTAAATAAAGCTTGTGATTTTATTTTAACTCTATTTTGGATGTTAGATTTTGTGATATAATTATGTCGAATGATATAACATGAAATAATTATTGGTCGCTTAGTCCGAGCGACGCCGGGTAGCAATACTAGTAAATATATAAGTAACGAAATTCACGAATAACATATAGTCTAAAAAGTGGACAACAGTATTAAAAAGTAAAATATTGATTGAATTGGCATTTACTTGGTAGGACTCCATTGAAATACGCTAAAAAAAAAATAGCAATGTATTTTAATTCCACAGAAATTATTTTATATATTTGACAGTAGCTATTTCAGCTTACGCCATCGTCAGAACTATTTTTAAGCCTGCATTTACTTATTCTATATATACCGTTGTAGAAAGGGTGCACAGTACATTTTTTTCTCTGTTCCATCATCCTAGTTTTATATGGTAATAATATGTGTTAATAATTTTAAAAATATTTATTTTGTAATTAAAATAGATTATTATTTTTTTCACCGTATAATAAGTAAAATGACAACATAGTATTTAATCCCACATATTATTTGCTCCGAGTATCTTCCTACACGGATCATTAATTTAATATAATATGGAAAATTTTGGATTTTGACTGAAGATGCTTGATGGGATTTAAGTATCAAATTCTGATCGTTTGGTCTTCGTCTTTTTCCGTGAGTTTTGTCACTAACGATCCCGATTTCTCATTTAGGCATATTCAGGCATTGTAAGTTTACAGATGCACTTATATTGACGTTTCAATATATCACAAAGAATATTTTTGGTAATCTGGATTCAACAGCTAAAGTTTTGATATTAATGACGTTTAATCAATGGGATAATTGCGATTTCTTTATGTCTTTAAATGTGATATCGTTAAAAAGTGATAATGACGTCCATTGCATGAGATTGCCTATTAATTTAAAACGGTGGGTATAATTCGACGACGAATTATTGATTGAATTTAATATTATATGATACTGAATGATGTTTGCTTTCATGTGAAGTAAATCGCGATGGTGAACTAGGAAGATAAAGTTAGTCGTTTAGAATTGGCAAACTATTTTACTGTGTATTTTTTCTATGTGTAATTGATTTATAAGATTTCCTGATTGTTTTAGAATATTAATTATATTAATTAATATAATAAATATTCAATATTAAATTGGAAAAATGAAAGTATATTTGGTAAAAGGATCCTATAAAATAATCAACAGTAATCAAATTCAAGAAGTCAACGTTTAGAAGATGAATAAATAAATATTTCATTACTATAGACTGATTGAATTAGCAAAAATAAATTATGCATGCCAGTAAATCTTTACCGAGAATAATATCTACCTAAAGACCAAATATTATTATTAACCTGTGGCCCGCGGACCGGCATCGGGCCCGCAAGAGCAGTTCTACAATCTAGTCAAAAATTTAAAAGAGTTCTTAAATACGTCGAATTTTTGAAATTTCTATCATTCCATCATAAAAAACAAACAAGTCTTGTAAGTTGTCGACAAATGACGGGGTCCGTTCCATGACCTTTGACATTAGTCAAAAATTTAACTTTTCTTAAATACGTCGAATTTTGACAATGTCATTCCATATGGTCTTGTAAAATGAGCTTTGCCCTAGCGATCAGGTGGGCCCGGGTACAAATTGGCGCATTGACATTTTTTACGAGCAAAATATTTTTTTCTTTCAATAATTAAAAATATTATAATATATATTGTTTTATTTGCATTGGTTATCTGAGGCCGAATATTTTATAAAATAGTTGACAGAAAGATTTTTTTTGTTACTTATTTATACTCCATCGTCCATATACAGTAAAACCCCCATTTACACTAAAGTCGAAACCGTGTGATTTGGAGTAGTGTAATTGGGGGAGTGAATGTCATACAAAATTAGGGATTTTGTTTTTTCCGCGAAAATAGAATATGGACTCAATATTTAGTTGCTAATTGCCTTGTAAATGCGACCGTTCAATTGGAGGAGTAGTGTAATTGAGGGTTCCACTTTAGTCGTAAATCAAGAACGGACTTTATCTGGTTTACGCCGGTCCGCTGATGTGAAAAGGTTGAAGAGCACTGCTTGAGACTCGTCGTATTAAATTAAATATACAACAATATCCTTCGTGGGGTAGCGAAATCTCTAGACGTGACGTATTGTTAGCAGCGGAGACGGACGCCGACGTCGCGTAGGTCAAGAAACTAGCTCCGACGCCACGACACCTGGAGCTTATGGCGTCGCCGCGAGTTCTTCGAATGAGAGCTTAGCTTGTTCTGATATATTGTAATATGAAATACAACTGAGCTTTCAAAAATTCAAATTTAACAAAGTCGCAAATTTGTATTTAACTGCTTCAGTTAAATAGTCAAATTGATCACATCTACCTCTATATGTCGCAATATGGCACTATATGTTACAGGTAGATTTTTTTTATATATTTTTCAATATTTGCGACGGTATTCGCGACGTCCGTACGCGGCGGCCACCAGTGTCCTCACGGTACTGAAGTGGTTAGTATAACAAAAATCCATGAGTAGAAACTCTTAGAATAAATTGTGTAATGATTGAATTGTGAAAAAAAAACATGTTTGTTCTTAAGCAAAAAAAAAAAATTAAGATCAGGACAGGTTTCGCTCATCGCAATAATTTTCCACTAAAGCTTGAAGCTGGCTTGAGTGCTAAAGCTTGAAGCCTTAAACTTGATCATTTTCAGTCGTAAATACTCGCGATGAGCGAAACCGGTCACGAATATAATAAATATATCGTGGAATGAGTACGAAAAATATTTTATTATTTTTTAATATAATGCCTTTCTACCAAGTATTGACAGTGAACTCTTTCGATTAAATCTCAGTATATATTCGCTTTTTGAACAGTGGAGTTATGTGCAAACTATTTTCTAACCATTTCTGGTTGTAATGAGTATCATAAGGAGTTACGGGAACTTATTGTTACTCAATCACTCGGCCAATTGTTTCGGTAAAGATACTAAGGATATGACAAGCATTTCGGTTATCACATTGCTTTCGCTGCGTCTCTAATACATTAATAAAAAAATATTTTTTTCATCTATAACCGCCCTCAATCGATATATCTCAACAGATGTTTTTATACGAGAACTGCATGTTACTCTGTTGCTAAACCTTCTCTTTTCTATGAGAGTAAGGTTCGAAAGATGCGAAAACTAGTTTGTTGGCGAAGGATTTTTAACAACACACGCAGCCATTGCCTTCGAATAGAATCCCTGTACGACCATGCCATATGTGGACATGGTAAAAAAAACCAAGTCATTGCTACACGCAATCTGCCATTGGCATTGTAACCAAGTCCTTCTTCTAGAATTTTGCTCCCACAGCCGGGAATCCTCAACATATCCGCGTGACACTCTTAATCTACTAGGTCCTACCCGGGTTTTGATAGATACCATGAAAACCCTACCAGCAGAACCCGCCATCCACTGCGGCCGCATTGATACGCCAGACGACGCGAGACTGAGGTGAGATTTTGGGCTATGTTAAATAGAAGGGTGGCGTCGCTTCGTCTATAATGCTTGGTGAGTGAATTCGTCACATTCAGGGCAAGTGTCTCAACATAAATTTTCAAGCGAGAGGAAACTAGGGTCAAACGATTCACTTACAAAAACACATTTCCCAAAATTACTACTTAACTCTATGTTATTGATTCTAATGTACAGCATGTTGCAAAAACACGCAGAGTTTGCTCATGCCATTGGTTTCTTTACTTTATGTTAGTTTTTATTTTGATTGTTTTTAATAAAAAAAACTTTTCTTAACGGTTTTTTTTTGGCGCATTTCGGTTTGGAATCCACTAGCCTATACGATTATTCCCCCAATTAAGATAAGATGTCATTTAAATTCAATCAGTATTGACCGGTCCGATCCGTGGTGCCCATGTTCGAGTCCCTGTACGAGCAGATATTTTCAGTCGATTTATCGATTCTGTTCGAAGGCAATTTGTGTTAAAATGCTTTCCCACCTTTCCGATCCAAAAGAGCGACGCAAAGTGACAGCGATTAGCTAACCACTAGCCTTTTCCTAAACCTCGCATTCTTTATATTCCTACTCTCTTCGAAAAAAAGAGGATGAGTAACTGAGTAACAAGCAGTTCTAGTAAAAAAAAAAACTTATGTAGAGATAATCTCCGTGAGGACTACATATGCTCGTTGGGAACGGACATGGATAAAAAATAAATAATTTTATTTAATCTTTAAAGTAACTTAGTTTATTCCAGGGCTGTGGAGTCGGAGCTTTTTAGCCGGAGTCGGAGTCGTCGCGGCGTTTTGGCCGGAGTCGTACACGAAGTCGGAAATTTTGAAAAGTTTGAACTTTTTATTTTTGCATTTAATATGTCAAATTTGACTTTTGGTCGCATTGATAGGGTTGATGTTTAATTGAATACACATAAATACGTAAATTAGGGGAAAAAAGTTACGATATTATCCTTTTTTAGTCGGAGTCGGGGTCGTATTTTTGGTCAATGTCGGAGCCCTGGTTTATTCAATGTATTCTGTGACTAATAGTGACAAGTGTTTAGGTACTAATGTAATTGAGTTTTTTTAAATAAATAAAACCTATTGATTGAGTAGGAATTTACTTGGTAGAACTCCATTATAATACGGTAAGAAAAATAACAATGTATTTTAGTTCTAGATAAATTATTTTATATATTTGTTGATAACTATTTCGGCTTACGCCTTCGTCAGAACTATGTTTTAAACGTGTATTAGAGATAGCTTATATATGTACCTAGGCTAGACAGAGCTCACCATCCATCCCCTCTCTGCTCCTAACCCCACATGGGAAAAAGGTTTAAATAAGTTATTGATCTGGTTAGATCTTGAAGTGAACTTTAATCTGGCTATTTTATGTGCACGTCTTCCACTGGTTATCATTACCAGTTGATAATACTAGCGAAGTTCGAAACCGGTCCTGATCTGTATTAGATTTATGTGGTCGTAAAACAAAACGTTTTTTGTTTGAATACAACGCATTCCAACCAAGCATTGACAGTTAAGGATTCAAAAGTGATAATGGCAATAGATAAGAGATACAAAATAATTGACCGTTCTTGTATCGTCATACTACCCAAGAAGAAAATTCACTTCCATCTGGACATTCATAATAATTAATCATTAAAATAACCCCGCATGTTTTATAATAAAGAGTATTTCAATAGGGACGCTCAAAATATGTTACTTTGTCCTGCTGAGTAGATTATTCATTGTTTAGTGGCCAAATTTGAGTCAACCAGTTTGGTAAATAATCGGCCAACACCTATCTGTACGTCATCAAAATACAATATTTGGTGAAAACATTGCTGCTGTGTGTGAAAGTGTACAGGAAAACCCAAGGCAGCTTATTTCTCGTTGTTCACAAGAACTTGGCTTTTCTGCGACTTCAACTTGGCGAATTTTGAATCGGGCCTTATGTCTGCAGTCTGCACCCGTATAAAATCCAACTAACCAAGGAACTTCAGGTAAACGACCACAGACAACGCCTGATTGGGTTCTGGAGCAGTTGGAAGTTTGCCCAAATTTGTCAAAAAAGTCAATTTTAGCGACATGGCCGATTTTATAATGAATGACAGACATTTGATGCTATATTCCATATTTAATGCCGTAAAATATACTTACAAATGAAATTAAAATTTAGTCGAAATCTCACAAACAACTTGTTTTATTTACATTTCAAAACTAAGCGTCCTTATAAAAAGACACTTTATTTATATTACAGATAGATATTTTTATTACGCTATAATCCTACCGAAACTAGTCAAAACGATTACTGTAGATAGAAAATATTTCTTTAGTAAAACGTTTCCAATGAAGTAGTTAGTACATTTACTGGTAGACTCGTGATGAAAAGTCGTTGAAAGTCCATTTAGAAGGTGTGCCCACGATAATTCGTCGCACAGCAAATAGATAATGACAGCGTGTGTCTGTCTTCTCGAGTCTAGACTATGAATCTTATTTCGGTGCAGGATAGATGGAAGTTGTTGTCAATTGTTAACACTTGCTCAACCATGTTATTATGAATGCCATTTGCTGAATATTTTTGAGGGCTATAATAAAGGAGCTAATTTTCAAAAGTGGACAATTCCATTTGTTGAAAAACTGAAAATGTGAGATATTTTTATTACCTTTTCCTCATAAATTTGTGTTTACTATCAATATTTTTAACATATGTTTTAAATTAACGAATTACGGATAATGTGTAACAATTCAAACTTTTCCATGTGAATAAAAAAGGTCTCAAAAGTTGAATCTAAAACTGGCATATGAAAAAAAGTATTTTGGAATTGTCCACTTTTGAAAATTAGGTCCTGATATATGGTGCCCACATTTATAGCAGTATAATTACCAAATGGTTAACGTCATTGGCTACCGTGTCGGACGGCCCGGGTTCGATCTCCGGTACGAGCAGATTTTTTCAGTCAATAAATCGATTCTGCTTATAGGGAATGGGTGTTTGTGTTGTTATAAATACATTTCCCACTTTTCCGATCCCAAAGAGCGACGAATGACAGCGATAAGCTCACCACTAGACCCGTCCCTAGACTTTGTATCCTTTCCATCCCTACCCTCTTCGAAAAAGAGAGGTCGATCAACTGAGTAACAAGCAGTTCTCATAGAATAAAAATATGTTGAGATAAACTCCGTGAGGAGTCCATATGCTCCAAGTTGGGAGCGGACTTGAATAATGCTTGATAACTTTATCAAGCATTATTGTTTTATTTCAACGCTTCAATATTTGATGTATTAATGACGGCGCTTAACGTGTTAAAATTTCGTCTCTAATTCTCCCTCGACTTCAAGCAACACTTTTGTTTTCTTTAATTTAATTTTCCTATCAAATACACAATTTCAAAGAGCGCTTGTAAAGACCCCTTAAAACACATTGAGCTTCGGACGCTTACAAATGCACAGAATGCTCAATAATTTTACACAATATGGCGGCGGGCGGTAAATTTTTGGCGGGAATGAAAAACACCCGCGGTCTGAAGACGGACTGCCATCTCTCGGCGGATCACGGCCAATATTAATGGGTTCATTTCTCGAGGCCTTAATGAAAGAAAATAAAAGGTTTTCTTTTATTCGTTCTACGCAGACTTTTGGATTTAGATGCCTGATTTTTTTGCAAATAGTTAACATTCGGAATGGCGCGATGACTGGGCCCGTTAGACGAATAAATGATACAGAAAGAGGGCTGCAAAAGAATGAAGTGAAAAGATGGCACAAAAAATATATTTAGTCATTTAAAATGAAACACGGAATTCACGAAGAAATTTCAATAGTTCAGGTGGCGCAGATTAGTTTTGGTTGCATTTTGAATATGACGAAATTTCTCGGACACGTTAAACAAATATAAAATTTAAAACAACTTTAATTATTCCACGTGCTGTGTAACTAATTGTGACACGTGTATCGCCTCTGTCAGATGCATCTTCGGACTTTCTATCGCAAAGTTTTTCTAAGTTAGCCGAATCCATCGAAAGTATTAAGGTCAAACAATTTAAAAACTATTTCACAAATTGAAAAAAATTGTAATTTATAACGAAAAAAACACATTTAATAGAACAATTGCAACATACATGATGATGAAGATTAGGACCGATTTCGCTCATCGTGAACATTTTCAACTGATGTAATATACAATAAAAACAAGCTTATTGATACTTTTTCGTTTTTTTATGTTTCGTCAGTGAACAATGTTCACGATGGTTGAAACCAGCATTGATATATTTGGAAATAGTGCTATGTAATGTGATTGACTTATTAAAATAATGCCTTTCCACCTAGAAGTGACCCATTAAAAGTTATATGTATTTTTATATCATATTTCATAGAGATCAGCACCGGCATACATATTTTTATTTTACCATGTCCGCTCGAAACTTGGAGCATATGGACACCTCACGGAGTTTATCTCAACATGTTCCTTTTTTCTATGAGAACTGCCAGTTACTCAGTTGCTCGACCTCTCCTTTTTGAAGAGAATACGGATTGAAAGGATACAAGGACTAGGAAAGGACTAGTGGTTAACTAATCGGCTACGTGTCCTGCTTTTTTAGGTGGGAAGGGATTTTAATAACACAAACACTCGATGCCTTCGAAGAGAATCGATAGATCGACTGAAAAATTCTGCTCGTACCAGGTACCGAACCAGGACGATCCGTCACGGAAGCCAACGACTTTCACCATTGCACCACGGACCGGGAAAATAATATACAAAAAATATTGTTCGTGAATTTTATGTGTTTTGAAATTAGAACCGACCTATCGTTATCACAATTTACTTCGAACGGAATAATTATGGCACTAATCTAAAACAATTAAGGGAAACAATGGAAAAGCGCCGAGTACCTATGTACAATAACAATAATTCTAAATAATAATGACTTCGAAATGAAATAATTTTCGAGCCGCTTTGGCTAATATCCAAAAATTTTGAATAGCACATGGCGCTGGCTTATAAAATTAGCCCTTACCTGAGACGGTCGGGGTCAAACACAGCCCCTAAAAGACGATTTAAATTTTGCTGTATGGCGATAAAGGTGTTTTCCACGGAGTAGAAGAAAATTTAAATAAACTACTCTATTTTAGTAATGTACACGAGGAACATTTGAATTAACATAATGACGCCACAATCCCAAAAGCACTCATCGTTGTATCCGCCAACACCAGATACGAATTCGAAACCTGATTAAACTTTAAATGTTTTTTATTCATTGTGGAAAGTCATTCGAGGAAACAATTTTATTTGTTTATTGTAAAATAAAAAGGACAATTGACAAGACAGTACAGATGAGGAAAATGCACTGCGCATTAGTTAACCACTACCTTTCCTAGTTCTCGTATCTTTTCAATCCTATGTAACTGGCAGTTTTGGTAGAAAAAAATGTTGAGATAAGCTCCGTGAGTAGTCCATATGTACCAAGTTAAGATCGGACATGGTAAAAAAAATAACGTATGTATACCGATGCTGATTTATGTGATATAAAAATACATATTTTTTTTTTTTTAAATAAAAAAAAAATATTTGGCATTACAGCTTACGCCAATGCGCCAAATATTCTTAATTGTGAAAGTCATACGAGATTAACTCGATGATAAGTAATGAATCAGTTGTGCACAACATCAACGATAAATAACATACACCCAGCCCAAGATCTCTTTTTTTTCAATTGAAAAAATCTGACCTTGCCGGGAATTGAACCCGGATCTCCAGATCGCTAGGACAAAGCTCTTGCCACTAGACCACAGGGACCGACAACTTTTAATATGTCACTTCTTGGTGAAAAGGCATTTTTTAAATAAGTCAATCACATTACAAAGTACTAGTTCCAAATATATTCTGATAAAGATCAGGGCTGGTTTCAACCGTCAGAAATATATTAAAAACGGTATAAATATGTTTGTTTCATTATATATTTCATCAGTCGACGGTACTCGCGATGAGCGAAACCGATCCTAATCTCGTCAAGTATGAAATATACTGGAAAAAATAAACTCTGTAATAAAACTGTTGTAATAAAATTGCATATTTCTGTAGTATAACGCAAATATGTAGTTCATACATATTGATTAAAATGGTACCTTTATATACTTGATAGAACTCCACGATAACGCGTTGAAAAAAAAACGATGTTTTTAATTCTAAAAACATATTATTTATAGTTCATTAGGCTTACGCCCTCACTTTTCAACTATAAGTTCTGACGAAGGCGTAAGCCGAAGTTTGTTTTCGACTACATAATATTAAATTTATGTAGAACTTAAATACGTTGCAATTTTTCATCGTGTTTTCATCTTTATATATTTGAATATCGGGCGTATCAAAATGTTAAAAATACAATTTCATAAAAATATTTACAGACATATAAAGTACATTCGATATGATTAAATATGCCAAGCTGCATTTTGGGTAGAAATATGTGTTTATAATTTAGCTTCTCAGTCAGCCGTTTGGTAAAAAAAAAATACTGGAAACTTTCTCGAGCGCATAAACAAGCATTAAAATAAATGCCTATTCGGTACCGATGTTTTGCCTATAACCCACCGCCGCCCCTGTAATTAATGGGCAAAGTTTGTCTTCGTTTTGAACGAGCAGCACGGAGGGTGGAGCGGCGTTGTGTGGTTTCGTTTATTTGGAAGGTCTAATAAATTGATGAAAAAAAATTGGACGCTGTTTAAAGATATTTTAGCATTTTATCAATCAATCTATTTGAAAAGGGTAGATTTGATTTTCAAAGAGATACCTCCATTAGGAGGCTCCACTTTGGGAGCGGGCATGGATTAATTATAAAAATACACAGGTATTACACAGAGCGATGTTTTTCGTTTAATAAATTCATAGACCCTTTCAAATGATTATATACATGTGGAGACCGCAAGAACAGCGATATCAAAAACCTGTTTTTTTTTAAACTTTGCCTGTAAAAAACAATTAAGCCTCCCGAAAAACTATGGATGCGTGAGCCACAAAACGAAGACTTTCTGAAATAGATTTTTTCTCTATTTTCTCAATAATTTTTTTTCAAATTATGAAAATCTTTTAAGAAAATCCAATTATGAAAATTATTAAAAAAAAAAAAAATTAGAGAAATTTTTATTCGCATCAGTTTTTTTCATTTTTCAAGATTTTCTCAATTTTCATTTTGCAAGATTTTTTTAATTTTCATTTCACAATTTCTATTATGAAACAGTTTTCTCCATTTTCATTTTTCCATAATTTTCTCTTTCAAGATTTTCTTAATTTTCATTTGTCAAGATATTCTCAATTTGATCTTACGGTTGCCTCGAGCCGATTCAATCGGTTTTCGCCTCCTGTATTGGCGTCAGCTGTAATGTCATGTATTATAGTTTCATTTACAATAAACAGAAGCGACGCACCTGGAAGAGTAAGAATGGATTGAGATAAGAAATAATTTCTGTTTCACATGTAGTTAAAAAATTCATCAAGTCATCAAGTGTCACACGAACATTGTATTGAAACTAGGAAGTACAATGAAAAAGGAAAATAAATGAAGTCTGTATGAACTATTCTAATATGTCACAATTCTCTTCTGTTTTCAACGCGCAGAATAGCAAAATAGATACTTAATTATTTACAGGGTAACTCCGCCCTTGTGTCCAGAGCAGGCCCGGGGCAGGAGAAACAGATCGGTGATATCAATTAGACGCCGAAAATGAATTGAATTAACGCCGCCAGGGAGAAAATGGAATTTAAACAACCGAAAGTTGTATCGTTTGAAATTCCGCATACATAATCAAATTATTTGCACAGCACAAGCGTATCAAATTTATTAGAAGTATTTATTTAATGGAAGGTTTGAGAGCCATCCTCTATCGGGCAAAACGGTATTATAGTATGAATTATTTGCGGTTTTAATAAACACTGCCTCAACTGAAGTTCTTCTCAATTTTGACGGTCAATGAACTTGCTTAAAACGCATTATATTTACATAAGAATCAATTATATTCCACTGCATTAATTCCACGATTTGCGCGACGAAAAGTAATTGCACTCAATATGAATTAATCGTGAGCATGAAGCCCCTTTACGAATACTGACTTTATGACGAATACGGGATATTTTTCGTAAAAACCATGTCCGTCTCTTGTGTGGTGAAAATGCACTCGATGTAGCCTATCTCGGTCGAATATATTCTCAGAAAACTGTGTGTTATCAGTCGTTAAACATACCTTTTATGAAAGTCTAAGGGTACAGTTAGGACAGGAATAGCGTTGAGCTGATCGCCCTCGCTACACCCTACTTCAAGGATCAGATGATTGAGTGGGAATTTCCACATTACGGATATATAAATCAATTGAAAAATTTAGGGCTGCTGAGTCGGAGCCATGGATTCGCGGTGAAAAGCTTGAACTTTTTATGTATGCATATAAAATTTTGCTATTCGAAGGATTAGTTGATTGATATTTAATTTAATACACATACATATGAAAGGTTGGAAAAAAAACGTGACAAAATCAAAGAGTCGGAGTCATGTTTTTGGTCAATGCTAGAGTCGTAGTTGGAGTCGTATTTTTGGTCAACATTGAAGTCGGATTCGTGTTTTTTTACGACTCCACAGCCCTAGAAAAATCAATGCACTAGGGTTTGAGCACATGAACAACGCAACCGTAGCCAATAATTTTAACCATCTGGTTACAGGTACCGCATAAACAAACAATTTTCAGTTTTCACCGTTAATTGTTCATCGTATAAATTTAAATTGAAAGACTTTTTATTTATATTGGTGTTCAAATTATTCAAGTGGATGGCGACAAAGCATTAGTATTTTAAGTACCACTGCTGTATCTATAGGCAAGCGACATCGCCTGACCAAAATAAAAAGAAGATTCCATACTTTTGAAAAGGCCACGCAGGTCACGCTTGAAAACACAATTTTTTCGCGCCGCAATGAAATAAAAAAATAACAATAAAATTGTTGCCAGTAACACAAAGGTATCGCATTTTTCCCGCGAAATAAAAAAAGTATCCTACATTATTTATTTTCGTCTCAGCGCACAGTAAAAAGAAAAATTTTAATGTGAAATTCCGATTTTCATTTAGGTATAAATCAATTACTCACTATCCCAACCTCCACTACATTTCGAATATAATAAAAAACACTGTTCAATTTTAAGGTGTTCTTTTTCAATTGGTGGAATGGCATGACATATAACATTGTTTGTGTTTATTCAACATATTATTTTATGAAGATCACGACCGATTTCGCTTATTGCGAGCATTTTCACCTGATCCCTTCCAAGTAGATATTCTGTTTATTAACAATGTTTGGTCTTTGGCGACACGTTGTGGATATTTTCGAGAGATTTTTTTAACGAGAACTGAAGTAACGTCGCTGTTACTATTTTCAGATAATGTATGAGAAGAAACTCTTCAGGATCGGATGGAATGCGAATAGGAATGAATGAACAGCATAGATATTCTTAGATCGATTGACAAAAAAAGCAATCGAAACCTTGGTAAACCCTGTCTCTCATGAATATTATGAATGTCGTTATTTAAAACAGTGCTTGGCAGGGATCCCTCGGTAAAATCCGGTATTCCCCCGGGTAACGTGTGGTCCACTCCAAAGTGATGGCCATTATCGTTCCGGAAAATCCGGTTTGCATTAAAATGTGGTAGACACGAAAGCTCGAAAAGGTGATACCTACCCTGGATAAAAGTTTTTAGTTTTCGCCCGGAAACGCGATAAGAGAATGGTGTTGATTAATTTAAATAACTGCTGTCTTGTTTGCCAATATTGTATCTCTTTATGTGATACCAATATGAAATGGTATCTGGTCAACACAGGTCCAGGATTATAATTATTTTAATTTACATAAGTATATTTCGAAGGTTTGTATTACGATAATAAATCAACTTTAATACTATGTTAAAAATTATAAATACGACCACAAAAAGTTATCTGAGGTCCACTAAATTAGTTTTTCGAAGCTACAGTAACGTGTAGTGTGAAACGTGGGACAACAAAATATCTCATATATATATAAATGAAAGTTATTTTGTTTTTTTGACTCGTATGCGTTCCTATACCGCTCATCCAATTGCGATATAACTCTGGTGATTTGTTGTGCGGATGCCAGCGAAGGTTTATTCTTGAATCTTAAAAATCTTCAATTCACTCGATTTGCCAGGCATATCGCCGCACGTTTTAACCTGAAAATTTTATATTATTTGTTTCCGAAATATAAATCCACCACGACTTTGCACTAGTACCAGACTTTCAGTGAAAAATATAACGAACAATATCACCAAAGCTTCAATTTTAAATGAATATTTAAAGAAGAAGATGTACTGTTGCCACGTATCCCAGTGATTCCGACAGATATGCCATTCGAATTGAAACGATTGCAGTTTTCGGTGCGACTCAAATTTGCAATGACCATCAACAAAGCGCAGAGACAATAGCTACAAGTGTGTGGTCTATATTTTTAAAATCCATGCATCACAGAAAAACAAAAAATATTGTGTATCCTAAAAGCACTCCAATAAACAGAATAAAAACAAAAACACTTTCTTTCGTGAGTGAGTGGCATTGGAACGCATGCCGGGTAATTTTATAAATTAAAGGGCACACCATAAAAGGGTTTCATAATTGCCTTCTCTAACAAACACACAGTACTTTTTGAATAAACTCTTACAAAAATTGTTTTTGAAACATTACTTACTTGAATTTAATTAAAAATTTGGTGACATAATATTCTATTTGAATTTTGAAATGAGAAAACTTTTCATGTGAAAAGTTTTAATTTAAATTTTAAAGAAAATCAGTGTGTGGAAAACGCGAGCTTTTTGTCGGGATAAGATCTTTTGTTCATATCTTAATTTCAAATGGGTAATAAAAGCAAGGAGTAATGTTTTGAATAAATAGCTGTTTCGGCATCACGCCATCGTAACATATCAACTAAATCTTCAAATACTTCAGACGGTGTTAATACCTCTAAATATTAAACATTACGCAATTAAGTGTGCGATTAAATAATTACTTGTCTTCATCTAAAACAATACAGCTATGTTCAAAAAATGGCAACAAATGGTTTGGGAAGCACTGATCTAACCCACAAATATTTTTTTCATATTTTTCACGAACATATATTCCGTAAACCGCACCTGGATAATGAATAGTGTCATTAATTTCGGGTTGATCGAATGAACGCATATATGGAATATGTTTAGTTTTATTGTATGAGTAAGCATATTGGACCATTTACTGAATATAACGATGATCTTCAATATATATCATATCAATATCATGGAAAATGGACGTTGCCAAAGATACCTGTTCACATCGAAACGTTTACACAAGAAATTTACACACAGGCAAAATTTACGACCCATGCAAATTCAGATCGTGTACACAGTAATCTTTCAGCATTATATATATGTTGTGTAAGATGCCGCTGAACGTAAATCCGGCCCTGCACCTGACGTGTCATGACGAAGGGATGGATTAGTTAGCAATACGCCGTCCGTAAATTCGATCCCAAAACATGATATTTTTGCGATCATAAATATACCCAGCGGCGGTGACGGGTCATGGAATAGTACATTGGTGCACTGATCTTTCGCTTATATTCAAGCAATAAGCAATTTCAGAATAAATATACTAATTTCCTTATTTATTTATTTTTTATGAGTGTGTTTCACTGATGTTGTTGCGGACGGCGACAAAAGTACAATACAAATAATAATACGTTTGCCGAAGTCAACTGATGAGGGGTCACATATTCATGAATATCATAAGGATTGTTGGGACAGTATGCAGAACAAATGCTTTTGTGACGTCACACTTGTATTTAACGCACATCATGTAAAAAACATTTCAACATCGGTGCATATATCTCCTATGTATATACAAATTAGCACGAACGTTGCCAACCGTTTCCGAATGCTTGGATGAACGTAGATAATTTATCGCATGATGTATTGTTCGATAAGTAAAGGGTTGAGGACTTCGCAAAGGTGAACGGAGGGAAGTAGCAACACTTTACCTTTTGACAAACAACAATTAAAAGTAAGCTTTGTTTGTCGTCGCTAATGTAGGAGTTTCAAAATAAAAGAATCAGAGGATTGATTTATTGTATAAATAGATTTTTCATGCACTCCTAATATTCCGCCACTGCCTAGCGATCAATCAAACGCAAGCAATAAAGCGGACATCTCTGTGAGTTCACGTACCCCGAACACGTCTATTCAATTCATAATAAACCAGATATCACAACATTATCAAGCAGTAGACAGATTATTTATTGCATACACGATGAAATTATATCACGATTTTACTTATAAAAGTCTTTCTTCATCCTGAACAACATATGTAACTTCCTTTTCAGCAGATAAACACAAACGTTTTGCATAAAACGAATATTTTTTGTTTGTTATTTTGAATATGATTTATATAACAATTTTAACTGTAATATTTTAAACTCGACTTCATTATATTTGGCGTAATTTTAGAAACATAAGAGGCGCGAATGGAGAGTATTTAAAAGTATTGACAGTGACAGTAACACCTTAAAAGTGATAAATATCATAGTTTATAATATTAAAGAACATCAAATTGGTGGGTTAGTAGCAATAGCATTCGGCGTCACATTATATAATTATTAGAAATTTGTACTTTGACATGAGTTTTGTCACTTACTTTTTGGGTTTGCATTTCGAATCCGTGGATGACCTTGAACTGGCTGGAGTTTGAGGTCATTCGAGAGCTTGAAATACCTTAAAATACCGGCAGTCGAAACCCGGGACATTTGTGACTCAGCCCGTGGAAAATACAAATTTTCAACGATTTAAATTTGATGTGTCAAAAATAATTAATATGCCTTGCCGAAAATATTAAAAAAATGTTGATACATAAAATTTTGAGTTAAATAAAAATATTTATAGATCATTTTAAGTGATTTGAGAGAGAATAAAGATGAGGCAAGGAAACGACTAGCAGTTGGGTAGCTAGTTTTATTGTATAGCTAGTAGAGACTCCAATTCGAGTATACATACTCGAGTATACTCGTCCATTTTTCAAGTACTCGATACTCGAGTAATTTGAAAAAAACTCGAGTAATACTCGTAATTTATAAATGAGTTTTTTCTACTGCGGGAATGAAAACAACAAAACTTTGAACCAAATTAAAAAAATTTAAGAAAAAGAGTTATTGGACATATTGGAAAATGTATCAAGTAGTAGATTTGTATGACAACATGATTTCACTGGTCACGATCATTGAAATTACTGGCCAAAGTCGATGATTTGCCGGGCTAAAATTTTGGTTTGCTTCAATGAAACAAAATCAGGAAGTAGTCCCTTTCATAAAAAGAGAACCAAAGAAAAACACAGACAAACATTGGGCTGAAAGATAGGGCAGTCAAATTTAATTTCAATGACAGCTTGAAGAAGAATACATTTTCACTGAGAATACAGTTTCACTGTAACATGTACACAAATTTATAATATGTATTTTCGTACATCTAATACTACTCGAGTATACTCGAGTACTCGAGTAGTTGAGATGTCGAGTAATTGAAATCTCTAGTAGCTAGTAAGCCGATGTACGACCTTTTAGATATATTTGCCAACAACAAGGATTCGACGCAAAATAATTGAACCACTTTTCTATGATAAAAAAAAATGATAACAATGATAACGGTGTTGACAGCAAAAATTAACAATTTCGTACAGCCTAAATATCAGTGCTGTAGTGCCGTTATCAAAAATCAATGCGTGTCGTCCAACATTATTATATATTATGAAAACAATTATTTTATCTCGCTTGTCGATAAGCAACAAATATAATCGTTAGGTTTGACACAAAGGCCACAAAACTGAATAAGAAATATTTTCATATTTTTTAAATCTTTTTCCTCCAGACCAAAAAGCTTTAAAATTTATATATATGTACATATATAAGAATGTTTGTTTGTTTGTCTGTATGCGTTTTAATACAGTTCATCCGGTTGCGATAAAACTTTGATGAGTTGTTCTTAATCTGAAATGAAAAATCTTAAATTAATCGATTTTCCAAGCATTCCGCCATTGAAACATTTTAACATTGAAATTTGCCGGATCTTTTATTTTTCTCCGAAATATAAATCCACCTGAGTTTGCAACGGTACCAGGCTTTCAGTGAAAAAGATAATGAACTATATCATTGCAGGTATAATTCTTAAATGGACAAAAGGAGAAGATGTACTGTTGCCACGCATCCCAATGATTGAGACCGATATGCCAATTCGTAGCATTTTTATTTTGGAAGCTTCAAGTTAAAGTGTCCAATAAATATCGCAGTCCAACTAACAAAACCAGTCACCATATTTAAAAAATATATTGGAGCAACACAAATAACAATCAAATGGCGAAAATCATTGAGTCATAGTTTCAAGTTTTCGAGATTCTCTTCGAGTCGTTATGAAAGGGGATCAATTAGATGAAGATGCACGAACCTGGGTTGGCGAATCAGTGTGGAACATGAGAGCGGACAGCATCTCAGGAAGGGCGGCAGGGGCGTGCTTCATGCGATCAGCGAAGGCCGCGAGGGTCTGCTCAGCTTTCTCACGGCGTCCCGATGCACCGTCTCCTAGTGCGGACAGACGGACTAGATTGTGGGCGGACACACTGTTACCGGACGGTTCTGCTCCATCTTGATCTAAAATAAATTGAAAAATAAACATTAATATATAAGATACGAAAAGTACATTGTCAATTTACAAGTATGCTTGCATTATATTAGAAGCAATCTGTCAATAAAACGACGGCTTATTTTATTTATTCTCATATAATAAAGGGAATATTATTTACAGAATGAGCAAAACTGTACTCGCTTTCTGTTTATTTTCGACATTAAATGCACGAACGCTATAAAGCAGTGTTTTCAACCTTTTTACATCCGCGGACCGGAGAGAATTGGACGAATATATCGCGGACCAGCGTCAGCCAGATGCACATACTTATTTTCAGTTTTCGATTTACAACTTTTCGGACATACGACGGGGTTAAAATAAATGAAAAAAAACTCCAGTTTCTGTCAAATATTTTGCTGCGGGTGACCCATACAATGTATATAATATATTTGAATCTCTGATTTACGTCGAAGTTGGCGGAACGGAACCCGTTGCAAGTCGATAACTGACTGTACATCTTTGTACGGGTAATAAATTCAAAAGATGACTACTGAAACTTCAAGTAGATGTTGCATAGAATTTTATTTATTAAAGTTCATAATATCATATCTGATCCTGCTTTTTTTAAATCCAACGTTTTGAAACATTTTTGCGGACCAGTAACTCGTGCTTGCGGACTGGTAACGATCCGCCCGACCACTGGTTGAAAAACATTGCTTCAAAGAATATCATGTTGCGTGTGATTACTAGTTTTGTTTTATGTTATTATTGAAAAGTTTTATTCCGGAAAAAATATTAAGGTTCCTCCAATAAATGGGTAACTTTGTAGAAACACATTAATATAAAAAAAAAAAAAGCTTTCTGATTCTAATAATGCTACTTAAAAAAACGAAACATTTGTGAATCTAAACGCGCTTCAAATGTCAATAAGACTTAGCAACTAAAATCGAAACATTGATTGAATTGGCATTCTTTTGGTATCGGGACATGTATAAATATGTTCATATCATCCAAAAAACAATATTGAAACACATGTACAAAATTTCTCATCGATAGTTGAGATAAAAAAAAAATATATCAAATTGATACACGTGGGCCTCTTGAAACAGAGCCGAAACCAGGCCACTCAGGAAAAGACAGATACAGCACTTTTTGACACGAACCAGCCTATGTACACAAATTGTGCCAGGGCATAACATTAACAAGTAACCCTTTATACAATGTTTAAAAACGAAAGTCGTACACTTTCAAGCCAAAATCAGTCGCAAATTGCTATTATCAAGTTAAGTGTCAATACAAAGGACTAACAGGATCGCAGAATAATTTAGATTAGACGGGATTAGCTGTAAACTGAAACACTTTCAAGCTTTATATTTTATTACTTTCAAAGTCGTTTTTAGAGAACAACTAGAACGTGATATTGTTGATGTTTGCATTAACCTCTATTTAGTTCGATGAAAATAGGGATAGAAAGTATAAGCCTAGCACAGGATTAGTATTGGTTAGATAGTCGCTTTCGTCACATTCTGATCGGGTGCGAGGGAGCGGATGCGGATCGGCTTCAAAATCCATACTTTAAAAAAAAGTGACTGCTCGCTCTAGAGATACGCATGGCAATCATTTGAATCATACACTGCACTGATGAACAGCGTTTAAAATATCATCCACGTAAGTGTGAGGCCTCAGTGAAAGAATACATCTAGACGCCTAGACCACTGAAACAGTCGCTACGCTACGCTAGTAGTAGCGCCGTACGCTCGCACTGAGGCCTCACACTTTGCTTCATATCAAGCAGCTGTGTTAATTATTTTGAGTTCGGATAGTATGAATCTCTTCTAATTTCTATACGTGGCTATTTTTATCGCACTATTCCGATAGGATCGACGTTGAGAGATATTGTAATTTAAATTAAACAAGCCTTACTGAATTGTTTTTTTAATTGATATATCCAGAGATGCTATACAAAGCACGCCATCATTATATTGTTAATAACAACGCGCAGCCGGCAATGGGGAAGTTCAATATTTATAAAATGACAAAAAGGTGCTTGACTACTGGCTGAAAGGGCTATCGTGAAACAAAGCCCGAGCACCTATCTACCTAGCACTACAGGCAGACCATAATCAATGCGATCAACTCTGTCAATGGATAACTTTAAAATATACGACCTAAAAATATATATTTATTTGAATATGTATTTAATGGAGCTTTACGTTCTAATGCGCGTAAGCGTCATATTTATTCCCGTCTCATTCGTATCTTAGTTAAGTTTTCATATTCAAGTTGCATTCCCGCCATACCATGTACTTATATAATCGATTAGGAATAAATTAACATAAAAATAATATTCCAGATTGTAAAATTTTATTTAATTTTTATCAACAAACTACAGTCAAAAGAAATAATATAAAAATACCATTTTCTTTTTGAATCCTGGAATTGAGATAAATATGCATAAAAAATAAATAAAAACGGGCGTAAAATATGTTTTCAATTTTTTTAGATAACCCTGTAGAAGAGGCGAAATAAAGCAAAATAAATTTTGAATTAATTAGCCCAGAAGAGCGAAAGAGCACCGTGGGTCAAAAGGAAGTGATGTCTTTGAAAGTGTTGCGAGTTTATTTATAAACTGCTAAATTAAAAAATGCCTTCCAAAAACAAAGAGATCGATCGTTGGGGAAACGCGTGCGGAACTTTTTCAATAAATTGATCAATTATTTCTGTTTGAACAACTTTTTATACAACGCACGATTCTAATTTCATGTTGAACGCTTTTCAAAATTAACGAATACATTTCTTTTGATCTTTACAGTACAACATGTCCGTGTAATTTATACTAACACAAGTGGATGTTTAATGAAATAATATCACATAGGCAAATTGAAATTTTGTATGTCAATATGTATGAATATGTTTATTCATATATGTTACTAATACAGTGTGGTAGAAATTTTGCTGATAGAGTTGGTACAATTTTTAATCGCAGAATAGGGGCTAATTACGAACAATATCATTTATTTAATATTTAATCAGTGAATTCTTGACATAATTCTTACAGTCAATTGTTGGGTTACCTTGTCAATTAAAATTATTGAAATCATACCTATGTATGTTCGAATGTATTTCTATAGTGAAACGTGATCTTTCATTAGAAAAGATTTAAGGGATTTAAGAAGGGTAGAGTTGCCATGTCCATGGTCGACAATCAACGCCATTGGCATAGGTTGCGGAGCTCACAGAGTCGAATCCCAGCACGGTTGTTTTTTCGAAGGCATGATTTTTTCTCACCAATCCGGATTAAAGTATAGCAAGAGCGATAAGCTAAACACTTATCTTGTTTTATCTCTATCCATATAACCTTAATCTTTTCAGATTTAGTAATTGAGTAACAATAAGTTCTATGTGTAAGTAGAATAACGAACGTTGAGATTAACAGTATTAAGAGTCCATATTGGTAGTACACACATTGCTATCGGATATAGTTTAAAAATAATTTTATTAGATGGAATGGAGAAATATCTACCAACTGCCTATGCCTTTAATACTATGATTTTAGGATTATTACCCTTAAGTGTTATAAATCAGAAATCGCTGTTTCAAGATATTTATCAATTAAGATTTTTTTGAATGTTTAATTTTTCACTTCTATCTTATGTTTTGTTGTATTAACTTGAAATTAAGAAATAATTAAATTCGTGAAATGAATACAATCATAATACATTATATATATTGAGACTACCTTGATTCTGGTTCTCTTGTTAAATGAGAGAGAACCTCCGTCCAACACTCGGGAAGGGGGATTTAAGGATCGGAGGATGAGAGTCAGGATGCTCTTAATAAAAAAACGATCTCAAAGTGATTAACCAGTGCGATTGCACACACTACACGATTTATTTAGTTAGCGTTAAACACGTAACGCACACACAGAATTTAAATTAAAAATACAAAACACAATTACAACAATTACGGCGACGATATCAGGACTTGAACGCGAATTTAGTCTTAGGGGGAGGATTGAGAGGTGGGGCTACTTTCCAAGACTTCAAGTATGGGAATTACCTCAACCAATCTTGCAAGATTTATATGGCCAACAAGTGCACGCGCGAGGCTTTCCAATCTCTAACTGTGACTTTAGGTAGTAAAACCTTTACAAAAAAAAGACCGTCAAAAGTCCGCCCGATAACACATTATTTATGGTCCATCGAACTTTGCATGAAATACCTCGTATCTCATGCACTCAGGGCGTGAAAGAGTCAGATATTTAGAGCGAGACGTCCGCAATGCCATTCCGGAACGTCAGCATAAATGTCTCTTTTACAAATTTGAAATTACTCTATATTGAATCGCTATAGATTTCAATATAGAGTATTATAAGAAAGAATTTATTTCCTGATATCGACTTAAACTCATAGACTGAGGGGGAAAATAGATCGTTCGAGAGAGTTCTGATGACCTACCATATAGGGCGGTGTCAATATGTAATTAGATTTACCTTGTATTTTTCCAAGATGGTGCTCTTTGGATCTAAAAGTTATTTTGTGTAACCTAAAGCTAATGCAGCAAAATAACGTCTAGGTGCTTTTTGGAACTAATAAATGTATGTATTATGAACAACTTCTCATACTTCAATCAATGCTACAAAATTTAGACTCTTTGCACTCAGGAACTAAGTTATCGATATATCAAACTAGCATTCGACGAACTTTCCGCATTTATCGAATATACGTCGGCCTCCTTACGGCAAGTAAACCCCGTCAATATCCGATCAAAACGCAATCAAGGAAATCAATATTCTACAAATACCCTTTTAAACATCTTGTAAAACGAAACGGACGTCCTCGTACGAGTTCCATGTCGTTTACATCGCCGTTAGAAAGGCAACGGCGTCGCTAACGACAATTCCGTTAATTCGTTCGCATTTCCCAGCTAGCGCACGTCCTCGAGAGCCTACCTTCCGGACCGGATCGAGGCGGACGGCCTTACGTGACGGGGCATCGAGTGACACTTTGCCGAGGACCGTGAAATCACTCTGCCTACACGTTCATGGAGCGGACATTATTAAAATAAGTAGAGGGGAAAAAATACTATGCCATGTTCTAACTGTCTAACTAAGATTTTTTCTGAAAAAAATTATGAATGTATAAAATGGTTTAGTACCCACACATTGTTGACTTTAAAACTTAATATAATAAATGGTGCTAACTTATAAGTTGTATCATTTCAACTCGTTTTAAAATACGTTTAAATTGATAACTTTGTTATTCCAAGTTTTGCGTTACAAGTAGTGACATTTGATTTGCCTCTTTGAGAAGCATTTTCGCTCCGGGTGAGAGAGAGGTATTTGATTGGTGCAATATTATCATGAAAATTAGTGCGAAAAAGGCTAGGTTAGGTTTAATTTGTAAGCCATTAAAAAAGATTTATATCAAAGTGAATAGGGGAAATAGTTTTTCAATGCATACACACTTGTTGTTTTATAAAATCTTCGAAACTTCAGTTATACTGCTATAGCTAATAGACTAATACAACAAAAATATTATTCCACAAAATAGCCGGTTAAGAAATATTCATAATAAATCAATTTGTAAATTCATTGCCGGAACTGTGGCCGTGTGATCAATTCTTTTATAAGTTTGTCTTATTTGGTTACAGTGATCGCGGATTCAAATCTCCATTCTAAATTTTCACACATCGATTCCCAGTCGATTTATTGATAAGTTTTTAAAGACATCGATGTATTTGAAGATTAAATTTCATCCAACGATCCGATTCTAAAAAAGGAACACAGAAGATGACGTCTAATAGTATATTAAACACTAGCATAAGTTGGGAGAGGAAGTGAGCTGTTCAGTTCGTGGTTAACATTCAGTCACTCAACCTCTGTTTTTTGTTCCTTCGTAGAGAGTAAGGATAAAGGATGGTACTTAGACAGGACAATCGGTAACTTAATAGCTTTCGCTACGCCACGTTTTAAGGATCGTTGGGCGGAAGGGTATACTGTATTTCTAGTGGAACTAACAAATTTTCGTTTTTGATTGCATCTTTTACACTATCTAATGATTTATTCACAGAACAATGAAGACTTAATATTGCTGCGTTTATTTTTGAGTCGCTATTCCGCAAAATCATACTCAGGGGATGGAAAGAGATTTCCAGTGAAGTTGGGAAAGCTTCTTAGATGCAGGAGTAGTGGCAGCATGCAGAAGCCAGTATCATTACTCCACTTTATCAACGTGTTTTATATTATCTTTCGCACACAATAAATAGTACAGTAGTAACAAATAGTTTTTCGCCATCTTCTTCTACAGAAGACACAGATGCTCAGTAATTAAACATTATGACAATGATTCGTAAACAATTGCAGTCTCAGTTTTTTTTTACGAATCAATAGGATGGGTTCGAATATGCTTCTAAGAAATATTCAACAAAAACGGTTAATCGGGATAATATTTTTAGACGCTAAATCGAGGAAATCAATAAATCGGAGAACGTTTAATGCCAGATTTTTTAACATTGTTTTACTATATAGTTCTGAGTTTCTGATTTTTTTAACTATATAGTTCTGACGAAGGCGTAAGCCGAAATAGCTATCAACAAATATATAAAATAATTTATCTAGAACTAAAATACATTGCTATTTTTCTTACCGTATTAAGTATGATATTATTATTATTTTCAACATTGTAAGATGTCGGCCGCATTGGGGGGGGGGATGAGGGCTGAAACCGCAACGCTAATTAAACAATACACCGTTAAAGGGTTAGTCCCTCGGCGCAGTGAGGTCTGTCGTGCGAAGGGGTTGTGTCACACGTGAAAGCTGAGTAAAACATTTTCCGAAAACCACACACAAATGTTAAACCGAAAAAATGATCACGGTAGTTAGGTAGAGGTCTGATTGAATTGGAATTTACTTGGCTGAACACCATTATAGCCAGGGTTGTGGAGTGGTAGTCGGAGAGTCACGGTTTTTTGGCCGGAGTCTGAGTCGTCGCGGTGTTTTAGCCAGAGTCGTAGTCGGAGTCGTGAAAAACTTATGAAATGTTTTAACTTTTTTTACTTAAGGATTTCGATTGAGGGTGCTTAGTGGAATTTCAATATCAAATTTGAATTCTTTGAATTTTGTACTTTCCCATGAGTTTTATCGCTAACGATCCGGTTTTCGCCTTTCGGCATCTTTAGGTATATCAAGTGCACGGATGTACTTGAACTGACGCGTAGTTAACAGTTTGTATCGTTTATATACAAAAATAGAAGTAGATCACTAAGTTAAATTCCTATGAAAATGTAAATTAGTGAAAATTTTATGTAAACAAGTTTCATAACAACCCCACTTAATTCATTGGAAACTTGTTTCCATTAAATTTTCTATTAATTAAACTTTTTTAGTCGGAGTCGTGTTTTTGGTCAATGTTGGAGTTTAAGTCATGTTTTTTTAACGACTCAACACCCTTTTTTATAACACAATGAAAAAAATAGAAATGTATTTTAGTTCTACAAAAATTATATATTATACAGTACAAAAAAATACAAAACCATATAAATATGTCTTTTAATTTTATGGAAGTAAAATTAATACATTGCTATTGTTTAATCGTGTTAATATTTTTTTTTCAATTTGAACTGTTTTATAACATAACCAAAAAAGTACAGTGTTCAGTATAAGAAACCGAAGAAAAACTGGAGACTGATTTTAGTGGCGAATTGAACGACTATCCGTGAAATGTTTATCACGACCTCGTGCCATTTTGGGCACGCGTTCTAGCCCTTGGCCAAACCTGTATGGCGCAATTCGGCAAGCAAAACCCTCTCGTGACCGCACAACACTTTGTACACTTCGCTCGTGGCAGTTTTAGGGCTGCACTGTATGACCCACGCCACGGGTTGTCCTATTCCAATGTTTACAGTGATTACCCTAATTAAAACAATTAAGGGCAGAGCAATTAATCAAAAAAGACAAAGCGAACTGGTACAGTCGGCCACACCGTTTCAAGAATCGTCTCTGTGGTCAACAGACTGGCTACTGCAGTAAAAACTTTTGAACAAGTAGTAACAGGCTAGTAACAAATTGACAGATGTAAATAACAATCAAGAAAGTAGAGAATATTTTAGAGCTTTTGTTTTTTTAACAACCACCTGACAAAATCAAAATATAATATTATTGAGTTTGGTCTCAACAAGCCAAATGGATTGTCGGTTTACTTCTTAGTGTGCTGTACATGCGCATGCATGTGTGTATATGTATACTGCATATACATGTATATATATATATATGTATCAAAAAAAATATATTACTACGCGTCAGTTCAAGTTGAAATGTTTGAAGAAGCCGAAAGGCGAAATATTAAATTATATAAGCATGTACCATTTTTAAGGTGCTCACTGTCCAAGCTTCATGAGTTGAAAATGTTCTCGGTGAGCAAAGCTAGTCATTATCATAAAAGAGTAATTGTGAAATATGTAATAAAAACGTTCTATTATTTTTTAATATTTATATACATTTGTAGTTGTGTGTATGTTTGGGTATGGTATACGGGAAAATAATATGCATAATATATATTCTACATATAGATACATATGTAAACCTCTTGAAATGGCTTCACTATGGTTTGTTAACCACTGCACAAATTAAGTGAAGATAAATTAGCTTGGAAAACTAAACTTCGAGACGAAAGAGACGGAGAGAACTTTTGACGCTAACGCGCCTCAGGACTTGGAGCTCTACTGATTGGTCTATTTCATATATGCCCTATATATTTCTAGTATTTCATGGTACAACCATTTATATTCACCCATGTTAAATGCCAAAAGAAGTAACCAAGATCCTCCATGACAAAAAAGTGGAAATAATTCAAAATTCATATTTAAATTTCATCAAGTAATTTCGTAAAATATGCAAAGCAAATACAGTTATTAAATAATATTATTTTTTTTTCATATCCGCTCCCTACTCGGAGCATATAGCCGCTACACGGTGCCTCCGAGATTCTCTATCTCCCGCCAACTTCCTCGCATGAAGATGCGGATGACCGGGATGACCTGGGAAAGCCAGGTCATCCCGGCGTCCCGTAGCTCCCCTGAGTACATCCTATGGATGGTCATCAAAGGCCTTACACGGCGTCGGGATCCATCAGGTTGATAAAATAGGCAATATATTATATCTAAAAAATTTCAAATTAATTTGAAGTAATTCGATGTAAAAGGACACTTGACAATACAGCTTTTAGAAATATCAGAAGGTAAGAGGTACTTAGTAACTAACCATAAATTGACAATTAAATACCAGTGACTATGTAATAGTCGCGTAGACTGCTCTAAGTGGTGTTTGTACTCGACGGTGCTACGGCGTAGAGTTAAATCTTATATGCTTTTAAGTGTATAATTGCAAGACATCCGAGGCGTTCGGATTCTATTTTAAGAGCTATGTGGTCGATTGAAAGTGAACTGGATGTATTTTATTTAACATTTTATCTAGCTTTTCAGTGGAACTTAAAAAACGATTGTAAAATCCACTGAAAAAAATATGCACATAAGAAAGTTATATGATTAATTCAATAAATCTACTTTTTATTTTGTAGTGTCAAATTTACCTAAGCATAAACAGTTTATTTTTACTATCAGACAAACTCTACAGAAAAACATTAAATCACTCGAAGGGAAACTTCGTACGCGCATATTGAAGGCCTCAAATGTTCAATTAAAAATATATTCATTATATTGGCGTTTAGGGAACTTGAATCGGGAACCATCTGACCGCAACGTAATGCTATTAAACAACAGTGACCTTTTATGTTTGGATTTAAACTAGTTTGACTTCCAAAGTGTATTTTTGAAGTAGTTGCATTTACTGCCTCTTTGCTAAGAAAACTAGAGTTGCATCTGTTTTGCAAATAAATTCTTATACTCTTAGCGGAAATCCATTTTTCACAAAGAACTTTTAGAGTATTTTAGGTAATATACTGCTATAAAAGTGAGCACCATATATAGCTTTAAAAAATATTTTGCAAACGGCATTCATAACTCAATTTAATAAATTTAGAGTCATTTCCTTCTTCCTTGGAACGGCAAGATAATGAAGTAATTTTAAATACTTTCCATGAAAAAAAATGAAATCAGGTGAAATCGTAATAATGTAAAAAAAAATCGGTTACTTTTCTGATTTAGGCAATTTGGCACGAAGGGGCAGTTTAATACCTATAATGATAGATAATTCTCATACGCCCTTCCACAGCCTAAACGATATCTCAACCCCAATATATCAAAATACAACTCGAAGATATAATGACGTACGAAGACCTGACATAAACACATCTATAATATATAATTAATAATACTCCATTTCAATACCGCGGTTTCTATCCTACGTAAAAATAAAATAGCTATTTCTCTTAGATGTAATAACTCAGGGTTGGATAGCATACTGTCAGATTAGGGGTTGAAAACCTGCACCATTTAAAGTACTAAGGGCGTCTATTTGAATAAACATTTGAATATTTCTTAGTCACATTATGCTCATTTAATTAAATTTAAAAATCATCAGTTTTTTTTAAATGAGATACAATAAGTATTATGAATACTGGAACTGTTGAAATATTGTTTATCCAAACAATAAATTGTAATGTTATAACTAAAAATAATTAGTAAATAAATCACAGCGAAAACAGTTTTGAACTTTATCAGTATATATGTGGAATTAAATACTCTAAGACGTGTTTTATTTATGTAACTTATAAATTTGAACCGATTGATTTTGTACTTTTCTAAGAGTTTTGTCGCTAACGATCTTCGCCTTTCGGCGCCTTCGGGCATTTCAAGTGCACGAATGAATTTGCACTGAGAACCCGGATCGTTAACGACAAGGCTCATAGAAAAGTACAATTCAAATATTATATTGACATTCTATCAATCACCAGTCGAAGTCCTAAATAATCTAAGAAATGTTCATCTACCAAGCAGTGACATTTGAAATTTAAAAGTCATATTCATGAGGCTATCGTTTATTTGAAAAAGTCACTCGGTCTATCATTGATTGTTTCTTTTTTTAATTATGTATGTAATTAAAAGAATCATCTTCCAATAAATTCCCAAATCACCTTCCACAAAAATTGGCGCGATATTTTCAATGACTTTAAATATCAGACAAAAATAACGGAGTAACGCTGGATTTTCTCTTAAGAAAATACACAAATAACAATTTCATAAGATTTTTTCGTAAGATAGGTCACTTTTCGGAGATATCTCGGGGACTTGACCCCATTCCCGAATTGAGGTCAGATTCGACCGCTAGTTGCACCACTACGGCGTCCATTATTCGTAAAAACATTAAAAAAAACCACTTCCGGAACGGCCGTGCCCAAAAAATAATTGGTATTAATATATTAAGAGGACCCCTGCCGTAAAGCCCGCGAACTCTGAGCCCCAAGAGAAGAGGTCCGTGAGAGAGTCCTCCGCCTCGTTAATTCGGATAACGAGAGGATCGAGGGTTCGGATGCCGCGTGGGTAGCCAAAAAAAACCTCCGGTATAAAAATTCCCCAAGGGTGCAAAAAGAGCCTCATTTAAAAACACCTGTTTTATACGGCGGACGAAGGCGAGCAATTACCGAGGTATTTTTAACTCTACCCACCTACACCGGTTTCCTATGTGAGAACTTGTGTAAGATATTTCATTATGTACAATCTGGTCCAAAAAGATTTTACGTAGTCCATACGAGGGCAATTTTGTTATAATTGAAATCACATACTGATGTGGTGTATTTTTAACAGTGGAGGATATATTTCAATAATTTAATTGAATAAAAATAATTTACAATATTAAATTTTTTACGTATAGGAAAATTATTCTCTATGAATAAGTCACGTGTTGTTGGATTAAAGGGTTTAAATGCAACGAATCATAGATAAACATTTTTTAAACATGTCATAACCTAAACATTTATTTTTTCTAATAGAACTGATGGTTAAACAGTCGCTTAAATTCTCTTTATTTTGATGAGAAAAAGTATTGAAAGAATAATACTAGTGCATTACTAGTGGATAGCTAATCGCACCAGCTAAGCATATAATTTTTGGACAACATTTAATAATCTCTTTTAAGGTGTTCATTGTCAATACTTGGTGGAAAGGCATTATAATAAAAATAATAATACATTTTTAGTACTTTTTCCAAATAAAATATAATGATAATTCATATTTAATTGATTTTTGATGTATTAGTTTGCATTGCTAAGAGGTCTTAAACATTTTATTTATAGTTTATTTTTCTAATAATTTGCTTCAATTCATTTGCTTAGTCGTGTTTTTCATACTTAACTTTTGTATAAATATCACTGTTTTATTGTATTCCTTATCAGTTGAGAATGCTCGCCATGAGCGAAACCGGTCCCAATAATTAAATATAAATTTTATGTGGAAAAGATACTAAAAATGTATTATTATTTTTATTTAATAATCTACTGAAAAAAACGCTGCTTTTACTAGGACTTGAACTCGTGAGGTCAGTCACGGAAGGCAACGACGTTAACCACTGTAAAACTGACACTACATAAGTAGAACATAGCGAGAGCGATTTGGTAACCATTAGTCTTGTCCTAGCTTTATTCTTCCTAGCCTAATTCTTAGTGAAACGACAAAATATAAGAAAAACACAAAACACTTTTCAAAACTTAAACATTTCATAATATGCGAAAATCTCTTACGCGATGTTTAAGATTCATTAGAAAAAACAGTTTTTAACTATTCGATGTCAATCTTATCTCTGAATATGTGTAACTAAGCGTTTCATATATTTAAAAATATGAAACTTGAATCGTTTGAGATGCGTACATTATTGAGAATTACGAACGACCCATTTCGCCTTTCGGCTTCTTCCGTAGTTTTTTGTATTAAAATTTTGTAAATTGTATTAAGCACATTCGTCTATATTCCACATTATCTTATATATAAAACCGAAACGGCGTATTTATGTATGTCTGTAATTCCCTTTTGCATTATTGGTCATTAAGTTGCCATAAAAACGAATATGAAAGAAAATATGTTTGTTTTTTTATCGGCGAAGACATTTAGTCAAAATGTAATAAATTAGTCTTCTATTGAACTTTTCCCGGCTTTTATTAATATAATAATGTTTATTATTTACGTGAAGGTATTATTTGACATTTCTTTGACAGCAAATTAGATTTTTTCCTTGAATTTGGACATTTTAATGTGCGCGAATAGGGCAGTCATCAAATTAAATAAATTGTGATTTTATTTTAACTCTATTTTGGATGTTAGATTTTGTGATATAATTATGTCGAATGATATAACATTAAATAATTATTGGTCGCTTAGTCCGAGCGACGCCGGGTAGCAATACTAGTTATTTATAAACTCACTAAGTTAATATATTCATCAATCGAACTGTTCTTGCAACTAGACCTCATTGAAATTCTGCGAATACGATTTGTAAAACACGCAGATAAAAACTGATACATACATATTTTAGAATGTCAATCTCGGCCTCATCAAAGAGCAGAAAAATACGTTAACTCTTAGTACTTGTATGTCCATTCTAGCTCGACATCCATTGTCAAATATGGCTGGAAAATTATTTATTATTAATTTTAAAAATCCTTATTTCAAAAACCATATTTATTGGATTGTGCGCCTTAGTAAATATTTATAACGTGTCAATTTGTGGTATATGTTTCGGTATTTCGTTTTACCATGCTAATAAATACGCAAACCCTGTGATATCAATCAATTTCTGAAATCTATTGAAGAGTTGCTGGAAGGAAAAAAGATGGAACCAGATTAAGTGAAACGATTCCACTATCAATATAAATTTTAATTCCATGAATAACGTAGAACAATTTATAAAATAATGTTAGTTTTCTAGCAGCTCTCAGTGACATTTCAATAATACCATTGAGGCAAAACGACAGCTGAAAATAATAGGATTATCGCTTGTTTGCTGATGCAACAAACAACGCCAGTAACGAATGTCAGTTGCATTCGAGTTATCTGCATTGTGTTACTGCACTATTATTATTGTGTTGGCATAAGGTATAATGACTGGCGTAAAATACGATTATTCAACAATCAATAGTTACGTAATACAATTGGCAAACGTTTCATATCAAAAGTGATAGCGTATGGTTTAGCGAGAAATCGAAAAAACATTTTTTAACATTTATTTGATAGTATTCAATAGTTTATTAATTTTTCCATAGATAGTTTGTCATATTTGATAGCGTTGAGAAGCATAGCGGATACATCTGTTAATCTATTTATGGAATTGTGTTCAAAGGTATGGATGTCTGATTTTTACATTCATTATCACCTATTGGATCCTAAAAAAACATAGAGTAACTGATGTGGTTAGCTAACTACTGGCCAATTATTTGAAATCCTAACGTTAGTTGGCGCATCCATTCTCCATTCACGCCCATTAAAATGTCCAAATCAATGTTTCTTGTGTGCGGAATTTAGGGGTTTCACAGAACGTTACTATCAATTTGACGTACAGGGTATTTCAATAAGGCCGCTCACTCATGTAGAATTTGATCGTGACATGTTCTGTGTGGCGTGTAACGCCATCCTGTTATAACCGCATGCTATCGGTATTCATATCATCTAGTTTAGGTCACAAGAAGTTGCTTATCATCGATATGTAGCGCTAGCCGTTAACGGCTATGGCAATGCCAGTTTCGTTCTTGAAGAAGTACGGTCCGATGATTCCGCTAGACCAAAATCCACACCAAACAGTGGCTTTCTCGGTATGCGCGGGATGCATGCTGATGTATCTCGTATGGATGGAAGCGCTCCTAATCCAAGAATTTTGCTTGTTCTCATCACCAAAAAAAGGACCTCGTCGCTAAAGATAACGTATTGCGAGGAACGTTTCTTGAACGGAGCAGCGTGACTTTGATAATAAAATTTGATGATTTCCACACGTTGTTCAACGCTATAACCTTCCATTGTGATTTGCCGTACACTACTTAACAATCGACAACAAATTTAACAGATGTAACTTTAACAACATGGCTGCTATAACATAGCAAATTTCCTGCGTCCCTATTGAAAGGCCTGTACATTCTTTAAGCTGAATAAATAACATTATTTTAATTGAAAGATCAACAAATAAAACATGTTATTTGACTCAATAAGTAGGCAATTTTCAAGCAAAAATACACAAAGCAGAATTGAATGGCTTCGGACATTTTTATTTAGTATTCTGTACACAAAATTTTTGAAAGAAGGTATCTTAATAGATATTGAAAAACTTTCAATTGAAACGTACATAACAGACCAATTCTCCTCAATTCTATTTAAATTTCATTTGTGTACAAACTAATCAAGATAAATTCGCTATAACTGACCTTTACCTTTGTGATTTTTTATAGAAAAGAGCCCAATTCTATGTTCATTATTGAGCAATATATGTAGGTAAAACGGAGTTATTTTTCTCAAAGTACGCGACGACTCGAGCGAGAAAACCGTCGAAAAAGTAGCTATTTTTCTAATGTAAAGTAAAATGAACTTTTATATAAATCATGTCTCGGAATTGACTTGCTTAGTTTTGCTCACTTAGTAGAGTGGTATTAGCGCCTTTGTCCAAGAGTTTTCATTCCCAGACGGACCCTTGCGTGCGTTGACTTTTTAATCAATTCATGATTTTTTATTCGACGCCTTTGGTGTATAGACTGTACGGGTAGAAGAGAATATTAAATAGGCAAACCCAGACATCAATGTCACTTCGAAGTTTTTTGATTGTGAAACTAAAAAATATAAATAATATAATCGTATGATTTTTAACTGTTTCTTGAAGGTCGATTTAAGGACGAATTTTAGAATCTATGATAATTAAAGTTATTGGACCGAGATCACGAAAATTATGAAGAGTTAACTGTAATGCAAATATGTAACGTACCGAATAGAGCAGTAGTTTTCATGAACGGCCACCAGAGGATTTTGCTGCGGCCACCAACAGCTTCATAATAAATATCGGTATATAAAGATTTATTTCTCTACAAAGACTCGAATGAAATATTTGGTATGCATTGTACTGCGCAAAAAGAATTACTAGGGTATATTTTATATCACTGGTAAAAAAAATCAACGAAAGTTTGTTATTTATCAGGACTGCAGAAATGAGGAGATAGATTTTTAGATCAAAAAATATTTCGTCGCAAAAACATCACGAAGTTATAGACGCGTATATCGCGTGGTGCAATGGTCAACCGGTGGCTTCCGTGACGGACTGCCCAAGTTCAATTTCCTGCACGAGCTGATTTTTTTCAGTCGGTAAATCGATTCTCTTCAAATACGGTGTCTCAACCTTGCTATCCTAAAGAGCTTAGCTAACCACTACCACTGTCCTCGACGTCGTATCCTTTCAATCCCTACTCTATTCGAAAAATACTTAGTTTCAATCAGTTCTCGTAGAAAAATCATGTCGAGATAAACCTCGTAAGGAGTCCATAAGCTCCCAGTTGGTAGCGGACATGTTAAAAAAATACGAATCAACGACAATTTGTTTTTTATCAGGACCGTAGAAATGTAAGGAGATAGATTTTTGATCAAAAAAATATTTCGTTGCTGAAACGTCACGAAGTTATAGACGCGCATATCGGTTTATAATGCATAATATCAGGGTGGCAAAAGTTCGAGGAGATAGATCATGACTCGCTAACAATGTATGCAGAGAAGCCGCAATGTACGAAAGTTAACGGGGCAGAAGAGACATTAAAACGAAATCGAAACAAGATTTTACGATCGAGATTCGGGAAATGCTCCGTGAACTTGGTTACAAAATAAAAACGCTCGCTCAACAAAGTGGCTGGCCCGGCCCGCATTTGAATATCCGGCTCGCAGGAAATCGCTCTGTCAAACGGAATCAGATAAGAGGATTCTGAGGCACTTGGGTTAAGGGATATTGAATTACTAAGCCAATTAGATGTATGTGTTACAGTGAAACTGTATTCTCAGTGAAAATGTATCAATTAATAGATTTGTATGACAACATGATTTCACTGGTCACAATAATTGAAATTATTGGCCCAAGTCGATGATTTGCCGGCCTAAAATTTTGGTTTGCTCCAATGAAACAAAATCAGCAAGCAGTCCCTTGTATAAAAAGATAACCAAAGAAAAACACAGACGAACATTCGGCTGAAGTAGGGCGGTCAAATTTAATTTCAATGACAGCTTGGAGAAGAATATATTTTTACTGAGAATACAGTTTCACTGTAACATATGCATACATGAGAAATAAGATAACAGTATTGTGGTAGATAAACTATTTTATTTAATATCGGATATAAAAAAAGGTTTCCAACGAATGCAGAATAGTTAAGTTTCGTTGAAAACAAAGGAACCTTTTTCATAAGTATGTAAAGGAAGAGATTCATTGTAACGGCACACCGACAATAGCGCATCGATATCAGCACGCAATCTAAGAGAATTTTGTATTGTTGACTGCTCATTTAAAGAATTTTACTTAACTAAGATTACTTTTTCGACTAAAATAACATATCATTAAAAATCAATTGGAAAACGATAACATTATTCCATGTCATCTGTAAAACTTAGCAATAGCGATTAGCTAATCACTAGTTTGTCTTAGTCCTTTCCATTTTATCCCTACAGTGAGTAACAAATGGATCTCGTGGAATGCTAAGATAAGATCCATTAGGAGTCTATATGATCCACACTGTGAGCGGAAATGGTAAAAAATATATTATATATTGAAATAGGCCAAAATACTATTTTTAAACTGAATACTTTCACAAAACTACAAGTTGGTTTTTCCCACCACCACCCGTTGTGTATATGCAGCCAATGTTACATGGCCGCTTTTCACAACGCTATCGACTAAGAAATAGGAATTTACCCCTCACATTCATGGTCCGAGCAGATCTGCACGGGACTGATTCTCTTCACAAAACTCGCGAAATTGGTAAAATAGTTGATTCTATTTTTTTAACAAAATGTCGGAATAATCTATTCATAGCAAGTTGTGTTCGTAATATTTTCCGCCAAGAGTGCAATTGTACATCCTTTAAATTAAATTTACAAAAATAGTACATTTATTTTTATTAAGAAAATGTACATTTAATTTTTTTGATTTATAAACGTAAAAAATGGCAGTGAAGCAAGTAGAAGAAAAATAATCACATTGCAATTCAATATAATTGTTTCAATTAAGTGCTTCTATAAACGCGTGGATACTGAAAACAAATACATAACATATCGACTCTCAGCTTAAACTAATTTCAAAACGATTATTACCGGCAGTAATATTAGCAAACAATTGTTTGATATTGGAGCGGTTTCCATAGTAAGTCGTCGCGTTAAGTGGTCCCAAACTACCAGGCTGGCATAAAATCATCTAGGACAAAGCAATAGCGAAGTGGTTTAGATTGGAGTACCTAATCATTGGCGAGAGTGCCGACCGGCAGGGACTCCGGGCGAGGCGTCGGGAGAGTGGGACGGCGAGATGGGCGGGCGTCCCGACGCCGAAGCCTTGCAACCCCCTCACGTAGTTGATTGCAACGTCCGGTAATGGGACAAGACAGTGCTGGAAATAAAGACAATCGGACTGCCGGTTTTGTATTGCCAATTGACATGGTGGACAACAAGGTATAAAACGTATTGAAAAAGATCGTATGTGACACAAAGTTGCTTGCAAATGTAGCTAGAAAAAAAAAATATTATATTATTTCGTTTTTTAAATAAAGATGAAAAAGAATACTTTGCCACGTAGTAGAGGCCAACTTTTTTGACCAGAATTATTTATTTATTTTTATTTTATTTATTAACTAACATATGTAAATATACATATAAACATATGTATATATTATCCCGGTCTGTGGTGCAGTTGTCAACGTCGTTGGCTTCCGAGACACACAAATTATAAGAATCTTGTTTTTGCAACGTTAAATATATTAACATCCGATGCAATACCGATTAAAATCAACAAAGTTTTTCTAATTGGCACCCCCATTGTTGGGCTGGTTCTACTTCTTGGAGGAACAAACAATCATGAACACGAAGAAACATTCGATTAAACATTCTCAGGAATGGTGGAATTCTCATTTTGCTCTAGAATAAGACGAAAGAAATATATGGTGATTCAAAGTATAGTATTAAATCGTGCTGATAACATTTTGTGAAATTACACTTCTAAGAGAATGAAAAATTGTTGATGACGTGAAAATATACAATTTTCCAATTGACGATATATGTATCACAGGATCGCCTGTTGCATCTATTACGCATTGATTGGGTTAGCAATTAACCCTTTTAATGACGATGAGTTATCCATAGATAAGATCGCAATAAAATAATTTATTGCCTAGAAATCTACCCGCTGAGTACGCACTTAATATCTGAGTTTAATTACTGCTCTTATGAATTTGAGCAATTTTAAATAAAGAGGCGCGGGTTTAAAGACGATATTCAGATCTAAATTGAGTAAACAAACACAACTCATTCGTCTGTATCATATCTTTATCTCGTAAAAATATTATACTTCTAACTCAGGGGTTTTAACCCTGTTCCCGCAGGCATAAATGCGCCCACGGAGCTATTATCGTGCGCCATCTACAAAGTATCAAATGACGAAAAACTCCAAATTTTTATTTATTGAAAATATTTTTCGAAGAAATTTTTATTTAAATGTTACTGTATAGTGTTTTTAACATTTGTAAACGTGAATTAAAAAAAATATTTCATGAATGTAAAGCTTCCCAGGAAACAATGCTAAAAATTAATAAATATGTACAAAGCACTATAATTTGTTTTTTTTTAAAATTCGGTCTGCGCCCATCACTATTTTCCTCAATATAAAATGCGCCCGGAATTGCAATAAAAAAGGTAAAGAACCCCTGGTATAACTAATATATTAAAGAAGATATTATCTCATTCAAATACATAATATGAATGATTAAATATATTTTTTTTCGGTTCATACATTTTCATTACACAAAACACACGAAAATTATCCTGGAATCTCAAAAATGAAAATTCGATGTTTTCAAAAACATGTTATAAAAGGACACAATATATTTTTACTGAACCATCGAAATGTAAAACATGGTGATTTAATATTTGGTAGTCATTCTATTGTGGTACACATAGTAAAAGCTTGAAAATGAACTTTGGCTGTTTGAAATACCAGATAAATATAATTTACCCACGCAATTCATTGAAACTCATTGATATCAAAAGGTTAAGCTAGTCGTTAGCTTAAAGCTCTCGGTACATTCCATTTTTAGGATCAAGTGGGCGTGTGTCGGCATTTTAAACAACACATCCATCGAAATCTCCGGGCAAAAATCAATAATTAGAATGCAAATTGAAAGTGTACGGACTGGGACTAGAACCCAAGGGCTCCGCAACCGAAGCCAACGATTGCATTTTGTGGAGCTGGCTTGTGATCAAATAAGCTCAATCAAAACGGTAAATACAATAAAATTTAATTGTATATATGACCAATAACGACTATGATAAACATGCCGGTTGGTCTCGACACCTACACATTATTGACAGACTATACATCACGCAAAGATTTTAAGTATATACAAAATTACGCCACTTCGTTTAAGCTCTAGAATATGAATAATACTTGGTTAAAAAAACAACAGCGGATAATGACAAGAGTGGGTTGAGTATTAATAGATATTAACGACTTTATATGACCATTCAATGAAACCTATTCGATTCGCTTACATTTAAACGCCCCACTGCTGGAAAGACGGACCAAAGCAAGCTAGTATACGCGAACACCCCTTCTTCACCCACTTGAGCATATTCCATCGAAAATAGTACTGCACATATATTGGTGCCGCGGTATATGCTAATTATTGCATGATATTTTTAAATTTTGAATAAATTTATGTATATTATAATGTTACTTTTTTCAATTTGCTTGGGGGTGCTGCAGTTCCCCAGTGCGTATGGACGACCCATCACTTAACATAGCCATTCCGAACACTATAGATTTTGTCCCAACAGCTACTTTACCTTAAATATCTATGTATCTTAATACCAGTGACACGATGTCTAAACTTTTGGTATTCTTAAATCTTAGTTTTTTACATCTTTTGCAGAAAAAAAATATGATATTTATTGGCTAGTTGCGACGTAATCGATTAAAAAGAGAAGAAGTCGGAATTTTTCAGTCTAATAAGCGATAAGAGAACGTGACCATAGTGAGTCATAGATAACATGGACGGAGTGTTTCATATCTGGCAACAATAAAAGGCGATAAGCGATAAGATAAGGTAATGTGAATTTGTGCACGGCTATTGGCTAGTTAGTCCACCATACCCGTTGGAGTCGAAACGTCGTCGTTTTCATGCGCGACTTAAATATGAATAATTATAGGAAAAATAGGGATTTTAATATGATTTTTTCTTTCAGAGAGATGTATAAATATACGTCAAAGCATAATCAATCATTTTCTTTATTGCAGTCTATGCCAATAAGGCCAAAACACTGGGGTCTTTTTTTACCCCCCTTCGGCCTGAGAGTCATTTTTCAAGGATAGTCCTACGAAGGTTAAGCTTAAATCAAGATTACCTATCATGTCTGTGTGAGTAAAAAAACGAGCAACACTTTGTTTACGGGCCTTTTCAATTACCATGGTAATTTTGCACAAATTTGTGCACTCCGTAAACAATGGGTTATTAAAAAAATGCAACTAATGGACCATATCCGGGATGTCTAACATTTCCTATCGGGCGTTAAAACAGTTAATTTTGCACTCATGTAAGATTCCTCGTTAAATCAAATGGTAATGTTATTGGTTTTTTGTGTTAAGGTTACCCTATAAATTATATAATTCAGCAAAGAGTGTCGCGAACAGAAGATGTCGTTAATACTTCGCTGATAAAGATGGCTATAAAATTTGTCATAAATTTCTTGAACGTTAACATTTTCAATACTAGTAAACTTCATATCTTATAACTCCGTACTGAAATATTGCTAGTTTATACGACACAATAGCTGGGAAACTTTCAAATAAACAATTTTTCAAATCATATATTGTCAATGTGAAGAGGGAACTTTTTATGAAAAACTGGTCCTTGTCTCGGATTTAGGATCCCTTTGTTTAGGATTTGAAAACGCGAGTCAAACATTTTGGTCTGTGCAAGCAATGACATGAAGGGAGAGGTTTCCATGGGCTCGGGCCGGGTGCTGGTAAGAATTTTGGAAATGAATCTCGGGCTCTAAGACTTGTTTTGATCCTTAAAAACTTCGAGATATTATTTTTTAAATTTCTTTCCACTTAAAAATAATTATACATTTTTAGTTCTTATTCCACATTAAATTTATCGGATGAGGACCGGTTTCGCTCATGGCGAGCATTATCAACTGATGAATTGATCCACCAAGTATTGACAGTGAACACCTTAAAGTGATTAAAAAATATAGCAGAACCAAAAACTCTTTTGGTAGTGCATGATAAAACTGTAAATATGAATACCGTCGCTTAGAAAAAATAATATCTATAAACGTTAAAAAAATAGAAAAAATCATTAAGGCTTTAAATAAAACACCGCTTCAATCATAATGACGGGATGAAAATACGAACTTAATTTAAATTCCGCTCCGTGATGGGTAATAAGCTTTCAAAAAGAGCTTTTTTAAATTCCAATCAAGTTTCGACATCCTGCCACAGAATTAAAAATATGCAAATAGAATAAATTTTGATAGAGGGATTGAAAAATTGGTTTTTTTTTATTATTGAATTACAATATTGATGAAATTGCGGGGGAAAAAGGTTTATTCACGTCTATAGGGGTGGGATAAATTTATGAATTTTTAAAAGTGGGAAATGTTTACTGGCATTTAGAGTTTAGAGTGTCATTTTTTTGAAAGATTTAATAATATACATAATACAAAAAAGTTTGGCCGGATCAGTGGTGCCGGCCGGGCTTGAGTCCCGGTACGAGCAGTTTTTTTCAGTCCATGAATCGATTCGGTTCGAATGCAATAGGTGTTTGTGTCCTTTCCCATAATGCGGTACGTAGCGAGAGCGATTAGCTAATCACTAATCTTACTCTCTTCGAAAAAGAGAGGTTGAGCAACTTAGTAACGAGCAATTCTCGTGGAAAAAATGTTGAGATAAACTCTGTGACGAGTCCATATGCTCCATGTTGGGAGCGGACAAAAGTAAAAATATGTTTCAATGAACAGCTAATACGCCTGATAATTTTACCATCGAACAATAATACTATAAAGACCCCTAATTCTATATTCTGTAATCTACAATGAAAAATAAAATAAAGATTTATCCAGAAGGCTGTAGTGAAGACCTTTATAGTTTATAGCGTAAGCCTTCCATAACACAAAAGTGAGATTTGTCATTAGATATACCCACCCGATGGAACTTCAAAATGAGTTAAAAAGCAACACCGCTTTTATGAGAGCTCAAATCATAGAATTATTCCTATGAAATTTCACCCCTTTTCTTGACTTTCAAAAACAGCCATCTCCTACTATCCCTGTTCAAAATATATAGAAGTAACCGCAAATAATAAAAACAACCCGTTATCACAGTCCTAGAATATAATATCAATTTGAAAAACCTTCTCCGGAGGGTAACGTTACAATTCAAAACAGTCAAACCGAGAATTAAAATATACGCTTTATTTAATTTGGAAGGAAAAGGTAGCATGCTAAATTTGACAGCCCCCGGGCGACTCATAATTTTTCTATTTTTATTATCAAATAATCACAATAGGGTAGCACATAGTGATACTGGCCACCGATGATAAATAATTTTAAATAACTTTGATTATTCCACGTATTGTGCTACTAACTGTGACAAGTGTTTCGCCTCTTTCAGAGGAATCTTCGGACTTACTATCGCAAAGTTTGTTTAAGTAATGAAGCAAGATTGATTCTAATATTTTAAAATGATAAAATTACAAAATAGAGTTTGGGATTTATCCTTTTAGGGAAGCAAGGAAGGGGTTATAGAATCAAAGCAAAGCAAACAAATAATTATACTACTAATGACGTTAATAATTTTCCTTGTGAAAACAGGTTTTACATTTGCGATCTCAGTAAGAAAAATATTTAATATGGTTCTTTCGCATTTTGGTTTTTTACGAAAACGTTTAAAAATAATGTGCATTCTGGAAATAAACGAGATAATAAATCAAAATATTTTGATCTTATGAAAACATTCAGAACCGATGTGAGGACCTCGTGGGCTTCCATGTCATAAAGTACTGACTTGGGTTGATTTAATATTTCCATTGTTTTTAATAATTAATAAAATAATGTGTTTAAGTATAACTATTTAACTCATTAACTGCGGCGTACGCGCCTGACGCGTGCACTTCTAAAATAGTCACAGATTGAATATATATGGCGCTAGGCGTGTTACCTCATCCATTGCAATTTCTGTTTCATTTAATAGTTGAACACTGGTTCCTCGTGTCTTCAGCCTTCAGTGCAATAAATGCAGTCTTTCAAGATGAAAGGGTTTCCACTTTTGATTAAGAACCTTGCATATCACATAAAAACAACATGCTAAAATAGAGGATGGAGCCAATTGTATCCGAACTCCGCTTTTGTAGTTAGTTGTGTTAATTAGATCGCTGATATTATTTGATATTTGAAGCAAAAATTCTGAAAATAGTATGGATTAACTTAAACTGATTGAAACAGGATTGTCAGTGACAAAATATGAAAAAAAAAACCGAGAGAATAATTTCAATGTTTTTCTACAATTGAGAGAAAAAGTGTCACAAGGCCATAATTGTCAAATTCACTCTCAGCAGTTTCAAGGAATACCTTGTCGTACAGGGCCGACCGCAAGCCTTGTCTTCCTTCGCGTAATACTAATTATCATGCTGAACTTTCACCCCCGCGGCATTTGGAAGGTTAATCATCTAACTAGGCACGTAATAAACATTATTTCTCCTCATTATATTATTATGAATTTCAACAAACTATTTAAGTACATACGTTATACGTGTAAGGAACGATCTACTTGAAAGCATAAACGTGTACTTTCAATTTGTAAAAACATTCGTCGTTTACCTTTGACTCAAATAAATGATGTGGTTTTGGAAATTACTATATATTGACACCGCCCTATATGGTAGGTCATCAGAACTCTCTCGAACGATCTATTTTTTCCCCTCAGTCTATGAGTTTAAGTCAATATCAGGAAATAAATTCATTCTTATAATACTCTATATTAAAATCTATAGCGATTCAATATAGAGTAATTTCAAATTTGTAAAAGAGACATTTATGCGGACGACTCGCTCTAAATGTCTCTCTTTCACGCCCTGAGTGCATGAGAGTGCATGGTACTTCATGCAATGTTTGATGGGTCATAAATAATGGCTTATCGGGTGCACGTGTTAACGATATTTTTGTAACGGTTGCTACCAAATGGAACCGCTTTTTTTTCATACAGTTGGCAGTTAGAGTTTGGACAGCATTGAGAATGCACGTGCTTGCCAGATAAGTCTTACATTCGAGGTTGAAGGGCTTCTCCCAACTGTATGCCCTGAATACCCTGCAAGCTCCTTATCCTCTCCCTAATGATAAAGTCTAGTAAATTCCTGATATCGCCTTTGCAATTATAATAGTCGTGTGTTATATATTGTAGAATTTTAACGTGTATTGTTAATCTATCTGTGTAAAATCCGTGTGTAAAGTCTGTGAAAATTCGTAACAATTAAATAATGGGTGCTAACCGCGCCCACATAACGCTTTGAGATCGTCTTTTGTTTATAAGAGCACCACGTTTCTCCTACTCCGTTCCCAAAATTCTACTTCCTGAGTGTCGGATAGGAGGCTCCTTCTCGATTTACGAGGGAGCCGAATCAAGGTCATTCTCAATATGTTTTATTCTTTAAACACTTTAATTTTTAAAAAAAGCAATAAATCACAAAATATTTGAAATTGAGTTTTGCAAGCCATTAACTAAATATTTTTGAAAGCTATTATATATGGTACTCACTTTTATAGCGGTATAACTAAAAAAAATATTGTGATTAAAGACATCTCATAAAAGTATAAGAGGCTGTCAATTCAATTACTCACTGCTTGTTTACAGAGAAATTAGTTCACTTTCGCATCTTTATAAATTCATAATACTAAAACTTCACAAAAAACATTATCTATTTTTTCTCAAAAGTTTATCAGTCAATTACTGCCTTCTTACTTGGAATGGCAGGACATTAAATTGAATCCGTACTAGAAATAAATAGGGCACAGCTGAATAGTTTTCCAATTTTAAATGAGCAACTCAATTTTCCTAACTCACCCTTGCTATATCCTTTTAAATTAATTTCAATAATTATCATAAATTATAAAATCAAACAGCAATAAACCAATTCTTTAACATAACGTCGGTTAAATCCACCTATTAAATTAGTAGACATTTCCAGGTTATTAACTGGTATTCAATTTTTACGATATCACATTTTAATATACCCATACATTTTTTTTAAACTCATTACCATCAAACATTTTCTAATTAATCTCGATTGCGGTGATAGATTCCTATATATAAGATACTTACTACCAGTGACGGTGGTGTCGGGGTGTTGGGGGGTGCAAAGGAAGATTCAACCATTTTTGCAAGAGTTCTTTCCTATTCATTGGATTTTAAAACACTTCTATAGCATGGACTTTCAATTCAGATGTTCGCAATACCAACTGTTTTTCTTCCGTAGTACGGAAAAATAGTTGAATCTTCCTTTTACACCCCCCAGCACCCCGTCACCAGCCGTCACTGCTTACTACACGTTAGTTTGAGTTCTTTCGTACACTTAAAATATCCGAATATGTAGATAGAAGAAACCCGGGTCGTTAGCGACAACTTAAATAATATCTGCTCGTATTTTTCGTGGGCGCATTTAACTTGTACGCGTATGATTGTACCCTATAAAAAATCAGTATCATTCTTCAGGGACAGGATAAAAATATATGTGGATAGTTACAAGCAGGGTTGTGGAGGTGGAGTCGAAGTCATCGCGGCGATTTGGCTGGAGTCGTACTCGGAGTCAGAGTCGGAGTCGTGTTTTTGGTAAATGCTGGAGTCGGAGTCGAACTTTTTTTTACCGACTCCACAGCCCGTGGTTACAAGAGTGAAACGATTCTTACGAAGATATAAATATTAAAATACGAACAATAAATATTATGAGTATGCACTTTCGTTGGAACCGGGAATTTTTCAACATAATAAACGCAAGAATCCAAACTTAAGCTTCGATGCGTTTGGTGCACATAACTTATTTACGTACCGAAGCAAAAGTTTTCAAATAAAATGATACCTACCAGTCGGAAGCTTTATACAGTCTGCGAGTGCTTTTGCGGACTTTTATTTGAACTGAAAGTTCAATATCATTCGAACTAGGAGTAAGTTTCACTAGCAAAAACTTCAACCAAAAATATTCCACTGATAAAAGCTGTGTCTGGAAAGCTTTGCTTGAAATTTCAATCCGAGAAATTTGCGATATTAATGTACTTCTACTTTGTTGAAAACTTACAGCTTCTATCAAAGCAATATTCGCTGATGAAGGTAATCTGGCGTTATATTACGAATGAGCGAAACCAAATCAAGTCTGCAATATTTTTCGTCTACCAGAGCGGTCGCCAAACATATAATCAATAAATTTAGGGTTCTTATACAATCTAGACTTGGCGAAAGGCTTTTATTTGAAGTATATTTCTCATAGAACTACACTGTCACTAACATACAGAAGTAATTAGTAATGTAAGAAGATGCATAAAAATAAACTAAGAATGGGTTAACGTTTTCGTTTTCAAATGATTAAGCAAATCTAAAAAAATCGCCATAATGAATTATTAATAAAAACAGATACACAATATAACTTATATCAGTGTTTTATAGTTTAATACCAGGGGGACTGTGGAGTCGGAGCCGGAGTCGTAGAGTCGGTGCTTTTTGGCCCGAGTCGGAGTCGTCGCGGCGTTTTGGCCGGAGTCGTACTCGGAGTCGGAAATTTTGAAATGTTTGAACATTTTATTTTTGCATTTAATATGTCAAATTTGGCTTTTGGCTGCATTGATAGAGTTGATATTTAATTAAATACACATAAATAGGAAAAATAGTGGTCAATGTCGGAGTCGGAGTCGGCGTCGTGGTTTTGGTAAATGCTGAAATCGGAGTCGGACTTTTACCGACTCCACAGCCTTGGTTTATACCAAAATAAGTTTGATTTGTACGCATTTATGATTCTTTAAGAAGAGTTGGTATACCAATGTAAATTATACTCAAGATTATAAACTTGCATGGTCCTAATTTTTACTAATTTATTTTAGAAATTGTTTGTTGTGTAGGTAATTTGAGTCATTAATCACAAGGGCTGGTCACCTGATCAAAGCACAGCCTATAGAGGTGGACATTTTCAGCAGTGAGCTTGGTTTTTATTTAATTTCTACATTGTGTCTTTTATGCCATTGACATGCATTCCAGCTGTAGTGCCATGTATTTATTTTTTTCTAAATAAATAGTATTCATTGAATTATGAGCGTGCCAGATAAAATGGCCGGGGGAGTTTTTAATAGAGACACGCCGAGGGGGGTTTCGGTTGATATTAATAATGATTGAATGGACATAACTCTTGCACATGCAATAGACATAGTTAGTAAAATATACCATAATAACAAACTTCAATTAACAAGCATAAACGAATAGAAAGCTAAAAGAAGCTTTGAATACCAAGCTAAAAGCAATTTTTAAGCATAAAAAAATTGAATATGTCGACTGAAGGTGCTTGACGGAATTTCAATTTCAAAATTAATCGTATGAATTTATTACTTTTTCATGAATAATCGCTTACCGAACCAGTTTTAATCTATCGGCATTTTGTCTTGCAAGTTCATGGAACACATGAAATGCCTGAAGATGCCGAAAGACGAAACCCGGGTCATTATAAAAACATTATTATTAATATTATTTCTAACGCTAGTTTAAATAATGAACTTTTTATTGTATGGTTTATTTATAAAAATCTAATTTAAAAACAAAAATGACTAAAAAAAATGGACTCAAGATAATACACTGCAAAAACGTCGCACTCGATAATTTTCAATTTCCCACATAAATTTCACGTCCCCTGATTGGTTGTCTTTCAGAGCCTACGGACTACCACACGTGTGCACGTGTCGGTATAGAAAGTGTCTGCGTATGTACTCTCCCTGAACCGCTGTTTCTATATTACCTGGAGTGGCGGAATGAATAACGGCTCCTCAATCAGAAAAAAAAAACAAACCAATATGTCACATTTTGACAGAGTTGTATGGTTTGCGCACACTTTTTGCGCCCGCATTGAATACAATTTTACATTTGCGGAGAAAATATGCTAAAGAATGTATGAAAGGTTTCCTTATCCTTAGACTGAAAACAAGAAAATGCGGAAAAATCGGCTTGATAATAGTCCAAACAAAAACGAAACGAACTTGAATAGCGAAGAACTATAATTCAGATATTCTAAACGGAATTATCTCAGCTACGTTCTAGGCATGTTTATATTAAAATACCAAACTCTGTTTATTTTGCAGTACAGTAAAACCTCGATATAACGGACTAAATGGGGGAGGGGTGTCCGTTAAAGCCGAAAGTCCGTTGCATAAAAATAGATTTAAAATAAATCAAAAAACTTTTTTTTTGAAAATACACTAAATGAAAAATACAAAACACAAGAAAAAATATATTTAATTGTCTTCGGAAACTCGTCGTGAAGTGGAATTGCTTTGTCGATATCGACGCGCTTGCTTTCGGTAATCCTACTTTGAAAAAGATTACCTACTTTGATTAGCATGGCCGCTAAAAATTGTTTACATGCATGCTGTGACACTTAAAATACACTTTTAAATATGTATTATTTTAACATGTATACATAAACATGTATGTATTTAAAAATGTATAATGTAAAAAGAACGTTTTTATTTTTTTACATTTCACCGGATTTTTTGTCCGTTAAATAGAGGTCCATTATATAGAGGTTTTACTGTACACATAATAATTGGTATGTCCAGATTCATTTCCAGAATAATATGAAAACTATATAAGATATGAATAGAATTTTTGTGAACCCTTTCAAAGAAGGTAATAAGATGAATGCGGATAAAATTTCACGGAAAGTATGTGATAGTATAAAAACATTACAAAAATACGTGCTTACAAATACTTACGTAAAAAAGCGTACACTTTAATTGGACGAATTATTACTGTATATATGAGAAGCTTACTTTTAAGGGTTAGTTTGCACCAAGTATTAATTATAAGTGAAATCTTGATTTAGTTTGCCGCTTTCTAATCGCGGTGTGTTCGTTGAACTTAAATCTCTTATCATATGTTAATCCACATAATTTTATTGGATCACTTGATATCTGTATTGCGTATAACAAGATAGATTTCCTAATGAGGCTTTAGATCACAATATTACCACGCTCTTTTCAGCATTTATTTTAACTATCCTACAGTTTTTTCATACACTACTGGCCGGTACCCGGCAAGCGTTGCAATGCCACTCAAAGAAAGAAAGTGTTTGTGTTGTAAATGTGTATGACTACTGATTCAAAAACCTTCGAAGATATCCACACAACAAATCATCCAAATTTTATTGCAATCGGATGAACGGTATAGGAACGCATACGGGACATACAAACAATCATTGATTTCTATGTGTTTAGATAGAAAGATTATTAAGAAACCTTCGTTGGCGTCTACACAACAAATCACCACTATTTGATAGCAATCGGATGAACGGTATAAGATCGCATACGGGACAAAAAAATATTCATTTTAATATATTTAGGTAGTTAAAAAACTTTTGTGTGCGTCCACACAACAAGTCACCAAAGGTTTATCGCAATCGGATGAACGATTTGGGAACGCAAGAACCTTCGCGGGCGTCTACACAACAAATCAACAAAGTTTTATTGCAATTTTTTATATCAGATTTGAGAAAAATATGTGTTTGTAAATAGAAAATGGTACTTTGTTTTAGTGTTTCAATAATGAATTCTCGCACCACCGATCGACAACAAGCGCAATACCAGAATCGTAACAAGCTGCGCTGACCCAGGGAAAATAAAGTTATTTTTCCATCACAGCGTGTCTGTGCGAAATTACGATTGGACATACTTGTGGAATAAAACACATAAATATATAACACAAACATAGATCTATGAAATATGGTGAGCCAGCTTACAAAGAAAATATTACACGGAGAAGGAAGGGTCGCGCTGCGGATATTGAATATTGCACGTATGCTTCAGTCACTATGGACATAATAATAACACGGTGAAAAAATACCAATGTATTTTAGCTATTCAAAAATTATATAATATACATTATTGTAAGCTCTGTTTAACCATACATTAATTTATATATATTGGCGTAGAAGAGGTACACGTTACATCTTCTCATGGATTCTAAACTTTTAAATTTATTTTGAAAAATATAATATTAAATTAAAAAATAAAAAAAAATTTTGTACACATTCAAGCATTTCAGTTGAAAATTCTCGCGACGAGGGAAACGGGTCCTGATCTTAATAAATGTATTGTGGAATAAGAAAAAGTATTGTCAGTGAATACCGTCCAAGTGATAATATTTTTTTGAGATATTGCTAGGATTGTACCAGTGGTTAGCTCATCGCCCTTTTACGCCCCGTTTTCAGGATCACCGCATCCGAAGACAATCACCACTCGGTTACAGGCCCGTAAAACTTACACACTGGCCAGTTGATACTAACCTTTCATTATATAACACTTAATTGTTTTATTCTATGATTAATAGTGCACAGATTTAATATTCATGAAGCTAAAATGCCACCATAAAGGGTGAAAGAAAACAGCAATATCGTCGGCTCGGTCACAAGCCGGAAATTTTCTTGAAAATGAGTCAAATATTACAATATGCTGAATTTTATTTCATAATATATAAGCAATAAATTCGAGGAGTCCATATTAGCTCCATATTAAACTATCGCAAGGTTAAGACAAAAAATCTTCGAACCCATTTATTTGCGTCAGAATCAGTTAGTAATTATTTTACGGTAAGAAAAATAACAATGTATTTTAATTCTACATAAATTATTTTATATATTTGTTGATAGCTATTTCGGCTTACGCCTTATAATGGAGTTCTACCAAGTAAATGCCTACTCAATCAATAGTATTTATTTTGTTGCAGAAGAATCATACATTATACGATAGATTTTGGCTTCACACATTGTTTTTTTACTATACATAATTCTTCCAGGGCTGTGGAGTCGGTAAAAAAGTTCGACTCCGACTCCAGCATTTACCAAAACCACGACTCCGACTAAAAGAAATTTAATATCGTCACTTTTTTTTTCCTAATTTTACGATTTATGTGTATTCCATTAAATATCAATCCTACAAATCCGGCCAATAGCCAAATTTCACAAATTATATGCAAAAATAAAAAGTTTGCACTTTTAAAAATTTCCGACTCCTAGTACGACTCCGACTCCGATTGTAATCATTCAATTTACTGACCAAACAGTGACAGCTTTTTAAGCTAAATGTTTTAAATTTATTACTTTTAGATGTCGGTGAAATAATCATATTACTATTTGGCGGAGATAAACCGTTTGAGTTATTGATTTCGTCTCGCTCGACCTTTTTCGCAGATATCATGAATCATTATCAGGTGTAGCTGTAAAACAAAATAAGGTTGACAAATTGAAAACAGTATAAGAAAAAAACATTTTATTTATAAGTCAGGAGTCTAGACTGGATTAAAGCGATAAGCTGTCATCATACGGCCAACAGAAAGTGAGTGCTACTGAACACATAAAATATCAACCAAACCATTGATTTTTCAATATATTTTATGAACAGAAAAATACAAAACTATTATTATATTTACTTATACTTTTAAACTGCCGCTTCTTCCATTAATAATTTTTAAATATTGAATAATAGATTTAGCTGATCGTCAACATTTTGAACTCTATAAAAATTTTATTCCCAAAAAATATTATTTAATTTATTCAAATAAATATAATGCGTTTCTCACTTTTAAAATGTTGACTATCACTTCTTAGTGGAACGGCATTATTTAATTAAATAAACAACATTAAAAAGTACTATTTCCATATGTAATCCGATAAAGATCAGGACCAGTTTCGCTCAATCATCAAAATCATCAGTTGGCAATGCACGCGATGAGTAGAACCGGTCCAAATCTTTATCAAAATACATGTGGAAACAATGCATTATAATGCATTTCCACCAAGAGTTGACAGTTTATTTTTACCATATCCGCTCCCAATGAACTTCGAGTGGAGTTTATCTGAATATAATCTTTCTACAAGAACTACTTGTTACTCAGTTGCTCAACCTCTCCTTTTCGAATGATTATAGATAGAAAGGTTGCGTTTTTAGAATTGGGTGGGTATGGGAGGAAATTTTAGACAACACAGACATCTGTACATAAATCAATCATTCGATTTGGAAATGAAACTGCAAAGACTAGGATTCGAGCCTGTGCGCTCCGCAACCGAAGCCAACGACAACAGGCACTCGACCACGGACAGTTGATAGTAAACACCTTAAAATTGATTTCTAAATATTTTTAAGGTGCTCACTGTCAATATTTGGTGGAATGGCATAAGAATAAAAATAAGAACACATTTTTAGTACTTATTCCAAATATAAATTATTTGATCAGGACAGGTTTCGCTCATCAACTACATACAACGAAACAATGATATTTTTACAAAAGTTAAGCAATAATAACAAGGATATATAAAATATGATAAAAAATTGTTATAACAACAAAGGAAATAAATTGAAGCAAAATAATTAGTTGTAATACCAATTGTTTTCCATACCTTGTAATTCTTGTTTAAATTTTGTATAATATCAATGTTTCGTTGTATTTCTTATCAGTTGATTATGCTCGCCATGAGCGAAACCGGTCCTGACCCAATAAATTTGATGTGCAATAAGTACTAAAAATGTGTTTTTACTTTTATTCTAAATATTTGTTACAATGTTTCAGTTTCTGAAGTACGACAGGCCTCATCTACCAAAAACCGTCAACATAAAACGAATTTATTACAGAAGCAGTGGCGGTACGTGACAGGGGAGACAGTTTTGTACCCTCATAAAATATTATACCTCCTCACTCCTGATTTTATTACGTGTTTTCATATTTTACGCGTATTTGATTATGTACTGTATTGTATATTGAATTCGTATATTCAATAACGAATTTCGATACAGGTTTCGAATAACAAATTAAGCACGTTAGAAAACGTTTATTTACATTTTACGTCGCTAGTTTTCCGACCGTTGCCGAGAGGGGATTTTTATTTGAAGAATAAGAAATGTGATATTATCGTAATTGTAATCTAAATATCAAAAAAAAATGGGACGCCATTTATGGATCGTTTTAAATTTTCATCTAAATGTATTCAAAATAAAATATATCACTTTTTTCTTTAATATTAAAAATATATTTGGCATGTCCATTGTCTAAGATATTGTGCCAAATGTCAATTCTTCAGTTGAAAATGCACGCGAAGTACGAAACCTGTTCTGATCCTTCAATTTCAGCCAAGCAGACTATAAATCGCGGCAATTTTTCTGCTAACAATTATTGTGGTGATTACTACCATTTTGTGTCGAGGAAAAAAAATACTACAAATATAAAAAACAAGGTTCCTTACCGAAGAAAGATTGCAGCTTCTTAGCCACTTCGCCCGCGAATCGACTTTATTACTAAAAATCCCCGTTTTATAATGTATTTGTTGCAATATCATTGTTAGTGACCGTTCTTAATCAATTAGTTTAAAATGTGTTGCTTCTATTTGTAAGAGTTCTTCAATATTTTAATTATTGTCTATTTAATATCAATTATGCATATTTTGTTTTAACATCTTTAAATTATTTGCATATTTCTGCTACCAATTGTGACACACAGAAATCACACCTTGTTTTTTCATGCTTAGTTTTAAATCTCTATATATAAAATATACGCCTTTTTTGTATTTCTTATAAATTCTCGCGATTTATTTTTTATTTTTTTAAAAAAAATATTTGGCATTATAGCTTACGCCTATGCGCCAAATATGCTGAGTTGTGAAAGTCATACGAGATTAACTCGATGGTAAATAATGTAACAGTTGTGCACAAAATCAACGATAAATAACATACACCCAGCTCAAGATCTCTTTTTTTTTCAATTGAAAAAATCTGACCTTGCCGGAGATTGAACCCGGGCCCCTTGATTGCTAGAGCAAAGCTCTTGCCACTAGACCACAGGGACCGACGATGGTGGGACCGCGATGAGCGAAACAGGTCCTGATCACATTAAATTGAATGTGGAATAAGTACAAAAAATGTCTTATTATTATTTTTAATTTAACAAATAAATTAAAAAGAAAGCCAACGCATTGCTGTGAAAGATAGCAAAATACAATTTGTATCCATTAAAAAATAGGTAATTAGATTAAGGATTTCGACTGAGGGTGCTTGATGGAATTTCAATATGAAATTTGAATTGTTTGAATGATACAAACTGTTTACTGCACTTGAAATGCCTGAAGATGCCGAAAGGCGAAACCGGGTCGTTAGCGACAAAACTCATGGAAAATAAGAAAATTTAAACAATCAAATTGGTAATTAAGATTACCGGTGAAACCTGTTTTTTAGCTCTCCTGAAAAGTAGAGAAAAATTAATGAAGCGTCTCGTGTCTCTAAGTGGCTGATTATGTAATAGTACCACGGCCATCCTCTTTAATGGTCGTCACAAACATAAAACAAAAATTCGATCGTTTGATATTGCGTGTCGCACAGTGTCATTACACCGACGATTAGCGCACAACAACGTCCGATCAATAAAAACTAATTCCCCCGTGCGCCAATGGTATCGGGCCACTTTGCCGTTGTCAAAGAAAACACATTATCAACTCAATTTCTTTTTATGAATGAATAATTCGGCATCCAATTTGCCCAGAAACGATACACGGGGCGGATAAGGGCGAAGAAAAGCGAAATGGTTCTCGGAAAAACAACGCGACTCGTTTAAATTGCCTCGTGATCTTATCAACTGGGTTATTAACAGTTGCTTTATTAAGATGTTTAGTTAACTCCCCCAACTCCTATGTCGAGTCCTGCTCGACACTGCAAAACTTGGTTCGAAAAAATATGTTTCATTAATTTTTAACTATTCTTATATCAAAAAGCGTATCTATTAGGTAATCCCGGAATTAATGTCGTTTTTTTAATATGCAACTTTGACTCAGTGTGTTTGGGTCTGTTGCCTAGTAAAGACGTGTGTTATTGTTTTTCTCTTCTCTGTGACTCTTTACCTGTCTTTTAAACCAAAAATAACAATTCCACACCATCTACAAAAAATGGCAGAGACGTGTCCTTCGGAAACACATTTAAGAAGCTGTATGCTGATTTTGTTCCATTAAAAAAAAAACTGCAACAGAAGCCACGGAATGCATTTGTGAGATTTACGGGGAAAAAAGTTACGATATTGAGCGTTTTTTGGTCAATGTTGGAGTCGTTGCCGGAGTCGAGGTTTTGGTAAATGCTAGAGTCGGAGTCGGACTATTTTTCACCGACTCCACAGCCCTGGTAATGACTACACATCACCGGAGCAGCCGGTTTTTTTTGACACAGAAAGGTTAAGCTAAATTAAACACAAAAGCACGCTAAGCAAGAATTGTCAATAAGACGTTGACGTTGATGTAATTATCCGGGCTTAACGTCTTACGGCTTTAGCGGCTATCCCGAGTGATCGAGTCAATTAAATTGTTGTCTCAGTCAACTCTTGTCAATTCTGATTTTCAGAAAGACACGGAACGTGGTAATTTTGAATTACATTGAAGGACAGGAAAATAAATGAATCTATACACCCCGACTGAGGTACGTAGTGTAAATAATTTCCCGGTCAGAGTGGAAAGGCGGGATTTGTCATTCGAATGCGATACCGGAAGATCTAATGAAACACGAATAAATCTTAAAATCAGTAAAAATGTTTTTTTAACCAACATTTATATTATTGCTTATTAATATAAAATTTAAAATAACTTTGATTATTCCACGTATTGTGTAACTAATCATGACACGTGTTTCGCCTCTTTCAGAGGCATCTTCAGACTTACTATCGCAAAGTTTGCATAAGTAATGAAGCAAGATAAATTCTAACATTTTAACATTTTAAATTATGAAATTACAAAATGGATTACGGGTTTTTTTTCCTTCTAAAGGGAACAAGGAATGCAATAACATAATGATACTAATAAGGTGCAATCAATCAATCAATTAGATTGGGATTTTTCCTTTTTAAGGGACGCAAGAGAGGGTTATAGAATCGAAACAAAGCAAACAAATATATTTCTAATGACGTTAAACATTACAAACTAATAAACTGATGAGCTGCAATCAATCAGTTAGGTTGGGTGATTACTCTATTGATTGGGAATAATGTTAATAAAGGCGAGCATCCTGTCCTGTTAAGAATATTATTTAATAATATATCTTTTATTGTTCATTATGAATGAAACGATTACATACTATTATGGCTGACGCCAATGCGCCAAGCATTTGACATATATAATAGAGATATAACATAATATTTATTTTTTACCATGTCTGCTGCCAATATGAACCATATGGACACCTCACGGAGTTTATCTCAACATATGTTTTTCTACGAGAACTGCTACTTACTCAGTTGTTTAACCTCTTTTTTCGAAGAGAGAAGGGATGGAAAGGATACGAGGACTAAGATAGGGCTAATGGTTAGCTTGTCGCTGTCACTATGCGTCGCTCTTTTGGATCGGAAAGACGGTAAGGGATATTTAACAGCACACCAATTACCTCGATTTATCGACTGAAAAAATCTGCTCGAACCGGGCGGTCCGACACGGTTGCCAACGACGTTGACCACTGCACCACGGACCGGGCAAAACACTATACTATACATAATATGTATGCAACATTATTATTCATCAAAACAATTATAATACCAAGTGTAAAACCAAATTTAGCAACGTAACTCCAAGTTCATTGTTGAAAATGTCAACTTCCTTAGGCAGTAGATTGATCAATCGATTATAGATGCTAGGCGGACTTTAAATAAGAGGTGAATTATTAAGATCGTTATGTATACTTCCAAGGTGGCCTAACCCTTAAATCAAAATTAAATATCGATTTCTTTGCTGTTGAATTGTCATTTAGTTCATAAATTATTAAAGCGAATGGAATTTACAAAATATTTGAACTGAAAATTCATCATTTAATTATGCTTATGATGAGCAAGCCGGTCCTGATCTTTACACCTTGACTACGGAGAACGTAAAATACGCGTCGTTTCTCTATGTGTCTTTCCGTGGTCAATGTGTTAATAAAATTATACGCATACGCAGCAATCTTATAATAACCCAAGTATAAAAAACAAGAAATTCATAACAAATTCACCTTGCGTTAATAATTCAGATGCCGATACGTATCGATACGCACTATGCAGGTCCTGGTATTTTTGCAATGCGACAATTTCCTCATTAGTGTGGGACCGGATGTTTTAGTGTTAAATAATATACCAGTTATTCTTATTATATAATACAATAATTGACTGATTTTGTGCAAGGAATTTAATACCATAATAATAAATTAAAAAACGTAACACACTTAAAAAGCTGACAATTTATATACCACATTTTTTCTATTTATAACTAGAATATAAAAGAAGTAATAATACTAGCGGAGATGTTAAATACATATTTCCCAGGTAGCGTAAAATAAAAAGAAAACCCAATGCAGCGATTTTCATTATTGCATAAATCTCCAGCGTAAGAACAGCTATACAAAACACGTAGTAATTTCCGGACGTCCATACGTCTTCCGAAAGGGAAAGTGAAAAAAATCACCGCCCAGCCGGGAGGCAAATGGAGGATAATGTCGGGTGGAAGCAAACAGGGTTGTGCAACTGTCTGAATTACCGGTCAACCCGGCAGTCCGAAAAAACTGTTAAGATCGTTTTCGAACGACGAGTAAATCAAAACAGTTGATAATTATTGCAAGCTTTTATCATTCAAATAAATAAAATAAATTATAGAGTACTATGTACTTCTACATGTGAGTATTAAGATCAGGACAAATTTACATTAAAGCTCATCATTTGAAAATGCTCACGATATATTTTATTTATCAGTTGATATTGCTCGCGGTGAGCGAAACCGGTCCTGATATTTATCACAATATATATGAAAGTAGTACTGTAAAATGTGTTTCATTGTTTGAAATAGTGCATTTCCACTGAGAGTGACCGTTGAAGCCTCAATGTGAGCTATTGACATAGTATGAACTTGTAGTGACCAATATAAATAAATGTAAATCAACAGCGTTGTCGATATTTGAAATATAAATTTTAAATTAAAAAAAATAGCATGTTTAATCGAACATAGAACGATCAGATCAAAATTCAATTGGATAATAAATAATCACTGTAATTTTGTTAACTGTGAATGCTTGTTGAAAATGCGTTAAGTTTTTACAATTTTAACTGAACATGGACAATCTATTCCAAGTATAAACTTGGTTTCAAATAGATTATAATTTACAGTAAAATTTTTGTCGTCGAACCAGATCCGGTCGCCATTTTTACTCACTTCCAAATTTTACAAAAAACAGTTTTTTAAATTCGAAGCCAAGAATAATAAAATTAATCAAACCGTGGAGTTGCATCATTGCTCGTGAACAATTGACATGAACAAAAATAATTCCCGGAATCCCGGCATCGACAATTGGCAACCCTGGCTACGTAGGGGTGAGTTCAATACTGTTATGCAGGTAGAAAATTACACTTTACCACGGGTATTGTGGTTAAATTATTAATTATTCATAGTATTACAGAATACCGAATTCGTTGCTCATAATATAAACATTAAATTATTTCTTTGGGGCGTTTCAAAAAACGGGCTTTGCATCTTCAACACGATTTGTGCATAAATATATTCATTATAGGTTAAGAACTTGTTTGTGCCTGAAAAAGTTTAAAAAAGAAAATGAGAGTAAACGGTTTCATACTTTTGAAGCAAACATAATATATAGAAATGCGGAGAACTTTTTCAAAGACTAATAATTGTAATCAAATCGACCGATACGATAAATATCATAGGGAGTGTTGGAAAGTGATTAACCGATCAGCGTGATTTCAAAATTGAGAATCGATCGGGCTTAAAAAACATCTTCACTTCGATATTTTATCTTGGGTTATTACTCCACGTAGCAATCGGAAGGTTCCAAGCTCATGATCTGGAACGGTTAGCGGCATTTCAATTCAACATTTAAGATCATGAGCGTATTGGTATGTATGAAGTTTTTCCTTTCGTTCTCCCTGAAGGACGTAAATGCTATAGTGGTAATAAATCCATGGTGAATCCAGTTCAAGACGCTTGCTGGTGCATTTATATGTATGTACGTATTAATTTTCCATACACACATATTCATGCACAAATGCATATATTTACACTATAAATTACACACATGCATATATGGATAACCAAAGAAATAATTTTCTTGGTGGGATGAGGTCTTATTGTTTATTTATTGAACTATTATTTAATTTAGTATTAATTAATACTGACGATACACGTTTCACACATACCAATTGCATCAACCACTTTATAAATCGAAAATTAAAAGATATTTCCTGTTAACAAATATTCACTTTTTTACTATTTTAGTATTCTAAGATTTCTCACACTCGGTTGCATTCGATCTAAAAAAAGAAACGCTTTAAAAAATCTCTCATTACAACAAAATCAAAAATACAACATTGCGTTACCATACTTTGAAAAGGTTCTAATTAACATTTATGCCTTAAATGACCTTTTGGTCGGAGAAGCTTATATTTACCGCACTCTATCATATCTATGAATTTCATAATTATCTATGGTTGAATAACAGAGTTTGCAGAATTCCAGAGTTGCAGTGCAAACGAAAAAGTGTTACCTGCACACTTTTTTATGATCATTATTTCGTAACAAGATTTGTGAAAAATATGCTTAAAAAAGTAATTTGAAACATATTTACTTGCTCATTGTTTCAGTGAATTTTACATGTGACGCTCATATCCCAAAACAGTGTCAAGATCAGTGAGAACCTTTTAAAAGTAAGGTGTCAATTGGTAAACCATACATGACAAGTATATTACTCGCTGTGCTATAGTGAAAATTTATTCCGTCATATTATTCAATTACATACGAATATTTAAGTTATTAATGCGTATATCAAGAATATTGACAGTAGTAACTGTCGTAAATAACTGCCGAGTCTGTTGTACTAAATAATTATCTCAGCAGACCTGCGAGAAAGGCGGGGAATTCCCAGACAACATAATTGAAATAATTCCTCTAGTGATATTCGAAATACACGTCTCAACACACAAAATTCGTTTTAATTAAATACGGGGACAAAGGATCGACAGCAGAAATGGAAACGTAAAAAAATTCAAACGTGGAACAATACCACGAAAGCATTTGTTTTTAGAAACAAAAACAAAAAACTTGTAGATTGGATAAGCTAAATATTTGCGACGTGTTCATCGTAATTACATACATTACGATAAATTTGAATTTGGAATCCATCCGCTCTATTTAAATTTGAAGTGAATCGAGTGGAATCAAATTAATATAAAATTGACAGTGTTACCTGATCGCAGAAACATTTAATCCCTGCGACAGGTTTGGCGTTATAAAATATTACGCATAATTATCTATGGTTTTAAATTGACTGTTATTGATCGCAGCTGAAAATTGAAGCGAATATAATATATTAGATAAATAATATAACAATTATTTAAAATTAGAATAAATTTAAATGTAATTTTGATAATCATGTCATTTTCGTTCTGGGATGCGCTTGCTGACTATTAATTATTATTATATTATTTAAAAAATATAAACCATTTTGTATACTTATTCTACAAGTATTTTATTAAGATCAGGACTGGTTTCGCTCGTCGTGAGCATTTTCAACTGATTCTTTAGTATACATGGTTCGAGTGAATTTGACATGCAGAAATAAATTCATTTGAAATATCTTGCATAAAAAAAAAATACTAATCTCACGTATAAACTTTTTCATTGTAATATAAAATGGCTTAGATTATTCCACGTATTATTCGTGACACGTGTTTCACCTCTCTCATATGCTACTTTGGACTTACTATCGCAAATGTTGCTTTTAGTATTACGAAACACGTGTTACGCATCGTTACACAATACGTGGTTAAATTTTATATTTGAGTAAGATCTTATTTTATCACAAACTTAAGTTACGACACCATATTTATGTGACGATATGTTCATGACGATTTTATAGTATTACAAGTTATATAATTGGTAATACAATTAAATAATAATGTAATTACGTATCAGACATTGCGATGAGGCAGAAACACGTCAATTTGGCATAGACCAAGAAAATAATTTAATTAATAAACTAAGGTATGTTACAGAGCTAAGGGAGACTGGGGTGTAACAGGATGAGACTTGAAACTTTTACTGTCAATAGTTAAGTTTCTTGTTTCTTGTATTGTTCCACTGTGAGCTTCAAGTCTAGGCCTTCCAATCGTTTGGCATGTTAGATAGACGATTCAAATCGGCTGTATTGGTACTTTGTGTGCAGTTGTGATTGTTTTAATAGAATTATGTCCGCTACCAATGTGGAGCATATTACCTCCTATTGGAGTTATCTTAGCATACTTTTTTTCTACTCGTTTGTTACTCAGTCGCTCAAGCTCTCTTTCGATCGATGGTAGTAGGGATATAAAGGATAAGACAGGGACAAGACTGGTGCTTGGCTAGTAGCTCTCGATATGGCCCGTTTTTATAGGAGATACAATTTTTATTGAGCGAATGATTTTTTAAACGACACAAACATCCATACTGGTAACTATGTATATGTTGTGTCATTATCTATAACTTATTTTCATATTTCTGCTACTAATTGTTTGTAACACCCTGACAATTAGTTTTGCATAGTTTTGTGTGGATATATATTTTTATCAGTTGAAAAAACAAAAAGAAAGAGTACACTGAACTCATCAACTGTAGCGACCTTGCCCTCCTGCCAGCGGCGGTAGGATGGGAATGCAACTTGAATTTAAAAACTAAACTAAGAGACGGAGCTGACGAGAAGAATTTTGACACTTACGCGCATTATAACTTGAAGCTCCATCAAATAGACATAAAAAAAAACAGTTGAAAATACTCGTTATGAGCGAACACGGTCCTGATCTTAATAAATGAAATCCGGAAAAAGAACAAAAAAATATTATTTTATTAAAAAACTGTTCGCACTAGGTCTCGAGCCCGTGGGGTCCGTCACGGAAACCAACGACGTTGACCACCAGACAACGAACAAGACAGATTTTATAAAATATACAATTCGAAAATTGTCTTCTTTCACCTCAGTCTCCTCTTTCAGTCAGCCAGAAATAGCTGTGGAAATCACGCAAACAAGGACATGTCTCGGGGAAAATAACGATCGGCTATTATCCTGTGTTTACTGGAACAAACTTGTTGGCACCGCCGATTTATCCCGCTGGGAGCCGGGTCCTTGAGACTTTACCACCACACGCCGATCCCGTCCGTATATATACGGTCGGAAGTTATTCCTCGGCGAATTCCTAAAAGGCCACTCCGATAAGAGATTATATCGATTGGCCGGTAATCCGGGGCACATAGGGTATGTCACGAATGTATAAGTTACGAGATTTCCATATGCAAAGTTTATGTATTTATAAAAATCTTCGTTCGTATGACAGCGACATCTATTAGTGAGTATTATTATTACCATTATTATCTATTAGAATTATTCCTATGATTTTTTTATTTTTTGGATATCAATTTGACGGAGCATCAAGTTCTAATGCGTGTTAGCGCCAAAGTTCTTCCAGTCTCCTTCGTCTCTATATGTTTTTAACTTTAAAATTTTATTTTTTTTGCATTCCCTTCCCATCGCTTCCGACAGAAGGGCGCGATCGCTACAGTTGAGAAGTCAGATTACTATTGCGTCTCTACCTAGGGAAGGTCATCGAGAAGAATAGCTCTCGGTCTATATCGATTCTCTGATGCCTTCTCGTCATAATTCTGCAAGCAAGAGATTGTTGGGTTATCGTGAAGGTCCACAGCCGTATGAAACTTTTTAGAGGTTTCACGAACGAATTCGCGAATAGTGGGCACACTTAAATCTCACAGCGATCCACGCACGAACCATGGAGCATCACATATGTACTAGCCTCAATGACTTATTCTGAACAACCTGGAGAGTCTTCAGATGCTTTTGGTGAGCAAATGCCCACACTGGTGTGGCGTACACCATAATTGGACGAGTTATTGCTGTATATAGGAGAAGTTTACTTTTTATGGATAGTTTGCTCTTAACATTAATCATAAAGTACAATTTCGCTTTTGTAGCATTAGCTTGGCTTTTTAAACCTCAGTCTCTTATCTAAGTGATTCATTAGAACAAGTTTCTTTTAGCAATTATTTAACTCTCTTTAAGCTCGCAGATCACTTTCAATATTGAAACATTTTTGTCTTCTTCTTCGGTGCCGATTTTTTACCAACCTGCCCTCTTGACTGAGTGAGCGTCCGCGCAGCAATTTGACTGAAGACTTCCACGCACTGATCCTAAGTTGGCACGCACTTTAATAGTTGATGAATTTAACGACCAGATTGATAAATATTGCTTAACATATCTGAAAGATTCACACAATAGAGAAGTATGCATTATTATTAGAACGTGCTAATAATATATACCGGTTTCGCTTATCGTGAGCATTATCACCTGATATCTTCATTACTGTCGTTCATCTACAATCTTTATCGGAATATACATATGTGAAAGTAGTATTATAAAACGTGTTTTATTGATATTAAATATAAATAATACTGTAAGTCCTCTGCTCTCTTCACTAAAAAAAACGCCCTTTCTTCGTACATTCGCGCTTTATGAGCTAGTAAAAAAAAAGCTAAAATCTTTTTGCGTACACTCTCAAGAGGCGATACTAAGTCAATCAAAAGCCTACACAACAAAAATTTATAACACAAAACAGAGTGCCCCATAAAATCGATAGCCGACATTTACGGGCAGGCGGCAGGCAGGTATGGTGACTGGATTCCCACTTTCCACGTTATACCCAACTTTCCAAGTTTCCACAATGCCACGTCTCCCGGCCGCCCTGCGAAATAATAATTAGCGGGCGGCGCGCAACAGTTTTCGGTTTCGTGAGCGAAAGGGAGAAGGAAACGCGTCCCGAACGGAGGAACGGGGGAGGAATTGAAAGTGGGAGTGCTATACAGTACGTAGCAAAGTTATCGGTAGGAGTCTTTTTGGCACTTGCTCAACCAACTATCTAATTACGATAGTCAGTGGAGCAATTTAAAAGAATCAATAAAGTTGAAAACGATGCCATGTATATCCTTACTCTTGCTCGATCAACTATCCAGTTAGGATAGTCAATTGAGCAATTAAAATTTCAGCATTTTAAATGAATAAAGATAGATTCAAACGATAGCATGTACATATTTCCAATCAAACAAACATTATTTACAGTTAATTTGTGGTCCTAAAATAGGTAGGTTATTATGAGAAATAACAACAGTAAATTAATAACGAGAGTCAGTGGAGCAATTGAAATTTGAGCATTTTCAATTAATAAAATAATGAAGCAAACGGTACCAAGAAATTTTTCCAGTCAAATGAACATTAATATAGGCTCCTAAAATAGGTTATTATGACAAATAAGAACTGTAGACTAATATTACTCGACGGTGAAATAGTTTATTTTCAATTGATTTTAACTTTGATCGCAATATACATTTGTCTTGATTTGTCTTTTCGCCTGTTACGCAGGATGCAACATGTGAGTGTTGATTAAACGTTGCTAGGTGACACTGAAAATATATTTATTTATACATGTAATGATTTCTCATCTAGAGTTGATACCGTAAGAATGATCATGATAAATCAATACCTGGCGTAGTAATATTATATGAGTGGTGCAGAGGTCAACGTCGATGGATTCCGTAACGGACCCCACGGGTTCAAGTTCCAGCAAGAGTATTTTTTTCAGTCCATTTATCGATTGTGTTCGAAGGCATGCGAGTTTTTGCTGTCTAAAAATACCTCCTCGAGCATCCAATCCTATAAGCGGGAGCGACTAGCTACTAACCACTAGTCCATCCTATCTTTTCTATCCCTGCCCTCATCAAACTGGAGAGGTTGAGAGACTGAGTAATAAGCAGTTCTTGTAGAAAGAAAATCTTGAAACACATCCATTATAAGGCCATATGCTCCACACAAGTAAGCTAACATGGATTTAAAAAAAAAACAAAATGAAAAATTGTGATTTGATGTATCCAGATAATTTGAGCAAAGGCTGTACGTCGAAAAGAAGGGATCGGGCGGGGTGGCAGGGTGAACTTAGAAGCAAGGGAGGGAAGAGGCTCAGCCGCCGTAACCGGGTCAACCTGTTACTCGGTCCCAGTTACATTCCCACTGTGCGCCCTACTTGTTACTGCTCCAGACGTAATCTGGAAATCGAGCCAGGTAGGCTTGCGACGTACAGTGATACAGCGCGTAGCATAACAGCGCCGCAGGCGAATATAAATAAAAAAAATTAACAAGATAGCTAACTTCTGGTGATTTAAGATGCTGTCAAGCGATTTTCTAATTTGCTAAGAATAAACTGTGTTTTTCTGACCGATACCAATTAATGTTCGAAATATTTTGTATCTTAATGAATTGCTAATGTTTTAAATCAGTTAGTCATTAGATACGACGTCAGTAAGTAGTTAGTTAGGACCTTTTTCTCATATAGGGGAAAGACATAATGACTCCAAGGCGGTGAATACATAAGGCATCTATGTATGTCTCTGAAAAAAAATCGTCATATCTATAAAAGCATTCAAGACTCTCATTCGGGATTAGAGTCTGAGACTGACAAATATTATCACTGCCCTTTTCAAAACTGTAGATTGAGCGACTTTTTCGACATCGAACTTTTTTTTAAACATTACATCAGCTTAGAATCCATGTCCTCCGTGATTGGCGATATGGACACATTAAAGAATATTTCAGTATGCTGCTGTTTTATTGTCATAATAAAATATACGGGTGAGATTACGAGGACTGGCTTTAGAACCACCGCTATTCCATTTGTTTTATTTGCTAGTAAGCCTTCGGTTGCGGAGCGCTCGGGATCGAATCCTAGTCCAGACAGTTTTATTATTAAATCGAATCATTGATTTATGTTCGGATACATGAATGTCTGTGTTGTCTAAGATTTCCTCTCAAACCTACCCTATCCTTAGAACGAGAAGTTACAAGGGCGATTAACTAGCCACGAGTTTTGTCCTGGTCCAATCCTTTAAATCCCTACTGCATAGATCTAAAGAGAAGTTGACCGATTCAGTAAGCAGATTTCGGAATCCATATGTCCCACATTGGGAATGGAGATTATTTTTAAAAAACTGAGATGGTATAAAAGATAGTTCGATACGCGACCGATAGAACGCAGTCCACGATCTGAAAATAGTCGTTTTGGGTCATATCAAATAAAAAGATTCATGTAGATTTTATCAAGTAACCTACATAAAGAAAGAATCTACAATATAATCGTGTGCATACAATCGTAATTTCAGTCAAGGTTTTTCTTTCTCTAATAATGAAAAAATAAATAAAAACAATAAGATATTAGGCATTATGACCATTAGGCAGGCAAGCAGCCACTGCTTATCTGTTTTTTTCCCCTTGCCTGCACAAAAAGAACAAAGAGGTAGAAAAAAACGTTTATAAAAAGTAAACAGTCACTAAAGAAAGTTTTCTAGACGGCTAGGGAAAAAAGAATCCCGCACAGCGAAAAAGAAAACTCGACAGAAACAAATGAGCAAAGGGTTAAATTACATTCTGCGTAATAGCTGGAAAAAGATAAACGCTCGGAAAAAGCGCGGGGTCGATTTATTTGAATCTGTCACATTTATTTCGTGTCTGAATTGACGTTCGATTTTTAAACTTAATTATAGAAAAACAAAAGGTAACATATCACACCAGTCATAGACAAGGATTTCTATCATTTGTTGGATCTCTCACTTTCAATTGAGGTAATAAGGGCAGAATGGCGGTGTTAATTGATATAACAATGCAATAGATTATTCTTCGTAACTCACCCTTCGTATGTAAATATTTACAGGAAAGTAAACATCATAGAATATTGATAAATTCAAACAATCTAAATAATTAAACAGGCGTTTCGTGTATGCCCCTGGATTGTTTAATTTATTCGCCTCTTTCGTAAGCACGAGGTTTTAAAAAAAGTCCATTGAAATGTAGTACATCGGGGGTTACCAACCCCGTGCCCGCAGGCGCCATGGCGCCCGCCGACCGATTTCTGTGCGCCCACCAACGTTAGCTCGAAACATTTTTAACTTTACATTTTTGCAAAATTTGTTTTGTGGATATCACATCGACCTGTTAAGTCTCTCGTGCATTTACCCAAATATGAAAGAAATGGTAGATAACGGTGAATTAACCGTCATACACATTCAAGTGCTTCAAAAACAGTTTGAAGAGAGATTTCTGCAGTTTACGACTATCGAGCCAATGGTCTTCTTTATTGCCAAACCTTTTATTTGCCAATTAAACACGATATGAATAGCTTCATGCTTTGCAGGTTGTGGTCAAGAAAAGGCACAGCAAGAAAATTTTACACTGATAATCTTTTCAACTTTCACTTTATTCAAATAAGAGAGGTTGAGCCACTGAGTAACAAACAGTTCTCGTAGAAAAGGACATATTTTAAGATAATCGCTGCAAAGAGTCCACATGCTCCACGTTAGGAGCGGACATGGTTGAAAAAATCATTATCTTTTAACAATATCCTCAGAAAAAATACGTGGCGCCCGCCGCCCTACATTTTTCTTTAAATGCGCTCTCGGGCTCAATTAAGTTGGGAACCCCTGTAGTACATGACAATTAATGATGTTGATATCATTTTTGAAATTAGAACATTATTAAAATTTTCGGGACGAGTCCTCCAATAAAATATAATAAATACAATTAAACAATATTAGAGTGTATCTATAGTCCAATTCCGGACAAATCTGTTACAAATATAATTTGACTTTTTAAAATCAAAAGGACGTAGCCGTCAGTTATTTCAATAGTTTTTGTTTAGATATTCACACGTACACAATTCAATACGCGATCTACTTATTCAAAGAATATAAGTCTAATCAAATTTAGATTTAAAGTTTGAAAAAGGACGGCCCGTGAAATGTGCGGCGAGGAAAATGACTTAACCCTTTATAGGACACCTATTACAAAGTGGTACATTAAAATACCACCTGCTTGAAGGTCGATATTTCTTATGATTTCGTCTTAAAAAAATATGATTCGTAATAAAATCCTTTAGAATATATGTCAACCACTCAATCTAAAAAGATGACCAGTGCTTTTGTTATTGATGAAATACGATGCTGGTAGTTTTAAATACCACCGTGCTTGAACGCAAACTGACTTCATCACTTGCGCACATACGCCGACTTGCGTCGTTCGCCAATTATTGTTGCGATTGTTTCAACAATGCAAAGTAATTAGATTTTTAATTCTGTACTATTCTTTTATCATTTTAGCGAAAATAAAAGAATATTCTCAATAAACTAGCAGTATAACATGGATTTTAGTAATTGGTGGCGCAAAAATAATTCTTCACCTCAAGTTACGGGTGCATAATCAAACCTATATATCTAGTTTAAAATTTATCTTTTTGCAAAATTTTTATTTGCTAAATTATCTATATATAGTATTTTATATTGAGCACTATTTTTTTATAATTGGAACATTTGCGCTGGCTAATTATTTCTAACTAACTTCTTCGAGGCGACCAAAATTGACAAAACTCTACACTTGAGACAATAATTTTCCAAAGAAAACAACAAGCCGTAGATGTTGTCATTGCTGCACCAAAAACCATCATAAAGAACTAAACAAATCCGATAATGTGCCAAAAAAATTCGGCCCATTTCAAATATCTGGTAGGTGAAAAGGTCGATTATTTTACCTGTATTTAAATTTCTTTAAAAAAAAGTATGGTGATAATAAATCAAATGAATATTATTCATATTTACCGATAATAAATCATTATTTTTCAAAAAGACTTTTGATAGATATTTGTATTACCGAAAATGCATTGCCTCAAACGCACAGTGGTAACTACATGTACCAACATGTTTTTTTTTTTTTACAAAAAGTATACATTTTTTAGAAAAATGGTAAATGCAATATGTTTATTATCTTTAAAGAGAAGATATTGATTTACATTTCGAAGACGTAACTCAAAAAAAACGAAGTGTCATATAAAGGGTTAAACCACGTGAATAACATATTTTGTGCGGTGTTGGTTACGTCCTTTTGCCTTAAAAATAACGATATTTTTACATCATAATATGTGGAAATTTAGGAGGTTTTTTTAGGATGATTTTCTTTCCGAATCAAAAATGTAGAATAAAAAATTAAAACATTGAAAAGAAACAAATTTTACTACGTTAAATGTACAAAAAAAATATGTTTTCGTATCATTTTTTTTATATAATACATAATTAGTAACTAGGTACTAAATTCGTATATATTTACTTGTTTAATTAGTAAATTAATAATACAATTTCAAAGGAAGTCAGCACAATTAATATTACCGTATTGTGTTCACAGACAAACATCCCCCCTTCCTCCCCGTATCCACCCCGCCCTGTGGCCAGCCAGGGGCAAAATAACAACGTCCCACTCGAATTATTACCCCGGCGGTGAAGATATCTCTCTGAACATGTTATTATTATTTTCTTTGTTTTTCTTCTGTGGCCGCCCCCGGGAACCGCCCCCTCGATACGGCTCTCGACTTTAGTATATCATAATTGTGTAAGGACATCTTGTGAATTAATAATGAGAGGAGATTCATTTTAATCCTTATTCGCCTGACTTAATGCTATCATCTGAAATAATCTAAAACGAACAAAAGCAAAAAAATCACAGGGAATGGGATGACAGTGATGCACAACATTTTTGGGGGATAATAAATTGAAATCATTTGTAGAAAATGATCATAATTATAATCAGACTAGTAATTTAGAAATACTCCGAGTAAATAAAAAGGCTTAAAGATGAATAGTCTAGAATTTTAAGAAATAAATAAAACTCTTAACAAAAAAGAAATATTATTAAATAATATTCTTAATAGGACAGGTTGCTCGCCATTACTTACATTGGTTCCAATAAATGGAATAATCACTAACCTATCTGATTGATTGCAGCTCATTAGTTTATTAGTTTAATAGTTTGTAATGTTTAACGTCATTAGAAGTATAGTTATTTGTTTGCTTTGTTTCGATTCTATAACCCCCCCACCTTGCTTCCCTTAAAAGGGAACAATCCCTATCTGATTGATTGCAGCTTAAAGTATCATTATTTATTTGCTTTGTTTCGATTCAATCACCCCCTCCTTGCTTCCTTTAAAAGGGAAAAAAACCAGAAATCCTTTTTGTAATTTCATAATTTAAAATGTTAGAATCAATCTTGCTTCATTACGTAAGCAAACTTTGAGATAGTAAGTCTGATGATGCCTCTGAAAGAGCCGAAACACGTGTCACAGTCAGTAGCACAATATGTGGAATAATTAAAGTTATTTTATATTAAGAAGTAAACTATTTATAAGCCGAATAGGACACAAAAAAGTTCACGAAATAAACACATAAATGATACAACAAAACTTAGAGAGATTAATTTTTTGAGATAAATTAGTTCAATACTGCCACCTGTTAATCTACAAAGGAACATTTACGTATTTCTTACAGGAACCTGTTTTTAGCATTGACCAACAGTTAATAGATGGCGGTATACAAAATTTTATATTTAATAAAATGGATATTTTTTTTAAAAGAAAAGCAATGTTTTATTTATCACCATATGATCATCCGACGTATTAAAAAAAAAATTCAAAATTATTTATATTATGTAAATCAAATTAATGTTACTAGTTTAACAAATAGTCTTAGGTTTCCAACGTATTTTTGCAAAGATTTTTACAGGATTTAAAGAAAAAACATTTGCGATTTTGACTCTATAAAACTAATGAAATATAATGCGTAAAGTATGATAATCGCAGACTAAAACAAATAATTTTTAGAAAGTTATACACATAATTCCAATTTCAAATAAAAAGTAGAAGCCATCAAGTAGGTACATGAAAAATATTTGCTTACCTTCTTTCAACCTCAGAACAACGGAATTGTCTCCGACAGGGCTGGTGAAATAGCCGTGTCCATTAGTATCCCAGAAGAGCTCATCTTGTTTATCCTGAAGCTTGTTGGCCCACTCCAGCCATTCACGGTTCAAGGAAGCCTCGTACAGGTCCAGTAGACCTTTGATGAGGAAGGCATAGTCGTCCAAAAACCCTTTGATGGGTACAGATCTGTAAAAGAAAGACAACATAATCAAAATAGAGTTAAAGACATCATTTATTTATGACAATCAACACATGTATACATTGTTTTTATTTATTTTATATAAACTGCCATAAAATCAAATAAAAATAAAATAAGATCAATCAATTCTCACAAAATTTTCAACAATTTTTCAACACTTTTAAGGTGTTCAATGTCAATACTTGTTGGGAGTCATTATATTAAAAATGAATAAAACATTTTTCTTACTTATTTCACAATAAATTTATTTAGATCACAACCAGTTTCACTCATCGCGACTTATCTTAAGTCATACATATTTACTAATTTTTATCATTGTTTCCTGGTTGGGTATCTTTACTTTAGATACATATGTGATACATTCATGAACTATTATTTAATTTATCTTTGCAAAATAATTATAAAAATACCATACAGTTACAAAAAAATCAAAACGTGAAATAATTTCAAACAAAATAGTACAAATCTGATAAAATTTGGGTTTTATCGTTATTTGATACTTTTTAGAAGGCGCACGATAATAGCTCAGCGGGCGCAAATGTTCCCACGGCCCTAGGATTAAAAACCCCTGCCTTATGGAAAGACAGTAGAACTGAATTCATGAATTCTTTTTTATAGCATCTATTCATTTTTTCATTAAGGCAGTATTCTGGTCTAGAGGCTGAAATTTGAGGTGTTTTTGCAAGTACTATAGAAAAAAAGTAATAACAATTTTCCCGTTCATTTTTTTACCAGATATTTATTAATATTTAAAGAATATACAAAAAAATATTCAAACCAAAAAAGTAAAAACCTACAAAGTTACAGGCTGGTAAAGTAGGGGGTCTCAAAAAAATGACGCTCCAAAGTTTTGCCAACTTTTCTAGTCACATTAAATTTAAAAAAAAGTTATATTCGTAATTAGTAAAGATGTAGTTCTAGTATATACTATAATAAAGTCAAAAAAAAAAAATTCGCAAAATGGTGGTGAACTTTTTTTTTTCCTTGTTTTTTTGATTATCCGAATTTTTAAAAATAGTAAAAATTGATTTATTTTTAAATCCTAGTACAAAAAAAATCACATAAAATTTCATCTAAATCGGTTACGTAAAACTTGAGATATCATGGCAACTATTTTTAAAAATATCCGAAAAAAAATTCCGAGAAAAACGTGTTTAAAGTTTCGGGCAAAGTTAAAAACCGCCCAGATTGGTTAGATTCAACGTCACTAAAGTAGCTATATCTTTAACAATAGTTATAATTTATACAAAATTTTCTTAATGACATATTTTCAAATGTTTGAACTTTGAAAATATGCAATAAAAAAAAACAACTTTTTCAGAATCCTAGACCGGAATACTGCCTTAAACTTCCTGAATATTACAGAGAACGAAACAAAGCCGCGATAAATTTAATCCCAGACATTCCTGCCAAAATTTGAAACACGCATAACGTTGTAAAGATGCGGAATACACTCTCTCAGGAATCACATTTTGATAAAGGCAATGACCAAAAATATAATACCAAATTTGAGCAAACAATATTGCCGCAATCATTGCACGCAATATTTCATCAAATATACGTCACAAACTTGTACTAAAAAGAGTCTTTTTTAGTTTTATTGTGATCGGTAGACGTGCATTATCGCACGAACTGGCGATATGAGAACACGTAAACAATATTATAATATTCAGTTTCGAAAACGGTTCAGATTGTCTATGCCCCAAGGTGACGTGATAAAATGTATATTTACAAAGGAACAGCTGATATTTCCATTTCCGCATGCTGATTGATAAGTATGTACCTATTCGCGGACAGCCTCGGACGATCGGAAAGAATGTATCTTCAATTTCTCGCCGAATATTCATATTTCTTTTTTCACCACGGTCGACGATTTACAAAAAGATATGCGTAACAACAATTTAGTTATGTGCAGCGTATGCAAAACAATTGAAACGTACGAAGGGAGAATTTAAACAAAAGCATTCGAATTTAAACAAAAGCATTCGAAATTAAAAAAAGACACTCGAAAGATTTCAAATATGAAATTTAAAAAAACAGAACGTGATACTCATTGCCAGGACTGAAATTAAGTACCTAGATACAAATAAAAAATGCGACAGCAGGAACTGAGACTTGTCTCATTACAGAACAATCCAGGACTGTGGAGTCGGAGCTTTTTGGCCGGAGTCGGAGTCATCGCGGCGATTTGGCCGGAGTCGTACTCGGAGTCGGAAATTTTGAAAAGTGTGAACTTTTTATTTTTGCATTTTATATGTCAAATTTGGCTTTTTGTCGCATTGATAGGGTTGATATTTAATTGAATAGACATAAATAGGAAAATTAGGGGAAAAAAGTTTCGATATTGAACTTTTTTGGTCGGAGTCGTGTTTTTGGTCAATGTTGGAGTCGGAGTCGGAGTCGTGGTTTTGGAAAATGCTGGAGTCGGAGTCGGACTTTTTTTCACCGACTCCACAGCCCTGGAACAATCATTAAATTATAAACAGGGCTGTGTAGTCGGAATCGTGGATTCGCGGTTTTTTGGCCGGAGTCGGAAATTGTTAAATGTTTGAACTTTTTATTTTTGCATAGAATATGTAAAATTGACTATTGGCCGGATTGGTTGGTTTATATTTAATTGAACATACATAAATAGGAAAGGTAAGGAAGAACGTAACGAAATTAAGCTTCTTTTAGTTGGAGTCGTGTATTTGGTCAATGTTGGAGTCGGAGTCGTGTTTTTTTTAACGACTCCACAGCCCTGGAGCCTCGTAATTGAATTTAACTATTCATCAAAACTTACAAGAAGCGCAAGTGTGCATTGCATATGTTTGACCTTAGTGCAATTTATTCCTCTGATTCACCATATTCTTTTACAAAAGCAATAATGTAAAATACATCTCGTAAAATTAGTTCAAACATCCGTAAACATCATCACCCTTGGACACAGGCGATCGATGATTGTTGGAAATCTATAAAAAAAAATATCACCACAAGGTGAGTCGACTATAGTAAAATACATAATATTATTAAAATATATTGCAAACCTCTCGCAATTTCTTCGAATGAATTGTACAGGGTGGTCGAGAAGTAAGTATTGAAACAAAGTTGGATTTACCTTCAACATATAACACATTCACTGCCGATATTTGGTGGAATGGCATAGACATTTTTGTACTTATTCTATATCATTTTTTTTTTGTTGATTAGGATCGGTTTCGGTCTTCGTGACAATTTTCAACTGATAATAAATACAACAATGCAGAGCTACTTGTAAAACTGTTGTATTTCTTATCAGTTGAAAATGCTCGTGATAAGCGAACCGGTCGTGATCCAAATAAATGTATTGTGAAATAAATACAAAAAATGTATTATGTTTTAAATTTGAATTTGTTGGAAAAATGCGGGCCAATTGCCTCTTCACATTTCTCAAAAGTTGCACAGCTACTGTTTTCTAAACTTGTGTTGATGCATGATCAAGAATGTGCTACGCTTGGGGGATATTAACATGTTTGGCTTCATCACTTTTAAGGTCACTGTCAATACTTGGTGGAAAGGCATTATAATAAAAATAATAACACATTTTTAGTACTTTTTCCACATGAGATTTATTTCATCAGGACCGGTTTCGCTCATGGCTAGCATTATCAACTGAGCGAAACCGGTCCTGATAAAATAAATCTCATGTGGAAAAAGTACTAAAAATGTGTTATTATGTTTGGCTTCATTCAGTATATCAAAGGGGTTTAAGAGGAAGAAGACGGTGTAGAGCCACGCAGAAATGATCTTTAAATTTATTTACAGAAATGTATATACGAGTAAGAAAATGATAAGATACTACCGGACCATCTTGTGTTGCTATTATCTACGAACACGTGGGTGTTGCATGCTTCACTTGTGCAATCGTGTTTAAGAAGGTTACTCTAAATGCAGAATTCATTTGTGCAATGAAGCACATAAATTCTGAGGTTAAAATAACGCCACGAATATCAAGTTTTTCAGATAAAAATCTGTGGTATAACTAATTTCTTTTCATTTCATTGGGGTTGAATTCTGGTTATCATGATAATAAACAATAATCTCCAGTATCTTTTAAGTTATGGCACATAGTAATTTGATACAATTTTGGAGAAATTTGGTGTCAAGGATTATCTTATTGCATCGTCTTAGAAATTAACGTGACAAATATTGTCTGAATCTAGGCCTCGATCAAAAAATTAAGATATAATAATTTCGATTCTTGTTTGAGCTACATAGGATATCAATTCTATAGAAATATTTATAACTAGCTGTACCCTGCGCGCGTTGCTACGCCAGCAATTGTAGGGGGATTGGGGGTGGGGTGGGGGAGGGGTGTACGCCAGAAAGTTTCGCGGAATTTAACTCGAGTAAATTTGTAAAAATTCGATATCATTTTTTGGGGCGGTTGTTTGGCGGGGTGGGGTTTGGGGGGCGTATTGGGCGGGTATGCCAAAAACCTTCGAAGGTGTGAACTCTAAAAATTCGTAAAGTTTAAAAAAAAAAATTAGGGGTGGAGGTTGGGGGGTGGTTGAGGGGAGGGGTTGGTAGGCCAGAAACCATTGCGGGAGTGTACTCAATAAATTTGTAAAGTTACACATCGATCGGTCGAGCGGTTTAGTAGTCCATAGCGGACATACACACAGACATTCATTTTTATATATACATATAGATAGATAGATAGATTAAGCATTATCACTGAAAATCGTTGTTAGCAAGACTCGAAATGTATACAGTATTACCGGGATCAATATAATATCGTCCCTACCAAGCTAAAGGGGCGTTTGAAACGTTTTGGTGATATGAGTTCAATATGTTCACAAAAAAATATGCTCTGACTGTCAAAAAGATGTTCTTTAAAAAAAATACATGGAAAGAAATGGTAAAAGAACGAAATTGTCATAATTGTTGTTCTTTTTGGTCTCCTGAAAAGTAGCGATTTGTCACAAAAGTCGTTTTGGCTTGGAAGGGTCGATATACATATGAACATTATCACAATATGTAGTTTGCCTTGAATAATATTTTTTTATAACGGTAAATTACCGGTTTGTAGTACGGTTGCTGCTGTCGATAAAATGTACTGTTTGCATATTCTTTAGCTTTCATCGTGTACATATCACATTAAGCTAGATTTGAGAAGAAAAAAAAGTACCGGTAAAATACCGTTTTTTTTTTTTTTAAATACCGGTAATGGGAAAGTGGCGGCAAATTTCCATTATGTTTGAACCGAACAATGTTTCAATCGTTCGATGATATATTATCAAATTTAATCCTGAAGCAAAATGATTCATATACATTCCAAACGAAAATAGTGCCGCTCGTGATTCGTGTGACGTGAGCATCCGTGAACTTTTTGCAAACATTTCAAAATCATCAGGTTGGCAACATTGCCAGTTGAAATATAATAATTGGACGAATTAATAGAGAATTCGAACAAATTTAACGATTCGACAATTTACCCGTTCAGTCTCGGGCGGATAAGCCATTGGCGGACGACCAGTGACTTCAGATACAATGTCTGGCAAGCGAACGCAAAGTTACAACAAAAAAAATAATAGAACATTTTTCATCCTAATATAAAATTTAAAATAACTTTGATTATTCCACGTATTGTGTAACTAGCTGTGACACGTGTTTCGCCTCTTTCAGAGGCATCTTCAGACTTCCACAAAGTTACCGCCGAAACCATCGAAAATATTTTTCATCCTTATCGGAAATCAGTCCTGATCTAATAAATCTAACGTGGAATAAGTACTAAAAATGTTTTACTATTTTGTTATAATTCCGTTCCACCAAGTATAAACAGTGAACGTCTTAAAAGTGATCAAAATTACGATACCAACAATCCGGGACTAGCATAAATTATATTACAGACGCACCTCGACTTTCGCACATACATAATTGATTCTGGAAAATGTGTGCGAATATTGAATGTTCAAAAGAAGAGCATGTAAAAAAATCATCGAGAATTTAATTTAACTAATTTATCTAGTGTTTTCGAACATTTTCTTTACACACTAGTAAAGAGTTCATTGAAGAACCACCTTCTTTTCTGTTCAAGATAAAGAGTTCTATAGAATGCTGTGTCTTTCTCAATGGCCATATATGTAGTTCTTCATTGGGATCACGTTATTCCATGATAGTCAAAAGGTTTACATGATGCATAAAGGCTTTATTCATATTATTTATTTTCGAGTGCTGACGATTTAATCATCTTCGTATTCGAAAAGTTTTTCCATTATCAACAACAATCTTACACAATATTCTTTTTAAAAAATTTCAAAATAGCGAGTTGTGCGACAGTAGAACGTGCGAAAGTCAAGATCCACTTTTGTATGTTTTTCGAGAGATCTTAGGTACATTTTCTACTACTGAGATATAACATTAATAGACTGCGAATTGGGTTTAGGGTTAAGATTTGCGTAGGAAAGCAGAAAGGATGGGATAAATTGAGGTCAAGGTTTATCCCGAAAAGAAAAGAAAAATAAGTTAGTTACATATGTACTTTCAAGTTCATTTTAATATAAAATTTAAAATAAATTTGATTATTCCACGTATCGTGCTACTAACTGTGACACGTGTTTCGCCTCTTTCATATGCATCTCCAGACGTATTTACTATCGCAAAGTTTGCTTAAGTAATGAAGCAAGGTTGATTCTAACATTTTAAATTATGAAATTTCAAAATGGATTTCGGATTGTTTTCCCTTAGTTAGTTAGTTACAATTTTGGCATCGCGCCATCGAAAGAAACATAGTTCTAGTCTAAATCTAGTGCCATATAACAGTTCTGACAATGGTTACTTTGTGAGAATTCAATTCAAATTTAAAATTGATAACTTTATTTCATATGGTGTAACACGCCTGTCAAAGAAACATCTTCAGATATATTGTATAGTACGATTTTTAGAATAAAAGAATTTTTCACACATCTGGTAACACTACCATTGGAATAGGTCTTTCATTATAATATTTAATAAGTTATTAATAGTATTCTTAATATTATTATTGACAGTCACTGCATGGAAAAAAACATTTAATACAGAACGAATTTAAAATATTATATGGTATAAAAATAAGTTTACAATTTGCCAAATAAAAAAGGTTTTAATCCACTGCCTCGGCCAACAGATGTTGCATATAAATAATACAAAAAAGACAACGTCAAAACATTTTATTTTGTTGGAATCCCGTGTCATTCTCAGTATGTCAAATCAAGATTTAAATTAATGTACTTTTTGCGTTGTCATCATTTTGTCGTTTCAGTGATTAAAATGTATGATATTTATATTTAAATTAGCTAAGGTCAAAGCGATAGCCCACGAAGTCCATTAAAATTGGGCTACCGCGGAATTCATTTGATGATTTATTAATGAATGCATTACAATTTCACCTATCATAGTGATATCAACAAAGTTGAACGTAGGGATAGCAACACCGGTACAAATCCGGGATCCCGGTACTTCGGTTATACAAGGGTTGAATCTGAGACGGAATTGTATGCAGTAGTTACTATACTTATAATTACAAATTCACCTCCATCATAGTGATATCAAGTAGTTGGACGTAGGGATAGCTATATCGGTACTTATCCGGGATTCCGGAACTTCGGTATTACAAGGGTTGAATCTGAGATGGAACTAGAGACTCCAATTACTCGACTTTTCAACTACTCGAGTATCGAGTAGTAAAATTTCAAAATACTCGAGTACTCGAGTATACTCGAGTAGTTTCAAATGTACGAAAATATATATTTTTAATTCGAATTTGTGTATATTTATAAATGACAAATAATTAAAGTAACTTATTGAATATTACTAATACATTTATTTCCATTTATGCAACATATATTTCAACAATAATAGAGAATTAAACGACCCAAATTTTAAATTGGTTTGATGTTTTTCTTTATAATTCTCGCAGTAGAAAAAACTTCGACGATTATTACTAAAACGAGTATTACTCGAGTATTTTTCAAAATACTCGAGTATCGAGTACTTGAAAAATGGACGAGTACTCGATACTCGTTGAATCTGAGATTGAACTGTATGCAGTACATTATGAGTTCCTATATTATCACTATGTTTTTTTCATTCAATTTCACCTCTATCATAGTGATATCAAGAGGACCGTGGGTATAGAAATACCGGTACTTTGGTAATACAATGGTTGAATCTGCGATGGAATTATAAGCAGGATGAGTTTTATATGAGTTCCTATATTATTACTTTGTTCTTTTCTTTCAATTTCACCTCGGATAGCAACACCGGTACTAATGCGGTATCCTGATACTTCGGCAACACTAGGGTTAAATCTGAGATGTAACTGTATGTAGAATGAGTTATTAGCACGAAGACACGATCAAGATTTTCAAATTGCATCGTTGAATAATTATCTAGTTTTTTGATGTCAGGACAGAATATAAAATTAAATTGATAACTTTGATTTGCCACGTTTAGTGAGAATTAATTTAGTATTTCCATCAAGACGACGACAATATACGTCATATGCGAAAAAGGTTAGATATAAGACATATTCTAATAAAATACCAAACTACAAAGAATAAAACTACGCCAAACTCCAATTCAAGAAGTTTTTTTGCATTCTATATTCAGCTAGCTTTAATATTTGGCCACAATGCCAAATAAATCTCTTCGTAAATTAGTTTAATTAGGAAATCCTCCAACGTCTGTTATTTTCGTGTTTGACTCATTGAGGCGGCGAACGGGAATAAGGAAAACAAAATCGAACAAAAATTCATAAGTGGGTTTGAGTCCAGCTGACGGCGTACGAAAGCTAATTTCGAGATGCTTCGCCTTACGATAGCGTTGTTATGAATAACCGCTTTGAATATAATATATGAGTGACATTAATTTACTTGAACAGAGATAATGTTATGACAAATTACTCGAAGTTACTTCCCATTTTGCTCGGCGTTAAATACCGAACAGCTGTAAATTGTTTGCACTAGCGAACTAAGAATTGGCTGCACTGTAAGATGATTCCGTTCCATTTTTGAAAAATTCCGCAGAACATCAAATATTTTTCACGGACCATCGGTTGGGGACCACTGATATAAAGTTCAATTAGTTTTCAAAGAAAAAAAATAAAGTGAATGGAAAAGATAGGAAAAAAACGTGACCAAATTAAACTTTTTTTAGTCGTTGTCAGAGTCGTGTTGTTATTGGTCAATTCTGGAGCGGAGTCGTATTTTTTTAACGACTCCACACCCCTGGATTATATACAGGATTCTTCGTATCAAATTGACTTCAGAAGCTGATCTTGTTTTTTTTGTTAAATTTTATTTTCTATTTTCAAGCATGGATCACAAATCAGTCCCATGCAGATCTGCAGGGGCCATGAATGTGAGGATAGACTATTTTCTCTCGATCAATAGCGCTGTGAGAGGCGACTATGAAACATCGGCTGCATATACACAACGGTTGGCAGTGTGAAAACCAACTTGCAACCAACAAAAATAGTAGTATTTGGTTCCACAATATTTACATATGCCAGGTCATAATAGCTAGCTATGAATGGGTTTCATTTATTTGAACATTTGGCATCGTCTGTGATGATGCTTTATATATAAGATTTTGTTTTACGACAGAATGTGTCAGAAATTTCAGTCAAAAATACGTCGAATATTTGACGTCAGACTATAATGGTTATAAATACTTTTTCTACTATTAGCATTCATTATTCTGTTACATTCTATACTATGTAGGTTAACCCGAAGCACATCATCGAAAAAAAAATTGGCCACTTAGTTGACCGCTGAGAATATTCATTATTAAAAGCATATTTAACCTGTTAGCCGCCAAAGTCTAAGTATTTGATGTACGGCTGTACGCCAGCGATTTTCGAGAAAATAGAAATAGCATAAAAAGTAATTTAACTTACATAATTTATAGTTTGAAGATGTTTTCGTGTGTCGTGGCACATGTGTGTATAATACTTTCTGTTCTGAGGGACGATTTATGGGCTTATTCGATTTCGTGCTCATGTATTAAAAACATATAATAAGTTTATGCATACAAAATCTTTATTTTCAACGAAAGAACATCGCGACTGACCGGTGAGACGTTGGCGTATAGAGTCAATACGCATGCGACTCACGGGTGAGACGTTGGCGTACAAAAGGTTAAGAAGCAAACTTTTTTCTTGAACATAGCTGTACGATCCCGTGAAAACCGCAGCCGAATTCACTTGGCCACAGGCCCAGCAGACGTTTTATAATTTGAGGCTAAGCATTTAACTTAAAATTCATTAGCCAAAGCAATCTGCAACGAGTTCCTCGTAAATTTTAGAACAGTCATTTAGTTACCCACGCGAATTTAAAAAAGTTCGCGCGCAAACGATTTTCTCCGCGTGAACTCTGTTTTCAAAATATGTATTGCATTTGGATTTAGGTACTGAAATAATATTTGTATTATTCCACACACGATAGTTTAGTGTGGGTTTTGGGAGTTTTGTGGGTGAATTCTGGATATTACATTAAAACACAAACCACTGTGCGAGCATATAACGGCATAAGCCATATCAAGGATTGCAACTACGGTTTTACCGAAACCGGGATTCCGACATTTTGTCTGACTTTTCAATACCGAACTAAAATTTGAAAAATTCGATATAGTTTTCGAATTAAATTTGATTCATCAAGAGTGACACATTGTTAGTAATAATGGTTGAGGATTTTGACTGAAGTTGCTTCACATCACATTTGAATAGTTAAAATTTTTTACTTTTCAATAAGTCTTGTCGCTATCAACCCGGGTTTTGCCTTTCGGCGTTTCAAATGAACGAATGAACCTGAACTGACGCGCAGTAAATAGGTTGTATCGCTTATACATATATAAGAATAAAAGGAAATCACTAGGTTAAATTGTTATTATCGTAACCTGGATGAATAAATACTTTAGTATACTTGTAAGGTATTTTAAATGTGGTGTCCTAAAAAACTATTTCCAGTTAAAAGCATGGAAATGCCTTCTAATTTAATAGGTGGGATTTATCCGACTTATTATCATGGTTTGCCAATTTTAAATGGACTGCTTAATTTACTATCATAAATTATAAATTCTTTTCACTGGAATCGATTTACTCCGTCATGGTATTGCGATCCCAGTTTGCCGTGTTTAAGTGTTTTTGTTGTTTTTAATGCAGGTATTTTATATAAAATACCGGTAATTATTTATTCGTTCGGCATTGCAGTCCCTGCACGAAATAGGTTGCGCTGTGAAATAAACCTGGACAACGCTGTTCAAAAATCAAAAGCCTAATAGAGAAGGTCGGGACAATCATTACGCCACTAAACGTCAACACAAGAATGATGTTTTGTCATTAAGGATCTCATGTGCAGTGTGGAGCCAACGACGCTGACCCATGCATCACGAGCATATTTTTTTCTGTCGATTTACAAATTCTGTTCGAAGGCATCAGTGTTTATGTTGTCTTACAGTGCCTTCCCACCCATTCGATCCGAGGGCATAAGGAGAGCAACTAGCTTACCACTATTCCTTTCCTAACCTTATCCTTTCTATTCCTAATTTCATGCAACTAATAAGGATTTGAGCGACTGAGCGACAGGCAATTTTCGAGGCACATTGGAAGCGGACATGGATTTTAAAAAAAGATTTAAAATCAAACCAGGTCCGATTTCCATGAAATATTTTAGGAACCAATATATTATGAACCACATGTAAATATACGAAGAATGAATAAATAGGTTTTTAACGCATGCATTCTCTCGGTGCCGCTTTGCGGAAGCAAATAATAGCACTTCATCAAACCCGTACATTGAGCTTGCGCCGTATATTGGGGGTGAGGTGTTTTGATTTTGTTCGGAGCTTGAAAATTATGGAACGTGCCGGGCAGCGTCCTGTTATATCAATGGTCACCGAGAGACATGCTTGCGCAAAGCCTCTCATGCCTACTTTTCCGTCCGGGGTGATTCATCAGAGGAAATGGCGGATGACAGGGAACCGTGGAGGCGCCGAATAGGGAGCGAATAAAATCAAGTAACATCCAGCAAAGCCAGTTGAAAATGTGATACGATATTAAGAGAGGTAGCAAGATAATATATAAATAAGGAGAAATAAGAACACTGGTCCGAAAATATTTACTACTAGTTTACCCCAAGGTTTCATCCCGCGTTAGACATAACATAAGAGGTAAAAAAAGGATGCAAACAATTAAAGTAACATCTGGCGTGCAATATTGGTCCGAATCAACATGATTTAGTTTTTTTTATTTCCCACATACCAGGTATGCATAATTTTTATATTGTAATCAATACCGTTCGATAAATATTTAATTTCAAGGTGATAAAACATAACAGTGCCTTTCAGTAAGAAAAAATAATAGTTGAATAAATTGTGTTCAAGTTACTTGACCTCTGGTCAAAACAATTAAGTCAGATTTAACAAGGCCATGGCGAAGTGGACGAATAAAAAGTAGGGGCTTGCATAACAAGAGCATTGGGCACTTACGGTTGTGACTTACATACATAGAGCGTCTAGCCCAAATTGAATAAAATAAATTCAACTGTATTTGAACGCAGTAACTCGATAAAAAGAGATTGATTCGGCGGTAAATTCATGGAAGTTCATTTTAGTATAAAATTTAAAATAACTTTGATTATTCCACGTATTGTGTTACTAATTGTGACACGTGTTTCGCCTATTCCAGAGGCATATTTGGACTTACTATCGCAAAGTTTGCTTAATTAAGTAATAAAGCAATATTGTTTCTAATATTTTAAAAAGATAAATTACAAAATGGAGATTGGGATTTTTCCTTTTCACAGAAGGCAAGGAAGGGGTTATAAAATTAAAGCAATGAAATAATTATTGTACAATTACGTTAGAATTAATTGGGAAGGGTTAATCCCATCATTGGAAATAAAGTTAGCAGTGGCGAGCAACCTGTCCTATTCAGGATATTATTTAATAGACTTGTGGAACAGACTAAGTTTTTTACTACAATAGATATTTCTCTTGATTTATCTGTATGTTACGAACAGCAGAGCACATTACACACAATATATGCGCATCGTGCGCATCGAGCGCATTTATCGATAATTGACAAACGGAACTGCCATCTGGTAATCTAATACGACTGTATTTTAGCAAAGTGTTTAAAGTGAAAACAGTTTAATAGAGCACCTTACGAATACTGAAAGTAAATTCTCAATAAACAGTAACATTCATATCTTATTAGTGCCATTCTAAGCATACCGAGATAGTAGTTATATATTTTTAAAAAATCAACATATTTTACAGTAAAAATATCATGCTATGGAGTAGAACTGTGGTTGCCAACCCGTATACCCATGAAATGTATGTACCCTTGTATTTCTACAATTATTATTAGTTATTGATACAATTATCTTGTGAACTGACTTGAAAGCTGGTGATGTTATGTATTGTTCATCAGTCGAGCTGTATCAATGTCGTGATTTAGTAACGACGATCAGCGAATGAATTGGTCACTCGTGACTCATGACACTATACGGCACCACTCCCACTTGACTTAAGTATGGATTAATTAAGTGAGGTTTGATTTCAACTTCCACTACTACTTTCTTGATCCAACTAAATAATATTGTGCACTTTGTAATAATCTTGCAATTCAAAGCTCGTATATGTGCAACATTTCGACACCTTACTTTGAAAAGGTTCTAACTGCTCTTGAAACTGTTTTGAGATATGAGCGCTCTAAGTTTCGATTGATTAAAAATCACTTGTAACAATGAGCAAGTAAAAATGTTTCAAATTAATTATTTTAAGCATCTTTTTTTTACATTTCTTGCTAAGAAATAATGATCTTAAAGATCTAATGATTAAATTTTGTAAAAAAGTGTGCAGATGCAGTGCAACTCCGTTATTCAACCATAGATTATTCTGAAATTCGTATATATAGTCAGCCCTGCTATAACGGGAGAATAGGGGGTACGCTATAAAAAATAAACGCTATATTAACTTAGGCACCCATTCAAAATTTGGGGTTTGGTTTTTTTCAATTGTATTTTGTTATTTGAAGCAAATCAAACATTTTTCCAATTTTTATATTTTAAATAAAATTATATGTGTTTAGTTTGTAAGCAAGCGACATGTGCCTTGTACGAAATACCGCCGCATACGCAATAGAAAAATAGCTATATAGAAGTGTCTGCTATAGCAGGGTTGACTGTATATCAGTGGTGCACAAGCTTTTTGAGAGAAGGGCCAATTTATCCATTTAAAATTTTTCGCGGGCCGCAAAGGGTAAAAGTGAAGAAAAATATTTTATTATTAAAAGTATTTTTCCGTCAAGATAATCGATAAATCAGTATATGATTTTTAAATATTAATATTATATTTTTTCATTATTTGCGGAAATTTTTTAATATCGATTCACAAACGTCATGCACTGACAAAAATCAGGGCTGTGAAGTCGGAGTCGGAGTCGTGGGTCGGAGATTTTTGGCCGGAGTCGGAGTCGGCGCGGTGTTTTGGCCGGAGTCGTACTCGGAGTCGGAAATTTTGAAAAGTTTGAACATTTTATTTTTGCATTTAATATGTCAAATTTCGGTTTTGGCCGCATTGATAGGGTTGATATTTAATTGAATACACATAAATTGGAAAATTAGGGGAAAAAAGTGACGATACCTTTTTTAGTCGGAATCGTGTTTTTGGTCAATTCCGGAGTCGGAGTCGTGGTTTTGGTAAATGCTGGAGTCGGAGTCGGACTTTTTTTCACCGACTCAACAGCCCTGACAAAAATCCTGAAGAACTAACAATAAAATCCGTGTGTTGAAAACAAAAATCTAAAAATAGACTTTACCTGCATCGCAAACGATATGACTCATTTAAAAAAATGAATTTCGGTCACAAAATTATATCCATGTAAATATAATCATATTAAATTGATTGATTTTCTTATAAATTGATGCTACTGCATAATTTTTTCACATATCGAATACTATTTTTAATCATATTTAATGAAAAATTTGTTGATGAAGAATTTGTTATTTTGGGTCGCAAAAAAATCCATTTCGGGCCGCATTTGTGCATCACTGCTGTATATGATAGAATGCGGTAAATACGAGCATTTCCAATCAAAAGGTCATGAAAGGCAAAAATGACAATTAGAAACTTTTCAAAGTAAGTTAACGAATTGCTGGAACGTTGTGGAGCCGCTATTTACAGCCAAAAATAAAAATGACGATCTTGCTCTTGAATTCGTGAATATATTTATTCATAACGTGCTGTTTGATCGAAACGAATTGATGTGGAATGAAAACAATCGAATTTTTTAAACAACGGCCGTTGTCGAAGCTATTTGCATCTTTGTAAAACACAACATACGTATGTTACTGAAATAAATCTCTTGAATTTTCATGAGAAAAATATTACTGACACAATTGTGGTATCTAATATATAAAAATCAATGTTTGTTTGTTTGTTCGTGTGTTATGCGTTGCCATACCGTTCATCCGATTGCGATAAAACTTTGTCAACTTATTACCTACACTTGCGCAAAGTTTATAGACATAGTACAATTAACTTGCAGTAGGTGGTGCGTGTGTCGTACCATAGACAATCGGCAAAAGTCAAACAGCAAACGTCAAACGCCAAATTTCATCGATACTGATCAATGTTAGTGAAATTAAATTAAAATATTGTGCATCCGAAAGCACTCCGAGAAACACAAAAACTTTCTTTCTTTGAGTTGCATTGCAACGCATCAGCAAATGGGCATATTTTATACGCTGCCATAACGCTCATTTTGACAACTTATAGTTGCACTATTTAGTGTTTTATGAACAAAACAACCGTCAGAAAAAGTGTCCAACGCGTCCATAAATATGAAACATTTTCGCCAATGATTATATAAGCCATAGACAATAATAAGAGTAAAAAAGCTTTGTTATTTGGCAATACTGCACACAAATTTTAAAAAAAGTGTTGCCATCTGAATTTTAACAACTCGATTGAACTAGTGGTAACCTTCCGCTATCTTCGTGCCGATTATATTTACATCTGATCGTGTGTGTGGTGTGACAAACGATCACCGTTCATGGCTAGTGAGTAGGTTGGTATTATGTGTAAAGATTGCATTTTACGGTCTCACTCGGCCAATGTCAAAGCTATATGTTTTTTATAAATAAACGTAACCTTATAAACAACATTCGATTGCCATGGAAACGATTGTTGATGATTTAATCGACGAACAAAGCGTAGGTAGACACTTTCTGTTTCTTGTAGTTAAAATATAATATATAAACAATGGTTAGCCAACTAAGGTTGAGAATCACTGTAAACCAATGATACTCAACCTTTTTTGTCTTCGGGCCACATACGTGTATTTTTAAAGCTACGCGGGCCGCAACACTAGACTGGTATAATTAATGTGACCATTTATTTTTGCCCTCAAAACGGGACATCTACCAATTTTTACGTAATAGTATGTATATTCAAGAAAACTCGTATTTTTTTATAGTTTTTATGTATTAATAAAAATAAAAGGAATGTTGATAAAGAAAATAACAGGAATAAATAATATAAATATGAAAAAAAATATGTCGTTTTATATTTTGCTGATGAACAAATATTCTTAAGTATATATAACTGGTATACTGTATATATAAATAATGTAATGTATAAATAATGTAATATATGTAATGTAACTGTATATATAAATTTTATATTAAAATGAACTTCCACAAAGTTACCGCCGAAACCATCGAAAATATATATAACTGGGTTTGCTTTTAAATAAAAATGACTAAAATAACACACGCCATTAAAAAAAAACAATTTTCAAGAAAGACGCACCAGCTGTCAACGTGTAGTCGTGTACCCACAAACGAGCAAACTGCCGAATTGTAACAAAAAAATATGAATGTGTGGGTGTGACGATTGCGCATGCACATGACTCACCAGCCACCCGCTGTAGCCATATGCACCGAAATCATGCTAGTATTTTTTCCGCAAAGTTATACGAAACGGCTATACTACGCACCACCGTCGATTTTTTGCACTTTTTTTGAAAACGGGACATTTTGACGACAAAGATATGTTGATGCAAACAATGTGAGGAGCAGGAAAGCACAATTTTTTACAGTCTTATATTTTTCAGGAACTAATTTCCAAAAATGGATGTACTCCTTTCCCTCTCTTTTTTCTTCAAAAATAGCTTTCATATTAGTATCGTTCTTAAATTCGATAAATTTTCACTCTTATACCAGATCTAATGTTGACACGACAACGACAATCCTCTTTGGGTGTCACTATCTGTACGTCAGATTACGTCTCAAGATTTACGAAATATAGAATGCCAGATTTTGTAAATCATGTCCCTGATAATAAATGTGTTTAGGGCCGCACAAAAAAGAGAAGCTGTAAACTAATGTAAACAACTTTAAAATATGAGGCGATATTTCAAAACATGATGTTATTTTATCTCTATATATATAAAAATCTAGACACAAATCTTTGTCGCCAAACTCCTTTGAAACGGCTGGACCGATTATTATGAAATTGTGTATGTATATTTGTTAGATGTGAGAGAAGGTTGTAAAGTATATTTCATACCGCTAAGTGAAGGATGTCTCTATCAAGACGTATTTTAATATTTCAGACATTTGTCATTATTTATTATTTTTGTTGTTAAATCACAGAGGGCGCGCGTGAAGTTTGACATTTCATACAGCGAATTAAATTTAAGCTTTGCAAAGCAGTCTCAAGAGGCGCTTTTCATAATCGTATGAAAATATATCACATCAAAGTTTATATATATATCCAGCAAATAGTTTAACAGAAAGCAGTGCAAGAATGCTACGCGAATCATTTTGATTCTCTTCAATAAAGCAAATGCCTTGCTGCCACGTGAATTACATTCATTTCAATGTAATTAAAATACTTCATTTTAATTTTTGCACATTTATTTTCCATATTCATTTTGAGTATTGATTTTGACTTAATAAAAAACTAAATTTAATTCAGCTAATACGTTAACACATCTATTGATTCTGAGGCGGTACGAAGTTCGCCGGGTCAGCTAGTAATATATAAAATAAAATACCAGGTTATATTATAAATATCAATAGCCATCTCGGTAATCACGCATACTGAAGAGCTTAAAGTATTTGACAGATAATCCAAAATGGCTACCGCGGCAGTGCTCCCTATTAATGAGATTTCTATTTCTACGAGTTGCTTATTATTGTTTTCCGAAAGCTTATCAAAATATTATAGTTGTCTATTAAAGAAAAAATAAATAACTTCTCGCATTTGTAATTTACTTCACTTAAACTAGGTCAGGTCAGATTTGAGTAAGATTACGTTAAGTTTGGTTTGTTAAATTTAGGTTCGGTTAGGTTGTCATTAAATATAAAAATTTCAAACTTATAATAATAAACAACTCATACTTGTTCCAATATGTAATAATATACATCATTAATACGGAACACTGCCGCGGCGGCCATGTTGGATTATCTGTCAATTACTTTTAACCCTTCAGTATGTGTGATTACTGGGGTATATATATTTGTGTATATAATATGACCAATTTAAAAACTCATACACTACAATAGTTTAATAGGCATGTATAAGTTCCAGACAAAGTATACAATTAGTCAATATATAAATACACTAGTCTATCTAAACATTATCTATTTAAGCCAGCTACGTTAAGAAGTGTAAAAAGAATATTTTATTACAATCACCGTGTTCCTATATTGAGAACCAAGATATTAAATATGAATAGTGTTTTTGTTTTTCTTTTTCTTTTGATTCCATTTCAAATTTACACACAGCTGCCCTGTATGTTTTTACAGATTACATATTCATACATACATGTAACTAATAACTAGTAATAGCAAACAAGAACAATATGTTAAAACAAAACCACAAATTTTACCAAAATGTGATAAAAATAAGCCTTTACTTTTTTAAAAATAAATATGTTATTTATAAAAAATATTTTAATGTCAATACTACATTTTATTATCAGTATGAAGCTATGAACGAATAATTACCGTATTAAACTATTTGGCAAACAAAACTTGATATTTTTTTAATTAATATAATTATAAATATTAAGAGTGTTATCTTGTTTTGTATTTAATAAGTTTTGTTGTACGAACCCTTAATCTAATAAAATATCAAAATGGCTCAGAAAACATATTATTAGGAAATAAAATTGGTATGTATTCTGTGAGCATTTCTTTGTTATCTAGGATGCTGAATAAATTAACTGAGATAACAGAATGAAAATTTTATCATGTTACTTTCTAATAACACTGGTTTATATTATAATGAAATAATATTAAAAATTAACTGTTTACTCGTAAGTGTATAGTGAGATTTTATAACGTTAAAGATTCCAGAAAGCAATTAGATCAAAAGATTCTTGGCCCAAAAACTGGGCTGATACTTTCAAGCCAACTATTAATGCAGTAGACCGACAGGTGTGAGGCAAAAATAGAATACGTGTCAATGTTAAAAATAATCCACTAAATGGCTATTAATAAAAGCATAAAATAAAACAACTTACATTTGTGTAACCTTCCCTTCATCGTCACGGTAAGCAGAACGGAGAAGGGTACCGTCAGATTTGTTGTAAAGATACTTCTTCACGAAACTTGCCGCTTTTACTGCTCTGTCAATGTACTCAGTGTCGCCCAGAGTTTGGCCGGCCTTTGAAAATCCAGCAATCATAAGACCGTTCCATGAGCATAGCATTTTCGAATCCAAATGTGGCCTTGGACGTTTCTGTCTGGCGTCGTACAAAATTTTTCTACACTCCGCTAAGACTGTATTCAGTTGGGTGGCTGTGAGGCCAAACTTTTCAGATGTTAGAGCTGGACTTCCAAGTATAATCAAGACGTTCTTATTCAACATTTCTCCGTGAGGATCGGAATCCAAGTCCACATTGCCGCCTCGCTCTACGCTGAAATGATGACGGAAAATTTCTGTGTATGGAATACTCATGCTGACTTGATTACTGATTGCCTTTCCTGCTAACAGTTCTTCAATTTCATCGTACTCCCAAACGCAAAATGCTCCTTCTTTCTTTTCAGTTGCGTCAGCGGTAGGGAATGAATCAGCATCTTCAGCTCCGTAGAATCCACCAGATTCATGACTCAGATCTCTGCTAACATAAGTTAAGATATCTCTTACGATTTCTGCAAAGAATTCATCTTTTGTAGCTAAATAAGCATCGGTATAAGCTATGGTCAATTGGGCCTGGTCGTAAAGCATCTTTTTCAAAGTGGGGCACATGCCACCTGTCATCGACAGAGTACCTTGCAAAACCGTTTGATATATGATCATGAATGCCTCCGTAGGCCATTTTCTTTAATGTAAACAGGCACATTTCCAAGCACTGTTTTCCAATATCGGATTGTTTATCTCTGGCGTAAGCGTGGAAAAGGAAATTAAAATTGGAAGCCTGCGGAAACTTAGGAGCCTCTCTGAAGCCGCCAAACTCAGGTTGAAAATCTTGAACGTATTGTCTGATACAAGACTTCCAACACTGTTCACCGGGTAACACTGAAGCCGGGTTAAGGTTAGGTTTACCGACGTCTGAAACTTGTTTTAACACTTCCACAATATGAGCACCGGTGGTAATGAAATCCTCGCGTTGGTTGGCCCATTTCCCTGCTAAGTTTGTCAAGCATGTCCTGAAGCCCGGCCTGCCGTACTTGTCCTCGGGAGGATAGTAGGTGCCGCCCGTCACCGGGTGCAGATCAGGAGTGAGGAACACGGACATGGGCCAACCTCCGCTGCCAGACGTCGCTTGAATGAACATCATGTACACTTTGTCTATGTCTGGCCTTTCTTCTCTGTCCACTTTCACATTCACATAATATTCATTCATCACTTTGGCAGTTTCTTCGTTTTCAAAGGATTCATGCTCCATAACGTGGCACCAATGACACGTTGAGTAACCAACCGAAAGGAAGATCATTTTATCTTCTTTCTTCGCCTTTTCAAATGCTTCCTCTCCCCAAGGATACCAATCCACAGGATTGTGAGCATGCTGTAGCAGGTAAGGTGACTGCTCCTTAGCCAGGCGGTTAGTGAATTTGGGAGGCTCAATGGCCCCCTTGTCTCTTGTCATCGTAGCGGAAGACATGGCCTTCGATAGTAATTCACGAGAAATCGAAAAAGACGCGCGAGTTATTTCCGGCGAGAAAGGATTCGACGAAGACCTAAATCTGAAACACGGAAAAAAAATCGGGTACATTAAAATTTTAAAAACTTTAAAATAGTTCATGGTATTAATTAATTAATTCATTGAGCAATGACAAACCGGAAGAAACGTTTCGCATCGCTAAAGTCATTGTTTTTATTTGGCACGGCAATATGACAGTCCTTGGTTATGTTTTGATTCACATTCAAATTCGGTTTTAATCTACTGTCTCCGGTTGACAATCTTCTAACCAATTGTACAACTCTACCAGACTGCATAATACGGCTTCATGAGTTTTTGTGCCGTCAATTGGGCAAAATTACACAGAAATATTTAAAACGCGACGAACCTCTGCGACGTATTTTTCCCTTATGTAATGTGACGTTTCCATACAGAGAAAGTACATCACTTTGACGAACGAGAAGGTTGGCGCGCGGCCTTGTTATGTTTATAATTATATATATTTCTCTGGAGTTCAAAAAAAAATATTCATGCTATTTTTAGGTATGTGATGAATGATGGAATATTTTGGTATCAATATAAAAAAATTAAATATTATCACTTACTGGTATTCGTCTATATTCCAATTAATTCGTACTGTCAAAAATGACTTTATTTATTTAAAAATGATCATAGGAAACTGAAATAGAGTTTGAAAGCTTGAACTTCGCAAAACCATAAGCAAGCCCCGTATTTATTTTTAGATTCAGTATTTTTATATTTAATCATCGATTTATTAAATGAATTTTGTAATTTGAAATAAAAATTACTTATTTTTTAATATGACTTGCATAATTTTTGAATATTGTTTGGCTTATATATTTTTTTCGTATATTTTAGATGTTATTCCAAATGAATATTTTGTGAACGTCGTTTTAAAAAGAAAAAGTTTTTTTGCATTCTTAGTTGTATTTAAATATCCACATCACTTCAAAAGTTTTTAGTTTAATTTAACAAGATACAGATTTTTGTAAAACAGTTATATTTTCATATATGATTTTTGATCTTGTTACACATTGTATTCTTTTGAAAAAAAATATTGTTGGAATGTATCAAAGCTACTTAGATTTTCAGGTTGAATTTGTGATGAAAGATATATGTTATTATCTCTTGATAAATATAAAAATGTTTAGCATTTAAATATACTAAAACTATAAGTCAAATAATGTTTTTTTTTTTGAGCAGCCAGCTAATTAACTAGAAAGAAATTCAATAAAAAAAGATCATATAAATAAGGTGAATTTTACGTTTATATAATTATTTGCGTTGTTGTTTAAAAAAATATTTTTTAAATTGTTTTTAATACGTCCTTTTAAATTCTGAATAATTTTTGTTATTGTTTTTATTTCAGTAAAAAAAAAAAAGTTTGTTGCTTGTGTGCCAAATCGTAGGGAGGTAGGTATTTCTTTCATTTGACCCGATTGAACATTTATTGGTTAAATTATTTCATACAATTTTCAGTTATACAAATTTTGACATAGATAATAAAATGTAATGTTATATTTATAAATACATAATAATAAAGTGTCTTATTTATTCATATTATTCAACAGAAGCCATAGACACAATTTACCCATATGGCAACATTATAGAATTATTTGCTATGACAAAACTCGTTTACCCACTTCCTCTTCCTTCATTAAACTTCATCGCTGGTCGGTGGACGTCTTCTAGTGTGAGGTAAATATCACTAAATACTTGAAAAAATTGTAATACTTTGTGAACTTAAATAGTGTTTAAATTATGTTGATTCATCGAAATCATTAGATATTATCTGCCGATTTATCATTAAAATCCAGTGATGGCCGAAATATTAACCGATTTCGGTGGCCATATTTCCTTGCCACCGCTTACACTCGATTCTGAATAACGCAATCTCGTCAATTAAATTACCCTGGCAAGTTCAGCAAGTAAATAATATTCTTACACGCGTCTTCATGTCGACATCTTTGCCGAATATTATCAGCAATACCGTTATTTCTAAATTGACTAGTGGTGCCATCCCTACACACGTGTCTTTTCGGAGAGTTGTAAATAATGTTCTTGTTTCCTTATAGGTTAGACCACACGCATCAAAATGGTAAACGGCCGCGTGCCATCCGTCTTCTCTAAGACATACGTCACTCCGCGTCGTCCTTATGAGAAAACCCGTCTTGACCAGGAGTTGAAAATCATCGGAGAGTTCGGTCTCCGTAATAAACGTGAAGTGTGGAGAGTAAAATATACCCTCGCTAAGATCCGTAAGGCTGCCCGAGAACTTCTCACCCTCGATGAGAAGGAACCCAAGAGGTTGTTCGAAGGTAGGTTCACCACCTGTTTGAATTATTTTGACCGATTAAGTTATACATGGCGATGTAATTTTTAATATCTTATACTTTTGGCTGGTAGAATCATCCTTTCAATCTTATTTTATCTCGCCTTCCTATGGTTGAATATTACAATTGGGGTTTACCTCGAGCCACATGGCTACTGATAAACTGTCTTGCGATCGTTTTCTGTTAGCTTGTACTGAACCTAGCATAGCAACAGTGTTATGGAAATTATTGTAGCAATTATAGCAACTGCCATTAATCAGTATCACTATCAATTCTTACTAGATTGATAGCGAACCCATTATTATGAAGTACAGGGATCTGAGAAAACTTGCCTCATGGATAGTTTATTATAATGTATTTATTTTATCTACTGTGTTTTTCTATAAATCTGATCATTGTAATATCAAAGATCCTTAAATACTATAGGTCAAATTTCTCCGATATTTAACATGATGAAATAAAATATTCTGGTACCTCTTGACTGACAAGCTCTGCTGAAAACTCACATACTGAAGTAATAACTAAGACAAGTATTTCTAGCATGTGTTTGCTTTGCAATTCTACAGTATGTGTGCTTTATTCCAGGTAATGCCCTTCTCCGTCGTCTGGTGCGCATTGGAGTTCTCGACGAGACCCGCATGAAGCTTGATTACGTGCTCGGCCTCAAAATTGAGGATTTCTTGGAAAGGAGACTGCAGACCCAAGTGTTCAAACTTGGATTAGCTAAGTCCATCCATCATGCTCGCGTCTTGATCAGACAAAGGCATATCCGGTAATTATTACTTCATACTAAATCTCACACTGACTTATTGTTGAATTTGATATTCTGAGCGTATTTCTATTACTTAAAATTTTGTTCGCTAATCATTAATTTTCTTATCCACACATTTGTTTCATACTAGTAATATGTTATTAGCTTGTTTCAATCTGGATTTTTAATTTAAATGTTTGGTATACTATTGCATAGCAATTTTGTGAGTAGTTTTCGAAGTGTTTCAATTGTATCACAATATCAAACTTCACATAGGCCTTATTTTCTGGGCAAGGGGCAATTTCATTCATTGGAACTGTACTCTAATCTTTAAGGCCAGATAAACTTCCTTGATTAATCACAGGAGCAATTTTTCAATGGTTTCTCCTGTTTCAAGCATGGATACATTTGTTCATAATTTCCTCACCTTGATTTCCTTTCACACGCAATGTTTTATAATTGATGTTCTCATTAACAGGAACCAGAACGACTGAAAGGATATCTCTGTCTTGAAGAGAACTATCTTTCGCCGGAATGAGTATTGTCACTTATCGAACAAGCATTTCTAACAGACCACTTGTTTGTCGTGCAAACGGCATCCAACGTCTTGAAATTAATCATTTTTTATTAAATGAAGTTCTGTGGCAAGGTACAGCATACTTTTCTATTGTAGATTGATCAGCAAATATGAAAGGTTGAATTTCGCAGATTCAAAATTCTCTGCAGACAAATTAAAATATGCATTAGGCATGTAACTCGCATCTCTCTACTCTCAATAGGTATATATGATAGGCTTCCACTCTCTCGAACAACCAAGGGATGCTTCAACTATTTACCTCGCAGTTTACTAGTTAATATTTATTTAGCTTCTCGAGTAATCAAGAAATTTTGTTTTTTTTAGATCTTGAACATCACTTTCCATCTTCAGTTGTGTGTTTAAATACTGCAAAGTTACTGTGTGCCATATTCCTGGGCTAACTTACCTCATTTTTAATTTGCAGTGTCCGCAAGCAAGTTGTTAACATCCCTTCATTCCTGGTACGTTTGGACTCCCAAAAGCACATTGACTTCAGTCTGAAGTCACCGTTCGGTGGTGGTCGTCCAGGTCGCGTGAAGAGGAAGAACATGAAGAAGACAACTGGTGGAGCAGCAGCAGCTGACGAAGAAGAAGATTGAACACTGAATCCCTGACTCTTGAGAATTTATTTTTTGTTTGCCATCAGATTGATTAATAAATATCTCGAGACACACTTTGATTTTTATTCTGCCATCCTTTTTTTAATCCATGTATGTCCTCCCAATTTAAAGCACATCTTTTTTCTACGAGAGTAGGAATAGAAAGCTGGAATGGCCTTGAATTGATGCAAGAGATATTTTAATATTTATATTTAGAACTAAATACATTGGAACAGTGGTTGCAGCTACTAACAGCTTCAAAGTAAATATTGATATGTAAAAAATGTGGTATTACCTGAAAATTTTATAGTTTGTGTGCAATTATTACAGATAGCAAATTATTAAACAGTCAGTCTGACAAAGCTGAAGCACAACAGAATCAAAACCAAAATATCCGTTTGACCATCTATGTGTACGATGCGGCCACAGGAGAATTTCACTTGACTATTGAAATATGGGAGAATTTTATTCAACACTGAATTTGTTGACCTCATCTTGAAGGAATTATATAATTTAGATATGGTCCAGTACCAGTAAGCTTTGGTTGTCAAAGGTTCTAAAAAATCCAAATGCACAAGAACATTTGGGAATTATTAGACAAGCCAATGACAATTACAGAAAGCTTTTTCATTAATACCTAACCTATATTAGGCTATATTCAATAGAAAGACTTCTTATATCACTCCATCATTTCAAGAATTTTATAAGAAAACAATTGGTATATTTAAAATAATGCCAGAAAAGGGAAGATGTATTTTGTGGATCTTCCATTCCCAGTATACCTTTATAGCCAAGGTATGTAATGCAAGCTTTGTAGAACTAAAATTCTTTTGGAAAACATCTTTTTTGTTAGGTTCACTGCTGTCATGTAGTATTGACAGTGGAAAGGCAATACGATAAAAAATAATAAACATTCTTTCTGCTTCATTCCACAATTTATTTGTCAAGCTCATGACCGGCTTCGTTTATCACGAGTGTGTACAATAAGTTTTATTATTATATATATTATTTTTTCTAGAGATAGTGTATAGATGTCACTAGCTTTGAAAAGAAAAATATCAAGAATTCTTACAGGAAGATTTAAAAAATACATTTTGCAATATTTGCGACGTTATTCACCACGTGTCAGTAGTTTTAAAAACTGATGTGTTGAAAATAATAAAATGAATTTTATTTTATCTCCACTCTTGAAAAGTGAGACTAGTGGACCTATAAATATCTTTTTTGCAAAATATTTCATAAGCATTCTTGAGTTTAATATTATACTTATTCTACCAAAACTAAACAACAGTAAAATATGACTTGGATAACTTGAAATCAAAAATTATCATTCGAATATCATTTTATATTTGGCTGACTAAAAAACATATGATATAGAATTTTTCATTTACCATGGAGAAATTTATATTCATTCAGTGTTGCTCCTTGATAATAAGCGTGCCCGTATACTGGCAATTTTCGCGAGCAAAAAAACCACTCATCGCTGGAAATATGAAATGGAGAGACATCTTTGGAAGAATCATTAATAATATCAATATTTTATGGCGCGTTTTTATTTTACATAATTAGGAATAGGCGACAGTGCAACACATGTTTTGTATGAATTTGTATATATGTACATATAAGTACGTTTGTTTATTCTTTTGAAGATTGTTCAAAGCAACAGAATCAATTAAAAAAAACAATATTAAATAATCGTTACTTTTTTTAAGCCGTTCTATTTCGAAACAGTGCAAAAGGGGGATCAGGTGTAATTTAATTTGAAAAAGATATCACTAAATATATGGTTACGCCACTGAACATAATATACTAACAGATATAAAGACGAACTTCATTGCTTAAAAGAGTGACTCGGGGGATGCACATATGATCATCATATTTACCATATAAGCAGAGGGTCTAAATATTGGTGGATATATATTTCTATTTTATGGGCCCAGTGCATGCAAACATTTGCAGATATTGCAAAGTAGGTACTAGGTGATCGTAAAGAACCTCCACCGAAGCGTTATTTAGAGACCAATACGTTCATTTATAATTCAAAATATCCACCACAAAAAAGTTACTACTAAAATTCAGTGACGTGCGATAAAGTTTTGTAAGTGAGGGGATAAAAACTTCGAAATTTGGCTTATAAAATGTAGGTATTTGTAATGGAAAATTTTAGCTGAAGATAATGCTTTCAGGTGGTAATTATTTTTAACGGTACCTAATATAATTTAAATACCTGGAAATTATAAATTACCAATACAATTCACTGGATCTTAGAAATATCAAAACATTCGCTGATTCATCCAGATTGCGATTTTAATGGAACTTCAAGTTCTAAGGCGCGTTAGCTTCAAAGTTCTTTCCGTCTCCTTCGTCTCTAAGTTTAGTTTTTAAATTAAAGTTGCATCCCCTACCCATCGTTGCTTTTTACCGATGTCATCGAGAAGAATGGCTATCAGTCTAAAACGATTCTCTGATGCAATAACAAGTATAATTAGTGAATTAGTTTATTCTCATATATAAGCGATACAAACTATTTACTATCTCATTTCAAGTTCATTCGTGCACTCGAAATGCCTAAAGATGCCGAAAGTCGAAACCCAGGTCTTTAACAACAAAACTCATGGAAAATTACAAAATTAAAACGAACCAAATGTATTTCTTTCCATGTCCACGCCCAACTAGGGGCATATGGACTTCTAAGAAAACTCCTTGTTACTCATTCGATTAACCTCTCTCTTTCGAATAGAGTGTAGATTTGTAGGATACGGGGACTAGGAAAGGACTAGTGGTTAGCTAATCGCTCTCGTTATGCATATTTTTTTGCTATCGGAAAGGTGGGCTGCGTGGTGCAGTGGTGAACGTCGTTAACTTCCGTGACAGACCGCCCAGGCTCGAGTCTCGATACGAGCAGATTTTTTAGTCGATTAATCGATTCTGCTTGAAGACTCGGTGTTTGTGTTGTTAAATATCCCATCCCAAAAAGCAGCGCGTAGCAAGTTAGCCAACCATTACCTTCTCTTCGAAAAAGAGAGGTTGAGCAACTGAGTAACAAGCAGTTCTCGTAGAAAAAAAAAGTTTCAGATGTACCAACATATATATTATTAATTTTATTTTGTGTATATTAATAGATGATGGATACACAAAGAAGCTTATTTAATTACATTCGTCCATTTATTTCAATATATACATTATATATTTCAGCAATTGTAGAGAATGAAACGTCTCAAATTTAAAATCGGTTCGAAGTTTTGTTTTTATAATGCCCGCAGTTAAAAAAACTCTCAACGATTATTACTAAAACGAATATTACTCGAGTATTTTTCAAAATACTCGGTTATCGAGTACTTGAAAAATGGTATTCTCTAGTCAGGAGTCAATATGCTCCAAGCTGGAAGCGGACATGGTTTTTCTTTAAGTTATATATTTACAAAGAATGGTGAAAACTTATTTATCACAAACAAACGACTATTTGCGCGATTTCAAGTAGTTAAAAAACGTGTCAAGGGGTCCTTTGTACTGGTTTATTCAAAAAAATCCTCCGCACTAATCAGAATGATAAAACACTGGCATTGCTTTGCGAAAAAGTGGAGGGTAAAACAAAAACATGACTCACACTTCCCCATGCTTTGGACGCGGGGCAAAAGACAAGGGAGGAAACGGGAGGGACACCCTCCCGCGTGAGGCGGAATGAGAGCGATAGGGATGGAGGGATCTCCCCTTAAGATACTCAAAGTTTTGATGCAACCACACTTCTTTAACGCGAATAAGACGCCGATATAATTAATACAGTAATTAGCACAGAGTTTGCACATATTCTATTCGCTTGTTTTTCCACGTGTTTTTCTTAAAAAAAGGTTGCTATACACTGATTTACATACAAGATTGCATTAACAAAAAATATATATTATTTACAGTAAAATCTTGATATTGTTAGCAGGGATGCTCATCTTACATTAGTAAGTACATTATAAGCTAATGTATGTGAAATACAGATTTTGTTTCTTCTTAGCTTTTTAGCCAGGACTGCGGAGTCGGAGTTGAAGTAGCGGTATTTTCGCCCGAGTCAGAATCGTAAAAAACATTTGAAAAGTTTGAACTTTTTATTTATTCACATAGCATGTTTTAAATGACGAATTTGGCTATTGGCCGGATTGGTTGGCTGATCATTAATTTAATACACATACACAGGAAAGGTAGGAAAAAAACCTGACGATTAATGCCAATTCACCAAATATTTTATAATATGAAAGTCATGCGAGATAAACTCGATGTGAAATTGTATGAATCAGTCGAGAACAACTCAACGAAAAATGACACACCCATACCCAAGTTCTCTTTTTCAATTGAAACTCAGATCTCAGATCCACCTGATGATTAGGGCAAAGCTCTTGACCACCGAGACGGACAAATTTTTATCATGGGCTAGTTATTTTTTTGATTATGGAAAAGGTTTACTATTTTTCTAAAGGTCACTGAAGGTTTTACCGTCCGCAAAAGTATTAAAATAATTATCTGAGCTTTTGCTGAACGAATTTTCCGTTTCTATTATCCCACGCTTTGAAAAGCTTCCGCCGTATCAAAAATTGGCGGTCTGCGCGTGCGCTTTTCGCTGTCGAGGGAAATGCACCCGACTTTCACTTACTACGCCAACATAACCTCAAAATTCAGGCGAAATATGCATCCCTGTGATACGTTGTCTTGTTCCGGCGGCCATTTAATCACTCTCACCGCAATAATATTGAGAAATTTTGACGTTTACGCGAAATTAGATAGAACATATTGACATTTATATTTACAGGTGTGTTGTATTGTTTTTATAACGGTCAGTTTAATGTTTGGACATGTGTACCACTAGGGCGGCAGTTTGAAGTGAATTGTTTTCTTTTTTTAAGTGTTCTGAAGATAATACTGTTGAAGGATCGAATTCTAAATAGAATCTCACAGCTGTTGGATTGAAAGGTGAGAATTATTTTGAATTGATGTATTCCATGGATTTGTTCTCTTGTTTTGAATTCGAATATTTTTGAATCGATGTTTTGTTCATATGTCAACATCACACATAAACAAAACATTAAGATATATTTTTATAATTACTTTTTTGCAACGATTTTGTAATTCGAATTGATTTTCTATTAAACATCATCAATTGTATAAAATTCACAATTAAGGATAATTGTTTTATTTGCTTGAAGTTTTTGTTTCGTCTTACTTCAGAAATACCCTTAACATTTGAAATAATAATATTTTCCATTCCTTACATTTTGTTTAATAATTTGAAAAAAACTCCTAAAATTTTTTCTATAAATTATTTGTGGCAAAGTTTTACGAATATTTGACTAATTTATATAAGTTCGAATGCCGAAAGGCGATACACGGGTCGTTAGCGACAAAATACATGGAAAAGTACAATAGTCAGACGATTCAAATATAAGGTTTAAAAACAACCACCCCAGCGATTTTTTTTTAAATATTATTAATGATTATGGAATAAGTTCTTTATGTTGGTATTTAAATAAGATGTACTGTATCTCATAGAAGCGTAGAGCTAATGATAATGTTATGAAGCATCCAAAAGTATTTTTTTTGAAAAGTCGACATTTTGTCAAAATACCCACATAATATACAGCAAATCAGTGATGCACAACCTTTCTGGGAGAAGTTGGCTGGGAGTGAAATATAACAAATAATATATACATAGTTGAATTATGGGGAGCACGGATTACGCGTTGTTTATCTATATGTTTTGAATTCACCCGCAGCCAATGTGTTATATATATTTTTTTCTTTTTCTCAAAACTTTTTCTGAAACAACAGCATTGCATATAATTTAAAATTTAAAATTTACAGTTCAGTACTGCATAATATAAAGATACGTAATTTTAATATAAAATTTAAAATAACTTTGATTATCCCACGTTTTGTGTTACTAATTGTGGCACGTGTTTCGCTTTTTTCAGATTCATCTCCGGACTTACTATCGCAAAGTTTGCTTAAGTAATTTTATAATACGATTTGAAATACGTAATTTTGTTTAATGTATAATATTTATTTATGATGGAAGCTTTTCGCAGACATGGCATATAATTTATAGCCTTAACTAGCCTAGATCGGCTAGATTCTTCGACACTAAAGTAGCTATATCTCTATCAAAAATTGAAATTTAAAAAGAAACCTTATAAGGACATATTTCTAAAGGCTTTGAAAATATGCAATAAAAAAAACGGCTTTTTCAGAATACTAGGCCAGAATACCCCCTTAAGTAATTTTATAATACGTTATCAAATACGTAATTGTGTTTGATGCATAATATTTTATTCGCAGCCAGCTTTTTGTTTGCAAACCAGGGATATAATTTATAGCCTTAACTAGGTAATTACCAATGAACAATTCCCGCAGCGTCACTGGTCTGTGAAGAATACGATTATGTCACCGGCATAAGGCCCTTAGTGCCTATCCGTTTCCCGAATGGGAAATCAATTTGCACTCGACAGTATTAAACGTCTACGTGGCGTCTAGCGAAGCAGAGGTGGCGATAAAATGCCGCGGCTCTTAAATTAGGGGCCCATTTTTATGCATGGAAGATTTTTTCTTTCTTAACCCCTTAAACGCCAAGCCAATTCCATGAATATTCGCCACAGGCCACTTAAAGGAAAAAAGAAACATATTTTGATTGTTATTAAAGTATATGCGATTGAGGGGTACTTGATGTTCCTAAAATTAAAAGATGGGTAAACGGATGACGGAATTTTGAGAAACACTGATTTTAAGCTAGGCATGGGCAAAGAAATTAAAAAAAAGCGAATATTAAAAATAAGGACATACCAAAAGAGTTTTACACAAATGTATAAAATGTAACCATTTCTTCTCCCAATGTGAAGCATATAAACTTTTAATAATGTTTATCTAAGCAAAATATATGTAGCGTTAAGCTCAGTCGCTCAATCTCTCTTTTTAGTAAAGAGTATGAAATCGTAGGTAGGGGCGTGCACAGGACTAGTGGTTAGCTAATCACCCTGCATATGTCACATTTGTAGGATCGGAGGAGTGGGAGAGAGTTTCAGATTGCCATGCCTTCGATTACGAATCAGCACATCGGTTAAAATATCAAATTATGAAACTGCCCGTATAGGGATTCGAGTACGTGATCACCGCAACCGAAAGCAACGAAGTTGACCATTTTATTTTGTATTCTAAAATATGAATCAGGGCTTTGGAGTCAGTCAAAAAAAGTCCGACTCCAACTCCAGCATTTACCAAAACCACGACTCCGACTAAAAAATGGTTAACATCGTCACTTTCCCCCCCTAATTTTCCTATTTATGTGTATTCAATTAAATATCAACCCTATCAATGCGGCCACAAGCCAAATTTGACATATTACATGCAAAAATAAACAGTTCAAACTTTTCAAAATTTCCGACTTCGAGTACGACTCCGGCCAGAACGCCGCGACGACTCCGACTCCACAGCCCTGATATGAATCTTCAAAAATTTATATTTAATTTAATGCTTAATCACTTATAAAAAAAATATTTAAAATATCATTTACTGTTTCAGTAATTTGTCACAAGATGTCCCTGCCTGCCGCATCGAAGAAAATCAAGAGCCGGTGACAGTTTCCGTCGGCCGCCGGCAGAACGCGCTGGTGTCTGGAAAATTAAATCATTTTCACTTATAAAAATAATTGCCTAGTTAATATTTAAAAGACAATTTTAAATTGCGGTATGAAATAAATTAAACTTAAAAAATATAAATAAAACCGATGCACATAATTCATCAAGAGTCCGAATATAAGTAATTAAAAAAAACACAATTATTTTATTTTAATTGGATTGATAACATTCATCTGATTTTATAATATTGTAATACATTAATAGTAAAACAAAAGATTAATTATAATAATATAATTTTAATTAAGAGGACACACAATTTGTAAAATTAGGTATAAATAAAAAAAGTGTTCAAACCTATTGGAAATCAAAATGTGTTCACTGAAAAGTAAAATAAATAATCGATCTTTTTACACATACATATATTAAAAGATAAAAATAGTTTCTTATGTTTAATAAAATACATAATCAAATAATCGTAAGGAATAAAATATCCGTTCACTTCGATATCTTTTGTTATCCTCGTGATTCCCAAGATGACCATATGGCTAACTGGAATAGGCCAGGTCCAAGATGCACCTCCTCCGACGACGGTGGCTGGAGTGTCAACAAACACTTCCATGGAATCAGGCATAGAAGCTGGTCCCATACCGACTATAACTGGGTCGCTAGGGTCTGGCACTAGAGGATCCTTGGGCACTATTTCGAGGGTAGGAATGGACAACGAAGCCATGTATGATACTGACCATACAGATCTTGGATCAGATGTGGATGAAGCTGAACTGCGAAGGGAATTGCTCAATGACGTAAGTGTTTTCAACATCTTTATTGATTATATCTTGAAAATTATATTAATATTGTTAAATTTAATGTAAGTGTCGATTTGTTCCATAAATTTCAATAAAAAATTATTGAAGGATACCGATCGATTGAATTTTCAATTTTGTGAAATTTTAATTTCAATGGATTCGGCGGTAACTATGTGGATGTTGATTTTTATTATAAAATAAAATTGTAAATCTTTGTTATTACACACGTTATGTAACAACAAATGACACGTGTTTCGACCATTTGATAAGCTTATTCAGATTGACGTTTGATACATATTCAGATCAATAATCTCAAAATATAACATTTCAATTATTTAAAAAAATAATGAAAAATATTTTAAAAATAGTTTGTACCTATTCCATGATTATTTTATCAAGATCAGGACTGGCTTCATCCATCACGACCATGTTCAACTGATATTATTTTTTTTTCCAGAAATGGCGAGTTCTCTTCGATAAGGTAAATTTTTGTTCATAAAATAAACACATATATAATATAAATAAAGAAACATCCAAATAAAATGTTAAATGTACCCGAATATACCAGTGCACAAATGGTTTCAATTAAAAAAATGCAAGAATGAATTAAATACATTTTCACATATGTACGTCATGTACTATTGTTGTTTAATATTTCTTTTTTTTTGTCAATTTCAGTTTGACCCTGAAGGATTTGGAGAAATTCCTTGGCCAGATTTCCTGAAGGCACTGAAAACGTCAGAATTTCAAAGTCAGATTCCCAGCAATAAGAGAGATGTATGAATATTATTTCTAAAAGAATACATTTATTTTCCAATACCCAAATGATATAAAACAGGGGTCACCAGACTTTTTGAGAAACGGGCCGGATTGAAATTTTTAAAAACATGGCGGGCCGGTCGACAAATAAATTCGTATTGGAATCCAGTTAGAATATTAATTTATATGATTATATAATCATTATGCTTACTTTATGCTTATCTCAATTGATAAATTGAAGCACATGTGGTATTGTAAAATCTTAAATTTCTTTGTAAATTAATATTTTCTATATAAATAATTTATACAAAAATTAAAAAAAATTTAGGGGGCTGGATCCGGCCCGCGGGCCGTAGTTTGGTGACCGCTGATATAAAACTATGAATTATGTAAACGATTCTAACTAGAATCCAAATGGAATAATCTTGTATGTGAACGACAATGCGGCATAGGAAATATTTTATTAGAGTTATTAGAATAGCGAGTCGTAACGACTTCATTTTAAACTGGCCTATAACGAAGAGCCTTTTAAATGATACAGAATTTAAAATCGAAGTATTCATTTGACTCAAGATTGGCATTTACAACTGCTCCATTTTACACATCCATAGAAGAAGGAAATTGTATGTTATCTATTTGCTTCAAATTAACTTACAAATTTACTTAGATAAATCGTTTTTATTTAAAGAAATCACAATTTTAATATCAGTACCAACAGTACCAATAATTTAACAAGGCTAATAGGCGTTTTCATTAATAATATAAACATTTCAGCTCTTTCAAAACGAGAAACCGGTTTGGGAAAATTAAAAAAAAAGAGGAATAAGAATTATCAATAATAAATCGTTTATCTTTCCAGATAGAATACTTAGCTAAAAAAATTATGTACTTGTTTGTAAATTCCCTTCCACGCATTCGATCTTTAAGTATGACTCGAAATTACCTTACGCCAATAACTGTCCTACTTCTATCCTTAATCTAGCAGAAAAAAATGATCGAGTAACAAGAATTCTCCTAAAACAACTTCTGTTGATATAAGGTCAATTAGGAGTCTATATTGATGACCACATAAAGAAATGGAAGTTTCCAACACCCTAGCGAGCTTGATTTGATAAATTATATGACATTGAAACTATTTATTTTTCAGGTTTTATTAGAAAAATCAAGACATGCAAAAACTCCAGCCATAACGTTTCAAGATTTCGTCAATACGGTAAGTTTTTTTTATATCCTTTTGATCCTCGGTTATATAATATATATTTAGGATGAACAAGGTTATACAATATCGAAAAATGAGCCCTATAGATACAGTCATAATATTTAATGACATAATTGAAAAATTATGTTTAAATTATGCATACAAAATATATATATGTATATGATAAAATGTGTTAATCACTGTCAAATCGATTTTTGAGCAAAACCACATCGTGTTTTTTTAATTAATTTATTTATTAATAATTTATAAATGCACATTAAAAAAATTATAAGTTTAGTGATTTTGCTATGTGAAAAAGAAAAAATAAATGGTTCACAGAGAGAAAATATTTAATTGGAAATTGGCAAATAAGTCATCCGAATGAGTTCCGACAAGATAGTACATAACAAATAGTACTTGTCTGAACTCAGTCACGTCCATTTGAAATATGTCATTGGCAAGCTGGTTCTACTTCTTGGAAGAACAAACAACTCATGTTCACGATTCCTCAAAAAATTATCAAGAGCATTCAATTTAACATTCTCAAGAATGGTGGAATTTTCATTTTGGCTTCGGATAAGCCGAAAGAAATATATGTCCAGGTATATTTCTCTTCGAGCATTCAAACTATTGATCATGAGCATGCCTAGAGAAATCGGTTGGTTGAAACACATTTTTGAGCACCTTACGTCAAAAAGGGGCTTTAGTTGATAATGATTGTTTCTTCACTGAAGCATTTCCTCGATTATTATTTGGTGTTCTTTGTCGAAAAAATTTTGATCGTATCCGCCATATCGTTACCTTAATTTTGGAAAGGTTCTAATTGTCATTTTTGCCTAAAATTACCTTTTGGTCGGAAAAGTTTGTATTTACTATATTCTATCATACTTGAATATGAATTTCAGAATTATCTATGGATGAATAATTGAGTTAACAGAATCACTGCACATGCACATCTTTTTTACTAAATTTATTTAACAAAGTTCTAAGATTGTCATCATTCGATCCTTACAATTATTATTTCTCAGCAAGAGCTGTGAAAAAAAATGCTTTAAATAAGTAATTTGAAACATTTTTATGTGCTCATTTTTACAAGTGAATTTTAATCAATCGAAACTTCAAACTATCATATCTCAAAACAGTGTCAAGAGTAGTTAAAACCTTTTAAAAGTAAGGTGTCGATATGTCAATTTTATATGTTTCCATTTCACAGCATCTAAATTTGATAATAATGCATTGTCAAAATATTTAAAATTTTCACACCGGTGATTTTTTAAATGAAGCTGTGGTAGGGGGTTCACTGTTACAGCTGACCCCAAACAAAGCACGTCACTGCAGCAAAAGTTGTATACATCTCTGTTGGTTTTCTGTCGACTGTGTTAACATACTCTCCGAGGACTCGAACCACGAGCAGTCAGGTCTGAGACTGAACAAGATTTTTGCGTGGGTGTAGAAAAAGATCACCGACCCTCCCTTTCCGAACTTCAGCGTGAGAAAATACATCACCAAATGGTCAGGAATGATCTCGATGACACACTTGGGAGAGCTCGGCTGGCTGAATTAAAATTTTACTGGCCCGGCTTAAAAACGTAATTTGCAGTACTTCATAAATAAATTCGCATTAGAAAATCATATTCAAAAAATAATAATTTCTGATAAATTTTAAACGTTCAACGTTTTTAAAATTATCGGGTCCACAGTAGAGACTTCAATTACTCGACATCTCTACTACGCGAGTATCGAGTAGTAAAATTGTAAAACACTTGAGTACTCGAGTAGTTTCAGATGTACCAAAATATATATTATTAATTCAAATTTGTGTATTAAAATAGATGAAAAATAAAAAAATGAGCTTATTTTATTTAATCAATACATTTATTTCAATTTATGAAACATATATTTCAAAAATAGTACAGAGTTAAACGTCTCAAATTTTAATTTGATTCGAAGTTTTGTTTTTTAATCCCGCAGTAGATAAAACTCTCTCTGTTGCTGTGGGCGTCGGCTTAAAAGTTGGCAATGAATTATATAGTGCTTTCTAGTTTTCTGTCCGCGTTTTATAAAATAACTAATTTTGGAAATAAATCTTCATTTATAAATTTCGAGTATTACTCGAGTACTTTAAAAAATGACTAGTATACTCGATACTCTAATTGCAGTCTCTAGTCCGCGGTCGAGTGTCAGCGAACAGTTTGATTTTTAATCGAATAATTGATTTCTGTTGACGAACGAGAGCGATTAGCTAACCACTAGTCCTGACCAAGATCTATACTTTATATCCTTACTCTTTTCGAAAAAGATAAATTTATCAATCGAGTAACAAATAGTTCTCGCAGAAAGTTTCTGTTCATATAAACCCCATCATTTCGATATACCGACAGAAAAAAAGCTGCTAGTACCGTCCGTCACGGTAGTCAATGACGTTGATCACGGTAGCACGGACAGGGCATGAGATATATCGCGATAAAGTATTCGAGCAGTTTATTGTCGTTGTGATCTTTTTCGCTTTCAATTTTAATTGATCCTAGACATTTTGTTATAAATATACCACTTCCCGGTGGTCCATAAGCGCAAACTTTGAGAAGCGTTAACCCTAATACACCCTTCAACGGAATCACCCCACAAACTATTCAATATCGAATAGCGTTCATTAAAAAAACGTTATCTCCCGCGAGTCGGCGGGTATAAAATAAAATGTAAATAAATGGTCGTTTGCCCAAACAACTTATCATAAACTATCATGAGGTTTTTTTCTTCTACTAATTAAGCCATAACGTCATCTAAATTAATTGGTGTTCAAAAAAGGTTGATAAAAAGTTTAAAAAATAGTTGACCCATTTTGGGATCAGAAGTACGGACATTTTTGACCAGTGACGTGGCGATGGCACTTATGTCGGGGAAGGTTAAAACCAGGGCTGTGGAGTCGTGAAAAAGTTTGAACTTTTTATTTATGTATAATTATGTTACAGTGAAATTGTATTCTCAGTGAAAATGTATCACGTTATAGATTTGTATGGCAACATGATTTCACTGGTCACGATCATTGAAATTATTGGCCCAAGTCAATGATTTGCCAGCCTAAAATTTTGGTTTGCTTCGATGAAACAAAATCAGCAAGTATTCCCTTTCATAAAAAGGGTACCAAATAAAAACACAGGGCTGAAGATAGGGCGGTCAAATTTAATTTCAATGACAGTTTGAAGAATAATATATTTTCACTGAGAATACAGTTTCACTGTAACATATATGTACATAAATACCATGATATCGCAAATTATTATAGTTTATTGCTTTTACAATATAAAAAAAGATGAAAACATTGCAGTCATAGAATACGAGAACAAGAATAGTGGTTAGCTAATTGCTTCACCTAGCCACCGCTTTTTTAATCTATCAGCAAGTAGTCCCTTTCATAAAAAGAGAACCAAAGAAAAACACAGACAAACATTGGGCTGAAGATAGGGAGGTCAAATTTAATTTCAATGACAGCTTGGAGAAGAATATATTTTCACTGAGAATACAGTTTCACTGTAACATAATTATACAACATTATTATACACAAAATTAAACTTTTTTTAGTAGAAGAGTTGGTGTCGGAGTAATGTTTTTGGTCAATGCTGGAGTCAGAGTCGTGTCTTTTTAACGACTTCACAGCCTTTGAATACAAAATCAATCCATTTATTTTCAAAGCTCATGATACTGGATTTAGAAATCTTTGTAAGGTGTAAAGAATCGCTATGTAACTTTGGCTTTTTTCTATCATTCAAAAATGTTAACTTGTTGAACGAAATCAACACTGTTGTGACCAGTTGACATTGTGGTGTATTTAGTTTTTATATTTGGATGAACAAGTTGCTGGTCACATCACCCGATATGTGAACGCAGACATTATTCACGGCTGCCTTCCACAACGATAAAAAGTAAGTTCACTCATCACTTTTCTTGACCTGATACCGATATGCAAGGGACTGATCATATTTAATCAATTAAATTATATGCTGGTTACGTGGTGCAGTGGTCAACATCGTTGGCTTCCGTGACGGACCTCACGGGCTCGAGTCCTTGTACGAGCAGATTTCTTCAGTCGATTTATTGAAATTAGTTGTGTTGTTAAACACCCCTTCCCACGCTTCCAGTCACAAAAAAGTTTCGGTAGCGTTAGCTATTTACCAGTCATGTCTTAGTCCTGGTATCGTTTTAATCCATACTATCTTTAAAAAAGAGTATCTAGCTCGAAGACAAAACGTAAACGGTGAGATAAACTCCTCGAGAGGTCTATATCCTCCACGATTGGAGCAGATATGGTTAAACATGTTCATGAAAATCTACGTACAAAAATTGTAAAAGTCGAATCATATACATTTGAAGCCGTTTCTGTTCTTATATCTGTGACGTCCGTGTAAAAGACTGTGTAAATTTTTGAAGACTTTTTCAGTAATTCAATGGAAATGAAAAAATATTCAAATATCTCACGATTAAAATAATGACACCCTCCGATTTCGCACGTCTCTGATTTTGGTCCAGTATTTTTATTTATTCTGTCGTACTTGTTTATGGTCTTGGGTAAGGCATAAACATCTTGGGTATATTGTGAGTATCAATATAATAATACTCTGGTTATTAAAGAATACTTGTATAATATATTAATTGATTTATTCATATTGAAAACCATAGCAACTGAAAATATTGAGCCAGGGGCTCACAAATAGATTTAGACATTATTTCGGTGAAAAAAAGTCCGACTCCGACTCCGACTAAAAAAGGTTAATATCGTCACTTTTTTCCCCTAATTTTCCTATTTATGTGTATTCAATTAAATAACAACCCTATCAATGCGGCCAAAAGCCAAATTTTACATAAAAGCTCCGACTCCACGACTCCGACTCCGACTCCACAGCCCTGATTTAGACCATGAGCAAATGTAAATGTTATTATAACAATAAGTTAATATAATCTATTTTTTTAAAAAAGATTTCCTTTTAATGTAACCATGCACAAATGAAATTAAAAATTCTAGCTTAGAAATGTATTTTTCTAATTTGTATTCAAGTAAAAAAGACACATTATAAAGTACTCTATCCAAGCTAGCTCAACCAAGCTCTAAATTTCCAATATGCGTCCATACAGATTGCTCAACGTGTAAGTCGCTCTCAAAATTCTATTATTTAAATATTATAATAGTTTGTCAAAAAAAATTACAAAATCATCAATAAATTCTAAAGTACAACTGCCCTCGCGGGAACTGCGATAAGAATTTCTGTTTTCTGCCACAACCTCTCGTACCTGATATATTTTATCATCTTTGCTGTGGCAAAAAACATTAAGTTAAATATTTGAATAGTTAATCAAATCGTTTTATTCGTCTGCAATATCCACGGGCTCGAATCCCCGAACGGACATTTCCATTCTCTCCAATCTTAAAAACGAAGCTATTAATATTTGGGTGAACAAGTTGGTTGTCCCACCACCCATCCGTTATGTGTGTGCAGCCGTTTTTCACAGCCGCCTTCCATAACGCTATACGATCAAGAAAAGAAACGAATTTACTCCTCACTTACTTGGCCCGAGACATAGCTGCACGGGACTGATCTTTTAACCATGCACTAAGGTGCTTAAAGAGAAAGCTATTAGCTAATTACTATTTCTTCATTGTTTTTTAAAAACTATTTTATTTAGAAAGTTACAAAATATTTAAACACAAAAAAAAAACATGGCGCCAATATTCTGTGAGATATAAACACGAGCCTCGTACCAGGAGTGCAGGAATAACAGAAGGTGTTTCACGGACCGCATTCTTCACACGGCAATAACACGACTCACCTTATATGGCCCGCCACCCGGCTCTTTGTTATCATTATCCGGCTAATTTTATTTGAATATCGAATAAAGGACCCGAATCATTGTCTACGTGCATGCGCGACCAAACTGACAACCTTACTTATCTTATGATCGCCTGATACTTTTTTTTATGAAACACATACCATCAATATTATTTTGTTTTGGTTGCTTCGTATTGGATATTAATTATTTTTTATTTATTATTGCTACTTATTTTTTACTCACCTTCTTTATTATTTATTTTCTTTTTAGAATATTCAAAATAAATTAAATATATTTATCGTCAGAAGAAATTCTTGAAATTATTCCAATTACACTAAAATTTGAATCGTTTGAATTTTTAATTCGTTAGTTCAAGTAAATTCGTGCACTTGAAAAGCCTGAACATACCGAAAGACGAAACCCGGATCGTTAGTGACAAAACTTGACAAACAATTCCAATTTGAATTTGAAAGTCACATGAACAATATATTTGTGTCTTGGCGTATCTTTCATTCTGTCCGTAGCGCACAGCACAACGCATCTATTTGACGAACCTGTGTGTGTTGTGGGTACTGCCCCTGTTATATATTATATTAAAATTTAATAAATAAATGCTCTAAGTCACGGGTCGTCAACCTAGTCCGTACCGCCCACTAGTGGGAGGTAAAGGCTTCCGTGGTGGGCGTTGGAAGATTTTTACTTTTATCCCGAAATCTTTCACACTTATGACAAAATAAAGAAGATGTATTAAAATCACTGAAAGGGCAAAGTGTGTTTTTTTTACAAAAATTGAACCAGACATAAAATATTTAGTCCTACAGCATCAGGCTCAAGGTTCTCATAAATGATTGGATTTGATTTTTTTTTTCAATAGATGAACACGCAATCTTTTTTTGTTGCAATAAAAAGTGAGAAAACTTTTTTTTTCAAATCTCCTAAATTCCTCTTCGAATTTTTTTCCTGTATACTGGTTTGAAATAAAGCGATGTTGGTGTGCGGTAAAGAAATTTTCTCATGAAAAATAAACAAAAGTGAGCGGTAGGCATAAAAAGGTTGACGACCCCTGCTTTAATAGTAATATTATTTTCTGTTTTATTTCGGTTTAATGTAAAGGCTAGTCTCTATTTTTAGGATAAGCGACAGATTTAAAGAAATGAGTGGACTAACAAGTACAGGTAGAGGGTTATACTTTCAGGTTTTTCAAAGGGTACATAATACTCTACCCACTGAGTATTTACAGTCTGTTTCGAATGTATATGTAGAGCAATTAAGTTACTAGCAGTTCTCGCAGAAAAGCTTCTGTTAAAATAAGCTCCGTTTGGAGTCCACATACTTCTCATTGGGAGCATACATGGTTAAAAAATAATAAAAATGTTTATTGAAAACGAATCGTAGGAAGATACTAACTTGTCATTCTATTTGGGTATTTAAACATGATTCACCATCGATACAAATAATACTGCAAACAAAAACGTTTTTTACACGGCGGCTTATCTTAGTCGATTTATTTATAATGCTAAATTATCAGACAGTTTCGGGAATCCATTTAAGATAATGGTAATTTTATTATCTCAGAGTGTCAACCTTTGATATTAAATGTTTTTTATTTACCTTGCGGTCCATGGCTATTTTATTTTATTTTCTTGATAATTTATTACGTATATTAATTTGGCGATTTTTAGGCTCTATTTGACGCCGGTACGCTGTAAATATTTTTCCAAATTCCACCGATCCGTGAATGTAAAAAGGTTGAATAACACTGATATATAGGCAACCATTTTTCTCCGTATTTTTTATCAGATTCCAATTCTTCTAATAATATTAACAAAAATATATGATAATTAATACTATAAGTGTGTTTTATTTAAAGAGAAATATTATGGTGCATTTCCACTAGGGGATGGCTAATAGAGCGGTTGCCCTGGGCGCTGAGGTTCTAGGAGGCGCTAAAATGATGCCAGGATTTTCAGGACGCAGCATATTTTTTTTGCAAAATTAACTTAAAACAATTGATTTCGCAAATTTAACATAACTTTTAAACCTCTAAACCAATTTCAATGAAAAAAAAAAAATTTAGGATCTTAGTTTTTAAAAAAATTATAAATAATTAATTTTGTGTTTTTTGACAGGAGTTGCCAGCTTTATTACATCTGAAAAGCGATAAAGGTAGAAAGTTAAAGAAATCTAACTTTTAGGGTATGATAAAATTCTCAAAATATTTTCACCATCTCAAGATTGTGTATAATTTTTATGCATAAGGGTTGCCAACCTTATCTTCTTCAACCTACTTTTAGATAGAGATAAAATTCTCAATAAAATTATATATTTTTTAAGATGAGTGACATGCCGAAAACATAGATTTGAAGTGAAAAATGTACTCCTTGCCCTCGCAACGGTCCTGATTTCCACAAAAAAAACTTACAGTTTACATTATTAAGAAGATAAAAATTAAAATAAATTTCCATTGTTCTTTTAAAAACAATAAATAAAACATGCAAATATGCGTAAACGCGCGCCTTGCGTCACATTAAAGATAAATAAATACAAAATGTGCCCCCTAAGTAATTATCTAAAACTGTCAGAATTAATCCATTATTAAGTCGAGCAGTTTTTTATCGGTAGATGGGTCTGTCCCTCCGATATATATCCAAATAAAAACAAACAATGGGTAAATTCCATGCTCTGTGATGGCGTATGGATGACGTACCTACGATCCTTATAATTGAATTCAAGCTTCGACAATTTGACAACAGATAGCAGGCGATAAGCAAACCGACCGAGTTTTCTTATCAATCCTCCCTTAATTGACACAGCTTTTTCCTACCTTAATTTACACACTGAAACATTCTGGAGCTAACTACATGGGTTATTAGTCTCCTAATTATGCTCAATTTCTTGGGTGGGTTCAGAGCTGCAGCGGTTTCAGATATATTTTTTCACCCAAGATTATAAAATACAAAAAATATTAGTCGATTTCAAGTTTGCCGCTTCGTCACGACTTTGTCTCAATTTCCCACGTCTTTTCGAAGAAAAACCCCTTACGCCTACTGACTGTGGGATTTACAATACTTGCTGTATTTTTTTCAGTAAAAATTCTTATTTATTTATATTGTTTTAAAGATAGATAATTAGATAAATATATAAATTTTAATCGTTTGAGTTTTTTCGCTAACAACACAATGATCTTGAACTGAACGTTCAAGTTCATTCGTGCGAAACCCGAATCGTTAGCAACAAAGCTCAAGAGATTCAAAATTCATATTGAAATTGAAATTCCATCAAGCATCAGTAAAAATCTTTAAATTAAATTAATATATTATTATTAAGTGTTCATCCTTGTTCGACAGGCGATATTTTATGAGCATTTCGAGATAGAAAAAAAAAATATATTTATCCAAAATAAACATATTTTCATGAGCAAATCAAGAAAACGTTTAAGCATGTATTAAGCTCTCCCGCGCATTGATACATCCAATAATTATCATACACCACGGTACTAATATCTGAAAGTGACGGATCTTTATGATTTTGGGCAGTACTGTTTTCGATGGAAATGCTCATGTGGCCGAAGGTGGGGCGCGGGGAGGAGAGTTCGCAGTTACAAGTGTTTACTTCCCGACTTAAACCGATCCTGAATACATAGAAATTTTTATATTTATTAGAATCAGGACCGGTTTAACTTATCTCGAGAATTTTCAATTCATGAGATTATCCATTATCAGTTAAAAATTCACGTGATGAGAGAAACCAGTCCTATTAATAAATAACAGTGGACTACATATTGAACCGTGGAATATTGATATAAAATTGAATATAAATTGAACTGTGGAATATATATTGACCTCAAAAGTGAAAAATGTTATAAATTAAAAACAATATATTTGCGGTGGCAAACTGTGTGCGAGTGAACTCGTTCGACGTATCGCATAATATAAAGGTCTGGTCATTTGTTTAAGGGTGACACGGTCAATCCGAGATAAGAGCTTTATCCCAAAAAACAGATAAAAACAATTCCCCGTCAACTGTTAAAATTCCACTCGTAAAATATATCGATGCGGCCGTTGATAGCGCCCATGGGCCTAATCGACATATTTCACACAGCCTCTCAAAGTCGACTATTTTAACTTAAAATAGATAATTATTAAGCAAACTAAGTTACATACAAATACACAAGATACTTAATATCACTCAAACTCAAGTGGCCGAGCATGACACATTTTCTTTTTGTTTCCTTTCCGTTTTCTATTAACTAGGCAAGAGTTCGTAATTTCACTTTTCAGGTGTTCTCTGTCAAAACTTGGTGGAATGGAATTATAATAAAAGTAATAACAAATTTTCTGTACTTATATCGCATTGAATTTACTGAAATCAGCACCGGTTTCGCTGATCACGAGCATTATCATCACCTGGTACTGAAAAGTTGATAATGCTCGCGATGAGCAAAATCGGTCCAGATCTCAATAAATTTACTGTAGATTAAGTACTAAAAATGTGGTATTGTTTTTATTGTATAGTATTTAATATTATTGATTGAGTAGGCATTTACTTGGTAGAACTCATTTTGTTTTTAAATCCAGAATAGTTCTGACGAAGGCTTAAGCCGAAATAGCTAAAAAATATCCAGTGAACTAAAATACATTGTTATTTTTCATTCCGTAGTATTTAATATTACTTGGTATTTTCCAGTCGAAATTTTGTTTTTAAATCCACCTGGAGCAAATCAGAAAACATCCAGTGGCTGTAGCGATTTTCTATCTTTCAAAAATGGCCAACCTGTGTTGATTTTTGTGATTGTAACTGCCGCATTTCCTGGTGAAATAAATGCGTTTATTATTTTCTGTAACACCATAGCGCATGGTCAAAAGATCAAAATATGCCGTGCAGCTCTGTATCGGGCCAAGCAAGTGAGGAGTACATACTGTTCATATCTTGATCGGATAGCGGTATGGAAAGCGGCCGTAAAGTTTGGTCGCATCAGGATGTGATGCGACAACTAACAAGTATACCCAAATATAGACTTAGACCAAATATAACTGGAAGACTTCGCTAGGATGATCCCAAATGAATTATTTTAACAACAAGAAGTGGTAATGAAGATCTTTCATGATGTAAAGCCGTTAATGGGTAATTTGAGATGAAGATCAATAGGGATCAATTCTTGAAAGAAAGAAAAAATATAATAGTGTAACCGTTATTTTTTTTAAAGCAATTAGAATAAAATTAAAAAAAAGTACCTTTCCGTGAGTTTAAGATTAAAGATTAAGTAAAAGATTCAAACAATTTAAATTTTCTACTGAAATTCCATCAAGCATCTTCAGTAGAAATCCTCAAATATAGGAAAGGAATAGATTAATGAACTGCACATAGAAGAGGGAACGAAGAGAATATATTTGTTGGATTTAATAAATTTGAATTGGGCAAGAATTTATGTGTGTTCTTAAATCTATTATTTATCCAGTTTTTCAGATTTGTTCGATTCACCTCCTTTAGATGAATACACTATGTGTCTCTATAGAATGTTGGTACAGTGAAACTCCCGATTCTACGCTTTTCAAGAGACCGCATAAAACAAACGATTAATGCGGGAAACGATGAATGCGGAAAAGATTTTGTATGTGAACTAAATGCCGGGACTATATAAAATGAACGCACCACGCGGGAAAACGTATAATGCGAGAAAGTAAGATCGGGGTTCCACTGAAATGTCGAAATAGTTCCTTAATCGAATCAAAATAATCGGTCCATGTGGTCTAGTGGGAAGAGCTTTGCCCTAGCGTGGTCAGGTGGGCCCGGCTTCAAGCCCCGGCAAGGTCAGATTTTTTTTCAATAGAAAATTAGATCTTGGACATGGTTGTATATAATTTTCCGTTTAGTTGTTCTCGACTCTGTCACTTTTTTTCATCGATTTTATCTCGTATGTCTTTCACAATAAAAATGGTTGGCGCATTGCCATCAGATGTAATGCCAAATATTTAAAAAAATATACTTTGTATATGCTTTTGATGAATTGAACGAGTCTAACATGATGCAAGCGATTTAAGTTAAATGAAGTCTTATTTAACTTTTCGATTACTTGGATTGGAAAAAAATGAATCACAGAACCCACAGAACTCTGATTTCGAGGAAGAACCCTAAATAATTGAGCGTACTATGACCCATTTATCCCCGATTTTTGATGGTTCTATCTGCAAATTTCAAGGTACGGTGACGTAGGCTGAATCTTCGTGTACCTTGGACCACCCCATCGATTTCGTGTATATCAAAATGGTTATATTCAATTTGAATTTGTATATAACATATTGTATAAAAACCGTTAGTTAACATTATAAAGAAAACGATTCTACTACAACTAAAGAAAATACATATGAAAGTATACCATTATCGTTACGGAAAAAAGTATAAATACATATTTTTTCAATAAAGAATATCGACTGGGAGATTGATCAATTCAATATCACTTTTTTCGAATACGATTGGCTAGCCGCTGGACCTACCCAGTCCTGTCCTTTCTATCCCCACTCTCTCCGAAAAAGAGAGGCTTAGAAACAGAGTAACAAGCAGTTGTCGTCGATTTTTTTTGTTTATATACACTGCAAAGGTCTATATGCTTCTCATTGTGCGCGGACATGGTTAGCAAAATGAAAATCGCTGCATGTACATAATTTCGACTGAAGATACTTGATGGAATTTCAATATCAAATTTGAATCGTTTGAATCTTGTACTTTTCCATAAGTTTTGTCACTAACGACACGGGTTTCGCCTTTCGGCATCTTCAGGCATTTCAAGTGCACGAATATACTTAAACTGACGCGTAGTAAAGTTGTGCCATTTATATACAACATAAAAGTAGATCACTAAGTTTAATTGTTTTTAACGTAATCTACATATAAATACATATGAATAAGTGAAAATTTTGAGATCATTAATTAGTTATTGTAAATATTATTAGTATTTTAAATAATATTAAATATAATATTAATAGTATTTTGTCCAGTCCGTGGCGCAGTGTCAACGTTGTTGGATTACGTGCCGGACCGCCCGGGTTCAATTCCCGGTACGAGTGGATTTTTCCAGTCGATAAATCTGTTCAAAGGCATGGGTGTTTGTGATGTTGAAAATCCCTTCCCACCTTTCCGATCCCAAAGAACGACGCATAGTGACAGCGATTAGCTCTGTCCTAGTCCTCGTATCCTTTCCATCCCACCTCTCTTCAGAGAAGTTGAGCAACTGAGTAACAAGCAGTTCTCGTAGAAAAACATACGTTGAGATAAACTCCGTGAGTAGTCCATATGCACCAAGTTGGGAACGGATATGGTTTAAAAAAAAAAAAAATTGTAAAATATCGTCGTACCCATAGTCAGTCAATGTATTGTTTAATTTTATATATTATAATTTTAATCAGTAAAATTGGTTCCATAAGAACTGTGTATTATAAATCTAAAATTGATCATAAACTGCCTATGTAAATATTACGCATTTCCAATGAGCTCATTTGAATTTAAGCTTAATTGTGTCCTCAAAAAGTGAACGCGTTTTTTTTTGTGACAAATAAAATGCACTCGATATTATCGATGGATTTGGCGGTTACTTTGTGAAAGTTCATTTTAATGTAAAATTACTTCGATTATTCCTCTTATTCATGTCTCGTGTTTCACATTTCTCAGGGGCTTCTTCGTACTTACTATATAAAAGCTCATTTTTTGACGCACTGAATATTTTAATACTTTCGATGGATTCGGCGGTAACTTTTTGGATGTTAATAAATAAATAAATTTTAATTTAACTTGACGGATGAAAATAGGCGTTTTTATATAGTTTGTTTTAGTACGATAAGTAGCACAATATCTGGAATAATTAAGGTTATTTCAAATTTTATATTAAAATGAAATCGATTTTCAAAATTTCAAATCTAGAACATCGAACATTTTTGAATTAGAGGAATAGAAGTCCAATCGTGAGATATTCTTAAATTAAAACGCAAATTTAAATTGTATTCTAAATTTGTTTTAAAAATAAGCTATGCTGTGATTGGTTTTCATTTTCTGCGTCCCGTTCTGTCTTAATGTGATTATAGACACCTTTCTCATCTGCCGAAAATGCCACCACACGATCAGATTGACTGTACTAAGATACGGTAACGATTTTTTAATTCTTTTTGTCGCTACATCTTCCAAATTCTCTGACATAAACGATTTACTTCTTCGTTTTATCAGCATTGCCTTCACACGTTTATATTTTTCAAAGGGTATTACAAAAGTTAGGGTTGTCACAAACGTAAGTACTAAGAATATATGTATAGTCCATAAATAAAAAAAAACCAGAACGTGAATAAGTATGATTTTTGTTTCATCAAGTTATTAAAACTATAATTATTTGACTACATCCGCTCGTAATGTGGCCTATTATTTACCCCTAATTGAATTTATCTCAACATATTTGTTTTCTACTAGAAATGATTTTTACTCCCTCATAGATTGGGTCTATAATGATAAGGCTGTGAACTACTAGTTATTTACCTTATTATAATCCCCGATATTTTAAAAAAGACTTAAGTAATATTAGTAATTAATACATGAAGATTGAAGATTTATGTCAAATTTTAATTATAAATTTAAAATAATATAACTATAATTTTTAACCGTTGAGTTTAACTGAGTCTTACGCAATGGATTTGAATGTCAAGATATTTTTTTTAAATAGTTTTTCCGTTGAATTAAAATAATAGAATTTCTATAATTTTTAACCTTTGGGTCCTTTACTGACAAGTTTTATGACGAATGGATTTGGCAAAATCAATTTATTTAACATATTTAAAACACAAATTTGAATTAATAATATATATTTTGGTATCTTACTCGAGTATTTTAAAATTTTACTACTCAATACTCGAGTAGTTGAGATGTCGAGTAATTGGAGTTGACACTCGACCAAAATATATGTGCTGGAAATTAATATTGGATTTCTATTGACGGTAACATATACAATTTGAATCGTTTGAATTTTAAGCCTTACCATGAGCTTTGTCGTTTACGACCAGGTTTGACCTTTCGGCATCTTCAAGCACTTCGATTCGAATTTGAAAATTAAATTCTATCTTCAGTCTTAATCCTCAATAACAAAATATTATACAGAATATTTATATTTACTAACCGAAGTAGATATTATGCATAATGTCAATGACTTTTTTGACCTAATCGAAATTTTTAATTAGTTAAATTTAAATAATTATTTTGCCAACCCTGCACAGTTTTCTAATCTTCCCCTACGCGTGTGACCAGACATTGGCTCGTTGCTTCTTTTTTATTATATTCCAGTAGTGGATCCCGATTTTTTACGGATATTGTGAAGATGATAAATATAGAATAAATTATATTTTCAAATAATCAATTTCAGTTTTCGATTTTCAAATAAATGAGCCAAAAATAGTTTTCTTCAGATCATAATTTATTATAAGTGTGTAAGTCACAATTTTAGCTTTATTTCATAATCATCTTTACGAATTTACCAGTTAACTGCCACGTATTAATAACTTATATTGCATCGTTGTTAAAAACAATATTTTTCCCAATGTGAAGTGGGATTCAGTTGCTCAGTGTCTCTTTTTTAACGAGAGTAGGGATATAAAGCATATGAATATGACATGCGTAGTAATTTAATCGCACTCGGTATCTTTAAGAACTTTTAAGTGAATTTCCTGAAGTTGCCGAAAGCCGAAACCCAGATCGTTTGTGACAAAACCCACGGAAAAGTACAAAATTCAGACGATTCCAATTTTAAAACTTTTGATGGATTTCAGGGTAACTTTGTAGAAGTTCATTTGAATATAAAATTAAAACAACAAAATTATTCCACGCATTTTGCTACTATTCATGATACGTGTTTCGTCTTCTTACTATCGTAAAGGTTGCTTAAGTAATAAAGTAAGAGTGATTCTAATATTATATCATGATATATTATAAAAACGGAAAGCATGGAGGGAGGATATAAACAAACAAACATTAATTATACTACTAATGGCGTTAATTAAGTATTTCGAATGAGGGTGCTTGATGGAATTTCAATATCAAATTTGAATTTTTTGAATTTTGTACTTTTCCATGAGTTTTGTCGCTAACGATCCGGGTTTCGCCTTTCGGCATCTTCAGGCATTCTTCATTCTTCAGGCACTGACTTGTCAGTTCGAGTACATCCGTGCACATGGAATGCCTGAAGATGCCGAAAGGCGAAACCCGGGTCGTTAGCGACAAAACTCATGGAAAAGTACAAAATTCAAAAAATTCAAATTTAATGACGTTAACATTACAAAACAGTCGCAAGGGCCTGTTCGGCTGATGAATGCACTACCTGTTGATGTGGACATCTTCAGCAGTGAACTTGATGCTTTGTTTTTTACTTTTTTCTTTTTATTTAAGTAATATGTTTCTGTTCTGTTTCATGGAAATTATTTAAAAATTTTTGTGTAGTATTTTATGTCTTATTTTTATTTAATATGTCAAATGCGCATGCGGTATGGCGCATTGGCGTCTGCTGTAATGTTATGTATCATATTTAATTTTTTTTCCATTTACAAATAAAACTTATGAGTTTCATCAATTTGGAAGTGGATTTGATTCCAATGTTATAAGATAGTGTCTGCTTCACATATTAAGAGAAATTTACGTAGTTAAAATTCTAATTCATCCCTGCATCCGAGATCACAGGTAAAATACAGACGTACCACAAAATATAAAGGTCCTAAGGTGACAGGTCCACACATATTAATTAATTACCTAACGCTTCTATTATAGTTGTTTTTTAACACAGGGCCCGATAATAATTCAAATGTTGACTCGTTTTCAGATTATATACATACATTTTTATTGTCCTCTTTTTGGAGTCACGGAATTTGATTTTTTGAGAGGTGTCGGCTCTCCAAAAGGACGACCGCTGTGTCGACGGTCATAATGTTATTTTCGGGTGATAAATGACTTAATAATTTTTGTTTTTTTTTTTATCTTTACCAACAAATTTCTCACAATAATAGCCAAGAATGCCCCCACATGTTGAATCCGTAATCGCTATTAAATTAGAAGTAGAAATACTGCTACTTGAAAAGCTCCAGAAGCTATCACGAAGGAAGAATAAATTATTTAAGTTATAACTATGATATCCCGGTCCGTGTTGCAGTGGTAAACGTCGTTGGCTTCCGTGATGGACCGCCCGGGTTCAAGTCCCTATACGAGCAGATTTATTCAGTCGATCAGCTAACCACTAGTCCTGTCCTCGTCCTCGTATAATTTCAGTCCCTACTCTTTTCGGAAAAAGAGAGGTTGAGTAACTGAGCAATACGCAGTTCGCGTATAACAAAAAAAACATGGTGAGAAAAACTCCATATAGAGTCATATCCAGTACTATCCCGGTCCGAGGTGCAGTGGTAAACGTCGTTGGCTTCCGTGACGAACCACCGGGTTCAAGTCTCTATACGAGCAGATTTTTTCAGTCGATTTATCGATACTGTTCGAAGGCAATGGGTGTTTGTGATTTTTAAAATATGATATTCTGATCCCTAAAAAGCGGCGCGTAGCGAGATCGATAACCTAACTACTAGTTCCTGTCCTAGTCTTCGTATCCTTTCATACCCCACTCTCTTAAAAAGAGAGAGGTGAGCAACTGAGTAACAAGAAGTTTTTGTAGAACATGTTGAGACAAACTCCGTGAAGAGTTCATATGCTCCAAACTAGGAGCGGACATGGTTAAAAGAGTAAATGATGGATCGCCTGATCGCCGCCGAATATTGGAACTAAAATTGTCCTCATAGAGAAGATATCTTTAAAAGAAATTTAAGCTGTATTGTTTAAATAAAAAATATAGGTACATTTTTTTTCAATACAATCTTGCATATAAAAATTTGTGAATAAATAAACAGTTTTGTTTGAGATTGCATATCTCTCACGCGATGGTGGCCTCCTCGCTGATAGTCAAGCTATAATGGTAAATTTGTAGATTCTGTAGCATACTTTCCGTGGATCACATTGTAGGATTTCATTGTTAATCTTAAATTGAATTTGATTACTTTCTTATTACGTTTATATCGATACATAATTTCAGCCTGAAAGTGTTTCTCACATTGTTTTACAATTCTGGTAATAGTAGTGTTATCAAATTAAATTTTATATTGTTAACTAGCATTTTAAAAAATATAATTGAATTTGTATCATATTTTAAGATTCTGCAGCGACAAGCGTAATATAGCTTTTTCGTTTAAAAACGGACAAAATACGGATTATTTGATTTTTCAGTCAAAAAATATTTTTGATATAACCAAGTCTGTTAAGTTTTACTGAATACACAAGAAATGTAGTAAAATTATGTTAAAAAAGACTGTTTTTATGGAACATAATTCTCCATCTCAATTAATCTTGCTTAAGGAAATCGGTGCTAAGTATAGTTAATAATAATAGAGGAAAGTGTGTGTACCTTTCATTTTCCGAATAGATACGATTGAATTTGTTTTTGAACATGTTTGTCAAAAATTATTATAAAAAGTTCAAAGTTAACAAAAATAAACATTGCAAAAAAGTTTAAAATATTCCCGAGACGTCTGCCTATTCATTAAACAATGGCGCCTTAAGTGACTTGTTAAATATTTTTATCGTCACCTGTAAACTGGAGGGTAATTAATCACTCGCCTGTCGTTTTCAACAGGTAGGTCCTTAATAAGAAGGCTGTGTTAGACTCATCCCAGGACCCATATTTGTTTCAAAAGAACCTCTATATAACACCGCCGAATCTTAAATCTTATGTTTGAAGGATTGTAATTTGAAAACATTGTCGACGATTCGGCGAAAAACTGTAAACTGGAGTTAGAAGTTTTAAAAAAAATGATTAATGTAAAATTATAAACGGCTTTATTTATTCTACGTATTGTCATATCAAATATTTGGATTAAACAAAGCTTTTTTTATATTAAAATGAAATTTCACTAAAATACTGCCGATTCTATCGAAACTAAAAAATATTTTGTTTAAATATTGAATTAAATTCATCAGCAATATTGAAATATATGTACCTTCTGAAAGTTAAAAAAAATGGCATTTAAAAAATATTATACTATCAGTTTTCTCAAGCAGTAGATATGTACTTAAATTATAATTAAATGACTGTAATCAATTCTTTTGCTCCAAAATTGTATTCAGTGACTTCACATCAATTTAATTTAGAGTGCTCACTGTCAATACTTGGTGGAATGGCATCATATTAAAAAAAAAATAAGACATTCTTTAGCACAAAAATTTGTCAAAAGGGAGCATTTTCTCTAGCTGATTTCGGTCTGGCATTTTGCCAACGAGGGCTAAATATTTACCCAATTTTTGACAGTATTTAATACCACCTCACAATCGACAAATACCCGATTATGCCCAAAAACAAAAGCACAGTGTGATTAAATCATCGCAGGGTATTTTCAGATTTAGATCTCAGAGTGAGATTGGCAGGCTGTCGCCGCTCCGCATGTGACAGCCGACAACAGACTTGACAATATTATTTTCCAGGCAATTAATTGCGGACCACATTTTTTTTGTCCTCCTAGTGTAGGGTTGCCACAAACAAACGTGAAAAAAGTGAGCTCCAAAAAAAATAAATTAATATCCAATTTGAATTGTTTGAATTTTGTACTTTTCCATGAGTTTTGAGGCTAACGACCCGGGTTTCACCTTTCGGCATCTTCAGGCATTTCAAGTGCACGGATGTACTTGAACTGACTTAAATAAATTCTTAAATTCTTATTCTTAGTTTGGAAAAACTGCATCGACAACACGTTTAATTTAATCACTTTTAATGTAATTGATTGAGTAGGCATTTACTTGGTAGAACTCCATTATTGTTATTTTTCTTCCCGTATTACTTTTAATGCTTTTTGCAAAAGTTGCATTTAAATAATATATATTTTTTTGTACTACCTTCACATATATTTTGTAAAGATCAGGACTGCTTTCGCCGATCGTGAGAATTTTCAACTGACTCAGTTCATCATTTGAAAGTGCTCGTGATGAACGAAACCGGCCCTGACCTTAAAAATGTATATATTTTTAAATATGATGGTAGTACATCTAAATTGTGTTTTCTTAATTATAAAAACGGAAAATTAATTTTTCTTTTTGATTTCCTGGACAAGAAACTATGTATTGTTAAAAACCTATATTAGTGAACAATTTATACGTCGTGTAAAATGACTAATCGTATGCAATTTTACTGATTTTGAAGAAACAAATATGTGTTATATTTGTCGAATACCTAAGTATGTATTACAATGTTGAATGTAAACAGCGTATTAATAAATATTTTCATTTCTTTCCAATCGTTAAGTATAGTATTTTTATTTCAATTGTAAAAGGGACACGTCCCCCTTTTGAATACAATGAGAGCATAACCCTGCTTGATTGTTTTCTACTCTAGAGTTTTTTCATATGGACACTTTCAGTTTCACGGAAATTAAAATAATTTATTGCCAGTCAGATAAATATGTAGGTATTGTCTATTCACTACTGATTAAAGATACCCTAAAAGTTTTTACGACTAACATAGACTTCTTATTCGTTTTTACTCGTACTTCAATGAGCGGACCAGACAGAAACCTGCGAAACCCAGATAACTTTACTGTTTTTCTTGTAATATTTGTACCAAAGTTTTGTATACTTTACATGTTGCTGTATTGAATTGTTGTATTTTTTTTTATCCAAAGGTAATGAGAGCATGTGGTCATTTTTGGTACCAATTATGACTACCGTTCTCTTACGTCATCTAAAGATGTCACAATGATTTAAGCAGATTCTGTGATTTACTTATAATCAGTGGTGTGGTGGTAAATAAATAGTACCAGGCCGGCCATTGATTTCTTCCCCTTTTTTATATCCTACCGAAGTTAAAAAAACCACAAGTTTTTACGATTAAGCCAATAAAAAAACGGGCAAATCATTTTTTAAACTGTACTTCGTGTACAGTTACCAAAACTTTTATTGGGGTGTTCATAAGCAGTTTTCAACAATTTTCCGGCACTAAAATCTGCATATGATTTTATATGATCGATAGTTTTCGTTCTTTATGATTTTAATTGTCAAGTTATCATATTTCCATTTGAAGATACAGAAGTTTAACTCTATTAATTTGATGATTGATTGAGTAGGCATTTACTTGGTAGAACAACATTATAATACGGAAAGAAAAATAACAATGTATTTTAGTTCTACATAAATTATTTTATATATTTGTTGATAGCTATTTCGGCTCACGCCTACAAATATATAAAATAATTTATGTAGAACTAAAATACATTGTTATTTTTCTTTCCGTATTCTATTAATTTGATTTATTACAACGTTTTATTGTAAATACAGAAAGATTCTTTACTTCATAACACGATTTATTTTTCTTTTCTTTCCACATATTTGCATTCTCACTAATTGGTCAAAAGGCATAACTGGCATAATTGGCATGGTTAAAATGAAAAATATTTTAAATTGTCATGAAATTATTTTACGCTTTTCGGTCAAAACTTTAAAATTCTGAATAATGGCGATGTTATTTATTGAATGCGTAATATTACACGCAAGGCTGGTTACAGTGTTATTGAAATAAGCCGTCATAGGGATTGGAGTCCAATTGCATTGGACAGTAAGTTGTTGAAAGTATCGTAAAATAAAAAATATCATTGTATGCATTCAATTACGTAGGGATGTTGAAGTTTGATGTTATAAATAAAATAAATCACTGCTAACAATTTTGGGGATTTTAACCCTCAACTAAAAGCTAAGGTAAAGGTGCTATGTTTTTTTTTGACTACTAATTATTTGGTCAGTTTCTAATTCGATAAATGGTCAGTTATAAATTCTTAAAACGGTCAGTAATAAATAATTAAAACGGTCAGTTAAAAATAATAAATGGTCAGTTAAAATAATAAATGGTCAGTATAATAAAAAGAACATGTCCTAAATTTGCGTATTACGACTATATTTGGTAAAAAATTATCATTTGTTTAAAATAACTAACCATTAAAATATATTAATGACCGTTTTATTTAATAACTGACCACATTCACACTGATACAATGACAACTGACCGTTTATAATATTAACTGCCCATTTTGATTTTTAACTGACCATTTATTTATTTAACTGACCAAAACTCGAATTAGTTACTGACCCATTAAATACATGCCTTTTTTTTCAATATTAAAATCTTTGGTCGTCGGAACGCAGAAATTAAAAATAACAAAAAACACATAAGAATGATTATCAATTAAGTAAAAAGTTATTTAATTGATAGCCTAGTTCACATAATCTCATTAAATGTTATTTTAATTGTGTTTAGTTAGCATATTAATATCAAAAATTTACTCTTATCTTGTATTTATTTTTGAAAACTTTTCAACTTTGTGTTTTTTGAAACCAAAACGATCACGTTTCACATACATATGCATATTCTAATGATTTCACGATCACGAAGATTTTGACAATCAATCGACCGAATGATATACAAATATAAAACTCGTAAAATAAATTTGTCACAATTAATACTATGCATATTATGTAAATATAAAATTTGGATGTTAGAATGGATGAAAAAATGTATTGTGTATCTTTTCTACACAAGTATAAAGTAAAGTAAATGTATGTTTCAAAATAATTCTGACGAGCGCGTAAGCCGAAATAACTGTCAACTTCATATACACGTATCCCTCGATTTACGCGGGAAACATTTTACGCGGTTTCATTTTTACGGTGTAAGGAAAAAATCACATTAAAAAAAAAAATCAAACATATTTTGTGACACGTGTTACACAATTGCGTACGTATATTGCATCACATTACTTCCACACCCACTCCTACTACCAGTCATCTGTAACCCCCTCCATTGTGTCAAATTACGTGCACTGCGTCAGGTGTTTTTGCGGAGTGCGGGTGTGTCGCTCGTTTGCTTTATTATAATATAATTTTACGAAATATTTAAAAGTATGAATATATGTACATATATTTGAAAACTATTCAATCAATTTACTACGAATTTTGTTTTTTTATGTCGCAAATTTGACGCGGTTTTATGGAACCTATTACTTTATATGAGCTTCAAGTCTCGATTTACGCGGTTTATCTAGGAAAGTGAATCTACCGCGTAAATCGAGGGATGAGTGTATATAACTATACAATTTTTGTGGTAATAAAATCCATTGATTTTTTCCACCGTGTTATAATGGAGCTATACTACAATGACAATTGATTCAGGACAAGTTGAAATTTAGTTTCCTTAAACCAACTTGTAATTTTGAACATCTCTCCCAGTAATACATTTTTAGTTATTCTAAATTATTTCATTTGTGCTCGAAAGCTTATGGATAGTGCCACCAAATATTTTTGAAAACACAAAAGCTTCTGTTGGGATTATTTGACAAAGCTTACCCGGCCGTTAACAACAATGTCCTTCCCACAATATTATGGAATTTGGATATTGTATAAACACTATCGACTGTAAATACAGGGTATTTAAAATGCGCCATTGTTTTGTAATACTTAATAGATGATTTGTAATCTGGCCGTATGGGGGACCGACGGTGGTCCCTCATTTCCCTTTCGTCTCTTGGGGTTGTGTTTTGATTGTTTTGATAAAAGATGATGACATGGTGGTGAATGGTGATGGTGTGTAGATCTCTTGATGATGGTCACACTGATTCGTGATGCAATAATCTCAAGGGATTTTTTTTATACATGCATGCGAGATACGCATGCATGCCCTCGAGAGGAGGTCAACCTTCAGTGACTTCATTTTATAACTGCATTTTCGTTATTAAATGTTCATAATTTTGAAAGTACATAATGGCGATGAGTGTTTTCACAATGGTTTTATAACCTTACTGAATTTTCGTGCACATGCTTTGATTTCCCTTTTGTATTCCTTTTGATAAAAAAACAAAAGAACAAGCGCGGTGAAAAATAGAAATGTATTATAGTTATACATATATATATAAGTTAATGTATATTAAATCATAGCTCTGAAACTATAATTAGCAGTTAATTATATATTATATAATTTTTGAAATAAATTACGTTTAAATTTTTTCTCCATGTTATAATGCAGTTCTACCAAGTAAATGCCAATTCAATCAATAAAAGACTTAACTTAACTTTAAAAAGTCGTAATATAGGTGGGTATTTTTTTTACTGATTAATTATAAAAGTATGTTGCGTCTTTTTTATGCTTTTGTAGCACACCTGTATAAGTATCACAAGCAGTAGAATAAAATAGATATCAATTAATATCAAAGTATATATCTAATGTTAAGAACACCCAGTAGTTTATCTTTGGGTTTAATTGAATTATTTTTTCAAATAGAGCGACATAGGTACAAACACAGCCTTTGTATTTGTATACACCTACGTAATTTTGACCCTAATCTAATGGACCTGGTTTCAAATTGACCCTATCTATTATTCATTGTGATATGTAACTTAACAGGACAGGGATAGATTTTTTCAAATAAACAGGGGTGCCCTTATATTTTCACCTACTTTGAGATTTACCCATTATATTATTACATATATGTATTATATTGGTTCCGTAGTGGATGGGTAAAGTCTCTTGACTTTCGTGTTATTCGGTTGCGCGGATTCGAATTCCTAAATGGAAACTTTACAATCGATTTGCAAATTTCTACAATTATTTTCGATAGTATGAAAAACCTCCCTCAAGCCAAATGTATTCTTTAACTTGATGCAGAACGTATGTATGTATATGAGGAGCTAATTTTCCATTTGTTGAAAAACTGAAAATGTGAGATATTTTCATTACTTTTTCTTCGTAAATTTTGTGTTTACTATCAATATTTTTAACATACATATGTTTTAAATTAAGGAATTACGGATAATGTGTTACAATTAAAACCTTTCCATGTGAATAAAAAAAGTCTCAAAAGTTTAATCTAAAACTGGCAGTTGAAAAAAAGTATTTTGGAATTGTCCACATTTGAAAATTAGCTCCTCATATAGACTTCGAGCTGTATTTATCTCAATATTTGTTTTTCTACGAAACGTCAACTGAAAACTGTCTTTTTCGAAAAAAAGTAAGGGTAGAAAGTAGAGACTCCAATTACTCGACATCTCAACTACTCGAGTATCAAGTAGTAAAATTTCAAAATACTCGAGTACTCGAGTATACTCGAGTAGTTACAGATGTACCAAAATGTATATTTTTAATTCAAATTTTGTGTATATTTATAAATGACAAATAGTTAAAGAAACTAATTGAATATTAATAATACATTTATTTCCATGTATGCAACATATATTTCAACAATAATAGAGAATTAAACGACTCAAATTTTGAATTGGTTTGATGTTTTTTTTTTATAATTCTCGCAGTAGAAAAAACTTTTGACGATTATTACTAAAACGAGTATTATTCGAGTAATTTTCAAAATACTCGGGTATCGAGTACTTGGAAAATGGACGAGTATACTCGAGTATCGAGTAATCGATACTCGAATTGGAGTCTCTAGTAGAAAGGTTATGACTAGGGCAGAAGTAGTGTTTATCTAATCGCTCTCTCTACGTTCCGTTTTCAGTATCGGGTGGAATTTTTAGACTCCACAGACTTAGAACTTCTTCATGTCTTTTAACAAATATATACAATAATTTGATTAAAAGATTAAACTGCACAGATAAGGATTCGATCCCGTCAGTTTCACAACCTAGACAAAGAAGGTTGGTGAAAATCTTTTTTAATGTTAAAAAAATGTGGAGTTATATACTGCCCTTTCTGGGAAGAAGGCAGTAAGTATTTTCAATCAATATTTCTGAAATTGAGTTTTGAATGCCATTTGCTAAATATTTTTGAAAACTATTTGTCAATGCAACTACTGAATACTTGTTTACAAGTCCATGGCGCAGTGGCAACGGTTTTGACTTGCGTGCCAGGCCACCTGTTTTCGATTTCCGGTACGAGCGGATTTTTTCAGTCGATAAATCTGTTAAAAAGGCATGGGTGTTTGTGATATTGAAAATCCCTTCCCACTTTTCCCCATCCTAAAGAGCGACGCATAGTGACAGCGAGTATAGCTAATCACTAGTCCTGTCCTAGTCCTCGTATCCTTTCCATCCCTACTCTCTTCGAAAAAGAGAGGTTGAGCAACTGAGTAACAAGCAGTTGTTGTAGAAAAAAAAGTGTTGAGATAAACTCCGCGAGGAGTCCATATGCTCCAAGTTGGGAGCGGACATGGTGAAAAAAAAATATAATACTTAAGCTCCAAGCTCCAAATCACACAAAATGTAATTTTTCTCAAAAGTTTGTCTACGACACTTACTGCCTTACTGGGAAAGGAAGTATACTGCCTATGATATATATAAGCAAAAAGACAGCTAATAGATAAAATTCATAAATTCATAAAAAATATCAGTATCTTATTATAGATAAATTTCTGAACCACTTGCATGAAAAAATTATTTCAATATAAAAATTGACAATTTAATAATAAATCAAAAAATAACTTAATTTATGACGTAAATGACTGTGACTCTGTGTCACATTACATTATCTATTTCTCTTTCTGTTTCTGCGAGGCAACTAACGCTTAGCTGACCCACAGAAACTCAGTCTTATGAGTGAAATTGGCTGTTATGTAGCGAACCAATTGAACACAATATAAGGGGCAGTGTGTTGCCATTATTGTCCCGAATTTTCTATTGTTATCATTTGGTATTGTGAACTGTCGATTGCCCATCTGGCTCCTGTTTCATTTCATCGGCTTAGCAATGCCATAAGTCTCTATAGCTACTTAGTAACGAGGACTATGCCACGTTCACACAACGCTAGAAAAAATCTTTTCGTTAGAAAATAATTTCTAAAGTAACTTGCCTTAATAACCACAATGGATTCGGCGGTAACATTGTGGATCTAATTTTAGTATAAAATTACTTTTAAAATTTCCACGCATTGCGTGATTAATAAGTGGCACGTGTTTCGGCTCTTTCAAAAGTATCATCAGATCTACTGAGTACACTTTTGTCAAGTTGTGTCACTGAATAAATATATTTTGTATGTTTTTTGATTATTCCAAGTATTGTGACACACATGTCAATGTTGCTTTTTCACTTTTAAAGTTTTTTATGTCAATACTTTGTGGAATGGCATTAGAATAAAAATAATAAGACATTTTTAGTACTAATCCATTTCAAGGTTGCTTTCGAAAAGCAAAGCATTTACTAAAGATTGCCCAATTTCATTATTTAGATCAACCGGTTTCGTGTCATTTTCAACTGATCTTACTTCAGAAAAGCAAAGCAAATAACTAAAGAATCGTCGCGATAGTTAGCCCGATGATGCTTCATAAATGTATTAAACCCGAGTCAGTTTTTGTTTATTTTGATTGTTATGTATGGCCATCTTATCATTTTTTGCACGGCAGTCTTAGGAATGTATTCCCCGTGCAAAAAAAAGTTCGGGGTGTTGTACAATTAACAATTTATAATATATTTTTTTATTGGTTAGATAAAATAATTAATATTATCAATTACTGGCGGTAGTGTGAACGATTCTTAGCATTCTCTTAAAGCGGTCAATTCAAAGAGAATCGGGATAAATGGACAGGAATTGAAGAAATATTTAGGTCAATGGATTCGAAATACAATAATTTATTATTCTTTGATAAAATTACCTACTCGATTTCATCTGTTGAAAAATAAACAGAGTGGGGGATTTCCACAAATATACACAATGGATATTTTCAATGCAAATTCAAACCGGAATTAGGGAGAGAAATTATTAATGGTTGCCGAAAAATCAAAACAAAATGATATATATGACAACTAAATGTAAGAAGCTGCATACGTGACAGAATTATGTATATATACTAACTGACCCGGCGAACTTCGTACCGCCTCAGAATCAATAGATGTGTTAACGTATTAGCTGAATTAAATTTAGTTTTTTATTAAGTCAAAATCAATACTCAAAATGAATATGGAAAATAAATGTGCAAAAATCAAAATGAAGTATTTTAATTACATTGAAATGAATGTAATTCACGTGGCAGCAAGGCATTTGCTTTATTGAAGAGAATCAAAATGATTCGCGTAGCATTCTTGCACTGCTTTCTGTTAAACTATTTGCTGGATATATATATAAACTTTTGATGTGATATATTTTCTGTAAGTCGGTTATGAAAAGACGCCTAGTTTAGACTGCTTTGCAAAGCTTAAATTTAATTCGCTGTATGAAATGTCAAACTTCACGCGCGCCCCTCTGTGATTTAACAAAAAAAATAATAAATAATGACAGATGTCAGAAATATTAAAATAAAGTCTTGATAGAGAACTCCTTCTCACTAAGCGGTATGAAATATACTTTAAGCAACCTTTCATATCTAACAAATATACATACAAAATTTCATAATAATCGGTCTGTTGTTTGAAGGAGTTTGGCGACAAAGACTTGTGTCGAGATTTTTATATATATAGAGATTTAAATAAATAGAAAATCTGTGTTTGTATTACATTTATTTTAGTATGATCAGGATCGGTTTTCTTTATTGAGAGCATTGTCAACTGTATGCTGGCGATGAGTGAAACAAGTCCTGATTAAATATTTGGCATTCGTTACATTCGTATAAAAATAGTTACCATGTTTTTTATTCAAATATAATGTTCTTTCACCAACCCAATAAATGTAATTAATTAACTGAATCGAAGAACTATACATTTGATAAAAAAAAAAAATATAAAAATTGAAATGTATATGACATCCGTTTAAAATTTTCGCAGTCATCTTCATATGTAGAATTAGTACAAAATGTGTTTATCAAAATATTTAACATTTAAAATAACGTCTTATGACAAAGGCCTCTAAAGCTCGCGATAATAACTGATGATGGTTGATAATGCTTGCGATGACCGAAACGGGTCCTGATCAAAATAAATTCAATGTGGAATAAGTGTTAAACATGTTATATTATTTTTATTATAATCCCATTTCACCAAGTATTGACAGAGAACACTTTTGATATTAATTTAAATATGTATGCATTTCCGAGTGTCAAACTTCTTAGCAAAAGTCTTAACGGTCCACCGGGACAATATTTGTAATAGGAAAATTAGGAACACAATTTTTAACAGCTTCAGTACCGAGCAAAATGGTTGCATTGATCACATATACCGACGATTGATGAAAGAACTTTTTTTTTCTAGAGACTATACTAAACTAGTGTATAGATGTCACTATCTATGAAAAGAAAAATATCATAAGAATTCTTACAGGACGATTTTTGATATATTTGCGACTTTATTCGCGACGTGCGCGGCAGTCACCAGTGGTCTTGCGGTACTGAAGTGGTTAAGATACAGAAACATCAAGTAAATCGGTGTTCTAGGCTTAAAACAAAATGAACTATCAACGCTTGAAAACGATGAATGCGCGAATGTAAAATTCTTCTTCGAAAAACGAGAGAGTAGAGCGACTGTGAAATTTCCCAGCTGTGAATCTTAATTTCAATTATAAGATTACTACAATTTTATCATTCTATACATCGCTACAGAAAAACTCGATTGTAATCTTTGAAATTTCTCCAGCAATACGATTCCTCGAACTTGCATCCTTTGTCGTAAAATATCTTCACACAGTGTCCTTACTCCTTATATTCATATTGCGGCTTATTCCCACAACTACAGGATTATCCTTGCATTATACGCTTAAATAATATTGCGTATTAACGTATAAGGCTTACTTGTAACATTTGCAAAGGACATTCTGGTTTTTAAATTTGACAAAAGAAATTATTTCGTTTGCAATAATCCACTGACAATTGAAAATGTATATATTATATTATATAATATTATGTTTATTGTTATCATGCTGCAGCGCAAAATCTTTTTCGTTAATAATAAAAGTTTGTCAGTAGTTACTTGGTAGAAAGTTACATAAGTATATGTCGTCTGGTTTGGGTGTAAACGTCGTTGGTTTCAGTTGATAAGCTCGCGGGTTGGCTCCCAGTGCGAGCAGTTTCATTTTTCATTCGAATTATTGATTTCCACTTAAAGATATGGATGACTGTGTTAATTTAGGATTTCAAATGAAGGTGCTTGGACGAATTTGAGTCGTTCGAATTTTGAACACTTTCATGAGTCAGTTCAGGTCCATTCGTGCACCTGAAATGCCTGAAGAAACCGAAAGGCGTCGTTAGCGATAAAACTCATGGAATGTACAAAATTCTTTCGATTCAAATTTATTTGCGTTTTTTTAAATTATTTTTCATGCCCATCCGATCCAAGTCCTCGGGTGCAGTTAAGCAATAACCTAATCACTAGCCATTTCCTTATCTTGTACTTAGTCTCAACGAAAAAGATTGAGCAACTGACTAACACGCAGTTCTCGTAGAAAAAAGTTAATATGCTCTACAGTGGGGGCAGACATAGCCATTTTTATAAATCTATCGCGGCGTCAAATTAAGGTTAAATGTATTTGACTCGTCGCGATTCATTTGCTGTCCCACTTTCGCACACAAATTCCGATCTATCGATATCAGTCAAAGCGAATGGATCGCGGAGGATCTAATTGAGCTAAGACTGAATTGTTTTCCCACTGTGAGAAAAAGAAATCTAAGAAATGGTCAAGTTATGTAGTTACACTGCGATATGCACTAATAAATTGTGTCTTTAGTAGAATATGCACTAAAGACACGAGGTAATCAATTCTCTTTTCAGATGAAGTCGTACTCGATAAAACGGAAAAGATAAAAATCTCGACGTCGCAATGAAGTATCAATGCTAGGATAAAAATATTTGACCAAACTAACACGTTATGGATAATAATTTATATTTTTATTATTGTAGACTGGACAGTGGTTTTTAAAGTGGGCGATAGTGCCCTCCCAGGACGCTTAACACATTCTGCCACCGACGACTGGGAAATATTTAAAGATGGTTTTATTTTTAAAATGAATTGTCACTGTTGGATGGATATCGCTAATGTAATGAGTCGTCAATACGTTTAAGGTTTCGTTTGGTTACGTAGGTTTCATACGTAGATTTTTCTGGAACATTAAATGAAGTGTTTTCCTAGACTTTCATTCTTCAGTTTCCACAATTTTTCTTTTGAAGAGTGAGTATAAAAAAACAAACAATTGTGATCTATTGAGGATCAATTATATGATTTCATAGCCAAGTAAGATGTTCATCACTTCAAGAGGTTATCTTACCTCGTAACCTAACACGCGTAGAGCTTTACTACGTGACTCCAGGAATTTAATCTGGCTACCTATTCCAAAACAAATGATTTTTTTAGAATTTATTAATTCGGGTCTGTAGCTGAATTGTAAAAATCGTCCGCTTCGGTTAAATAATGAATGATTTGTAGAATTGTGTGAAAGGACACGGATATCTTTGATTTCAGCATTCCCTGCTACGTATACAAACGGACGTAGCGAGAGCTATTAGCTTTCTTCTAATCCTGACTTATCCGCAACCTCTCTCTCAAGATGTTGTAAAAAGTAAACACATTCAAATACTCTTCTTATAGACAAACCATGTCTTGAAAAACAACCTCAGCATTTTTTTTAATTTTAGGATTTTGACTGAAGCTGCTTGAAAAAATTTCAATATCAAATTTGAATCGTTGGAATTTATTGGCATTTCCATTATTTTGTCTAGAAATAAGTTTTTACGAGACTAAATTTTAAATCCAATTAAACTAAGTGATCTACTTTTATTTAAATATATAAGCTATAAAAACTATCTACTATATTTGTTGAAAATTCCTTCACACCTTTCCGATCCCAAAGAGCGACGCATAGGAACAGCGATTAGCTAATCAATAGTCCTGTCCTCGTCCTCGTATCCTTTCCATCCCTACTCTCTTCGAAAAAAGAGAGGTTGAGCAACTGAGAAAAACATGTGTTGAGATAAACTCCGTGAGGAGTCTATATGCCCCAAGTTGGGAGCGGACGTGGTTAAAAAAAAACTATTTACTACGCGTTAGTTCAAGCTCATTCGTGCACTTGAAATGCCTGAAGATACCGAAATGCGAAACCCGGGTTGTAAGCGACAAAACTCATGAAAAAGTAAAAAATGAAAACCTTACCATTATTGTGCTCTAATAAATTTATCAATTTAAAGTTTAACACTTTACAGCCGGATAAATATCTTTTAAAGGAGCGAAGAATTTATATGGCATTTCTTAAAATGTGTCGGCGCTCGCATTCCGCCCCTACACGCGCGGCGCACAGCGGCGGCCGGTGGGCCGTTTGTCATCCGACCCAGCGGGGGCCCACACAATACAAGGGCCCTAATATAAATATCTTAAACTGGGCCTCGCATTAATGTAAATAAATTACCTGATCAAGTGAAATAGATATAAATGTTTACGTCAACGGAGTTGAGTGGATTCTTGACCACCATTTTGAAGGTAGGTTAAAGGAAGATAATAACCGTAATACGGTCGCCTTTTTTAAATATTTATTTGAAAAATATTGCAATGTGCCAAACGATTAGAACAATATCTCATAATATAGAATATAAAATAAATTTGATTATTTCACTTGTTTCGCCTCTTTCTTTAATCAAAGTGATTTTAATTTTATATTAAAATGAACTTCCACAAAGGTTCCATTGAAAGAACTGATAATATTATTTAAAAAATATTCGTCTTCCACAGCTAATGCCAGCAAGCCAAATATTTTTAATTGTGAAAGTCATACGAGTTAGCTTGATGATAAATAATAGCATGTATTTAATGGGTCAGTAACTAATTCAAGTTTTGGTCAGTTAAATAAATAAATGGTCAGTTAAAAATCAAAATGGTTAGTTAATATTCTAAACGGTCAGTTGTCAGTGTATCAGTGTGGTTGTGGTCAGCTATTATAACGATCAGTAATATATTTTAATGGTTAGTTATTTATTAAAAACGGTTAGTATTTAATTTAAATGGTCAGTTATTTAAAAAAAGTTTTAGTTTGACAGCTTGTGAATTTTATCAAATATGGTCGTATGAGACAAATTTATGACATGTTTTATGAAAAATTAGCGCATGAAATGAAATTTACTATTTTTTAACTGACCATTTATTATTTTAAACTGACCGTTTTAAGTATTTATAACTGACCATTTATCGAATTAGAAACTGACCAAATAATTAGTAGTCATAAATAATGAATCAGTCAAGAACAATTCAACGAAAATTTACATACACCCATATCTAAGATTTCTTACTCCATTATTTAAAAATGTAGATATTAATATTTATTTATTATAATTATTTATTTATAAACTTTTATCATGTACATTGCAAAAATCATAAATCATAAGTTTATTGCATTTGCAAGGTGAAAAAAGATTAAAACATTGGAAGAAAAAATTGCATTGGAAATTGGCAAAGAAGTCATATCGTAAATCGAACCGTCGTAAGTCGAGGAGTACCTGTATATGTCCAAAGATTATTTTTTTATAAACACAATCGAATAAAAAATACCTGTCCGGTAATCCCCGCTCCATTTTTGTGGACGATGTCATTTAGGCCCACTCAGATTTATAAATAATTTCCCACCCTAATGACAAAGGAGCGCTTGCCTTTGGAAGCCACACATGTCGTTATATTTTGTCTTTTATTTTATTTATAACGTAAACAAGACAAACTTAAATCTGAATTATGACCCAATAAAAATAGAAAACAGACCAGAGCGCGGGCACTGATATAAAATTCTCTTAACGTGTATTGTGATATATTTTTTATTCGTCTATTGAAATATGTACGACAAATTTATTCGAAAACGTAATACAATATATGACGTCACCATTCACAGCCAAAATGCCACTCATATAATTGTAAATAAACATAAGGTAAGCTGTCGGGTCCGTGGTGCAGTTGTCAACGTCGTTGGCGTTCGTGACGGACTTCACGGGTTCCCAGTCCACTCAGACTTCTTTAACAGATCACTCGAGTTTGCGGCAGCCGTTGATACTAAATAAAGTTTCTCCCCTCTGACATAAGAATCCATCAATCGCGCTTAGCCCACGCGTTCAGTCTATATCAAATTAGAGAAAAAATCGGAGTCGTATGTTTGATCATGGTTGAGTCAGAGTCGGAGTCGTGTTTTTGGGATATGCCGGAGTCGGAGTCGTAATTTTTTTTAAGACCCCACAGCCCTGATTTTATCATAAAATGGTACCTGGTGTGTATTTTAACCTAACAGTTCCCGTTAAGAAAACTTCTGTTGAAATGCTCCATGAACATTCTGTAAGCTGAATATTAGAATCTGAAAGCAGCTATGATATGACGGTTATGATTATTTATTTAAACAAGTAAATATGCTTCTGGTTTCATGGGAATAAACAATATTTACTTATTCAAACAATCCTTGTGAAAACACACACACTCACACCAAGCGAAGCGTACGCTGTTGTGTTAAACTGGCTTTGAAGTAACACTCTCTCAAGTGAAAAAGCTGCCATAATATGACAGTCAAACTAATTATGAGTCAAAACTAATGAACAATGAATACGTACATCATTTTTTAAATACTTAAAAATACAAAGGCGTTCTTGGCCGTGTTGTATCGGATGATATTTTTATCAACAAAGTCTACTCCTGACGTGGAGCATATGGAATGTTCACGGAATCTACAACAGAATATGTTTTGTTTATTAGAACTGCTTGTTACTCAGTCTCTTTTTTCAAAGAGAGTAGGGATTGATATGACACAAGTAATATGACAAGACTAGTGGTTATCTAATCGTATGCGCTACGCGGCGCTTTTTGGGATCGGTAGAGTGGAAAGGGATTTTTAACAACACAAACATTAAATAAAATACAGCTGATGATGCTAGTGATTAACGAAACCTTAAGGGAAGTATTTAAAAATGCGTTTTATTTGTTTAAGGTTATTTATTTCCACAAATAAATGACCGTTAACATCTTAAAAGTGATTATTGAATAATTGATGTACATATTAATATATTTTTTAATCATGTCCAAGCGTATTAATTCCCTATGGAGATTTCCTGCGAACTTCCTTATTATCAGTTGTTCATCCATTCTTTTTTCACTAAGAGTAGGGATAAAAAGATGACAGCATTCTGCCCTTCCAAAGAAGAGTCACAGTAACTGACGAATTTTATGAAATAGTTATGAATGCCATTTGCTAAATATTTTTGAAAGTTACACATGGTGCTCACTTTTATAGCAGCAAAATAACTTAAATACTTTAAAAATCTATTGTGATAAAATGAACATAATAGTATAATACGTATAAGTATAATAATTTCTTTGCAAAAAAGCAGCAACTCTAGTATACTTAGCAAAGAGGTAGTCAATGCAACTATTAACTATTTGTTTACAAATAAATCATTCAAAACTAAAACTTCAAAAACACATCATGCCAATGTTCTCAAAAGTTTGAGAGTCACTTGCTGCTTTCTTTCTTGGGACGGCAGACTACCAATTGCTAACGATTTGTCCTATTTTTAGTATCGGATAGACAGGAGAGAATTGATGATATCGCATACATAAATGCACTTAATAAAATAAGCATTAAATTCTTATATTAAATACCAATAATATATATAAAAGGGTTTTTCAATTTCCCCGTTGTTATTTAGTTATGCTCCCAGCACTGCTTAGAAGTGTCTTCATGTTGATATTTATTCTCCGACATTCTGTGGTGGTTTCCCACGCTTCTTTGCGCGGCATTATTTGAGTTACCAATCTCGCTCTGTTAGCATATCAAAATGCTCTTGTTAAACAATGATGTTGTCTTTGGCCACAAAGTGTTTTGTGCTGCACCATCAGCCGTGAAAATGATATCCATGTAATCCCCGACGCACACTAAGTGTTAAGAAAACATTGGAAATCTGGTGATATTTGAACCAATTTTCGTTTTGAGAAGGTTAATTTTAAAATACATTTATTTAATTAACAATTTAAACTGCAGGTGATTGATGGAACTTCAGTATTAAAATATTTTATAGATATGTCTTATTTTTCATTTCTAGAGTAATATAATTTTGTCCACATAGAGTGACTACGTTTTACTGGAAAATTCCTGGGCTTAACACAGAAATAAATAATTTAGAACTACGAATTTTGGCGCTAGATGGAAATTCAATATCATATTTGAATCGTTTGAATTTTTTACTTTTCCATAATTTTTTTCCCGCTAGCGACTCGGGTTTCACCTTTCGACATCTTCAGGCATTTCAAGTCCTCTTGATCTGGCAGTTACTACTATTTATATTTATAATTTACCTCTTCCCTGCTGAGTCGTTTTCCGAATATTCCAATAACTTGGATTTCAGAAATCAATTCATCAGTCAATTTTAAAGTGTTCACTATCAAAACTTGTTATAAAAAATATAACACATTTTTGGTTCTTATTTCATATTGGATTTATTAAAAACAGGATCAAAACACATTCAAGGTGGTTAACGTAAAAACTTATGCATACCTATTTGGATACATAAATATTTCTTTATTTTTGAAGATCAATTTGCAACACACCGCAATCAGGCTAAAAAACTCTCCGACTCCGACCACCAACTTACTCCAGCTCCAGCTTTATATTCAGAGTATTAAGGTATTAAAAAGAAATACCAAATTTGTTTCACGACCCAGATACATACTTGACAATCACTGATATATGCAATACATAATGCGTAAAAGCATGACGCGTATTTGGACCTTTAGGAGGACGAGGTAATCTGTTATCTCCATTAATTTCTGCCGCCTCTCCTTTGCACGTCGTTACGCTTCGACCTTAAGCTTCGTCCACATCGATGGTGAAAACTCTGAATTAAACAGTTTCAAAAAATGATTATCTTTTATTTTGACCTTTTCATGGACGGCAATTTGTTAAAAAACAATTATTTACAAGTGAAATATATATACTGTGTGATATAATTTATCCAGGCTTTGTCTTGAAGAATAGAGAATGCGAGACCGATATAACCAACACATAAATTCTGATTTTTCGGTTTTATTTTAAATACTTAAACACGTTTTAATAATTGAATGAATATTATTTTGTATGTGATGTATCTTAATCAATCTTTTGCGATCAATTAATATAATTATTAAAATTTGAATCGCTAGAACTGTGTACTTTTGCATTAGTTTTGTCGCTAACGACCCAAGATTCACTTTTCAACATCCTCATGCAACTGAAAGGCAAACAGTCAGTTGAAAGTCAGTTCAAGTTCATCCATGCTCTTGAAATGCCCGAAGATGCCGAAAAGCGAATCCCATATGGTTAGCTACAAAATTCATATAAAAGTTTAAAAAAATCAAAAGGTTTAAATTTGATATTGAAATTTCATCGATCAACTTGAGTAGAAATCCTCAATAAATGTTGTTACATTCCAGAATTTTTTTACTATCGTAAATTAATTCACATATAAAATACAAATACAGTGTTAAAATATGTTTTTAGCTAGTCTTTCATGATTGTGATAATGAGAGAGAAACTTCTTTCTTCTTTTGATTTATTCGTTCAGTATCGCCATCCTTATTCCAATTCGATATTTAAATAAGTCTCTACATAGCATAGATGCTATCTGATATGCCCTGACTTTTTTGTATGAAAGTTTGAAATTAGAAGACTGTTTTGTTTTTATTTTAACCCTACCAAAGACGTCACATTTTTAAATTAATGTAAATGGACATTAATAGAAACAAAGAAAGTAAGGAGTGCGGTTGATCAGGTGGCGCACGTCAGATGTTCAACAATCAGCCTGCAAATGGATACAAAATATTGCGTTAGCTGAGATGAGAGTACAGTACTGCCAACAGAGAGGCGCAAAAATAATGTAATCACGAAATTATGACAACTTAACTGCTAAGATCAATGTTATATTCAAGCATCACTTAAGGTGGTCACTGTCAATACTTGGTGGAATGGCATTATAATGTCGGTCCCTGTGGTCTAGTGGCAAGAGCTTAGCCCTAGCGATCTGGACACCCGGGTTCAATTCCCGGCAAGGTCAGATTTTTTCAATTGAAAAAAAGAGATCTTGGGCTGGGTGTTATTTATCGTTGATCGTTGATATCATCGAGTTAATCTCGTATGACTTTCACAATTAAGAATATTTGGCGCATTGGCGTAAGCTGTAATGCCAAATATTTTTCAACTTTTATCAACTGGCCTTATTCAGTTGATAAAAGTGACTATTAGAAAATAATAAAATGATTATGACATTATCAACTGGCGATAATCAGCTATTTTAATATATTCAATTATTTTTATGGAATAAACTATCAATTCTTGGTAGAAAGGCTTTATATTTATGTAAATAAAACAACTTTTTCAATACTGACTAGATTATGTAATTATAGTCAGGACCGGTTTTACGTATCGCCAGAACAAGTTTAAGTTGAACTATTTTGTATTCATGATTCCTATGAATTTCGAAACATAAAGCATCCAGCTAAGTTTGCTTACGTGTCACAGAAATATATATGTATAAAGATCTAGTCCCTAGTGTGTACATACCGTAACACTAATTGAAGACAGGAAAGTGAGAGCCGGTTGTGCGGACTCCGCATAGAAAGTAAAGATGGGGGAGAGTAGTATTCATGAATATATTTTACAGAGTGTCTTCCTAAAAGCTTCGTAAACAAATACTTCTACTTGGACCTTTCTTACGTTGGTTGAATCGGGCAGGTAAGCTGCACAGGTGGTCGCCCAGGTCCTTTGTCATAATCGACCCAGAGAAGAAACCGCCTCTTATAGTTTATAAAAGAGATGTCTCTACTTCTCTGAACCTGTTCTCCTACCTCTCTCCCCGTCGTGGTGATTTGAGGGATAGAGAGACAAACACGGTGGCAGTTATTGTCAAATGAAATACTATAATACTAGATGATGCCAATTCGGACATGACGATTGCCCAAAATAAATATGCAAGCAGAAAAGACGAAAATCACTTTATATATGTTGCAGTGAAATTGTATTCTCAGTGAAAATGTATCAAGTAATAGATTTGTAGGACAACATGACTTCACTGGTCACGATCATTGAAATTATTGGCCCAAGTCGATGATTTGCCGGCCTAAAATTTTGGTTTGCTTCAATGAAACAAACCAGCAAGTAGTTCTTTTCATAAAAAGAGAACCAAAGAAAAACACAGACAAACATTGGGCTGAAGATAGGGAGGTGAAATTTAATTTCAATGACAGGTTGAAGAATAATGTATTTTCACTGAGAAAACAGTTTCACTGTAACATATACACAATTTCGGCTGAAGGAGCTTGATGGAATTTCAATATCAAATTTGAATCGTTTTAATTTTGTACTTTTCCGTGAGTTTTGAACCAAAAAAATCTACGACAGCTGCTTGTTACTCAGTTTCTTAAACTTTCTTTTTCGGAGACAGTAGGGTTAGAAAGGACAGGGCCGGGAGAGGTCCTGCGGTTAGCCAATGGCATTCGAAAAAGGCTCTTTTTTACTCACATCCATATCTACGAACAGTAGTCAATAATTCAATTGAAAAATGAAGCTGCCCTAACAGGGGATTCAAGCTCGTCCGCTCTGCAACCGAATACAACGACGTTGACATTTGATTGCGGACGTGCATGATATGCACGTCAAGCAAGACCGTGAAAACTGTACACAACATTTTACTATTGCTCACAATGAGCGAAACCGGTACTGATCTCAATAAATTTAATGTGAAATAAGTACTAAAAATGTGTTATTATAATGCAATTCCACCAAGTATTGACAGTGAACATTCCTATGTGGAATAAGCAGGGCTGTGTAGTCAGAGTCGGGGTCGTAGAGTCGCGGTTTTTTGGCCGGAGTCGGAGTCGTCGAGGCGTTTCGGCGTGATCTCAATAAATTTAATGTGAAATAAGTACTAAAAATGTGTTATTATAATGCAATTCCACCAAGTATTGACAGTGAACATTCCTATGTGGAATAAGCAGGGCTGTGTAGTCAGAGTCGGGGTCGTAGAGTCGCGGTTTTTTGGCCGGAGTCGGAGTCGTCGAGGCGTTTCGGAAGGAGTCGGAAATGTATATAATATGTAAGATTTAGCTATTGAAACCGGATTGGTTGGTTGATATTTAATTGAATACACATAAATAGAAAAGATAGGAAAAAAACATGACGAAATTAAACTTTTTTTATACGCAGTCGGAATCGTGTTTTTGGTCAATTTTGGAGTCGGAGTTATAACGAATCCACAGCGCTGGGAATGAGTATTAAAAATGCGTTATTATCGCCAAGTATTGACAGTGAAAACTGACAATGATATGTAGTAAAATGGAGTACCATTTAAATACTCAATTATTGTTACTAGATCAACAATAATAAACAAACTATAAATTAAAAAAATATTTCTTGAACGATTCTTATTTCCTCACAAATGTATCACAGATAATTCGTTCATATTGATTCATACTGGAAATCCCAAATAGAATCATTATGTGATTTGTTCGCGGAATCTTATAGCCCATCCGATGGATGTGAACCCAATAATAATTATCTTTCATCACCATTTCGGATTCATTTCTTGCGGTCCCCGGCTCGTTTGAAAGCGATCAAATCTTGCGGTTTCGTCCAGTCAATGGCATTATCACCAATGAGTTGCGGTCGGACTTCTTTGAGGCTCTGATTACCGGAAAAGGCCACTTCTAGGAATCTACCGGAAATGGAAATAGTATTGTGTAGTTGGGAATTTCGTAAAAGTTTGAATTTCGAACCGATAGCGAGAATTCGATAAATCGATATTAACTTGTGCAGGTTCATGCAACTTTGGTCAAATATTCAATTGAGATTATTATCGTGATTCATAATTTTAGTGTGTTGATTGTTGAGTCAGTGGCTTAAAGGTTCGCTCGTTGGCTTCGGCAACGATGCTCGCGAGCTCGAATTCCAGTACGAATGTTTGTTGAAATTGATATTCTAGACATTTTTGTTTTAAGGCATTTATTTCTGTGAATCATTTGAATTCTGTACCTTTCTATGAGTTTTGTCACTAATGATCCGGGTTTCACCTTTCGGCATCTTCAGGCAGGTAGGAAGACTAGTTTCAATTTTTATTAACGTAATCTAGATTTTGTCGATGGATTCGGCGGTAACTATGTGGAAGTTCATTCTAACATACAATTTAAAATAACTTTGATTATTCCACGTATTACTGTGACACGTGTTTTTGCCTCTTTCAGAGGCATCTTCGGACATACTAAGATGACTTGGAAGATGCTTCTGAAAGAGGCGAAACACGTGTCACAGTTAGTATCACAATACGTGGAATAATCAAAGTTATTTAAAAATTTATATTAGTAATCTAGATTAATTAGCAAATGTTTTGATGTTAATGAGTAAATTATAACTATACCTGAAGATGCCGAAAAGCGAATCCGGGTCGTTAGCGACAAAACTTATGGAAAAGTACAAAATTCATCGATTCATATTTTATATTGAAATTCTCAATATAAATTCTAAATTATTTATTTTCGTGTTAAGCCCAGGAATTTTTCAGTAAAGTAGTGTAACTATGTGTCTTAGTAACGTAGTCTCGTAGTCATGTGGGATAGAATTATTTTATTTTGTAAAATATGACATTTCTATAAAATAATATTATCTACATATTTGCTTATAAAAAGTATCCGCATGATTTTTTCTGATACAGCCAAGAACTGATTCTGGGACATTATTAATACCGAACCGATGATTTATTTAACTACCCATAGCTGCCTAGTTATAATTGGTCATCATTTTACCTACGGTAGCATTACTAGATAGGTATCATTAACGAGTATCTTTTTGTTAGTGGGATAAAAGAACATACATGGCATATTAACCAATCTGAGAAACTAATTATCAGCGAAGTATTAATCTTTTTTACTAAAATAAAATATATATTTCAATATCACCCAATCTCAAGCGTGGAAGCGAAGTTTGAATATCTTTCGGCTTGTTCGAGCACAAAATGAGAACGCTGTGTCCTTGATATTTTTTTAAGGAAACGTGAACGTGAACGAGAAGAGCTTTAACAATGTTCAATGTTATTCAAATAAATAAAACACATTATATCTCACTTCTTCCACATATATTCATATAAAGATCATGATCAGTTTCACTCATCATGAGCATTGTCGACTGTGAACAGGGCTTGCAATGAGTGAAACCGGTGCTGATCTTTATCAGAATATATGTGGAAATAGTACTTGAAAGGGTATTTTATTCAATACCAAGAAGGGAAAGTGAATACAAACTTATAAATAATATGTATAAAATAAGTATGCAAAATAGAATAAGTTATGTTTGTAGAATAGTATGACTTAATATTAAAAATAATGAATCACATCTCATCAGTTGGTAATGCTCGCCATGCGCGAACCCGGTTCTGATCCAATAATTTTAATGTGGAATAAGTACTAAAAATGTGTTCTTTTATCTATTATAATGCCATTCCAGTATTGCCAGTGCATTAACACCTTAAAAGTGTCTTAATATTTGCTGTCAACGAGAATCAATCGCTCAAGTAAAAAAAATCATCGCGAATCGATTTCCCTCTCTTTTAATAACGCTGCTCATATGGCAGATAGAGTGAGAGAAAAACTTATTTGTTTTAGTTCCATCCGAATGAATGAATCGGATATCAAGGATTCATTTCCCAGTAGATATACTTAAGCAAGAAAACTGTGCTTTTTCTTACAAGCTACTCATAATTTCAATATGAACATAACAAATAATGTTATTTCAGACTTACGCTGCCTTAGCACTGAAACATATAAGGACGCTTGTAAAATGGCCGAGGAACAAGCAAACACCGATTATCCAAATTTACCTCGTTTGTAGATATAATTATAATTGTTTTACAGGTAGGCAATTCGTATGAGCAACAATGGCTTTTTGTTTAAGGAGCGATGCCGCTTTTTCTTTGATAACTCCGACCGCCTCAGATGTTTTTTTACGCACTCCTAAGTGGTCTGAGAAATGTAATTTTATTGTGTGATTTTTTCTTTCCTTTTTAAACGTCTTAATCGCATCAAAATGTCCCAGAGCTTAGGTGGCTGAAAAAAATATCATCGCCATTACGAACCGTAATTCCGTTTGGGCAGACAAAGTGAGCTCCCTTTTGGTTAATTTGGATCGAAAAGAACTGGAAAATTGCGCTCTCGTTATGACTGTTAATACGAGTAGATAAAGAGGGGGCAGTTGTTTTAGTTAATTTATTTATTTGAAATAAAATTATAGCAGCATAGAAAATATGCAAGTCGATTTCTTGTATCTTTCAACAGAATATGTATTTTATATTAATACTAGTATTGCTACCCGGCGTCGCTCGGACTAAGCGACCAATAATTATTTAATGTTATATCATTTGACATAATTATATCACAAAATCTAACAACAAAATAAAGTTAAAATAAAATCACAAACTTTATTTAATTTGATAACAGCCCCATTCTCGCCCATTAAAATGTCCAAATTCAAGGAAAAAATCTAATTTGCTGTCAAATAATACCTTCACGAAAATAATAAACATTATTAATAATAAAAGCCGGGAAAAGTGCAGTAGAAGACTAATTTATTACATTTTGACTAAATATCTTCGCCGATAAAAATTCAAACATATTTTCTTTCATATTCGTTTTTATGGCAACTTAATGACCAACAATGCAAAACGGAATTACAGACCCACATACATACATACGCCGTTTCGGTTTTATATATAAGATATTGAATTCGTCATGTTCGTGGTGCAGTAGCCAACGTCGTTGGCTTTCGTAACAGACCTCGCGGGGTCGAGTCCAATAACGATCAGAATTTTTGTCAGTCTATTTATCAAATCTGCTCAAAGGCATGGGTGTTTATGGTGTCTAAAATTTTATTCCTTAGCTTAGATGCTAGCGAAGGCGACTAGTTTACCACTAGTTCTGTCTTTGCTTTATTCTCTCTATCCCTCCTCTTATCTGACGAATTGTGAGAGAATTAATGAATCAATAACAAACAGTTCTCGTGGGAAAATAGGACTAACAGGATTATTTATATCAATTGATTAAGGTATTTAATGCGATCGGTGTGAGAAATGTGAAAGTAATTTATAGTAAACTAGCTGGTACCCGGCAAGCGTTGCAATGCCAATCAAAGAAAGAAAGTGTTTGTGTTTTAATTGTGTTTATTGAAGTGCTTTTGGATACAAATTACTTCAACTTACTTTTTCTGTCTGTTGGGTATGCGAATAAATCAGAAGGGTTTTGTTTTGAAGAAGGTTTTAAATCGTAAGCGTGGTATAGGAAGTCATACGGGACATTATTCATTTTTAGATGTATACATAGATAGATAATTAAGAAACCTTCGTTGGCGTCAAGAACAAATCACCAAAATGTTTATCGCAATCGGATGAACGGTATAGGATTGCATACAGGACAAAAAATATTCATTTTAATATATATATCGGTAGTTAAAAAACTTTTGTGGGCGTCCACACAACAATTCACCAAAGCTTTATCGTAATCGGATGAACTATTTGGGAACGCAAGAACCATCCCGGGCGTAAGAACAAACAAATATTGATATTTATATATAAGATAATAATACATTAATGGAATCAAAATGTATTTTCGTCTATAATTGAAATGTTAACGATTTCTTTTTGACTTTTTTATTTTGCCTAAAAACAATTTGTTAATATTTTTTGGCATAACCCACTTGGATATTGTATCGTTGTAGTAACTGACGATGTCATAAATCGTTGGTGAGACGAAATCGGTAAACGCCGCGTTACTTTGATATGCACCTGCAATATCTTAATAAAATAATAATGATAATGACAGAAGTTCTGAAACCGCAGAAGCGGCAAATCACACTGTAAACAAAGAGATTTACAAGCTAGGTGGTCGGTTGAATTAATGCAGGGTCTCTCAAATGGGGGTCCGAAAATACGAATTAAAGTATAAGATAAAGAAAATCAGAAATAGAAGAGAGATATGCTGTGCATATAAAATAAAATACTTTGCAAAGATTGTTCGACCGGCTCCATTGGCCAAGTGATTAATCGATGTCCTTATGCATTCGTACTTTTCGGTTGCAGTGTCCAATGTTTCAGACAATTTCATTAACTGATTTTAAGTCTTTGTATTATAAGCCCGGCCCGTGTTGCATGGTCGTTGGCATCCGTGTCCAACCACCCGGATTCGAGTCCCTGTATAAGCAGATTCTTCTTGTCGATTTATTTATTCTGTTCGAAGGCAATGGGTGTTTGTGTTTTAAAAATCCCTTTTCTCTCTTTTTCCCCCTAAAATCAGCGCGTTGCTAGAGCGATTGGCTAACCACTAGTCTTGTCCTCGACCTCTCATAAATTCAATCCCTACTCTCTTCGAGTAATACGCAGATCTTGTAGAACAAAAAAAACATGTTGAGTTAAACTCCACGAGGAGTCCATATGCTCCAAGTTGGGAGCGGACATGGTTAATAGTATGGATATATATTTAATTTTAATTAAGATTTTAAAGATAAATAGATATTGAAAAAGGGCGGCTTAAATCAGTGATGCACAATTTTTTTGGCAGAAGGGCCAGATAATCAATTCTCAAATAGTTCGAGGAACGCATGGGTAAAAGTGATTAAATTATCGTTATTTTTAGTATACAATTGAAATTTGTTTTATTTTTTATTATTCTTCAATCGTCATCGTCAAAAGTTCTGGAGACATAACGTGACTGATTTAAGTAATATTGGGCCGCATGCGGACCGAAGGTTGGGTATCACTGGCTTAAATGATAATTAATCATTATTATTAATGTCTTATAAAAAAGTATTAATTTTCCTCGCATTGTGATAAAGCACTGCGTTCTTTTTGAACACACATGTTATACTTGGAAACACATCCAATTATTTCTTCGTGTCCCAAATGAAGTTATTACAAATAATGATTTATTTATTTTATTAGTGTCAATACGAGGAATTATTGTTATGTTGGTAACCGCTAATAAAAAATGTTAGGCAATATAGTTAGAGCGATGTAAAATGACCCACTTGCCTCAAATTATTACGTGTGAGCCGATCCCCGCCGCCTTATCTCTCTGATATGCATGATATGCAAGGATACGAAAATAGAAGTGCGAATTGAGGATTTGTGCGTACAATTAAAATAAAAAATCATGCGATCATGAAAAGGTGGAATGTTATTTACATATGTAGTTAAAATATAAGAAAATAAAATTAATAATACATGTATAATACACGTATTATTCACTAGTGGGTACCTTATCGCTCTTGATACACCCTACTTAAGATCGGATACAGGTGGGCTCGATCGAAACTTTCCGTACTTGGATTGACAGTATAAATGAGCACGGCAACCGAAGCCAACGACATAGACCACTCGACCACGGAGCTTGCTGAAAAGTATAATGATACCTTACTAATTTTAAATTTGAATTGTTTGAATTTTGTAATTTTCCATGAGTTTTGTCGCTAACGACCTTGTTTTCGCCTTTTGGCATTTTAAGTGCACGGATGTACTTGAACCGACGCGTAGTAAACAGTTTGTATCTTTTATATCAGGGCTGTGGAGTCGGAGCTTTTTGGCCGGAGTCGGAGTCGTCGCGGCGTTTTGGCCGGAGTCGTACTCGGAGTCGGAAATTTTGAAAAGCTTGAACTTTTTATTTTTGCATTTTATATGTCAAATTTGGCTTTTGGCCGCATTGATAGGGTTGCTATTTAATTGAATACACATAAATAGGACAAATAGGGGAAAAAAGTGACGATATTGAATTTATTTAGTCGGAGTCGTGTTTTTGGTCAATGTTGGAGTCGGAGTCGTGGTTTTGGTAAATGCTGGAGTCGGAGTTGGAGTCGAACTTTTTTTCACCGACTCCACAGCCCTGGTTTATATACAAAAATATAAGTAGATCACTAAGTTAAATGGCCATTAATATGTAAATTATCCAAAAATGAAAACCTAATGGTTTTGGCGTAGAATTAATAACATAGGACACACCAGTTTAAAGATAAAGAAGCAGTTCTCAGAAAGTGTTAGACCAGCTTTCTATTGTAAAAACTCTTTAGATAAATTATTCATAAATAATAAAGATGTTATAGATTATAAAAACATATCTGGGATTTATAGATTGCAGTGTAGTGATTGTCCCAGATTTTATATTGGTAAAACTGGTCAGTCGAAATCCTCAATTAATGATACCTTACTAGTTTAACGAAAATATAATTAGCTAATAGATTTTTTTGGGGGGGAGAAGTTTTGTTGATTTTAGATTATAAAAAATTCGCACAATCTTTTCGAATGACGAAATTTAAATTATATTTGTTTGTTTTTTTACTTCACTAAATATGTGAAACAGACCGAAAAGCCATAAATAAAGGTAAGATATACACCTCCTTTTCCACGTTTTGTTTTCATGCGTCCGCAATCTTTTGTTTAAGAACCAAATCGACAAAATCACTTGAATGATAAAAATTAAAAACAAGTATTTTTGTTTTTATTTGCAGTGCTGACTGCGAGCAATATTTAAATAAATCCTTTTTGCAAGAAATATTTTTCTAGTTGATTACGATAATGACATCATGGGAATCATTCTATAAAATTTAATTCAACCAAGAAAAATATGGTATAAGGCAGTGTTTCCCAAAGAATGGTGCACGTATCCCCTGGATGATGGGAAGATTTTGATAGGGTTACGCGCTTCATCTGCATTATTTTGTCTACTTACTTAAAAAGGAAACAAATAAGTATATTGATTGAATTGGTATGTACTTGGTAGAACTCCATTCTAACAAAGTGAAAAAAATAAAAATGTATTTTAAGTCTACAAAAATTATTTTTTATATTTGTTGATAGCTATTTCGGCGTACGCCATCATCAAAACTGTGATTTAAGCCTGCATTTACTTATCCTTTATATACTGTTGTAGACAGGGTACGCAATACATCTTCTTCTCTGTTTCACTAGTTTTATACGGTAATAATAAGTTAATATGACACATTGATTTGATGTATTTCTCTAGTAAGTGCAAGCTAATCTGGGTTTTTTACTAAGTGGGGATAAACATACAATTAACATTGTATCAAGTTGATTTATTTAAAATTGCATTAACGCTTATTAACGGCTTAATATATATTTTTTAACTATGCGATTTCTTTGTTTGACAAGGTTTCGATAAATTATTTAAAGTTAACACATATTAGGTCAAAATTTGCAAAGGCGGATCGTTCCCAAAACTATGATTCCTAGGAAAATTCATTTTAATGTTCAATATAAGATTGACTTGTATTGTTTCAAGTTGATTTTTAATGTCTCATAGTTATAATATATTACAAAAGAGATTTTTGCTAACTTAGTTTTGCATCATTATACTTCAGTATCTTCAATATACTGCCCACGATACTGAACGAGGAATCAAAGTATCGAGAAAAATACAGACGGAAACCTGTGGTCAGTTATACCTGCCTTGCGATGGATCTCATTTGTAAAAAGAGGATACACAATATTTCAAAATTCGCACACTTTATTGCCGCCAAAGGACACACAGGTAAAATATTTACCTTGTCCATTAAACTTATTGATATTCATATGGCTCTCTGTAATCGGCCGTAAATAAGATGCTAAAATTCAACATTATTTGAACGTTTGTCAACTAATTTTTCAACTGTTAAATAGGCCTTCTTTAGGATTTCGGCTAAAAGTGCTTGGTGGAATTAGTCGTTTAAATTGGGTACTTTTCCAAGATTTTTAACGCTTGCGACCCGGGTGTCCGTTTCGGATTCTTCGGGCATTTTTACTTCATGGAATGTACAAAATTCTAACATTTAAATTTTGTTAAATAGAGATCTTTTTAATAATAAAAAAAAATAAATGGTGGGCTTAGTATTTTGTTTCACTTATATTTTATGCAGGTTTTAAATTATTTATAATGCATCAGTTGGGATGCTAATGGATTGTTTTTATGTTCTAATGACTTTTTTGATGAATTTTTCAATAGGAAAAATTTGTAAATTATACTCCTATTAACTAATATTATTAGACTTCTTTTTTCATAACTCATTACGGATTACGGACATTTAGATTTATTAAATGCACTTATCTTGGTTCTTACATTGTCAATAATCATTCATACTTAATTAATTTTTGATGTAATAGCTTGTAAGAGGTCTTCAACATTTTAATTATAGTATATTTTGCTTCAATTTATTTGCTTAATTGTATTACCAATTGTTTGTCATACATTGTAATTTTTAACTTAACTTTTTTATAAATATCACTGTTTCGTTCGATGTTCAATACTCGCCACAAGCGAAACCGGTCCTGACCAATAAATTTTATGAGTAATAAGTAATAATAATGTGTAATAATTTTTATTGTTCTATAATATAATTTATCAATGCGTATCTTTGAACCTCTTTAATATTCAACAACAACACTAATCAGAATGCTATGTTGTTTCTTAAATACATAAGTATGGTAATTATTTTAAACACTGTTATTACAGACAATTGTTTTTAGTTACTAATTATGACATTGTTTTAAGCGAAAGAATAGAAAAATTGACTGCAATCAAATATTATAATTACAGTTTAGTGCAAGCTTTTACAATCAAATTTGTTTTTGGGAACCTTTTGTTTGTTGCGCGGTTGTTTTAATAATTACTGTTAGTGATGTACCATCAATTTACTCAAATCAGTAGCGCAGATTTATATAAAATCGAGCCGGCTCGCCGTGCTTTAAAATCCACTATCTTACATATTTAAAAGAGATTGGAACCTACAGCATTGGAGTTCGCGATATTCTTAATGAATCCTGATTGCACGTAGTAAAATTTTATTTAATATATTTTAGATCATAAAACAAAAAATACGTATGTATAATAAATATGTTGATACATCTTGCGAAGTAATTATTAAAATACGTTTACCTTTGGAGTTTATGGTGATTAGGACAGGCTTCGCTCATCGCGAGAATTATCAACATAATAAGTGTGATAATTCTCGCGATGAGAGAAACCAGTCCTGATATCAATAAATTCAATGTAGAATATGGACTATGAATGTGTTGTTATTTTCTTTATAATTCCATTCCACAAGTATTGACAGTTTATGTATGGCGTCGTCAAAAATAATATTTTACAATGTGTGTAAAACCAAATGCATTGCTATGTTTTTAATCTAAGCATTTTTTAAAAAAATATATCACACACATGTATTTAAAATACTTCGAACCGGTTCTTGAAAATGAAAACATATACATATGAGACAACACTATTTCTTGAAAGTCAATAGGAACTATGGTGCTTTGTAAAAAATTGATAATGATTCTTGTATGTAAATACTGCTTTAAATAGTAATAAAAACTGTTCTTAGGCACTGAAGCTACTAAATATTTTGTATTGTTTATAATTTACGATTGTTTTTCTTTTATAAAAACCAAGAAACCGACCACGCAAATTTTCTTTGACAATGCTTATTCAACAATCACCCACCTCGAATATGTATTGTATGAAGTCCTAAAGCAATCTTCAAAAATTAACTGTCACTTCTTAAGCGAAACGCATTATGAAAAAATTGGTGTCTGTTAAGTCGGTTTACGGACGATAGTTTAACGTGACGTCATAAGAAAACATTGATGAAATGATTGCATACTTTTATGAATAAAATGGAATCCTTTTTATTGAATTATCATTATTTTGTATGGATACGATATTTTGTATATTTGTTATACGTTAATCAGATTTTTAATATGCAAGAATTAATTACCTTTATTGCCGCAATTGTTGTTGTAATATAAACAATGAAAACCACATTAACATTTCACTTCAATTTATAAACAGTTGTAAACAGATCACGTGTAGGTACTGTAGGTGTATAAGTTGTGTGCTGCCGCTGTCTCTTTTCTACTCAGACGCATCGACCAATCGAGTGGAAGAGAGATAGATGCGGCACAATCCGAACGGTAGGCCGATCGTGCCTCTCTATCGCTTATCCGCGCTCTCGCTTGCCTTCGGCGTAAAGCGACAAACGGGACAATGAGTCATGTTTTTTCGTGCGTGCAGCGGGCGTTCATCGATTTATAAGACGTTTTCACGTCAAAAATAGAATAACTTTCATCTCATCGCGATTGTTGATACCGGCCCTGATCTTTATAAAGCTTTGTGTGCAAGTAGTAAATAAAAATTGTTTCGTTTGTTAAAGATATTTAACCACTTTAGCTGTCACTGTATATTCTTGGCCAAATGGCAATTTATTAATTCTTTATTAAGATTAGGAACAATATAGCTCATCAGTTGATTATGTTTGGGATGAGCGAAACCGGTCATGATCCTAATAAATCTAATGTGGAATAAGTATTAAAAATGTGTAATTATTTTTAAAGATATTTAACTTTAAGAATGCTTACGCATCAGACATGAAATATTTTATCATCAATTGTAGATTTCCATTTCTGTAGTGATTGATGAATTGGTACATTTAACTTTCTTTTAAAACTATTTCCGCTCCTAATGTGTAGTATGTGGATACCTGTTAAATCTTATCTCAGTATAGACTTTTCTGCGAAAACGCCATGGTATTCAGTTGTTCAACATCTCCTTTATCAGTAAAGAGTGAGAATGAAAGTTAAAGGTCAAGGACATGAGTAAAAGTTAGATAATATAATATTTTGCTGTGAAACACTTTCGTTCATTGCTTCGAACAGAAATCTATTGCAAAATCAATATACGAAAATGAACCATACTTGGATTGGAACCCCGCTGCACCGCAACGACCATGACCATACGACCACGGGCACGGCAATTTTAATTTACTTACAGGATTACGAGTAACCTGCTAATTATACTATATTTATATGACGTCCGCTCCCGACTTGGACCATATGCACTCCTCACGGAGCTTATTTCTATAGTCTCGTAGTGGGAGTATATATACATATTTTTTTTATACGAAAACTACTTGTTATTCAGTTGCTCAATCTGTCTTCCTCGAAGAGAGTAGCTAATGAAATAATACGATGACTAGGACAGAATTAGCGGTACGCTGATCGCTTTATTGGACTGATTTAAGGAATCAGATGGATGGGAAGGGATTTTTCAACAACACAAACACCAAGTGTCTTTGAACAGTATCGATTTATCGGCTGGAAAAATCTGCTCGTACCGGGACTCGAACCTGGGCGGTCCGTCACGGAAGCCAATTACGTTGACCACTACACCACGGACCGGGTAAATTATAAATACTTAACACATAAAAATATCATGTCCTCATTCGTGAAATCCAATAATAATTATTTAAATAGGTATTATACTCATATTATTTACTAGAATGGTGTTTTTATTCCAAGATTATTAGCAAAAAATGGTCCTAATTGCAAGGTCGAACGTATCGCCTTACCCAAATATTTGCTCACTTCGGAAACGATTCCTTTTTTGTTTCGCTTATAATTGCCTCTGTTGTCGACATAACTACTGCAAATACTCGCAAGCAAATCACTAGGCAGTTAGCGCGTCTTTTTTTGACCTTTTTACTGCAAAGGTGGTCCAATCGAAAGGAACACTAAACCTGTGGGCCGGGTGAAAATTTGTAACGAACTTAAATCAGCGACATAAAAGCAGGGCTGTTGAGTCGGAGTCCTCAAACATGGAATCGTAACAGTAACTTTGGACTGCAATGGTTGCCAAGATCCTACAACTAACCACGACGACCCGCAATCCAAACTGATTATTTTAAAGAATCTACATGGAACACCCATAATATGTAAAATTTTGTTTACCGGAAACTGAGTTTTACACCAAACATGACTTAAGTTCATCATGGACTGAAGCTAATTCCTACAACTAATACATCATACCGCCAAACAGCCCCGACCAAAGGAAAATCCTCGCATCTTCACCATGATTACACCGGTTGCCGTAGAAGCCAGCTAACGCCAGCTGAAGCAAGCGGCTGCACAGATTTCTTACACAACACAAAGCCCACAGATGAAAAAGGATAAGCCTAACGTCCAAGTTATAGTTGCCCTTACAAAAAGTCAAGTCGGAGTCGGAGTAGCTGCATAGCACAGCTGACATGAATATTTATTCTTAACATAGCCCCCAAAAAACCTATAAAACAAAAAAAATCCACAGCCCTGCCATAAAAACCGACACCACTTCAAAGATTTTAAAGTAACATTCACCCTTACAGGCTACTGCCCAAGTCCCTATAAAAGTTACATATACAATACTCAAGTCAAGTCGGAGTCGGAATCGTCACAGTGTCGTCGGATTCGTAAATTTTGAAAAGTTCAAACTTTTTATTTTTGCACATAATATGTAAAATTTTGCCGGATTGGTTAGTTCATATATAATTGAATACACATAGAAAGGTAGGAAAAAAACGTGATGAAATTACACTTTTTTCTAGTCGGAGTCGAGTTTTTGGTAAATGCTGGAGTCGGAGTTGGAGTCGTCTTTGTTTTTAACGACTCCACAGCCCTGCACAAAAGGCACGAAATGAAATCACAACAGATCCCGTATAGCTGTGTATCGGGCCAAGTAAATGTGAAGTAAATTCGTTTCGCATAGTGACAGCGATTAGCTCATCACTAGCCCTGTCCCAGTCCTCGTATCCTTTCCATCCCTACTCTCTTCGAAAAAGAGTGGTTGAGCAACTGAGTAACAAGCAGTTCTCGTATCAAAATTATGTTGAGATAAACTCTGTGAGGAGTCCATATGCTCCAAGTTGGGAGCGGACATGGTTAATAAATTCGTTTCTTTTCTTGATTGAATAGTGGTATGGAAGGCTGCCGTGGACGACGGCTGCATATACGTAACGAGAGGTGCTTACATTTGAATCGTTTGAATTTTGTAATTTGCCATGAGTTTTGTCGCTAACGACCGGGAATTGCCTTTCGGCATTTCAAGTGTACGAATAAACCTGAACTGTGGTAGAACTTGAAATGTCTGAAGATGTTAAACCCGCACTGCATTTTTCATGCTGTAGCTTGAGTTTGTTTAGTCGTTGCAATTAATTTAATAAAAATTTAGTGATACCATGTTGTCGCTAACGACCCGGGTTTCGTCTTTTGGCATCTTGGAAATTTTACGAGCATGCACGAACTTGAACTGACAGTTATTGAAATTTAATCAAGTACCTTCAATCGAAATACTTTATTTAAATATATGAGTTTAATTATGACCAGTCGCACAGAGGTAAGACGTATGCGTGCGAAATTGTTCAAATATTGGAATAATTAATATATTAAAATTTTTTGATGTCTTTTGACGTACTTTTAATTCATGGTGGAAAGGCTATTTTACTCAAGTAAATAAAACATTTTTCTGAACTAGTTCCTTATATTTTACAAAGATAATGACAGGTTTCGCCTATGACAAGCAATGTCATGTGTGTGGAAAAAAAACATAACCGAAAATGAGAAACAAGCGGTCTTACATGTCCAAACTTTGACTGGATCCATTTTTTAAATTATTTTCATTTATACACATCTAATTGAATTTTCTAAAATATTACAGAATTCACGTGCCGCGTGAATGCGACTTTGAGTGGAAGGCCACATAAAGTCCTCGATGCAAGTACAATGTCGGAATGAAACCTTCGAGATTATTCTTTGTCATACTTATTTAAGTAGAGAAGGGGGACTATTTCAAAAAAGATTGACATTCTCCGGTATAGTTTTGCGATCTTGCAGTCCTTTGTTGCGAATCGACGCCGACATCAAAAGGTGTCTGGCTTGTGAAATATAGAATAAATCTTTACCATTTTGAATTTATAACATAGGTCAACAAGACACAAACCACATACCATTAATGTATAAAGCAGAATTTGTGATATTTCAACCAAAAAATGGGTGGTCTTATCAACCAAATATATAGAGAGGTACATATTTTGTAGCTGTTGAAGCTCTGTGCCGCCCCCTTTGAACACGCAGTTTTGATCTATTGATGATGATGATCTAGTTCAAAACGTCTTTATAAAAAATCAAAAAATTACGATCTACTGCAGAGGCTCCCAAAGTTTTTGACCTTTGCTCAGAATTAATTCCCCCTCTTACCAAGAGAGCTAACTCAAAATGGGTGTAGGAGAAAAATCGTACATACAATTAGAATCGTGTTAATTGTGTACTTTTCAATGAGTTTTGTCAATAATGACCCAAGTTTCATTTTCCGGCATCTTCAGGTAGTTCAAGAGTAGCAATGGATTTGAACTGACGCTTTCATATAAGAATAAAAGTAAGTCACTAAGTGTTATTGTTATTCTCGCTATCTGGATTTTTAACGAGTGTTTTAATGTTAATGAAGATTAGTGAATTGAAATTGGAATAAATTGCATCATATTTATATTCCATCAAGTACATTCAGTCGAAATCCTCAACTAAGGAATTTTGTTTTAAAAAACGTTGAAATATAAATGGCGCAATGATTTTATGCACAACTTAGCATGTTGGAAATTCTCGCGATGAGCGATACCAATCCTGGGCGCTTAATAATATGTATAAATATAAGAACAAAAATACTTTTTTATATTTTAAAGATATAATTTCCAAGTATTCAAAGCTTTAAAAGTGATTCATAGTTTAGTTGTCTAACCGTTTAATTTTCTGAGCCAAATCGATCCACTTTTAAAATTGAAATAAATAATTCACAATATCCTCCAATTTATACTATGTATGTTTTATATTTTCCCTGGACCAAACAAGTGTTTTATATCGGAATTGTAACTTGTAAAGACTACGATACTTATATTATATATTACATGGTGAATTATTTCTTTTGAATATGATATAAAAATTGAAGAAAATTACAACCGCTCATTTCCTAGAAGCAAAATAATAATACATGAGTTGATTTCCCACTTAGTGATCAATATCCCATACCCCGTTGACATATTTGAATACGAAGGTGATTCAGAACGACATTCGTCGCAATTTTCATATCAAAACATAACCGCTTGTTCTCGGTAAATCATTAACCAATTGGGGTTATCTGCTACGCGTGGCATCTAGATTCAAAGGGTCATTGTCTACTTATTACGATTCGAATACAAAATGGTTTTATACGTTTTTTACAACGATTTTTATCATAACAAACACTTTATTTACATAAGTGTAGATCATTGTTGCTTTTATGTATTATTCTACTGTTATAAGTCAACTGCAAACGCCATAGCAATAGAACCAAGGAAAGCTTGTTTGAAAGTGCAAAAAAGTGCATTGCACCCCCATTCAAATATTCAAGTCATAAACGATTTTCAAACACAATAAGTACACAAGTTCAGTAATTATCTATTTCAAACGTGTTCACTAGAAAATAATACTGCGATAAACCATGAAAAAAAAATACAGAGCGAATATTAAGAATATAGGAAACAGTTGGTATTGCTCATACGTCTAACCTTAATTTAGTGTTATCGAAATAATTAATTTGATTCTTTTCTGGACTCCTTTATATTCTTGTCACCGCCGCAACTTATTGAAACAAAATTTATACATTCGAGTACATAAACTTACGATATAAAGCTTTAATACGTTTCTCATAGAGACGATACACGTGTCAATACTTGCTACAAAATACACGGAATAACAAAGCAATCGATTTAATTTATATGAAACTACTTTCATTTCTTTTGATAACAGTTTTGATTTAAATAAAATCTATCGAACAAATAATGTCTCCGTACGTGTGAAAGAAAGTAAAATACTTTATCACGTCACAATACAGACTCTGGATCATGCATTTCGCTTTCATTATAAACTGCATTCAATTTTATTTAGTAGAGCTTGCACTTAAATAACGAGAGACGGTGAGAAAATTGCCCGTTCATTCGGATGCAGGAAAACCCATGTCTATGTGTCAGTAAGGATTGAATAATCGAGCCAATTTACTTATTAAGGCAATGCAGTTGAGTTGGTATAATAATAATGCAATATATTATCGCGCTGCACTTATTCAATTGACAGGAGAACGCGTTGGCGCCATTTCGAATAGATACTAATTTAATTTGTCAAACTTATGCCCGGGTAAAAATATTCATTCTTATTATGATCGAATTTTGAGTTCAGTATAACATGACTGCACTCAAGTCAATATTGTTATGAAAATTCAGTGCCAGTTCAAGTACATTCGTGCACTTGGAATGCCTGAAGATGCCGAAAGACGAAACCCGTTGTCGTTAGCGACAAAACTCACGGAAAAGTACAAAATCAAACAATACAAATTTTATTATATTGTAATACGGTGAGTAAAAATAGCAATAACAATAATAAATGGTAAATAAGTATGTATTAGAATGGAATTCTACCAAGTAAATGCCAACTCAATCAATTTATTATATTGCATTTTAAAAAGAACTTTAATTTTAAAATCGAATTATAGCTGCGGATAAATATAAAAATAACAACGTTGGTCTATTTCATTATAGTATAGTTTCTATAAGAGAACTAGAATAAGTTATACAATAACTTGACAAAGTTCATCATCTATAATTTTCTGTTTGTAAAATAAAGTTTTAGACAGCGCGTGCATTAACAATTTATTTTAACATTATTGAATAATTTCCTAAATAGGACAGGTTGCTTGCCACTACTAAATTCATTTCCAATGGATTCATCCCTTCAACCCTTCCCAAATGATTGCATCTCATAAGTTAATAATTTTGTAATTTTATCATCATTAATAGTATAATTATTTGTTTCCTTGGTTTCTATCATCTCCTCCTTGCCTCCCGTTGAAAGGAAAAGTACCAAACTCCATATTGTAATTTATAATTTAAAAATATTAGAAATTGTTTTATTATGAAATTAAACTTTGCTATAGTAATTCCGAAATTGCCTTCGAAAGTGGCGAAACAAATCTCACAATAAGTAGCACAATACGCGGAATAACATTTAGCTATTTTTAATTATATATTATTGTGTTTTCTTTAAGTGGCTTTTCTAAATATTAAGAAAACTATTGTTTTAATAAATAAAAATGAAATGTTATTTATACATACAGATAGATATTAAAATTTTGAATTCGAAATAATATGAAGCGGTAGTCCATCCCTGACAGATATATAAAAAAATACCTGGAATGCTTAAACTTAGTGTGTATTGGATATTGGTATTTTTTCACATAATTTATTTAAAGGTTACAGTCAAATCTTTTTTAAATCCACGCAAGCACGTAAAGGTAATTTAAACAACCTTGCTATTATAATATTTCACCGAAAGCAATATATCCTATTCTGAAATACTTGAATGGGTCATTGAATACCACGGAAATATTTATTATATTTTAAAGAATTTTTGTCGTTGTAACGTTTACTGAATGGAATGAAAAATGCATACAAAGTATCACGTAAACCTGTGCATATAATTTTTTTATGAATCTTTAAAAAAGCACGTAAAGGTATTCATTTGTTAGTTTCACCTAATATTTAAAGACTATCGTTAAAATTGAGCTCGCATTGCTTTTAATTGAATTGGAAGGTAAAAATTCATTACGGAAAGAAAAATAACAATGTATTTTAGTTCTACATAAATTATTTTATATATTTGTTGATAGCTATTTCGGCTTACGCCTTCGTCAGAACTACTAGTCAGAACATAGTTCTGACGAAGGCGTAAGCCGAAATAGCTATCAACAAATATATAAAATAATTTATGTAGAACTAAAATACATTGTTATTTTTCTTTCCGTATTATAATGGAGTTCTACCAAGTAAATGCCTACTTAAACAATAAAAATTAATTATTATAAATTAGAATTTTGACTGAAGGTGCTCGATGGATTTTAAATATCAAATTGAATCGTTTGAATTTTTAGTTTTCCATGAGTTTTGTCGCTAACTATCCGGGTTTCGTCTTTCTGTATCTTCAGGCATTTCAAATACACGCATGTACTTGAACTGACTTCACGTTCACGTCACCACTTCGCTTACAAATTCACACTGGTATTCGATCCTGTGGTACGATTAAGACGAGTACACGAATGCGTTGACCACTATGCAAGTGTTCTTAAAATGAAATTAGAAAATATTTTTTTTATTTCAATAAATTTAGCGTTTAGCTTCAAATTTAAATATGCATGAGATAGTAATTAAGCCTGTGAATACCTTAATAGATATTTTTAAATCTCACCTGAAAAAAGATTTTTTTTTAGTTAATACCTGCCGATTCAAAGATATCTAAGCCCCCTGTTTGTCAGTGTTTAGCACTAATACAAGGGAGTCTCACATATTTTTTAATCCTTCTACTTCGCTGTAGTATTTTTTAGGGTTGTCAAAAGATTGTGGGTTCAATAATTTAAGCTTTCAAAAAAATAATAAGACTTGAAGGGACATGCAGTGTTTTCATTTAGATTTACTTCAATTCCGATATCGCAAATGTCGCTAGATTTTCATTTTGTGTATTTCTTATAATTGAAATAGCATGATTGAAAAAATTTAGTATAACGCCACATACGAATGGAAAGGTATACATATCTATTTTCAAATCATCAATATATTTTATATATTTTAGCTGTTGAAGAAGTGTTTGTTGTTGATCGTCAACGTCGTTGGCTTTAAGTTTCATTTTTGACGTGACAACGTCTTATAAATCGATGAACGCCCGCTGCACGCACGAAAAAACATGACTCATTGTCCCGTTTGTCGCGTTACGCCGAAGGCAAGCGTGCGAGCGAGAGCGCGGATAAGCGATAGAGAGGCACGATCGGCCTACCGTTCGGATTGTGCCGCATCTATCTCTCTTCCACTCGATTGGTCGATGCGTCTGAGTAGAAAAGAGACAGCGGCACCACACAACTTATACACCTACAGTACCTACACGTGATTTGTTTACAACTGTTTATAAAGTGAAGTGAAATGTTAATGTGGTTTTCATTGTTTATATTACAACAACAATTGCGGCAATAAAGGTAATTAATTCTTGCATATTAAAAATCTGATTAACGTATAACAAATATACAAAATACCGTATCCATACAAAATAATGATAATTCAATAAAAAGATTCCATTTTATTCATAAAAGTATGCAATCATTTCATCAATGTTTTCTTATTACGTTGTCACGTTAAACTATCGTCCGTAAACCGACTTTACAGACACCAATTTTTTAATCTAATTATTTTTTGGAGATAGAGATGTATGTGTTGTCTATAACTACCATTCACAACCATCCAATCCTAAAAACGTTACGAAGCAAGAACGAGTAGCTAACCACTATTCGTTTCCTAGTCCTATTCTTACCATTCTTATTCTCTCTGAAAAAGAACTCTTGTGGAAGAACTTCTGTTGAGATAAATTTAATAACAAGTCCATTTGCTTCACATTGGAAGAGGACATGACGGAAAAAAATAGGTCAAAAATCGAACGGTCAACGATAAAATAGCGTCGTTGATTCTTCTTACTATTCTTTTTTTTAAGAGAACCAGAGATTATAAAGAAAATAATAAAACATTTTTAGTATGTACTTATTCCACATTCAATTTATTAGATCAGGACTGGTTTCACTCACATCTAGCATTATAAACAGTTGATAATGCTCGCTATGGTTAAGATATATTATTTTTATACATTTTTTTACTTAAATCACTTTAATGACATTTGAATTTGAAACAATTAAATACGCAGTCTAATTATAAGAACAACTCTTTTATAAAAACTATTAAGAGAATACATATTTAAAACAATATCTCAACCCTGAATATACACTTCCTTTGAAATCTACTTTCCCAGACAGGAAGGTAATAAATTGCCTTTTAGTTCGGAATGCAACTAAACTCAACAATACAATAACTAAACATAATAGAAGGTAAGTGAGTAAATAAATTTGTTCGCACGTGCAAAGGATTACCTTTATTAGACAGTAAATACCCTGGTACAATGTTGCTGGTAAATTTTCGTTCATTAGGTTTTTTGTACATGCAGATTGTCTACCATCTCCCAGGTACAAATAATGTCCTTCTCATACCTTTACAGTTTTACACAAAGGACTGTCTTGTTACATAATCTTTTAAGCAATTAATTATTTTCCATGAGATAATTAATTACTCAATCTTTGATACTATCAAAGCTAATGAACGTACCTTCTATTCGGCTAAATCGTCAACGGGATAAATTCTTGTTTTCATTATAAAAATGATTTTGCAATCGATTTATATAATTACTAGTATTGCTAACCGGCGTCGCTCGGACTAAGCGACCAATAATTATTTAATGTTATATCATTCGACATAATTATATCACAAAATCTAACATCCATAAAGAGTTAAAATAAAATCACAAACTTTATTTAATTTAATGACAGCCCCGTTCTCGCCCATTAAAATGTCCAAATTCAAGGAAAAAATCTAATTTGCTGTCAAAGAAATGTCAAATGATACCTTCACGTAAATAATAAACATTATTATATTAATAAAAGCCGGGAAAATGTTGGTAGAAGACTAATTTATTACATTTTGACTAAATGTCTCCGCCGATAAAAATTCAAACATATTTTCTTTCATATTCGTTTTTATGGCAACTTGCAACAACAATGCAAAAGGGAATTACAGACCCACATACATACATACATACACCGTTTCGGTTTTATATATAAGATTTGTATTTGTTAAAGTGAAACTGTATTCTCAGTGAAAATATGTTCTTCTCCAAGCTGTCATTGCAATTAAATTTGACCGCCCTATCTTCAGCCCAATGTTTGTCTTTGTTTCAATTTGGTTCTCGTTTTATGAAATGGAGCCGTGTCTGCATATAATACCTTCGTATGTCGAATGTTTGGAAAACGCCGGTGCTAGTTACCTTAACTGTATATTTTTATACTAAAGTTTTTTATGAAGGTATTACAGCGAAGATTCTATTCTAAATATTAAATAAAAAAGTTATTCACTTTTAAGCTTATATATATCAGTGAAACTGTAGTTTCTCAGTGAAAATATATTCTTCTCCAAGCTACCATTGCAATTAAATTTGACCGCCCTATCTTCAGCCCAATGTTTGTCTGTGTTTTTCTTTGGTTCTCTTTTTATGAAAGGGACTACTTGCTGATTTTGTTACATTTTAGGCCGGCGAATCATCGACTTGGGCCAGTAATTTCAATGATCGTTACCGATGAAATCATGTTGTCATACAAATCTATTACTTGATACATTCTCACTGAGAATAGAGTTTCACTGTAACATATCTAAAGCCCAACTGTTACTCTACTGCTAATACTCGATTGATTCACATTAATTTATAAGAATTCAAAAATTTTAACCATTCATTTGACTCATACAGAATAAAAAAGTACAATTTGGCTATATTTTTTTTAAGGTAAATACGTAAAACATAACAAAGTAAAAACGAATGCTTTGCGAAATGAAAAAACAACATTGCCAGCCAGTCCCATATCATTGAAGGATGTTTTCTGAAATTTTACAACACAGGACCTCGTGACGTGCGTGATCGGTCATAAGCAATATAATAATTAAGGTGTGTTGCAAGATAAACACTGAAAAGGACACCTTTGTATCCTTTTCGGCCATTTAGGACTTGTGAAACGTGTGAATATCTCAACAAATCGGATTAAAAATACCTCCAAAGAAGAGGAGACGAAAAATTTACTGAGAAAAGTGCCGCATACTTACAGATATCTGCAACCATCTATTTACGTACGAAATTGGCAATGTTTTTCACCTGTTAGGTACGTATTTTATATAAACAAAATTGATCGTTTTTAAGGTGTCAATACTCACTTAAAAAAAAAATTATTCTACGGTAAATTTATTTAGATCAGAGCCAGTTTCACTCATCACGAGCATTTTCAACTGATCGGAGTATACATCTATTGAATCGTGTATTTTGAAAACGTTACGAGTCACACTTTTGTAATTGTTCAGGAGAGTGACAAATATCTCTCCTGTAATTTATATTTAATGGTAGCCTACAATAACCAGTAGAAAATTAGTAGAATTGGGAACGAACGGATAGCAGTGTTAAAATTCGATACACATCCGTCATAACCTACAACTGTCAGACGCTAAGTATTTACGTCGCGTCAAATCCGTCAAATCTATCGACGAAACGAAGGGAAATGTAGCAAAATCTATCGATGTATCGATGTATCGTGTGGCTATCGTGATTATTATTAGTTCTGTGGGTAATTGTGCAATATTGGCGAAATGCGTATATGACGCGCGCCAATCGAATCTGTCAAATCCATAAAATGTATAGAAACGAAGCAAAATCTACCGTAATGTATCGATTCCGTCTACGCATCAGTTTGTGCTATTATCGCCGGCCGGTTGGGATTTTTCAACTTTTAAAAGCCAAAAGTATAGGCAGCTCTCGAAACTCCTTTAGAGCGGGTAGGTTCCATTGGTAGGTTCTGGTTATTAAAGGTTCGGTGGACTTTTCGCTTATCATTTTTGAAATACATGAAATGAAGGACAATTTTATGGAAACTTATATTGAAATAAAATATCGTCTCGTTCCTGGAAAAGTTATTTTACATTCTGGAGAGCGGATTTTTTTTTGCACCATGAGTTCGGCTATTACTAATTTGAATCCGCTATGTTACGCAATGTGTAGTTCGATAATGTTACGAGTCTTGGTCTAGTCAAACATGCAGTTTTTAACAATGCTCTTGAAATTGGAAAACGCGCAGTACTCGTAGAAATAAAATATGTGCAGCCGTTTTTTATTTAATTAGCACATGTTAAAATCAGGGCTGTGGAGTCGGTAAAAAAAATTACGACTCCGACTCCAGCATTCACCAAAAACACAACTCCGACTCCGACTAAAAAAAGTTTAATTTCGTCACGTTTTTTTTTCTACCTATCATATTTATGTGTCTACAATTATATATCAACCAACCAATCCTGCCAATAGTCAATTTTGACATATTAGTATATGCAAGAATAAAAAGTTCAATCTTTTCAAAATTTCCGACTCCAACCAAAACGGCACGACGACACCGACTCCGGCCAAAAAACTCCGACTCCACAGCCGTGGATTTCACCGTGCTCTTGTAATTCGGAAACGCGCAGTTCTCGTAGAAATAATATGTTCAAGCCAGGGCTGTGGAGTCGGAGTCGGAGTCATTGCGGCGATTTGGCAGGAGTTGGAAATTTTGAAAAGTTTGCACTTTTTATTTTTGCATTTAATATGTAAAATTTGGCTTTTGGCCGCATTGATAAGGTTGATATTTAATTGAATACACATAAATAGGAAAATTAGGGGGAAAAAGTGACGATATTTAACTTTTTTTAGTCGGAGTCGTGTTTTTGGTCAATGTTGGAGTCGGAGTTGGAGTCGTGGTTTTGGTAAATGCTGGAGTCGGAATTGGAGTCGGATTTTTTACCGACTCCACAGCCCTGGTTCAAACGCTTCCGTAAGGAAGCCATATGATCCACATCGGGAGCAGACATGGATCAAAAAATATTAAATTAGCACAACATGTTAAACTGTTCAATTATAGATGTTCAATGAACACCACGCAGCTGCACTCACTTAACACGCGTTGATATTTGATCAACCGATGTGTGTGGCATATCATTTTCCGTTTTCTACGATGTAATAATAGGATACCGTGCTGACGGATGGGGTCCCGGCTTCTGACGCCTTTCCCTCCTTTGTTCAGCGTCTAGGACACCGTCCCACGACAAAGGGCGAGGGTTTCGGTGATAATTGTGACTTCGCTGGGGTCCTAATGGGGTCGTGAGACTGGCACCAGGATAGAATCGAATGAAACTGGCATAAAATTATTATCGGCTATATAGATAATTGGGTGTTTTGAATATGCAGTGTTAGTAGAAAAACTACGTCCAGACTATTCGAACAAATAAAAAAAACTAAGCAAGTAAAGATAGAATATTTCAATTGTTACACCACAAAACGAATTAAACTTTGCTTGCAAGTAAGTTTTGCGGCTCGAGCTTTATTTGTCAATTTTACTTTATTTTATTATATTGGTGTTGATTCTTAATATAAAATAGATTTGTTCCGAGTGATTGTGTTTATATATAGTAATAATAGTTTCACGTGTTTCACTTCTTCAAGACAAGACGAATCAATCAATAAATTGTTGAGGATTTCGATATCAATCTTGAATCGTTCGTATTTTGTACTTGTCAATGATTTTCAGCTTCAGAGTGTCAGTTAAGGTTAATCCGTGCATTTTAAATGAATAAAGATGCTAAAAAGAGAAGCCGGGGTTGTTAGCGACAAAACTCATAGAAAAGTACAATATTCAAATAATTTCTAAAAAAATAATGTCTAAAAAAAGGGGCTAATATTTGTATTTCATGTTTATTTATTCAATCATTACAGCGAAAAAGTTTACAGCTAATATACAAATTCCACTTATTGTGTAACGCAAATGTATTTAATTTAAAAAAATAAACAAAAATTAACCACCCGGGTCGTTAGCGACAAAGTTCATGGAAAATTCAAATTTTCTATTGAAATTCAATCAAGCACCTACAGTCAAAATCCTCAATTAAATTCATTAATTGGTTGAAAGATCAGTAAGAATGTTTAATTGTCACCTGGATAACGTTTGCCCATTTGACTTTCGTCTTCATCTTACTGTTAAATCTGGTTTAGTTACAATGAAGAATATCATCAAAAAACTGTTCGTTTAGTGTGGACATACGGTGGTCAAAAAAAAGAATACTTTTCCGTATTCGAATGCGACAAGGACACCAATAATTTAATTCAATTAATATAATAATGCTAGGTGTATTATTTTTTCTTATGGGATTTCGAATAAATAAACAAAATCCAATGAATCACACAGTGTGTGAGGTCTACAAATAAGACAAAAAACATTTGACAACCTTTTCAAACAAACCACGTCATTATTTGATTGTGTGAATATTGACGTCAAGCTGAATTTAAGACTATGAAGATTTCGAAACTGCAATTAGTTTTCCTGTCGTGTTTTCTTGGGTTATTTTTATTCTATACTAGCCGGTACCTGGCAAGCGTTGCAATCAGGGCTGTGGAGTCAGAGTCGGAGTCGTGGAGTCGAGACTTTTTAGCCGGAGTCGTACTCGGAGTAGGAAATTTTGAATAGTTTGAACTTTTTATTTTTGCATTAAATATATCAAATTTGGCTATTAGCTGGATTGGTTGGTTGGTATGTAATGGGATACAGATAAATAGGAAAGGTAGAATAAACCGTGGCGATATTAACCTTTTTAATTCGGAGTCGGAGTAGTGTTTTTGGTCAATGTTGGAGTCGGAGTCGGAATTTTTTTCACCGACTCCACAGCCCTGATTGCAATGCCATTCAAAGAAAGATAGTGTTTGTATTCATTGAAGTGCTTTCGGATGCACAATATTATAGATAAATAATTTCGATTTAATTTCACCAACATTTATCGGTATCGATAGCATTTGTCGTTTGATGTTTGCTTTTTGTCTTTTTCCGATTGTCTGTGGTACGACACAGGAGCCACCTACTGAAAGTTGATTGTACTATTTTATATCCTTTGCGTAAGTGCAACAATAAATTGTCAAAATGAACGGTATGGCAGCGCATAACATTGATTTTTATACAAAAAGACCAACTGTAAGCTAAAACCTCCGGGCAAGTACAAGCAAAAAGTTTATCAAAGTTCCATTGCGATCGGATGAACGGTATGGCAGGGAATAGGGTGCGAACAAAAAAATATTGATTTTTATATATCAGATTAAATATCACTCATAAAAAGCGAATCTGTGGCCGAATCTGTGGCCGAGAGGTTTACGTCGTTGACTTCAGTTGATGAGTTGACAGGAACGAGAATAAGATGACTTATGTATGTTGTGGTGTAGAATATCAGGTGGTGCAGCATCATAGCCGAGCGGGACTTTACCGCGTCGATGTTTGCGCACAATACTTATAATGTTAACATTTCACACGAACAAAACACAACAGCTCGGCTAGTTAAGGTTCGGGTAAGGTTCATTTTATTTCAAATGCTTATTTTTCATAAACCTAGTCATGAATTCAAGCCTGTTAATGCTCTACAGATGTTATAAATATTAAATATTTAAAACAATGTATGTATGTCAAAGATAACATTTTCATCCGAATCATTCATTTGAAATAAGATTAAGAGCAGTTTTATAAGAAAAAATATCAAAGGGAAGTAAATTTATTTTAATTAGCTGTCAACAATACAAAATAAACTTAAATTACGCGCAAGTGTCGGCGCGGTAATGTCGGGGTGCCGGTCTTAGTCCGTGCATTTCATTTTTCAATCGAATTATTGCTTTCTGTGATTCCCTCCCACACCCATCTGATCCGAAAGCGATAAGCTTACCAGTTACCACTATTGGACCTGTCCTAATTCAATCCATTCTATCCCTACCCAATTGTTTTGAAGTACACTTGTTCCACAGCGGTCATGGCGTAAAAAATGTTTCTTTAAAATATTTTTCATCGAGCTGATGAAATAATATCATGATTCTTGGAAGTAAATAATCCTGTTGTCATTACATTGGAGCTAAACGCCACTTGGTACGAGCGCCGCTTTTTCAATTGGATGATTACAATAAAGACGGCGATGATGATGATGACTGTGTGACGTCACCACGCGTGCTCCGTGGCCGCCACTTGTGGCTAATGACAATATTGTCACTTACCACTTTGCGCAGGATGAGCCTGACGCGTCTGCAACTTCCGCCCCATTTAGCGAAGTATTACCGAATGCAGTTTTAATGAAGACTTGTTGTTATTAGTGGCAAAGAGACGCTGTTTTATATCATGAATACGAAGTTTTCAGTGGCGATATAGAGTCTGCTATGTTGGGTCTTAATTTCCTTGTTAATTTATTTCTAAGCTTGTTCAAATAAATAATGCACAAATTATTTATTATAACAAAAGCTTACAATTATTATTATGCGATCATTTCCAACTGATAATTGTATAAATGAGGAATTAGACTGAAGGTGCTTGATGGAATTTCAACAACAAATTTGGATCGTTTAATTTTTTATATATAATTTACTCATAAACATCAAAACATTCGCTAATTCATCCAGATTGCGATTATAACAATCTCTATGACTTTTATTATATAGAAGCTCTACAAACTATTTAATATGATAAAGTTCATCTACATGAATGGCTGAAGATGTTGAAAGTCGTACAGGCGTAATGAAGAAGCACACAATTCAAACGATTCAAATTTGATGACAGTGGGTTAGATTTTATATAGAAGTCTACAAACTATTTAATTGTTCAGTTCAAATTCATGAATGGCTGAACAAAAACTAGGTTTGAGCGATTGAATTCATGCCAGGTCCCACAATTGCAATTTCTAACTAGATACTTAAACGATTGATTGAGTAGGCATTTACAGTGTAGAACTCCATTATAATACGGAAAGAAAAATAACAATGTATTTTAGTTCTACATAAATTATTTTTAAATATTTGTTGATAGCTATTTCGGCTCATGCCATCGTCATACTCCTTCGTCATAGGTACTTAATATTAATATACACTTATTATCACGTCACAAATACTGACAATGAAATTTCGGTACTTCGTTGTTTTATGCCAGACGGCTAAACACGAAAAAATATCACTGAACCTAAAGGTTGCCTGTCGCTGCACCCTCATAAACATGGGACGGGAGGCGTCACTTGACGATTTTTGAAATAAAAACAAAGAATTCAATCCTTGCAGCCAGTTGCATAAGAAAACCCAAAGCATGTAAAACTATAAAACAAATTCGGGGAAGTGCGCGACGTAATATTATTCCGCGGGAGATTATGTGTAGTAATGGACATTTGAGGTCAGGACACGCTGGGTTTGCCAAGTGTTCTTTGCTGATGGTTGCTGAGTAGGTAGCGGTTCCTGGAGTGCATACTCGGAGATCAGTGCTCATTTTTTACACTTACTATAATTTTATAAACCCCGATACACTTGCAAACACCCAGCAAGTAGAGAGAATGTGGGGATCAGCCAGAAGAGATTTATGTGGTAATTTATTGTTATCAGAAGGTATTGCTGAATTTTGGCAGTTTATAGAGCGTCAACATCACGATGATTGAGAAGCGCTGGCTGCTAGGGGCAAGGCGTAAGATTAAATTATCTGGAATACATTAAAAAATACACGTATACACACATACAAGTATTCGGCCATTAATTTGATGATTTATGTGTCATTTTATATGGATAGCGAAGGTTTAGGCAACCTTTAGGTTCAGTGATATTTTTTCGTGTTTAGCCGCCTGGCATAAAACAACGAAGTACCGAAATTTCATCCTCATAAGTATTTCTATAAAATTTTCAAGGGAATTTTCAAATTATTAATGTTGATAAACGAAATCGGATTAATCAGTAAAACATGCACACGATGCCTTAACGCAGGCATAATCATTCTTAAGATACGGAGTTTTATTTATTTGAATATACCTACTACCTTTTCACCAAGGACTGACAATTAACCCGCTAAAGTGATTATAATATTTAGTGAAAATTAACTGAAAAAATTGATATTTTACCAGAGCTAATATAATTTGAATAGCTTTAATAACGATTTGGTTCACATAGCACATACCCAACAATAAAAGATGACTTGGCAAATTCGCTTTTCATTTCAAACCGACAAAATACATCGATCACAAAAAAGCTCCAAATAAATTTTACTGCACACCACTTCCGGTCGATTTAATTTGATACGTATTATTTTTGAATTGAGAATGTGTTACGCTTGTTCGCGGTACTCAAACAATTCAACAAAATTTGTTATATTTTTGACGTCATTGTTGTTTAGGAGCAATTCAAACAAATAACAAGCTACACGAATTAATCAAAATAAGATTTTCGAATATTCGCTAATATGTTTTGTAAGCTTTATCAGTTTTTACATTATTTGAAAGTATGCAATGAATATAGGTCTAAAAATCTTACAACAGGAAAATATTTAAATTTTTAGTATAAAGTTTTAAATATCTTTGATTATTCCACACATTGTGTTACTAATTGTGACGTGTTTCGCGTCTTTAAAAGTATCAACACTGGCATTTCTACATTATAAGATATACAGTTATTTCGGCTTGTCATTATCGTGAGAACTATGAATGTTAAAAAATATATTGGTATATATGTATGTATGTACAGTAATATACAACAGCAAAGATTTTATGAATCAATTAACTACCTAGAAAGGAAGCACGCTAAAATCTTAAATTAAAAAAAATTGGTGTCTGTAAAGTCGGTTTACGGACGATAGTTTAACGTGACAACGTCATAAGAATACATTGATGAAATGATTGCATAATATGTTTTGAATAAAATGGAATCATTTTTATTGAATTATCATTATTTTGTATGGATACGATATTTTGTATATTTGTTATACGTTAATCAGATTTTTAATATAAAATTTTAAATATCTTTATTGCCGCAATTGTTGTTGTAATATAAACAATGAAAACCACATTAACATTTCACTTCACTTTATAAACAGGTGTAAACAGATCACATTAGGTACTGTAGGTATACAGTTATTTCTGCTTGTCATTTTCTACTCAGACGCATCGACCAATCAGTCTATCGCTTATTCGCGCTCTCGCTCGCACGCTTGCCTTCGGCGTAACGCGACAAACGGGACAATGAGTCATGTGTTTTCGTGAGTGCAGCGGGCGTTCATCGATTTATAAGACGTTGTCACGTAAAAAAACAGTAAAGTTGAGTTTAAAATAAATACAAATCTTGATGGACCACTTGAAAAAGTGAAGGTAAAATAAATGAACACATAATAATTAATGTATGTTATAAAAAACGATTCACCTTCTGAAATCTTTCCCTTGGTTTGTGTGACACCTTTATTAATTCGCATTCCCGTTTGTGTTTTAATAATGTTTAATATAATGATAGTTAGATTCGTGTACAATCACATGGTGATTACAATTGAAGCACTGTATTTCAAGAGATAAAGTTTTATTTATCGATGAATAATTATCAGTTATCACACCCCGATTGCTAGACAAAGATGTGAAAATAGAGAATATATCACAAATTCCATTACCTATACATCCAAGTTTTTAGGCTCGCAATATTAGCATTTATAAAGTTACTGATAATGATAATCGCTCCAGTTTTTTAGGATCGATTCTCAGAAATTGCTCCTGTAGCAATCATGATTTTTTCTTATAATTTGATTTCCTGTAATGACATTGAACGTCAGCTGATTGAAATTATTGATCAAAAATATCACGGTGACATCGCAAAAAATAAAACAAAGATATTTTACAAGCAAGTAGCAATAGCAACTAGTGAACATACTGGCATTTTCATTTATAAATATTTGATAAAAAGTTCTTGATGAAGACGAATTGTTTTCACTCGGTTTGTCTTCCGGTGACCAGGGTCGATCGGTCGCGCGCGTTTCCGGAAATTTTAAACTTGACACTGACGTTGCGGTTCATTACCTCAACGAACGAGATTCGTTGCGGTTGCGCACACACTTAAACAAGTGTCGCGATGACGTATTAAAACATCATAGTGACAGTTTTCATGACAGTCTTGTATAAAAGTTTAAAAAAAAACCGATGTAAGTGAAATATACTTGACTTTGACTTTGTATATAGGTATTAATAATAATATAAACTTACTTTCCTATGACCTGTGTTTGTTTAAGTTTTCCGTAGTCATCTATACGTTTTCCCCAGCACCATAAACAACGACTTCACGACCTTCGTACAAAGCTTTTTCAACAGCGTAGCTTCAACATGCTACAACATTTTTTCTAGAATTTCGCAAGAAATTTTATCAAAACTGGCATGCTAAAAGAAGCTGAATACACATTATCAGTAATACACAATCGGGAGCTGGCGGGCACTCAAGGTATTTTTTGTAATAGAGTTAAACTCAATCAGGATAATGAATGGCAATACTATTTTTTTATACTTTCAATGGATTCGGCGCTAACTTTGTGGAAGTTCATTTTAATATAAAATTTTAAATAATTTATTCCACCTATTTTGATACTATTTGTGAAACTCATCTTAATCACATTAAATTAAACATCGTACAGGTAACGCGCTAATCCTATGTAGAATCCTACTGGGAATTGTAAAACTTATTTAGAAATATTTTTCTAAAATTTTAAAGTATCCATATTTCAATAGCCGTATTCCTTGGATTGTGTGCATTTTTAAAAGTTTTTTACCTGTCATAATGTGGTATATTTTTCGGTATTTTGTTTTACCATGCTAATAAATACGCTAACCTGTGATATTAATTAATTTATCAAATCTATTGAGATGTTACTGGAAGAATTAAATTTAACCGTCAATTATTCTAGAGATGCATTCTTATAAACTTAAAATACGTTTTTTTATGCTGATTCAAAATATATATCTGTAATGATCCTTTCTAAGAATAAATTCAATCAATTTCATAACACAATACAAGTTCTCGGAATAACAGCCGTCTGAAAATAATAAAAAATATAATTAGCAAACTTACGCTGGGTATTAAATCAAATGGTGAACTTATAAATCTAAATACGAACAGGCAGGAAATTGAGCACGGATTATCTGATTGCACTGCAGGCTGCTTTTTACCACTACTCTATTATGGTAGCCAATGCATCAACATCCTCTTTCCTGCAATGAAGTAAATTTTGTCGAGTGTATAAATAAATATTTGGTAGGCTTTTTGAAGTATGAAAACAAATATGTATGGTCAAGATGTAGTGCAAATTCTTTGCTTTTATTATATTCGTATAAGATGAAAAAATGGTCTTTAGAAAACGCACCTTGCGCGTCCACATGGTGTGAAAAATAATTCACGATAATTGAGCTATGTTGTTTTATTATTTTAAATATCTAAACTGTATCTTGTTTGTAGACTGTTTATTAGAATGTAATTATTATCTAAAAACGTGGTGATGTTACTGACAAATCCGACATTATTTTTTTTTCTAATCTAAGATATACTCGATGTGAATTAAATTGTATGAGAATAGGCCATTGAAAATTCTTCTGTTTTGGATGTTTCCAAAGTGGTACGCCAAAATAATTGAAAAATGAAATAGAAAAAGAAAAAATTTAAAATTATGCGTTAAATGTATTATATACATATATTATATATTTATAATATATTAATGTTTATTATATATGTGCTCTTGCAAGATTTTCATAACACATACACTTTTAAGAAGTTTTAATCATTCTTTCGATATATTGATATTTATCCTTATCAAACTTAACCTAGATGTGCCAGTATTATAGGTGGAATGGAAACATGTCTCGCACCTTATTACACAACCAATAGTATAGTAGAGCTATCAATTAAAACTTCATATGAAAATTCTGAAATCTATATATTGTGGGTTTGATTTCCCCTTTCTTTTCGCACACGAGCCGAAATTCAACAAATATATCGCACAATTCAACGGAAATAATATCCACACAATAGTTACGCAACTATTAGAATAACAAAAATATCTGAAAATTATAATTTACCCATGCATTTACTTACTAAATTCATTGAACTTCATTTACAACCAGACATATGTACAAATTATTAGACTTCTCTGACGCGTAAGTTCAAGTTCATTCGTGCACTTAAATTTTCTGACGATACCAAAGGGAAAAAATACTGGGTTGTCGACGACGAAGCCCATGCAAGAATAAAACTTCAAACGATTCGAATTTTATCAATAGTCATTAAATGTCCGGTCCGTGGCGCAGTGTCAACGTTCTTGGTTTGCGTACTGGACCGCCCTGGTTTAATTCCCGGTACGAGCGGCTTTTTTCAGTCGATAAATCTGTTCAAAGGCATGGGTGTTTGTGTTGTTGAAAATCCCTTCCCAAATTTCCTATATCAAAAGAGCGGCGCATAGTGAAAGCGACTAGCCTGTCATTAGTCTATCCATTCCCTACCCACTTCGAAAAAGAGAGGTTGAGCAACTGAGTAACAAGCAGTTCTCGTAGAAAAACATACGTTGAGATAAACTCCGTGAGGAGTCCATATGCTCCAAGTTGGGAGCGGTCATTGTTAAAAAAAATTAAATTAAAAATCATCGCCCATTTGTTTTTAACGACGTCACAAATTTCATACAATACATAAATATGTAGCATGGTCTAGTAAGCCACGGTGTATATGAATAAGAAGCAGGTGCGCGGAGCTTTGCATTTTGCGAAGAACAAATATTCACAAGACTCTTTATTGTGCGCTGTATGTTATTATTTTGTCGGCGCACAGCTCGTGCTAGCTACCCCTTTGCAGGGGTGATCAAGGTTTTGAGCAATAAGATTATCTTTGAAACTAAACAAATTGTAATTTTAAATTATGACATGTAATTATGTAAATACGAATCAGGCTTAATCATGTTATGATAAATTCATTTCCCACGGGTTTTACGTCTCCAAATGAAGGCAACTCATTAGTTAATTATTAGCATTGATAACCTCATTAGACTCACTCACAGCTTTCTGTAAAAAGAGAAATCTCAACCGCCATTGGTAATCTATCATGTTAGAATTACTTTAACTTTATTACCGAAGCAACCTTTGATTAAAAATAAATCTGATGGTGTCTCTGAAATAGGCAATTCATGTGTCAACAATAGTCACACAATACATGAAATAATCTAAGTTATTTTGAATTGTATATTTTAATGAACTTCCACATAGGTACCGCTGAATTCATAAAAAGGCATATAAATATTCCTTTAATTAATTAATTAAAATTATAACAATGTTCGATTTTCAATGAATGTGGAAAAAGATATTGATTTGTTGGAAATCAAATTTAAAAATTCAGCGATAACTAATAAAAATGAATATCACTAGTTTTGTTCTAGTTGTATCCTATTTATCCTCACTCGATGCGAAAAAGAGTGGTTGAGTAAGAAGCAATTTTGACCTTCAGATTAACTTCACTTCCTGTTCCAGATTGGCAGCGAAAAAAATGATGTGAATCTTAGTACATTGCCAATTATTACCTTAATATAACAATATGCCCTTTTACATATGGAGTTTATTTCATATTAACAAAATAAACGTAATAAAAAAAAAAAAAATTTTAGTACTTATGACACATAAAATTTATTGGATCAGGACCGGTTTCGTTCATGGTGAGCATTATCAACTGATAAAAAATACAACCAATAAATTTTATGTGGAATAAGTACTAAATGTTTTATTATTTTTATTATAATGCCATTTCACAAAGTATTGACAGTGAACTAATTAAAAATAGGTACCCTATGTTTTTTCTCTTCTTATGATAATAGAAGCTACAACACTAAGTGTTGAATGTGAAAATTTTTACTGTTTATTTTCATTGATTCGCGAAGGATAAAATAAAATCGGAATAAACATTTAACTTTATAAATTGAATGTTGGCAACACCTGCACCCAAAAGGTGTGCTTTTGTATCAGCATCCGACGTTTTGGTTTGGATTACATCCGCTTGCCGCTTTGCAGAGCTTTTTACCTTTACAGATTTACTCCGGAAGTCCTCTAAACTTTTTTTTATTCCTTGAACTACACACAGCAATATTCTAATAACCGTTATGATTGTTTGAAAGGCTTCGATTGTTTTTTTTTAACTTCTTGATAAGGCAGCTGTGCACTTTGATTGTTTGTTGATTTGATTGAGACGGAAGCAGGTAAGTACTTAATAAAATAATAAAAGCTCACGACGAATAAGCATTCACAAAAAGCTCGATCTTTGTTAATCGTTTAACTTTTGAAGGATTAATAAAAAGCTCAAAGGGTTTCCGGGTTTCATATAGTACTAATTTGATTGATTGTATAGCTACAGATAATTCTTAAATCAATTTTAATATGTTCACTGTCAATACTTGGTGGAATGGCATTATAATAAAAATAATAAAACATGTTTAGTATTTATTCCACATTAAATTTATTAGATCAAGACCGGATTCGATCATGTGGAGAATTATCAACTTCAACTTCAGCATCAGTAAAAATAAACACATTGATTGAAAAATCTAGTCCCCTCTTTCATGTCCTACAGATATACCAAAGTTTGTCGACTCGGTTACGGCTATTGATTTATTTGTGATCGTTTGTTTCATGTGATTTTACCCCTCGACCATAATCGATTTAGTAACAACTACAAACCAACTTACTTCGAGTTCGAGCTTTATTTGGATAAAAGTATGTAACATTATACTTAAATTGTGTTGTTATTTGCATCTGAAAGACTTTGTTATTAAAGCTTTTGCATGGCAAGCTTAACCGGATATCTATAAATACGGGAGGCTGAACACGATATGTCTTTCAAAGACCAAAATTATTATATTTTTGCACCGACAGATGTCTCAATTTGAATACGCACTTTTTTGATTTGCCGTCGGTTCTTCTTAAAGCTTTATGCTCAGTAGCTTAGTGGTTAGTAATAATAATTATGTAAGAAAAAAAATTCGAGCTCGAATTCAGTTTAAACAAATTAAAAGCTTTTAAGGTGTATTTGTGTTACATCCGATTTAATGGTAAAACTGGTAGCAATCAACTTACTACAAGTGATCCTTGTCAGTAAAATCATTCTATATTTACATTATAAAAAAGAGAATTTGAACTTAAACAAGTTTCGTAAAAGTGACGTGAGTTTAGTTTTACCACTAGTAATGCTCCAAATTTGTAGTAGATTAATTACAAATATATATGTTAAATGAAATGCATTGCAAAGATATTGCAATATCTATAATGGCGATGGATTCGGTGGTAGTTATCTGGTAGTTAATTTTAATATAATATGACATAGATTAAAACAAGCATTGTGTTACAATTAGTGAGATAATCTGCAAAATATGCTTCATGTTGGGAGTGGACACGGCTAGAAGATAATAATTATCGTCATATAAATATCGACGTAGCTTGAGCATATCCTGCAAAATATTGAATTTACAGAAGGAATATTCAAACAAAACTATGAAGAAAATAAGTGAGAAAAAATAAATTATTATTCGAATTTCGATTATTCCACTATGTACTTACAAATATAATAACGGGTTTAACGAGCTCAATATTTATAGTAAAATTATATCTAAATGCACCTATCCACTCTTTTGTCAAAAATTAGTTGAATGATAATTAATAAAAATGATAAAATAGCGTAAATATTGTCTGAAATAAAAAAAAAGCCTCAGCACACGCGCGTCTTGCCGTGCGCCGCAAGCCTTGGTTAGTTACGGTTTCGCGCTTAACACCCGCTCTCAAAATTATTCCCGAGGGTGGTTTCATGTGACATAATTGCTACCCATTGGGTCCCCGTCTTCCCGTCGCCTAAGTGTCATGCAGGGACATGTTCGATACACCTTTTAGCATAATATATGATCATGCAGTGACACTTATAATCTAGGGTAGAAATTTTAATAAAATTAAATGCAGTCTTGTGTATGTTAAATGTTTTTAATTTTTGTCAGCAATTAGATAAGATTAGTTTCAATTGAAAACAATGCCGGTATTTTTATTTTGATTGATTACGAATGCCCCAGAAATTTGAACTCAGTCACTGGAGTTTGGTGAATCAACTGGAGGAGAAAAACGAATGAACTTTTCATTTTTCGGTTCCCAATTGTTTGTTACAGTCTTCCATTTTTTTGTGATGGTAATTAGAGCTTTTTTTGTACGAATATCCTATAATGCTCGGGATGATCGAAACCGGTCCTGATCCCAATAAATCTAATGTGGGATAATACATACATAACAATTTCACTTGTAAGGTGTTCACTGTCAATACTTGGTGGAATGGCATTATAATAAAAATAATAAAACATTTTAGTACTTATTCCACATAAAATCAATTAGAACAAGACCGGTTTCACTTTTAACCAGGGCTGTGAGTTGGCGAAAAAAGTCCGACTCATTGTCCGACTCAGACATTGACTAAAAATACGACTGACTAAAAAGAGCATCAGTTGACAATGCTTTTCCTATTTATGTGGAACCGGTCCTGATCCAATAAATTTTATGTTGAATAAGTACTAAATTTTTTTATTATTTTTTAATATTATAATGCCATTACAACAAGTATTGTAGTGCAAGTGATCCCTGTCGATCTATATTATTATCTGTTGAAAATGCTCGCGGTGAGCGAAACTGGTCATAATAAATTATTTGTGGAATATTTCCATTTTTTTTTTAAATATATTGCCTTTCCACCGAATATTTACACTAAAATAATTTACTATTTATTATTTTTAGCCATGTCTGTTCCAATATGAAGCATGCGTTTTTCTTATGGAGGTTATTTGAACGGTTTTACGGGAACTGCTTATTAGTCAGTTTGTCAATCTCGCCCGATTGCAGATAGTAGGGATATACGTATAAGACTGATGGTTAGCCTATTTGTGAGCAAACATGGTTGGAAAAAATATCTTTGGACAACATTCATCAATCATCAAGTGTAATAGTCTACTCGGAGATTAGAGCCCTTGATTGGAAAACCTCGTGATACTGGACTGACAACTTACTGTCTGATAAAATCAAAAACAAAATTAGAATACAGGATGTCTGCAATTTTATCAAAGAGACAAAATGTATTACTATTTGTAGATGTATACTATGACAGCGGATATACAAGACTAGTTTGAGTATGAAAAAAAATATCTTTACAAATGTGTACACCTTTTGCAATGTCAGGAATCTTTTAAATCTCTTTTATTATGCTCCTTGGAAAAATATTTCTTATCGCGGCATGAATAAGATTTATATTTGCGGAACATCCGCCTGCCACTTGGGCTTGTGTGGCAATGTAAAATTTGGCAGGAATAGCAAGGTGCAAGGAAGTGGCTCATTTTTTTTCGCACCGTGTTGAGATTTTTGATCCACCCATGCTATTATTTATTTATAACGCGTTGAAACCAGGAACAGTAAATACTGAGAATATTTTTGAATCACTGTAAAATACTAGAGCACCGTTTATTTCTTCTCAGTCGTTTTATTTATAAGATACTCTTAGACAGTGCTTTTTTCCATTTACCGCGGTGAAACGGCGTTCCAGCACCATTTTTCCCGGTATTTATTTTCAAAGTCAATAAGGCGAAACAATGTTTGCACCTACCCAATGAAAATCTATATTTATATACTTTCGATGGATTTGGCGGTAACTTTGTGGAAGTTCATTTTAATATAAACTTTAAAATAACTTTGATTATTCCACGTATTGTGCTACTAACTGTGACACGTGTTTCGCATCTTAAAGAGGGATGTTCGGACTTACTTAAGCAAACTTTGCGATATTAAGTCCGAAGATGCCTCTGAAAGAGGCGAAACACGTTTCACAGTTAGTAGCACAATACGTGGAATAATCAAAGCTATTTAAAATTTTATATTATATTTATATAATTCGTTAAAATGATAAAATATGGTATTGTTATGAGCCGGGTGAGATGGGGATGGATTCGAAATTGGCGCTCTCCTATGGTGACGAGGGAGAAGAGGACTTGTCCGCGTTCCCATTGGTCACTCGTGCTCAAAACTGATATTGGCTAGTAAAGTATGTTGTTTGTGATTGAATGCGCATGCCTAGCGATTGACAATGTGTGTTACATTTTATTTACTTACTTTTGCATAAATTTGATGTCATTATTTTCTTTTTGCTTGACATGAAGTGAGTTCCGGCACCTTTTTTTCCAAAAAAGCCCTGCTCTTTGATATTTTAAGACAATCGAAAAATTATGTATTTTAACGTTGTCGCTGCATCGGTAAACAGAGTGATCGTCAGCAATCAAAAACATTATTAATAACAATGAACGTAAGATTTTTCCAAAATAAGCAAAAGACTCGTCACAAAAAAGAAGTTTACTTTTATGGTGTTTAGTGTCAAGACTCGGTGGAATGGCATTATAATACAAATAATAAAACATTCTTAGTACTTATTTTACATTAAATTTACATTAAATTTATTAGATCAGGACCAGTTTCTTATTTACTTAATAGTTAGCATATCACTGCATATGAAGGCATGGACCAATTTTTGGAAAAAAATAGCAAGGGTAAAAACATCACTGACATCCATACTTTCAAAATACAAACACTATTTAGATTTATTATTTTGTAAAAAAATATTTTATGAAAATTTTGTAATAAAAGTAAACTTGGCTAGTTCTCGTTTAACAACGCATCATGATTATACTCCAAGCACATATGACAAAAAACACACTGCAAAAGATATGAACATAGGAAGCTCATTTAATTTTGAAAAAACCAAACAAACAAACACAAAAGATAAATAGAATATGTTTTTTTTTAATAAGTTCAATCGAATAAAATAATCAATAAGCGAATAGTTACTCACTTTACACAAAGGTTTCAAGGAACATTCACGTAATCATGATAATTTCAAGAGCACCTCTTTTGAATGATTGATAGTTGTCCCTTTGTAAATGGCACATAGATCGGTATATTCAGGAGCACTTAGAAAACCTTTAAGTATACGTATTATGTCCTCATCAAACATTACCTCTAAGCTCATGATTGCACAAACAGACAATCATCCCTTATTTTACAGAGATTCCAGAACTATGAGTCGGGAAACAAATTTTTGTAAGTGTAATCGAAACATAACATTTCAAAGAGTGACTACTGAGAATTAATGAATGTAATTCAACATAATCTTGTTTTATTACTTTAGAAAACTTTGCAATAGTAAGTCCGACGATGTTTCTAAAAGTTATTTTAAATTTGGTTCATTTTACTGTGTTGAACCAAAAATACGTCCATACTCATTAAAAGATTAAAGCTAACCGTAAATACGACCGTTCGATAACCGAGTGGTTAATACTCTTAAGCTTAGTCGTCTGAATGGTTAAGTGCTCGAATATTTGAATGAAAATTTCATTATTAGATATATCAAATTTGAATCGTTTGAATTTTGTACTTTTCCATGAGTTTTGTCGCTTAAGACCCGGGTTTCGCCTTAAGTCATTTCAAGTACAAGTTTGATATTGAAATTCCATCGAACACTTTCAGTCGAAATTTTTAATTTGTTGTATATTTTTTATTCACTGCTTGTTATCAACTTTTTGATTTATTTGGATTATTCTTGTCTATAGGCTATAGCTGATTACAAATCCATACTAAATGCTTTTTTATCTTTAGCTTAAATTAGTTAAGCTTAGTTCATGTTTTCCCCACTCTACTAATGAACGTTACCTCTCAGCTATGAGGCAGAAATATTATAAAATATATGCCTGCAATATTATTCGTTAAAAATCAACAGGCGGTTCTTGCGAGATAAAACTTTCACAACCCCTGTCAAGCACTGATCTTAAAGTAGTGGCTATTATTCCAGAACAATGTACATACGTAGTCAATTATCCAGTTGTTTGCAATATGTTGTGCATCTTACATATTTTTTTCTATTAGTTAATAGGCTTTGTCAAAATGTCATTATGTGCCATTTTGCGCTATCGATTTCAATTAATTGCGCATCGTCGGTTTCGGTTATTTTTCGAACTGGCGGCGTGTTCTTCAAAGCACTTTTTTTGTGTGATTTTATCATTTGTGTATTGAAATGTCAATGCAGCTTTATAATTTGAAATGACACATGCGCCCTATTCATTTCTTTATTTTTGGAATATGTACTTTCTTAAGATAGGATTTTTGGTAGACCTGATGATAGTAAAAATAATAACACATTCAATTTATTGGATCAGGACCGGTTACGCTCATGACGAGCATTATCAATTGATAATACATACAACGATATTTATACAAGATCTACGCAAGAATTACAAGGTATGATAAACAATTGTTATTACAACTAAGCAAATAAATTGAAGCAAAATAAAAACAAAATATACTATAGTTAAAATATTTTATAGCCTTCACACCAAAAATCAATAAATAACCAATAAATTTTATGTGACATATGTAAGTACTGAAAATGTGTTATTATTTTTATTATAATGCCATTCCACCAAGTATGCAAGCTGGTCGCTACCACTAGTCCTGTCCTAGCTATATCCTTTCTTATTTATATTGTTATATACAAGTACGCCTTCGTCAGAACTATTTAGTTCTGACAGTATACAGATCACGTTTCATTTTTCTTTTTTATTCATTTAAGCACCTTAGTGCATGGCTAAAAGATCTTGTCTAATCATTTATTCTTTTTTATGGAAGGCGGCTGTGAAAAACGGTTGGTGGGACAACCAACATTTCACCCAAATATATATATTTTAAAATAATTTATGTAGAATTAAAATACATTGTTATTTTTCTTTCCGTATTATAATGGAGTTCTACCAAGTAAATGCCTACTCAATCAATAGAAAGGATGTAGCTAGGACAGGACAAATATAAGTTTATTAAATAGTATATAATGTTTATTTCCTTAGGAACATATACATCGTCTCATGATCACGTTTATTAAATTCATTTAAATCGCTTAGCTGACTATCGCTTATTAATCATTTATTCTTTTTTGTTTCAGGTGAGTTGACAGCTTTAGAAATATTATATTTGTTTGGAGATCTTCATGTAAGTTAATACTCAATGTTTTTAATGTTAACAAGTTAAGTGTGGTTAATATGTTGATCGATAAAGCATTGGAATCAAAAATATTCGTCTTTGGGCTCGATGCCATTACTCTGCCCTGTAATGCCAAAGACAACAGAATTAGGCTAGACAAGGTACATTATAAATCTTCTTCTCTGTTCCACCATCTTAATTTTATTTAGAAACTAGCTGTACCCTGCGCGCGTTGCTACGCCAGCAACTAAAATAAATTTGAAGGAAAGACATTACACAAATATTCAATTCAATTTGCATGTATTCAATACTCGAGAAATTTGTAAAAAATCGATATCAATTTTTGTGGGGGGAGGGGGTGTTTGGCGGGGTGTGGTTTGGGGGGCGTATGGGTGGGTAAGCCAGAAACCTTCGAAGAAGTGAACTCGAAAAATTCGTTTAAAAAAAAAAAATGGGGGTTGAAGGTTGGTAGGCCAGAAACCATCGCGAGGGTGCACTCAATAAATTTGTAAAGTTTCACATCGATCGGTCGAGCGGTTTAGTAGTCCATAGCGGACATACATTCATTTTTATATATATAGATAGATAGAAGATAATAAGTTATTTAATGTGACAAATTGATTTGGTGTATTCATAAAGTGAAAGCTAATCTAGGTTTTTAACTAAGTGGGAATAAACGTAAAATTAGTAATGCATCAATTGAATTTATTTTAATAATAATTAAAACAGATTCGCATTTTGCAATCCACGCCATAGAGGAATCACATGACCTAAATACAGTCCCGATTTGTTTACATTCTTGTAATAAGGGCCTTAAGCTAAATGAATTGGAACAGCTAGAAATTAATAGGCATAATCAATCCAATGACATTTTTAATGAACAGATAACAATTAATGCATCACCACTTCTTAATACAATAGAATTATGTTATTAAATGTGTACCTTAACTTAAATTCATATTGTACTTATTCCACATTAAATTTTTTGGATCAGTTGAAAATGCTCGCAGCCGCGCAATAGTTTGAAAACTAGCACGCACTCGTCCCTGTTTGGCGCGCACTCTGATAGTTGACACCAGTTTAACGACGCAATAAATAAATATTGTTTAAAATATGTAAAAGATCCACAAAGAAGAGAAGCATAAATACATAAAACATGATATTAACATTTATTTTTTAATCCATGTCCGCCCCTCCCGCAATGTGGAGCATATGGCCTCCTAATGATTCAATTCAACAGAAGTTGCTGATTGATTGAAATTATGCCACGCATTTGTTGTATAGGCCTGCTCAGTGTTTTTGCGCTGCTAACCTCTCATAAGGAATATTGGTTACATGTGATAACGTATAACACAACGTATGTTCAGCACATTGAATTGAACAGTTTTGGATTTAAGAAGGTATAAACGCAAAATATTATTACAGAATCTGATCTGACTTGTATGTAAGAATAAATATGTACCTTAAATTATTTATCACACAAGCGCACGCGTATGGTGTTAGCCATATGGTCCATAAGTAATGCACAAAAAGGTTTCATCTCAATGCATCATCGCACTCTTCGAAAGTGAATTATCTTTCAATTCAATGCTTCTGCACATGCCATCATTATGGAAGGCAAAAGGAAACATATGACAGACGGTGTGAAGATTTTGAATAAACGCGGACATTTTTTTATGTCATATGACTCAGAGAACTGTCGTGAGATATTTGGGGGGCAACGAAAGTAATGTTTGCAATTCACCAGTTATTAAATAGTTATATTGATTTTTTCTTTTACCATGTCCGCTCCCAGCTGGAATCCTAACGGAGTTTATCTCAAAATGTTTTTTCCACGAGCACTGCTTGTTACCCTCTCTTTTTCGAAGAGAGTATATAGCTTAATACTACCTTATTTATGAGAATAGTTATTATCCATAAATGTTATGATCTTCTTTCAATTATGTCCGTTTCCAATGTAAAGCATATTGTAGTTTATTTCTCTGCTTGTTACTCAGTAGCTCAAACTTCTTTTTTTAAAAGGGTAGAGATAAAGTGGATAGGACTAGGGCTTGCATTACCGGTAAATAGGCCAAAATTAGCCACCATCGGTAATTACCGGTAAATTGGAAAATTTACCGGTTTTTACCGGAAATATAACGAAAGTTTATTTTGATATGCATGCGGAATCGAATTTGATAAGATCTCGGACATAATATCGGCATTACAACCAGTAAAAGTAGCTGTAGAAGATCTGTGTCGTGAAGACATAAATCTATATACAGCCGACATAACATTGAAATTTATGCTTGATGAACTGTCTAAATTCAATTCTTTTTTAGCCATGGAACTTAAAGAACAGCTAATAATTCGAATAAAGGAAAGAAGAACGATATATTCCGATGTGATTAATTTTCTTAGTGATCCTGATACAATTAATGATTTTGATACATATGGAATATTTAATTTAACAAATAAACTTCTCACAGACAGGTAAACCAAATATTACACAGTCGTAATTTAACTTAACCAAGCTTTATGTGGCAAATAAAAGATTATCTGATCTCCCATTCCCATACCTCAGTTTAAAAAAAAGGACAAACATATAAATGCATTTCATGACATTGTTATTTGCATGAAACGTATTTTAAATTCTTTACGTTTTAGGATACCGTTTTTTGTAAAAGTAGCCACATATAGTTATTTTATTTATTTTTACCTATTTTGTTTCATTTACCGGTAAACCGGTAATGGGTGAAATTATTTACCGTTTACCGGTTATTGGAATTAGACGGTAAAGTGCAAGCCCTAGATAGGACTAGTGGTTAGCTTGGGCTTTTGTATCGTCCCGTTTAGGAGCGGGTGGATGTGGGCGGATATTTTAGACAGCACAGACAGATATGTCTCCGAATAGAATCAATAATTTGATTTTAAAAAACAGCTATACCTCATACGATCTATGACTTATAAATAAATGAAGTGAATTGTAAATTTTGCGTCGAATTTTGACAATTTATAATGCTTGACAGTACAGAAAGGTGCATCGCAAATACAGTTGCCGCAAAGGAAACTGTTGCACTATATTGCATAGCCAGGATGCATTTTATTTACCAACCAAATAGAGTTATTGTATCGTTTATATGAACAGAAGGCCCTTGAGTTAATATGTACCGTAGATACATAATATTTCGAAAATTGTTTGAATAATATTAAGTTTGTTTGAGGACTACCTTTTGTGATAGTAAACGGTATAGAGAGAAAGGCGTAGAGAACAAAACAACATGTTGTGAATATTTGATTTAATATTGTGTATTGTTGATCCCTTGACGGAAGAATAATCTATGATGTGGGTATAGGGATAACAATCCTGGTTCTCCGCATATTTATCTAAAATATTCTGGATTAAAAATTCTGAATACTAAAATATGAAATTCAAAATATAATGCAATCGAAAATTTGTAGGATTTCTTAAATATGACAGAGCTTTTGAACGGAGAAGGAAAGAGGGACTCAGCGCTATATAGATAGCAGTTAATGAGGTGTCTCGGAGTCTTATTTGAAACATTTTCGTTGAATGAAAACTGCAGTTGAGTATTTTCTCTCAATAATTATGTTTATATATTATTAATCAGGGCTTCCGACTCCAGTATTGACTAAAACACGACTCTGACTCCAACATTAACCACAAACACGCCTCAAAAACACGCAACGTTCAACTTTCCATATTTATATCTTATCAACCAATTCGGCCAATAGTCAAATTTGTCATGTTACATGCATAAAAAATAAATCATACTTTTCAAAAGTTTTTCACGACTCCGACCAAAAAACCTCAACTCCACAGACCTGCTATTAATTGAATACTCGTCAGTAGAGTGAAAATCTATAAATATAAAAATGAATGTCTGTATGTATGTCCGCTATGGACTACTAAACCGCTCGACTGATCGATGTGAAACTTTACAAATTTATTGAGTACACTCCCGCAATAGTTTCTGGCCTACCAACCTCTCCCCCAACCACCCCCAACCTCCACCCCAATTTATTTTTTAAGCTTTACGAATTTTTCGAGTTCACTCCTTTGAAGGTTTCAGGCATACCCCCCCATACGCCCCTCAAACCCCACCCCGTAAACAACCCCCCTCCCCAAAAAATGATATCGATTTTTACAAATTTCAAAATTTTTCACGACTCTGATTAAAAACTCAACCCACCCCCCCCCTATTAAAATTGCTGTCATTAGAGTGAAAGTTAGTTATAAAAAGTAAAATATTAGAGTAATAGATTTAATTAAATACTGTAAATGAATTTCCACAAAGTAATCTCTCTTTATAGAAAACAAAATAATGTAAACTTTACAACAAAAATATAATGATTTTTTGGTAAAATTTCCGATTACAATTTGAAGAGCTGAGAGACAATTGTTAATCCAATCATACAATTAAATTTATAATTGACGCATCAATTCTTGAAAATGTCCATTCATGGATTTGAACTTGTCAACACCACAAACGAACCCAACAACACCTAAAACTTTTGAGAGGGAATTTATATTCATATTACCTAGGAGTTAAGGCAAAACGTATTAATTAATTCGTAATACTGAATGAATTCAGAGCAGTTAATATATAATATTAGAACCATCTTACAAAGTAAATACCTCATGTCACTCACAAGTGAAAAATTTCGGATGCCCTGCCTTTCGACAGATGCATTTTTGAATATAAAAGGGATACAATACTGTATCAACTATTTCTTCTTTTATACGTAGACACAGCTTACAAAAGTTTTTTTGTATACACTAAGAACTCATGTTTTTTTCAATATACATTGATTTCAATTGAAGTTGACCGTAGAATCCAGCATTTGAAAGTGTTGAAAACACCTGCATCTATTCATTTCAATTATTGATTTTAATATTGTCCATTAATTTCTACACTCGTCTTGACCAAAATCGAGGCTTAAATAATTTATTTAAACTCTACTTTTATAAACATAATTTATTGTATTGGTTGCGTTACAATACATATTAAACGAATTAAAGATCGAGTACGTGTGAAAATGTTTCTCAAAAAGGACAAACACAAGTCAAACACTACACAATTTCATCTTCTTTAGATTATGAATGAGAATCCATAAATTTCGATATATTCATCGCTAAATATAACGATACAAATGTAATGTCTTGGAAAGTCAGCCTTGTCCCGTTCAACAGCCGCGTTGTAGAAGTGTCGCGTTAAACGAAGGCAGAATGCAATGTTATAAACTACATAGAATATCACAATACTTTGACGTTAAACCATTCAATTAGTATACTGGTACCCACATTTTTAACGTTAAAAGCGTCAAATTCACTACACGAAACATACAAATAAAGCAGTATACTGTTATTACAACTGATAATTAGCTCTTATCTCTCCGAGGTAACTAACTAAACCAACATCAAATATTGGGTTTTTATGACTAATATAGCTGGTGTTTGTTTTTCTACCAACTCGTATCAAGCTGGTGTTATTGAATAATATCTTGCTATAAATAATCCCCTGGTGGGGTCCGTGGTAAAGTGTCAAACTCGTTGAATAAGGTTTTGAAGCACACGGGCTCGAATCCCAGTCCAGGCAGTCTTTTTTCAATTGAGTTATTGATTTCTGTTCATAGATATGTTTGTATTATTTAACAACATCCTCCCACTCATTTCATCCCAAAAGTAATGTAAACGTATCGATAGAAATTAGCTAACAACTAGTACTTTCCAAGTCTAATCTTTTCAATCTCTACTCTCTTGGAAAAAGACTAAGCAGCTGTGTAGTCCTATACATAGATTTTTTTTAAAGGGTTGCGTAGTGAAATATTTTTTTTAAACCACTCGTGTAGTCGCTATGGTAGTAGTTATCGCAGAAAAATTCTGTTTAGATAATCTCCTTTAACAGTCCATATGCTCTCCCAGTGTATGAGAGGGCGTGGATAAAAAATACACAGATTTTTAATGACAATTGGTCGTTAGTCAGTCGCTTTACCATTTCTTTAAGCGAAGGCCAATGAATATCTTTTTTTTCATTCGAACAGTTTTTCTTGCATTGACTGTTTATTTCATTTTGTTTCATGATTAAGTTAAGACATTTTGAATGTTTGATGTCACTATGTCGCGTTTTTAGTTTCGAATGGCTTGCAAACGACCAAGATATTACCAACATCCATGCCATTGATCACAGAATCGATTAATCGATTGAGAAATCAAATTATCAAAGTGTCCTAAGCGGGATTCGATCGCTTGAAACTGGACAACTTTAACTATTTGGGTATAGGCATGTTAAAACATAATATATGAAATAAAAAAAAAACAAATGGAAAGACACTTACTTGAATAAGAGCATTCAAGGTTCTTTTTTTAATTTCTTATCACAAGCCCGCATTTTCTTCATTTACTATCTATCCAGTAATAAATTTTCCTAGCTCCAAATTCTTTATTTAGATTTAATTCTAAATACAGTTATTAGTAGCGATGCCAACTTCTAATGTGAAGCATGTGGACTCTCAATGCAGCGTTGTTAATCAAGTAGATCAAGGATATTAATAAATTGAATCTAGGACGGAACTAGTGGTAAGTAAAACGGTCTCACCACACCTCGGACAACACATGTCATATATCCATGACTTCTACCACAGATCGATGAGTTGATTTGTGAAACTATTCCTACTGGGAGTCGGATCCATGAGCACTTTAATCTAAGCCAACGGCTTTGACCGTTCTGCTTGATGCCTGTTATCTTTCCTGCCTTTTTCTATATGTTTTTCGCGTTGGTCAAATCAGTAGAAAAATTCTTATTAAACAAGCGAAGCACGTGTCACTCAAAACGTCAATACAAAGTTGTTTTACATATATTAAATGAACATATGATTGCCATGATATCTAGAAACACTCTCGCTAAGACACCACACAGTATCTGTCTGCACATCGTGCGCAGTCGCATTGTTGTACAAGGGTGGCTGACAGTTTAAGTAAAGCAAATTTAAATATGTCCAGATATTAGTGGATATCAGTGCCACCTGTCATGCAAAACAATTTATACAAACGTTGCGCATACAGTAATAGAGTATGTGTTACAGTTACGCATACACTCTCTATGTCTCTGCGCATGCACTGATGGAGAGGGAGTGCGTTACAGACACGTAAAATATAATTGTGAATTATAAATATTCCATGTCAACAAACCAAACTGCGGTAGCCTTGTCCTATTAGTAGATGTTTATTGCTGATCAGGTTTGCTCCAGGAATGACCTCTTGTAGCATATATGTATTGGGAAACGTAATATAGTGGTTTTGGAATGTGTGAAGAATTATTTTTTTAAATATTGTAGGCCGTGTTTGTGTTTCCCACGTGATAAGAGCCGCATCATAAGAATAGACTCACTTCTATTGTTTTAACAGTGCCGGAGTAGGTATTTATTTCAAGGAGGAGAATATACTAAACGAAGAAAATTAATCAGATTATTTTTGTGGTGAAATTATTCGTTTGTGTACATTCTATTTTGACCATTTTGCATTGGGCTATATCCATATCTAAATATATATTTTCCAGGGTATTTTTATTTGATTGTTTATCAGTACTTTTTGGTTATGTGAGGACAATATGTAAAAGGGTTGCATACAGTTAGAGGAGAGATCATACCATATCATTGTAATTACTTCACGTGCTTCGTCTCTTTCAGAGGCGTCTTTGGACTTACTGTCGCAAAGCTTTGCTTATGTAATATAGCAAGTTGAAGTACAAAATGGAGTTTGGGATTTTTCCTTTTTTCGTGAAGCAAGGAGGGAATTATAGAATCAAACCAAAGCAAACAAATAATTATATTACTAATTTTTAAGATTTTTTTTATTTTTTTAAAAAAAAATATTTGGCATTACAGCTTGCGCCAATGCGCCAAATATTCTGAGTTGTGAAAGTCACACGAGATTAACTCGATGGTAAATAATGTATCAGTTGTGCACAAAATCAACGATAAATAACATAACACCCAGCCCAAGATCTTTTTTTTTTTCAATTGAAAAAATCTGACCTTGCCGGGGATTGAACCTGGGCCCCCCGATTGCTAGGACAAAGCTCTTGCCACTAGACCACAGGGACCGACATGACGTTAGCAACCTCAAAATATTAACTATTAACTATTAACTATTAATCCTATCATTGTAAATAATTTAAGCAGTGGCTCGCCACTCGCCACCGTTATTTAAAAAAAACTATAACAAAAGAACATGTATGTTCTTATTCCAAATTCATTGTTTTCTATAATCGTTTATCAATAATTTTAGATATGAGGAGGTATGTAGAAAAAAATGCATGCACGTCACTGCATTAATGCCAGTGAAACAATAAAACCATGCATGTTTGATGTTTCTTGGTTACTTTAGTGGGGCACTGAACCATTTTTATTTTCGCTGGAAAAATGAACAGCCAGCGACTTTTACTCAATTTATTTAATTATAATTTAGTTTTCTAAATTCTTTTATTGAAATTTTTAATATAAATGTTATGGAGCATTTTTCATCTCTAAATATAGTTTTTTATATTTACTGAATATAAATACATATATATTTACATACATATATTCTTACTAAGCAGATGTTCACTTTTAAGTAGTTAGCTGTCAATACTTGGCTGTATGGCATTATAATAAAAATAATGACACATTTTAGTTCTTATTCCACATTGGATTAAATACGACCAGGACCGGTTTCGCTCATCGTGAGCATTATCACCTGATAAGAAATACAATATAATGGCAATAGATAAAAGCGAGAAGTATGAAGAAAGCTTACGATTGCAAATGAATAAATAACATTTGCATTAGTTGTCTGAGTTGTCGAGTATTTTAAAATGATGAAAACATCAGTATACAATGCTTGCGATGAGCGAAACCGGTCGAGATCTTAAAAAAATTGGTGTCTGTAAAGTCGGTTTACGGACGATAGTTTAACGTGACAACGTCATAAGAAAACATTGATGAAATGATTGCATACTTTTATGAATAAAATGGAATCATTTTTATTGAATTATCATTATTTTGTATGGATACGATATTTTGTATATTTGTTATACGTTAATCAGATTTTTAATATGCAAGAATTAATTACCTTTATTGCCGCAATTGTTGTTGTAATATAAACAATGAAAACCACATTAACATTTCACTTCACTTTATAAACAGTTGTAAACAGATCACGTGTAGGTACTGTAGTTGTATAAGTTGTGTGCTGCCGCTGTCTCTTTTCTACTCAGACGCATCGACCAATCGAGTGGAAGAGAGATAGATGTGGCACAATCCGAACGGTAGGCCGATCGTGCCTCTCTATCGCTTATCCGCGCTCTCGCTCGCACGCTTGCCTTCGGCGTAACGCGTCAAACGGGTAATGAGTCATGTTTTTTCGTGCGTGCAGCGGGCGTTCATCGATTTATAAGACGTTGTCACGTCAAAAATCTAATATGGAATAAGTTTTAAAAATGTGTTATTATTTTTATGAAGTAGGTGTTATTAATTCTGCACTAAAATGTCTTTGACGTCTGCCACGGACAAAGATAAAGAGGTTTAATTTTCGAATTTGGTATCATCGTGTATTATTGTCCCAGCCATTGATTCACGAAGTCGTCAATATTTGTACAGCATTATACTCGAAAAGGTGCTCGCATTATGTCTTCTTGTGTTGCAAAGCTTTCCACGGAGCGTCACTATCACTAATAGATGCTCTACTGAGTTCAAATTTTCACTGTAATGAATAAATTACATAATTTTTAGTTGTGTGTTATTAATACTAAAGATTTTAGTCACGTAGAGCTAAATTTATAGCAAACTAGTATTGCTACCCGGCGTCGCTCGGACTAAGCGACCAATAATTATTTAATGTTATATCATTCGACATAATTATATCACAAAAAATAACATCCAAAATAGAGTTAAAATAAAATCACAAACTTTATTTAATTTGATGACAGCCCCATTCTCGCCCATTAAAATGTCCAAATTCAAGGAAAAAATCTAATTTGCTGTCAAATAATACCTTCACGTAAATAATAAACATTATTATTAATAATAAAAGCCGGGAAAAGTTCAGTAGAAGACTAATTTATTACATTTTTTCCTAAATGTCTTCGCCGATAAAAATTCAAACATATTTTCTTTCATATTCGTTTTTATGGCAACTTAATGACCCACAATTCAAAAGGGAATTACAGACCCACAGACATACATACGCCGTTTCGGTTTTATATATAAAATTTGTTTTAATATTTCATCAGGTTATGTGCAGCTTATTAACTATCTTCTACATATTTGTAATTACTAAATATGAAAAAAAAAGTTTTCAATTCTTAAAAGTTCACTGTCAATAGTTGGTGGAATGGTACTATAGTAAAAAATGTTAAGTACTTATTCTACATAAAATTTATTAGATCAGAACCGGTTAGCTCATAGCGAGCATTATCAACTGATATCATCATCATAATCTTAAGTAGGTACTGAAAGAGTTTCTACCTTTTTTATTATTAGCTTAATTTTTTAATTAAGAAAACAATCTTTAGAAGACATTTTAATCATTGACAATTTGATTACATTAATGCATGCGCTTACATTGTAGAGCATATGCACACCTGATGGAAGTATCTGGATATTGTTTATACGAGAGCTGGCTGTTACTCAGTCACTCAACCTCTTTCGTTTCGATGAGAGTAGGAATAGAAAGGATAAGGCTAGGACTCTCTCGATACGCCTCGCTTACCGAAACGGATGGGTGGGAGGATAATTTTATTACCTTCGAACAGAATCGATACATCGACAGAAAAAATCTGCACGTACTGGCACTTGAACCCCGGAAGTTCGTCATAGAAGCCGACATCGTTGAAAATTGCACTGCGGAGCTAACTTTTATATATTATGTACACCATTTTGTTGTCAATACCCTGTCATGTATTTCGTAATTTGGTATAAATTACCATGTGTTTTTTAATGTACCATCAGTTGAAAATGCTCGCGATGAGCGAAACCGGTTCCAATCTTTACAAAAATATATGTGGAAGTCGTACTTTAAAGCTATGTTTTATTTTTATTAGGCACAATAGTTTGAATTATTGACACTCACAAATCTGACTAATTTACTGATCTTTCTGATATTTTTAGTTCTTATTCCAAATAAAATTTATTGGATCAGGACCGGTTTCGCTCATAGCGAGCATTGTCAACTGATAAGAAATACAATGAAACAGTGATATTTATACAAACATTAAGTAAGAAATACAAGGTATGACAAACAATTTGTATTACAACTAAGCAAATAAATTGAAGCAAAATACAAGAAAAATAGACTTTAATTAAAATGTTGAAGACCTCTTAGCGATGCAAACTATTACATCAAAAATCAATTAAATATGAATTTTCATTAAATGATACGGTCCTGACCCAATAAATTTTATGTGGAATAAGTACTAATTTTTTTTTATTATTTTTATTATAATGCCATTCCACCAAGTATTGACATTGAACACCTTAAAAGTAATTTTTCTGATATTCAAATATAATGAGTAAAGTTAAAATATCACAAGTGTCAATATATTTCTTTATATTCATTAAAATTGACAGTTGACTGTCTTTTTGTTGTAAACTATCTCTAAATATGTAATGTTGACAGGAGCGTAGTATGTCAGACTAACAAATATAGATTCCACACCTTCCGCCTTTGAGACACGCTATACCACCACTAGTCCAAATGCAGGATTGCACTAGTGATATTTAGGTATAGTAATATGATCGTTGATAAAATATATATTGAAAAATTTTGAAAATAATTTAGGTTACCGACGTGCTTGATGAAATTTAAATATCAAATTTTAATTTTATGAATTTTGAATTTTTCAATGAGTTTTGTCGCTAGCGACCCGGGTTTCACCTTTCAGCATCTCCAAGTTATCATATTATTGATTGTATTGGCATTTACTTGGTAAAACTTCATTTTAATACGGTGGAAAATATTACACATTTAATAACTTATTATCACCATATAAAACTAGAATGGTGGAACAGAGAAAAATATGTATTGTGTACCCCGTCTACAACAGTTTATAATGGATAAGTAAATGCAGTTTTAAACATAGTTCTGACGATAGCGTAAGCCGAAATAGCTATCAACATATATGTACAATAATTTCTGTAGAATTAAAATATATTGTTATTTTTTCACCGTATTCCAAGTTATCAGTTCACTCGTGAACATTAAACGCATGAAGATGCCGAAAGGACTTAAATTTTAATATGCTGGAATTGTATTTATTGGCATTAAAATATAAATAGCTAAAAAATCTATCTAAAATTCTCACAGCTAGAGCTAGATATCTTTCACATTTTATATGCTAAAAGTTGCGGATGGGAAACCTATTACTTTATATCGTATGCGAAATCGGATAGCTGTACCATAAATCTATCACGAACAATTCTGTGGACGTGTTTACATGAATAAATCAGAACTATTTCAAGTTTAACTATTGAGGATATCAAAATATTCCCAAGTAAATCTTCGTCAACACTTCGAGTTTACAAGAGAAGGTGTCAAGCTTAGAAGTTTCTGTGCACAGAATTTGACAGAGGGAAAACATTTATAAATAACGATTTCAGTATGTTTATTTTTGTCATAATCACCGTGGCCGAATAGTAACTGCTCATTGTACCCGTGACAATCAATTCCCAATACGACGTCAAGGGCATATTTTTAAATTTTTTAGTTACATCGAAATTGGCTGAATCTTTTGACAAATATCGACGGACGATGCTCGCGAAAAATTCTCGTTTTCAATTCTTACTTTTATATATATGACTAGTATTGTTACCCGGCGTCGCTCGGACTAAGCGACCAATAATTATTTAATGTTATATCATTCAAATTAATTATTTTACAAAATCTAACATTCAAAATAGAGTTAAAATAAAATCCAAAGATTATTTATGATGAAAAATGATTCTCGTCCAATCTTTAATTAAAAAATCTAATTTGCTGTCAAAGAAATGTCAAACTCCGTTATTCAACCGTAAATAATAACATTATTATATATAATAAAAACCGGGAAAAGTTCAGTAGAAGACTAATTTATTACATTTTGACTAAATGTCTTCAAAATAAAAGTTAAAATTTTCTTTTCAAAGTATTCGTTTTTAAATATAGACGGACGATGCTCGCCAAAAACAACAACATACATACGAGCGCCGTTTCGGTTTTATATATAATACTTATGATTTTGTCTGAAGTTGCTTGATGGAATTTCAATATCAAATTTGAATCGTTTGAATTTTGTACTTTTTCAGAACGACCTGGGTTTCGCCTTTTGGCATTCAGGCATTTCAAGTAAACGAAAAAATAAAACATAGAACATACTTTGAATCGCATATATATAGGAATATAAGTAAGTCACTAACGATGAATACGTGACTGTTATTGTAATTGCATGGGTAAATTACAATTTACGGGTAATTAAAATCTGATAAATTAATTACCAGCTAATAACATGGAAATGCCTACTAATACAATAGGTGGGTTATATTGTACTTATTATTAAAAGAATTAGTCTATTTTGATTGTTTGAAGTCGATTCTATAATTGATATAACAAGGGTGAACAAGGAAAATTAGGTTGCTATTTCCTGGTAAACTAATTTATGGTCACCCATGTTTTGATGTAAATTTCTAACCCCTTCATCCGCGCTGAACAAGTGGTTCTCAGATAATAAATAGTCTCAACTTAATTCATATTTTAGAATTATAGTCGTACTATTTTTTTATTTTTTAAACGTTATGCTAGATCAAATTTGAATCTTTTGAATTGAGAAATAGATATTTTGTAACATATTTTATTATTGCCTCGATTAAGCGAATGTATTTTGAAAATACCCGCGTAATTTACGTCACAATGGCAAGATGCTCCCGGCCACCCATTCTGACATGATCTCCGCAAACTCCGAGCTGCATTCCCACTCACCTGACAACATACCCTGTTACTATTCAATTATTCCTATGCAGTATTATTGCAGTTGTTCTAAACTGAAAAGAAAATCGATGTAGTATGATGAAACTGCAATAATGCATTATTTGTATGCATAATATAATTCCAACCAATAAAAACAATGGCAAAACCATTCCAATCCAGGTAGTCCTGCTTTAAAAATAAGGTATATTGATTCATTAATTAACTATCAATTGCGATCATAGATTAGTGAAAAAATTACCGTTTAGTGGTCGGTTAACTATCGCCACAGTATGGGTCCCATTATTAACATTATGGTTTCTCTGTGATCTTAGATAATAGATTCACTGAATTGGCATTCGCTTGGTAGGACTCAATTATAGCACGGCAGTGTATTTCAGTTCTACAAAGATTGTATAATAATATATAGTTTATAGTTACTTTGCCTGACGTCATTTAAGTTATTTTTATTATATAACCAGTATATATTGCCATCTTATAGCCGTAATATTTAATAAACACACTTTTTGAACAATGTCTGCTCCCAATGTCGAGCATATCATATCCGAATTGAGCTATTTAACTGACTGTTACTCAGTTGCCCAACCTCTATATAGTTAGATGATAGAAGAGAATATGGCTAGGAGTTGCATGAGAAGACATTTTTATTCTACATAATCTTAAACACCCGTGTCTTTGAACTTAATCGATAAATTGACTAGAAATAATACTGGTCTCATTCTGGTACCCGAACCCGTGAAGTTCGTCTTGGAAGCCAACGACGAAGATCACTGCACCATGAACCCGACGTCAACAATTATACAGTATACATAGTTGATAAAACAATTTTAGCTTTAAAGGAGTATGGACTCTTATAGATAGTAATCCCGAAGATACCCCTGAAAGAGACGGAACACGTGTCACAATTAGTTACGCAATACGTGGAATAATCAAAGTTATATTATATTGGGTATGGACGTACTTTTGGTTCAAACAGTATATTGAATTAAATGTGAATTGTTTGAATTTTGTACTTTTCCATAAGTTTTGTCGCTAACGACCCGGGTTTCGCCTTTGGGCATCTTCAGGCATTACAATGACTTACTATCGTAAAGTGTAATCTTATATATAAAACCGAAACGGCGTATGTATGTATGTATGTCTGTGGGTCTGTAATTCTTTGGGAATGATATAACATTAAATAATTATTGGTCGCTTAGTCCGAGCGAAGCCGGGTAGGAATACTAGAAATACCGAAACGGCGTATGTATGTATTTGTGTCTGTGGGTCAGTAATTCTTTGGGAATGATATAACATTAAATAATTATTGGTCGCTTAGTCCGAGCGAAGCCGGGTAGGAATACTAGTTGGTAATAAAGCAAGATTATGTTGAATTACATTCAGTATAGATTTACTCACTCCTTTAAAGATTTTAACAAAATAACCAAAATCTCAGTACTGAAGGTACAAAGCGTAAATTTATTTGTATTGTAATATAATTCTTTACATCGAAATAGACCTATTTTAGTAGGCGAACAATTTATACCGTCGTTTTATTTTCAAAAGCCATTTTCTTGAATTATTATAATATTCCTTTTTTGCAACATGGAAGGCATTAATGAATACCTGTTTATTGTAAACCTTGGCAATAATTCAACGATGTTTTAATACTTATTCTGAAATACGTAATAAAAAGTCGCTGGATGGAGCAAAAAGAAGAATCTTTTCCGAAGACGTTGCAAATAGCGACGGCGCGCGTCCAAACGCTCCTGCAGAATACTAATGCGCCAGCCAGGACAAGGAATGTAGTATTTACTTTGTCTTTGAATGATTTTTTTCTCGCCGAGAGCCAACGGGTACGCCACTGATCAGCCTTTTAAGGAAAATTCATTCAGCCAAGTTATTGATTCTGAGGAAGAGACATATCTCAACAATTTTCATTTGACAGATCGTTTTCTGTGTTAATGATAGCTGAAGAAACATGTCGCGTGCTTCAACAGCGGCTTCTGCTTGGGGTACTGGCCAACAATGAAATGCGATATAGCGATTCATAAATATTATCCGAACTTTGTGGAAGTTCATTTCAGTAAAAATTTTCCATGTATTGTGACAAGTGTTTCGCCTCTTTCCGTTAATTTGTCAACAAAGACTCTTAAAATGAAATATTTCGTATGCAATTAATACCAATAATATTGAAAATATGTTTTGGTCCATTTGACACACCTCTTACACAACAGACTCAACACAAAAATTTGGTGCGGCCACCAGACATTTCCATAGAACATAGGCGGTCCACGCAGTTCACGATGCGGCCACGGTGCAATTTTACATGAGAACCACTGCTCTAGATTGAAATTGAAAAAGATTGTGCTCTTAAATGAGAGGTCTGCATGGGCTGAACTTTGGATCGTTCTACCTGGCTCGAGCCCGAAAATGTCCGACCCGCGCCTGAGGTTCATTTCCATACATCAAACATCGGGGCATTACCTGAGTCCGTGCAGACCTCTCGTGTGAACTACCTCTCCTGTGTAAGTGTTAAGGATTAACAGTTTACAGCAGTGGTGTACAAGCTTTTTGAGAGAAGGGTCCAATTTATCCATTTAAAAAAATTTCGCAGGCCACAAAGGGTAAAAGTGAAGAAAAATATTTTATTATTACAAGTATTTTTCTGTCAAGATAATCGATAAATCAGTATATGATTTTTATATATTAATATTATATATTTTCATTATTTGCGGAGATTTTTTAATATCGATTCACAAACGTCATGCACTGACAAAAATCTAACAATAAAATCCGTGTGTTGAAAAAAATAATCTAAAAATAGACTGCACCTGCATCGCAAACTATATGACTCATTTAAAAAAAATAATTTCGGTCACAAAATTATATCCATGTGAATATAATCATTTTCAATAATAAAAAATAGCATTGATTTTTTATATACCGTTGCTACTGCATAATTTGTTCACATATCGAATACTATTTTTTATCATATTTAATGAAAAATTTGTTGATGAAGTATTTGTTATTTTGGGCCGCAAAAATATCCATTTCGGGCCGCGTTTGTGCACCACTGGTTTACAGTATTCAACTAATTAGATTTTCTTTACCATTTAATAATAATTAATCGAGAAACAATGAAAAACAACCATTAACACTGTTCACTTTTAATGAGAGAATAAAGGTAAAGACAGGACTATTTATTTATTTGAAAAAATACAAAAAAGGTATTACAGCTCACGCCAATACGCCATGCATTTGACAAATTTATTTACATATACATACATACATACTTGTATACACAAAATAAAAGAATTACAAACTGTAGCCAAAAGAACAGAGAGAAAAAAAAATTACATTAGAAATTTTAAAGATGTCAACCGAGTGTGTTCATAAAATATAGTATTCGTCTTAACTCACTCACGTCAATATGAAATATGTCGACATCCGAAGCAATGCCGTTTAAAATTATTAAAGCTCTTCCCAGTGGCATTCCCATTGGCAGACTGGTTCTACCCCTTGGAAGAAATAACAACGCATGTTCACAATTTTTCAAAAAATTATCAGGAACATTCAATTTAACATTCTCAAGAATGGTGGAATTCTTATTTTGGCCTCGGATAAGCCAAAAGAAATATAATGCCAAGATTGCCAAGTACATTTTCAAGTGGTAAGCTAGTCGCCTTCGCTAAGCCTCTAAGCTAAGGAAGAAAATTTTAGACACCATAAATAACTATTCCTTCGAGCAGATTCGATAAATAGACAGACAAAAATGCTGCTCGTTTTCTGGACTCCCGCTGCCCACGAGGTCTGTCAAGGAAGCCAAAGACGTTGACTACTGCACCACGACAATGATCAATTCACTTTTAAGTTGTTCACTGTCAATACAAATAACAAATTTTTAGTACTTATTCCACATAGAATTTATTCGATCAGGAACGGTTACGCTCATGGCGAGCTTCAGTAAATAATGCTCGCCATGAGCGAAACCGGTTCTGATCCAATAAATTGTATGTGGAATAAGTTGGTACTAAGAATGCTTTTTCGTAAATTAAGGATATATGGTCACGGGACTGAATTTTTGTTAAGATTTATGAAAAACATGCACATTAAATGAAATGAATGTAAGGCTTACGATTTTTTTGAAATTTTTTCTTCTTTAATTTTTAAATTTATTATAATAGAAGATCCTAAAGAATACTTCGCAATGAGTACGAAATCGAGTTGTTTTAATTTACAGGAGCAAAAATGCAGCCACAAACTACACATTAATAATATTATACAGATAGAGATAGTAACATAATTTTATTATTTATTTAAAATAAAAAGAATAATTTTACTATAGGCTAATATTAAAAAACAAATTCTTCTTTCAGAACTCATACGATAATCAGTAATATTCTTCAGATTTAATCATTTTGATTCCACATTTTATAATAATCCACAAGAACTCAAAGAGTAAAGTCAACACATAAAATTATAAGCCAGTATGTATAAATTATTTGAGCTTAGCTCGAGAGGATTGGGATTCTGTCCCATGACCATATTATTCATAATTTACCTGTATTTTTATTTTTATCATTAACATTGTTTCAAAATTATTAAAAACAGTAAACAATCGTTTGAAAGTTTTACCGCAATACATGTAGGTATGGTGGAGAAAATTGTCCTGGCGCAAGAAAAACAATAACACGATTCGTCCACCCGTTTCTGGCTTCAATGGAGTTCAGCGACTCGTCAAAAGAAATAGGCGGTGGCCATTCAATTAAATGCAGCCGTAAGACCTTCGATGGATACGCCACTCCAAACTGGTTCAAAGTCATTAATGAATTAAATTGTATATAAATGTAATTAAATTACTTATAAGTCGTCTGATTATTCAAATTAAGATAGCCAGCCATATTGTGATATCTTACTTTACAGAAATAACACAGTATTTTTAAATCATATCCGCTCCCATTTTGAAGCTTATGAACTCCTCATGGAGTTTATCTTAAAACGTTTTTTTCTACCAGAACTGCTTGTTATTGAGTTGCTCAACCCCCCCCCCCTTTTGAATAGAGTGGGGATTGCAATAATTTAAGACAGTGGCAAGCTAATCACTCTTGTTACGCGCCGCTTTTTTGCGATTGGGAAGTTGGGCTGGGATTTTTAGTAACACAAGCACCCATTGCCTTCGAAAAGAATCGATTTATTGACTAAAAAAAACTGCTTGTAACAGGACTCGAGCCCGGGCGATCCAACAAGGAAGCTAAAGACGTTGACCACTACACAGAAATTAGTTACACTTTCACTTTAATCTAAATGTAGAAATCAAAGGAATTATTTTTTAATGTAAATACACCCATGTCCAAGAATTTATTATTAAAAATATGATCTTGAACCCAGATCAACTTGACCGCAAAGTTCTAGCTACAAGACTACAGAGACCGAAACATTAGAATCAATATTAAGCTCATATAAAATTTAAAATAACTTTGATTATTCCACGTATTGTGCTACTAACTGTGACACGTGTTTCGCCTCTTTCACATGCATCTTTGGACTTACTATCGCAAAGTTTGCTTAAGTAATGAAGTAAGATTGATTCTAACATTTTAAAATGATAAATTTACAACAAAATGGTGTTTGGGATTTTTCGTGTTTACCGGAAGCAAAGAGGGGGCTATAGAATCAAAACAAAGCAAAAAATAATCATACTACTAATGACGTTAACATTACAAACTATTAAACTAATGAGCTGCAATCAATCAGATAGGTTTGTGTTTAAACTGATTAATTGGAAATAATGTAAGCAGTGGCGAGCAACCTGTCATATTAATAATATTATTTAATAATACTTTTTTTTGTTAAGAGTTTCATTTATTTGCTAAAAATTCTAAACTATTCATCTTTAAACCCTTTTCATTTACTCAGTGGAGTATTTCTAAAGTACTACTCTGATTGAAATCATGATCGTTTTCTATTAAATGATTGGCAAACTCAGAAAAATTGTTATTTTTAGACATCTTATATTTTCTTTAATTCTAATATTAAAGTTTCTATCTGTCTGCCCAACGTAAAAGTTTGGCAGTCTCCACAAGAGAGCCGATAGATACCACTCTGTAACGATGAATCTACGCGATTATTTAAAATTTTATATTAAAATTGAACTTCCACAAAGTTATCGCCGAAACCATCGGAAAGTATTAATATTAAGCTCATTCAGTTAAGCAAACTTGTCATAATACATCTGATGATGGGTCTTAGGGAGACGAAACACGTGTCTAATTTTCGATGTGTACGTTACTTAATCAAGGCATTTCAAGCTAAACGTATTTTAACTCTCCACTAAAGATAATAACGTTCAATAGTTTTATTTGCAATGTCGTAACTATTGTATTCATTATTTCTGTATTATCAATCGGAAATATAGGTAGATAATAGATGTTAAACGACAGGTGGGGAACTGAGAAGAATGATCAGCTTATAAGTACTTTTGTAATATATATTCCTAACTCAACATTGGCAGACCGCCTGGCAAAAGCTGCAGGAGTTACCTATCACTATCAAACTTTGGTGCGAGGTATGAACCCCTTAATCCTTTATGCGTTTCTTCTATGTCTTTTTATGAATGAATAAAATATGTAAAATTTAGCTATTGGCCGAATTGGTTTTTGATATTTTATTGAATATTCATTAATCGGAAAGGTAGGAGTAAAACGTGACGAAATTAAGCTTTTTTAGTCGGAGTCGGAGTTTTTGGTCAATTTTGTAGTCGGAATGGTGTTTTTGGTCAATGCTGGAGTAGGAGTTAGAGCCAGAGTCGTGTTACTATTAACGAGTCCACATCTCTGGATTTAAGGCATACCAAAGACGAAGATTAAAGTCGATCCAAATGTCCATTGGACTGATTGGCTAGGCCAATTTGGTGGCTAATAAAGTAAATTACCCAGTCTAAATATGTAGACCTCAACTCATAAATAAATATTAATTATGTTGAAGGATTTATATTGACTAAATGTCGATTTTTTAAGAAGCTTCATTTGTGCCGTTATAACAATTCTATCAGCGTCCCACAGTTTGAGCTGGTGACAGTTTGCACAATTTACGAAGTCGTTCGGATGCAGAACTCAATGCTCTCATCGACGACTGCTCGTGTATCAATCAGGACCAAAGACTTCTTCATTCCTGAAAATAAAGATTGTTTATTTTATACATAATATAAAATATGAAAGAATAGTTTTCTAAGAAAAAAATTGACAAAACGGATAGCACGGTTATAAAAATTCAGATAGTTCTGACGATGACGTTAGCCGAAATATCTATCAACAAAATTAAAAAAAAATGTGGAATTAATATACATTGTTACTTTTATCACCGTATCATAATGGAGTTCTACCAAGTTAATGCCAACTCAATCAATAAAACGGATAGCTATTTCAGCGTCACACGATTGACAGACAATCTGCTTTAATACATAATTTGTAGTTAGTAGGGATCATTGTTTGTTAGTATTAGAATTTTTTGAATTTTGTACTTTTCCATGAGTTTTATCGCTAACGACCCGGGTTTCGCCTTTCGGCATCTTCAGGCATTCCAAGTGCACGGATTTACTTGAACTGACGCGTAGTAAACAGTTTGTATCGTTTATATACAAAAATATAAGTAGGTCACTAAGTTAAACGGTTATTAAAATGTAAATTAGCGAAATTTGAATGAATACAAGTTTCAATGATTTAAGTGGGTTTGTTATAATTACGGGGATTTTTGAAAACATTAATGACCAGATGATAACATAAGAATATTTAAAATAAATCTAGGGTCCTATCCGACCTCTCCTTAATGAGTTCATTGATTTCAAGCCTTTATTATTATATTACATTAATGATAGTAAGTGAATTGATATTTAATAATAGCAAGTGCTTGAATTGTAAATAAATGAAAATTATTAATAAATGACAATAAATTAAAATGAACAATTATTTAAAAGGGTACAACAATGGCGAAATAGGCAAATAAAGTTGCTCGTTCAAAATTGGCAGACCGTTGAGCTGAGCTCGATTAATCTCTACGATTTCTTGATAAAATAGTTTGTTAGTATCTTGCCCCCTTCTCTGCGTCATTTTAAAAGGAAAAACTCCATCCTCCATTTAGTAATTTATAATGTACGAATATTAAAATCAATCGTAACCTTGTAATTAAAGCAACTTTGCAATATTTAGCCCGATGTCAATATTTGTATCACAATACGTGGAAAGTTATTTAATATTTTAGACTCCATTGTCAATTATTACTTTTCTTCGAGTTTTAAGAGTTGCTGGTGGTGATGATACTACAATAAAAGACAAACCTCCTCCGAGGATATTGATGTATATAAAGCATATTCAAGCTAATAAAACTTTTATACGATTTATGATTATGCTCCCTTTTTAATGGAAGATTTCTCTATCTTGCTTCTGGATCTTCAATAAGAAAAGAAACAACATTCTTGGCAGGATAATAGCGCGCAGTTTACTGCATAAGTGTAACCAATCGTTGCTATCTACATTGAGCGCAGTGGCGTCGATAACGGGCAAGGAAATCTGAATCAATGATAAAATATATTTCTTGATTTATTCATCTATATCATTCCAAAGAATGTAAACATTTCTTCAGTTGACAATTCTCGCGATGAGCGAAACGGGTCCTCAACTCAATAAATTCAATGCGAAATAAGTACTAAGCATATTAATTTCAGTACAAAAAATCAATTTATGCTAGCGTTCGTTTCGGGATTCGAGCTCGAGACATCGCTACTGAATTGCACGAAAGCCTTAAAGCGTTGACTACTCGGCTACAGCACCATTATAATTATTTATATAAATCCATCTGTTATGGCTTCAATCAGTAAAATACTTAAATAATACATCAAAATCGTTTCGTATTTAATTTCAATGAATGATTCCAAATTTAAAATTAAACATTTAAAATTTTCGACAAACAAGTGATTTTGTTCCTAGTTCTTAATTCAAAAAAATATTTCGAAAAGGAAAATGTTAATACAGTCTGATGATTTATGCGTTAGTTAAGTGTATAGATGCACCATTGTGTTAAGAGATGCCTCTAAATGAGAAATATATCTATTGATACGTCATCGCTCGAGTTTATGATCGCATTTCCAGTTTCATATCACAAAAATGTCGTCTCTTTCAGAGGAATGAATCGGATCTGATACAGAAATTATGTTTACAGATTTCTATGGCCTGCACAATGCGATTGCCTCGGCCGAAACACCTGTCGATACTGTAAAAGATAAATATCTGCGAGCATATTCCAGTGGCAGCTACCGCTTGTATTTATTTATTTATTTATTTATTTATTTATTTATTGGCAAAAACTATTAAAAATACATGGCATTACAGCAAGCGCCAATGCGCCATGCATTTGAGAAATTAATAAAGATTACATAAAATATTACACAAAAATAAGAAACAAAACAGAAACATATTATTTACATAAGAAAACATAATTTTTAAATAAAGCATCAAGTTCACTGCCGAAGATGTCAACATCAATAGGCAGCGCATTTATCAGCCGAATAGCCCTTGCAACTGGAGATTCAAAGACCTACGTGACAAACAAGTTTTGACAAAGAAAATTGATTTGTCTTTGTTACGACCACGTAGGTAAAAGCTGGGAGCATGCAAATTTAAATTTTCAAGGATGTCAGGGTTATCAACTTGGCCCCGAAGAAGAAGAGAAAAATGTTTTAATATTGCAATTAGTCTTCGAGCTTCAAGTGAGTGAAATGACAGCATTCCTAAAAGAAACTTGGTTGGATAATATTCCATTAATGAATTGTCATACGGAAAATAGTAGAATTTTTTGAAATAATAATAACGCAGAAATTTTTTATGAACTCGCTCCAGTTGCGACTTAAATTTAAATTCATATGGACCCCAAATAATAGATCCATATTCTAGTTTGCTTAAAACTAAAGAAACATAAAGAGTTCGAAACACAGTAGGGTTTTCAAATGGCTTACTTTGCCGAACTATGAATCCAAGAAGTTTACTAGCCTGCAGGGTAATTGAAGAAATGTGGGAATGAAACGTGAAAGAAGAGTCAAATGTTATACCAAGATCAACAACTTCAGACAAACGCTGTAAAGTCATATTCGATATCTCATATTTATATTTGATAGGAAATTTTGAACGAGAGAATGAAATGCAGAAACATTTCGAAATGTTGAAGTCAAGTTTGTTTAATAAGGACCAATTTACAATTGAGTTTATATTATGCTGTAGAATAGTACAATCCGACTCATTCCTGATGGTTGAAAATAGTTTTAAATCATCAGCAAAGAGCAGATACTTTATTCCACTCATACTTAGCACAATGTCATTTATAAAAATGAGAAATAAAATAGGACCAAGGTTTGATCCCTGTGGCACTCCAGAATATTTTGGAAAAATTTGTGATACGCACCCAGCATATTCAACATATTGGCGTCTATTTGACAAATAAGAATGAAAAAATTGATAACCTTGTTCGAGCTTCCTATTGCTTTTAATTTATTTATTAGAATAACATGATCAACCCGGTCAAATGCTTTGGAAATATCCGTATAAATGGCGTCAACTTGACAATGAGAATCAAGAGAATGCAAAATATACTCACTATACACCATAAGATTGGTTACAGTAGATCGCTTTGATCTAAAACCATGCTGGGCATTAGTTAGCTGACAATCAACATGCATATAGATATATCTATGCAAAAGTGATTCAAAAAGCTTGGCTGGTGCTGATAAAATAGCTACAGGCCGAAAGTTTGTTATCTCAGACAAAGAGCCTTTTTTATGAACCGGTCTTATACGGGTCAAACTCCAACATTCAGGAAAAGTGAAGGTACTTAAACTTAAATTGAACAAATACAGTAGTGGGGTAGTTAAAATTTCCCTGCAGCCTTTAAGTAACCATGGTGGAATACCATCAGGGCCCACTGAAGATTTTGGGTAGAGACGAGAAAAAGCATATTTCATATCGGACTCGTCAAAATTGTTGATATTTAGTGTTGGCCAGTTAGAATGCACATACTCGGATTTAGAGTGGGTGAAGTTTGGAGGAGTTTTTGAGTAAACCGACCTGAAGTGATTAGCAAATCCTTCAGCAATAGACTGGTGACCATTCAACACACTACCATTAAGAGACATAGATGAGAGCTGAGCAGAAGAGTCACGAATATGGCGGACATACGACCAGAAAGTTTTCGGATCAGAATTGATATTTCGACCAATCTGACTGATGTATGATTTGTAGCTACACGAAATTAGTTCATGAACTCTTCTACGCTTCTCAGAAAAAAATATATAATCACTATGACAGTTGGACCGTTTCCATTTCTTATGGCATTCATATTTTAATCTTATAGAATTCAATATTTCAGATGTAAACCATTTTGGATATCCACGTTTCACGCCAGAGTACTCATACACATTAAAAAAATCATTGAAAACATTATAAATATTATTATAAAAGATACATGTTGCTTTATTTACATCACTGATTGAATACATATCACTCCAATCCAAGCTGTGTATCCCGTTGTACATGTGCAATAGGTCACCTCGGCAAAAATTCCACGAAACTCTAGTATCACAGATATCAGGGTAATCATCACGCTCAACGTATCGCCCACGACGATAAGCGCATAATCTCTTTTTAAAAGCAATAGGAAACTCAACCACTATAGCTGGGTGATAACTGTCCTCAAGGACTAGAGGGTCATCACTTGCATACACCGATACACAGCAATCTGCATCAGCCAGCACCAAGTCCAGGACTCTTGCCTTCACATTTTCAATCTGTGAGAACTGTTTCAGATTCACACAGCTTAAAAAATGAGCAAACTCAAATCCTACTCCGGGTGCCGACGAATACAAATTGAAATCACCAATGATAGCAATAGAATTTCGCACTGACAAGTTCAAAAAAAAGTTGAAAATTTGTTCATAAGACTCAAGTGAGCACTTAGGGGAAAATAAATACAACAAACCCTCAGAAGTGACCCACCGCACATCACTTCAACAACGACAACATCAACCTGGACACATGGATTACACTCAATCCTAGTAACACTCTCAACACAGTCAGTACGTATGGCAATGAGAACACCACCACCTCTTTGGCCATATCTACGATCTTGACGAAATACGATATACTCATCAGTGAAAAGTTCAGCGTCATTAACAGATTCATTGAGCCACGTCTCACTCAGGCAAACAACTGGATAGCTGTTCGCCAGTAGAGCATTACGAAACCCAACAGACTTGGTTCGAAGACCCCGAACGTTCTGATAATATATATCAATATTCTGAAAAGAAAGTCATATCTTTTTGGTAAGCTTTTTGGTTTATATTGCCACTCTTTTACCACTGAATTAAGTGGCCACACATCAGGACACAAAATTTATTTAACTTAGATTTAGGCACTCCAATTTTAAATGAAGCGTACCTTGCTTTTGTCAACAATTTAATAACACTGACAGCGACATCTGGTACACTTTGAATCAAAAAATCAGTAAGTCCCTCGACGGTTGTATCAGCATGTAGGGACCATACATGAATATAATGAAGTTGCTCAATTCCTGAGCAGCAGTAGTCCCAGTTCTAGTGCCGCATATGCGAGCACTCACTGGTGAAGGTGAAGTGGAAGAAGTTGAAGAAGTGTAGCTTTTGTTTTTTCTATGTTTCACTGCTGTCCATTCTTCAACATTCAATAGACAATCGTGGGACGTAATCAATGAAGTTGATGGAATGGGTTGACTGGGCTTTATAAGCTTATCATTGGACACTTTAACTCTTTCAACCGGTGTGGAGGCAGGAGACACTTGACGCCTCTTTGGTTTACTAGTAGGTGTACTGGTATGATGTAAGGCCACTGAACGAGTGATCCTCTTCGTCTTTTGGCGTGGCTGAGATGGCTCATTTAAAGGCTTATCGCAGTTTCCAGATTTCATGAAGCATTGAACAGCTTCAACTCGCTCAGTAAGAGCCTTCAGACATTGAATAATATCTCTTATTTCACTGCTTAAATCCATTTTGATTTACAATACACTTACACAAGATACACTTGAAAAAATGTTACAGTTTATTAAATTAACAGGTGAAAACAAGTGAACTCTAATAGAAAATTGTAAAGTAACAATTTGAAAACTATGTTTAACTCATATATATATGTATATATAGATATAGAAATACTTTGGTCACTTTAAAATATTGCAACAGTGAAGTCCTGAAGAAATAAACTGTGAATAATTACTAATTCATGTATAATTTCACAAATACGAAGCACTAATAATGACAGCTGGTGGAGTGTCGTGATGTCGTCATAGCAACTAACCATAAGAACACATTTCGCACTCCTCGGTGCCCAAACAATCGATCCACTCTCAAGTCGGCTTCGAACCAAAGAATTATACATTAGTATCAAAATTTTTACTCCTGGAAAGACCCTGGTAGTGCGGAGGATAAAGCCCAACATTTGCAAAGCTTTGTTGCAAGTAATCTTAATGTGATTGTTGAATGTTAGTTTGCTTTCAAATTGTACGCCAAGATCTTTTACTGATGAAATTCGTGAGAGAATTCGACCATTCATTGAATATTGAAAGAATAATACTCGTGAGCTCCTCGTAAACGATAAAAGATTGCATTTATCAATATTAAATTCAAGTTTGTTACATCTTCCCCACTCTATTATATTATCTATATCGGACTGGAGACGGTGACAATCATCCAAGGTGACAACCCTCAAAAACAGTTTCAAATCATCAGCAAATAATAAGAACTTAGAATTTTTAATGACTTTTACAATATCATTTATAAATATAGTGAACAGCATTGGCCCCAAGTTCGAGCCCTGTGGTACACCAGAATACGTGTAGAACGGTAGCGATTCAAAAAGACCATACGTATTATCATCGATAGGCATATTACCTTAAGCACAGATGCGATGTGTCCAAAAATACGAGTTTTTTATAAACTAACACCAAGTGTGCATTGTCTTGAAGACTTAATCCTCGAAAATTCCCGAAAAAAAAATAAAACCCAAACAGCATTCTACCTAGTAAGAAATAATAAAAGATTTGTTATAATAATGGAAGTCGCAGTAAATTCAACATGGAACTACTAACTGCTTCACTGTCAATACACTGGTGGAATGGCACTATAATAAAAATAATTACACATTTTTAGTACTTATCCCACATAAAATGTATTGGATCGGGACCGGTTTCGCTCATGTCGAGCAGCATATGAATGATCATTCATACTAAATTGATTTTTGATGTTAAAGTCATTATTGCTAAGAGTTCTTCAACATTTTAATGTTAGTCTATTTTGCTTCAATTTATTTGCTTAGTTGTAAAACAAATTGTTTGTTAACAATACCTTGTAATTCTTGCATAACTTTTATAAAAATACTAGTATAGCTACCCGGCGTCGCTCGGACTAAGCGACCAATAATTATTTAATGTTTTATCATTCGACATAATTATATCACAAAATCTAACATCCAAAATAGAGTTAAAATAAAATCACAAACTTTATTTAATTTGATGACAGCCCCATTCTCGCCCATTAAAATACCCAAATTCAAGGAAAAAATCTAATTTGCTGTCAAATAAATGTCAAATAATACCTTCACCTAAATAATAAACATTATTTTTAATAATAACAGCCGGGAAAAGTTCAGTAGAAGACTAATTTATTACATTTTGACTAAATGTCTTCGCCGATAAAAATTCAAACATATTTTCTTTCATATTCGATTTTATGGCAACTTAATGACCAACAATGCAAAAGGGAATTACAGACCCACAGACATACATACGCCGTTTCGGTTTTATATATAAGATAACTGTTTCGTTGTATTTTTATCAGTTGATAATGTTCGCCATGAGCAAACCGTTCCTGGTCCAATAAATTTTATTTGGAATAAGTACTAAAAATGTGTAATTATTTTTACTAGTAACTTCTTGTTTAAAAATTAATAAGTTAATTTACGCATCAACCGCTTTTTATAATTTCTAATTACTAAAACTTAAAAATGGTTTTAGGTACTTGGGAGTACACATCACGGGAGATGGCAACCCGCGTAATGAGCTCGCGATCCGATTAGGGATAGCTGGAGCAACATTTAATTCAATGCTGAAAGTCTGGGACTCACGGCTGTACTCGGTCAGAACCAAGTGCCACTTGTTCAACGCATGCATACTGACTGTGCTGCTTTACGGTTGCGAGTCATGGCACATCACAAAAGCACAGGGTAACCGTATACTGTGCTTTGAAAACAGATGCCTGCGGCGAATACTAGGAGTACAGTGGTTTGACTTTGTCAGGAATACGGAGGTAAGAGAGCGGACAAACCAGCCCCTTATTACGTCCAAAATTAAAAGGCGACGATGGACCTGGCTTGGACATGTGCTGCGGATGCCCCAGGGGAGCCTGAATCCTGCCTGCCTCTTCTATCAACCTGATGGATCCCGACGCCGCGGAAGGCCTCTGATGACCATCCATAGGATGTACTCAGGGGAGCTAAGGGACGCCGGGATGACCTGGGAAGATGCAAGGAGGTTGGCGGGAGACAGAGAATCTTGGAGGCACCGTTTGGCGGCCATATGCTCCGAATAGGGAGCGGATATGGGATAATAAAAAAAAAAAACTTAAAAAAACATATTAAGTCATTTTTCTCAAATTTTTGTCGGTGTCACTTACAGCCTTCTTGCTTGGAATACCAGAATAGCAATAAACATTAATTGGTAGAAAAGGTTTATTAAAACAGGCGAGGCAATTATTTGTATTAATTTAAAGATTGCATAAATATCATGAGGTCAGTACCTTGGAATGCAATTTAGTTTCACACAGATAGAGCAGGTGCTATTTTTTTTTTAAATAACCTATCCATACATTACACGTTGATTATGATTAGTATAGTTATTATTCAGAAGGTAGAGTATAATCACGAAGCGAAGAACTTAAAACCGAAACCGATTTATAATTATGCAAATAGGATCGGTGTGGATTTGTGCCCCGCCCCGTGGAATGTAAATCATTAAACCCTACACGCCCATCGCATTTTTTTTCGTAAACCCCATTTATTTAAGGTGCGAACCAACGATGACTTCCATCGTGATGAATGGGTTGAATTTTTTACCCCGATTGTTATAAGAATGCAGATATGAATTTATAGTAGATTGTTTTGACCCCATGACAGCCATGTGTTTAAGTTTATATTTAAAATATGCAATATAAAATATTATGTTTACCTTCATGATGATTGGAGTTTTGATTTGTGGTGTTTTGGCCGGAGGCGGTATCGTGAATTTTTTTGGAAAATTTGAAGGTACTTCGTTGTTTTATGCCAGGCAGCAAAATACTGAAATGTACAATACTTTCCAACGGTAATTTGGAGTCATAGATCCAAGTATTTTTTCTCACACTGATTTGCGAATTGCACGCTCGCTTGCGGCAAACCCAGCGTGTCTAGGACCCCAAATGAAAGCGTCATGAAATTTCCTTTACTACACAGTACACATAGTCTCTCGCGGAATAATATTATGTGATTGTTACAAACTCACTGCACTTTTCTCATCACGCACTTCCCCGAATATTTTTTTAGAAGTTATACATGCATTGGCTCTGCTTTCGCAACGGGGATGAATTCTTAGTTTTTATTTCAAAATTCGTCAACTGACGCCCCGTGTGTGCGTTGAGGTTCTAGCGACGTTCGTTTCTAGTTTTGCTGCCTGGCATAAAACAACGAAGTACCAATTTGAGCTTGTTTATTTTTGCCTATAACATGTATAATATGAGAAATTTGGCGAGTGTCTGGATTGATCAGTTGATCTTCAATTTGTATACAAATTAACATGAAATGTATGACAAAAATTTTCGTGTTGATTTCAAGAGTCGAGTTGTTGAACAATTTTGGAGTCGTATTTTTTAAACGACTCCATAGCCTTGGTTTTAAGTCTCATTTATTGAAGCCTTCTGAATGAAAACACATTCTTTTTTACTAATACCACATATTTTATAAAGTTCAGGCAAGTTACGCTCATCGAGAGCATTATCAAATGAACATTAAAAACGAAAAAAAGTAAACAATGCTCCTTCGGTAAGCGTGTGAAAAATACGAGAAGAAAAAATCAATGAAGATAAATTAAACCTGCCAACCAATTTATAATTTTTATATATATAGTTTTCACATACGTTTTTTATTCGATAACAGATTAATTTCACAAAAGACGCGCAGGTATGAATTATGTAGTTCAGTTTTAAATTATTAAAACTGTTGAAATCATAAAGTTTTATGATATTAATAACAGTAAAAATTAATTGCAAAAGGGCAAAAATAACAAACGATTTAGTTATAAAAGAAACAAGATTTATAACATTTCATAGCTTTGTATCCAGGGCCGGCTCGTGGCGTGTGCGAAGCATGCGGCGCACACAGGCGCTGGCACTAAAGCGCCTTTTCCAGGTGAAGCGGTTTACTTGAGATTTTATTTTACTATGTATTTTGTGGTATTGGGATGCACCTTAGACGCTTCGCACACAAGCGCCAAAACCTACGAGCCAGCCCTGATTGTAAGTATAATAGAAAAATTCAAGTAGAATTTAATACTTTGTTGTTACCTGTCGTACGACCAAGAAAATATTAATTTTATCAATAAAATCAAATTTTCAAATTTACGAAGCAGAAAAAAAATGTATTGAAAATGCATGATGGAGTATGATATACCCCAATAGCATCGACAGGGTCAACATATTTGCAAATCGTAAACCTAATCGACATGCCGAAATAAGCAATTTCCTTTTTAATGACCATTCTTCATTAAATTTTATGGTTGATATTTTTCTAAGAAACTTCTTTAGGTCAGGGGTGACCAACCCCGTGTCGCGTGCTGCTCCACTGACTTGACCCCCTCTCAAAGCACACACAGCCGCCTAAACTGTTTGCGTCACGCAAGTCTGCTGTTTCTTATAACCGGTTTTTTCCGATTATATCCGATAATCTAGGCTTTAAAATAACGTTACGACAGCAGATTTAGATATGCTAAGCTAAGAAAAGAAAATTATTAAAATCGCTCAATCTAACAGTTTGCAGGAGGATTAACGTCCCAAAAACGTTTACTATGAATATTGTAGATTCGTATTCAGTGAAACCCCGATTCTACGTTTTTCAAGGGACCGTAAAAAAACAAACGATTAATATAGGGAAAGTTTTAAAAAAACACTTTTGAAAAACTTGTTTATTTATTAGAATTTCATATTATACATATAAAATTCATTTTTTTAAAAATTCTTTAACCCAACGTTGCTTCTTTGCAGTTTGGCACTTCAATTTAAACAAATTCCCCTGATTTATCTATTACTAGTATTGCTACCCGGCTTCGCTCGGACCAGTTTGGGGTTATGTTCACCTCGGCGCGTAAATTCAGACGGGCCAAGTTGAAACAACTTTTTTCAAAATTCAAAAGTCTAGGTCAATTAAAATGGAATTAAAATGAACATTTCAGACTGGCATTGACATTTCACAGCCCCTTTCATATATTGACAGCCCCATTCTCGCCCATTAAAATGTCCAAATTCAAGAAAAACATCTAATTTGCTGTCAAATAATACCTTCACGTAAATAAAAACATTATTATATTAAAAAAAAAGCCGAAGGAAAAGTTCAGTAGAAAACTAATTTTTCATATTCGTTTTTATGGCAACTTAATGACCAACAATGCAAAAGAATTAAAACATATTTTCTTTCATATTCGTTTTTACGTTAGGCACAAAACTCAAAGAAACGTACAAAATTTAACCAATTCAAATTTTATATTGAAATTCCATCAAGCACCCTCAGTCGAAACCCTTAATTATAAAACACAATCTGATATATCTGATATATCCTTGAAGTAGAAAAATATTTGTTTTTTTTCGTTAGCCAACAAAGCTGCTGTTAAATGTCATTCCATGGTTCATTATTGCGTTTTTCGCCATCTTCTTCTACAGAAAACACAGATACTCAGTAATTACCGGAAACACTATGACGATGAATCGTAAATAATTGCACACTCGCAGCCTCAATTTTTTTCTCAGATCAGGGCCGGTTCCGATAATCGCGAGCTTTGCTATTTGATGAAATAAACATTGAAACAAGGTGTTTTATAGCCAAAAAATAATGAGGACGTTAAAGGAGATCAATTAAAAATTATTGGTGTAGAGGGTTTTTTGACCAGGACGGTTCCGCTCAGCACGAGTATTAGTTGAAAACGCTCACACCTTGCAATCTAGTACTATCGATATATGTATTATAAACTCCTCAAAAAAGATAGGTTTGGTGATCGGATAAAAATCAGTTGTCTGTAATAATTATTTGTCAAGATGCTCCACATTTGAAATGAACATAAATTAGTAATGATGATGATGATGATGACGTAATATTCCAATATTGCACTCGCAAATTCAATAACCCGGATTCTCAAATAACTCGGTTTTTTATCAATCTAAATTTCAATATTTATCTTCCAAAAACAATTATTATTTGATTCGATTTGGATGCAGCTGAATTTTTATAGGCAACTATTATATTGACAAGTCTGATAATTTTATTCAACTTTTTATTATTACATTGCGTTCGTCGCTTGATTTGGCACCCAAGTCACGTGATTGCAAAACTAGCTATAAGTAAAATGTGAAATAATATACAATTCACAATTAGTGATTTTTTCAATGCAATCTTGCGACCCTTTGGGAAAAAATACCCATTGGATTTTACACAAAATTGTTTTATTCGTCAAATGCAGTTTTAATGTGCTTTCTGTCAATTCTTCGTGGCTTTCCACGTGCAATGCCTTTGATATATTTATATTTTTTTTTAAGTTTTAAAATTGATTGTTACGCTAGTGGTTTTGTTAATAAATATTTAGGAAATATTTTTAATGTTGTACAGATTTATGAATCATTTATATACATATGAGCGGTCTTAACATTTCAATTATAAAAATTTGATTTTATTTATATATAGCTTAGATGCGTCATTCGTGTAATATTTCTAGAAACAATTGTTTGATTTACCTTGCTATTGGTCTTACCTTATTGAAAATAAATTACCCTGATTTGATTTTTATTCCATCAGTTGATGAATGCTCGTGGCGAGCGATACTGGTAGAGCAGAAAGAATATAATTCATGTTTAAAATAATGGACATTGTTGATTTTTTCATCTTATCATTGCTATTTGCGTACCTTTTCAATGATAATGATGAAAGAAAGTAACAAGAATTCTTAACTTATACTGAGTTTCGTGAAGCAATAATGCTTGTTTGAGATCAATTCTGACGATTTAATTTTCATTGCAAAGAAGTGTGCTGCAGATGTTTTCAAAAAACTTTTTCATAGAAGTTTAAGTAGATCTTATTGTAATTAAGTATTTTGACTGAGGGTACTTGATGGAATTTCAATTTAATTTATTGTCATTTATTTACAATTCAAGCACTTCACTTACTATCATTAATGTAATGTAATAATAAAGGCTTGAAATCAATCAACTCATTAACGAGAGGTCGGATAGGACCCTAGATTTATTTGAAATATTCTTATGTTATCATCTGGTCATTAATGTTTTCAAAAATCCCCGTAATTATAAAAAACCCACTTAAATCATTGAAACTTGTATTCATTCAAATTTCGCTAATTTACATTTTAATAACCTTTTAACTTAGTGATCTACTTATATTTTTGTATTTAAACGATACAAACTGTTTACTACGCGTCAGTTCAAGTACATCCGTGCACTTGGAATGCCTGAAGATGCCGAAAGGCGAAACCCGGGTCGTTAGCGACAAAACTCATGGAAAAGTACAAAATTCAAAAAATTCAAATTAGATCTTATTGTAATAACTTGACGATGTTTTCTTACAAGAAAACGTTGTCTTCCTTCCGTTGAGGTTATTGTATCACGAATCAGTGTCACCACCATCAAGAGATCTACACATCATCACCATTCACCAACATCATCATATTTTATCAAAACAAGCGAAACGCAACCCCAAGAGACGAAAGGGAAATGAGGAACACCTTGGGTCCCCCATATAGCGAGAATATACATCATCATCGATTCATTTTGATACGCTAAACGTGAAAGCGTTAAACAATTTTCATTGAATTATCGTACAAATTTGTTGTGTTTAATTATATTTATTTCATGTTTATATTCAAAATTGTTTTTGATTTCGATGACTCAATTCTCTGCTTAAACTCGTAATCGTGTTTCTGGTTTCTTTGGCCAAAGTTTTGACTCGTGCCCACTGGTGTGTGCTTTATTCTTTTATCATCTTTCATTTTTTTAATGTTTTTATAAGAGGGTCGGTTTTGGTCAAAGACAAAGTGATTTGACAGGTGTAAAATCACGGAAGCGTGAAAAATAAACTACGATGTTTTTAACGAAAAAAAAAAGTAAGATAATTGTACTAAAATGTTGCATATAATTGAAGCAATGGATATTCGTCTTATTCAACTACATTGTCCTCGACAATGCTATACTGAAGAGTATGTATACACCGTATACCTTTCGTTATAATCGTAGATAAAGCGTATCCCTTTGGTTATATCAAAAAACTTTAGAAATATCTAATACAAATATATTTAGAACGAACTGTACATTTCCTTTTCTGCACTTGTTGCCAATTTATTGTCAATATTTTGCCAATGTTGATCATTCAAGTGTATTTTATTCATTTTTATTCTGAGCGTTTTGGATTTCATTTTACTATTAAAAATAACATAACACTTTCGATGGATTTTGCGGTAACATTTTCAGAGTTCATTTTAATATAAAATTTGAAATAACTTTGATTATTCCATATTTTAAAATGATAAAATAAAAAAATTGAGTTTGGGATTTTCAGAGGCATCTTTGCCTTGAAAGGCCCAAACACGTTTGCAAAATAATAAAGCTAGTTCATGTTAATTATAAAGTTTTATAATAGTTATCCATGGGCCATTCATTCGTACGCTTGAATTGTCTGAAGATGTGGAAAAACGAAGCCCGAGTCGTTGGCAAAATACTCAAAAATAATTATTGAATATTAAATTGTTTACTACTAATTAAGTATCGGTAGAGAACTTTGAGGACAATTATATGGTTAATTGAATTAAATGTTAGTCCTTAAAAAGGATACAAGGACTAGTGGTTAGCTAATCGCACGCGACGCTTTTTGCTGTCGGAAGGGTGGGAACGGATTAAAATCACCCATTGCCTTCAAGCAGAATCGATAAATCGACTGAAAAAATCTACTTGAGCCCGGTCGCCATGGAAGCCAACAACGTTGACCACTGCACCACGGACCGGGCATGAATATTCCAGAGTATATCTAAAAATATAACTGTGTTTTTGATTGAACAGAGAGTATTTCACCGAGAAGTGCCCCAAGACGATGAATTAGGTAATATTAAAATTTCACAAGCGTTGAACCGAAGTAGATTGAAAATAAACGAAATAACGAGAGGAAAAAAAATACAATTACCCAATAATATGATTTGATTGGTTAGCATCTGCTGTCAACCATTGCGATGTTAAATCTGCCTTTTGAACCGGAAAATTACCTTTAAAGGCTTGACACTTTCGAATCCGCTCCTAAATACAATAAGAAAAATGACGAATGCTTCTTTTCCCACTTGTTATGGCGCTTGGATAATTTTTATTCCGTTTTTTTTTGCATCATATTGGAGATCAAATATCTCAATTAATGTACATTATGTATGCACATAAATAATTAAGAAAATAAATTAAGCTTCCAGCAACAATTTAACACAAAAATGACTGTGAACAAAATCTGGATTGAATGACATGGAAAGTTAACTTATGTAACTCAGTTTTGACTATTTTAGAAACTGTCATGTTTATAAAGTATATTGTTTATGTCAAATTAGAAGTATAATATTTTCGGGTAGTAAATTTATAATCATAAAAAAATGTTATTCCACTGGTTGTGTAACTATGTCTGACACGTTTCATTTTGATTGTATACTTAATACAACATTTTTCTCAACGGATCTAAAATGACTATCATGGAGATAACTGTCAATTCTCGGTGGATATGCGTTATATTCAGTGGCGGCTGGCGACAGAGTATTAGGGAGTACAAAAAAAGATTCAATCATTCCACATTTTTTAAGTCTCATGTTTTGCAGTGTACATCTTCATTAAGCGTATTATCATGTTTACGATTAAGCAGCGCTAAATACCAACTACATTTCTCGTATCTGTAACACCGTCTGCAAGAATGTGCCAGCCTGACATTTTCTTGGCAGGCTCTCAAAGTGTTGCCAGTAACCGACCGCGGAAATCCTGGTTCTCTCTCATGAAACAAAGTAATCATTGATTTGCACCTGGCAACAATGCGCCGTATCGATTTGTTTACCTATTTAGTATTTCACTCTAATTATTAACCTCACAACAGCCCAAGATTTAAAAAAAAATCTTTATTAAAAATATGTAAAACAAGCACTTACATATAATAGGCATCAATCAAAGCCGCTCAAAATACTTCTTCCTATCCAATTTCGAGAAATTGTGCGAAAATCTATGTAAAAGTAAGGGTTGTCATAGCACAACACATTGTCAAAAAGTATTTATTCACTCTTTAGTTAATTAAATTCAAAACCAATAAATGATCAAGTAGCTGAGTAACTGATAAGTTTATGCCAGTTAACGCGTCACGAACTAACGAACGTGGATGTGAGTTATTATTATAAAATGCGGGAACCGTGATTTTGCAAAATGCAGCAGTTTGTAAACCCCAGCACAAACTCCCTAGGTTGTCGCGTACTCGAATAAAATGAATTTTACGTTCTGATAAATATTGCTGAAAATATCTTATAACTTCATAAAAAAGGGAAGCATAAATTAACACGTTGGGTATGGGGAACGCGTCGTTTCTTTTTATGTTTTGATTTCTCCGCAGCAAATGTGTCAATAAAACGTTATTATTATTATCATCTGTTTTTTAATCCATGCTTATTACAAATGTGTAGCATATGGCTTCCTTATGAAGCATTTCAATAGAAGTTCCTCGATGATAAAAATTATGCCACGCATTTGTTGGATAGGACTGCTCAGTCTTTGAATTTTCCGCGAACTACCTCTCAGCGTACAGGGAACATTTCTTAATATTAGTAAATATAACTATCGTTAGCTAAGCTTTGGGACAATCTTTGGTGTTTCAAACATTAACGAACGGCCGTGTATTTTGCACACATATATTTTAATATTCGCGATTGTTTTCAAATTCAAACAATGCGAAAATGGAAAAACAAGAAATAATGTTCCTATAAAGTTTGTTTGGATGCGCGCGCCTCCGCGGATCACAAACTAAAAAGCGACGAACAAAAATGGCGGCGAAAAAAATGTTGTCTCAATTATTCGACGCACTCACGGTGGGCCGGGATTGTTTGGATTTTGATACAGAGTGGCTCGAAATCGATGCCGACTTTCAACGTTCTATTTTATTGACCTGTTTTTAAAAAAAAAAGCTTTATCAGTTACCCATCAATATATTTAACCATGATAATGATTGTGTTTAATTATAAACATGTTCCTTACGTCAGTTATATGAGACGCCAGTTGCGAGAGCTATTCGGCTTTCTTATTTTTCTTTCTTACCTTTGTTTAATAACTGTATTGATGTATATTCTTATCAGTTGAAAATGCTTGCGATGAGGAAAACCGGTCCTGATCTAATTAAATAAAATATAGAATAAGTATTTTTTTAATATTGTTTCTAATACAATACCGATACACCAAGTATTGACAGTGAACCTTAAAATTCAAAAAATTCTTCTTGTAGAATACGAATTTAAATCCTTTTACGCGCGTAACCCGTTACACGGAAGCATTAAATGATTTCAAATGATTGCCAGGAGTATCTCAAGAGCCCTGAGGTAATACGCTATATTAAAAAACTGCTTGCGATAAGAGAAACCGGTTCTGATCTATAGAAACTATGTGTTAAGTGAGTCTTGAAATGATTGATGTAAAAAATCAGAAATTTTATATCGTCATTAGTTTTTCTTATTTTATCTCACTTAATTTTCTCTGCGATGCCGCGTGTGCTGGGCCATCCTGTTGATATAAAAAATAAACTAATGCCCTGAAATCCGTCGGTTTTTCGATGCCGTTTTTTGTGTCGACTCGATTTTTATAAATAATATGTTGTAATTTTTTATTTTGCGACCCACAGGACAGTTCCGACTTTTTAACAATACAAGAACTTAATAATACGAGTCAGTAATAGCGATACCAACCATACACAAAAACCTTCAACTGCAGGCAATATATAATATAAATAGAATTTGGTATAACTGAGTAATAAAAAAATCTTACCTTTGAGTCAGTCGATAGGAAAAGAACTCATTAAAAATTGTAAGAAAAGAATACAACACATAATAAGAGTCTGGTTCGTGGTCGAGTGTCAACGTCGTTCGTTTCAATTGCGAAGCGCACGGACTCAAATCCCAGCTTAGGAAGATTCCTTTTTCAATCGAATTATTGATTTCTGTTCGGATACATATGTAGATGCTTTCTTATAAATATGATCCTGAAAATTGGAGAGATGTTGAGAAACTAAATAACAAGTAGTTCTCCTAGAAAACTTGTGTTGATATAAACTCGGTTGAGAGTCCGCATGCTCCCAATTGGGAGCGGAAATTGTTGAAAAAATTTACACCGATTTGCAGGTTCTTTCAGATAAATTCAATGTTACCACCACTTTAAAATTTCAAAACTATTTGTTTATCCTTGTCCACTCCCCTTGTAGAGCATTTGGAATCATATTGTTTTAGATATCTCAACAGAAGATTATTCTAGGATACCAGCTTGATACTCAATTACTTAACCGATATTTTTCGACGGGATTCGGGATATATGTATTACGCTACAGCAGGTCTTGTGGCTAACATATAGTTTCATTTATAGGGTTTTTAGGCATTATATATATCAGGGGTGGCCAAGCTTTTAGCACTAGGGGCCACTTTTTAAATTTTACTTTTAAAATGTTTGGCGGCGATCGACTCGAAATTTTTTATCATTGAAATAAAAGAAGAATCAGAGATGTCTACATCAGTAAACCAGACAGGCAGGCGACTTGGAATAGCTACGCGATCGACGCTTTGGCCACCCCTGATATATCAATGATATCGAATAGAGAGAGAGTAAAATATATGGAAATGTTCGATTTGTTGCATCCTTTCCAATATTTTTTTGAAGCACTTTGCCAGTTCTAGGTCAATAATGCTCAAAATCTATATTACGAAAATCTATATGATTGTTTTATATTTTCGTATTTTATGTATTCAAAAAATGCGATGAAACCCTTATGCCATTCTAACAAAATCGTTCGTTTCGGCTGACAAAAGACGCCAGTGGGAGGTTAATTCCCATACGCTTATCGTGTATAACCACTGTGAACCACAATCCTTAACTGAAAAAAGCAATCCGTTTTTTAAATTTTTATACAGATCACTTCATGTGGGCGTTTCCAAAACCACAGTTGGCGACCATGTCGCCAAAGTTATCAAATGACTTCATTCAATAAAGGTATCTCCAAAATTAATAATATGATCGACAAATCACTCATCTACTGCTGGAAAAGCAAACTTATGAAATCGGATTGTTCGCCTTTGCGTTTTACTATTACCACTCGCCCACGGTGATCGGTTCATCATTCGTTAGCAAAATCTCTTTTAGTTTCATGACGATATCGCGGCAACATATATATTATGTCAAATATTTGACGGAAATAATTTCATAAATACTGCATAAATTTTAAATTTGAATTTTGTACTTTTCCATGAGTTTTGTCGCTAACGACCCGGGTTTCGCCTTTTGGCATCTTCAGGCATTTCAAGTGCATGGATGTACTTGAACTGACGCGTAATAAACTGTTTGTATCGCTTATATACAAAAATATAAGTAAATCACAGAGTTAAATTGCTATTTAAAATGTAAATTAGCGAAAATATAAAAAATATGTAAACAAGTTTTAATGAATTAAGTGGGTTTGTTATAATTATAGGGATTTTTGAAAATACTTATGACCAGATAATAGCATAGAAATATTTAAAATAAATCTAGGGTTTTATCCGACGTATTATTAATGAGTTGAATGGTTTCTAGTCTTTGAATTAATATTTAATGATAGTAAGTGCTTTAAATTATTAATAAATGACAATTATTTAAAAGGGTACAACAATGGTGAACTAGGTAACTGAAGTTGCTCGTTTAAAATTGGAGACCGTTAAGCTGAGCTCGATTTATTTCCAAAATTTCTTGATAAAATAATTTTAATTCGCAACTGTTATTATGTAACAAATCAATGCCTAATGCTTAATAATTTTAATATTATATTCAAAATAACTCAGTTTGTTTCAAGTATTGTGTGATGAATGTTGACAAGTGTTTCACTTTTTTCAAAAGCATCATCAGGCCAATTATCACAAAGATACTTTATTAATAAAGTATTATATGCTATATATCAATTTATAAGTTACCGTCAAATCCACAAAATTACTGCACAATTTATTTTAACTGCTTATTCATTAAATTTAAATAAATAAAAGCAATATTTTTAAATAGTTCAACACATTTGAGTACACAATGCTGTTGACATTGGTAACAGTGCTCTCGGGCTCAAACCCTAGTACAGGCAGTATCATAAATTGATTTATAGATTCCTGTATAACACACATACATTATTTCCTAAGCATGATGCAGTGAGATCGATTAGTCAACCACTAGTCTTGTTATATCCCTACTGTCTTCGAAAAAGGAGAGATCGAGCATCTCTATAACAAGCTGATGTTCAGATAAGATCTATTCGGAGTTCATATGCTCCACATTGGGAGCGGAAACTGTAATCATATACAATGATTATTATCATAGTTTTTCCGTTGCACTATCATATTTTACAAGCGTCAAATATTGGTTTTCATTTGTGTATGTACGTGCATTCTTACAATTAATCTCTTTAGCGAATGAGAGCCCCTTCTTTTTTTTTAAGAAAATGTAATAAACATAACGAATCACTTGCTTTTCTACATACACTATTTTGTTGATAGTTATAACAATTAAATCAAGAGTGAAAATTTGAATCACACACTCGGACATATATTATAATATACTAGTATTGCTACCCGGCGTCGCTCGGACTAAGCGACCAATAATTATTTAATGTTATATCATTCGACATAATTATATCACAAAATCTAACATCCAAAATAGAGTTAAAATAAAATCACAAACTTTATTTAATTTGATGACAGCGCCCTATTAAAATGTCCAAATTCATTGAAAAAATCTAATTTGCTGTCAAACAAATGTCAAATAATACCTTCACGTAAATAATAAACATTATTATTAATAATAAAAAGCCGGGAAAGTTCAGTAGAAGACTAATTTATTACATTTTGACTAAATATCTTCGCCGATAAAAATTCAAACATATTTTCTTTCATATTCGTTTTTATAGCAACTTAATGACCAACAATGCAAAAGGGAATAACAGACCCACAGACATACATACGCCGTTTCGGTTTTATATATAAGATTAATACAGGAAAAAATGCAAAAATATGATTGGTAAAAAAACGATATAATATGTCACTTTTAAGGTGTTCACTGTCAATACTTGGTGGAAAGGCATTATAATAAAAATAATAATTCATTTTTAGTACTTTTTCCACATAAAATTTTATATAATATGTATATAAATCACAATTCAATCACTTAATAGAATATTTATGTTAAAGGGTTCAACAAAAAAATACCCTACAATAAAAAAGCTCTTCTCGCTCCGTTTCCTTAATCCGATCTGTAACGTATTTTTTGTGTCAAAACTCTCGCCCCGGGGTTCTAATCCTGCAGCGGGTTTAAATACCGTGACACAAAACACACCTGATAGTTCTATTAATCTAAACACAGGTGGCGTAAATGCACGACCACCGGGGCTTAAAAGGAGATCAATGTATTAAACATGAGATAGAAGGAGAGTCTAAACCATGGGTGGCCAAACTTTTCAGCAGCCGGGCCAAATTTGAGAAATGAGATTTCCTACCGGGCCACATAACAAAATATTTTTTTTTATTCACATCAAACAGGAAATATATAGTTTTTTTAAGAAGATATTACAAAAATGATGTTCAAACATATTTATTAGATTAGAGATACGTAATACAAAAAATAATAAAAAAAAATTATCAAGCTATAATAAATTTTTGTGAGTCGTCTGATTTTGTTTGTCAGAACTAAGTTCATCAATGTTCATAACGATTGATGTTGCTACACGCAAACAGTTTTCCAAATGCTCATCAGTGATTCGTGTTCTCATTTGAGATTTAATATGCTTTATTTGACTAAAAAGCTGTCCACACGTGTAAGTGTTTCCAAAAAGCGAAATCATCGATAGAGCATGTTTTTAAAATGCAGGATATTTCTCCTTGTCCAATGAATCCAAAGATTTGAGAAACTCTTGGAACTGACGGTAATTCAACTCCTTCGAATTAATAAAGTTCACTGTTTTGATGATCACCTTCATGAAATGATCAATTTTAAGAGACTTGGAACATAATTCTCCTGATGAAAAATGCAATGAATATTTAGCATCGAAGTATTACCAACTTTGCAGGCCTTATTTTCAATACATTTTACTAAACATTCGTGTTTCCCAGCCATTGCTGGAGCACCACCTGTTGTTAAGACCGATAGGTCATTGAGTTATAACGAAAAGCGATGCAATGTCGATGTAAAAGCTCTAACAAATCTCGTGAACAAGTTGTGTCCTTAAGTGGATACAGTGCCGCTAATTCTTCTATTTTGTTCAGATAAACATCAATACTCCTGATAAAAATCGCCACTTGTGTGGTATCTGGTAGGTCTGTGATTTCATCCAATGCTAGAGCACAAAATATGAACGTGGATATTCGATTTCTCCAATTATCTTCAATATAGTTTCTAATGTCGTCGACACGCCTAGTCATAGTTTGACGATACAGGCTTATTTTTGAGAAATTTACTTATTTATAAAATTAGTTTTATGTACGCTAAAAGAAAAAAATGTGTGCATATGCTCCGCGGGCCCCGCGTTGGCCACTCCTGGTCTAAACCAACAAGTGGTTTTTCTCCAATTTACTCCAATCATAAATTGAGTCGATTATAATACGGGTTAGTGTAAGATCTATATGGTCTTTATTAAATTACATGAATCAATTATAATCACGGCTATTTTTTGAACAGTCAAGTATTAAGAAATACATGAATAGATTACTTTTCGACGTCTCATCATTTTCAAATACTTTAACTTAATAATAATATATTTACATTGTATCAATATAAAACACAGATTTATTTGACGTTTAAAAATGATATCACTATTATCACTACATTGTTTCCAATTAATAGAGTAATTACTAACCTTTCTGATTGATTGCAGCTCATTAGTTTATTAGTTGAATAGTTTTTAATGTTTAACGTCATTAGTCATTTTAAATATGATTATTTGTTTGCTTTGTTTCGATTCTATCACCCCCTCCTTGCTTCCCTTAAAAGGGAAAAAAACTCGGAATTTTGTAATTTCATAATTTAAAATGTTAGAATCAATTTTGCTTCATTACTTAAGCAAACTTTGCGATAGTACGTCTGAAGATGCCTCTGAAAACAAAACACGTGTCACAGTTGGTAGTACAATACGTGGAATAATCAAAGTTATACTAAATTTTATATTGATATGATATCATTCATGTTAAAGGGGTGGTGTTCAATGTTCCCTCGAACGGCCGCGCAGCAGTTTGAAAACCCCCATGCGCTGGCCAGATGATGAATTAAGCTACTTATTAATAAATATTGAATAAAATATCTAAAAGATCCACAAAATAGAGAATCATAAATTAATAAAACATAATATTATCATTTATTTTTTTAATACTTTTGGAGCATATGGCTTCCTTATGAAGCACTTCAAAAGACGTTACTCGATGACTGAAATTATACCACGCATTTGTTGGATTGACTTGCTCAATCTTTGAATCTTCCGCTCAGCTAACCTCTCGGCTAAGAGGGAACATTATAAGTATTACATAAGGTTATTTATTCCCGTGAATAGAGAAGAATTTTTAACTGCTGTCTTTTAAGAGTGAGATGGTTATCACAAGTTGATTTACGTTATCATTAAACGATCGAATGTATTAACTTGATCGTTTTGGAAAAGCTCTTCTTGTCCTATGTACAAAGAATAGCACATTGCGCAAGACAGTTTATAAAAGCCGCTCATATCGTACTTACCAGGGTTGTGGAGTCGTAGTCGTGGATTCGGGACTTTTTGGCTGGAGTCGGAGTCGTCGCGACGTTTTGGCCGGAGTCGTACTCGGAAATTTTGAAAAGTTTTAACTTTTTATTTTTGCATATTATGTATATGTCAAATTTGGCCATTGGCCGGATTGATAGTGTTGATATTTAATTGAATACACATAATTATGAAGATTAGGCCAAAAAAATGACGATATTAAACTTTTTTAGTCGGAGTCGTGTTTTTAGTCAATGTTGGAGTCGCAGTCGTGGTTTTGGTAAATGCTGGAGTCGGAGTCGAACTTTTTTTCACCGACTCCACCTCCACCTGGTATTAAACCTTTGAAGAAGTATGGACGTAATTTTGATTCAACACAGTAGAATGAATTAAATTCAATCTTATTCCACGTATTATGTTACTAATTGTGACACGTGTTTCGCCTTTTTCACAGGCATTTTCGGAATTAGTATCGCAAGGTTTACCTAAGTAATAAAGCAAGATTACGTTCAATTAAATTCAGTATAATTTTTTTTTATAGATAAAAAAATATTCGGCTTACGACAATGCGCCAAATATTCTTAGTTGTGAAAGTCATACGAGATTAACTCGATTGTAAATAATGTATCAGTTGTGCACAAAATCAACGATAATTAACCCAGCACAGGATACCTTTTTTTTCAATTGAAAAAATCTGCCCTTGCTGGGGATCGAGCCCGGGCCCCAAGATTGCTAGGACAAAACTCTTGCCACAAGACCACAGAAACTGACAAGACATACATATCAATTCACTCCTTTATAGTTAAGAATTTAGCCAATAAACTTCATTTGTCTCTCCCATCGCATTACATTATATTTATGTAATCTATGTTAGTGTGAAATTAAATATTATTAAAACTAAAAAGCAGTTTTTTGCACCAAAAGAACATAAAGAATTGAAATTTACGGCAGCTTAAATAAATATCCCTATGTTTTTAAAATTATAGTCAGACTGCAATCTGCATTTAAAAAAATAAACTTGGTTTACGTAACTCTACATAAAAATGTGAGATCATATCAATGTTTTAAAAAAAACCTTTTGTTCATATCCCCTTTATAATGGCGGGCAATTTTACTAAAAATACAAGATTAAATACAGTAATTTGAATGTTAATTTAAAACATTACCATATATTTAATTATTTCTTATGACGAACCTTTCATTATGAGACCATTACAGTGTCAGCATTCTTCTGGTGTTGTTCTCAACTTTTTAAAATGATTATTTTAATCATCATTAAAAGTGTATCGAAATCCTTTTTTCAGCATTATTTGTCAAGTTTATTTTTCTATGAGGAAATATAATATTCTGAGCTATTTAAACACTTCCAAGTGTTCCCTGTAAATTTTTGGTGGAAAAGCATCATATTTAAATAAATAAAACACAATTTGTTTGTACTACTTTCACATATTATATGTTAACCTTTTAAAGCCCTACGTTCCCGTATGAGACCCACCATTAAGGTGCACTTCGTGTAATCCAATAACACTGATATATGATAATAGTTTTCAGCTTTCGTAAATAATGTCTTTGAGATACCGATCCATAATTTTATTTTCGGTTTCGTTAAATACTTTTGTCGTAATGAGGAATATAAAAAAAAACTTCCTTACAAAGTTGACACTTGGGATATGCGTTGTGTTATATCCGGGGGACCGTAATAAATCAGCTTTATTCACACCATACAATATATTTCAATACAGATTTTGATTTTGAACATCGATGCTAGAATGTGGTAAATTCAATATTTTTCGACTAAAATATCAGTTAGAACCTTTTCAAAGTGAGAAAACGATGTGTTTACATTTCATAAACACGATGAAATCATTCTGTAACAAGTTTGAGAGCCGCTGATAATAAAACGAAAATCACACGCTTTGTATGATGTTATCATATGAATCAAATCTAATGCACTTTAGCGTTGTTAAACATACTTAAGAAAATGATTTTTTTGTAGATTTTTTCGAACATCTATTAGGTAGGCAACTCTTCTAAATTAAATTGCTTACTTCCGGCACTTAATAACGGATGACCTCCTCCATATATTATTTTCAAAATAATGTACACAAACCTGACTGCAGTTTAAGATTTGCATATTTATAGAAAAAGGTTTTTTCAATATCAATTCACAATGATAATAATTGTTGAATAAGATTTTGTTTCTATTATCAGAAAAAATAGCAATTATTTCAGGTGCTGGTGCGGAAAATTTTCAAGGTTTTTTTTTTTTTTTTTAACCATGTCCGCTATCAACTTGGAGCATATGGACTCCTCATGGAGTTTATCTCAACATATGTTTTTCTACGAGAACTGCTTGTTACTCAGTTGCTCAACCTCTCTTTTTCGAAGAGAGTAGGGATGGATAGGATACGAGGACTAGGACAGGACTAGTACTTAGCTAATCGCTGTCACTATGCGTCGCTCTTTGGGATCGGAAAGGTGGGAAGGGATTTTCAACAACACAAACACCCATGCCTTTGAACAGATATGTCGACTTAAAAGAATCTGCTCGTACCGGGGATCGAACCCGGGCGGTCCGGCACGCAAATCAAAGCCGTTGCCACTGCGCCACGGACCGGACTAAAGATTATTTAAATCATATAAATTGTAAAACATCACATAACTATGACTTAGCATAATTATTTATTTCCCTTATCAAAGCTCTTGCGATATCATATAATATTGAAAGAATTGTGATATATGTCCTTGAGACTTTAAGCTTGCATGGTCCCAGTTTCTATCTACGTGGTCCTAACTAGACCCAATCAATTTTCTGTGTTTGAAATTGTTTGTTACGTAGGTCTTTTGAGTCGCCAGTCGCAAGGGCTGTTAGGCTGATGAATGCACTGCCTGTTGATGTGGACATATTCGGCAGTGGACTTAGTTTTTTTTTTTTTTTATGTAACTGATGATGCGATATTTTTATTAAATTTGTCAAATGCATGGTGCATTGGCGTCAGCTGTAATGCCATGTATTATATAATACATATATTGCAGATAATACACGAGTCCATATTTGTCGTGTAATACCTTACATGCCATATTTCTAACAAAAAAAACATGGCCTACCATAATTTGGAAGCTCTAAACCGAAATAGGAGCATGGGAGGGGGTAGTGTGCTCAAGAATCAAAATATTACAAAAAATATGTATGAAACTTTTAACTCTTTATGTAAAATATAAAATATTTTTTACCTTACTTCAAGCTGGAGTTAACTTCGCTTAGAGCTTCGTCGCTGCATGGTATGCAAAAGTTTAATATAGAGAATACAAACGCTCGTACGGTAGATTCCAGCATGCGGCTTCGGTCATCCGACGAAATGTGTTTCATAAGCGACCAAACACGCTCCAACGTTTCTGACAGACATTGAATATACAAAAAAGCCGGGAAAAAATACCAAGCCAGCCGGTACCAATGTCTAAAACCGGAACTGATGGTAAGCCTTATGATAACCATACTATTCTCACCACATACTAAAATAATAATAATACTACCATTTATTAGAAGTATTCTCATCAAACATAGTATTAATTGTATTGACTAAAAATTCTACTTTGCATTGAAACATTATTTACAAGCTTGACAAGGTCCTATCTGGGATTTAAACAATAGATAGTATAACTGTTGGAAACTATTTTTGCGCTAAGCATACGAGTATAACGAATAACTTTATCATATTATTTACCTACGTAAGTATGTATAGTATATTAACTAAACGAAAACAGAAGATATCAAATATAATCTGAAGTTGTCAGTTTTGGAGCTTCAGAAATTGTGTGCTTAAAAATTATTTGCAGTCCTTAAGTAAGCCCTAGTTATGATTGTAAAATAATTGATTTATTCATTCAATTCTTTTCACATAATTGAGATGTATTTCGTTGCGTAAGAAAATTCTAGTCATAGTAAAAATATAATTAAAATAAAATGTCGTAAACAAAAGTGATTTGCATCTGCGCTCTTAATCAATTAATCAACCAATCTTCTAAAATATCTACTAAAATCTTTAAAATAGATACAGTCCTCTTCTTTTCACCTAGACCTTGTAATTATTTAAATAATCATATCGCACCCAGAGTTCATTGCTATTATTCTAATATAATATTATTTATTTAAATAATTTATTAATAAACAAATAAAAAACAAGGTTTCGTGACGTCGTCCATTGTTCTCATTAAGGAGGTGTCCTCTCCAGGTAACAAATCTGTGAACAACTTGACACATTGTTAAAAAATTGTATGACGACGCATTGAATTGACTGTGGAATAAATTATAAACAATATTGTTGTGATAAAAGAATTAAATCAAACAAACCAGTCTTTTTTTTCTAGTATAAATAAATAAGTAATTGTTTTATTAATTAAAATTATAATCCATATTCTTGGCCTCATTGATGTGTGGTATTATAATGATGAACCTACCTTGGACTTGTGCTGCAATCCTGCCTGTCTCTTGTACAAAGCGAATTGATCCTGTCACCCTGGAAGGCCATCCATGTATTGAACTGCTAGTGATACGAGACGTCAGGATGGCCTGGGAGGAAGTAAAGAGACAGGCAAGAGATAAAGAATCTTAGAGATATCATGTCGTGGCTTAATGTTATAAATACGGAGTGAATCTGGGGAAATCTTAAGATAGGTTTTACTTGCTGCTTTATTTGTCATATATGTAAATAACAGATAAAATATTTTAAAAAAGTAATGAATATACACATGTAATGAAATAACCAATACGCTACATATTTATAATTTCAAATGGTATGTTAAGAACTCCAACATTAAGAAAAACACGCATGTTCATCTATTTATCCTATTCACTACAATGTGGACCATATTTACTTCGAATGAAGTTTATATGAACATAAGTTTTCTACGAGAATTGAGTAGGAAAAGGATGAATAGAATTAGGACTAAGAAATGACGAGTAAATAGCTAGTCGCTTTTGCTACACTCTGTAAGTAAGATTGGATAGGTGTGGGATGGAATTTTAGACGACGCAGACTTTGTATGTCTGCGAACAGAAATCAATATTTCGATTAAAAAATAAAACTGTCCGTATTAGGAATTGAGCCAGTGAACTGTGCAACCAAAACGAAAGACTTTGACACTCGACTACGGAGCCGACGATTTCTTTTTGATTAAAACAACACATTTACAGAACATAGATTGAACTAGCCAGGACTTCATTGGCTTTCATAAGCTAGGCAATAAACAAAGTATTGCTAGAATTTCGTTCGTGATCTTGGTGAAAGATAAAAAAAATCAGGATTTTATCAACGAGTGTCAACCAGGGCTGTGGAGTCGGAGTCGGAGTCGTGGAGTCGGGGTTTTTTAGCCGGAGTCGGAGTCGTAAAACGAGCAACGACTCCGACACCTTTTTATACCATTTTTTTTTTTAAATATTTTTCTAAAAATAGCTGTGTATAGAAATGAACGACATCGGCGTCATGACTCATGTGTCGCGCCGAATCAGTGAATCACCAAGTTGCAATGTATTTAACATATAAGATTTAAGTCTAAAAAAAAAATTTTCGTCTCTTTCTTTCTCATTCATCTTTTTTTTTTTAATCTTTATCGATTGTTGTGCGTTTAGTTTATTGTTTTTTTTTATTTTCTTTTCGTTTATTTTGTGTTTCGGAGGGAGATGAAAAAAAACCTGACAAAATAATACTTTTTTTTTGTCGGAGTCGGAGTTTTGGTAAATGCTGGAGTCGGAGTCGGAGTCGAACTTTTTTTGACCGAATCCACAGCCCTGGTGTCAACAATTATGCTATCATCTCAAAGGGTTATTCTAAACTGGTGCTGAATTTTGAAAAACAGTTTTCGCTGCTGACTTAGTGTGCAGTCAGTATTTAAAAAAATAGTAAAAGTGATGAGGGTTTGTGTATGTATTCATGTATTGCATACAAATACACAAGTAGCTAACTAAAGTCATTGTTTGGAATAATAATTACATTGATCGGCGATTTCCATTCATAAAACCGGCGCCAGAACGAGATGAAAGCGCCGATGCGTGAGTGCGAGTGAAATGAAGCAATTGATTCATACTTGGGTCAAGGTGGTGTGCGTAGTAGTGGTGTAAGCGTACCACTGTGAATGTCCCGAATGTCCGGTGTTCACGACTTTTGTCTGACTTTGGTCGCTAAAAACCAACGGTAATAAAAAGAGATATCGTGACCACGTCTACGCATTTTTGTTGTGTCCTGTGCCAAACTTGCTAACAACTAATCTGTACCAAACAATGCTAAACATTAGAGAAACAAATCTTACAACTAATCATCATTAAAATACAAAATTTATGTTTATAAGTCTATCTGTATTCACTGGCGGATCCAGGAATTGTCCCAGGGGGTAGCCATTTTGAAAATAAACATGATACATTAAAAATTTATATACACCCAGTCCCCTTTTTACGCGATAGCGTCACCGCTACAATTTTAAACGATTTTTTTTTCGATTGTTTTTCACGGAATAAATGATAACCCTGAACTGAACGCAGGGTGTTTAAAGAAGTGATGACGCCGAACAAAATCGTGTGACATAATTGATGACTGACTATTATCATCGATTCTTTTATTTCAATTCAAAAATGCAAACATTAAAAAAAAATTGTTTTATAACAGAGAAAAATCGCAAAAGTCGAATTTTAGTTTTTTTGACGTTGCAAATAGGCCCAAAAATATTCAGGTTAAATGTCCATTTTCCACATGACTAAAAAGAAATGTGATCTTAACATCCAACTATTTTGACAGATAATTTCTCGTAGTCGCGGCACATATTAATTTGATGCAATTATGCTTGTAAAATTGTGTGCTTATTGGTATAGTTTTTAATACCCAGTCGTACGAGCTCTTTTGTACCTATTATAATATTAATACATTCTTTTATATTATAGTGTGTAAATTTATATTGTCAAATAAAAATGACTTCAGATGATTCACATGCTGGTTTTTGATGATAATGTTTAGCATTTGTGTAGGTATACTGACTGTAAAATATAATTATATAACATTTACCCTTTAGAAACAATGGATGAGTGGGGTTTTGATAATTGAGATATTATATAATTAAGCTGTTTGGGTGGTAATAATGTAAGAATCAGGGGTCCCTCGAAATTGACTCATTCAATTGTTTAGATCTGTAAATAACATGTACATAATACGTATGTATTTAAGTTATGACTGTACCAGGTAAATACATGGTATTATTAATAGCAACTGGGATACAAGAAAATATCAGCTAACAAAGATTTAGTACACAGGCTCCCAATATTTTGTTGGGTGGCGACTAGGGACTCCAATTACTCGACATCTCAACTACTCGAGTATCGAGTAGTAAAATTTTAAAATACTCGAGTACTCGAGTATACTCGAGTAGTTTCAGATGTACCAAAATATATATTATTTGTTCAAATTTGTGTCTATCAATAGATGATAAACAAATAAATAAGCTTATTTTAGTTCATTCTTATATTTATTTAAATTTATGAAACATATAATTCAAAAATAATAGAGAATTAATCGTCTCAAATTTTAATTTGGTTCGAAGTTTTGTTTTTTATTCCAGCAGTAGATAAAACTCTCTCTGTTGCTGTGGACTTCGGTTTTAAAGTTAACAATCAATTAAATTCAAAATAACATTTGGAATTATGGATATTTTTTTTACTCAGTATCGAGTACTTGAAAAATGGACGATACTCGAGTATCGAGTACTCGATAGTCGAATTGGAGTCTCTAGTGGCGACCCATTTTTATAAAATCCATGTGAATCGTGACCCCCATGCAATTCAAAAAGGCATTTTTAGTAAGGTAATTAAAAATTTATTAAAGTGGATATTTTTTTAGTTGACTATAAGCTGATGACCCATGGGTTAGGAACCCGTGATTTAGTATATTAATTTGGTATCAAAATAATTATGTGAAATAATTGATACCCTCCCAAAAGCGGGAGTGATAAGCTTCAAAAAGTCTTGTCCTAACCCTATTCGTTTATCGTTTCTCTCATTAAAACGATAGAGGTTTAGTGGGTAACAAACAGTTGAGCAAATTCTCTTTAGATGATTCCATGTAGAATATTACATGGTTAAATTATGCTAGTTATTTAGTCAGACTAAAGGTGTTAACTGTTACTTCGTGATGGAAAGGCATTATTGAAATAAATAAAACACAATACGAATGCTTGAAAATGCGCACGATGAGCGAAACCGGTCCTGGTTTTTATCGACATAATTATATGTAAATAAAACTATGTCAAGTTTTGTTATTTTAAATAAATTAAATTTGAACGTAGTTTTGGCTGAAAACTCTTAACTCTTAACAAATTCTTGATCGTTTCTTAACATGAATATAAAAAGAAGTTGTATGTATGCTGAGATACTTTCACAAATACTAACCAAGCATTTTTCATCTTTTGGTATACATAAAATATAAACGCAGAGTTAAAATTTTCTACAGTTCCGCTGACTACAAATAAACTCCTCACGGGCCAATTATGGCCCGCGGGTCAGGCGTTGGCCACCTATGATGCCATTTTGCTGACTATCCTATATCCTACACCTATGATGGCCACTATGATGCCACACACCATTTTGCTATATTTTGAGTGTGAAATAGTTCACCAAGTATTAACCACAACTTCAAAATTCAACAAGGAATATATAAAATATAACTCAAGCCTGGCTTGATAAAAGGAATGCTTATCAATATCACCTCAATTCAAAAAAATACATCGTTTTGGCGATATGTCCTGGAATTGTAAAATACAAAATTTGGCAACCCTAGCCGGGATTTGTGTGTTCAGCAATAACGGTATTGCAATTCCCAACCGCAACGGATCGATTGCGTACCTGCAGAAGTGCATAGCTTTACGCAGCGCGGCCTCAGATGAAATCGAACCGTAGAATGTTGAAATCGAGAGTGCTTATTGGAAATCTTCTTTCGCTGTTGAACGTCCCTCCGACCTTGGCGAGCACATGCTGGTTTTGACCTCTTTCTGACGGACCACCAGACAGAGACAAGTCGCAACAAGTCACTATTGCGTCAGTCAGACGTAATATAATATTGTAAAAAAAACCGCCTAAGTATTTTTATATTGTCGGATCGGACGTGTAGAGGCAGAGTATTTGGGTCAGTAGCGCAACTTCTGTGTGGCCAGCCTGCACGATGTGATAAATTCGTATTGGGAAAGTTGAAAGCGTCTCATTCGCAAGATCGAAGCGATAAACGACACGCCCAGTTCTAAACTTTAATTTGAACCCCTTGAAATATGCTGTCTAACTACATACATAAAAACCAGGGCTGTGGTGATGGTAAAAAAAAGTTCGACTCAGACTCCAGCATTTACCTAAACCACAACTCCGACTCCAACATTGACCAAAAACACGACTCCGACAAAAAAAAGTTTAATATCGTCACTTTTTTTCCCTTATATTTAGAATTATGTGTATTCAAATAAATATCAACCCTGCCAATCCGGCCAATAGCCAAATTTGACATATTACATATATTCAAAAATAAAAAGTTCAAACTTTCAACTCCGAGTACGACTCCGGCTAAAGCCCCGGGACGACTCCGACTCCACAGCCCTGAAATAAACGTAACCTTGCATCGAATTGAGGATTTCGACAGTAGGTGCTTTATGGATTTTCACTATCCCATTGTATCGATTGTTCACTTTTCCGTGCGTTTTGTCAGTTAAAGTTCATGACTGCTTTTTTAAATGTTTGAATATAGCGAATTAAACTTATAGACAAGTACAACATTCAACAGATTCAAGATTGTTATGGAAACTCCATCAAGCGTCTTCAGGCGAAGTCTTCAAGAATACCTGATAATTGTTTTTGGCCAGTAAAACATTTTCCAATTCATCCAGATTGCGAATTCTTATGTATAAGCGATACAAACTACATATTATGTCAGTTCAATTTCATGTATGCACTTGAAATACCTGAAGATGCCGAAAGGCGAAACCTAGGTTGTTAGCGACAAAACTCATAGACAAGTGCCAAATTCAAACGATTTAAATTTTGCTGAACATCGATAATTTTCGATGATGGAGAAAGTGGAAATAATTTCATCGTAAGAATCGAGAATAAATTTAAAGTTTTAATGAAACACATATTTTACAAGATAACGGCTTGTTTCGACGCGAACTTTTTTAAAAACTTATTTCCATTATGACTCTTGATGCTTATGCGTCAAAATTTCGCCATCGGCCTCGATATAGTGGTCAATCAAAGCGGTTTCTTCATTGGCATTACGAAAAGCTTTGATAATGCTCGCGACAAGCGAAACCTTTCATATAATTTGCAGAGTAGGAAATTAGGGAAGAACTTAAAATGTATTTTATAATAGTTCAACGAAAGTAATGAGTTTACATGAAATTTTCAATAGAATGTGAAATTAAGAAGCGCAACAGACTGTTTCACAATATCTCTACCTGAAAGCAACAGTGAGAAAAATCAAAGATGAGGTGGAAATTTAGCTTTCAGACTTTCGTCATATTTTTAAAATAATTAAGTTTGCAAGATGTTTGTTATTATTAAAAACAATTTCCTTTATTCTAAAAGTTTTGTGTAAATTTTAATAGGGTATTGTTGTTTTTTTGTTAGTAAAAAGTCTTTCAATTTTTTTTTCATTTAATCTCACTCTTGTCATTGTTTGAATTTTTTAATTCTCAAAATTAATGTTGAACCCCCCACGCCACTGAATAAATAAGCGGATCTTTTCAACATCAAGCGTATTTTCGATTTGTTACAACTTGTTCAAAGTCGATAAATAAGGATTAAAAAAATCTGTTTTTGTTGCCGATTACATTTCACACTCTACTCAAAGTAAATGTTGAGTAAAATTGAATAACTATTATTCGTTTGGTTGTTGAATCCGTGGTCGAATGGTCAACGTTGCTTACTTTAGTGGCGGTGCCTGAAATTTAACACTTGTCTTGTCCTAACCCTATTTTTATATCACAACTCTCTTCCAATAAATAGACGCTAAGCAACTGATTTACACGTAGTAAAAACTTCCTTATACAAACTCATGATAAGGAGCGGACTTGGTCAACAAAAAAAAACATACTTTCTAAAAATTACCCCCACCCCAATTACTGTGTTAGAATTTGTTATTAAACGGCTACTTTTCATAATAAAATATTTCAGTTAAAAAGATGTTTACGATTATGTTTTTATCGAAATATATATTTTATATAATGACAAAAGGATAATAGGAGAAAATATATATTATACTGCAGAAGAAGTCGGATACACTAACGCGAAGGCTTTCAATTGATATGCGGAGGTGGGCGTATTTAGGATTGAAAAAAGTTGCAACAAAATTGAGCATTTAGTTGTTAATACTGTAACATATAAATTAATGTTTTTAGGCGTATGGGTATCGGTGGGATCGTGTTTGGGAAACCTTGCAAAGACACAAACGATCCCGAAAAAAATGGCAAATTCCACCATCAAAAATGCGATGACTTTTTTAAAAAATTGTATATTGCATTAAAATTCCAAAAGCAGTAAAATATTACGAAGGTTAGTCCTCATAAATCGAGCGGTATTTTTTTACCGTCTTGTAATTGAGTTCCATGTTCGAGCACTGACTCATTGTGATCGGCAATCATTTCTCTGATGACAAGTCCAAGAAACGCCCAGCGGCAACATCCGCGATAAGTCACTGGATGACGCGGCTTTGCTCCACTTTCCGTTTCTCCGTTTTGTGGCCGTCAATTGAACTGATTTGACCCGTCTAGAGCAGTGCTTCCCAAATTAGGGATCGTTGCACGAAAAAGTTTGGGAACCACTGCTCTAGAGGACAGTTGAGGACTTTATTTGCACTTTTGAACAGAGCTGTGGAGTCGGAGTCGTCTCGGCGTTTTGGCCGGAGTCGTACTCGGAGTCGGAAATTTTGAAAAGTTTGAACTTTTTATTTTTGCAAATAATATGTCGAATTTGGCTATTGATATTTAATTGAATACACATAAATAGGAAAATCAGGAAAAAAAAGATATGATATTAAGCTTTTTTTTTAAGTCGGAGTCGTATTTTTGACAAATGACTCCACAGCCCAGCGTTTGAATGACAAAGATAAAAAAGGCCTGAAAAATAATGTTGTTGGTTCCGTGGTCAAAGTCGTCTGCTTCCGTAGCGGACTTCACGTGTTCGATTCCAGGTTAGAGCGTATTTTTTTAAAAATTAAAAAATATTTTCACATATTATAAAGCGTTTATGCCCTTCCGATTAAAATTTATCTATCTATCTATCTATCTAAATTTGCGAGAACCAATATAATAAAACAGTATTGCACCAACATTTTTGGTAGAAGGACAAGCTACCAATTTTAGGCTTATTCACTGGCCACATGGGTGAAACTGATTGAATTATCGCTATTTTTAACGGAACTTTGATAATATATTTTATTATTATATATTATTCTTCCATCGTCCATGCAACGTCCTGAAAAAGAAGGCGATTGATATTTGTCATATTGGGCCGCATGAAATGTTATTGTAGACCGCAGGTTGTGCATCACTGTGCTAAAAGAACAATAGTCGGTGATAAATGCATAAAGAATCTGCAGAATTCAAAATCTTTAGGTGCATTTAATTCCATGGAATTAATTTATAGCATTCGATTGCCAGACAAAAGTTTGGTCGACTTAGGTATCATTCTGAATTTTTGGAAATGCATGAGTATTTCCCATTCTTATGCCAGTTATGCCTAACATTATAAATTATTCATTTCATTCCGAACAGAAGATGAATGGAGACTTCTACTGTGGAGAAGCTACATGGGGGGAGGGGGTATAGTCCCCCCCTCTTTGGCGACGGCAAAACATCTTAGATTAAAACTTGTATTCATGAGGATAAATTTAAAAATAATTATTTATCAAATCTTGTTGAAAAATTCATTGTTTTTTAATATGTCAATTGAAAATATTCTATAATAAATAATAATAGCGTGTATTAAGTTTTGCTGTCAGTTTGTTAAATGTAATATCTTATTGAAATGACACTATTTTTTTACGAGAACTGATTAATACTCAGTCGCACTACCTCTTATTCGTTCGATAATACTTGGACAGGACTAGTGATTAGCTTATTTGTTTTCGCAACGCCCCGGTTGTCGGTTCGAGTGGATGGGAAGGTGTTTTTTGACACCACTAACACAAATTGCTTCGAACCCATGAATTGATAAATTGTCTTAAAAAATGTTTCTTTTACTGGGATCGAGCCCATGGGGCACGGATGCCAACGACGCTGGTGACTGCACGATGGACCCAACGCATGACCCGAAGGTATTAACTATATTTAAGATCAACGTTATCTGAGAGAGCCGAGATGTAAGCTGCGCTAAAATTTCAACGGCTGTTGACTGTGCAGGCCAATCCAAGAAATGCGCGGCATCATTTCAATCAAATTATATTGAAATTCTTCATAAGGAAACCATATGATCTTCATTTGAGAGGACATAGATTATGAAATAATTATTATTAACCGTGCGCGCAGCTTAGAGGTAACATTGATCAGGACAAGTTTCAACTATTGTTGCTCACGATAAGTTAAGCCAGTCCTGATCTTTATAAAATATCTGGAAAAGGAACAAAAAATATCCTACCATTATTATTCCATTTATTTACGCACCTTTGCAATCATAAAGATGGCTACAGGATATGCATCATTAATTAGCGGATAAAAAATCATGGACAAAAAAAAATAGAAATCCTTTTGTACCTCTCTGACCGAAAATTCTCCATTTAAAAAATCTAAAGAGGGATTTAAAAAAAACTTACCAGAGACCAATGAACATGTGGTAATGTTTTTTGTACCCTTAATAAACACTCGGTGACCCACAAAATAATATTATAAAACAACATACGGCACCCAGGGGTATTTGATAGACCCGCAATATACAAAAAAAAGCTTTTATGGAGTGTCCTATTGTTGTAAAAAAATGGGATTTGAATTTATTTTTTTCTTACTTAATGACAAAGGTTCGTTTGGATGTTGAAGATAAATTTATCTTTAAACGACGTGTGCCTAAATAAATAGTATGCCATTGAGGATAATGGCGTTTTACAATCTGTCACCGCTTTCTGTACTTTTCATCATCGAGATAGTGGCAAAACTAAGCTTGGGAATAGTCAGGAAGTTAAGAAACCAAACGGCGACCGAGTAAAAATATGATATTCAACAAAAAAAAAACAATTCCAAATATTAAAAAATTATAGTCATATCCATCACTGAATGTCTGCTTTTGGGTTTTTAAAAGAATGAGTGCAATGGTTTTTTTTCAATTAACATGATGAATAATTGAATAAGTTTACATAATTACATGTATGTAATACTATCGATAAATTCTGTACTAATTATGTAGAAGTTCATTTTAGTAGAAAAAAAAACTAATTATTCCACGTATTGTTGTATTAATTGTGAAACGTGGTTCGCCACTTTTAGATGTATCTTCGGATTTACTATCGCAAAGATTGCTTAAATAGTGAAGAAAGATTGATTTAAATATTCTAAAATGATAAATTACAAAAATGGGGTTTGTTATTTTTACTTTTTACGGACAGCAAAGAGGGAGGATACAAACAAAACAAACAATAATTATATTATATTACATTTTTGTAACTATATTCTCTCTGCAAACGATAGGTGTTAGGTACAAACTTACTTCATTTACAAATCTAAGTGAGAGTCGGAATAAAACGTACTATCCTTAAAATCATATTGCAAAAGAAATATCATTTTTACAACCTGCGGTAAAATTGTACCTAAAACTATTAACTAAACTCGCTTTTAATGCCTTGCAATTTATTTGAGATTAGTTATATTATATTTTAATATCATTATAATGGGAAAAAAATAACAGAAGAAGAAAAAAGTAAAGGGGAGCGGCCCATATGGTGTTTCTGAGGCAAAAATATCATGTCTTTTCGCAACATCAAGAAAAGGTGATGTTATAAAAGGCACCGAAGCAGTGTTTATTAGCTACGTTAAAAAGAGCTGTGCAGGTAATTCTGACAGCTTCAATGGCATATTATTGTTTATCACCGAATTAGATTATGCTTCTTGGTTATTCTGGAATACAATAAGATGCAGTGGTACCTCGAGATACGAGTGCCCTAACATACGAGATTTTTGAGATATTGAGCCGTCGAGCGATCGAAGTTTTGCGTTGAAATACGAGCAACATTTGAGATATGAGGAAGGGCACCTGTGTGCGCTTTGCGTATGTGTGGAAAGGGTGCATATGAATGTATTGGTGGCAAATCCGTATATGATTCTAATTCGACTGTCAAACGCTATGGACCTACTATAAAAAATATCCTTCACTCTATCTCTTTCGAACAACCGCACATTAACGCAACACCACAGCGCCACATTTTGGGGGCTCAAACGGATTAATGGCATTTCAATTAATTTCAATGAGAAAAAATGCTTTGAGATATGAGCAAGGCTACGGAACGAATTAAGCTCGTATCTCGAGATACCACTGTATACTGTATGTCTACTGTAATTTAAATTGTACTAAAACCATCAGATGATTGATGATTTGTATTCTACCTAGATCCGAGGGTGGTAAGCTCTCATCTCCCTTTCGTCTCTTGGGGTTACGTTTCGCTTGTTAAAAAAGATGATGATGGTGGTGATTGGTGATGAAATGGTGGTGATGTTTATATCTCTTGATGGTGGTGACACTGATTCGTGACCATCAGCTACAGCTTCACACTTATAGATACGTTTGATTGTTGTTCAAAGAAAGTGTTCAGCATTCGGCATTATATTACCGAGCTAAATTTTGGTTTACCAATAGATCGGCTTGTCTAGAAATCAGGATTTAAAATTGGCTTAAAAGAGCATTGCATCTCCAAAATGTTGACTGCATTATCAATTACCATACTACAATTTTGCTGTCCTCAGGAACGTAATGGTATCGCCGTCTCGCCGTGGTCCAGGAACCAAATGAACTAACCCTTCATGGGTTCTGGGTAATTCTTTGGATATACGGTGTTAATGGTGGTAAACCAGGCAGCTCTATTCGCCTTAGAGGACTTACAAAAGATTACATCGCATATCATTTTAGAACGTCATGTTGGTGTGGTCTACAATTCCTAGTACATACATAATATTTTCCTTAATAAATAATAAAAATATAATTAATATAAAAATCATTTGTTTCCATTGAGGAAAATACAGTCGTTAAATGTAAAAGTTGTTGCGTTTGGCGCCTAACAGTCACGTCAAATTAAATGCGCTTTCCTCCCTGCGGGGAAGCACGTGTCGTCTGTCAAATTTGAATAAGGAACCTTTTTGTTCCTTTTTCAAATAATAACCACGAACAAGTTCCCGATAAATAACCATAAACTAGGCATCTTATTTGCGGAGTGATTTGTTTTGAAAAAGGGAAATATTTTAATGACAGGGGGCTCGTTTTATCGACTTCCTTATTATGATTTTATTAAAACATGGAAATTTATGACCGTTTTTTGCGCTTTTTTTTGGAGGAAGTATTCGTTTTGCTATTTAGCGGGCTTTTATTGGCATGAGGCCATTTATCAATACATATAACGGGAAAAGGCATATGTTATATTTATCGGTAGGGAACTTCCGCAAATATTCAACATTTTAAAAATTGGTTCAATTAATCGAAATTATTATGCATTAATTAGGATCAGAACCAGTTTCGTTCATCGCGAGCTTTATCAACTGATGGATCACTAACTAAACTGTCATCAGTTGATAATGTTCGTGAAAAGCGAAACCGATCTTTAACCAAATAAATCTAATGTGGAATCAGTACATGTGTTATTATTTTTTAATATAATGCCATTCCACCAAGTATTAACGGTGAACACTTTATATGTGAACGAATACATTGTATAATTTCACATGTTTTTTAGATTTAATTTGATTCGGAATTATAGTCAATGCTATTTTGTTTATTTGGTATTATCTAACGATTTCTAAAAGTAGCATCATTAATATTAAAATGATGATTTTAACTATAATCAGCTATTATCAGTTTTTCAACCCATTGTAACACTTTAAATCCTATTTAAATATATATATCCTAGTATATTTTTCGGTATTTCGTTTTACCATGCTAATAAATACGAAAACCCTGTAATATAAGCAAAGATTTAAGATATTTCCAGCTGGTGGATACTACTGAATAAAATAAATTAATAAAGATTAAAGTTTTTAATTTAAAAATAATGATTGAATATCACTTCAACTTAAAACTGCTTTTAATAATTGGATGCATATTAATCTTCTTTTGTATAGTATTATGTTTTCGGCATTTTATCCACCTTTTTGATCATTAACTTTAATGAAGATTATCCTTAAATTGAGTCAATTAAATCACTTCATATAACAAAAACTTTTAGCGTTTTTTAATATATTATTCGTCTAGTATATAGATCCAATAATTTCGCACCAAATAATAATATATCTAATCTTTTTTTTAAATCGACCTGACAGGCCGTGAACGGAATGCAGCCGATAGCCTTTCAATTAATATTTAAAAACCCACCGATAGGAAATCCGGCATTCTTAGGCGGCATTCCGAATTCAAACGTTCTCGATCCGCAATCGCCATCTTGTTTCGTGTTAAATTGACGCTGTTCATAATCAGATACCTATCCATGTGAATCATAAAAGCGCGGGACTCTAATTATTTATTTGTGCCGCCGCGGTTCGAATTTTGTTTATTTTCTTATTTGTTTTGTTTTGACCTTAACGACCTTGCGGAAGGACGGCATCGTTAAGAAATTAATGATTGCCTAAAAGGGGTTATGATTTTACTCATCGAGACGTTTATTTGTGCAATAAGGAACATTCATATAGATGTTCCATTATAACTTGGCCGTTAGCGAGGGCGCCACCATCGCGTGAGTTATGTGCAATACTCAACCAAAATTGTTTATTACACATTTTTAAATGCAAAATAAAAATGAAAACAAATCTTTATGGGCATATAGTTTTATTAAAGCAATACATCTTGAATGGCTTTTGAAGATATCTACTATATGGGGACAATTTTAGTTCTGAATTCGTCTGGTGGTACTCTCTTACGAATCGTTTAATATAGTATATTTTCATCGATAGCTAAAATGTATGTAAGTGCATTTTACATTTCTACGTATAAAATTAAAATGGATAAATTTACTCCACCAGGTCATGCTATAACAGCCATACTCAACCTGCGGCCCGCGGTCCGCATGTGGCCCAATCGGCTCTTATGTGCGGCCCAAATTAATTAGTCACCAAATACATTTTTGGTGTTGTTTTCAACATGTATTCAACATTGGGTTGCAATCGGTCGGTACAAAAACTGCTCACATTATTCTCATCTACGAATATTTGTGAATCGTCATATTCTAAAATGAAATATGCGAAGAGCGTATATAAAAATCAGCTCACTGATTCTCACCATGATAATATATTAAGAGTAGCATGTAGTAATCAGAAACCTGATGACGAAGATAGTTAAAAGTTTGACTCAATATAAAAATTCAGATGAATTTTTAAGTAAACGATTTAAGATTTTGGATACAGTGGTATTTTTGTGCACATTTAAGTATTCTTATTTTTTGTTCTTTGTTATTTTTTAAGTTGAAAAATACCTGAATACTTGAATGTATATATTTACATAAAATAAAAGTTTTATTTTGACATCATAATACATACATATGTATGCAGTATAGTATGTGTTTATATTTAAAGTAAACTTTACAGATATGTAAAGTTTACTATAAATATGTTGCGGCCCACCTAGAGAAGCAAAAATTTAAGTGCGGCCCGGAGGAAAAATAGGTTGAGTATGACTGTGCTATAAGGTGTTAAATGTTTGTCAAATGTGACACTAAGAGTAGATTAACAAATTGATACATTTAAATGGTATATTTCTCATACTTGCAGAACATGAACATGAAATTGATGATCCAATAATTAAGTGTTATATTGAACATTTTGAATAATAATAAATCACGGCTTGAAATCATTAGCTTCATATTCATGAAAGCAAAAAACAGCGATTTCAAAGTATTTTAATTTTGAGCACGATTCTCTATTGGCCAACATTTTAAAAGAATGGGCCGCACATAAATATGCGCTGGGCTACAGTTTCTTCGGGCCTTCGATATATTTGAAAGTTAATTTTAAAAGCTACTTAAATGTTGAATTTAAGTTTACTTATATGGCAGGCTGAAAGTAGAGCCTTCTAAAATAAGTACACTTGACTGTGAAAATTGACATTGAAAATTAAATCAAGAAGAGTATTAGAAATATTAAAAAATATTTTTTGTTCTAAGAAATTTCATATAAGTAAATACAATATGATTGAGTGCTTTGTATCAAATGTGCCTCAAACACATCTGCCAGCTATCTGAGAAGGATGCTGAAAAAAGCCTTAATTCAGTTGTCGTCAACCAATTGGCGACGTGATTTGAAAAATAAAAAGATTTTTTATTTTTTTGATATTTATTACACAATTTTAGTAAAATATTAAAGACATTGCCGTCTGGATACGAGGCCAATAGTCAACGCCATGATTGCCTGTCGCGGAGCTCACGGGTTTGAATCCCAGTAAGGGCAGCTTAATTTTTCAATCGATTTATTGATTTCCGTTCGAAGGCAAAGATTTCTGTGACTTTTAAAAGTCTTTCCCACAACCATCCAATCCTCAGCTAACCACTAGTCCTACCCTAGCTTTATCATTATATTCTTTCTTGGTTCGAAAAGGAGATGTTGAGTGACTGAGTGAAAAAAATCCATATTAAATTTTTATAAGATCTTAAGCGTCAATTGGGTTGGCAAAAATGGAAAATGAATAAAGCTTCAAATTGTCTAACATAGACAATCCCAAAAAATATATTTGATAAATTTATGATGTCAATTGATCAGCTCTTAATCATTTTAACGAGTTGTAATATAGCTTTAAATTTAAATTAAAAAATTCAAATTATTTTGATTACGAATTGGTTAAGTAGTTAGAGGCATTCGTCTTTTTTGATGTTGAGCCCACGGATTCACAACGACGGGACATTTCCACGAAAGAATACATTGCCCTCTTCCCGTTAGACCATATAAACAGAGTGTAGCAAGAGCGGTTAGGGAATTACAAACCCCACTCCTATTTCATTACCATGCATGAAAAAAAGAGCCACTAAATAACTGTCATTTTTCCATGGCTGTGGAGTCGGAGCGGCGTTTTGGCCGGAGTCGGAAATTTTGAAAAGCTTAAAATTGTTATTTTTGCATATAAAATGTCAAATTTGGCTCTTGGCCGGATTAGTTGGTTGATATGATTGACATAATTTAATACACATAAATAGGAAATGTTGGAAAAAAAACGTGACGAAATTAAACCTTTTTTTAGTCGGAGTCGTGTTTTTGGTCAATGTTGGAGTCGGAGTCGTACTTTTTTTAACGACGCCGCAGCCATGCATTTTTCATTAAACAACTTCTTATGAGATATTGTGTGGCGCCAGTTCACAATGGCTTAAAAATTCAAGATTTATCTAGTGAACTTAAAAAAAGGTTTGATTCCACTGACCGATTACATTAAGTGCATAATAGAAGGTGTTCTATAGTTGCAATATAGCGAACCAGCTCGCATGCAACTGTTCAAATAAGTTTTTTCCCTCTTGCATCGCGCATGCCGGCGCGGACTTTTTTATGGTTCTTATTTTAAAAAAACCTGCATTTTTTTCGGTAATACGGGGAACGTTTTATTACTTTAGTATACAAATATCACGGTAATTTTTTGAGTGTTTATTTTATTACACACTGGAAAATGACGTCCAACAGTTGGTTCATTTTACCTCTATTTTTTATGATTATGTTGAGGTCAGATGAATTAACACAGGATCAACACTACTTCAAATATGAGTAAGTAATAAACAGTTCGATTAAAAAAATCAGAAATGTTTGTAAAACAATTTCATGACAGATGCTCACATTCTCATTTACACAACAGACAATTGAAATTCAATATAAGTTATGTATAATATTCTATATTAAATGTATATCCTTTTTTTAATATTTTGACTATATGTATTTGTATCATTTTGTGCGGATTTGTCAATGTGCGCGTATTTCTTGTCCCTAGAAGTTCACCTTAATATTCTCAAATACTGAAACGCCAATATTAAACACAATAGACTGATCAATTGAAGCCGGTCAGAATACTTCTTCCTATCCAATTTTGCGAAAATGTGTGAAAATCTATGCACAAATCAGGGTTCTAAAAACACCATACACTATGAAAATATATATTCACTCTTTATGAAGTTAAATTCAACAATAATAAATGAAAATTCTTTTTTATTTTTTCAATTAATGATCAAGAAATTTGTATGCTTTACGCCAACTTACGCGTCGCGAACTAACGAGCTTGTATAAGCGATATTAAAACCGCGGGAACCCTTATTTTTTCTCATGGTTAATCTTTTTTTCCCATATCCGCTCCCTATTCGGAGCATATGGCCGCCACACGGTGCCTCCAAGATTCTCTATCTCACGCCAACTTCCTCGCTTCTTTAAATCTCTTTATTCCAGCTATATATTTAAAAATTGATGTATTTTATTTTTAAAGTTTTTCCAGATATGGCATTGTCAGTATTTAAATTGAATAAAGATTGTATTTTATACATAGACACACTCCAAAATGGCAGCACGTATATCGTACGTCGCGGGCGTGTGAAAATGGAATGCCGAGCTCGCACGTATTTCAACGGGCACCTGAAAGGTTAAATGATACAATCTGATAATATGTGAATTGTAATTCCGGTTTCTTGGCAACGGTGGTCGGTAAAAGGTGTGCATTACAAAGCCTTATAACAATATTTTTTTTTATTTTATGTCTGCATATAAAATAAACAGTGTGTCTCGCAACACTCTTTTCTTTCTTTCCTTGGCCCATTGTGGTGGTGAAAAAAACAATGACTCGCCGAATCGGGTGATAAAAAAATTATCGTGTTTGGGTCAGGATTTTTTATTGCCGCTTGCAGCTACAGGGCGACTCAGAAATAGTCAGCTTACTGCCAGGGCAAGATGAACGGACATATTGATTCATTGGGTAATGCGAGAAAAAAAAATGTGTTAAAATTGCAATTGCACAAAATACAGTAACATATATTGCTCGTTTATACAACTGACCACCAAATAATTTTATCGGTTTTTCTCACTATATTAAATTAACATGAGACCAATATAGAGATTTTTATCATTATTAACCTTTTGCACTCTTCAATAATTATTTTTTTCCTTCCACCTAGGGCGTAAGCTGAAATTGCTATCAACAAATATATACAATAATTTCTGTAGAATTAAAAGGCATGTATTTAATGGGTCAGTAACTAATTCAAGTTTTGGTCAGTTAAATAAATAAATGGTCAGTTAAAAATCAGAATGGTCAGTTAATATTATAAACGGTCAGTTGTCATTGTATCAGTGTGAATGTGGTCAGTTATTAAATGAAACGGTCAGTAATATATTTTAATGGTTGGTTATTTAAAAAAATGATATTTTTTTAGCAAATATGGCCGTAATAGGCAAATTTATGACATGTTCTTTTTATTTGAACTGACCATTTATTATTTTAACTGACCATTTATTATTTTTAACTGACCGTTTTGAGTATTTATTACTGACCGTTTTAAGAATTCATAACTGACCATTTATCGAATTAGAAACTGACCAAATAATTAGTAGTCGAATTAAAATACATTGTTATTTTTCTTACCGTATTATAATGGAGTTCTACCATGTAAATGCCTACTCAATCTTTAATAGGATAATTAAAGGTTATTCAAAAGCAAGTTTTACAATGTCGAGCAGGATTTGACATAAGAGTTGCGTGTTACCCATACGATGTCGAGCTAAAAGAGTTAAGATCAAAATTATTTGTCGAGTCCATGGTCAAGTGTCAACCTCGTAGGGTTCGATTGCAGAGCTCACTGTTTCGATTACCAGTATGGGCAGTTTTATGTTTCAATTGAATTATTGATTTATATACAAAGCCATGTATTTGCTTTCCATTTTCTCTTCCATACCTTCTAGGTTATAAAGGTTGGACAACTGCGTTATAGGTCAAGTAGAGCATAAGCATCCTCAATGCAGTGGTATATTTTTTCTAGGATTCTCTTCGAGTCTTTTTTGTACGATTCATTTATATAATTCGATTCTTGCTATTCGTATATCTGTACAAGAAAATATACACATTTTTGTCGACATATTATTTCTATTCAACGTTTAGTTACAGTCAATTTAAACTCTTTTTAATATAAACACATAATTTGTTTAAATGTTCAAGTATTTAAAAACAATGATATTTATTTTAAACATCCTATAGTATTAATCACTGGAAGAGTAGGTTATTGTGTGTAAAGGTAAGCCAAGCCGCCATGTGATGTTATGGAAATTGGATTCTGAAAACATTCGAGGTGACTGTTGCACTGGTTTAATATGTCATAGGACAGGTACCTTTCAATATAATAATACACTTATTAACATATAAAACAAATCTTATCTAGATTTCCATATACATATTTGACTGGATCTGTATATTAAAATTACACATAATACATTGTTATGGCGTGCTCCTACTGCTGAATGGAGTTTTCCCCAATTTCCTTCTGAATAAATTGATCTCCGTTTCCGTTTCACAGACATCCATGTCTTCGAACAAAGCTAACCTTTCAAGGGGCCATAACTGGAGCCATCCATTTTGGTGCGTTTCTCTGAATAAAATATGTATATTTTTTCAATTTAAATATGTACTCGCAGTGTCATCTCTGGATAAGCTAAAAAAATAAAATACAACTGCTGTCGAAAAAATCACAGGAATAAAAGAATTTCACTTTAAGTGAAATTCAGGGTTCTTGCATTTCATTAGTATATCTCTAATAGACGCTCGTTTGTTCGCGACGCGTAAGCTGGCGTGACGTATATCAGTTACTTGATCATTTATTTGCATTATGAATGAGATTCTTCATGTATTGATATTGAATTTTACTTTGTATAGATTGTATATATTTTATGTCAATGTAACGATGTTGTGAAAACCCTAAATTTTGCATAGATTTTCGTGAAGCTGAATCGAAAGAAGTATTTTGACCGAATTCAATTGATGATTATTTACATATTTTTACCAATGATCTTTATTTTTTACGTTTTTGAAATCTTGGGCCCCGGGCAGTGTACATTGTGTTTCGGTCTGGGCTGTTGAGAGTTGAGAGGGTAAATAATTTGATTGCAAAATGAAACTGTGAGGATTTGGATTCTAGTCGGTGACCTACGCAACCAAAAACCATCGTCGCTGACCTAACTTATTTAATATATAAAAATCAATGTTTGTTCGATTGTTTGTTCGTATTTTATGTGTTTCCAAACCGTTCATCGGATTGCGATAAAATTTTGTCAACGTATTGCTTGCACTTGCACGAAGGTTATAGGCATAGTGAAATCAAATTATAGTACAGTGAAACCCCGATTCTACGTTTTTCAAGGGACCGTATAAAACAAACGATTATTGCGGGAAACGATGAATGCGGGAAATTTTTAAATATGAACTAATTGCCGGGACTATAGAAAATGAACGCACCACGCGGGAAAACGTATAATGCGAGAATGTAAGATCGGGGTTCCACTGTAGGTCTTTTATAAAACATCAATGTTTTTCATATTTTATGCGCTGCCAAGCCGTTCATTTTGACAAATTATCGTTGCACTTGCGCAAAGGTTATAGGCAAAGTACGATTAAATTTCGGTAGGTTGCGCGTGAAGACAATCTACAAAAGACAAACAGAAAACGTCAAACGGAAAATGTCATCAATATTAGTGAAATTAAATATCTGAAATATTGTGCTTCCGAAAGCACTCCAATAAACACAAACAAACTTTTTTTCTTTGAGTGGCATTGCAACGCTTGCCGGGTACCGGCTAGTTCACTATAAAAAGATATCAATCTTATTTAAAAGATCTCTAGTATCATTAATAACAAAATATAAATTTGTTCTACCTATAAAGGGAGAATTAATCATGACGCGTTATGCAGACACCCCCAGACGGTGCGCTTCTGTTGCTGGTTAAAAAAAATACATCACTAAGACGATGATTTTCGAATAAAAAAATGAATATAAAAAAACGATCTTCGGCGCTTTTCGTGCCACGCTGCCCGTTTGGTGGGTGTTGCTCTTTATGAGTCTAATTTATCATCGTACCTTTTCTGATCAGCTCGAGTCAATCAAAGAAATCTTCATCGAAACTTCTTCGTTGGGGGTGACAGTTTTTATGATCTTAAACATTATATTACGGTTGTTTCATTACTTTTTGGCTGATCTACTTAGCTGCCTAAGGAAGTGGACATATTCTGCAATGAAATCGGAATCTTACAATAGTTTTTCTAATAAAAATAGTAACATATTTTTAGTATATTGATTGAGTAGGCATTTACTTGGTAGAACTCGATTATAATACGGAAAGAAAAATAACAATGTATTTTAGTTCTACATCAATTATTTTATATATTTGTTGATAGCTATTTCGGCTTACGCCTATCGAATAGCTATCAACAAATATATAAAATAATTTTTGTAGAACTAAAATACATTGTTATTTTTCTTTCCGTAATATTTTTAGTACTTATTCTACATAAAATTTATTGGATAAGGACCGTTTTCGCTCATGGCGAGCATTGTCAACTGATAAGAAATACAACGAAACAGTGATATTTATACAAAAGATTAGTAAAAAATACAAGGTATGACAAACAATTGGTATTACAATTAAGCAAATAAAATGAAGCAAAATACAAGAAAAATAGATTATAATTAAAATGTTGAAGACTTCTTCGCAATGCAAGCTATAACATCAAAAATCAATTAAGCATGAATTATCATTAACAAATATAACAAATAGTTTTTCTATTTCGTGGATGGTTCCAAGTTTTATCATTGTAGATGTTATCTATATTGATCATTGAAATGTGCTAATTGGAGATCACTTGCTATGTCCTTCACTTATTTACAACTCTCATACTGTTAAATTACTTCAACTTTTATTTCTAAATTTATTGCACTTCTTTTTTTGTTTCACATCTACTTCGTTTACCAGTAATAATTGGCACGGTTTATTAATGTATTATTCACTTATGTAAAGTAATGCATACGTTATGTCTTAAATATGTGTAAATAAATGTCCAAGTTGGAAGACGCAATACCAATTTTCTCTTCTTTTTTTCGGTCGAACCGTCGGAAGTTGAAGACTATCTGTATATTATATACTATCTTGATTATATTTAACAAATGCATGGCGCATTGGCGTCAGCGGTTATGTCATATATTAGTTTCAATCGCAATAAACAATATGTTTGGTGGTAATATGATTATTTTCGACAACTATTCGATACAAAATAAACCTTTCTTCCATGCCCACTCCTCACGCACAGAAATGGACTTTTTTTTTTTTTAAGTTTACTTTAAAAAAACTCGTGCGCTGCTATTACTTTCTTTTTACAAAAAGTAGGGATAGAAGAATAATATGGTCAAGACAGAGCTGTTCAAGACTTGGCCTCTGACAATTACTTTTATTGTTTTATTATAATCAAATTCACGGTGACACCTGTCAACATTCAATCATCTCAACACATTCCAGTGTGATTTATATTTTAAAACACTGATCGTATTTGCTTGTATACTAATCATATGTTTTCAGCATGGCTGTGGAATCGGAATCGAAGACTTGTTTGAACATTTTATTTATGCATATAACAAGTCTAACATGAACAATTTGGCTGTTGGCTGGATTGGTTAGTTGATCTTTAATTTAATACACAGAAATCGGAAAGGTAGTAAAAAAGCCTGATAAAATTAAACTTTTTTTAGTCGGAGTCGGGGTCGTGTTTTTGATCAATTCTGGAGTCGTGCTATTAGTAAATGTTGGAGTAGTGCTTTTTTAACAACACCACAACCCTGGTTTAACAGACGCTAGTGTAGCTCTGCTTAGGCGACGAATGAAAGAAATATGCTTCATTTTCTGTCGACAGCATAGCGAAAGGCGACCATGTAACATTAGCTGCATATACACAACGGGAGATGGTGCGACAACAGCTTGAACGCAATCGTTATTCGTTACCATGCGCTTTTGTCTGTCTGTTAATCAGATTAATTATTAAACCGTACTGAAAAGCAACTTAATGATTGTAAAAACCGTCAACTACTTTGAAACAAGATTCATCTATTTCATGTTCAAGAAATTTATACTAAAATTTACGTATCTACCAATGGTTTCGTGGTTTCAAAATTAGTATTGAAAAAAATCCCGCAAAAGTTTTCGAGTCCGTGCATAAGGCTCTTTTTTATAAGTGGCGATAAGATGATTGCGTTTTTGCCAGGTAACATACGGTGGGGTGAAAAAAATCGATGGTACAATATTAGAAATTGTTGAGTCCGTAGGGCATATGGCGAACCCTGCAGCCGGTTGTAAATATTCCACGTCATTAGGCTATCATTAACAGAAGCAATCTAAAAGACAGGCGTTCGCCAAAAGTCGTTCAAATAATATGCAATAACACTTCACAGACGTGAGGGATGAAAAGGATTTTTTTTTAATTTTGAACTTTTTTCAAGGTTCTCACTTCTAATACTTGGTAGAATGGCATTACATATATTAAAAAGTAAAAACACACTTCTTGTCCTTTTCCCATACTAGATTTATTAGGATCAGGACCGGATCAGGATTAGGATCATTGCGAGCGTTATCAACTGACGACTATTTTTAAATGGAATTTTTTGTTTGAACGTCATAGTATGATGCGTCTAAAGGACTAAAACACATATTCCCGGTCCGTGGTGCAGTGGTCGACGTTGTCGGTTTCCGTGACAGACCGCCCGGGCTCTAATCCCTTTACGCATTGAGCAGATTTATCGATTCTGTTCGAAGGCCATGGGTGTTCGTGTTGTTAAAACTCACTTCTTACGAGTGCAATTAGATAACCACTAGTCTTGTCTTAGTCCTCGTATTTTTAATTTTTAAATCACTAATTACTTAGAAAACGAGAGGTTGATCATCTGAGTTACAAGCAGTTATTGTAGAAAAAACATGTTGAGATATACTCCATATGCACAGTCTGCCAATGGGAATGCCACTGGGAAGAGCTTTAACAATTTTAAACAGCATTGCTTCGGATGTCGACATATTTCATATTGATGTGAGTGATTTCAGACGAATACTATATTTTATGAATAAAAGTTGATTTTGTCGGAACTCATTTGGTTGACTTGTTTGAAAATTTCTAACATGATTTTTTAATTTTTTACTTCCTGTTCTTATGACTACAATTTGTGATTTGTATTATGTATATACAGGTATGTATGTATATACATATAAATAAATGTATATAAATTTGTCAAATGCATGGCGTATTGGTGTGAGCTGTAATGCCATGATTTGTATTTTTTTTTTAATAAAGAAATAAATAAGTTTTAATGGAAGGGTACTTATTGACAAATTGAAACTAGTTAATATAAAAATAATAACATGCAGCATGAAGTCAGCCCTTAACGTAAATAATTTTTTGGAAAAGGAATGTGATTACATAATATTTCCACTTACGTAATATAAGTCCTTAAAATGTTAAACTATATTCGAGAGAACCATCCCAGATGGCATAGAGTAAACTGCATCAGTCTTCTGCGAGGACAAAGCTGATGCACTCGAGGGCGGCAGGTGCATCTGGGTGCATTCCTCACTATCAATGCGATGCAGTAAGAAATGCAATGCGGATATTATTGCATCTGATGTGTAAAGGATGCTCGAAAATAAGATAACCTTTATTAACGATGTATATATTTTACGATAGATTCGGCAGTAATTCTTTTCTTTTGTTACAATCAAATTACTCCACTGATTGCGTAACTTCGTCGTCGAAGATATAAGATAGACATTCTTCTTAATTAAGTGTATGTATATGTTACAGTGAAACTGTATTCTCAGTGAAAATATATTCTTCTCCAAGCTGTCATTGAAATTAAATTTGACCGCCCTATCTTCAGCCCAATGTTTGTCTGTGTTTTTCTTTGGTTCTCTTTTTATGAAAGGGACTACTTGCTGATTTTGTTTCATTGAAGCAAACTAAAATTGTAGGCCGGCAAACCATCGACTTGGGCCAGTAATTTCAATGATCGTGACCAGTGAAATCATGTTGTCATACAAATCTATTACTTGATACATTTTCATTGAGAATACAGTTCCACTCAGTGGCGGCTGGTGACGGGGTGTTGGGGGGTGCAAAGGAAGATTCAACTATTTTTCCGTCCTACGGAAGAGAAACAGTTGGTATTGCGAACATCTGAATTGAAATTCCATGCTGAAGTGTTTTAAAATCCAATGAATAGGAAAGAACTCTTGCAAAAATGGTTGAATCTTCCTTTGCACCCCCCAACACCCCGTCACCAGCCGTCACTGGTTCCACTGCAACATATACATAATCAAATCAGCGTTGAAGCATGGAATATTGTATAATTGAGAATTTTTACTGAAGGTGCTTGATGGAATTTCAATATCAACTAACGCAGTAACGATAGTTGATATTAAAATTCCAACAAAGTCATTGCATTAGGTCAGTAGACCCAACGACCCGGTTTTCACCCTTCGATACCTTCAGGCATTGCAAATGCACGAATTAACTTGAACTGACGCGTAGTAAACGGTTTGTAACGTTTTGGGTGGTAAGTGACAAAACAAAAGTAAAAAATTCAAACGATTTAAATTTGATATTTTTGTGTATGAATTTTAGTTAGTCTGAGGATGCTTCTCAAATAGGTGTTATTAGCTTACAAATAGTTCTTACCGTATTCGATCGTTTTATCCTTTTTTTAAATCGTTTCCAATAGTGAGATCTTAGACAAGTAGTCAAATTATAACATAAGCTTTTCTACAAGAAAACTGCGTGTTCCTGAGTTACTCAATCTCTCTTTCTTTAGAAACAAGTATTAAAGGGAAGATAGAGCTATGTCAGGGTTAGTGTTAAGTTAATCGCTCCCACTGAGAGACACTTATAGGAGAGAATTTGTATTGTTCATCATAAACATCTATGTAAATTTTAAAAGTAAATTCAGAAATCGGTTGCAAAGCCAATAAATGAAACTGTTTAAATGCAAGCCTGTGAGCATGGTAATCGAGCATTGGCCACTCGGCTAAAAGCCTGGCTATATATCACAACCCATTCAAAAAAAAAATAGCGACTTGTTGTCCCAAACCTACTTCTACTGAGATGCTCTATTAGGGAGTTACATTATAACCAAAAATAATAATTAGCACTGCACATTTATTCATGACGATACTTGTTGCATTTATTTCGAGCCATGGTGCATGAACGCTACGCTGCAAGTAAAATCTTTCGTTTCATTATCGACCGACAAAGCTGCTAGTGAACTGATTGAAAAAAAACTGCATTTTCCAGGACTCGCATCTGAAGTGCATCAATGAATAATTCTTACTCAGTGTAATTCCATACCAGTGAAATTAATATAATGGTCAAATAATTTTTTATTGTATGAATGAATTTTAAAAACATTAATGAAAGTCAAATAATATTGTTCGATTGTCAACAAGGGGCGAGCGATGAAAATATAACCATCGGTTACGAGATTGGTGTTAACCAGTGACGGCTGGTGACGGGGTGTTGGGGGGTGCAATGGAAGATTCAACCATTTTTGCAAGAGTTCTTTCCTATTCATTGGATTTTAAAACACTTCTATAGCATGGAATTTCAATTCAGATGTTCGCAATCAGTGACGGCTGGTGACGGGGTGCTGGGGGGTGCAAAAGGAAGATTCAACTATTTTTCCGTACTACGGAAGAGAAACAGTTGGTATTGCGAACATCTGAATTGAAAGTCCATGCTATAGAAGTGTTTTAAAATCCAATGAATAGGAAAGAACTCAGCAAAAATGGTTGAATCTTCCTTTGCACCCCCCAACACCCCGTCACCAGCCGTCACTGTTCGCAATACCAACTGTTTCTCTTCCGTAGTACGGAAAAATAGTTGAATCTTCCTTTTGCACCCCCCAGCACCCCGTCACCAGCCGTCACTGGTGTTAACCTTTAATTCGCTAATAGACTGAACGCTGTTTATTTTAATAATTAATTTCGATAAACTAACATAATTCATAGTTTTCATTGTATTGTATTTTGCGGATTACTTAATTTGTACAAAATAAAATTTCATTTAGTACATCCCAATTTCATTTCGACAAGTTCATCGTATCATGAAATAATATTTAATAACATTAACATTTTCGAATGTTTAATAATTTCATATTCTTATTTTGTCATATATTCTTCGAATACAGATCACCTATCAGTGGCGGCTGATGACAAAAATACTAGGAAGTGCAAACAAAATTGTGACACATAACATAAAATATCCTATGTGACAACACACGACCTATGATATTTTTTTTAGAACTCGTTATTGGCTTTATTTATATAAAACAACTAGCTGTACCCTGCGCGCGTTGCTACGCCAGCAACTAAAATAAATTTGAAGGAAAGACATTGCACAAATATTCAATTCAATTTGCATGTATGCAATACTCGAGAAATTTGTAAAAATTCTATATCAATTTTTGGGGAGGAGAGGGGTTTTTCGGCGGGGTGGGGTTTGGAGGGCGTATGGGGGGGGGTATGCCAAAAACCTTCGAAGGTGTGAACTCGAAAAAATCATGAAGTTTAAAAAATAAAATTGGGGGGTGGAGGTTGGGGGGTGGTTAGGGGGAGAGGTTGGTAAGCCAGAAACCATTGCGGGAGTGTACTCAATAAATTTGTAAAGTTTCACATCGATCGGTCGAGCGGTTTAGTAGTCCATAGCGATCATACACACAGACATTCATTTTTATATATATAGATAGATAAGGCCTATGAAACAAATGTCATTTTTAATGGAAATTTTATATGAATACCATTTTTCTTAAATTAATAAGGTTTTGAATGCAGCTCTACAAATAATAAAAATAGTAAGAAAATAAAAACTTAAATCTTGAATCTTTAAAAACATTTTTTTTTTATAATATCCAAATTTTGCTTTTATTCACATTGGAGATATTGTGCGGTATACGACAATATTCATAATTATTATATATTTTTTTTACCCCTTCCAATTTTACTGTAGACGAGCGATCGAGTACCCAGCATGCGTTGCAATGCCACTCCAAGAAAGAAGGTGTTAGGTAATTCTGTTTATTGAAGTGCTTTTTGATTCACAACATTTTTTGTTTTACTATCTCAGTGTAAAATGGCTGTACTAATTAAGAAACCTTCACGAGCGTCCGCACCTCAACTCATCAAAGTTTCATCGTAACCGGATGAACGGTTTCGGAACGTACACGGGACAGACAAAGAAACGTCTTTTTTATATGTCGTGATATGTAATGCAACTGAGATTGAGCTATTTTCATACAAGTAGTATACTTTAAAATATATATTTTTGAATACATTTCACAAGCGCTCCATTCTTTACATACTGGTGGAGGAAAAATACAAAAAAAAAATATGATTAAAATGTATAATCAGTCATCCGTTTATAAAAAAGTGAAATATTTTTATCAACTGGTTCGCGCAAGCTTCTAGATAAAAAAGGCAAAGCACGCATCGCTTTTTGCTGTGCTTTGTTGAAGAAAACTCCGAACAGGTGCAAAGTAAAGCCTTCGGCAGGCAGCCTCGGGGCGGGTGGAATGTGCGTGCGCATGCGATCGAATTAGGGTTGTGTTATGCCAATATTATATACCAAATTAAATGATAAGATATATTTATTGGTTATTAGTCACTTAAGAAATTCTTCGACGAACACACTATTGATTTATTTTGTGTTATGATAGAAAATAAACTTTTAATTTTTGTGAATTCTAAGTAAACTTTGGGGGAATTAATTTTCATTAATAAAATATAATTTTTTGTATAAATAATTTATCTAAGTATAATTATTATTTTACATGAGTTTTGTCGCTAACCACCCCGGTTTTGTTTTTCGACATATTGAGACATTGCAAGAGCATCGTCAGAATTGTTCATTCGTGCACTTGAAATGCATGAAGATGTCCAAAAGTAGAACCCTTAGATAAAGATCTCCTTCATGTGTAGGATAAGATATAAATATTTATATTTTGATTGAATAGTCATCAAAATACGTAGACTTCAATGAACAAACTAATATCAATCCATCACCGCTACTCAGGCCATTAAGGAATGTTAGTGAAATTTGAAATTAATCAGCATTATACAATACTAATTTACGTTTTTTCCCACTCAATCGTAATCCGAAAAATACATAAAATCAATTTGTCACATTTAATAATTTATTATTGCAATATACAATTATGATGTTAGCAGTGGCGGTGGTGACAGAGTATAAGGGAGTACAAAAAAAGATTCAACTATTTTTGCAAGAGTTCTTACCTATTCATTGGATTTTAAAACACTTCTATAACATGGACTTTCAATTCAGATGTTCGCAATACCAACGGAGTGCCAGTCTTATGAATTTTTGGCTGTCCGTAGTACGGAAAAATAGTTGAATCTTGTTTTGTACTCCCTAATACTCTGTCGCCAGCCGCCACTGGATGTTAGAACAGAAGAGAAGATGTATTGTGTACCCTTTCTACACCAGTTTATGTAGATAGCTAAATGTATGTTTAAACATAGTTCTGACAATGGCATAAGCCGAAATAGCTATCAATAATTTATCATTAATACATTGCTATTTTTCTCCCGTGTGAGACTTACACAATTAAAGTACTAAGACAATAATATTAAAATTTTCATTCGTCAATCGCGGAAATGATCAAATTTACCCTGGGAAAATGTTCAGTCGGATCGGGGAACCCTCAACGCAATTTTTGTAGATTTGCTCAGAATAAATCATATCGCGACTGATGTTTTCCATAACCCTGTCTCATTGCAGCCACACTTATTACGTGAAACTCTGTAAAAAATATTTTAGACCTTTCATTAAAATTGATAGATAAGAAATTACATTTAATTGCCCTGCGTTTAAGCTTATCACAATTTGCATGCGGCACGCACGCGCCAAAACTTATCAAATTCGATGTTTTCGAGATGTTTGTGGCGGCCAAAATACTGCATTAATTAAATTATATTTCGTGTTTTATATGTTTTGCATAACTAATATTTCGGCTCTCAATTGGTTTTTATCGGGTTTTTCTATGTGCTAAAAAAGTTTTTGAAAATTTGTAAATGTTATTTTGCTATCTATCTCTTAGTTATAATATAGAATAGGTACTATGCTCTTTAGTTGTGGCGTCCAAAGGTTCAAATCCATGAACGAAGACATATGAAGCATCTAAAATCATAAAAAATAGGTAAATATTATACTATATAATATGAAGCGGAATAATTATGTTAAAATACGCTCATTACCAAACAAAATATATTTGTTCTATTTTTATTGATTGAAGAGTACACTTAACACTTTATTAATAAAAGAAAAGTTGATTTTATTTAAAATTTACATTAAATCTGTCTATTTTTCCTATTTTGACAGTAAAAAAGTCAATACCGTGCTTGGAAAAATTATCCTAGAATAAGTTTTGTCATATAGGACATTTTGTGTTGCACAATTATGAATTCCGGCACATAGAATTTATAGGAAATCAATATATTTATTAAGTATAATAAAATATTCTCATAAAAAATATTGTGTCACATGGAGAAAAAAAAGCTGAATGTAATGGTGTAAATAACTTATTTTGGTAAAAAAACTTCACATAAGAGATAGTGTGCGAGAAACGATTATAAATAGTGTCCTTGATTGGAAATACAGTACCAAGACAAACATTAATGATAAAAGATTATGTACTTACTTATAACATTGCGAGGTTTACAACATTTTATTTTAGCCGCCTAATATAAAGATTTCTTAACATTTATTTTACCAAGACTATTTATTTATTACATCTTTTTCATGATTTTATACCTTCACATCGATCCGATGATTTCAAATGGTGCATACTAGAGACTCCAATTCGAGTATCGAGTACTCGATACTCGAGTAACTTAAAAAATACTCGTAATTTACAAATGAAGGTTTATTTCAAAATTTTATTTTTTTTAAACAGCAGACAGAAAAACTAGAAAGCACTAGTTAATTGATTGTTAACTTTTAAACTGACGTCCACAACAACAGAGTTTTTTCTACTGCGGGAATAAAAAAACCAAACTTCCAACCTAATCAAAATTGGAGACGTTTAATTATATATGTATCTATTATTTTTGAAATATAGGTTTCATAAATTGAAATAAATCTATAAATGAAATAAAGTAAGCTTATTATTTTTTTTTATCTGTTGATATATGTATATACATTTGAATAAATGACATATATTTTGGTACATCTGAAACTACTCGAGTATAATCGAGTACTCGAGTATTTTAAAAATTTACTACTCGATACTCGAGTAGTTGAGATGTCGAGTAATTGGAGTCCTTAGTGCATACCGAAAATGATTACTGGCAGTATGGTGTAATAGATTAGATAACTTCTAATTGTTTTATACCCCTATTATTCTATCCTCACCCTCTGCGAAATACTGTAAACTAAGCCTCTGAACTTCTGTTGAGATACTGCATGCCCGAAACAATGAACATTATATTACCCCGCTCATTAAAACGACACGGTTATAAAATCGTAATATCCTTGTCGTATATAAATTGGCGAGTTTTATCGAAAGTGTTTATTTTTGGGTAAAAACAAAATGCAGCCTCAGGTGGAATTTAATATTATTTAATCTCACAGTAGGTACTGGGTTAGACGATGGCAAACAAATCAAAGATTGCGATTGATCAGTGCTTCTACAACTTAAATATTATATTGATTGATTGAGTAGGCATTTACTTGGTAGAACTCCATTATAATACGGAAAGAAAAATAACAATGTATTTTAGTTCTACATAAATTATTTTATAAATTTGTTGATAGCTATTTCGGCTTACGATTTCTGACGAAGGCGTAAGCCGAAATAGCTATCAACAAATATATAAAATAATTTATGTAGAACTAAAATACATTGTTATTTTTCTTTCCGTATTAAATATTACACATACATATAACATATGTTGTTGACTCATTGTGATGTAGATTCTGTTCAATTCAAACTAGATTGTTTGTGTAATATTTTATTATTCACCTAACAACCAGGGCAGGGCCTATAGAGTCGTTAAAAATATCACTACTCCGACTCCGACTCTAACATTGGCAAAAAACACGACTCCAACTCCGACTAAAAAAAGTTTAATTTCGTCACGTTTTTTTCCGACCTTTCCTATTTATGCGTATTAAATTATATATCAACCAACCAATCTTTTCAATAGCCAAATTTTACAGGTTATAAATGAAAAGTTTAAAATATTCAAAAGTTTTTCCCGACTGCCTTGCTTATAACAGAAATTCATTAGAAAACATATGCCCTTACTAGTATTCGAACCCGGCTTCGCTCGGACCAGTTTGGGGTTATGTTCACCTCGGCGCGTAAATTCAGACGGGTCAAGTTGAAACAACTGGCAACTTAATGACAAACAATGCAAAAGGGAATTACAGACCCACAGACATACATACGCCGTTTCGGTTTTATATATACGATATTTTGGTTCATATGAAACTACTCGAGTACTCGAGTATTTTGTAAAATGTACTACTCGATACTCGAGTAATTGGAGTCTCTACACACACATTGTTAACGAAACAAATTTACCGTCGAAACTTTCGCGAGCGAAATCAATTCGTTTGTTTGAACTTGCAACAACAATGCAAAAGGGAATTACAGACCCACATACATACATACGCCGTTTCGGTTTTATATATAAGATATGTCTCGACATCAATCAAAGCCGGTGAAAATATTTCTACCAATCCCATTTCCTGAAAATGTGCAATAGGTGTCACAACACCATACATTCGTCACTTTTAAGGTATCCAGTGTCAATACTTGGTGGAATGGCACTATGGGGACAGTAATTCAACTATCCATAAGCACGATTAACTATTTTTATTCAATACACCTGGCACACTTACCATAGACAACTCCCAAATTTTGATTAATTCTGCAGCTTGAAATTAAAAAAACTAGCATCTATTTTATCGTTCAAATATATTAAGAATTTATATTTGAATTGTTTTTATACGTCACAATTTTGGGAACAATTTTAGCCAATTGGTTTGTAGCATACATATAATCCGATCCAGAATATTATCAGAAATTTGTGCGGTTGTCTGAATATTCCAGTGGTGTAGAGTGGAGAAACATTGCGAATTTAAATTGTTTATTTTTTTGACATGTTAAAATTAAGGCACCTCATGCGAGTTCATATGAAAATATATCTGTGTCATCATTTTAAGTCACGTAAAGTTAAGAATTAGTTGATATTTGTTTTTGATTTTTTTGAAGATCTATTCGTGGAGCTTCAAGTTTTAAGGCGCGTTAGCGTCAAGATTCTTCCCGTCTCCCTCATTACGAAGTTAAGGGTTTATATCCGAGTTGACTCCTGTAAGCAGCGATTGGAAGGGAATGCAACTTAAATATAAACACTAGACTTACAGACGAAGGTGAAAACATTTTTTGGGTTTACTTATATTGATCTCGCATAATTCTGAATAATATTTTAATAATGTGAGTAAAAATATTCTACAAATGATAATAAAAAAATTACACTGAACAATTTTGTGCGCCGCACATGGATTATCCATCGTAACGCGAAGCCCAAAAAAACCGCCCTAAAAACGCGCATCTAGCGCCACACTCCCGGCGGCGGCTCACTCAACTACTGAAGGAGTACTGCCGCGGGCAATAATTATCTCAATTTAAATTGGGAAGAAGAAAAAAATATAGACGAGATGGTTTGCGTCTTGGCTGTTTTGGTAATTGAACTTTTTTATTTCGATTTTTCTAACCTCACTTTGAATTTCGAAAATTGTATTTCTCCAAAATCGATCTTCTCCCGTCTGGCGCGTGTATGGTTATCGTAATTGTTTGCCCACTACTTTTCGGTATGAATAAAAGCGATAAAAGAATATTCAACTTCAATCATATCCATCCAATAAATACAACAAAGTTATGACCAATGTTAAAACAATTAATTAACTTGATAAATTCGGTATTCTACGTGATTTATCTCGTTTTCTAACCATATACAAAAAATCAGTTTCTAAAAAATACATTTCATCTTGACACTATTTGCTAATTATTAATACATATTCAAAATTACTTCACATATTTTTTTGTATCGTTATTTAACTTGACAGTAGATGGTGTGAGTGATTTATTGAAAAAACATATTCTCTCTATTTATAGACACACTTCTTATGAAGAATTGAGAGATAACCTTTTTAAGCGAGAACTAGTTATAGTGCAGTTACTAAATCACTTCTTTCTGAGACGCTAAAGAGAGAAGGATTGATTCATAAAACGATAAGGAGAATTTTCATCGTCTTTTTATAATGAGACATTGAACGTTTGGTGCGGATTGAAATAATTAAAGACACCCGCGCTTTTAGAAACAAATTCAAAAATTTATTGAAAATGCGTTGCAATAAAGTTTGAACCTGTGACCACGAAGTAAGCTCTTAGTTTTTGGAATATCGGTTTGTAATTTCAACAGAAATGAGGTTTTCAGATCCAGTAATAAAAATAATAATACATTTTTAGTACTTTTCCACATAAAATTTATTAGGTCAAGACCGGTTTCGCTCATCATGTCAACTGACAATGCTCGCCATGAGCGACACCGGTCCTGATCTAATATATTCTATGTGGAAAAAGTACTTAAAATGTATTATTATTTTTATCATAATGTCTCTCCACTAAGTATTGACAGTGAACACCTTAAAAGAGATCCAGTAATATCAATCAATACCATACCATTCTTCATAATGTTAAATGAATGTTCCTTATAGTTTTTTGGGGAGATGTTTGTTCTTCCAATGAGAAGAAACAGCCTGCCAATGGGGATGCCATGTGGACGAACTGTAAGGATTTTAAAAGGTATTGCTTCGGATGTCGACATATTTCACACGCACGTGAGTACTGAGATTTACCCAGGTCCGCTTCCAACTTGGAGCATATGGACTCCTCAAGAAGATTATCGTTACATGATATGTCTACGAGAACTGCTCGTTACTCAGTTGCTCAACCTTTCTTTATTCAAAGAGAGTAGGGATCGAAAGAATACGAGGACTAAAACAGGACTAGTGATAATTTAATCCCTCTCGCTACGCGCGGCTTTGTGGGATGGGAATGGAATTTTAACCCCACAAACACCCATTGCTTTCGACAGTGACGGTGGTGACGGGGTGCTGGGGGGTGCAAAAGGAAGATTCAACTATTTTTCCGTACTACGGAAGAGAAACAGTTGGTATTGCGAACATCTGAATTGAAAGTCCATGCTATAGAAGTGTTTTAAAATCCAATGAATAGGAAAGAACTCTTGCAAAAATGGTTGAATCTTCCTTTGCACCCCCCAACACCCCGTCACCAGCCGTCACTGGCTTTCGAATAGAATCGATTTATCCACTGAAAAAATCTGCTCGTACCGGGACTGAACCCGAGCAGTCTGTGACGGAAGCCATTGACGTTCACCACTACACCACTACACCACAAGCCATGCAATGTTTTTTTCTTATTACACAATTCAAAAGCAGTAAACTTTTATAATGTGCATATAAATATAAATAAATAAATACATACATAAATTAATAAATCTAACAGGCTCTGCTGAAGTTACTAATAATGATACAGACGAAAAAAACAATTGCTCCAAAGACCATGGTTGCTCCTACGACTGATCTGTAACAAATTAAGTTTTCATATTGATTTATATTATTGATATGTCACGATCTGGCAATGTACTCTTCGATCTGTTCTCCCTCGGAAGGACCTGTAATGTTATTATTTTCGGGAATATAATTACATGTAATTTCACGTCTTTAACGTGGCGGTAGGCTTCTATCGGAACCGATACACAGGGCAGGTGTGCTCAATATAGGCGTCGTAAAAATGCCGTCATAGGTAAAAAAAAATGTATTTTCATATTTAAAGCAAATTGGCGTCAAATATATAATTGCCCAATGACCAAAAACATTATAATGTATTACAATACATTACTGAAAACGAAAAAAATGTTTTTTTATTTCACATTTCGTTCCTTGCAAAAAAAAAGTATAGAAGTTCATATTTGAATGCAATTTAAGTGCTGAAAGGCGAAACCAGGGTCATGATCAGTGCTACTCAAACTGGAGGCCGCACAATTATATTTTTTTTCAGGGGGGGCAGCGGAGCATTTTTTTTCAGATAAGAGGGCCGTTGGGAAGCGCTGACTTAAAGTTTACAAAATCTGCGTGACTCAAAATTGATACTGATCACTTTTTGGAGGAAACGATCAGGACCGGTTTCGTTAATCACGAGTTTTACAACTGATGAAATAAAATTTGAAGGGTACTGATTTTTACAAAATTATAATATGTGAAAGTAATGCATCAAAAAAATGTTTTTTTTTAATAATAATCATTTATTGATATCAGCTTGAATTGTATCAAATGCACACTAGTGGTATTGCTAAATTCCGATAGATGGTTATAAAAAAAACGTGTTTACAAATAAAATACGCCGTTTACACCACCTGTCTGTGGTAGAGAAAATATCTAATACTTTGTAAGTTGTGTTTCAAAACCCTCCACCGTTCATATAGTTAATAAGGTCCGTCTTAATAAGACCCTACCTCACCGTCTTAAGTCTTAAAGGATAATGCCGATCCTTTATTAGTCAGGTCGAAGAATTTAAATTAGAAAAGGTACAGGTGTATCGAGAAAACATTTTTTTCCCGTCATTCTAAAAGCAAGCCAGGAATCGATATTTTTATGAATTTATCGAGTTTTTTTTTACTCAAATCAATAATATAAAGAACCTTCAAAAGCTTAATTTATAACTCACCTGCTTAACCATGGCTGTTTATTTTATATGTTTCAAATAATTGATAGCTTTTGTGATGATTTCAACAATGAAACAATTATGTCAAATAACGAACTGTATTGAATTAATCGCTTGTAAGGTTTTTTGTACTCAATCGACAGTAAATTTCTTCAGATCAGGATCGGTTTTGCTACATTACTGACATTTTCAACTGATAAGAAATACAATAATTCAAGTTAATTTTAATTTATTTTATATCAATTATACGGTTCCATAACCAAAAGTCTCCGGACAAATCGTCCCCAGACAAAACGTCGACGCGACCAAACGTCTACACGACAAGTCGTTCCCGGAAAAAATATTTACAGATAAAACCAGGGCTGTGGATGCGGTAAAAATGTTCGACTCCGACTAAAAAAGTTTGATATCGTCACTTTTTTTGCCTTATTTTCCTATTTATGTGTATTCAATTAAATATCAACCCTACAAATTCGGCCAATAGCTAAATTTGACATATTATATGCAAAAATAAAAAGTTCAAATTTTTCAAAATTTCCTACTCCGAGTACGACTCCGACTCCGGCCAAAAAGTTCTGACTCCACAACTCCGACTCCACAGCGCTGGATAAAACGCTAACTGGAAAAAAAATCTATTATTTTTTTTGATACGAATACAAAAATGAATATTATTTTTTAAATTGCTTTCATAGTTTCATATTTGTTTTATTCATTCTGCATAGAGAAAACATCCGGCATGCGCAAAATTAAATAAATATATTCATAAGATTGTTTTATTCATTATGCACTTCAACAATTCACAAAATACAAATTCGGTTCCCAGAAGTAAAGATAAATAATTAAGTCCTATATACATAAATAAAAAGTTCAAAATTCGATTGAAAAATGAAACTGCCCGGTTGTGGATTTGAGCCCGCGAGCTTCGCAATAACGTTGACACTCGACCACGGAGCCATACAGTTGTTTATAGTACTTAAATTTAATATGTATGCTAAAGCTAGGCAATTATTGTGCTTACATCAGGTGAACTAACCATTAACGAGGTAAATTCTTGGAAATTTGTAAGCCGGGTTAAATTGACAGTGGGCTGGTCACACGCGGCTGACTTGATGACACAAAACGGCATGAAATCACAAGACCGTGCAATATGGATGCAACACGATGATTACGTTGACTGCCGAAATTAATTTAACGCGGTTCAGCTCTGATGTAATTTGAATCGTAAACTTAATATTATATTCAATGTTATAGTTACATTCGTGGTAAAATTTAAAAAATAGAATCTCAAAATCACCCGTTTTTTTCCAGCCGTGGACAATTATTTTTTCATATATATAATTTTTTATCCCTTCCCATCTTGTCTATACCAAAGAGTGACGCATAGCGAGAATGATTGGCTTACCACTAGTTCTATCCATGTCCTCGTATCTTTTCCATCCCCTACTCTCTTCGAAAAAAAAGAGGTTAAAGACAGAATAACAAGGAGTTCTAGTAGAGAAATATATATTGAGATGAGCATATAGACTCCTGAAAAAATCTGCTCGTATCGGGACTCTAACCCAGCAGGTCCGTCACGGAAGTCAACGACTTTGACCACTGCATCACGGACCTAGAAGTATTTATGTATTTAAATTCCAATACACTTACATGTTTGACTGTTTTTGGGAATGTTTGTTGATACATTAAAAAAAAAAATAATTTAATGTATTTAGCTGTACCAAGATTCGAAAATAGAATTCGACATAAATCGAGATACTTTAACCCTTTATAGGCCATCGTGACAAATATACGTGGAATAGAGCGACACTTATATTCGCCACAGACCTATATAGAGGTTATGTCAAATGGCAAAATCTAACAATCACTATATCATTGAGAAAATCTTAGCTAAGTTAATGCGATTTTATCATAGTCATCTAGACTAGTCATATCTGGATCCCGTGTCAGGCTGGTTATTGAAGATCTTTCGAAGAACAAGCGCGTCAACTAGGCGTCAGTCGCCACCTACCCAATACAAATAACATTATGACCAGCACAATTATTATTTTCATTGTATTGAAATTAGTCGGGCCGACCCTGTGAACCCGGCCCTCGCGGGTGGCGGTCGTAAAGGGAACCCGAATCACACAACGGGCAGGAGAGGTCAATTGACAACATACATTATTAGTAGCATATATTATAGAAAGCAATGTATAACTTTTTTATTTCCACACTGGCTTTTTATTGGCTCGATAAAATTTATTAATTTATAGTTGTTCCAGTGCATTTGGCTTATGGTCTTTACTACAAATATGTAAAAATAATATGGGTATTGGATTAAAAGCTATTTTATACGATTTATTTATTAGGAGTATGGTTAATTTTTAACTGTTAAATGACCGTATACAATTATTTTCTTTCACTAAAATCCTACAATACGTATAGAATTTTACGAGCCACAGAACATCTTGATCGCTCGACATTCTTAATGAACAAAGTAATATTAATCCATCACCATAACCTTTACGTTAATTTCCTCTCAATAAATACCAACTTGCTATCATTTTAAGAAATACGTAAAACATCTTTATAATTAATAATTTTCAGAATATATTCGTGTTCTTGTAATGCCGAAAGGCAAAATCCAGATCGTATGCGACAAAACCCATAGAAATGTTAAGCGCTTCAAACGATTCAAAATTGATTTTTTACTCAATTTACAGAATTTAATTCAAAAGATGTGGTGTTTCGACGATGCCTTTGTGCCTCACAGACAGAAAGATTTAATAATTTATCTCAAATTAAAATAACTTATTTTGGATTACTCCATTACGTAAAACATCCAATTAGTACACGATACATTATTCAATTCACATACTGACTAGAGTGCGTGATTTTAACAGGCCTGGCGTACAAGGATAATCGTTTCAAATAAAGGACAATGATTTTAAAAGTGGTGTTGATTTTTTATGACGAGTCTCATGTTATCACCCCGTCCTTTATGTAGGACACATTGTATGCAAAACGGTTTTTAACACCGAAGCCCCGGGCCTGTGTTTTTACCCGACATGTCAAATGCGTTGAGCTCCTTTTTCGTGTCTTCTTTCATATCTTTTGTATCGAATTATCAACCGTTACTTAACCTTTCCGAGAGTGAAGACGTCATAAGGCGTCGGCAAAAACTTTCTTCCAAGCTTTACAGACGTCTATGGACGTCTGTAGAGAATTACGTAGTTATTGGCTCGAATATGTATTGCAGTTCCATCTATGGTTATTGGGGTGAAGCTTTTTGATTTTTAAAAAATATTTTGAAACAGAAATTGGCTATATCTTCAGTATTATTTGCATTTTTCGTAAGTCACGTGACATTGCTCTGACGTCACTCAGACAAGATTTGACGTGTTCATATATCGCAAACCGTTAATTTACGCGCGCTCGGAATATCTTTGTTTATTTGCCGTTTTGAATAGTTTTGGTGTGTTTTGATATGTTTCAAAGTGTTTATATTGTGTTAGGAAGTTTTTTATCGTGATTTGAAACTGTATACTGTGTTTTTAAGTTTTTTGTGTTGTGATTTGAGGTTATATATTATGTTTGAAGATTTTGTATCGTGATTTGAAGCTGTATACTGTGTTTTAAAGTTTTATATTGTTTATTTAGACTGAATATTTTGACTTTTATTGTGTAATTTAGTTATTTACGTAAAAATGGATTCCATAAGAGACGATGAAATCGGCGATATTTTAATGAATAGTGACAATGAAGAAGAAAATATAGAAAGTATTGATGACTTGGAAATGGTTGGTGGCGATTCTTCTTCTTCCGATAACGATGAGGAGCCAGTTCCAGCTCAACAGCGTGCTAGACGAAGGCCCGAAGAAACTAGGAAATGGAGTGAAACCCATTTCACTCCAACAGTTCACGAATTCGACGATTTTCAATCCGGCATTCAAAGCAGCATTAATATGGACAATGATTACGTCGAGCTGCAATTTTTGAACTTTTTTTAACGAAGATATTGTGGAGACGATTGTTATGGAAACAAATATTTTTGCGACGTCAAAATTGACAAAATGGGTCGATACAACGGCCAACGAAATCCGTGTGTTTTTGGCAACTATCATGCTCATGAGCTTGGTTGGCAAAAATATAAAAGTATTGGTCGAACAATCCAATGATCGAAACACCATTTTTAAAGTTTGTTTTCCCAAGATAGGTTTACTTATCTTGAGAAATTTGCATTTTGCGAGTGAATCAATGGCAATGACAGACTCTTCAAGATACGAAAATTTTGGACCCCATCAAAAGCTATGAAGAGACATTTCATCCATACCAAAATTTGTGTATCGACGAAAGTTTACTGTTGTGGAAAGGCAGACTATCTTTCAAAATATATATTCCATCGAAACGGCATAGATTTGGAATAAAAATATTTGTTTGCTGTGATGTGACAACGGGGTATGTATTTGGACTTAATTATTTATACTGGTTCTACAACAGATATGGAAATCCATTCCAGTGTAGGGATATCGGGTTCTGTGGTGCTGGCCTTGATGAAAGACTATCTTGGGTACGGACATCATTTGTATGTTGATAATTGGTACACTTCACCTGCTTTGTTCGATTGTCTTCATGAAAAGAAAACCAATGCTTGCGGAACGGTGAGAAAAAATCGAAAGCAAATGCCCAAATTCGACAAGATAAAAAAAGGTGATGTAGTGGCTTTCAATTCCGAAAACCTGATGGCTTTGAAATGGCGGGACAAGCGGGATATTTTGATGCTGTCGAGTATCCATTCGAATAATATGGTTGAAACCCCAAAAATCGACTATGGAACTGGCTTGAACAAGCATAAACCGGAAGCTGTCGTCGACTACACAAAAAATATGGGAAGTGTGGACAATGTTGACAGGATTTTAGGACTTGGAGCAGTCGGTCGAAAAACCATAAAATGGTATAAGAAAGTTTTCTTCAGACTACTCGAGATCGCAATCGTCAACGCTTTCTTTTTATATCGTGCTGCTAAGACTCCCAATACTTGTTTCGAAGATTTTAAAGAAAATCTCATCGCCCAGATTATTGAAAAATATCATATATCGCGACCATCAACAGCTAGTGGTAGACGAGCAAACGATAACCACAAGGCTCACCGACACAAGACACTTTCCTCGATCAGTGCCACCCACAGAGTCTAAAGGAAGCAAAGCCCATCGACGCTGTTTTGTATGCCAACACACCTCACAAAGACCACCACAAAAGAAAAGAAACTCGTGTCATGTGTCGCGAGTGTAACGTTGCGTTGTGTATGATCCCGTGTTTCTTGGATTATCATACGAAAAGCACTATTAATTTTATAACATTTACATTAGTTTAATCAGGGCTGTGGAGTCACTGCGGCGTTTTGGCCGGAGTCGTACCCTTGAGTTGGAAACTTTTTTATTTTGCATATAATATTTCAAATAATATGTCATTGTCCGGATTGGTCGGTTGATGATTGAAAACACATAAATAGGAAATTTTGGAAATTTGGAGTCGGAGTCGTGTTTTTGGTGAATGCTGGAGTCGGAGTCGTATTTTTTATCAACGACTCGACAATTTATAAAATTGTGATGAAAACAATTATTGTGTGAACAATTTTTTAGTAAATATTTCGAGTGTTTTTCTGACTGTTCATGGTTTGTGACCCCTGGAAAACACAATCGGGTTTTTTACGATAACACCGAGATATGGTGAGTTTTATTTTTTTTACTATTTTTACAGCATTTCTATTTGCATAATACATAGATTTCGCGAAAAAAAAATATAAAAATTGAATGTCAAAAAAACTCCCTCTCTAATGCAAGTCAGGTATCAATTATTGTACTCTCGGAAAGGTTAATAACGAATCCGTTTAGTTAATTTGCCTTCTTGAAGTCAAACTTATGGTGCGTCGCCAGTTTGACTTAAAGTTGGAATTTTACACGATCCATTAAGTGCATCGAATAAACACGCAAAAGTATATCTTTTTTACAATAGCCTCTCATAATATGAAGCTTATTGTAGTTTCCATTGCAAATTGCATGTCTGCAAAATCTAAAAAAATCTTAGAAGCATAAAAATAGTTATCAATTTAACTATTATTAAAAATAGTAACATTTTTTTGTAATTATTCCATATTAGATATCAGGACCGGTTTCGCTCATCGCGGGCACTAAACAGAAAAATAAATCAGCTCATAAAAAAAGCTTTTAGCCTTTGTATAAATAATGCTGGATTTCTTATCAGTTGAAAATGCTCGCGATGCGCGAAACCGGTCCTAATCCATATAAATTTAATATGGAATAAGTAGAAAAGTGTGTTATTATTTTTTATTTGTAACACCATTCCACCAAGTATTGAAAGTGAACATATTAAAACGTCACCATTATGTATCAACTTAACCATTACTTGTGTCGGTTTTAATTCTGAAATAGGCGTAAAGGCGATTTTTGCAGTTATATTATTACAAAGAAGTCGAAAACAAATGTTTTACAAATATTCAATTTTGAAATGGTAAAGACGATATATATTCATAATGGAGCTCATCTCAAAATATATTTTTTACGCGAAGTACTCGTCCCTCTGTTGCTCAATCCCTCTTTTTTGAAGAGTGTAGAGAGAGAAAAGTAGGGCTAGGACATACATCGCTAAGTGACTTTGTGACTTGATATCAGACATGCCTTCGAACAGAATTACATAGATCGATAAATAATTTAATTCATGAGACTATTAGATAGTCTAGGATTCGAGCCCGTCAAAACCGCATACGAAACTAGCTAGGTTGACCAATCGACTGCGGAATCAACAAAATCAACAATCTTGCAATATCAAATTTGAATTGTTTGAATTTTGTACCTTTCCATGAGCTTTGAAGCTAACGACCCCGGTTTCGGCTTTCGGCATCTTCATCTAGTGATCTACTTGTATTTTTGTATATAAACGATAGAAACTGTTTACTACGCGTCAGTTCAATTACATCCGTGCGCTTGAAATGCCTGAAGATGCCGAAAAATGAAACCCGGGTCGTTAGCGACAAAACTAAGCAATTCAAATTTGATATTAAAATTGCATCATGCACCCTCAGTCGAAATCCTTAATATTGCAATATTATCTTATGAAATTGATTTAAGTCGAAAACAACAATTTTTATTTGATTTAACTATGTAAATGTCGTCTTATACATATATTCCAGAAAAAGTAAATTTACTCAAAAAGAATGCCGGGTATCGTCATAATGTGTCCCCTGACTTAGATCGGGGTTGCGAGTGTTGAAATATTTCCCTTTAAGGGTTGGCTTGCATTATGTGTGTTAACTAGATGGAATAAACAACAAAGCAATAATAATAAGCCACCCCGAGAAGAGTATAAACGGGGGAGTGTCTCGGGCTCGAGTCCCGTCGAGACGAAGATGGGAGGAATATTGGAGTTTTAATACGAGAAATTCCAAGATTCGGCGACTTTAGTCAAAGAACTCAAACCTTAAGAATTATAATAAAAGTAATAACACATGTATAGTACTTATTCCACATTTAATTTATTGGATCAGGGACGGTTTCGCTCATGGCGAGCATTATCAACTGATTGATGTGTTACTATTCTTACTAAAATTCCATTCCTCCAATATTATTTACAGTGAACCCTTAAAAGCAATGGTGCCGTGTTAAATAAATAGGTAAGTATCAGGTCGTCATTCATGTCTTCCGGATTTTTTTATGTCGGTCCGAAGTTAAAAAAAACAAGTTTTAACAATTAAATCGATAAAAAAAAACGCATAAAAAACTATATTCACTTTTTGCACGATGCATTTGATTCATCGGGTAAATCAATTAAGCAATAATGTTTTTAAATTTCATGACGAGTATTTTGAATATATGTATGAAAAATTAAGTTACAAGTCATAAAGGCGGCAGGGCGGCGCCCTAGGTCATTTTCAGGTGCCAGGTCGCTGAGCTGGCCACACTACACCATTGCATACAAGTGACTTAAGAATTGCAATAAGTTATACAATATTTATATTTTACTAATTCATTCAGTGGGATAACAAAGTTATTCATTCCGTCACTTATTTGCCAGATGAAAGCCATACCAATTATTAGTTCGAAGTTTTCCAGTACTGTTTTTAAAAATGACGAAAACTTTTGATCGAATATATAGAATCTAAGCTGGTTGGCTTACCGATGTCGTAACTAACCTAATATTAATTTATGGATACCAAGTGACAAGAAATCCTGTATCAAAAAAGATCAAAATGAACGTCACTCTTTTACGATGTTGCCATGTAATAATTTTAATTTTAATCTACAATATCTGAATATATCAGTAAGAAAATGTGTTTTAATTTACATGAACTTTACTAGCCTTTTGAATTTGATCAATTCATGAATAAAAACACATACCTTTTTTGTTTTAAAAAAATAAGGATTTTTACTCACAATTATACACGATACAAAATATTTAATATTCGTAAGTTCAAATTAATCCATGCACCCAAATGCCTCATGGTGTCGAAATGCGAAACCGTGCAGTAAAGAAAATGTACAAGATTTAAGCTATACAAATAAAGATTTACCCCGCAAGGCTGAAATATTTTATTTTTATAATAAAGTTATATTAAAGGGATACTTATTATACTTTTTATAAACCCTTACAAATAAAACCCCGTAAATATGTACATCAATTTTGACGAGAAGTTTGAGATTTACACAGGTAAAGGATCACATATAAGATTTTCAAGAAATCTAATCGCAACAAATAAATTAATTCTGCCTAATATGTAAATACTGAATTATTTTATATATACATACCTATTAATGTTATTTTATAATAAAACTATTTTATTGTTGATTTCTTGTCAGAAATAATATATGCATCTCTTTCTTACGCGATAGTATAATCTGCGATTGTCTCGCGTGCGCGCCAAGTGGTAAAATACGGTCTCAAAATATAACAAAACAAGTCCACTTTGAAAATATTTTTTGGCAGCTTTTTAAAAATAATATTATCAATTCTATTTTCTTGAAGGCGATTGATGATAAATGTGTTTATTTTGTAGAATTTCACGGCAATGACACGGCTGAAAATATAAATATAATTCATTGTTACTATATTTGCGTTATGCCTTTTATTTTCAATAGTGTTGACATAACTAGCAGTAATGCACACACCTTCTGGATCTAAGCTGTATGTTAAATATTTTTTTTTTATTGTTTTTGGTGATATTTCAATTACATTGTTCTACCTGGAGTTATAATGAAGAAAAAAATATCTTGTGATAACTATTGGTTGTAAACAAAAAACCGAGTATAACAAGGGCAACCAGAAGTGGTAAAAGTAATAATCAATATTTGTATGGTTTTAGAGATGCTGTATCAACTTACCGTAGTGCAATATACGTTAAATTTGCCTTCTATCATGAGAAATATTAATGTTAGCACATATAAATATGCATTTTAGAAGTGAATGCTTCAACCAAGACTGATAATTCTTAAACATGTTTATAAATTTAAGAATCTTAATCAATAACTGGGCACAGTTGAAGCTAACGATTTAATGATTCAATAGGTCTTAAAATGTTTCTCTAAGAAGAGATACATAGGACACACATATGAACTAACATAGTCATAGTGATAATTTGTGTACAAATACTTTAAAATAAAAATCAATATCTAATGTAAATATATGTTTTAAATCACACGATAGATTCAATCTGGAGATATTTAAACGATAAGCGAAACACGTGTCAGGCACAGTGTATGGCGTACAGATCGAAATGAATACTACTTTTTTTTTATTTATTCAATATTTATAACCAAAATAATAATTAAGATCCAAGCCATTTTTACTTTATAAGCGTTGAATCTGTTGTCGAAAGTTAAAATCGTATTCATTTTAATAATACCAAATAATTATTTGTTAAAAAATAATAAATAATTATCGCGCCGCAAATTTGACGTACATCTATTTTTAGTTGAGCGCGTTTATTCCGAATTGCCCTCACCACTCTACACTTCCTTCCGTTTGGTAGAGCCGGTATATTATTTTTTACAATACTATTTTCCCTTCGGATGTGTGCCCGAAGGTTGCCGAGAGCTACCGAGCGTAGCCGAACAACACGGAAGCTCGTGGACGAATTTCTCATTTCTTTTCAACAGCAAGCGTTCACCTGATTCACCAGATCAGTCTTGCGCCAGCTTTTGGCAAGTTGGTATTGTGTTGTGTTGTCGGCCGCTCTTGTTTTAATATTTCCCGCACAGTTTACGCGATTTCGTATTATTTTTCGTCTTGTGTTTCTCATGACAAATTAATTTGTATTGTTAAAACAATTCCTACAGTGAAGTGTTTTTTTTTAAATTAAACTGCAAACATTCTGTTATTTGTGTCCATGCTGAAAACAATTTATTGAACAATAATAACAATATTATTTCGAACTGTCATTTTTCCAATTCAAAAATAATAATTATCTGATATTATTAAAACTAATTTACGTGCTATTAAATCCAATCTTTACTGAACGATTTGCTTTTGTTGTTGTGTCGTCAAAGTATTCACGCAGTGTATGGAGTTTAATACAAGTATTGGAAATTATACCGCAAAAAATGGGTAAGTTATGATTTTATGTTAAACAAAGTTTATCCGTCACAAAATGACGTAAGCTTTATTAAATATTGTCTAATGTTAATCATAATCGACGTCATTCGTTGTACAATCATTCGAAATCAAACGATTGCATTGAATCTATTTTAAGTAAGTTTGACTACTTTACCGAGATGAATAACATTTATTATAAACGTGTATATTATTTTATAATTTAACAACATATCCGGAGAAAATTTATAAACACAATTCAATTTAAAGTTATCGATCGGATAACCTAAAAAGTGACACACGCCGCGTTCCAAAAATTTTAAACTATTTATTCGCGAGTTCACCCGTTCGATTATTTACCCCGTTACGTTAATGAGCAAAACTTGTGCGTTTTGGAACAATTATTATTTATGGTCGGCATTTAGGTAAATTGTCTACCTATTTGTAATCCGGAAGAGCTATTGAAGAACAAATAAGTTTGATTGCGTACCTACATGCAACATAATATATTATTCATTTAGTTATGCGACCGTGATGGATTATTGTGCAATTTAATGGTGTTAAATCAATAAGGGTAACATACCTCACGCTCGCTTCGTAATAAATTTTACCAAAATGATCACAGTTCCGGTCGTTAGATTATTAATGCGCAAATAGCAGTTATTATTATTGCCTTTTGCTATCGATGCATATTTATTTATATTCAAATAGCTTTTTTTATTACTTATAAGTTATCCTTAGTCTGAGATATGAATTAAAATTTATGACAGTACGTTCAGTAAAAATATATAATTAAAGTATCGTAATGTGTATTTTATGCAGCAATCCATAGTATCATTTAAATATTATATCTTTATTATATACGATTGAGTAGTCAATTGTTAAATTTTATTCGTCATATTTATTTGAAATAAATATTCCGTTTGGTTTGGTTTTTTTTATATTTACGTGTAATGCATGTAATGTGATGAATTCTTAGGTAAAATAATAAATATGAAGAATTGGATTGTGAGCAGATTTACATAGAGAAAAATGATACTGTTTACCAGTTGTTTATGCATTTATAAATACGCAGTATATTTTAAGCAACAGATTTTTTATTTTATAAATACATATGTACAGTAATAGTCTAATATACTTTCGTTTACAGTGAAAATAATAGTAACAAAATACCAAATAGTTGAAGATGTTAAAAATATTGTTTTACCAACGGCTAGGAAGTCTTTTTTTAACCTAAAATATATTCTATACGTAATTAATATAAAGGTCATTTTTCCTTTTATGGAATATAAATAATATTCGCTTTCCAACATTGCTCAAAAATCAATTATGGTATTATTTTGATTTTTATGCGGGCAATCCAAAAGGCGTTTGAAATTATTATTCCAAAATAAATCAGTGAGCCCCGAGGTAATAATGTACCGAAATTGATTTGTTTTCCTCCTCATTTTTGGCCGAAATATGACAGATGGACATTTTTTTGGACTTCCCTTTGGCAATTTTCGCGATTGCAGCTGTACTCAACCGAATAATAGAGATCTTTTTAAAATATTCAATTTAAATATAATATCGTTTTAGTTTGATGTTATTTAAAGAATGTAAAAAAATATTACAAGTAATCGATAATAATATATAATTATCCTACGATTATCAAAGCTCTTATTACGGAGAGCATCAATTCAACATTTACATGAGAACATTTTTTTCATATGATTATTTCTTTATAGATTTGAATAATCTTTATTGAATTAATTAGAATTACACTTCGGTATATATTCAATAAACTAAATTAATACAGCGGATGTTGTCGTCGCTTTAGAATTGTTTTTTTATATTTATATCCGAGATACTTGTAAATTAAAATTGTACGATAAAAATCCATATAAAAATCAACCCAGAGTCAATATTTTTCGTGACACAAACAACGCTCGAAGCCGAAGTTAGAAAACTATTTATAATTCAATGTATCGAGGCACACATTAAAATATAATAATTACTTTATAAATGATTCTTATACACATTATTACTAGCCTGAAAGTTAGTGAAGACACTTCTCTTTATATATCTTCAATACAGAAAAATAGTTCGGAAAGTAGTGTAAGTGTCAAAAGAACTAGATATATTTTAGTCGATGATTGACTGGCATAACTTATAAGAGATTCGATATGTTTAGCGATCGATCTCAACACGTTGGATTTACACTTATTCATATCATTCAGTTCAAAGCACTACTCTTATTTAAATGCTTTTCCACTATATATATATCTGATAATAGATATAATCTGTACGCCGGCCGTAGATTGTTCAAGCCCGCGGTGCATTGTGCACTGCCGGCCGCCCCCGACATCTGGGTCGAGTAAGGACCCACAAGGTGCACCTTCCTCATCTCCGCTGCATCGCTGTTGCAGATTATACGATTTTTTTCACGTACAATAAATTATTATTACAATATTCTACCGTTTTATTTGCGTGTACATTTTTTGCCTAAACTCAAGTTGCTTGCACATGCTCGTCGTATTAGGTGTCCTGCACTCTTTTATCAACTACAGGTGGAGTATGTGCCAGGGTTGTGTAGTAGGAGAAGTGGAGTCGCAGTGTTTTGGCCGGAGTCGTGTTTTTTACGACTGTTATATACAGATGAAGACTTATGTAAGACTAGTATTGCTACCCGGCGTCGCTCGGACTAAGCGACCAATAATTATTTAATGTTATATCATTCGACATAATTATATCACAAAATCTAACATCCAAAATAGAGTTAAAATAAAATCACAAACTTTATTTAATTTGATGACAGCCCCATTCTCGCCCATTAAAATGTCCAAATTCAAGGAAAAAATCTAATTTGCTATCAAAGAAATGTCAAATAATACCTTCACGTAAATAATAAACATTATTGTATTAATAAAAGCCGGGAAAAGTTCAGTAGAAGACTAATTTATTACATTTTGACTAAATGTCTTCGCCGATAAAAATTCAAACATATTTGTTTTTATGGCAACTTGCAACAACAATGCAAAAGGGAATTACAGACCCACATACATACATACGCCGTTTCGGTTTTATATATAAGATATATAACTGTATATTTTAATCTATGTCCGCTTCCATTGTGGAACATTTGCATTTTGTAATATCATGTCAGTGGTGTTAACATCCCCTACCACCCATCCGACACCCGGGACTTCTAATGATCCTATGAATAACAATCCGTTCTTAGCTTAGCATTACAAACAGTAATATCCAAGGCGTTAAATATTAATTTCACTAGTCAACTTGGGAAGAAAAGACACCACGAATACTGACGGGCGGAAATATTGATTTTTCCAGGACTAGAGTTCTAACGACTTAACGAGAGTGGCACACTGAAAGTTCTTGTGAAAACAACGTTTTTTGAGATTCTTTATTGCGGGTCGGATATGATTGAAAGAATAACACGATAAACACCCTATATTTCAATTCTTTATAGTTCATCAAATTTTCATCGCTATCCTAGAATCCGCAAACCCATTATGCGTTTGCGTGCCGTTATTGGGTTGCAATATAAAATTTATGGCATACCAATGATAATAATGCGATTTCTATAATGCCGCTGGTCATTTATTACTGTAATATTTAAAAATTTCTCTCGATATGAGATGTTTTTTTAATGAAATTTGAAACAATGGTATACATACATGTATTCAGCTGTTTTTCCCCAAAGCAAATTTATTATTAATAAAATTGTAGCATGTTGGTTTTTCCCACCACCACCCGTTGTGTATATGCAGCCAATGTTTCATGGCCACCTTTCACAACGCTATCGACTTAGAAAAAGGAATTTACCCCTCACATTCATGGCCCGAGCAGATCTGCACGGGACTGATTTTGAACCATGCACTGAAGTGCTTTAAAATAGAAAATAATAATAAAATAAATTGGAGTGACTAGCTCAGCCACTGAAATCATTTTTATACAGAGTATCCTGTGTATAATCCGTATACTGAGAGCCTGTCGTGTTAGACGAGTATATTGACTCTAGTGAAGAATCGAGATTATGTCGATCCCCGAATAAATTTGCAAATTTTTCAAATGCAATAAAGTTAGCCTTAGTTGCAATCAAGTCAGCGTGGCCTATTGGGCCCGTGTGAGGACGGACCACAGCAAACAGTTCTGCTCGTTCGGAATTCATTTGGGGGCAGTCCCATAGGATGTGATTAGCGTCCTGGTAGGCGTGCCCACAAGTACAGTCCGGCCTTAAAACCAACTTGCCCAGCGCGAAGAGTTTTGCATTGAACTTGCCATGGCCGGTAAGTAACTGGCTAGTCTAATGGGACGGTGTTATCCAGAAGTCACAACGTGTCATACGGATATCCTTCATTGAATAAACAGTAAATAAATCACTCCCTGGTCACCTGCCGTAATAAGGCAGACAGCCGCTTAGAATTGAACGGGAGATGACATCGTATGACATTGTCTCGAATAAAGCATTGTAAAATGAAAATAATATATAATAATATGCTAGGTTAATGTTTTCAACGTTTCAGTGGATTTAGATGTGTCTAACAGAAATATTTAACATTTTATTTATTTTGAAGGAATCTGGGAGAAAATATTTTTTCGCTGTGCGTAACAGGTCCTCCTAATTCTTTTAAATCGTATAATATTATTGTAGGTATTTATATGGTCGCCAACGACAAATTAATAATATCTGTTCAAAGAACGTATCATAAAATACTAACCGAAACTTAGTTGAAAAATTATTCATACTATAAATGTATGTAATATAACTGTTTTTAACCATGTCCGCTCCATATAAAAATATTTCTATGAGAATTGATTGTAAATCTGAACCTCTCTTTTTTAATGCATCGGATTGGAATATCGAATAAGTACCAAAAATGTGTTATTATATTTATTATTCCACCAAGTATTTTTTTATTTTTTAAAAATGATTAAAAAAATATTTGGCATTACAGCTTACGCCAATGCGCCAAATATTCTTAATTGTGAAAGTCATACGAGATTAACTCGATGATAAGTAATCAATCAGTTGTGCACAAAATCAACGATAAATAACATACACCCAGCCCAAGATCTCTTTTCTTTCAATTGAAAAAAATCTGACCTTGCCGGGAATTGAACCCGGGTCTCCAGATCGCTAGGACAAAGCTCTTGCCACTAGACCACAGGGACCGAGTATTGACAGTGGACACCTTAAAAGTGATATAAGAAGAGGTCTAGTTGTCCTCTGTCTAGTAATCCTCGATACAATCATGATCTCGAACAGAAAAACGTGAATGGGCTAAAAATCAATTTAACTTATTGTCTGTAATGAGATTCGAACGATTCACGAACCTCACAAATTATATTAAACAATAGAAATTGAGATTTTAACAATGTATCGTTTTTTTGATTAGAGGACTATTATGAAAGCAACAGTCATAACAAGAAAATGTCAGCAAATAATCAATAGGAAAAATACGTACATTCATTAGGAATGATATATTTTTTTTCCCATATCCGCTCCCTATTCGGAGCATATGGCCGCCACACGGTGTCTCCCGCCAACCTCCACGCATCTTCCCAGGTCATCCCGGCGTCCCTTAGCTCCACTGAGTACATCCTATGGATGGTCATCAGGGGCCTTCCGCGGCGTCGGGATCCATCAGGTTGATAGAAGAGGCAGGCAGGATTCAGGCTCGTCTGGGGCATCTGCACATGTTCAAGCCAGGTCCATCGTCGCCTTTTAATTTATATTGTAAACATAATATTTGTTAAATAAAAAAAACCCGAATTTTACGCGTCCTCCGAGGGATTGTTAATTGCATTTTACCAAGAGCGCATAAATATGTGTGATGTTAATAGATAGTAGAGTCGGCAGGTATACAATAATTTATTTCACTTTGTATTCCGGTGGCGTCACGTCGCGACTTCCGCGGACGACACTTTGTAGCCTGGCAGGAAACTTGCCTCACACTTAATAATATCAAATCACCATAAAATTATTATTATAAACACCAACGAGAATTTCTGTGCTCCTGGTAGATGACGATTCATATAAATAAGGCGTTATTTTGATGTTTCAAACTTTTATAGCGCCATTTTATTGTTCGGCATGCGTATAATATGTCCGTTATTTGAATCGTTTGATTTTTTTACATTTCAATGAGTCTTGTTAATAATGACACGGGTTTCGTCTAGGCATTTTCCCTTTAAAACTATTAGGCATTCTCAAGCCCCATTCAATTATTTGGCATTTCCAATTTATGAGATTCTGAATAACTTTTTAATAAAGCCACATTTTAAGAACTACAGAAATTTTATTTAATTATTCAGTCAGTGGTGCAGTGGTCAACATCGTTGGTTTCCGTAGCTGACCTCACAGGTTCCTGTACGAGACGATTTTTTTCGTCAATTTATTGATCCAGCCTGAAGGCATGGGAGTTTGTTAAAAAATCCTGCCCGCCCTCTCGATCCCAAAAAGAGATATGATTCAAGTTAGGAGCCGACATGGCTTAAAAAACAACATAATAATCCTATTCCAAGTAAATAGTATTATTTTCTTGCGCGAATAACCTACCATTTTGAAAGCGTTCTCGCTGTCTTTTTATCTTTGAAATGAAACGATTATGAAAATAGCATATAGGGCATATGTATGGTATTGATTTTATTTAGAAGCAAACCAAACAAGATGAAAAAATACAAATCATTTACATTCTACAAGCACTCCCTGCTAAATGCAGGTAATTTCCTGGCCGATTAGTTGTAATCGTTTATTTTGCAGTTGGGGTTTTAGCATAACAATTAATAAGTAAATAAAACTATTGATAACAAAACGAAAAACTTCAAATAATGGATTATAATCCACGTTAATTCCTTTGATGAGTTTTATGGGTGACCATTAGCTTAAGTCCGTTCATTTTATAATCCTGTCTGAACTCGATAAGTTTTTTGGGTTTTTTCATACTTTGAATAATAGCCACTTTAACCCAAATTTGGAATTCCCTTCTGATAATTCCTTCAATACCCGGAATGGTTTACACTTTCTTCATTCTAGGGGTGTTGCACGTGTTTATTGCGATTTATTCCAGGTAATTTTTTCCATTTTGACTGATTTTATGCAAGCCAGTCAATATGTCTGGTTTTAAGTTCCCATATCTTCTCGGTCAACCGATGACTGTAAGATAAGATAGATAGCGATATTTACATAAATTTTACTTTTCTGAAATGATTATAAAATGTCATATGACTGCATACGTCATTTATGACAGGTCGCATAGAATGTGTAGGTACACAGCGCTTATTTTGGTCGTAGCAAATAGGCAGAAATTTACATTACCATATTATGTAATCACTTCATACTGCCCATTAACCGACTCCTTATAATATTAACATGGCAGGTTATAAATACGGTATAATTTGCAGACCAACTTGATCCACATATTTTAAGGATAGAAAAAACGTTATGATTTGCTCAACGCGGTATTTGACACTTTTGGAAAACTTACTTTTAAATTGTTCACTGTCAATAGTTAGCAGAGAACAATATATTAAAAAATAATGCAAACACATTTTTTGGTACTAACTCGACAATTTATTTATTAATATCAGGACCCGTTTCGTTATCGAACATTTTAAACTGTTGATCAGTCATTTTTAAGAATATCCTTCCAAAATAAAAAGGTGTCAGACCCTCGATATAACTTTACCAGTTCTGGTTGACAGTTTGCAAGGTGGGCTTATAAGAAGAAAAAATTACATGGCATATAGCTTGACAAATAGGCGATGATGGCATAAAAAACTCAACATTTTATTTATAAATTAAAGAATTTAAAAGAGAAAAATAATTTTGAAAACAAGCTCTGAACAGCTCTTGTGACTGGTGACTCAAATGCTACAAACAAGAATGTTTGGCTTTGGTTACGACTCCGTTGATAAAAACTAAATTTGAAGTGAGACTATAAAATTTTCCATGATTTAATTTGTCTCCATATTCTGAATGATTATTAATAAATAGCTTGCGATAGTAAGTCTGAAGATGCCTCTGAAAGAGGCGAAACACGTGTCACAGTTAGTAGCACAATACGTGGAGTTATCAAAGTTATTTTAAATTTTATATCAAAATGAACTTCCACAAAGTTACCGCCGAAACCATCGAAAGTAATAAATAGCTTATTAGGGTTATTTATTTACTAGCTGTTGTAACTTAACAGTTAGCTAGTATAACCCTAGCTCATTAATGTAAAGCGGAATTTATATTATTATCCGGACAAAGAAAATGATAATCAGCTGGCGTGGGAGGCAGGATATTCGGTTGACATTGGGCGCGGCTTACAATTAAAAATAAATTTATTGCTTACTATATTGCAAATGGACAATTTCCAACAAGTTATTCAGAATGGAATGAATCATTCCGGCGGCCGCGGCTTATTTATAAATTGACAGGTCATGGTTGTTGCACATTTTTAATGAAAAAAATGGCAATGGGACAAATTTTTTCGTCTGTCGCTTTGGTGGCTGTGTAAAATATTCGGCTAACACCAATTATGACGCCATATTTTTTCGGGTCCGTAGTCGAGTGGTCAACGTCGTTGGATTTGTCCCAGTACGTATAGTACAATCAATCAATCTATGAATATAAGCGATTAGCTAACCACTAGTCCTGCCCAATCTGCATCATTCAATTCCTACTCCCTTCAAATAAGATATGTTGACAATTTTACTAACAAGCAGTTCTCGTAGAAAAACTCATGCTAACATTAAAAGTACGTTAGTAATCCATATACTACACAACTGAGACGGACTTGGCTGGTATATATTATATTCGTTGATTGATATGATCTAATCCGGCCAAGCTATTTTAATTCGGCTCAGCAAGTATTGTGCAAAAAAAAACACTGTAAACAAATGAAACCTCCTACGGCACCGAGGTAGGAACTTTTCTATTACTCACCTTATCAAAAGTAAAGATACCTACAGCTACTGATTTATATTCTTCGAATGCACATATTTATGGAAATAATTTGGCCGAGGACTGCAGCACACGCTATCATAAACTATCGGTTTAATGATTCGAGGAATCTACATGGAACTCCCAGACTGAAGCAAGCCGACAAAAAACGACCGAAAAAGCTGCCACTATAAGCCATCGCGGAAACCATCGTGGAAGCCGACTGAAACCGAATGTTTATCCCAAACATGACCGATGAAGAATCTACATGGAACACTCGGACTGAAGGAAGCAGACACAGGCGACCGAAAAGGCTAACAAGATACCACTGATGACTGAATTCATCACCATCACTCAACTGATGACGAAATGAACTTCTAAAGCGACGCATCGGAATCATCCACGACGCCGACGAAGAATCTCCTATTGAAATTAATTCAACTTACATTTTTCTCCTTAATTGTTAAAGTTTTTGTCATCATATATATAGATATCATGTAATAATTTTCAATTGAAAAATGTAATAACTCGCAAAGATGGAAGGGATTAGGCTTACCGCCCAAGTCCCCGTGAAATAAAAATACTATACAAGCAAGAAGTAGAGGATACTGTAGAAGGGTTGACTATCTGTATTTAAAATTCAAATTTCACAATGTCATTCATATGAAAAATCAAAGTGAATGTGTATTCAATATTAATTATCTTTAATCTTCACGTCTGAAACAATTCCAAATGAGACTGAAACACTTAAATCAATACATGTGTGTTCAAGTCCAAACGTCATATTAAATAATACATTTATTACCTCACGTTTTTAAGGATTTTCGTGAAAGGTGTGTTCGGAAATGTACCCGGAAGATTCAAATCGGATTTTTTTCGTACTATAAATCAGCGCCCAATAAAGAAATAAACATCATTATCCATCTCTTTCTTTTGCTTCAAAACTAAACTGTAATAAACAAAGACAACGCATGTGGCGATAGTTCACTTGTGTCGTATTTTACAATTTCATTTCTTATGTGTGCAAATGCGCTTTTTATCCGGCTCTTTCACTGTCACCTATTTTTACAGTATGAGAAAAAGAGACGGGCATATGTTGGTCGTGTCGGTTACGAGAGTAAAGATGCATTTCATTCATAAATATTTTTCAGTGCAGTAGGTAAAAACAGAGTATTGTTATGCATCCGTGTATTCTCGATTATTATTTAGTTGGAATTTTTTGATGGCATTTATTCTGTTGAAATTTTCTTTTGTCTGTGTTAGGGAGTCGCAAACCTTTGTCGTCATGGATAATGTTAATTTTTAATATGTCTTTTATTTTCTAGTACATTTAACATCATGGTTTCCCCAACTTGGTTACCAAAAGACTGCAAAATGTTCACATACCTTTCCTTCCATTAAAATAATGTAAACACAGCTTTTTATTATCAAAAAATGTTAAAAATACCTTGTTACTTATTCAATTATATATTCGGCAGTACTTTGAGGCATACTTTCGATAGATTCGGCGGTTACTTTGTGGATGTTCATTTTACTTTAAAATTTTAAATAATTTTGATTATTCCACGCATTTTGCATCGACTTGTGACACGTGTTTAGTCTCTTTCAGATGGATCCTCAGACTATTATTAAAAAGGTTACTTTTAAGGTGTTCACTGTCAATACTTGGTGGAAAGGCATTCTAATAAAAGTAATAATACATTTTTAGTACTTTTTCCACATAAAATTTATTTGATCAGGACCGGTTTCGCTCATGGCGTGCATTGTCAACTGATAAGGAATACAATAAAACAGTGATATTTATACAAAAGTTAAGTATGTTTGTCATACCTTGTTTTTCATACTTAAATATTTATTTGATTGAAATATGTAAACTGTCAGTTCTTGGTGGAAAGCCATCATATTCAAGCAAACAAAACGTAAGTGTAATAATTCGTTGTATGCAGCAATTATGTTAATGAATAAAACTATTAATACAAGATGTGCATACAAAATATATTTTTTGCATAAATCCGCCCGTCTTAAAGAAGCTCTGGTTACAAAAATAAATTAAAATATGTGCACAATATTTATTCAAAATTTATAATATGATTATTGTAATATTAATTGAATATTCAAAACGCGTGCCACAAAACAACACCACTGACCGCAAACAAACGAATACGCGCGTATGCGAAACGGCGATATGATAGCGCCTTCCCGCTCTACAGGGAGAACAGATGATTTGGAGCGAATGTATTGCGTACCTGTAAATTCTATGATAATATTATGCACTACACATTTCTACTATCTGTTATATTTTATAATTATTAATGTCATATGATACTTCTGCTCACGTTTTATGCCGGATGAAGGTCTGGGTATACATTTTTAATAAATCATTTAGAAATATGTGGCTATAAATTGTCTTGTCATACCTCAGTGATGTTCATATGTAAATGTATTATTGCACGTTTCAAGCTCACAATTTCAGCCTCAAAAATCCAAAAACATGAAATTATTAAGTAATAATCGTACATTGACGTGTTTAGCCAAAATGAATTGTTTCTTCGGTGTGGCACAATGTTTTATTCTGTCTCCTAAATATACTGAATTGGAATAAATCCACTGTCCCAAAACTCATAATTGTGCAACACAAAATATCCTTTGTGTCAATACTGTCAATTAGAGCCTCCAATTCGAGTATCGAGTACTCGATACTCGAGTATACTCGTCCATTTTTCAAGTACTCGATACTCGAGTATTTTGAAAAATACTCGAGTAATACTCGTTTTAGTAATAATCGTCGAAGTTTTTTCTACTGCGAGAATTATAAAGAAAAACATCAAACCAATTTATAATTTGGGTCGCTTAATTTTCTATTATTGTTGAAATATATGTTGCATAAATGGAAATAAATGTATTAGTAATATTCAATAAGTTTCTTTAATTATTTGTCATTTATAAATATACACAAATTCGAATTAAAAATATATATTTTCGTACATTTGAAACTACTCGAGTATACTCGAGTACTCGCGTATTTTGAAATTTTACTACTCGATACTCGAGTAGTTGAAAAGTCGAGTAATTGGAGTCTCTACTGTCAATGTATTGGCTTTATTTATCGAGCACAATAAATCCTATGTGCAAAATTCCAGGAAAAATAGTGAATTGTATAATAATTCCACTTCTTACAATTTTTATTGTTTTCTAGTGATAATTATTTCATAAATAAGGTGTAGGGAATCGGGAGATGACGATATATTATAGGGAACTCTTATGGACGTCTTTTGTGACCATGGGTAGTTTCCAATAAGAAGCGACATCTAATGCAGCTTTTTTTTAACCATGTCCGCTCCCAACTTGGACCATATGGACATCCCAACATATGTTTTTTTTCTACGAGAACTGCTTGTTACTCAGTTGCTCAACCTCTTTTTTTCGAAAAGAGTATGGATGGAAAGGATACGAGGACTCGGACAGGACTAGTGATTAGCTAATCGCTGTCATTATGCGTCGCTCTTTGGGATCAGAAAGGTGGGAAGGGATTTTCAACAACACAAACACCCATGCCTATGAACAAGATTTATCGAATGAAAAAATGCGCTCGTACCGGGAATCGAACACGGGCGGTTCGGCATTGCAAGTTAACACCGTTGACACTGCGCCACGGACTTATCCAGAGGTTATTCTGCAAAAGCTCTCATTACTCAGTGGCTTAATCTATCTTTTTCGGAGAGAGTAAGGAAAGAAGGATATATAAAGGAAGACAAATCGATCGTTGACCACTCGCCTACAGGCTTGGAATGCGATAATTACCACCCCCCCTTCGTAGATCCGCCCCCTGTTTAATTTATTCATGATTATTATCGACGCAATAGTTGTGCGGGTTTATATCAGCGGAAAATAGCTACGTTTTATAACGTCTACCAATATAGGTAATTCCTTGTAACCACATTCTTTATAAAATTAATACACGGTGTATGTTAAAAAAATCATACACTTACTTACTTGCCCACATAAAGGCAGTGATGTCATAGTTTTTTTTTTTTTTTGTAATGTCCAGTAATGATACGTTATGCTCGAATATAAAATAAATATACTTTTATGTCGAATTGTAAATCGGTCTATATTTTTCACAATTAGCCAGCCCCTCAAACTGGTTCATGAATACATGCTTTATGGCTAAGTATTTTTATTCACATCATGTTTATTAAAATATTTAGCGATCACAGGTCGGCATCTATAATTCTTTAACTGTAAATATTTGGAAGATTATGTTCGACAGTTAATCATGGCCAGGGTTTGAACTGGATTTAAGCGAGCACCGGCTTTTTTTCATTTAAGATTGGTGAACTTATCCATGTCTTCTCCCAATGTGGAGCATGTGGAATTCTAATTCTAGAGTAATCTGAGCATACTTTTTAATAAGAAATGCCGTTAAGTCGTTAAATTTCTCTAATTTAGTTTGTCGTTAGTAGCTATAGAAAGGTTGAGGCTAGGACAGGACTGGTGGTTAGCTAGTCGCTCGTACTACGCCCCGCTTATAGGATCGAATAGTTAAGAAAGAGTTTTTAAGCAACACAGACACCCATGTCTTCGAACAGGATCGATAAATCGGCTAATACCCAAGCCTTATCTCTTTTCCAAAAAAGTGGCTGAGAATTTGAACATCAACCACATCATGTAAAAAAATCTAGTGAAAAATTTTATGCATCGTAGAAAATGAGTTAATTTTTTTAATACCTTGTCCACTCCAATTGTAGACCATATTTTAATAAAAGTTTTTCTAAAACAGCTGCATATAAAACTTGGTTTCTGGTTAGCGAATCCTGCCCATACTGGTACGCGAACGTGGAGCTTCGCAATCAAAGCATATATCATACACTTGACCATGGACCTTGGAACTAAATAAAATGTAAAGCATATATAAATATAACTATATACATTCTATAAAATATTTAAAATTGTATATCATTTTGTACAAATATGTAATATTCTTTTAAAATCATACTCAACATCCGATCGCACGTCAAATACTCGGTATTACAAATACGTTATTATCTTGTTAGAATATAAAAAAGTAACTAAATAGTTACATGAACAATGTAGTCATCGGTGACATTACGCTGAAAAATTCCAACTTGAAATTATCAGGTAATCAGTAATCATAAATAACTGTCGTGTATCTCAAACGGATATCCGTATTAAAAACGTCACGAAACCAAATGACTAAGGAGTTAGCTAGAAAAAAACTGATAACTCTCCACGAACTTCTATGTTGTATTAATGTAATGTATGGGCCATTCTTTTTTGCACGGCAATTAAAAATATATCAAAGACACCTTTTCTTAAACAATTTATTTATTCTAAAGAACGATTCATTGTTCATTCATAGTGAAGCTACATTCGATGTTAGTGAAAAGGAGAGGTTGAGCAGCCAAGTAACAAATACATAGTTCTCGCAGAAAACTTATTTTTATTGGCATAACACATTGGCGGTATACATACGCCAAAAATTACTGTGCTTAGAAGGGATGTACGTATAATAATGGTTTTTCCTTACGATCTTCCACCCTCTATCAAGATAGGAAGGCCAAAGCTAAAGATTTGTTGATCCGTGGAAAACGGTGTGAGATTTTTTTGACAGTAAAAATAGTTCTCCCAACGACCGAATAAAACAAAAATTTCACGCCATATTCGTCTACTTTTCGTAAAAGTTATGCAACATCACGCCGCGGAGTGTCCCTTCGACTACCTGTGTCCACCGTCAAAGGCTCAGCGGCGGAAACACCTGTCAAAAACACCTGAGCGATCGACAGAAAAAAAACACAACCACGTGAGGGAGGAAGTGCATAGCTGGAATACAACATAAGTGACCATCTTAATTGAAAGATTCCTGGATTTGAATTGCACCTCTCCAGCTACGGCGAACCACCACGGTGAAAAAATAGCAATTATATTATATGTAGTTGATAGCTATTTCGGCTTACGCCATCGTCAGAACTAACAAGTTGGCGAAAGCCGAATTAGCTATCAACCATATGTATATAATATAATATCTGTAGGACTAAAATACATTGCTATTTTTTCACAGTGTTAGAATGGAGTTCTACCAAGTAAATGCCAATTTAATCAATAGTATAAACTATAATGAACTAAATTTAATTGACAAACGATTTTCGCAAAAGATTTCTCGACATATCTATTTTGTGTGCCATAATTTCTTGTGGTCCCCTCATAAATGTGCAAAATTTGCTTTAATATTTTTAACAAAGCTATGAATAAATCTTGTTGGTATATTTTACTTATCCGTTAATTTTGTCATTGGCGACCTGAGCTTGATACTTTTCAGGTATTTCAAATGCATGGATGAGCTTCAACTGATACGTTGTAAGTTTTGTATTAAAAAAATCTTCTTCAATCATAGTCCATCTAATAAAACACAATACTATACTAAATTGGTCCACGCATGGACATAAACGGTTAAGTTTATCATCTAGGAATAAAAATGTAATATATTATATCAGATTCACACTAGAATCTCGTAAATATGTTCCAGCTGGTGACACTGACGTCGTTTAGGTGAAACGGCCCAACAGCTATCAGTAAACTTCCAGCATCCTTAATCGCAAACGATCCGTTCCCAGGGTCATTGTCTTTGCGAGACCTTATGATTCGTCAGGTCCACGCGATAAGAAAGCCTCGGTCCATATTTGGCATTATAATAATTGGGAGATTCGTGGTGATATGCGAGAAAGGAATTGTAACGCAGAACAGTATTGTAAAACAGTATGAGTTGGCGGAATACTAATTGAAATAACTCTATAGAATATTACATAAAAAAAAAATGGAATTATCAAACTGCAATGATTTACGGTCACAGTAGTTAAATTTGTTATTCTACAACAGGGTTGGCCAGACTTTTTTGCCCGCGATCGACTTTCGTTTGAAATTATTGGCGGCGATCGACCAACATTAAAAATAGTAATTTAAAGCCTATATTAATCTAATTGCCAACTCTTGTTTGACCCGGGTTTTAGAAAGAGATTTTCGTCGATAATCGGCTAACTTAGAGGTTTTAGCGTGCTGTCCCTTTCGCACGCTTCTTGGGACGGGCACCAGAGATTTGCACAGATCAGATAGGCGATCGACGCTTTGGCCACCCCTTTTCTACAACATTAAGCTAGTGGAATACTTACAAGTTGTAATACTTACAAAACCCTATTCCCATGTTTTTATCGAATCGCATTAATAATGTCAACGCTATTTACACATAGCAAAATGAAAAACAAATGATTTCATATTGAAGGATTGACTTGAAATAACACAACGGTTTTTTAAGGCTCTTAAAGAAATCAGTACAGTCTATCACACAATAATAGCTGTGAAACTGAATAAATCCTTTTTCATCTATTTTGGATTTATTATCAGTTAATAATGCTAAAGAATAAATCAGAAACAATCTGGAAGATCATACCTTAGAGCAACATTTAAATTAATAAATGATTGATTAAATCATACATTAGATTATTTTTCTTTATGTTTAATCGATTTTCATATTTAGGATGGCCGCTAGATTACAGTTGGAATCTCAGTCATTAGCACACTTAACACTCAAGTCACCGGTCCCGCGTTCGCGCGGAAATTATATAAATACATATTAACAATTTAAATTAAAATGTTTTCTTTAGTGTGTCACCAGTAAATAACAGATGTTTAAAAATACATTATTTATAATTTGGCGTCATATATGCGGAAAATCAGTGGCGTCTTTTTGATCTAGATAACACGTTGAATTCAACCAACCACAAAAAATAAACAACAATGCGGTTATTTCAGTGCAGAATTTTTCTTTTAGCTAGATGATAATATCCAGTTTAAAAAAACAGTATTTAAAAGTTTATAAATACATTCAATTTGTTTTTCTTCTATGTCTGAGAAAAGTGTAGATTATACTGCGGTTTAAGTATGTTCAATTCAATGTAAAATAAAATTGATCATCACCAGTATTGTGTAACTTATTGTGACACGTGCTTCCCTTTTTTCAAATGCATCTTGGGAATTACTATCACGAATTTAGCTGTAGTAATAAATCAAGAATAATTCTAATATTCACAAATGTTAGATTACAAAAATGGAGTTTGGGATTTTTTCTTTTTACGGGAAGCGAAGAGGGGATGATAGAAACAAAACAAACAAATAAGTATATTTATTATGACGTTAACATTACAGAATTATTTACTAGGTATTGAAATTCATTTTTATACCCTTTTTATTAACTCGATAGAGCATTTATATTTATAACTACTCTGATTAAAATTATAACCGTTCTCTATTAAATAATTGGCGAATTCGATAAACATACTATTTTTTAGATATCGTATGTGCTCTTTAATACCAATATTAAAGTTTCAACCTATCTGCCCTACATAAAAAGCTATATTCAAATCTATATGTAATTGAAAGTTATTCTTCTTGGAGAAAAGATAGCGCCAAAATGTGATATTTCCGAATTATTTTTAGAGTTTCTATTTAAAACTTTTGATTATTAGACAGAATAACGTATGTTTTTATGATTAAATTAGTAAAAATATTCTTTACCGAAGAAATTAACTAGACCGAAGTTGCCTACAAATAGGAATATATCCTGAAGTCAGGTTCAACTGCTTAGCTAACGTTAGGCACGGAAAGGATTAATAAGAAATGATTGCATTTTTAAACAGCTGTCTCAGCAGTATCGATCCTAGTAAGCGGCTTTTTCAGTTGGACCACAAGTTGGTGCGAGAGCTTGTCAGTCAATTTCAAAAATTTAGAGCGAAAATAACATTTAAATTTATTCCAGCTAACAATATTATGATCACTTAATACAAAGATGTGTTCACTTTGTGTATTATTTCCCATCAAGAACGGAACTAAAATGCAAAATCACTAGAATGAGCTGTGCACATTTTTTCATTGATTATTTTTCGTGTGGGGACATTATTTGAATTATATAAAACTATAATAAAATTATAATGAATGCAAATTGGCAGTGTTCATTAAGTTTGTCATAAGTTATTACTTATTTGGATTGCGATAAAGTTACATAGGAAATAAATTCTGGTATAAATTTGTAAAAGACTCCATAAACTTCAATGCGAGATCGGTGATTTCATTCGATGTGACAAAAAATTAGCCTACGTGTTGTTCGATTAAGGACTAATCGACCATTGTCAAATCTCTATCACGCGAAATAGAATAAACAAATTTTTATTCCAAGCGTTTGTATTGGGTTTCAATCAATAACTGGCTACTGCACAATTCCTAATAGGAAACCTCTTAGAATATTAATATGGGACATAAATTAATATATGTCGAGATATGTTTACAGACGAATGACATTTAGTGTCTCCGCAAAAGGGGACAGGTATTGTTTGATTTTAAGGATAATATTCAAACAAATATAATGATTTCCCAACGCGCATGATTATTTTTTTTTGATTGATGTCACAATATTGACGTAAAAATAAATTTGAATTAAATACAATCTTAGACGACTGTCCATACCGACTTATAACGTTATAAGGCCATGTCAAATTTGACCAAGCAAGGAGTGAAGTCGTGTAAGTTTTATTGATTGAGTTGGCATTTACGTGGTAGAACTCCATTATAATACGGTGAGTAAAATATAAATGTATTTTAATTCTACAGAAATTATTTTATATATTTGTTGACAGCTATTTCGGCTTACGCCCTCGTCAAAACTATCAACAAATTTATAAAATAATTTCTGTAGAATTAAAATACATTGTTATTTTTCTCATCGTATGTGTAAGTTTTCTTCAACTGGGAAAAGTTAATATTTTTTTCATTGTAATTATTACACAAACTGGATTAGAGTGGTTTGATAATGACGTACCAATTATTGCTATTTCAAAATATTTGCAGAATTTACTTGCATGCATGAGATATCCTCGAGTAAACTTTTTCATGCGTTGGGCCAGACTTTCTGGCCCACGGAGCTGCCTAACAGAATCTTTCCGGCCAGACTGCCTGGCCTGCGGAGTTGTAAGAGTTAAAGCTACACGTGGAATAAACTAATTTATATATTGTGAAGCTAAATACCTTTCTAGGAACCACGCAACTTAATTTATCTATAATAACTGAAACAAATGATGTTATATTTAGATATATTATATCCATCTAGTATTCGGTCAAAATTGTTAGCAGCAGTGATAAGTTTATAAGAAATCTCAATCGCAGAACGTTGCAGCAAGTGAACACAAATGAATATATGTATCTCTCTTAGCCATCGAGCAGCATGCTTGCAAAGGCGTGGGCTCTGGGATCGAGGTGGGCGTACGGATAATATCATCGCAGAGTTTTAATACAGCCTCTCGGTGAGTCAGACACGCGGGCCAAGCCCTGCTGGGTCTCGAACCGGGATGCCGGAGACGACAGTCGGGTCCAGCGTGTCTTCGTCTGTCGAAAGAGACTACATAAATACCTTTCAATTAAAAAAGTTTTGCTTTGGTAAATTAGGCCCGCTTTGTAATTCATGATGATTCGATTGATTTAAATCAAATTATTTTTGAGATGAACTTTGACTCGTGAGTCGTGACTAGGGACTCCAATTACTCGTCATCTCAACTACTCGAGTATCGAGTATAAAAATGTAAAAATACTCGAGTACTCGAGTATACTCGAGTAGTTTCAGATGTACCAAAATATTCTTGACATAAAATCTCGTCATCATAAAGTTAAAGCCAACAAAACGGAAGAGCGTTTAAAAAAATATCACCACATTATAAACCACGGGTTCGGCAATGCAATGGTAAAATATTGTGTATATTTTTTTAAATAAGTAAATAAAATTTGGAAAGAGATGTTCATAAGCGACGAACGAGTATTACTCGAGTTTTTTTCAAAATACTCGAGTATCGAGTACATGAAAAATGGACGAATATACTCGAGTATCGAGTACTCGATACTCGAATTGGAGTCTCTAGTCGTGACGTACCAGTAAAAATCTTTCTAAGTAAGAATGTAATCTGAAGTCACTCCTACCCATTACGATAGGGTAAACACTATCATTCACAATGTCCTTGTTCCATCATTATATCCATACTGCTTCTGAAGAAAAGAAGCAGGGCGACCAAATAGTAGAGTTTTCCATTTAGATAATGGTTCCCATGCGGGCCCATGTGTTTCACAAAAATACAGATATTTACATACAAATAATGTATGAAAAGATACTTAAATAGATGTCTCTTAAGGCGTAACTGTCAATTCTTGTTGGAAAGGCAATTCCTATTAAATACATAGCATATATCAGTCGAAAATGCTTGTAATTTTAAATACGCGAGTTTATCTTATTCATATAAAAATTACCGATATTTGTTATTCGTTTTTGATTAGCTGTCATCGCATTCGGGTGGTTAAATATTATTTTTTCGGACGATTCAAATAAATTTATTACTAAATAAAACGAATGTAGTTTACGTATTTTGCGACATAAAATTTAATTCAGTTATTAATTATTTTTGAATTTGTATTGAAAATACAGAGCGACGCCTGGTTGAATCATTTGTATACTAAACATGTATTTTTTTTTTTAAATTATACTGGATTTAGGAGTTGTTTTTTTTCAACTAACCGTAGCGGACATGATATAAATTTATTTTGCATCTAACCCGCTGCATATTTAATTACCGTCGCAACCTTATTGCGGATTATCATAAATCACGCTATTTTTCTTTTATTTATTATTTTTATTTTCGGCACCCGAATTCAAAGATGGCTATGGCTTTGATCATGTGACCGAATTAATCATTGAGAATTTGCGAATTCGTTACCTGGATTTCCTTAAAAGTTTTTGTTATTTTGTTTGTGGTATTTATTTAGTATTTCATTGTCGGGTCCGTAGTCGGATGTCAACATTGTTAGCTTCGGTCGCAAAGCGTCTGGGATCGATTCCCAGTCGAAGCAGTTTCATTTAAGTCCTGTCGTAGTCATTTTATTTCTATACCCACTCTTTTTCGAAAACATAGTTGTTCCAAGGAAATCCTTATTTAATCGATACATTATTATTGATTTGTAAATTGTGTAAATTTACACTGGCACTAGATAATAGCTATGTTACATCATAACGGAAATTGATTTTTTTATTTAGAATTTCGATTGAAGCAGCGTGATGGAATTGCTATATCAAATTTGAATTGCATGAAATTGGTACTTGTCCATGAGTTTTGTCGCTCAGTTTAAGTTCATTCGAGCACTTGGAATCCCTGGAGATGCTGAAAGGTGAATCCCGGGTCGTTAGCGAAACGATTCAAATTTGAAGTTATAATAATTATACTAGTTAAATCTTTTTTTTAACTAAGCAGAGAACCATTTCAAAAAAAAAACTCCACGGAACCCTTTCGTAATCCAACCTTAATAAGTTACTTACACTAAAATAATTATTTACCGACCGTTTTTATTTTTTGTTATTGACCATTTATAAGTTTTGGTAGCTGTTTTTCTACTTTAATCTTTACTTGGATAAAAAAAATATACTTAAATAATCACCAGTTATAGACTTTTTCTGAAACTCTTGAATATTTATATGATTATAATTATCCCAAAGGTGAATTTTGATTTGATTTTGCCGACCCGATTCTTTTTTTTTTATCCCCTTCAGGTTGTTTATGTTTTTAACCTTTAATAAATGTTTTTTTTATTGCTATTTCGCTACTCCTAGTTTGTGATATATTTACGATGCTAGCGGTACCTCAAAGATGTGGCTCACTGGACTGCATTCAGAGCGCAGCGCTCCGCTTGGCCTTCAGAAGGTGCCGCATTCTTTTATATCACGACAAACTCAACATTAAATACATATTTTACTAAAAAATTTACGTATGAAATCTTTAACTATGTAGGTCATTTGAGTCGTCAGTCGCAAGGGCTATTCAGCTGATCAAAGCACTTCCTATTGAAATGGACAATTTCAGGAGTGAATTTAGAGCTTTATTAAAAATTTCATTTTACTATCATGATTTTTTGCGTAATTAATCTGTTGTGTTTTTTACGCCATTCTCAGTTAAATATTTTGCTATATATTTTTTAATACATGTCAAATGCATGGCGGATGATGCTCGCTATGAGCGAAAATGGGCATGATATGATAAATTTAATGTGGAATAAGCACTAAAAAAATATTTTTTATATACAATATTTAAAAAGTTGTAGATATGTAGATATAAACGAATCAATGAAAGAACGTTTACCAGGGGCCTGAAATTATCTTAATTTTTAATAGATCGAAAGTAAATTCTGCGTTGATTTCAATTAAACTATTATCAATGCATATTAAATGTTTTAAAGGAGTTCTTCTGCCAGCTGCATTCATTGGCTGTTATCAGATTGTCTTGCACTAATGCGGGCAAGGAATTTCCGTCTTTAGTTACAGGAACTATGTTTGCCCTGTTGTTGCACTATCGAAACAAGCCAACAATCCTGAATTAGCAGTGTGCAACAATGTACATCTTGCATTGCAAGGACTAATGATTATCGGATAATGCATCTTAAAAAATTAAATTACGGAGAATTATTTGAAGAAAAATCGTCCCGCCAAAATTTAAGGCGTCAATACACCATTTCCTTTTCCCATGCGGGGCATGCTCATTTTTTTTTATTGGGAAAAATATAGTACTTATTATATAAGAAACTAGTATTGCTACCCGGCGTCGCTCGGACTAAGCGACCAATAATTATTTAGTGTTATATCATTCGACAAAATTATATCACAAAATATAACATCCAAAATAGAGTTAAAATAAAATCACAAACTTTATTTAATTTGATGACAGCCCCATTCTCGCCCATTAAAATGTCCAAATTCAAGGAAAAAATCTAATTTGCTGTCAAAGAAATGTCAAATAATACCTTCACGTAAATAATAAACATTATTATATTAATAAAAGCCGGGAAAAAGTTGGTAGAAGTCTAATTAATTACATTTTGACTAAATGTCTTCGCCGATAAAAATTCAAACATATTTTATTTTATATTCGTTTTTATGGCAACTTGCAACAATAATGCAAAAGGGAATTACAGACCCACATACATACATCCCCCGTTTCGGTTTTATATATAAGATTATAGTAATTATTCAACAGAAAGTGCCATAAAACATTGTTTCTTAACCGTTTCTCCGCGCAGATTTCTTTGTTACTGTGTGTTTTAATATACATAACTATTGTTACATCAGCAAACTGTGTCGCAAAATTAATTGTTTTGAACAGGGCTGTGGAGTCGGAGTCGTGGAGTCGGGGCTGTTTGCCCGGAGTCGGAGTCGTCGCGGCGATTTGGCCGGAGTCGCACTTGGAGTCGGAAATTTTGAAAAGTTTGAACTTTTTATTTTTGCATATGATATGTCAAATTTGGCTATTAGCTGGATTGGTAGGGTTGATATTCAACCTTTTTAGTTGGAGTCGGAGTCGGAGACGAACCTTTTTTTTACCGACTCCACAGCCCTGGTTTTTAATGAAAAATAAATTATATAAATATTTATTAATTTATTCCAATGTTGATGGTAAGCCAATTCTTTTTTGATTTTTTGTGGTCCGTGGATGTAAAAATAGTAAGGAAACATTGGCCTTAAAGACAACATATAATTTAAAGGAAATTGTAAAAGTATAAACAAATTTCATACAAAACACCGAATTCATTGGTGAAAATGTCAACTTCCTTGATCAGCCGAGAAGCCCTTGTGACTCGTGACCGACGCGACAAACAAGTTCAGGAAAAAATAATTGCCAATTGAGTTACTCTCATTATAGATACGTTGTTTCTACGGGAACTGCTTGTTACTAACTATCGCGTTTTTAAAAGAGAGCAGGGAATGAAAAAATAGACTATGACAAGACTAGTAGTTAGCTTATCACTCTAGCTCAGTTGTTCTCATGAGAGGCCACCAACAGATTGATAGTTAATATTGATCTTTAATAAAAATGTCCTTTTACAAGCTAATTTGTCAATAGAGACACTGCAAATGTAATATTTTGTATGTATTGTATTGTGCATCAAGAATTGTTAGTTCGAAAAAACTCAAACACATGCATGCTTAGGTATTTTTGACAAGAAAGACTCAACACAAAAATTTGATGCGGCCACCAGATATTTTCGAAGGACCACTGATGTTCCTAATGCGGCCAAAGCCAAATTTTACTTGAGAACCACTGCTACATGTAGCTACATCTTGTCTTTAGGATAAAATGGGTGTGGGAGGAAATTTTAAACAACACAGAAATCAATAATCCGATCGTAAAATAAACTGACCGGGCTAGGATTTGAGCCCGTAAGATCCAAAACCGAAGCCAAACGACGTTGACACTCGACTACGGCACACTCAACACAGAAAATCATCGTTTAGTAATAGCTTTTATTCCTTTGATTAAAAGTATAAGTCAGAAGAATGCGTAATTGTGTTCTTATTTTCCATTTAAAAATAATGGTGTTGCCAGTAGTAAATTAAAACAAAGTTTTATTCAAATTGAGTGGACGGCTTAGGCTTGTTGTTTTTTTTTTTATTTTATCGATTTTAATTTACAAGGGTTTAGTTTAGCGCCATCATACGCGCTCATCGGCCTTTTAAAATTCCAAAACTAGACTCCCTGCAGTGACGTCCGTATTTTTTATTATTATTATTAAAATTTTACTTATTTGAATTTTATTGAATGTTATTAGAATTTCTGGTTTTGATTTAATGAGAATTTCCTGGTCTTAAAACCACCAAAGTACCGAGCAAAGTGGTCGCATTAATGGCATTTACCGCCCGACTTCTAAAAAAATCCTTTCTTCAACAAGATCGACTGACGATAGGAGGATCATTTTTTCTAGAGACAGTGTATAGATGTAACAAGATATGAAAAGAAAAATATTATTTGAATTCTTACAGGAAGATTTCTTATATGTTTTGCAATATTTATGACGGTATTTGCGAATTCCGTACACAGAAGCCATCAGTGGCCTTACGGTACTGAAACGGTTAATAATACCATATACAATTTGTTTTAATTAACAAATATTCTGTCGAATTAAATATCTTTCTGGTTAGTGAAGGCTATTTGGTCTTATCGGTCATGTTGTTACTTGTAACGCAAAGTTCGTTAAATACATTACAAGTAAAATGTTAAAAAATCTCCCTTGAATACACTACACTATTTTGTGTTTTCATATTCTTTTTATCATCATTTTAATGCTATATTTTTCGGCTTCAAATCCTTCCATATGTCACGTTTACGTTTTCTTCGACTTACAACCAGCTCTCGTAAAACATAGATACTCAAAAATATTGTAATAATATTGTTTTGCTTCCCTCCAGCGGCGCTACACTGCATTATCCGTAGAGGATAATTGGAATGTTAAAAAAATTAAACGGTTGATTAAGGAATTCGTCTCAAAGGAGTGTTGTTATTAGGACGCGGTCTTTGCGGGCCGCGCGCGCCACTCTTCGTCGAAATGTTGATCCTTGCACACATACCATGACCGAAAGTCACGTCCAATACGAATTTATCAAATCAAATATTAAATTTTAATCGTTTTAATTTCGTACTTTTCTATAAAAATTGTTCCGACTCGAGTTTTACCTTTCAGCATTTCCTAGTGCACGAATGAACTTAAACTCCCTTTTTTATAATCAAACAATTGACATAAATCAATCAATCCTTTAATAATACGTCGGATAAAACTCACCGATTATATTCGTAGGCATTTCCATGCTATAAACTTGTTATTAGTTTTTCAGATACTACATTTAAAATACCTGATGATTATTATTTAAGTACACAATTTCTCATTCAATTCATTGAAACTCATTGACATCAAAACATTCACCAATTCATCCAGATTGGGATAATAACAATTCAACTCGGTTACTTAGTTGTCTTCTTATATATAAATCAGTTTTAGTCGACTCGTGCACTTGAAATACCTGACGATGCCAAAAGGCAAAAGCCGGGTCGCTGGGCTCAAGGAAACATTCAAAATTCAAACGATTCAAATTTTATAAAAAAAATGTATTTACAGTAGTTTTTTTTAAAATTTTTGCATGTCGTTCGATTGCATTTATATCGTTGTTAAGTGTCGACATTAATAGCCTTTATTTAATATTTTATGAATTATTATTTTCTCCCGACTTACGTGCCGGCTGTATACAATCCTTCTACGCGTTGAGATTGAGACCCGCCGCGCGCCACACGGGGTGCATGCCCCATTAAAAAAACTAATGTAATTTATATCATACTTCGGGTGCAATTAAAATTATTATTATTGTATGAAATGCAGAAGCGACCCCTCCCCATTATGGGTTTGCGTGCCGTTATTGGGTTGCAATATAAAATTTATGGCATACCAATGATAATGCGATTTCTATAATGCCGCTGGTCATTTATTACTGTAATATTAAAAAAATTCTCTCGATATGAGATGTTTTTTTAATGAAATTTGAAACAATGGTATACATACATGTATTCAGCTGTTTTTCCCCAAAGCAAATTTATTATTAATAAAATTATAGCATGTTGGTTTTTCTCACCACCACCCGTTGTGTATATGCAGCCAATGTTTCATGGTCGCCTTTCACAACGTTATCGACTTAGAAAAAGGAATTTACCCCTCACATTCATGGCCCGAGCAGATCTGCACAGGACTGATTTTGAACCATGCACTCACTAATGAGCTTGTAAATATAAAATAAAATAAAAGTGAAGTAGATTGAAATGGAATACAGAAAAAAGTTTCAAAAAAATCATAGATGTGTTTCCCACCATTAACATTAAGTCACACAAATTTGATGATTCAAATTTCCAATACCACATTTGAGATTTAGGCAAAGTGTTTTTCTTCACCTATGTACATATGCCTCGATTCTATCAAAATTATTTTGAAATTTAAAAATATTAAAATAGGAAAATAGATTGTTTATGTAATATTCAGTTCAGTTCAGTTCAAGCTATTGATTGCTTGTTTTAAACTCAATTGAAAACATCGTTAATTTTAATTGAATGTGATTTCCTTTACAAGCTGTGTAAATAACCTCATTTCAATCACCATTTTTCTTATCTGTAAATAGTTCAAAAAACTTAGATGTATAGGTAAAGCAAATGCTTTTTCTAAGTAATAATAGTACCTATTAATATAATTATAAAATTATTTCGTTAACTTGGTATTTACTTAAAAGGATTCCCATGTTAACAATTTCCATGCTTTTACATATAACCAACGTTTATCATTATTCAGTTATTCCCAGTCCGGGATAATTAGTTGGGACCATTTAATTTTTACCTATTAAGGACTGGAATACATTTAAACATAAACGTAAATATAATATATTTGTGAACGTGTTTGAGGAAAATACCTTGTTGTGTTATGTCTGCCTTTCGGGTTATACACCTTGCATTTAATATAGTAAAAAATATAATAAAACAAATAGCAATCAAATTAAACTGACAAACAGCATTTCATCTGGAAACGAATAATTATATGCAAAAAATATGTTTGGCACGCTAAAACACTGCATCCATATATTAATATAGAATTTCAAAATAGACAGACAAGAGATTTATTTTTTTGGATTTTTGTATTCAAGAAAATGCTTACGGAGTCGACATATTTGTGCGTTTGCTAATTGCACATCAAATGAAAATCACACGAACTCCATTATAACACTGTGGAAAAATTATTTTAACGTATTTTAGCTCTCCAAAAATTATATACATACTATAAATAGCAACTGGCTTTATATTCAATAATTTTTATTTTTACTACATTGCGATCTACTCAATTTATGTATAAATATTTTTAAAAGATAATCAATCAATTGTCGTAAAGATACAAGTTATTCGAGTACTAATTGTAATCTCGACCAGTCATACCAAAAACTATTATTCTCTCCTAGATTTGAATGTGTTAAACCCAATGCAATTACCTGCCCTTAATTTATTATTCTAGCCCACCTATTAAAATTACGAACCCCGCCACTGACATAGCCTTACTGAATTAACTCTTCGCTTTATTCATCATCATCATCACAGTTTGTTATTTTAATGGAATAATTGATGAAAGACTGAGCCGCTCGGTCATCACCGTTGTATGCGCAATTTATGGTGCACCCTGTACACCAGCGATTCTCAAAACGTCGCCAAAGAAGTTATATTTTGAACGTATATATTTCTAAAAAGTCCAATGCTTAGATTAAGTTTTCCAATTGCGTGCTTTGTGATCTTTTCGATTCAATTAATAATTCCCATGTGTTGAAAATATTACAATCAGGTAAGTAAGATTAGCTTTAAGTCAAAGGCTTCCTCGTTTGCCTTTCTCAAAAAACAATATTGTGAGGAGAATTCATTTCTTAAATATCACACAAAATCATTTATAATCAGTAATCAAATTGCCAATAATTTTCGTTAATATGTATATTTCAAAATCACATTGTCACAATTCCGCATACTAGGGCAAACGTATATTTTTTCAATTTTATACCAATAGGTATCCTTTAAAGTTTAAATATTATATTTACAAATATCTAAACTCATTATTCGTAAATCACTTTTAATATGTCACTCGCTGGCGGAAAGGCTTAATTTTAAACACATTTTTACCACTACTTCCATATGTATTTTTTAAAGATCCGGTTTCGTTCATCGTTATTTTTATATGTATTAATGTGCCACTTACTATATGTATGAAGGAATTATAATGATAATTCTGTGACGTATTGAAATTATTTTCCCCAACCTAACAATCTTCATCCGTATGAAGATTGTAGATTTGAGATTTATTTTTTATTCCATAAAATATTTCACTGTCGTCATATAATATTACAGATATTTGGAAACAAGTCACTCACTCGTGTAACCTAGTGATCACGAATAATTTTTCTCAAGAAAAAAAGATCTGACACTGATGTCAAAGATACTGAAAGTTTTGCCATTCTTGATTGGCAGAACATGTGCCAAAATATATGTAACAGATTGTTGTCCAATGCAACAGGAACTAAGTTTGAGAGTCGCTGGATACTTCTTGTCTGGGGTCATAACATCTCATGTATTATTCATGGTTTCAATTTAAGTTTTCACCTCTTTGAGACGTTGCGTGTCTTTTTTTATTTCCACGAAAAGTGTACTCAAAACGTATGTTAAAATGTTAAACCAGCGTCACGTCATATTTTTAAATGTTCACGAACAAATGGAACCCTATTAAATATAAAGTTACTTATATTTAGGCTCAGATCTGTCTTTGAAACTATTTTATGGTGCCCTCTAACCGACGTTTTAAAATCGGTGGTGAATTTGTGGAATCCACACATTTTTAAATTGTTTTAATTCAATTTTATTAAAACTTAAAAGGTTCGCTATCCCTGCCTGTTAGACCACACCGGGCGCGTATGAAGATCTCTCAGTTGAAGGTTATTTGCAATCAAATCCAAGTCGATCGCTGACTGTTGCGCATAAATGCATTTCGAATCGTTTTAATAATAAACATAAACATTATGCATCATTTCACATCTTCTTTTTACTTCTGAATTTTGACCACTTCGCGATCGCGAGTCGTGTTGGCTTTCATAAACTTATGAAACAATATTTAAAATAGTTCATATTTTAATTGACTAAGTTTAAATACAATTTTAGTTGAAAATGTTGTCAAAAATTATTTATATGAATTGTCAATTCAAAATAAAAAGGCTTTACAAATTTATAATATTTATTCCATGTTTAAAGATACGATATCGACCCTTACAAAAAATGCCAAGTATAAAATAACTTTGAATTGAGACCAGGGCTGTGGAGTCGTTTAAAAAATTACCGACTCCAACCCCGACTCCAGCATTGACCAAAACCACGACTCCGACATTGACCAAAAACACGACTCCGACTCCGACTAAAAAAAGGTTAATATCGTCACTTTTTTTCCCAAAATTTCCTTTTTATGTGTATTGAATCAACCCTATCAATGCGGCCAAAAGCCAAATTTGACATTAAATGCAAAAATAAAAAGTTCAAACTTTTCAAAATTTCCGTACGACTCCGGCCAAAGCGCCGCTCCGACTCCAACTCCACAGCCCTGATTTAAACTGATTGAATCGTTTGAATTTTGTCCTTTTCCATAAGATTTGTCTATAGCATCCCGGGTTTCGCCTTTTGGCATCATTAGTCATTTCAAATGCACGAATGAACTTGAACAGACCGGGTCTTACGGGTAGTTAGAGAAAAAACTCATGTAAAAGTACAAAATTCAAACGATTCAAATTGTACAAAATAATTGTGCTATTTATCTTATTTGTTTAATATATTATCATATTTCACAAAAATTTCAATCCAATCCTATAGTATTGACTATTATTTTTCGACAATGTCATTCCATAAAATATTATATAATATTTTGAATGAACAATCAAACTTTCATTCGAGGTTTATAGTTAAATATAGTATTTAACAAAATTCAATTAATAGTTACTCTTGCACTTCTATAAAGTTACCGATGAATACATCGAAAGTATTCAATTAATAGTTTTGTGCCAAGGTGAAAAAATAGAGAAGATGTTTGTGTACCTTTTGTACACCACTATACATATATATGTAGATAAGTAAATGTATAGTTCCGACGATGGCTTAAGCCGAAATAGCTATCGACCATATATCATATAATTACTGTCGAACCAAAATACATTGCTATTCGCCGTGTTATAATGGAGTTCTACCGGTAGTAAATGCCAATTCAATCAATATGACTGCTAATTCTCACGAATTACAGCACTGTGTCTTCTTATAATAATTATTTTATTACATTTTATAATTGGACGATGTTGTTCTATCAAATCTTGAATATGAATAAAATTATAAATTTTATTCTAGGCTTAGAATTATGTGTACCTAAAATTTATGGTTGTATAAGTTACAACAAGAGTTTTGTTGAGATTCATAAAACAAGTCATAAACGGTATTTACGAATTATCTGAAACTGTTATCTAAAACCGGGTGACCGTTCTTTGTATAAAAAAATATTGTTGAACGACAGTTAATCTTGATTTTCTTTTGCTATTATATATTATGATGAATACCCGTGTCATTAAAATTGTTTGTTTTCCATTGTTTCAGGTAAGCCAGAGCGAAACAATTTCCTCGATCCGCTTCGCAGGCAATTGGGCCAAAATAAAATTTAAAAAATACCTTTCAGATTCGGTAAGAGCATGATTGCTATTTACCATTTCGCAATGTGGTGTCTGCCATGCAAAACAGTTGCACATGCATGACGCTTTCCAGTGCCGATAATAGATAAATATGCATTAATCCGACGCCTTATGTAACACTTGTGTTTTTCAATATTTTTATTGATCATCATAACTTGACCGCCGTTCAAATTCGGAACTAAAATTATCCCCATATAGTAGATACATTTAAAAGCCTTCAAAGTTATATTGTTGTAATAAAAATATATGTACATGAAGATTTTGTTTCATTTATAGCTTGCATATAAAAATGTGTTAGTTAATATGCAAATTTGATTCAGTATTGCACACTTTTTACGCGATGGTGGCGCCCTCACAAGCGGTTAAGTTATAATGGTACATCTATAGTAACTGCTTACAACGTATTTATCCCGTTATTTATGTACTTTCGATGGGTTTAGCGGTAAGTTCGTTTAAGCTTAGTTTAACATAAAATTTAACTTAGTCATTCACGTATTCTATCTGAAGTAATTTAGGATTTTGACTGAATGTGTTAGATGGAATTTCAATATCAAAATTGAATCATTTGTGAACTTTAAATGCATGAAGATGCCGAAAGACGAAACCCGGGTCGTTAGCTACAAAACTCATGAAAAGGTACAAAGTTAAAACGGTTCAAATTTGTATCTGAAATTGTCTGAAGATGCTTCTGAAAGAAGAGAAACACGTGTCATTTATTACACAAAGCGCGAAATATTTCATCAAAAAACCCTTTATTGAGTTATTATCGTCAGTACCACCCATCGTGTCCTCCACCAATCCTTAAATATGTGCAACCTGTTCTGATCATAATATATTTAAGGGTTAGATAAAACTATTGAACAACTGTTGTTTGGTAGCTTAAAGTTACAGAAAATTTAGTTAATTTTCATACGTCTTAATACGAATAATAAAGATTTCCTGCAAGACAGCCTGAGATTCTAAGGAATAAAGGCGGTTCCAACTGGGGATAGCAAAAAGGGACGAATATATATGTTACAGTGAAACTGTATTCTCAGTGAAAATATATTCTTCTCGAAGCTGTCATTGAAATTAAATTTGACCGCCCTATCTTCAGCCCAATGTTTGTCTGTATTTTTCTTTGGTTTTCTTTTTATGAAAGGGACTACTTGCTGATTTTTTTTCATTGAAGCAAACCAAAATTTTAGCCATTCAAATCATCGACTTGGGCCAATAATTTCAATGATCGTGAACAGTGAAATCATGTTGTCATACAAATCTATTACTTGATAGTTTTTCACTGAGAATACAGTTTCACTGTAACATATATATACCGGTATTTTGTAATGAATAACGGTATTAAGAGCTATCTTTATATCTGCCCGATTTTGATTTCGTAGATGAAGTGATATGCTAACACTAATACACCCTTCTCAAATCTCACTTTTCTATTCACATCGCGTTTTTAAAGCCAGACCTGGTGACCGAATTAAACTTAATCATTAGTAGTCCAAATGCAAGGGAAATGAATAAATTATATTAAACCAGACTAGCTGTACCCTGCGCGCGTTGCTACGCCAGCAACTAAAATAAATTTGAAGGAAAGACATTACACAAATATTCAATTCAATTTGCATGTATTCAATACTCGAGAAATTTGTAAAAAATAGATATCAATTTTTGGGGGGGAGGGGGGTTGTTTGGTGGGGTGGGGTTTGGGGAGCGTATGGAGGGGTTTGCCAGAAACCTTCGAAGGAGTGAACTCGAAAAATTTGTAAAGTTTCACATCGATCGGTCGAGCGGTTTAGTAGTCCATAGCGGACATACATACAGACATTCATTTATATATATATATATATAATATAGATAGATAACGTTGAAGCCCAATAGAAAAATTCGATTAATCAACATGATGGCATAATTGCTAACCTGATCGAAGTGCAGCCAAAAGCCAGAACTCAGATGTGGTCATCCATGCACACAATCTCCCATCAAATTTTCACATATCAGTGGAGTTACGAAGTTTACACATCTATTTTAAGACTTAATTAAAAATTGGTCCGTTCCGCTGTTTAATTATATAGGCGAAACACCTATTTCTGTCTGATTTTTCGTGAGATGATTTGAATAATGAATGGTATCTTTTCATGAATTAACAAAAATAAAACGTTAATTTATTTTAATGCACTCATCTCATCCGTTATAATATATGAAACGCGATTCATGATTATTTTTTACGAGTTTTGTTTGAAGAATCGCTTTCACGTAAAATAAAAATAAATTGTATATAATCGTGACGATTGTTTGATGTTCTATGACAACTTAAATCTGTACCTGGGAGGTAAATAACAATATGTCAAAAATGGATCTTTTTCGCTACGGATGTTTAAAGTCTTTTAATGAAGTGTATGTTAAAATACGAGTGGTTTCCTTCTTCTATTTGCTGTGTTGCGATTGATGATAATTCAATTACGACTTAGTTGAGTATACCACTCGACAGAGCGTCCCGATGTATAGAACACCATGTCGATAAATGTAGAAAACTTTCCATACATACTAATTCGGAAACAATGAAAATATAAACTTATAAATTTGAATACAAAAATAGTCTAGTCGTAATTGTTAAAAGTAATAAATGACATTTGCACGATATCTTTTTTAATAATACTTTCGTTTGTCTCAAAGAAAAAGACTGCAACTACAAATAGAAAATTATGATGACAGGACCTACACTGTCATTCCGAATATGTATATTTCTGCTAGCAGTGACGGCTGGTGACGAGGTGTTGGGGGGTGCAAAGGAAGATTCAACCATTTTTGCAAGAGTTCTTTCCTATTCATTGGGTATTAAAACACTTCTATAGCATGGACTTTCAATTCAGATGTTCGCAATACCAACTGTTTCTCTTCCGTAGTACGGAAAAATAGTTGAATCTTCGTTTGCACCCCCCAGCACCCCGTCACCAGCCGTCACTGTCTGCTAGTGTCCCTGTTCCTTGCGCCGACAATCAGAAGTAAAAAGTGCTCTGAATGAGCGTTACCGGTTCTGATCTTTCGATGAAATGTGTAGACAGTAATCTACATAATGGTTACAACAGTGATGCACAACCTGCAGCCCTCAATGACATCTTATATATAAAACCGAAACGGCGTATGTATGTATGTGGGTCTGTAATTCCCTTTTGCATTAAGCAAGTAGATTCCCTCTGCAAGTTGCAATATAATAATGTTTATTATTTACGTGAAGGTATTATTTGACATTTCTTTGACAGCAAATTAGAATTTTTCCTTGAATTTGGATATTTTAATGGGCGAGAATGGGGCTGTCATCAAATTAAACAAAGTTTGTGATTTTATTTTAACTCTATTTTGGATGTTAGATTTTGTGATATAATTATGTCGAATGATATAACATTAAATAATTATTGGTCGCTTAGTCCGAGTGACGCCGGGTAGCAATACTAGTTTCATATAAATCATCTTTTTTCTTCAGAACTTTTTACGAACGATGAAAAAACAATATAAAATTATCAATTTTATATCACCTAAAAATATCAATAATTTAATCAGTTTTACTTGAACTAACTGAGAATTGATTATCTGGCCCTTCACACAAGAAGGTTGTGCTTCACTGGGTTACAACATTCGTGTTCCGCTTGTTCTCAAACTATAATGTAGTAATTACTTTACTATGTATCTAAATTGATTAAAAATCTCTTATTCAAAGCATCATAAAGATCATAATTTCTTAACACGAAACAATATGGTCACAATACGTGGGAGTGGTCCTCGAGAACCTTCATGAAAGCGAGATTACAATTGACTGTCCCAAAATTATTACAACATGAAAAATACGACAACAACTAAAATAATGCATCTATTTTTCTAAGAATATATCTACATAACGGTAGATATTTTATATATAAAACCGAAACGGGGGATGTATGTCTGTAATTCCCTTTTGCATTGTTGTTGCAAGTTCAAACAAACGAATTGATTTCGCTCGCGAAAGTTTCGACGGTAAATTTGTTTCGTTATCAATGTGTGTGTAGAGACTCCAATTACTCGAGTATCGAGTAGTACATTTTACAAAATACTCGAGTACTCGAGTAGTTTCATATGAACCAAAATATCTTATATATAAAACCGAAACGGCGTATGTATGTCCGTGGGTCTGTAATTCCCTTTTGCATTGTTGGTCATTAAGTTGCCAGTTTTTTCAACTTGGCCCGTCTGAATTTACGCGCCGAGGTGAACATAACCCCAAACTGGTCCGAGCGAAGCCGGGTTCTAATACTAGTAAATGATAAAATGTTGGTTTATCCAGCATATGTCAATAATTGACTGTATTTATCGTAAATATTTTTTCGTAGAATTTGCATGCAGGCGTGAGAAATAGGTCGGTAAACTTATACCTGGGCTGGCCTTTATGTCGGGTCCCCAGAGTCTACTACTAGAATCCTTCGGGTCAATATGTCTGGCCTTAAGATTGGGAAGCGTTAAGAATGCGCAATGAGACACACATTTGTATTTATGTAAATTATTTCCAATTGAATCAATTGATTATTAATATCGTGAGCCAAACCTTCTGAATCTTTCCTTGCGTATATAAAACTGCGAGATTACAGTAAGACGGCTGAAAAAAGTGGCAAGAGACTCAGACTTATATTGCAGTGACCCTTACTGCCCTTGTCAAGCAGTGAAGGCATTTACAACTACTAAGTTAAAAATTTAATATCCTCATAATACATATGACTTAATAAGTTCAAAATGTGCGTACTCCTAAACCTCGTATTCACTATTGATGCCTTGTGGCCGCAAGGGTGGTGTCAAATTATAAATATATATTTATTACCATACCTTTAATACTGATTGCCTGGCATCTTAAACGGAAGCGCAGAGCTGAATACTTATTTTCTTTAAGGAGTTTAATGATTTACTACGCAGATTAATGACATGCCTTCCAGACCATCTGTCCATTGGAGGTTTTACTTCGTAGAAAAATTTCAGTACAAAATTCAACAATTCAAATTTGATATTGAAATTACATCTACAGATCTTCAGTCGATATCCGAAATAATGTTGATTAAAATTCCGATTGCAATGAAACTTAGGTGATTTGTTGTGTAGATGCCCAGGAAGGTACTTGCGTTCCCAAATCGTTCATCCGATTGCGATAAAGCTTTGATGATTTGTTGTGTGGACGCCCACAAATGTTTTTACTTTTATTTATATGTATGTATATTAAAATGAATGATTTTGTCCCGCATGTGATCATATACCGATCATCCAATTGCGATAAAACTTTGGTGATTTGTTGTGTGGGCGCCAACAAAGGTAGAATTGTGAAAAATTTTACATCCGAAAGCACTTCAATAAACACAAATAAAACATGTACACTTTTCTTTTTTGGGTGGCATTTCAACGCTTACCGGGTACCGGCTAGTAATACACTTCAATTTAATTTCATTTGAATCGATCAACCAATTTACCGTGTTTATATATTTTGCATTGCCGGTATTTGAAACTTAATAGCGGAACTGGCCGATTTATCCGGTATTGCAATCCCTGCTCACAGTATCTACCCATCTGCATGTTTAATGCGAGTTAATCCGAATCGTTCCCTCTTGTATTGATTCGTCTCGATTCAATCCAATCCACAGTACGCTTGCATCGATACCTACCGCAGTAAATGGGACTTTTTTTTCTACAGTGGAGTGTATTTGTTTATATTAATAGGGGTGAAATAATTAAATATATTACTGTCGTATATATGTCAACATTTGCTCAATTCGAAAAATTGCATTACAATCTATCCTCGTATCCCCACTATCTTCGAAAAAGAAAGCTTCAGCAACTGTGTGACAAACGTTTAACTATCCATTTGAAGTACACTGGAAGAAGGTCTAAACTTTTGCACAATATTATATATAATGAAGGTGTTATATTAATCAAATTATCGTGACGAGTGAAACCGGTCCTAATATTTACTTCCTATGTGCAGAAGTAGTACTAAAAATTGTGTTTTATTTATAAAAAAAATAATACCTTTCTACAAAGATTCGACCGTTAAGATTTTTCAAGTTAGTTGGTATACCTTAAAATCAATCAACAGGAGTATCATTGAATCGCTACTACTTGAAAGAGTTTTTCTATTGCCAGTATTATCATTTTTTTTTACAAAGTTCTAAGATTGTCATTCTTTCTCAGCAATAGTTGTAAAAAAATATGCTTAAAATAAGTAATTTGAAACATTTTTCTTGCTCATTGTTACAAGTGAATTTTAATCAATCAAAACTTCAAACGCTCATATCTCAAAACAGTGTCAAGAGCAGTTAGAATCTTTTCAAAGTAAGGTGTCGATTTTGTGTATTTATGTGTATTTTTAAGTGTAATACTCACAGTTCCAATACGGTTCTAAATACTAATTCTAATACTGATTTCATTTCTAAAATTGCTTTTTACTGATTGAAACTTATGTTGTATTTTACGTTCGTTTTGATTCTATACCCCCCTCCATTTTGTAATTTTATCATTTTAAAATATTAGAATCAATCTTGCTCCATTACTTAGGCAAACTTTGCGATAGTAATGAAGTCCGAAAATGCATCTGAAAGAGGCGAAACACGTGTCACAATCAGTTACACAATACGTGGAATAATCAGAGTTATTTTGAATTTTCTATTACGTTGTATTTGTTCTTAAGTTCCGACCCTCCGCGACGCCACTGCTCTCGCCCGGCGATATAATTAAACCAGTGGCGGTTAATTAAAACGTTCTCCTGTACATTATTATCATCATCCATCGGGACTTGAACCCAACCCCTGAAGACGCTCCGTGACTTCTGTCACAGACGTTACGTTGACCAGTTTACATGATTGAGCCACTATCGCAATGTAGGGCGGGCGAGTGCGACGTCGTGTGTCAGAATCTCGAATCGCCATTACTTTTAACCCTTTTACTACCACATGATTTCGGCGTGCGAATATATAAACAACCAATATTTTTCTAAATAACAAAAAACCATTTATCCCTACTCAGTAAAAATCCTCGTGAGCTTTCACTTCGAGAAATATATCAAATCAATCTTACACATTAAATAACTTATTATTACAATATAAAATTAGGATGGTAGAACAGAGAAGAAGATGTATTGTGTACCCTGTCTACAACGGTATATACAGAGAAGTAAATGCATGATTAAACATAGTTTTGACGATGGCGTTAGCCGAAATAGCTATCAATAAATATATAAAATAATTTCTATAGAATTAATTATATTACTTGCCATTTCGTATATCAGGAGGTAATTTTCAAATTTGGTCAAATTCATTTGTTGAAAAACTGAGATTGTGAGATATTTTCATTACTTTTTCCTCATAAATTTGTGTTTACTATCAATATTTTTAAAATATGTTTTAAATTAAATAATTACAGATAATGTGTAAAAATGCATTTTTTCCATGTGGATAAGAAGGTATCAAAAGTTGAAACTAAAATTGGCAGTCAAAAAAAAAAATTTTGGAATTGACTACTTTTGAAAATTACCTCATGATATATGTATGATAGAACAGTGGCGTCCTTAACCGATTCTATGCCGGTAAAAATCAATATGGCCGTACACAGGAGGCCGCGATTTTCTTTCAAAAAATAAATCCTAATATAATTATCGATGTATTACACATTAAAATTCAATATTCTTCGAGTTCAAGTAGTACAACACGCTCTCAAAAGATGTCACTATATGCAAGTTAATTTCAATTATTTTAAATAGGAACTGGTGACTTGTAAATTAAGTACAAAGGAGAGCGTAAATTTACGCGCATTTTGTATGGACGGCCCCTTGAACACGGACTTGTAGCGCGTAAATATACGCTTTAGGCAGAGATCAGGTTAAGTAATATACAATTACTTATACAAACCAACAGTAGATAAACGATTAACAAAAAGTTTAGCCTCATTTACGATAGTTGATGTCGTGCCTCTTCATAGATTGTCGAAGGATCGTTAGGTATTCACGGTGGTCCGGAAGGCTTTCGCGGGGTCTCTTTGTGGCGCGAGGGGCTCACGGAAACCACTTTAAGATTAACCTCGGATACTTACCTGATTCAAATTAAACCCTCCTCCGTTTTGCATGTATCTATCAATTTATTTAAGAAAAAGGATCGGACCTCTGGCGTTCTTTTTCGTTTTGTTTAATAGAACAGCGTTTCCCAATCGTATTACGTAGAGAAACTATTTTATTTTATATGTTTTATCCTTCGTACTACCAGGGTCTTTTTTAAGTAAAAATATTGATATTAATGCATAAATCTTTTAATTTGAATCGTTTGACTAACTTGTTAGTTTATTGCAACTGATCAAAACATTAAAACATTCCCAAATTCATCCAGATTGCGTCAATAACAATTAAATATATTGATCTTCCGTTATTCTCTTATAAAAGCGAAGCAAACTATTTACTACGCGTCAGTTTAAGTCCATTCGTGCACTTGAAATGCCCGAAGATGCCAAAAGACGAAACCTTAGTCTTTAGCGTCAAAACACAACGAAAGTACAAAATTCTATATTATAGAATTCTTTAGTTTGAAGCTGATGACAAAGTGCACCGATTATTGGGCAGAGGTTTGAAATATGTTCTGATGGTAGAGAGGATCAGAAGAAATTTTTGAGAATTCCCTATTTGAGGACATATGGATACTAACCATAGATTTATACAACCGATTTTCTTTGGCGTGCTTACGTTCACTGGCTCGAAGAGAAATGTTCCTGGCCATATATGTACATATTTCTTTCCGCTTATCCGAGGCCAAAATGAGAATTTTATAATTTTGAGAATGTTAATATAATTTAAATATTAATGTCATTTTACTTATAATTGGGATTTTGCAGAATGGCCTTAAATATTAAAACTAAAATGGAGCTTTTTTTAAAATTGACTGTTTATTGGTAACTAGAAAATCTTCATTAAAATTATAACTTATTCGAGAAAGTTGCATTCAAAATTCATGTCACGATATATTCTATCTTAGTTTAGGTATTTTATTTAAAATTAAGAATTATAGCGGAATACGTTTTATGAGATTTAACGACATTTACCAATCAAAATTTACTATTATTATAATAGGCCTCCCTAAAAGAGAGTGATATACATATGTGATATTGAGTAAATATTATTTTATTATTGGTTGTAAAAATCACTAATTAAAAAGCTATAGCAATGTCGGCAGAAATAAAATCACGAAAACATTGCTAATTGGCAAGCTAGTAAACTGAAAAAACTTCGTCGAAATGTACTTGACGAACTTAATAAATTATCTCGTTAACCTGAAGTGCAACGTTTTTCAGTTCCATCCTCATTGACTTCGGCTGTGAACGTTACAGGCTCGAATCCAAGTTCAGGCAGCTTAATTAATCAGTCGAATTATTTATTTCTGTTTTAGGACATAAATGTCTGTATTGTCCGACATTCGAAACGTGGCGAAAGTTAAACCTTAAAGAAAATTAGTTAAACCACTAGTTCTGTCCTTTTTTATACCTACTCACATCGAAAAAAAAAAGTTGAGCAACTGAGTAACAAGCTGTTAACTAAAAATAATATTTTTAGCAGTTATTCCACATTAAATTTATTAGATCAGGACCGGTTTCGCCCATAGTGAGCATTATGATAAATCTCTCAGTTGATAACGCTCGTAATGAACGAAACCGGTCCTGATCTAATACATTTAATGTGGAATAACTACTAATAAAGTTTTTATTATTTTAATTTTAATGCCGTTCCAGTGGCAGTAACGGCATTCCAAGTATTGACAGTGAAACCCTGAAAAGTGATATTTGTAAACTCTTAAATTATTGACTCAACGAGAAAACTAGGAATGTGGCCACTTTTTGTATATTGTTTATTTTTGAATATTTTCGATATTCTGGAGGTAACCCTCTGGAGCAGTGGTTCTCACGTGAAATTTGGCTGTGGCCGCATCAGAAACATCAGCGGTTCTACGGATATGTCTGGTGGCCTCACCAAATTTTTGTGTCGAGTCCTGTTTGCCAAAAAGACATAAAAATGTATGTGTTGAGTTTTTGCTAACAAGCAATTCTTGATGCACAATGCGATGCATATAAAATATTTTATTTTCAGTGTCTTTGTTGGCAAATTTACTTCAAAAAAACATTTTTTTATTAAATATCAATATTAACAATGAATCTGTTGGTGGCGACAGCAAAATCTTCTGGTGGCCGCACATGAGAACCACTGCACTGGAGGTATATATGGTGACAATATGTCAACATTTGTTAATCGAGCTATAAAAAAAGTGCATAAATAGTTCCGATTTCTTCCTTTTACGCTCTGAAAAGTTGGTTCGTTAGGCTCCGCTCACTTCTAATAGTAATTATTATATTTATTTCTATACTAAAATTCACACTATCGTCATTCTATTAAAATAAACAAACATTTATATGCCATAAAATGAAAGATATAATGCATTTGATAAATAATAATGATAGTTTCCTTTCGAAGATAAAAATAAATATATAGTTGATCCACGTTTCTTTCTATTTTATGGTCTGTTAAATGGAAATAACATTTAACATCGACTTGATATTGACTGTAAACGTTTCTATTTATGTGCATTACAAAATCAATTCATTTCAATAAAATGTACATAAATCTTATATATAAACCCGAAACGGGGGATGTATGTCTGTAATTCCCTTTTGCATTGTTGTTGCAAGTTCAAACAAACGAATTGATTTCGCTAGCGAAAGTTTCGACGGTAAATTTGTTTCGTTATCAATGTGTGTATAGAGACTCCAATTACTCGAGTATCGAGTAGTACATATATAAAACCGAAACGGCGTATGTATTTATGTATGTGGGTCTGTAATTCCCTTTTGCATTGTTGGTCATTAAGTTGCCATAAAAACGAATATGAAAGAAAATATGTTTGATTTTTTTGTCGGCGAAGACATTTAGTCAAAATATAATAAATTAGTCTTCTACTGAACTTTTCCCGGCTTTTATTAATATAATAATGTTTTTATTTACGTGAAGGTATCTCTAGGGCTGCCAAAAACAATAAATATTATAAATAAAAATATGAGATATATTTTTTTTTCTATAATAGAACAACTTATAAAAGTAGCACACATTGCATCTAGGGCTGCCACAAAAAAATAATGTAATTTAGAGTATTTTTTATTATAATAAACTTTATTTTATAAATATCACAAAATGCTATGTGTTGTTGCTACTCGCACTTACTGATATTTAGCTGTTCTCTTCTCACTCTGATGCGCTCTATCAATCGAGCGATCATTGCGATAATAAGGTGCCAGCCCTAGTGACATCTATTAGCCCAACTTCAAATAAAAAGAAAACGGTTTAACATATGGGTATTCTAACAATCACATTGCCTCCAAAAGGTGTATCTGCATAATATTGCACTTAAAAATATTTAATTTATTCATTAATAAGCTCGTTATCGCGTTTGCGTGCCTGCACGTCGTGGCGTCTGAACAGTTAAAAAGGGCCAGTAGATGGTTGTTTTCTCTGGTTTTTAGTACGTCACAGAATTCTAAGCATCTGAAGAAGAAAGATTTTTGTTATTTAAATCAATTTATAATTTTTTCAATAGTGTTGTCCGCTCGTCTATATCGTTTTAATGTTAACGATAAAATAAAACTCATTTTAATGTGTTAACTTCTAACTCTTCGTAAATATGCATTAGGTGACTGCAATAGTTATTGGACACTTCGACTTAAACCATCCACAATAATGAATTGTTTATAATTCCTTTCCCAATAAAATTCTACAATTAAATCAATATTTAAAATTATGATATTCAGTCAACAGTGAAATGTTTCCGCACCGTTAAACCAAAAAAAAAATACCTGTGTCTTAATTCCTTTTTCTTTGTAGTCCAATAGCGTAAACTAGGTGTTAAGATGGTGTTCAGCTGTAGGTCTATTTTTCGTACGTTTCCTTACGCAATAAGACAATAGCGTTCTTTGCCAAAACTTTCACTTTTGTAAGCAAGATTTTATCGGATGCTTTCCACATTTGCTGTTCCATGACAAAAACCAAATAGAGTATTGAGGGTAAAATGTAACACCGGGTAAATGATCAAAATATCTTAAATTGCGCAAAGGAACATCTGATTTTATTAATAACATGTCAGCTTCCAGTCTGGAGAATATTGTCTCACAGTGAATCAACTCGAGATAATTTGAGGATTTCAACTAAAGGGGCTTCATGGAATTACAACATCAAATTTGAATTGTCTATTTTCCATAATTTTTGTGATTTAAAGTTCATTCGTGCGAAGCCCGGGTCGTTAGCGACTAAAATAATGTAAAAGTACAAAAATCAAGGGATTAAAATTCAAAAGGAGTTTATTATGCTATTATGACATTTGACTGTTTCCCGAGGTGGTTGAATATAGGATTAGGAAAGGGTTGTAACAATATAGATTTTACTATTAACTATAAAAAAAGAGTGCTTAGAACCTTAATATCAAGCACGATCACTGTGGAGTTGGTTGTGCTAGTGAACTATCAATTTGCGTGTTATCTAATTCATTGCGATTTCTGTTTCATTTAATAGTTGAGTATTGATAAATTAACAGAACGAGAAACAAATGAAAACAATCAATCGTGTATTCGTAATCCATTTTGTAAGCACACGCAATTATACCGAATTATTAGAAGAAAAATAAACCGTTTTGAAGATGTGTATAGCTGTAAGCTGAAAAAAGTGAGCATTTTACTCAATAATTAGTTTTTCTCCTTATGACACTTAACAATAAATTAATGCATTAATTAAATACTTCAATAAACATCGATTTTTTTATTGATTGAGTTGGCATTTACTTGGTAGAACTCCATTATAATACGGTGAGAAAAATAACAATGCATTTTAATTCTACAGAAACTATTTTATATATTTGTTGATAGTTTTAAACCTGCATTTACTCATCTTGATATACAGTTGTAGACAGGGTACACAAGACATCTGCGTTTCTGTTCCATCATCTTAGTTTTACCATATAACTCTCACAGTATCGATTTATTTCTTTCACGGTGTCCGGGTTTCCCCAATCTCCCCAATACTCTCGATATGACCTCTCGCAATTCACGCGATGTTGGATATTAGCCATACGAAGATAAACGTTGCCCATTTGCATATAATACCCAATTCTAACGCTGGGAAACTTCTTGCGTCAAACGTTATGAAGACAGTTGATTAAAACAGCTGACTTTGACAACTGCTTGGCTTAGTCGAATGCCACGCCTGGAAGAATAATGCACCTGTAATTATTACGCCAATACGTGGAGGTTAAAAAATATTAATATTTTTATTTATTTCACATTATATAAGCACAATTAATGTGGACATGACATTTTTAGTACTTATTCCACATAAAATTTATTGGATCAGGACTGGTTTCACTCATGGCGAGCATTATCAACTAATCATCATCATTTTTACCATAATGCCTTTCTACCAATTACTGACAGTGAACACCTTATAAGTGATATGTGGAATTTGAATTTTTATATTAAATTTAAATCGCTTAAATTTTGTATTTTTGTTTAGGTTTTTACACATCAATCATTTATAAATTCAAACACTTGAAATAAACCAATTCTTGAATAAAACCCACCGATTATATCATTAGGCATTTCCATGCTACTAGCTGATCACAAGTTTCTACGATACAACATTTTAAATATCTTATAATTAATATAGTTCACCCTACCAATTGCTTACACAATTCATTGAATCTCATTTACATCAAAAATTTAGTTAATTCATCTAGACTTCATTAATCACAATTAAACGTAGTGATCTACTTGTATTTTTATATACATATGTATAAAGGATTCAAACTGTTTACCACGCGTCAGTTAGAGTTCATTCTTGCACTTTAAATGCCTGCAGATGCCAAAAAGCATAACCCGGATCGTGATTAGAAAATTAAGTTATATTGGTTGTACGTTATTATGAGAGAAATGTACAAACACGGGCTAACTTTATATCTTCTCAAAATTAAACAGTATCTGTGTGTAGATCACCTCCGAATTTTCCCAGCTTTTTACCGACAAGCGGTTTCTGATAATGAATCGATTTATTATAAATTTTCATTTGTAGTCTTAAAATGCGAGACAGTTCAGGTGGTTAGCACCCATGACAGGCTACGAAGCCGATATAAATCGATTTTCCGGTCCCGAAATCTAATTTATTTACTTTAAAATCTATGTTCGAATCAATGCAAATAATGAAATGACAAATTGAGATGACGGTTCAATTATCCTCGGTCTCCAAAAAACTGACAATGCGCTTATGGTAAATGATCTATGACCATGGGAACTTTGATCCCTCCGTTATTTGTTTAAGGTAACTGTGCATCAAGGCTTAGTGATCCAGGGCTTGGATACTTGTTAGATTGTTCATACACAGTTATCCTTTTTATAGCGCTCTTTAATATAGAGCGGTTTTCTATACTGCCGTTCCAAGGAAGAAGGCAGTAACTCGCAAAATTTATGAAATTAAGTTATGAATGCCATTTATAAATATTTTTGAAAGCTATACACGGTGCTCAATTTTATAGCAGTATATGAACAAAAATAACCAGGGCTGCGGAGTCGGAGTCGTGGAGTCGGAGCTTTCTGGCCGGAGTCGGAGTCGTCGCGGTGATTTGGCCGGTGTCGCACTCGGAGTCGGAAATTTTGAAAAGTTTGAACATTTTATTTTTGGATTTAACATGTCAAATTTGGCTATTGGCCGAATTGGTAGGGTTGATATGTAATTGAATACACATAAATAGGAAAATTAGGGGAAAAAAGTGACGATGTTAACCTTTTTTTAGTCGGAGTTGTGTTTTTGGTCAGTGCCGGAGTCGGAGTCGTCGTTTTGGTAAATGCTGGACTATTTTTTACCGACTCCGCAGCCCTGAAAAAAACTCTAAAAACATCATTTGTGAAAACAAGGAGATGTGCTAAAAGTATAAGAATTTCATAGCATAAATGCAGCAACTTTAATATTCGCTGCAGTCATTGCGTATTTTTAATTTAATAATTTTCGCATCAACCGCTATTTATAAATTCTTAAAAGAAAAACTTCAAAAAACACACGGCATCTTTCCCAAAAGTTTGTCAGAGTCAGTTCCTGCCTTTTTGCTTGAAACGGCAGTGTAGTGCGTGTCTTTAAAAAATATGGAAATATAATATAATTATAATACCACACAATAAAAATATGTATGTACAAAAATGGCAATGGTTTTCTATAGGGCGTTCTCTATAGCAAGATCCATATCGTGACATTCCCACATTCGCCGTATTTCTTCGATTGTAAGACAAATTTTCGTACCTTTTTTGGCATCTTTGAATTTCGAGTTTGGCTTAAAACTAACGACGAAACAAATAGATTTTTCGTATCACAATTAAAATATTTTGAAAGTTAGAGAAAAAGTGACGTATTAATTGACAAAATTCCGCATTTGATATTGATTGAGAGATAACAAACAAGCGAACAATGCCGGTTCAAAAAAGTTCCTAAAGTGTGGGAGAATCATTTGATTGGTTTATCTCCAGTCTCTTGTTAATAATGAACAATTTTAATGGGTGGCTGCGTGAGAAATTATCGGATTGTTTCATTACGACTATTAACCTGTACAGTGCCGAGAACGGTTATTGCGACATTGCATAACGAATTATAATTGCTAGAAGCTGACGTTTTGACTGTAAATTCGTATCTTTTAAAAATATATATATTCCAATGGACGATTTCACCACGAAAATATAATGATGATCATTATAAATAACAATGCGCCTGCAGTATTTTCCAAAGTATTTGTTTTTATTTCAATGGATTCCCATTCTTTAATTACTATTCATTTTTTGAGACAATGAATTTTAAACCAGGGAAAAAAGAATTCTGGAATTATGTTAAATCTAATAGCCATTTCAACATGTTGTTATCGTGTAAAACAGATTTTCTTCTAGCTTTTTGATGCAATTTCGTCAAAAGTTTATGCCATACATAAAACATTCTCGAACGCTCAAATTGTATTTAATAGTTAATTATATAACAGCGACAAAAAACTCGGATGAAAGATTGAATTGGCATGCACTTGGTAGAACTCCATTATAAAACTGTGAAAAAATAGCACAGTGTTTTAGTTCAACAGAAATTTTATGATATGTGGCTGACAGCTATTTCCTCTTACGACATCGTCAGAACTCTCTGTCTCGATTTTGTCACCGTGCTAAAAATGATTAAATTTATATGCATATAATGCCATTCCGCCAAGAGCATTGACTGAAAAACTAACAATTTCATTTCTCAGGTAAAACACTTGTTCGTTTTTTGTTTATTGTATTCTATGTTTCTTTCGTCGAATTTAAATTGCTATTCAATTAATGTTAAGTAAATTATAGCTTGGCATCGGATAGGTTAAGCAGTAAATCACCCGTAGTTGGAGATCATTTCAAAGTATTAAATCAGTGTTTTCTTATTTCTCGTTTTTTTGGTCGCTGACTTCATTTGTTTGGGTTCATTAATTGTTTGAGGTGAAACCGCGGGAAAATTATTTTTCGCAAATGAATTCCGTCAACCGACACACGAAGAGATTTTAAGCAAGACACAGACCGACGTCCTTAACAATGTATCTTGGGAAAAATAATTTTCCTAATTCGTATAAATATCAGACTTAATAACAATGATTATAAAATGATATTGGAATCGAGGATTGTTAAATATTTGTTATTTCGGCCGCCGATTATTTTATTATAAACAGTAACAAATAATAACTTTATTTTACTGAACTAGATTAATAGTGATTCATCAAGTAAGGATACCCTTTGGCTCAAGTAGCTCTCGGAAAACGTCTTGAAAACCTATTTATTTATCTTTAAATATTTCACAATGGCTTGTGAATACGTGATTCATTGTTATAACTTGTTTTTTTGTGTTCACTATTCTAAGAAATTATTTATTTATTTCTAATTGCTCTCAGACAATTAAATACACGGCAAGTTTTTACAATCAAATGTTTTCTTTAAGTCTACTTTCAATCTGACCTATGTAAAATGAATTGCACATTCTACAAAACTGGTAATAATGACAGTCCGTATTATGCTTGCTAATTAATAACCTTCTTTTTTTAAGTATATTTCAAGATTGTTTCAATTTATAAACGTGACGTGAACTGATTGGAACTGATAGGATGAAATGTCAGTTGGAAACTTAAGTCTTCAATTTTAATAAGAATTATCTGTTGATCCGCTACAAGTGTAAAGCTAAAATCCTTCCGTGTATAGTTAGTTACAATTCGAAAGATACGGTTTGCTGGAGCTTCGCTTAAATTTTGTGCGTGAAGAAATCTTTTCGTTGTGTATTAAAATTTTGGCTTTATGGCTGTTATTATACATTATTATAAATGATTGGATCATACGATAATTCGGATGGAAAGCGTGAAGTGATTGTTCAGAATTATCACGTGATAAAAAGCGGTCCTCTTGACAGGTGCATGAATTACCTAACAGTTTTATATTTTAATTCCAAATTTGAATCTTAAGCATTCCACTGAAAATTTGTTTTTATACGATTTTGTTTCGCGCAATTCAAAAAGAAATGGAACAGTAAATTGTTTTATATTATCTTTGTGGTTCACAAATGTTAGTGGTGCATGGCCTACTAATAAATAATTTTCACTTTATAAAAACATTGTATCGTAGAGGGCTAATATATAAATATATTTGTACCATGTCCGTTCCCAACTTGGAGGATATGGGCTCCTCACGGAGCTTATCTTAACATATGTTTTTCTAAGAGAACTACTTGTTACTCAGTTCCTCAACCTCTCTTTTTCAAAGAAGAGAGTAGGAATGGAAAGGATACGAGGACTAGTGGTTAGTTGTCACTGCATCACTCTTGGGATCGGAAAGGTGGGAAGGGATTTTTAACAACACAAACACCCATTGCCTCTGAGCAGAATCGATTTAACGACTGAAAAATGTGCTCGTACCGGGAATCGAACCCGGGTGGTCCGACACGGTAGCCAACGATGCGGACCACGTCACTACGGGACGGGCCAATATATATATATATAAATACGCATTGACAGTTAATATATGTTTATATCAATTAGAATGGAATCACATTACATGAAATCAAATTAAAATATATTCTGTAAATTATAATATATGTTTAATAATATAATTAAAAGTGGACTACGTTCTTTGCTTGCGTGATCTTGACAAGACGGGGGGCAGTGTTCGTACAATGTATTTAAAACCAAACTGTAAAAATGCATTTGAAATTTCGCATTGGTCAACAACTATCAGGCATTAGCACATAATCCGAATTTGGTCCCGATTCGTTTACATTCCTGTAATAAGGGCCTAAAGCTAAATGCATTGGAACAGCTGGAAATTAATAGGTATAATCAGTCCAATGAAATTCTTAACGATCAGATTACAATTAACAGTTCACCTCTGTTAAAACATTTAACAAACAATAAACTTAAAACAATTTAAAATAGATGCACTTATACATTGCAGATTTTAAGTGGTTTCACACGATCAAATAACCCAAAAATACCCAAATTATTGTTTCCCACCATTACTTTAGACCAATAAATCAAACTTATTTAAATTCTTTCATGTGACGTAGATATGGTTTTAACAGAAAGAGATGATGTAGGGGGCACCCTGTCTAGCAAAGTTATATAAGCTATCTCTAATACACGTTTTAAACATAGTTCTGACGAAGGCGTAAGCCGAAATAGCTATCAACAAATAAATAAAATAATTTATGTAGAACTAAAATACATTGTTATTTTTCTTTCCGAACTATCAGGCACTTACATCAAAGAAAAGTCGACATTACAAAAATGTCAAATAGCCCATATTTTTACATCGTTGTAATAAAGATGCTAAATGTATTGGACCAACTATTATAGAATTCAATAGATATCCATCAATTCCTTTTTGATGACAATGTATGTATTGAATTGAGCAGAGCAATCTCGAACGGTTTCCAGTCTTGCTTACCGTTGCTCGTCTGTTTCAAACGATTGTAATGCCTTTTTCAATTCATAATTATCAAATATAATACGGATACGCTGTATGTATTAAGAAATATGCGAATGGTATAGAAGAGTGTTTCTCATGTGCGGCCACCAGAAAATTTAGCTGTGGCGACCAACGTGCGGCTTCATAATAAATATTGATATTTATAAAAATGTGGTTTTACAAGTTAATTTGTCAATTAAAACTCTGCATATGAAATATTTCGCAAGCAATTAATACCAATAGTAAATTTTCAAACATGCCATTTGACAAAACCCAAACACAACAAAAAATTGGTGCGGTCACCAGATATTTCCGTAAAAACGTATTTGCTTACTGCGGCTCAGTACAATTTTACGTGAGTAAATAATTATCTTATAATTAGAAATCATTGCTTAGAACTCATTGCTTACGGATTGCACAAATTTTTGTGTTTGAAAATTGGCTATTAAATGTGAAATTACATGCTAAGTAAAAAAAAGGACCCGTAAAAAGTGTTAATATGTTTTTTTATTATTTATTCAGGTGTAACAATAAAACGAACGTTTTTAGCTTTAGAACCCAGATGAGCTTTCACTTTTTTCACACAAGAAATACGTGAAATCAATGTGTCACATTTAATAACATAATATTACCATATAAAACTAGGATGGTAGAACAGTGAAGAAGATGTATTCTGTACCCTGTCTACAACTATATATAAAGGATTTAACATAGGTCTGCCGATGGCGTAAGCCGAAATAGCTATCAACAAAAATATTTTCTGTAGAATTAAAAATAAATTAATATAAAATTTAAAATAACTTTGATTATTCCACGTATTGTGTAACTAACTGTGACACGTGTTTCGCCTCTTTCAGAGGCATCTTCAGACTTACTATCGCAAAGTTTGCTTGAGTAATGAAACACGTGTTACAGTTAGTTAGTACACACAATACGTGGAATAATCAAAGTTATTTCAAATTTTATATTAAAATGAACTTCCACAAAGTTACCGCCGAAACCATCAAAAATAAAATATAAAAATAGATTGATATACTTTCACCGTATTATAATGGAATTCTACCAAGTAAATGCCAATTCAATCAATAAAACGAACGTTCATTACAATGGGCTCCGTTTATTTCAATTTGTTTGCTATAAATTCGAATCAATGCACATTTCGTTCAAAAAAGTGGATCATATGAAAAATGTTTAGTGGTGTTGCCCTTGTTCGATTTCTAAGATAAATATCCACTGAAAACTCTCCGACGCCCTCCCGTTGCCGACGCCTTCCGCCGACGTCACGAGGGCCGTCTAATTCTGAGCTTTAACGCGTCCGGCGTCTAGCGCCTGTCTACCGCTAAAGCGACGCCTCTCGCATACTCCGCTATTTTTGAGCGCCGCTTTGCCTTTCGCACTCAATGCTCAGCGCTTGACAACACTTGCAAAGTTTATTTCATTTGCCACGCGCAGCAATTCAATGAATGCACACTGGTTTTGTGTCACAGTTCCAAGAAAACTGCTTTAAGCGCTATTCTACTTTGTAACAAAAGATCAAGAACTTTTTATATTTACGCGACACAAACTAAAAACATCTCTGATGGATTTTTTGATTTCTTTTGAGGAACATATTCTTTATCCATATCTCATATTTGGAATTATATACATTTATTTTATTTCTTTTATTTATAAGCATTGGTATGATCTCGTAAAATTATTTTTTAGAACTCTCATAACCGTTGGACGGGAACCGTATTTTTTCCCTCTTTGCGTGTGTCTCAACATTATTATTAAAAATTCCTCATTTGTTATTGCACATACTTGTTGGATTTTATATTTTTAATGATCTTTCTTACTTAATTAGTTTATAATGTAGTAGCTTGTATAACAAAGAGGTCTTCAACATTTGAACTATAATTTATTTGAATTACCAACTGTTTGTCACATCTTTATTAATCTGGCTTAGCTTTTGTATATATAACGATGTATTTTTTCATTTTTTATCAGTTGATAATGCCCGCGATCAGTGAAACCAGTCCTGACTTTAAAAAAATTTATCTGTAATAAGTACTAGGCATGTGTATAGAAACTTTGTGAATCACCTTTAGACTAAAGTGAATGACAGATTTTTGAAAATGCTTAAAATATTCCGTACATAATAAATTAAGCTTTGATTTAGAATTTCGACTGAACTTGATGGAATTTCAAAAAATTTCTATTTTCACGCTTTGTCGTTAGCGATCCGGTTTTTTGACACATTAATTGTTAAGTCAAACACTTAAAATAAATCAATTCTTGAATAATAAATCGGATAAAACCCACCTACTATATCACTACGCATTTCCATGATATTAGCTGAAAAATAGTTTTCACGATGCTACATTTAAAATACCGTGGTCAATTCAAGTTCATTCATGCACTTAAAATACATGAATATACCGGAAGGCGAAACCCGCGTCGTTAGCGACAAAATTCAAACAGTGAAATAACGATGTATGTTGTTATATCTCATACGATCGTAATATGCTTTCCTTTTGAAAATTAACTATGTCTACTGATAGGCAATTACAGAGTAAAGCTTTTTACATTCAGAATTGTACAATAAAATAACAGCAATATTATGGCTGTTGAAAAGTTTAAGTAAGAAACAATGAATGACATGACTAGAGACTCCAATTCGAGTATCGAGTACTCGATACTCGAGTATACTCGTCCATTTTTCAAGTACTCGATACTCGAGTATTTTGAAAAATACTCGAGTAATACTCGTTTTAGTAATAATCGTCGAAGTTTTTTCTACTGCGAGAATTATAAAGAAAAACATCAAACCAATTTAAAATTTGGGTCGCTTAATTCTCTATTATTGTTGAAATATATGTTGCATAAATGTAAATAAATGTATTAGTAATATTCAATAAGTTTCTTTAATTATTTGTCATTTATAAATATACACAAATTCGAATTAAAAATATACATTTTCGTACATTTGAAACTACTCGAGTATACTCGGGTACTCGAGTATTTTGAAATTTTACTACTCGATACTCGAGTAGTTGAAAAGTCGAGTAATTGGAGTCTCTAGACATGACCCGTCCAAAGCAACATGGCCAATTAATTGATATGTCAGCGCCGTCGGTGATACCGACATCTAGGGAAAATTTCAAGGTACTGTTCACGGTTTTATAAATGGAAGCATCTCGATTAGGAAGCAGGAGTCATTTACATTTGCTACTTGGTACGTAGAAAGTTTGCCTGGTCGCCGTAGCATTGCAGTATCAAGGGCCATACCTCGTGCTGCAATTTGGTGATAATCACTCATTTATTTGAATGCGACGCCCGAAATAAACAATTGACACCCGGCTGATAAATCAAACACAATTTGGACCGCCATCGTGATCTCTATGTGCTTATACCAATCATTATTATCAATGGCTCACCTCTCGTTTTGGTCGTATGTGAATATTTTGTCCTGCGCATGCGCCGCCTAGGCGTGGGCTTGTCCCATTGCGCAATCGACTCCCGCGCACTCCCAACCATATACGAACATCTCGTTTGTGTGTACCTATCAACATTTTTGACTAATACCCGTGGCCGATTTAACACGGCGACTGCAGGTACCCACATTTGAATAAAACTTGTCTATGATTATTATTGTTCCAATTTCAAACTTTTAAAACCAAGCCGCTTGTTATATAAGGGTTAACTTGTATTTTTTAAAATTCGAATCATGCCATTAAGTATTGAACGCGTTATGAATTTAGGAGAAGTATTTTCGATGTAACATTAATTTGTCAAATAATTGCAGTAACGAAAATGTATAAACGAATTGAAATTTGAATTTTGTCGCTAACGACCCGGATTCGCCTTTCGGCATTTAAAGTGCACGGATGTACTTGAACTGACAGTTCAAACCCGGGTTTTTAGCGACAAAGCTCATGGAAAAGTACAAAATTCAAACAATTCAAATTTGATATTATAATTCCATCAAGTACCCTAAGCTGCACGGAATGGGACTCGAGCCCGTGATTCCCGCAAGCCAATGAAATCGACACACGACCACGGACCCCGTCATATTTCCAGTAAAAAGACTTAAATCATTTTAAATACTTTTAATTATCAATCGATTTGGTTTGTGCAGTGTTTAAAAAACTATATGCTAGCATTATATTATTATTTTGGCTTGATTTTTTTCGAATACTCGTGTGGGCAAAACATCTTTTGGCAAAGCTAAATTAGGTGTCACTGACATTTCTGTAATATAATTTTTATATTATATTTTGTGCATATATGCTGTGTGTGTGTGTTTTATCTTAAATCGGTCTGCATTTGAACAGGGACTGGTTTCATACTTCGTTGTGCCCCCGGGGTCTTCAAATCCAGTACTAAGAGCAAACATACATATTCTAATAGGTGCAATTGCATACGCCTTGTGGACGTCTAGGTTATTTCTTTCAAGAATCTTTAAAATAATCAAATAAAACAATTAGCTATATACGTAGTATTGTATTATTAAACCATGTCCGCTCCCAATGTGTAGCTTAGGTGCACGTTAAAGAGTTTAACTCAATAAAAGATGTGTGCTTGTTATTAAGTTGCTCAACCCCTCTTTGTCAAAGATTGGTGGGATATAAGGATAGGAATACCGCCCCCAAATAAAAACACAATTATTTGATAAAAATCTAATTGAACTAATATGACGATAATTTCGAAGGATTCAGGGGTAACGAATATTCCAATACGTGAAATAATGAAAGTTATTTTAAATTTTATAATAATATGATGATCTTATTCTTGATACATTTCTGAACAACTTGCTATAAACAAAAACGTCAATATACAAACCGACATATTGTTTTTAAATTATTTCGAAAACTTTAGTTATTCTATGCAATACAATAACTGACTACTAAGATTCAAAAGCAAATCCGTGATATGATTTGCATTTATGTCCTGGTTTTTTCGTTGGAAAAAATTACATACTGTGTTTTTTATCTCTTGTAAAAAACAGAATAAGACTTTTGCCAATAACTGCCTTTAAGCTTACGGTAGCAGTACAGTGGTAGGCTAATTGCTCTCGCTTAGCTCTGCAAGTATCAGATAGGTAAGAGGAAATATTGTTGACTTCAAACAAAAATCCATAAATCGAATTGGTATTCGAACACACGAGTACCGCTACCGAAGCCATCGACGTTGGCCATCGATCACAGACAGGCAATTTTATTTAATAATAAAATTTGCAACATCTGCGCATGAGACCATGATTGGCAAAATGATTTTTTCGTCATTGATCGATTTTTTTTTGTGCGACATTAATTTCCGCCCAAATTTTAGTTAATTTTACATACGCGAACATTGTTCAGGCTATCTGTGTTGCCGATCGGATTCGAAGCGATGTTTTTTTTTTTATTAAATTTGGAAAAAGGTGATGTCAAAAGTGATTATTTCTTGTCGAAAGGAGATATAAAAACAGTCAATGTTAATAATATACCACACAAAATTATGTCAATGGGAAATTAATTGAATTTTTTTAGTATTAGTTTTAACAGTTAATTTAAATAAATGTTATCTAGAATTAACACCTACCTAAATTGCCTTTGCTTCGTGATATTTCATTAACATATTTATAAAGCAGTAAAACAAAATATCAGCAAGTTTCAAACGAAGTTTCATTTCATTTGGTCCATATAATTTGGCTTAACTTTGACTTTCGGAAGACTTGCTCTAAGCAATTATACATATTTTAACGAACTAATTATTATGCCAATTTAGTTTTAATAGAGACCTATTCATTAAGACACAACTGTATATTAAATACCAATTGAAAACAACGCACAGGAAACAAAATATCGAGAGTCAGTTCAAATCATCGATCATATATACTGAAGATTTTACCAACTGCAAAATGAATGCGGAGTGAATTTAGAAGAAACCCCTTACGAATACTGAGTGTGAGTGTTTAATAAACAAAAGTGTCTCATTCTCTTACTGAAATTAGATTGTCTCGAAGTCGAGTGCAAACCTTCCGCTAGAAGGTTACGTGTAGAATAATTTGAACTATTTGAAATAGTTATGAACTATTTTGGATAAATGAGTTCGAATCCCAGTCCACGCAGTTTCATTTTTCGGATTATTGATTTCTGCTTAGAGACATGAGCGTTGCTCCCCGCACGTCGAAAACGAGAGCGATTAGCTGACCACCAATCCCGTCTTTTCTATCCCTTATCTCTGAAAAAGCGAAGCTGAGCAACTGAGTTACAAACAGTTCTCGTAGAAAACTTACATTGAGATGTAATAGGAGATTTCTGTAGAGTTAAAATACATTGATATTTTTCTCACCGTATTATAATGGAGTTATACCAAGTAAATGCCAACTCAATCAATAATAGGACTCCATTAGGAGTTCATAAGATCCATGATAATAAAGAATAGCCTGCATAGCAATGGGTTTACTCTTTAAATGTCTTCAAGTATTTGGTGGTAAGGCATTATATTTAAAAAAAAAATGTAATTATTCGGCAATAAATTTTAGTTGAGTTGAGCGTGAACTGTGTTTTCAGTTGAAAATGATCGCGATAAGCAAAGCCGGTCCTGATCTTAATTTATAAATTGTGGTATAAGTACACTTTTTTCGGTAACCGGACAAAACAGAACATGACTTTTCATGGAACCATTTTTGTCATGGAACATTTTTTCAATCAAATGTGTTAGTTTACTCGTCCTAGAATTGTAGTATAAATTCGCGATTCTTCAGTGTGTGAATTCATTTACGAAAGACGCAATGAAAACGTCGTTATGTTATCTTTGAATTAATATCACCACATTTTAATGGCGTAAAATAAAAAAAATTTTTTATTTTATTTTCCCAATTTAATGGCGTAAAATAATTTAATTTTCCCCTTTAAGGATGCTAAAAAAATACCTCGGCCGTGTCTTAATCAGGACGTAGCATGCGCGCGCCATAATTAACTGTGATTCCGCCCTCGCGTTGAATCAGGCGTAGAAAAATTGAACGCGAGGCGAATTCCGAATCGGCAATAGGCAACAATAAGCGTAACTTATTGTCGCCGTGATTTTTGTCTCTTGATTGAGAATAATGACGCAAATTGTCTACGGGTGATTAATTGTCGTCGTTAATAGAGGAAGGATCGTTTTTATTCGGTATACCAAGGACTTAAATTATTAAGTGTGAAGTACTATTTTGATAATAATGGTGTACCAGTTAGTAAGTATGCATGAAGTAGGTTTAGATATCATTTTAGGTGTTCACTGTCAATACTTGGAGGAATGGCATTATAGTAAAAATAATAACACATTTTTTGTACTTTTCCACATCATTTTTTGGATCAGGGCCGGTTTCGCTCATGCTTGATAACGTTCGCCATGAGCGAAACCGGTCCTGATCCAATACATTTAATGTGGAATAAGTATTTATAATGTTTTAGTATTTTTATTAGGTTTAGATACATACATATTTCAGCCCCTTAAAACAAACGGTACCTAACTCGATTTTTGTCGGTTTTCGGTTATACACGCCACCGGTCCTTATGCCTTCTACAAAGCATTGATAAAAAACATGAAATTTCAAAAAATATTTAGCTTCACCAGAATGTTGTTTTAATTGATTTATGACCATTTCAGCATCACGTCATCTTCAGAATTATTACTTTCGATGGATTTGGCGGAGGCTTTCATGAAGTTCATTTTACAGTTAAATTCGCTTTGTTTATTCCACGTACACCTAAACCTTATTTGTGCGGTAGATTCGTTCCGCGGAAAATGGCACATAAAAAACTATGACTCAATATGGGAACAAAAACATGTACAAAGACGCACGTGTCAAGGTCACATTGTAATTAACAGGTTAAACACTGGATTTTGCACGTACAGTATGTGGAACACGCGCTGTCATTAAAGTAGGTACGTACATTGTCCCTAAAATATTTTAAAAAAAAAATCATTAGAAAAAATCGCATAACTTTGAAATCGCACAAAAAAGGGTTAGATTTTAAGCATGAGAAAGACGTGCTATTATTTGTAACACAATACGCGGAATAAACATAGTAGTTCCATTCATTTCTTGTTTCCAAAATTATCATAATCAATAAACAGTGCCATAGTGACGACTTCGGCGCCATCCTTGCTAACTCGCCCCTAATTGAAAATTAATTTCCACAATATATCAGCCGAATCAAGCGAAAATATATCAAGTTTCTTTATTTGGGTCAATTTTCAACGTGTTCCTGGCAACAGAGGAATTTATCAAAAGTAGGTTTTTATAAATATAAACAGAGTAAAATTTTTGCTAACCGAGCTTTAATTGAATATTATTTTCCACAATACAACAGTGAATGAAGCCTAAGTTAAAAATTTTAAATAGTTTTCTTTTGACGCCATTTCTTTATTTGCGTCAATTTTCATCGTGTTCTTGACGTGAGAAGAATATAACAATAGTAAAATATATCATGAATACAAATGGCACGGCGAAATTTCAACATTAAACCAGGTATTCACAATCTGTGGCCCACATGGTTTTTTGGTGAGCCTCGCGTTTCTTATGTTAAATCTGTACTTTTTTTAACCCACATTATAAAAGATTACAACATATTACAAAAATCGAACACAGGAGGTAAAGATAACATTTCAAGAAAAATGGATTGTACTATATTTTGTAAAGGAACATAATATTTTTGTTTTATGTCTCATTTGCAAAAAACAATATTTCCCCTATGAAAGCGTACAACATTAGAAGACACTATGATACAAACTACGTAACTTATTATAAAGTATAATTGGGTATAATCGATTTGTAAAATTTCAGTCTTTACACACCATTAAATGTTGAGAAATCAGTGAAAATATTGTTTTCATTGAATGAATAATAATAATTCGATGAAAAAATAGCAATGTATTTTAGTTCTACAGAAATTATGTGATATACAGTCAGCCCTGCTATATCGGACTTTTCTATAAAGCTTTTTGCTATAACTTATGCGGCGGTTTTTCTAACAAGGCGCGTGTCGCTTTTAAAATATAAAAATTGGGAAAATGTTTGATTTGTTTCAAATCACAAAATACAATTAAAAAACCAAACTCCAAATTTTGTATGGGTGTCTAAGTTTATAAAGCGTTTATTTGTTATATCGTACTCCCTATCCTCCAGCTATAGGAGAGCTTACTGTATATTTAGAAGAACGTTAAGTTAAGGACTCAGAAGTGATTCTGAAGATGTCATAATGGAGTTCTACCAAGTGAATGCCATTTCAATCAAGTAATAAAAATGTATATTTAGTTAAAAATAGAAGATTAGACGATTTTTTTTTGTTAAATGATGGCCCGCCAAATATTTTTGTTTTTAAATTGTCTCCTGTTGACGAAAAATTTTGTGGACCCCTGACTTAGACTGAGAATAATATGTTTTCTTTACGTCAGTAAATTTGGCGCGTCGAGCCAAAGCCAACAAGAAGTTCGACAGGTCTATTAAGCAGAAAATGCCAGTCATTAACTTACTGTTAAGATACGATATTTATAATTATGTAGACTTAATAGCAGTAAATACTATCGTGTTTACATAGCTTATCGTCATGAATAACGCATTAAAACTTAATCGCCCAACAAACACATAATATTCAATATATTCGGCTTAGGCATGCCAGCGATAAGCTTGTTACAACGTTAAATGAGATTTTACAAATTTTTTAAAAATATAAAGATAAAATTAAATTTAAAGACTTAAATTAAGATTAGACAATTAACTGTCAATGTTAAGTGAAATGACTTAATGTAACTTAACATTTTCATCCGTTTTGACAATTTTTATAATGATTTATAGTAAGCTGATTTCATATCCATTAAAGCAGGGGGGGGCAAACTTTTCGGATGGCGGGCCAATTCCAAGAATTCAAAATAAGCCGCGGGCCGCAAGTAAAACACCATTTTTAGATATACACCCGATCTTTTTTACATTGATTTCAAAAAGTGGCACACATAAAAAAATCGCGGAAATGGTATCCAAAATACAAGAAAAAACAAAAATTATTTTTCAATTTCGACCTAAAAATTTTTTTAAATGCATTGTGCTTAAATAAGTTTCAAAGAAGAGTTACCAATAATATCGCATGAGTTTGCGCACCTTCTTGTCTGTAAAAGAAAAAATCACATACCTTCGACTAACTCGAATACCATTGTGAATAACGTAAAATCGAAATCACTAAAAAAAATCGTTTAAAAAGAGGACCGGGTGTACTCTATTTATTATCACGAAAAATATCAGAAGAATGAAGCTGTTTCGAAGATTAAAATTTTTCAACAAGCTCATTTTTAAAACTGCTTGTGAATGGTCATAGAAGAAGATGGAATCAGAATTAAGCTGAGGTTCAAGATCGAAAATGTCAGTTCACATTTTTCGTGCAAAATCTTTAAATTGGTCGAATTTGTCTGAACTGAGATCATTGTAAAATTTGCAGATTTCGTCACGATGGTGTAAATTTCTTAAATCAGTGTTACATTGCAGATAAATAATCTCAAGTTGAAGCTCTTTCAATACAGTTTTAATATATATTTAAAATGGATCGCTTACTAGCGCCAAACTTGTCTCAATTTTTCGGAAGTCACCAAATCTTTGTGAAAATCGTCATTCAGAGCCTTCATAACACGGAGTTAATAGTACTTAAGTGTAGCACGATGTCCAGAGTAAATGAAAAATCACAAATCCCTAATCATCAGTATCGAGAAAGTCGTAACATTCTTCATTTCCAAGAATAAAATTATAATATTTTTTATTTCCCGAACTCTTCGAAGCACTTTTTCCAAACAAAGGTTTTGAATTTAACTGTGAAAAGGAATATCTGTATACTCACTCAATATCTTGAAGAATTTTTAATTTATTTTCAATATTTTTTTAAAAAAATATTAAGAATTTATTCTTACTTAGAATTAGGATTTATGTTGGCGGGCCGCAGAGAACACTTGGCGGGCCGCATGCGGCCCGCGGGCCGCAGTTTGCCCGTGCCTGCATTAAAGCAAGCTTTATCCTATTTTTATTATTGTTGAATTATGAACGACTGATTTCGTATTCTTTCACGATTATAAAATAAATATTGAGAATACCTTTATTCCGGCTCCCTCGTAATTGAGAAGGTGCCTCCTATCCGACACTCAGGAAGAGGGATTTTGGGGACGGAGTGGGAGAAACATGGAACTCTTTAAAACAAAACACGATCTCAAAGCGTTATGTGGGTGCGTTAGCACCCATTATTTAATTGATTATGGTTTACACAGACATTATACAACACACAAATATTACGATAGCGAAGAAGATATCAGGAATTTGACGCGAATTTAATTCTGAGGTAGAGGATTAGGCGCGTGCATTCTCAATGCAGTCCAATCTCTCACTCCTGTATGAAACAAACGGTTACTTTAGAAAGAAAAAACAATGGCCGTTTCAAAAATCGTTAACACATGCGCCCGCTGATAAGGGATGATTTATCGCCTTATGAACTTTTTATGAAGCGATAAGAGAAATTGAAATAACTCTACATTGCACCGCTATAGATTGCAATATAGATTATTATAAGAATGAATTTATTTCCTGATATCGACTGACTCATTGACTGAGGTGAACAATAGATCGTTCGAGAGAGTTCTGATGACCTACCACATAAGGCGGTGTCAATATATATTTTTTTATTGACTTTAATTTGTAAAACGAAAGTCGTGAGAATTATTAACATGCCAGTTAATAATGTTCGCAAAGTCATGGTTATCCAAATGTAGAATATGTAAAAATGATTTTCATTCATTGAAAGAAGTAAGCTTCATGTTTCCCGTTACACCATTATTTTGTGCACAAATATCTTAGTTTCATTATATTTTGAAAAACCATGAAAATTATAACTGTTGAAACCGATCTTCAAAAAAATAGAATTAATATATTTTTAATCATGTCCGCTCTACATTTGGACTCCTTGCGGAGTTTATCTTAGCTTGTGATTTTCTACGAGAATAGCTTGTTATTTATTTGCTCAACACCGAAGGGAGAAGGGGTTGAAAGGATAGAAGGACTAGGGGAGGGACAGTGGTTAGTTAGTCGCTGTCATTACGCCCCGCACTTTAGATTGGATGGGTGGGACGGATCTTTTGGCAACATAAACAATTTTGATAAATCGAAAGAAAAAATGTTACTCGTACTGGGAGTGAAAAATTAAGTCCGTCACGGAAGCCAACGACGCTGACCACTGTACTACGGACCCGATTAATATATTTATTATGTTTAATTGTTTTTTTAAAACAATATCATTCTTCGTGCCATAAATATTAAAATAGCAATAAACGTTTATTAATAAAATCGCACTCAAGAAAAAAGGCATACTTAATTTGTTGTACGCACAGTTGACGTACAAAATAAGTGGTTTCATACATAAGAGAACATTATTTATAAGGTGCATACATTTTGCGTGATATATATTCGAAGGGATATGCCAGTCAAAGGGGACAGCGAGGAAATTAATTTCGAAACTTTTGCTCAATAATCAGCTGTTTTTGATTTATTATTATTTGTACTTGAGCTCGGAGTTTTCCGCTGAATGTTAACGCGAATATCTGAAGACTAGAAGAAACTCTTATTTCACGATTTCCCACTTAATAAAGACTCCAATAATAGCCGTAGTTATAGAGTCTGCAAACCAAATAAATGTATTTTGACGGCCTTGGCACAGCCCGCCGCCATTTTCTCCCACGTAATAGTTCAGACAGCCGCTTCTGGCCAATGAACTATACTTCATACATCGCATAGGGCTGTCAATATTTTTATTTTTTACTAAAATATCAAAATTAATCACGACTTTCGTCCTCAGTTGCGAATTAAAATCTCATAACATAAATGATATTGCATTGGCAATGGTAAACACATTGATATCTACACCGATCTATATGCTTTTTCCCCAAATACACTCGTCTGCACTTTTGAAGTCTTAACTGTCAATTCGTCATGAAAAGACATTATATTTAAATGAATAAAACACAATTTTGCGATATATGCTAAGTAGTACTTAAAATTGGGTTTTATTTTTTTGAATACAAACATTCAGTTTAGTATTGGTCGAGAGGATGAACGATTGACATAAAACCATTTTCTTGTAAACTTGTGCAACGATGCTCAATAAGGAGTCTATATGCTTCATTTAGGGACCGATCATAATTTCAAAAACCGTAACCTCTTACATCAGTTAATTTTTCTTGTTTTATATATATAGGGTCTTTTTATAAGGACGCTTAGTTTTGAAATGTAAATAAAACAAGTTGTTTGTGAGATTTCGACTAAATTTTAATTTCATTTGTAAGTATATTTTACGGCATTAAATATGGAATATAGCATCAAATGTCTGCCAATATCCATTCATTATAAAATGGGCCATGTCGCTAAAGTTGACTTTTTTGACAAATTTGGGTAAACTTCCAACTGCTCCAGAACCCAATCAGGCGTTGTCTGCGGTCGTTTACCTGAAGTTCTTTGGTTAGTTGGATTTTATACGGGTGCAGACATAAGGCCCGATTCAAAATTCGCCAAGTTGAAGTCGCAGAAAAGCCAAGTTCAACGAGAAATAAGCTGCCTTGGGTTTTCCTGTACACTTTCACACACAGCAGCAATGTTTTCACCAGATATTATATTTTGATGACGTACAGGTAGGTGTTGGCCGATTATTTACCAAACTGGTTGACTCAAATTTGGCCACTAAACAATGAATAATCTAGACAAAGTAACATATTTTGAGCGTCCCTATTGAAATACCCTTTATATATAGATAAGTAGAATTTTGATTAAGTACAGTTTTGACGATGGCGTAAGCCAAAATATGTAGCTATCAACCATATGTATATAATATAATTTCTGTAGAACTAAAATACATTGATATTTTCCATCGTGTTATAATGAAGTTCTACCAAGTAAATTTCAATTCAATCAAAACTTTTACATTTATTTGCTATTCAATTGCGACTAGGACACCTAGAGCTGGAAATGCATATGCCTTAATTTGAAATATATGATAACAGCTTCTGTGAACAATAAACGTTTTGCTGAATCCCTTTTTTTTTAAATAAAGAATTCTTTCAATTTTTTTTTACTGGCAACCCTAATTTATTCTACATACAAAAGTGTATGGGATATCAGTAATATTATGACTGTTGCGAGTATTTAAAATTGGAATTCCAACTACGCCTCATTTTTTCATGTATCAGAATTTTTAGCATTTCTTACCGGTTGACTTATCTCGATTTCCATATATATACAAAAATAAATGGCACCCTATAATTTTGTATAAAACACAACATTTTCTACAAATATCTCCATAAATATTTGACCTCTTAGGTTGGTTCAGACATTTTAATTATAAGCCTGTTTACTATTATATGTTAGATTTTGGCCATATTGTACTATTTATGCTAGAAATCCTTATGCAATTCAATTTTAATTAAATTAAATAATGAGACAGCTAATAATATTATGTTCACATATGATCAGAAGCCGAGATTTATTAGCACACAAAATGTTTATGTTCACTTATGACCAGGGTTTTGCCTTTCGGCATCTTTAGGCATTCAACAATCACATTAAGATTACTTGCAACAAAGCTTTGCAAATGTTGGGCTTTATCCTCCGCACTACCAGGGTCTTTCCAGGAGTAAAAATTTTGATACTAATGTATAATTCTTTGGTTCGAAGCCGACTTGAGAGTGGATCGATTGTTTGGGCACCGAGGAGTGCGAAATGTGTTCTTATGGTGGAGAGGGTTCAGAAGAAATTTTTGAGAATTCTCTATTTGAGGACATATGGGTACTACCCATGGCTTTATCCAACAGACTTTCTCTTAGGGATGCTCACTTTCAACAGTTTGAATGCTCGAAGAGAAATGTATTTGGCATTATATTTCTTTCGGCTTATCCGAGGCCAAAATGAGAATTCCATTCTTGAAAATGTTAAATTGAATGTTCCTGATAATTTTTGAGGAATCGTGAGCATGAGTTGTTTGTTCTTCCAGGGGGCAGAACCAGTCTGCCAATGGGAATGTTTTAACAATTTTAAACGGCATTGCTTCGGATGTCGACATATTTCATATTGACGAGTGAGTTCAGGCGAATACTATATTTTATGAATAAAAGTTGATTTTGTCAGAACTCACTCGGTTGACATCTTTGAAAATTTCTAATGTGATTTTATAAATTTTTTTCTCTCTGTTTTTATGATTACAATGTTTTCATCTTGTTTTTAATTAATTAATGATTAAAATTATGTATTTACATGTATGTATATATATAAATACACGTATTTATATTTGTCAACATGGCGCATTGGCATTAGCTGTAATGCCATGATTTGCTTTTTTCTTAAATAAATAAATAAATAAATAAATAAATAAATAGCTAAAGTGACGTGTCGTTAGCGATAATACTCATGGCAAATTCTAAAAAATTAACGATTCAAATAAAAGAATTTTTGTACAACTAAAATACATTATATTTTTGAGCGTGTAAATCTATTTTTGGCAGCATTGATCAATTGTGCCATGTTCTATTCGAATTTACTAAATTTATTTTATTACATGTTAAAATTGTATCTTATTATACCCCCGGTAAGTGACAACTTTTTCTCTGAACACCCGATGTTGCGGTAAGATTATCCGATTGTGGTAAAAAAAACAATATTTCTTTGGAACTCAGTTTGAAAAAAGAATCAAAGAGTTGCCATAGATAAATAAATAACAATAAAAAAATTATAATTTATTTTTTACAACGTTTATCCATTATTATTGAGATCACAGTGACTCAAATATGACGGTATATGTATTCTCAAAAAGATTCAAACGTCAGATATTTACATCCGCGTTAATTTTGCTATTTTAAAAAATATATATTTTTCATCCTGACATCATCATGCAAAACGGCAACAATAATAATTATTACCAAAAAACGTTACAAATTTTTGGAGGTCTCAAAGGTATTGTTTCAAAGCATAACTGTTTTCCTTTTTGCTTGAGCACATAGCATTAATTCTGATTGTTATAACAATCTTAAGTGCAAGATTGCATTTATTTTGTATCATTCGTTTTTTATCTCGCAATAATTCGCGTCAGTTTGTCTTGGCGTATTTCACACACTCAAAATCTCAGTTATTATAATGGGCGATAGTAAAACGCAGTCACTTCTCGGTCCTTGCCAAAGTGCCGCATTAAGGACTTACTTTTATCTTCAAAGAAACGTCAAGGAATACAAATATTTAACAATTTGTGTATCCTTTAGCTAGCTGCGAGAGAACTTTAGGTATATATCAATTATTAATACACTCAACCCTCTTATACCAGCTCTTTATTGGCATACACCGTCGTCATGACTTATTCTTATAGTCTTAAATATATTTGTGATCTTTTAACCTTTTGCACTCCTCAATACACCCAAACCTTTTCAAATATCACTTTTAAGGTGTTCACTGTCAATACTTGGTGGAAAGGCATTATAATAAAAATAATAACACATTTTTAGTATTTTTTCCACATGAGATTTATTTCATCAGGACCGGTTTCGCTCATGGCGAGCATTATCAACTGATCAAATTACAAGAGATATTTTTGGTCTATTTCTCTTGTAATTTGCTTTAATTTATTTGCTTAGTTATTGTACCAATTGTTTGTCATACCTTGTTTTCATACTTAACTTTTGCATAAATACCACTGTTTTATTGTATTCCTTATCAGTTGATAATGCTCGCCATGAGCGAAACCGGTCCTGATGAAATAAATCTCATGTGGAAAAAGTACTAAAAATGATTTATTATTTTTATTACTTTTCAAATATATTCATTTTTTTAATGCAATTTCTTATTTTTTGAACTATTTCAATCTACATATGTTTTACGTACTTAAAATCGCGTTGTTCACATACTGTACATGCAAAATCCAGTGTTTCACATGTTTTTTTATTATGTGACCTTGACACGTCTGTCTTTGTACATGTTATGTTCCCATATTAAGTTATATCTTTTTTTGTGTGATTTTGATTTGTGCGATTTTCCGCGGAACACATATATTGAACAAATAAAGGTTTATATGTATATAATATATTAATTTACGGTTTATGGAGTAAGGATAATTTAAAAATAATAAACAATATTTTTATAACCATATTGGACAATTTCTAGCAGGACTCGACATAGGAGTTAAAATTCCTGATGATACCGATAGGCGATACCTTGGTATTTAGCGACAAAAATGTACAACATTTAAACAATTGAAATTTGCCAAAAAAAAGGCGAAATCCTGAATCAATCAGTTGAAAATGCTCGTGTTGGGCGAAACACCTATTGATCTTTAAAAATAAAATGTGGAAGCTGTCTATTATTTATTTAAAACTTAATATTATACATTTTTCTGGTAAGTGTCTTTTATACATTTCTTCACGCTTCGGCGCCCACCGTTTTCGGATCATCGCACACGCCGCCCGCTTCCTTGATTCGGTCCTCGCCAAATTTAATCAGGTCCGTTGCGAATTCTCGTGGGCCGCATTCGTAATTATTATTGTTGTGAATTTGCATCGTTGGTTTAATTATTATTCGCCAAGTTTTTTTTTTTGTTTTGTTTTACGTTACCTCGGGATTATCGGCTTGGGAAATCTTCTGTGGGAAACAAATGCTGGAATTGCGATCAGAATGTTCGCTTTGCTTTAGTGCCGATATGGCGTAGATAAACAAATACATAGTATATGCTATCAGATTAAGCATATGCTCACATTATAACATCATCAGTGGTAGTTATTGTTATACTTTAAATATCAATTTAAGTATTTTAACCATTTGCACTCCTTTCAGCAACTTCTCAATAGATGTAAGAAATTGATTTATATCATACGGTTTGCGTTTTTATTACCATGTTTATACGAAATACCGATAATTATAATTACCACATTATTAAATGCAACAAACTATTACTCACTAGCACACAATCCAATTAATAAGGTTTTGAAATAAGGATAGTTAAAAATAAATAAACAATAATTTTACACGCAGGACTCGACATAGGAATTGCGCGTTACCCATAGTCCTATACGATGCTCGATTCGACATATAAGTTGTAGGAGTTATTTTAAATATAATATATAATTACAAAATCACTTGTTATTGTTGGATTGGCATAATTTAAATGAATAAAACACCCTTATAGTACTATGTTGTTTCATAAATGACACTCTGATAAAGATCAGGACCGGTTTTGCTAATCGCGAGTATAAGACACTGTCAATGATCCCGGTCCTGATCTTTATCATAATAAATGTTTTATGTAAGTATATTAGTATTGTTAATTGTGTGTTACTTATTTTAATCAAACCAAATATTTCGCCCAACAATCATGCTATCGGAGACCTTTATATCGCCGTTAAGAAGACTCATGTACAGCCGCGATACATTTATACCCATTCATCCCAGACACATTTGTCTTTTTGCTTTTAGGTCAGTAACGTCTTTTCTTGTTCCCACCTCTAAAAATACACCGCTTTGTGATTTGAAAGAACGACATTTTGTATAACCAACATTTGCAACACCAACACCATGGTGACTGTTTAAAAATACACTCTTATAAAACATCGTATCAGTGAATTCAGCTGTTGATACTTCGAATCAATGTAATTCAAATGAAGATAATGAACACTAATTTTAATCCAATTTACTTACTTAATTCGCGACTTACTCGTCAGTTTAAGAATTAGGTTATTTTGTTGTTTTGATATTACATATTTGATGGAGCTTCAAGTTCTAAGGCATGTTGGCTTCAAAGTTCTACCAGTTTTCTCCAAAGTTAAGTGTTTTTTTTATTGGTTTGCATTCCTTTCCAATCGCTGCTGACAGGAGGGCGCGATCGCTACAGTTCAATAAGTCAGCTTAATTTTTCTTCTCTATCTAAGGTACATCGAGAAGAATGGCTCTCGGTCTATATCGATTCTCTGATGCCTTCTCAGTTTAATTCTGCAGGTAAGTAATCGTTGGGTTACATTAAAGACCCATTGCTTTATGAAATTTTTAGAGGATTCTCAAACGAACTCGCGAATAGTGGGTACACTTAGTTTTATGTGTAACAGCGATCGACGCACGATTAGATTTAATTGTCAAACAGTTGTAATTGTAAAGAAAGATGTGATTCCCTCTCAGCTAGTTTTTCTTTCGTTAAACATGACGGTTCATTCTACGTTTTCTTATAAAAATTAAGATAGCCTATAACAATTGTGTCTTCTCCGAAAAAGACTTTTACTACACTCCCAGCGAAAATTACAAGACTTTTTTATTTCTATTTATTATATATAACAGAGATAATAAAATCATTTATGTTACAAGTTGAAAAAATTGCAATTTATTTTTGTTGTAAATACAAGAAATTAGCCTTACGCCCTAGTCAGAATTATATTCTATAGTTATCTACTATACATTATAGAATTCTTGTACAACTAGAATACATTTTAAAGTTTATTCGTGCACTTGGAATGCCTGATATTTACTATATATTATAGAATTCTTGTAGAACTAAAATACATTTTAAAATTCATTAATGCACTTAAAATGCCTGAACATGCTGAAAGACGAAGCCCCCAGGTCGTAAGCGTCAAAACTCATGGGAAAGTGCAAAATTCAAATTTGATATTAAAAGTCTTCAGTCAAAATCCTCAATTGTATATTTGATTGTTTTGGTTTAATAAGCTGTTCTATGAATACATAGTATTTTTCTCATATCTAATATGTCATATTGCCAAATTTGTGTTCTGATTGGAAAATTCTGCAAATTGTATCGACAATATCATTACGGTTGACCGGATGAGTGACAAAATAAACAATTTCGGCGCCGTTACACCGGCGTCCGGTCAGAAAAGCCGTCCCGGAAGTGAGGATGGACGCTCACAAAGCAGCGCTCCTTTTCATCGCCATAGCAAAATATTAAAATTCAAAAAAATCTAAGCCGCTAAAGCTTAGGTTAATATTTTTCGGTAGAATTTCAATTCGCTTCAAAGATGACGCCACACCGAAATAAATACCAAATATACTGTGCAATTCTAATGGAACAAAAGACAAAATTACAAGTTATCATTTTTTATAATATCGTCCCTACCAAGCCAAAAGGGCGTTTGAATTCTTTTGGGTATTCTGTTTAATATGAGGTTGGATTCAGAAAAAAATATCTGCCAAAACGATGCTTAAAAAACACACATGGAAAGAAGTGGTAAAAAACGATATTGGTCGAATTGACACAATACTTGTTCACTTTTTTTGCTGCCCTGAAAAGTACCGATTTGTCACGAACGCCGTTTCGAACGAATTTTAACTGAAGGTTTCGAAATCGAATTTGAATCGTTTGAATTTTGTACTGTTTTGCCATCAGTGACCTGGGTTTTCGTCATCTTCAGGCATTTCAAGTGCACGAAAGAATTTAACGTTATGTCTTCAAACGTATCAGTGCTGAGTACCGTTTTGTGCAACAATCAATAAAGTTTTCGCTTAAAAAAATGCCGCCTTAAAACGGCTAAAACGAAGTTAGGTACTACATTTGTAAGTTTTCATTATTAAAATGAATAACACATTACAAATCGACGTAAACTTCGCGAAGCTTAACAGACTTCGCGTAGTAACGTCGACCTCCTAAATTATGAGGTCAGATCCACACTTCACGAAGCGTCCGATGATGAAAGTACATAAACATCGATGAAATATATTAAACCGTGGGCCGAGCGCTGTGTTGGAACATGTGATTTATGGCTTTTTAGCACACGTTATACGTCATTCCGATTATGGCGCCTCACATATTCAATAGTAAATAGTTTGATTCGGCGTTTTGTATTATAAAAAATGAGTTATCGACAATCGTTACATTCCCCGAGTTATTAAATGGGCGTGAAGGGGTTATCGCACTTGTTGAATATTTTAATCATGTATTGTGATATCCGGTATTGATGGCAATTTTTGAAAAATTACAAACGTTCTTCAGCAAAGTTCAGACGGTTTTGTGGGATATTTTGTAATGCTCAAGTAATTGAATAAAGGAGTTTTGGTGCCAAACGTATTTAGTACGCTACGCATTTAAACTTCAAACTGGTTCACACCAAATCATAATTTTCTGTCATTATTACAGACTTAACATGACAATGCGTTATTAATGTATTCACTTGTTTGAGTTTTTGTCACAATCTTTTCATACAACGACAAAATGGCAAATATAATACAAAAATATCGATGCAATATTGTTTAAATAAGTGTTTACACGCAATAACTGTAATCTTAATAAATATAATATACTGAAATATTTCAAATGGGATTTAAATTCGATCCTCTTTTTGCACGGCTTCGAATAGCTTGGCATTGCTAGTATTTCAACTGAAAAAAATTATGATTAACAATTTCGACTGAAGGTGCTTGACGGAATTTCAATATCGAATTTGAATCGTTTGTTTTTTCAAATTTGAATCAAACGATTCAAAAACTCATATAAAAGTAGAAAATTAAGCAATTCAAATTTGTAAAAATAAATATCTCATTCAGAGAACCTCTCCAAAGTTGCATCGCGTATATTGTACGTGATGGGCCTCTCAGCAAACTAAAATTATTTCATAATGTTTTTCGCTTGTAAAATAGGCTTTTAAAATTACAATTAACAGTGGTCAACAAAGTCTACCCCATGACTAACACGATACTTTTTATGGTGGCATGTTTCAACTTTATTTTAATTTTCTATTATTTCATATTGCATTTAATTCATTGTAAAGACCTTTTTTCTTAGTATTTTTGTAAAACGATCATAATATCATATAAAGTTTTACGATTTTTATATCAAGTCAGACAGCGTGTCCGTCCGTCAATTCACCAATTCCCAGAATCGAAATAATTTTAATCACCGTTTGGATACCGCGTAAACTGCAATAACATAACACTTTATTCATTCATAAAACATTATCTTGTACCCATTCAACGATTAATCACGAATTTCATTCACGCCGGAAGACATTCTACGAAATTTGTATTATTCAATGAACGTGCAGTCACGTGCTCGCTGTTTATAGTATTATACGGTTGCATTATCGACCCAATGTTATGTCTTTATAATTCCAAAGACAATATCTGTACATATGAATTGAATTCGAATGGTTTCTAAGCCCTATGCAGTCTCTTCTAGACGTCTGAATAACGAGACCTGAAAATCCTTTCTTCGACGTCCAGGGCTATTTCGTAATCTATATGGATGCGTTTACTTGGAAGTACTCCATTATCATACGATGGAAAAATAACGATTTATTTTCGGTTTATGCCATCGTTAGAACTATGTTTATACATGCATTTACTTATATATATAACAGTTGTAGACAGGCTACACAATACATTTTATTTTCTGTTCTACCATCCTAATTGTATATGGTAATAATAAGTTATTAAATCTGACACATTGATTTTATGTATTACTCGGAGTGTAAGCTAATCTGGGTTTTCTAATGTGGAGATAAACGTAAATTAATATTGTATCAAGTTGATCTATCTAAAATTGCATTAACGCTTTGTAACGGCTTAAGAATTGGTGATAAATTAATATTAGTCTGTTCATTTAGAATGCAGGTTTTTCTACTTCCACTTTTCCGTTTTTCCTAGACGCGTCGATAGAAACCCTACCGCAACACATTCTCGACGTGTCCCAACCTTGCAGAACATCCGGCGTCTAAATAAACTCTCAGAACGAGACGTCGGCGTCTTCTTAATTACATTTTTCGACGCATAGGTCCTCACTAGAGACTCGATACTCGAGTATACTCGTCCATTTTCCAGTACTCGATACTCGAGTATTTTGAAAAACACTCGAGTAATACTCGTTTTAGTAATAATCGTCGAAGATTTTTTCTACTGCGAGAATTATAAAAAAAAACATCAAACCAATTGAAAATTTGAGTCGTTTAATTCTCTATTATTGTTGAAATATATTTTGCATACATGGAAATAAATCTATTAGTAATATTCAATAAGTTTCATTTATTATTTGTCATATATAAATAATCACACATTCGAATTAAAAATATATATTTTGGTACATCTTGAACTACTCGAGTATTTTGAAATTTTACTACTCGATACTCGAGTAGTTGAGATGTCGAGTAATTAGAGTCTCTAGTCCTCACCAACGAGAAACCTTAATGATTACTCAGCATTCCCGCTTCTAAAAAGGGTTGAGACTTTACTTTAGAAATTTGATTCATTTTATAATGAATATGAATCCTTTATTTTATTTCAGATTTATAATAAATAAACATATATCCTGGCCTATATCATTCAACCGAAATCTTCATGTTGAAATATTATATTGCATCCGAGCCTCATAAAAAACTTACTTCACTAGAATTCGTATGCTCCGTCAGGTATATAATACACCATTTTATTATGTAATGTATTCTCAATTTTCTTTCTAAGACGTTTGCTTATTGCAAAATAGTAGTTCTAGTCTAAGCTTTTCAGCAAATAGTTTACTGATTGAGTAGACATTTACTTGGTAGAACTCCATTAAAATACGGTAAGAAATATAGCAATGTATTTTAATTCTACAGAAATTATTTTATATATATGTTGATAGTTATTTCGGCTTACGTCCTTCTGACAAGGGCATAAGCCGAAATAGCTATCAACAAATATATTTAATAATTTCTGTAGAACTAACATACGTTGTTATTTTTCTTACCGTATTAAATACTTTTACCTTCAGACTTTCATTGAGTAAGATATTTCACTGCCTTATACTATCAATATATTAAAACGCTTTTATGTGTCCTTTTTCAGTATCTGATCCGTGAAAAATAATGAAATAATTGAAGATATTCAAGCCTTGAATAGAAAAACAATATAATGAAATTATCGGACTAACGGAATTCGAATTTGTGGATAGCCCAACGGAGTATGACATTAAGCATAGGATAATAGTTATTAAAATTCACTGCATTATACCAGGTAACATAATTTAGTATATATAGATTAGTTAACACTTTACGTATAATGTTTACAAGATCAAAATCATTCGAAATCATTCGTATCGATTCGCGTGCGTGCAACACCGGACCTCAGTCTCCTCGCTGTCAGTTCTCTCTCTCTCCCTATGTACTGACTCAATCGGCTATTTTTGGAGTGCCCCCAGCGAAGCTCCGCGTAAAGCGCTGGGCAGGCATCAGTGCTGGACGGGCAGCTCCTGAGGAAAAACCGACGCCGATGTCAGACGACGCCGCTCGCGTCTCGGCGCCACGCGAAACAAGTAAACGAGACACATTTTTAGTTACTTTATCTTATCGCGCATTGGCATTTGTGACTGGGAAAAATACAACAGGTGGAATTTTTGAACATCAAACGTTATCAACGATTGTGATCTTAATAAATATTGGTTCATTTTGATAGCACACAAATTGTCATAATTACTAACCGATTTAAATCCGATTAAGTTCACTATTTAATTAATAAACCAATTTCAATTAATCACAGTAATTTACAGTGACAATGATAATCAGGCGTTTTAATTTGCATTAACAATAAATTACGTTATTAATTAATTATCAAAATATTTATAATAAGAAAACAATTAGGAAATATTTATTTTTATAAATAAATTATTCATTTTAAGTACCAAAGTCTAAAGAAAGGCGTTTATCTTATTATATTATACCAACGTTTACTTATGTTAAAACTCGTGACTTCTGATATAAAAAGCGTTACGTGGAGTGTTGAAATATCAAAATATTATACATATATATGCACTTAAGTACTTCATATTTTAATAAATAGATCGAATTGACTTAAGGAACCTAATATATTGATATTTGTCACATTATATTTTAATGTAAATGCGTAGGTTTTAAATGTTCTGTGATTTTATATAAAAATATGGACAATCTGAAAAAACTATTTCGACTTTGATTGGATTATGTTACGGAACTTTTTCCCCAGTTCCGTGTACCTACTTCCAAGTGAAAAATGAATCTTCTCTTATTGACATCACGTGTTTTTAAAATAAATATAATCACAATGTAGACCTGAAATCTAATATTGGAACTACAGTTATAGATATAAAGAGTTTTCACTTTGTTACAAGTTAGCTTGTGTTTGACTATTTTAAGATTCTAGTATCCTGGATATACCGAGTTGAAAGGGAGCATATTTTCCTTTCATGCTAACGTGTCAATTACAAAAGAATACAATGAAAACTCAGTGCAAAGTTTAAAGAGAAAATGAAAATGATGATGTCATAACAAGTTACAAATTGAAAAACCCTTCCATAACTGTTTTTGTATACTTTTTTAATACCGATACGTCTGTTTGGTGGTGGGCGAATTTAATCTAAAGAATCTGTACTATGAACCTAATATTTGTGCTATAATCACAGTAAAAAACCTACTTTCGATATTATTTTTAGATGTTTATGTTTGCGATCTTTTTACAAATGTACACTGACCTCGAAACATCGCCATCTTGCGTTTGAGTTATACGCCGAAAGTTTTACCGGCTACACTCAAAAACGATTCATTCGCAACTTGCAGACAAATTTCAGTGGCACGTTGGGGGTTGATAAAACGTTGGCAGATGTAATCAGGGCTTTAAGTCAACAATATGTAAAAATGAACTATCGATATAGTCTAGTTATAATTTAAAATTCGTTAGTCGTCGTATTCAATTTCGGTGTCAACAGTATCGAGTTGATTTTTCACTAAATTTATGTAAGTGCTTAAACGCATGGATGGTTTTTGATGTTTATTTCAGTATACCACCCACCTGATTTAAAAAATGGGGCGTAGCATTAGCGGTAAACTTTCTTTTGAGAAATTGAAGATTTCGACTGAATGCGCTTAATGGAGCTTAATTTCAATATCAATAAAGACCTTTCGTTAACTTCGCGCATTTAAAGTGCATAAATGAACTTGGTCCTGCGTCTAAATTGTGTCAGTTCAAGTTGTCAGCATGGAAATGCCTACTAATTTAATGAGTGGGTTTTATCCGACGTATTATTAAATAGTTAATTGCTGTTTGGATTTATAATTTCTGATATTGCCATTGATTTGTGGAAACATTCGTACAATCAACACAAAATTCAAACAGTTCAATTTTAAGATTTCTTCTTTCCCAGCTCCTATCATTCTTTCCTTATTCTGTACGAATACAATAAGGTTGAGCGACTGGATAAGAATCCATTCTCGTAATACACTTTAATTTCAGATACTTTACCATGTTGATGATAGATAGATCTATTTTTTTATTTAACTATTGTTTTTCGTAACAAAAATACTCATGCTGAATATATAGACCACATTGTGATGTGGTTTGTTATTATGAAAAAAAAAACTTGCACGTTATCTTTGTGGTTTCCCATATTTGGTTATTTTTTAAAAATATTGTAAGGAAATCCTGAGTAAATTATTTTGAATCTTGTTATGATTCCACTGAACCAAATGATTCAAATAAATAATTGAAAACAATCACAGGAATTATTTAATATATTTTTCCTAAGCAGTGAACTTTGATTTAATGGTTAGGAGAATAGAAATGTGCATATTTGAAATATTCAAAACACCTCCACGGTTTTATCCAAGATAAGGTTATCGCAAGAGATTGTTCAAATTAGGCAATAAGATGATTAACATTTTTTTATTTGAGAGAAAAATTTTAATTCATTATTTCGACGTATTGTGCAATAATCAAAAATGGTAGAACGTCGTTCATCATTCTCATTGGCTTTGTGCTTATAAATTAAAATATGACGATTAAATAGAGTATTTATTTTGGTCTAACTTTGTTTATTTTAATATGATAGTTTATTTTATTTACTCTATCAGGTTTATTTCACTAATCCACAATTACAACTGATATAAATTTAACTCTACCGGCATTAACTTCCGGGTCAATTGTCAACGTCTTTTGCTTATCTTACGGGTTCGATTTCATGTTCCAAATTATGACTTGATTTTTCTCTAGAATTAATCTTCCAACCCAAAAAAGTACCCTATCAAAGGTGATTAACCAACCTCTATCCCTATTCCTTATAGCTTTCCATCCACACTCTTCTCAAAAAGATTAATTTACATATTTTGGAAAAAAACTTTTATTTAAGGCATGCTCTATTGGAGACTATATTTTCTCAACATTTTAAGCGGATGTGGTCTAAAATATGTTAAAAAGGTGACACAATTAGTCTCATACTTTATTTTATTGATACAAGTTTGAGTCATATCAGCAACTATTTGTCTTACTGAGCTTACACAGTTGACATAAATGTATGCATCTAAAAGCTCCTTCGTGAACTTCGCTGCTGGAGAGCTTTTGCATATCGAAATAGCATTTCCGTCACAGGCAAAGTGCGAGAGAGTCTGACGCATAGTTTTCCTGTTGCGACAAGCTTTTCACAGTGCACGATTCATTTTCCTCAGTGCCCAAAGTTTCCACTTAACGATTTGGACACCGGTTCATTTAATAGCACAAGAGTATCATATCTCGCCTCTATTATTCTGGACACATTGCAATACTATTTTTACTCCGTATTTATGCGTTATAAAATAATAAAATTAGTTCGTGTGGGAAGTATTGCGTGCTTTGATGTCTAGCGCAGATACTTACTTATTTCATAAAGTAATAACGAAACGGATTTTTCAAATAGATATAGATTTTTATAACGTAAGCTTTTATTGATTGATTAAACGTATTAAGCGCAATGTACTGCATTTCTTACTTGTCAAATGGAAGAGTAACTCTGAAGCGAAAGTAATGGAAACATTATAATAAATCGGCCTCTTAGGATAAAAGAAAGTATCTCGATTTTTTTCCGGGCTTAAGTTATGAAAAGATACTAAATAATATGTTGCACTGTGTGTCAAAGAGACATATCAATTGGTGACGTGGATACGAAGATATTTCAAAACTAATTATAATAACATTGAAGTTATGATTTGCTTTCATTTCAAGGAAAAAATAAAATCAATTTATCACATTTTATACTATATTTTTTAGAAAACTGCATTTTATATTTCTTGAACGGCGATATATATATATAGATAAGATGTTGTTTTTTAAAACATAGTTCCGATGAGCGCGTACGCCGAAATAGATATATAAATATTTAGATATTTATAGCATTTCTGTAGAACTAAAAAAAACAATTTATGTATTGAATTGGCATATATTTGGTAGTGCTCCATTATAAAAAGTTGCTAAACTACGTCGTTATTGTTTATACCGTGTTGTGAATAGTTTCTTAGCAATATTTTTGGTTTAGTATTGATTCGGTCGAGACACAAAACAGATACTGCTGTGTCTGTGTGACAAAAATGACCAACAATTATAAGCTCATATGAAATTGGTCATATTTTATTGAATCACATATTACACGATGTGAAATTGATTGTTTGAACTCACGTTGGATCACAGATTAATCACAGCTTGCAAATACATTATAATATTATTAGCAACTTTGGTAAACACTCGAAAACTTTAAATTCTCAAACTGCTTCCAGATTGACATTGCCCAGTCAGCGAGTAAATTTAGTTCTCATGAGTCTCTGTTGCATATCCATTATCGCCCAAATGTTTTGTCTGACTGTCTCATTTCTAGTTGATGTAAATGCTCTTTTAAGTGTATCCCGCTCGTTAGATTAGTTCAAATTCCGAGAATTACGCGTATTCAAATGTAGTTATTTGTTCAAAGAGCATTATTTTGAAAACTTCGTTGTGAAAACACTGGCGTAAAACACGCCTTACTAAGTTCAACGATTTAACAAATATAATGGCTCGTATTTTTCCGGTCATAATTTTTATTACATTGGTCTGAATTTACATTAAATAGTCACATAATGTACCGGTCAGTTTAAATAATTTATGGTTATAATTAAAATGCAATTAATTAGTGATATTTTATAGTATTTGGTCAGATTTGTTATGATGTATAACCTAACTTACCTTACCTGTAAAAATAAATACTTGCAAGACGTCATCAATTACTTGATCAATCGATAGGCTGATGCATAAAAAACTCCCGTATTAAGCTCGCATTTACTTGGCAGAACTATAGCAATTTAAGGATGGTGGCACAAAAACTGTAAATAAAGTCGTAATAAGAAATATCAAATATATTTTCAGTTCGTTAAAAATATATTACGAAAGAATTAATTCCTTCTCTAGTAGTCTAAATACGTGTGACAGATAGTTACACAACCAGTGAAATAACACAGTCATCGTGTTAAGTTTTTCCTCAAAAATAAAATTCCACAAATTTACGGCAGAAATCAACGAAAACATCTTTACTGTATTGATAATTTAATTTTATCTTATCTCGTTCTTATTCAAATTTGAAATAAGAAACATTTTCTTCTGTTTCCGGTGAGAAAAGAATATTTAAAAATAATGATTTTTCTATTCGATATTTTCGGATATATTCAGAATGCAACTTCCCGTTAAGTAGTCGTAATTAATGCCGTTTCTAGCGCCACCGTAATGGCGTATTGATTTTCCAGCAGCCTTTACGCGAATCGCATTAAATGTTTATTGCTTTTTTTTACTGTTATCAGTAATATTAATCGTCGAATAACAGACATGACATACTAAACCAGCGCAGATTTTTTTTCAGATATACAACAGCACGTTTTCACTGCCCGCCATTCGATCAATATATTCCCAGAAATGGTAGTCTATTTTCAAACTTTTCAGAAGCCGTCCATTATGGGACAAAACATTCCACGATAAATAATCAATTGCTCACTTTTGACGATTGAATGCTACACGACGCGTAATTCCATTCTAGAAGACAGAAAACTTTTCGTATTGTTTTCTACAACATCAAAATCGTAGCAAGGTCTTCTGGCGTCTAGGGAAAAGATTAGATTTTGCGCCCCCCCCCCTCAATTTATTGGACTCTTCAGGAGTTGTTTCACCAACCCGGCTATGGACAGAAAGGGATGGCAGCTTTACGAAATAAATTTTCATATAGACAAAAAAGTCTCGCTTATTATTTTTAAAATGTCTTCAGTAGAAAATTTTCGCGATGACGGTACGCGACGACAAACGAAACTGGTCCTGATCCTAATAAATAAATTGTGTAATAAATACAAAAAAATATATATTATTTTTAATTATAATGCCCTTCCTCCAATTGACAGTGAGTACCTTAATAGTAGCTAAAGATTTAAATAAGCTTTTTTGCCACTTTTAAGGTGTTCAGTGTCAATAAATACTGGATGGAAAGTGAGACTGTTATTCAAACGACGATCGAAACCAGCTGAAAATATTTTTTTATTTGTTTAAAGAAAGCAAAATCAAATATAGTTTCATCCTGACATCGAATTCATATTCCTATTGCAGTCTTATTTACCCACCATTAAAACCCTTTTTTGCTGGCAGTGTTTTCGTTTTGTATTTTTAAATAAAGCCAAATAATAAATTATTTCCGTAAAACGACATTAAGTAAACTTGTTTTCAAATGCAAATTTTAAACCATTTGTTTTACCTCTTTGAATTCCATCTGTAGATTCCTCATTCTCTATGCCTTATCTATTGTCTTTGATCTTGGCATTCTAAGCAATTAAATCACCCACAATGGACCTTAATTATATCATTATGCCGTCTGAGAATTCTTTCGCAAGGCGATTCGTCAGTGGATTTGTTACTGTTCCTCGGTGTGGGGGTTATAATTATTTATTTATGTCCCTCTGTGTTTATTAGCCGTGGCGAGTTCTTTGCGAATTGTAGAGGTTTATTGTTGCATTTTTGTAGGGTGGCAACATTTTATGTTTCTTGCAACTTTATAGCGCTTGCAGCAACTTCGCGCCTGAAAGCATGCTTTGAAGGTTTTCATTTTACAGCTGTTTCCATGTTTAAAGATGGAATATTGGTAGCAATATAAATTCCCGACATTAACTTTATATAACATCAGGGGTTTCCAATATTAGAGAATAGTTTCTACTTCCAAATTTCATTAATTTACATTTTTTTTGCCATGATAGCGAACCCAAGTTGAAGTCAATTATCTCAACATGTTTTTTTCTACGAGAGCGGCTTGTTACTCAGTTGATTAACCTCTACTTTTTGAGGTTAATCAACTCTCTAGAAGAGAGTGGGGATTGCATGGATAAGAGGACTAGTGGTTAGCTAAACGCTCTCGCTAGACGCTGCCTTTTGGGGTCGGACTATTAACATTTTATAACATTTTATAACATAAATTTAACGTTTTTTTTACCACATTCTATGTTAATAAATTTCTATACATCTTGGAATCTTTTCAAACGAAGATAATAATACTCTAAAAGCAAAGTCCACATTGTGTTAAAACCTAAAAAAAAATGACAGAACTTTTCCCATATCTATTCTAATCAGGACGGGGTTCGCTAATCGCGAGCTAATTGCATTTTCAATGGCAATGCAATAGTACTTAAATACGGTGCAAAATGTGACAGTACTTTATAATGTGTTTTAGTAATTTAAAAAATGTATTTCCCTAAAGAAGTGACAGTTGATCGTTCTTGCAAGTGCATCTACAATTTCAACACTTTCTACACTCAACGAATGATAACAAATTCATAATATAAGTATGTTATTTATTCTAAGTTCATGAAAACTTTAAATTACGTTAAATATGTTCGGTTTTGAATTTGGAATAACCTTTATTCGCTAGTCAATTGACGACGGTTCTAAAAGTTATTACACATTCTCAGTAGCGCCATTGCAGCGCGTAAAAATTCAGCATTACAAATTTATTACCTCTGTTCACCCAGCGGTTCACACGGTGAATTAAAAAATAACCTATTTTATGGACAAATCATTTAAAAAAATCAATTATTCCACCAGCTTATCTTGGCTGATGAGATTGAATACTGCGATTGGGACATATGCGGTCGCAATTAAAATCATCAAGCACTCGAGCGCTCGATCAAATTTTAGATTGCGTTTCTGATTTTCACCGGAATTGAACACAAAACTTTCGTATCCGCATTATAAAATTCAGACCGAATGGAAAATTAATAAGCTTTATTACAAACGCTTAATCGATTTGGCTCTCACAGTTTTATTCTGCATATAAAATCACCCCACTTAAACCATTACAGTACTAATCAAAATATATTAAAATCGTGAGGGGTTTTTCGTGGTTTTTGTATATATAGCGGAAAATTTAGTAGGATTTAAATTGAATTTCGTGGGAAAATAATCGATTAAGGCTTCCCGGTTTTATATTTATTTTCGTTGTAACTTTCCCAACCTAACACACCCTGTACTGTACTTCAAGCACACATAGTGAAAGAAAAATCTCACCCTTAAAAATTCATTCAAAAGTAAATAGTTTTATTACTATAATTTCTGAAGTTATCAATTTGTATTTGAGATATTATGCTTAACAAATAACTCTTAATAGTCTTCCACAAGTGTTGTCAATTACGCCCCAGGTTTCGCCTTTCAGCTTCTTCAGTCATTTCAAGTGCACGCATGAACTTAAACGGAAGAGTAGAAAATATTTTGATTCGTCTATATACATATAAGAATGACAAACTTCATTTTTCAACCGAATTATTGATTTCCGTTCGGAAATAAAGATGACTGTGTTGTCTTAAATTCCCTCCAACACACATCCGACCCCTAAAACAGGGCTGTGTGAGAGCGAACAGTTAACCATCAGTCTTGTCTAAGCAATATCCTCTATCCTTACTCTCTTTCAAACAATTAGGGGTTTGATCAACTTTTGCTGTACCAAAATGCTTGAAGATACCGAAAGGGGAAACCAGTGACTAAACTAACGAAAAAGTACGAAGCTTAAACGATTGAAATCTGATGCACATTTATTTCAAGATAAGATCGTGTAAAGTAATACTTTCGTGTATATTTCTTTTTTCAGAGTTACTTAATTTTAATTAGCAATGGCGGGTCATTGAATTATCTTGGGAGCTCACGCATCCGACCAAGAGAACTCTTCAAATTAAAATAAATACTTAATAATAATTTGTAATTTTGCCCACTCCCACACATACGGGAGATGTATTTTTCCCGCCGTTTGTTTACCTCGCGAGTTCGGGTGAGAAAAAAATTTTTGGAAGTTCACGAGTGTAGTATGCACCGGATTTAGATTCGCTCGCGTAACAGCGTAAGGCAGAAATGCTGAACTGAATGATTTACGGCATTTTTTTTTCAGATAGCCACGTATATTCTTCACATCTAAACAATCTCAACTCAAGCGATCGGAATTTTCAAATCGTTTTTACGAGCGATCGGGTGTTCCCCGACCGTTTTCTCTATGCCATGCTATTAAACAAAGCTATTTTATAAGCTGGCCGCTTAATTTCTAAACTTTAATCACTTTTATATTAACTGCCAATTCTTGAAAGAATGAACTACTTCCATATATAATATTGTAAAGATCAGGACCGGGTACGCTCATCACGAGCATTATTAATTGATGCGATATCAGCGATTTAAACAGTTAACCATTTTAAAAGTGACAAGTTTGTTGTAAAATTTAGGCAAAGGTTGAAGTTTTCCGCCACAATTTAATGCCATGATCAGGACCTGTTTTGCTATTCGTTTCGCTGTTCGCATTTTTGATTCATTATAGGCAATCTACCGTGGACAGAGAAGAACATATTGCTTATGTCGGATCCATCGTATTATATTTTGTACAAAAATCATAATTCTGGACTTATATACTTAATAATTTATTCAAGAACAACACCGTATATGTATATGATCTCAACAAAGATTTTAAATATATCACGATCGATGTTGACTTAAATATGAACGTTAAATATGAAATGCACAGACTGCCAAATAAATGTGTAATGAAATGAAGTTGTACTAATTGAGACAATATTTATTCACTCTTTTTGCTCACCTGAAAAGTAGAGATTTGTCACCAACGCCTTTTTGGCTAGGCTGGGTCGATATGGATCAACAATTTTTAACAATTTATAATATTTGCAACAGGAAAATGATTCTTTTACTATATAAAGGGTCTTTTTATAAAGACGCTTAGTTTTGAAATGTAAATAAAACAAGTTGTTTGTGAGATTTCGACTAAATTTTAATTTCATTTGTAAGTATATTTTACGGCATTAAATATGGAATATAGCATCAAATGTCTGCCAATATCCATTCATTATAAAATGGGCCATGTCGCTAAAGTTGACTTTTTAGACAAATTTGGGTAAACTTCCAACTGCTCCAGAACCCAATCAGGCGTTGTCTGCGGTCGTTTACCTGAAGTTCCTTGGTTAGTTGGATTTTATACGGGTGCAGACATAAGGTCCGATTCAAAATTCGCCAAGTTGAAGTCGCAGAAAAGCCAAGTTCTTGTGAACAACGAGAAATAAGCTGCCTTGGGTTTTCCTGTACACTTTCACACACCATATATTGTATTTTGATGACGTACAGGTAGGTGTTGGCCGATTATTTACCAAACTGGTTGACTCAAATTTGGCCACTAAACAATGAATAATCTACTCAGCAGGACAAAGTAACATATTTTGAGCGTCCCTATTGAAATACCCTTTATTTCATATTTAAGCAACAATTTTACATTCTGCAAGAATGATTTAGCTTAAATAAATAACGACAGTTTGGCACGTGAAATAAATGTTCATCTTCAACGACATATCATTCTACCTTTTTATCTATATTATTTTAAACACACCTGATACAATGAGTCGATTAATATACCGCATACATTTGACAGCTTTGTAATATGAAATGTAAAAATCATTTTTTAATGGCAACACAGACTTAAAAAATATTCTGTTATCATAAAAAAATCATGTTTTCAAAAAGAAAACATTTTTTGAGTTAATTGTATGAGACCACGTATTAGTTATACAGTCACCCGTTTCAATTAACAATTTCGTTTCATTAGCCTATCAATTAGCTTTTCTGACACCTGTGACACTTTTATGTGCGCCTGGTACTTTTAAATGCAGTTAAATAATTTTCCGTTAGGATTTTCCTATGTTTTTCGCGCCCCCGTCTTGAAATTATGAAAACTATACTCAACTAAAGTGACGAATGAAACTAAAATACATAATTACTTTTAATGACTCAAAATGTTACTTTTGCATATTATGTTATATCTTTATTGTGTTAATTTTGTATACCGATTTTAAAATGAAACAAAAACTATTCGATATTCAAAAATATAAAAATGAATCGTTTTAAATTTGTACTCAACAACAAGCCGGGTTTCGCCTTTCGATATGTTCGTGTACTTGAAATGCTCAAAGATACCGAATGGCGAAACCCGGGTCAAAATTATTTTTTCTATACAATTACTTCAAGTCGTTCTTAGAAGATATAATCACAGTATAATTAATTAATGGCTCATACAAATGTTTTGAAAATTGTACGTTTTATCAAGCAAATCAGTTATTTTAGTAAATATTTAAAATTTACAACATGGTGAATACACACAAAAAAATTGTTCTGATGATAGCGTAAGCCGAAATAGCCATCAACCATTATATCAAATAATCTGCTATTTTCCACCGTGTTATAGTGGAGTTCTACCAAGTAATTGCCAATTCAATCTATAATATTTTGAATTCACCTTAAATTTGATCAAGTAACTTGTTTTCATTTTGTATCATATGTGATTATTCTTTAAGACTACTTCTCATGATTTTTATTTACAACTATTGTTAAATCGTTATTTCAGGTTAGTTTTTGGTTATTTTAATTGATCTGAACTATTTTGGTCTAGATTTAGAAGGCAACAGACGCTATTTTCCCATACACAAAAACGCTTAATTAAATAGTTCTGCCACAAATCTCCATATATTACCCACTTCGGGACAAATCCGTGCAATTAAAAATAACTGCTAATTACACAAGATTTCTGAACGATGATCCAGCCGTACTAATTGCTCACCAGGTGAGGCAACATTGCCGCTAAACAATGGCTGAAAAACCAACGAACTTCCATTGTAATCGGGTTCAAATCCCATGCTATGAAACCACATATTAATAAAACTGCTGCCAAGATTGAAAACAAATGAACTACGTATTTGTGTGCACATACAACGAAAAAATTTTTCGACCGTTCTTTGTTACTATTGAAGATAGATCTCTCGATGACTATTTTACTTTTTACTTACTTTTAAAAATGATGACATTATTTGAACAACTTTTTATAAAGATCTCATTTTCTATACGACATTCAATTAGTATCGGTCCATTTTGTGAAATCACACTTTTTTATATTCATATAACAAACTTATTTTTTACCACGACAGTTCCCAACATGGAGTATATGGTCCTTATGCCAACATGTTTCTTCTACGAGAACCGCATTTTTACTCAGTTTCCGTTTCTATTATCATGGAGCATAAGGATACGATGACAACATGTTTCTTCGCTCTAGTTAGAACCGTTTTTAATCGAAAGTTTTTCAGCTTCTAACACCCATTGCCTTCGAACAGAAACGATAAGTAGACTGAAAAAGGATACAGGGACTAACCCGGTTGACCACTAATCAGTTACAAACTAACCGTTTTGTGATATACAAAAATTACAAGGGATATAATGCTCTTTTTCACAAAAATATTCCATTGTGTTTCGAACAGAATCGAAAAGTTCCGTAATAAAACAACTTTTTGGGACTCGAACCCGATTGACCATGCACGCATGGCTTTATTCACGCGCCTAAATGTTTTGTGATATAATTTAAAATTTCAAGATAAATTGCTTGAAACGCTATGAGATTATAAATTTTCATAGGTCAAAAGTTCACATGCAACAACACAATGGAGCCACGAAGATGGGATCGAGCTATACGCAATCGGATATTGTTAATAAATCCAAACTTCGCCATGGTTTTGTACCATTGATATTCAATATAATCTAGAAAAAATGTGATATTTCATTCAAAAAGTAAGTGATTCATCCAAAGATGCGACATTCTTCTATACAATATTCTTTGTAAGAAAGAAAATATGTTAATACGTGTTTTCACCCAGTTTCCGCAAAAGCTTCTGAATTCTCCTACTAAGGAATCTTATCAGTGAATAAAAAAACAATTTACTTTAACAGATACGGTTCTTTCCATAAATGTTCATGAGATAGTGTTGCTTCTTAAAGAGGCAAAACACCTGTCACAATTTATTACACAATACGTGATCAACAAATTTAGCAATTTAATTTGATATTATTATAAAATAGAAGTCTAAAAATTACTTCCGAAATAGTCGAAATGGTAGAATGTATTTTCATTTCATTATAATTATAACTATTATTATTGATCAGATTGTATAGTATATCATGTCACCTCCTTATGTGTATGATATATATAAAACTAGTATTGCTACCCGGCGTCGCTCGGACTAAGCGACCAATAATTATTTTATGTTATATCATTCGACATAATTATATCACAAAATCTAACATCCAAAATAGAGTTAAAATAAAATCACAAACTTTATTTAATTTGATGACAGCCCCATTCTCGCCCATTAAAATGTCCAAATGCAAGGAAAAAATCTTATTTGCTGTCAAAGAAATGTCAAATTATACCTTCACGTAAATAACAAACATTATTATATTGCAAGTTGCAACAATAATGCAAAAGGGAATTACAGACCCACATACATACATACGCCGTTTCGGTTTTATATATAAGATATATCACATAGAGGACAGATTGTTGGTTATTTGCTTCGTGTTCTGTGTTTATTTATTTATTTGGTGGGTGATATATATTTTACCAATGTTTCAGAACATTATCGTAACATGCTTTAAAACGTAGACACCTTTATCATGTTCGATTCAAATGCGAAACAAACACTGTTCTAATAGAGCTTATCTCAACAGTAGTTACAACACGAGAGCTGCTTGTTACTCGACCATTCTCATTCGGAAAGATTAAGGAAACATATTTGGGACTAGTACAGGGCTGATCGCTTACGCTATTGTCGTTTTTGGATGGAAAACGTCACCCGTAAATCTATTGAAAATTTTATTTAAAAAAATCTGTAAATATATTTGAAACCAACCATGCCAACGACGTTTTAACGATTCGTATTTTTGGTGCATTTTTGTATACTTCCCTAAATAAATATAGATCCGATAAATATGACAGCATGTGATATCAGAGCGTCACCCACTGTGCCATTGCGGCACCCGTTGACCAATGCACAATAAAATCCGATCGTTATTTATATCGGGCCTCGGAAAAGCGCAGTTGAGCATGTTTTCCATTCGCGTTGCCTGGCGACCGATGCAGGGGTGAACTGGCAATCCATATATTATAACTCCTTATCAGGGCCGTTTAATTAACCTAACCCGCCGGGCATTTCTACTTGGTTCGTGATTTCAAACGAATGTAGGCTTATGGGTTATATCGTATATTTTTTTTTAGTTTTTTACGGAAATAGAAAACCCACCAACAGGGGAGGAAAACACCAATATTAATTAGTAGTAGCAAATTGGCAATACTTTTTTAAAAATATATTCTCTTTTTGTACTACTTCCACGTAAAATTTTGCAAAGGTCATGACCACCTTCTTTCAACGCGAACATTTTCAACTGAAGTGACAGCTAACACGTTAAAAGTGATTGGTTATACTGTAGCTTAGTGGTCAAAGATCTTTATCGTTCGTCCTATAAAGTTGTGGTGTCTGCGGGCTTGAATCCTTGTCTGTTTATAGTATAATATATATTATATACATATATGATACTACAGAATAATAAAACATTTTTTGTACTTATTCCAAATGCTCGCTGAGCAAAACTGGTCCTGATCTTATTAAAGCTTGTGCGGAATAATTATACAATTTTTTAATATATATGCCTTTCCACCAAGTTTTAACAGTGAACACCTGATGATTGGATAATGAATCCTAATGACAAAGTTTAGCAAGACCAGTGAGCTAACCACTAGCACTATCATTATCTACGTACTACTATCCTTATTCGACTGAATAAAAACCAGTTCTCGTATAAAAAAAAATGTTGTTATGCTCTACAAAAATGCAGCTTTATGGAAGCGAACTAAAGAAAAGTATGACAAAATTGAGTCGGAGTCATTTTTTTGGTCAATGTTGGTGTCGTCCTAATGGTCTATGCTGGAGTCGGAGTCGTTTTTTAACGACTCCTCAGCCCAGGTATAAACCATGTATTCTACCGGAATTTATCGTTCTCCGTCATTATGCAAAGAAATGTTTAGACATACTATTTCCACTGAAATTTTGTATTTTATTCCGTTGGCAAAATTTCCCAAAGATTTAATATTAAATGTCCCCCTAGATTTCATCAGAATTCATTAATTATTTAATGTCTCGTTCTTGGCGATATTTTACCGTCCCGTACCGAGATATCGCGAACCCGAGAATCGAACCCGCTACCCGTCACTCGGCACGCCAAACGATTGCAATCCATCATTCGAATAGACGAGCCCCCTCCCTTCGAGGACTGAGGCGAATGAACCATTAGGCTGATTTTTCCATTAATATTTGATACTTTTATTTGACTCGTTGAACCCCGTTAAAGTTTTAAGACTTTTTCAAATCAAAGATTGTTCTATATTTGGTTATTTTCATTCTAAAATGTTTCATCAATATTGTAAATACCCATTATCTATAATTTATGAACTATATAGAATCACGTGTTTGCGCTTTAAGAAAGGGGCCTTCTTTCAATAGTGGTCTTTTAACTGATTTTAAATTACTAATATCATTATTTTCATTGATAAAAAAATATCATGATGAAATGAATTTAAATAAATATGTTTTTTTAGTCATCACATCAAATCGGATCGTTGGAATTTCGGGTTTGCATTTCAGAATCTTCAGGCATTTCAAGTGCACGAAAGAATTTCAACTGAAAAAGATTCTAATTTGATATTGAAATTCCATCAATCCAGTCGAAATCCTAAATTTTAAATAATATATCCACGTTTATTTTAAACTCGTCAGAGCCTGTTTCGCTTATCGCGAGGAAATATTGATCGCGATGAGTGTAACTGGTCCTAGGCTTGTGGTTATCTAACGAAAAACCATACCATTGAAGTGGCTATATATATGAATGTTGATCGCTAGTAAGAAGATAAAGTCAAATCTTTTAAATGTATTTTCTTTTCCCAAAAAATTGTGATCAATTTCCAAACCACCCCTCACCCGTTTTAATATCGTTTCTGCCACATTATTTTTTAATTATACAGTGAAACCCCGATTATACGTTGTTCAAGGAACCGTATAAAACAAACGATAAATGCGGGAAACGAATGCGGGAAACGATGAATGCGGGAAAGTTTTATGTATGAATTAAATGCCGGGGCTATAGAAAATGAACGCACCACGTGGGAAAACGTATAATGCGAGAACGTAAGATCGGGGTACCACTGCACCCAATTTTCCGGATTTCCTGGTCCTATACATTGATTGTTTAAGGTCTCAAAGGGTTAATCATAAAGCTTCTTTCTCTTTTCAAGTCGGCCTATATTCGTGATAAAATTCCGCGTATCGTTCGATACCTTTTTGTTTGCATAACAATTATGTACATTTTTTAAAAATATAAATGGCGTGCTGGGCAATTTTCGAATTAAATAATTATAGTCCCAATAAGTGTGATAATTTAACTCGGGCTGAACACGAACTTAAAATGAAAACTTTCCCCCGTCCGACGCTTTTTTACAACCGGGCTTTCAAATGTTGGCTGACGTACATTTTGTATTTTGTGTGTCAATCAAAGAAAAATTTCGAAAAGTTTCGTAAAAATAATTACGCACCTAGTTAAAATGTCATGTTTTTTTTACACATAATACAATATATTGTTTACATCACTTATAAGGTCATCACCGCTACTCGGACCATTACGGAATGTTAATGCAATTTTAACTAAAGAAACTTAATAAAAAAACTATTTAACGGTCATTCCACTCAATAAAAACTAGATTAGCTTCCACTTAAGAAATACATTATCACATTTATTAATTTACTAGTACGGCTTCGCTCGGACTAAGCGACCAATAATTATTTAGTGTTATATCATTCCCAAAAAATTACAGATCCACATACATACATACAAATACGCCGTTTCGGTTTTATATATAAGATTATTACAATATAAAATTAGGATGTTACAATAGAATGGAATCTGTTTTTTGTACCTCTTCTACATAAGTATATTATATAGATAACTAAACTCATGCTTAAACAAAGCTCTGACGAGGGCGTAAGCCAAAAAAGCTATCAACTATACACCTATTGATTGAGTAGGTTCTACCAAGTAAATCTTGGTAAAACTCCATTATAATACGGTAATATTCTAGTTATAGTTCTAGAACTAGTTCTGACGACGGCGTAAGCCGAAATAGCTATCAACAAATATATAAATTAATGTATGTAGAATTAAAATACATTGTTATTTTTCTTACCGTATTATAACTATACATCTTATAATTGTTGTAGAACTTAAATAGATTGCTATCTTTCACCTTGGTATTTATACAGTGTTTGCGTGAAAGTTTTCACTGTTTTCAATAGTAAATAAAAACTTGGCATTATTAAATTTAAATAGGGCATGCTGAATAAACTAGTTCCGCCCTTAAATCTGCAATTTCTCGACAATATTTTTTTTTCTTTCTTCTACACTAAATTCACAAAGTTAGCGATTAACTTAAAATTTCAAATTGATGATCAGTTCTAAATGTAAAAAAATATACACAGGCTTTCAACTTTATGTGGTTTTATTTTCATATAATGAATGTCATACCCATGATAAACCACGTCAAAAGAAAAAGATGATAAAAATAAGGTGGTGTGGCCGTGGCAATAAATTGATTCGTTTTGTTCAAGTTTTAAAAAAACAGAAAACTGGTGGTTGATAATCTCACTGCTAGTTTTTGTCGAATCCTAACATCTATAAAAATACTACATTAATATTTGACAAGGTCAAAAGCGGTATTGAATAATTCGTCCAGTTAAATATTTGATTCAACTAAAAATATTTTTTATAAAATCAATCCCCTTTCATAGATCTGACATTAAATTTGATACTCACCGAGTATTAGAACTATTTATTACACTTATCTTTGAAAATAAATTTTCTTATCGTTTCCTCATTTCCCTTTTAAGTCGACGAACTTCCAAAATAACTTAGAACGTTTAGTTATTTCTATTTTTGTATTGAAATTTACGATTAGTATAAAATGCTATTTATCTAAGGTTCTTAAGTGAATTAGCACCTATGCTATGAATAGTATCATTTGAAGCACTTTATATCAGGCTTTACTTATACAGGGGTTAAGGGCAGCACACGTTTAAGGATGTCAAATCCAGGAATTGATGATATTTTCGTGCTACATAATTATATGATAATGCAATGATAAATAACTGAGTCTTCAAACTGCTCTAGAAATGAAAATATTATTATTTTTTTTGAATATATATATTTTTTTTGCATATTTTGTTTTAATTAAGGATTTCCACTGAGAGTGCTTGATGGAATTTCAATATCAAATTTGAATTATTTTAATTTTGTACCCACTTAATTCATTGTTTCATTTTCATCAAATTTTCGCTTATTTATATTTTAATAGCAATGTTACTAAGTGATATACTTTTATTTTTGTATATAAACGATACCGCGCGTCAGTTCAAGTACAGCCGTGCACTTGAAATGCCTGAAGATGCCGAAAGACAAAAACCGGGGCATTAGCGACAAAACTATTTGCATATTTAAAAAAAAATATTTCGACAGTACTAATTCTTATTGTTTTTTTTTGTTGTTTCAGGTAAGTTCCGGAATTCATAAACTTGTCACAGGCATGGGTAAGATTGTCATATATCAGTTGAAGCGGGAGAAAAAAGAATTTCAACAATCCAGATGAATTTATTTTCTTTTAAAAAAGCTCTTAACACTACACTATCTGGGGAATTTGACCGCCCTCTGCCTTGAGCTTTTCCTTATCTGAACGATTTCCTTCCTTCGTTTCTTCATAAAGGCTTTTGTGGAAAATGAATGGAAGACTGTGTTTTGCAAGTCACCATGTTTTATGTTAGCAAAGAAAGGAAAAATATAAACACTATAATTTATTATGTATATACATACATATATTCGTAATAGTTGCGGCATTCCATTTACTAGAGTGGAAATGGTTCTTCTGGGAAATGAATAATCGAAACCTACTGTACGAATCATATTCACAATTGAATGGAGAAGATTGTTGTTAGTCGAAGGCAACTTGAACGATGTATCGCTTACGGAAGTATACAATCAAGTCAAATAAATTAAGCAAAAATTATCCTCTGTCTTAAATTGATGACCTGCTTCTGAATCTAACATGATTTAAAATTACGATAAAATTGTTTTTAAACATTATTTATTCGAGGCAAAATTGCCATAAAAATAATAACACATTTTTAGTACTTATTCCACATTAGAATTATTAATATCAGGACTGGTTTCGAGCATCGCGAGAAATATCAACCAACCGAAACATTACCATCAGTTTTATTAAAACTAAGCAAACAAATCAATGTAAAATAAAGTTGGTAATGCTCGCTACGAGCGAAACCGGTCCTGATCAAATAAATTTAATGTGAAATAAGTACCAAACATGTGTTATTATTTTCATCACAATATGTCACTCAATGCTGAAATTTGATTTCTAACATGATAAATTTGAAATGTTTGTTGTTTCCCAATTACACATTTTGTTTCCTTTCGTTTTGAAATCGAACGATTTGCGTGTAAGTGTCATGTGTTCATGTGAAGTTCGAACTTTTTTGAATTGTTTTTTTTTATTATGGAGGTCTGCCACGAGTAATGGCCAGCATTGTACACCATTAAAGTATAGTAAGCGGAAGTACATTAAGCTTTATTTGTTTGAAAAGCTCGCCGGCCACTCGTGAACTTGGGAAAGTTTCCATTTTTTTTTTACACAAATGGCTACTACGATACTATTCCATTTACATAACAAAAATGAAAACGAAAAAACAATGTTTCTTGGGATGTCAAACTTTTACTACTATTTCGTTATATTTTTAATAATTCACATCTTAAACTGAAATAAGCATAGAAATTTACCCTACAACAATCACATTTTAAATAAATTTATTGTAAAATAAACATGACATGGTAAAAAACTGTTTTAAAAAAATTCACTTTGAATTCAAAATACATAGTTATATTTTTAAGGTGTTCACTGTCAATACTTGGTTGAAAGTCATTATAATAAAAATAATAATACATTTTTAGTACTTTTTCCACATAAAATTTATTTGATCAGGACCGGTTTAGCTCATGGCGAGCATTTTCAACTGAAACAACAGTTGACAATGCAAGTTGTAAGAATGATATATACAAAATATCAGTTGGCAATGCTTGCCATGAGCGAAACCAGTCCTGATCAAATAAATTTTATATGGAAAAAGTCCTAAAAATGTATTATTATTTTTATTACATAGTTATATAGTTGTAGATATTTGTATTAAAGCAGGGAAAACTCTTTGAAGACCATGTTCCTGCCAAGTTTAATATCAAATACACATTTGAGATCACGGGCATGAGTCTTCGTCCTTTTTAGTTAATCTCCTATAACATAAAGCCCGAATTCATTTCGAAACACATGGCGTATTGGCAATATATAAGCTATACCTTAAAATTTGTTAAAATTCTAAAAATATCAAAAAATCGCAAACATATTGAATAATCAGTGGTTACTAAATTTATTTTAATATCATTTAACACTTAACGTATATAAACTGAAAATTTTATATTTTTTTCTCGTAAAAGTTTTTTTCATGGTAACAAATATAATATGAGTAGATGAAATGTTCCTTGAAAGAAAAAAACAAATTGTAAATCCAATACAGAAATGAATTAAGATAAACTCGTAGTTTATTTGACCTTGACTTTTGAGGAGCACTGAAAGTTCAACCAATTTTCCAAGAAACCTCAAAATGTAGTAAGCGTAGAAAAACTTAGACGTTATTTGTCCTTGTAGCTTTTCTTGGTACTTTTAGCACGCTTCTAGTAGTAAACATCTCGATTTTACTCGATTTTCACTTTTTTCTACTATCCCAGCGGCGCCAACTCATTCCACTGACTCGATTTAAGAAAATCTATGAACGTTTCGTATACAACAAGAAATGTGTCAAATAATGGTCAGCTCTGACACCATAAAATAAAGACGAATATTTTACAATACAGATTATATCGGAATTTCTTTTCGTGTAAACTTCAAACTTCAGAATAGTTAATCATATTAAAAATAGTTTGAAATCTACTGATTTTTTTTGGAATTGTATATTGTAAACATGTCTTGTCATTGAAATGACGGTATATTAAAACACTTAAATACCACCGATTATACAGTTAATTATTATCTGTGATGTGTCTCAATTGTTCAGTAAATGCAATTGTTTATTGCTTAAAATTTACTCTCGATATGTTTCTGAAAGTTTATTGAAATGTATGGTGTCTATGTAGTCTAGCACAATGGTGATTATCGCACAATAACTGCTTAAGTGAACATCGACACTGTTTACTCTAATAAATATCAAATTCTGATAATCATGTGAATCATTTTCTTGTAAAAAGTATGCTACAACATTATTTTGACATACAAATGAGCTTCCTTAAATTCCATTTATTTTAAATCGAATAGCATAGGAATATTTAACATAAAAAGAAAGAGTATTTCCAAGTATTTTTTGATTTGTTTACTTTCTGAGAGGCATTTCTAGCATTAAGGCCTAGGATATATAACATTTTATAAATTAATAAATCATAATTGCCGGCTTTTTTTGGTAACTAAACATTCTCAACCGGTTAAAAGGTTTACTTTGCATAGTCATAATTTTTATTATGAAATATAAAACAGTTTTCTTGGCAGATCAAACTGAAAATAATGATCATAAAAGAAAAACACCGAATGAATTGTAAAAAAACGAATCTATAAAAAGGATTTCCTATAAACGCACATCACTGTTTTCACCGTATCAATCGCATCCCTTTTCTTTATACATGTAAGAAGAATTCTTCTGTATTTTATATGCCCGTTATTTCTAAAGATTTAGTCAAATTTCTATAAAAAAAACATCGACAACAGAAAAAACATATTTCGCCGCAACGATAGAATATATTCTTGATACACGACACTAAAAATATGATTTAACATATTGTTTTCGCTGTCAAATATTATATAATTCTTGATATTGAATAGAAAATGTCTTTCAAATGTGATTTCAAAAGATTGTACATTTGTATAAAGAAAATCTATGCCTCTACTGCATATAAGACTTTCATTCTTAAGGCGTGACCCGCTTTTCTTTTTGCGCCCTAATAACCCTGCTTAGCCCCGACCTGTCATGACCAGGGTTAATAATTTTCCAACATTGGAATTCTTAAATTCAACTCTTCGCTATTTATCTAACTCTTTTGTCTTTATAACTCACATAAATTTTAAGGCACTATACAATTCCTCCCTCAACACCAAATTGTTTTGGTGTTGGGAAATATTTGGTTTCTCAATGAGTTTCGCGGTTCAAAATACATCATTTCATTTTGGCAAAACTACAATTTTTCTCTCCTTCCCTCACACACAAAACTTTATTTATCTTAATTCTCTCTAACGATACCTAATGGCCATAGTTATTGTCAAGTTGAATTCATATCTCTTCTTAAATCTTTTCAATCTTTGCTCGGTGACTCGGTGGATGAGCTCTGTCTGCACGCTATGTCTCAGGGTTCGATACCCGCCCTCGCACTCATTATCCAGTATGTTTGCTATCTTGACACTATCAATATTAAATATAAGATTAATCGTTCATAGGCTACAGCGTTATAATAATGAAAACATCTGATTTGATAGTTACTTTCCAACAGAGAGATAGTAATATAAATTTTATAATTACTTTGATTATGCCACGTATTATGTCGAATAGTCATTCGTGACACGTGTTTCGTCTCTTTCAAATGCTTCATCGAACTTACAATAGCACAGTTGCTTAAGTAATAAAATAAGAGTAATTCTAATATTTTAAGATAAATTACAAAATGGAGGCTAGGATTTTTCATTTTCGTAGAACACAGGGAGGGGGGATAGATACAAACAAACAATTATACTTATAATGACGCTATCATTACAAACAACCATCTAATGAGTTGCATAAATATGGAAGGGTAAAACCAATGTGGAATAATTTTTACAGTGGCGAGCAACCTGTTCTATTTAGGATATTGTTGATAAATTTATTTATATCTAAAAATTCGAAACAAAATCGATTGTAAATTCACAAAAAATCATATAGAAAACAATCACAAGCTTAAAATTAAATTAAATTACAATATGTAAAATTATAAATAATAATTGTTTACCAGTGACGACCAACTCAACTTCGTCGTACACATTGTAGAACAAGTCAAATAAAACTTTTATTTAACTGGCATATAATATATATTTAATTGCTGACAATAGACATAATTATGACCGCTCCGTGGCTTCGTGGGTTAAGAGTTGTTCTATCGCGTGATATAAGCCTGCTTCGCTGGAATAACATACAATGTTGCGGTTATTATTTTTGCCATTTCCTTCTGTAAAATACATCATTTATTGCACTATTATTGCCATGTCATTAATTCATTAGAATTAATTTTAATCAATTAATATTTTTGCATTTTTATTAACAGCTAAACATGGCCTTGTTTTTGACATATTTAGGTTTGTTGATAACTAATAATAACTATAACAAAACTTATTATTTCGTTGGCTTCCTTGACGGATTCCACGGATTCGAGTTCCAGTTCGAGCAGCATTTATTCTGATGTCAGATTTATCGATTCTGCTAAAGACATGTATTCCTTCATGCACTTCTTCCCTTGCTAAAAAAATTCTTCGCTTCCAGCCGATCAAGTAAACGGACCGTAGGAATAGCGTCTAGCTAACCTCTAGTCGTAGCCTAGTCTTACACACCAAACTAAAGAGAGGTGGAGCAACTGATTACCAAGAAGCTCACTAACTAAAAAAACATGATACCTCTATGATACATACATTGGGGGCTGACATAAACTTATAATACATGCTCAGGACGGGCTTCGCCACAAATGTGAAAACAAAAATTGAGAGCTGTCCATACACGAGCCACGCTCTATAGAAGAGAGACAATTGTCATATGTGATCAATATCTTATCATTTCTCTTCGTCGATTCTTTTCAGAAGTACCTGTAAAGCTTTCTCGGTTTTAAGGGGGGTGGATGGCTTTTATGTGACGTCATTTAAAAGGGTGAAATATTGTGCGACGAGGTGTACCAATAATCCAAAATCGCGTCATTATTTGGCGAGTATAAAATTCACTTAAATTCTACTTTGCAATTTTAGTAGTAAACGACATATTTGTGTGTCCGCGCTTGCTTATAAGTTTTATCGATTGTTTGCTATTTTTTGCACCGCTTTGTATTGCCTATTGAGAGCAATTTACATATTTTTACTAGCCAGTCAACCGCGTATTGACATGTCGGAATTGAATTTTCGTGACATTCGTGAATTATGAACGTATTTTTTGCTAGATTTTTACGAAATTTCGACTTTTTAATATATTATCGAATCACGTAATATTAAATTTGAATCGTTTGAATATTATACTTTTGAGTTTTGTCGCTAACGGCCCCGGGTTTCGACATTAGGCACCTTTAAGAATTTCAAGACTAATACACTGTTTGATTTTATAATTAATGATATTTGTTTAAAGGGGTATAGCAATGGCGAGTTTGTAAAATTGAGTAACTCGTTTAAAATTGTCAATCTCATTAACATTAACTGCTCTTACTGCTCTTGACACTGTTTTGAGATATGAGCGTTTGAAGTTCGATTGATTAAAATTCACTTGCAACAATTAGTAAGTAAAAATGTTTCAAATTACTTATTTAAAGCATATTTTTTCACAACTCTTGCTAGAAATAATGATCTTAAAGATCTTAAAGATCTTATGTTGGAAATAATGATGACAATCTTAGAACTTTGTCAAATAAATTTAGTAAAAAAAGTGTGCAGATGCAGTGCAACTCCGGAATTCTGCTAACTCTGTTATTCAACGATAGATAATTCTGAAATTCATATTATACATAAACATATGATAGAATAAGGTAAATACAAGCCTTTTCGGCAAATGGTCATTTAAGGCAAAAATGACAATTAGAACCTTTCAAAGTAAGGTAACGCTAAGCACATATCATTCTTAGAGTTATTCGCTTTCTGTAAATTAAAAAAATAACTAATTAGTGGCAATTATGTTACTATTATCATCTATGAACACACATCAGTTGTCTATTTGCCGGTATCATGTCTGTAAATACCACAGTTAGTAGTAACTACCACGTGGAACGTTATCACTACGAAATTTACCAACTGAACACAATTAAAACATCCATGGTTCAACTCACCCACAATAGATAGGAATTTGATTATATGTACATATATTGTTTTATATATCCAAACAATAATACCTCAAACGGTGAAAAAATAGCAATGTATTTTAGTTCTACAAAAATTATATAATATATTTTAGTTGATGTAAAAATCTATTGATCAGCGCTCTTATGCTCGTCAGAACTACGATAGTTCTGACGATTACGTAAGCTATTTTTTAACCGTATTTTAATGAAGTTCTACCAAGTAAATGCCAATGAAATCGACAAAAATATATATCTTGCTACTTTTTGATTTTAATTCTTCTTCCGGCAATAAAATAAAGCACAATTTTATAAGATAATGCCATGCATAAATCGGCTGAAACTGTTGTATTTTTATGAAGAATATAATGATTTTCCACCAAGAGTTGATAGTAATCAACATAAAAAACTTTTTTGTTATTTTTATTATTTAATTGAAAAAAAATAATGCTTATTATAGTCCCGTAGCCGAGTAGTCAAATAATTAATAGAAGAATCTTTGATCTTTAGTAAATTTTAAGCTCACTTTTAGTGTTCACTGGCAATACTTTCTGCATTATATTAAAAGCAAGATCAATAAAGGCAAAATTTAATAACGCTGTATTGTTGTAATATAATATTAAAAATAACTTTGATTATTCCACGAATTGTGTTACTAACTGTGACACGTGTTTCGCCTCTTTCAGGGCATCTTCGGACTTACTATAGCAATGTTTGCTTTAGTAATACAACAAGTTGATTCTAATATTCTGTTTTATTGTATTATTTAACAATTGAAAGTGCTAACGTGGAGAGCGAAACCGGTACTGATACAAATAAATTTAATATGGAATATGTACAGAAAATGTCTTATTATTTTTGTACATATTAAAAGCTGTGTTCTTGCATCAGTAGTTCATTAAAACTGAGCAATGATGAATATGTGAGAGGAAACTGGGCACAATTGAGACCACCGCTTTTATTTCTCATCGCTTAGGTCAAAATAATTAGATAAATCATTTTGTGGATAAGTTTTAGACAATTGAAGCAATTTTTCGCGTGCGCTCCGGCAGTGGGATTAGTGTAACCTTCACCTCTGTACGTATAGGAAATTATTGTCGCGAAGTTTGCTTCACGGAGGTCGCCGAAGTTTACTGCACGGTGGCTGGTGAAGTATTTGTCTGCATTTCACGTCACGTCATGGCGTGTATTTTATTTATTACTATTTTACACTGCAGTGGTTATCAACTATTATATTTAAGTTTGAATTATCAATAAGGGCAACATTTTTGAATAATTTTGTGGTGTGGTAATATTTTTTTCTTATTCTACCGATTGGCTTAAAAAGTAAAAATGATAAATATTATAGGAAAACCACTTTTTAATCATCTGAATTGAAATGCACGATGATGCCAAAAGGCGAGAACCGGGTCGATAGCGACAAAACTCATTAAACAGTACAAAATTCAAACGTTTCAAATTTTATATTCAAATTCCACCTTCAGTCATATTTAAAAAAAAAATTATAACTTAATCATGTCACAGCGAATTTTACGAATACTCCAATCTGAGACCAACTCGAGAAGAAGAGACATACCCACAACCCACATCCAAATTCACAAATTGTAAAAATATTATATTATCCTTGACAGGAGTTGAGACGAATTATTTGATTCAAAAGTGTAGCGATTTAGAACAGAACTCTCCATTAAAAAAAAATGATTTTTAGAGTTAACGTGAATAAAAAAAAAAATGATCGCAGTCCCGTAACTAAAAACCGCTGCCTTTTTACTGCCCGAGACCATGGTTCGCTGATTATGTTGCAGCGGCTCGCATGCCATTCGTCTAATTTAATTAATTATTACTATCGTGGTTTTAATGAATTACTCCATGGCAGCTCTAATTTCTCCTTTCTTCCCCTTACAGGAGTTATGTATTTTTAGGAATTTGTTAGGTTTTTTTTATTACGCACAATAAAAGATAGACACCTTTTCAATACGATAAAATGCTACTAATTGGAATAATCGACGCTTTGTTTGCTCCGACATTTTTAATTGCTCAAAAATGATCGAGGCTCATGTTACAAAAGTAATGATTAGATAGCATTTTATAAAGGAAATACATCGCATTTTTCGTCGCTGATGGCATATCATACCATTACTGTATTGTAGCTTAATCTTTTATTTGAAAATTCCTTATTAGCAAAGCAGTTTGCTGTGTGCTATACAAAACGGTTGAATAAACTTATCAAACTCTTATTCGAATTTAATTACAATATTTTGTGACGGTAAAATTTAATGACAATCCATTTTATTTTAATGACCGTGTCACACATTTCAGAATATAAATTATATATTGATTGAACACGTTGCTTACTATGCTTAAAATTTATTTCCAATAGGTTAGTCTCACTTCCACATCCGATTCTATGAAACGATATAATCAGTTGTATTATCCATAGACTCATAATCCACATAATTAAATTTAAAATTGTGATATGGCGAGAGCGATTGGCTAGCTTCTAATTAGTATGAGTACACAATTTTTGATATATTTTCTTGGCATGTATTTAATGGGTCAATAAATAATTCAAGTTTTGGTCAGTTAAATAAATAAATGGTCAGTTAAAAATCAAAATGGTCAGTTAATATTATAAACGGTCAGTTGTCATTGTATCAGTGTGAATGTGGTCAGTTATTAAATAAAACGGTCAATAATATATTTTAATGGTTAGTATTTAAATTAAATAGTCAGCTATTTTTAAGTTTTAGTTTGACAGATTGTGAATTTTATCAAATATGGTCGTAATAGGCAAATTTATGACATGTTCTTTTTATTTTAACTGACCATTTATTATTTTAACTGACCATTTAATATTTTTAACTGACCGTTTTAAGTATTTATAACTGACCATTTATCGAATTAGAAACTGACCAAATAATTAGTAGTCATAGAAATATCTGACTACGGCTTAAGCCGTCAACTATTTAATCTTTATTATTATGAATACTACGGTAAGAAAAATAACAATGTATTTTAGTTCTACATAAATTATTTTATATATTTGTTGATTGAGCTATTTCGGCTTACGCCTACGTCAGAACTAGTTTATGCAGAACTAAAATGCATTGTTATTTTTCTTACCGTATTATAATGGAGTTCTACCAAGTAAATGCCTACTCAATCAATATATTATGAATACCTTTCAAAAAATAACGAATGTTAAATTTGAAAAATAAAAATATCCGAATGAAGACGTATATTGGTGAATTTAGTAAAAAGGAGTGAAGAGTAAAATCTAATTTAAAAAAAGTGAAATAGTCTTTTTTGTACAGCATTTTCTAGTTACAAAGTCATTTTCCGCCACTGTTGTACCGTTGGAGTGGGATTAACCCATCCCAATTGATCGCATCTCATTAGTTAATATTTTGTAATGGAAATGTATAGGAAAACATCGTGACAATATTAAACTTTTTCTAGTCGGAGTCGTGTTTTTCTTACGACTCCACAGCCCTGGTAATAGCCCTTCTGTGCCAAAAATTCTATGGATAGACATTTGAAACAACACAATTTCCCAATCTGTTATTCGCTCGGTATATGAAATAATAGATTGTACTAATCGTGTATTCTAGACATAAATGAAACCAATTGGTGCAGAACAGTATTCGTTCTAGAACGGTAAGCATCATGTGAACATAAAGTTATCTGTTTGCCTTATCAGTTATCTATCAACAACAAATTTTTATTGGAATGCGGTTTATGTGATTAGTGAGAAATTAATTTGAAATTCATGCGCTTGTCATTAATACTGTTAATTACTGCTGTTAAAAACTTGAACAGTGGCAGTGGTTTCTGCAAAAACAACAACGAATAAAATAAATCATTGATTGAATTGTCATTTACTTGGTAGAACTCCATAAAACAAGGCTATAAAATAGCAATGTATTTTAGTTCTATAAAAATCATATAATGTATAGTTGTTGGCCATCTTCGTTTAGATCTATGTTTAAATATACATTAACTTAATTATGTATATAAGCTGGCGTAGAAGAGGTACGCAATATATCTCATCTGCATTAACATCCCAATTTAAGATTGAAATAATAAAGTATTAATTGTGACAAATTGATGCGCTGTATTTCTTGAAATCAAATCAAATCTGGGTTTAATATAAAATTTAAAATAACTTTGATTATTCCACGTATTGTGTAACTAACTGTGACACGTTTTTCGCCTCTTTCAGAGGCATCTTCAGACTTACTATCGCAAAGTTTGCTTAAGTAATGAATCTGGGTTTATTGAGTAATAAAAAATGTTATTTATTTATCATTTATGATTTTTATATTTTAAAAATAAAATCCAGCGTTCTCAGTCAGTAGTTTACCGAAGAAATATGTTGGAATATAAAATTTTAAATATCTTTGATTATTCCACGTATTGTGATAATAATTTTTACACTAGTTTCGCCTTCCAGAGGCATCTTCGGACTTACAATCGCAAAGTTTGCTTAAGTAATATAGCAAGATTAACTCTAATATTTTTAAATAATTACACAAATGGACTTTGGTATTTTTCCTTTTTACATGAAGCAAGGAGGGGGCTATAGAATCAAAGCTAAGCAAACAAATAATTATACTTAATGACGTAAGCATTACAAAAAATATTAACGTATGAGATTCAATTAATTGGGAAAGGTTAATCACATCATTGGAAATAATGGAAGCAGTAGCGAGCAACCTGTCCTATTTCGGATATTATTTAATAATACTTCATTGCTGAATTACTTGCTGTAATATCTTTGAATTCTGGATGAAGAATCAATCCATCTTGATTGCAAAAATCATCATGAATTGTTTCATATTCGCAAGAAAAGAAGGAAATATGATCTTGTTGGCGAATGTTTTCACATTATTCTGAAGACAATCGACCAACTCTAATGTGAAAATCGCAATACACTAATCCAATTATCACAGCTCATTTTTAGAGCTCGGCTACGAAAATATCCCACACTTGCTACGAGCTTCTCACGTGATCTTTAATCCCGGTAATCTTTTAGATTATTTGATATACAGCTCGGCTTAATTGTTGTTTTCTTGTATTGTATAATTGTTTAGACAATGCAACATTACCGCAACAGTGCTTTCAACAAGAGGTGTATAAGGTTACCAACTGGAATTCCTTTGAAAAGATTTAAACACTTTTATTATTTTGAAATTTTATACTTCTCGCGTTCGAGATGATATCAATTTCCGTATTGCTCTGCGTTCTAACTGAATGAAAAGATCTAGTTCCTGGTTCAACAATGTCATTTATTGTATTAATCTCGTTTCTTTTTATTTTCGTTTACTTTATTTAAATACATCATCATCGTTCTGGCAAAAGATTTTAAATCGGAAATACAAGATAAATATATGCAAATTTTAATAACATCAATGAACTCGTAAAAAATTAATTATCACATTTAAAGTGTTCACTGTCAATACTTGGAGGAAAGGCATTATTGTAAAAAATAATAAAACATGATTTGTTACTAAAATAGTCGCGATGAGCGAAACCGGTATTGATCCTTATAAATTAATTGTGGATTAAGTACAATTTTCTTTTAAAAGTGAATTCAAATATACTTGGTAGAACTTTATTTTGAAAAGGTTAAAAACGAAAAGTTATGACTATTGCGGAAGCAAGAATTCGTAAATATATTTAAACTAGTTATGATGGCTAGCAACTCCGTGAAAAAGTAATTGTTGAAATTGATACATAATGAGGCGTATATGTATATAAAATCAAAAACTGATCAATCCGAATCTACATATGTTATCTGAAGAAATCTGCTCGCCTCAACTTCTCCGTGGAAGGAAAATAAGCATATGAACTGTTCGTAGTTAAAAGTTCTAAAGAGTCATTGGTAATGAATACTTATGTACATTTGAAAACGGGTTCAAAAGTCGATTTATGAATGTAATGTATTTCGAGCTTTTTAACACGAAATCAAGTTGGATTAATAAACTGTTGAGTTAAATTGAATTTTAAAAAAATCTTTCGTTTTGAATTTTAATGTGAGATTAACGCTATTCCTCCCATATACGGTGCAGTTTTTCTCCACAACGCATGCATGACGGACTCTACTATTACCTGCAATAAAGAAGGAAAACATAAGTTTATAACGCAATAACTTCCTATAACTTTTTGTGAAGCTTTTTCCCGCGGAAGTAAATTTATCGGAATTCGCATAATGTTAATGAAATAATGATTTCTGCGCGCGTCTGTTAACCCCAACGGTCCGGCCGGCAGCTATACATGTGGACGGCAATGTTGGCCCGAGACGCCGGTGCATACATTAGACGCGCTCGGGTGGGTTTTTTCACTCGAGGCTATATAATGTTTTTAATTGATGCATTGTAGATCTTGCGTTAGGAATGCGAAGGTGAGCTGTATCGAACGGCTTGGTGAACGAAAAATTACCATTTTTTATCGCTTTTTTATATATATAAATGGGTGTTAAGTAAAAATTTCACACCACATAAAAACAATATATTGCTAAAACTGCTAGGCAAAAATTTATGTATTTTAATTTGAGGATTTCGACTGAAGGTGCTTGGTGAATTTTTAGTATCAAATTTGAATCGTTTGAATTTTGTATCACAGTTGAAATATCTGAAAATTTTAATTTACTCTAAAACACATTGACATCAAAACATTCGCTTATTCATCCAGATTGCGATAATTAAAAAAATACTTTTTGAACCATTTACTACGCGTCAGTTCAAACTCATTCGTGCACTTGAAATGCCTGAAGATGTCGAAAGGCGAAACTTGTGGGAACATAGCATGATGAAGGACGCACGAGCATTTTGCACGTACAGGGAACAACGCGCTGTTAATTATGTTTATATAGTCCAAAAAAAATATATATAAAAAAAAAAAATTGCATTAAAATAAAACGGCAAAAATTTGAAATCACACAAAAAAAGTCGTACGAAAGAGGTTTGAGTGTATAGTAAAAAACAATAAAGAAAATTCTTTTGACATTGTAAGTTTTTATGATTACAGTACAAGCTTGTATTCAAACAATGCATTTTAAAGATAATATGTTGGCATCACCAATTAGACGCTCTGTGAGAACTAGTTTCTGTTCCACATACCCACAAATGGCAGTGGGCTGGAATAATCGTTGGAAGAAGTAATAGCGCTTAAAGATGCCGCGGGTACACACAATGACATGAGCTCGTGGTGGGAGAAATTGTATAAAGGCGCGTTGACATTGTGTCATTTATCATCCAAGCGACAGTTACCTGTGACAATTTGTCAGTTACGATGACAGTTGTGTTGTAGAACGAAAGGTGCCGATCAAAAATGAAAGACTTCCAGTGATGCACAACCTGCTAAATAACATTTCATGCGGCCCAATATTACAAATATCAATCACGACTTTTTCTTCATTATCTTTCACAAACGATGGAAAAACAATTTAAAATCATCCAATTTTCCTCATATCACATTGTCAAAGTTAAACAGTCGTAATTATGTATATTTGTAAATAGTTTTATTGGTATTGGTTTTTCGACAGATTAAATGATGATTCGCCTTTTAACAAACACAATATAATTATATTGCTTGAAATTTTACCTGAAATAAAATACTTACACCACTTCTGCCCACCAAATAAAATAATAGATACTGACTGAAATACAATTTTGTAAAAATAAACTAGGTGGTGTAGTAAAAAAAATACTCTTCATTTTACATTGAAAAGATTTGAAACATTAATTAAGAAAAATAAATACTTTTTATTTACTTTACTAAATGCAGTATACAAATAACGGCAAAAATATTATATGTTGTAATTTGGTATTCATGCGGCAGTGTTCTTTCCGTGATGCATTAAATAATTGCAATTTGTCAAGTCGACACCTTACTTTGAAAAGGTTCTAACTGCTCTTGACACTGTTTTGAGATATGAGCGTTTAAAGTTTCGATTGATTTAAATTCACTTGCAACAATGACCAAGTAAATATATTTCAAATTCATTACTTAAGCAAACTTTGCGATAGTAAGTCTGAAGATGCCTCTGAAAGAGGCGAAACACGTGTCACAGTTAGTTACACAATACGTGGAATAATCAAAGTTATTTTAAATTTTATATTAAAATGAACTTCCACAAAGCTACCGCCGAAACCATCGAAAATATATTTCAAATTACTTATTTTAAGCATTTGTGTTCTCAACTCTTGCTGAGAAATAATGATCTTAAAGATCTAATGATGGAAATAATGATGACAATCTTAGAACTTTGTCAAATAAATTTAGTAAAAAAGTGTGCAGATGCAATGTAACTCCGTTATTCAAACATAGATAATTTTGAAATTCATGTTTATCAGGGGTGGCCAAAGCGTCAATTGCGTACCGATTCCTAGTCGATCGCTTATCTGATCTGTACAAATCTCTGGTGCCCGTCCCAAGAAGCGTGCGAGACAAGTCGTGTGACAGGGACAGCACGCTAAAATTTCGAAGTTAGCCGATTATCGGCGAAAATCTATTTCTAAAACCCGGGTCAAACAATGGTTGGCAATTAGATTAATATGGTAACGGGACAAAACAGAACATGACTTTCAGAATACGAAAAAATAGGTTAGGTTAGGTTTTTTGTCATGTTCTGAAAAGTCTTGTTCTGTTTTATCATATTTTGAAGTCATGTTCTGTTTTGTCATGGAGCGATTAATATAGGCTTTAAATTACTAGTTTCAAACGAAAGTCGATCGCGGGCAAAAAAATCTGGCCACTTCTAATGTATATGATAGAATGCGGTAAATAGAAGCTTTTTGACCAAAATATAATTTTAGGCAAAAATTTCTATTAGAACCTTTTCAAAGTAGGTAACGAAGTGTAATGCGGCGTGGGTGCATCATTTTAAATGCTGTTCTTCTCCCCCCTTGGACCTCAGTAATTCAATGCGTAATTAGGCGGAAAGGAAACAAGTGTGTTGCTTTATTATTTAATGCCCTCAGCGCCTTATAAAACCCACGTGGACAAATGGTCGCTTCCTCTTTAGTTGTTAATGAGAAAATTACACTTTCGTGGAATCATCAAACAAAACATTTCGGAGAAAAAAATAGTACAATTCATTGAGTTACAACACTGTGTCGGACATGTGGCCGAGAAGTCAACGTCATGATATTCAGTTGTATTATCCATAGACTCATATTCCACATAATTAAATTTAAAATTGTGATATGGCGAGAGCGATTGGCTAGCTTCTAATTAGTATGAGTACACAATTTTTGATATATTTTTTTGGCATGTATTCAATGGGTCAGTAAATAATTCATGTTTTGGTCAGTTAAATAAATAAATGGTCAGTTAATATTATAAACGGTCAGTTGTCATTGTATCAGTGTGAATATGGTTAGTTATTTATTAAAAATGGTTAGTATTCAATTTAAATAGTCAGCTTTTTTTAAAAGTTTTAGTTTGACAGCTTGTGAATTTTATCAAATATGGTCGTAATAGGCAAATTTTTGTCATGTTCTTTTTATTTTAACTAACCATTTATTATTTGAACTGACCATTTATTATTTTTAACTGACCGTTTAAGTATTTATAACTGACCATTTATCGAATTAAATAATTAGTAGTCTATTTTTTTGACAGATTTATTTTCTTAGTTGGTCTAGTTCACGGGTTCCTAACCTATGGGTCGCCAGCTTATACAGTCAACCAAAAAAAATATTCACCATACTGCATTTTTGTTGTTTTTTTTAATTAACTTATAAAAAATGCCCTTTTCAATTGCCTTGAGGGTCGCGGTCGCCATCTGAAAAAGGTTGGGAAAATATGGTTTTGTTCTATGTCAAACCACGTTTATTGAACTCAATATTCTACTTCACAACACAACCCATTTTTAAACCGTTATTTTCATCCCATTATAATTGAATTCTAATTCAGACGAGAAAATTTTTATATTTGAACTCCTTAACCACAAATGTACTTATTGCGGCCCCCAGCTTCGGTAGCACTGATTCAGACTATTAAAGAAGGTAGTACAGTTGTATCTAAATCAACGTTAAAACAAACATTTAAAACTAATTTACGTTCATTACCACACAATTAACCCAGATTTGCTATCATTTCAAGAAATACATAAAATCAATTTGCCGTGTTTATTATGAACTATATTCTTCAATATAAAATTAGGATTTAATATCTTCTCATCTTTTAGGGTGTTCACTGTCAATACTTTGGTGGAAAGGCATTATAATAAAAATAATAATACATTTTTAGTACTTTTTCCACATAAAATTTATTTGATCAGGACCGGTTTCGCTCATATCGAGCTTTGTCGTTTTTTTTATCGATTTAATTGTTAAAACTTGTGTTTTTTTAACTTCGGACGGACATAAACAAATAGGGAAGACATGAATGACGACGTGATACTTACCTATTTATTTAACACGGCACTATTGCTTTTAAGGGTTTCACTGTAAATAATATTGGAGGAATGGAATTTTAGTAAAAATAGTAACACACCAATCAGTTGATAATGCTCGCCATAAGCGATACCGGTCATGATCAAATAAATTTTATGTGGAAAAACTACTAAAAATGTATTATTATTTTTATTATCTTCTCATCTATTATAAAGGGTATTTCAATAGGGACGCTCAAAATATGTTACTTTGTCCTGCTGAGTAGATTATTCATTGTTTAGTGGCCAAATTTGAGTCAACCAGTTTGGTAAATAATCGACCAACACCTACCTGTACGTTATTTAAATACAATATCTTGTGAAAACATTGCTGCTGTGTGTGAAAGTGTACAGGAAAACCCAAGGCAGCTTATTTCTCGTCGTTCACAAGAACTTGGCTTCTCTGCGACTTCAACTTGGCGAATTTTGAATCGGACCTTATGTCTGCACCCGTATAAAATCCAACTAACCAAGGAACTTCAGGTAAATGACCACAGACAACGCCTGATTGGGTTCTGGAGCAGTTGGAAGTTTACCCAAATTTGTCAAAAAAGTCAACTTTAGTGACATGGCCCATTTTATAATGAATGGATATTGGCAGACATTTGATGCTATATTCCATATTTAATGCCGTAAAATATACTTACAAATGAAATTAAAATTTAGTCTAAATCTCACAAAAAACTTGTTTTATTTACATTTCAAAACTAAGCGTCCTTATAAAAAGACCCTTTATAATAGATAAAAATATGTATTGTGTACCTCTTCTACACAAGCATAAATAGTTAGTTTAATGGATGTTTAAACATAGTTCTGACGAAGGTGTATATGGTATATAATTTTTGCACAACAGAAATACATTTCAATTTTCACCCTGTTATAATGGAGTTCTACCAAGCTAATGCCAAATCAATCAATAAAAATTTGCATCTTCGTTTCAACGTATGAATTAAAACATAACCATTCATTTCGCGGCAATTTCGTTTTAAATGTATGTGCACACCATATTTATTGCGTGATTTTTTAAAAAGAAAACGATTTCCTTTTTAAAAAATCACACAATAAAATTATTATAGCACGTATTTGCCTCGAGGTTCTTTTAACCCCCTTAACAACAGGCCCAGACTCGTGACAGTTTAATTTCGCTCATGATTTATGAAATATTATAGATTTTTTTAAGCCATACATGCGAAATTGTGGGCGCAGGGTAACAACCTACCTACTTTGCCCTGTTTTTTTCCAACATCTCAAACACGAACAAAAGTGTTTTTTCAGGTGTTTTTTTCTGCTGCCATTTCGCCACCGCGCGTTTTTTTGCGTCGCATTTCGCGAAAATTCATCGGGGCTGTTAATCGAAAGCTTTTCATGAAAAAGTTCTGCAAATCATGCCTGCTTTTCATTATGTTATTATGTTAAATAAAATTAAGTAAATTAATGGTTTCTGTGCCCGCTAAATCGCCACTCTAATTCAAAGTAAAACAGTACATGTCATGCTTTCAAGGTTTACTTCTGAAAAGTCTGATAATAAAATAACCACAGCGACTCAAATTGCCTTTTTTTAATGAAGAATTTTTTTTTTTTTAAAACCATTAGAATTTCTTTGCAACAACTATATTATACATAATTGACTTAAAAATAGTGAATTAATTTGACTGGTTTAATATAAAATAACTTATATATATATTACTTTACGTATTGTGCCACTAATTGTGACACGTGTTTCACCTACTGAGGCATCTCAGACTATCTTACAAAGGCTATATGCAAAGGTTTTCAAAGAAAAAAATTCTACTTAGAACTAAGAAACATTTTTTTTAAACATTCCGATCTCAGCGTCGATTTTATACAAATAAATAAAAAATATTTTTTGGTATCTCTACGTTATTTAAAAAAAAAACCAAGACCGATTTCATTTACCACTAGCATTTCTGTCTGATGGAATTTAAATACAAACAGGGGTTTTTTTTAAATGATATTAATATCAAACAATCGATGTTAAAAAATATGTCATGTATTTACAGATAAAACAAATCAAATTGTTAAGAAAATGGTTTTCGAATAAATTTACTTTCACTCGAAAGATAAATTGAGGGACTATTAGAAATCTCATTTTATATAATACTAGTATTCGAACCCGGCTTCGCTCGGACCAGTTTGGGGTTATGTTCAGCTCGGCGCGTAAATTCAGACGGGCCAAGTTGAAACGACTTTTTTCAAAATTCAAAAGTCTAGGTCAATTAAAATGGAATTAAAATGAACATTTCAGACTGGCATTGACATTTCACAGCCCCTTTCATATATTGACAGCCCCATTCTCGCCCATTAAAATGTCCAAATTCAAGGAATAAATCTAATTTGCTGTCAAAGAAATGTCAAATAATACCTGCACGTAAATAAAAACATTATTATATTAATAAAAGCCGGGAAAAGTTCAGTAGAAGACTAATTTATTACATTTTGACTAAATGTCTTCGCCGATAAAAAAATCAAACATATTTTCTTTCATATTCGTTTATATGGCAACTTAATGACCAACAATGCAAAAGGGAATTACAGACCCACAGACATACATACGCCGTTTCGGTTTTATATATGTACTACTCGATACTCGAGTAATTGGAGTCTCTACACACACATTGATAACGAAACAAATTTACCGTCGAAACTTTCGCGAGCGAAATCAATTCGTTTGTTTGAACTTGCAACAACAATCCAAAAGGGAATTACAGACATACATCCCCCGTTTCGGTTTTATATATAAGATTACGTTCAATCATTGAATGAATTATTGGCCCTGTCAAAACTTGAAACCCGGAGCATTTGATCGCTGAACTAGATACTTATAACTTGAATACGGTAAGAAAAATAACAATGTATTTTAATTCTACATAAATTGTTATTTTTCTAACCGTATTATAATGGAGTTCTACCAAGTTAATTCCTACTCAATCAATAAACTTACATCTTGTCTACGGAGGCTGGTATTAACGTAAAAAATACCCTAGTATTTAATACTTAAATAATTATCCATCAGTTATAATGAGTGTGGCGTTAAATTAACTATGTAGCATATATTTTAATCCGATTATCCACTTACAGTAAGACAGTATTGTAAATAAAGTCGACAAGAATCTAATGCTAAAATTCGCTTATAGAACTCCAAATTATTTCTATCGATGACGGATTTTATAAGAAAATACGGACATATTATACTATGATAACGTCGTATATGTTTTGATTCGGTATAATAATTGAAATACATTATTTTTCTGGCTTATTATTTATATATGCTGCTTTTTTTTACATCAAAGGGAAATTCTCCAAGGAAAACAGCACTTATAACATCGATCGTCCTTCAGAAAGAAAATTTTCTTATATCTGAGATAATAAGACCAACCTGCTGTTCTGTTATTTCTTTCGCAATTTATACGCTGCGGCGGGAAATGCGAGGTTGTGAAACGGGAAAGCCCCGCCATTATTGTCAATTTTCCACTTAAGATAATCATACTATCTCACAATTAGGAATTCTGCTCCCCCTCCTTTATCGTCGATGGTCCATGCAACTGTGGGTCGTGAATTTTAATATAATTCATGGAATTTAGGTTTTAATCGTATACGCAGTGGATAACTTGAATCACCGACTGCTTTTGTTACTGGTAAATGAATTAATGTCCAAAGGTAAAGTTATATGTATGTTCGGATCTTTTTATTTCTTCTGACACCCTATCCGGACCATGAAATGAGGATTCGATAAAGCGATTATCATCATCATCATTAGTCCGGGCTGCCGGCAATACAGTAACCAGCTTCCAACTCGATACCTCAAGTAAACAGCTGTTTAAATACATTATATAGTATGTACTCTATTGTTCAATGAAACACTGTTATTTACAGCCCCGTATGTGAGCCTTCGAGCCTGCACAGTACTACCCCAGTGGCTTGCTAAATACACTCATTGTTGTTCATCGGTATAACTTAACCACTGCAGATTCCAAATATTAATTAAATAGACTACACTACAATCTATATATACGAGTTTTTTTTATTTGAAGTTGTCATATTGAAATATGAATATTTTATCACATACCATTCCTTAAAATAGATATACAAAAATTGTTACGTCGCAATTGGACGACATTCATAATATGAATGGGTTTTAAACATTTTAATTACAATCTATTTTGTTTTACTTAACATAGTTGTAATACCAATTGTTTGTCATCCTTTTGAGTCTTGCTTAACTTTTGTAGCAATAACGGTGTATCTTTGTCTTTCTTATCAGTTGATAATGCTAGCGATGAGTGTAACCGATCCTGATCTTAATAAATTCAATGGGGAATAAGTACTAAAAATGTGTTATTATTATCATAACATTCATAATAATAAAAAAAGATTGCGGTTAACGTGTCTTCACATTTTTTTTACAGCCACTACGTCTTATAATTTGTTTCGTAAACTGCTTGGTTGCCATTTTATTAATGTATTCATCACAAGTTTTGTTCTTGCAATTCAAATGCTCGCGATGAGCGAAACTGGTCTTGATCTTTATCAAATTATACGTAGCAGTAGTAGTACTAAAACACTGTATTATTTCTTTAAAAAAATTCAATTCCATCAATAAACGACAGTAAACGCATTAAATTGTATTAATTACATGGATATTTTTTAAATGATTATATTACATTAAAAAGTGGCTATTTTTATTTTGTTTTATTACATTCGCGAGATTAGATATCGCCATGAACTGAACTTGATTTTTTTTATTGCAACCGTTCGAATATAAGGTAATAAATTTACTTTTCTCAGCGAAACCTTTCCATAATGAATTCACGTATAAAAGAAATTACGCTTCAAGCACTCGAAGATCGCGTGGATTCAAAAACTTTTTTTACGTAGTTATTACGTTTATAATTATCGCATAAGTAAACTGTGGCCCGAAACTTGTGACACCATTTATAAAACGATGATGGATATAATTCAAATCGTTTTATCAAAGGATATTTAGTAAGAAATTTTATTTCAATCATTTTCTGTCACTTTTTTGTCTTAAGGCATTATTTGAAATAAATAAAAAAATATTTTTTTAGCTCGACGTTCAAATATAATTTGATCAAGATCGGTACCGGTTTCGCCCATCGCGAGCATTATCAACCTTTTAAATATCACCTTTTTATGTACGAATATCGGAAATCGAACTATTGTTACACTTTTTAAACCGATTGTTTTTGTTTCATCGTATATTTAATCAATAAATAAATCCAATGTGAAATAAGGACTAAAAGTGGCGTAAGCAGCAATAGCCATCAATTATATATCATTTATTTTTTCTTGAACTTCAATACTTTGCTTTTTTTCATCGTGCTATAATGGAGTTCTACCAAGTAAAAGCCAATTTAATCAAAAAACTAAAAATGTGTTATAAATGTGAAATATTATTTCCACTTTGTCCTATTTATGCGTTTAATATGGATTATTTCAGCGCTTTTATTGTATCTGTTCCACGCTGAATCTCCGACAGAATCGAGGATCCAACTTTCCTGCATGATATCAGTTTCCATTTTTGAATTTTTGTTTTAAAAATAATAACTTAAATAAGGTCTCGGCACTTTTGTTGCACTCTGTATAATATTTTTACTGTAACCATAGAGCTGGCCAATGTACGGTACATACGTAAATTAATGCCCGTCGCAAAAATTTATGCCTTCGATAAATATAGCGTTAATTTTCTCGAATCGGAAAATATTTGCCGTGATTTTATCGCAGCCGCGGTACTTTTACGGCCATACATAAAATTTAAGACCGATTTACCATTTAATCTTACCATTTACCATTATACTAACAATATACTTTTATGAAAACGTATATTATTTTGTATTTTACGACGATATTTTTATAAATAGGTAAAAAATAACAGAGGTTGTAGTTCTTTATATATTACGTTTTATATATTTTTTTTTCTTACCATGTCCGCTCCCAACTTGGAGCATGTGGACTCAACACGGAGTTTATTTCAACATTTTTTTTTCTACGAGAACTGCTTGTTCTCAGTTTCTCAACCTCTCTTCGAAGAGAGTAGGGATGGATACGAGGAATAGGACAGGACTAGTGATTAGTTAATCGCTGTCACTAGGCGTCGCTCTTTAGGATCGGAAAGATGGGAAGGGATTTTCAACAACACAAACCCCCATGCCTTTGAACAGATTTATCGACTGAAAAAATCCGCTCGGACCGGGAATCGAACCCGGGCGATCCGGCACGCAAGCCAACGCCGTTGACACTGCGCCACGGACCGGACAATATATTTATATGCAGGGCTTTTTTTCCATTTAACGTGGTGGAACGGCGTTCCGGCACTTTTTTTCAGGGTATTATTTTTTTTCAAAATTTCAAAATCAATTTGACGAAACAATGTCTGCTCTTACGTAATTACAGTGTATATTTATATAATTCGTCAACATGATAAAATATGGTATTGTAATGAGCCGGATGAGATGTGTTATTTTATTTAATAAAAAGCTTGACATGAAGTGAGTTCCGGCACCTTTTTTTTCTAAAAAAAGCCCAGATTATAAAATATATTTCATATATATTTCGGCATCATGCCATCTTGTCAGTCTCTGTGGCTCAGTGGCGAGAGCTTTGCTTTAGCGTTTCAGGTGGGTCCCGGCGCGGTCAGATTTTTTCAATTTAAAAAGTCTCGACTGATCCATAAAATTTCTCATAGAATTTATGTCGGATGACGTTTGTTTTTAAAAATATTGGACGAGTTGGTATAAGCTGTAATGTCAAATATTTTTTTAAATAATGATAAAAAATAATCTTTTAAACTGTGTTTCAATAGATATTTTTTCATAATATATAATATGTATTTCAGTACATTTAAATTTTTTTACACAATTGTCGTTGTAAGAGTATGTAGGATGACATTTTATACTGTTTATCTCTTCGTTAGTATGTAATATTAACCATTTTTAATCCTATGGGGCCACGCGAATACATGCGAAGAATCCCAGAGGCATTATTTATTACACTACACATCATTGAATGACATTAATAAAAAAACATAACACTGACACGCTGATTTTAGATAAGATAAATAATAGAATAAAAACTTTTTTTTGCATTTTGAATTTTCTAAAATGAACGAAGATCCAAAGGGTTAAGGTGAACATTTTTAATTTTCTACGTATGCATTTGATTATTTTTTTTTCTGTTTTCTTTCTTCAGATGAGCGGCAAGAGGTCCAGGAGCTTTAAATGCGCCGTCCACCACCGAGACAGGGAGGTCTGCTCCGAGAACGATTTCCATTTATTGCAGAGGGAGCCACCGCTCTTTGCAAGGTAACAAACTCTCAAATGTCTTTATATAGTAGAATCAGAAGAAATAACACAACAGCTCATTAACTACAAAATAAGGATTTTTTAAAAAATAAGAAAATGGATCAGGACCGGTTTCGCTCATGGCGAGTATTCTCAACTGATAAGAAATACAACGAAACAGTGATATTTATACAAAAGTTAAGTAAGGTGTGACAAACAATTGGTAATACAACTAAGCAAATAAATTGAAACAGAATACAAGAAAAATAGACTATAATTAAAATGTTGAAGACCTCTGCAAGCTATTATATCAAATCACCTAATTGATTTTTGTTATCATGTAATTCAACCAAGTATTGACAGTGAACACCTTTAAAGTGAACATAATAATGACATAATTGAGACAATATAAACACACATACATGTATTTATAAAAAAAAGAAATCAATGCATTTTATCTAGTGACTAAAAAGAAAGAAAATAAAGGTAAACAAATCACATATTTTTTTAATCTCACTTATGGATAAAAAGAAAAAAACAGTTCCTACTAGACAAAATAGTTAAGTGGTTATTCCTTAATAAACATTGAATATTGTTGGGAGCTTTTTAAGTCTTATCTACTATAGCAGACACGGGCAGACTGCGGTCCGCCATAATAAATCCTAATTCTAAGTAAGAATAATATTTTTATATTTTTTTAAAAAATATTGAAAATCAAATAAAAAATCTTCAAGATGAGTATACAGATATTCCTTTTCACAGTGAAATTCGATGGCTTTGCTTGGAAAAAGTGCATCGAAGATGCAATAAGAAGAAAAAAAAAATATAATTTTATTTTTGAAAATGAAGAATGTTACGGACTTTCCCGATACTGATGATTAGGGATTTATGATTTTGCATTTACTCTAGACATCGTGCCATACTTAAATACTATTAACTCCGTGTTATGAAGGCTCTGAATGACGATTTTTCACAAAGATTTGGTGACTTCCGAAAAATTGACAAGTTTAGCGCTAGTAAGCGATCCATTTTCAATAGATATTAAAACTGTATTGAAAGAGCTACAACTTGAGGATAGTGATCTGCAATATGACACTGATTTAAGAGAATTACACCGTCGTGACGAAATCTGCAACTTTTACAATGATCTTAATTCAGACAAATTCGATAACTTAAACATTTTGCACGAAAAATGTGAACTGACATTTTCGATCATGAACCTCAGGTTAATTCTGATTCCATCTTCTTCTATGACCATTCACAAGCAGTTTTACAAATATCAACTACAAAATGAGCACCTGAATTTAAAAAAAATGTTGAAAAATTTCACTTTTTGAAACAGCTTCATTCTTCTCATATTTTTTTTTTAAACAAAATATTTTTCTTTATAATAAATAGAGTACACCCGATCCTCTTTTTAAGCGATTTTTTCAGTGATTTCGATTTTACGTGATTTTTTGAACGGCACCGTGATTTATTCGTAGGTACGCGATTTTTCTTTTTACAGCTGACAAAATGGTTCGCAAACTCATGCGATATTATTGGTGACTCTGCTCTGAAACTTATTTAAGCACAATCCATTTATAAAATTCGTTGAATAGCACGTTTTCCTGTCGTAAATTTTGTCACAGAGAGTTACTATGTTAAATAAATGCGCTTCAGACGTCCATATATTTTCAATGCACAATAATAAATACGAACTGAAAAAAAAAATATTAGTTTTGAATGAAAATGGAATGTTTAAGGTATATTTTTATGCAAAATATTTTTTTTAGTTCGAATTTGAAAAACAATTTTTGTTTTTTCTTGTATTTTGGATACTTTTTTTCGCATTTTTTTTAGGTGCGCCACTTTTTGAAACCTATGTATCACGTAAAAACGGTCGGGTGTATATCTTAAAATGGTATTTTACTTGTGGCCCGCTGCTCATTTTGAATTCTTGGAATTGGCCCTCCATCCGAAAAGTTTGCCCCCCCCTGTTCTATAGTATATTGACGGATTAGTATGTACTACAATATAAATAATGCATCTAATCTACTGAAACGTTTTCAATGTTAGCTGGATTATATTATTCTGGTATTCGACTGTCTCTAAATTGGAAGTTTTTTCAATCTGCATAATATGAAAAAGTTTTTTTTTATCATCACAGGATTACCTCCATGGGCTTTTCCTTTTATGCGTACAGTGGATTGACAAAAAAAGCTCCGCCCTTTGAAAAAACGTTACAAACCAGTTAAGCGTCAAAAGATGCAAGAAGAAGAAAAAAATATCGATAGTTATTTATGTGCGTGTTTTTCTTTCGCGTCTAGACACTTAAATGGCATAGTCATTTTGTAATAAAAATTCGCAATAAATAAGGGTGGAATTTTTCTTTAATTTTTACTGAGGCGTATTATCTCAAACGGCCCCGCAAACTGCCGAAATATTCATAATCTTCTCACCCCTTTCACGTAGAATAATTCTGTGGGTTTTTTTTCTTGCGATGCCGTAAATTAGGTATGCGAATCGTTTTTTTCATTCGTCGTCAACCACCGAGATGCCATATATCAGGAGATTCGATTATTTGACTCAAATCGATGTCGTTATGCATAACATATATGCAAATAGTATTTAAGTCACAAATACCTTTAATTTTTTTTTCTGCCATGTCATCAAGTGACCTAACCTTAATTAGAGAAGGCAGTCAACAAACCACAGCTGCCATGTAAAATCGTTTCAATTATCATTACTTTTTATTGTTGTCAAAACCATTTCCACCGTGGAGTATATATAATTGTTATGTATAAAGAGAACCTACTGTTGACAGGAATAAGCAATGTAGTAGTTGTATATTCTCTTTGCCTTTTAAGGTTTTACAGATTGTTCTCAAAGGCAAAACACCTGTCACTACTTGTTTTCACAATAAATGGAATAGCAAATTTATCATTTTTTAAACACAATGATATGGTGTTCACTGTCAACTCATTTCACTACTGATCTTAATAAATAAATTGTGGAATAGGCACAACAAATGTAATACTACTTTCTAATATAAAAAATGAGCTTCACCAAAGCTACTTCCAAAACCATCGGAAATCTCTTGATTTCTTTCATCTTTACAATAGTGTGTGTGTAAAATGTTCAAGTAAGCTTTTTCAAATATTGTCACCGAAAAAACTCGCGGGAATCTTAGAATTGTGCCGAGTATATCCGTCAGCGCGCTCTGGGTTAAGACGTGTCATGATACATCATGTTGTGCTGCTGGAATTCCTCGCAAAGTAAATCAGCGTAAGGACATCGGCGGCGTCTCGAGCGTCGCGGCGCCTGACTTATACGCCGCCGAACTTTTAAACGGGATTTTATCGGCGGGAACTTTCGATCTCCTTCTCCACCCCGACGTCTAGACTTCCTCACACTCGTCCTCCGCCGAGCTTCCTCAGCATCCTGTCGGCGGGAGAGAAAATAGATTTCCCCCGCGAATACGCGAGTGCATTTCTGAGACACTTTTTTGGCACACATGACCTATTTCTATGGTGCAAGTAAACTTCTTACAATAAAGCGTAACGTGCAGTTAAACATCGATAAAACCGTATACGGTACGTATTTAACAATACTTTCCATCAGATTGATAAATGTCTAAAACATCATCGCAGAGTTCTACGCTTGATTAAAGTGATGCGACCGTTTTAACTCGTGCATACCAATGATTTGACATAGCTCTTCATGCCACATAACTTTTAATGAATCAATTGAATTGTCATTTACATTGTTTATTTCCATTATAATAAAGTTTTTAATAATAAAATTGCACTTATTCAACAATAAATTTATTTATATCAGGGCTGGTTTCGCTCATCGCAAGCATTTTCAACTGGTAATAAATACATCTTATCAGTCGACAATGCTCGTGATGAGTGAAACCAGTCCTGATCTAAGTATATTTATTGTGAAATATGTACAAAAAAAGATTTTAATATTTTTTATGTTCTTCCATTCCACCAAGTGTTGACAGAGAACACCTCAATATAATAAGGTTCGTTGAATACTTCGTGGAAGTTCATTTAAATAAAAATAAAAAATAGAAAATAAAAAAAATATTCTACGTATTGTATAACAATTAGTGAAACATTTTTCACTCTCTCAGAATCTTTCAGAAGCATCTTCAGTCGTACTATCGCAAAGTTGCTTTAGCAATGGATTTGGTTTTAGTAACCGCAATAAAATCAACAAAGTATATATATATTTTTTTTACCTCATCACATAATTATTTTAATCAAATTACAGAAACTTAATTGACCTTTATATAAATGTGTTGTTTTGTACGATTAAAAATAAGTAAACAATATAAACCTGTGACACTGTTTATTAATATGTGAATTAATTTAATATTATTATTCTGTTTTTTTTAGAATGGTGCACATAATAGCTATGGAGGTGTTGCCGGAGGAGAGGGACCGGAAATATTACGCGGACAATTATACGTGCTGTCCGCCGCCATTGTTTATAATTTTCATTACACTTATAGAGGTGAGTCCATTTTTTTATAACAATAAATTATGTTATTAAGTTTGTCACATTTAGCCCCAGAGTCCTCTTATAAAATTTGTAGAATTTTTCCTTTTGTAATGTGTAAGTTGCTACGCTTAATGTAAAAAATGTGTTTTTTTAATGTGATCTATTAATTTTGAGCTTTTATTTCAAAGCTTTTTGTGTAAGTAAGTAAATAATTATATTTATATATGTCAAGTGGCAGTTTGTACTCTATCTGTCGGTAAAGATCTTATCCCAATGAGGTGCGAAACCCGCGCCCGTAAGTTGCCACGTGTCCAATACCAATTCAATAGAGTGCTTCAAATGGTTAAAAATTATCTTTAATTGATAGTTGATAATAATTGAAAAATTGACGTAGAATATTAACAAGGTTAATGCATTTCTAATTTATATAATACCGTCACTCAAATATTTCGATTTCAATTTAGTCAATTCCTCTTAAAAACCGTATGTCAAACTCAATTTGAGAATTCAATTTATTATTTGAAAGATTTCCGAATAAACTGCAAGAAAAACTTGAAAGCAAATTTTGTTGGTTTCAACATGGTAATGGTTTTTTTGTTGAATATTTTAAACATAATTTACTGTGAATATATATTTGAAAGATATACCAAGGGTTTCATGTACTTACGTTGACTGCTTCTTGGTCAAATAGGAAAACTTCGTAGATTAAATACAAGCCGAGTTGCGTGAAATATACCAGCGAGATAAGCAAGACAAATGTGTTTATTAAAATATTTGCAACTATCAGAGACTTTATACACGCTTAACGTGACAGCATGAAACGTTTTATTTTATTTTGAAATAATTAGTGATAAAATAAATCGAAAGGATATTTTTCATGGTGACATATTTTATTATCAATTTCACTTCAAGCACTGGAATAAAGTATTTCTAAAAGCTTTTAATTCCTAACTGGGTCGTGCGACACAATCCAGAATTGTGGAAACTGTCAAAATATTAGGTGTTTAGACAATTGACTGATAAATACCACCGGATGCTTGTGCCTAACTTCCGTTGGCTTAAGTGGAGCACCCTGCTCCACTTGAACTGAAAAAGAGCACACGCGCTTGTGATCGATTAGCAATGCTACATTTTATATTTTATTTTCAATGTCTGGTCGAAATGACTATATCTAAACCTTTATTTAATTTGACACATCATCTTCATTTGAGGAGGGAGCTATTCACCAACTCTTGATGAAAAACTGTTCTACCTTATAACTGCCCAAAACTTTCAATATACATAGTTTGTCAGTAAAATTATTTCAAACACACATATAATAGGCATCAATCAAATCCGGTTAAAATACTTCTTCCTATCCAATTTCGCGAAAATGTGATACTCACACTACCATACATTGTCAACAAATATATATTCTCTCTTTAATACCATTGAATGAAAAATATTATTAATACTACGAATAAATGATATGCGTTACGCCAGCTTACGCGTCGCGAACTAACGATTATATATGTGAGATAGTATGATAAAATGCGGGAACCCTGATTTTTCCTCAAGGTTTGTTCAGTTATATGCCGATTTTTATTATTGAAGCTTATCTAGAGATAACATTGCTATTATTTAAATTGAAAAAATAAATAGTACATTGAGAGAATCGCTGTAAAATTGCAGCGCGTATATCGTGTGTCACGGGCGTCTGAGAATTTAAAGGAAAAAGAATTGATACTTTCGATGAATTTGGTAGTATCTTTGTGGAAGTTCATTTTAATATGCAAATTAAAAAATAACTTTTTTTATTATTGCACCTTGTGTTATTAATTGTTTTCCACGTAGTGTGTCATTAATTGTGTAATTTGTAATTACTTTTCGAAACTAAGTCCGAGAAGCCTATGAAAGAAACGAAACACGTGTCAAAATTAGTAACACAATACGTGGAAAAATCAAAGTTATTTTAAATTGTATATTAAAAGGAATTGACTCTCATAGTGAATAAGTTGTCATGAAAACCAGCAGGCAATCAAAACGATTGCCTGCACATTTCAAAGCTAGCAAGAGAAATGAAAATAATTGAGTCGCGTTGCAATTTTCCGAGCCGTTGGCCAAACGCACCCCGCCTCGTTAGCCCCCTTGTACAATTTTCCCGCTCCATGCACCCTAAACAATTTACTGACCCCTTCGCGAGAGTGGCGCTAGATAAATCAGGCGACCCCCTTGACACGGGACATACAGTTTCCGATTACCCGCCAAAGTACCTACTCGATCGAATATATTTTTCAGGGTCGTAACAATACTTTACTCACAGGTGTTTGTTTTTGCCGGAATATCGTTGCTTCTTAGCTAAGATATCTCTGAAAAAACTAATGTATTTCTTTAAATTTATTTAAATTGGAAATTTGGGATGATAGACGGTATATAGATTCGTATTCATTCATTTCTGTAATGTATTCCATCTTAATGAATCAACGCAATTGCGATTCACATGTATTTACGTACTATGTTATTCGATCTAATTATTTCATATATATATTTGCATATACACATTAAAAAAATCACAAATAAGAAGTTTATTGCTTTTGTCAACGTGAAAAATAATCAACCGAATAATTTCTGAAAAAATCAACAAAAAAACATTAGTACTCGTCTGAATTCACTTACTTTCACGTGGAATATGTCAACATCCGAACTCATACCGTTTAAAATCGTTTAAGCTCTTAGTGGCATTCCTATTGGCAGGCTTATCCTACTCATTAGAAGAATAAACAATTAATGTTCATTACTCTTCAAAAAAATATCAGGAACATCGGTTGGATAAAGCCATGGCCAATTACTGATGTACAACCAGTTCTTGCTAAAATTCTGCTAAGCCCAGTCGATAACAAAGAGCAACGCTTATTTCCATACAACTTGTGTTTTCAATGAGAAGAATATATATCATATTCATATCATATCATTGATTCATTTTTAAACAGGTTGACAATAAGTATCATCCAAATAAATGAATAATCACTGAAACTTTTTTTCATAACTTAATATTCTTGAAATTTTTTTTGTTGTATATGTAACAGCGAAAAGCATAAGCTAAGAGCGTGACTAGTGAAATCACATGATAAAAAAATATTTCTTGTTATATTTTCACTGGCCAGATCAGTGAAATTATATTTTAACTTGTGGGAATATATTTTGCCTGATAATATACTTTTGCTGTAAAATATACTCCATCCCTTATTCGACATTCGTCTCCAAGCTGCCAAATTCTAGAGCATTACATTGTCATGTTAGACATTAACCTAACATGCCGAGGGTGCGCGTACGCCAGTATACAAATCGAGTAGGGTTCAATTTGGGTGTTCACGGTATCTGAACCCCTGTCCTAGGGGATGAAAATGATGATGATCATTGTGTTCGGGGAGTGATTTAAGCCATGTGGTTTCCATAATCCGCCTCCAGATGGATTATACTCGTGCTCTGGAGACATTTGATGATTGCTTTTAGTAAGCGGTAAACGTATGCGCTATTTGCACGGACAGATATAAGCTAAATAAAAGTTTGCCTAGGAACACAGCAACACATTACATAATAAAATACGCTCCCTCTATTGTAAAATCTATTTATCAACATTTTAAATTTGGAACATATATCCCGTATCGTTACCACATCATATTAAATAAATTAAGATGCACAAAAAGAAAATGATTTGCGCAACGCATTTTAAAATTGGAATTGAAAATTTGAATTTGGAACATGGTGTGGAAATTCGTGAGTAAATTTTAATAAAGGTGACAAGCTAGCTCTACGCTTTAACAAAACTTCAAATACTGCCCATTCGACTGCAGTCATTAACTGAATGGCTAGGTTATAAAGATAGCCTGGAGGGGGTTTCGACAATATTATCTTCTTCACTCTCATCAAAAGTGGGTCGTTTTTTTTCCATTCCTTGCAATCCATTTACCTCCGGCCATAAAGCCTGTAAAATGTGTGTTTACTTTTTTCTGCGAGTACGTTCGGTCGTAAACTTCTCCCTATTTTTACTATTCACTAGGAAATGTGCACTTTGATCGTATAATGTGATCATGGTTTTTGATCCTGTTTAGAGAAGGATGGAAATATATTCGTGTTTGGTTCTATATTACGCCAAAATACACTCAAATATTTTCAACATGTGGAGCATGTATTCGTTCTAAAAATATTTACTTTATATTCTTAATTGATAATAGTAAAACAAATAGGATTTCGGCTGAGGTTACTACTTGAAATGTTTGAAGATGTAGAGAAGATAACCGATGAAAAATTCCCAAATAAAAATTTTATAATTACAAAATCGAAAGCTTTTTAATTATTTAATTTTCTAGGTACAATAATAATTTAGCAAGCATTTAAAAAAATGTTACACATTCCGATATCCAGGGTTGCCAGTTAGAGATACTTACTCCAATGGCATTTTTTTATTTTAACTAGAATGAGCTTTTTTAGTAGCTCCCTTAATTACACTTCAAATTTTTACGAACTGCAGCGAGCATTTGGTAATATTTTTAATAATCTTATTCCTAATTCAAAATATATACTTTCATTCCTCAAAATTATACTTCCAATTCCAAATTCAAATCCGTAGTACCGTACACTTCTTTTTTCCCGAGAATTTTTTTTCAATTACTTGCAAGTTCCCCCAAGTGTAATACAGCACCCGTAAAACCACATAAAAAAGCTACTACATATCCAGTTATCTCCTACATCTACTATAACGATGCATAGAAAATCTCCGGGAGATGTGCCGCTTTTGCACTTTTTGTTGTTTTCTGTTTACACTTCCCGTAGAGAACTCACTTTATTCCCGTCATCATCCACTTCACTTCGTATTCTCTTTTCTTTTCTCTTATTATCCTACCTCTTTTATCTTTTTTATTTATTTATTTATGCCCGGATGAATGAATGAATTGCCTCCAGTACGGAGCACGTGCTGCGCGGCTGAGGTATGTTTTTGTTTCTTAGAATTGGTGTTCTTTTGACGACTTTGATATCCGAGTACTGAAAGCTTAGAACTTTCATGTCAACTTTATTATTATTTTTATTATTTAATCATTAATTTCCACACCATATTCCAAATTCAAATTTAAAATGCGTTATAAAAATTATTACATTTCTGCGTGTCTCAATTTATTGAATATAATGTTATAGTGATACGGGATATATATTCCAAATTTAAAGCGCATAGACGATAAAATAAACACATTCCAAATTTAAAATCTACATCATTACAATTTAAAATTACATCCATAGTCAACACGTTTTGATAATATAATTTATTCAAACAAAAAATGTTAAATTTGATTGGTATGAATTTTGTTCTTATTTTGGATCGACCCGGGTTTCGCCTTTTAGCATCTTCAGGCATTTCAAGTGCACGAATGAACTTGAACTGACGCGCAGTTAACAGTTTGTATCCATCAAGCACCTTCAGTCGAAATTCTAAATTAAGAAAAATGTTTAAACCAATATTCCAACATTCATTGTGGTCTTTTTGTACTCCAATACTTTTGTGATGACCAGATTTTGCTCATCGTAAGTATTTTAAACAAATTAAAACACACATGGTATCACCTCAAAACTGTACTGTGCCATAAATAATATTTGAAGAATTATTCCATACACAATGAATATGGATAATCGAGGAAACATCCCTTTCCCTTCCCTTCGAGGAAACATCCCGCCCTCATCAAAATCGAAACAAAGAGTAGTTCATATGTTTCATATTTAACCATACATACCATGTCAGTGAGTTAAACTAAAACAGTCGGAAGCCGGAACCACACTATTGGTTATGTAAGATATTCAATACACTATTGGTAACAAAATCTGACCGCAAATTTGATCAAGCGCGCGCGACTACGCCGAACCCCGACATGTCGGTGTGCTAAGCTCATATCTGTCATGGTGACGTGTGACAGAAAACTTGCACGGCTTCTTCCTTCCTGCCAACATTTGAGAAGGATCACTCATATCCGTTTTGTATTTTTAAACCTGCGTCTGTTATCTATGAGGATTTTTTCTTTTTAGGTCAATCGTTGTTTTTTATGCAATTGATAAATGCCCGCAAAGAAAGCGAAGGGTGAATAGGGAAAGAGTTGCTTACATTCCGAATATCCTTGGCCTGGAACTGAATAAATATTTTGCAAGAATAATCCTGATAAATTAGGCGGTAACTTTGTGGATGCTCATTTTAATCTAAAATGAAACTATTTAAACATTTTTAAGTACTTATTCCACATAAAATTTATTGGATCAGGACCGGTTTCGCTCATGGCGAGCATTGTCAACTGATAATAAATACAACGAAACTGTGATATTTATACAATGACAATGCTCTCCATGAGCGAAACCGGTCGTGATTCAATAAATTTTATGAGGAATAAGTACTACAAATGTTTTATTATTTTTATTATAATACCATTCCACCAAGTATTGACAGTGAACACATTAAGACTAAAATAAAATTGACTAACTTCTTAATATCTACGACGTATTGTGTCCAATGTTTCAAACGCTGAGCACGCCAATCTAACAAAAGTGCGGCATAATTTCAATCAACGGAAAATTCCTGTTGAAACACTTTATTAGTTGGACATATTATCCAAATTGTGACCTGACATAGATTAAAAATATAAATGTTCATAACTTGTTTTTATGAATTAATGCTCTTTTTTGTGAATGTTTTCGACTTTAAATCAATATTTATTGATCAGGTCGTTTAATTCATCTACTGTTAGAGTGCGCGCCATCCTTCGACGAGTGCGCGGGGTTTTTCGAATTGCTGCGCGGCCGCTTTCAGGGATGTAGGAACATTGATTGTTTCAATCTAAACTTTATTTCTTAAGTAACCATGTGATATTAAGATGTTTGAGATGTGTCCACAACTCGCTATTCCTTTCAGAAAACATAAAATAAATATAGTTGTGAATTTATTTTTATATTTTACATGAAAATTGTTTCAGTCGACTTGACAAAACAAAAATGTCAGCCTATCGCGCTATTCACGTTATTCTAAAACTTTAGGTATAATTTAATATAATGTAGCTTCAGAATACAGATTAATATACTAAGTCTTGAGTGACTCGATTCAGGCTTAGACGTCTAAAAAATATCTTGAAGGGTTTCTTAGCGGTCTGCGGTTTATTAATAGGGGATATTAAAAGGGGTTGATGAATACATTAAAAAAATGAGTATGTTGTAACCAGGGTTATTTATATTATTTATGAGTGAGGTAAAGTCTGAATTTCAGCGGTGAAATATTTTTATCAATTATATTAATTATTTTAATCGATATGTTTTCATGAGAAGTATTCATTGAAAATTCATACGGTATGTTTATTTTATAAATGACAGTACAATTATAAAAATATACATATATTGAGAAGACAATAGCCGTCTTACAAAAACAAGGGCGTAATCCTAAATGGCTATCAACTATATATTGTAAAAAAAAATATAACCGTATTCTGCTTTTTCTCACCTTGTTATAATGGAGTTCTACCAAGTCATTCTTACTAGGGATCGTATTTTCTAATTTCGAATGGAAACCAGGGAGGTTGGATGACATATATAATATTCCATTGAATAAATAAAACACAAATTTCAGTACTTGTCCCATATAATATATATGTATAAAAATTATGACCAATTTCAAGAATTGTCAGTTGATGAAATATAAAAAAAACAGGATTATTTGAATCGAACTGATAAAGATTCTAACAACCCGCCAAGAATTAAATTTTTTTTTTTTTTAAATCAATATTTTGTATGAATACAAAAAAAATGATTTAGAAATTGAACGACCCGTGAAATTGGAATGCATTAAGACGTAGAAAGGAGGATCCTTGGTCGCAGGTGATAAAAATCACAACGATTCAAAAAACATGTATTTCGTTTTTCCAAATACAATACTTTCATGGTGATACATAGAAGGGGTTGAAATATTGAGTATCACAACAATGAAACAAATTAAACACATGTGTTATAAAAAAAATGAATCGCTGATAATCAGGACGAAACAACGTCGCACAAGAAGTTTTGTTTAATTCACGCTATTCTTAAGCGGCCATATTGAGTTTAAAATAAATGTCAAGATTTAAATTCGGAACTAATCGTGATTGGATAGCGACCACGATCCCTTGACATCTCGTGATTCATCGAGTGGTCTCCAAAGACGATGAAATTTCCTTTTCCGACGGAGGAAGTCGTACACGTGATGTGAAAATAAATTACCAGACAACGGAATGTTTCTAAATGCAGTTGGCAGGATGCAATTCGTTGCATTGTTTCCCGGCAATGGTAAGCTACCGAATCCTATGCACTCTCTAAAACCGATGTGTACGAAATAATAAAGAATTTCATATGCGCTATATTTGTGTAACTTACAAACCTTTGCCTATATTTATCTCAAATTCACCTCAAATAAAACCTTTTTTTAATGTGTTCACTGTCAATACTTGGTGGAATGGCATTATAATAAAAATAATAACACATTTTTTGTACTTATAACACATAAAAAAAATATTGGATCAGGACCGGTTTCGCTCACGGCGAGCATTATCATCTGATAAGAAATACAACGAAACGTTGATATTTATACAAAAGTTAAGTAAGAAATACAAGGTATGACAAACAATTGGTATTACAACTGAGTATAGACTCCGATTACTCGACATCTCAACTACTCGAGTATCGAGTAGTAAAATTTCAAAATACTCGAGTAGTTTCAGATGTACCAAAATATATATTATTAATTCAAATTTGTGTACATAAATAGATGATAAATAAATAAATAAGCTTATTTTATTCAATTAATAAATTTATTTCAATTTATGAAACATATATCAAAAGAGAGAATTTAACGTCTCAAATTTTAATTTGGTTCAAAGTTTTGTTTTTTTTATTTCCGCCGTAGAAACTCTCTCTGTTGCTGTGGACGTCGGCTTAAAAGTTAGCATTGAATTAAATAGTGCTATATAGTTTTTCTGTCCACTGCTTAAAACAAAAATTCGGAAATAAATCTTCATTTATATAGTACGAGTATTACTCGAGTATTTTTCAAATTACTCGAGTATCGAGTACTTGATACTCGAATTGGAGTCTCTACAACTGAGCAAATAAATTGAAGCAAAATACAAGAAAAATAGACTATAAATAAAATGTTGAAGACTTCTTAGCAATGCAAGCTATAACATCAAAAATAAATTAAGTATGACTGATCATTAACAAAGTAAAAACCAAAATAGGTGCATTAAATAAGTATTTATCAACTATTTTAAACTAATGCAAAATCATCTCGTATGAGGACATAAACATAAATAATTTTGATAAAAGAATATTATTTGTATCATTATTATTGTTGAATAGGAATTTATTTGGTAGAACTCCTTACAAAACGGTGGAAAAAATAACATAGTATTTTAGTTTCTAAAAATATTTTTTTTCATTCGTTCTAGCTTAGTACTATATCAAAAAACATTTTTTCAGCTGTAAATTTTGAATGAGACAAAACCCCATACGAATACAGAACCCGAGCATTTTTTCAATGCAATATTTTTTAGTTAACTTCGACTGGGCCAGTCTTTTACTGACATCTGAGATTAATTGATTGTGTTTATTTTAACATGTTTAGACTTAGCACAATAGTTAAGTTGTCTTGTATGTCAATTTTCTGAGCACTCTCTAGACGCCACGCTGTTGACAGATGCTGACCTGACCAGGCGGCACGCTCCGTGTCCTCGGGATAGACAAATTGCCAGCGAAACATAATTGCCATTTCTAAATGCGTCCTGCCATTATGGAGACACCCTGATACGAATCGTCTTGAAAAACTACCCCAAATAGACGTGGAATATTATATTAATAAAACCCTCAAACTTTTACCCTTAGCCTTTTAATCTAATAATATTTATCTGATTTCTTTTGATTTATGTCTTAAATATTTTATAACATTATTGGGCACCTTTTGTTGACCAACCCTGGCCCGTAAATGAATCACAATATTACTTACGAGAATTATTTGTTAAATATTCACTCTTCACCAGTGGTTCTCATGTGCGGCCACCAGAGGATTTTGCTGCGGCCACCAGCAGCTTCATAGTTAATATTGATATTTAATAATTGTGTATAAAGTGTTTTAACAAGTTAATTTGTCAACAATGACACTAAATGTTAAATATTCCTTATACATTGTACTGTGCATCAAGAATTATTAGTTCGCAAAAACACTCGACACGAAAATTTGATGCCGCCACCAGACATTTCCGTTCGACAGCTGATGTTCCTAATGCGGCCACAGCCAAATTTTACGTGAGAACCACTGTTCAACACCGTTTTTTCAGGACTATTTTTAATTTTCACTCTGCTTTGATAGTATCACCATGAAAAAGTTTGATAAACGTATTATTGTTAGTTAATCGAATGAAAAAATCATAATCACCAGGCCTCGATAATTCGGCTCCTTAGGATAAATTAAACGTACTTCGCTGTTTGCCGGTTTGAGTTATGAATGCCACAAGATACAAATCCTGTTTTAACTCTCGGTTTGAGAACCATGATTTTACCATAATATTCAAACCTGGTCGCCCGTATCGCGGCTCCTGTTTCTGCGATATTATTTTCATTTCCATGTTTGGCATTTTTTCACTCTTCCGCATCCGTGTGCGCGTAATATTTCCGGTCTGTCTGCAATCTGCGCATCTTAATTTGCTTTTGCGTCACTAATATCTATGCCCCGTTTTTAATTTTTACTCTTCGCAAACACGCAAACATGTGGTTAAGTTTATTAATATTATTCACCCTATACCTTATAATGTTACGTACAGAGTTCGGTCCGTACAAATAAAATCACATTCGCGGACTTGTTAGCCAGTAAAAAATCGCTTGATAAAGCGGTTATTCGAAATTCAAATGTCAAAATTTAAGCTACATTTTTGCGGAAAAAAAATTCAAAATTTGGAACTGTAACTTAATTCGAAATACGTGACATAAAATAATTAAGAATTCATTTCGTATTTGGAACATTCGTTTTATTCAAAACGGGTGACATCATTCTAAAAACAATGCAGAATACTTTTAGGATTTCGACTGAAGGTGCTCGATGGAATTTCAATATCATAATTACATTGTTTGAATCATGTGCTTTTCCATGAGTTTTCTTGCTGACGACCCGAGTTTCGACTTTTGATATCTTCGTGCATTTCAAATTGTACGAAGACTTTAAATGCATCCTGAAACCCGGGTCTTTATCGTAAAATCAAAACGATTCAAAAATAGAGCATGCACTTTTAACATCGTTCAGAATTGAAAAATATATATTCATTGTGCCTGAAGATGCCGAAAGACGAAACCCGTGTCGTAAGCGACAAGACTCATGGATAGTACAAAATTCAAACTATCCAAATTTTATATTCATTGTGTTAAAATTTCTTGATTTTTGCTTATTGAAAGTTCATCACCCCTTTCAACGGAATGCACTAAATATTCTCCAAATGAACAGTAGTGATTGGCTAACAACTGGTAGCAGACGTTGATTGATTGTTTTTTTGTATGATATACAGCCAATTATCTTGAATAATTGTGCACACTTTACTAAAACATACTGTTTTGTGTTTCTTGTCCATCGCATTGTTTTCATGTGTTATGCGCGAGCCATCTCGGGCGACCGCCGTGCGCCTGCCTACCCTAACTGAATTTATTAATAACGCCACATACTTTAAATAGTTAATATCGTCAGTTTTGTAAGTTTTATTGTACGTGGGCCCGTGTCTCTTGTCACTTAAGTCGAGCGGCGGATGCGCCCAGTTAAACACAACGTCGTCTTAATGAAGTACGCTTTGTATCCGGTTGTTTTACGGTGATTTACTTAGATCGGCCCACTGGATTGTCAAACAAGGCTCTAGTACCTATTATTGACACCCGCGCACTGCGGACAGGGACTTCTAAACCGTGTCACATATCGAACAAGCTTCCCGTGATTAATTTACTATACGTGTGATAGAATAAAGAATCGAGAAATTTTAAATTTGGAACTAACGAAATTTAAAAACATTTTCTAATAATTAAGAAGAATATATTTCATATTTGGAATGAATGTTTTATTCGGGTTTGACAGCTGCCGAGAAACATTACATAATACATTGCATGTATTTGATCTGATCAACTTACAAATATAACTCTTGTAGAATTACTTTGGTGATTTTTTAAACTGAAAAGTTATAATATTTAACTCAGATGATAATGAACGCTATGAGTGAAACCGGTCCTGATATAATAAATTTACTGTGGAATAAGTACTAAATATGCTTTATTATTTTTATTATAATGCCATTCCACCAAGTTTTGACAGTGAACACCTTAAAAGTGAATAATTTTTTTAATCATGTCCGCTCCCAACTTGGAGCATATGGGCTCCTCACGGAGTTTTTCTCAACATATGTTTTTCTACGAGAACTGCTTGTTACTCAGTTTGTCAATCTCTCTTTTTCGAAGAGAGTAGGGATGGAAAGGATACGAGGACTGGGACAGGACTAGTGATTAGCCAATCGCTGCACTATGCGTCGCTCTTTGGGATTGGAAAGGTGGGAAGGGATTTTCAACAACACAAACACCCATGCCTTTGAACAGATTTATAGACTGAAAAAAATCCGCTCGTACCGGGAATCGAACCCGGGCGGTTCGGCACGCAAGCCTACAACATTGACACTGCGCCACGGACCGGACAGGAAAATAAATGACACCATTACTGTTAATTAAGTGAAAATAATATTCTCTTTAATTTAATTTAATTAATGTTGATAATTACTACAGAGCAATGAATTTGGTTTCGAAGTTGAAAGCATCTGACAATGTAACTTTCTTTGAAATGTTATAGTGAAATAATTTGTTAATCTATCTCCAGAACATTACACTTCGCTCTTCCGTCAAATAACATATGAGGTCTTTTATGTATTTTTATTTTTTATCTTTTGTGTTCCTATTTTAGACTCTATAAATATTTTAAAATACCGTATCAGTATCATCCTGTAAAATAAATCACACTTGTTAATTAATTAATGAAATTAGTAAATATTTATTTTAAGTTTATATTACAAATTAATATCCTCAAAGATCCATCCGACCACCGAATCCATCGTCAATAGCTATTTGATATTTCAATGAGATATTGACTATTTTTATTGATTGAATTTCCTCAATTCATTTACTTGATAGAACTTCACTTTTAAGGTGCTCACTGTCAATACTTGGTGGAATGGCATTATAATAAAAATGTTTTATTATTTTTATGATAGAACTTCATTAAAATAGTGTAAAAATATCTTAGTATTAAAATTATATCAATTGGTTGATAGTTATTTGTGCTTCTCGCCGTCGTTAGAGAAACCTATTTATTTCAATATTGTAATTTCTTACCTTACAATCCATTCAGAAAGAAAAAATATAAAAAATGCTTAATCCCGTAAAAGGGAAATATCCCAAACTCATTATTCATCATTTTAAAATATTAGAATCAAACATGCATTATAGCTTAAGCAACATTTGCGAAGTTTGCGAAGAAATATTTTTTTTATTTATTTCAATCGCGGTGACAATGTCAGTCGCGAACAATTCATCGCGGAGACAATCGTTCCTTCGTTAAGCTTTCATGGCGACGAACTTGTTTGTGATTAATTATTCGCGTGATATACATACATACGTTTTAAAAAAAGTCAATAGTATATTAAAACATCGGAAATTGACAGCCAATTCTACTATTAATACTGACCACTGTATAAATTGTGTTCCAGTAATGCTTTATTGAAAGTAAAGCAATGCCCAAAATTAATTCGATATTTATTTCTACGTGTACATACTGAATATAATATTACTTGGACTATAACACAGCTGTTTAAAATAATTCTTTCATGCATTATATATTGACACCGCCTTATGTGGTAGGTCATCAGAACTCTCTCGAACGATCTATTGTTCACCTCAGTCGATGAGTCAGTCGATATCAGAAAATAAATTCATTCTTATAATAATCTATATTGCAATCTATAGCGGTGCAATGTAGAGTTATTTCAATTTCTCTTATCTCTTGACGCCCGACAATGCATGTGCTTCATAAAAAGTTCATAAGGCGATAAATCATCCCTTATCAGCGGGCGCATGTGTTAACGATTTTTGAAACGGCCATTGTTTTTTCTTTCTAAAGTAACCGTTTGTTTTTATACAGCAGTGAGAGATTGGACTGCATTGAGAATGCACGCGCCTAATCCTCTCCCTCAGAATTAAATTCGCGTCAAATTCCTGATATCTTCTTCGCTATCGTAATATTTGTGTGTTGTATAACGTCTGTGTAAATCCTTGACGATTAAATAATGGGTGCGAATGAGCGCACCCACATAACGCTTTGAGATCGTGTTTTGTTTTAAAGAGTACCATGTTTCTCCTACTCCGTCCCCAAAATCCCTCTACCTGAGTGTCGGATAGGAGGCTCCTTCTCGATTTCGAGGGAGCCGGAAATAAGGTAGTCTCAATATATATTTACGAAATACGAATTGTAGCGTGAAATTTATGTTATTTTTTTTAGTTGATGGAATATTAAAATTAAAAGGCCCGCATTGTTAACATGTAAGTAAATTGGACCAAGTACATTATTTGTACATTTTTCATTCCCCTTTTTGCATATTTGCAAACGAAATAATTCATCGCATCGAAAATCACACAGCATTAAATGTTCCGCAAAACTTGTCGGTTGAAATTGTGTATTATTTATTCGTATTTGGAAATCCGAGTTCAGTTAAAAGGTGGGCGTATCAGACATACGACGCATTTAATTTTTAGTTTTTTCTTACTATGTTATACAATAGTTTTGATCACTGTGTACCTAATCTCGTTAATAAAGTAAAAAAGCCCCGTTCGGTTGAATAAAACTTTTTCTTTTTCGACGATCTTTTCGCAAAATAATATAGATACTTAAAAAAAGTACACGATTCCTGCCAACGGGGCTGTTTTATCCCTTCTTCTTCCTAACTTCTTCCCTTATTGCCAACTGCGAAAAAAACTTTATCACTTTACATTACTACTGAATAAATTTGAATTTTTACTTCATGAAAATTGTGTCTTCGTAAATAAATAAATACATCGTTTTTATCGTTCAGCGTATTTTTCTCGTAACTTTGAGAATAATATATTTGTTTTTAAATGTCATCTATAGATTCTTTACTATTTGATATTTTTTTAAATCACCATGTGTATTGAGAATACCTTGATTCGGCTCCCTCGTAAATCGAGAAGGAGCCTCCTATACGACACTCAGGAGAGGAATTTTGGGAACGGAGTAGGAGAAACATGGTTCTCTTATAAACAAAAGACAATCTCAAAGCGTTATGTGGGTGCGGTTAACACCCATTATTTAATTGTTACGAATTTTCACAGACTTTACACACGGATTTAACAAAGATAGATTTACAATACACGTTACGTTCTACAATACATAATACACGACTATTTTAATTGCGAAGGCGATATCAGGAATTTACTAAACTTTATCCTTAGGGAGAGGATTAAGAGCTTGCAGGCTACTTCCAGGGCATACAGTTGGGAGAAGCCCCTCAACCACGACTGTAAGACTTATCTGGCAAGCACGTGCACTCTCAATGCTATCCAATCTCTAACTGCGACTGTTTGAAAAAAAGCGGTTCCATTAGGTAGCAAACCGTTACAAAAAAATCGTTAACACATGCGTCCGATAAGCCATTATTTATGGCCCATCGAACTATGCATGAAATACCATGCACTCTCATGCACTCAGGGCGTGAAAGAGTCGAGAGACATTTAGAGCGAGACGTCGGCATAAATGTCTCTTTTACAACTTTGAAATTACTCTATATATTGAATCGCTATAGATTTCAATATAGAGTATTATTAGAATGAATTTATTTCCTGATATCGACTTAAACTCATAGACTGAGGTGAAAAATAGATCGTTCGAGAGAGTTCTGATGACCTACCATATAGGGTGGTGTCAGTATGTATAATTTTAGCTGCTAGCCAATTGATCATAACTTTTTGATGTGATTTTTCTTAGTTTTTTTGATTGATCTACTCTTCATACATTTATCACTCATGATAACTTCTATGTCATTTATTGAATTGGTTTAATTGGTAGAACTCCATTATAACAGAATGGAAGAAATGACAATGTATTCTTGTTCTAAAAATATGTGTATAGATAGGTATCCTCGTCAGAACTATGCTTAAACATACATATTTGTCTATGAACTATACTATTTTTTTGGAGCTAAAATACATTGCTTTTATTACACCATGTTAGCTTATATGTTCTCTATATTATTAGTAGTAACTATAAAAAAAAATCATTGGTTTCAGTTTGAAGACATGGATGTCTGTGTTGTATATAGATACCTTCCACACCTATCCGATCCTAAAAACGGAACCTGAACGAGTGTGATTAGCTAACCAATTCATGTCCTGGTCCTATTCTTTCTATCCCTACTCTAAAAGAGGTAGAACAACTGAGTAAAAAAACAGTTCATATCCTAAAAATGTTTACTGGAAATTGTGATTAAAGTTTTTACAGTGTCGCAGTGTTGAAACAAAGTTGAAATTAAAAAAAAAACCTTTATAGCTTAATACATTTTTTGACCAATTTCACCTTGCTATAGCAGGGCCAGTTTGTTGTTAACTAGGTCTAATGTATGTTTTCACAAAAAATAATATATTCGCTGTTCTTTGTGAATTTATCAGATCGGAAATATACTTTGCCAATTAACTGACACGTGTAATTATTTGTAAAAATAATTTAAAAAACAACGCCGTTTTACGTGCCGATTATTTGCGATATGCCTGTCAAACGGGGCTTTTGCCAAATGAAATATTACACATACATATAATTTTTGTAATAAATAAGTTTTTTTTTATATTTTTTACAACACAGCTGATTTGTATCGATATATTCGCAACATTCAATGTCAATCTTTGTTTGCCACCCCTCGCTCGGAGCGTGTTCATTTTACGAAGATTGACTGTGGGCCATTCACCGTACACTTAACAAGTACATTACAGACATGCGACGATAACTACGTCACTTTTTGTCGATATTTGGAGAGATCAAATGGGGGTGATTAGTCTATTGTCACCCCTGATTAAATGACAAACTTCTGACGAGGGCGTAAACTGAAATAGATATCAATTATATAAATAATTAAATATCGCAATGGTAATTTGAGTCGCCAGTCACAAGGGCTGTTCGGCTGATCAATGCACTGCCTATGGACATTTAAAGCAGTGAACAGCAGTGTTTTGTTTTTAAATCTCTTTTTACTCTTATGAATTCTATGCAATGCTTAAGTTGTGTTTTTACTTTCTACACCATTACATGTAGTGCGCATTGGCGTCAGCTGTAATGCCATGTATTTTATTTTTTTCCAATAAACAATATCATTTTACCAGAACAAAAGTACAAAGCTATTTTTGCACCGTGCAATAGAGAAACTTTTCTACTATTAAAGATAAAAATTAAAATATTTTAAATTTGGAACTGTTGTTCGCAAAAAGTTATTAAAAAGAATAATCTCGTCGAACTATTTTCAGGGTGTGTTATTCAATTAAAGAAATTTCATTCGAGTAAGAAATAAATTTTACGATTGCAGCGCCGATACGGAGAAATTTTGATCTTTCGTGATAAGTGTGCCAGACGTACACACAACCGCTTAGCATTTTAATTAATTCAAATCCGTTCGTGTAAGTTGGGCATTATTATTTGAGAGCCGAAGCGGCGTCGCCGGCCGAAGAGATTATATTCTTACACGCAACATTGTAATAATTAAATTATTCGAAATCAGATTCAACCTAAGCAATTTTCTGACAGCCAACCCTCGTAAAAAAGATTTTTTAAATTTTTTTTTATCAACTGATACAACGCGAAGCACATGTATCACCAATGAACTATTTATAAGTCTGTCACTCAAATTCTCACTGTCGTGGGAAAGGAAATAAGGGTGAGTGGCTATTAGCTAACCACTCCTCCTTAGTCCTCCTTTCAATCCCTACTCTTCGAAAAAGTGAGGTTGATCAACTGTGTAACAAGCAGTTCTCGTAGGAAAATATATGTTGAGATAAACTCCGTGAGTAGTCCATATGATCCACTTGAAGAGCAGTCATGGATAAAAAAATATTAGTAGACATGGCAATTTTACTTCTTTCAGGATCGGGCAAGGAATAAAATCATCCAAAACTTGCATCAAGGTATCCGCATTTTACAACGTTTCTAAAATCACATGAAAAATTAACCAATCTTATATTAATTATAAATTTATTTGAACAACGAATTATGTTAAAAATAAAAATAATAATACATTTTTAGTACTTTTTCCACATAAAATTTATTTGATCCGGACCGGTTTCGCTCATGGCGAGCATTGTCTTCGAGTTAGTTGTTATTATAATGCTTTTCCGCCAAGTATTGACAGTGAACACCCTAAAAGTGATGAAAACGAATTATGTTTCGAGTTTCTGCAATAGTTGTTTTAGAACTTATATCAAATCCTCTTTTTAAGCTTGGCAAATTTTCCAAGCCGATGCTAATGATCAGTCACAGCAAAATCACCCAATGATAAAATATTCTGCTTCACTAAAATAATTATTTAATTGAAACGAAATATGAATAAACTAAACATGATTTTTGAAATTTCCAAATTCTACATCAATATGGAGTTATTTTAAAAATTCTTTTCATTCCAAATTCAAATTCATATATAAGAACATATTTTTTTCATCTATTACAATGCCCATAAACTAGTTTGTATTTGATGAAATAATTAATAAATACAAGAAAAAATAAATTTCGTTCCGCTTTAAATTTTACGGAATTAATATTTGCATAAATATGTCCATCCGCATTTTATTTGGCAAATATTATATCGTAAAAATACGTTTGGAAAAACCGACTATTTTACAAAATGCCCTTCGACATGCGACGTAAAAGATCGTGCTTGTTTTATTAAATAACTATAATTTAGTTAATATTGAAACGAAAAAATGAATACAGACATAACAAGTTATAACTTTTCTCCGTGTTTGAATTCGGCTATAATACGTATTCGAGAATAACTCAAATCAATCCAAATCGAACTGTCATTCGGTATTTACTTAAAAATAAAGATGTATTTTAGTTGATATAAGTCGAAATACATAAAATGAATCATGAATTATAATACCAGGGCCCGATTTTGCTAATATAATATAAATATAAACAGGAGCATGTACATTATATTGAGAATGATTTGATTGAATGAGAGATTGACAAGGTACATACATCAAAGTAATTTATAGAATAACTTACAAAGTATACATAAATAAAATCGAATCATATGAGAATGTTATTGATAATAATTTATACCACATCAAAATAATTCTTATAAATCGTTAGCTAAATTGGCTTTTAAAAAGAATTTATAACTTTAGATCAGTGATCTCCAAACTCAATGAGGATGTGAGCTACTTTCAGAAATTGAAATTGTCTGTTGAGCTACTTTTGTATATTATTGTACCGTACATATTATTATTATATTACTAAAAATCGGACTTCCAATAAAACATTAAATGCGTGCTTTAATTACGTAACTATAAACAAAACTAGAGAGTAACCGGCATGCGACGCAATGCCACTTAAAGAGGGAAGGTGTTTTGTTTCTGTCTGGTGCGTACACGAATAAATCAGAAGGTTTTCTAACGCACGAGTATGCCACATGCAACTGTCCAAATGATTTTTCAAATGTATCCTTCCCGAGCTACTGAAAATGCCACCGCGAGCTACCGGTAGCTCGCGAGCGACTGTTTGGCGATCACTGCTTTAGATCTACGGAGTAGCTTTAATTTCAACGAAGATTACGTTGCTATGCGAATGGAGGACAACTTATAACTAACAAGCAAACTAAGTCATCTAAATTGCGATAATAACTATTTAACTTAGTGGCTTCCTTTTATTCTTATACATACGCGACACAAAATATTGATTTGCAATGCCTGAAAATTCCGAAAGACGAAATACGGGTCGCGAAAAAACTCTTGAAACGATTAAAATTATATTGATTAAATTTTCATTTACTTGGTAGAACTCCATTATAACACGATGAAAAAATAGCAATGTATTTAAGTTCTACAAAAATTATTAAATATATATTTGATATTTCAGAACCTCTTTCTTTTTCTAGATTCTTCCTCAAAAAAATCACCCTTTTGAAATGGCCACCGTGCTTAGAAAAAATACATAAGTCATGTTTTAATTTTCATCCATCAGCGAAACGAAAAAAAGCTTAATAAATAATAAAAAAAATAAATGCCACTTCTACAATCCATCTCGGTTGCGTGGTACTTTTATATGAAATTCGCGTGTAAGTCACCAAATGGCGTAATCTACTTGACTTAAGTCGTAATGTCATTTGAGATACAACACATTCGTGCTGCGGTGGTATACCTATAACCGCTCGATTTATGTTTATGTCCAGAATGACAGTCGGAATAATACGGCACGGTTATGTGCTTGTTTTTCCAGACGTCCGGCCCCGATCGGATATCATAAATGCGCCGCCCCCGCGGAGGAAAATTAGTTCGCCATAGAGGAAAAACATTTCGCGATGGCATTTTTCTCCGACCATAAACAACGGTTTTATGTTTTGTACGTTCAATGTTCCGCAGTCTATCATCAAACTTACTGTCGTCTCGAATACTTAGTCTGATTTTTTTAGAAAAATATTCAGATTTTTTTTATAATCATCATTTATTTACAAGGCATATTTAGTAAAAGACCATTTTATATAATATAAAATTTGAAAAAACTTTAATTTAATTTCATTTATTTAACGTCATGGGTTTCGCCTTTGGGCATTTTCAAGCCTTTCAAGTTCACGTATGTACAAAACTCATGGAAAAGTAGAAAATTCTAACGATTTAAATTTAATATTGAAATTCCATCAAGCACCTTCAGTTAAAATGCTAAATTATAAAATAGCTTATGAGTTTACTTCACGTATTTTGTGAAAAATATTGACACGTCTTTCGTCTATTTTAGAAGCATCGGCAGTCCCACTACTTTTTGTATAAAGTTATCGAACAAGTGAGCACCACAACCAAACACAATGACGCTGACCACTCGACCATATTTCGAGAAATTTAACATTTCCATTAATGGATTTGTGATTTGTGTGGATATGCTAGGAAGAAAACGGTCACTCTCAAAAACGAGGGCTATAAAAAAATACTAGCTAACCACTAGTCTTGCCATATCTTTCTAACATTACTCTCTTACAAAAAAAAAACTGACAAATAGTTCTCTTAGAAAACTTCTGTTGAAGTAAGCTTCATGTGAAATCCATAATAGGGGAGAATATGGTCACAGTAAAATTGTACAATAGGAAAAGAGCCTTTTCGACTGCAGTGAAGCAGATTAAGAAGAGTTTCGCTGAGCAAATTGGCATGTGTAACTTAAAAAAGAATAAGCTAAATTTCTGACCTCGATCGGTCATGATAAAATCGTAATAAATGTTATATAGATATTTAGTAATTGATTTGTTCAATATGTTAACAAAATAATATGAATATTATTTATACATGTACTTGTACATACATTATTAATTAATTATATTATGTTAGTTTGTTTCTTCTGGTGCGATTCTTTTGAGGCCTTGTCGAGAAATTGACTATTTTTTGCAATATTTTCCATAATAATTCGCTACCATTGTGCTGTTTTTATGCAGATTCGCTGCGAAAACTAATTAACTAAATGTAGGGCGTTGGCACTTTGAAGGTTGAAAAAGTAATGAAATTGGTAAAAAAAACTGGGTTAAACTCTAATAATAAATTATTCTGATTATCAGCCACATACTTATTATATTTATTTTCAACATTATAAACTAAGCTTTGTGTATCAGCAACGGTAAAATATGCCATGTTGCCAATTATTTTAACCCCAAGACTAGATATTGAAGTTAACGTAAATATAATTGTTTTTCATCGTTATCATGTAATATTAAATTTAAGTTATTTTAAAACTTTCAAACATTTATTTAAGTGAATAAAAACATGCAAATCGGTTCAATGTTAAGCTATTAAAACTTTTCAAAATATGATATAGAACTGTATTAAACCAATAAATTAACTTGTAATATTCTATAATAATATTTAATTGAATAGTAGCAGAATTTAAAACTTTATAGTCACTTTTAATCAGAATTTTAACTCTTAGTCTATTATCTAGAATCCATTATGTATTCACCCGGTCTGTGGCTTAGTGGCCAACGTCGTAGACTACCGTGTCTGACCGCCCGGGCTCGATTCCCAGTACGAGCATTTTTTTCAGTCGATAAATCGATTCTTCTCAGAGGCAATGTGTGATTGTGTTGCTAAAAATCCCTTCCCACCTTTCCGATCCGAAAAAACGACGCATAGTGACGGCGATTAGCTAGTCCTGCCCTAGCTTTCGTATCATTTCCATGCCTACTCTCTTCGAAAAAGAGAGGTTGAGCAACTGAGTAACAATGAGTTCTCGTAGAAAAACATATGTTGAGATAAACTCCGTGAGGAGTCCATATGCTCCAAGTTGGATACATAAACGGACATGATAAAAAAGAAAAATTATGTTTGTAAACTGTCTTAAGTACTGGCTACCATTTTACAGTGTTTTGAGGGCATTCACTCATTTTTAACTTTGTATTCTCCCTCGCTGAACGACCCGGTCCTGATCATTGAATATAATACATTCGCAGAATACGAACATGCGGCGTATTTTTATGAAAATAATAATAATCGAGAAAAAATATTCTTACATGTATTCCTACTTGTGTTTTTATTTGTAAATCGAGTGTATGATTTGCAAATAATACATCTGTTTTCGTATGAATCAATTCTATCTGACAAGAAACACGTGCCGTGGTACAAAATGATAAAATATCTCGTATTTTATTTTATCTGAATCATTTGATGTGAAATGTGCCGCATGCCCATATTAAATATATATTCCCTACAGTTAATGATCTTCGAGGGACTTTGATCCGCGGGAAAAAACATTATAAAAGAAATGGTGTAAATCAATGAAAATAAAAACATATTAAAGACAAGTTATCAAGCAAAACAATCGCTAAACTTTGTGTCACAAATTGAAATATTTTGCACACCAATAAATGGTACAGAAAAAAGACTATCATATTTTAGTTGCTAACTAATTCTTCATTTAAGCTACAATACACACTATCAAGAACCACACTTATTTAGGCACAAATTATTTTGCGTTAAGAACACCTACTATTGAAGTTACTCTACAGCAGTGATGCACAAACTGCGGCCCAATACAAATTATTGTCAATCACCCTTTTTTCATAACTTTTCACGAACGATAGAAGAACAATATAAAATAATACAATTTTTGATTAAATATTTACTAAAAATATCAATTTTATCCATGCGGCCCTCGAACTATCAGAAAATTGATAATCCCTTCTGCCAAAAAGGTTTTCCTCACCGCTCTACGGACATCATATTACCGACTACATATTTTCATGAATAAAGTATTCAGTTGAAGAAATAATGCTATATTCATATATTCTTGGTGATTTTCTGAGGGACAGTAAATTGTGTCTTATAAAAAGTGTCTAAGTACAACCTACGACTAGTTATTACACTCCCAGAACATTTTCTGCGTGGACGTGAGTGAGTTCAGACTTCAGACACTATTCTGTCATAATTTGTTTGCCTATATGAAAAAGTCTTTGATATCACAGACTGCAATAATTAATTAAAATAATTTTCCATACGCTCCTTGTTCATTAAAAATAATTAACCCTTCAATAAAGAAAACATTATATTTTATTTTCCGCACATAAAACCTTCATCGTATGCCTTTTTTCAGGACTAGATATGTAATTCATTTCGCTACCGTGAAGATACGAAAGATAGACATTGATTGATGCGAGGGTGTGTTAAAATAAACAAATCTTTTGCTTGCCAGTGAGAGAAAACATCTTTATTTATTTCTTTTTTACTAGCCACAAATCATACGAATAGTATTTGCCACGTTTACACAATGTCCTAGTTTAATTAAAAAATAATAAAAATAAAAAAAAAAAATTTAGTACTTAATGTTTTAGTATATTGAATTTATTTACATCAGGGCTGTTTTCGCTCATCGCAAGCATGCTGCGGTCCTGATCTTACAAAATCTAATGTTAAATAAGTAAAAAAAAATTTTTTCCACTGTTAATACTTGGTGGAAAGGCATTATAATAAAAATAATAATACATTTTTAGAACTTTTTCCACATGAGATTTATTTCATCAGGACCGGTTTCGCTCATGGCGAGCATTATCAACTGATGAGTTCATGTGAAAAAAGTACTAAAAATGTATTATTATTTTTATTATATGTATGTAGTTTATTAAAACTAAATTTCAATGATTTCTTATTTAATTATGAGCTTATATTGATTGAATTGGAGTTTACTTGGTAAAACTCCATTACAAAAAATTGCATAGTATTATATTTCTTCAAAAAAATATTAAAAACAGTCAACCCTCTCACAGCAGCCTCTGCTATATTTCTTTTTATAGCGTGTGTGCTGCAGTCGTCAGGCAAATTATATATTTTGAAAATATGTAATATTAAACATAAATATTCGAATAATATTTATCAGTAGCTGTACGTCCCTTTACTGTTGATCAACTAAGTCATAAAAATATCTCGGTGCTGTAGGAGGGTTGATTGTATATATGCAGTGGCGGCTGGTACAAAAAAAGATTCAAATATTTTTGCAAGAGTTCTTTCCTATTCATTGGATTTTAAAACACTTCTATAACATGGACTTTCAATTCAGATGTTCGCAATACCAACGGAGTGCCAGTCTTATGAATTGTTGGCTGTTCGTAGTAAGGAAAAATAGTTGAATCTTTTTTGTACTCCCTAATACTCTGTCGCCAGCCGCCACTGTATATATGTAATTGGTAGCTATTTCAGCTTAAACACTCGTCAGAACTATGTTTAATCGTACATTTATTTATCAATAGAAACCAGCGTAGAAAATTTACACAATACATATTTTCTTTGATTCTAACATCCTTATTTTATATTTTAATGATATGGTATTAAATGAGCTTTCTAGCTTATATTATGGTGGGAAAGAAATAATGTTCAGAAAGCTCAAAATGGCCAAACATATTACACGCCAGTTGAAATGTTAACGCGACGATTTTTTTTATTAATGTCATTTTAGAACCTTTAAGGCGACAGCCAAAAGCTGTTATAATGTGTACCTTACTATAATACATTCGTTATGAAGTAGAAAAACACTTTATACTTTTAACATAAGCTTCGTTGGCCCTTCTGAAAAATATAACCTTTAATACAAACTTTCGTTTGGTAAACACAGTTATTAAAAATAAAGTCATTTATTTCTTGATAATATAATATGTAGCATAATCACAGTTAAGTACATACTAAGCTTGATCGATTACTTCAGACTACACGTGCACAAGTAGGGTTGTCACCTCAGTTTTATTATGAAGGAGGACACCCCCTCCTCGACTTCCATCATTAGCATAAAAGATTATAATCGTATTAATCCTTCTTGATCATCAGTCAAAATAAACGCTTTCGATCGAGCATGTATTTCTATATTATAAGCAAGTTTGAATTTATTATAATACTTTTTTATGTTTTCGAAATGACAACAGTCCTCCCGGATTAAAAATGAGTTGGTAACCCTTGTGTTCACGTGGCACGGGTGTATGTTTTACGTTTAACGAACTCTTTATTGGGTTGAGCTTTTCAGTAACAATCATAATTACTTGGAAAATACTTAAGTATTAATTCTCAATACAATTGTTTTTTATTCTGTTAAATGGTGGAGATAAAGATACATACTGAAATTATTTAGTTTTGTTGTTCAATAAAAATAGACAATGTTATTTTTACAACAAAATTTAAAATAAAATGTCTCCAGAATTTGTATTATTGACAAACGTTCGATATTTAAATTTTCGTCACATTCGATGTTTTGATTCTAGTGAATATAATTTATATAGGTTTTGAAAAAAGAAGTTTTACTTTTTGAAATTAGAAGTTTCTTGTGAACCATTTTGTTTAAGATTTTTCGTTTTAAATTTTGTTTTTATTATCTGTATTCATTCATTACGAATATACCAAAATTATTGGATTGTTTATTGCAAATGATGATAGATGCTTATTTGGCAACAAGCCCGTCATCGCAACCTTCCAACGATTATAATGTTATAATTTTTAGAATTTTTTTTTTAGAATTTAACAGATTATTAATATAACAGAGCGGCCTAGAAGTAGTAGCTCTTATAACTCTCCGTTTCACTAACATAGTTTCAAAGTTTCCAGACCAGCGCTTCGTTTCTTCTATTCAGTTTATTTCTGTATTTAGTTAATAGATTTAATTTGATAATGTTTGTTGTGTTTACACAAAATGGCCGTTTCCCGCGTAAATATGTCGGCGGACCAGCGGCCCGTAGAATATAAATGCTCTTATGTTTTTTTAAATGTTATTTCCACTCAGACATTTCAATCCAATTTATAAATAACTTGAAAAAGCCCTGTTTGAATTTGAATACCATAAAGGGATCGCCTTGTTGAAATTCGAATGAACTCTGCTAACTTAATAATTATACAAACACTTTGACATGGCAATAAAAATTAAAAATTGAGACATACAAATCCATTTTTTAAACCAAATTTTATCGTTCACTAGCGTCCGTCTGATCTAAGCAGCCATATAAAGAGCCGCTTCATTCATATATACACAGTTATATTCAACAATATTTAATCACATTGAACATCACGGATTACGATGATACATGTATTGGGCAAAAACAAATATGGGATGACCCAAATTCAATTTCACTAAAATGCGATCGAAAGATATATCACAAACAACAAGCGAAAAATTAAGTAGCCTCGCCCAAGTTCGCAAACGTCAACATGAAGTGAAAATCAAAGCAGCAAAATGAAAACGCATACATGTCTTTGAAATTTATGAGATTATTTTAGAATACGAAGGTGATTTATTAAAGAAACTTTTTACGTCTAGATTCTAGATCATAATGTTGATGTCATTAAAAATATATAACATGAAAGGACGTGTGGATATCACTCTCTTTAATCTAGCCGAGTGTGGAAATTTCGTATCATTATTACTGCTTTATCATTGCAACTGTATTTATAATATGTGCCGTTGGGAAATGGATCATATTTTCTTCAACTTTGTATATATGACATTTTTACATATAAAGTTATGCCTTGTGATAAATGCAATAATAGCAGCTACAAACAAAGAAAATTACATATATACAACATAATATATAAAGAAATATTATATTTTGCGTAAATTTTATATTTTTTTATTTATTAAATTCCACAGCACAATGATGTCATATATTTTTTTGGATACGGTCATTGGAATGGCCTTTTTTCACAACAAAAAGAAAATTGTTAACCCTGTGATTAGTAATTCAACTGAATTTTACCGGAAATGAAAACGGTATTGCAAAATTGTGTTACGGGTGTTTTTTTTAAATTAAAAGCACTTTCAATTTCCTTTTCAAAAAAAAATACCATCCAAAAAGTATCGACATGGTTATTATATTTGTTAAAATGAGCAATTACATTTAATTAATTTGGTTGGGATTTTTTTCATCTAGCATGAGTTTTTGTATTAATTCGGGTACATGGTCGAGTGCCAACGTCGTAAGCTTCGGTTGCGGACCGCAGGGGCTCGATTTCCAGTCCGGGCATTTTAATTTTTCAATCGAATTATCGAAGTCTGTTCGGAGGGATGAATGTCTGCGTTTTCAAAAATTCGCTTCCACAATCATCCGATCATAAAAATGGGATGCAACGAGTGAGATTGGCTTACAACTTGTCCTGACCAAGTTACATACTTTCTATACCTACTCTCTTCGGAAAAAGAGAGTTTGACCAACTGAGTAAACAGCAATTCTTGCAGATACACTTCTTCGGGGATAAACTTGATTATAAGTCAATATGTTCCACGTCGGTTGAAATAAAAAAATAAAATAGGCCCACAGCATCCTTACTTGCTTGTACATATATGCGACCAAAAATACTTTATAGACAGATACAATAGTGAGTAGGTTATATGAATTTAAATGCTGTTTCTTTCTCGCGAAATGTCTGTCATATAAAATGAACTGGATAGAGTACATACTACACTAAGTAATCAGATATGTATGAAAATAGGTGGCGAGGTGTTGAAAGTTCAAATATGCGGAATAAATTAAGCACTAGAGATTGCACAAAATGCACTCCATTCACATTCCGTTCCCGATTGCGGAATAAAAGTCATTGAGCATATATATTGTTTTTGTGCACGCTTTGGATTCTTCACATTTCTGAACGATTTGTGTATAGATTGCGTTTAATTATGACTGCCACCAATCCATATATTTTAATCGTTGGGCAACAAAGTGTTAACAGTCGGTGATTGCACAATTCTCACTTCACTGACAATATGATTACGGAAGTTAGAACCGCATACAAAGGGTTACACAAAAAAATCATTCATTTGTATATATTTATATAGATAGATAATGAAGAAATCTTCGTTGGCATCCACACAACAATTCACCAAAGCTTTATCGCAATTGGATGAACGATTTGGTAACACAAGAACCTATCCGGGCGTGTACACAACAAATCACCAAAGTGTTATTGCAATCGGATGAACCGTTTGTCATCGCATAGAGTACGAACAAACAAACAAACGAATATTGATTTTTATATATAAGATAAATTCACTCATCTGTTTTAATATTCTTTCAATAAATGCTTGATTATTTCAACATGCATATGCTTTTGCAAACTTCACAATGTCTCTTCTTTCTCGCATCGCAATTTTTAATTTAATAATGGCATTCTATGGGAGACGATGTCTTAATTACTGTATATAAAGTAGAAAATTTAAGGCGTAAAATGCTTGGTGTATTTTTTCAAACAATCTAAAAGTTTCCCGACGCCTGATCTTAACAGGTCAGTCAAAAAGTTATCAGACTAAAATGAAAATAACGTGTTGTTTTTTTTCCGTCTAACGTATTTTTTTTTCATTAGCATAATTTCTGGCTTAGTTCAAATAATTATGATTAAAACTCGACATTTATCCTAATACTCTCTGAAAAAATGTCTTTTAAATCATTTAGTTTAGTGATCACTTATAGATTACAATTATAAATTATTCCACATTCCCTTTAACCGCCAAAGTCGAAGTATTCGATCTACAGCTGTACGCCAGCGATTTTAGGGAAAATAGAAATTGCATAAAAAGTGATTTAACTTACATAATTTATAGTTTGAAGATGTTTTCGTGCCCTGGCACATGTGTACAATACATTCTGTGCTGCGAGACGATTTGTGGGCTTATTCGATTTCGTGTTTATGTATTTAAAAAAACCTTTATTTTCAACGAAAAAACATCGCGACTCACCGGTGAGACGTTGGCGTATGGAGACAATACGCATACGACTCACGGGTGAGACGTTGGCGTACAAAAGGTTAAACATTCGATTAAGCAATCTTTTATCCACTTCTTTTATAATATTCGTATTTTATGTGTATGGTGATATACCATTTTCTCCAACCAGCTAGCCACTGCGTCGCAAAACTACTCGGACTTGATTCTCACCTATGCAGGTGTTTAGCTTATCTGGATAACATTTGGCATAGTGATCGATATCCTGAATGACTGCAGTTTGTGGGTGCAGTGAAAACCGTTGTATGCGGAGGCAGAGATTAATCTAAAACTGCATTGCTTGGACGTTGTCCTTAGTTTAATGAGTTTCATTCGTATTTTCTGTACTAATCCTTGAAGCGAATTTCGTTTCCTTTTAATGTTCCTCAGTATGTAAATTTTTCAAACTTTAATCTGACAAAGCACACAGATTCTTTGAATTCATATTATCTTAAAAAACAAATATCAAAAACCACAACACTTAATGAACAGTTATTATTTTTACCAAGCACACATTTATAAAGATATTTTGGAATATGTGATAGTGGGAATACGTCAATATTTTGAACTCAAATGAATTTTGAAGTCACTCAAGGTCAACTCAATGAGAAATGATATCACATACACCCATGTCGAAGATCTAAAATATAAATTGTAAACAATCTATATCTATTTGATATTGATCTTGCTGGCATATCAACTAAGATCCACCAGATCGCAAGGGAAATACTTATACCAATTATTTACAAAAGTAAATATACATGTGATTGACAAAAATATATAAATTAATATTCAACATAGATTTACACAATAGTTTTGTGCAAATGGTACAAAACACGAATTTATTTGTCATCCGGCCCGCCCAGTTTAAAAAAAAATCAATCCGGCCCGTTTCTCAAAAAGCCTGGTGACCCCTGGTTTTATGTATTGTATTTACCTACCTGCGTTTTCAGTTGATACATTTACTTATTTTGCTACTTTCTTCTTCTTCCTCCAGCTTGGCTTCTTCACTTACTACACGGTGACGAACGGCCATGCAGCCTTAGCTGGACCAGTTCCCATCGATTCGATCTTCATCTACAGACCAGACAAGAAAGCGGAAGTCTGGAGATTCTTCACGTACATGTTCCTTCATGCAGGGTAAGTCGTCTTACAATGGAAAATTAAAATATTTCTTTATTTGTCAGCTTGCCTAGCTTTTATAAAAAAGAACCTATAAATAAAATATATTCTAGCCATATATTATATCTCTTCTTCTAAATGTAATTGTAACTAAAATAAATCGCCATCACTAACGGCGCTTCAATTGTTTTCCGGTTAAATTCGCCCGCCATATTTTCATACGCCAAGAAAAATACCAACATTTATTGACAAGTTTTCTGTGGGGCTTGGTCTTGTTGAGATTTTTTCATCCATTAACAGGGCTGTGCTTTTTTACAGAGAATTATTTATGAATCATAAAAAAATCAAGTTTTAAAGTTTTCATAGCCATCATCTATTTTATATCATAAAATAATTGAAATTCGTTTTTTATAAGGAATTAAGCTTAAATGTGGAATTTAACTTGAAATAGATCCATTATAAGAGATATAACAAATATTTTAAAAAGTTATACAAGTTAGTAATAAATTTGCAGTCATTGTTTTCAATTAAATTTAGCAAAGACTAATACAGTTAGAAAAATAATGATGTATTTCAATTCTACATAAATTATTTTATATATTTGTTGATAGCTATTTCGGCTTACGCCCTCGTCAGAACTATAGTTCTGTAACGTTGTATAGTTCTTACCGTATTATAATGGAGTTCTACCAAGTAAATGTCTACTCAATCAATAAATTTAACAGAGACGTTTACTGCTATCTTTCAGTATTTAGTTTTTTTTAAACAGTGTTATATCTAAACGATGCCAAAAGAGGATCGGGCGTATTTGAAAGAAATTTCGGTGCACCTCAAAATCAGTACAATACCAATTTGTAACACTAAATTTAGCAAACTAAAGAGCTGTACGATAGTTAGCCGTTCAAAGAAGTGAAACACGTGTCATATCATAACTCGAAACAAAATCATAATAAAGTCATCAATTTTAATTTTATAATACAAATAAATATTCACAAAGCTACCGCATTATAATAATAATAAACTTCCAGTTGATACCAATTTGCGTCCATCTTAAGTATAAATTAATTTAGAGACAATATTTTATAAACTCTATATGAAATCAGCTGCCGCACATCCTATCGTTTGCCGCGACCAAATAATTGACACCCGTAAATTCTAATCCGGGATTTGACTTGTGAAATGAATAGGTATTAGTATTACGAGCTCGGTAGTTATTTATCTCTCTAGTTGGCATTCTTTTACAGATGCGGTCGGTCGCATCAGACAAATTATCGAAGAAGTGCTTGCCATTCCATTAGATGGAAAGAATGCATTGGAATAACATTTCCGGCGCTTTGGTTTACTATCATAAATTTAAACACTATTATTGCAATCACGTCATTTGTTTAATTACATAATCAAAAATTTTACATGCAGTCGCCAAAGATATTTTATGTTTATTATAAAAACTATTTAATGTTGCTATGTGCGGCATGTAAATAATTTTCAATCGTTAAAAACCTTATTTCTTATTGTTTAAAATGAGGTTTTTATTATAATACTACCTTCATAAATAATCATGTATTCACTTTTAAGGTGTTCACTGTCAATACTTGGTGGAAAGGCATTAAAATAAAAATAATAACACATTTTTAGTACCTTTTCCACATGAGATTTATTTCATCAGGACCGGTTTCGCTTAATTGATTTTTGATGTGTTAGTTTTGCATTGCTAAGAGGTCTTGAACATTTTATTTTTAGTCTATTTTTCTTGTAATTTGCTTTAATTTATTTGCTTAGTTGATTTACCAATTGTTTGTCATACCTTGTTTTCATACTTAACGTTTGCATAAATACCACTGTTTTATTGTATTCCTTATCAGTTATCAGTTGATAATGCTCGCCATGAGCGAAACCGGTCCTGATGAAATAAATCTCATGTGGAAAAAGTACTAAAAATGTGTTATTATTTTTATTATAATCATGTATTCATCTACCCAACCAATAAATGTAGTAACACATTTGGGCGCTAGATGTCAGTAAGCGCTTACCGTACACCGCGCTCGTACAACGCTTACTTTATTTTATATAGTCTCTGGATTGGCTATTCTAAGTTACTCTGGTTTCCCTTCAATACGTATAAATCTTTCGCCTTTTACTAAAGATTTCCGTGGGGGGGAGCACTCAAATGAGTCTATAACCAATTTTTCGAATCCTGCCCCTGGCAGGAACTATAACTAATACTTACTTCGATATCCTGCTAGATCACCAACATTAAAAAGAAATTATGATGTGCAGAATTATAGTATTAGAGAACACTGCCTGATGCCGTTTCTAAACTTGGTTTTTCAAATCGATCGATAATAAAATGAAATTGTTGTCAGCGTGTGGTACTGTACAATGTAAAAAGATTGTGTGAAATTATTGTTTTTATCAGGGCTGTGGAGTCGGTAAAAAAAATCCGACTTAACAAAGGTTAATATCGTCACGTTTTTCCCTAATTTTCCTATTTATGTGTATTCAATTATATATCAATGCGCCCAAAAGCCAAATTTGACATATTAAATGCAAAAATAAAAAGTTCAAAATTGCCGACTCCGGCCAAAACGCCGCGACGACTGACTCCACAGCCCTAATTTTTATCATGCAAAATGTTTATTATTTTCATTTGCCAATGAGTAGCATGAAATAATTTCTTAAAAATAACCTCATTCTTTCACAACTGTGTAATATCATTACTATCATTAGGTACCCCAAGTCTAATATTAGATTCTGAAAAAATCAAGCCATCTGCAGCAACATACTTAGAATGAAAAAAATATAATTTAAAGATCTACAATTCTCTAAAGCTGCTATTTAATTATACCGCTAGTGTTTTTCATTCATTTTTTTATTGCTTACGTATTGAAGGGGGAGTCAAAGAACGGCATTTTTTTGACGATTTTCAATGCTATTTTTGACTAATTGTCCCCTTTTTGTAACACATTTGGTATGCTAAATCATTCATGGCTCTCATTTCTTTCCTTTAATGTTCGAAAATATAAAAGTAGTAAAAGGAAACTGACAGTAAGAAGTTGAAGAATATATTTTTATTTGACTACCAATTCAATTCAAAGGAAATCTTTAAATTTAAATCAGTTTCAATAAATGATTAAAAATATACTATATATATATAACTATTTTATATTCAACCCTATTAACATAAGTAGGTCAAAATAACATCGACCATCAATTATATATTGCTATGAAAAATCGAGGTCATGGTGGTTTATGAAATGGAGGTTTTTTTTTATCCCAATTGTTTTGATTGGTTGTAAATAATCAGCTACTAGTTTAAGTGAGAGGGTAAAAAATAATTTGCCTAAAATCAGCACCCTAATGAATTATTAGTAGGACTTGTCCTGTCCCCTAATTTGGCATATATGATGAAATGATAAACCAGGACTAATAATCTGTCACCATATTCCCCTTTTTCTTTTTTATGATTAAGTTAAAAAGGGTTGGTTAGTCACTGAAATAGTCATAAAACACTTGTTTTTTTTTAAATGAAATACCCCTTTTGAAATAGAAGGGTTCTATGTACCCAAGTAAGATTAGAAATGACAGAAATAGATTAATACACTTATATGCAATGACATCTGTAATATATTATGCACACTTCAGAATTTGAATGGTGTTTCTATTTGTGTATTTTGCTTTGTTTTTATAATTGCATTTATTCTATGACCAGTATAAACAACAAGATAATATGTAATAAGTATTTTTAATAGTGTTTTTTATAAAATATCTTTTTGTTTTCAAGAGAGCTTTGGTGTCAATTTCAAATAGTCACTTATTACTTACAACATAAGTCATTAAGTGTTAATAAAGATTGTTAAAGTATATTTTCAACTCAATTTTAAGAAAGCATTTGACGCACAAGCTTGGACAGAAATGTGTTGAATCAAGCTGAACATAATTAAACAGACAGAATTATTTATCTAATTAGTATTTTCTTGTTTCTCTTTCAGTTGGCTCCATCTTGGCTTCAACCTGTCTGTGCAGACGGCCGTGGGTCTTCCCCTAGAGATGGTCCACGGAGGAGGTCGAGCAGCTGCGGTTTATCTAGCCGGAGTAGCAGCAGGGTCTCTCGGAACATCCGTATGCGATCCCACAGTCTGCCTAGCCGGAGCATCAGGAGGAGTATACGCGTTGCTCGCAGCTCATCTCAGCAATGTTTTGTTGAACTATCACACGATGCAGTGTGGTGCAATCAGATTGCTCGCTGTCTTTGTTTTCGGTGAGAAATTATTCAAATATAAGTCTACTCACTCTTTATGTAGAAGTCATCAGTGTGTAGTATATATTTCTTTATCTCCAACACCTGTGAATGAGCAAGTAAGATAAAGGAGAAAAGCGTCAACATGCCTTTGTATCTCTCTTACGCACTCAATCTCTCCCAAACTCCATTATATGAAAGATATTCAATAAATTTCTTTTACATTACAGCTTCGTGCGATGTGGGCTTCGCGAATCTACTCACGATACGCGGCGGAAGGGGGTGCAGGGCCTCCAGTGTCTTACGTGGCCCATTTAACGGGGGCCTTGGCAGGACTCACGATAGGTCTCTTGGTCCTCAAGAACTTCGAGCAGAGACTTCGGGAAAGACTCCTGTGGTGGGCAGCGCTCGGCGTTTACGCAGCGTGCACGCTCTTTGCCATACTTTACAACTTGATGGGAGCAGAACCCAGTCCCCCGATTCCGGCACCTCCGCCAGACGACATGGGGCATGCCGACCGGAAGGCTTACCTGGGCTATGGTTTCTAAAAGACTTCTCTGATATTATTTCGGTGGTGCAGGAATCTGTACTGTGGATTGTGATGAACCTTTGTGTCAGTTTAAAAAAGTTCTGTTATGACTTTTCTCAAAAGGAGATATGCAAATATTAATATTATTTTTTTGTTATACATTGTTTAATTTACTGCCATGTGGTTTTTGAGATTTTTTGTTTTGGTCCGAGGACTTCTTTATACAGGCAATTATTGTTAAAACAAATAGATGTATACAATTTTCTGAGTATTTTTTTGAGATGTTTCGTTATGAAAAATGTTTTCTTGCATTTTCACCTAAAATTCATCCAACAAACCAAATGAAATTCCATAGAATACAAGTTGATACCGTATCAAACTGGAGATTGAAGTTTCTTTCTATGAGAACAAAACAAAGGGTTCTTATTCATATCATATGACAGTATCATTTATCTCTGATCAAAACATAAGTTAAACTCTTTTATTGAATCTAACCTAACTGTATTTTTCAATAAAAGTTATCATTTAGAGACAATATTTAAAAACTTATTATAAATTTATTATATTTTCAGTTTGATTCTGGAACATCTCAAACTAATACATGAACGGAGTTACATAAATTTATACAAAATCTATTGTAAGCAGTTTCAAAACGAAAACATGCACATCATTTTACCAAACTCCATGATGTGATGACAAAAAAAAGAGTTTTTGCAGTGTGCATAATATAATATTATATTAAACGCTTTAATTGTGTTCATATAATTCAGTCACTGCTAATAATCATGTGTATCTAAAGTGTTTGCATGGTTTTTGAAGATATCCAAAAAATACCTTTATTGTTATAAACTGCATCTTCGTTGGTAAGAGTCGACCAATCAGTGATATTTTTTTACGGGCGTTGTCCCTCGCGAGTTTTCAAATCGTATTTTGAAAATAGTGTTTACTCAATTTTTTAAACTGATGACATATTGTCCTTTTTAGCGATTGTGCAGTTTACTTTCCACGGAGTCTTGTATTTTTATCGACTGGTGTATATTTAATAATGTAAAAATAAAGTGATTAAGAATACAAGGCTTTCGATCGATATATACATCATATTCTGATAGTAACAATGTATATATTGATTTGATAATATTTATAAGTTGCACTAAAGTTCCTCATATACTCTTAATTTGTAAGTAGATTAAACGAATGGAGGAACAGAATTGGTCTTTGGTTATTTCCAATAATTTGGAACTGTCACACAGTTCCAAAATAGGGTGGTGTTTGTGGACAAGTATACTATTTATCCGTCCACAACTACAACCCTATATTTCATACACCTACTGGGCTTTAAATAATTTTCTAATATTATTGGTTGAAATAACTACAAAACTAATTTAGTTTATTTAAAGATTAGAGATCATTGTTGCCAGTATAATTCTAGTAAAAGATTCAATATTTAAAAATTTATCTGCCAATGCTGATATGAATAAACCATTAAACCATAGACAAATTTATTTTGCAATTTAATTCTTTTATTTGTATTATCGGCGCATCATCATTATATATAAATAAAATATATTAAATGGAGAAATAAAATTCTAACTGAATCTCGGCCAGTTTTTGGTGTCATAAATTAATGGCTTTAGAAACCAATTGGTTACATGTTTCATTCAGTATTTAATATAATGTAATAGGATACTGAATATTCATAGTTATGATTGCTATTAATTCATGACAATGTTGGAAATAGCCAAAGATTAAGGGGCATACGCCAAAATAGAAAAAATACCGATCCCCTTAAAAATTTTCCATAAAGGGAATGGTTAGCAAAGACTGTCAGAAGTTTTTATGTCAATATATTATTCATATATTGAAAACTATGTATAACATTCCGTGTGGTTTTTTTTATCGTAATATTGTAAAATATTGAATGGTTTTTGAAGAGATTTTAATGATATCACATCAACTGGTAGGATTTGAAGAACTCATTGGAAAATATGAATGTTGGATTTATATCTTTGTACTATTATCTGAGAAAGCTGTCTTATAAAATATATTTTACCGAAAGCCATTTGCAAGTAAGCTGATATATTTTCGTTCTATTTGTCTATTTACTGAAATGTATTAAAATGTTTTGATAATCATTCATATGCCGCCATTACACATTGTGAGAATGTCACCAAAATGGCGGTGAATGTTTATCATTAGTTTTCTTTCTGTCAAAATTAAGAATACACGTCAGTCTGACATTACAATTTTGAAAATAGAAACTCATTTTTAAAGACTCGATAAAATTTACCCTTTCCCATGTTAGTTCAGAAAATAATTATTTTCTTTCCATAAATCTATTTTATATTTAGAAAAGATCTTTATTATGATAACGAATTCGACCTGCACACCAATAAAATAATAAGAAATTAAATTTGTCCAAAATATTTGAATTAGTGATGGAAGAATTGCAATTTGTTGACACTGCAGTTCCAAACTTTTGAATGCATCAAAATGGTGGAATAAATGAAACAGCTGATAGAAAAACAGAATTATTTCCTCCACTGAGTTACAATTTACAAAAAATAGTATAAAGATTGTCTCGGTGAGTAAATTATTCTTTTCACCTTTTCACTGTATCATTGGATTCCATTTTAGAATATGAATATTTCAAGTGGTTCTATTCAAACTGCGTTTACAAAAGTTTTTGACTTGTTGCATCAAATGTTGATTGCTATTCCAATCAAAAGTTTTTTTGATTGGCTGTTCGATCTTCTTCCATCATTAATTTGGATAACTACTAAAAATATTAAATGCTTATTAGTGGTAAACTAGTTGTAAACATTGTAATGAATCTGATGTGTCTTACTGATGACTAATGCGATATTAAAGATTGGATAATTTCTATTTTTCACTAAATTAAATTTTACTCTAGTTTGTATGTACGTTTACAATATAAATAAAGTAGTAAAAATTATTCATCGGCTGGTCATGAAGCTCAAGTGTCTGTATGTAATATTTTGATATATTTCCCAGTGTAATATAATTATTAAATTCGCAAAGAAGCACCTCTTTAACGCAACCTGTCAAACGATAATTATAAACGAACGAACAAAAATTCACCGAACAATAAAAAAATTTATCATGATTACACATTTTCACATTTTAACTTAATGCATAACATGTCATTCCAATTATTGTAAATATTTTTTTGTCAACATTCAACTTTTTTAACAATCTGTTTTTCTTAATTATATGTTATTTGAAATTTTCATGAATAATTGTTGCATCAAATTATGGTTTTAACGATTATTAAATGTTTCTGCTTTTCACTTGTTTTTCGTCAAGAAATTAATATCAATTATGTTTCTATGATAAGTTTATTTTTCATACTGACATCTCTCCAAGAATCAGATATTTGAGAAAATCATCCCTCTATCCTTTATTTCAAAATACATAGATGTTGAAAGATATACTCAGTGTTGTCATGGAATAAAAAAATCAAGAAAATAAACCTGAACAATCATGATTTTTGGAGATATGTAATATTGTTTAAAATCAACTCACTTAAAACACAATAAGTTTGGTGATGTCTGCAATTAATAAAAACAATGAATATTTTTTTTTACTTTATAAATTTTTCTGTATGTGATTGATTGTCTATATTTTTTTTTGTATAATATTGTCAATAATTTAAATCTTTTTCTAATGCTGCCCTTTAATATGTATAATGTTGTAAATAAATACCTAGCATTTATTGTTAAAAAAAATTATGAGAGTAGATATTGAAATAATTATTAATTAAGGTTAAACTTTTTTGTAAAAAAGATGTTTTTGTATATAAACACGTTATTATACTAAAGAAATAATGAAAATTCAGCCTTGAATATCACAACTTTTCCGTAAATATAATTCACTGGGTAAATAGATAAATATAATAATTCTCCTATACTAATAAACACCAAATAACAGAAGTTTTTTATACCACTTCTCTATTATAATTTAGTGATACATTTTAATTTTCAATGTTAACTGTCTTTTATTACACGCAAACAATTCAACTATACAACCTGGTAATACTGAATGGTTTGATGCATCGATTATATGAACTTTTACTTTCAATTAATGATATTTTTTCACTGTGCACTGACTATCACTTTTTGAATGTCAAATTTAAATTTACTCTTATTCCGAATCTTTTACCTGTTTCTCATTCGTTATAACCAATACAAGTAAGGAAAAATCTAAAACATATTAATACAATAAATCAGCCTAAGTCAGTAATAATTTCACAATGTTCATTTTATGTGTTAATAAAATGTTATTAAAGAGATTGCTTTAATTGCATAATACCAAAACAATGAAATCAGTTTCATTTTATAGATTCTAAGTCTCTTCTGATTTTTTTAGGAAATATTCAATTACCAATTATTTCTGCTCAATTAAATCGTTTTAAATGTAATTGTTTCTATACATTTCTTTTTTTTAAACAGAAAGTTTTTTCTACAAGAACTTCTGGTAACTCAGTTGCTCAACCACTCTTTTTGGAAGAGAATAGGGATAGACGGATAAAGCTAAGACATGACCAGTGTAACGATTATCCCTCTTGTTTTACAGATATCCATGTCTTCAAACATAAATTGAATAAAGCTGTCCGAACCGGGATTCAAACCCGTGTACTCCACAACCAAAGCCAACAATCTTGACACTTAACCATCGGCCTAGCAAAGCGATAGTGATAAGCTAATCACTAGTCATGCCCTAGTTCTATCTTTCTTTCCCAACTCATAATCATTATAAAACTGATTTATATTTATTTTGCATAAAAAATAATAATTTAACCAAACTTTCGTAGCAATTATAACTATCTATCTGTCGTAAACAAAACAATACACTGAGAAGAAATTTACTTGATTTGCTCATATTAGAATTGAACTATATGTATTGTCAAATGACAGTTCAATAATTATTTGTTCAGATTTACTTCTAATAAAAAGTATACATAACAAAACTAGATTAATATCAAAACGTTGTTATACCAAAGACTGATGAAATATACAATGTATATTTTCAATTATTGTGCCCTTGAAAACTGTTGTCTTTGACATTTTCGATTTGGCATAAAAATGATAAAACTTTTTCATTATTTTGTTTTAGAATAATTGAGCTAAATAATATTTCTTGTATAAATTCAAAACTTTCTTCGCAAAATAATTATTAATGTAATATTTTTAGTCAATTAATTATTGTACGTGTAAGTGTATTTTTAATTTAACAACGAATCGCGTATTCGTTTGAGTCATTAACATCCTCAAGTATTTCTTAAACATTAACGAAATATATTTAAAGCAGAATTTTTTTTTTTTATTTTTCAAATTTGTGGGATTTATTTTCTAAACTTTGCCCACTTTAATACCAGAATTTAGCAACGGTTGAATGTCTTTTCAACTTTGTTATGAATGATTGATAACAGTGGTGTTTTTTTTAATATGGCTGAAGCACCGAGTTTATGTATGGCTTAATTTAACAATTAAAACTAAAATTTATTTCAAGGTATGTTCACAAATGAAAGTATATTTAAAGAAGAAGAAAACATGAGTGATGCGACCATGCTAGTCAGTAATGCTTATTGTAAACAATTACTTATATTCACTAATAAAAATAATACATACCATGAAAAACTCAACGTTGATTATCTTACTGAAGTTATTTCACTCGTTTACATGTGGGATTGCTTTAGAAAACAATAATTCACAGAGAATTTTCCTTCATATTCGATTTAAGTTTACTATTAGTATTCTCTAACTTTTTCAACTACCTCCCGCAGCATTTTAAGTATTAAAAAACTATAATTACATAGTATAATCGATTATGTTAACACAATGGCTACGTGCACAAAACAATTGTGACTTTGCTTATTGGACATCAAATGCAAAACAACATATTAATTGGGGCCCGTAAACAAAGTGTTAATATCAAAGAATAGTAATAAACTTTAAAACAAAGTCAAGTATTTCCATAAAAAAACGCTATTTAATAACAGGGTATTTTTACTCGACCATCTATAAAAATAAATGCACCTTTTACTAACTCCTATTTAATGAGCAAATGTTATAAAAATTTACCAATTTGTAGACGCCATTGTGTTGATAACACATCCTAATGCAAGCACATATTTATGGAACAATTTGACTATGTTTTGAATTATAATTTCTTGGTAATATTGCTTTTCTTTATTTTCATAAATTTTTACAGTTTCTCATTAAATTTTTACATTTAATACGAACTGTTCATTTGAATTTAAATTCATCTGTAATAATTTAAAAATAACCAAAGATAGTATTTCATTATTTTCATTTTGTTCAAAAATTATTCATGTAAGCATTTCAATTCTACTCTTTGAATTGAATTATCTTTACATATTGAGCACATAGAATATGTATATTAAAAATATATAATTTCTGTATGATATTTCAGTAATAAACCGAGAATTTTATTTAGTTTCCCAGATTGGGTTAAAAAATATCTGTCTTTATAAAATTGGATTTGTAGCTTTTTAAACCATTTTCTTGGTGCACATTCAATTTATTTATCGTATCGTTTCTGTTTTGTGTATTAATTCAATGATTTCTTTTCATTTAATTGTCATAAAAAAAATGTTATTAAAAAACATGCCTATATAATGAATTTAGCACTTATGTTCAAAACATTTAATGGATTTATAAGTTGTAATAAGTTATATAATCTTCCAGATATTATTTGAAGAGCAATATAAAAATTTCTTGTTTATTGTTTTAAATACGCTAAATAAAATTATTCTCGATTGATTTATGATAAAAAATATTTTCAACAAAGCTGAAAAAACCTAATGAACAAATTGTAAAAAAAAAAGTTTTTATGTTATTTATTAATTAAATAAAAAAATGCCTACTGTTTAAGAGTGGAATTAAGTTGATTTGTGTAATTATGTGTCTAATCAGTAATAATTATTTATAAACAAAGTAATTTTATATTAAAAATGGTTAAGACATTATCTGAATTCTTTTATTTATTTTATTGCCAACCCATGCATTACTCCTTTTCTTTATGATCTTAAAATACCCTCTCCTCCTCTTAGCACTTCTTGACATAGACAATGGATAGAACATAGATATGAAGATTGACACATGGATTGAAAAATGCTCTAGGATTTATATTTGAGACCTGAGCTTGTACTCCATTTCTTATCCCTATTTTTATGTTTGTAGCTTCCCTCGTTTGTAGAGGTCTCCGATAGATAAATTATATTAATTCCAAAACAAAGCTAGCTACATAGCAATTCTCAATTTCAACGTTCGAGTTGCAAGCTTATTGCACAACAATTAACATTTTTTTCTTTACTACTTTTATCTGCCTTCAGAAAAGTACAAAGAATTTTTCTCCATTTTTTATATTTTGTCGTTGATACCTTCAGCGGTTTTAATGGATAATGATTTCTTGTTAGATATTTTTTTCCAAAGTAATGTGTTTTGGGTGGATTCTTTAATGCCTGTATTACGTGATTCTCTATTACTGGGTCATATTTACACACTTTGCCACACACCACGAGGTGGCCCTGATTATAATGTTCAAAATTAGAAAGTAAAGATGGACCCATCCAGGGTGCCTTAACCACCGTTCACGCTGGTGTGTTTGACTTAGGAAGAAGTCATGAGATTGAGTATCTTCATTCATTATTTAGTATCATTATTTGGTGGTCATATGCTCTGAATATGGCTAGCCATAAAACATGGCCAAAAAGAAAAACAACAAGAAGACGAATCAACTAAGTATGATATTTGTTCACTGTTTTCATTGCCATTCTAATTCAGTATAATAATATAGGCACTGTTTAAGTTTGATAATTTAAACACTCTCCTGACTATTTTATTTCTTTGATTTTTCAACATATTACTTTTGGATCATTAACCTAAAAATATGGATTTACTATTTAACAGTCACTCCATAAGTGTGAAAATTATTTAAAATGCATTTATTTTCACGAGCATACTCGATGATGAAGGAAAAGAATAGAGATGTTTGGACAAGTATAGTCGACCACTTCAAGGAAGTGGTTAAACAACCGGTTGAAATGGTGCCAGACCACATATTTCTTTCAGCTTCTACTTCTGCCATTCTTGAGGATGTCAAATGTACCTGATCATTTTTTGATGAATCGTGAATATGAAATGAGAATTAATAAAAAAAGTTTTGGAAACATTTTTATTCAGAATAAAGTGCAGAAACATTGTTAAATAATCTACATTTTGTTTTCTATTTACAATCTATTTACATAACTAAATATTTTTTCATTAGTTAAACACTATCTTATATATCGTATATATGTTTTTGTATTATGGTTATCGATGGAGTATTTATCATTTCATTGGTAAATGACATCTTAATCGATCTTGTTTTTGTACTTATATCTTTTGACATCATAAAATACTACATCCATCAGTTGATAGGTATTCTAAGGAATAATGCAATAAAAATAATAAAAAGATCACAACCATAAACAATACACAGAGAATATAAGACAAAATAACAGAGCAACAATACTTACATATATACAGCGGTTTTTCAAACAATGTTCCGCATAACGTTTTAACATGTCCTGTGAAAAGGTTTTATAGGCTGCAATGACTGCAAAAGAATGAGCTACATATGTACGACAATTGTTTAGACAATTTATCATCGTGGTACGTATCATGAAAAGTGGTAATAAGCAGCTCCATATTCCTCGGTTACCTCTTTTGATATCATTATTAGCCTATTCAGTGTTGAAAATTTTATTTGGTCTTAGAACTTGCTCATCAACTACAGCAGGGTAGTTCAATCATCAAGCTACCATTTGATTGCAACAATAAAAAGATTATACTATCTTTTTTTTTAAATGTTTCAATTCAGTAAGTATTTAGAGCATTTTCATAAATGAATATCAGAAATACATTAACACTTAATCAACATGACTATCGATTTCGCTTAAAATTGCATTGAATATCCCAATAATTAGTAGATTATAAAATCACTTAAAAAAGTAGCAGGCAAGTATAAAAATATTCAACAAACCTAGATGATAATTATTCACACCAAATTTCCAATGATGGTTTTAATCTAGAGAACTATATCATCTTCTTACGCTATTAACTCACACAATGAAATTTCATAAACATCTATATATTATAAACACAATAAAACATTAATCAAATTATTACACTTGAAAATCTATCTGTTATAAATCTAGTTAACATTATCAGTGAATGTATTTTTAGAGCAGGTACATTAAATCACCAGAATATTATTTTAATTACCGTATATGTTATAATACAAAACGCAATCATAATATGTAGAAATGTTTTTATAACTTATCTTTGTAATAATTAAACAGCCACAAAAAGCAAATAAATCTAACACATGATGATGAAGGTGGGGTAAATATTTATCCCGTAGATTTAGTAGGACATGTAGTGACTGATCAACCCTCTTATTCGAAATGATCATTTTGATTTTTCATTAATTGATTTACGGATCTGTCTTCCATACCATGTATGTCTGTGATAATTACATTTCATCCCAAAATGAAGTGAAAAACATTGTCTATTCTATCTACATCCTTATATTCTTACCCTCTCTAGAGAGGTTGAGCGGCTGTATCAAAATGATTCTCATAATATGTAGTAATAGGTTGCATTGGTGAAGGATATTAACTTCAAGACAAATAATCAATTAATATGAAGAGACAAACTATTGACAAACTGACTTGTTGAGTTCATTTATTTCAATAACAAAAAGGTTAAATTTGAATGAATTTTTAAATCAAATTTTATTTTACTTTAATAAGATATGTAGATAGAATAATCCTTAGATATTAGTATATCTAAGGATTATAATTGATGGCAAAAACCATTTGAGTTTCGAGGTAAGTTAACCTAATTTTACAATCGATCATTCAAATACATTTGAACGCTCTTCTAACCTTCTGGTTACATACATAAGTGTGTGAATATCCCAAATGCATGAAACATAAGCATCAATTGAATTACATAATATTTACAAGCTATTAAAAATCATTACATTTATTGACGTGACAACATCTTATAAATCGATGAACGCCCGCTGCACGCACGAAAAAACATGACTCATTGTCCCGTTTGTCGCGTTACGCCGAAGGCAAGCGTGCGAGCGAGAGCGCGGATAAGCGATAGAGAGGCACGATCGGCCTACCGTTCGGATTGTGCCGCATCTATCTCTCTTCCACTCGATTGGTCGATGCGTCTGAGTAGAAAAGAGACAGCGGCAGCACACAACTTATACACCTACAGTACCTACACGTGATCTGTTTACAACTGTTTATAAAGTGAAGTGAAATGTTAATGTGGTTTTCATTGTTTATATTACAACAACAATTGCGGCAATAAAGGTAATTAATGAGTGCGAATAAAATATATCAATAAAAAATTGTAGATTTCATTTCACTCCTTCTTCGTATCCATACAAAATAATGATAATTCAATAAAAATGATTCCATTTTATTCATAAAAGTATGCAATCATTTCATCAATGTTTTCTTATGACGTTGTCACATTAAACTATCGTCCGTAAACCGACTTTACAGACAACCATTTTTTAAATTATTTAATGAATTTCCAACATATTTTCAGGGAAAATAAATGTTAATTATCAATTAATTATTTAGATACGATTAAGAAACAAAACGTGGAGTCAACTCCATTGTTATTTTTCTTTCATTTTATGTTTACATAATCTGCAGCATATTTTCGGAGAAGATATAAATTAACAATCGGTAACTAAGATATCAGGTTGAAGGAAGAATTATTGAATATAAATTGTGGTACTTTTGATGGATACAGTGGTAACTTTGTGGATTTTTTTTTAAAATTTAGAATTATCTTTGTTACAAAAAGCATTTCAGTTCCATGTTACAGTAAAATAGTGCACTAGGAATTAAGGATGGCTTTTGATGACATACAAAGTCCTATAGTATTAATGTTCATACAAAATATCTATTTAATACAATAATTGGCATCGCTTTTCCATCTCTATAAAAATTGTGCCAAAAAAAGTAGAATCCCTAAGTTTGTTTGAGTTTTGAATTAATTACTTTAGCAATGATAAAACTATGAAAGTTCTTTAACGACAAAACGTATTTGATATAAATAAGGAGTTAATGATTGTGTTTTTTCAGCACCGCATGACAAAAAAACCTTTACAAAGTTACGTATTGTATTTATGTCATGGATTAAAAATAATTACGAAATATACCGACAGTCATGTGCACCCAAGTGGGAATTCTTCTTTGCCGCAATTCCTCCCCAGGTTCTTTGGAATCCTTGTGAAGAGTCTCACACTCTTGGTGAAGTTGTTTTCGGAGTTCTTTGTTTGTTCGTCACCAGAGCGATTTGTGTTTCCAGATCTCGTTTGACGGACCGCTCTCCGAAATTTGGTGAACCGATGAGTGTCAGGGATGGCAGAGACTCGCCTGGCGGATAATACCTGCAATTCGATTAGTTTCATAATGAGTCGATTATCCCCGAGCAGTGATCTACGAAAAGGTCTATAAAAGTCATATATCAAGCGTAAATTATAGGCCTTCCTCTTTCAATGTTATATGACTAGATTTAATGTGTATGATTTTTTAAAAATTTAATTCTTAGTTTTTATAATTCATTGCTTTCTTAATTATCAGTCTTTAAGGATTTTGACTGAAAGTGTTTTATAGAATTTCAATATCAAATTTTAGCTTAGGAGCATATTATTTCATACAAATATGAAATGATAAAAAAATATTACACACAGAATATTGGCTGTGATAAAGAAAAAATGGCGTGGGATATTTTGCACGTACTTTGTAAAATAGGCTGGGATTAAAAGGGTTAATTAACAGCTTATACTACAAGATCTATAACAAACTATTTATTTATGTACATTAGTACCTTGATCAATTATTCCCACATTAAATTTTGACTTTGAAATTTTCTCTTAAAACAGAAATTTGAACTAACCATAAACCTTTTCCATGATACGTCCAACCAGGCTTTTCATATTCCATTAAAGTGATGCGGTTTTGCTGACCACAAGTTTCAACATAATCATAGAATCTGTAAAAAAAAAAAAGATGAGAAAATAATTATCTGCACATAATATAAATATGTATATTCCTCATGTAAAATAAAGTGGACGAGGGTGACTGCAAGATTATCCGGCGTGTTCTGAACACAATAATTGTATTGCCTACACCCACAAAAGGAGTGTATTGTCAGCAAAAAAGTCATAATGGAATATGAAGTTTTTAGATTGATTACAAATGTTCAAGCGGTTCAATTGTAGACATCCATTTATATTTTATTACATTAAAACACACTCACTTCTTTGCCAATAATGAATATGCGTCAGGAACACCACCTGCTGGTCCTTTGGCACCTTTAAAGCCATTAGCCTAGAAATAATGACAATGATCTCATGATTAATATTTTTATAACAAAGCATTACATGAGAGAGATTTCATACTAAAAATTTTACTAAAAACAAAATTTAAAATAACTTAGATTAATCCACGTGTTATGTAACTATCACATGACACGTGTTTCACCTCTTTCAGAGGCATCTTCAGACTTACTATCGCAAAGGTGGCATAAGTAATAGAGTAAGAGTGATTCTAATATTCTAACATGATAACTTACAAAATGGAGGTTGGGATTTTTCCTTTTTACGGGAAGCAGAGAGAAGGGGATAGAAACATTTTTTACGCAATTGAGTAATGAATTGCATCAATTTTATTGATATTTTTGAGCTTTGTCAAATCATCTACCAACAAAGAGAAGAATATAATATATTAAAATACTAAAATAGTAGGGGTGTAGTACTGCTTAAAAAACCCATTTTAGAGAGTAGAAATTCAATTTAGAGTTGCAAGTAGTCAGAGGTAGTATCCGGGTTTCACTTTTCGGCATCTCTAAGCATTTCAAGTTCATGAATGAACTTGAACTGACATTCATGCGTGTACATGAAATGCCTGGAGATACTGAAAGGCGAAATCTGGGACATGGCCGCAAAATTCAGTTGAAATCCTTAATTATAAAAATAATTTCCCTGAAACATACATTCGGATGTGCCATGAGCAGTGAGCAATCAGCATCGCACTCATTGACTAAAGCCTCAGCGTATTCTCTGGTGAGATTAAAGTATCCGGTTGCAAGCCTTATTTTTCCCGAGGAAGGAGCTGATGAAAGTAATCGCCGCGTCGCTTCACTGTCTGAAGTAATTCCTAAGCCACCGGCTTGTATAAGAGGCATTACCCAAGTGTCGCTGCTATCTGGAATAAAAATTGAATTGACACTCAATTAACACATTAATTACCATGAGTACGTAAAACAATCACTTGGTATGGGCTATTTTTTTGCAAGCGTGAAAAATATTGACCTTGTCATTAAAATTGCGATGTGTCGACATTGTTTAGGCTCCGAGAGGTGCAAAATATGTTCTTATGGTAGAGAAGGTTCAGAAGACATTTTTGAGAATTCTCTATTTGAGGACATATGCATACTACCCATGGCTTTATCCACCCGATTTTTTCTTAGGCATGCTCACTTTCACTAATTTGAGTGCTCGAAGAGAAATATACTTGGCCATATATTTCTTTCGGCTTATCCGAGGCAAAAATGAGAATTCCACCATTCTTGAGAATGTAAAATTTAATGTTCCTGAGTTGTTTGTTCTTCTGAGGTGTAGAACCAGTCAGGCAATGGGGGTGCCATTGGGAAGAGCTTCAACGATTTTAAGCGGTACTGTCAAAAAAAGTGCAACAAATGGAGAAAATACATCTTGATAGCAGGGAATGGTTAACAACATTAATAATAAAAAGAGTGAAGCTCACCTATATGTCCTTGTCCTTTATTTTGTTGAATGGCAATGGAGTTGTGATAAAATTGCTCAATCCGCCCTCTGGCATAACTTATAAATTTATTTTTGTCATCATCAAAGGGAGACGGTGAATCGGGAGCTACTTCTACAGTGCCATTCTTTTGCAATTGCAAACTGCATTCCTGAACCTCGCCCACCAAATTCGCATAAAAATCCGCCAAGTTTTTATCTTCGATGACCACATAGCGGTCTTGTCTATTGGTAAAATAGTCCTTGGATAAATTCGCGCCACTAATTATAACTGTATTGTCTATTAAATATATTTTCATATGCTGCAATTCGATAATTTCATTCCAACGCTGCGGTATCAGCTTTTTGGATAATCCTCTCAAATATGGTGTGTGGTACATTGATATTCTACAGTTTTCTCTATGGTCTTTCAGTAAAGGTAAAAGCATTGTTTTTGAACTGATTTCACCCCTGGTCCCTCTTTGAAAATCCAATAGAACATTAATTTTCAAATTTCCACTAGATATTTTGAGGTTATCGTTTATAACGGATATCAGCTGTTTTTCTTGTGATCCAGTCCCAAGATATAAACTAGCGAGTGTAATTCTTTTTTGTGCATTCTCACATTTTTTTAATAGAGTATCGTAAAAATCTTTAGGTTCATTTATTATAGAGACGTTCTTTGCTTTGACTGGAAAACACGGAGCTACAGCCATAAGCCAGTTAAATAATTCTACCTCTTGCTTCCGGAATGTGAAAATACTCGAAGCCATTCTGGGAGTAGATATAATTTCAGGAAATATGATGGGTTGTTGCTGAATATCAGCTAATGTGCTGGTGAAACGTCTCCACATTGTGTCACAATGTTCACGAGCAACTACAAATTATTAAAATTCAAATAATTGTAGTAAACTTTATCTGCATCCTTTGCAGATTTCGTAAAGACTATCTTCACACTTGGACATTTTCAAAGAATTTTAAAATTGGCCTTCAAACTGACGACTGAAAATTGAATGTGACAGATGAAATGTCAAAGTTTGTTTTTTAAATTCATTGTGGCTTCTTATGACAACATTGACATAAAGGGATACTATAACCATAGTTGTTACTTAAAAAACAACAAATTAACAATAAATTTACAGTGATTCTCGCCGTGAAATATTGTGATTGTACCAATGAATAGTCACTTAAGAATCTAGAGGTTCATATTACATTTTTTTACTAAGCATTGAATCTTTTTAGTAGTCAGGAATTGTTTCGATTTCTTTCAACAGTTATAAGCCAAATTTAAAATAACTTTGATTATTCCACGTATGTAATATGTAATAAATGTATACGTGGAATAATCAAAGTTATTTTAAATTTTATATTAAAATGAACTTCCACAAAGTAGTTATATGCCACTTTGGTGAGAAGCATCTTTTATGACTAGTTTTATATCAAACCTATGTTTATTACTTTCATAGTTGACATTATGGTGATACTAGAATTTTATCAATAGCTCATTATTATTCAAAATAGCTTGTAGTGATGAACTTGAACAGTGTTTCAGCTGTTATGGTATCAACGATATTAAATGTATTATTTTTAAAAAGAAAAATTCTGAATGAAGAATGTAGGAATCTTGTTAATTATTCATGATAATGACGGTTGAGGATATGATTATATATTATATATAAGCCGTTATCGTGAATAATTGTATTGTCTGGTGATTAAATATAAAATTAAATAAAAAGACAGAGCACAATGAAGTGTCTTCAATTATTCACCTTTCATGATGCATTAATCCATATTATTTTATGGTCTGAAAATTGGTATTGTTTTCGGTTCACCAGAGGACTGTTAAATTTTACAAAATACATGAGAAAAGTTACTTCTATACAACTTAGCAGCAGCCAACCATCATCAAAAAGAAAGTTAGTAGGAACAATTATGTATTGACCAAGTTTTCTTCTCCTACCTAGTTTTCTAGAGAAGGGGAACATTTGAAATGATATAAAAAGGAATAGATGAAACAATGTGAAAGGAAAGACATTTTTTTTAAATTTACTTTTTATTAATACAAATGAAATTAGGATTAAATAATAATTACAATAAAACACTTTGCGTTGCCACAATTATTATGATATGATACTCGTAATTTGACACTTTCTCGATTAGTAAAAATTGGATAATCTTGAATGTCGCTCATATATCAAACAATCATTTTCACAACAAACAAAAGTTATTACACTATATACAAAGAGGAAAAAAATTGTCCTACATAAAATATACCGGAAAATCATAATCCTGACATTGAATGCATTTATATTTACACAAAAAAAATTTGGTACAACCACTTTTATACAATGCTACAAAACAAACACTTCCAACAAAGGCACCAGTTTCCTTTAATTTTTACTTTTTAAAAGCTTACATATACAATATTATATTACAATATTCGGGGGTCCATAATAAAAAGTGGTATGAATAATTCTATCATCAAATTAATTGTCCTGTTTTTTTATCAAATCCATAAAACTATTTTTTAAGCAGATTTTTCTATTGGTTTTCATAACATCTTCTCTTACAACGAGGGAGCTACATCTTTCATTCAACTATTTACATGACAAGTTAATCGATAGAAGAATCTTTGTATGCATGCTTTTTACTAACAATACCAATTTCATAGGACAAAAAAAACACACAGTAGCTATGTACACACGTTAAAAAATGATGTGATCCGAATTGCTCAATGGTCAAAGCCATTATGAAAAAGATCAAGTAAAAAAGAGAAACAAGTGTACAATTATGTAGCTAAATATTATATAATGGAGTAACAGATTATTTAAAATTTACATGATAAATTATTATACCACTGTAGATTTAAGCCCCTCTTTCAAATTTGTTGAAACATTTCGAGATAATACTTATTCTGGAAATCATCATTAATAAAAACGTGCAAATAATTTACTATTCATAAATAAACACTAACATTGACATTCATTCACAAATAACTAAATTCACATTATTGTAAAATTTAACATTATAAAAAAACACAATGCAATGCAATAATATTGTGCGCCTATACATTTCAACACAATAATTTTATAACAATATAACGTAGGTACATAGATAAGCATTTAGAATTATCTGAACTTTGGTTGCTGTTAACTTATTTATGTCCATGTTGATACACCATATAAAAACAAAAGTGAAAATAATATGCAGTAACACATTCAATTAAATAACCATTGACAGCTTTTATATTTAAAAAAATCGCCCTATTGTCAGGCATGATACAATGTACAAAAATATACAGTATGAATTCACGGGAAGAAAAATCAAACAGAAATGAGGGTAGGAAGCCTAAATAACAAGCGCTGCAAATTTTATCATCAGAATAAAAAAGAATTCCCGACAAGAGGTATTTTTACAAAACAAGTTTGTAATAATTAAAACATGTACGTGAATATATTATGTATATTCTAGCACTGGGTGTATTACATTACAGATAGTGACAAATATAATACATCAAAGATGGATGTATTATTAAAAATAAAAAGTAGAAAATAAAGCTGTTTTCTCCACAAACAAGTGGATAAACTTTGTTTTATTTGTTCAATAGTCCCGTATGTCGATAGAATTTTCAATGAAGATTATAAAAGTTGGAAACAATGTCCATAAAACTGTATGTTAATATTTGACGTGATTTAAATTCTTATTCCATATCCCTGAATGTTAAATATGTATAAAATATAATCAGTATTGTGTTTTCTCAATCTGAACAATGCACATATAACCACGTGCACTGACTGGGTCGTCAATATATTATAGATAAAATGGCTGGATGTTTATAAACATTGGTGCCAAAAGTGAAAAAAAAATTTATAAAAAGTCATGGCAGTTTTTTTGAGCAGCCGAATCTTCTACCATCATCCGGCGATAGAAAAGAATTAAAACTATAGTTCTTTCCGATTAAACCCGATAATGGCAATGTGTGTATTTAAGATGCAATATAAATAATACTCAAATCTTATTAAAATGAGACGGAATATGTTACCAAATCGTTGCAACCTTAATGAATTTAGTATAAAAATTGTTTTTAACAGCTAGAATAATTTACATGTCTTTATTTACATAATTTTCTTCTAAGATATCCTTAGACGTCTACTGAATATTATTTAGGTATATATTAATGGGGGGCATTTGTCAGACGTAAATAGAAGACCGAATATGATCCACAATTTGATATTATGTGATGATAGGATTTTTCATTTTGCGAAACAAACCAAACCATACAAGGTATGTCACAATTCTAGTAATGAATATTAAAGAAATTTAATTTATTGACGAATGCATCTGTTACTATATATAGTTATATGAATATTTCATTTCACATATGAAATGAATGTCAGGAATTTTGGTTTGAATGTATGGTTTACAAAAACAGGCAGACGGATAACACAATTTCGTTTCAAATCATTATCAGTCAGTGGGTCTAATATTTACCAATGACAAATCGATTTTTCATTACACTTTGCACTTTGTCTCTCCTCCAAACAATAATAGTCTTTAATAACATCACAACGTGGCTCACAAAGCACAGCGTCTTGTTATAATATCATGATAATAAATTGGCTATTCTAATAATACATAATTGATATAAAAGTTCTATATATTACAAATAAATATGTACACACCGTTTTCCAAAAGACTTCTACTTTTATAAAACATTACTATAAATCAGTACTATCTTGTATTCAACACCTTTATCCTAATATTTTTTTGTTATATTTTACAGAATAAAAACCCTTAACAATTAGTCTACCTATTCTCTTTATCGTGTTTTAAATTCTTAATGTGTACATCTTCATATTGGTGTTTTGTGACAACGATGCCAAATTATACAAAAATAACTTTGTATTAGATTTCTTACACTCACTTGTTGACATAATAACAAGTAAAACTCATTGAGTTAGTCAAATAAAATCAACAAAAAATGGAATATATCAATTCTGCTATAGTATTTAGTGTGAGTGATCAATGGACAATTCTTAAATGCTTTTACCAGATCACTATTTCAAAAATCACCCTAAATTAATGATTCAGAAGTCAGAAATGTATTTATTATTGGCCTTGTATATTTAAGTCATCCTAAATAAATAAGTAACATACAAGTATGCCTTTGAAAGGAATTTGTGACTGATGTATGAAGATCAAGAGTGCATCAATCTTGGCTGGTTAAATAATAAGTATATTTAATTATGTTTTGTTCTTTTGCAGTTGATTTTTTTGTAAGATAAATCTTATCTATATTTATGTTTCATCATGATAACTGGAAGTTTGGTTCCTTGACAAATCATCGAAACCTTGCACAAGTGAAATGATCAAACAGTTTATTAATTGTCAACGCTAACTTAATAAGTTTTACTTGTAAGGGACGAAATCATGCATAATGTTTACGCACAGACATTTTCAAAATAAATAAAACATTCTTTCTTATACAGTTGGCTTAGTCGCAAACTGTGTTCATGAGACCAAAATTTGTAGGAGAGAAGGAAGCTGGATTGTAGATAATGAATTTCATTTGAATTTTAAATGATAGCATTTGATTATTTTTATGTTCCGTGCAATGGAACAAAAGTCATTAAACATTCAACAGAAAGATTTTAATAAACTTTTCATAAGCGAGACATTTTTTGATTAAACCAAACGGAACATTCATAAAGTAACGGTTTACAATCAATCATAAATATTTAACCACATTAAGTTCAATTCGATGCGTCATAAGATTTTTGATGTTGTAAACATTTCACCAAAATGTAGAGCAAGTTATATAGTTTAGCTATATATATATTTCCCATTGCATAGATTAACGTTTAATGAGATGTTACCATTAAAATAAATAATAATATCCTTTAACAAGCGACATGTATAAATAATTATGCACGGAAAATGTAATATTGTTACAATGGCAACACTCATCAACGACTCTTTCGAAAAAGAACAGGGAGAACGAAGATTCATTCAACAAATATTCACTTCTCAATATAAACACCATATAATCCATAATATCATTCAGTTGCCCCCCCTACGCAAATATATTCACCAATGCATACACTAATATTTCGATTGCTTTCCACATATTAAGTATGTGAGGTTGTTTCTCACAAACACTACTTATATCACACCGACACTTAGTTTCTCACAAAAAATCCTTTGTTAAATTCATATCTCCGTAAATTTAAACGAAAATGACTGTTGGCATCACATTTATTACTCTTCGATCCAAAGTGCTTACTGTCTGATCAAAACTGGACCTGATTACATATAGTGATATAGGACCTGATAGTATATCTATTAACACTTTGCTTACAGTGCTTTTAAATTACTTTGATAATTAGCATTTAATGGCCAATTAGCAAATGCACAAATTTGTGCAATCCGTAAGCATTGTGTAAACATAGTCAGTGTGGAATAAGTAGTTTTCTGAATCGAAAGCCTCATATGAGAATTTGCAATAAGCGTGATATTCGTTAGGCGTGTGAAAGTTAATGAGGTACGATAGTTTCATTTAGAACATGATTGAAGTTGGTAGACATCATGGCTTGCCGATAAACTATGCGCATTGCAAGATAAATATGTCTCAGGCAATAGCCGTCGAGATATTCACGGCAACCAGTCGAAGCACGTATAGCGGTGTTACCAAGACTAATACCAAGAGTAATAGCCATAGAGGGACAATATAGAGTACCCTTTAAAGGCAAGGCAAATCAGAAATTATTGCATCGAAGAAATCTTTGTCAGGTGATTAAAAACGTCCAGAATTTTTATTGGTACAGATGACGTGGCAGTGTAATGGTTCACTGCTGCGCGGCATGAGCCGCCGCAATGTTGATGGCGTGCTGCGTGGCTTTGCGCTTTCTGGACGCCAGCATGTCGTAGAACGGGTTATGACTGATGGAGTTGGAGAGCCTCGTTATCCATTCGTCTCGTTCTTCTTGCGTCGCTGCAGACATTCTGAAATGCAACAAAAACATTGGTATTGCGTTTGCTCGATGAAAAAGTGCCATGTGGAAAAAAGTGGACACATGAATTCGGATTTTGTTTGGTCCTGTTTTTTTTAAGTCAGCTAACGGTGATTGATATTTGGCAATCACTATGCTAACTGTGATTGAAAAAAAAATTAAAAAAAGTAGCACTGATATCAAATCAAAAGTGTCTGCAATCTTCCTACAATCTATTGATTTTCTAGCCTTAAAACATGTTATAAATTGACTTTAGGAAAGTTTTTTTTGACAGATACTTCTAAGACACTCTCCATATAAAACAAAAACTGCATATACACATAGTGTTTCCATATTTCATCTAGAAATCAAGTAATAAAGTCGCAGGCAGTGAAAGGCAAGTAAAGCTTGTATCAGTTAATAAGTAAAAACGAAAAGTTACATTGATGTTAGTATTCCCCTTTTCACCAGTCTATCCAGCACTACTACTGTTCTGGTCGAGCAGAACTACTTATGAGTCCACTGGTCACTCATGACTCAATTCAGCACAGTTAACATATTGATTTACCATGCACTGTAGTTGCATAGTATATGTTGAAATACAAAAAAATGGTTAAATTAATGCATACCTGTATACAGTGTGTTTTCCTTCGACAACTTTTCCCTCCGAATCTGTCTTGCAGGCCTTTATGAGTTCTCCACCTCCGCTCGCGTACAATTCTAAACAATGCGGCCGTTGTCTGTCACATGTAGCACGGACCTGCGAATACAGAAACAATTACAGTTAGCTCCGAACCAAAATATCAAATGATAATAATGAAAAATACATAATTGTACTAAAAATTGATTCAAATATCTTACTGAAATATTCTCTAATGGTATGATCCCTCTGGGTTCTTTGTCTGTTGTGTATTCAAAGTAATAAAGACAGTTGTCATTTAATATGAACCACCTTCTCTTCCACGATTTATATCTGCAATAAAAGAAATTTAAGTATTGAATTATATTATAGAATTAGCCGATTAGCTTTATTCGTAATGGGTTTATATGAAAACCTCTTAACATTGAGCTCATTGAAAATAACTCCTTCATGCCAGAAAATTTGATTCTAAATACCCTGTAATAGATTTATCAAAACATTTCAGATTTACAGACGCTATTTTCCTTGTGAATATATTATTTAAAGAAACAAGATACAATCCATTATCTCGCAACTATAAACAACATTCCCGGTGCGTAAGAATAGAACGAGGAATGTAGAAGTGATGATTCACATCCTGAAGAAATAAAAATGTTTTTATTACAAAACTGTCATCTGATGTACATGCCAAAAAAAAAACTCGTATACCATTTACTTTATTTTGACAACCTATCATGAGTGACAAAAATATTTTTGAAAAATAATTTCAATTTTATTCTGTGAGCGTGTTATATTGTTTTATTGTGAGCTTATATTGTGAGCTTATGGCTGAATTTTTTTCATTAAAAACTCCATCTGAGAATGTTATAGAATTTTCGACTTCCAATTATGGTTACTTATCAATCACTTAAGACAAATACATTCATAGAAACTGTACCTTCCGCCTTGTTTCCACAACCATCCTTCTTTATCCGGGTTGAAGAATGTATGCATGAGGTCATTGCCGTCATCTTCTGGTATTTTGAAAGGTTCTGTCTTTATCGATTCATAAAGAGACTGAAATAATAAAAAACATGTGTCAGTAAAATATAATGCAAAATTATACATATGAGCAGAATGATTCAACATGCTGATAATATGATATCCTAGAGAAAATATAAATGAACTTTGACAGTATTATTTATTGTATCTTTTAGATTATAATATATACATAAGTGAAGCAATAAATTAGAAAATATAGATGACTCCCAACTATTTGACACTTTTTCGAATCAGTGGGAATCGGGTCTCATGGAAGACTGTCATGTTATAATCATAGAATGCATTTGGTGGAACTGAGGGGTATATTACGTGTTCATAATTGCAGTTGCAAAAATGATAACAAATAATATCATTGCATTACAGGCAGAAGTAATAAAATTAACAAAAATGAGGCAAGTGCTCAATGACATTCTTGTATGTCAATAATTATTTGGCTGGTGCGTTGACTAAAGCTGTTTGGCAATTAATTTTATCAATAGGTAGTCCATTAATGCAGATTTATAGGCAGGCAATTATTGTAACTGCCAATTAATCTCTTATTTTATCTGTGTCAGATTGGCATAGATCCATTGATATTTTAGGTAACCGGACAAAACAGAATGTGACTTTTCAGAACATGACTTTTCAGAATATTTAGGTTAGGTTCATATTCTGAAAAGTCACGTTCTGTTTTGTCATGTTCTGTTTTGTCATGGAACCAATATTTTAACTATCTATGTAGCAACCATAAAATATCGTGTTTAGAGACTTTATCTGAAGAGGTATTTTTTTTAATAAAAACAAACGATCAATAGTTACACACTACCGCATGTGACTAGGTCAATGTTATGTAATATGGTGGATAAAGAAGGAGAAGGCAAAGTGGTTGAATGGTCACAGAATATCCTGAAGAGAGAAGATATGGATAAATAAGAAGACTTCAATAAAATGCAACAAACTGCGGTAACAATAAAAATATTATGTGGAATAACATCTCACCAGCAAGAGCTCGTGCGGTAAGTCCCCGCCATTGTTGATGCCTCTGTTCATGTTGATGAACTGGTCCGGCGATGGCTTGTCTTTGACGCTGGGATTGTGGAGGGAGGTGTTGAGCATGATGATGGCGAAGCTGAGAACGTAGCAGGTGTCGGTGTTTGTAAAGATGTCAGGGTTCAGGTGGCAGTAGCGCTGTGCAAAGCATTCCATCATGCGGTCGATCTTTTGGGCCTCTCCCGGCAACCGGAAACTCCATAAAAATTGTCTGAAAGAGATCGCACATGAAAGTTAGCTAAAGATATTAATAACAATAAAAATTTTGTTTGTGCATACTGAGGTAAATAAAGTCTTAAATTCTTAGTTGCACTTTTAATGAATACTGATAAATAATTAATGTGATTTTTACACCTACCTTAATGCTTGTACTAGTATTAGATCCGTAAAGTCATGAAGGTCTACAAAAGCTCTCAATACACTCTCGTTGAAATCATTTCTTTCCCCGAGGTAGTCTCCGATGGCAGTTTTGTTGAGGCCTTCGCCTTTGTGGAGGAACTGGGCTACATCTTCGGGATTTCTCTGCAGGAGACCGTTCTCGTACAGGAATTCTATGCCTGAAAGAAAAGAGAAAAACGTATTGTAAGTTAATTATAAAAGACATTGAAAATAAAAAACTCCAATTTGGCCTTAACTGCAATTTTAATGTCAATAATGCGATTAATGCTGAATCATAATTGTTACACCTTTGTAAACAACTGTGAATCATATTTATAGGAAAGCATTGTTTGATATTGGCAGTTTCAGAACCCATGTTCCATGTTCTATAACTTGGTTCATATAGTTTTAAAATAATGGACCACAGAAATGGTGTGAAACAAAGAGTAGACTTTTCAACCATATCCGCTCCCAATGAGGATCATGTTGACACCTAATGGAGACAAATTTTCTTTAACAAGAACTCATTACAAAACAACAATTATTCAACGCAGTGTTTTGTGAGTTTTTTTTCTATAATTAGCAATATATGCAACAACTTTTGAGACTGTTGATTTTTTGAGAGCAAAAAAAAACCCCTTTTTTAGAATCAAACTAGAATTTGCATGATAACTAAAAAATATACTTTCTGAGGTCACTTCTCGTAACGTTAATTTGTATGAAATTACTTGTTTGTAAAAATCAATTTACGATAATACCTCGTTATTTACTTTTAATAATTTGGCTACAAAAAATGGGAAAATCTGTTAGCGACACAAATCAGATTTAAATCAATATCGAAAAGAAAATTCTTCACCAGACCATTGTTACAAAACTTACAAACTCGCGGACTGTCGCAACGACAGAAAGAAAGATTTCCTGTGGTAGTTTTGCACTATTGTATGGAATTATAGTGTCTCATTATTTTTGACATGCAGAACACTGCGCGCCCAACAGGCATTTACTAGGGTGTCCCAAAAGGCGAGAATTATTTAAAAAAAAAAAAACTCACAAACCTATCATATTATACATATCATGTGGGCGAGAGAATATTTGATAATATGCTGATTAATTATCAGCACTTGTTGAATTTCATTTGTCAAATCAAAAAACTAGATATAATTCAAATGAAAAAATGGCATTAGAACAGTGATGCACAACCTTTTTAGGAGAGGGAATAGATTATCAATTTTCAGATAGTTCGAGTGTAGTTCTTAGTGTATGTAAAATTGAAAATTTCATAATTTTATGTTCTTACATCGTTTCATCGGGTTTTATTCAGTCGCTCGATCTTTCTTTCATTGGAGAGAGTAATGATATACTATTATTTGGCTAATCACTCTCGCTATGTCCCATTCGGATGGGTAAGTAAATGAATGCAAAAGCAGTGAAAGCTTTCATACCGGGAGTCGAGCCCGTTGACAAAACAACCTGAGAAAATAATATTGACCTCTCACACAGGTATAATTTATTTAAAGTTGATTGAAAAAAAAAACAAAGTTGGCTCGAAAGTCACAAAGCAAACTGAAGAAATATCCGAAATGTTTTTTTTTGTATCAAATTCATTTTCCGCTTTACTTTCTGACATTCCCCACGAAACATCAAACGAATAAATAAAAATAAATACGAACGTTTACGTTTAGAGTGAAAATATCAAACGGAGGGGAAGGGCTCTCGAAAAATAATTCCGCCTCTATTAAATGGCAAATAAATCGAGCGCGAATCTGAGTGCAGTACAAACAAACATTGCGATCATCATCAGCCGTTTTCAACCTGTGATTAGAAACTGAAAATATCCTCATCAATACAAAAATTCTATCATCTTCGCTACTTTAACGTTTCGAGAATAATTGAAATATAATTGTATGTATTTAATGTGATAACAACGTATTTGATTGGTTAAAAAAACGGTGTTGATATTGGTTCGTCATTAAGTTGATTATTTTTAAAGTGCTCACTACTTGATGAAAAGGCATTAGTAAAAAAAAAAAACTTAACCCACAATTAATTTATCAGGACCGGTTTCGGTCATCGCGAACATTTTCAACTGATAATAATATACATCAACACAGATTTATTTATAATTTAGGATTTCGACTGAAGGTGCTCGATGGGATATCAATATCAAATTTGAATCGTTTGGACTTACCACTTTTCCATGAGTTTAGATGCCGAAAGGAAAACAAGAAATTCCAACGATTCAAATTAGAGTTATTCATACAAAACTAAGCAAGAAAACACGGTATTACTGATCATAATAAATTAATTGATGATTAAGTACAATTTTATTATTTTTTATGTAGATTATTTGCGTGAGTATCTAGATTCTAGATCGTCTATCAATGAATTAATATAATTATTAAGGCATTACATACTTGATAATAATGGAGTTCTGCGAAGTAAGTTTCAATCAGATCAATAATATATCTGCTAATCACTATCTCAGCTTTATCCGCAACACTCTGAATGCTGAATAACATCCCTTTGTTATGTGATTCTGATCTGATGAGTTTATTTTGAGTGTGGTGATTTCTTATTGAATGACGGATTCAATTCACTTACACAGGTTTTGGCTTCATTCACAGTTTTAACTGCACAGAATGCCGCATAGAAAATTAGTAATATTATTCAATAGTCTTAGATTCTTCATAATCATAATTCTTGTTCTGATAAAATGTGTAGCACTAGGTATTGCGGTTAGCCGGCGACCACTTGACCCAGTCTCCGATGAATGGAAAGCCCTGGAGAAATCTGCGTCTTAAAAATATTTCCACAATATAAAAGAAGAGTCCGGCTTTCATTAAGTCGAAAAAGAAAATCTCAGGAATAAACCGAGTGTGCCCGCGGGCTATAATTAACATTGAAATAGTACTGGAGGCAAAGTAAATATATATAAATTTGTCAGGGTTCTGAAAAAAGCGTTGGAATTACTGCTAATAAGTACACCGATGTTTAATATGTGTGTCCTGAGACAAATCATTAAAAATGTCTGTTCAATTATAAAAATATTAACAGCCGAGCGACGAATGTGGGTTATTCCAACGATGAAACTAGCTGTCTGGATTTCTGATTTAATACAACATATATTTGAATCACATAATAGTCGTTCAATTGTTGGATTGCTGGTCATTTAATTTCTAAGTTTGTTTTCTGACATTTTCTGTCATAATCGCATCGAATTACCGTGTGCCGTGGCTCATAATTATTGACAATGAAGAAAAAACCTACGTCACTAAAAATCTTAAAAAACGTGTTTCCCAAAAAAACACAACTCTCGCTCCGTTTTTCCTACCATTCCTATTTTTCTTACCGTATTATAATGGAGTTCTACCAAGTAAATGCCTACTAAATCAATTAATTTCCTATTTATGTGTATTAAATTATATATCAACCAACCAATCCGGCCAATAGCCAAATTTTAAATATTATATGCAAAAACAAAACCTTCAAGCTTTAAAAAAATTCCGAGTACGACTCCGGCCAAAACCCCGCTACGACTCCACAACCCTGGTTGATATTTAATGTAATGCACATAAATAGGGAGAGTAGGAAACAACCCAGCCAAAATTAAAATAAATTTAGTCCGAGTTGTGTTTTTGGTCAATGCTGGAGTCGGAGCCGTGTTTTTTTAAACAACTCCACAGTCCTGGATGTTGATACAAAATTTTGCGTAAATAATTTATATAATATGTATAAGGCCTCCTGTTAAAACTTGACACAAGGTTTATTCAAAACGGCAATTCTATAGAGACATTATTCAAACGATATCCAATCACACAATCATTTCCGACTCCAATCACTGGTCCGATATGAAATACGTCTATAATTTATTGATTTGCGATCGACTTGCGGTCAGACACAAAGCACACAGCTAACCGCAGTACAGTGCGATACAGGGACCGTGATCTCTTTTTCAAAAAAAATAAAATCAAACGACATTGTAAGCGAAAGTTTAAATAGCGTATAGCTCGCGAGTGATTGAAAGTAAGAATTTAACCATTTTATGATACCATAATTGATCAATTTTCATTGATAAAAAAACGAGTACATGCACACTTTCATCTGGTGTTTTTTTTTATAACGGTACTTATGCTATTTTTCTGCATGTAAAATGTGTCGGCAGTAATTCTCAATATATTTTTTGCAGCATTCAATCGTGAGAACAATTTTTTTAACGAATTTAAAATGATTATAGGTATAAAATTAAAAACAACTTTAATTATTTCACGTATTGTGTTACTACGGTAAGAAAAATAACAATGTATTTTAATTCTACATAAATTATTTTATATATTTGTTGATTTGACTATTTCGGCTTACGCCCTCGTCAGAACTGAAATAGATATCAAAAAATTTTTTTACCGTATTATAATGGAATTCTACCAAGTAAATGCCGACTAAATCAATATATTGTGTCACGTGTTTCGCCTCTTTCAGAAGCATCTTCGGACTTACGATCTCGCAAAGTTTGCCTAAGTAATAAAGCAATATTGATTCTAATATTTTTAAATGATAAATTACAAAATGGAGTTTGGAATATTTCCTTTTAACGGGAAGCAAAGAGGGGATGATAGAAACAAAACAAACAAATAATTATACTACCAATGACGTTAAAATTACATCAAAGTTATTTAAAATTTTATATGAAAATGAATTTCCACAAAGTTACCGCCGAATCCATCTAATGCATGATTATTCGTTTTTAAAAATGATCAATTACTTATACTTGAGGGTGTAAAGCCAAAAAAATATCTATGAATAAGTAAGATCTTACTTCATAGAAACTAGATAATATTTACTTTGCAAGAATAAGCGATGGGTTAAACAAGCAATAGAATTATACAAGAAAGTCTTGTAAAGTTATAGTTCAAAGAGAAAACAAACTTAAAAGCTTTGAATTATTCATGGTATATGAAAAGTTCGAGTTTGGACGCTAACTACCTTTCAGCAACTTCGTGCATTTTAAGTGCACGAATAAACTTGAACTGACGCGTAGTAGATAGTTTGTATCGCATATATATATAAGAAAAAAAATCACTAAGTTTAATTGTTGGATGAACTGCATGAATAGGCCATTTTTTGATGTTTACGATTTTCAATGAATTGCGTTAGTAATTGTAGTAGTAAAATTACAATCATCAGGTTTTTCAAATGTGGTATCGTAAATTTAACAGCATTGCAATGCTTACTTATTCAATAGGTGGGTTGTATCCGACGTGTTATTGATGAAAAATTTCGATTGTTAAAACTCGTAGAAAAGTACTAAATTATAATTTTAAAAACCTTCAATAATAAAATAAATCGATTCTCGAATGCATCGCTGTAATAAATGGATTTCCCCTCGCACATTTAATTATGATATCTCTCATCAACGTTCGATAGTTCGCGACGCGTAATCTGGCGCAGCGCATATCAGTTACTTGATCATTTATTTGTATTGAAAATAAGAATTTTCATTTTTCATTTATTCTTTTTGAATTTTAATCTGTTAGAGTGAATATAATATTCTTTGGCGATGTACGGTGTTGTTGACAATCCTTACTTTGACATAGTTTTTTTTCGATTTTCACGAAATTGGATCGGAGTTTATTATATGTAAGTGCAATGAATTAAATTCATTGAACGTCATTGAAATCTTGGGCCATAGTTTGTATACCTGGTGTTTCACTCAGGACTGTTCTGGAAAGGTTAAGATGCACAATATACTGAAAGAAGTAAAAAAACACAGCAGTTTCAAGCCGTAACGAGAACACTCCACCTGACCCAGAAGCCGGAAAAAAAATAATAGTATAAAGCGTGACGTCGTCGCGCCGGTGCATTCAGAACTAACAACTCCTTGGGGCAAGTACGGCTGGCCCATACGAATAGCGCTCGAGTGCAACTCTCGAGTGACGTCACAGCGGCCCCGCTCTCGCCGCCTACGTCACGGCACGTCTTCGGACGAATTCCGGAACATTCGGTCGGACACTTATTTTACACGGAATCTGGAGCATGATTCGCATTAATTCAGCTCATATTCGCGAGCAATGCGATTCCATAGAAATGTAGCTTCGGCGAGTGCAAAAGAGTGTCGCCCCCAATTAAAATTAATTATTTTTTTGTTGAAGTGTGACTGAATGAAGTTACTTCAAGATAATTTATTATTATACAAATTTAAAAATAATTAATTCATTAAAACTCCAAATTAGTAGGCTTTATGCTATTTTTCTCATCACAAACTTTCTAAGAGAGCTACTTGTAAATTATATAATATTTAATGCTTGATAACTTTTTTAAGGTGTTCACTTCAATAATTGATATTAAAAAATAAAAACACCCTTTTTCTACTACATTTACACGAGATACATCTTCGGACTGATAATTGGAACTCAAATGTTCATGTAGATATTTTAAATATCGTAAGGCTAGGGCAAGGAAAGAACTAGAGGTTAGCAAATCGTTCTTGCTACGTCACATTTTTAGAATCGAAAGAGTGGGGGGTAATTTTAGGTATTAACAAATAAATTTAAAGTTCAATTTATGAAACTGTCCGTACTGGGACATAAACCCGTTAGTTTCTCAACAGAAGTGAACGACGATACTCGACCGCAGACACCATAATATATTATATTATAAATTATATATATGTATGTACTACATAATAATTAAATTCCATTTTTTTACATTTATTGAAATATGAACCCATAGCCAAATTGGAGAAAAATGTTTAGGGATGACGATAATTATTTTTTTATCGAAGGTAAAGAATTTGATACCTAATCAAATCGTATAATATTTTTAATTAGCATAATTGGTATAGTATCTACTTCAGTATGCAGGACTGAAGAATAAAATCCTTAATAAATTATTGATCTCGTGTTTTAAAGAAAGTATTCCCGTAATGTGCTTTCACGATGATGACCTGTTTTTTACGATAATCAGGAATAAAGCCTCGATCGTCCGGTCAATCGCGACCTATTATCACAGGATTAGCACCGGTATCTGCTGCTAATGGCGCCGGAGTATAATGTAAGCCGCGTTAAGCAAAACGGTGGACATTATCTATCGCTTTGGGGGCACAATTAGGCAGCGGCATGTAGATGGCATCAGTCGATTAAGGAGGGTTAATGATTAACGATGGAAGCGTTGTTTGTAAATTATGATAATGAAGTTAAAATTATTAACAATTACGCTACGCTCGCCAAGTGTACCATGCAAGCTATAAAAGTTATTTAAATTGAAAAATAGTTATTCCTATTGGATTAGTTCATTAATGCAAACATCACGTTCAAAAATATTTGACCCGTTGGCATCGGCTATAATACCAAATAATGTGTTCTTTTTTAACAAAGCTCAAATAAGTGATAGTGAAATTAATGATATAAATAATTAATTGAAATTTATTTGCCAAATGACTGTATGAAGTGTGCCGATGAACAAAAGTCGACTGCACAAAAAAAAAGAAAATTTTAACAATTCCAGATGTTTTCAGTCAGTGTATTAAAAAATTGTCTTTCTCAATTGTCTGTCTAATCAATGCATTTTAAACTTATTTACGGTAATACTATCGATGGATTCGGCGGTAACTTTGTGGAAGATTATTTCACGTATTGTGTTACTAATTGATAATACTATCCTAAATAGGACAGGTTACTCGCCACTGCTTACATTATTTCCAATAATAGGTTTAACTCTTCCAGATTGATTGCATCTCATTAGTTAAAATTTTGTAATAGCTAACATCATCGGTAGTATGATTATTAGTTTGTTTTGCTTTGATTCTATAACCCCCTCCTTGCTTCTCGTAAAAATGAAAAATCTCAAACTCCATTTTGTAATTCTATCATTTTAAAATATTAGAATCAACTTGCTCTATTACTTAAGCAAACTTTGCGATAGTAAGTCCGAAGATGCCTCTGAAAGAGGCGAATCACGTGACACAATTAGTAGCACAATAAGTGAAATAATTAAAAGTTATTTTAAAATTTATATTATTTATGGTACGTCTTTTCTATAGATCTATAGAAAATTGAACCATACTGCCTGTCGATCCAATCAAATTTAAAATAAAATATTCACGTCTCGTTGCTCATAAAATGCAGTTTTTCGTTAGCTGCATTTTTACTTGCGACGGCAGCGTAGCACTTTGACATTATCCCGCCCTACATCGGTGACAGTACAAACTAGGCCAAACAATACATAGTACGAGTAGCCAAAGAAAGCAGGTTTTCAAAGTATTATAACCGAGAAGGTTCCTGCAATATTAATGCTCTTCACAGATGCACGTGCAAAGAAGTATGGGAGCATAAAAACCGGTTCCGAATGTCATTCCTCACTGTTCCGGAAAGCACAAAGTACGAATGAAGATTTCAGAACTTTTTCTTGTTCGTTTTTAGTTCACTCCAGATTTCATGAAAGCGAGAAAGCCACAGGGAAAATCTTCCAGTAATGCAACACGGGCGCTGTAAGGTATACGGCAAACTTACAGCATTCAAACTTATACGAATGGTTGTTTTACTTTTAACAGGTACATGGTTGTTGCGATAAAGAGATTCCTGCATGTTTTTCGTATTATTTATTTTAGAAGCCATCGCGTATATGTGTGGGATATAATTAAATGAGTGGTATTTAATTGAATCTATCGCTTTATGCCCTGAATGTTTATTTTTCATTTCACTTTTTTTAAATATTTTTTTTTCCGTTATTATTTCACTGATAACACAAATTGTCAGTAAAAAAAAAAAGTGCTCGTGATGAGGGAAACCGGTCCTAATCATTCGATTTTGTAATGTGTGTGTTAAAATATGAAAAATTTAAATTTACATATGTATTATTACACTTGTTGTGTAACTAGACGTGGCATGTATTTCACCTGTTTGAGAATCATCTTCAATATAAATCCATTGATGTAGGTAGTAGAAAAGATTTTTTTCCAAACATGTTTCCTACCAAAGCGGAGATTTTGTAGTCTGAATGAAAACAAGGACTAGTTGTAGCTTAACAACTCTCTTTCAAATGGCAAGAAAAAAAAACCTACAGCTAAAGCTTTTTGCTCTAAGTATGCACCCGTTTAATTTCAGACATAACAGACATCAGACTTCGAGTAACGATGTTTTACAATTTGACGACGTACCCTGATAAAACATTTGGTCGTTTAAATTAAATAATATGAGAAGCAGATAATTTTTCAAACCAAATAACAAAGATATAAAAAAAAAAAAAAAGTCAAACCGGCACTCACCGCAAACTTTTACCCGTTAAGGAAATTAAACTTTTCCCCTGATTTTCTTCCCGACAGTAAAAAAAAAGAAAGTAGAAACAAACAAGGGCGCATAAATAAGCAGAAACAACAGCAGCGGCGAAGAAAAAATGCGGATATTGCGCGGAGTGCCGAAGAACGAGGGCGCGGCGAAAAGTTTCGACAGCGGGCATTAGGGACGTCGGGCTGTTAACTGAGTTAACCGAGGCGTCGCTTACAGCGCGGCGAGGGGGTTGCTTTCGAACAAAACAAAAAAAAACTTTTCTCAACCATCAAAGAGTTGAACTGAAAAGTTTTATTATTCGTGCAAAAAAAAATAACGACGTTAATACAACTTTAGGAATTAGAAAGAAACACCAATTGTACAATAGTTTATGATTTTTGGTAAAACTGGAGTCCTGCGTTACTTGCTTTTAATGTCGTTTCATTTCACTGAAACTTATTTTCTAGGGACTTTCTTATTGAAGATCTTTGTTGGTAACCTACTGTAGAATAGATTTTTATACGATAGCTGAATGTTGTCAATTGAATTAAGATCTCGTAAACAATTATTTTTTTGATTGAAAGTATCCTAAATATCCACTGTCAATACTTGTTAAAATGGCATTATATGAAGAAATAATAAGACATTGTTTGCATTAAATTTATTTGGATCAGGACTGATTTCACTCATCGCGAGCATTTTCAAATGAAGTAAACTTGTATTACTTATCAGTTGAAAATACTCGCGATAAGCGAAACCGGTCTTGAATTAAATAAATTCAATGTCGAATAAGTTAAAAAAAAATACGGTAATGAATGTGCGTTTTTTTCAAATACTATATTGAACATCATAGTTTTAATACTGATTGAAAATGAAAGAATTAATTCGAAAACAGAGAGAGCTACAACACAATGCAATCTGTTTCATCATAAGAAACGGAGCAAAGGATGCACGATAAAGATGCATTTACATGAGAATCGTTCAGTTTACATTCCAGTTGTCGTATTTCCACAATGTTTGAATATAAATAACACAACCTTATTTATATTTATTTACAATAGATTTCCAAAAAGAGGCAAAGCGAAGAACATCTCCGAAAATGTAAGCAATAAATAATTTAAGGCCTGTTCTGGAAACTATGAAACTACGTCATACCGTCGCATGAGTAACGACATAAATATATCTCATGTCCCACAATAAAACCACGATGTCTACCAAAATAAAGGTCAACTCCGGTTTGCATAGAATTTCATTAAAAATAAAACAATAACCGCCATATTCATACAAAAATATTTAACATATCGTCACTGTATATATATTTCGATAACTCACTGCCAAAAATATTGCGAACCAGAAATCATAGAGCTGTACGGGTATTTTTAATATCCAAAGAGACATCATAAGATTAGGACTGAGCACTTTTCCAAACAATGATAGTACCTGATATTTATTTCATATGTTTTTAATCTAGTCACGTAAAAGACCTCTGAGTCTGAATATGGACTCCTAATGTAGTTTATCTCAACATAATTTTTACTACGACAACTGCCCGTTACTTCGTTTCCTAAAAGGATAGGATCAGGACATGACTAATGGCTAGCCAATTGCTTTCGCTATATGTCCTGTTTTTTTGGGATTGGATGGATGTGATCGGGATTTTTAGACAATAGACATCCGTGTCTCCGTAAATCAATAATTCGATGGACAAATGAAACTGTCCGAGCTGAGTTTCGAGCCCTATGATACTTCACCGCGAACCTGACAGGTAAAAAAACGACGAAATTTAACAAACTTTTACTAGATCAATTAGTTTGAAACTAGTATTTTCGATTTGATTCACTGTTGCTTTCAGGTAGCGATATATCATAATCGGTAAAATAAAGATTTGACGACGTAACGTGGAGAGCAGAATTTATGATGACACAGTCTTCAATTATATTCAAAACATTTTTCCAGGAATTCAAGAATCAAATAAGTAAGGTACGTTTAGCCGATGATTTTGTCGAACAGTTGCAGCAGTAAGTATACAAAGTGTGCCAGTAATAGTTTACTAATACCAAAACCGAGCATATTAATAATCGTCTTTGCAGTTCATCGTAGTATGCAAACAAAAACAAATCTGCACAAATTGTGTGTCGCGCGATGATATATTACCGAGCTCCGTATACGATTCACGGGCAAAACTTAGCTGCGAAAACACCGAGAGTTATCTTCTCGGCGATAAGTGCGAGGTTGCCACTCAAATGACGAGGTATTTGCATAAGGATTTACCATATTAAAACAATAACGCTGCAGTGTCTCAACGAGTGATTAATCACCGCGCCTAAAGTGATGACGCCGGAAGTTTTCGCACCCCTGGCCTTAACGCGTTCAATCCTGACTTCAATGCGAATAATGGTTTACTGTATTATGAAGAAGATGACAGCGGGGACGTGGAATATTATTATAACAATACATAGACGGGGTGTTGGGGGGTGCAAAGGAAGATTCAACCATTTTTGCAAGAGTTCTTTCCGATTCATTGGATTTTAAAACACTTCTATAGCATGGACTTTCAATTCAGATGTTCGCAATACCAACTGTTTCTCTTCCGTAGTACGGAAAAATAGTTGAATCTTCCTTTTGCACCCCCCAGCACCCCGTCACCAGCCGTCAGTGCAGGCAGTCCTCGACTTACAAACATTTTACACAATTCGCTATTTCGCTCATTTTATAAAATATGAAATGTGTGAGCATGCACATTCGTTCAACAACATTCGGTCAGGATTCGTTCAACGCGCCGACAGAGAGAGGTAGTGTCAGCTGCTTTACAGATAAAACAATAAAAATAGATATTGTTATCAATAAACTTGTACGTGAAATAATCACAATGAAGTCGGTCGCAGGTGCTGTGGGTAGTATACTTGCACAAGTAAAAGGTTCTTCGTGATTTTATTGTAAAGAAACCTTAGCAGGTAAATAAATATACATTCAATCATAAAACCTTGAATGATTATATTCGTACCAGGTAGGCAAGGCAAACAAAACAAATGTATAGGAGTACAATTTTGCAAGGGCCTTTTATATGGTACCTACTTTTCTTGGAATAATTCACGATTTTTTCTAACTGAGCTTCGAGCAAAACCAATTTTTGTTCATGTTAACTTATTATAATATAGAAATGTATTGTCAGATATGAGTATTTTCTCGTATCTATACTCGTATCTGGAAGTGATTCCGATACTACGTATATACATATAAAGATAGTTTTCGTATGATAGCACTAAGTTAATCATCATGAGGCGTGCACTCGCGCGAACAAACTTATATACTTAGACGAACTAAAGCAGTGATGCGCAACCTTTTTGGGAGAAGGGCAAGATTATCAACTCTCAGATAGTTCGAGGGCCGCATGGGGAAAAGTAATAAAAATATCGATATTTTAAGTGTATATAAAATTGAAAATTATATTATTGTATAATGTTCTTCCATCGCCCGTAAAAAGTTCTGAAGAAAAAAGGTGATTGATATTTGTCACTGCGGGCCGCAGGTTGTGCATCACTGAACTTAAGGAACAAGGACACTATATTCACGGATTCTATTCTAGCACTTTTATTACGTATTCTGTATATTGTTCATTCGACTCCTCTTCGATTAGACAAGACGAGCAAGTCCACCGTGCTCTGTTCTTGTTCATTTTGTCTGAATAAGTCGCTATAATGCTGTGTTTTAAATGAATTCGACGAGTGATAAAATCAAGAACACTTTCACACACTTGATATGTCAATCGAGTAATAGGTAATACGATCCTGACAATATGTCACATTGTGTCATGATGTAACATCGAGAAATGAAACAAAAAATGGTTGTCTGTAAAGTCGGTTTACGGACGATAGTTTAACGTGACAACGTCATAAGAAAACATTGATGAAATGATTGCATACTTTTATGAATAAAATGGAATCATTTTTATTGAATTATCATTATTTTGTATGGATACCACATTAACATTTCACTTCACTTTATTAACAGTTGTAAACAGATCACGTGTAGGTACTGTAGGTGTATAAGTTGTGTGCTGCCGCTGACTCTTTTCTACTCAGACGCATCGACCAATCGAGTGGAAGAGAGATAGATGCGGCACAATCCGAACGGTAGGCCGATCGTGCCTCTCTATCGCTTATCCGCGCTCTCGCTCGCACGCTTGCCTTCGGCGTAACGCGACAAACGGGACAATGAGTCATGTTTTTTCGTGCGTGCAGCGGGCGTTCATCGATTTATAAGACGTTGTCACGTCAAAAAGAGTTGTATTTGTATGTTTATTAAAATCACGTCGGCGGTTGCTAACGGGGTGACTAAGCCAATGCGCATCCCCTATTTATGCGAGTGAATAAATTAGATAACGTACAATAATATCTAGCGCGAATCCATCGCTCAAATGCTAACGACCTCAAATACATCACTCCATCGTGAGTATGTGGGTAAATGGCAGGTGGACGTGGGTGATTTCGGAAAAGTACTATTATATTTTTAATGTGCCAAGCTTTGAACTGAGGGATATTATTTTTATTATTATACATAGGAATTATATAAATGATAACAACTGTTTACTACGCGTCAGTTCACATCATTCTTGCACTCGAAATGCATGAAGATACCGAAAGCCATAACATGAGAAAAGTACAAACACAATTCAAATTTGAAACGGAAACTACATCATGCACCTTCAGTTGAAATCACTTTTAATGTTTTCACTGTTAATACTTCGCGGAAAGGCATTACATATATTAAAAAAATAAAAATACATTTTTTTGTACTTGTACCACAATACATGTATTCACACATTGGAACGTGGGAAAACGTGTCGTTTCTACACATATCCAGATTTCCCCGCAGCCAATGTGTTAAGATCAGGATCGGTTTCGCTCAAAGCGAGAGTTGAAAATAATCACTTTAAGCTGTTGATAATTTAACTGTGGTATAAGTACAAAAAGTGATTTATTATTTTTGTATTCAGACATCTTAAATTTTGTGAAAGAACATCCTTTGAACTCACTCAGTTGACTGCAAATTTACTGTTTCTTAATTATAAATAATATTAGAAACAATTTCTAATTTATGTTTTTTCATTCCTTACATTGCGAAAACAATACATACAAAAATAGGATATGTGTCCAAAAATAATTTATTAAAAAGGGTGTCGTATTGTCGGCATGATTCGGTTTCTCTTTGCCATAAACGATTTAAAATCTCAAATTATCGCGATAATCAAAGAGCAACAATTCATAATGGTGATTGCGTTTTCAATCCAATGCGTTTTTCGACTATACAATGAATAAATTACGAACGAAAACTTTCGGCGAAAAGTTTACCGGGTTAAAAGCGGGCGAGGCAGCCGAATCGCTTAGAGCCCCGCATTCCCGTCCGAGGAAACTTTTCCCGGCTTTTCCTTTGCCCGGCTCGTTCTAGCTAGCGCCCGGCGTGCGAAATTGCATTCTGAATAATGCGGCATATTTACCCTACAGCGGATTTTGCGAAATCTGCTATTCCATCAGGACACTTTACATAATACCACAACGCACCTAAACTAGGTGGCTTACATGAGGAATGTGTCGACGCTCGGGAATCATCACCATTGGCAGGCCGGTCGTGCAATGAAACAATTCATGCCTACGATTCCTCAAACAATGAACAGGATTCATTGCTTTCTGCTTTAAAAAACTATCATTTCATCGGCTTATAGCCAAAAGAAATGTATGAGACTCTAAATGTAAGTGTTCTTCAACCAGTGGTCAGCGGGCAAAAAATTGAATGTTTCCAAAATTTTTATTTAAAAAAAGCAGCAATAGATGTCGCACTAACCAAAAGATGTCATTTTACAATCTTTCATAAATAAAACTCCATGCAACATTGACTTGACGTTCTAGTCGTCACTTTTTGAGTTTATTATCTAAAAAAAACATTTCGGTTCTCGACATAAAACGGGTTTCGTCACCTTCGACGTATGTCACAAATACAAACATATTATATGCATATAATTTGGAAATTACATGGTCACCCGCGGCCAAGTATTTTATAAAATATAGTCAATATATTTCCATTATATAATATCATCCATAATACTCCGAAAGTAAAGTCCGAATAGTCGTAAATCGAAGACTGACTGCAAATATGAGCGTCTGGTTGACGCGGGTCCGAGAAATATTTTTCAGATTTTCGCCGGTCCGCAGATGTTAAAAGGTTAAAGAACACTGATCTATATTTTCCTCCAGCGTAGCAGATCACAGATGCACCCTGTCTGGATGAGGCCGGACCGGTAAATATTTTGCAAATTTTCGCCGGTCCGCAGATGTAAAAATGTTGAAGATCACTGATCTATATTTTCCTCATGTGTATACCAACGCAGGTCACCGATGCACCCATTAATATACAAAGATCAATATGTCGACTAGCTTTCTTGTATTCTAAATGTAAACCTAAATCATCATACATAAGGAGCTTCCGCTTAGAGCTAGGTGTGCAAAGAAGACGGCCAAGTCAGTATATCACGGTCGACACCTGATATCTAAAGTGGCGGAAAAACTATTCGCAAACAACCATTTGCATCACCACAAAAGGATACCACTGCGAGAGCGCCGAAAGTTTTAGGGGATCGAAAAACACGCCGCGGCCGATAAAACACGGATTAATGTGCAAAGTTTTCAACCGGGACACGAAGAAAACACCTAAAAAGGAACAAAGTGATTCTTCAGCCGCGAGAGATAAAGGTGTTCTATTTATGTCTTGGCGACGCTCCATAAGATTTTTTTTTCTCTGTAAGATACTAGTGTAGACCATGGCCGCTTCAAACAGCCTCCTCCGTTTAATTCAACCCTTCGAATCAACACCCCCATAAATGACATTATTAACTTTGAACTTACATGCTCAAAGTTTTTACCCTTGTGGTCGTAACCAAAGCCAAACATTGTTTTTTTTATCAAAACTTGTTTGTCGTGAAGGTCATTTGAATCACCGGTCACAAGGGCTGTTCAATGCACTCTCTATTGAGGTGGACATTTTCAGCAGGGGATTTAGTGTTTTGTTATTGAATTTATTAATTTATACATTGTGTCTTTTATACCATTCTTTGTTGAATGATTGTTGTGTTTTGTTTTTGGTATGGTGTTACCTTTCTTATATGTATGAAATGCATGACGCATCGGCGTCAGCTGTAATGCCGTGTATTGTATTTTTTCCTAATAAACGATATCGAAAATCCTGAAAAGATACCATATGGAATGAATGGGATGGAAAATGATAAACATAATCAATTTTATATGTCCAAAACTGATAGAAACCCGACTAAATCACAAACGTGCAGCTTACAATTCCCGCAAACAGAACAATTCAACATACATAAACCACTTTAAATGTTCCATATACTTCACATTGGGAGCGGCCACGGTTGGAAACGTTGTTTTTCTATTTTACCACAAAATGCCTTCATTAATAGATTGATTAGGTACTGCTTAAACAAAATAATAGATCACCCAAAGTGGCACATGAAAGACTGTTATACAATTTTGCCTTCAATGGCAAACAGAACGGTGTGTGTGACCTGAATATTTAGACAACCAGTACCTAACTAAAGCAAGATAACAACACCGCGATGTGTATAGTGCCGCGGCAGGTATGTGTAAAATGTGCTCTAAGTTTTAATTATTAGATAATATTCAAGGTAACCGTGTGCCTGCTCTTATGCGAATCCGATATAGTGGCAAATGTACACACTAAGATAGTGCGAAAAGCGCCAGCGAGAAATTTGCGAACCGTCTGATATTTGCTAGGGAAATATCAACATTTACACGGATTCACGCTTTCAACTAAAACGACGTGAAAACATAATTTAACACTGAGTTTTGTGTATGTAACATATACATTGTCGAGTGTTCAAGTCGTTGGCTTCGGTTGCGAAGCTCACGGGTTCCTATCACATTCCGGGCTGCTAAATCTTCTAATTATTGATATCTGCTCGTAGACATGGATGTCTGTTCTGTCTTAAATTGCCTCCCATGCCCATCTGATCCTAAAACTCACTACTAGTCTTGTCCAATCTTTTCTATCTCCACTCTCCCACAAAAAGAGGTTAAACAAATAAGTAACAATAATTGAGTATCTAGGGGCGTTATTCAGTAGCTGCAAGTTTCTGCTGAAAAGATTTAGTGAGCTTATTGCTCTAACTATCCCACAAATGTATGACAAAGTGATTCGTTTCACATTTTTCGCAGAAATTAATGAAAGTACAATTTTCATTATTCAAGTGTCCTCTGAATAATTTATGTTTTCCATAACTGTAAAAAATAGCACACTTGGACAATTGTTCAAAATTAACAATGAATCGACCACACAATTTTAAAGCAGACGTAAAACATCAAATAATTCCTTCTAAGATTTCTATGCGAAAACGATACAGTCATATAAATTACATCAAATTATCTCCGTCAGCAAAAGGTTCAAAGAAAATTACAAGGCCAAAAAAAATTAAGCCGGGCTTAATAATTCTTGAATATTTACTTAACGATTCACTTCTTTGACATCTACAAAGAGTCCTGCGAGAACGGATGGTATGCATAGAATTAGCGAAATTTCTACGTTATTATTTCGCTCCGCGTAGCCCAGTCTCCTGAAATATTTGCGGACAAAGCCATCCGGGAGGGAGGGAGGGATGGTTCGTATTAATAACCACTTTAGCTATCCGACATCGGGTATTTAGATACATCGACGGCTCGATTAAAATTTAATACACCGAAGAAATCAGAGACGCAAAAGAAACGACGATAAAGGGATGGTAAAAAAAAACACGAAACGGGGAGAGAGACACTGCTTTTACAAATTGGCAGTATAAATTTCGAGCGATATATTTTATTATTCAAAAAAAGATCATTTGATTTCTTTATGAAGATTTAAAGCGCTCGGAAAATGATAATCTTTGAAAATACTTTTTATCAATTCGTGGGTGGAAAGTTATAAGCGTATACATCTTCAAATACGGGTCTTATAATATTCAGATGATATCGGCTTCGAGTTGTATCTACGCGGAATTTCAAGTCAAGGTAATAGGGTATACATTTCTTTTACGTCATAAATTCACGTAAACATTTAATACAATTGACTTTTTTTTTTTTAATATTTAATTATTACAAAAAAGAAGATGAGGTCACTTTTTAGGTGTCCACTGTAAATACTTGAAGGAATGACAGTATACCAACTGTGTCTTTGTATGTATTTCACATTCTATGTATTAGGACCACGACCGGTTTCGTTCATCGCAAGTATTATCGCCTGATAAGAAATACAACAACACATATGAAAGAACTTAATTTCATATTAATTTAATTGTAATTTCTGAACCTATTTTTTAGCCATTAAAGCGTATGTAACGTTTTAAGTTTTCTCATCATTAATGACAAAAACAAAAAGTCGATTGAGTTGAGAATTGATATATATATAATAGAAAGCATTGATAATGTAATATTTCAAAAAAAGGCAAACCCTACTTTAATATAATAATGACGACATGGCAATGCCAGTTCCAAATTATCACAGTAGTGTGACGGTCGCATAAATTTTATGTCTTTTAAATTAGTGAAAGGAAACAGGTGAAAATGCTCAGTGGAAGAAACAAACGGCAATCTAATCTTATGTACCAAAGAGAACGGTAGAAGCAGGTATGCCACATAATGTAAAACGTTTCGCTCAGATATAGTAATGGAATTAAGATCGGAGAAAGCGATTAAAGAAACGTCTGATTTAATGAACGCACGTTGTCATAGCTACCCTTAATCAAAAGATTTAAGGGGCGCTCGCTCAAAACACAGTTACACACGTACTCCTTAATGAAGGCGGCAGTGTTTTTCGGAAAGTCTCGCTGTAGGAAAATTGTATTATACAATATTACAGACGTTCAATTTATCTTCATTCAATTTGAAATCATTTCAGCAACGAATATTTGATTCTAGCAAAGGCGCTGAAGAAGTATTTTTTTTATTATATTGATTTTCATCAAGTTTATTCTCCGATATGAAATGCTTCATGCCTGCAATATGCAACATAACGACATAGTATGAAAACGAAAACATATTGTATATAAAAATGGTAATTCAATGATGTATTACATTAATATAAAATTTTATATTAAAATGAACTTCCACAAAGTTACCGCTGAAACCATCGAAAATATGTATTACATTGTTTATCCTTGCTGTTATTTCTTATAACCACTGAGCCAATTTTAATTAGTAGGCTTACCATAATTTTTAAGGTCTAAACTGGGAGAGAAATGGGAGCTAGTGAAAAAAGAATCAAACTCTTAAGTACAGTAACGCTCGACAGTGCGTTCTGCTACTTCGGTCATCCGACCAAATGTGTTTGATTATCCACAGCAATTTGTATTTGTGTATTGTGCAGAATATATACACCACATCGAACGGCCACAAAACTATTTTCATGTTTTGGTTTGAGGCGATTGTAAATTTTTTTTGTCTTCTTCTATTTAAGCTTACTGTATGTAAACAACTAAAACCGGGACAATCTCGGTCAAATTGGGACGCATGGTAAGCCTATTAAAAAGAATACGCATTATAGAAGAAGTGCATATATATTTTTTAAGCGTTATGAGTGAGCTTCATTACGACATTTAACATTTTAAATGCCGCAGAGTGGAAACCAAAAATAAAACTGGCAATGACTTTTCTATTTTCCTATTCAGTATCCACAAAAATCACCTCATTTTAGCATTTCACGAAAGAGTCGTATAATCGAGCCAACATCTTGTAGATCCATTGCTTTTTTTTAATCGTATTTCATTCTATCCGCCCTCAACCTTGTTAGTCAAAAAAAAGTCCTTTTTCAGATATCCGGATAGGAAACGACAGCTGATGAATTTACACCGAAGACGGGGAAGGGCAGAACGAAAAGAAAAACCCTTTTCACGTTATCTTTGAGGCGCTAAACAGCCCGAGAAAATATATATTTAAATGATAATATTTTTCAATATGAGATATATATCCTGCAAGGGAAGATATATATATATAACTATCGGTAGGTTACCATACGTCCCGGTTTGAGACATCGGTCCCGGCGTCACGGACGATTTAGTAACTGTCTCGGTGTTAGTTTGGGTCCAATAATAAAAAAAAATCCAAATATATATACATATATAGAAGCATGATCGCATAAATTCAAGGTCTAATGGGAACGTCCGCATATGTATAATGAAATAAATTTTGTCGGATGACCGAAGCCGCATGCTAGACTACTGTACGAGCGTTATTGTTCTGAAAATTAAACTTTGGCATAACATGTAAAAGTTAAATGAACCAGTAAATAAATTTCGATTTAAATAATTAAACGAACCACAATAATTTAAATAAAACAAAATCATAATTCATTACAGCCATAATATATTCTGTTAACACGAAGAAGTAAGGACAATTTTAATTTTGATTATCACAGAAACTGTAGGCAATTCAGTTAATATTATTATATCTTACCAAAAAGAACAATATGAATATTTTTTTGTTTGAAGCCGAGTCTCAAGTGAATTAAAATTTCGTTTATCATTCTATCAAGGAATCGTTAATTGTAACAATAAATTCAATATAGACGTAGTTATTATCTAAACAATATTAACAGATAAAAGGGCGACCCCCATTCAGTGGACGTCGCCGGAGACTGCAGCCATACTCTGCAATGACGATTGAAAGTGCAGTGAGTCGAGATTCACAAATAAATAATATCCTATTAGCAGATCAAACGATTCAGCGGCGTTCACAAAAGAAATTTATAACATTTATCTGACAGGGATGTGATAAGAAACATACTGCACAGCTGCCGTGTACGATCGAAATGAATAAAACACTTGCCTTTGTTATGTAGGGTGATTCGATAACCAATATGGGGCACAGAGTAGCACAATCGAAATCAAAGACCAAAGACAAATCGGTATTGCTGTGAGGGAAACTCTCAAAATAAGAGGCGCGCTTTTTGATGTAAACGATTCTATTAAGCAAACAAAAATATACGCAAGGTATATCAAGACAAGGCTTAGCGATCAAAAGATCACAGGTTTACTGTAATAATCAATCAATAAATATAAAGAGAGTGTTTGCGATGTATTATCTCCTTGAGTTAAGTCTCTAGGGAGTAGGTAGTTCACTGTAATGTTGATTCGTTAAAAAAAGTATAGATTGTTTCGCTTTTACTCTGGGTTAGTAAAATACGCGGCCATGAAGCAAAAGGTCGGGTCATTTTACACTAATTACTGTGTTTTGCTTTTCCGAATGGCTTCATAACATTTAAATTTAAAAATAATTTAAATTTCACTGATATGTATGTGGTGTGTCAGACGAAACAACGTAATGTTTTCGCTGGCATAAATACGTAAAGTTTTTGCCAAATATTCTTACCTATTACATCACTGAAAAATGATTATGCTTATCATAAAATTTTATGTTTCATTCTTTTGTGTCAAATAATATTTTGTTTTTCTTCAAAATTTGCCACTCATTAAAGTGAGATAAAAATCACAATTTCAAAAAATACACAGACAGTATATATTTTTAGAACAGCCGAATTCATAGAAAATGTGCGTTCTTCTGTTCACCATGCAATTCCGAATCACGAACACCACGTGGTTGTTTCACACCAAAATAATTTAGATGTAATAATTAATTACGCCAAATGATCTCGTAATAATGTAATATAGCAGAATTCAAAAAAGATTGAGAGACAATCAACCTGTCTGACGTCGGCAATATTTCAAATAGCTAGAGAATGAGAAAGACTCGAGTGAAATATTTGCAGCATTCGGAAACAGATTTCCACCATTGCTGAATTTTCCTTAGAGCACAACAGCCCGCTGATAAAGATCCCCCTCTCCTAATTGTTTGCAATCCTACCTGCTCTTTGGGTGAGTTATAACGTGTGTTAGGGATTTCGATCCCGGTATACCAGGGCGCCGTTATTCATTCAGATTTCAAATAAATAAATATTGAGAACATTATCGCTTTGGTATCGCCCTGTATTTAACCTTTAAGCGCCCGTGCATTTTTTTGCGAAAGATCCGCGCGACCCATAGTTCTTTTAAAAATAATTATATCTCTAAAACTAGTCAGCCTACGTGGGTAAAAAAAAGCATTAGTAAAATAAAAGATTGTTCATAATTTACGAACAAAGACCAGCACCGTAACTTGTACGCTTTCTAATTATATAGGTAAACAAACGAACGAATCCATTATACAACACGACGAATATCCCAAGAGTCAACATTGCAACGCAGAAAACTATTTTAATAAATTGGTGTAGTACGATAGCGAAGCGCACCATAATCACTGGACCGTAGGGCTTTTAGATGTTAACCGTATTCAATAATTTTTACAATAGTTTGCCGCTGCATTGAATAACCGTGATATGTTTTAAGCACATATGAGAAATTGACTAGTCCATATTTGTACTTTCAAATGTATAACATATTTTAATGTCCATGACATAAAAAAAGGTTACATGACATGAATTATAATAGTAGAAATATTATATGTATCCATATATTTTCCGTTCTAATGAAAAAAACTGTTTCATCTGACCTGAGTCGTTTTACCATATATAGTAAATGTCTGCCCAGGACTGAGCGATACGATGCTGGTAATGATTAAGATATAACTTAAGTTTAATGTCGAGACAAAAGGTGGCCCGGGGGTCAATCGAATTTGATAAAGAAGACATGACAAACGCGTCGAATTAATCTATCATCACTGAGGGGTCACCCACGCCCGGATTCCAAGATACAACTTTCATCTCAAAGACACCATAGCTGTTACTCATAAAAGTGGACGACATATCAATGTTTAACTATCGATTAGAGACTCCAAATCGAGTATTGAGTACTCGATACTCGAGTATACTCGTCTATTTTTCAAGTAATACACGTAATTTATGAATGAAGATTTATTTTTAATATTATTTTTTTAAAACAGCGGACAGAAAAACTAGATTGCACTATTTAATTCATTGCTAACTTTTAAGCTGACGTCCACAGCAACAGAGAGAGTTTTTTATACTGCGGGAATAAAAAAACATAAATTCGAACCAATTTAAAATTTGAGACGCTTAATTCTCTATTATTTTTGAAATATATATTTCATAAATTGAAATAAATGTATTAATTAAATAAAATAAGCTTATTTTTTTATTTATCATCTATTTATCAAATTTGAATTAATAATCTATGTTTTGGTATATTTAAACAACTCGAGTATTTTAAAATTGTACTACTCGATACTCGAGTAGTTGAGATGTCGAGTAATTGGTGTCTATACTATCGATACAACTGGGCGATGTTTCTACGTAAAGCAATAAGCGTTGAATAGTTTGTAAGTAAGTAACGGGAATATTTAAACAATTGTGTGCAATGAGGTCTGTTATACAGAGACTATAACGATGTAAATAGATTAGTTTCGATATTTATGCATTAGCAATATAAGTAATACTAATAAATAAGAAAACGGAAATAACGACCATGCAGTATTTTTGAATTAGGTCACCTTTATATGCAATGTATTAATCAGCTGAACGAAAGTATTTAGCTTCTCATAATATGATTCAAGTTTTAGTCGCAACATGCAGGAAGTTTCATATGCATTACAAATGATAGATCGACATGATCCACACCGAAAGACAATACTGTACGTATTTAAACGTCATAAATCTCGTCTTGTGTAAAAATTAACATTATGAACTGTATAGAAAATATTCTAAGCTTCATTGAATTCTTACCTTTTTTGGGGTCCATATTGAATTTCTTTCTGCCGATCGTCATCTGTTTGGGTTTGTTGTTCTGTTTTCCTTCGTCAGTCCCCTCCAGCCCCTCCATCTCAGCAACAACCTCGCCGAGTTCATCTTTCAATTGCTGCAGATAAAAAAAAAACAAATAAATAATCTGAAATAAATCTACGCGAATGAAAAAAAAAACGGTGGAACTTCTGAGCGGAGAAAACGTATCAATGTAACATTGAAGAATTGCAACACTCATAAACAGGATATAGATAATGGTATCACAATATATTGTGGGACGGCAACAGGCCCCAGAACTCATTACAGGCCCTTTTTTAAACATTCAGAACACTACACAAAAAACAATATTTATTTAGGTATGTTATTACCACAAATCTGAACGATCTTGAAATAAAATCTAGTAATAAACCGAGACACATAACTGTAATAAGTTATAAATGTCACAAATTCTAGTGCCACACTTTTTCCACATATATCCTTCTTCAGTTTAGAGCAGAACGAATAACACTGAGTTGAAATATAAAAAAAGTTGGACACTATTGAGAACAGTATCCGTAAAACAAATTGCCCCTCTCATGTTACCACAACAAACAATAAAATAGCATCTTCCGGGTACTTATACGGAAGGAGTTTCCCGGTTTCTTTTCCTGAAATGATAAATCCCACGCACACAAAACGGACGCAATATCAAGGAGTTCGGCTAATAATACTCGGCATTGCGGTTAGGGCGGCATCGGCAGCAATGACAAACGTTGCGAGGAAGCATTTCTTACAGCTTACAAGCATGATTAATTTGGTAATGGGCCTTTCTTGAAAATTAATTATATGGGTCGTCCGAAAAACAGCAAAGTTCACAATTTGACAAAATTTATTTTAAAAAAATACGTGTTTACACTGCAAGCTATTTAACTAAGGCAGAAATCGGTGAATTAAATGCACCATGTCCATTTTTATTTCGCTTTCTACTATTGTTATTAGCTGGCGACTTTAATATATGCCATGTGGTTCTTAATTGAAAATACAATATGATGGAAAATTAAATTAACGATAAACTCAATTGGCTCGCGTTTCGGACCGCCCGGATTCCGAGTCCCGGTATGAGCAGATTTTTTTCTGTTGATAAATCGATTCTGTTCAAAATCCCTTCCCACCTTTTTGGTACCCAAAAGCGGAGCGTTGCGAGAGCGATTAGGCAACTACAAGTCCTGTCCTAGTCTTCGCATCCTTTCAATCCCTACTATCTACGAAAAAAGGGAGGTTGAGCCACTGAGTAACAAGCAGTTCTCGAAGTAAAAAAACATGCTGAGATAAACTCCGTGAGGAGTCCATATGCTCAAAGTTAATATGGTAAAAAAAATCCAAGTGTGATCATAGTAAAAAAATCATTTTTAAAAGCTGTTGACCAGTTTTTGGAATTATTGATTGAATTGGCATTTACTTGGTTTCTAGAACTCCATTATAATACGGTGAAAAAAATAGCAATCTATTTCTGAATAATTAAAACAAATTGTTAGTTTTCTATCATTTTATTTTAATAAAAATCTTACGCACCAGATAGTACTGTTTTATCCAGGGCTGTGGAGTCGGTAAAAAAAATTCGACTCCGACTCCAACATTGACAAAAAAACGACTCCGACTAAAAAAGTTTAATATCGTCACTTTTTTTTACCTAATTTTCCTATTTATGTGTATTCTATTAAATATCAACCCTACCAATCCAGTCAAAAGCCATATTTGATATATTAAATGCAAAAATAAAAAGTTCAAACTTTTCAAAATTTTCGACTCCGAGTACGACTCCGGCCAAATCGCCGCGACGACTCCGACTCAACAGCCCTGTTTTTATCTTTTAAGTCAAAGGCATTATTGTCCGACATAGTTGGTGACATCGCACAATGCTTTCACTCGCGTCTTCGTGACATTTTCCTCATTTTCGTCTACAGCTAAGTAAGTACTGAACCTAAATATCTCTGACACGTGCGAGTCTGTGGAGATGGGGAGGGAAATAGACCACGTGCGGATGGGGCGGGGCTTTAATAGGGGTGTTGAATAAAAAACGAATGATACGCCATAAAATATCGTTATCGAAGTTTTGCGCCAAACGATGATGTTGAAATAATATAAATGACGAGAATTTATTATCACTCATATACGTGATGCAACTTGGTGATTTGCGAATACTTTGTTTGCATTACAATTTATTGTATCAAATATATTATTTGTTGGGCTAGCGCTACGGTCAATTGAGGTGTGTGATCGAATTCACAGCCGTCCTTCTAGCACCCTTGTATCGGAGGACGCTTTCTTTTAAATCGTTCATACCGCGTCCCATTGGCATCCTTCTTGACGTTGTCAGCCCATTTCCTCCGGCTCTGGTACCTTGATACGCCTTGCGGAGGATGTTTCACTTAATGCATTAATCTTATTTCAAACAGTATTTTTTCTATTTTTATTTGAAACTGACTAAACTCTATTCCAGTTTACGGCTGATAGAATCTACAAATTATTTTTACAACCACCGTTCCCAATGCGAGGTAATGGACTCTCAATGGAGTTGACCTTAACAAAAAGTTTAAAAACTGTGTATTTTTAAAGAAGGGTAAGCGAAAGGATAGGATTAAGATTTGACTTTTGGATAGTTAAAAGCAACCTCTAACGTCACGTTTATACAGGTCGGGTGGTCGTGGGAGGTAATCTAAGACAACACGGACACCCCGTGTCTACGAACAGAAATAATTCGATAAAAAAATGAAACTGCCCGTACTAGCATTCGAACCCGTGTAGTCCGCAACCAAAACCAACGACGTTGACACTCGACCACGGATCCGATCTTCTGTTTAGCGCTACGTTGCATAGGGAAAATTTAAATTAAGACACAAATCAAATTTAAATTAACCACAATTAATATTTAGAGTTTGGAATTGGCTACGCGACGTTTCTTCATGCCTTTTGATTTCCAGGAAGCCAATGTGTTAAGTTGACCCGTTGTTGCGACACGATCAATACAAAATATAAGCAAAAGAGATCAAAGCAATAATCAATGACATTATTTCTTTCATCACCAACGGCGTCACGTTAAGAATCACGTGAGTATCGCTCTAAATTTCCATTGACATTCGACGAAGTTGCCGAGCTTTTCACCTGCACCACTCATATATAACCAATTCGTTACTTCGTTACATCGTTACATCGATACTTCGATACGCCGAAGATGCACCCCTAGCGCCGGGCCGGCATGTGGGGCGTGCGGTCGTAAAAGAAGAGTGGTTCGACGACGTAGGCATTCCCCGCGACGCCTAATGACGCTGGCGGGCGTCGGCGTACTACGTCACGTTGCAGCCGCGTCGAAAAAATGCATTCATATTATTTGCACGTGCGGGGCGTGCTGCTGAAATTAAGCAAGATTGAAAATTCTTTCCTGACTCGTGAGAGTGTTTCGAATGAGAATTTTTTTATATTATCGCCGAAACTTTGCCATGAATACAAAAAGGAATCATATTTAGATTTTTCCCCCAACTCGACCGTACCATATGGTGAGTGAGCTTTTGAAAATAACACACATAGCGTAACATTTAGCAGTAAGAAGGCTTAGGCATAAAAAAAACACTGTGGAGTCACAGTGTTTTGGCCGGTATCGGAGTCGTGAAAAACTTTTGAAAAATTTGATTACTTGCCGGATTGGTTGTTTAATCTTTTATTTAATACACATCGATAGGAAAGGAAGGAAAAAACCTGACAAAATTATTTTTTTTCGGAGTCATGTTTTCGATCAATACTGGAGTCAGAGTCGGCCCTGAATAAAAAAATACAAGTTTAGTAGAATATTTCTACAGTGGCATTTCCCCGAGATTAAAATTTCACTGTGATGAATTTATATTTATAACATCTATGAAATCAAATGTTAAACTCTTACCACAGTAAGAATATATGGATACTTATTTCATTGGGAGTTAAAAGTGCTAATAATATAAATAGCAAAAAAACCAATGATGAAAAAATAAATGATGTATTAACCGCTATGAGCATTATTATTAGTTGGTTTTACTTGAGGAAAAATACAAGGATGTGGTAATAGGAGAAAAATATCAAACATATTTACTGTTGACATTAAAATAATTAAAATAGGCCGACTATCAATCATGAATGTGTGTATTGTGGGATTATCCGCAATAAAAAGGCAATATGTAATTTAAAAATAAAATCTATTCAAGTATTTTCCAAGCTTCGTCACAAATATGCTGCGAAATATATTTAAGCGACAGTTTTTATCTAATTTGAAAATGCTCAACTTTGTCAATTTAGTGAGTAAATTTATAGTAGACATTCGAGTTTCAGAGTTTAATTTGAGGATTATCTTATTCTATCCACCACAAACTAAAAAAAATCTTTCAACTGTTTAAGGATAGGATGCCGTACGTCATAAATACTAAAGTTTAAGCCCAGCTATCTTAAAGTTAAGGCTGCTAAATGTACTAAATTCAATCCCATCAAGCGGAACAAGTTTCAAATAAATGAATCCGCCTGTTTTCTGCGGAGCTAATGCGAAACACAAACACTCCATTCGCGGTTAATAGCAGTGCTTAAAGGGTTTCCGTGCACATAAATATTTCGAGAACGAAGATTCAACCCTAAGTGAATTTCGGATGAAGGAATTTTCTTTTTTTTTCTTCACTATACAATATATTTAACCACAGGACAGTCACTTTTCAAGAAATAATACGAGGACAGATTACACTCAGCGATTGATTCTTAACAGTGGCACCGATGAAGTTTGGATGAATAATTATAATCCAGCGTTATAACTCGTAACCAGAGCCAAAGATTTTTTTGAATCAGAACTTGTTTGTCGCGGTGGTCGTCACCAGTCAAAAGGGTTGTTGGGCCGATCAATGAACTGCCTTTTGAGGTGGGTATTTTCAGCAGTGAACTTGGTGTTTTGTTTTTGCTCTTTTAACTTCTATATGAATGGCATGTTGTGTCTTTTATGCCGTGATTTGTTATATTTGATGTTTATTATATTTGTCAAATGCATGGCGCATTGGCTTCAGCTGTAATGCCAAGTATTTGCAATATTTACAAATAAGTATTCGATATAATATGTAGGGATGGATCATTGGCAAATAAAAAAATCTCCATTGATATTTCTTATTTAAACAAAAGCCAATATTAAAGCCTGAATATGTGTATCAGTAAATGTTTTCTTCCCGCTTCCGTCCATAAAAGAAGAAATTAAACATTGCTTTCTTATTACATTTTCACATCTTAATTCCTGAAACAATCTACACTATTTTATTACTTCCGATTCAGTTGATCAATTAACAATTAATTAACGAGTGAAAATGCTCGATACTAATCGATACTAATTAATTAATAGAGATACATCAAATTCCCACCAATCATTGATACCTAACCGACACAGAGTGAATTATAATGGTTACAAAGTAAAAATTTGACAGGGTCCAACTTTCCTGGAACTAAGCGATATTTTTTCATCGCGATTGTACAGTGCGTGCGTTGCACTATTTCCAATTTAACGCACCGCTGCAGGCTCGGCGTGGACATAATTACGCGGCTATCGGCGGGAGAGCGCAGTGTCTCGGAAGGGTTAAAGATGCGCAAGCGACGCGAAACCGAGCGGCAAGTAGGCGAAGGATTGTAAATAAGCGAGTTGCAAAACTCCGCTGAAATGTTAACGGCCTGTTATCTTAGCAGGAAAAGAATTGTCGCTGGATCCGTCACGCCTCGCCGGTCTTTCACTCTTTCTCTTCGAATTCTTGCAGGGGACACATGACTCGGCGATAAAGATATTACAATGGCACACTTTTTGAGAGGATATTTTGAAAAAATACATATAATTTTATACGAGTAATTTATCTGATATTCGTCTCAGGTATGTGTGATGTTACCGTAAGAAAGTTGCTTTTTTATTTGTAAGGAACGAAATTATAAATCCCTCTCCTCGAAAAAGAGAGGTTGGACGACTAAGTAACAAACACGCAGTTATCGTAGAAAACCTACGTTGAGATAAATTCCATGTGCCACAAATGTATTAAAAATTACATTTTATTGTTGTAAATAATTCCACAATTTAATGATTAGGACCGGTTTCGTTAATTTGATAAAATTTTCAAATTGGTTGCAAAAAATGTTTTATTTAAAAAATCTTTAATATCGATTGATCATGATTTATAAAGTAGAGAAAAGTAAATAATAACACACTATAAATTATACACTTTTAAGTTATCAACTGTCACTCTTTAATGGAAAGGAATAATCTATATAAATAAAACACACTACGGTACGGTACGGTAACAAAATAGCTATAATCTACAAAATTATATAATATATGTAATTAAGTATTTCGACTGAGGCTGCTAAAATTCAAACAATTCAAATTTAATATATATAATTTGAATTGTTTGAATTTTGTACTTTCCCATGAGTTTTGTCGCTGACGACCCGGGTTTCGCCTTTCGGCATCTTCATGGAAATCTAATAAACTCAAGGAAAAGTACAAAATTCAAGCAATTCAAATTTGATAGTGAAATTCCATCAAGCACCCTCAGTCGAAATCCTTAATTATAATATATAGTTAAATAAGGTCAAAACTATATAATTATGGTTAAACTACCCTTAGTAAATGCTATTTCACTGAGTAAATTATAATAAAGCACTACTTCTACTTATGTGCTGATAAATATCAGAACCGCTTTCAATGGTTGACAATCCTCGCGATGAGAAAAACAGGAACTGTATCAGAATATATGTGGAAGTATTACAAAAACTGTGTTTTATTTATTTATGTAAATTGTACGCTATTCATGCAGGCCTCTCGTCTATAATATGTGATCCGATGCAAATTTCCGACGCCTCATCGCAAGGGTCAAATAAGTGCTGTGAGTCGGCTGCCGGCCGAGGGTCAAAAGACCCACTATCGTGATGACTCACGGCGGTGACTGCTGACAGAAGTGGTCACCAGCTACTACCTCGGACCCAACAACCTATTCAACGACATGACTATTAATCAACGAGGCACTTCACTCTTGGCGATGTGGCGTTTGGGTCGAAATGTTATATAACATACCAGGTTTTCGTGCCGTTTAACTAAGTGTTCCTGGATGCTTTCACGCGTTCAAAACGCCTGTGACAGGAATAATAAAAGAATTCAGAACGCTGTCCGACATACGAGGTGTCTTAAGGGCAAAAAACGATATGTCAACTTGGCAATCTTTGTAGTTAACGTAGTTTTTGTGTTTCCATACTAGTTATGTTAAGTGTAACCTATTACACCGAAATATATGTTAAACGATATTAATAATTAGAACGATATACAAAATATATTGCAACTATCCAAGCAATTGCTTTAAAGGTAGATGTTAACCGTCACTTTTTGGTGGAAAGGATTTGTTAAAATAAATAAAACCCATCAATTGGTACTACTTGCGCATTTATTCTGATAAAGGTCAGGACTGGTTTGCAGTAAATATACGCAAAGCACAATTGCACTTATCTGCAATGTTTTATCGGTGATGTAATTTACGCGAGTTAATTAAAACATGTCGGGATTTGCTGCTATCAATCAGGGGACGCCAAACTTAAAAAACCAAACACTACGGGCGACATTTTTTGAAATTTTATGTGGCGATCGACTCGCAAAATAAAATAAATTGAATTTATTATCTTTGAAATAAAAGAGGAATCAGATATGTGTACATCAGTACACCAGACAGGAGGGCGACTTGGAATAGCTACGCGATCGACGTTTTGGCCAGCCCTGCTATAAATGATTAGTTTTACAAGTATTTTATTATTAGATTTAGTCAAAATGCGTACAGTTGCTTTTAGACGCCTCATATGATGGCATATTTTTTTGTTAAAAAAATGGAAGAACTCCAGTTATAAAAGAGAGACAAAAACAATTTATTTTGTTTTACAAAGTGCAATAATATCGAAAGCTATTTCAGAACTACAATAAATGTTTACTCGTGAAGCGAAAATAGTCTTGATTGAAAAATAATAATAACCATATATTTTGTATTATGTTTTGCAATATTCCTAATGGACTTGACAATTCCAATAATTCACGAAAAGTTTTAATGCCAAACGTAAAAAAATCGTGAATGTTATTCACTGTTCAAAAAATTCGTGAATGTTTGTTGTTAAACATGAGATTTATTCGTTGGTCTAATGCTCTAATGGACGCTTTTATATTAAGACAAAGATTTTTAGAATTTTTTTTTACCTATTATTTTTATGTGTATTCAATCAACCAACCAATCCTGCCAATATCCGAATTTGACATATTATATGTAAAAAGATTCCGACCAAAACGCCGCGACGATTCCGACTCCGGCCAAAAAAACCCCGACTCCAGGACTCCTTGGTCATTAGTGAAAGAAGTGTACCAAATTTGAAATATTCAACTTTAACCTTCTCCACTCTGACAAAATTTTCTCATGTCTGGTAAGCTACTCTGGCTTAAAAAAATGTTGAATTTACAAAAAAAAAAAAAAATTTATGGTCAAGTGCGTGATAGTCTTCAATAGGGTTGGATGAAGTACATGATTAATTAAAAACTACCAAAGTATTTTTTATTAAAAATAATAATTTTGGTTCATAAGACTTGGCACACTCTATCTGATCATTCGTATGACCATCGGATGGTTGGTACATTACGATAAAAATATTAGTTAAATTACACATAAGGAAGTTAAAAATAATACGAATGCCATCAACACGTTTCGTTTGCACCATTTATATTTATTCCTTAGCAATAATTTTGTATAAAATAGTAAATATATACAAAAAATCGACTGCAAATCCTTGGAAAAGTTTCTTTCTAATCGTCTTGTATTGTTGTCTGGAAGGCATCGAACTGACGGGTTGATACCTGAACTGGTGTACCATTGATTCGCTCAAGCTTACGGGGTAGTCTTTGGTACCTTATTTTTTATTGGTTACTTAGTTGAAAACGTCGCCTCTCGATTATCAAACAAAAGATTGGTCAATCCCTATGTTGTAAAATTTAAAAGCCGCTTCAACTACATTCTACACGGTGTTTACCAGATGTTTTATAAAATGATACATAAATAGGTATAACGAATACTTCATTTAGTTGGCTTATTTGGATTGTATGCTATGAAGATAATTCTCCGCTTGAAATTTATATAGGTTCGTCAATAACTATTATTCTTCCAGGAATATTTTTTTTGCAGAATCTTTCATTTAAATGCTTCACCTACAAATCGATTTTCTTAGAAATAAAAATTTCTTCTTTTAAAAATAGATCTAAAAAATGGTGAATGTGATGTAAATGCGGTAGAAAAAAAATCTTTGAAAATGAGGATGAAATCAAATTTTCGTATTTAAAATAACACTAAAAAATACTTAATATTCTTCTTTTAAGCCTCTTAATTTTTTCCACAGCGAATGTTTTCGAGGATTGAATTGACTACTAACATATTTGTTCGTTTCATCAACGATGTTACAAAAAACGATTTATTCGGAACGTCATAATAGTAACATAATCATCATGATAATTATTTAACGAATGCGGTGTATACCTACATGAACGTACACTTATAAAATGTTCCTAATAATTACTATAGACATTCGTTATAATACTTTAAATCAGAAGCTTATTTTTCATTATTTTATTTTTTTCCAAGAACGGTTATTAAAATAAATATACATATGAAAATCAATATTTTTATAATGTTAAACTACTAAGATCAATATCGCGGAGTTGAGAAATATAATCGTTCCACAATACGAAAAAATATGGTGGCAATATGTGGGAGTGGCCTTAGAAAACCGTCATTAACACAAGATCACGACTGACTGTCCAAAAATATTAGAACATGAAAAATTTTTCAACAACTAAAATAGTGCACATATTTTTCTGAGAAGATATCCAGCGAACGGTTGATTTAAATTATAAAAAGTTGGCTAATCCAGCATGTTAAAATGTTTTACTGTTTTTATCAAAAATTAAATTTTGTAGAATTTACTTGCATGCATGAGAAATCTGTCAGTAAACTTATGCCTACGCTCGGCCTGGCGTGTTGGCCCGCGGAGCCTCCTAACAGAATCTTCCGGGCCAGACTCATTGGCCTTTAGATTGCTAAGCGTTATTAAAATCACCTCTAGGATAAATACGAATTTTCATATGATTCAGTTTGCAACATTCGAGCGTGGAGGAGTAATATTCTTCAATTTTTGAAAGGATCCATCTCAGCCACCCCCGAATGAGACATTCGGCCGTTAAGTGCTTACCGATCAGAGGATAAATAAATTTGGTCGAGCACTTACCTAACCTCAGTTGTATTGACGTAGGTATGCATCAGGCAGGCATAGGTGTGGAGTGGTGTAGTGCCGTTTGCTTACCTGCCGATCTGCCCGACCAATTTGCTAAAAGCGATGCGGGCAAAGTTCGGAGGCAAGACGAGAGAGTAAAAAAAAAAATATTTCAAATCTATTGACCTCTTAGGGGCGCCTACGTCGGGCACTTTGTTTGATTAACCGGGCATGTTTTTTTTTGGAAAGGTCTATTTATTGCGTTGTAAAAAAACAATTCGATCGAAATTAATGCCGCAGTTTCGCCGTTCGAAAGATAAACGCTCTGACTAAATTGATAACGGCAACAATTTAAATTTGCACCCTGTATAAATAGTGCGGTGAAAGCTAAATCTATTTGATTAATGATTATTGCGACGTAACATAGCATTGCGGTGTATGACAAAGTAATCAAACTTAACTAGCAACTATAAATAAACGGATGCGGAAAACGTTTCTGAATAAACAGTACCCAGACCCAGTAAGGCTAGTAAGGCATTGAAATATCAATAGAACATATAGAGTCGCATTTGGGTTGATAAGAGATAATTCACAGCTTCATTATACACAGGGTTGTGGAGTCGGAGTCGTACTCGGAGTTGGAAATTTTGAAAAGTTTGAACCTTTTATTTTTGCACATAATATGTCAAATTTGGCTATTGACCGGATGGCATGGTTGATATTTAATTGAATACACATAAATAGAAAAATTAGGAAAAAAAGTGACGAAATTAAACTTCGAGTCGTGTTTATGGTCAATATTGGAGTCGTGTTTTTGGTAAATGCAGGAGTCGGAGTCGTATTTTTTTAACGACTCCACAGCCCTGATTATACAGGAATGTAAAGTAAGACAGTAAATCTTAACTACATATCTACTCCTTTGAGACGAGAAACACAGTTAATTTTTTGCTACTTTACAGGAGAGCCAAAAAACAGGTTTCATCAGTTATCATTGTTACCTATTTTTTAACAGATACAAATTGTTGAGGATTTCGACTGAAGGTGCTTGATGGAATTTCAATATACAATTTGAATTGTTTGATTTTTTAAGTTCTAACGGTATCCATATATTCCTACTCTTTTCGAATGCAAGCGAGTGACAAGTATAGACTGACCAAGCTACTTATGCACTCGAAAGAGTGGCGCTGTGAGAATGTCCTGAATGACGCTCACAAAAAAAAGATTGCCTGAGTTCAAAATTTTTTAATTCCCTAATTTGATATATACTGAACGCGTGGGCTAAGTGCGGTAGGTGGATTCTTATGTCAGAGGGAGAACATTTATTTAGTATCAACGGCTGCCGCACACTCGAGCGAACTGTTAAAGAAGTCGTAGTGTATTTCTCATAAAAAAGCTTCTGTTAAGATAACCTTTACTCTGAGTAAATATTACGTTCTATTGGTAACATTTTCGCCACATAAAAAACTTCATTTCCAGTACGTAAACAAAATAAATTATTTTTTCATGCGACAGCTGTTATTGTGAGTTATAATAATAGTTCCCTGCTGCTTATAATATGCAGAGAAAATAAAACATGGCATGGGCGCAGAAAGAAAATGCGAACATATGGCGACCGGTTTTCAACGCGGATTCGCCGAGGCAATATTAACACCAAAATAGCTTTCGGCCGGAAAATTGGAAACTGTAATGAACGAAGAACATTATACGAAATGCAAAAACTTTGTTTCGCGTTACTTGCGTTGGAGGGGTTTCGTGAAATAAACATACTCTTCAAAACGCTAAGAAAAGTTAGGAAAAGTATAGCATATAATATTATGTTTCGTGTACATGCATTAAAAAGGGTTTGTATAGTTTCAAAGAAGATGTTAAAATTTCCACACAAGGGTCGTATGCCTGAATAGTTATACAAAGCAAAAAACACGTGACGATATTGATGAGAGATGCCAACGGATTTAGTAGTTAATGAATGGGTTATCCATGCTTTCGCAGTTTCTAAACCGAAATAATAGTCCTTACTCATAAAGCGAGTGAGACAGAGCGATAAGCGAACTAGTGGTAATTGTCATCATATTATATCGCTCCATCAATATGCAGCAGTAGGACAGTCGAAAAACAATATGTTTTGAACTATGAATAACATATAAACGCTTTCAATGCTGAACCTGTTTTTTAGTATGCAAATGGACACGCTAGGCGTGTTCTCAGCATCCAATATGTTAAGAAAAACGGAATGATGAAACCAATGTAACGGTAAGTTTTTTAGCAAATGGCTTCCAAATCTATTCCAACATTTTTTGCCTACGAGAAATGCTTGTTATTCAGTCGCTCAACCTCTTCGATGAGGCTATAAACCAGTGGCCCTCGCTACGCCCTGTTTATACAATTGGATGGACGTTTTAAGACAACATTAACACTCATGCCTTCGAACAAAATCGATAAGTCGAATGAAAAAAGTGCTGTTTGTACTGGGACACGAACCCGCGAGGTCGGTCACGAAGCCAATAACGTTGACCGCTGCTCCACTGACCTGGCATAAAGGAGTAATACATAATTACTTTGTAACCTTTAAAACGACCTATGTGAACATTACCATACCGTTTCGTACTGTTAATGCAACAGGACAATAAAACACTTCTATTCAAATATTGTATTATTGTTAATATTGTCTCTTTGGCCTAAAAAATAAAGTAGAATACTAATCGGAACTAATAGTAATTTTCTGAGACTCTATTTTAAAAAAATGTAGAAAATTATGCATAACACTAAAGAGCCATTTTACACGAAACTAAGATTGTCATATTGTCCTCCTGGTGCATCGATGTAATGATGTTTTCACGTATATTTGCGAGACATGAATCCTCAATAGATGACTGGCCTCGAAACGTACAAATAGTGGCACAGATGCGTACATGTTGGGCACGAAGCGAAGTTACTGAAGAAAAAAAATCAATTGGTCTGGCCGAGGTATAGCCATAAGAATAATTTTGGTTAATCTTGTAGCCATCGGCCTAATACAGCTTAATGTTTCCTAAAACAATAGGCTGACCGAGATTTAAGTCAATAATCAACTCTCTTTAATATCACATATTTAAATGTTCCGGTGTAATATAAAATTTTAAATAACTTTGATTATTCCACGTATTGTGCTACTAACTGTGACACGTGTTTCGCCTCTTTCAGAGTCATCTTCGGACTTACTATCGCAAAGTTTGCCTAAGTAATGAAGCAAGATTGATTCTAACATTTTAAAATTACAAAATGGAGTTTGGGATTTTTTCTTTTTACGGAAAGCAAGGAGGGGGTTATAGAATCTATAGAGTTCCTGTGTAAATTACTTTTTCACTGCCCAAATTCACGGAGCTTACAGTCGAACCCAATCGTTAAGCGAAACTTAATTTCAAAAGGAAACCCCGATTGAGGCCGTTGCAACAAAGTGTCGACGCGCTGCAAGCTCGGGCAATAAATTCAGTTTTCAATACTACTTCCACAGTAGTTGCTTAAGTAATGCTGGAGACATTCGATGGTAATTAATTATGCCGAATTTCCGTAGAGCAGTTTAGCTGCGACCAATTATTTAATGGATATAGCTTAATGTATTGTTTGCTCGAAGTCTTCTTCGACAGGAAACGGAGAGCTTTCGACCCTCGTTGATCGATGGCGTAAATTAAAATGACCCTAAAGGTCTTCCATTTCGGAATTGGTTTCTTGCACAGCATCGCAAAAAAATAATGACAAGAATATTCGGAATACTATTGAATATGGTTTGATTAATTTGTTTTTCACTAGCCGATTAACCTGCTTTTTCCATATCGTTTTAGGAAGGAAATTTAGTTAATTTAGATTACTTTTTTTTCATACAGTCGACTCTTATTATTATAAGTATCACTGTTTTGCTAACATTATTTCAATACGGTAAGAAAAATAACAATGTATTTTGGCGTAAGCCGAAATAGCTATCAAAAAATACATAAAATAATTTCTGTAGTATTTAAATACATTGTTATTTTTCTTACCGTATTATAATTGAATTCTACCAAGTAAATGCCTACTCAATCAATAACGTTATTTCAGCTTTGTAACTGGGCTTGGTCAGGTTCGCGATCGAATGTCAACGTTGTAGTCTTCGGTTGTGAATGGCACGGATTCGATTCCAATTCTGGACAGTTTCATTTTTTAATCGAATTGTTAATTTCTGTTCTGCGACATGGATAATGTACGTGTTGTCAAAAATTTCCTCTCACGCCCATCCGATTCTAAAGCGAGAGCGATCAGTTGATCAAAAAGAGAGGTTGAGCCTTTTTTTTCTGTTAAAAAAAAAATTTCTGTTGAGATAAACGCCATCGCGAGTCAATATGCTCCACATTTGGGAGCAAACAAATGAGAAAAAAATTAACCATTCCATACCGAGCGCTTTTTACCCATCGAATAAGCCGTAAGCGTAAAGAAGCAAGAATTCCAGTTTTATTAAGAGTTACATTAAAACACTGCATCACCTTAGAAGCACGTGCTCACACTACTAATTTTAATCGAGGTAAATAACATGCTAAGCGAAGTCGTACTGATGAAAGAAAGATGATTTTTACTTACCAGCATTGCAAATTAAAAACATTATGAAGAAATTAGTTCAGCTAAAGTGATTTTGAAAGAAATTTACATCGCAACAAAGAATGATATACCGCCTGGTCTGCCTTTTCAGCGCATTGTTATTGTAATGCATCTCGGTCACTTACATCAGTGCTCCGTTTAGAATAATTTCCATTGACTCACTATCTAATATAAAATTTAAAATAACTTTGATTATTCCACGTATTGTGTAACTAACTGTGACACGTGTTTCGCCTCTTTCAGAGGCATCTTCAGACTTACTATCGCAAAGTTTGCTTGAGTAATGAAGCAAGATAAATTCTAACATTTTAAATTATGAAATGGATTACGGGTTTTTTTTCCTTCTAAAGGAAACAAGGAAGGGGGTGATAGAATCAAAACAATGCAATAACATAATGATACTAATAAGGTGCAATCAATCAGATTGGGATTTTTCCTTTATAAGGGACGCAAGAGAGGGTTATAGAATCGAAACAAAGCAAACAAATAAATATATTTCTAATGACGTTAAACATTACAAACTATAAAACTATAAACTAATGAGCTGCAATCAATCAGTTAGGTTGGGTGATTACTCTATTAATTGGGAATAATGTTAATAAAGGCGAGCATCCTGTCCTGTTAAGAATATTATTTAATAATATATCTTTTTTATTAAGAGTTTTATTTATTTCTAAAAATTCTAGACTATTCATCTTTAAGCCTTTTTTATTTACTCGGCGGAGTATTTCTACATTACTAGTCTGATTAAAATTATGGTCGTTTTCTATTAAATGATTGGCAAACTCAGAAAAATTATTACTCTTTAGACATCTTATATGTTCTTTATCTGTTATCTGTTTACTCATTATCTGTTTATTATTCGTTCGGTTTATCATTTTGTGGCTTACGATGTGAAGACCATTGCATGATGAATAATTATGTACCTAAAAATGCGTTTCGCATTGCGTCAATAATGATAATGTAATTATAAGAGTCGAAGACAAGTTTTAAAAAACACTTGATAGTGATTTAAGAAGAACATAAAAAACCTGAAACATTGATATTTATCTTGCCTAAGGAGTAACATTCTGAGATTTTTTTTATTCTATATAGGTATTAAGAAATAGCCAGTATAACTCCAGTGTTCTAACTAGGGCTTGCATTACCGGTTTACCGGTATACCGGTAAATAGGCCAAAATACACCATCGTTATTTACCGGTAAATTGGAAAAGTTACCGGTTTATACCGGAAATGATTTTATCGCGAATTAAGGACAGATACAGGCATATTAACGAAAGTTTATTGTGATATGCATGCGGAATCGAATTTGATAAGATCTCGGACATAATATCAGCATTACAACCAGTAAAAGTAGCTGTAGAAGTTCTGTGTCGTGAAGACAGAAATCTATGTATATATAGCCGAAATAACATCGAAATTTATGATTGATGAACTGTCTAAATTCAATTCTTTTTTAGCCATGGAACTTAAAGAACAGCTAATAATTCGAATAAAGGAAAGAAGAACGATATATTCCGATGTGATTAATTATCTGAGTGATCCTGATACAATTAATGATTTTGATACATATGGAATATTTAATATAACAAATAAACTTCTCACAGATAGGTATACCAAATATTGCAGAGTTGTTATTTAACTTAACCAAGCTTTATGTGGCAAATAAAAGATTATCTGATCTCCCATTCCCATATCTCAGTTAAACAAAAAGGACAAACATATAAGCGCATTTCATGACATTGTTATTTTCATGAAACGTATTTAAATTCTTTACGTTTTAGGATACCGTTTTTAGTAAAAGTAGCCACATATAGTTATTTAAAGGTAATGGGTGAAATTATTTACCGTTTACCGGTTATTGGAATTTGACGGTAAATTGCAAGCCCTAGTTCTAACTCTTTTGAGACGTTTTCTGTAGCGGATACGGCAGGCCCTTATATAGCACAGTTTCGCACAAAACGCTTTATTTATAAAGCCAAATTATACATTTCGTAAATATGTTATATGTGATTATCATACATAAATACCTGCATTGGTAGAATATTTGTCAGATAGTAGCTGATTGTCAAACAAAGTTAGTTGGTCATTGAAGACATGAAAATGCTACACCAAAAAGAAACTTCTATTACGCGGTCCTTATCTCGGCGCAATGCTCGCGAGGGTGACTAAAAATTAATTAATACTATCGACTGTGTAATAAGTGTATTGACACATTTCAATTGTATGCATTTAAAATTAAATCAGTATCCAAAAGTTCTCGTGTCTATTATAAGGTTATTTTATCGGGAATTAAAACATTGGCATTTACCTAGCTTACACCTTGTTTTCTAGACTAGGAAGAATGACTATACCCAATATAGTCCAGGTAAAGATTAACATTACTCAGAGAACTAATTTAATGCCCGGTAGGCTGTTGTTAAATATTTTTTAGCTAAATGTTTCAACCGCTATTACAGTGTCTTGAAGATCATGACATTACTTAATCTTGCTAATTAGAAGGTCGATTAGGTACTACTATAATTAAACCGCTGATCAAATGATAGTCAAGTTAAAGAAATTGACTCAAACAAATCCGTGAATAAATAAAGTGATTTATCATCAATCAGTTTATTTAATGAGCTATTAAATATTTAATATTTCTGCAATAATTGCATTGTTCATTTGAAGATGAATCACAAAAATTACTACGTATAATAGTTTTGTCATAATATTCCACGGCAACTCGCAATTCATTAAAATAACATCCGAGTCGTCATAATTGCAGAACACGCACAAAGCAAAAGACAATGGGAGATAAAGAGACTTAGGCAATAATTATGATTCGCATTACCCATGTATTTATGCAAAAAAATAAAAAACATTCACTGCGAATGAAATGGGAAAAAATATGTAAATCGTTTGAGCAGGGGTTAAAGATCTGCAAACAGTTTTGAGTACACACATTAAGAGGTACAAACTTCAAAGGAGAACAATTCAATACTCGGGTGGATGCTGAATACATTGGCTTTGGTCACTTTTAAGGTGTTAACTGCCAATTCTTGGTGGAAAGGCATTAGATATGTATACAAGTAAATACGAAAAAAAATCGTATTACTTTCATGTATGTATATTCTATAAGGATTTTCTATTCGAAATGAAAACAGATAAATGATTATCACTGTTCTCATCCATATTGTTTAGTCTTTCTAAATTTATTGTTTGAATTGGTATTTAATTGGTAGAACTCCATTACAACACGGTGGACAAATAGCAATGTATTTAAGTTCTGCAACATTTATTTTATATATAGTTGATAGCTATTTCGGCTTACCTCTTCAGAACTATGCTTAAACATACATTTACTTACCGACAAAATTTATGTAGAAAAGGTACACAATACTTCTTCTTTTCTGTTTCTTACATCTTAATTATATATTCTAACAATAAAATATTAAATGTGAAAAATTGATTTTATGTTTTTCAAGAAGTGGAAGCTAATCTAGGTTTTCTTTCGAGTGGCAATGAACGTAAATTAGTTTTGTGACAAGTTGATTGATTTAAAATTGCATTACCCTTCCGTGATGGTCTGAGTAGCAGTTATGGATTAATATTAGTTTGCTCATTAATTATATTTATGTAATCAGTTAAAAATGTTCACGACTCACAATGAGTACGAAAAAAGATGTGTTTATTTTATTTAAACATTGCCTTTGTTCGAGATTGTAGTCCAGATAATATATAATAATAACGGCAACAAAACATTGCCGGTCCAATTTAGTGAATTAATTCGAATAGCAATTTATAGTCGCCGTCGGTATGCGGGGCTGAAAGCTTTTAGTAGATTAATTGATTATATTGACTTTTTTTTCGGCGGAGCTACATTATAAAGAGTAATCCATTTAGTTTCACAACAATTCCACTGATCAAATCATTTTAAATAATTCGATCATAATAAACTCCAATTGGACCGAGGTAGATGTAACACAGACTATACCTATATAACAACTAATATTTTTTTCTAATTATTCTTCGACCGAGTGAAATCGACTGAGGCATGTAAAGTAATTATACAAATTCTACATTATTTATATAAGCGATAACGGGCAGGAGGGATATTAACAAAGCATACTATTCATTCTTCTCTGATTAGGATAAGGTAAACCATGATAAAATTGTACAAAATGTGTATAGATTTGTATGCATGTTAATAGTAAAAACTTGTCCTCCTCCAATATGGAACATATCCTAAAGGAGTTATCTTAACGGAAGTTTTTTTCTTCGGGAACAGCTTGTTACTCAGTTGCCAGTAGAGACTCCAATTCCTCGACATCTCAACTACTCGAGTGTCGAGTTGTAAAAAATTAAAATACTCGAGTAGTTTCAGATGTACCAAAATATATATTATTAATTCAAATTTGTGTACATAAATAGATGATAAATAAATAAATAAGCTAATTTAATTTCATCACTACATTTATTTCAATTTAAAATCGTTTATTTCAAAAATGATAGTTAACCCGGCGCACGCGTTGTTATATTCACTCAATTTAAAACCGTGCGCGTCACCTTTCTTCGAATTATGAAAGGATGTTATTTTTCGTTATATCGTAATAAATAGAGGGATTAAAAATAATTGGATTGATATTGATTGCGGACAAACACATTAAGAATATGTGGGAACACTAAAAACCCGAAAGAAATACCACATGAAGCCACAATTCATTAAACAAACAAATCTCTAACAAAAAAGCAATGCTTGTCGACATGACGTATTTGTTATCTTTAATTACGAACGTGTCAAATTAAGAGCCCTGCGACGAACTCATTCGATGGTCGTTGTCACTTCGAAACATACATATATTACTCGCTTAATTACGGGGAAACACATAAATAATTTAATATCGAGACATTTATCACCAAATGTTCAACACACATACACCTAGGGAGAGATAATAATTTATGATTTTTTTAAAATCTTTTTAAGAGTTATAAATTTTGTAGAAAAGATAACGACAAATACATCACAATCTTTGCACATGAAACTTGTTAAAGTTTTTTTTTTATTTTTCTTTGAATTACATTTGAGCATTGTGCAAATCACAAATCAGAACTAAATGTTTTTAAATATTGAATACACCCAATAATTTTTTTAGTAAACACAATAGTCGACACAATTAGAATAAATACACGATAGTTTTTTATTTAAATGTGTCCCTCAATACAATACGAAGTATAAAAACATTAAATAAAGATCGCACGAAAAATAAATATAATACCGCGCAGTGCTTGTCACGTAAAATAGTTCCTTCATATGCGCAGCCGCGAATGAAATTATATGAGAACTGCGCAGGCGCGAGAGTTCGCGCGAACTTTCAAACGAATAAGCGCACTGACGGGTAAAATCGAAAAATTGTAGCTGTTCGAGAAATCGATGTTTTTATATTTAAATCTCTTATTTCTGACAATCTCAAGGAGTTTGTGGTAGCAAGATAGATAAGGCAATATTTTAAAACAATAATCACCCCTGTGTGCAAGAGATTTATCGTTTAATCATCAGTTGAAAGTTCCCGTCACACAAGTCGTGACATACGCGTACGGGCCTTGTCTTTTCCCGACACAACATCTGTGACGTTCGTCCGCCACGGGTTAAACGTCACAAATTTTAGTGTGAGCTTCGTTTCGTTCAGTACGAGTATTGCTCGGTTATTTTTCAAAATACTCGAGTATTGAGTATTCGATATTCGAATTGGAGTCTCTAGTTGCTGGACCTCTCTTTTTTGAAGAGAGTATGGATAGAAAAGATAGGTCTAGAGTGGTTAACCATTCGTTTTCGCTAGGTCTTGCTATCATGATCGCACGAGTGTGGGAGTCTTCAAGCAGAAATTAATAATTCGATTGCGAAACAAAACTACCAGTACAGACATTCGAGCCCGCGAGATCCGCAACCCAAGCCAATGACGTTGACATGGATCCGATAATTATATTAAAAAATATTAATACATGCCAATTCGGAGATATCAAAGAAATATAGAATCGGAAGACCAAAAATTTTAACCACGGCAACGTTAACCGGCGATTACCCTAACATTAATATTCCCATTGAGTTGTCATTAAACGACTCGGTACGCACACATCCGACCGTTTTAATTAATCCAACTTCATTATATAAAACAAGCTTTTGAACAAGCGAAACGTTCGGGCACTAAAAGCTCTTCGCACGGGTCAAACAAATACCAGGGGTCAAGTTCAAGACCGTCTGCGAGCGAATGAATGTACGGGTATTCGGTAGCCGCGCGTGCGGTTTAACAATACTCATGCCGTTTTCCTGGAAAGACCTTTAGCTTCACGGCTCAGTAAATCTAATATAATGTATGTATGTACTTCGAACAAGCGATGGCAATAATTTAACTAACTGCATGACGTGCGCCGAACAGTGAGAGTCACTCTTCTAGAGCAGGGTTTCCCAAAGTATGTTCCGCCAATCCTAAATAGTTTTTCCGATCTTATCTGGAAAGGTTTTATACACTGCAACACATATGAAGATCTTCTAGATCTAGATCTTCTTAATATTGAAAGGCGAGTGATGATCTATCTTCACTGATTTTTATGACGCCAAGTATCTAAGTACAGGCGGAAGACCATATTTTTCACACCGTGACAATGAAAGAGATAGGGTATATTGTTTTCATCTGGCCGGCTGACAAGTATTGCCAGTTTAGCGACAGTTGCCAATATTGACAATACGATAATTCGCGTTTTTAAATATTGTAAACAGCTTGGAAACAATATAAGAATACCCAACCTAAAAAATAAGCAGTATTCCGTTCAAATTTCCGGGTTTACATAGTGTTTCCACGGCAGAAAAAAATGGGAAACCCTGTCTGAATCTTTGAAAACGGTAAAATATACTAAAGCGGTCGCCAACCTATCGGACCTCACGAAGTTCGCATTTTTAAAACCAGTCCACAAAGAAAAAACACTTGTTTCATTAGCGTGACATTTGGACTGTTTGGATTCTTAGCTCTGATAACGTTACTGCAACAACTGCGCGGGCCACCGGTTAGCGACCGATGTCCAAAGTGCTTTTGATGTATTTTAAGTCAATACTGTCTGAGTTATGCAAATGTCACTCACTATTTCGATTTTGAATGCTTTTACATTGTAAGGTCAAGATACCTCACGATTTTTACACAAGCATCATTCAAATACAAACAGGACACAATTGACGAAGCAAAATTTTTACCCAGACCAGGAAGAATTATTTTTAACGGTCAGCCGGATTCTTGCACATAGGCAAGAACTCTGATTTACTAAGGCCAATATTAAATCATATATTTGATATTTTGGGACACCCACACCGCACGTGTATGTGATTCTTTTCTCTTAGAGTTGATCTCATGCGATTTATTTTTTAATAAATCCGCCACATTGACTTTTAGTTGCTGTGATGCCAAATCTATTTTTTATGAACAACAAATCACATGGTGGGGAGTAGAAGAGGCTTTTTTCTACCAATAAATTAAATCGGTGATTGAATATTAAAAATAATCATCTAATACTTCACAGTTGAGACGAAGTTTTATGTTTACATAATTTGCGACGAAATGTTCAAAACAAATTCGAAAATAAATAACATCAATAATCATTCTATTTGAATCGTACGAAAAAAATTATATTTAATCGCAGCCAATCAGAGACGAATACAAAGACAACAAAACACACATCCTTCATTGTTTTGTAAATTCGACACATGCCCGTGAATATGACAAGTCTGCAATGAATGTGCAGCGTCAAGCATTGTGAACTTATTCCTGGAACAGTCAAACTCATGAACATGGACATCCCGTCAATAATGACCGAAAATATTGCGACCAGACAACACGACGGATGTTAAGTGACACTGGACAACGGATGCACTTTTATTAACGCTAAACTCGCACACATGTTTGAGTTTTGCTGCAATCTCGCAATTTCAAAATTATAAGTCGTTTATGAATAACAGTGAAGCTTATTACAGACGACCGTTCTACAAACGATTACTTAACACTTTTAATCCGGAAGATAGTTTACAAGTGTGCAAATTAAAATTTATACACTCGATTCTCGCATATTTTTTCGGATTACACTAGCCCAAAATGAGAACACTCCCATTAAGTATAACTGATGACAATCTGACAAATCGTTTAGTGTAGAAACAGCCTGTTGACGCCAATGTGATTTTTTTTAACATAGTTCAACAGGTATTACTCCAGATATCAAATATTCTACGTCGACGTGACTGAGTTCAGACGCCTACTGTTAATTAAAATTTAAGATATCGACTTGTGAAAGGAGTAAAATTGAACGATTCAAACATTTAGATTATATCAGAACTTACTCTGTGGACTTTCTGGTCAGATTCAAACTTTTAATTACCATAATTAATAATTTTTCGTCACATTGCAAAATTAATATTTTTGTCAAATTTGAATCGTTTGAATTTTGTCTTTTTCTATTAGATTTAATCGCTAAAGACCCGACTTTCGCCTTTCGGGATCTTCGGACATTTCAAAAAGCACAAGTGAACTTGAACTGACGCGTAGCACAGAAATCAAACCAAGCACCATCAGTCGAAATCCTCAATAATATTCTTGTAATTCACATAAGTGTACTGTGAATTCGTGATCTGAGTTTCGAATAAAATAAAAATAACGGTTTACGCTCGAAAATCAATTTAGCAGTTTTATTAAGAACACTTAATCTTACTTTTTTTGTCAATAGAACAAAACAACAAAACAATATTTATAATAAAGACGTCTCCATTCAAGCACGTCCATTCGTTTGCATTGTTTCCCATTGTCAGAAATAGGCACAATGAAAAAAAACAATCAAACATTTCAGATATTGTGTCTGTGGAGAGCTGTGTAGATTTTCTGTCTAACTTTATAGTACAAACCTTTCGATAAGAAGCTTAAACACCACCTTCCATAAATCTCTTGAGTGATTTTTAAACCTCTTTCCATTACGGGAGGATCATTCAAATCAGCCAATCCCGAGCATTAATTATTTCATTTGAAATAAGGCAATAACGTTAATTTTTTAACTGAATAGCTGCGCGCGTGAATGCAAATACTTTCCGACGCTTTAGCCGAGTGGTGAACGCTCATCGTCCTGTTCGATTGCGGTATATACGGGTTCGATTCTTCATACGGACAATTTTATAAATTAGATTTTGGTTTATTTCGATCAAAGGTGTAGATGTCTGTAACGTGTACATTCCGTCTCATCGACGCCATTCTTATAAGTAAATTCCAATAAGAGGTTGAACAAATGAACAACAACCGGTATTTGCAAAGACATATCATGCTGATATAGTCAATTAGAAGTGGATATTTTTGTGACTTTTACCAACAGCGGGAAGACAAAGTACTACAACCTAGTTAAACAATTAATGCGCGAGCTATAAAGACTTTATCCAGCGCATTTTGTATTGTTAAGTGTTTTTTTCCCTCCACTTAACTACACCCCGAGCTGCAATTCAATTAGCAATTAAGTTGAGTAGTTTTATAAAGAGCAAAAAAACATGACCGTGCTACGCGGTCTACGCCGCCTGATTGTCGGCGTGGTTCTCAACATGCAATTACTTTATTATACACCCGAATCTCTTTTTTGTTGCTTTAAACGGCTATTATATTTTAGAGGAGTATGTTAAGATCAAATAGTCAGAAAAGAAATGTGTGTTAGCAAAAATATTAACGCTATTGAAACCAAGCCGGTACTGTATATTTGGGGAAATATATTATACAATTTTATACAGTATATAATACAATACTTTATCAAATTTGAACCGTTTGGTTTTTGTACTTTTCCATGAGTTTTGACTCCCCGGGTTGCGCCTTTCGTTATCTTTAGGCACTTCAAGTGCCTATCAAGCAACTTCGATCGAAATCTTCGAAAGTCCACAAATAAAAATATATTATTCAGTATAGTTTTCACGGAAGAACGTTTTAAGAAACTTTTAAACTAGCCCCATTTACTATGCACTCTTTTTTCACAAAAATGTAAGGGTGTTAAATAGAACCGTAAAAATGAAACACTGCAGATAGTTGCAGCGCGGAGGGGGTTTACGCTCGTAAAGTGATGGGAGCTTTTACGACGCTACGGCAGGTCTACGACGCTTCTACGGGGGGCCGCAATAAAGCTGCGGAAGTGAGCTTTCATAGCTCAAGAAAACACCGTAGATGAGCACATTTGCATGGAGATCTGCATCATTCTCGAGCTTATTCCGAGCCGCCAGCGCTGCAATAGGATGCTGCTTCATAGTGCGATGTGAATGAATGGGATTAAAGACAGAAGAATTTTCTAGGTATGATATATTTCGCAAATTTTAGTTTGAAGAGAGATTCTGTGTATATTTTCAACCGTCTTCGTTCTCAATTTTGGAAAATGACGACTACTAATATAGAATTTCACAAATTGTTTTCAGCGGCTTATTTTTATCTTGCAAAAAGGATAAAATGGTTCAAAGTTTGAGGGTTAGAAAAGGACTAATAGTTAGGTTAGTTAGTTAGTTCAACAATTACGCTCTCTAAGCACCATTTCCAGGATTGGATTGAGCGGGTAGGAGGGAAAGAGTGTACCACACACAATGCATTTGGATGTAAGTTGCAAATTCAAATTAAGGGAAAGAACGTTTTATCTAATTGGCATTTTCATAACCTGAAATAGGTGACGATTTGTTTCGTTTAAAAATTGAGAGGCTTCAAAGAAGGTTTCTAATAAATTCTAAGTATTTAATAAATATTATTGCAAAAAATTGTATTTAATAAACAACAATAGGAAATTAAGCTTCAGAGAACTACTAGATTTGGTTTTTTTCATTACAACATCTATCCACATTTACACAATTCATCTGGGAGTCGCAATACCCCGTCGAATGTTATATATTTCCAATGGCTAGATGAATATATCATATTTTTCTACGTGCAAGACAAAAAAAGAAGCATTAGGCAAATTGAAAGCTATGAACTTGCATTCCTTCGTCATAAAAATGAAGCATTAAAATCGCGTAACGTTGGAGATAAAAATAAAATCCCCGCAAAAAGTATGAAATGTGTCGTGTTAAAATGCGAACACGATTTATATTAAATACTAGCCGGTACCCGGCAAGCGTTGCAAACTTGTATTTATTGAAGCGCTTTCGGATGGACAATATTTTAGATAAATAATTTCGATTTAATTTCACTAACCTGATTGGTATCGATGAAATTTGCCGTGTGACGTTTGCTGTTTGTCTTTTGCCGATTGTCAATGGTACGACACACGCGCCACCAACTGAGTTAAATGTACCATGTCTATAACCTTTGCGGAAGTGCAACAAGTTGTCAAAATGAACGGCATGGCAGCGCATAAAATATGAAAAATATTGATCTACCGTAAGCTAATTTTAGTATGCCAAAAACCTCCGCGCAAGTGCATGCAAAAAGTTTGTCAAAGTTTCATTCTGATCGGTTGAACGGTATGGCAGGGCATAGGGTGCGAACAAACATACAAACAAAGATGACAAGATGAAAAGATGACGATAGTTAATTCCAAATTTCCTACCAAAAGTTTAACTAATTTTTAGTTAGAAGTTAGAAGACAGGTAATTTAAATTTGGAATGATATAAAACAAAAAGTCTTGATCGTGAGGTTTGTGATCGGCAGGCGCTCTTCGAACCCTTCAAAACATAAAGGACTCCATCTACCAACATTATGAGATGGCTTTTACAAAGGGCGGGGCCGCATTTCAGAGCCATTATCTTTCAATACATCAATATTCGAACAGAGGGAACACTGGAATAGACCAATTAATGAGAGCTGAACGAATCGATTCACCAACAATCACAGACGTTGAGATAAAACTATCTTAACTCGATACTATGCAAGAAAGTCACAACAATAATAACAACAAAGGCGCGTGTACCTGAGATGGACATACATTCTCCTTTTCATTTCGTTTAACTCAACTTTTAGATATAATAAAGGTTAAGTATAGAGTTATCTGTCCTATGGCGTGATATTCCTTATGTAACACAAGTTAAGAGAGCCATGTCTTAATATTATATTTACTCATCGCAAATCATAACAGAAATACACTCAGATTTTACGTGTGAAAACACCCGTAATTTTATCACTTTTCAAGAAGTTGCCAACTAACATATGTAGATATCTGTGTTTTGTTTATTATTTGTACGCATGCCTTATTAATAGATGCTGGGCTCACGGTCGTGGCTTAAGTCGTCGGCTTTGATGACAGTTGTCACTGGTTCGATTCCCAGTAAGAACAGTTTCATAAATGTTTTTTTTTGTCCAAAGGATGTCTTAATTTCCAAAAATCCGATCCAAAAAACTTCTGCTCCGAGTCTAACTCCACGTGACGTTCATGGCAATTTGTTCCACCGTGGTAGCAGACATGGTTAAAATATGTATATTATTCCGAGTCAATTCTGAAGCCTACTTCGCAACCCACGGGTGTTTTGTGAATTTTTCTCGTCCTCGCTTAATCCTATGATAAATAAATAATGTCGAGCGAGAAGAAAGGCTGATGACGTTTTCGTTTTTATCCCACTTTCTGATGCACAAAGTTAGACCGTGTTAAGGAGATGGAGATATTACGACGTAATACACGGGCCCTTGCAATCTAAATAATTAATTAATGAGATAAAAATGAATTTTCAACAACAAACCCCAACAGGCGTCAATCATCTTTCCATCATTGAACTTTCCAGGGTGGGATTTGGACGATCGCTGGAAGATTGTAAGCGATATTTAATTTTGAAGGGGCGGACAAGAAACGGGGCCGTAAAACAAACTGATCGGTCGTAAAATATTTCATAGGCCGGAGTGGGGCGAATTAAGTGAGGGGCTGCCCTGGATATAATATGTCAATATTTTGAGAACTCTCCGTGGAATTGACATTGAACAAAATGTACACCGCGATCAAAACACTCCATTAAATGCATTCGTTATTTTTCGCTACCCCAGGAGTAGAAACATAACAAAAAAGAATATTTATTATTTTACGAGAATTGAGTTTGCGAACAAATAATAGCATTGTTGAATCATATATTTTTACCCTTATTTTTTGCAAGGAATTTTTGCTCGGTAGTTGTTAACCCTCATTGCATCAGAACTGTATAATATGATGATGTTGAAAACGAATCTATTTTTAAGGATATGGGGTATTATAATTATGTAGGGGATGGTGGTTTCAGAAATTGACAATCTATCGACAAGTAGAAAATATCGCTTGATATTAAATTCCATCAAAATAAAATAGACATTACCGAAACGTAAACTCGAATATTTATACATTTATGTTTGCGATTTTTTGTCAACGTTGAATTGTGTTGTGTACACATTAAAAAATAATGTTTTAGTCGATGAAAGTTTTTTTTAAATCATTTGAACACCTATGCCAATCATCTGCCCTTACAAATTATCTTCCTCAATCATCGAGCACAGTGTTTGGTTGCTCGCTGGTCGAAACTGAGTACGGTTTTATGTACACTGCAGTCCTCGACTTTCGCACATAATTAGATCATAAAATGTGTGGACATGTTGAATGTACGAAAGTAGAGCTAGATATGAAACATTTAAGCGGGTTTTACAATATCGCATAGCATGAAAGTCGAGGACTTTCTGTACACGTATGATATTTGTGGACTATTTATTACACAGGCCTTATAGTTAGTAATATAAAAAAAGAAAAATACAAATTAAGCTCCATTTTTCGACCATTCTAAACAAAACGTAACATAATAGTAAAAGCGCAAAGCTAAGACGTCCGACTGATTTGTTTCTGGGATCTTACGAGAATATATTCTCGAGCACGGCAACAATCAACAACTAGCGCAGCACCGGCAAATTGAGGAAGCCCACAAGGGACTTAATTTGGAGCCATGCAAATGACTCGCCAACTTTTAATGAACTGGCGAAGGGGATACAGTCAATCTCTTACCCATGGTTACAAAAACGTCAAACGCAATCACTTAAGGGGGTCCCCCCATGTAATGGTCAGTTATTTTAGCTTTTTGGGTTTTTTTTTTTGACTAACCTTATTAACGTAGAAGTTTGAAAATTTAACCATATGTTTATTGACATTTTAACAGTAAGTCAAAATATTTTCAGATTAAAATTTTCTTCAAAATGTGTGGTACAACACTCCAAACGCACCCATGTCGAAAAAAAGGTGGTAAACGGCCTCCATCCGACCGGCTGATTGACTTATCGGAAATCAAAAAATCTAACGGTGTTTTAATCTATAAAGCTGTAAAAATCGTTTAAGCTAGGATCTTTTGAAAATGTGGAAAATTGAACAATTGACAAGTTTTCGAAAAAAAAGTTCAATTTTCAAGTAAAAACAAAACTGCTGGAAATTTTTTCACTATCCTAGTTCAAACGATGACGAAAACATGTTTTTAATCTACCATTAAAATTTCAAAGCAATCGGTGAACCCGTTTTTGAGATATTGTGGAGGCCAGTTAAGAAAACATAGTTTTGAGAAAAACGCGTTTGAAAGTTCAAATACGATTTAAACTATGAAATTTTTAATAATTATTTCTTCTTTCTGTTTTAAGACTTTTGAAGCTGCTTGCTTTGCTCTTGCTTAAAATTTTGGTTTGTTCCGTGAATTGAAATTACATGTGTATTGAAAGTTCTCATGTAACAAGCCGAAGAATCAAAATGTGACAGATGTCCCGCCTCGAAACAAGTGTAGTCTAACTCTGCAATAACTTTCCAACAACTTCAAATATTGTAAAATCACTTTACCAGCATATTCTACACATGTTTAAGAATCATTCTATGCAACAAAAAAAAAGATTGCTTCAAAATATCACATGGGGGGACCCCCTTAAGTGAAATAGATTAAGAAAAATAGTGAAAAAAACAATCAACACAAATCAGGGACGTGGAAACAATCTATCGACTACAATTGTGAAGTACATATTTAAATATCCGTTTATGTTATCTTATTTCAACACAAATATATAGTAATAATTGAATCGGCTGTTTTCCAAAGAATTGATTTCTTTCCGAATGGCTTTCAATAGATCTTTTTCTAAAACAGAAAATCATTTTAACGACGAAACAGAGGCGGTTTTTCTTTGTTACTCCTACTGACTTCACAGTCCTGAATTTAGCAATATTTACATTAATTACCAAATAGTAACCGACGGTTCAAGATTTGGTAGGAACTTAGAGCTGTTTACTATAGCAGAATTTTCCATGTAGGATTTTTAACATACACATGTATTTTTTGATTTCGTGCAATTTACAAAAAAAAACTTTAAAGCTAGTCCGATACATAATTGTAATGGCTGCATAGTCTCCTATGTGGTGGGTTTCTATAGCACGCTCCCTATCTCTATCTAGCGCTATAAGAGAACTAACTGTGCATAGCATTTACTTCCTATCTATCTTTCAGAGCACCTCCACGCACATTATAATAAACGTATTTCATTCACAATCCATAAACCTTTAATTCTATTTAATATGAATGCGTGCGTTATATTGCCGATCATTACGATTTCTGCCGAAATGAACATATTGAAAAAAAGGCACACAGATTGGCTAACATAACAGTCCACTAGTACACTTTAAGCGGACGTCGCTTCCTTTGCACTGACGAGAGTTCCTACAATTGAAAAGTCGCAAGAAAAGGTTTATATGAATCAATTCAAAGTAATTACACTTTTATTGATAAAAGCAAGGATGCGGTTTACTGGTCGGAAACTTCAACGAAATTTTTAAAAATCTTCCATCACACATTTACTGATTATAAAGGAATTTCCACAGCGAAACTCCTTTATAATAATAAAATAAACCTAATACAGAGCATATCACTGCTTCTAGCAAAAGATGCAAGTGAGCTGCGGAACTTTAAACAATGACGGTCGGCAAGCACGCAAATAAACACGGACACAGTGTCCACTTTTAGAGTTACGTAGTTAGTTTAGTTTTTCATACAAACTGTGACTAGAACGAACTGGTATGGAGCTACGTACCCGCATACACAAGGCCCGCCTTTGTTTAGTTAACAAGTTACGGGTGTGAGGTCCAGTAATATAGAGATGTTTCGGGTAGTGAACGTTTAGGATTATTTCACAGGAAGCTCGATAATATGTAAACAAATAATATTGGATTTTATCGGATATACTACTGTGGTACTTTTTTTTTCGTTACAATGAAATTTAATTTGTTTATGGGTAAAAAAGTACAATACATGATGATTCAATAGGGAATGGTATAGAAGACACAATAAAGAAATTAAAGGGTTACAATAGAACACCAAGTTAACTGCTAAAATTGTCCGACTCAGCTCTGTTCATAAGGCAGTGTATTCATCAGCCGAACAGCCCTTGTGAGTGGTGACTCAAACGAACAACGCGATCAACCCAAAGTTCTTTGGGTACGACCACCGAATTTGATAACTTTGTTATTCTATTGATTTAGAATTATTGGGCAAAGCGGAATAAAAAAAGTCACCGAAAATGTATCGAAAATAATTTGTCAAATAAACGTAGAAGAAGTAATAATATTTTCAGTTTAAAACGCTCACAACAAGCGAAACCAGTTATGTCTTAGTCCAAAAATGCCTTTCCAGCAAGACGTGACAATTAAAACCTTAAAAGTATTGTTGTGTTATGTATATATCGGCTTCTCATCTTTCCCACTTCACCAAGGCTTACCCAAGAATTCTGATAAAAATATGTTTATATTTAAATACACTTAAAGGCGAGGAACAAGGAAATCAGTGAATTAACTCCGTTTTTCTCCTTTCTTTAAATAGAATGTAAATTAATTTAGAATTTCAACAAATAAATTTGCGAGCATGGCACAGGAAATAAGGCGAACTTTGCGTTTATATTATTTATAAGTCGCATATTTAAGCAGGAAGCACTCAGTTTGCGTACATCCGTATTCTCCAAGGCCTAAAAATTAATATTACCAACAACTGACAAAAATTTTACGCAGAATTTGAACAAAATAATCATTTCAATACACCAAGTACATAAGTTCACTTTATATTTAGTAAATCGAATGTAGAATTAGGGTAGCAAAATAAATCACATTGCCATTGTCACATATATTCTTGTGAAGATCATGACCGATTTCACTCATGCGATCATTGCCAAGAACACAATAGTGTTACACGATACGTGGAATAAACAAAGTTAACATTTATTTTTGTATTGATTAGAGTAGGCATTTACTTGGTAGAACTCCGTTATAATACCGGAAAGTACATTGTTATTTTTCCAATACTTATTTTATAATACGGGATTATTTTATAATACGGAAAATACATTGTTATTTTTCTTTCCGTATTTATTTTTGTATTAAAATTAACTATTTTTTTACACCGGCTGAAAAAAAGAACACCTAAGCCGGTTGACGAACAGTCCAGATTCGCAAGAAAATCATTAATCACACAGCTTGTGGATAAACAATCAATCACAACAATCGGTGCTTCGATTTGGCAACTACATGGGCGAATTACATTTGTTGAAGCATATAGAGAGCGAGCAGATTGCACCGCATAGAAGCTTTCCGTCACAATTTGTATGAAATTATCAAGAACGCTTTATTTCAACCTTGGCAACTCTTGGCTCCTAAGACACTCTCGGGTCAATTAATTTGAAAGCGTTGACCGCCGTCGTAGAACGAAATACCCCAATACGAATTAAATGATTTCAAATGGTGTTTTCTCTGAAATTCATTGAACAATTTAACTGTGCAATTCATAGGCAAGCAACTATTATGCATTAATATTTCAAATTTACGCGATGTTAATTGAAGGCAATACATTTGTAGCGTGCATTGGAATGGAATCTAAATATTTACAGTCGGCGTAGAACATTTAAAAATCGCTTAAAACTTTGCATCGGTCGTAGCGTTCTCAGCCGTAGCATGCTGCAGCCACCCCAAAAGACGTCGACATTAAACATTCCCATTAAGAAAATAGCGACAAGAGAATTGGTGAAATTAGTTGAACGGCGCCAGGATTGCTCGCTATTTCCGAATGAAGGTTAGTCCAATACAAATTGTGCGCAATAAAAAAAGAAGCGTTTTCAGACTGTTCGTTATTTGAGTGGGTTTCGCAGTTTGTTACCTTACTTTGAAAAGGTTCTAATTGACATTTTTATCAAAATTACCTTTTGGTCGGAAAAGCTTGTATTTACCGCACTCTATCATGTATATTAATTTCAGAATTATCTATGGTTGAATAACGGAGTTATTAGAATTCCAGAATTATTAAATTTATTTGACAAATTTATAAAATTGTTATCATTATTTCCATCATAAGATCTTTAACATTATTATGTCTCAGCAAGAGTTGTGAAAAATATGCTTAAAATAAGTAATTTGAAACATTTTTACTAGCTCATTGTTACAAGTGAACTTTAATCAATCGAAACTTCAAACGCTCATATCTCAAAACAGTGTCAAGAAGCAGTTAAAACCTTTTCAGCGTAAGGTGTCGAGTTGTGGTGTTACGGGGTCTGCTCTAAAACTTTTGAAAAAAATCGAGTTCAATAAATAAATATTCTTTTTAAATCCGCTTCGGCTCGATATGCGAAGCAATTGAATTCTCAATTGAGCATTCCATTCCGCGGTAACCGAGAGGTTAAGAAAATAACAATAAATTACGGAAAGGAAACATAAATTTCATACATGCCATTCGATGCGAATATTCAAAGCGATTGAAAAATCATTTTTATGATATTGGAGCCTTTAGTATTTGAGTCGTAGGCTGAGAAAACGGGCACAGTAAATCCTCTCTTTAAGCTTTTTTATTGTATGCGATTTGAAAGGTATGTGGTTTTTTAACATTTTTTTCAAACTACATCTCGCAAATCTCGTCAAACGGTGACTATAATAATAATAAAAAATATTACCAAAGTAAAATAATAACCATAAATGTATTAATAAGATAACTTCACTGGCTGTTTCAAAGGTTTTTTGAAATTGAGTATTTTTTACGATATCCAAAAAACAGCATAAAAACAGGATTGACGGTAGATTAAAAGTTCATGATATTTCTTCACAAGAACAGTTTTTTAACGAAGCACAGAGACGTGATTATTATTTTATTTATTTGTTTATTAGGAAATAATACAATGAATGTACATGGAATTACACCTGACGCTGAGTAGTAAAAGTAGAAAAAAAGGAGAAAAAACCAATTAAAAAACAATAAGGCATTTTTTCAATATAATGCCATTCCACCAAGTATTAACATTGAAGCCTCAAAAGTGACCAAGTTCACTGCGAAAAATGTCCACCCCAATAGACAGAGAATTGATTAGTCGAACAGCTCTTGTGACTGGTGACTCTAATGACCTACACGGCAAACAAAAGCAACATGAAAAGTTTGCATTGGTTACCCGGATAGTTTTTCAAGAAGAAATTATTACCGTTTATCAAATGTTCGACGTTCAACAGTAATAAAGTGCAGTGGGAAAGATTAATTAAAAATAATTTACTATTTGTAGCGATTAAAGCGGCGGAGAAATGAATCAAATAAGAGAATGGCGAAGGAAAATCAATTTCGATTCTTTCCACACGATTCGAGAGTGCACAGTGATGGTAAAATATATATGCGGCATGGAGGTTGAAATTCCCTTGCAAATGCGGAATGCAAATGAATTTTAATCCAGCACGAAGACGGGGTCAAAGAACCAGCCGAAAGGGTGGTTTCTTTCATTAGACGCCAGACGCGCTTTCGCCAAATCAAAGCATTGTGCAACATTTGACTGCATATTACAAAATAATAATTTACCAGGTTATATCGAAAGACGCCGTTTGTTCGGAAGTATTCAACGCAGTTGAAATATGTAACAATTGATAAATTTGTTTTGAACCATGTATGCTCCCAACGTGGAGCATGCGGACTCCTAACTGAGTTTATCTCAACATCAAATTTGTTTTTTTTTTAATTTTGTACTTTTCTATGAGTTTTCTCGCTTACGACCCGGGTTTCGCCTTTCGGCATGTTCAGGCATTTCAAGTGCACGGATCACGGATCACATCCGTGCTTGATATTTAAATTCCTTCAAGCACCCTCAGTCAAAATCCTTAATTATCTCAACATATTTTTTGACTCGGAGAACTGCTTGTTCATCAGTTGCTTGACCGCCCTTTTTCAAAAAAAGTATAGATTAAAAGAATACGAGGACTAGAAAAGGACAAGATTTAGCCAATCGCTCTCGTTACGCGCCGCATTTGGGATCGGGAGTGTGAGAAGATATTTTTAACAACATAAAAAACCATGTCTTCGAACAGGATTGATAAATGGGCATCTTACCCAATTACATTTGTAATGAAAACCTGACAAAGGTACAAATATTTAAAATTTTCTGCATGCCAAGGAAATCACACATATAAACCGATATATCCAATTAGATTTCGTTTATATTTATTGCAATTAGCGGTTGGTCAATGAAAAACTTACAATGTGCATAACGGCGTATGGCCAAATAAAGGATTCATCAAATATGCAATCCAGCGAGACCGATAGGTGGCCTCAGTTTCTCAAGTTTTGATTGTGTTCATTGATGTCTGGTTTCCTTTGTTTACATTTTAGTTTCCAACAAACGACGCATCGGCGCCAGCGGTGGACTGTCCTGAATTGTTGATCCTACTATTCACAATAAAATAATGATAAATACAAATTAATAATATGTTTTCCGAAAAGGTTGATAATTGTTTTTTTTTATGAATGTCTGAAATATTTTTACTTCAAGTTAATCGGTAAGCAACGTTGTTTCTTGTATTTCCACGGCATGATAGTTTCCAAGAACACGTCAACAAGTTTTTGAAAAATAAATGCTTGCTAAAGAAAAATGATATAAAAAAACACACGTTAGTATGCAAGTATAACATTTGCAAAAAGAAAAAAGGAATGAGAGAATATTGCTTTTGGCACGATTCAAATACATGTGCATACATAAATACATACACCTTTGTGCAGAAATAAATAAGATTATATCAATACAATCTTCCTAAAATAGAAATGAGTTGTCTGATTGAGGATTTCGATGGAATTTAAATATAAAACTTGAATCGTTTGAATTTTGCATTTTTCCGTGAGCTTTATCGTTAACGACCTAGGTTTCTCCTTTCGGCATCTTTAGACATCAAGTGCACGAATTATTTTATGCACATCTGTCCAAAAATATTACCTTAGGGTTAAAACGATTTTTTTTATTGTGTTTTGGATAAATCTAAAATAAAGTAGCCCAGCATCTTGTCTGAATAATGCAACCCGATTGACGAGTTTTTGATTTGAACGGCACCTTTCAGCCACCTTAATTAGTTTGTTTGAATTGAATTAATTCGCAGGACCTGTATGCAAATAAATCCTAAGCAACCAATATAATTTCAACACTTCGAATCGTCTGAAGTGTAAACAAACATAGAGAGAGAAACCTGATCATCATGAATCGACTATGAAAGTATCTAATCCTTACGATCACAAGGTCCGTGAATAAAAAACATGGCGAGATGTGTTTATTTCGAAGGCGCATAAGCCTGATTAATTCAAAGGGTGGAATATTTTAAAATAAGCGACCAATTAAAATGCTAAATATTAGCCTTTGCTACGGGGATTGGAGCTTAAAAGATTATATTAACGCCACGTTTATTTAAGAATTTTTTTCAATAAATTCTCAGTTCAAACATTTGGAATATATTCACGTACCTAGTTACATTCAAGATTTTAAATGAAGTTATCCATTACTAAAGAATCGAATAACATCTAGTTTCAAAATAAATATAAAAAGTTTTTTATCCGAATATGTACTCACTTTACCAACATCACGCAGGAAACATTTTTTTTTTAAATAGATTTTCTTTTTGCACTGTTTCGAAATATCACAGTTTTAATGGAAGTACCGTGTGACTCTGACAAGGTTTTTAAAAAATTGCGCTTCACTGTTGCGCCTATATATTCAAGATATTCCGTGATACATTAACATTTTACAAGATACTCCCGAAGATGTCTCTCGATTAAATATTTCCAGCGATGAGAGTGATTTTTGACCAAAAAGTAGCAGTAAACGGTCACGTTTATTAACAAGTAGCGACACTAAATGACCACACATTTATTTATCTATACTAAATTATTTTAAAAACGAAAGCTATTAGTGTTTTCATGGGCACGGTATCATTTATTACATGGTAGTCTTTGGAACATATCTCTCGTGCAAAAAGAGGACGGGGTTGTATATAAAAAACATTTTTTTTTAAATGGCAATGCTATCGGCATTTTCTTTTAAAACTAAAACTGTAAACATGAGTTTAATCTTGTATGCGGAATATTGGTTAAATATCACAGCCACTCGGAATAACTTGTAGACGAAATTCTTAATTTGATTAGTAATATCAATCTTTATCCAAACCCTACCGGGAAACAGAATCAAAATCCTTCCAATCGCATAGCAGATTCTATAAATGTATACATATTAGACTTTCACTCATTCAGAATTTAAAATTAATTAAACATGCCAGCCATTCCAGAGCTGCGTATATTACAATTTTTTAACCCAGCACCCAGACAATCCGATCACAGCGACGATTTTATCACGATATATACATAACTAACTACATGAAGCGCATGGCGTCGTAACCTTTTCATCCTTCAGTCCGGCCGCTGATGAAAGTAGTATAGATAATAATTGCGTCGCAGATTCATAAGCCACCCCGCGGCAGACGGGCGGACAATGCCAGACTGCGGAGGGTGGGGTGCGGGGAGGGATGGAAAACCAAAAGGACATCGATTCAGACACGCTTCTTGGAAAACATTGCAGGACTGGAGCGGGAGAGGGAGTAATGAAAATTGTCATCGGTAAAGTTATATCGTGTGACAAGCTGCAACCTGCAAGGTTGAGTACAAAATTGTACGACGTAAATATCAATAAAAGTCACATCAAATAAATGCGATTAAAAAATTGAAACTGTTCAAAGGATAATATAACTGATTTGAAACAAATAATGATACATATCCTGTTCCAATAGTACGAACTCGAGATTCTAAGTTAGAAATTGTAATCCTGATCCGAATTTAGATCTGAAATTTTCTGGATTCAACAGATTCAATCCAGATATATTAAATATGATTGTTTTTAACAATAAGTGTTGAAAGGGGGAGATCGCTAGATCAAGAATACTTAACTCATTTTTATATTAAATTTGATTAACTTTATTACTCCACTTATTGTGTTATAAATAATAACAACTTTTTTGACTTATTTATAAGCATCTTCATACTGAATGGTATAAACAATATTTGACAATGCAACTAGAACTTTAAACATTGATAATTTTAACATTTAAGGTGTCGATACAAGATAGAATGGCATTATATTACAAAATAATAAGATATTAATTGTAATTATTCCACATTCCATATATTTGGATCAGGACCTTTTCAACTGATGCTCGCTTTGAGTGAAGCCGGTCTTGATTCAAATGAAGTTAATGTGCAATAAGTAAAAAAAGCGTCTTACTATTTTTTTTATATTCCCCATTTTAAAAGTAATTTTAGAAATTTAACGATACGATTATTGTATATTTAATTGGACAAGTCACTGCCACGAATGTAAACGATTTACAATTTACGCCTGACGTAGCTGTTAAGCACAGCGAATATTTCTAACGTTCCCAAAAATCTCCATCAAATGACATTGAATAAAAATATGCGCGCAGTATCTTACAAAAAAAAAAGTCAAATGGCTAAATATAAGAAGTCCTTTCTGGAAAATACTGATTCCAGGGCGGAGGGGGGAGAGACAATCAGCTTCATATTCCAGACGAACGAAAATTTAATAACGCCGTACTCAATTTATTCGCATCTCTTAAAAATTCTTTTCGGCTTACATATAAAATGTAAATAAAAATGCGTCATATATCAGTCAAGCATGTACAGTGTTTAAAGCTGACATAAATTGCACGAATTAGGATCTATTTATGATTACATTTAACTTTCTCTTGAGTTGATGAAAGACCTTTCTGAATGTGTGTGCCTTTCACGTCTATGGCCCGAGCAGAACTGCACGAGACTGGTTACTAACCGTGCACTATTTGGTGTATGAATGACTCTAGTGCAGTTGTTTCTCATGTGCGGTCGCCAAAAGCTTTTGCGGCGGTCACCACACTAATAGCTTCAGAGAAAATATTGATATTGAAAAAAAATAAAATTTAACGTTAATTTGACAACAGACAATATTTCATATGCACTGTATTGTGCATCAAGATGTGTCCATCAGACCGTTATTAAATGCATGAAAGATGTACATAGAATTACCAGTGAGAAATGTATACAATGCAATAATCAATAACAATAGTAAATTGTCAAACAAAAATTTGGTGCGACCACCAGACATATTCATAGGACCGCTAATAAGTGAGAAGCACTCCTCTAAGCACCGATTCTTGGCTCGAACCATCAATACGCGTAATAAACATTCGTGTATATTGTTCGCTTTCAGGTTTTGACTGCGGGGACTTACGCACACACAAAAAACAGACAATCGCCTCATTAAATTCGATAAATATCTAATCAGTATCATTCAAGATAAGCCATCGCGCAAAAACAATAGATGCTGCATTCCTTGACGAAATAATCAAGTTTAAACGGAAGTGGTAGACAGCAATCGCGTGACGGTATAGTATAAGATAGAGTGCATTTGTAAAAATGGCGCTGACCTACATTATTGAATACTATGTCGCCGGGGAATAAAATAAACATTGCACACACGCCACGATTGAATATTGCAACAATACCTCTTATGTGAAAGGATTGATTAAACGCGAGGAAAATCGACGCAGCAGACGCCGCGGGACGCTTCACTGCAGGCTTTCGCGGTAACTTATCATGACAGGCAACGGCGATGTGGGAATGAAGAAGAAAAATGTATACCGACAATCGAGTACATTGGTGTACTGGGAAAAAGAACATAAATTCTACGCGACATAACAAATACAACCGCTGATCACAGACACCAAAAGATGAACAGACGATGTCATCTGTTATGGATTGCAAGATTTTCATCTCAATTATCACCCTTCGCGCGTTGAATAGAATAAAAAAAAATGCCCGTTTTAACTGAAACACACCGTATCGTATCAAGCCGTACAGTAACCTTAGCCAACAAATTTAAGCTGCCCAAAATAGTTATCGGAAAAAAAGAACAGTTGAAAATGCTGGGATGAGCAAAACCGGTCCTGATCTATATAAATTTACTATGCATTAATTTTATGAAAATAAGTATTGACATTAAACACCTTACAAAAGAATTGTAATAGTAAAATAAAGTTATCATGTTCTTTCGATGGATTCGGTGGTAATTTTAAGGTAATGGTGGAAGTGAAATTGATATCTTTTTTATTGGCAAGTAGTGAAACGTATTCTATCTTAACAAATAATCATTACTCAAGTAGATGTGTTTTTTTATTTTGACAATCATCGGTGAAACCTTCATACCAAAAAAAGCTTCTACGGCAGGGAGCAATAACTTATCAATTTATTGACCAGCAAACAAAATATTCCATCAAATATCGTGTATCAAAACATTCAATAGACGTACGCAAACAACTGTCAACTTCGCGTAGCACGCACGCCACTGGACAAAGAAAAACTTGTCCCCGAGGGAATGCAGCCCCAACCAATCCCGATAATGACAACAGTGCCAGTGTTTACCCATCCGCTCCTTTGTTATGACTATTGTTACTGAGAGATTTGCAATAGTTCTTTCCAGTCACAGGAACCTTATACAGCCTTTTAATTTAGAAAGAGCAGCCTTCGATATACTTTATTTATCACAGTATCAAACGATTTAATCAACAATATTTTATAGTAAGTTACAATTTTTGTAATAATCACAGGATAGTGAGATTAAATTTATAATGTCATTAATATTGAATTTTAACTAAGGTTGAGGTTAACAATAGAAGTTGGGCTTTGCATTATATTCATAGGCGCCATAAAAAGAAATACATAGCTTAGTAAATTTGATTTTTTCTTAATATTAACGATCACTCTTAAGGCGTCGACTGTTCCTTTTGGGTGGAAAGGCATTAAATAAATAAATTAAATAAAACAGATTATATAGTACTAATACTACATGTAACTGACGAAGACGATGCCAATGCCCAGTTGAATGCTCGCGATTTTCGAAACCAATCCTGATTTTTATCAGAGTACATAAATAGTATGAAAATACGAACTATGGTGCCTCCCTCTATTATATTATAGAGCGCAATACGGAAGCCATCGGTCACATGTAATAGAAATAAGTGAACGTTTGACCGTGAATGCCAACGCGACATACATGTATCGATATGCTGTCGATTCAATCGCCGATAAAGTAAATAAGTAAAAAATAAATACATACAACTCACGCAAACGGGAGCCGGCAGGTCGATACCAATGTACCGTACTATCTCGCTGCAAAAACGTAATCCAGAAAGATGCGAGACCCCGATGCGAGTACGGGAGCGTTTACCTAGTACATCGTTTAGCGGTTGTGTTCCCATGATCCCTCGCCTGTTAATACTTGAGATCGAATGTATTAAATATTGGAATTTTTGTAAATCAATCATTTACCATTTGCGGATGAAAATGTGACAGCAGAAGAATTTCTCATTTTACGTCTTAATTGAAAATGCAATAAAAAAAATAAGAACTTTTACTACTGTCACAATCTACCGTATATAGATACGAAGTCATAAATTTTATTTACACAATTTGCTTGCCGATCGCCTTGGATACCTCAATACATAGCATTAATGGTTTGGTTGCGATGCTAATCTTATATATAAAACCGAAACGGCGTATGTATGTCTGTGGGTCTGCAATTCCCCTTTGCATTGTTGGTCATTAAGTTGCCATAAAAACGAATATGAAAAAAAATATGTTTGAATTTTTATCGGCGAAGACATTTAGTCAAAATGTAATAAATTAGTCTTCTACTGAAATTTTCCCGGCTTTTATTATTAATAATAATGTTTATTATTTACGTGAAGGTATTATTTGACATTTCTTTGACAGCAAATTAGATTTTTTTCTTGAATTTGGACATTTTAATGGGCGTGAATGGGGCGGCTGTCATCAAATTAAATAAAGTTTGTGATTTTATTTTAACTCTATTTTGGATGTTAGATTTTGTGATATAATTATGTCGAATGATATAACATTAAATAATTATTGGTCGCTTAGTCCGAGCGACGCCGTGTAGCAATACTAGTATTATATAAAGCGATATGGTCGTACTATGCCATTTGTATGCGTACATTTCCGTACTGTAAGATTCTACTTATAATTCTGAATCTACCCACTTTTAAGTTTCCCCAATCAACCGTTTGATCCCGCGACCACCCACTACTGAATTACAGCCGTCACTGAGTGCATAAATTTTTTCACCAACGTTGGGAAAAAGATTACCAAGAGTGTAACAGGAGCAAATACTCAAGATTATTCGTTTTGCGTCCTCACAGGTCAGGCAATCACCCACTACTGATCTCCTACAGCCGTCGCAGAGTGCATCATCACGCTATAAGCCAGCGTTATGCCAATGATTGGCAGGAGTGTCTCAGGAGCAACTATTCAAGACTCGGTTTCTTTCGACTAAAATTTTCATAAATTTAATACGCTTATAATATTTATGTAATTTAGATATACAATAACGGCGTATACATCCGGAGTAATCGGATTTATGTTTTAGTTTTCTGCGTTTCCAGGCCCGAGCCCAGCTCGGGCCCGAATTCAAACCTTCGTTACCCGGCCCGACTCACGGACGGGTGTCAGGAGTAGTCCGTGCCAGGAGTAGTGTGTCAGGAGCAATAACGCAAGACTCGTTTTTTGAAAACTAAATAGTGCTGAAATAAATACACGTATTGCAAGCGCCTCTCCAAGGAAAACATGGAATTTGTTCATCCCTATGTAACTTTGATATCGGTATGTTTGTATGTTGTGAGTAAGCTTGGCGTATCATAAGTGCGCTCACGAATGTGGAATTCCCCCGTGACGCAGGCGAATAAGCGGTCAACCAGATAGAAACGAGATTTGCGAAGAGTCGGAACCATTGTGAGGCGGCGGTAGCTGTCAGCGTAAAATAAGAAACGCGGCGGTGTGCGCATAATGCGACAAGTCGATAAATCACACTTGCGCTCGAATAGTGGGTTAACGGTCTACTTGCGACGCAAAGAGGACGTACACAAACAGAAGCGGGAAGCCATCAATTTGTTCGCTATTCCAGGTTAGCGCTGATACAAGTGTCATCAACAACAGCAGAGGAGCGCATTCATGACAGCGTACAGTATTAACCCTCTTTCTGCCAAACTTTTCTTTAAGGAGATAAGCTAAAATAACCGAGCAGTTTTTACATTTTTTGAAAAAACCAATCCAGATGAGGTATCTTCATTGTTGTATTTGTAATTTTTTCCCCCAACATTTACATTTTTTTGGAATCTATGTCCGTTGAGAAAAATATTTTTTGGTCAATGGGGGATGACAGGTCATAAAAGCATGAAATTAGGACAACTCAGGGATGAAAACACAATTCCGACTAATCAATTTTTTAAATATGTAGAATGAGGTGCACGCTATTTTTTACGAAAACTGGTCATCAGTCAGTCGCTCAAGCTATCTCTTTGGAGTGGATAAGAAATGCATAGTGAAGCTAGGAAGTGGCTTAAAAGTTAGCCAGACGCTCTGTATAAACAATATTCAGATTGAAGGTGGAAAAGGTAGTTTTGAAAACAAAGTAAACATCTAAGCTTTCTGGTGCGTATCCGTAAAGGAGATCATTATTTAATAATTGATGATTTTTAACGAGTCCTGCAAAAATGAAAAATCTCAACTTCCATTTCATAATTTGTGATCATATAATATTAGAATCACTCTTTCTTTATGACTTAGGCAACCTTTGCGATGGTAAGTCTGACGATACCTCAATAGTAAATTATAGTCACACGATACGTGGAATTATTGTTTTTTATAATAACGCACAGAAAAACTAGATAGAAACATAACCAATTTCATCTAATTATCGCTGTGCGACATGTTCAACAATGCGATATCGGTTGTCTATTCACGCTATTAGCGTTAACGACATGCCAATGGAATCGATCCCCCCGTGCAGCAATGATTACAGTTTAAAAAAAATCAAAGACGTCGCAAACTTGCATCTCACGCTGTTCGTCAACGTCGCGCCACGTCGACTTAGTGACATACAACAAGCCGAACAAGCCAGCTAACGACTATCTGGAATGAAGAAGAATAATGTTCTCAACATCTATCTAGGTTACGCAATTTGAGCTTGAATGCCTCATCTATAAATATCGCATACCGCAGCGCTTTTGACAGTCTTGACACTACTTTATCGGATAGATGAAAAATACAGCGAAGTGCACGGGTTTTAATACCAGTCCATGCAGTTTCATTCGGGTTATTAATTTATATACGGAGACATGGATCGCACAATAATTATTATCAGATCCGAGTATCGGGACGTAGAGAGAACTAACGTCTAAGTTATATTCTTTCCATCAACACTTTCTTGATGTGATTTTGAGTAACTCAAAAGCAGTTCTCGTAGAAAAACCTTCGTTGAGATGACAGTTAGCTTGCCACTGCTAAATTTATTTCCAGTGGGTGGGTTCATACCTTTCAAATTCATTGGATCTCATTAGTTCATAATTTTGTAATGTTAACGTCAACGTGTTTTGTTTCTATCATCCCCATCCTTGCTTCACGTAAAAAGGAAAAATCCCAAACTCCATTTTTGTAATTTATCATTTGAGAATCAATCAAGTCCGAAAATGCGTCTGAAAGAGACGAAACACGTGTCACAATAAGTAACACAATACGTAATCAATGTTAGTTTAAATTTCATATTTAATTAATCCTACCATTAAATGGTTTTACATTTGCAGTTTAAGAATCAGACATTCAAAATAAAACCTTTGTTCACCCGAAGAAATCATACCCAGCAGATTTGTAATGGCTCGTAAATTTTCCATGCATTTTTGAAATCATCCTTCCGTAAAAATACGCTGCGAAACGTGATGAATAATATAATATATAAAACTAGACCCACCGTTAGACGACAGGTCCACAGACAATAGACGCAACAATGGAAGCAGGCGATAATAAATTATCTTCGCCTCGCCAATTCGGTTCACTTACCTGAAACGAAAGAGAAAGAAATTAGACACGAAATAATAAAAAGCAACATCGCCCAAGAATATTATCATCGGTTCGTACAATTAAGAACAATGAAGTAAAAGTTTTGGATGTCATTACGCCAGTTTCTCGCTCACGAATTCGGCTCACAAAATACAACACGGAAAAAATACACGTAGAACATTGATGGTGAAAAAAAGCTTTGAAGAATAAATTTGAAAAAATAAAAAACTTAAATCACTTGTTCAGCGAATTATTATTCAGTATTTAAAGAGACAATATACGAAAGACAAGGAAATGAACTGAAAAAGATTTCAAAATGAATATGGTAATGTATGTATGTATGAGAATAGGCAAAATAATTTACTATTTTACATACCGAATGCAAATCAGTGAGATACTGCCGTAATAATAAACAAGGAAAAATCAATTCATACAGTATAAAAAAAAGTTCAGCTAATTAAGATTGTTATATTAACATAGTTAGTTTTAGATTGTTAGTTTAAACTGTCGAGAAGTTTTTTAACTGGTGACTATAATAAAATGATAAATAGAAAAAGGGTTATTTATTTATCAAATTACTATTGAAAACAGATTGGTTTTTAAACATTCAACGAAGTCGACCTTCAAAAGAAAGTGTAGCGAGGACATGTATAAAAATATCCAAGCTCACCACATCACAACGGAGATTTCAATTATCTTCAATAAATATACCATGCATGTTCTGAATCGTTTTTATTTGCTGTAAAATATTGCAATTAAATCTATTCCTATGTTTTATTTGTAACGCAAGTAGATTAACCAGCTGAGCTTACATGCGACGCTAATCTAAAGCCGGTTGTTCCAAAAAAAATAACGCCTAACCCACTTACGAGGATATTAATAATAAAAGAAAGAATAGAGGGCGTGGTGTGTCAAATTTAAAGTGAGTACGTGTTTTCACTCATTAGTCTCACTCATCTCAAAACACATACTGTATATACAAAGTCTATAAATATCACGGACCAACAAATACACACTATATACATTCGAGTGGTAATCGTCGTTCCAGTACGGACAGTTAAATAAATAGATTTTTTAATCGATGCATTCTAAAGGCACGAATGTCTGCGATGTCTAAATTTACTTCCCACTTTTCCTTAATGTAAATAGGTTGTAGCGATATCGATAAACTAATTTCAAGTCACTTTCAAGGTGTTAACTGTCAATACTTGGTGGAAAAGCATTTTAATAAAAATAATAATACATTTTTAGTACTTTTTCCACATAAAATTTAAGTAAATGCCAAGATGTCCAGAAATTGAAAGACATGCAGATTTATTTATTTTATTAAATGCACTCATTTTTGGGCTTTTACTTTGATAATGATAATTCAAACTTAATTGATTTTTGATGTATTAGTTTGCATTGCTAAGAGGTCTTGAACATTTTATTTATAGTCTATTTTTCTTGTAATTTGCTTAGTTGTAATACCAATTGTTTGTCATGTATTATTAAAATACTATATATATAAATAAAAATGTATTATTATTTTTATTATAATTTCAAGTCTTTCATCCTTATATCACTACTCTATCTAAATTGAGTAATACGCATTTCTCTTAGAAAAGCTTTTGTTGAAATAAGCTGCGTTAAGAGTCCACGTTGGTAGCGGACGGAAAATATTATCACGATTTGAAAATGAAATTTTAATTCAAAACTACTATAGCATGTTGATTTTTTTAAACCATTTTGAGATTAGTTCCATTCAAATCTTGGCGTTAAAAGCAGGTACATCTTGGAAAGTCTGCATGCAAGCTAACAAGACATTGATAGCGCGGACTTGAACATGAGAACATGTAATCTCCACATAGTAATGTCTTTCGGAAACGCTTAAGGCCTTAACGCTGATGGAAAAGAGCACATTTAACCAAAAAGAACAACGATCGCCAACCGGTGGTTTGCGAGAAAGTTTTGTCGTTCCAAGGAGAGAAAAAAAACCTTATTTTCAACAGACCCATTATATCCATTCTGTCGGGTCGCAGTGTATAATCGAATATCCGTGTTGCATCAGCGTCACTGGAGCCAAGAGTCCATACACGTACTTATTTCAAGCATGCCGCATGAATTAATTTGTTATAATTGTAAAAAAAAACATTAAGTAGGCGGACCGGACCACTTGATCAAAAATTGTGAGTTTACCGTTCCGAAAGGTTGGCGACCGGTGCAATAGATCTGCAGTGAAATACTAAAACAATCAATGGATTGTTTGTTCTGTTTCGAAAAATTCTTTTGCTGCAACCATTAAATACAGTGTGGCAGCTAAGCCATCAAATTTTAAGACAGGCGGAAACGTCCGACGCGAATTTCTCTTCGGGACTTTCGGAGCGAGACAACGCCGAAAGTTCACGATCGTTTTCACGCAAGTGCAATGTTTATTTGACAGCTCCGCTGACACATTATTAGTGCTAACAGAAAACCGGAGGCGGCCAAGTGCCAGAAAATTTCTCGTCTACAACTTTTAAAAGTGTACGCCAAGAAAACAAAAATATGACCGCTGCAAGCATTATAAACACAGAAGATGAGATCTAGAGCCCTCAACACACTGGTCCGATTCTACAATAATATGTGCCGAGTTTAATCCAAAATATAAAAATTATAAAGCCTAATAACCAGGGCTGTGTAGTCGTACTCGGAGTCTTTTTATTTTTGCATATAACATGTAAAATTTGGCAATTGGCCGGATTGGTAGGGTTGATATTTAATTGAATACACATAAATAGGAAAATTAGGCAAAAAAAGTGACGATATAAAACTTTTTTTAGTCGGAGTCGTGTTTTTGGTCAATGTTGGAGTCGGGGTCGTTGTTTTGGTAAATGCTGGAGTCGGAGTCAGAGTCGAACGTTTTTTTACCGACTCCACAGCCTTGCTAATAACTCATGTAGAATAATGACCGCTATGGCTAATCGTCAGTATTCGTAGTTGAAATAGTGAAAATCTCTTTTAAACCGATAAAACATATACCTACCGAGATAGACGACACAGAAAATCTAAAATGTTTCCGATTAAGCCAAAATAACTTTAACCAAATGCTTGAGGAATTTAATACTTTGATATTGTTCATTGGAAAAAAATATAATTGATTGCATTACAGCTGACGTCAATGCACTATGCATTCGACAAATAAAATAAAGATATAACACAGAAAAATATTTTCCAGAGAAAAGCATAAATAAACATTTTAATGACATAAAAATTAAAGTAGATTTAAAAAAAAACACCAAGATCACTGCGGAAAGTGTCCACCTCAGTAGGCAATGCATTGATTCGTCGAACAACCCTTGTCACTGCCGATTGGTGACTCAAACAAGTTCTGATAAATAAAATGTTTGACTTAGGTTCCGAAAAGATAGTTAAAAACTGCGAGCATGTAAGTTCTCTATGATGTCAGGTTTATAAACTCGGTCCCAAAAATGTTTCAATATCCTTAATATATAAAAGAGTTCTACTAAAAAACGTTTGTGCATCGCACAACCAGCATAATCTAAACTAGGCTTGAGGCTCCTCACAGCTGAACGTCCACGGTGCATAGAACACAACACGAAACTTGGTCAGCGAAATGTCAAGATATTTTTTGGCAGAGCGCCTGGCCAAATTACGAACCGCTTTATTTTCATTCGACTTCTTCTAGTTCAGTGTCATAAACATGAAACATGGAGAGATTAAAATATGTTTTCACGTATTTTGTGTAAAAATATTAACAAGAGAACATGTCTACTAATTAAATAGAACAAAGTTGTTTATGTATCACGTACAAAATTGAGCTGACGTGCTAGCAGCAAAATATTGTGGCAGTTGTACCAAAATATTTTTGTCTGCTACACATAATAATATCATAGTTATAAAAAAGTACCGATGCGTGTGATTCGTTTCTGTCATAAATGTTTTTTTTCCGAAAAATTCAAAAAAATATTTAAAAAAACAACGAATTTAGTTTTCGTAGAAATGTGAGTACATAATTAATACGCAATTATTACAAATACCGAGCCAAGTCGGTTGGAACCACTAGTACTAACTAAGAAAACAAGACAAATCAGTCGGTACTAGAGACTCCAATTCGAGTATCGTGTACTCGATACTCGAGTATACTCGTCCATTTTGCAAGAACTCGATACTCGAGTATTATGAAAAATACTCGAGTAATACTCGTTCGTAGCTTATGAACATCTCTTTCCAAATTTTATTTAGTTATTTAAAAAAAAAAATATACAATATTTTACCATTGCATTGCCGAACCCGTGGGCTTTAACTTTATGATGACGAGATTTTATGTCAAGAATATTTTGGTAAATCTGAAACTACTCGAGTATACTCGAGTACTCGAGTATTTTTAAATTTTACTACTCGATACTCGAGTAGTTGAGTTGACGAGTAATTGGAGTCTCTAGTCGGTACCAGAAGCCTTGCGGTAAAATATTCTCTTGGCGATTGGAAGTTTCCGGGTTCATGTTATTGCTAGGCTGATTGTAATAGCGAAAGATGCCGATTTCGTAAATTTATACAAAGTGATTAATGAATGAATATTTTTCTCAAAAGTATGAAAATAAAATTGATAACGTTGTAATTTCATCGGCTGTATTTTTTTGCAATGCAGTAAGTCTCCAAACGCTTCTGAAGGAGTGAATTTAAATTTGATGCTTTAATTGAATTTTCGCAGTTACCGCTGAATGCATTGAAAGTTGTATTTATATAAAAAAGCGCTCCATTTTCAGAATAGGATAAAAAAAAAAAAACAATCGAGGATTATATTCCTTTGCGGTGCAACTGAGTAGGACAAAAGCTAACTCGGCTTACTTATTTTTAATTAACTCTTCTATTTGATCGCTGTCCTCGTTGTATTCAGATTATGTAAAACTCCAGGTGTCAAATATTACAATTAATTATTTGCGAAAAGCACGCCGCATTAATCATCGAATGATTGGTAATCAATTCAATATTGGACCTGTGATAATTAATATCGGCGAATTCTGTCGTAATTTATTGTGACGGAAAATAATTAATTGATATGTATTCACCAACCAGAATTACCTGTACTGCCGCAAAGTCGACACTGGTTTGATGAACCAATACCAACAGCGCTCGAGGCTTCAGCTAATATTGTTAGTATCGTTTTTCCGTTGAAAAACTACCACATATATTTTAAAACAAGAATAAAAAAATATAAAAAGACTCTTTCAGTACATTTAGGTGATAGCAGGGACGGAAGGATGTGGTAAGAAAAATATTACTATAAGACAATCGCATTTCCCGTAGTATCTTTTCGAAATGTGATGGATTGTATCGAGAGGGCGCTGTTTCGGTAAATCGATTGAAAAAATACTGTACGGAATCGTTCGCCTATTCGTGTGTGCGAGCTATAATGGTTAGATAAGGACAAAGTGCGTTTCCTGTGACTACACGATTTACCAACATAATTCTTATGGCTGTACCCTTACCAGATCAATTGGTTCCTTTATCAGTGATTTCGCTTCGTGCCCAACATGCACGCATCCGTGTCACTGTGTGTACATTTCGAGGCCACTTTTGTGTCGAAGATTCATGTCTCGCACGTACACATGAACACATTAATGCAACAGTATGACATTCTGAAAATCTTAGTTTCGAGAAAATGGCATTTTATATTTTTTTTGTAAAATACAGAAGAGAACTTTAGAGTTTTGACTGATATTTTCATATTCTTTTACAGGATTTGTTTTTACCATCCCAACTTTCTATGAGAACTGCTCGTTACTCAGTTGCTCAACCTCTCTTTAAGAGATTAGGGATTTAAAGGATAGGAGGACTAAAAATAACTAGCGGTTAACTAATCGCTTTCATTACGCGCCGCTTTTTGGGATCGGAATGGTGGGAAGGGATTCTTTACAACACAAAAACCCATTGCCTAAAAACAGAATGTGAAAAAATTACACGGAAGCCAATGACGTTGACCACTGCTCCACGGACCGGGCAATATAATATTAAATAAGCAGAATACCTAATGTCTGCATAGGTCGTATATTTCTTAGTTACAATACAAATAACCGTTACACCGGAGTCGGTAGTTCTGCTTTCCTTCAAATGAAACTCATTCAATTCTCATGTGCATAAGGTGGAAAGTTGCTTAACGTAAACCATCAGATTAAGTACTATAATCAACAAAAATCACTATAAAACGATGGACAACGGGTAAAAAGTGTGACCTCATCCATTCAAATATACCAGCATCCAATCAATGAAAGATACTGCGCGCCGTCCGCCCATATTGACGTCAGAATCCAAGATGACCATAAAAAAGTTCAGTGACCTCATTGTGCAAAGGCTACGGGGCTCACCGGCGACCTTGAACGCCCTTGGGCGACCTTGCCTCGCAGTTGCACCAGGTAAAATCGAAACCGGATGGGCATTATTTAGTATTTATTAATAGAATCGAAACCTTTTACAACAAACTGATCATTTACTTTTAAGGTTTATAATAATATCAATATAATGAAAATACATTGATTGATGTCAACCTTGAAGTATTCGATTGAAAACACATTATATAAATAAGACAAGGATATAATAAGACGCTTTTCTCATCCTTCAATAAAATAAAATCAAGGCTACAAACTTTAAGGATAACCTTTCAGTAAGTTATTTTCCATTTCTGAGATATTGGATTTATGTGCCTCTATCACACATAAATTTAAGGATAGATCCATTGAAAATGTTTGCTGAAAGCGATTTTTCCAAATTCAAAAAAAAAACTCTAAAGCCGGCTTTACGCGGTTAGAAAAAAGTAAAATATTGACTTTACAAAAATCGACGGTGTGTAAAAGGGTATCATCTTTGTCAAAAATGATACCGACTAAATAAATTTACTATCGCCTCAAAATTATGCCACAACTGAACCTAAGATACGGAAATATTATAGATATCAAATGAGATTAATTAATATTCACTGAATAATAATAAGTTTCAATCAATAGTTAATCAACCGAAATTAATTAAATAATGATTTGGAATTTAACCTCAAATTACTGTCGATTTTATAATTAGCCTTTTAGAGTTCACCAGTCAATAGCAATATATAAGTATTTATTATAAAGAACATCTAATTATAATTGAATCAATTTCATATTGTTTCAAAACTATTTTATGTTGAAATTCGGTAGTTTTGCTGGAATAATGATACGATTCAAGCGTCAACGAAAATCTAATACGCGTGGTTAAGTAACAAATTTTTAATATCGATGCATGAGAAATAATTAACACTGTTATTCGAATCACTTTCATATTGTTTTGAATTCATAACTCAACGAATATTTCGTATAAAAGAATTACGCTTCGCCTTACCCGTACCCGCAGACCCCCAACTGAACTAATAACTCTTTTAGTTGTAAGTTAAGGTACGGTTTGGGTTTTGATAACTGCGTATAAATTTATTAACGTGGTGTGTTTTGAAAATATTTTATAATTAAAATACCAAAGGTCCGGGATTTGGGTAAATGGACCCCTAAAACAGGACCGCAGCAGCGATCAAAAGGATTATGATGTGACTGCGATCTAATTTATTACACAGCCAAAATTCTTCGTCAACGGGAGAATATTTTCCATGTGTTCAGTCTTCTTATGCTTTATTTCATTTGGTAATATAATGAAATAAAAGGATTTTAGCACAATGAAAGAATTATCTCTGTGTAATATTTTTTGCCAATTTAAGAATCTAATTTCAAATGTATCGAGGCTAGGATTTATTCGGAGGAGTGGTCCGAGGTAGTCAAAAGCCACCGCAGGTTATCGCGCCCCTATTGATGATGCTTTTGCAAGTAGCAATGCAGCTGTGCGATCGTGCTAATCATACGCGGAAACATTATTGACATGCGGTGGGTGTCGGATTTAAGCATAATATTATATATCTATACATTGAATCCGAAATATGGTGTAAGCGCATATCTTGATTTACGCGGTAGATACGTTTTGCACAAACCGCGTAAAAAGTGGGCAAGTACTCATATATATAAGACAAATTCTATTATATTCACAAAACTGTTAATGAAGCCACTGATTTAAAATACAAATTAAAGATGCGTAATCCGCATTAAATAGATCGACAAATAGTTATATAAAAAATAATTTCGCTGCTGTCTTCTAGCACTCTAAACATTTTTTTCATAAGATCATCATGATAAGAACAGGTAAGTTCAATTCCACGACTAGCATATCCGTGTATCTTGAGGAGTTTCTTTTATTCTTCATACCGTGCACAAGTATTTCGCAGGTCTCTTTGCAATTCTATAGCACGCTTCATATTTGGAACAAAAGGAGTGGGGCGAAAAAACCAAATACAAATAAAAAAATATTTTCTTGACCGCGTAAGCCGAGGGAGGGTGTAAATTCTCTTCTTTTTGCTGTTGTGGCACCTGATACAAATTGTGTTGCACGGAGGTAGTTCATTCGCTGATCACGAGCAGTCAACCGAAGCGATGGAATTATTTACCTGTATAGGAACGGGGCAAGGGTAAATCTCGATAAATTACAATGCCCCACATCCATTCGCTAATGGATGCCGTGTACGTGGCTACGATTAAAACCGCACTTTGCTGTAACGACACATATTTCAAGTAATTTCGAACGGAAAATGGTTAACGGAGAGATATTACACCGAAGACATAAGTGAAGTGCGATTGGGTATTAATCGATATCTTGACACGTGCAATAGAACAGTGGCGAATTGCCGTACAGCTTTGCTTAGCCGGTGCTTGAAATGTCGCAAATTGTCCTCAGTGGTGTTCCGAACCTACAGAACTGCACGCCAGCTAAACTTGTTAAATATGACAAAGCTAAAAACCCATCGCGAACGAACGATTATTGCCTCTCATGACAGGGGTTTACAAAGTGTGGCCCGCGAACTCTTTAATGTGGCCTGCGGGTTTTATGCTACATCCACAGTAAATTTATTAGGTCCGTGGTGCAGCGTTCAGCGTCCTTCGCTTCTGTGTCGGACCGCCCGGGTTCGAGTTCCAATACTAACATTATTTTTCAATCGATGCATCGATTCTGTTCCGAGAACAATGGCTGTTTGTATCATTGAAAAATTTCCACCTTTCCGATCCCAAAAAGCGGCGCGTAGTGAGAGCGAGCGATTAGCAAACCATAAGTCCTGTCCTGGTCGACTTTCTTTTCAATCCATACTCTCTTCCAAAAAGAGAGGTAGATTTATCTGAGTAACAAGCAGTTCTCGTAGAAAAAATATGTTGAGATAAACTCCTGTTGAGGAATCCATATGCTCCAAGTTGGAAGCAGACATGGTTAAAAAAAAAGATCGGGACCGGTATCGCTCATCGAAAATCATCAGAACAAAATGCTCGCGATCAGCGAAACCAGCCCTGATGAACTTACTGTGGAGAAAGTAAAAAAAAAACACTTCTTATTTCTTCTTAAAAAACGGGTACTTTATTTACTTGAACATGAATGATATGAAGACACCCACCACAATACCGAAATATTTTGTCACAAGGTATCCGAATAACATAATGACTAATTTAGTTTGCGTAGAGACTTCACAACTATCCGTCACAGTTTCAAAGCTGCGAGAGAGCGTGGTGTGACGATAATGATACATTCATATACCCGAGGCGTAGTTTACATGAAAGGGTTCTTGTTTACAGGGAATCGAGACGGACGGAAATCAAACGACCCCCTAACGACGGGCAGGCTCACTTCGCAAACTGTGTAAATCATTGCGACAGAACGGAATTTCAATTAGTGACTATAGGTAAAGGGCGCAAACTACCGATATGAATATTGTAATATTGCAACTAAAGACTCCAATTCGAGTATAGAATAAACGATTCTCGCGTATACTCGTCCATTTTTTAAAATACTCAATACTCGAGTAGTTTGAAAAATACTCGAGTTATACTCGTTATTTATAAATGAAGATTGAATTCCAATTTTTTTTTTTTGTAACGTCGGACAGAAAAACTTAATATCACTGTTGAACAGATAGAGTTTTTCTACTACGGGAATAAAAAAACAAAGCTTCGAAGCAAATTAAAATTTGAGACCTTTAATTCTCTATTATTTTCGAAATATATTTTTCATAAATTGAAATAAATATATTAATGCAATAAAATAAGCTTTACTTTTTTATTTTATTTATTTATTTATCATCTATTTGTATACACAAATTTGAATTAATAATATATATTTTGCTACATCTGAAACTACTCAGCAAGTACTAGCGTAATATTTCATAGAAATACAAATGTCCAAAAGTGAATGCAAAATAATGCTTTCGATAATGGAGTTTGAAATAAAACGGTATGAAGCCAGTAATTTTTTTATTCAGATTTTGAGTGGTGTGGAAAACTTTGTATACCACTGCGTTACGATTTTTTTTTTAAATGGTTGTTGGTATTTTTGTGTTTAATTTTTTTCAGAGATTTCATTGTATAATAAGATTTCAACAAAGTTTAAGGCGGTAGTATTAGGCGCACATAAAATATAAGGAGAAAAAATTTTCAACAACCATGTGATTATGTACGGACAACAATTGCTCATAAATACGTGGCGTTGAATGAAGGTTGCGATAAAATCTCTAAATAATTGCGCATTCAGTTGAATGGAGGAAGATAATCGAATGTATCCGGATGGCAGAACGGCATACGGGTTAGTATGTCGATAACAATATAGCTGCACATTTAATCAGTCATCATCATTAGCCAATCCCGGCTGTCAATAATGATGATTCGCTCACATCCGAAGTTAACATTGAATGAAAGGAAAAATATATCATATCCGGCCAACATAAACAAAGGGAGGTAAAAGAAATTAGTCGAATGAACATGATTTACTGTGTCGAAGAACATTATGGTTTCATTGTCGCTTCTTATATTATTATCTCCTTTTTAGACTGTAAACTTGCGGAAGTAAATCATTAAAATTACTGCAACGTCACAGCGGAAGATGGATGGATAGTAGGTTAACCAACGTAAGAATTATAAAAATAAAAAAAACGCGCATTTTTTATTATTATGAAACGTGTTGACTAGCAAAACATCGATTTTTATTTATTGATAGAGTTGGCATTTACTTGGTAGAACTCCATTATAATACGGTGAAAAAAATAGCAATGGATTTTAAATCTACAGAAATTATTTAAAATATTTGTTGATAGCTATTTCGGCTAACGCCATCGTGAGAACTATGTTTAAACCTGCATTTACTTATCCTTTACGAAGAAAATGTATTGTGTACCCTGTCTACAACAGTATATAATACAAAGGATAAGTAAATACAGGTTTAAACATTGTTATTTTTTTCACCGTATTATTTTCGTATTATTATCGTCCAGTGGCGCAGTGTCAACGTTGTTGGCTTGCGTGTCGGACCACCCAGGTTCGATTCCCGGTACGAGCGGATTTCAGTCGATTAATCTGTTGAAAGGCATGTGTGATTGTGGTGTTGAAAATCCCTTCCCACCTTTGCAATCCCAAAGAGCGACACATAGCGACAGCGATTAGCTAATCACTAGTCCTGTCCTAGTCCTCGTATCCTTTCCATCCCTACTCCCTTCGAAAGAGAGGTTGAGCAACTGAGTAACAAGTAGTTCTCGTAGAAAAACATATGTTGAGATAAACTCCGTGAGGAGTCCATATGTTTCAGGTTGGGATCGGGCATGGTTGATTTTTTTTATTATTATTATTTGTGCAAAGTAATCAGAGAGAGGCACGTATTTTAATTGTGTTTATTTATTGACCATGTCCACTCTCAGTGTGAATTATATGGACTTAATTAATTAATATGATAACTTCATCAGTCTTCTTGGGAAAGGCGTTTGCTATTGTCAATTATTATTGTATAGTTTTCTTAACCCCCTGCAAACATTCTCAAGTGATCCCAGTCATATTACAATATTGACGAAGATTTCGGTATAAGCATCTAGTGACTAACATATAAAATGTATAACGGGGCCCTTGGATAACATAACTTGGCGGAAACTTTTCAAGTTTCTGAAACGTTACGGAACTATTAATCAAATGATTGACGATTAATCTAATCGGAGACTGAGAATACTTGAAGCGAATTGATATAATGTATTATTCAGAAAGCCATTACTCAAGTGAAGGAAAATTCAAAGTGGTGGAAAACTGAAAATTTACACAAGGCCTACTGACATGCCGGTAGCATTGAAAATTGAAAATTAATCATCCGTTGATGGAACAAAACTATTCTAGTCTTTCTCTTGTGTTTGAAACAAATTCACATTCTAGTATCAATAACGAGATCCGATATCGCTAATCGTTTTACATCTGTGACATTTTCGTTTCCTTTCACACACCATATCCGACCCTCACGTTCTCTTCGATATTCCTTATTGCAAAGCGAATACAGTTACAATAGATGTACCATTATTACTAGACCACCGCCAATTTCGGAAATAAAATTGTCCCCATAGAGAGATATCTTCAATAGCCATTTAAGATATTGATTGAGTTGGCATTTACTTGGTAAAACTCCATTATTATACGGAAAGAAAAATATCAGTGTATTTTAATTCTACAGAAATTATTTTGTACATTTGTTGATAGCTATTTCGGCTTACGCCATCGTCAGACCTATATTTGAAACCTGCATTTACTCATCCTTATATACAGTTGTAGACAGGGTACACAATACATCTTCTTCTCTGTTCCACCATCTTAGTTTTATATGGCCATTTAAGTTGTATTGTTTTAGTAAAAATATATACATGTACATAAATATTGTTCTTCATTTATATCTTGTATATTTACATGTGGATGTAAATAAACAATTTACATTGAGTATTCCAACATCACTCATGCCATGGTGGGTCGCTCGCTTTCGGTCAAGTTATAATGGTACATCTTTAAGTAAAATAGTGTTTTTTATTGCGCGAACGTTTCGATGCCTGATGAAATGCGATGATTGAAAGATTGATAAGCGAAACCGATGCTGGCATAAAAATAAAACGTTGTACACAATATGAGCATAGTTATTTTTTAACCATGTTTGATAATATTGACATTTTATTATATCAATCGGTTTGCTTGACAATTCAATTAGTCGGCGGCGCGAGTTTTATTTTTCTGTCCGTTTAACGCCGACGTTTGATAAATATTTCCTGCAAATATTTTTCACGACCGTGTTCAACAATGCACAAAACATTTCAAATTCAATATTGACGCTATCGATTTGAATGTGCGACATTTTAACATGTTTGGCATCTGTCGCAATCACTTCATAGGATAAACAAGCAAAATACATTTTTAAAACGAATTTCTGAATGAACGAGTGTTTTAGGCGAAATTTTCGTATTGTGGCACATGACAGACTACATTTTTTTTACAAAATTTAAAAATGACAAAATACGATTACCGGTTCATAAACGATCGAATATGTAACAGTTTGAAACATTCACAAGGTTTTCTTGGGTAATATAAAATTAACACAATTTATTTAAAATCACGACCAGTTACATTAATCGAGATAGAGGTCGCTTATCGTACAAATAAAACCGCATATGAACTTATAAATAAACGTGTACTAATTAGTTTAATTGATTATTTAAATATGAATTTTCTGGGTATAATTAAAATGAGAGAGTCGATGGTTTTAGGTACTTGGGAGTACACATCACGGGAGATGGCAAACCGCGTAATGAGCTCGCGATCCGATTAGGGATAGCTGGAGCAACATTTAATTCAATGCGGAAAGTCTGGGACTCACGGTTGTACTCGGTCAGAACCAAGTGCCACTTATTCAACGCGTGCGAGCCTGAATCCTGCCTGCCTCTTCTATCAACCTGATGGATCCCGACGCCGCGGAAGGCCTCTGATGACCATCTATAGGATGTACTCAGGGGAGCTACAGGACGCCGGGATGACCTGGGAAGATACGAGGAGGTTGGCGGGAGACAGAGAAGCTTGGAGGCACCGTGTGGCGGCCAAATACTCCGAATAAGGAGCGGATATGGGGAAAAAAAAATTGACGGAGAAAATATTTTGACAGTTTTCAGACAACTCCACTATCACCAGGGAAAATAAATCATCAATTTCCAGACCCATAGTCTAGTGGTCAACGTACTGACAGTCGATTGCGGTTCTCACAGATTCCAATTCCATTGTGTCCATAAATCGTTATGTCAACCGATTTATGTTCGAAGGTTTGGATGTCCACGGTGTCGAATATTGCCTATGTGAAAAACGTGTCGTAACAAGAGCAAGCTAGCTGATCACTAGTCCTATCCTAGATCTTTCTATCTCTGTATTCTTGAGCATTTGTTACAAGCAGTCTAGTTATAGCCTGTTCGTCATTCAACTAGTGGTTTTCGACAAACAAGATAAAACTTACGGTGATTGTGAAAAATATACAACACAGCCAATCTTTACAACGAGAAGATAATTTTGTACAGAAACATCCAGTAGTTTCACTCTAAATTGGTAAAAGTAGACGTCTAACGATCAAAATTAGACCACATGTTAACCCTTCGAGACGAAACGAGTCATGGTAAAATAAAATATGATATTATTTTTGTTATATTGATAAAATCTGGCACACAATTCGTTAAAGCAAAACATGTACGCAATCGATTTTCATAGCGATTGCCAGAGGAGCATTTAGACTTGTCAACATGACATAATATTTGAACAGAACGTGCCGGGTGATGTCATACAAACAAAATGTATACCTGAAATATATAATAAACATACATCAGACATAATAATAAATCCAATGATGCACGGCGAGCTTCGCAGAACGAATAACCCATGCGCTCGAGATTTATTTTTTACCAACAGCGCGACGTTCGTTTTGGTTTTTTCGTTCAGTAAAGTTGTTAAGTATTTAATTCGATTACGAAGCCGGCCATCGGCAGCACATCAGCGGCGACTCGAGGTGTAAAAAATCAGGAGAGTGTAAACAAAATATCGAGTGGTACATTTCAAGTTGCGTAAAAAATTAACAGACATCCAAAACGTGGCGTAAGAATTCAATTAGCTCGTGTTGCTATATCAGCGATGCCAAATATTTGTCGAATTAAATATAACAATGAACTAGTTTACCAATCTACCCTGGGGTTATTGACTGGACAAATTGATAACAGATACAACTTCTGTAATTGGCTTAACACTTTTAATCTCATGGGGCCTATCTCCAGGAATCAATCGGCCCTAGTTTTTTTAACACGTTTAAACGGAATTATTTGTTTTTTTCTGCATGTATATTCTTTTGAATATGAATTGAACATGATAAAATGACATAAAAATGCAATAAACACTGATTAATTTATATTAGCTGAGATAAATAATAGAATAAAGACGACCGTATTTGTTTGCGAAAAAATTCTTTTCAAGAAGAACTTTCCAAAATGGTCTGTGATGCAAAAGGTTAATAGTTACGGTCACGTTACCGAGCGGTAACGTTTTAGGGCATTACTTTACAAAGTCGCGCGACCAAGTGTCGAATCTCAGAACATGGATTTATATTCAAAAGAATGACATGTATACAATTCTGAAGACGGCTGGACATGGACATTGGCTAACAATCAGTTCTGTTTATAGCCAGGGATCTTATCACTGACCATAGTATTTCTCGATGCGGGTCAACCAGACCACGAATTTTAGCCATACAAATCTTCATTCCTAATGTTATTTTTGAAATCTAAGAAGCAGTGTCTCACTCTTATGGCTTATGTAAATAAAGTGCCTTCCTAAAAAAAAAGCCTTATATGCAACCGGAAGGTGTTTTTTGTTCTTCAAAAAATATATAATCAAAAACCCTTTACAAATACTGACTTGAAGATTCAAATGTCAAGACAGGTGTTAAATTATTATTACAAATTTTAAACTATGTAACTATTAGTTATTTATTAGACTTTGCTAATGATTTTAAAAAGAAAATGTGAATCGCACAAATGGCACATTGTTCAAAAGAAATAAATTGCATCATTAAAATTAATCTCGCAAATGCCTCATTGTACAAGATGTAAGTGCTCATAAATAGATGCATTCATTAAATACAATTTTATAGTTGCATTACGATTACGCTATGGCTTTCGGCAAAAAATGCCGTAAACACGATTCGCTGTTTCGGTATTGTTTGTATTGCTGAATCGACTATGACTATGGGACTATGCAATGCAATCGTTCCGAACCGAAATAATTATTCGAAAGGAATGCAGAGTTCATTGCTTTGCCTTTTAATAAAATGCTGCAATAGAGAGGAAACAAAACATTAACGACATAATAAGTGGTGAGAAATAACAAAAATATGTGATACCCGAATATTAAAATACGAGTAACTACTGAATCTGATTTTTTTCTTGACTGGTGAAACAAGTGCAACATAGAATATAATATTAATACAGTGAGACTGAACATACTTTTATTATGCCTAATTAAATTACTCATTATTCTCTACTTTTCAGGGGAGCCAAAAAAGGTTAACCTGTAATCAATGTAACTTATTTTTTTAAGATACATTTTCTTCTTATTTAAAAGGGCGATGTTTTGGATTATTTGCTAAATATAAAATGGTAAATCATATGTTTTTTTTCAAGATTTAGTGTGGAGAACAAAAAAGTGATTTTAATATGAATAGAAATATCTTCGTATGCACTTTTCCTATTGATACCGACTCTTTGGCACATAACGTAACATATTATTTTCTTTCTTGTGCATAACTCAAAACCAGCAAAAATCGAGATACGTTTATTTTATCCTTAGAGGCCTAACTGAGGACGAATTATTCGAGTGCTTGATACAAATAAAAATCTAACGATCATTCAAATGAGTACTTCTGATGTTAAACAATTTCACATCTCTAGTGAGAAGTTTATAGTGCATTTCAAACGATCAGATCAACGTTTTTGATGTATGACAGGCTATGCCGTTGAAATTTCATAATCTTTATGTGCGAATCTAACGAAATTCAACCTTTCACTGAGTAATTTCAGACGCACACAAATCTAATCGATTCGCGTATGTTTCTATGCGTGATATCATTGATATCGATTCGCTTTTTTTTTAACAATGGCTTAAAATGTAAAATAACCGTTCTTCCGTGTATTTGTTTCTACTATGTATCATGTTTCAAAGCTATGACCTACAATGCTTTCATGTTTCGTATTTGTGTATCGATTACAGGAGGATTAAAATTAAAAAGCCGTCAATATATATTGTAACGCTGGGATATTAAAGAATATGAGGCCGGAAGAAAAAATATTTCTTGAGCATATAGCCACGCAAACAAATATGAAAATTCGATTCAGGAATCATGACATCGATCCTCTTAGAAAAAAATTGTGCGCATTCTATGAGAATTTGATTCAATTCAATGTTTCGCGCAAATATTGTATAGTCGTTAAGCCCATTAGGAGATAAACAATAAAAACTAAACTATGAATTAATATAAAATGTCTGAAAACTGACTATGTACTTTTCCTTGAATTTTGCACATTTATTGTGTGTCATGTTTACTGGATAGATGAAGCCAATACCATGGTCGGAAAAAATTATGCATGGTCGTGTGTTGTCACATAGGATATTTTGTGTTGCACAAATATGAAAGTAGGCACATGGGATTATTCGAAATCAAAATATTTATTCTACGGAATAAGATTTTCATAAAGAGACATGGTGAAAAAAAGTGGAATCCAATGGAATAAAATATAATTTTGGCCAATACATAGAATATAGTGAACGGGAAACGACGACATATCTTGATTGAAAGAAAAGAGATTTTTTATTTCATTGTAATATGCGAAACTGCTAGATATAAGAGTTTGGAATGACATTTTCAGTGAAATCATTTTTCAGGAAGCGAATACAGCAAAACTATGATAGAATTTGATCGGTGGGCCGACTCTAACGAAATTTCAAATTCCATCCCGTATCTCTCCCGATGATAATAAAAAAACATTGGGTGAAATAAAATACGGACGAAGCACATCTAGAAATACTCAAAAATAATCATCGTCACTCTTTGGGCTTTATGGGCCACCAGAGATTTTCATTTCCGTCGTATGCTGCGGCGTTACATAATTTGTGACGATTTGTGGACCGTAAAATGGCCACGTCTTTATATCCACTACGTGAAAGATTACTTTTTTATGTATCACATGGATTTAAAAAAAACATATACATATGTATGCCATGAAAGCATAAAAAAATGGATACAGGAGTCGTAGAGAATGTGAATTGTCCCCAGTAAAAATGCTCTAGAATATAAACTCAGAAGAATTCGTTCCAATATTATTTGTATTACTCATTAAAGGTCAATCAATACTGTCAATACTTGAAAAGGTACTGTATTAAAAAAACAACAAAATATTTTTTGACATCGCGAGCATTATCAACTGATGAACTCGATTGAAAACGATCGCGATGAGCGAAACCGGTCGTGATCTAAATAAATTTATTGCGGAATAAGTACAAAAAATGTTTTAATATTTTTAAGTCGGCAGTTTTACACTGCAGTCGCCAAATTAGTCGGTCCCTGTGGTCTAGCGATCAGGGGGCACTGGTTCAATTCGCGGCAAGGTCAGATTTTTTCAATTGATAAAAAAAGAGATCTTGGGCTGGGTGTATGTTATTTATCGTTGATTTCGTGCACAACTGATACATTATATATCATCAAGTTAATCTCGTATGACTTTCACAATTAAGAATATTTGGCGCATTGGCGTAAGTTGTAATTCCAAATATATTTTTTGTATTAAAAAAAAAAAAAAATCGCACAGTAGATATGATGTTAAAAACTATATCGATTCCTATCAGACATTTTCAACACATCGGCTGGATCCATTGAGAAATGTTAAAATGGTATACAAAGGTGACAAACCAGTCTGGAGACGCTCGTCAAGTCCCAGGCGGACCGAGCCTTCGCCGGCGCCGCCGCTGGACCTCCTCTCCTCCGCCCTAGGGATCCGTAAATTGGGACGGCGGGAGGCGGAGCGGCGGGTACGGAATCCTTCCGGCGCCCTTTCGCGCCCCTCCTCAACGAATTGAACCATCCGGACACCGACGACCTTCGCTCCCTGTCTTGAGCCTGCTGCTGCATCGCTTTAATGAACATCTTTAACGAATAATGTCTGGTCCAAGCGAAACTTTGAAAACAGATCCTTAAATGGACACACTTTTTTTAAATACTGTTGTTTTTAGTAATTTTACCCAAAAAGTTTTTATTTTAAATTATTATTTTGTTTTAAATTTTTACATTTTTTTCGTCCTTATAGAGTTATTTAAACGTATATTTTATTGTCATTTAAAAGCTCTTAACAGGAATTAAGTATACTTTGTCCTTTTTTCACTTTTTTATTTTAATGAAGCTCTCTTCAGAAGCACTTAATGGATAGGCTTATTTTAAAAAGCTTTTTTAAATTGCTTAAGAGCTTTATTCACTGTATTTGTTAAGTACTTAACTTTCTTTGATATTGCATGTCTGTTGAAATTCGCACTCGCTCACTATTTAAACATAACATTGGCATCTATCCGACTGAATGTGCGAATTAAGTATATTTGAATGCAAAAACAAAAAAGGATCGTCTTGAGGATCGCATTCCGTGTCTTAATGCGGGCAACAAACTCGTACACTCGTTTTGTATCTTTGATCGTCTCCTCTCTGGACTAGAGAATGATTCACTATTATTTAGGTTCATTTGTAAATAAAAAATTAAGCACGGCGACCACGTTTAAAAAACGTATGCACTTCCAGTGGATGTTGTCGTATATCAAATTAATAACCTGTAAGAAATTGTCATATTAGTTTCATTGCATTACTGAAATGCATTTTTCAAAAGTTTACAGTTGCTTTTTTTCGGCGTTGGTATGTAGTAGTTGGTAGTAATAATGAAAATATGCACCGTGGAAATCTTATGATAATAATTCCTACAGCGGTGTGACAACTCGTGTGCGTTAAATGGATTTCTGACATTTTATAGATACGTAAAATTAACGCTATCGACGGATACTTTGTAGAAAATGATGTTAAAAACGAAGTTCAAGGAATAACTTTGCTATCGACGTCATCAGTGTATAACTGCACCCGAAGAAACATAATTGTTCAGTCAGTGGTACCCTCTCACCACATTCATTCAACTACTTCAGTGTATGAATAAGGTACTGGCAAAACCTAAATTATATTTAATTTGTTTAATATTTTTTAATGCTAGGAAGTGAATTATTTATCACCAAGATAATAGGTAAGACACATTTGCTATTGAAATAGCATTATATTAATCGGGAAAAATGGGCGTCCGCCGCTTTTTTTGAAGTGTTTCTGATCAAAATTAGTTCAGTTCCCGTAACGTAAAAAAACCACTATCGGGTTCTGTATTATCTTTTTATTATTGGAAACAATTACTTACACAATAATGTTGATAAAGTAACAAAGATATAACGTTTTTAACCTTTGAGGAACACACAATATAATTTAAATGTTGAATTTATTGCATTATACTCTATATTAACGATTTATTACATGAAAAATAATAGGATTAGCCTTATGTAAATCAGTCTTTATTACTTCAATAAATAAAGCATAAAGTTAATGCAACAGAAAGCTTAATTAAATTATCGACAAAAAGTCGAAAATAAGAGCAACTTCATAAAATAAACATTCTACACAAAAACATTAATTAAAAATGAAAAACGTCTTTCATTATTTTCACTGCTCAATTTATCCACGAATTTTTCGACGTAATTATAATTTTTATTATACCTTTATTAGAATTACACGAAAAAAACATTTCTCTGAAACGTTTCTTTTTTCTTTTTGAGTGTTCTCACACCCGCTGCCCTTTTCACGGGAAAATCTTTGTTTGAACAAAATATAAAAATAATAGACAGTGATACGTAAGGATAATTTTTCGAAAATTTTCAAATGAAATTAAGTTGGTTTTGTTTTATAAATCATGAGTACGACCAAGTGACAAAAAGGAAAGATAAGAGACATTATTATTCTTTGAATTTAGAGTTTCAAAAACAATACTCGATACAGACGAAATCATGGATAATTTTATGTTCAATAGCTTTACCCATATATCCTATCTCAAATTCTTTTACCGAGAATTAAAAAGACTAGATAAAATAGCTACATATTTTTAAATGTCATCATATTCGAAAAGGGAGACAAAGAACTGACAAAATAAAAAGGGCATTACAGAAATAGTAAATACGGTGAAGAGGTAAATACAAGTGCAAATTTTCGCTAGCATACCAATAACCTTCATATGCCAGCACTGTCAATGGTTTCAAACAACTGACGCACATAAAAGATCACAAGGCGGTCGTGGTTCGTTAAAAAAAAAAGACGCGATATTATCCCGCTAAAAAATATATCCCTCAGTTTAAAAAATATAATTATATTCACATTATACGAAGGGGCGGGACGGAGGGAGAATGAAGGGGTCGTTTAATTGCTTCGTCCTGCCTTTTAACTTAGCTGTCTTGGAACGTTCAAAATAAGAATGACCTGACCAAGTAGGTACTTCATTTTGATTTTCATGTAAGCCGTACGTTATCATGTTTGGCAAGTATGTAAAAATAGGCACATCCTTGGCACTAAACAATGTGCTCGAGAGAATAATAGCTCATCGTCTGATTTACTGGCAAAAGACAAAGTCACAAGAAAACATCTCTGCGTTGGAAAAACAACCGGATTACAATTTTCCGAGACAGATTTGCGGTACATTTGGAACATATATTCTACTGCTTTTTTATGATACAAAGGCATAACGCAATCTTGATATCGACAAGCTTATCTATATCTCTAGCATCCAAGTGTGTTTGGAAGAAGATAAAACTTGTTTAGCCTATTTAACTGTGGTCAGTCGATTGCTACAGCTAAATATACAGCTAGGTATACCATTCGTACTAGGACTTATAAAATACTAGTATTGCTACCCGGCGTCGCTCGGACTAAGCGACCAATAATTATTTAATGTTATATCATTCGACATAATTATATCACAAAATCTAACATCCAAAATAGAGTTAAAATAAAATCACAAACTTTATTTAATTTGATGATTAATTTAAAATGTCCAAATTCAAGGAAAAAATCTAATTTGCTGTCAAAGAAATGTCAGATAGTACCTTCACGTAAATAATAAACATTATTATTAATAATAAAAGCCGGGAAAAGTTCAGTAGAAGACAAATTTATTACATTTTGACTAAATGTCTTCGCCGATAAAAATTCAAACATAATTTCTTTCATATTCGTTTTTATGGCAACTTAATGACCAACAATGCAAAAGGGAATTACAGACCCACAGACATACGCCGTTTCGGTTTTATATTAAAAAAATATATTTTACTGACGATAATGAAGATATTGTTTTGAAATTCAATACTAATTGATTCCAACTGTAGACAACATTGTCAAAATTTAAGTAAGTAAAACGATGAATTAAAGCTACGATATATTGTACATAACCTATAAACTATCGCGTGTTTAACGTGGGTTATCATATGTATTTTGAGCTAACTCATTTCTGTTTTATTTCATTTCAAATTTTAGCAATCAGCTTGTGAGAAAAAAAGGACATATTATATTTCAAAAAATTCTAGTTATGATTTGTCTTTTTGTAGGTCAGGTTTCGCACGGCGGATGAAAATTGACAATACATATATACTTAATAATATTTAAAAAAAAAAAATATTTCTTTTAAGATTTTTAATAATTGCTACCACCACGACGACCTCAATGTAACGCTATCGCACAGAAAGCTTAATATGAAATACAACTATAAAATATGTACGGTAAACCTGTGGGGGCAAAATTGATGGATTACCATTTTTTTCGCAGAGCGAAATACGATACACTGACGTTAATTCATGAGCTCCTGCTCACAGGATCGTATTTAGGTGAGGGTCGTTAGAGGTGGCGCCACTGAAAACGAGCGTGTTCTCCAAACAAAATTGAAAAAAAAACTCTATGCCAATGTTGTGTAATTATTTTTACCAGAATTAAGTGTTTTATAGAACAATACATTCCAATTGTATTAAGTTTTCGGCACTCTATTACGTTAAAAAAATCTGTAAGAATAACGAATGAGTTTATAGCGAAATAGGGTGCGAAAATCCAGACAGATTCCGCAATACCTTCATTTTTACAGAGTCTATAAATAGTCAGATACCTAACATAAGTGGTCCGCATTCTTTGGTATTCGAGTTTTTATGAGGGTTCCTCAGAAGTATCTCTTTGACATTATATATGTATTAACAATTTTTACCCTGCTTTCGTCGGTGGCGTAATATTCTACAACATATTAGGCAAAGGCTCCTCGTTTTGTGAAATTTTGATCATGCCAAGTTTATGAAGGGCATTGATGAGTATTATACTAAACAATAAAAAAGGAATGTTATGATTTACAATTTTAATTAAGTATTTTAATACAGTCTTGTAGAAACCATTCAAAACCTCTTTATAATCGTAACATTATTCATGCTGCAAGATTGTTACACACTATTGTTTATACGTCACGCAAAATAAAGACTCATTTTAATGCAGCATATGCAATCGCTTACTATGTAATTTTTAAGGTGTCAACAGTCAATTGTAACTGTTAAGTCTAAATAAAGAAAGCTTATTGTATGAATAATCTGATACGGATCAGGACCGGTTTCGCACAACGCGAGCGTTGGTCGCAGTCCGTACATAGATTTGAGCAATGTCTCCCAGAATATAAAATACCTACAATTGCAAAAGGAGCATTATTGAAATGTCGTACGATCATAATAATGAATAATAATGGGTAACACTGATAATCTTCCAAAATTAAATTATTTTAAGTTTCATTACCTATGAAATATGCGAGAGATCTAAGAATTTGCATACTACACAGTCCCCGAGCGTAAAACAAGACCGGTTCGAAGACTTTGAGAAACTGTCTTCGAAAACCAATTGTGGCGAACCCCTTATTAAGTATGCGTACGCGAAAACAGTAATAAATCACCGGCACTAGAGCAGTGCCAAGAGAAGAAAAAAAAACCCCAACAATAGGGTTGAAGTGAAGACGCGAGTTTTCACAAACAATTCCGAGCGGGGGCGGGCCGCAATATGTCTGAATACACTTATCGTGATTACGGGATGCCGCCGCCTCGATATCGAATACACTTTTTTTATTTACTAACTCCGTTCGGGTAGACTTTATAAAAATAGAATTTCTATGAAGGTTTATTTATACAGCACACAGCATACACACATATATGCATTGCAAATAAAGTCAACAAATCTTGTTGGCGTTATTTCAAACAATACAGTATATTATTCCAAATTTTATAAGCAGGGGGCAGAGTATCAATTTAATGATAAACTTTCGATGGATTCGGCGGTAACTTTGTGGAAGTTCATTTTAATAAAAAAATAACTTTGATTATTCCACGCACTGTGTTACTAATTGTGACACGTGTTTCGCCTCTTTCATGCATTAAATAGGACAGGTTGCTCGCCACTGCTTACATTATTTCCAATGACTTTCCTTATAGATTGCATTTCATTAGTTAGTATATTGTAATTGCTAACTTCAATTGGTCGTATAATTATTTGTTTGCTTTGTTTTGATCCTATAACCCCCTCCTTGTTTCCCGTAAAAAGGAAAAAATCCAAAACGCCATTTCGTAATTTTATCTTTTACAATATTCTAATCAACCTGCTTTATAACTTAAGCAAACTTTGCGATAGTAAGTTCGAAGATGCCTCTGAAAGAGGCGAAACACGTGTCACATTTAGTAACACAATACGTGGAATATTCAATGTTATTTTTAATTCTATATTTATACGAAATTTTTATTTGTCTGAGAATTACAAAAGACAGAGGAAAAAATTACCACTAACTAACTAAATATAAGGCTTGTAGACAAACTTTATTTTACTATTTTTAAAGATGTCCGCTAAAAATGTTTAATCATTTGAACTTTAACAAGGAACATGGAGTAATCCTCATCTCATCGTGAGTATTTAAATGATATCGAAGAGAATATGGATAGAAAGGATATGACTAGGACCTTGAAAAGTGATATGCAAATCGCTCCCGCTACATCCAATTTTTACAAATGGGTGGGTGGGTGCGGGAGGGAGTTTGGGAGACTGGGATTTGAACCCGAAGACACTCGACTACGGACCCGCGTGATAATAATCACATTATAAACGTACGAGACGTGTGCACATGGCAACACTAAATAAACCAACGCAGCAGTTTCTTTGGATGCCAAGAGTGAGTTATGCAAATTACGAATCAAGATATATACCGTATACAATATAGGAAATCGGTCTCACAGGCATTAGCACTATTGTGCGATATTTCCCTTTCGCTCAAACACGTTTGTTAATTGAGAAAATTGAGACATATAATATATTATCGCACGATGGTGTTAATTGGCGAAATAATATGGACGTTGGTGATTATCACGACGAAAACATTAAGGCTCGGCAATAATGTAGCAGGCGTTTAACGTTAATGTGCACGCTCAACAACTGACACCCGTATAATTTTAACAAGTAGCAAATTGTAGGAGGTATGCATGTTTTTGCTGTTGCAACAAATTTAGAGCAGCTTACCGGGTTTTTTTCTTCTGGGACAAAATTTATGTCCGAATTACAAGCGTTTGATAATTCAAATTGACTAGATGACAAGTTATTATTTACCAATTTTCTATTTATATGGTAACAAATTCACTTGTAAATACAAAAATCTACATTTATTGCGCATTTTTACGGGTTTCTTTTTAAAAAATGAACACAGTGCTTTTAAGGATTGCACAAATTTGTGCGTTTGCTATTCAGCCATCAAATGCGAAATAGCATGATTAAAATCAAAGTAATTAAAAGGGCCCGCTATATACAACTTTTCATTTTGAATTTACATTAGTTTAACACTAAAATAACCTATTATATGGTCACTGTCAGTACTTGGTGGAATGGCATTATATTAAAAACAAAACACATTTTCTGTTAGTACTTATTCTTCATTGAATTTATTAGATCAGGACCGGTTTCGCTCATGACGAACATTATCAACTGATGATCAAAGTTAAGTGTCATAATGTATGTCCGTATGTTTTAATTTAATTATTCTTCGTGGAAATGCACTGTATTTATAAAAATAAATTGTCATTTCTTTACATTAATTCAACTGATTGACATTTCAAAAAATCAGGTCAAAAAAATAAACATTAACTTTCACATTTTCATCAAAACTTCGATTTGGTGTGGACCGGTTCAAAGTACAACGCAAGAATCACATCAAAAGCGAGGCATACAATTCGATAGAACTACTCATTAGAAAAATGAGCAGTATATCTGTTACAGTGAAACTGTATTCTCAGTGAAAATATATTCTTCTCCAAGCTGTCATTGAAATTAAATTTGTCCGCCCTATCTTCAGCCCTATGTTTGTTTGTGTTTTTCTTCGGTTCTCTTTTGATGAAAAGGACTACTTGCTGATTTTGTTTCATTGAAGCAAAACAAAATTTTAGACCGGCAAATCATCGAATTGGGGCAATAATTTCAATAATCGTGACCAGTGAAATCATGTTGTCATACAAATCTATTACTTGATACATATCTACTAATACTGCCAAGCTTCGGACAAGGACTTAAAGGATAGTGAAGTTTTTTCACTCTTATGCTATAAGGTTACTTACTTTCAACTTACGCGAAAATAGTTGAAAACGACACCAATGGCAATTTATCCAAACGGATTTCCAAGAGAAAACAACGCGCATTAACAAAGTCTTACTTTGCTTAAATGCTAATATAATTATTCATGGCTATATATATACACAAGTTGTTCCAAAGAATTATAATAAATCTTGTCTACTTTCATTTGCAAACACCCCTCCCTCCACCCCAATCGCCGCTGAATAAATCCTCAGTGCTTCAAAAACTTCACTATTTAATCTGTTTACTGAGACATCTTCGCTAACCGGCGAGATAAAAATAAATCCAAGGAGTACGGCACTCTGAACAAATTGCCAAGATGGCATCAATAAACATCATCGGAGAAATTTGATTAAGTCGGTAGATTGAATTTAGCGGAGATTGAACCCGGAACACGAATTACTTGCAAAGAAAATAGTTAGAATGTGCTTGGTGGAATTTTAATAAAAAGATTTAAATCAATTTTTTCTCATGTTAGTTTGTTTTATGTTATTATATTTTCTTATTCAAAATACACTGCACTTGCTGTCATGCCAGGTCTAGTGGGTACATGCTAGTTCAGGGTGGGGAACTTTTCAGAGTTTGAAGTTAGCATTGAAGAAACTATAATTATATGTTAAAAATGTATGTAAATTATATTGCAAATTGATTATAGTAGATTCCAACAAAATACTAGTTTATTTTTTATCAGTAGATAATAATTACTACTAACGGAACTAGTCAAAAAGTTAAAGGAATAAGTATAAAAAGGTGGTTCTGTATATATTTTAGCCCGTGGTGAAGTGTTTAAACGAGAGCAATTAGTCCTCGTATCCTTTAAATCCCTTCTCCCTCCGACACAAAGAGGTTGAGCAACTGAGTAACAAGCCATTCTCGTAGAAAAAAAAACATCGGAAATGGTAGTTTCCGCGAGGAGTCCATTTACTACATGATGGGGGCGAACACGGTATAATATTTAAAAAATATATATTTATGTAAATAAATTAGAATATTTAATGAATCAAACGGCTTACAACTAATCTTCGTGAGTAAGAAAAACTCATAAATATATAAAAAAAAACAATTGATATCGGCCAAGCCATATCCTTCGTGTCATACACATCGCCGATTGGAACGCGCTTCTTAATCTCATCCACAAAGGGCCTATCCTAAACCTTAAACTAACATAAATCCGAGCATAACGCGGCCGTAATCGCCGCCCGACCATCTTCTGATTTGTTATTTATCGACGGCGAACTTGGCGCGTCGCCAGCGCCCGGTTGGGAAACTTTGGCTTAAAGATCATCGGAAAAAAGACAACAGAAATACCGTAGGAAAAGCTGGAGGTGATTAAGTCCTTCGCATTTGACTCGGGAATGTATACAAGATGCAACCAGACGCTATTACCGTACTTCTTTCAGCGTGTCGAGCAAGACACCAACACTTTTATTAACACTTGAAGATTTAATGGTTACACGTGCGATAAATAACGAATTCGGAACACGGTTTTGTCAGAGAACAATCTGATAAACATGGCAGAAAATGACAGCAATAAATATAAAGACTGACAAACAGTTCAATTAGAATAAGAGGGATATCGGACAAGCTTTTTTTTCAGCCCTTAACTGATGATAGAAAGAACCTTGGTTGTTGTAGGCCCTCGTTATATTTTTATATTTAATATATGATTACTATATCATTACTGTATGAAAAGGATTATTTACGCCTTGACTTCATCAATCTAAATACTATCCAGCGCAGAACTTTACTTTTTGTTGATAGATGTTGTTGCAGTATGCATTTATTATATAACGGATGCTTTTAAGACTTATCAATATTCTTGTCGGGTGTTAAAGACAATACGAGTGTTTTCAGTGCAAGATCAAAGATAATGATTTTTACTATAATGCCATTCCACCAAGTATTGACAGTGAACACCTTAAAAGAGATAAGGATTTGTTTGACGTTATTTTCTGGAATAAAATCTTAGAATCGAACATAACAATATCGCTGACAAAGAGGTCTGTATATAAGTTTGTTAATTTTTGCGCACATAATAGCTAGTCAACAAACAAGCCTTACAGACTATATCTAGTGGCTTGAAGTGTGTAAGATAACATGAGCAATTAGAATAAAACTAAATAAAAAAATAAAAGGTCACAAAGTACAGATTACCAAAAATAATTCAGTTTAAAAGTTCACAATGACACAAGAGGCTTATAAAACCAGGTTTACCCATATAGACAAAATCATAAAAAAGGAAGGTGAAATGACGTCGTTGGTTGAAAATTAAAAAGTTTAAATTTTATAAATTGGTTACTCAAAAACTACTCGATATATTAGATATGCGTACAGCCAATACATGGACGAAATAACCTGAACTACACCATCAACTCAATACGCATTAACCAAAATGTGTTTTAAAGCTGCGATAACCAACCGGTGAAAAATGTTCCCATAAAGTTATTTTCAGAAATTAGCAAAATAGCTATGTTATAAGTTAAGTGTTACGCGAGGTCCGGAAATTTGGCGACCGCTGCTTCGAAGAGTTTATGCAGATTGCGCAATAAACCTTAGACGGATTGGCTAATGCCGAAATCCACAGGGGCAAATTTCTCCGTCCGTAATTGCATCGATGTCCTTGGCCATAATAATAGGCTGTGACATGCGAGCCATGCGACATACGTACATGAAAGTATTATTCAATTGAATATTTTTAGTTCCTGGCACGCGATTGGCATTAGGAGAATGCAAATCTAATTTAATATAATTTGATACAGCTCCGGCATTGAATTTCCATGCGCCAATCGAAGAGAATTACGAAAATTACTATGTAAAGCACAACTGCCGCATAGTTTACTTTCAATCTAATTTACTAAATGTAATGCTTTACTACGGTATTTAGTTTATGTTTTGATCATTGTATTTATGTAGCCAGGTGGTTAACGCAGTTACTTAGGCTGCGGTGGTAGCAGCTTCGATTACTTTCATAAATTGATCTTTCAATCGAATACTAAAAAACGATTCGCTGATCGTGAGTTCTGTTCCAGCTTCACCCGTATACTTAGGGTCTCTCAAAAAAAAGATGCATGAAGTAAACAAACCGTTTTTACAGAACAACTTCTGTTAAATAATAAGCTCACTTTTGAAGTGTTCACTGGCAATATCTTCATTTTTCATAAAAAATAAATAAAAGTCCTTTATGTTTTATTTTTATCCAAAAGCATTCTTCCACAACTCCTCATACGATCCAATAAACGGGGCGTTTGAAAAGGTAATTGAATAACTATATTATTAGTTTTTCGAAATGGTAAATGGTGGTGAAGACTCTAAATAGTATGAAGTTGGGCATAGTTAATATAGCATTCGTTAATGATGGGTTTTAATTATTTAACTAAAAAAGTGAGTGAGTATCCACTTGTCATCATTGACACGGCATTTTAAGACAACGATCTACTCGAAGAAGGCTAATTTAGTGGGATAGAAAATAGAATGACAGCAAAAGTAAACGAGGCACTCTAAACACTTAAAATATCATAAAACAGCATACCTACATAATACCTATTATTGACGTTCACTTCGGCTCTCAACTACGTAATCGTTAGCAAGATGCACGACGTTTAATTTTCTAAACAGCTGAAGAATGAGAAAATATCTTTACTTCGAAACAGTAATTGAAAGATAACCGTTGTCCACTGTGTTACTCATTCAATTCATTTTAAATGCATTATATTATATCGTCGACGTATAACTTATTAATCAAATTCATATTTTACGGAGAGCGTTTTAACCTTTCCATTACGGTCTCAACAAAAAAAACATACAATTCGGTGATATGCAGTCACTAACGCAACATGCAAAGATTGTGGTTTTATTATGATTTATGGCATGTATTTTATATTTAATACACGAAGCGTAGTGACTGCACATAACCGTATCGGATGTTTTTTGGGACCGTTAAACAAGTCAAGTAAATTACTTACATCGATTGTACAACGGATTTATTACCAAAGTCGTATCTGTTATGTTCTCAAGCCTAAAACACCTTTATTTGATCCCGAAAATAAAAAGTGCAGAACGATAGCAATTAGTTAACCACCGACAAATATTTTTTTCACCCATTCTGTAGAAGAGAATTTGAGCGGTCGATTTACAAATATTTCCCATCAAAACGATTCAGTAGAAATAAGGGTAAAATCAATTTTATCTGTTATTATAGGATTTAAATTTCTCTACAACATACAATAGAATATAAATAAAACACTCGTTATACAGTAATCCGAAAACATGGTGCGGCCGTCAACAATAATAGAACATAGATACACCTCTAGTGACTAAATTAACCTTTGAAACGTTTTCATGTATCGTCTCTAATTCGCATACTTGGCAGGCGTTCAAGATACTCCATGGCACACCATGCGAACCGATCATCAGCTGTTGCGTAAATCGACGCGCTCGCCGACCGGCCGACCGAACCCACAAACCCCGGCCGGCAAGCGACGATATGCTCTTGGAATATTCACAAATTGAGGAAGTCTGCATTCTATTCACTAATGAAGATTTTAATTGAGGATACTTCGGGTGAGATAGTGCTGGACGCGGATTCCTGCGACGCAAAATCAATGCAGCGACAAAATGAGGATATTTGTATTCTGAAGACGATATTTAAAAAGGGAGCGATGCGTATTTAACAAACACTTACGAATCGATATTTGTTGTATTTTTCCACCAGGGCTGTGGAGTCGTTAAAAAATATTACAACTACGACTCCGACTTCAGCATTTACCAAAAAAACGACTACAACTCCAACATTGACCAAAAACACGACTCCGACTAAAAAAAGGTTTTATTTAGTGACGTTTTTTTCTACCTTTCCTATTTGTGTGTATTCAATTATATATCAACCAACCAATCCAGCCAATAGCCAATTTTGACATATTATATGGAAAAATTAAAAGATCAAACTCCACAGCCCTATTTTCCACCCTAACTATCGAATTCCAACTACCGTAAACTACGAATGATGAAAATGCAGTACTGATGTCAATACAATGTATTATTCCACACCGAATGACTGATACTGAGAGGTTTCGTTTTTACAGACACAAAGAGGTCCATAATCAATGTGTAAAAACAAAAAACCAAGTTCTGGATGTTCAAACGCGCATCGGAAAAATTTATCACTCAATAGAAATAATCTATTCCCTATCGGGTCTTCACATGAGGACCGGAAATGGTTCAGTCAATAATAATAATATAATAAAAGGTAACTAATTTTTAGTCCGGTCCGTGGCGCAATGGCAACAGCTTTGACTTGCGTGCCGGACCGCCCGGGTTCGATTCCCGGTACGAGCGGAATTTTTTCAGTCGATAAATCTGTTCAAAGGCATGGGTGTTTGTGATGTTGAAAATCCCTTCCCACCTTTCCGATCCCAAAGAGCGACGCATAGTGACAGCGATTAGCTAATTACTAGTCCTGTCCTAGTCCTCGTATCCTTTCCATCCCTACTCTCTTCGAAAAAGAGAGGTTGAGCAACTGAGTAACAAGCAGTTCTCGTAGAAAAACATATGTCGAGATAAACTCCGTGAAGAGTCCATATGCTCCAAGTTGGGAGCGGACATGGTTAAAAAAAAAGTTTTCATTAATAAAATTAATACGACGGAAATTCTCGCTCGGTTACTAGGATCGTTTGCGTGACAGGCCAGCCTCACAGAATACGATTTCTTGGAGTGAAAATACACCTCGCATTTGTCAAAAACTCATAACAGTCGGAAAGGGGACGATTTATCAAAAAAATCTCACATAAACACTTTCATCTCCCAGTGTAAAATGAAGCTGAGGGCGCGTCCTAAATAACGATAGTATTCAAAACTAAAGTGGCATGTTTACTGTCAATATTAATGTGTCATTAACTAAGGGCCGAAATGGGATGTTGAAAATTTGTTTTCATCGTCAATTATCAACTCAGCAAAAGACATCTCAAGTACTGGACGTAAAAATTTCAACACATCTGATGATAGTTTAACAACTAATATGTGATACGATTCGGCTTTATTTAAAATCCATTTCCGCTCCCAATAGAGAGTAAACTGACCTCAGGCCCCGGCCATCGGCTTTTATAAAAGTATGAATAACTTCCATAATGGAATAATTTCTTCGTTCTATTTTATAATAGTTCATAACACTGAAGCTAGTTTTTTAATAGTAACAATAACTGTGATGAAAAAATGGCATCCTTTGCCAAATCGAAAGCAAATGGACGATTATCGTCGTATGCTATTCAAATTTGATTGATTACTTGTTACGATTAATCATCCTATGATGATTTTCAAAATATTTGGCGCACAGGCATAAGCAACTAATACCAAATATATTCTGTGTTCGGACTATGACAGTTAAGGCTGCCAGATTAACAAACGCTTTTCATTCCTCACTAACGACATAAGAAAATAAAATTATCATTAGAGAAAACTCAAATCATACAATATTTGAAGAAGAAAAAAGTTACGGGTGCTACGATTTCAATGCGGTATTTAATTTAATCCGAGCCGCGAATCCTCAAATACCGGCCGGCAATGGCATCGCAATTTGGATAGAAAAAAACGGATGCCAGATTTTTTTCCATACAATTTCAATGTCACACGAACGAATGTAAAACGGCGTGTGAAATTCCCGCGATTCATATTAACGGAATACTCAGTGCATTGAAAAAAAGGCATCTGGATATATAAAAAAAAAACGTTTATCGGCGGCGACCGCAGTATAAGTGTTTGAGTTATCAACGCTATTTATGTAATTGTGCTTTAGGAAAATGTGGCGAAAATATTCACATTGTGAAAACAATGCCCCGGATATTATTTCTGTAAATATTTAACAACTTCTTTTACTCCTATACAACATTCAAAAGCTTTCACTTGGCGTTAAAATCCCACAAATAGAGTGATGATTCACTTAATTTCGACACGCCAAAAAAACAAAAGTATTAAACAGCGTAATATTAAACATTGCTGAATCTAAAGAAATATTTTGGTGGAGATGAATACTGAGATAATAATTTAATATTACAATAAAAGTGTCCGACTAAGTAAATGCCAAAGCGATCGGCACAACCAAGAGGCAGTGGATCATTCAAAATCAGTGCAAATATTAAAAATAACACTGAAAAGTAGTACCTATAGATTGCGTTCCATTTGAATGGATCGCTGATGGTTCAATTTTGTTCATGCTTCAATACGTTCGATTCTGCTTTGGCGTATCTTCATACTTTCGCGTTACAACGTAGATTTGAGCTGACAATCAGGAATTTGTTCATAAACTATGAAAATCAAATAATTGAGTTTATTTTACTAACACCACATCTAAAATTTGAAAAAAAAAACACCACGAGGCGTACAAGTATTCCTTGGGTTTCCATTATAACTCGGCCGCCGGCAGCTGTCTGAACTAAAACAATCAATTAAGTGGCAGTAACTTTGAAACGTAAGCTCATAGGTAATATGAAATTTCCGAGCGGTCAAAACAAAAGTCCAACCAATACTGATCGCGGCGTGGCTGGTATGCCATGAAAAGAAGTATGACAAGATTATTCTCGAGACACAAGCGCCCTCGCTAAACGGATAAATTATAACAGTTCGACCTATGGTCCAGTTATATTGCGAACTTTAAACGTAAAAACAACAATTTTCATTATGCAAACGTGCACATTTTCTACATACTCAATAATAGAAACGAGTGAATCAATATAGTTTTACAAAGCAGACACAAAATATTAACTCTATACTGGCAGTGAGCCAAAAATGGTTTCTATGTTCACAAATTCAAGATCATTTTTACGTAAACACACATGTTGTAAAAAGTCAATTCAAAACGCTTTCCTGCAGTATTTAATAATAAACGTCTACGTTGCTGAATGTTTTTTGATTCTGCAACAACATCATTGAAAAAATGATCAGTATTATGTCGATTAAATTGTCACGTACTTCAGTAATCCAAATCCTCAAAATAGTTGGGACAGGGAGCAATTTTGTAAATATGCCAACCACCTATGAGGGTTGAACACAAAGCCACCGTACCGACAATATCCAGCGGTACTAGACAGTAAGTGTACCTTATAATGTATAATAAATTATGCGTAGTATGCAGGCGTCTTTACATTGACAAAACATCGAGGTACTGAACACAAAGTAAACATAAAAGAAAAATGTAATACGTCACAATTTATTTAATCCTTTATAATTATATTAAAAAATACGCCGTCCAAAACAAACGTGATACTATTAATACGGTGATTAAAGTGGGCGCATTTTCATACGGGTTCGATTAAAATTTTCAAAAAACAAAAATGTGAGCTGGAAAGTGAATAATGCGACACGCGACCGACACGTGCTATTTCAGAGGTCACGGCGCAATATTCCGTAAAAAAACTATTATAAAATTCTAAGGGTATAATATTATTTCACCGTAATATCGTATCAATGGTAAATAAATTTATTGGACCATTAAAAGTCGGGTATAAAAAATGAGCGCAAAGTTATTTACAGCTCTTTTTATGGAATATCAAAAGATTCATATGCGAATTAATATTCCTTTTTTTTAAAAAAATTATATCATATGCGGACTGGTAGCTGTAATGACGTCCATCTATTCGATTGCGGTGTATACTGGTTTGAATGCCAAAGGGACAATTTTCCATCCATTAATGAATTTATATTCAAAGTTATGACACTTAAACACTCAGATCAAGTTAATGCGTGCACATGAAATGCCCGGAGATGCCGAAAGGTAAAACCCGGGTCTTGGGCGAAAAAGCTCATGGAAAAGTACAAAATCCAAACAAATCTAAAAATGTTTACATTTGTTATCCACCCTACCCTCAAAAGGGGGTAAAGAAGCAAGAACGAAGAAGCGCCAACGGTTACTTATGGCAACACGTGTCACAAATAGTTACACAACCAGTTGAATAAAAAAATAAATCAATATTTTTTTATAAAAATCCAATTTGACATTTAAAAAATGTGAAACATATATCTGATGCCATAGACAAGCAAATTATTGGTGTATTTAGGCATTTATGATCGGATGGGTATGGGAAATAAATGTCTCTGAAGAGAATTAAATATATTCGATTGACAAATTAAGCTGAACAGACCGGGATTAGAGCTCAACCGAAGCCAACGGCGTTGACACTTGACCACGGACCTGACGATTCTGTAATACAGGAGAGTATAATATACGCATAGCTACAGCACGCACCCAATATCACACGCTTACCGAAGATTTATCGCATCGAAACCTGTTGAGGGCAACAAAAACGCGAGGAAAACTGACTGTAAATTTGTATGCCTGACAAAAAAAAACATGGCACCAAAAGAAAAACGCTGCGCCGCTCGACTGTTTGTGTTGTGTTTGCTCCTAAACCACACCGCGGCGTAGTCACGAAGTCGACGAACAAGGCAGAAGCCGACAACCGGCGATTTTCATTTGCGGTAAACATTAATTGTTTTATGTAGTAAAATTCTAAAAAAACAACGGAAGTGGTTTTAAGGATTCCATTGTTATTGTCATACCGTTATGGATCATCGAAGTACCTCTGCATTGCCGAACCAAAGCCAAACATTTTTCTTGGAACTTGTTTGTCGCGTCGGTCATTTGCGTCACTAGACACAAGGGCTGTTCGACTGATCAATGCACTGCCAATTTTCAGCAGTGAATTTAGAATTTCTATATGAATAGTATGCCGTGTCTTTTATGCCATTCTCAATTGAATCATTGCTGTGTTTTTTTTATATATTATGTGCTGTCTTTATTATATTCATCTAATGTAAAATGGCGTCAGCTGTAATTTCATGTATTTCATTTTTTCAAACAGTAATATAAAACATCCAACAACTGGCCTAAAAGATTTCACTTGAAACAATATATTTTTATCGATCGTATATACATATTTTGCACGTTAATCCGACATAATACCGGGCGCTTCGACAATCCATCCAATTCCACGAAAAAAATGCACAAGTCATATCAATTACTTTAGTTAATACTTTGAATAATTAATAAAATGGCAAGATTGAACAATATTTGTATCGAAAGTAGATACATCATTTGCAAGTTAATCCGCACATACTCCTGAGTGCTTCGATTGTTATCCAGTTCCACGAAACAAATAAAAATGCACAGCCATATATCTAATACCGCCAGTGAAAATTATTCTATTCCATAAATATTTATATTATGTAATGAATGAAGAGAATCTGGCACGGTTGAAGCTTAGATGAATTAATTCTAAAGATGCAGAAGGGAGAAGAAGAACAAAAACCTTCATATTGCTATCATTTCCAATTTCATTATGAAATCAATAAGATTTTACACCCGATTGCTAAGCTGCCAAATATCGCCTGTGAAAGCATGATTTAATTATTTTGAAAACAAATACACTCAAACCTATTTTTGTGCAATTTCAAAATTATACGGTTTTTTTTTTATTTTTTGAAATATATTTTTGTGATTATATAAACGTAATTATTTTTTCACGTAATTAACAGTACGTGTACAGTGTTTCACCTGTTTATTACGATGTGGCACGTCTGTCCTTGAAATTGTCCTTTATATTCCCATATTAAGTCATAACTTTTTTGTGCGATTTTCCGCGGAACGCATCTACCGAACACAAAAAACGTTTAGGTGTACTAAGGCGTTTTTATTTTAGCCATCACACCGAGCGACCGTGTACCCCTGGCTCATCTAACTACCCCAGTGGGAAAGAAAGCACGCTAACAAGACGTCATAAATTAACTTTTTTTCGTCTGGCAAAACAAACGAGTGACATTTAAGCTGAACAAAAAAAAAGCAAAAGTGGCGAAGAAGGACAAACGTAAAGAGCATCTAAGTTAATGTGCATGACAGCCCATAGGCACATTTGGTGTGCAAATTTTACCATGCGTACAGGTTCTCTGACATTTACTATTGATTTATTATATTATATTTCTGCGAATTCACAACGCGAAAAGAAATATTATCATCATAATAATTTTAGTAAAATTGCACGATGTATGAAATGTATTTCAAACAATACCGATCGATGAATATAAAAACACAAATGATTTCTCCGAAAAATAAAAGGTCATACGGATTGTGATTCCACGCGAATACAGAAATAGAATCAATTTGTTTTTTTTATTTTCTGACGAGACATCTGAATAACATGCCAAAATCGCTGTTTAAATTGAAACATTTTGTTTCGTAGATGATGAAATGAATTGAAAAACGACAGCACTATATTCGTGCAATTATGGTTCGGTCGTTTATTTTGTATCTATCACCCCCTCCTTGCTGCCTTTAAAAAGGAAAAAACCAAACTCCATTTTTGTAATTTATCATTTTACAATATTAGAATCACTCTTGATTTATTACTTGAGTAAAATTTGCGATAGTCAGTCCGACGATGCCTAACACAATACGTGGAATAATCAAAGTTATTTTATTTTACAGTACAGATTTTAATATAGAATGCGAACTCTTTTGGTAGAACTGTGCACCGACCAAACTGAAGATGCTTCTCATAGAAGCGAAAATCGTGTCACAAATAATAAGACAATCGATCAGTGGTATAACACAGGTATCAATTTGAAATATTCACGTTGTTCTTAACCCCTCTCCATCCATGCAAATAATCTGTCGTATTCCACCATGGGGCGCTTTCACGAGCGCCGGCAAGCAATCGTCATAAAAGGTCCCTATTTTAAGCAAAAAGTATTTTTTTAAATGTGTATTTGCTCATAAATATATCCTTGCGCTTTAATTTATTTTAAAATGACGGATTAAGCGCAGAAAATCATCTGGAATGCCGCGATCATTATGTGCTTGATATTTGAATCCAGCATCGCAATTGCAATGTCTCAGACTGTCTGCATTGACGACGTCCGCCGTTGACGCCCTACCGCATATGGCAACCTAGGCCATCATAATTATTTGTTGACCGACGGGGATGCGCCGAGACGTAATATTACCAGAACTATACAGCTGTTTGGATAGTCCATATTTATTGCGATTCATAAAGGAAACATTTACCTATAGTGTTTTTTGGTTGATAATATAATATATATGGCAAAGAGAATATTGTTTTCGAATGGATACAAAATCGCATTTACTAATTTTGTTAAAATTTTAACGTGTGATGAAATCGTATTTTTTAATACAATTACAAATAACAATAAGTGGAAAATAGGAAAATATTTTTAATCATTGTTTGCCAGTATTGGATATTTCATTTTATTTAAATTCATCATTTTTTACACAAAATACAATTTAACTGAGAAATTCAATTGAGGCCTCTTTGTCAATCTTTGCTTTATTGATTACGATTTTAAATATAATTTTAGAAAAAGTATCAGAATAAAACAAAAGTTATTGTGTTTTAGTGCTCAAGTTTGCAAAATGATTTTTGAAGATAGTGAAATTTGTTTAAGATTGTGACAAAATCATCATAGTAAACAATTTTTTGCATTTACAGTTAAATTTGCTAAAAAAAAGCTTTTTAAATTTTATTATTCTTTGATAATTCTCTGAAGGTTATCCACTATTTATTATCCTATGCTTTGAGTTGATTTTACAATTGGGAAATTAAAATACGTGCAATCTCAAAACATGCAAATTTGAACGAAAAATCTATTTATTACATTTCTGGCATAAAAGATTAATAATGACTTGAACATATTACACAAACAAACTCAAAACAGTAAAGGCTCAACTTTCGGCACTGTTGTATTTCTGCCAAGGCAAATGCCACATTATAAAAATAACAAAGAATGAAGACGGCCTCCTTTGGTACCTTTTAAATTTAAAGTTATAAATATTTGCGCTCTCTATAGTTGTGTATCTATCGCATCCTTAGATTTAAAGTCTGCAAAATCAATTGGCATTAGAAAATTAACGATTTTGCGTAAAAATCATATAAAATGACTATTTTCTGTTACCTTAAGCCATGCCCGCATGGATAAGCAGGTGTTAACACTTCTCTCCCCAAGAGGCTCTCGTAAGTATTTATAACTTAGTATTCACAGAAAAAATAGTTCTTCATTCAAAAACAAAATCAAAATTCAAAATACGCAAAATCGTTAATTTTCTCTAACCAATTGCTGGATGATATATGCAAAATAAATGTGTTAGAAAGATACATGAGAAATACCTTAGAGAGACATACCGAAAATCATCCTAAGTTGAATAGAGAGCGCAAATATTTATAACTTTACAGTAAATTTAAAAGGTACCAAAGGAGGCTGTCTTCATTCTTTTGTTATTTTTTATAATGTGGCATTTGCCTTGGCAGAAATACAACAGTGCCGAAAGTTGAGCCTTTACTGTTTTGAGTTTGTTTGTGTAATATGTTCAAGTCATTATTTAATCTTTTATGCCAGAAATGTAATAAATAGATTTTTCGTTCAAATTTGCATGTTTTGAGATTGCACGTATACTTCGTACGCACGTGTATCTTTTCCCAGATTGTAAAATCAACTCAAAGCATAGGATAATAAAATAGTGGATAACCTTTCAGAGAATTATCAAAGAATGGCAATAAAATTTAAAAGCTTTGTGAAAAAGAAGCCGCTAAAAATTATATTTATCATAAAGATATGACATTTATTATGAGTACATACTTTTAACTATTTCTTTAATCTTTTACGGGTAGCAAATTTAATCTGTAAATGCAAAAATTGTTTACTATGATGATTTCGTCACAATCTTAAACAAATTTCATTATTCTTTCAAAATCATTTTTGCAAACTTGAGCACTAAAACACAATAACTTTGTTTTATTCGATAAAAATTTTCAAATTAAAAATTATATTTAAAATCGTAATCGTAATTTTGTAAGATTGGAAAAAGAGATAGCTCCTCAATTGAATTTCTCAATTAAATTGTATTTTGTGTAAAATGATAATATATTATGTTTCTACCTCTGAAGAATTTAAATAAAATGAAATATCCAATACTGGCAAACAATGATTAAAAAATATTTTCCTATTTTCCACTTATTGTTATTTGTAATTGTATTAAAAATACGATTTCATCATAGCCGTTGAAATTTTAACAAAATAATTAGTAAATGCGAGATTGTATCCATTCAAAACAATATTCTGCCATATATATTATATTATCAACCAAAAACACTATTGGTAAGAAAATGTTTCTTTTTATGAATCATATAGCAATAAATATATTATGACTATCCAAACAGCTGTATAGTTCTGGTAATATTACGTCTCGGCGCATCCCCGTCGGTCAACAAATAATTATGATGGCCTAGGTTGCCATATGCGGTAGGGGCGTCATTGCAATTGAGATGCTGGATTCAAATATCAAGCACACAATCGCAATTCATTCCAGATGATTTTCTGCGCTTAATCCGTCATTTTAAAATAAATTAAAGGTTTAAATGATAGCAAGGGATATATTTATGAGCAAATACACCTTTTAAAAAATACTTTTTGCTTAAAATAGGGACCTTTTATGACGATTGCTTGCCGGCGCTCGTGAAAGCGCCCCATGGTGGAATACGACAGATTATTTGCATGGATGGAGAGGGGTTAATACAGTGGAGCCCCCAATTATACTACTCCGAATTACGCGCTGGCTTGAAATATTCGCCGCAAGTCCCCCAATTGAACGGTCGCATTCACAGGGCAATTAGTAACTAAATATTTCGTCCATATTTTCTTAGTTTTGCATTTTTCGCGGAAAAAACAAAATCCCAATTTTTGTATGACATTCACTCCCCCAATTACACTACTCGAAATTACACGGTCCCGACAATGGTGTAAATGTTTGCTGTAATTAGATCAAAAAAAGCTGAGCAGCTTAAAGCATTGAAAAATGAAAATGTCTTAACAAGGTAAGTGTTTAAATTGCTCCTCTTTGAATGAAATACTTGTAAGCATGACCTTTTATTTTCGGCGAATCAATCAAAAACTTCTGCCATGCCAACATTAAACTGCTGGCGGATTTAACATACTAAGGAAAGGTGACTGCTTTCCAATGCCGCACATTGGCAACAGCTGCATATAATTACTGAACGTGAATCTCGCGTTTAAAATAAACGTCGAGTAAAAATAATTAGTGACAAATCAGCCGGTGACGCAAGTGACAGTGCGATGAAGCATGAATGGAGGTCCAGAAGACAGACGGTGGCCAGACGTGTTTTAAATCGCATCCAATACGCCGGTCGATAAAAAAGACGTAAAAACGCGACAAACTGACAACTTCACCACAATACCAGCGTACAAACGGGTGGATTTTTACTGAGCCTTAATCGTATTCATCAAACCATATTTTTAAAATACTTCCAATGTGCAACATTTGGAGTCCTTTTAATGTACTCATTTTCAATACTTGCATGACATCAAAAAATATATACGATTTTTTTGTACTTATTCCACGATTAATTTACTAAGATCAGGAAGAGTCGAAAATCCTCACGATGAGCGAAACAGAACCTGATCTAAATAAATTAATTGCGGAATAAGTACACATCTTTACTATTTTTTAAAATATGTTCTCTTGATGGAACAAAAGTGTTTTTCGACAAATGCTAATTGTCCACGAGGTGTTAGACTGCGGCAGGGCTATTGAGAGCTATTCGATCACGCTAGGCCCCTAGGTTAGGGATCGGATTGGTGAGAGAAGAGTATCTTCGACCATGCCCGTCAGAAAAAAATCGACGAGAAAAATCAATTTATACAACTACCTGTACTGATATTAAAAAAACTAAAAATACCTCCTCAACCAACTCGGCCAACTGCGTTAATTGTCAATTTTATATTGGAAATCAATTTACAAAAGTAACCGCCGATAGTTTTTTTTTCTGGAATCTTCTTTATAACCCTTCAGGATTTCAGTTTGCACGATTGGAATAACTTTTTAAATCGTTTAATACTTTTTTTATTTGAAATCAGGAGAGCGTTGTATGTTTCCGTTCGAGTCGGATCCACGAGCACATCTGTGTGTAATCGTTTAGTTCGCCGTAATTTAAGTGTTCGTAATGAGAAATGAATTGGAATAAAGCGGACACCGCCGGATTGCGGGTTCGCGAAATCGATCAGCGCCGAGGTGATGATGATGCTTGCGCGACTGCTATTCATGACAAAAATCAAACAAGCAGAGCGCATGTGATTTATCAAGCCGTGACTAAGAATGTACGCAGATTAAATGTGCACAGCTGCATAATATGCTACATTGATGAATAAAAAAGGACTGTTTTAGTCTCAGCACCTTCACAAATATACAAGCGGATTTCCATCATTTAATTTGCTGATGAATATATGATGTCACTGAAGCATTAGTATCGTTTTACGATATTGGTGCGACTTTTTTTATTATTCAGCGTTGCCATTGAGTCATGGTTCATTCAGACCATCATGGTTTTGAACTCAGTTACGTTGCTGTTTTTTTTGTATATTTCCGTGAACTGTTTTTAAACTACCTTCTGATGGGTTCTATAGAAAAGAGAACACAATTTCTGACGAATTCTACATATTTTAAGAGCAGCATTCGCGAGCGTCAGTTGACGTTAAACTTATATGTAGTAATATTTTTCAAGCGTAGAAATTAATCTACACTTTTTGTGTGATCATATACCAATTTCGCAGGGGATGGAGCATTTTCAACAACGGAAACAGTCTAATTCAACAGGGCTATTTATTTGAATAAAGTGGCTTTCCATCTAGAATTGACGGTTAAAACCTTACAAATCAGGGCTATTTATACAGATTATAACGGCTCATAAAGTATTAATATCAATTGGTTGATTAAAAAGCAGATAATTTATATAGAAATGAAAGAAATTTCGGTTCGTAAGAAGTTTGTTTTCCTAGCTAAAATATTTGGCAATGTCTTACATTTGCCGAATTAAGCCACACACAATATTAGGTCAATACCCTTAATTTCGTTTGTATGATTTTATATTATATTATCTTTTTGAAAAAGAATTCGACATTGATTAGTATGCAAGACAGTACTGCGCCTGATTATCGGTATGGGATTTAGATAACGTGCATTTGAAGAAAGCTTTCAAATAAAAAATCTTTCAATATTCCATGCACGCAGGCAAAAAAGATACGTGTTAATATTATCAAAAAAAAATGCCAATTGGCCGAAGACGATTCGCCTGTGAGGATTTCATATCACTGTCCTTTTAGATGAGTCTGTGCATAAGACAATTATGGACACATTTGAATAATTTAAGATCATCGAGCTTTCTGCAAGCAAATATAATTTGATCGAGTTATATTATTTTCAGCAGAGTCGTCGTCAACTACTTGGATATTAAAATGTATAAACATGGCTTGTTCCACTATTTGTGTATAAATCAAGATACCAGTTGAACCGTCAAAATTAGAAGTTTATATGCCAGTTATAAATTACCAGATACAATATTGATTACTTTGTCATACCAGTAAGAGTAACGTGCAATGACAACTGTTATGAACTTTGTATTGAGTTTTGTACGCCAGACTACTTTGGTATATCCTGAAAGTTTTGAGATAAAAAGAACTCCATGAACAGGTAAAAAGTGATCGAAATTGTAAAATGTTTTAGAAACTAGATCACGAGTAATGCAACACTTCGAGGATTCACGAGGAAAAAAATGTTATTTCACGTATTAGGCGTCGCCTCTTTGAGAAGCATCTTCACACCTAATATAAAATTTTATATTAAAATGAACTTCCACAAAGTTACCGCCGAAACCATCGAAAATATCTTCACACCTACTGACCTTATGTTACTTTAGTAATGACACAAAGGCATAAAATCAAATATTATCAAATATTTTTTGCATTATGTTTCAATACTTCCATTCAACAGTAGAGATGCATTGCATGTATGTATAAGAAGTGCTCTCTTCACTTTTCCGAGTGTGTTCGAATAGTTGGTGAATTGTTAGTATATATTATACAGTCAGTAAAGGCAGTGTCATGTTTTCTGCCTAAGATTAATACTCGAGAGCTTTCAGCGACGCAGGAAACAGCGTGCCGAAGAAATGTGTGCCAACAAAACGTTATCATGATATCCAGGAAGTAAAAATGATGCGTCATCGTTAATTTGTGCGGAGCTGTCAATAAAATCCGCGAACGCACGGCCGAGTAATTTGCGTGTCGCTGCTGCGTCGCACGGATCACAAAATTTTTAGCCCGTCGAATACACGTATCAGCATCGGCAAAAATATTATTCGGCACGATCTATCAATCGTCATATGGAATACAACAACACACTGTGCATTTGTTTACTGAAAATTTAAAAAAAATACTTTCGAAAAAAAAGAAAACACAGTCTATCGTATCAAATTCGCGTTATCTGTGTGCGCAAGGAAACTGGGTTTTGTCTTAAATCTATAAAGGAGAGCCAAAACAAAATCTTCTTTTTTGAGAGCTCCTTATAAATGGCATTTTTCAACGTAAAAAAATACAAACTTATTCAGCGGTATTTGTTGATTTCAGGTACTCCTATAGACATATCAATCAATTTTAATAGAATAATTTTACAAATGTTATCAACATCAGGACTGGTTTCAAAAAAAAAGTTTTATTTTTCAAAACATTACGTCTATCTACCAAATTGACAGATGACTACATATTTAAATATCTTAAATTCATTATTTAAAGCGTAAGGGATTGGATCGTTCCTTTAGCACACATATACATTTAAATACAATTTCTCCCATGACACGTTCTTTGACAGTATCGATTAAAATAAGGAAACACATAAAGCATTTAAATTTGTTGCATTATAAAAGTAGGTGGAAACACGAACATATATTCACGTATTTGTTCACGAAAACGGATCGAGTAAATGGGGGTAAAAAGCGAAGTTATAAACTGAATTTCAGCGGAGCCTTGCGGGCATAACGAAACGAGTAACTCAACTTGTAGAATAATTTTATGATACAAAATTTTCAAGAGAAGAGGAAGCATGTCAGTAAAGATACAATTTGTTTTTTTTTATATTCATGATATCGGTATAATTGCCGGAGTCGGTGTTTTTCCAGCCCAGTCTTTTTACAGTTTTTATCCGGTTAAGGTGCTCGGTACACAAAAACAATCCGACGCTCACCAACCAAAAAAGAAAACAACGCATGCCCGTCTGCGAATAACCTTTCTATATGATAAGTATATCACGTAAATAGGTTATAAGTGCCAGAAAGGGGAAGGATACAAGTAAAGCTCTTTTTTCTCCGCATCAGCCTTCACAGGAGACACTTAGGTGTTTACTCATTCAGATCCAAAAATTCAAAAGTAACACTCCGTTTGAATGAAATCAAAACGAAAATGCGGCGTATCACAAACATACAAATTTTCTGAGGTAAAGGAAATACTTCGGGGTATATTCTTTAACACTAATATTTGATGCCATTTTTATTTTTCTCATTGACGATTAGATTAGCTCTTTTGTTATTATTGAAATGAAACAAACAGTGTTAAATGCGATAGGGAAAATGTCACAAAAGATCATTGGCTTCATATAAAAAAGCCGACAGCCAGTATGCGTTTGTCGACAGAGAAAAAGCCATCTGACTTAGTTTGTGTGGACAATTGAAGCGTTTACGCTTATAATTCACGAGACCGTAGTTTTATAAGAACAAGTCGAAGTGACGACGCGTGGGAAATTGACACATTTTTCTATTTTACTGTTCAAAATGTACAGGAAACATTGTCGTATGCAACACTTGTCACAATGAATATGATGCGACTAAGGCATTACATTAGACATTAGAGAGAAACAACATTACGAATTAAGTAGCAAACATCCTAATATTTCTATTTTCTGCAGTGTCAATAATCTGAAGAAAATTTTACTTTGTTCACAACATTAGATATACAACTGGATTATTAGCAATTATTTTAATCAATAGTGTAATAAATAGTACCATACATGTTTATATTAGAACAAACAAAAGGTTGAAAAGTTTTTATTCACTCAACTAGTAGATATGGGATAAGTTTATTGTAGGTTACTAAGATTGATTGTCAGCTTGGCGGTAACGAGAAATCACACGAGGATATATTTACTTAATCTACCTTCCCAAAGTCTCGACTAAAAATCACTGGACGAAACAATTCATAAATTCATTCATTTTTATACAGCACTTATAATAATAGCCCTGTATACATAATATATAAAATAACTTTGATTATTCCATGCATTTCGCCTCTTTCAGAAGCATCTTCGGATTTTCTATCGCAAAGTAATATCTAATATTTTAAAATGATAAAATCACAAAAGGAGGTTGGAATTTTTCCTTTTTACCGGAAACAAGGAGGGGGTTATAAAATCAAAGCAAATCACACAAATAAGTATACCACTAATGATGTTGCAATAACAATATATTAACTAATGAGATTCAATCAATGAGGTAGGGTTAAACCTACCTTTGGAAATAATGTAAGCAGTGGCCTTGTATACAATTTGGAATCACATCCCATTTTCTTTTTTTAATACTTTTACGTCACGTATCAAAGGATGTGAACGTGTCTAAAAAAGCAAGACAGCCAGCGCCGTTTCAATTTGATTTTGGCGTGATGCTTTATCCCTCGCCCCCCGTTACTCGCCCTTCTCTCGCGCAATCATCAGAAACAACACTACCCAACTGTCTCTTTCTCGCCTCCATCGTAATGATGAGAGTATTTATTTGGCACTTCCTGTCAGATAATTCGCATTTTTTTTAAAAGGAAGGTTCCACCGTAATGGCTCTCCGAGCGGGCGGAAACGGATAGGTAGCAAATTTCTTTAATGTATATCAAGGCATAAGAATAGATGGATTTTTTAACAACACTGCAATGCTAGAATGTCATTCTAGAGTTTTTCTTCTTTTGCTTCTCCGACGGTTTATCTCGAGTATCTTAAGCATTGGACTTATCAGGAGTTTCACTACAGGCTAAACAAAGTATCCCAAAAAGGGTTCCGCGACGAAAAAAATGTTGGGCAATGAAATTGTAAAAAGTATTTTAATTAAGGATTCTGACTGAGGTGACTTGATATACATGAAAATGCCAGACGGCGAAAGTGCAAAATTCAAACAATTCAAATTTAAGCACAAAGTTTAAAATGTAAAAGCAGATTTGCCTCCGTGCAAATTCATAATAATTACTTAAATAAACTGTTTATATACATAAATAAAACGCATTTTATTGTACTATTTACACTTATATTTTGAAAAAAATGAACAGGACCGGTTTCCCACTACGCGAGCATTGTCACCTGACAATGTTCTATACTAACTGACAGTTCAAGTACATCCGTGCACTTGGAATGCCTGAAGATGCCGAAAGGCGAAACCCGGGTCGTTAGCGACAAAACTCATGGAAAAGTACAAAATTCAAAAAATTCTAATTTGATATTGAAATTCCATCAAGCACCCTCAGTCGAAATACTTAATTAATTCTATACATGTGTTTTAGTTATTTAAATAAAGCTTTTCCCCCAGAAGTGACAGTTAAACTTTACACGTTTGACGATCAATTGCTTTATGAATTACAGCATGTGCTGATGTGTGCAGCAATGGCACCAAAAAAATACTACATATATTTTACACTACACCTCGATAAACATATGCAATGAGAAACAATGGGATCAAACATTCGTCTATTTGCAGAAGTTACTATTATTTTTTCCGTATAATACTAGCAACGTAATGTTTTTGTAAGAATTAAATTAATACCAAATGCATTCACCTTTAACTACTCAATCTTCATTCTCATTACAGCGGAAACGAATCAAAAAATAGTGCAGCAAGTGGGTTAAACGCTTATACGGAATGAACATTATCATAAAAAAACCTCTTCCAAAGGAGAAAACTGTTTTATCATAATGACTTGATAGCACGCAAAAGATGCATTTGAGTTGTGAGAACACACTCGGTACTTTCATGATGGTCGGTTCAAATCTACAGCGAAGCTTAAATGCGTTACAAGTAATAACTTGCTTATGAAAACTAGCTAATATTACATATAAACAGTGCGCGCTTTCGTAGTGGTGTATGTAATTTTTTTTAAAGAATGTTTTGAAAGTTTTTTTTTATATAAAAATATTTGGCATGATAGCAGATGCCAATGCGCCAAATATTTTTAATTGTGAAAGTCATACGAGATAAACTCGATAATAAATAATGTATCAGCCGAGAAAACCTCATACAAAATTTAAAATAACTTTGATTATTCCACGTATTGTGCTACTAACTGTGACACGTGTTTCGCCTCTTTCATAGGCATCTTCAGACTTACTATCGCAAAGTTTGCTTGTAATGAAGCAAGATTGATTCTAACATTTTAAATTATGAAATTACAAAATGGATTACGGGTTTTTTTCCTTCTAAAGGAAACAAGGAAGGGGGTGATAGAATCAAAACAATGCAAATAAATAATGATTCTAATGAGCTACAATCAATCAGATTGGAATTTTTCCCTTGAAAGAGGCGAAACACGTGTCACAGTTAGTAGCACAATACGTGGAATAATCAAAGTTATTTTAAATGTTATATTATGTAGGCATCACACTTCACACTTCACATAATGATACTAATGAGGTGCAATCAATCGGATTGGGATTTTTTCTTTATAAGGGAAGCAAGAGAGGGGGTTATAGAATCGGTAGCACAATACGTGGAATAATCAAAGTTATTTTAAATTTTATATTAAAATGAAAATCCAAAAAGTTACCGCCGAAACCATCAAGAGTATGAGAAAAACTCAACTTAAAATTACATACACCCGTGTACAAGATTTCTTTTTCAAATGAAAAAATCTAACCTTGCCGGGACTTGAACCCGGGCTCACCTGATGGCTCGGGAAAAGCTTTTGCCACATATCATCTGAAAAGGTAGTGACCATACTTTCGATGGATGGTAACTTTGTGGAAGTTAATTTTTATATAAAATAACTTTGATTATTCCATTATTTTGTTACTAATTGTGACAAGTGTTTCGCCTCTTAATAGATCGGACATACTATCGCAATGTTTGCTTAATGGAAAAACCAGTTTCTCTCATCGCAATCATAACCAACTGTTGAGGCTGGAAAAAATGTGTTTTATTTATTTAAAATAATGCTTTTTCACTAGTGTCAGTAATACATAACAAATGAAATAATACAACACGCAGGTTCCCCGCCCCTGTTATAGAAAGATGTGTAGTAGTTAACGAATCGTTTTGATAACCATTTGATAATGTCCCAAGTCGAAGCTTAAAGAACACACAATGTGACTAACCGATTTATAGACGGGCTTACGATTCGACAGGGTTCAGGAGGCAATGCGCACTTCCCTGTACAGCGAGCAAAACCACCCGTAAAGAAACCACACACACTGCATATGCTTAACTTCAATTTAATATTGTAAGCGTACCTTTAAGAGAAGCAGTCTCAGAATTGTTCAAATTAAGGGACCGTTTACATATATACTTATACTACAATACGTAAGCGACTTGAAACCGTTCGATACGCCCAACTAGAGCGATATTTCAGGATAGTGACACGAAAGCTTTCTGAAAGAAACTTGGTTGGATTATCTTTGAAAAAAATATTTATAATTTTTGTTCTCGCTCTATTTGCGAATTATATACATAAATATTTAATTTACCATGTTCGCTCTTAACGAAGAAATATGGACTCGATGTGGAGCTTAATTCATCGGGTGTATTTTTACGAGTACGTTTGCTACTATGTTTCTCAACACATTATTCTTTTTCAAAATGCGTAAGGATATACATCCACGCAATCGAACACCAATTCATAATTCGATTGAAAAGACGATGTTTGAAAATGTCAGTAGGTACATAGATTTGAATACACGAGTAAGTCCGTAAGTCTAGTTCAGTGATGTCAATCACCTTTTTTCTTCAGAACTATTAATGGACGATGGTATACCAATATAAATCAATGCAATTTTCAATTTTATATACACTAAAAATATCGATAATTTAATCAGTTTTTCACATGCGGCCCTTGAACTATCTCATATTTGATTATCTGGCCCTTCACCTAAAAAAGTTTGTGCACCACTAGCTAGTCTAGTAAGTCCAAAGATGCCTCTGAAAGAGGCGAAACACGTGTCACAAATAGTAACACTATACGGAGAATAATCAGTTATTTTAATTGTTTTATTAAGCCAGCGACCGAAAGCTTCAGCGGTTATTCGCTGTAAGCAGTCGGCTTCTCATAAATCGTTTTTCTATCATTTTAAAGGGGAAAAAAGTGTTTTTTGTGACAAGAGATCTGTTAACTAAGTGAATACTGTAAGTATTTCTTCGTACATCATCTTCTGGTAGATGAACTACGACACCTTTTAGATCGTAACCTTTAAGGTAGCTTCGGATCCCGAGGGCGTATTTAGTCCCCGAAATAGAGTAGAGCCAAATAGGATGAAGTAGACAACAACACGCGACTCTCAGTCCTATCCCGCTACGCCTTTCAATAAACCAAATTGAATTGTTTCTTTAAGGAGTTAGCTGGCAGGAGAAAAAATAACCAACCGGGTATCAAAGATCCAGAGTGTGTGTGTGTTCACGAAAGAAAGAATCATTTTTTATTGTAATAGCAGTAGGTATTCCGAAACTGGTTTTTGGATGGATAATTTAGATATAAGTGAGTATACACACTCCACTACAAGTAAATTAAAAGGGCTAAAAATAACCAGTTCGGAATTTTTGAATATCAATAAGTGAAAGAATATAAGTGAAATATTAGTTAATAATATTTTAACTAGGCCAGGTGGATAATCATTACTAAATTTATTTTCTGTAGGAGATGCCTCGAGAAGCAGAGCTCATTAATTTGTATCTGTAGTGCATTGTAATTAGTATATTTTTTTTTATAGAGCCTCCTCCTGCATACTGTTGAAAGGAAAAATTCCAACCTCCATTATGTAATTCATAATGAATGAATTGGAATCATGTACACCGAAGAGTATGTATACTGGACCAAGTGAAAGGGGTTAGACAGGCAGGCTTTCTTTCGCACAGAAGTGGATTGACGGATATCGATTGTAGTAACACTTTCAGCATACACTTTCAGCATACCAAAAAATAGTATTATTAAGTATTTTCTGATGCCATGTTCTCTCCCAATGTTGTAAGGAGTGTAAGGACACCAAATGGAGCTGAATGAAAAAAATGATAGACATTTAGGGTTAGTGACTAGGGGTTAGATTAACGCTTTAAAAATCGAATGGCTGAGAGAGAATTTATTCACCACAGACGTCCAAGCCTTCGTGAAAGAATCCATTTATGAAAGTTACTGCAAGGAAGTTGAATACTCGGCTACAGGCCCGAAAGATTGTGATATCATTCACCAGTCACCAGTCACAAGGGGTGCTCGGCCGATCAATGTACTGCATATTGAGGTGGACATTTTTAGCAGTGAACTTGGTTGTGTATTGCATGCCATTTTCTGTTGAATGATTGTTATATTATTATTATGATTATTATTATGATTGTTATTATGTTTATTATTAAGATTATTATATTTGTCAAATGTATGCCGCATTGGCGTTACCGGTAATGACACGTATTCCATTATTTCAAAAAACAACAATATCGTTTTAAACTGTTTCTCATTCTAAACAAGTGTATCGAGATATTATTTTCGTACATGTTAATTCACAAATATCAACTTATGACCACATGACGGAGTTTGAATCAAAGCCGTTGTTGCATGTCCAGGGTAACCCTGATTCACGACATGGGATATATCACGTCAGCCGATTGTGACGGTCTTCGATGACGCTTTAAGTGCAGTCGCGTTGTTTCATACGAGCTTGCAATTTGAATGCAATAATGGATGCAGTCCAACGGTTTCTACAAGAGATGTACTACTCGAGTGCATTCGCCTCGCAAGAACCGATAAGTGCGATGCATTAAAAGTATCATGCACAATGAACCTATGCAATTATAAACGGCTCCATTAACGGCGATGTTTCTTCGCAGACGGCAGTGGTTTGTGTACGAATGTCAACGTTTCTCGCTTCAATAGATACGGCACATCTCTGACATTGTCACGTATGTTGAGTACTTGGCCGATTTCGATACGTGGAACATATTTTTTTCTCACGATATGTAAGATAATTGTATTTGGTGGTACTTGCTCGTTCGACAATGTTGAATTTCGTATATTGGTCATAGGGTTACTGTGGGCAATTTTGCGTAGAAGTATATAGTATTACACGGTGAAAAAATAGCAATACATACAATTATATATATCGTTCTGACGGTGGCGTAAGCCGAAACACCTATCAACCATAAATCACATAATTTCTGAAGAAATAAAATACATTGCTATTTGTTCACTGTGTTATAATGTGAGGTCTACGATCGCCAATTCAATCGATCAATCAAAAAAATTATTGATTGTCAGTTAAACAACGTTCATTAAAAGAAGATTGTTCACGGATTTTATCTTAACATGTTTTTTGAATAAGCCCCGCGCCGCTTTTTGGGATCGCAAGGGTGGGAATAGATTTTTAACAAAACAAACATCGATTGCCTTTTAACAAGATCGATAAATCGACTGAAAAAATTTACTCCGTCCGTCACGGAAGCCAACGATGTTGGCCACTGCACCGCGGACAGGGCAAGATATATCAACTCATAATGACAAAGTAATTATATGTTATTATTATATAACACATTGAAATTAATATATTGTTATAACGCTCTTTCTTAAGATTACCTAACTTCATTATATTTATGTCGTAAAAATAATGCCATATAAAAGTAGAGGAATACAGTTAGATTTTGAGATCAACAATTCAATGGACTCGCGGAAATACACTAAAACTAAACTGCGATGTCGCAAAACAGGTTTTCATAGAACCATTACCGTAACACTAAGTGGCTGTATAAATCAGCGGACATGTCACCACCGGAGGAGAGACCATCAACGGACTTCTGAGCGTCTAATAGTCTAATGCGGCGGCGTAAAGGTTAAGCGATATTTGTTTATAAACGAGCGAGCTAGTAATGTGCCTCCTCAACCTGTTGTCTGCGGCATTCCATTACTATATCGCTGGTTTTTTTCGCTAACGGTATTTCGTCATCATTTCGCGCGCATTGTATCGCATATTATAGCTGAGGTGACCACAAGTCTTTCATTAAAGATATCAGAGAATTTAAGAAGTTTCCGAAATGGTCAAAATCAAAATAGTAAGCTGATGGCTGGCGCGTTGTAAATGGCCAACAGAAATAACAACGGTCAGCATAGGCTAAGGCTTCGTATAGACGAAGGTGTCATTGGAGTGGTGTGTGGGCACTGAGAAAACTATTATGTTATCTTAAAAAGATTGTCACAGTTTCAATGTTTCAAATCATATAAAATTTTAAATAACTTCAGATTATTCCACGTTTTCCTCTTCTCGAGGCTTCTTCAAGCATTATATCGCAAAAGTTGTTCCATGAAATACTTTAGCAACCTTTGCGATAGTAGGTCTGAAGATGCATTCGAAAGATGCGAAACACGTGTAACGAATGTTTCACAATTTGTGGAATAATTAAAAAAAATATGCTGAAATGATCTTCTACAAAGTTACCGCCGAATCCATCAAAAGAATTAAAAGTGTTAGAAGCCATCGTTATACTTGGGAGAAAATAGTTCATTCAAAATATATTGTACGTTTGAGTCGATAAATAATCATGGTCACCACAACTATAGCTGCACTAGCGAGAGGTGGATCACGACAAGAGTTTTGCTTAAAAACAATATGTAAATATTTGTCGTGACACAGTTTTGACGATACCCAGTATTTGTATGCATATATAATTATTCATATTCCTCTTCAAAATTCTCCTGACATCGTTACAAGTTTAATTTAAACCATCAATCATGCAGATTATTTTCAACTCTCTCAATAGCATCAATATTTCGAAAGATAGATTTCTTTCCAGTATTCAAATTTATTTTCAGTTTAAAACAGTTTATATTACCATCAACGATCCCAATGTGGAACACACATACTCGTCAGAAAACATAAAAAAATGAATATTTAAGTCAGTTCAAAAACATTCTTCGAATAAGGCAAGGATAAAAGGATTCCCTAAATATTGAACGCGAAAAGGGATATCCTTCAAAAAGGATCGGTCACTCAACGAAAACAGGTCGAAGAGAACTGTGGCACTTTAATGTTTGATATATATGCTTATTTAAAGGATACACAGCTCATCTTGTGTAATTGAATCAGTTGACAATATTATTTATTATCATATATTTATAGCAGGTATAATTTTGCGTATATTTCGAGTATTGTTTTTTGCATACAAGAAAAAGAATTCTTTAATATTTAACCGACCGCCTTCCGTTCGAGACCGCAAACAATTAGGTAAACATAAGTAACAACGCAAATTCTCCGGAAAATCTAACATTCCAATTGCTAAATGTTTGCATCACAATAGGACCGAGGTCCGCGGTCGAGTAATCAACATCATTCGTCGACTTCAGGTGCCCGTACAGCGAGCATGGCACACGGCATATGACAGTTTCATAGTTTGACCTTTCAATCGATTTATTTTACTATTTCAATTCGAATGCAAGGGTGTGATGTCTTAAATTTCCTCCCGCCCATTTGATCTCAGAAACCGGCAGTTTTGTTTTTTAAGTCGTTTTCCATTAACTCTATCAACTACGTTATGGAGACATAAGGAGGCGACCATGGCTAAAAAAATATGACTATAGCAACAAAATATATTGCTGGCAAGATTCCTAGTGAGTATGCAAAACGGTCAACGTCCAACAAGAACATGATTATGTCATTCATTGAGTTGGCATTTGCTTGGTAGAACTCCATTATAATAAGGTGAGAAAAATAACAATGTATTTTAATTTGAATGCAAAATAATTTCTGTGGAATATAATGTAGGTAAGGTTACGTCGCAAATTATTCAAAAATATATACATATATATGAAACAGTGTAAATCGAGAAAAATATTAGATAAAAAAAATGCCTACAAAATTGACCAAGTAGAGAAAGAGAGAGAAAGAATTGACGCAAGCACGTCATTAACTTTTGACTATTATCATATTAATTACAAATGTATTCACATAAATAATAATCAGCCTGTCAGCTATCCATCACTACGCTTTCTGTATGTTTCGTTGGAAGGTCATCATTAATCATTATCACGAACACAGGGAATGTCCCTTCGTATCTTCGCCTTTACTGCTGTCGGATAATCAAAGTTAAAATAGTACATTCGATTTTGTCCCTTTAACTTCATATAAATAATAAAACACAATCGTTATATTATTACAATAATACATTATAATGAAATTCCATTACCAAACCAAAATTGGCACTCTTATTTCATGAATAAACAATGCGTGCATATATATGCCCTGCAGTGAATGCTCATCCAACCATATTTGCATGAACTTATGCAAGACAATTGAAATTCCCGTCTCCTAAGACGATTAGTATTCATCGGCTTTTTGAATCGTGTGATCTTATAGTAATTTATTATGGCGAACTGATTATACTATGTTATTTTTTATTAAAATATTAATAAGGTTTATGAAAATTTCATAACCAATACGATACTTAGATTTTTGGTTTTCGGTTGGATTGGTAACAATGGAGAATTTTTAACAACAGAACGAGCTATCAAGTAAACTAACCAATCAAGCCACTAAAAAGTTTAAATGGTTAGTTTTCCACGGATGTTTATCGTGTTAACCATTTAAATACCACGGTGCCAATCTATTGGCCCGACGAATATATGCGAAGAATCTTGAGGCATTTGTTTTTTTGATCATATGTATGCTTTTACAACCGATATAAATAAATTACTTATGACACCATACATCATAAAATCGCATGACAAAAAAATGATACTGATAAGCAGGGCTGTGGAGTTGGTAAAAAATATTTCGACTCCGACTCCAGTATTTACCAAAACCACGACTCTGACTCCGACTAAAAAAAGTTTAATATCGTCACTTTTTTTCCAAAATTTTCCAAATTATGTGTATTCAATTAAATATCAACCCAAACAATCCGGCCAATAGCCAAATTTGAATTATTATATGCAAAAATAAAAAGTTAAAACTTTTAAAAATTTCCGACTCCGAGTACGACTCCGGCCAAAGCCCCGCGACGACTACGACTCCAACTCCGACTCCACCCAAAAACCTCCGACTCCACGACTCCGACTCCATAGCCCTGCTGATAAGTTACTATTGGCTGAGATATATAATTGAGAGAAGACTTCCGTTTTCTGGACTCAAAAAACTGATTTAGTATATGTGTTCTGATTAGTGATAACCATTCGATGTATGTAAAGCATTGCCGGTTTCATTCTCAATCGCTGGAATTATGTTATTTTACGAAATGCTTACTTTCCAACAAATTAAACTTAACACTAAAAGTGTTAATATTATATTTCCGGTCCAATGGCCGATTAAAACGATTCTTGGATATGTACTTGCTACGAAGAAAATGACAAATTCATTTGAACTCTCTCCCACTTAACAATATAATATATTACCATTTTCGCAAATTGTGTGCAAAATCGCTCTACAAGAAACTAAAACGTCGGTTTTTTAGGCAAACAGATTCCGTACGTTTCTTTTACGGAATGAAATGTTAATCGACTTTGATTGTCGCCTTCCTCTCCCGGGTGTGCACGACTTATTGATAAATTACCTGCATTTGAATTGATGCTGTCGACCCCGCGCGACTCCCGACCGGACACCCGACACGAAAGAATTTGAACAAGATTCTTTGTGTCACGAATGACCTTCATTATTGAGTTATGTCTGGCATTACAGTGTCAGTTGTTAACCATCGAACGCGGAGTATGCATCTCGTTGACAAAGCTATTGTGTTGAATACTGAACGCCAACGTGTTAAGTTTGATTTAAAGATTAACAAAACGTCACCTCACTGAATATAATATCGGTTGAAATAATACATTCAATTGAAATTATCTTGAAATAAAAAATGTGAGTTTTTCTCAAAATGAGTTATTTATAACTACCGCCAATCTTGCAATTCTGAACTCAATTTTTTAACAAAATCAATGAAAGTGAAAACAAAAACAAATATCGGTTGATAATGCTCACGATGAGCGAAACCGGTCCTGATCGTAATAAATCTAATGTGGAATAAATACAAAAAAATGTATATTTTTGATGTTCACCGATTACATATTTCAGCGGTTAACGTAAACATATTGTGATAAATTGTCCGCGTATTGCTTTTTTCGTACGGGAAATTGTAGTATTGGTTGGCAGAGAAGAATAACTTATATACGGATTGACCATTAACACCTTATAAGCGAAAAAGATGAGACAATTAAATCCTAAAACCAATCATGATCTCCGATTAAAACGCAGTATAAATCAATCTTATTGCAATCCAACGGTTTTATTTGATATAGCCGTGCCGGTCTGTCGATCGCGAGTCTTCATGCGTATTTAGTTCGCTAATAAATATTAAACACAACAAAATTCATAAAGCACAAGGCTTTTGAGAATGTTCTATCAGACGCACTGCCCCGAATGAGGTAATTCTGCAATTATTTATTTAATATCTTACTCGCGGCCATATTAAGTTTTATTACATTGGTAAAAGTGCAACCTGATGACGATTGGCAAACCGACGACCTTGCATTCATATCCCGCTCAACTCCGCCTTTACTCGGAGACAAGAGAGTCGATTCTAAGAACCTATTCAATATCGGGGTCAGCTGGTTTATCATGTGTAATGTTAAATAAGTACAATTTAAATATCGAGAAAAAAATAACAATTGAAAACTAGTAAATAATGAATCATTGCAAGGAGACGGCCATATCCAAAAGCTCTATATTTATTTATTTTGGGTTCGTTAGCGTACAATAGTGTGGAACGCGTTGTACCCCACGGCGCAAGGGAAGAGTTTATTGGGAGCACGCCCTGCATCGGGCTTATAGTTTTTATGTACTAAAAAAATATATTGTTATTGATGTTCTCAATGTTACGAAAATTATAGAAATGGTACACAGATTTCGAAAGTTTGTTAAACACTGCAGTACCATTTCTTATCAGTAGATAGAATAGATAAGAAATGGTAGAATTCTGTAAATAATTGCGCACATTATTTTTTGTCCTAATTTATTTTCACTTTGCCATTCGATTATTATCATTAAACCCAGTTTTGCTGATGGCTAGCAAAAAGCAAACAGTTTATGTATGTTTTTTTTAAGGTATGTATTCGTAAGCGTTCGTTTTCCTTAGATTCTCATTGAAGTCACACATAATTTTAAATAAATAACTATGCTCTATTATATATTGTTTATGTTGAAGATGCTCGCGATTAACGAAATCTTGCCTGTTTTCCATTGCCGTCGATCTGAAAACTTAGAAAAGTTATTCGCAAGAACACGCACAATTCAAACAAGTGAATGTCCAACGCTTATGAGCCAACCATTTGATAATAAAATTCTTTTAAAATAAATCCGATTTCTGAATACGTCCACCGGTCGATAATAGGCAATGTATTGATGAGACGCAAAGAAAAATATGATAATGCTGATAACAACCGTAGAATTGACACATGTATTTTTAATGAAAATTTACAGTATTTTCAGACGAAGGTAAGCACATTTAACAATAAATATCGAGTAGTAAAGCTTTTATTTTTTCAAACTTTTCACCTTTAAATTATAATACATTACAAATTCAACATAGAAGAAAGTACCCATAAATAAAATAAAGAAATTTAATACATGCCATCAATCTCATTTGAGAAGGCCGACATTTAATTTGTTGGAAGCTGTCAGCACATGTTTCGAGGGGGGGTTAAAAGTGTTTTCCTGTTTATAAAAACAAATAACTATTACACAATATTATATACGTAAGAAGAAAAATACCCTAATGGCACTAATTACGCTTGTAGAGCTGGAATTTGAACACATGGCCATGATATCTAATATTAGACCGAGGATACAGAAAAAGTGCCATGTGAATTGCATTTTGTTTCTACTGCATGTTCCAGTATGGAAACAAAATATTAGGGTCTCTATGTTTTGAATATCTCTAGGTACAGTTTCGATGGATTCGGCGGTAACTTTGTGGAAAATCATTTTCATATAAACTTTAAAATTACTTTGATATTCCACGTATTGTGTGCATAATTGTGACACGTGTTTCATCTTCGGCATCTTCGAAATTACTATCGCAAAGTTTGATTACGTAATAAAGTAAGTTGATTTTAATATTTTACAATGATAAAATTACAAAATGGAGTTTGGGATTTTTCCCTTTTACGGGAAACAAGGAATAGCCCCGTTTGGATGGGTTATAGAAGCATTGCAAAGCAAACAAATAAGTATACTAATAATATAAAATTTAAAATAACTTTGATTATTCCACGTATTGTGTAACTAACTGTGACACGTGTTTCGCCTCTTTCAGAGGCATCTTCAGACTTACTATCGCAAAGTTTGCTTGAGCAATGAAGCAAGATTGATTCTAACATTTTAAATTATGAAATTACAAAATGGATTACGGGTTTTTTCCTTCTAAAGGAAACAAGGAAGGGGGTGATAGAATTAAAACAATGCAATCACATAATGATACTAATGTGGTGCAATCTATCAGATTGGGATTTTTCCTTTATAAGGGAAGCAAGAGAGGGGGTTATAGAATCGAAACAAAGCAAACAAATAAATATATTTCTAATGAGTATACTACTAATGAAGTAAGCCATTACAAAATATTAACTAATAAGATGCAATCAGTCAGCAATGGGTTAAAACTGTGTCAACGGAAATAAGGTAAGCAGTGGCGAGCAACCTGTCATATTTAGGATATTATTTAATAATACTTTTATTTATTGGTAAAAATTCAAAACTATTCATATTTAAACCCTTTTTAATTACTCGGTGGAGTATTTCTACATTACTACTCTGATTAAAATTATGATCTTTATCCATTAAATGATTGGAAAACTCGGAAAATTGTTACTCTTTAGGCATCTTATGTGTTCTTTAATTATAATATTAATTTTTATCCTTGTCTGCCCAACATAAAAAGCTTGGCAGTCTCCGTAAGAGAGTCGATAGATACCACTCTGTGACGATGATTCTACATGATCTATACTGTTCAACAAAATTTTACTCTCTCTCTAGGTATGTACAAGATCAAGGAAAATCTCTATACTTTACAAACATTTTTCACGCGTTGATTATTATTTAAAGTAGAATTTTCAAAGAAAATATGTACCTTTACGAAGAGCGTAACTTTCCCCTTGAGAAAGAAGTCTCTGGTGGGCGAAATGCGTTTACCGACTCGCTACAATACATATTTTAAAAGCTTACGCACCCGGAAAAAAGGATATGGCTCTCGTCGAACACAAGCCTACCTTTCTGTGGCTTTCCGAGAAGACTTAAGTTTTTTTGTAGTTGTTCCGGTGAGTTGATCTTGTCAAAACAAGTAAATAAAAAAAACAACGGGACTGAAGACAGAACTATTTTCCTTTTTTACGAGTTTGTAAGATCGGCTAATTTATTAATATATAAATCCAGGAATTCGAATAAAGGTGCATGATGAAATTTAAATCGTTTTAATTTTGTACTTTTCAACGAGTTTTGTCCCTAGCGACTTTCGCTATTCATCCAGATAACGATGATAACAATTAAACACAGTACTTGTCTGAACTCACTCACGTCCATGAGACTTATTTCGACATCGGAATCAATAAGGTTTAAAATCGGGCTGGAAACACAAACAACTCATGTTTACGATTCCTCAAAAAAATATCAGGAAAATTCAATTTTACATTCTCAAGAGTAAAGAAATTCTCATTTTGGATTTCTCTCGGATAAGCCGAAAGAAATATAATTCCAGGTACATTTCAATTCGAGCATTCAAACTATTGAACGTGAGCATGCCTAAGAGAAAATCCGATAATAATACGATATCTTTCATCCATACTTTTATCTTTTAAACGGTATAATAATGCTGCACGGAAAATCGATTGGAATTCATTTTTACAATATCTGCAAAACAGACCCACTATAATTTCAGTGTGCAGAAATTAGCCATAAAATTTTATTGGTATCTTGTACTGGATAAAATAATAACAACATTGCGAAGTATCAAGAGAAAATAACACAATCATCTTCGCCATTCCATTTGACCTCCAACCTGCCCAATCACAGCTGTTTTTAGACAGAAAACATCGTCCCACCGATTTTTTTTTTACTCTCACCAAAATAATTATCATGCATCGATTAAAAACCTGTTTATGGGCGGATCGGACGAATGCGATGCGAAATTGGCTTCATAGAAAAACAATCCCCTTTCACCGACTGCCGAGTTAAAAACCCGACAAATATATTCACAATATAATATACTATGTGAAGAATTACAACACAGCGGTAATTATTTAAAATAATAAGAGTTATTAAAACTCTGATGCAATCGGCGAGCATTCAAATGGCTTGTATAAGTTTTCTTTACATTGTGTAGTAACATATTTATAGACTTTGTTGTTTTTGTTTGAATTACACAGATATATATACTTCCGGCAGTCATGCGAATGAAGAAGGCTCACTGTATCAATATTCTTGCAGAAATAAAACTGAAATCAACCATCTTAAGTAATATTATGAATTTATGATATCGACTGAAGTCACGTGATGGAATCTCGATATGAAATCAGGATCTGGATACTAGATAAATAAAACGCATTACACAGTACCATTTTCACATATATTCGGATAAAGATCAGGACCAGTTTCGCTGATCACAAGCATTGAATACAAATCAACTGTGCATTGAAAATAAACTAGATACTGTGATTTATTTATCTAAATGATTTCTTTTCACTTTTAAGGTGTTCACTGTCAATACTTGGTGGAAAGGCATTATAATAAAAATAATAATATATTTATAGTACTTTTTCCACATAAAATTTATTTGATCAGGACCGGTTTCGCTCATTGCGAGCATTGTCATCAGTTGACAATGCTCGCCATGAGCGAAACCGGTCCTGATCAAATAAATTTTATGTGGGAAAAAAATACTAAAAATTTATTATTATTTTTATTTTGATTTCTTTTCACAAAGAAGTGACAGTTAACACCTTTAAACAAATTAATTTTAAAATGTAGTTTTCCATGTTTTTTTATCACTAGCACACCTGGTTTCACTTTTCGCCATCTTCAGCAATACCAAGTGCACGAAGACCCTTGAACTGATAATGTGTAATTGCTAAAATATCTCCATACTGATTGTGTCGTTATGAAAGTGTCCTTGTACTCAATGATGATTTTCATTTCCTCCTGATATGTCTTATTTGGTACGAGTCACGTCATTTTAAGTTAACTAAATTATAAATAGAGAGAAAATATTACTGGCTAAATGTGCAACATATTGGTGTCGCAAATGTATTACGAAGCTGCCTCGAAGATAGTTTTTTCATGAAAAGTTGGTTCGCTGGTCTTTTATTATACATCATATATAATTCGCAGTATTTCCAAGCATTGTTCCGAGTTTCCAAGTGAGAATACATTGCACTCCAAATATATATATTTCTCCCAAAACGCTGTTATACTTTAAACAACTTACTGTTAGCGTAGCATAGCTCATGCTTGTTCAAAGGATGAGGTAATATTACAATGTAATGACATTGTGAACAACCCCTCTTCCAAACGGCTGTAAACGCAATTATATCACAAATACAAATAAACCGGTGCGTGTTACAAAAGTAAAAAGGAAACATTTTGAAACAATCTGAAAATCGAAAAAAAAAAAGAAATGGAGATAAGAAATATTAATATCGAGCCATGAAAAGCGCTGGGGCTAAAATAGGTACGATGTTAATTGAAGCTTCGGCAAGGCTATTTGTAAAGGTCGAACGAGCGAAGCAAAGAAAACATTAGTTGAATTCTCAATTTCCTTTCAAGTCCAAAACGATACAATAAATAGTTTGTAAATATAAACACGAAAATACACTCGTTCGGAGCCAGTTCTGTTTTCAGCACTGTTGGTCTAAGTCTTTCTATCTCCACTTTGCCGATGTTTGATCTGTGATATGTTCTGTGGTGCTTTCCATTCCCTACCCAATCGATCAATCAACTATCTAATAATATAAAATTTAAAATATCTTTGATTAATCCATGAATTATGCTTATATGTGTCGCGACACGTGATACTTATTACTTAAACAAAATTTGCGGTAGTAAGATAGTCTGAAGATGCCTTTGAAAGAGGCGACACACGTGCAATGAATAGTAGCACAATACGTGGAATAATCAAAGTTATTTAATATTTAAATGAACTTCCGCAAAATTACCGCCGAATGCATCGAAAATGTTAACCAAACAATAGTATTTTCAAAGCACTCCTCTTTAAATTCATATCATTACCGAAACAGAGATGTTGCGAAACTCAATAACGACCAGTTTAATTTAAAAACAAGTACTGTCAAGATGTCTCATTAAGAGTCCATACTACTCAATATGTTGAGATAAATTGTTTAATTTGGGAGAGAAATAAATGCAAAGTTAAACACCAATGAGATACAGGCGGTCTTTGCTATTCGATCTCGTAGAGTTAGAATTTGCAAATAAATACAAACAAAATTGCTACCAAAAGCTCATGGCAGATAAATATTATTTCGCTACCAATAATAACGGTGACCTCTATTAGATTCGTCATTTCGCTCCAACAATAATTACCCATTTCGTAACACACTTATTACGATTCGCGGGTTATGACGTATAGCTAGTTTACCGAACCATTTAATTCACGTTAATTCATTGCTATTTGGTAACATTAATAGTATAAACTTTGCACAATAAAATGTTATAATATTTCAAACAGATTTTATTTTCATCGGAGGTTAGATACAAACAAGTAGAATTGAATGGACTGTTAATAATTTATAAGTATACGTACGCGGAAGAAAATTAAAATTGTCTTCTATAAAAAGTAATACGTACGTACAATTATGTACATGCAATCGACCTTTGTTTCTGAATTATGTAAACAACTCGCTAGTGATCACAATGTGAGATTTTTTCCTCAATACAAAGGCTATAAATTAATTATGCTTTTACGGACGGCAAACTCAACATGAAAAACCGGTCGATCTTGAGCGTTCTAACGTCAGATGTTACCATACCAGCAAGCCAGATCAACTTGGTTTATATCTATTTAAGTAGGTAAACAAAACACTGTGGAATTTTATTGCATATTTTATTCGTCGATAAAGTGTTATGTTTAATCATTTGAGTATCAGTAGCTACCATCAATACACTTTATGAAAGACAAGTTGATTTGATGATGATAAATATAAAATTTGGCGATATTACGTCACAAATAAGATTGGCGAAAATCCAATTTAAATATTCATATCCATGTACATTCACATGCACGCCATTCTGTTCAAACATGTCATAACGCATCGAGCTGGTGGCTAAAATGTGTTTATAAAGCTTTACGAAATAAACGCCAATTTAATCAAGAGAAAACACACTGACATACACGATGCTGTATGCTATACGTAGCTAGAAACAGACAGACGGCTATGCCACCTGTCAACTTTCGCACAATGCTCACACAGATAAAACAAAACGACAAATACGTCATGTATTTCCCAAATGAGGAACGGTTGCTACTACACTCAAAAGGTATGACTTGGCCGTTTCCGCTGGATCCAATGATGCCGTAACAATGTTCGCAGAAAGCGAGATGTATGAGTCACGGGTCCTATTTAAATGCTGGAATCATCCGGTCATAGAAGCGAGTCAATGGGCAATAATTCCTCATTCTTTCTACATAAATAAAATGTGTATAGGCGATATGGGAGTGTCAAACGGTGATGTCAAATCGCGGTGACATCACGCCCCGCAGCGGCAATTTTGCATGACAAAAAAACATTGTTTATATACTATGCTATCTAGTTGATGGGAACGTGTTAACACGGCCTGGCCACTGGAATTTATATTGAGTTATCTTTATTAAATTAAAACACAATTTAGTTTAACCACCAAAACTCATTCATGGAGTTACATAGTCAGAGGCGTCTTAAATCAAAAATAGATATTTTGCACGACTTCAGTTATCTATAGTTTTATGAAGAAAAGTTTGTCATTTTTTTAACCAGTCAGCCACTACACTAGATACGTCGGTTTATGCCTGTGATGCGAATTTTAAAGATTTTTTTCGTATGCCTTAAAGGTCTTCAATTATCATTAGGTATTGTGGTAAATTACCGATATTATATGTATGCGTTCCTGATCATTTTTAACAAAATGTGGTTTACAGTGTCATGGTTTATGGAATATCAGTGGGATCCTGAGAAAGATTGAGAAGACATAAGGATACGCTCTTAGATCCACGCGGTGCGTATTTTTTTGCATTAAGTCTGAGAACACCTTACACAGGAAGCAACATTATAAAACGCTAGTAATTCAGTTTTTACAAATTTTTTATGTCTCTGATAAACCTAAATTTCCCCCATATTAATTTCTGTTTTCCTGGTAGCTTCAAAGTCTTGTGACAAAATGTTTAATAACAATACAAGGTATTTTAATGTTTCATTCTAGCGGCATCAACATATATGTTGATAACAAAGGCAAACACACAAAAAATAAACATTTCTTTATTCGCATTTGTTTAATGATAATAAAAACAACATTCCCCCCCCCGGGTACCAGGGTCACATAACAGTTCACTGGATAGCACACAGAAATTTCGTGAAAAAATATTAAATTACTTGTATTAATTGTACATATTGATACACCTACATATTTTGGGTCAATATTTTCGTGATCGGGTTCTATTTTTAGTCACATACCATCACGTCGCTAAGTGGTCAATAAACGTTTATTGATAAGTGTCATTTGTGAAAATGCAGTCAAAATAATTAATGACCGTATGGATACAAGTATTAGCAGAACACTGTGAGAGGTGATGTTGGATATTTCAGAGGACAATCAGCGGTTACCGACTGGGCCCACTACTCGCATTGTCACATTGCGCCACAAAATATTTGAATAACAAAAATTTGAGAGATATTTTTGTTGCCTTTGTAACGTCGCATCAACACTCCACGTACTAGGGGGCGTCTCAAAGATTCAAATCTTAGTTGGAAAGAAGTAGTTTTATGTTTATATGTGTGTACTTGTTTTTTTACTAAAAAAAACTGTGAAGTATGGACTTCTCCCAATGTATTTTTTAAGCATAAGCGTAGAACTAAGTGCGTAGACAATGCAAAATACGACGCGATGTATTAACTATAAATCAAATATATCAAAATCAATGTTTGTTTGTTCGTATTTTATGCGTAGCCATACCGTTCATCCGATTGCGACAAAACTTTGTGAACGTATTGCCTGCACTCGTGCTTAGTTACTAAGGCATAGTAAAATCCACTTATAGTAGGTCTTTTATATAAACATCAATGTTTTTTTCATATTTTATGCGCTGCCATACCGTTCATTTTGACAACTTATTGTTGCACTTGCGCAAATGTTATGGGCATAGTATAATTAACTTTCAGTAGGTGGCGCTTGTATCGACCCATAGACAATCGGTAAAAAATAAACAGCAAACGTCAATTGTCATCGATACCGATCAATGTTTGTGAAATTAAATCGAAATTATTTATCTAAGATATTTTGCATTCGAAAGCACTTTCCTTCTTTGAGTGACATTGCAACGCTTGCCGGGTACCCGCTAGTGGATAATAAAAAATGAATTTACGAAAATAGTCCACTCGATAAATATTTTACATTACCAGTTACATTTTCCTATGCTTAATCGTAGTAAGTATCAGGCATACATGTTTTTATAGAAACAAAAATAAATATATTTATAATCAATTGCGTCACCATCATCCACGGCAATACAAACATTGTGAGCCGCCATTTGAATTCAAATTCGATAAGATTTTCTGATACCCTAATACCAGGAGCGCAGGTTTTTGTACAGATGATAGATACCCAGCTACCTGAAAGGATAGATGCTATTTCTCGGTACGTTCAATGGGAGTGGAATCACAAGTCTAGTGCGATGTGACGGAATGTCATGATAACTACGGCCCAGCAAACATGTGATGCCGGGCGAACATGCGGCTTCAATAACATCCCGTACACTTGAGTACTAGCTGTTCTAATAACCACACATAACAGTGAACTTATTATTGGAAATGAAGGTTAACATAAACACCTCTTCAATTTTTCTGTGATCCTGATAAATAAGCAATGAAAAAGTACTTTAAATAGAAGAATATTTTACAGATCTATCGACATTCCATTCCAGATTTAAAATTCGGATCTATGTATACTGGGAAGTTAATAAACGTGAGTAAATAGCCGGAGACAATATAGATATGCAGAGGTGTTTGGATCAACAAAAAAGATGCAGTACTTCAATGACTTATTCGTTATGTTCACTTGTTATAGGTGACACTATGTTGTACAAGGTACGGACAGCTGTTATAACTGGAAGATGGCATCGAGAATGAATGAATATTAACACAAAATTGTCAATTTTAAAATAGCGACATACTTTATTTAAATGTCGCAACCAGAGACACCTTAAATATTTTCACTACAACACACAAAGCATAAATGCCACAAAGGTCGTTCATAATGCCAGGCCGATTTGAAGGTACAATATACACAGTACACGAAACGTGACAAGATTATTTCGGGGAATAATGCTACGAGCATAATTACAATTGATAAAAGCAGCAGCGTTGCCGGAATTGATTACAACAGCTGCTTTCTATGTATTTTGATAGATTGTCGAATGTTCTGGAATGGCTATTATTCCAAAATGAATGGCTTAACGTGACAATGTATGTAAACAAAACTAAACGCTATTGAACGTCCATTTAATAAGGACACACTTATTTACCTTTACGATGCATAGTTTCAACACATGCGACAAAGCACAATGTATTAAATGCATGACTCTATGTTAGCTTCTATTGGTGTGCATTATACATTACTTATCTACTATTGTCAGGGGTATTTTTGACATCATCAAGCATGTAAGACTCTTTTCAAATGAAAGATTCTTCGCGGCTCTTCGACATTTAAAAAAAAAAGCATCAATCAAAACCATGGAATCGCCAACTTATAAACAGTCAACTAAAAAAAAATCACTTTCATGCACCTTCGTTATTTTTTGCCCTTTTCAATTGCATCGGGGTCGCGGGTCACATGGCTTTTTATAAAAGGGGTCGCCACCCGATAAATGTTGGGAACATATGATCTAAGCCTCTTATTCAAGGTTATGATAATTGTAGTAAAATCCATAAAGCATCACACACAATAATGGGCTTTGCATATAAGTCTTAATTAATATGCAACCAGAGTATAATACATATATTGCAAATAACCATTGCTGAACAAGTATTAATTTAGCTAAGGACAGCAGAAGCAACACTAACATGGCCGTCGATATTAAAATTTATAGATACATAAGATACCGAGTTTAGAGTACTCTTTGTAGTATTTATTACTTGAACCCAATTTTGGTAAAGAAATAAACAGTAAAAAAAAAATATCTGAATTCGACGGTTAAATAAATAAGCCTACATAATATAAAATTTTCTAAAAATAACTTTGATTATTCCACGTATTGTGCTTCTAACTGTGACACGTGTTTCGCCTCTTTCAAGGGAAAAATCCCAATCTGATTGATTGTAGCTCATTAGAATCATTATTTATTTGCTTTGTTTCGATTCTATCACCCCCTCCTTGCTTCCTTTAATATTAAAATAAAGGTAAAAAAACCCGAAATCCATTTTGTAATTTCATAATTTAAAATGTTAGAATCAATCTTGCTTCATTACTTAAGCAAACTTTGCGATAGTAAGTCTGAAGATGCCTCTGAAAGAGGCGAAACACGTGTCACAGTTAGTAGCACAATACGTGGAATCAGTGACGGCTGGTGACGGGGTGTTGGGGGGTGCAAAGGAAGATTCAACCATTTTTGCAAGAGTTCTTTCCTATTCATTGGATTTTAAAACACTTCTATAGCATGGACTTTCAATTCAGATGTTCGCAATACCAACTGTTTCTCTTCCGTAGTACGGAAAAATAGTTGATATTTCCTTTTGCACCCCCCAGCACCGCGTCACCACCGTCACTGCGTGGAATAATCAAAGTTATTTTTAATTTTATATTAACACCTTCCCGGGCACGCCCGAGTATACTCGGGTATTGAAAGTCGTCAAAAACGAACATCACGAGATAACTCGGGCAAACTTCATACGAAAATTACGAATTTGATCTAGTCCAAGCAAGGGCTGGACACGGACCAACAGATAAAAAAAATGTTATCACAAATTTGTGTGTGTATTTTGCATTTTCAAATGTGTGCATATGTTAAATCAATTGGATGGCAAGTGGTTAAAATGAACTTCCACAAAGTTACCGCCGAAACCATCGAAAGTATTAAGCCTACATAAGATGCGCTTAATTACAAATCTGCCAAACGTCAGCCGCCAGCCAATTATTTATTCCCTGATGAAAATCTTCCACTGAAGCAAGCTAACAGACAAAAGTTTTTTGTTCGTAAAAAAAATAATTAAGACTGAAAAGGTCTCCCAGGGAGGTTTCCGATTCGATAATCCCTAGGAATTTCTTTATTAAAATCGAGTGATCTTTCAACAAAGGCGTATTCTTTCAAGAATCTTTAGACCTATCGATAATATCATATTATATGGACGGCGGTTCCCGGTGTTCGGCTTGGAAAAAAATATTCTGCGCCTCAAAAAGCAATCGATTTATCGAACACTTTATAGTCAAACTATTGTTCTCATCCCTTTGGATTCGTTATCAATTATAAAGATAATCAAACCAGTTACTTTTGAGGTGTTAATTATCAATTCTTAAATTTGAATAATTTGTATTTTGTACCTTTTCATGAGTCGCTTACAACCTGGGTATTACCTTTCGGCATATTTAGGCATGTCAAGTGCACGAATGTACTTGAACTGACACGAAATTGGAAGCAATCAGTCGAAATCCTAAATTATGGAAATTCTTAGTAGAAATTCATCAATGAAAAACATGCTTTCTGTTTTAAGACCACATATTAAACAATGATCAGGACCGGTTGCACTCATCACGAGCATCACAAAAGTGGGAATGAATATGTCGAAAAACAAATACAAATGTATACAAATGAGAACAATATATCAAAACTGATGTAAATGTTCTTAAACGAGAAAAATTTAAAGCAAAAAAATAAAGCAGACCGCGTTTGCAAGAGCTGTTCTTCACCACAACTAATCAACACTAAAAATTCTCTAACACTTAGCGAAAGCTATATTTTTTATGAGATTAAACAGGGATTTAGGTTATATTCTGTAATCCTCGGTCTCACTTTTAATCTTAATGCGAGTCTTCAGTGTTTTCGTGTATCTAAATATATTTGTATATGTAAATATTTTTAAAAATACCCAACATTATTTGTTAAGGATTATATCGGCGACAAAACAGCAGACGAGGCATTTTCATCAGCTTTGTTTGTGACATTGTTACATAGGAAGCGGTGGTTTTGGTAAATAGACCATAATTGGATTTTGACATAATATCGCAAACCGACCGACCAACCCAGTCACGAGTCTACGGCCGATCGCAGTCACGTTAAAAAAAATCACATTCCGAAACAAGTAACACAAAACACAAACATGTAAATTAACAAAGATAAACAGCTTTCTGTAAATGCTTCAGAAACTGTCTTACGAGTGATTTTATACAGTAAACGAAAATAATTTGGCGGGGAATTATACATAATACATAAAAACATATGCGTACGTGTTATAATTACGATTAATGCAGAAAAATTATCAAAACTAACACTTTACCTTAACACTCCAGACAAGTCGAGTTTTATAATTTTAAAATATAAGAATCAATCTTATTGATAGAGTAGGCATTTACTTGGTAGAACTCCATTATAATACGGTTAGAAAAATAATGTATTTTAGTTCTACATAAATTATTTTTTATATTTGTTGATATCTATTTCGGCTTACGCCTTCGTCAGAACTAAAAAATAATTTATGTAGAACTAAAATACATTGTTATTTTTCTTACCGTATTAGAATCAATCTTGTTTCATTACTTAAAGAAACTTTACGATAGTAAGTCCGAAGATGCCTCTGAAGAGGCGAAGCACGTGTCACGGTTAGTAGCACAATACGTGGAATAATCAAAATTATTTTTATAATTAAATGAACTTCCACAAAGTTACCGCCGAATCCATCGAAAGTAAGTCGAGTCATATTCGAGATAACTCTTTCATGAAATACGTCACTGTATGGAAGAGAGAAATCAGTCGAGGATGAGTTGATTATTTTTAAAGACTCGCATAACAAAAATATCGTCTCTTGCAAGCCCAAATTAGTGAAAATGGCTAATTTTCAGGAGTGAATAAATATTGTGTCAATTAGAACAACTTCGTTTCTTTACCATTTACTGGAGTTTTTCATATTTAACAAGGAATCATCAAAATGATACTAACGCCCTTTAATCTTGATAGTAACGAATTAAAATGAATCTATTAAATGATGTCTAACAATTCAGAGGATATATAATAAATAAGTTCTATCATCGCAACCCTTCGTAGAACTAAAAAGATTGCTATTTTAATCCTCATAAAAGCCAAAATTTTCATACAATACACACTTATGTGTTGTACTTTAATCGTAATATACAAGTTATAATGGAAGCGAAGAGGATTCAAAAATTGTTTTCGCGTACATGAAAGAAAACTCAAAGCTTTCGAATACAGGCAACAGGGAATCGATGTAGAGGGATTTCGTCTATTTAGCATTTAAATGGGAATGCAAAATCATATCTCTCATAGGCGAGAGGGGATTCTGCAAATGTGAAGCGCGCAAAGTATTGTTTTATTTTATATTACGCATGATACGTTACTACAGGTCAAGGAATGTGGGGATAACAGGTATACAATGTTGGCAGGCACGAAAATGTTCGTTAAATTGAATTCCTATTAAATAAGGCCGAAAACGTAATGTGCTTGCTCTTGGGAAAGGTTTCAATCTTCGAATGGTAACCTTCACGAGTTTAATTTTAGATGGATTGATAACTAAAGAAATCGCTGAATGTCATGTGTTTATTCGTCCACATCTTCTGCTAGATCGTTTCTATAAGCGGAACCTGGAGAGCCACTAACATACTAGTTTATTATGTAATCCCATCTTTCTATACCCGCTTTCTGTAAGTTGGTCAAGTAACTAATTTTTGAAGCTTTGCAGTAAAATCCGGGAGCTAGCAAGTTAAATATAAACCGTAATAGAATATGAAGGAATAGAAATTTGGCTAAATATACAATCGAATGTGCTAGATAATCTTCAATGTCAAATCCCATGACAAACACAAAGAGATTATATAGTGCTGAGAGCAGTTTTAGAGCCACTGGAATACCGGCGTTGGTATCAACTTTTCAACATGAACGCGTCATGTCGAGCATTGTAATCATAGAACCATTCAAATTCCACAGATAAGTTTTTTTTATTAGAAATAGGCTAACAAGTTGGCTATGTGAAAATTATTGGATTACTTATATGAAATAAATTTGCAAAAATACACTTGTCGCACACGCCACAAAATGAGAGGCCGTAAAATCAGCGACAACAGTGGGTGGCCAAATAATTTGCATTGACATTTAACCTAGAACTTTTAATCCGAATTTTCCCACATACCGAGAAAAATTTTCACAGTGGTTAAATAGTATGCGTTTGCATGTTACTTTGAATTAGATTTTTACGAGTTGAAAGTTTATAATTATTCAACAGACACTCTTCAAGTGGACGAAGGAGCAGATAATGGAATACGCTCAGTTCAATGTTATTAGTAGCAATTTTTCTTAGCGTGGGGACTCACTCATAGCGAAAAGCGTAGAGCTTATATGAGCGAGACTGGCTTCATAAACAAAGGTACCGCAATGGCTTTAACGATGGCGCTGTCTGAGAAGTCGAAGCGCAGCGTAAATTCCGAAGTCAAATCAGTTTGAAATTTAGCAGCGCTCGCTTCGGCGTACAATTTTTGTAGTTATGTCGCTCGAAGAAATTATCACTGAAATAGATTCTGTGCCTGAAATATGACTTTTTACTCATCCCTTTATAAACATACAGTAATAAAGGCTAAGCGGTCGAGGGAATTACAAGTAAAAGTCAAGAACATTATGATGTCACGACGATAAATGAATTTTAAATGGTACTAATATTGAGTGAACACTAGGTGATATAAAAAAAAGTCATGGTCATGCCAAAAAGTAGGTGTAGAAAATATCGATTATGCACCTTTATTATTAATGTTACGTCTTAACTACGCCTTACGATTGCGCTATTTCTAGTGGCTTCTGCGGCCACCTTCGATTTTACAGCAAGTGTCGTCTTACAGCGCATGAAGTTACGTTTTATGCTGAGACCGCACGCATATAATAAATAACTAAGCGGATTACTGTAACATGCCTGTCAAACCAATTTTCAGACACAAATCCAATTTACTTTTAAAATATAGAACCGAAAAAAATATCTACTGTATATCTATAAAATGACGGCAAGCTTTTAGGGTTGAAATTATCACTTCAAAAGATCTCAATCTATCCCTTCTTCACATACTCGAGTCTCAAGTACAAAAAGTAGTGTGACTGCGTTGGGTGTATTATACATAATGATATAGATTTATTAACAAAAATTACCATACTAATAATATAAAAGGTAAACGTGCGCACCAATAAGTAATAAAGGTGACTATAAAAAATAACGTAAGGTAGGTTAAATAAATATATATCTTATCTTACAGCGGAGTCAATGAACAAGACGGCGCCAGTATTTGAGTCAAGTAAGTACAGTCATAAGATGAACCAATAAAATTGCTTTTGTCTCTTTGCTCTCGAAAAATGTCGTAGGCTTAATCATTCATGGAATACAATTAATAATAAATACAGCATGATATTGTATTATCATGCTATGCCAAGTATTGACAGTGAACACATTAAGAATGACCTACTGCATGGATTAAATTTTAGAGAAGATCCAAGTTTCACGTCAAAGTAATATTAACTCTTGATTTTAGAAGTTATTTAAATATAAGACAAACTCTATAATCGGACGAGTGCGGGAGAGAGTGTTAAAACAGACGATGATTTTCTATGGATAAGGGGAAAAAAGTTCGGATAAGTTGTGCTTTGGTTCACACCAAATCATTGACCGGCACGCGTTAAATCTGCGAAACCGTGTTATCATTCACAGAAAATTGATTACGACATGCGACTCTTGGATCGAAGCATTACTTCCAACGAACAGAAGGTTTAAAAAAAGACAAATTCGACTGAATAGTTCATACTATTGTCAGAATAAATCATTTTTCTTCTATGTTAATATTTTTAATCCGAATAATGAAGGTTGAACGTATAAAATCCGACAACGTGATACACCTCGTGAACGACAAAATGCACGCATCTATGTGTCAGGAATATTTTCAGTTATGAAATGAAAAGAAAATCAACAAAACCGATAGTACACATTTTTTTCAAATTTACAATACTATTTGTAATGGAGTCATCGACGGTAATTTATAATCTCAATATTTTTCTCATGCGTAGCGTAGACATCTACGATTAAAATTAAGGCGATTGCCAAAGTAAACATCAAGAGAAATTAAAAGAACAAGCGACCGACCAAAACAATACAACGGCATCGCCTAAACATGACGGTATTGCTATAAAAATGAACGCGACAATAGCATATTAACCCAGAGTTTCTTCCAAAAAATCGTCAGAGTACGTAAACGACAATTTGTGAGTAAACGTGGCCAGAAATACACCAGCCATTAAGATAAATCTGATAATTTATAGCACGAAGCTGTACATTACGATAACGAACAGCCTTCTCTGGCGGTGCGAAGGAAATAAAGAAGAAAAATAAACGTCCCATTGCATCAAGTGTTATGGACTACTTTTGTTTAAGACGAAGCCATTTATTTCAAGCACCAGACAGACGAGACTGACTGTTTACCACTTCATCTCAGCGCGTAAAAAAGCTGGAAGATATTATTTTAACAAAGGATTATCTAACATACTCCAGAAGAGTAGGGAGCTGTCTAGTATTTTGGTATGCGTGGAAACCGACCGCAACGTAAAAGGAAGAACGCACAAGAGCGTTTCAGCACTCGGCTAAATAATTTTCGCCACAGAAATTCATACTATTGTGTTATTGTCAACACAGAACGCGCGGGCTATTTCAATATTCGTTTTAAGGACTGGTATGAGTAGAATAAGATAAATTAATTTGAAGCATTAAAAAAAACGATTGAATAAAAAGAATTTCTACTTTCTAGATGCAGATATTCAAATATATTGATTCAAACATCTTTTTAAGATAAGCCTTGTTTGTTAACGATTAGATTAGGGGTGGCCAAACTTTTACCACTACTGGCGACTTTTTTTAAATTTTTGGCGGCAATCGACTCGACTAAATAAAAGAGGAATAAGAGATGTGTACATCAGTACACTAGACAGGCGGGCGACTTGGAATAGCTAAGCGATCGACGCTTTGGCTACTCCTTTATTAGAACATATGCATTAATAAACAGTAACTAGTACAGAAAGCAAACACCAAAACGCAACACAAAGATAAATAATGTATTGATTGAGTAGGCATTTACTTGGTAGAACTCCATTATAATACGGAGAGAAAAATAACAATGTATTTTAATTCTACATAAATTATTTTATATATTTGGCTTACGCCTATTTCAGAACTAGGCCTTCGTCGAAATAGCTAAGCCGAACAAATATATAAAATAATTTATGTAGAATTAAAATACATTGTTATTTTTCTTTCCGTATTATAAATAATGTATATTTTAAAACCATTAGAAGAATAGAGAAGAATTGACTCGACTGAAATACACACCATTCCATATGCGTCATTAGAATTTTATCTCATTTAGCTCGAATGTTTGACAAACTCGTGTTTAAATATAGATTGCAATATTTGAAAAAGGCTTTATGGTGTATATGTGTCGAGTGATTTTAAAATGTTCAAAAACATTCTGATACGCAAATATCCCACCTTCCATCCAGTGGCGGCTGGTGACGGGGTGTTGGGGGGTGCAAAGGAAGATTCAACTATTTTTCCGTACTACGGAAGAGAAACAGTTGGTATTGCGAACATCTGAATTGAAAGTCCATGCTATAGAAGTGTTGTTGAAAGAACTCTTGCAAAATTGGTTGAATCTTCCTTTGCACCCCCCAACAGCCCGTCACCAGCCGCCACTGCTTCCATCACAACATTGGGCCGATTCAAATCGAGAATACGCTTCAAGGAAACAGATAAAAGTTAACTTCAAAGAAACAACCCAATCCCCCTCGTATCCATCAGCATAAAATAAAAACTTGAAAAATAGACAGTATTGCATTATAAATTTCGCCGGGGGGGTTTCTTGCTGGATCCAACATTCCGATCACGTTTATGGAAAGGGGGAGTTAATGACGATCACGATCGGTGTTGGGAGGGGGTGATTTTCGGGTGGTATGAATTACTTCCGGTCGACGGATGATAACGGCGGCGTGGGAGAAATTCGACGAGGGGGGGCTGGTGACAAATCCCTCAAAACGAGGATCTACCGTCGGCGGGGACGCTGATTGATGGGACAATTACGCGGTGGACTTACATGGCTGCCGGGGGGAAGGGGTATGTCGGCAGGTGTCTCTCAAAAAGAAATTGTTTTCTCTATGTACCTGTTTTTCCAATACCGCAAAAGCGGAAAGCATAAAATGAGAGTGCAGTGTTATGCAATACACATTTAAGTTCTCAAGTTTCTTTTCTACAATTATCAAAATATATTGAAGCGTTATTCTCAAAGTTATAATGTTATATCAAATAGTCCCAAACTAAGGGCCCCAAAAAAATCATTAAAAATATTTTTTTTCACACTTAGGGGACCGTTGCATGAAAAAGTTTGGGAAGCAAAAATATAATCAAAACAAATGTACAACGAATGGAGCGTAATTTGTGTTTGCTAATTAGCCATCAAATGAGAAATAGCATGCTTATTACCAATGTAATTAAAAGACCCGGAAAACAAAGTCTAAAATAAAAATGTAATATCGATTTATTTAAATGTTCTTCTTGTTTTAAATATTAAAATAGAGTGGCATTACTTACAATCGATGGTGTGTTAAATCACTCTTACTTTATTACTTATGCCATCGTAAGTATGACGATGCCTCTGAAAGAGACGAAGCACGTAGTCACACAATACGTGGAATAAAAACTGAGTTAATTTAAAATGCTTTTTTTTTTTTAGTAACATCGCATATCAATTGCGGTAATCAGTGTCGCAGGCAAAAAAGTGTTAGGTCAAAGTTAGTTAAAAACCAACATAATATTTCTATGGGGCAATCCATGTTCTGCTAGAAAGAATGGCAGTAATGAGTTACGGGTCGTCTTAGCTGGGCGAATCTAGGCGAGGCGATCCGGCGCAGCTTTGAAAGCGGCAGAGTTTTAAAATATCAAACGGTCCTCGCCCATGCAAGTGTCATATGTAAGCGAAGCGATCCGGTCAGGACGGCATATGTCGCAAGTCGCCTCAAGTGCGCACTCATGGCGCACGCGAATCGCTTGAAAATATGAAACGGTCCAAGCTCACCAGAGCGTTAATTGCGTCTGGCCGAGCGATGGCACATAAGACCTTTGATCAACTACGTTTTAAATTGACTGGATTCGCCTAAATTCTCTTGCCGGTTCGCGTCGCTTACCTAAGACACGGGGTTACGTGTGATCCAAGGATTTCGCCTTTCAGTGAGACTAACAATATAAACAGAAGCATTTGAAGAAAATCACAGTGACAACAGCCAATGCGCAATATTATTTATATAATGATATTATGAAGCACTCCTGTCAGCCTTCGGGCATAAGCAGATTAATGAGCGCTTTGCATCGCACACAAATATGATGCGAAGCGGCACAGCTAATGAACAAGATAATCGCAACTCGTAAATTGGAATAATCATTTCAGTTGCGGAGTAATCGAATTATGTCAACGACATGGCATACATCAACTTGCTTCGCGAAACGTGACGCAGATCATACGGTCGTGTAATTAAATTTTCAACGTTGAGCAGACGAACGGCATGATCGTAGGGCAGGGACAAAACATGACATCAAAAGTGGTCATAGGTCGCAAAGAAAGGTTCACAAGCCATCTATAATCCGTTCGATTAATGTTTTTTTTTTCAACGATATCCGAGAACCTGACCCACTAGCTAGACTAGATACGTATAATTAATCGGACTTGAACAATGTTCTTCAATCATTTCACATGCGCGGGTCGGTGAAAATTGGGAAGATATTTCTTGGCCCGCGTCAACCAGGTACACATGTTTGCAAACAGTCAGTTCTCGATTTGGAACTTACTATTCGGTCTGACGAAAGAGTATAAATAAGTAAAATATATCTTCAGTTTCTGTAAAGTATCTTATGTGTTTGACATATGTTCTTATGAAGTGACCCCAAAGTTTGTTAAATATCAAAATTTGACGTATATGTAGTTAATTTTTTTATTTATCCGTGGATGTGCATGTTTACTTTGGATACTAAATTCAAAAGGTAAAAATTAAAACGTCAAGTCAATGTTACATAAATAAAATAAAATTGTGTTACTTTTTTGTAATCAAACTTTTCAAAACATGAAAGTTTTCACGTACCACTCATTTGCTTGAAATAAATATAAAGTACAAGGGTGAATATCGCGTTTTTTTTAAAACCGTAGGCACGAATTGTTTCTTCTTCTCTTGTGTAAAAGAACCAACGTGCCAATGATTAAGGCCAGTAGGAATAAATTAAGCACTGTTTCACGGTATTGCTTCGGATATCCATCATTATGCCATGTGGACGTGATTGAGTTTAGTAGACTTGCTGGGACTCTATTAACTTGATTGTATGCTAATGTTTCCCATATTTATTATCATTCGTCACCTTGTTAAGGCAATATGAACTTTGGTTTGTCATAATCAGGGCCCATAATTTGCCATCAGAAGGTAAACATTTACTACCGAATGAGTTATTAACTTCTACAGAAATATCATTGTGTCACTTATGTATGCGTGATACTTTTTTACGGCTAGGTCTTAAAGTCAAACTGCGTTCCCGGATACACTTTAGTTTTATAACGAGTCCGTTGACGCATAATGCGGCTTTGATACGAGTCATACTAATGAATACATTGCGCATGTAAAATATAGTTCCAAATGAGCAATGAAGTTTACTTCGCATGAAACGAAAAGTACTATGTGTGTTAATCTTTCCGGCGCGTTAAATTTCACATTTCGATTTTACAGACGGAGATGATTGAAAAATGAGCATTGAAAGCCAATAAAAACACATATTCAATGTATTGCTAAAGAACTGCGAGATTGTTTTCCGTATGACAGTTCACCAAATACGATTTTCAGTCCTGTAACTTCAAACACAGAAAGCTTTCAAATATATGTATCTAGTCGGATGTACGGGTTGGTTGTCCTCCCGTTATGTGAATGCAGGCATTGTTGGTCACGGCCACCTTCTACAACGCTATGCGATCGAGAAAAGAGACGAATTTATTTCTTACTTACTCCACCCGATACAGAGCTGCACAGAACTGATCTTTTAACTATGCACTATGATGCTTAAATAAAAGGAAATAAAATGAAAAAGTGTCTTATGTATCCGTTTACTAAGGATACACCGTCGCAGGAGAGTTTTATCTAATTTGCGTTGAATCTAAAGAGGAATAAAGAGTATCCTGTTCCCCAAATGATGTTAATAATTAAGCAGCGTTATCTATAAAAAGATGGGAATGGTAAATTAATATAAATAAGTAATGTAGATACATCCATTTTTTAAGCCACCGAATTTAACTTCATGGATTTTTTTCTGCACCACAAACGAAGTATGCATCGAGATGTAAGCTCCGGCCGCACGGGCATACAGTAAATTCCAAAAAAAAAGAACGTTCGCTATCGCGGCCGGCAAGGCCGTCTGGGCGGGAAACGAAATGCGAGGGAAATTATAATGCTTCCGGTCAGTCAGTGCGGGCATGCAAACAAACAAATAATAAACGACCGCTATTTTAAACGAATCGTTAATAACAACGGGACAATGGCCGCCGAATAGCGGCCGGCCACCGTAAAAACGGACTGTTGACTCTGGCAATGTCTAAATTCGGACATTTTGGTAAATTGCCGGCGTAATTAAAATAATCGTAGAATTTCTACATTGAATAATACAATGAACGTAGATTGGTTTATTTTTACATTGTGTGAAAACATTGTAGTAGTTAAAGCATTAAAGAGTATTATGTTAACGTTATCCTGGACAACGAAAACGTTTGTATTCAAATCAAAAATAATAACACATTTTAAGTACGTATTCCAGATTAGATTTCTTAACCCTTTGCACTCTTCAATAGATTTGAGAAATTGATTGATATCACAGGGTTTGCGTAATTATTCGCGTGATAAAACGAAATACCGAAAAGTATACATATGGCATGTTAAAAACTTTAAATAAGTTACACAATCCACAAATATACGGTTTTTGAAATAAGGATAATTTAAAATTAATAAAAAATAAGTTTCTAACCAAGTTTTACCATGTCGAGCTAAACTCGACATTGGAATTGGGCGTTACCTATACGATGTCGAGCAAGACTCGACATAGGAGTTCTAGGAGTAAAGATGAGGTCCGGTTTCGCTCATTCTGAGTTGTGTCATTATATTCAAATTAAAATAACGGAAACGGTAAAATCACGAGAATACTTTTGTATTATTATTTATTATACAGTTTACATTGGAAATGAAAATCCACGTAATCTCGCACAATAGCTGCACATCACCACAGCCAGTGGCAAATTATATAAAACCTGCCATTTAAAAAAAATACCAAAATAAAAATATTTTACTTATTACACGGCATAAAATTATGTGTTTTGAGATCGCATATATTTTGTATAAAGATAAATAAACGGCTCTGACATTTTCAAACTTCCTGTAAAAAGTCCCACGCAATAATATTTATACTAAGGTATGTGCATAAATATGAAAAAGCAGAAAACGCACAGAATTGAAATAGTGCCCCCGAAAATATTTATGAACAGACATAACTCACTAGTCTTATTACGTTTACAAAAATGATAAAGCCAAAAAAATAATAAATATTACATAACCGGTTTATTTTACCCCGGAACCAACCTCATATGGAACGTTATAAATATGAGCCTATAATTGGAGTCATCCGTGAGTAAGACTTTCAGAATATCAGGACCGGTTACGCGCATCAATCGATAAAATGTAAATAGAAACAGGGTTATTCATACATTTTTTTCTAATCCATGCCCGCACCTAATGTGGAGCAGATAGCATTTCACTGTACGTCTTCCAAGCATACTTTTATATACGTGAACTGATTGTAACTCGGTAGCTCAGTTCAGTTCGACGAGAGTAGGAATATTTAAAATAAGGAGAGAACCAGTGGTTAGCGAGTCGTTCTCGACAAGCTACGCGTATGGGGATCGGAACGCAATGGAGTATTTAGATAACATAAGCGCCTGTGAACTGCCTGGGACTCGATTAATTGAAACAAAATTCTGCTCGTACTGGGATTCAAGCCAGTGATGTCAGTCACGGAAGCTAACGACTTTGACCACTGCACCACGGACCAAACAATTTATACATAAATGAAATAAGTACGAAATTCAGTTTACGACGATTCCGGCTTAACCTCTTCCCTACTGAGACAAATAAAATTTCAAAAATTAATTCATTGGTATCTTGAATACACTAATGGAGGTTTTCGTAATAATAGAGCAAACATATTTGAATAAAAAAAATCATGCGCGTGATAGTTGTAACACTAACTCTATTTATTTTTAATATCAATTTTCAGCACACTGCAATCAGGCGTCTCAAAGTATGAAACGCTAGCAGTCAAAGGGTTAAGGCCTAAATGACTGAATGGAACCCCGTCGAAGCCATGGAGTGACGGAGACTGCTTCGCAAGTGGTGGTTGTTTGTAACAATACTTGAACGATGCGACAATGCGCGCCCACATTGCATACTTCCCCAAGACAGGAAATGACAAAATCGGTATCGCAATGTTATCAGAGCAACATAATACGATAATAAAGGGGATTGTGCTACAAATGAATGACATACAATTCAACACTGTCTCGCGGCGATATCGAGTGAACGGATGAATGGAGAGTAAATTATGGCCGCATACACTTTCGATTTTATTCAGCAACCTAATCAGACCTTATTTTAATTCTGTCACTATTCAAAAGAATGTAAAGACATGAGCTTGCCTCAGTGAATTGCAAATTTATTCGAGGATCGACATAATCTCGATTCTTCACTAGTCTCGTCTAACTCGTCGAGCTCTCAGTATACGGATTATACCAAGGCTGTGGAGTCGGAGCTTTTTGGCCGGAGTCGGAGTCGTCGCGGTGATTTGGCCAGAGTCGTACTCGGAGTCGGAAATTTTTTAAAAGTTTGAACTTTTTATTTTTGGATTTTATATGTCAAATTTGGCGTTTGGTCGCATTGATAGGGTTGATATTTAATTGAATACACATAAATAGGAAAATTAGGGGAAAAAGGTGACGATATTAAGCTTTTTTTAGTCGGAGTCGTGGTATTGGTAAATGCTGGAGTCGAAGTCGGACTTTTTTAGACCGACTCCACAGCCCTGCTTAAAATACTATTATACGTACGTTTATGCCCACTACAAGTAAAAACCCAGATAAGCTTTCACTTCGATACATCAAATCAATTTGTCACCTTTAATAACTTACTATTACCATATAAAACTAGGATGGTGGAAGAGAGAAGCAGATGTATTGTGCAGCCCGTCTACAACTGTATATAAGGATGAGTAAATGCAAGTTTAAAACATAGTTCTGACGACGGCGTGAGCCGAAATAGCAATATTTTGTAGAATTAAAATACATTGTTATTTTTTTCACCGTATTATTATGGAGTTCTTCCAAGTTAATGTTAACTCAATAAATTGGAGACTGTGGCTTAAAATATGAAACAAAAATCCCTTAACGAATACCGACTATGGAAGTTCAAGAAGCAAGAATAATTCAATTGGCATGACGAGCGAGCGTGTTTATAAGACCTTCCTTCTTCCACAAGGATGCACACAACTCACAAGATATATAAATATTACTTACTTGCTACGCGTACTGAAGCATAACTTAGCTTGTCGATAGCAGATATATCAAGTCTGATGGAACAGATCATCTCCATCATAATATATGTAGACTAGTTCGATGGTCATGAACATATTATTCACTTAATTGTGAAAGCTTACGTCGGAAGCAATATAATATTATTTCCGATTTCAGCGTCGAATCATCCGAAACAGTCAACGACAATCGAGTGGTGGATTTTTTTTCATGGCACTGTGATTCGAAGTGATAGCAAAACGCTGACGTCATCGCGATTGATAAATCGAATAAATACACGTTTTTATTGGAATAGGGGAAACATGGCGCATCGACAAAGCGGTTTATTGGACAGCGGAAATGAATGGACTCTAGGACTTTGATACGGGTAAACTATTGTACGCGACCATACATATATACGATTTTATTTTGTCGTGTTTATTGTATTAAAACAGGTTTTATACAGCATTCTAAATTTGTTTTAATATATATGAAAATGCTTGAGATAGCAGTTTCAACTAACTAACAAAACAATATGGGATTGAATGAAACATGGCTACGTCATAAACCAAAAAAAAGACTACCTCATGGCGATAATATCAACTGTGGACTACAAAATTGATCAATAATATCAATAATTTAATTAACAATTTCGACTGAAGGTGCTTGATGAAATTTCAATATCAAATTTTAATCTTTTGAATGATGTACTTATTCATGAGTATTGTCTCTCGATTATATTTCTAATATTTCTTGATAAAATAATTTATGTTCGCCTGTGTTTTTATGTAACAATTTAACGCCTTCGTCTGCATCGTACAATGCTGTATACAAGCTGTTTACTGCGCGTCGGTTTAAGTAGATTCGTGCACTTCAAATGCCAGAAGATGCCGAAAGGCGTAATCCGAGTCTTTAGCGACGAAACTCATGGAAAAGTACAAAAATTCCAACCAATAAAATTTGATATTTATTATGTGAATTATTATTTCAGAAACAATCTCTCTCACTCATCCAAAAGTTCAAACATCTGAGCAATAAAACTGTTTGGCAAGGGAATATAAGGAATCAATTTGAAAAAAAAAGCAGAAACGTACGATACGGGAACACGTGTTAAAAAAATCCACCCACTTGTGGATAAGCAGTACATTGCGTAAACAAGGCTCGGTTAAAATGTTGTTATCTTTGATATTTTTTCCATAAAATAAACTGTTCGTGATGCGAAACATATTGTTAAAAGACACTGTACAAATATTCCTGTACGTAAATTATTTACCCAAAGGAAGTCGTCAGGACGAGAAGTGAATAAAAAATACTCGAACATGTGCGGCGAACGGAGCGTAGTACATATTCATTTCATATGGGCCAGAAAAAAAACTTGGACTTGACTGGAGACGTCATAAACGTTAAGGATTTTTTTTGACATTCCTCGCTACCGAATTGAAGCGGGTATTCAAATTTGAACAGTCCCTTTTTTCCTTGCGTCGAAGATTTATACGCTTTTGTTATCTGATGATGAATTTTTATTGTTTTGGGCATCCTTTGAATGGGTAATAGGTATAAAGTGAGATGTTTATTACGTGGGAAAATATGTTGGTACTCTTACCTGTATATAGTAAGTAAGTATGTTTTTCGTTTTATTTCGAGGTATTAACAAATTTATTCAAGAAATAAAATAAATGCCGTTAGTTTGGCAGTCACCTCATTTAACACCTTCGATGCATTCGGCGGAAACACGGTGGAAATTCATTTTAGTATAAAATTAACGTATCGTGTAACAAAATAGTGACGTTTTTCGATTCTTCCAAGAGCATCATCAGACTTGTTAACGCAAGGTTGCTGTGAACAGCTGATTTAAATATTCTTGCATTATAAATTACAAAATGGAGGATGAGATTTTTCATTTTGCATGACGCCAAGAGGGGGCCACCATATAAGTGAAATAAAAAGTTATATTCAATTTCATATTATATCAAGTCAACACAATTAACGGTAAAATAAGTCAGAACAGGAATTCTTTTATAACTTTAATAGTTTTTACTGGAAATCAACTCGAGGAGTAACGACGCAGACTCAAAATATCAATGTTTATTAATTGAAAAAAATCTTAATTTGTTATTGAAATTTCCGGGACTTGAATTTCGATCGGTTCGATTGCTCTGTTCAAGGTCTTGCCACTAGACCGAAGCGGCCAACAATCAAGACATATTTGAATAATTCATCCTTCCCTCATTGAACTATGCAAAAATAAACTGAATTGATTCATAACACATTTTTTTTAAATAAGATAATCAATCTTATTAAAAAAATAATGTTAGTGATATTACCGGTAACCCGCAGGGAAATAGTCTGCTACAAACGAAATAAAGCACAATCTCAATGTGCCATCGGTGTTGAAAAGTTGAAATAAGCCGCTCTTATCTTTGTAACAAGGATACTCAAGAGCGAACATCCCGTGTTAAGGTAAATATTGAGAAATGCGTAAGTACGTAATTATTTTCCTTAAAAGCATAATACCATGAGGGAAATAGCGAAAGCATGCCATAAGAAATACATTAGCCGAGTTAATTGAAAAATAATTTCACCACAACGATAATCCTGTAGTTTGTGTCTTTTCTTTTCAAACTAAAGACTAAGAACTTTAAAAGGTTTTTAATTGAACAGTGCAGTCGCTATAAACAGTTGAATATATTGAGGGTACAATTTGTATCTATTACACGATTTTTTTTTTTACATTCTGATATATTTTTTCAAGCCGCAGCACATAGTATTGTCCATGAAGAAAATTAGCGTAAGCATTCATTACTTAAAAAAATATAATGTATACTCATCAAACCTGCTTGATCTCACGGCAATTCACGGTTTAATTAACAGTACGAACAGATTTTTTCAGTCTATTCATCGATCCTGCTCGAAGGCATGGGTGTGTTTGTGTTGTTAAAGATTCTTCCCCACTCTCCCGATTCCAAAAAAGGCATCCAGAGAGATCAGCTAATCACTAGGCCTTTCCCAGTTTTTGCATTCTTTCAATCCCCCCACTCTCTTCGGAACAGAGAGGTTGAGCAACTGAGTAACAAGTTGATTTCGTAGAAAAAACATAAGTTGAGAAGAAGAAAAAATGAAGAGTCCATACGCTCTACATTGGGAGCGAACATGGTTTAAAAAAATTAATTTATTCTTGTTGAATTAATAAATTAACACCGCCTTCGTGTTGGATACTACGCCCCTGGATATCGGAAGCGCTAAATACCTCTAATTAAATTAAGCCGCAAAATATGTAAATATGGAAAACTCTGAAAACGGTCTCGTTTAGCCGAGTGCCGAGAGACGAGCTCTCCCGTCTCTAACCCATACGTAGAAGCAATTAAAGCCATCGAAAACGTAATAGCTATTGTTATGCAAATTAATACGCGGAATGGCAATTTATCGCACGTACGTGTTTTTTTTTTATAAAGATTCGGAAACAAAAAAAAACCGCAATAATTGACCGCATTTCCAAGTAAAATGATACATAACAAACCTTGTTTGTTCATGTTAAGCAATAAGCGTCGCAATCTTTCATTTAAAAAATAATTGAAGTAAATAGTATTTTTTCTCGGTATATATAGATATGTATATAATTAAGGATTTCAGTAGGGCACCTCAACTTTTGAAGGAATTTTGATAAGCATTTGTTATCTGAGAATCACACGTTTAACTCGAATCTAGGGGTTAAAAATTTACATCAAAACACGGGTGATCATAAATTATTTGACCAAGAAATACGAGAAATAAATAAGTCACAGCTGAATAGTTGATGAGCAACATAATTTTCCTAACTCACGCTTGTTTTATCTTTTTAAATAAATATCGTTAATTAATAAACCATTACAAGCTATTTACTATAAATCAGTTTGAGTCCATTCTGCGCTTGAAATTCTTGGAGGTGCCGAAAGGCGAAACGAGGGTCGTTAGCGACAAAGCTCATGGAAAAGTACAAAATTCAAACGGTTCCAATTTTAAACAGGGTTATTAATATCAAATCGAGAAAGACAATTGGTGTAAGAAAAATTTACAGTTGACACGTGAATATTGCTCAAGAGGAAGAGAATGATATGGAAAATATAGTTCGTTTTTACACCGATCCGTGTGTCCATTGAACACGTTAACTTTATTTAGCAGAATACATATTTCAATTTATAAAAATCGTTTCGATAAGTTTTTTCCGAGTTCAGCTTTATAATGTAGAGCGATTAACGATCACTTATCATTTTCTCCAACTCCGATTTCAACAGTGTGGGTTTATATAAGGAGGACATTACGCACACCCGAATTTTGAAGTCTAACCAAATTTACATATCGAGTGTTCGAACCCTTTTGACGGAATTAAGCCCTGGACATTTTGATGGTTAATTCAACAAGATTGAACTGTGGTGTATAAATGATGAAATGATTATTCAGTCGATATGTGTATGTACTAGAATACTATCAATGTGTTAAAAGATGGTTATATCATTGCAATTGATTATATCAATTCTTGAGAGAAGAGCGCGTTCATTTCTTTCGGTTAATATATCCGAGTGCTTCTGCATTCACATCAGTAAAATATAAAATAAAATTTACGTTATTTGTCATAAGTTTTGAAGATAAATTGTAAAATTGCCTAAATTGCCCTAATGTCCCGATTGAATAATGACAAATTTGTGTGGTTCAAAACAACTAAATAGTATGTATTTTTGTATCGATTGCGACAGTACGAATGAGTGTGCGGAAGTGCGTTTGATAAGCTACGAACGGGAAGCGATAAGCGAGAAGAATACCGCAACTAACAAGCCACAGCACCAATACTGGCTAAAAAATTAATGCATGTAATAATTTAAAATAGAGTTAGGTACAATTGATATACGGCTAACGTCAAGTTATCGATTAAAAATATATTATTATTTCAAATACATGTAAACGCGTGCTTACAAAGATGAGCGATACGCCACCTATTTGATGATAATAATGAAATTATACACCAGATATGACAAACTTTAAAACATAATTCTTTTATCTTAAATTCTATATGTTGTCGTTCTCTAATTGGACGGGCAGCACACCTCACGATAACAATTAAAAAAGCCACAATTGTATGCGCGGCAAAAGAAAAAAAACAATAATAGTAAATGACATTTGACCAGAATCAGTGAACGATGACAGATTGAATTCCCAATCGAAATTTAGAACTGTGATTAAAAAATGTTTTTACATTATCAGTACCGGAGAATTAACTTCCGGGAAACGAGTTGCAACACACAGGCTTCATAGACCAGTGATATAACATTGTAATTGTGGCACAACGAGTGTGTGCAACTTATCTCTATTTCGGTCTAAGGATCGCAATACCGGACGAATATATCGCATTCGAGTCACCATCGAAAAGTAAGTTGGTCGGGGTTATTGGCATCATGAGTATTGAACAATTTTAGTCAGTATTCGTAAGGGGTTTTCTTAATTGATTTTTCCGCACAAGCATTTAAAGCAGTCAGATCTTACTAAGTCAGAATTCATGCGGGAAAGCTTGCATACTCATTTGCTCAACTTCTCTTTGTCAAAGAAAGTAGGGATTGAAAGGGGACGAGGATAGGACTGGTGATTAGCTAATCGCTCTCACTACGCGCCACTTTTTGAAAGGTGCGAAGGTATTTTTAAAAACACCCATTGACTTCGAACAGAATCGATAAATCAACTGAAATCTGCTTGCTCGCGGCCTTCCGTCGTGGAAGCCAACGACGTTACTCACTGCACCGCGGACCGGTTTTGCTCATCGCGATAAATGTACATAGGAAAAAAGACAACAATGTACTGATGCATTTTCAGTAGATGATCATAAATATAATCACCAGTTAAAAAAAAGCCGATTATTTATTTCTAATTAGATTCATCGAAGACATCGCACGGTGTTCCGATTAAAATGTCAATAGTCATTACTTAAGTAACGTGTATTTTTTTGTCAATCGAATTTTTTAATGGCTTGCCATAAACTAACGCGAAAAAAATCGAATTTAACAGTCGCTCGGACCGCGATGTAAATTGAGCCGTGCGGTCAATAATTTCACTAAAACGCTCCGCTCAAAATTGCGTAACAAAAAAAAAAACAGTTAGACTTTCCTTCATCTCTCTTATAACTTATTATTTATATAACATATTTAAACTACGTCAGTTTAATCTAAGTTCTGTCAAAACACCGATGCCAAAACAGCAGAAAAAAATTAAAATGAATTAACTAATATCGACGGATCGTCAAATATAATGTTGAATGTATTTGGACAAGGCCACTCAATTACGCCTGACAATAATAACAAGTTAATCAGATTTGCTTTCTATATAGATTAAATATACTTTTACATTTATTATTTATTTAATAAATTAAAGACCATAGAGATTCTGTGCCCGAAATTAATTAAGGTGAAAGAAAATTGTCTATATATTCGAAGTTATTATAACATATGTATGTGTGGAAAAAATCTATTAATACGTTGCTTTATCGAATAGCCCAAAACAATTGTAATAATTTTAAAATACGCATAGAATTATTTATCCAATTCATTGAAACTCATTTACAACAAAACATTTGATAATTCATCGAGATTTTGTTGATAGCAATTGAACTTAGCTGACGAAGCGTTACAAACTGTTCATTCGTGCACATAAAATGACTGAAGATTTCGAAACCCGTGTTGTTAGCGACAAAAATCATCTCAAAACGTTTCAAATTTGATATTCAAATTACATCAAGCACATTGAGCTGAAATCCTACTATTATTCTTGAAATGACATTATTCTTATGTCACCAAATACTTGTCTGCTTCACATATTATAATAGTAAAGCTAGAACAAGGAAACACAAATGTAATTATTGCTATTAGAGATAACCAAAACAAGTTATGATGATAGTAAATCAGTTTCACGCGAAAACATGCATCACAAATCTTCCTGTTAGAAGTTCATCCTGACTCAATTTCAACATAATATATGTATTCGCGAAATAATATAATTTGTTTCTCGCCAGGCTCGGCGAGCTACCGAACAATCAGAAAGGCGAAAGAGACAATGAACGCAAAGAAAAAATGCTCTCGATGTACAAATCGCGAGTTGAAATTATGCTCCAGATAATTCACCGAGACACTCGAAATAAAGAACGAATAATTTTCTACTACTTAATTGTGCCCCCTACCGTGGAGTATACGTCAGACCGCATTACCAGTGGCGGATTGAGCACTTAGGAGACCCCAGGCGCAAAATAATTTTGGTGACCGTTTTCATTTTCGGTCATCTTTCCAAAATGTAATTTCCTTTTTTTATCGTATGTGATCGAGAGCATAGCTTTGAAAATTTATGGAATTCCCCCCAGTTCACTAGACACTAACAGTTTAAAATGAGAATACATTTTCCGGTGTGGCATCATAATATAATATACTCTAAACCAAATGCATTTGTCAAAAATAATTTTCCGTTTGCAAAGCTTATTTTTGAGGCCCCCCAATACTTGGAGGCCCCAAGCGCACACCTCTACGTATTACTCACAAAGATAAACAAAAATTTCACCGTATATGCAATGCCGAAATAACTGATCGCATGATTGGTGAAATGTATTATACTATAGCTAATTATAATGGAATTTATAAACCATTAGAATTGTGTAAACTGTGGCACAAACGTCATTGGAGCCAAGAGTCCGAAAAAATATTTCAAACGAGCTACCAATAATGTCACACTAATTAGTATGTTACAGCCCTAGCACAGAGTGTTGCAGAAAAACGGTAGCGATATCAGCAATACCTTATTCATAAATAATAAACATCAAAAACAATAATTACATTAACATTCCACGCCCGCCGTGTTGAATTCATTTGTTCGCTGAGTAAATAATAATTATTATAGTTATTATCGAGCATGCCAATAGCTTGAGATAACACAGGGAGCTAATGTTTATTGTATTCAATATAAATATGTACATTCATTGTCAGGCGATGTATTTTACGATCAATAATCAATGGCAATGCATGCATAATAATAACGCAAATTGATGCTGTATTGTGCAGTCACTAGCTTAGAAAATATTAAACATAACCACCAATATCTCGAATATTGTTAGTCACAATGATTTGCATTATATACATTTTATATATCATATAAAAAATGCATGTATATGCTGTGACATCACTAGCGTATCCTGAAATACAGTCAAGGAGTAGCCATGTATCCTGAATTTTAAATTAGAGGTTACCAACGCAAATCGACAAAACGAATATATGTATGTACATACAATTTATCTCTTCATTGGCAAAAACATGCTGGCGTATGGTAGGTTGCCTGCAAGCGCCCATTACTAGCCTAGAAAGGTACATTTTTAACTGTATTTTTTTAAATATGGTTTTATTCAAAATTTTAATATCGAATTCACCCGCCAACACAATAAGGAAGATAATAAAGATTTTTCGCGATTGCAACACTGTTGAATTACACAATAATTCTAATTTTAAATATTGTGAAACATTCGGTGGCTATCTTCCCGTCATTTAAAAGCGATGAGAAGTGACAGCAAAATCAATCGATTAACTTTCTTTATAACCACACTATTGATGAGTTAACCCTGAGATACTGAGGTGATTTGACAGTAACTGAATTTTAGTACGAGTCCTGATTAAAATCTTTTGCAGCTAACCTCACGCATGGTCAAACATTACCTAAATCACAACGCAAGCAAAAGCTGTCGTTATAATCCTCTTATATGGCAAGTATAGCCCGATGAAATATTACAAGTCTGTATGCGTGTATTTCCAGTGCCGCTATATATTTTTATTTGAAGGGCACTTCGAGGTTGATGTAACAGCGATTTAAAATGGCCGATTAGAAGTTACTGACTGATAGCCAGAAGAGATTAAGCGGATGCATTTAATCATTAAGCGGCACAAAAAACACACCATTTAATGCATAAATAAGTATTTCTTAGTAGTATTGAACGAATATGATATATACACGGATTCTGCTGATAAATGGTTAATTCTCAATATCCATTTATGCGTTGCTAGCGATCGTAATTACTATAAATAAATATTACATTACCTTCAAGAATTCATCATCGCTAGAACTAATGAAATTGACTAACACCTAAATGAAATCAGAAATGAAAAATTCATCGGATCGACTCATTATATAAGTTATAGCAATGTATTTAGACGGGAACTAATAAATATTGGTGATAGCTTCTTCGGTATGCCGCCATCGCTAGTGCACTTTCTAACTGAAACGTTAGTTAATAAATTGTATCTTCATTGTGTTATAAATGTAGCCAATTACCGATAGCAAAAATTTGTAACCTCCATAAGTATTGAAACAACGTTCTCCGATGAAGCAAAATTTTAAGTGCACCGATAACTTCATCATGGCATCGTTAAAAAAATATCCAAATCTGTCGAAGAATAACAATAACCGCCCGATATCGTCTAACTTTCAAACAGAGCTCGCGGTCAGGGGTTGTTGGGACGGATAGTTGGGATTGAATAATGGTTATTTGAACAATGTGGTGTACGTCACGGTTACTACTTGGAAATAGACAATATGTTTGCTTTTGTGACTTTCGAGACCGAGCGGACCGAACTTAACCAACATATTGTGCACAAACTATTAACATACGAAAGACTTCAGTTGATGGAAACAAACTAAATATCATCGCTGTAATAACACTGCTATACTAATATAAATAAATTGTCGGTGGAAAAAATGTAACAATATGAAAACAGCACCTTTGGAGCATTCTTCAAAGTCATACTTTTCATTTCCATCTGAGGATTTAGAGCATCGGGAGCTACATACATACAAGCCGCACTCTATGTCAAATGTTGCCAAGTGGTAGTGGCACGTGTTTCGCCTATTGAAGAAACATCATCAGACAAGTCTGATACGAAGAATAAACGCAGTTATTTTTAAATGTTACTACGCAAAGTTACTACCGAATCCATAGAAAGTAATAAGATAAAGACTATCATGGTAAGAGAGAATTGACGTTCTGCCAAATTATGAAAGAATGAATGGCGCAAAAAAGGTTGTTAAACTGTCTTGCGTAAATCTTTTTCCATACACCGCCATGTAGGGACAAGTTCAATACAAATAAATGCATGAATATATCTAAGTCTACAGAAATAAAATGAACAGTGTCGTCTTAGTAATACGTATATAATTAAAATATAGAGGAAACATTATAATAAACCAAAAATCGCGCCGTTATCACGAAATTGTCCTTTACACAAAATGAAGTAGCAAGTACAGAATGTTAGTTACTTATCAAACTGTAATCATAATTCAAACACTATTTCTTAGCGCAACATTCACACAATGTCTGATAACATAGCAACACTATAAAATAGGTTACGCGGTATTTTCGCGGTGAGACTATTTTTTACGAATCCGTTCGCCATTATTATTGTAAACACTGGCTAGGCGTCGTTGTGTTATTATTTGGTTACGTTATCTCTCTTATCACATTCGTGAAATATTTAAAGGCGAAAAAAGTATTTCGACTACAATTATACTGCCTTGCGACGTATGACTTGAACGTGATACTAATATGTAAGTACAGTAAGCTCCCGGTTAAGTACGCAAAAAATGTGGTACGCATCCCGGTTAAGTACGCATGAAAAATGGCAAAAAACTTGGATCAATATTTATTATTCAAAAAATTAAAGAAAACTGAACACAATTATTTTATAAAATGGAAAACAGTTAAGATAACAATTTACTATTATACAAAGAGAAAAAAACAAATTTACATTTTTATTTAGGTACAAACATATCGTAAAGTGTCAACTGCACATTGTTTTTATTGTTTGATTTTTTTGAAATTGATGCTATTTTTATTATTTTTTTTGAAAGTTTTCAAAAGAGCATAGAAGATCGTAGTAATCAGCTCCTGCTGCATTTTTTTAACAACTGGGCATAAAAGCTGATTTTCTATATTTATTGCCATTTCACACAAGTTGTCAAAGCCTTCAAACTTGACTACACATTCGTTGTTTTCCAGATCGGAATCGTCAGATAAGTGGCTTTCATCCGGTACTTCTTTCACATCTTCCAAAACATCGTCCACATCTTTGAGAATTTCCTGAACATATTCTTCAGTGTTTTCCTCGTCAATTCTTTCGAAGTTTATAGCATCGTTGACGTCAATTTCAATGCTTACTTTTGCAAACATTGAAATGATTTCATTGATCCATTCGTTCTCAGAATTCTCAACAGGAACGGGTGTAAGGATCATTATCTCGGTTTTGGCAAAAGAGTTTGCGATTGTCTCTGCTGAGATGGCGTCCCATGCCTCCTTAACAAAATTGGCAGCATCTAATAAATGTGCTGCATTTCCATATGCAACACCAGCTGCACCCCTTGAAAGTTGTTTTCCTTGAACTGCTTTGATGCTTTTTAAACCATCATCCATTTCATAATAGTTAAGGACTTCTTTGAGATACAAATATTTATATCGCTTTTTCAGGGCTGCAATAATTCCCATATCACATGGCTGTTTCCAGCTTGTGCAATTAGGTGGGGGAAATGCAACCTCAACATTATCTCGTTTAAATGCCTCAAAATGTCCTGGTGCCATTGTCCATAAGCAAAAGAACTGGCTTCCTTTTCTCTTTTTGATTTCGGGATAAAAAAAACTTCACTAAACCACTTCCAACAGGTTGCCACATCCATCCAAGCTCTTGATTGATTAAAATATTTAACCGGGCATTCTCGATTTTTGATGCATGCTGGACGTTTTGGTTTCCCAATAATTGTGCAAGGGATTTTGTGTGTGCCTGTTGCATTAGCACATACCGTCAAAGTAATTCTATCTTTTGTTTTCTTTTTTCCACGAGTTTCAATGTAAGTGGGAGAGGTGCAGAAAAGAAAGGGGGCGGGCCTTAAAATACGTAAGTACGCACCTCCCGGTTAAGTACGCACAATACCCTTTGATTCAATATGCGTACTTAACCGGGAGGTTACTGTATATATATCAACGGTCGGTACAAAGACTACAAAGATTTAAGCTTTGCAATGTGTTTGTACCTACCGTGTGACGTCAGTTGAATTTATACAAATACTATTACAATGGAACATTACATACAACCAGGGCTGTGGAGTCGGTGAAAAAAGTCCGACTCCAGCATTTACCAAAACCACGACTCAGACATTGACCAAAAATACGACCCCGACTCCGGCCAAAAAGCTCCGACTCCACAGCCCTGCAAACAACTACACTTTTCAGAGAACGGCCAATCCATATATGACAGTAAACCGTAAGGGTTAGAAGTTATAGAAGTTTTAAATAACGTATGCGGCAGTTTCCCGTAAAGCTATCCCGCCTATAACGTGTTTTTTTAAAGTTACACATTCAATGTCGAATAAGAATTTTCATCGCACTGTCTATTGAGGTGTACATTTTCATGCAGTGAACTTAGCGTTTTATTTTAAAATTTCACTTTACTCTACCATTCTCTATATAATATTTTTTTTAAATATTTTGTTGTATTATTATTAAATTGGTCAAATTCATGGCGCATTGGCGTCACCTGTAATGTTATGTATATTATTTTTTTTCCAATACATGCGCATTTTATATACGTGCATTTAAACAATATTTGTTAGAAGATTTTTGTCCATTGGCTCCGCTAGACGTATTCTGCGACAGTAATATATAAACATAATAGGAAAATGTTTGCTTTGCTGATTTCGGTCAATTCACAAAATACAATTACCGAACGAAATATTCATATAGTGTAGTATAGCTACGCTATATGGGGGTCGACTGAATTATGTAAAGTGTATACGAAGGCATTGTTTTTGTCAACATATTCGGATGCAACGGATGTGTACGGTCCCACCAAAGGGTATAAATCTAACCATATCATAATTACTTCAGCAAACTGTGTCCGAAGATGCCTCTGAAAGAAACAGAAACACGTGTCACAATTAGTTACACAATACGTGGAATAATCAAAGTTATTTTATATTAAAATGAACTTCCACGATAGTATCGGAATAGGCACGCGTTGAATTCTGAATTATTGTCAGACATCGACGAATTTTCGTAGCGTAAAAAATAAGTCACGACGACACGTGGCATGGAAGGATTTGAATTCATAACAGCAGGGCTTTTTTGTGAAAAAAAAAAAAAGGTGCCGGAACTCACTTCATGTCAAGCTTTTTACTATATATAAATATATTCAATTATCATTTTTGTTGATTGATTGATTTTGAAATCTGTGAAAAAAGGTGCCGGAACGCCGTTCCACCGCGTTAAATGGAAAAAAGCCCTGCATAACAGTATGATTAAACTAGGACACGTTCTTTATTATTTACATAGATTCCTTTTTCGTAAACACAGCGATGTTATACAGTTGGTTTAATTCTAATAGATAGGTTTAAAACATATCAGACATTAAAATCTATAAAAGGTCTGATAAAAATAAATTCCCATCGGAAGATTAGGTGCACAGATTCACCTGTATAGCCACTGCAATGCGGTGGATGCCGTTGGTACAATTGTAAATGTTTCTAAAATAAATTTTCCGCCTAGGAAAGTTGCGTAAAAGACATTCAGCCGAGAAGATTTCTCCGCAAAATTCAATCGAGTAAATTTAATTGAATACGTGACCATATAAATTTGTCGGGTTCTTCTCAAATTCGCAATGAAACGGGTTTAGAATACGTATACACAAATAGCAAATCATCGACGATTAAGCCAGCCTTGCGAAAACTGTGAATTTCCCAATTGAATAGCGGCAAAGGCCGAATGCAATATGAGGGGTATAAAAGCAAAACCGCCACTATCCCATAGAGGCAAATTGTTCAGCAATCGATTGTATTCACATCATTTACGAGTTTTTAGATTGGAAATTTTAATTTTGTTCCTGCAAAAAATAAACAACCATTCTTTCGATAATGGAGGTTTTGCAGCTCAACCTTTCAAAGTGACGGTTTTGTTATTGAATGTTTATAATAATGGCGGATTTTCACTCAGCATGGTGTCTTCAACGTTTCGAGACCATTACTACTAAATAAAATCAATCACTTTGGATAATTTGCAAAGCGAATAAAAAATGTTTGTTAAGCCGCCGTGCTCTATTGCCATATTATATTTGCGATAGGTAAGTGTTTACTTGGTGCATTTATTTTATACATTGGTGATTGTGGCGCTATTGATCGCCATTGTCGATGTTGATTTGAAATGGTTTCGAGGAGATTTTTCTTTGGTTTGAAGTTTGTAGGGCATCGAACAGTGGTTCTCATGGAAATTTCCACTGTGGCCGCATAGTAAACATAAGCGGTCCTACGGAAATGTCTGGTGGCCGCACCAAATTTTTGTTTTGAGTCTATTGTGTTTGAGGTATGTCAAATGGACCTAAACATGTCCGTCAATTTACCATTGTTACAAATTGTATCCGAATTTATTGAGTCTTTGTTGACAAATTAGCTTGTAAAAGCACATTTTTTTAAATATTAATATTTTCTATGAACCTGTCGGTGGCCGCACATGAGAACCACTGGCATAGAACGTAAGGAATGGATCATTAATCAATCATTATCTCAAAAATGATAAGATTCGTGAATAGTGGCGGTTTTGCTTGTATACCCCTCAAATGTCTATAACGAGTGGCCGGCGTCTGTAAAATGACCGGTGCTTTTGAAACAATGATAATAATCACTGTTACATATTGTGTACGGATAGTGGAGCAACTCGATATTGGGCTCAAACGGGGCAATGTCTGAAAGTGAATGCATAGAAACGCTATTTAACTGTCGGGGCAATTAATCGCGGCCGGTAAAAGTTCTACTCGGGCAGGTGCACTGATGAAACAGTACAGTTTTATTTACTAGAGCACTTTTTAAACAAACGGTTCTTAAATTATTGTGAATTGTATCGAATAATCAAGGCGCCAGATTTTATATGACCGACAACGCGATCAAATCAAAGCTCGCAACCTAAATTACCAAAAATAACAGCTGTGCCGCATACATATTCTACCAAATTATACTAAACGCTATGCAAATTAACGATTTTGTAAACCACGTTTGATTCTTCAATACAAATATCGGTAAAACTGAGTATTTCGAGCACATTTCAAAGAGGTTTGTCGCTAACGACCTGGGTTTCTCCTTTCAACATCTTGTTCAAAAGTAAACTTGATCTGACGCGTAGTAAATATTTTGTATCGTTTATATTATAAATATATAAGAATAAAAGTTGGCTCAATTAATTGAACCTCATTGACATTGATTAATTTTGCCGAGATCCCGAATCCCGGATTGTTAGCGTCGTAGCTAGAGAGGTACACAATTCAAACGATTCAAATCTGCAAAACTGACAAATTCATTATCTTCGTGTTCAATTTTTGTTCAAAATTTCGTTTTCGTTGATACAAAATGACTATTTAAATTAATAATAGTATGTATGACTTTAATAAAAGTCAAATTCTGTTCGCCATAGCCAATCGACAATGTTTCATCGCTGCTAATATTAGTTTTTAATAAAATATATAAATAAATCAACAAAAGAAAAACTCCCGATATCCGAACGATTCAAAAGACGAACAACTTAATTCACAAATCATCATCTCCGACGCGAAACATTAAACAAAAGAATACATATTTTTTTAAATATAAACGAATTCCACCTTATGTGTAATGAACAGGACCAGTTTCGCTAATCGCGAGCTTTATTTACCAACATAAAAATAAAAACGTGGATAATATGTGGTATTGGGAGAGAAAAAAATTGTTTTATTTAATTAAATTTGATGTCTTTCCAACGAGAGTTTTTAACTTTAAAGGTGACACGAAACGTATTATAAAATAATTGCAGTTGTAATTATAGCTATTTTTCCAGGTAATAATTGTGTGGTGTTATTTTGCAATTATATAAATCTCTTATAACTTATTTGTCAAGCACGAGTATAAAAACGATACAATTATTATAATACAACCCTTAAAACTAAAAAAGTATCCCTAAATAAAAATGTCAGAAATCCATGAAACATAAAAAAAAATATACAACTTAATACAAACTAAAATTAAGTTGTTCTCGATTTTATTGACAATCCTCGCGCTGTTAAATCATAAAATTGTGATGAATCCAAAAGCAGCAGGACGATGACGATGGCATCGATGATTCAGCACAGAACGAAAACAACTGCACTTTTGAAAAATGCACTTCATAAAAACCACAATCATTCTTTTATTTTGTTTTGCATATTCCACATTCACTGTTGAATGAGTAATGCAAGCGAACAAAAACAATATTTAAACACAGTATGAAAAAACATATTATGTTTCTTGTATCAATCACCTTTGTTTTCTTTGCAGAACATACAAATCACAGAACTACAAAATAAACAGGTAAGGTATATTAAAGCAATACGCACTATTTTATTTTAAATTTAGAACAGATTCACAAAAAAAAAAACATTAGCCTGAAGTTGGCGACTGAATATTGTGCATACTACGTATGTCACATCACATCACTGTAAACAGTGATAATATGAAAACAAACAGATCGCAGCTTCACGGCGCGAATTTTTAGAGACACGGGCTAGCGCGACCGCAATGAGCGACTGTCGGACGCCTACTAGTGAAATTGATAACAGAATAGTAGCACGGTGGCGTCGCGCGGCGGGAAAATCGAGAAGCTGCAGTTGAATCGGGCTGGCGCATGCGCTCGGTGATTCACGGGGAGGTTTACCAAACAACCAAATTAAATTTGCAACAATACACACAGGGCTGGGTAGAACAGAAAGATCTATTGTTTTTAATTTCAGTGGTCAATTGAAATTCTTTTCCGGGCAAAAACTCATTTTAAGTTATTTAATAAAAAACATTTGGACAATATTCGACCGTAGATGTGAAGTTTCCCACTGAATTCCGTCGTAAAGATTTTATTTACAAGCAACATTGATTCCAAATACTTGGATATCGAATGTATAATAACCCTCTTGATTAAGAGGCATTATAATTAGATAAACATTTTTATTTTGGTCAGTTAAAATGCTCCTCGCTATGGGCAAAACCGGTGGTTAGATAAACCTTTGGAATAAGTATAAAAACAATCACTTTTAAAGTGTTCACTGTCAATACTTGGTGGAATGGCATTATAGTAAAAATAATAACACACTTTTAGTACTTATTCCAGATTGAATGTATTGGAACAGGGCCGGTTTCACTAACCTGCTAGATGAGCGAAACCGGTCCTGATTTAATGATAAATTTAATGTGGAATACGTTAATTAAAATGTGCTATTATTTTTATTCTAAGAGCAATGTTTTCAATGTTACAAAAAGGGACGGGGGTTGTTTCTACCTGGATATTCAGGACCCAGCTTCTCTTTTCGGAAGACATAAAAAGAAGATGCACTGGCAATACTTGTCGTTTTGCAATATCAGGGAAGAAGAGATGGAAACATCATCTATGCATTTCGATACAAATCCATAAATCAATTGACTAACCAATGTATTATAATTTCCATTCGGTGATTTCTTCACAACAGAATGGAAAATATAGTATTTTAATCTACGATATATACACATAATCACACCTTATTCCGCCGGATGATTCCTTTCAAATAATTGAATCATGCGTCACACTATTCGATTCATAATTTTAAATTGGATTATGAAGATTGATATATTTTCATTCTAAGTTCGATATGTTATCTTACATGTATGTTGATACCATCGCGCGATAAACGTATTGTAAAAATGAATGATTTTTCCATGCGATATAAAATAGTATTGCTGGATATAAACATATTGAGTAGAAATGTTCAAAATAGATCGATGAGCATGGGACATTATTTATGCATGTGGCAGCACTCGCTGGCAGAGCATCGAGGATACAACATCCACCACTGATGCACGTGGATTTGTATCCAGTGGCAATTCGATTGACATTGACATGACATTTGCGATTTATTTTCAAATAAATAATTATATATTTTTCATTACAGCCGAAAACTTTAGATTGCATGTTGACCGAACCAGGAAAAGAATATAAGGAGGTAAAAACATGGATATTTATGAAAAATGGATATTTATCAATAAAAATTAAAATGAAAAAGACAACGTAATAATATATACACGCGACCAGATCATGTAGGTTTATTGATACATGCATTCGACAACGATCATAATATTTCGGCAATATTATTTAGAGCCAAATGAAGAAATCTTATGTATTAAAAATTGCGTGTGGCGTGGTAAATACCGACGTGACGTCATAAAATCTTGTTTTCTGCCTGTCGTTTTAACTCTGTTTGGAACATTACAGAAAATGCACTCGCTGTATGATATCGGCTGACTTCGATAGACGTATTATGTATTAATATTGCATTTTTGGCGCCGTCCACTAAACATGTGTGAAACATCGCTTTTTTCAATATTTGTATGGGTACACGCAATGAATGGTAAATTGATATCTCGCGTTGCTTCAATATGTGAGATCAGTGCACATTTGTACCCTGTCCAGACCAATTTGATTATTACGATAAATCTCTGGCCACTAGAATAGATATGCATATCTTTGGCCAAACGAGCATACTCCACCTTTCTTTCAAAATTTGGGTTTGATTAATGATTGACAATAAATTTCCTTAAAAAATATTCAAAACACTACAAGAGTAAAAAAATATGCTGTTTTAACGCACGCCACCGATATTCTTTCTGTTAGGGGAAAACATCTTTTAAACATGAACCCGAAGATGGGAAACAAGACAGGGGACTGATTTACAGAGTCTATTAGGAGTCTTCGGCGATAAAAGTATGCAATACATACAAACTCTGTATCTAAATGTAGTATTTATCGGAATATATTAGTATCTGATATTGATCATATTGATAAATACGGTTCTCTTTCCTGATAAAAAAGAAATAATCCGGAAGCTATATCATTATTATAAACAAATAAAATTACAATGACATCACTCGAGATCAACTCGACGATACAAGATGACTCTGGACAACGATTACTGATTCTTTTGTAAATACACTTAGAACTTATTAACGCGCTTTAAAAAAATCGCATTTCTTTTGCATAACATCATCCTTTTTTCTGGACCCTTAAATAAGGAGTTACATGTGTTTCGCCTTTTGAGAAGCATCTTCAGACTGACTCGACTCCGACTCTAAATTTTGCTTTCGCATGCCGGAGCGCATCATCAAACTAGAATCTAGATTATCTCTCTAACCGTTTTGATAAAGTTCTCTTTTTTGCTCCTAAGACACTCTTGGCAATTATTATGACTGCTTTGTTACCACGTAGGTTCAATAACGGCTGTGAATTCATAGGGTGTGGCGGCGGGTATAAGATTAAATATACGGTAGTGATTGTGTAGGTTTCTGCCTCTTGCTACCATTGCATTTGTTTAAGTCACACTTACATATGTGTAATTTATTACATATTTATAAAATAGAAAAATATATCAACCAATTATTTTAAAAATATTCGCTCACTGTATATAAAGATATAAATGATATAAAAGTTATTGGTTGAATATTAAACTTTTAAATCAATCGTATGCGAGTGTCCAAAATACCATTATCGGGAATGCAATTCCCACACTGGCAACACTTTCGTCAAGCGCCTTGGATCAGTTTCGCTCGCGGCCTTTGCATACCTGGCGCCAGGCGCGCACATAAAATACTACCTTTACCACGACAAGCAATCTGTGAGCGACACCTGCCGCGAAGTATGTACAACGAGAGGTGCGTGTTCGCGACAGCTACAAATCCCGCGCCGCGACAAGTGGATGAGTAAAAAAGTAATCGCGCGGGGTGCAATTCACGAACACGAGGGGTAAAAAAATAGTTACGATAATATATCAGTTACAATACACTCGGTTAGTGGAAGCGTGAAGTTTGTTTGCAATGATTATTATTATTTGACAAGGTGAAAAATTTCTCATGGGTATTTAGTAATAAACCTTAACGGCGAACGGCGAAGACTCAAATCATAATATTATCAATGATATTTAAAATGACATGCCTATCAAATATTGTTAATTGATAGTATATTCCAAGATTTCATTCGACCTAAAAACCTGTTTCCGCGCGCAAGTGAATATTTCTAGCTTATTTTATTTAGGTAATTAAAACACTTGCAAGATTTTTAAAGTAGTAAAATATAAACAAAAACGAAATGAATAGCATTGGAGTGGATAAGCAATTGAGTTATAAATTAGGCAAGGGAAAGCGACAATAAACGACGAAATAAAATAACCATCATAATGCGATAATAAATTGTCAATTACCCCGTGTCTTAGGTAAGCGACGCGAACCGGCAAGAGAATTTAGGCGAATCCAGTCAATTTAAAACGTAGTTGATCAAAGGTCTTATGTGCCATCGCTCGGCCAGACGCAATTAACGCTCTGGTGAGCTTGGACCGTTTCATATTTTCAAGCGATTCGCGTGCGCCATGAGTGCGCACTTGAGGCGACTTGCGACATATGCCGTCCTGACCGGACCGCTTCGCCTACGTATGACACTTGCATGGGCGAGGACCGTTTGATATTTTAAAACTCTGCCGCTTTCAAAGCCGCGCCGGATCGCCTCGCCTAGATTCGCCCAGCTAAGACGACCCGTTAGTCTAACAAACTAAGAGATACCGGCCACGCCCTCTTATATTAAATATTGTAAGAAATGTACTCCATTTATTGATTGAGTAGGCATTTACTTGGTAGAACTCCATTATAATACGGAAAGAAAAATAACAATGTATTTAAGTTCTACATAAATAACTCCACAAAATGTACTCCACACAATTTTATCGCAATTTTTGAAGATAGATAAATAATATGTAGATAGTAACTTTGCCCAATGTATCGTTGGCCTATCAACGCTCTGTTCAATTATTAGTAATAATAGGATTGGCTGGATGAATAATCACGATAAAATAATGAGTAGATACAAAACAAACTCTGTATATGTTTTCATTTGAATTGGCAACTAAACTTAGAAATACTTGTAACCTGAAAACAAAAGCCGATCGCAAGACATTTAAAAACAAAAGCGACTCTTCATCAACCTGTGTTATTATTTGTATAGATTGTTTTTTCCACAATATTGATAATAACATTAAGTGTTATTGCATTATCACGAGGAAAAACAGATATCGAGAATACAATTCCTAATTTGTGTGACATTGCGTAGTACATTTACGCTAACAATGCTGTCACATTTATTTGCGGTCGAAATTTTTTCAAGAATCGCCTACGGATTTTGAGCACTTTCAATGTGTTAATTGATTGTTCTTGATAAAAAGGAATCATTTTATTTATTAAAACACATATAATTAAATAGATTAACTTATTGCCGCCGAAATTTCATGTTCGTAAATATTATATACTTATCCGTAATACAATTCTGCCATTTTGACGTTTTATGGTACGATGAGTTCGGCAAGAGTTGTTCAAAGCAAACGGTAATTGATACTAACTAATCGTTCGTGCTTATTGCGAGTACGTGACCAGACTGAAACCGCACACATAGTATGTCTTGTCGGACTACAAGATTGCGGATGTGCAGATTTTACTATATTTTTGAACCGGAGTTTAAATTTGCCGACATTTCAAGCCAGGGCTACTCAGACTGTTTGAGCATGCTGCTGTTTTTTTTTAAATATATTAAGTAGATACATTGATATATATTTCGAACATTCTACTTTCCCACGATTCGCAATTTTAAATTCAATTTTTGCATGAACTCCGGAAACTAGGACAGGTGAAATAATTCGTCGAATGAATGAACTAAACTTGAATATAAATGAATTGATTGAATCTCACTCAGTTCCTCTGCCAAATGAATACTAAATTCAACACAATGTACACAATGAAAGCGAAGAAGAAGAACCAGATAAAATTGTCAAATCTTTAAAAATCACAAATATCAATGATTGATGCCTTCATTATCTCGACAATTTTTCGACTGTCATGGAGGAATGTGATTCAACGGAGATCGTATTGCTCAGTTATGCAGGGTTATTAAAAAAGAAAGCATTTTGCCATGTTTTTTTACATCCCTCTACTTTCGAACGTTCGCACACGTTTCCGTGCGAGAGTCGAGGGAGCTCTGTATAAGTTATGTATAGAATGGGACGTATAATATGCTATAGTAACGCGCCATGAACAGGGTATTCTAGTTGAGAAAGAGGAGCTAAATTCTACATTGTCAGATTTCCTTTATAAATATTAAATATTCTAGCAATAAAATAAGCAACCAATTAGTAAAACGCTGTTATAATATATCAGATGAAAACGAATCTAGTTCTAATCACCGAAACTCTGCCACAATTCGCTTTCTAGTTATATCAAGACCGATCTGGAGCGTTTGGGTAAAATGACAACTCCCTCCAAATGCTTAATCCCATCAATGTGAAGTCGGGCGGATTTCTTAGCCACTATACTACCGACGCAACAACTATGAAAATTTTACACCTTAACCAACGAGCCAAGTATCTCCAAACAGTCTCCATCTAATACCCATGGGAATGCGCCACGCGAAACTTGTTCCTGGTCGAATCCATAACTTAGCCGTGGCCACGATTCATGCAAAACCCGATATGTCCACCGAGTTGCAATAAAATGCGGTCGCGCGAAAAACGCATCACCGCCTGTGGTTTTACATAATGTGACAGCATTCCTTGCACTTGCGGAAAAGCCAAGAACTGGAATACGGTAACGCGAAGGATGCGTCATGGAGAGATGACAACTTAGATATCGATGGAAGTTAAAAAAAAATACGCCTTTGATCATGTCACAATTTTATTTATATTATATTACACATGTATAGTGTCGAAAATAATATATTAATCCATGCTTAAATTTATCACAATGATAGAACTGTTAATATTTCATTCACCCTTATCCTCTTCGGTCCCAGGGTATCACCTATGATACTCATGGTTTTTATTAAATATCAGCCCGGCAGTTGAATTGCATGTACCAAAACAATTTTGTTATGCTGTATTATAAAAAAAAATTAAAGTAGTTCTTATTGAAGCAATTAATTAAATAACAATGTATGATGTAGAGAAAAATATTGATGTATTTATATTGTAAGTGTCAAAACATTTTAAATGCTAAAAAGGACCAACTTCCTTCAACAACAGTGACTTCTATACTGACATGAAATTTTCGGATGTAATCAGTTGGTAAGACCATTTCCTTCATTACATGATACTTTTGGTTGTGGTACGTTCAATTCTACAACCGGGCTGAAATTTTATAAAAACCATTAGTATCATAGGTGATACCCGAGGCCCGAAGAGGTTATACGACCGCGAAGCGAAAAATCATCGCATTATGATGATGATGTTTCGCTTCGTCTGATAACGCTACATGTAATCCAACCCCAGGTTTTCAGGTTGTTGTCGTTCGATATTTAAAAAAGAAAATACTGTTATGTGTTAGATATTATGCAGCAAATGTTAGGAATAAAATTACAAATAAAACAATTAAGATCTCTAATCTGTACCCGTTTTTACAAGACATTGGTTATTTAAGCTAATTCCCTGCAAAAAAAAGTCTGGCTGTAAAGGGTGAATAGGGTTTTTTCGACATAAAAAAATGCACGTGTAAACAATTAAAGATATCAACTGAGGATGCTTGATGAAAGTTTAATCTTAAATTTTAATCGTTCAAATTTTGCACACTTTCATAATTATTACACTTGGGGAATATTATTACCACTTAGATTGGTAGTTATTTTTGTATTGATCTGCATTTATTTCGAACGCATAAAATAATAAAAAAAACTGTTTAATATACAATTAGAAAATATTGTGCACTGTTCTTTGAAGACATTTTAAAATTCTTACGTTTTAGCGTAAAAATCTTTTTTTGCGGCATAATTGAATTAATCACATAAAAGAGACAAAATGCTAATTTTAATCGCTCTCGCCGGAGCCACGAGCGGCGCGCGAAAGTGGTACAAAGAAAGTGAATGCGGAATAGGATAGATTTAAATTTAGTAAACTAGTCTAACGATGGTGGTGGGAAGCCGGGACACGGTTCGCGGACGCCACTGAAAATAATTGGCGACATCAGTATTAAGACTGTGCTAATGAAAAATGATCCGAATGCAGCGCGGATTGTGAAGGACGTTTATCAAATCCTCTGGGAATTGCCAGAGGTAAAAAATGAAAGATACGAAATACTCAAAAGTGGTATGACCCTGTAGCGGACCGGTCGGCCGCGCCAAAGTCCACTGTAACTCCACTGCTATGAGATAAAAATAGCAAAGTATTTATTTTTACAACATGATATAGCTGATAGCTATTTTGGCTTCACGCCATCGTCGGAATTATACTTATGTATTCCAGCTCATGGAAACTGTCTATTACGCAATGATATGTTTAATAAAGTACATCTAAGTGGATAGCAACCAAATCGGATGGAAGTGTTACAATAAACACACACAATGAAATACTTCTAAACGCCATTCAGGTCTTTAGTTGACATATATAAAGCAGCAGCAGTAGATTGGGAAAGTCAGTTATTCGCTGCGAATCATTTTTTTTTTTCATAGAGCCGAACGAGTGTATCATCCACTCCGAACACTTGATCATTGCGATGCATATAAACACCTGGAGAAATTTTTGATCAACCATTGAGAGATTTAAATAATAGCTTGGCGTGATTTTATCACTATGTTTTGATTTATGACGTCAAAACGTACAATATGTGACGCATTGGTGAGGTCAGTTCGGTCGAATTCAATTAAAAATGCAAGTGAGATATCAGTGTTGCCAGATATTCTGATAAGTGCATGTTCAAAACACGCTCATGGCACATTTGGCACTTTTGGCTCACAGAGCGAAAACGGTCGTGATTATAATTAAAAATTACGATTTTCGTCGGCTGAGTTTGGTGAAAGATATTTTTAAATTTGATAAAGATAAGAATACATCGCATACATTTGCAATCGCCTGTTGACCTTGAGGATTTCGACTGAAGGTGCTTGGTGGAATTTCCTTATCAAATTTGAATTTGTTTTTAGTACTTTTCTATGAGTTCTATGAGCAGGCAATTTCACTTGAAATGCGAAACTCGGGTCGTTGTCGACAAAACTCATGGAATAGTGCACAATTTAAACGATTCAAATGGTATAAAATATTTGACTTTGAGTTTTTTTTTTACTCGTTGATTTAATCTTAAGACTTATCCAAAGTTTATTTGGACTAATATGAAATCGAAAAATATCTGACCTATTGGAAATTGCCTGTTATTTCAATATACGTTCGAAATTATAGTCATTTATGTTTCATTTTAAAATCGACAAAAGTAAACAAAGCGTGGCAACACTGATTTGAGCAGTGTTACCAATTAAATATGGTAATTATACACAATTAGTTACTGTTAAGGTGTTCACTGTCAATACTTGGTGGAAAGGCATTATAACAAAAATAATAATACATTTTTAGTACTTTTTCCACATAAAATTTATTTGATCAGGACCGGTTATTAGTTTGCATTGCTAAGAGGTCTTCAACATTTTATTTATAGTCTATTTTTCTTGTAATTTGCTTCAATTTATTTGCTTAGTTGTTTTACCAATTGTTTGTCATACCTTGTTTTTCATACTTAACTTTTGTATAAATATCACTGTTTTATTGTATGCCTTATCAGTTGACAATGCTCGCCATGAGCGAAACCGGTCCTAATCAAATAAATTTTATGTGGAAAAAGTACTAAAATTTTTTTTTTTTTTAACACAATTAGTTATTTGAAAACACAATTACACAAAGAGTAATTTTACGAACAGTATGCCATTTTGTCAATAGTTGGCGCGTAGGCTGCGGTCATCCTTATGAACAGAAATGAGATGCAATTGAAAACTGATTTCATAGAACACATCACTATTATCCAAAGACATTGATATATGTATGGATTATTTAATAATGCCATGGAAACATGGAAAAGACTACATTGGCAGATTATATGAAGGAATAAACTTCAGAAATAAAAACAATCTTCGAGCTAAGATTTTTTTTTAACCATGCCGCTCCCAACTTGGAGCATATGGACTCCTCACTGAGTTTATCTTAACAATTTTTTTTACGAGAACTGCTTGTTACTCCGTTGCCCAACCTCTCTTTTTCGAAGAGAGTAGGGATTGCAAGGATACGAGGACTAGTGGTTAGCTAATCGCTATCGCTTTTCAGGTATCGGAAATTAAGGAAGGGATTTTCGACAACACAAAAACCCATTCCGTTCTATAGATTTACCGACTGAAAAAATCTGCTCGTATCGGGACTCGAACCCAAGCAGTCTGTCATGGAAGCCTACGACATTGACCACTGACTGGACCAAGTATTAAATCTAGCTGATGATAAATAAAAATCAATATAATCGCGTGACAGCTTGCATTTATACTGCTAAAAATGACAATATCCAATGATTAAAAGTCTTAAGATGTAATAAGAACAAGTGAATTTGTATTCCTTTACTAAATTCAAAATATGATGTCACTCTGGCAATAGTAAATCAAACGTGTTCATAAATGCAACTGGTACTTGTGAAAGAATTGGTAGGTATACACCATGTCCTGTCACTCCTTCAATAGGTAGGTAACCTACTTCAATTAATTAAGTCATCCAGAGTATTATTCATAGAGTTACTACTAATTTTAAATTAGTCACTGGAAAAAGAATGCAGTGGTGACAATCTAATAACCAAATAGCTAACAGGAAAAAAAGGGGACTCAAATTATGTTTATTTTTGTTATAAGAAACAGATTACCAAGGGGGAAGAAAAATAAATGATTTAAAGAGTTACCATCACCTGGTATGTAAAGGCCATTTTCAAATTCTGCTGATGCAATGCTTAAATATCCTTGTTCAACGATAAAATAAAAATGATTTATAGAAGAAAACTATTTAGACAACGCCTTGCAATATGGACTGTGGAATTTGCAATAATCATGTATGTATATCTAAAATCCATCATCGTGTGAACAAACGTGTGTAAGAAAAGATTTCATATTAGAAAAAAACCGTACTGAATATTTGTCACCCCTCTTCAATAGAATATTCCATCTTTCATATTCAACTTACATCTATAATAACACATTTTTATAATCCTGAAACATTGATACATGCAAGGAATGCCTTCTATAAGTCAATAAGAATTATTGTTTTTTAATAATGATACAGTAATAGAGGTACCATCAGATATTCGTTCCGTGTAAAATTCACCTGAAAAGTCAATAAACAAGAAAAACAATCAATAGGTATGTGGCATGCAACATTTTCCTTCAACATTAAAATAAAATTCCTACCTGAATTTCGAGCAGCAACTCTGATCGCTTTCTTCTAATATCAATTAATATCTTCTGTTGCTCAGGTGTGAGTTCTGAAACAAGAAAAAATTATGATTACCATGTGTTATAAAAAAACATTGAGAAAACCAACATTTACCAAAGTGTCTTTACTGTGATATGGAATTGAAGCATGCAGTCTACCGCAGGAAAATTCTTGCTCTGCTTGAAGTGCGATCAAAAACAAATATTGTTAACTTCTAGAAGTGGCATGCCTTGCACATGTATAAAATTTCGTTACAATTATTATGCCACCGCAAATATATATACTTAACTAATTATACATTTGTTTTCAGCTGCTACTAGGTATATATATATTCTAAATATCATGACCAGCTTCGCTCAGTGCGAGCATTTTAAGTTGATAGTAACGACTAAGCTACATTTATATTAGACATCAAATATTAACCCTTTTAAGTTGATAAGGCCAAATTTTAAACTAAAATATTTCAAAAATGACTAGCGAACAATCAAAACAATTTATTTTACATAATAACTCAGCTTCGATAAAAACACACAAATCAGTCAATTAGAAATATCATTACATTAAGACGTTAACAACTACGTTATCATTTCAACTTGCACAAGTTAAGCAGTGTAATAAAATACATTGTTTATGCTAATAAGCGAAATGAGTCCAAGCAGAACATTTCAATTACCAGCAGTCAGTTAGTATCAATTGGCATATTTCCCCGTTTTGCATACTAAAGTAGGTATGACATATTGGTGGAAGTGGGTTGCACACAACTAAATATATCCAATGTATTAATGCTAAAAGTTGTAGGCGTCGATGCAGAAATTTATTAAATGCATCCTCACAAGTGTTTTATTACTCGGGTGGTAATTGAGTTCACATAACATAACTCGGAATTTAATAAAACTAGAATCTTATCCTTCTGTTATTATTAACAATAAAACAGTTGAAATGCTACAAGGGTCTACCCTGTGGATTTTAGCACCATTTACAATCAATTGAGGCGGTATTTTCCATTCTCATTCTAAAACGATTAAAACGAAAGTGAATACACAACATGGTGGACTACAATATGTTTGCATATTAACCACTTGCACTGCGAATTAATTCTTCAGTAAGAAACCATTTTTATACTAAGTAATTGTAAGTAATAGATATATTAAATAAAAAACCTCTGTTAAATTTGGCTAAATAGAATAAATAAATTAAACATGTATCAAGTGAAGCGATGCAAATACTGTCGCCATTCTCAACATCATCATGTATGCAAAGGCGGATATTCTGCATAACCTGCAATGAAATCAAAGTATCGAACTTGTTTGGCATTGGAAATAGAAAAGCTGGTGGCACTTTCATCAATGACATCAATTTCAAATAAGCAAGCCCAACCATCTCACTTAAAATTATACAATATGTATTTAAAAACGCGTCCATATAAAAGATAAAGGAGTATTGCGATAGGTAGGAACCATAAGTTGCAATCTGATCAGCAAATCGGAAACAGCATTTCAAAGACACTGATCGTGATATTTAAAAATGTATCTGGGACAGTAGGCTAATGTTTAATGCAGTTGTTTTCGCTTGCGGTATACCAGGGGTTCAAATCATAGTTCTGAGGAATGTGTAAGCCGAAATAACTGTGTAGAAGTAAAATACATTTCTACTTTTTCACTGAGATCATATTAAAGTATGGTCAGTTTCATTAAATGATGTTTCAATTAATTTTATCGGTATGGATGACTATAATACTGTCAATCACATTTACTACTCCAATCTGAAAAGGGGATTAACTAACTACTAGTCCTTAGTCTTAGCCTTATTCTTATTTTCTTACTCTCTGCAAAAAGAGAGATTAAATGACCGAATAGAAAGAATTTTACTAGAACAACTTCTTCTACTGAGATAAACTCGATTAGAGATCCATAGCAGAAACGGTGTTAAAAAATTAAGGTTAGATAAAGTAAACGAATGAATTTAATCTCGAGATTCTCTCAAACAATATCTTGAGAAAAGTGATTTTCAATTATTTTATTGAAAAAATTGTCTGTCAGTAATCTTTATTTCACTGTGAAATAGAATAATTGGTGAATTTTAGAATCTCTAAAAGAGGACTATGTTAAAGTACGGGGGATGTGGTATACCAATGTGATTCGTTATTCTCGTTGAATTTTAGAAAATAAAACAACTGTCTGACAGCTGAGAAAATGCACTGAAAACAATGGATGAAAATGGGCAATAAATCGATATAGGTGCTTAGCCTAGTTCGAAATTTGAATAAAATATCAGTCAATTTCCTAGTGCTATGATATTAATAATCAGTGGGAAGCAAACAAATGAATGCATGAAAACAACACACTGACATTGGTGACAAGATGTTTATTTATAGCCCACTTCACGTTCATAATATCTGGATCACTATCAAATTACGGCATTTTTGTCTCATTAAAATTCGTTTTCTCCCTATATAACGCAAATGTATCCGTTCACAAATTGGAAGCGTTATTTGTGTTGCAAAAACAAAAGGAAACATGGTATGTCGCGAATTGAAAATTGTAAACATGGCCTATTTTTCAAATGAATCAAAACAAGTGACAGGCGTTTCTTAAATGAATATATTGACAGAAAATTGATGCTCGGTATCGAAAGTTATCATGGTTTAGTAAAATAGACACCGCAACGGTTAATATAGTTATAAAAACTGGATTGTGAAACTATGACAGTTGATCGTAAACAAACGTCTCATTTTAAATATGGATATTTTGACTAACCTGTTTGCGTATAGGACACGACATGGCTTCCAGATGCACCCGGAGCACCAAGGGAAAGATTTTCAAAGTCACTTAACATGATACACTTTATAAAAACACTCACATAAACATAAAATCACGTCAATCACTGTTAATTGTCAACTACGGCAGCCATGTTGGTCTTGTCTTGTTGTATGTTCGATAATGCGACGCGATCCCTGCAGTGTGTTCACGAACTTGGGCGCTATCTTATTATGTCATTGCTTTATTCCGAATGAATAATTTTTTTTTTAAATTGTGCATGATATTTTTATTCACCTTTAAAATTTAAATTCATCCTTTTTCTTGTGCTGGAATAAATTTAAAAATTACATTTATTACGACAAAATACAAGTTATTATATCGAACTTGAATATAATGTTAAAATTAAACTAAAATACTCGAATACATGTATTGTAAAACTAGTACATACATATCCATGATTCGTCATGAAATGTTCAGAAGCATACATTTTTTGATTCTCAAGAATTGTGGACTTTTCATTTCGTCTCATATACCTAAGCCAAAAATTGTATGTGGCCAAATTCTTTTTTAAGAAATTTGCAGGAGTCAACCATAGGCTCCCGGGCCAAAATGTAGTCTTAACGGGGCGATTGAATTGAGCGTGAATCTTGTAAAAAAAAATCCGGAAACATCTGGGAGGTAAACCATCCTTTTCCCTCAAACCCCTTTGATATTTCCAGCGTCGCCAATGCCTATTGAGTTCACCTCAGCCGTGCAGCGCTTGAAGAATGTGAAGGTCCCTGGCGTAGATGGTATACATCCAAAGTTTCTTAAGTTCGGCCTGGAAGGGCTTCTCCAGTCTTTGTACTTATTTTTTAGCAAGGTATGAGATCAAAAACTTTGTTCAAGGAACTGGGTCAACGGTGAGATAGTCACAATCCATAAAAAAGGTCACCCACTGCTTTGACAATTCAGAAGGTACATCGCTGCTCAGCAAGGTCTTGGCACAGATAGTCTTGGCGAGAATAAGGATTTAAATAATATGTATACTCAGGTCTGGTTTCTACCTGGCTGGTCCTGTGTTGATCAAATTCACAATCTCAGATGCCTTCTCTAGCAAAGCAAATAATTCAATAGTTCGCTCGTGTATCGCTTTGTTGACTACGAGAAAGTCTTTGATAGTCCGCACCAACCTTCTCTATGGGTTATCTTAAGACTTTATGGAATCCCAAATAAGACTATTACCATCATCAAATGCTTGCATGAGGGCAGCGAATGTCACATAAGAATCGGTGACATTTCTACCCAGTCGTTTGTATGTAGTCTCAACCGGGGTTAGACAGGTCTGTGTATTAGCTCCGTTTCTCTTCGACTTCATCTGGAGGAAGTCAATTCCACCTGATTAGTAAACATAAAAAATGTATCTGGGATATATTAGAGGGTATGTAAACAAATGTGTTAAGTATTTTTTATTATTTATCTAATTATACAGTAATGTATATTTGTGTCTAGCAAAAATGCTATTTTTGCATTGTAAATAAATAAATGTATACATGCAAATTATGTCTGGTGTTTGAAAATGATGAATTAATATTGTATCGTCAATAGTTTTCAGGTATTTCAAATCAAAAACCATATTGTTTTCACACATTTTATCGGTAATTTATTAGAATATAATATCATACAATGTATCAACAATGTCAACAACATACTAAAAATATCAATATCATTTGACACAACATTAATGAAAATTCTAATTAAAATAATTAGATTTTCGTGGTGATTAAGTTGAAATTTGTGGTGTATAGGAAAGCTATGAATGAAAATTGTTCAAGACCGACATCACAATTGTTATATCATATCTTTTTGAATTGTACAATTTGAGGAATACAAAGTCTCAAATAGGATGAAATTAATTTAGGAACCTAAATAAAATACCAAAATGAGATTCAAAAAGAAAAATCCTTAATATATTATAGTGCCAAGATATATTATTAAAATAATAATTGTAAATCAGTAAACAATTAATTACAAACAAATAAAAGAAATATCAAAATCATTTGTCAATCAGAACAAAAGCTTCAAAGAATTATGTATACATTTTTCAGATATTTGGTTAACCCTTTAATAATTATGTATACATTAAAACATATCCAATAAGAGCAGATAATACAAAATTTGGAGTGTTATTAAATGGAAATGATATTTCAGAACTTTGGATATGGTGAAACAAAAAATATCTATCTATTGGAAAAGCAGAATTGGTACTCTTAATTACTTTTACGACCCGTATACGAAACAACAGTTTCATCATTACTTATAATTAAAAATAGCCACACGTCACGCATTTCCATTGATACTTTATGAAATTCCCAATGAGTCCGAATTTAATTTGCTAAAACATAGTGAACCTTCCTTATTTTTTCCTTCCTTAAGTTTGTGTACAAAACATTTTTTAAGTGAAATGAGGGCGAAGTTAAATACAAAATAAGTCTTTCAATCTTACAAGCCAATAATAATAAGAAGTGTCCATTCAAATCCAGACAATATCAAATATTAAAATTATTTTACATTGAGTGTCTAGATAAGTGGTTTATCCATTATCATTCAGTTGCTTTTATCAGGGCTGTGGAGTTGATAAAAAAAGACACAACTCTGACTCCAACATTGAACAAAAACACAACTCCGACTCCAACTAAAAAAAAGTTTACTTTTGTCAGGTTTTCTAATTATGTGTATTAAATTAAAGATCAACCAAGCGATCTGGCCAATAGATAAATTGTTCATATTATACATGTTATATGCATAAATAAAAAGTAGTTAAAAAGTCATGACTCTGATTCTGACATTGGTCATAAAACCGTGACTCTAACTCCGATTCTTTAGCCCTGATTTAAACTCTTAATGACATGTTGATATATCTGCTCAGTCACAAGCAAATTTTGAGGAGTAAAATATAGTTTGAATCACAAAAAAGGTTTTTTTACTACTAACATTGCAAATTAGACATATTGTTTTATACTTATAGGCACCTGAAAAAATTATTAACAAACGGCTCTCTCTTTTGAATACAAATTGAAGCCCTTGTAAGAACAATTATTAAAATAGAAATTATCTACATAAATTACATTATTGACTTCTCAGCATAATGGTAGCCTTCAAGCGCAAAGAGTTGTATAAATAATATAAATATCAAATGTCAAATACCTTATTAATATCAGTGAAATTCAATTCCAATCATGATAAGATCTAGCAAAATAAGTTTGTTTTTGTTTAAATTTACAAAGTAAAACCTATACCAAGTCAATTTGAAAAACTGTTCAAAACACTTGGAAATTATTTTACGACTAATGAATAGATACTAGGTACTTAGAGTATTTTTTTATATAATTTAGATTTAACATTTTCAATAAACAGTGTATCAATTAAATTTATTGAAGGTTACATTGATACAGGTCAGTCAAAACAGAACATAATCATTATGGATTTTACTGTTTTATTCCATTCATTATATAATAGCTTGCCAGTTCATACAAGAAAATCTGTATTAACGTCGGCTGTCATGTTGATGACGTATGCTAGTCACAGATGGCACTACAGCAATTATCTGTTGGGTAAAGGCAGGGCCTTGCACTAGACACCAGAGGACCTCGCTACGGTCCTGGGTAAAGGTTAAAAACCAATCCGTCTATTAATTTGAGAATTTGATGAGATTCTATATAACAGTATTAAAGCATTTTTCTTATAACCTAAAATCAGTTAAATCATTATATAAAAATAACTGATAATGTTTTTTTTCCTTGTACAAGTTTTAAACAATAAAAAATGGGTAGTAATAAAAGTATAAATAATTAGCATGTTTTTCAAAAATACACGGGGCAATACAATGATGAAAATCTACTTCAGTTGTCTATGTGTGTATGATGCACATCTTTTAACTTATATAGAGATATGAGAATTTCGGATAATAAAACAGGAATAATCGTTTTATACTGGAAGGCATGCGGCAATACAGGCCTTTTGCAAGAGCCGCCATTGAAAAATATAATTTAAATAACATCTTATGTCATTGTATAATTACAGCTGCAAGATAAAAAAAATCTGAATACTTTTGTAATACTAAGTAAGTAAATGCTACTAATATCAATGTATATATAATACTCCTTTTAAAAAATTTAATTTATAACATAATCGAAAATGAAGCAATCAAACAAGAAGTTTATAAAAAAATATATATGAAAATAAATATCATCCAAAACAATTCAGGCTTTATGGAATTGAATTTATGACTCAGTAATAGTCTCATGACTCTGGAGCTTATGAGACCCTGGCTAGGGCAGGACAGATCAACAGGTCATCAGGAAGGCCAAAAGTTTCAGGTACTCCAGTGAAGATATACCAGAAGACGTGTAAGACACGCAGCCTTACACAGTTAAAACCAAATGACATTTGTACAACATTTCCACTCTACCAGTGCTGCTTTACAGTAGCAAATCATGGTACATGACGAATACTCAGAAAAACAATAGATGCTTGCGTTGGATATTGGAGGGTGATGTGTCAGATTTGAAGTTGTGAAGAACTTAGAATGAGGGAAATAACGAACGTACAAGCCAACAGACTTTTATATCAGTTGCCATGGAAAGGTGTTGGCTTTGGCACTTGCTGTAGATGACTCCGGAAACTTTCAAGCTCTGACCAGTGGGATTCCTATGGCATCTGCAGCACATTTTCAAACCAGGTTTATCGCCACTTATTTTCTATCCAGCGTACCATTGATGTATTTATTTCTTTCAAATATATCTATCATTGTTATCTAATGGAAAGGCTGTAGATTTTTAACATAATACAATTGTGTGATTCATTCAATTATTTTAAGTTATATAAAATCAAGCACAATTAACCTATCAAAATAATTTTGTAACATAATATACACGTAAGTTAAAAATAGTCTCCGCTTTCTCTGAAAACATTTGGACAGTATTTTTTGGCAATGACTCCGTACGCAACATCTTTTTGGTATGTTAAAATTGTATTGTTAAAACTAAACTTATTCCACACATGGATTGCGTAGGATTTTTTAACTAGGTCCATCGCTGATCTCAGCTTCTTCGATTGGAAGTAGAAGAACCACTTTTGCCACTTGATGGGATAGAACGCCTCTGGCTGCAGGACGGAAAAACCTGAAATACAATTTAAATAGTGTTAGTTTGGGATTGATAGATGTACTAAAATCACTTTTAATCTGTTGACTGATAATTCTCAGTGGAAAGAAATTTCATTTAAATAGCGTTGAGATAGTTACGATCCATAAAAAAGGTGACCCATGGCTTTGACGGTTATAAAGGTATAACGCTGCTCAGCCAGACTCTTTATAATAATCTTCGATATCATCCTAAGAAAGTCACGGTCGATGAGGGAGTCCATGGTTTTAGGTACCTAGGGGTTCACATCATGGGAGATTGCAAACCACATGAAGAGCTTGCAATACTCGGTCAGAACCAAGTGCCACTTATTCAACGCATGCATACTGACTGTACTGCTTTACTGTTGAGAGTCATGGCACATTACAAAAGCACGGGGTAACCATATACTGTGTTTAGAAAACAGATGCCTACGGCGAATATTAGGAGTGCGGTGGTTTGACCTAGTCAGGAACTCGGAGGTAAGAGAGCGGACAAACCAGCCCCTTATTACGTCCTGAATAAAAAGACGACGATGGACCTAGCTTTGACATGTGCTGCAAATGCTCCAGGAGAGCATGAATCCTGACTGTATCTTCTATCAACCTGATGGATTCCGTCGTCCTAGAAGGCCATTGATGACCATCCATAGGATGTACTCAGCGGAGCTACGGGACACCGGGATGACTTGGGAGGAAGCGAGGAGGTTGGCGGGTGAAAGAGAATCCGGGAGGCACTGTGTGGCAGCCATATGCTCCGAAGAGGGAGAGGATATAGAAAAAAATAAAAAAATAGTTATCACAATTTTGAAGTATGTAATCTAAAAAACATCATTATCCCTTGACTCTAATTTCTCTGAAAAGCCATGCATACATAAATAACTTATTACCTTTGCATTTTTCCTTGGTCATACTCCAAACGTGATTGGTTGTACATATTTTCTTGAGAACCCTCGTAATGACACCAGGTCCATTGAAGCCCCAGTCGTCACCCCTGAAGTTGTTGCTGATTTCCCTGATAATTTAGAATGATATTTATGAAAGATCCCCTAGTTAACCTTTATAAGACCAGACCATAAAGCGAAAAATCATCTCGCAATGCTTGTGCGAAAACGACCGCGCAATGACTTTTCGCTTTGCTTGACAGTTTTAAGGATGTTTCGTTTTAAAGTCGGGGTGGATTTATACTTGGGACAAGAATGATAGGTTCGTCAATTTCCAATGTTAAAACGCACGGCGGCATGTCTGGGAATCAAGTGAATTTAAGATTTTTTTCCGAAGAAACCTTCGCGGGCGTCCGCACAACAGCTCACCAAAGTTTTATCGCAATCGGATGAACGGTATAGGAACGCATACGGGACAAACAAACAAAGAATTTCGACTGAAGGTGCGAATCTGAATCGTTGAATTTTGTACTTTTCCATTTTGGAGTTTTGTCGCTCACGACCCGGGATTCGCCTTTCGATATCTTCAAACGATTCAAATTTAAATACTTTCGATGAATTCGGCGGTATCTTTGTAGAAGATCATTTTTACATAAATTTTAAAATAAATTGTGTTACTAATTGAGGTGGTGTAAAAGCATAGTAACATATATTCTCTATCCATATATTATCATTTTTGAGATGATGATTGATTAATGATCCGGTTCTTACGTTCTATGCCCTGCAATCTTCAAACCAACGAAAAATTACCTCTAAGCCATTTAAAATCGACATCGAAAATGACGATCAAATGCATAACCGCCTCTCTCCACCATATGTGAAGTTCAAAACCACCACAATCTAAACGCACCAATCACGAGCCAAGGAACACTGACCTACCGCCCTGTCACCATACAAACGTTTTGTGTTCCCTTTGCAAATTATTCTAATATTATACGTGAAGATTAAAATCGTTTTTTTCGATTGCTGAACAATTTGACTTTGTGGAGAGAGGCGGTTAGGCATTTAAACCCCTCAATTGTGATACGTGTTTCTTCACAGGCATCTTCATACTAAGTCTGTAGATGTCTCTGAAAGAGGCGAAAATGGCGAGGCATAGAAAAGTACAAAATTCAAACGATTTAAATTTGAGCAAACAAACAAACATTCATTTCTATATTTTCGATGTAATTTGGCACAATACATTTCTGTCTTTGTTATTATTAAATAATTTGAAAAAGTCAGAACTATTTTTAATAAAGGATCTTTTGATGTTCAAAACAATTTGTGTAATATTATCATATTTATATCGCTCACAGATTGGAATGCTGGTATCTCTATCATTTGACAGAATGAACGAAAAGTTTATTAGATCCTAAGATCGCGCGGCTTTATTTGAGACAGGATCCGGCGCAGCTTTGAAAGCGGCAGAGTTTTAAAATATCAAACGGTCCTCGCCCATGCAAGTGTCATATGTAAGCGAAGCGATCCGGTCAGATCGCAAGTCGCCTCACATGGCGCACGCGAATCGCTTGAAAATATGAAACGGTCCTTTTAATTTCTGAGACACATAAGAGTTAACTACGTTTTAAATTGACTGGATTCGCCTAAATTCTCTAAACGGGGGTCCGCATATTTACTAGTGGACCGCATTTTTTTTAAAATGAAAAATCAATTGAATTAATATTAATTATTCTATTCCAATGTTGATGGCCCGCAATTTTTTTTACGCGGATTTAAAAAGGTTGAGAAACATTGCTCATTGATCTCGGCAGCGATATCACTTTCAAGGTGTTCACTGTCAATACTTGGAGGAAAGGCATAATATTTTTTAAAAAATGTGCTTGTTCCACCATTAATTTATTAAGATCAGCGCCGGTTTCGCTCATCGCGATCATTATCAAATGAACGTTCAATTTGAGCTGAAAATGCTCGCGTAGAGCGAAAGCAGTCCTGATCTTAATGAATTGATTGAGGAATAAGTACAAAAATGTTTTATTATTTTTAAATGAAGACAGAGATTGCCTAACCATGTCATAGATTTGAAATAATAATATCAATTTCGAAAATCTGGGTTAATTGATTGGTGATGAACATACATACATAAAGAAAAACTGCATTCGCTTTTTTTAAATATTACTTTTCAATGCAAACTTTATGATGGTGAAGAAGGATGGAGGAAAAAAAATATATGACATACCCCAAACACATGTCTGCAACCTCGTGGCCGAAGCCCGTGTGATCGAAATTGAGGACACCGGCTGCAACGTTCTCCTTGGATTCCGCGCCAGCGAAGTTCATACCGAGCTGGTCCAAGCTCTTCATGACCACGACATCCAGATCCATGTAAATTCCACCGTACCTCCAAAGTGACAGATACCTCAGAACATCACTGGCATGCGAGTTGGCATACGACGACCTGTGCAATTCGCCAGTTCGGTACCACTTTTCCAAAGGCGTGTCCTTGGTATACATTTTCAGGTCCACTCTTCTAATTCTAATATTTTTATATTTCAGAAGTTCGCTTAGTATTCTATCGCTTCGGCTTGGAGGTATAGTAGTGTTTGGGTATCTTATAGGCGATGTGTATAAAAGATAGACAGTGTGATTTGGGTTAAGTTTTGCCGCCGATTCTACAGCGCATGCTTGTCTTGACTTGACGGTTATGGTGTAGCCCGATAAAGCATTGCACGATGTTTCGTGGAAGAATATCGATTTGCCTTTGGCTGGTGGTGTGTCCAAATCGTCCGTGACGTCAGGGTATCCGTCGTCGACGGTGTCATCGAAGCAGACGATGGGATCCGTGAAGCTGCGATAGATCCCAATGTGATAGACAATCAGGATGAAAAGAGCGGCCAAACATATTGTCACTTTGTAGACGTTGAGCCCGGCAAATTTGTACTTTTTTCCACTCCAGTACGCGCTTCGGACAAGAGCTTTGCATCTAACCACCGCTGTGGAAATCACCATGTTGTACAATTGGCAGCAAATACTTCTTGTCTTATGGCAATTCTGCCATAATCAGCAGTTTATTTGACACTGATAATATACTCCTTATAATCAGATATTAGTTCCATTGATTCCATCGTGGCGCGACAAAGTCGATGGTCGATAACCTAAAAAGAAAAACAATTAACCAAATTTAATTCATGCGAGAAAAACCAATGTGCTCTGCAACAGCGCCTGTCCAGATCCAGACTACTCTCTGATGAGTGTGGGGCAAGAAATCGAGAGAGTAGATGGTTTTAGGTACTTGGGAGTACACATCACGGGAGATGGCAACCCGCGTAATGAGCTCGCGATCCGTTTAGGGATAGCTGGAGCAACATTTAATTCAATGCGGAAAGTCTGGGACTCACGGTTGTACTCGGTCAGAACCAAGTGCCACTTATTCAACGCATGCTTACTGACTGTGCTGCTTTACGGTTGCGAGTCATGGCACATCACAAAAGCACAGGGTAACCGTATACTGTGCTTCGAAAACAGATGCCTGCGGCAAATATTAGGAGTACGGTGGTTTGACTTTGTCAGGAACACGGAGGTACGAGAGCGGACAAACCAGCCCCTTATTACGTCCAAAATTAAAAGGCGACGGTGGACCTGGCTTGGACATGTGCTGCGGATGCCCCAGGGGAGCCTGAATCCTGCCTGCCTCTTTCTTTGGATCCCGACGCCGCGGAAGGCTTCTGATGACCATCCATAGGATGTACTCAGGGAAGCTAAGGGACGCCGGGATGACCTGGGAAGATGCGAGGAGGTTGGCGGGAGACAGAGAATCTTGGAGGCACCGTGTGGTGACCATATGCTCCGAATAAGGAGCGGATATGGAGAAAAAAAATCATGCATATGTTTTGCAAATTTTGTTTTTAATCATTTTATTATGATTTGAACTTAATTGGAGGTCCATTATCGCTCGTCTGTTATCTATTTTTCATCCGGTTTTTTGGACGAATTAAATATTTTACTTGAAAATCACATTTTTACATGTCGAGTTCAAGTAAATATGACACGATATTGTTATACATCCAATATTTTTGATAATTAGTAGGGGAACAAAATGCAATACATGTCATGACAGATGATGCCAATGCACCATGCATTTGACAAATATATTAAAGACAGGACATAACATTCAACACAACTCAAAAATCATTCAACAGAGTGTTATGGACGCTTTGAGGAAAACACTGGTTGTGTGTGAAAATGACTTTATTTTAATAACTAACAATTCAAGACGATGGTAACTCTTTAGTTTGTTATGTTATAATTTGACTGTGCTCAACAATACTTTAGTTTGGATATATTGGAGACTTGGGTAGTGTCCCGTGTGATTAATAGAACTAGAACTCGAACTCTCTAAACTAATGAGAGATGATGGGCTATATATATATGATGGGCTGTATTTATGATATCAGCTATTGACTATACATAGGTATTGGACTTTGAATGTCCTGTGCATATTTAATATGGAGAAATATAAATAAAGTATTGTTTACTTGCACATAGGTCTTATTTTCAAAACAACAAATATTTTATGAATTACTTTATATCTGTGTTTGATTGTGATAGTAACTGATAGTTAAAGGCAGGGACTCACCACATGTGGGGTTATTACAAGAGAATGGCCTAAAAACACAATTTAAAAATCAAAATAGCAATAAAAAAACATCAAGTTTACAGCTAAAAATGTCCACCTCAATTGGCAGTGCATTGATCAGCCAAACAGCTTTTGTGACCAACCCACTTCTACTTTTGGTTCAACTCTGTACCAGCAAATTTTCTTTTGACAGACTTTTATAAAATATATTGAGTGGATTAAATCTAAATAAATTTAGGCGATTTCGTGAAACAAATCATTTGTCCTTTTGACAGCGCTTAAAACAGTTTTTTCCGATTATGAAATACATTAAAACAAACAATTTTGACATCTCGCGGTTCACATAAAAGGCCACTCAAATTTTGTAATCTCTTTATAACATTAATGTGACGCTGTTGAAAGAATCAATAAATGAAAAAAAGAGATAGTATTAATTTATATTATCTAACAATTTGATCCGGTCATTGACTCGGATACAGGACGATAATTTGGCCACAAACCTAGGAAAGCTTTCAAATGTCTGTCATAAATCATTCCATCCATGCAACATAACATATTTTTCATATCAATTAGTTTTCAGATCGCAATTGAACGAGACCGATACTCGTACATTATATTTCAATAAAATATTTTCGGTCTTCAATAATGGATAAATAACCGAAATATTATATTCCTAAAAATGATGATGTGACGTCAATTAGTTTTAACTATTTTTAATGACAAATTAACATGGCCAATATTTAAAAAATATGAAAATTATCAACCATTAATAAAATATTTCAAGTCCAATCCCGGAATCAAAATTTTGGTCCGGGATTGGAAACCCTAGTCGCGATGAATTTACTTAAGATGCAATGATGTCGCGATAAATTGTCCAAAATCGGAAGGAAAAAGAGAAGTGGAACGATTTTCTGTAGACGACAATATATTCGTTAAAATTAAAACAAATTATCGTGGGACCAATTAACAGAACAACATTAATGTTCGAATTTCCAATTAAAATGTCAATGTGAAATTGACGACCGAATAAAAAATTTACGCCGAGCTAAGTACATGTAATTTGATGATTAAATCTTAACAATTAAGTCAACATGGCGTGAAGTATCGATTAATAGTAAATTAATGTTAACAGCTTGTTTTATATTTCTGTTAATTAGAGTAATTAGACAATCACCGAATAAGGCATTGAATTGTTAACGACGCACTGAAATGAACATATTAATTTATTACTTTTAAGGTGTTCACTGTCAATACTAGGTGGAATGGCATTATAATAAAACATTTTTAGTACACATTACACATACAATTTATTTGATCAGGACCGGTTTCGCTCATGGCGAGCATTATCAACTGATAAGAAATACAATGAAGCAGTGATATTTATACACAAGTTTACCAGGAAGGTATGACAAACAATTGGTATTACAACTAAGCAAATAAATTGAAGTAAAATACAAGCAAAATATACTATTACTAAAATGTTAAAGACCTCTTAGCAATGCAAGCTACTACATCAAAAATCAATTAAGTATTGACACCGCCTTATGTGGTAGGTCATCAGAACTCTCTCGAACGATCTATTGTTCACCTCAGTCGATGAGTCAGTCGATATCAGAAAATAAATCCATTTTTATATTAATCTATATTGCAATCTATAGCGGTGCCATGTAGAGTTATTTCAATTTCTCTTATCTCTTGACGCCCGACAATGCATGTGCTTCATAAAAAGTTCATAAGGCGATAAATCATTCCTTATCAGCGGGCGCATGTGTTAACGATTTTTGAAACGGCCATTGTTGTTTCTTTCTAAAGTAACCGTTTGTTTTCATACAGCAGTGAGAGATTGGACTGCATTGAGAATGCACGCGCCTAATCCTCTCCCTCAGAATTAAATTCGCGTCAAATTCCTGATATCTCCTTCGCTATCGTAATATTTGTGTGTTGTATAACGTCTGTGTAAACCATAAACAATTAAATAATGGATGCTAACCGCCGCAACCACATAACGCTTTGAGATCGTCTTTTCTTTATAAGAGTACCATGTTTCTCCTACTCCGTCCCCAAAATCCCTCTTTCTGAGTGTCGGATAGGAGGCTCCTTCTCGATTACGAGGGAGCCGGAATAAAGGTCTTCTCAATTGGCCCGTACAACGTGGGGCACTTGGCCCTAATGTCTAGTGCGTCAATTCGAAATTGTTGCAGACGACTAGGGCTAATGATGTTTGGCAACATCGGAACTCACTCCCGCCCACTTCATGCTCTGAGGTCTCAAAGCGTCTAGGTCCGTATAACCTAGTGGCGCCCAGTGAATAGTAATAATTTAGTGTTTTATAAATAATTACGTAAATAATTTCGAGTGCTCCGAAAAAAAAATAATATCTGTGCATCGTGCGGATAACGCGAAAGATCGCGAGTGCTTCGCGGAGCATCATTAATTACGAGTTTATAGTTGTCAATTAATAATATTTGTGTTTTGTTGAGACATGAGTATGTCGCAGAATTAATAAAATTATGTCGTCTTTTTAATAATGCGAATTCTCGCGCGTGCTTTACGGATAACCGATAGCAATAATAGCTGTATTGTGTGTTTAATAATAACTTTTACTTAACTTTTGTTTTCTTAATAACGTGTAATAATTAATAATAAATTTGTTTGTGTTGTTTGTAAACAACGTTGTCAAGGGAGCCGCCCACCAAACGCGCAGCTAAAATAAATTGATGCGATATCTACCGAATGCCAAGGGTAGTCAGCCACGTAGGTGACGAGGAGTGTACCAGGATGTGAGAGAGCACAATAGCATGGGGTTAAGCCATGCAGGACGATACAGCAACCTGGATGACTCACGAAGACGACTGGGGAGACGGCGTCTCCACCATACCGGTATGGCCGGAAGACAGTTGTCATCCGTGCCTACCGAGATGACCCAAGAGTGGGCATAATGGAGCCAAGGACCGAGGGGACCAGCAGCCGCCTTCGAACCTGGAGTAGTGACGGCGAGACGTAGTGATCTACGTCCATCAGTGCCGGGCCTACTTCACCCTAGATCGCGTGAGCGTGCGTGGCGACCAGAGGTGCCGTGGCACCAGCATTTGGAATCCAGTCGTCCAGTCAGGGTCGTATCTCCTGCATGAGACCTAGCATGCCACCACAGACCTTCACCGAAACCTCGCCAGCCAAAGGCGACACTCGCGTATTAGCTTTGTATCGCGACTTATTGCAGACCTCCGTGACATGATTGAAACAGCAAAAGAAACCGACGCGACGAAAATCGACACTCGATATCGCCGCGTTCATGACGTTGTGTTATCGCGCAAGATGAGGTGACGCCTGCGCCGACCGAAACTAACGCACCTATTGTTCTTTTTAACGACGCCGCTGTGTCGCTTATATGCTTTGTTTTATTCATGTGATTTTTTTTAAATGTGTGTTTTTATTTACGAAAATACTTTAATATGTTTTCAAATCTAACTTCTTTTGATTCTTAGTCAGGATTTGGAAATTTGATCATTAATGTATGTTTTCCTTTGATTTATAACTTGGTTTACGATTTTTTTTGCTTTGATTTATGTTTTTACTTGTGATTTAGGCATTTAACTTGAGTAATGTTATACTCAAACTATGCTTTGAAATTGGATGTATCCTTTCAACTTGATGTACCACGGTCCTTCAGACAGTAGTTGTGACTTGTATAAAAAAAATATTTTTTTTTTTGGTATATTTTTGTAATTTTTTTTGCTTGCGAAACCATTGATTGAGGAAGACGTCCGAGATAGTTGCTGATTATCAGAAGTAGGGGGATTTGACACCGCCTTATGTGGTAGGTCATCAGAACTCTCTCGAACGATCTATTGTTCACCTCAGTCGATGAGTCAGTCGATATCAGAAAATAAATCCATTTTTATATTAATCTATATTGCAATCTATAGCGGTGCCATGTAGAGTTATTTCAATTTCTCTTATCTCTTGACGCCCGACAATGCATGTGCTTCATAAAAAGTTCATAAGGCGATAAATCATTCCTTATCAGCGGGCGCATGTGTTAACGATTTTTGAAACGGCCATTGTTGTTTCTTTCTAAAGTAACCGTTTGTTTTCATACAGCAGTGAGAGATTGGACTGCATTGAGAATGCACGCGCCTAATCCTCTCCCTCAGAATTAAATTCGCGTCAAATTCCTGATATCTCCTTCGCTATCGTAATATTTGTGTGTTGTATAACGTCTGTGTAAACCATAAACAATTAAATAATGGATGCTAACCGCCGCAACCACATAACGCTTTGAGATCGTCTTTTCTTTATAAGAGTACCATGTTTCTCCTACTCCGTCCCCAAAATCCCTCTTTCTGAGTGTCGGATAGGAGGCTCCTTCTCGATTACGAGGGAGCCGGAATAAAGGTCTTCTCAGTATAAATGATCACTTATAAAGTAAAAACCAAAATAATTGATTTTTGATGTAATAGCTTGCATTGCTAAGGGGTCTTCAACATTTTAATTATAGTCTATTTTGCTTAAATTTATTAACTTAGTTGTAATACCAATATATTGATTGAGTTGGCATTTACTTGGTAGAACTCCATTATAATACGGTGAGAAAAATAACAATGTATTTTAATTGTACAGAAATTATTTTATATAAAATTAAGATGGTGGAACAGAGAAGAAGATGTATTGTGTACCCAGTTTTAGCAGCCTATATATACTTGATATAATGCACGCTTAAAACATAGTTCTGACGAGGGCGTATGCCGAAATAGATATCAACAAATATATAAAATAATTCCTGTAGAAATAAAATACATTGTTATTTTTCTCACCGTATTGTAAAACCTTGTAATTCTTGCTTAACTTTTGGGTAAATTATGGATATATGGTCACGGGACAGAATTTTTATAAAGATTTATGAAAAATAAGCACATTAAATGGAATGAATGTAAGGCTTACGATTTTTTTGAAATATTTCGTCTTTAATTTTTAAATTTATTATAATAGAAGATCCTAAAGAATACTTCGCAATATGAAATCGAGATGTTTTAATTAACAGGAGCAAAAATGCAACCATAAACTACACAAATAATAATATTATACAGATAGAGACAGTCACATAAGTTTATTATTTGTTTAAAATATATGCTAATGTTAAAAAACAAATTCTTCTTTCAGAACTCATACAATAATCAGTAATATTCTTCAGATTTAATCATATTGATTCCACATTTTATAATAACCCACAAGAACTCAAAGAGTAAAGTCGAAACATAAAATTATAAGCCAGTATGTATAAATTTTTTGAGCTTAGCTCGATAGGATTGGGATTCTGTCCTGTGACCATATATCCATAATTTACCAACTTTTGTTTAAATATCACTGTTGCGTTGTATTTATTATCAGTTGATAATGCTCGCTATGAGCGAAACCGGTCCTGAACCAATAAATTGTATGTGGAATAAGTAAAAATTATATAAGCATAATTTTTTTCACTAGTAGTAAATAATATTAATCACTACGAATAGTAAATAATATTAATCAAAATATTCAATTTCTATCACAACTCAATATAATTTATTAGCACATATATAATTCGTACTTTCATGACGCTGGCTGCTGCCAACATGGGCATTTTGCGCATGCCCAACCTGTGAATTTTCGTCTGTCGGTGATGCGCGCGCATCTTAAAATTTCACTCTCATAAGTTTTGCATAACGCGCCTACAAGAAGTATAACTTCAAAAATGTTATAACGATGGCATTCCACCAAGTATTGACAGTGAACACCTTAAAAGAGATCTATCTCCTTTATAGATTTAAGACAAAACCCATTTTCCTTTTTGTGCTTTATTTAGTACATTTTTTCATTATATTAATTTATAATAGACATAAATTCAAATAAAATATGAATATGTCAGATCTGGTTCTGGAATTCGATGGAAGGAAGTACGAGGAACTGTATCAGTTTGACCCTGAACTGAACCCTAATTGAATTTTCTTGATGAATTGATTTAGTTCGATTGGTATGTTATTAAGATACCAATAAAATAAACGTAAAAAAATCTCTGCACTCTTCTTTCCGGACAAACTATTTTAAAGACAAGTTTGATATAGCCCTGTTAAACATAATTTCTATTTAACAAGACAAATAATGTAACGAAAGTATTTCGTGTCATTTACGATTTCTAAAAAACAATCGAATTATACTCCACTGTAAAGTGGGTTACAGCTGTGATGAAAACACGATGGCCATTTTCTAGCAACAATTATTATTCGACCGGGGAAAAAACAGAAACACTTCTTTTCCTGATAGAATTGCTACAAATTGCATTGAGAGTGAGTGATATTGTCTTTTACGAAAATATTTCTTTATAAAATCATAAAATTTTTGTTCCATTCAACATTTGGTATCTATCGTGCATGTGATACTTTTTCTTCTTGTTGATTTTGAATAACTATGCCTCATGTAACATAAGTATGTATATGTTACAGTGAAACTGTATTCTCAGTGAAAATGTATCAAGTAATAGATTTGTACGACAACATGATTTCACTGATCACGATCGGGGAAATTATTGACTCAAGTCGATGATTTGCCGGCCTAAAATTTTGGTTGCCTTCAATGAAACAAAATCAGCAAGTAGTCCCTTTCATAAAAAGAGAACCAAAGAAAAACACAGACAAACATTGGGCTGAAGATAGGGCGATTAAATTTAAATTTCAATGACAGGATACACTTTCACTGAGAATACAGTTTCACTGTAACATATATAAGTGGATGTTTTACATGATATAAGGTAAGTAATAAAAAATTTTGCTGGCAGATATTTTTTTGTAATTTACAAGTCATGTTGAATAATTTCAAATTTCGACTGAATGTGCATGATGGAATCTGACTATAAAATTTGGTATTTTTCGACACCGGGCATTCCAAGTGCACGAATGAAATGAACGACGATGCCGATCGGCGAAACCCATACGATAGTGACAAACGCGTTTGTCACATTGGTCATTTAAGTCACCAGTCACAAGGGCTGTTGAGCTGAACAATGCAAGCCACCACCACCACCTGGTGAGGTGTGAATTTTTCGCAACGACCTTAGAATTTTGTTTTTGAATATGTTTTCTGTATAAATAATGTTAACTTAATTTTGTCGGTCCCTATGGTCTAGTGGCAAGAGCTTTGTCCTTTAAAATTTGATTTTTCGAGACCGGGTTCAATTCCCGGCAAGGTCAGATTTTTCAATTGAAAAAAAAGATCTTGGGCTGGGTGTATGTTATTTATCGTTGATTTTGTGTACAGTTGATTTATTACTTATCTATCAAGAGTTAATCTCGTATGACTTTCACAATTAAGAATATTTGGCGCATTGGCGTATGTTGTTTTGCCAAATATTTTATTTTAAAATTAAAAAAAAAAAACATCGTCCAAGTCAGGAGACAGTTAAAACTGAGTATTTGTAGCAACAGAAAGAAATCTTCTAGATTTTCTTTTTCTATGAGATTTGTTTTTTTTTTGAAGTTGATATATTCAGTTTTAACTGTCTTCTGAGCACTTAGGGTAAACTGACTTAGACGATATTAGAATTAAGCCGACGTTATGTCATTCTCTGTTCGAAGAATTATTATGTTATGTTATCTTGTATGTACTATTTTGTATTATATTTGTCAAATGCATGGCGCATTGACTTCAGCTGTCAGTAAGTTTATTTCGTATTAAACAACAATTAGACGCCATCTTCAATAACCATGGTATAATTGGCCAGCAAAATTTGTGAAAAATATCCACAGATCTAAAAGAATTTATCGAAATCAATTAACAATAAAATTAACGGTCCATTCGCAAGAACAAAACCGTAAGTAATTCATTATAAAAACAACTCCGCTGGCTGGCTTCCAATTCTTTTTAAATACCGGCCGGTATAAATTTATTTTTATACGCATCTTTTAAGATTTTTTTTTTCATGGTGCATGTTTCTCTTAAATAACACATGCGAATGTTTGTGTCGTCAATGCCATCCGATTGTACAACGATCCATATTTTATTTCCAAGAACATCAAAGTTTATTTATCCATCGCTGTTTGGTGTCACTTTTAAGGTGTCTATTGAAATTTAGCTGCAATTATACTACATTTCAACTTGAAATGGTAACAGCCACTTCTATGAGTATTTGTAATTTAAGTTATATGTAAATGCATTAAACCGCTATAAAAACACCATCTATACATAATGTGTAATCACTTTTAAGGTATTCACTATCAATTCTTGGTGTAATGACATTATAATAAAAATAATAACACAATTTTAGTACTTGTTCCACATTATTTTTTTGGATCAGGACCGGTTTCGCTCACGGCGAGCATTATCAACTGATTGGTGTATTTGTTTTTTTTCGATTGTATTTAGTGCTAAACCTTTTGCACTCCTCAATATATATTTTTTTCCTTCCGGCATCTCCTCAATAGATTTGAGAAATTGCTTTATATCACAGGGTTTTCGTTTTTATTAGCATGGTAAAACGAAATACCCAAAAATCTACCACATTGCGACATGTTTAAAACATAAACTGGGGCACACAATCCAATAAATACGGTTTTTTAAATAAGGATCATTTAAAATTAGTAAAAGTAGTTTACAACCAAGTTCTAGACAATGTCTAGCAGGACTCGACATAGAAGTTGCGCGTTACCTATACGATGTCGAACCAGACTCGACATAGGAGCTAAATCTTCTGTACCCACCGCTGTTTGCTGAACCGTCGTTTACTTGGAAAAATCAAATTATACAAAAACTTTTTTTGCACTTATTTCACTTAAGATTTATTAAGATCAGGGCCGGTTTTGCTCATCGCGAGCATAATCAACTGTTCCAGTTGATAGCATTGCCTGAAGGGACAGCATATGGCACTGGTCGGCAAAGTGCGGCTCTTTGGACCCTTAAGTGCGGCTCATACAAAAATAATAAAATACACTTTCCGAGCCTGCTGAAGCATTTCCAATAAAATAATTCAACCATTAATGAACACCATTTCAAATATAAATGAAGCATTCCTCAGCAGGTTTCAAGAATTTAAAAACAGCAAAGCGACCTTAGCATTCGTCAAAACCCCTCTTAATGCTACTATTACAAATTTGAAATGTTCTCCTATTTTGGCATCGACATTGGTAAATATGAATTAAATGTTTGACAGTGTAAGTATAAAATCGAGTTTTATTCAGTGTACCATAACTAATGAAGGTCTAAAATTATAATAAACGTATAATAAATTAAAAGAGAGATTTGGCTCCCAATTTTTTTTTTAATCTTTTCCATGTTCATATTTGGCTCTTTGGCGAATAAGTTTGCCGACCACTGGCATATGGGTATCACGTGCAGTGTAATGTCAAGCACGTGCACCGCGAAACGGCGGAGCGTGCACCCCCATATGCTCAGGCTTGGCGCGTAGTAATTTCGTTCCGAAACAACAATCTACACTTGAAATATGGTTCTTTTTTCATCCTCTTTACAAGAATATGCTAATGAAGGCAAAACTGTAGAAGTAAACTACTTACTTCACCGTAATTAAAATATTGTGACGTCGGCATTGGTCGTAATTCTTTACTTTTTTCACGGATTTTTTTCATAGTTTCCGCAATGAAATCGACACTGCTCTTGGCACTGTTTTGAGATATGAACGTTTGAAGTTTCGGTTGATTAAAATTTACTTGTTACAATGAGCAAGTAAAAATGTTTCAAATTACTTATTTTAAGCATATTTTTTCACAACTCTTGTCTTGAAATAATGATCATAATGATCTAATGATGAAAATAATGATGACAATTTTAGAACTTTATCAAATGAATTTAGTAAAAAAAGTGTGCAAATGCACTGGAACTACGTTATTCAACCATAGCTCATTCTTGCTAATGAGTTTCAATGAATTATGTGGATAAAAGGGTTATCGGGTATTTTCAATGTACATACATAGAATCGCAAATACTAATTACCAGACAATAACATGGATATCACTTCTAGTTCTCTGGCTAATTTTTCAATTCTATGATACCTTTATGCACCGTTTCTCAAACCAATTTCAATTTGTGATACCTCGCTGTGACACTTTATTTTTTATATTAAACTAGTATTGCTACCCGGCTTCGCTCGGACCAGTTTGGGGTTATGTTCACCTCGGCGCGTAAATTCAGACGGGCCAAGTTGAAACAACTTTTTTCAAAATTCAAAAGTCTAGGTCAATTAAAATGGAATTAAAATGAACATTTCAGACTGGCATTGACATTTCACAGCCCCTTTCATATATTGACAGCCCCATTCTCGCCCATTAAAATGTCCAAATTCAAGGAAAAATAAATGTCAAATAATACCTTCACGTAAATAAAAACATTATTATTTTAATAAAAGCCGGGAAAAGTGCAGTAGAAGACTAATTTATTACATTTTGACTAAATGTCTTCGCCGATAAAAAAAACAAACCTATTTTCTTTCATATTCGTTTTTATGGCAACTTAATGACCAACAATGCAAAAGGGAATTACAGACCTACAGACATACATACGCCGTTTCGGTTTTATATATGTACTACTCGATACTCGAGTAATTGGAGTCCCTACACACACATTGATAACGAAACAAATTTACCGTCGAAACTTTCGCGAGCGAAATCAATTCGTTTGTTTGAACTTGCAACAACAATGCAAAAGGGAATTACAGACATACATCCCCCGTTTCGGTTTTATATTATTTATAAGATACACAAAATTGTATACAATTTGTCGATATCCATTGTTTGATAGCGGTGTATCAATTATCGAATCATCCTTTTTTCGTGTTAATGTAATACAATATATAGCTAATATTAAACTAGGTTTTAAATAAGAGCAAACCAATCTACAGTACTACCAGCCAAAATATCACTTCTTTACTATTTTTTTTTAAGTTTCGTACATATAATATAAATAGATCAATATACGTGTATAAGCAAGAATAATTCAATCTGTCATATTTATTTCCATTGATTTACTAGAAGATATTGACCCAAAATGAGAAAATAATGTACCATCTAACATGTTGGTAGTATTTTATACAAAATTTTGTTTTAACTCCATGTTTTTTAATAATAAAAAACTGCATATGTACACAAAATCAAATTGATTGGTCAGCAAAAAAAAAATGTAATTGATTTAATATAAGTAACAATCCGCTCTACGTTTTTGATACCTAATGACAAGATCGGTGCCTATTTGGTTTAACAATTATTAAGATTATATAACAGTTTGTGAAGCTGTGTAATTTTCATTGCATTTAGCCTTTCGCTTGCCACAGCCTGCTGGTGCTCACAGGGACCTGATAATTGTTTGCGCCCTTTTTTATCCTTCACGTCAATTCCAACATCATCCGTGGCATTGCCCGGAATTCATCGCTGCCCATATCTTAATCTCTTAAAGTACTCATTCAAAGTAATATACATACATATGTGGCAGTCCAAGTATCAATACTAACTTCCAATGCGCATTCAATTATCACAGAATATATAACGACGCCCCCAAATCGTATTTCAATGATAATTTAAAACTATGACCACAGCGACAAGCGTTAATTTTGGCGTAGCGGGGCGAGACTTGCTTTCTAATCAAAGGTTGCCGCAATGGCTTTAACGATGGCGCCGTCTGAGAAGTCAAAGCGCAGCATAAATACTGAAGTCAAATCAGTTTGAAATTTAACAGCGCTTGCTTGGCGTACAAATTGTTTACGTTATGACGACTTCTCAGACGGCGCCATCGTTAAAGCCATTGCGGCCACCTTTGATTATGAAGCAAGTCTCGCCACGCTACCCCAAAATGTACGCCTGCCACTGTGGCCATAGCCTTGCGCTGATTGCCATACCTACATGTGTCTCAAAATCACAAATTACCTATGTATGCATTGACACCTGGACAATCATATTTAAAATGAATAACAGCTTAGAATTTTCAACTGACCAATTGAAAATGATGACGATGAGCAAAACCGGTCCTGATCAGACGAAATATATTGTGGAATCAATGGAAATCAAAGGAATGGTACAAAAACAATGTTTATTTTTCTTCTAATAAAATCAAGTTATCAAAAATATGATCTCTTACGCGAAAGTTTTTACACTGTTAACACTCTTATATTTTTTAGTGTCAATTATCAACACTTCTCAAGTCGTCTCAGCAGTTGAGACGTCGCTGTCAAAAAATTAAAACTGTTTTTGTTTTATGTGGTTACTATTTTTAGTAAAAAACAACTAAAAAATTGCACAAGATTAACAGACGACGCTATATGATTTATATGAGTGATTATTTGTTTGTATTAATTTATTTTTGTAAAAAGAAAAGGTCAATACATGGCTGCAGCTGACGCCATTGCCACATACATTTAAAAGAAATTATCAAGTTTTGAAAATACTTGCAACATTATTTTTTTAAATTCTTCAAGGTTTTAATCAACATAGCGATGACATGAGTGATATGAGTACAAAAGAAAATTACGCCACACTTATCGGTTGCGATATCCACGATTCGAATCCCAGTGTGGAAACATGGATGAACACATTTTTTCAATCGAGTTAATCCTCTAAAAAGATTTATTTATGTAATTAACCGTTCAGACGCCAAGGCGTGCAGGCATGCAAACGCGATAACGAGCTCATTAATGAATAAATTAAATATTTATAAGTGCAAAATTATGCAGAGACACCTTTTGGAGGCAATGTTATTGTTTGAATACGCATTTGTTGAACCGTTTTCTTTTTATTTGAAGTTGGGCTAAAAGATGTCACTAGGGCTGGCACCTTATTATCGCAATGATCGTTCGATTGATAGAGCGCATCAGAGTGAGAAGAGAATAGCTTAATATCAGTAAGTGCGAGTAGACAACACATAGCATTTTGTGTTATTTATAAAATATAGATTATTATGAAAAAAATAACTTTCCAGTCATAACAAAATAATTCTAATCTATTCATTAATTACATTATTTTTTTTGTGGCAGCCCTAGATGCAATGTGTGCTATATAATTTAATTTATATAAATTCTTTTATTATAGAAAATATATATATGTATATTTCATATTTTTATTTATAATATTTATTGTTTTTGGCAGCCCTAGAGACGTTTTTTAAATCGTGTACTTTTGATATATTTTTTTCACTTTTCTATGAAAATCAATAATAACTTGAGTATAAAATTATTTTCCGCGTATGTTACGTGGCATTTACATGGAAAAATCGATGATTGAAAATGGTGGCGTACAGCAAAAATCCATGGAATTGGCTTGGCGCTTAAAGGGTTAAGAAAAAGCGAATCATGGCATTACAGCTGACGTCAATGCGCCATACATTTGACAAATATAAATACATGTATTTATATATACATACATACATGTAAATACATAATAAAAATCACAAATTAATTAAAAATAAGATGGAAACATTGTAGTCATAAAAACATAGAGAAAAAATTTATAAAATCATTCAAAGATGTCAAACGAGTGAGTTCTGACAAAATCAACTTTTATTCATAAAATATAGTATTCGTCTGAACTCACTCACGTCAATATGAAATATGTCGACATCCGAAGCAATGCCGTTTAAAATGGTTAAAACTCTTCCCAGTGGCATTCCCATTGGCAGACTGGTTCAACCCGACTGTAAAAAATAGTGATAAATTCGAGTGTTAGGTGGAGGTTATACTGAATAAATCATCAAATAAAATAATAGACAAAATTTTCGGCAAAATGCCATCGCCGATGCAAGAGTATAAGGAACTGCAAAACCTATTTAAGCAAGAAATTCATCCTCCGTTTGTTTAAAAGATTAGTTAGGAAAGACTTAACCCTTTCCAGATGTTACAATACATACGTGACGTCACAAAATATTTCAACTCTGGTACATCCCTGAAAACGCACTCCCTGTGCGTCATCGGCGGGCTTCTTTGTTTGATTATAGTTTTGGTGCCGTCCGCGAAACATGTGCGAACCATTGCTTTTTGCAATATTTGTATGAGATCACGCAAGGAATTTTAAATTGGCATAGTTATTTTAATATTTTTCGCTTTTTGGGCGAATATAAATGGAGGACCAGTACAATATTGCACCATAACAAATTCGTTCCTGGTCAGAACTATGGTATTATTTTTCACGCATTTAACGACGCAATTGACGATTGTTAAATTCTTCGGGAATTCACTACTTTCTTAAAGTACAAAAATTGATAATGCTCGAATTGAAGAATGACGCTATGTCCCTCTAAAGCAGTGGTTCTCGAGTGCGGCCACCAGAGGATCTTGCTGCGGCCACCAATATCTTCAGAGTTAATATTGATATTTAATAAAAATGGGTTTTTACAAGTTAATTTGGCAACAACGACACTGAAAATTAAATATTTTATATGCATTGCATTGTGCATCATGATTTGCTGGTTAGCAAAAACTCAACACAAAAAATTGGTGCGGCCACCAGACATTTCTGTGTGTTCCTAATGCGGCCACAGCTAAATTTACGTGAGAGCCACTGCTCTTAAGACTGATAAATGTCTTACAATTGTGTCAATGTTACATTGGATAATTTTTTAGTAGTGTCAAAGCTAACTCAAAAATGTATGTCAAAATTTGCTCAATCAATGTTTCTCCCAGAAAAGAATTAAGAAGTTTTATACTATGAGGCGCATAAAGTAACGACGGTTATTTATTCGTGTCGATGATGGTATGTCAGCGGTTTTTTTGCGTGCTCAAGCGTGTATTTTGACATTCTGGAGGAGTTTTCTGAAGTGCATTTCCCTAATCTCGAAACGGAATCTCTAATACAAAGCAGGCGAAGCAACATTTTTCACCTCAAAAATATTTGCCAAAGTTTTTCTAGCTGGCCAGAAAATATAAAAATATGGTGCCAAACGATAACCGTACTTTCAAATTATATTCAGAACTAAAAAATATATTCAAAATGAATAAGTCATATAAACGTTAAGTGCTCCACAAATAGGGGTTTAGTTAGGGGCTGGCGAATAGGGCGATCGCCCTGGGCGCCGAGGCGCTGGCGGCGCCAAAATGATGCCAGTAGCGCAAAAATTTACTCCTTGTCCTAGGCGCCAGCTAACCTCGCTATGGTCCTGCCAAAGATACTGAGCTGGAACTGAGCACATATGTAACTAAACTAACGACTTTAGGAGAGCAGTATAAATTACTGATAAAATTATTAAATTCTATTATAAAAATAAATTTGATACTTTGTTATTCCACGCTTTGTATCACAAGAAATGACACGAAGATGCTTCTTAAAGAGGCGAAATCTTTAAGAAGCATCTCCAGAATTGAGTACTTGAATCACTACTTGAATACACGTGGAATAACAATGTTATCAATTTAATTTTATAATAAAATGTACTTCCACAAAGTTACAACAGAATTCATCGAAAGTTTTTAACTATTGTTTTCTATATTTTTTAAAAAAGATCAGTATTGAGTCAATTAATGCAGGGGTCACCACATTTTTTGTGAAACGGGCCGGATTGAATTTTTCGACAACTTGGGGGGGCGGATGTCAAATAATTTATAATTGGAATCCAACTAGATACATTAGATTACAATTGGTTATAAAAATCTAGGATTCGGAGCGGGCCGGATGAGAATCTTCGGCGGGCCGCAGTTTGGTGACCGTTGACATAGTGAATCATTTTCGATACATGAGAGACCAGTCACCATGAATTGACAGTTGACACCAGATTAAAAGTGATTAATAAATATCACATTGTTTAAAATTAATTGTAGATAATAGGAAATATAAAACGGGAAAAATAAATAATGTAAACTATTTATGGAAAGTATGTATGTATATGTATATAGTATATACCTAGTATTTATATTCTTATCTTATAACGGCTCGGTTGTTCTTCGACTACATAATTACATATATTGTGTTCACTTTGCAAGAATATTATTTTCTTAAGAAGTTTCCGGTCCGTGGCATAGTGTCAACGTTGTTGGCTTGCGTGCCGGACCGCTCGGGTTCGATTCCCGGTACGATCATTTTTATCAGTCAATAAATTTATTCAAAGGCCCATGCCATGTGTTTGTGTTGTTGAAAATCTCTTCCCACCTTTCCGATCCCAAAGAGCGACGCATAGTGACATTGATTAGCTAATCACTAGTCCTCGTATCCTTTCCATCCCCTTACTCTCTTCGAAAAAGAGAGGTTGAGCAACTGAATAACAATCAGTTCTCGAAGAAAAATATATGTTGAGATAAACTTCGTAAGGAGTCCATATGCCCCATGTTGGGAGCGGACATGGTTAAAAATAAATAAATAAAGAAGTGGTCATTTAATTTTTTTTTCTACATTTCTACTATATTTTGATATACGTCAATGAAATATGGGTTAAATATTTTTTCATGAAATAGACAAACCTTATAATAATATTAATGCCATAGAAATCCAGCTTTAAGTGTAAGAAAATAAATATCTCGACGAACGATTCAGCCAGAAGAATACTTATTACACATGGAAGCCTTCATCGAGTAACTCGCAATAGTTTTCATTTAGAGGTGTTATTATTTTTGTGAAGTGAAATTTAATGTGCTAATTAAAGATAGTTGACATTATTTTCTCTAAAATAAATTATGTGTGAAGGAATACGAAAAACGACTCAATTAAATTACTTACTAACCTACCGTCCTGCCTTATGTCGTGTCCGTCCAATTTAGATTACTAGCACATACAAGACAACACATTTTTCATAATTCACTGCCAAACTCTGGGATGATTTTTCGATTAATAGAATGTAATAAATACTAACGTATTACTGTATGCCGTTTATAACCTCACTTTTGAGTATTTAATAAAAAACACAAGCTCTGTCAGTCACAAAACTACCACCCGTAACAACTGCCGCAACAACACTGAAGTCTGAAGCAATGCAAAACGAATCTTTTTATAAAAACTGTCGATAAATACGTTAAATTTTCACTGAATTAAATTGTCAAATCACACTGTAAATAGTGACGGCGAAAATGCTGGATGATTTTTTTGACGTTTCGCCATTTTGTTTGCGCATGTGCAATTGGGTCTAATAATTCTAGGGGTGAATATTATTACAATGAGCCCACAGCTGAGTGGAGCAATAGCGTATTGTACAATAATAAAAAGGGATCGTCTGTATTACTTTTTGATAGTTATGTCTTTTAAAAATTGGCGCCAAATTCTTCAATCGGATCACTTGATTATTTTAATTTTGCTATTCCCAATACTTATTCTCTCTAGATCAGTGATCGCCAAACGGTCGCTCGCGAGCTGCCGGTAGCTCGCGATGGCATTTTCGATAGCTCGCGAAGGATAAAATGGAAAATCCACGATTCTTACATGGACAGATGCATGTGGCATAACGCGTTGGAAAACCTTCTAATTTATTCGTGTACGGACCAGAAAAAAAAATTTGTTGTCAAAAGCACTTCAATAAACAGAATTAAAACATAAACACTTTCTTTCTTTGAGTGGCATTGTATCGCATGTCGGATACTCGCATGTTTTGTTTATATGTACATACTAGTATTGCTACCCGGCGTCGCTCGGACTAAGCGACCAATAATTATTTAATGTTATATCATTCGACATAATTATATCACAAAATCTAACATCCAAAATAGAGTTAAAATAAAATCACAAGCTTTATTTAATTTGATGACAGCCCCATTCTCGCCCATTAAAATGTCTAAATTCAAGGAAAAAATCTAATTTGCTGTCAAAGAAATGTCAAATAATACCATCACGTAAATAATAAACATTATTATATTAATAAAAGCCGGGAAAAAGTTGGTAGAAGACTAATTTATTACATTTTGACTAAATGTCTTCGCCGATAAAAATTCAAACATATTTTCTTTCATATTCGTTTTTATGGCAACTTAATGACCAACAATGCAAAATGGAATTACAGACATACATACGTACATACGCCGTTTCGGTTTTATATATAAGATAATATGTACGGTAAAATAAAAGGTAACGATAAAACAATATACAAAAGCAGCTGACCAGACAATTTCAATTTCTGAAAGAAGCTCGCATCCTCGTTGAGCTTGTATACCACTGCTCTAAATCTGCTCGACTTTTCTTTTTCCCGATGATAAATAATACAAAAAATTGTATTTTAATTCGGCTCTTTTTATTGTGGCTTTTCAGTAAAAAAAAAAGTCCAAGTCTGTTTATTTTTGACCGTGTACGCTTCCTATGTGGCCTCATAATGAATTGTATCTCAACATACGCTTTCTACGAGAACTGCTTGTTACTCATTTTCTCAACCTCTCATTCTCGAAAAGAGTGGGGATAGAAATATTTGGACTAAGACTGGGCGAGCTGGACTTATCCATGTGTCCAACGTGTTAACAGAAATCAATAATTAGATTGAAAATTGACACCACCCAGACTGAAGCTCGAGCCTGAGTTCTTCGAGACCGAAGCTAACGAGTTTACTACTCGACCACGGGACCTGTTATAAAGCAAACAAAATCGCACAAAAAGCGCAATGTTGAATCCACACCCTCTGTGAAATTTAAGGCTGATCATAACGTAATCTAATTCAATTTTATTCTTGAAAAATTGTCACCATGTCTTTTTTTTTACATGACATGTCGGAAAATTGTTAGATAACAATTAAGAATTTTTGCCTCACGCATGTTATACAATTCACTATCAGTAGTATGTTTTCAAATAAAGTTCTATTTTCAAACACAACTAACGATATAAGTTAAGTATTTATTTATCACGCATGGCCATGAAAAATATTGAATTTGCATATTTAAATTGCATACTTTGGTCATCAATAATTGTAATAACAACATAACCTACAAATTATATTCAGGTAAATATTTTCACTCACATTTAATAATACTGTGAATAACAATAACAACAGCGACATTTTCATTGCAATTATTAACGATGTCGGTCTCACAAACATTTAAAAATTATGTCGGTAAAGTAACAAACTAACCTTTTACTGCCTCAATCGTGAAACAATACCCCTCCACTTGTGGACAGTGCTCGAAATGAGCAATTTCACTAACCGGAATACTCAACGATCTTGCGCAATTTCATTTTCAGCTATAGTTAGTTATTGATTACAATTTACGCTTCTTTTTAGCACTATTATCAAATGGCGTATTAAAAATGTAACCAATTTATGAAGTCATTCAAGTGTATAATTGTTTTTTTCACACATATTCAAATAAATCGAAGCGAAACGCGAATCTCTGCATCCACGCATGTGGTGTTTTATTTTTATATATACATATTTTAAAATTTTTGATTACCCTTCTCTTGCCACTTGCCGTTCCAATTGATTTAACATATGCACACATTTGAAAATGCAAAATACACACACAAATTTGTTATAGCATATTTTTTATCTGTTGGTCTGTGTCCAGCCATTGCTTGGACTAGATCAAATCCTTAATTTTCATATGAAGTTGGCCCGAGTTATCTCGTGATGTCCGTTTTTGACGACATTCAATACCCGAGTATACTCGGGCGTGCCCGGGAAGGGGTTAAATGAAGCCGGTCGTAGAATTCAAATATTTAACACTCAGCAATCACCGTGACGGAGTGGTAACGCTCTGCTACCATCCTGATTAGATCCGCAATGAAGGGCTGAAAACTAAAAAAAGATATAACGAGTTTGAAGCTAAAGGTATGGGGGTATGTCATATTTTAACAATCCTATCCTCCACAGCAGGGGTCACCAGACTTTTTAGAAACGGGCTGGATTGAAATTTTTAAAAACTTTGCGGACCGGATGACAAATAAATTCGTGTTGGAATCCTATTACAAGATTAATTTATATGTTCTTATATAATTATAAAGGTAAACAAATGTTATTTATATTTTAATTTATATAATAGAAAACAATTATTATATTTTATGGGATCATACGTTATCGTATCTTATAGGCACCAATTGATGAATTGAAATAAATAACTGTGAATTCACAACCAAATAATAAAATTTAAAAAAAATAATCTTTCTTATTTGAATAATTTATTTTCAAAAATCGAGAATTTTTGGTGGGTCGGATGAAAATCTTTGGCGGGCCGTTGTTTGGTGACCGCTGCTCCACAGCATGTGATATGACGACTAGAGGGCAATTATTTAAAAATATACACGTCCCATTTTTTCTTTACCAGGGCTCGAGTTCAACCGGAGCAAAGAACCAGTCTACCGAAAAATGACACTTTTGCCTCGTTTATTATGCTGTTTCAAAATTTCATGGCATAGGCATTTAATTCGTTTGTAATGGGTGTCCCAAAATTAACGCAAGATTTGAATTTGACGTCATTTGTACAGTAAATTGTTGGAAAGCCTGAAAAAAAAAACAATTTTACACCCGAGAGTTTAAAGTTAGTAACAATTGAGCGTTACACGACATAATAGTGTGTTTTCGTTATTGAACAATATCTCAAAAATAATGAAAGTTTGGCGGCCGCAGTAATTAATCAAAGCGCAAAATTATCCTAAGCGATGAAGCACACTGTCACCTTGATGGGTTTGCTAATCGCCAATATTGCCGTTTTTGGGGTTCGGAAAACCCACAACTTGTCACTGTTTGGTGCGGATTTTGGACTGGAGGCATCATTGGACCATATTTTTTTGAAAATGATGATCGCCAAGCAGTTACTGGTGCTCGATATCGCGACATGATGACTAGAGACTCCAATTCGAGTATCGTTTTTTCGTCGATACTCGCGTTCATCCATTTTTAAGACGATGTGAGTAGTTTGAAAAATAATTTGAGCAATACTCGTTATATATAAATGAAGATTTAATTCCAAATTTTATTTTGTTTTTAAGCGGCGGACAGAAAAAATGATTGCAATTCAATTGATTGTTTATTTTTAAGCCAAAAGACCACAGCAACAGATTTTTTTCTACTGTTGGAATAAAAAACAAAACTTCGAACTGAACTAAAATTTGAGACTTTTAATTCTCTTTTATTTTTGAATTATCTGTTTCATAAATTGAAATAAATGTAATAATGAAATAAAATAAGCTTATTTATTTGTTTATCATCTATTGATAGATACAAATTTGAACAAATAATATATATTTTGGTACATCTGAAACTACTCGAGTATACTCGAGTAGCTATGATACTCAAACAGTTGAGATGGCGAGTAATTGGAGTCCCTAATGATGACACAGTCCTTTCTGCCGAAATGGGATGATATTGATGTGGCCAATATGTGGTTTCAACAAGACGGTGCCACAAGCCATACAGCCCGTGAAACAATTCAATTACTGCATGTGACATTTCCTAGTCGTGTACTCTCTCGTTTCAGTGATTTATTTATTTATTTAAGAAAAAGCGCCATGGATTTGACAAATATAAATACTTGCATTTATATATATATATATACATACAAACATGTAAATCTTATATATAAAACCGAAACGGGGGATGTATGTCTGTAATTCCCTTTTGCATTGTTGTTGCAAGTTCAAACAAACGAATTGATCTCGCTCGTGAAAGTTTCGACGGTAAATTTGTTTCGTTATCAATGTGTGTGTAGAGACTCCAATTACTCGAGTATCGAGTAGTACATATATAAAACCGAAACGGCGTATGTATGTCTGTGGGTCTGTAATTCCCTTTTGCATTGTTGGTCATTAAGTTGCCATAAAAACGAATATGAAAGAAAATAGGTTTGTTTTTTTTTATCGGCGAAGACATTTAGTCAACATGTAATAAATTAGTCTTCTACTGCACTTTTCCCGGCTTTTATTAAAATAATAATGTTTTTATTTACGTGAATGTATTATTTGACATTTCTTTGACAGCAAATTAGATTTTTTCCTTGAATTTGGAAATTTTAATGGGCGAGAATGGGGCTGTAAGGGGTGAAAAATAATTTTGAAAAAAGTTGTTTCAACTTGGCCCGTCTGAATTTACGCGCCGAGCTGAACATAACCCCAAACTGGTCCGATCGAAGCCGGGTTCCAATACTAGTATATAATAAAAATCACAAATTAATTAAAAATTAAAAATAAGATGATGACGTGATCAGAATTGGCCCCCTAGATCGTGTGATTCAACGCCATTAGATTTCTTTTTGTGGGGTTATTTGAAGTCAAAGGTCTATGTCAAGAAGCCCACAACTACCCGTGTATTACAGGAGGAAATTAAACGCTGCATCAACGAAATTCAGCCACATTTATGCTGAATGGTCATGAAAAATTTCGACAAAAGAGTGCGTATGTGACAGCAAAGCCGTGAAGGCCATTTGCCCGATCTTTTATTTCATAAATAACCCTATTCTTTGTACTTTATGATTCAATAAAAAAATAACAATCTAAAGACTAAAAACTGTATTTTCTACTTAATTCAAATCTTGCGTTAATTTTGGGACACCTATATTTATTTCCCTGTTAAACTATTTCTTAAATTTAGATTCGGAAAACGAGTTAGACCATAATGTACGGAGCGAGCATGGTTAAAAATTAAGCCTGCGATGATAATTTTCGATACTTGTCATAAAATGGCGGACAGATTTATCTCATGGTCAAGGTCAACATTACAGATAAGCGCTGCAAAATATTAGATAATCAAATACGGCTGTGTTATTAATAGTCTTTTCAGACTCGCACGGGGCTATAAATTATATTGGCAAAATAAACACTTTTTTCAGCGCTTATGCAAAAACTTTGTGTAGTGATATTATTTCGTTAATTGCGATCATTTTCTCACAAGGGGAAACATTGCCAAGTTGTAAAATTAGTTTAAAAAAGTATGACTATTTTTTTATAAATCTTGATAGGCTTACCATGCGTCCCGGTTTCAGTCCTTGGTCCCGACCGGATTGGTTGTTGTTTTGCGTGACCATGATACGTGTTTCAAAACTTCTGACTGTATTTCCATATTGATCTCAAAATTATTTGCAAGAGAAACGTATCGATGCACCTAATCTGAATAAAATGATTATATCTAATATTATGTCTGCCAGGAACGTCTGCACCTTTGAAACGTGTTTTTTTCGATAATGAAACACATTTGGTCGGATAACCGAAGCTTGTAAGATTCTGTACTGTAACGATTCTGAACTTTTTTATACCATGCAACGACTGAGATGAAATAATTAAAATAGTTTAAGCGTCTGCTTTAACTCACGGGCTACCAACTAGGGACTCCAATTATTCAACATTTCAATTACTGGAGATCGAGTACAGTGACGGCTGGTGACTTAAAAGGAAGATTCAACTATTTTTCCGTACTACGGAAGAGAAACAGTTGGTATTGCGAACATCTGAATTGAAAGTCCATGCTATATAGGTGTTTTAAAATCCAATGAATAGGAAAGAACTCTTGCAAAAATGGTTGAATCTTCCTTTGCACCCCCCAACACCCCGTCACCAGCCGTCACTGATCGAGTAGTAAAATTTTGAAATACTCGAGTAGTTTCAGATGTACCAAAATATTTATTATTTTTTCAAATTTGTGTATATAAATAAATAAATAAGTTTATTTTGTTTGATTAATACATTTATTTAAATTGATGAAACATGTTTTGTTTTTTTTATTCCAGCAGTAAAAAAAACTTTCTCTGTGGTTGTGGACGTCGGCTTAAAAGATAACAATCAATTAAATAGTGCTATCTAGTTTTTCTGTCCGCAATTAAAAAAAAAAAGAAAAATAGGGAAAAAAAACTTTATTTAAAAATTACGAGTATTACTCGAGTATTTTTCAAATTACTCGAGTATCGAGTACTCGATACTCCAATTGGAGTCTCTACTCCCAACCCATGATGGGTTTTCTGTGGGGTCACCAACATAAATACAGTCAACTAAAAAAATATTCACCATAATGCATTTTCGTTGTTTTGTTTAATTACCCTATTAAAAATGCCTGTCCTAAATTAACATTGTTATGTTCAAGAAAGAAAATTAATGCAAGGCAAACGACCAACAATCACTTAGCACGCGGTTTTGCCTGTGATATTAATTTAAGCTTCGAACAGTGATTCTAAAACCGTAAAAACTTCAGATTTTATTGTTTTGCCGGCAAATAAAAAATAGTCATATACGTCAATGGCAATTGATATCATTCTGTACTTGTTTGATATTATCACGAAACATATCCGACAGTCAATAAAGTGTAAAAAAATATTTTTACTGTACCGCTCAACCTCCCTTTAGGTTATGGATATAAGAATAGAACTAGTAAAGGACAGACAGTTAGCTAATAGCTTATGCAATCACTGGTTTCAAGATTGGATGGGCTGGCAGGAGTGGTAATATTACACATATAAAAAAATCATTAAGCAATAAATTGTATGTCCGGTGACAAGCATCGAGACTGCAACAATGAAAATTTACTCAACTTCGAAATTGATACATCGGTCAATTGGGACAATTAATTATTTTAAACAAATATCTAGAATCATAAGCCAAACCGAGGCACTGAACCAAGAGCTGAAGATGAATCTCAAAAAATGTGAAACATGTGTCACAGACTGTCACACAAGCAATGGAATGACGATATGAAAGTTTAATTTTATATCACCAATATTTTTCTTGTAATTTGCCTCAATTTATTTGCTTAGTTGTTTTACCAATTGTTTGTCATACCTTGTTTTTCATACTTAACTTTTGTATAAATATCACTGTTTTATTGTATTCCTTATCAGTTGACAATGCTCGCAATGAGCGAAACCGGTCCTGATCAAATAAATTTTATGTGGAAAAATTACTAAAAATGTATTATTATTTTTATGACTACTAATTATTTGGTCAGTTTCTAATTCGGTAAATGGTCAGTTATAAATACTTAAAACGGTCAGTTAAAAATAATAAATGGTCAGTTAAAATAATAAATGGTCAGTTAAAATAAAAAGAACAATTCATAAATTTGCCTATTACGACCATATTTGATAAAATTCACAAGCTGTCAAACTAAAACTTATCATTTTTTAAAAATAGCTGTCTATTTAAATTAAATCCTAACCATTTTTAATAAATAACTAACCACTAAAATATATTACTGACCGTTTTATTTAATAACTGACCACAATCACACTGTTACAATGACACCTGACCGTTTATAATATTAACTGACCATTTTGATTTTTAACTGACCATTTATTTATTTAACTGACCAAAACTTGAATTAGTTACTGACCCATTAAATACATGCCTATTTTTATTATAATGCCTTGCCACCAAGTATTGACAGTGAACACCTTAAAAGTGATCACCAACAGGTATTTAAATCGCTTTATTGGAGTATCGAGTGTTAATTATTTTATTTATTGTTACGATATAAGAATAAAATAATTTTAAAAAATAAGATGTTTTAGTATTTCATATAATACGACATTTAAGATATTTGCTGAGTAATTCAGATATCAGATATCTAATAGTAAAAATTATGAAAACCAATTTCGCAGTTACCAAGAAATGATTTGCCTGTCAGGTAAAATTGTTTTGCTGCATACAATTAAATGGCGCCCATTGAATTCAAATGAATATCTCCAATGTTGCGTCGTCTCTTACAACAAGGGAATTGGCGTAGTTTATTCCTGTTATGTGGAATCCGCTTTATCGTGACAGAAACTTAATTTGACCAAAATGTCCGGTGTTATTGTCCAAATTAAGCGGTATTGGCTTATTATAATGTATCCATCGCTACAAAGTAATCCACGGTTTGCCCTAGTAACACCATGAAACATAGAAATATGTTTATGTTTACTACAGTTGATTATATTTAAATGAAAAAGATTGAATATTAAAGACCATTATGTGCTCTAAAATGGTCGTTTGGAAATAATTATTATTAATTGGAACTGTTAAAAACTCCGCTTCAGAAAAAAATTAACATTAAAATAATGAGTTTAAGCTGTCATTTTCTTGTAAATTACAACTATTAATCATAGAGCGATATTAACAGCTGCGATGCAAATGAGAAAATTACATTGTTAGAGTAAAAACACATTCATTCTAAGGGCAAACAGAGACAAAGAAGAAATACATGGACAAATTGGGAATACTTAATCAATGTTGTTTTGTTACAATAGAACATGGCAACATTTGTCAATCGTTTTTGAATAATATTTCAAATTAGGGCTACCAAAGTAATTAGCGGTTAAATGAAGACAAATAATCATGTCTGAGTCAAATATTAAAACAATGATAAAAATTGTTTACCAAAGACATGTGACCACATTACGTACGGATGAATTATGTATTTATGTTTTTGCTTTCCATTGAACTGGTAATACACATTTAATACAGTAGAACCTCGATTATCCGGACTAATTGGGGATGAAGATAGTCCGGATAAGGACAAATCCGGATAATCGAAAAAATCATAATTGACAGGAAACGACAAGTATATACAGTATAAATTATTTTTATTTCCTTAGATTAGGGGTCGACAAACTTTTTTGAGAAAGGGTCAAATCTGATTTTTTTTTGACTTGACGGGTATATTCAGTATAAATCATTTTTGTTTCTTTAGATTAATACATAGCTTTAATAATTCATTATTTTTTTATTGAAAAAATTGATCAATTATCGATTTCTGCTTAAAGCTAGATTTTCTTTTCGATGCTGCCAAATCACGAATACTTTTAAGAAACATAAGTTGTCTTGAATAGCATTCTTCTTGAATCTCATTAAACAATTGGTAAACTTCAAGATTTTTTTATATCCGAGATCGTTGACGTTCCGACACCATATTTATTAGACAAAAAACGTCCCGATTCACCCCGTTTCAAAGCATCGATTATCTCCAATTTGTCTTTTAATTAAACTACGACACGTCTTTTCTTCGTTGACATATCGGTAATATTAAAAATAAATATGAAAATCGTGATCAATTTTTCAAGAAACAAACGTTCAATGCGCATTGAATTTGGACGATTACTAACCCATATTTTACACAGGACTTATTGTGAATACGTGGAATAATCAAAGATTTTTTTTATTTTTTAACTATGAACTATAAAAATGTCCGGTCCGTGGTGCAGTGGTCAACGTTGTTAGCTTGTGTGCCGGACCGCATGTATGTATGTTGAGATAAACTCGGACATGGTCAAAAAAAGTATAACAATTGGAAAGCGCTTAAATTTTCTGTAATTATTATACCACCCAGTGATTTGAAACAGTCTCTTAAATAAATATTTTCTGTAGAATTTAATATTTATTATACGTAAACAATAATAAAATCAATATGCCTTATCATCGAGAACATTTCCTGATAAACTGTGCCTGAACTTCGAACTCTTCTGAGATCAAACACAAATAATAATTTAATATGAAATATAACTTCAGTTGTCATTAATTTACGAAAGAAGGCGGAATCACAATACATATCCATTGATTACAAAATTAATAAGAAGTGTTCGTTATATTTTCGATAACCCGCGCGAAACGTCAGTGAGTATTTATTTTATAATACAAGTGAACACATCTGGAAGGTGCTTCGGGGATAAAAAAGTGCACATGTTTGATGAATACGGCGATTTATAAGTTTAAGTATTTTCAGTGAATCAAAGTTACAATCAAAATGGTAAGTCATTCATTCACTCATGAAGCTCTATACGTTGTCACAAAATTGTAACAGCGTTGCATTAAGTGCGTCCGATAATTACTTAAAACATTTGACTTAATAATAACTACGTATATCATCGTTAAGAATACATTTTCGTGTCTCATTAAACCCCTTCCCCCGTAAACACTGCCGTCAAATTGTGAAACAATGGTTTGTTTACATAAAATAAATCTTCGAGTACAATTAAAAATTCTTACACTTAACTATCAACATCGTATTTGCTCAGCCTGTGAAAGCTTCCAATTAAAATAAATGCTCATGTTTTACAAACAATGAAATTAGGGAATAAGTTATTTTATTTGAATAAATAAAACACCTTCTTTGGACTTCTTCCCAGTATATTTTTAGTGCTCAGGACCAGTTTCGCTAATGGCGAGCATTGTCATCTGATTTATTTAATAGTGTGCTTTTCCACCACAAATTGAAACCTTAAAAAAAACTGTTTATTTTTTGACAAATAAATTATTTCAAATGTGCAGTGCTTGTCAAACCAATGGAAAAGATTCTGGTTCGGTAAATGCTTGATAGATTAATTGCTCTGAAGTAACATACTCTATAGCAGAGGCCGCCAACTTTCCGTTTTCTCGGACCACTAAACTAACATTTTTTTGACATTTGTTTTTATTAAAAATAAGTGGAATTTAAATTTCAAACAGGTAATCTAACTTGTTTAATCACTAATCATTTTTTTATTTAATTACCCTCGGTATGAGCACACACTCAACTTCAAGTGTATTTTTCAGTAAAGTGTGTGAAAAATATTTGAAAAATAATCAACCATACAATTAAGGATTTCGACTGAGGGTGCTTGATGGAATTTCAATATCAAATTTGAATTGTTTGAATTTTGTACTTTTCCATGAGTTTTGTCGTTAACGACTCGGGTTTCTCCTTTCGGCATCTTCAGGCATTTCAAGTGTACGGATGTACTTGAACTGACGCGTAGTAAACAGTTTGTATCGTTTATATACAAAAATATAAGTAGATCATTAAGTTAAATGCAGGACTGTGGAGTTGGTAAAAAAAGTTCGACTCCGACTCCAGCATTTACCAAATCCACGACTCCGACTCCAACATTGACCAAAAACACGACTCCGACTCCGACTAAAAAAAGTTTAATATCGACACTTTTTTTCCTTAATATTCCTTATTATGTGTATTCAATTAAATATCAACCCTACCAATCCGGAAAATAGCCAAATTTTAAATATTATATGCAAAATAAAAACATGAAACTTTTAAAAATTTCCGACTCTGAGTACGACTCCGGATGAAGGCCCGTGACGACTCTGATTCCACGACTCCGACTCCGACTTCACAGCCCTGGTTAAATGGCTATTAAAATGTTAATTAGCGAAAATTGAATGTATACAAGTTTCAATGAATTAAGTGCACTTGAAATGCCTGAAGATGCCGAAAGGCGAAACCCGGGTCGTTAGCGACAAAACTCATGGAAAAGTAAAAAATTCAAACAATTCAAAAAAAACCATACAATTATTTTATAATTTGAGGATGAGATGTTTGATGGAATTTCAATATCAAATTTGAATCGATTGATTTATGTATTCTCAAGGTCACTAATGTAAAAGTTCAAAACGCCGACGATTCAGAATAGATAACGAAAGACGTTGATTTGGAGATGAGCCAGAAAATCAATTACGGGTCGTCTTAGGTGGGCGAAGCGATCCGGCGCGCTTTAAAAGCGGCAGAGTTTTAAAATATCAAACGGTCCTCGTCCATGCAAGTGTCATATGTGGGCGACGCGATCCGGTCAGGACGGCATATGTCGTAAGTCGCCTCAAGTGCCTGACTCATGGCGCGCGCGAATCGCTTGAAAATATCAAACGGTCCAAGCTCACCAGAGCGTTAATTGCGTCTGGCCGAGCGATGGCACATACGACCTTTAGTCCGCTACGTTTAAAATTAATTGGTTTTTACACGTCGCCGCAGCGCACCGCAGCGCTTCGTCTCGCCTACCTAAGACACGGGGTTACTCAAAGCTAAATTAAAATTTTGAAGCACTGAGATATTGAAAAATTATATCCATTTCAAAATTAAATCTCACTATTTCATTTATTAAAATTGTCTGACAGCTTCGAGCTTTTAGTATGTGAGAGTTGTTTTTTGATATATATATAATAATAGAAGGAATAATCTTATTATTACCATATTATACCATAAACAGTTTAATAAACTATGCATCATTATTTAAAGGTATGGAACGAGCTTTGATTTTTTTTCAAATCTAGTACATATTGGAGTTATATTAACGCTCTTTCATGTAGCGTTTCTCATCTTTGTTACTTAAACCAGGGGCTCTAAACCATATTGCTACTCCGGTCGCATTTGAGCTTTTGGAGAATAGTGACGGGGGCAGATAAAAAAAATTCTTCTTCAGTGCAACATATTTACAATTCTTATCATTGTTTCCTGGGAAGCTTTACATCTTGATGTGTGTTACATCCATGGATTATTTTTTTAATTTCCTTATACAAAAGAATAATAAAAAATACCAAACAGTTAAATTAAATGAATGAAAACTTTGGAATTAAAACTTATTTTTTATAATTTCAATAAATAAAATATAATTCTGATAAAAAAAATAGCGTTTTTTCGTTAATTGATATTTTGAAGAGGGCGCACGATTATAGCTCCGCTGGCGCACATTTACCCGCGGGTAAATGGTTAAGAACCCCTAATTTAAACTAAATGCCCAAAAGCAAGGCGAATACTTTGCAATTTATAATAATTTATTGATCACTTTTAAGGTGTTCACTGTCAATACTTGGTGTAAAGGCATTGTAATAAAAATTATAATACATTTTTAATACTTTTTCCACGTAAAATTTATTTGATCAGAACCGGTTTCGCTCATGGCGAGCATTGTCAACTGACAGTGACTATCATATACTATAAATTTTTGCCATTTATTTGGTAGAACTCAATTACAACACGGTAAAAAAAACAAAGGATTTTAGCTCTACAATAATTATAGAATAATAAGTTAATAACTATATATTTCCGCTTGCGCTATGAAATATAATAGATATTTCTAATGAGGCATTGACATTGCAATTTTTTCTTCGTGTATAATAAATAAATCAATAAATCCGACTCCGACTCCGACTAAGAAATTTGTATATCTACTTCACTTTTTTTTTCCTAATTTTCCTATTGATGTGTATTCAATTAAATATCAACCCTACCAATCCGGCCAATAGCCAAATTTGACATATTATATGCAAAAATAAAAAGTTCAAACTTTTCAAAATTTCCAGCTCCGAGTAAGAATCCGGCCAAATCGCCACAGCCGTGAAAAAAACACATTTCAGGAGGTTGTTTCCAAATTTGGTCAAATCCACTTGTTGACAAACAGAGAAAATGATATATCTTCATTCCTTTTTCCTCATAAGTTTGTGTTTAAGCTATATTTAAAAAAATATACATATAATTAATATATTTTACAGATGAGTAAAAATACAAACATTTTCATGAGAAGAAAAGGGCTTTCAAAAGTTTAATCTACATACAATTGGGAGTTATAAAAAATATTTTCGCGTTGACCAGTTTTCAAAATTACCTCCTGATTTGTCCTCTTTATAACTGAATTGTATAAGATTTGTATCACCAGGTTTTCTGGGCGTAATGAAATCACAATGAATTACAATTGAATCAGAATTATCGTGCTAATACAAATTATTTTAATCGAATCACATTAACAGGTCAAAGACCAAAACATTGAACAAATATATCGTAATCTATTTATTATCGTCCATGTGGCAGTGCTGTAATCATAATATGAAACATAACACGCTGAAACACACGTTGTCAGTTTTATGACTATATTGCCATCGTGGATGTACTTTAACCTGTAGACTTTAACTGGATGTACTTTAACCTAGAATTCCCGACTTTTTGCCCTGTACTTTACGAATTTTTCAAAAATTTTAAAAGGAGAATACCTTAAAACTACTTTCGTTATTTAAGGGATTAGATGTATTTGATCCCATATGAAAGCAATCCCATGTTAATTACCATACCAAATGGTTTTAAGAGCGTATTTAAGAATCCTCGATAAGGGTTGTCACCCACAGTTTATAATATTATGTCAATTTTAGCACCCCGATTGGCTATCATAACATGATTGTTTATTATGATTTTATGAATAATTAAGAAACATATATACATGCAAAATAATATTTACGTTAATATTGTGAATATTTTATCAAACGTTTTAACAGCCCTGATAACCTCCATACACTTTTTGTTGGATATCTTTTAAGAAAACTATTATATGTTTATAGTCATTTTGTGAGCCTTAAGAGATCTCGGATACATATTCGATGTGATAATTTGAGAAATATTATTTTTTGACGCCTTAAACAGAGTTGCCCACCGGTGAGTTCTTAGCTGTCAGAGCGACACACCGGTGTGTCATAAGCTTTAGAACGGTTAATATTTTTTTAATGAATCTACTTGGTACATATTATAGCTTTATTAACATATTAACACAACAGATGTTCCACTAAGGCTACGACCATAGTCCCATTCGTCATTTATTTTTTGAGCCTCAGACATTGATTTATCTTTATATTAACAAAGGCGAATATAAATTCTTCTATCATGAAATATTGGAGGTTAACAGGGCTCAATAGTTTACCAATTTTAAACGAGCAACTTAATCTTCCAAACTCGCCGTTATTATACCCCCTATCAATAATTATCATTTATTAATAATTCAAAAACTTGAAATCAATCAACTCAGTAATAATAGGTCGGTTAAAACTACATTCAAAAATCCCGATAATTGTAACAAACCCAATTAATTCATTGACATTCGTTTACAAAAAATTATCGCTAATTTACATTTCATTAGCAATTCAACTCAGTAATCTTTTTTTTTTTTTTCCTTACCTTTACTTTCCTGCTGAAACTATATGTGGAGTCCGCTAGGCGGGCTCCTAGTTTCCTGGCTATTTTTATTGCTAGGGTGGATACAGACTAAGTCTTTGTTTCCCTTTCCCGCATGTAAGCTAGCTAAGTATTGACTTTCTAATAGATTCTGTCAGCTGATGGCTTTGTGTGGGGAAAACACTTAAGAAAAACCCCTTACGAGAATGATTGTCTTGGAATCATTAAATATCTTCAATTCTTACCAGGAATTGCTCGTAATGTTTACGTAAACTTGAGGAGTTTACTTGTTGTTGTAATAGACATGCCCAGTCCCTAACTGTAACTGAATCGACGAGCCTAGCTCGTAGCTTAAGATGTATCTCTTAGGGCGTTAGTTTGGAAGCTGGCAGGGCTGCTGGCTTCTTCCATTCTTGCCTCGACTGTTGAAGAAATTGCTGTAGGAGAACGGTGGGTGGAGCATAATGTTTAAGACATCGTCCTGACGAGGTTCTTAGAGGCCTTTAGTTGGTTTTTAAAATTTGATATTTTCACTGCTCGGAGAGTTGGAGCGAGGTGGGGACCCTGTTTCAAACTTTCCATGTAATCTACTTTTATTTTTGTATATAAACGAAACAAACTGTTTACTGCGCGTCAGTTCAAGTACATCCGTGCACTTGTAATGCCAGAAGATGCCGAAAGGCGAAACCCGGGTCACTAGCGACAAAACTCATGGAAAAGTACAAAATTCAAACAATTCAAATTTGATATTGAAATTCAATCAAGCACTCTCAGTCGAAATCCTTAATTGTAGCCTATTTTGTTTTGAATTATTTGCATATTTGTTCTACCAATTGTTTTTCAGTCAGTTGATATTACTCGCAATGAGCGACACCGGTCCTGGATCTCAATAAATGCAACGTGGAATAAGTACTAAAAATGTGTTCTTTTTTTAAAATTGCACGTTTGCCTTTTATTGTGTGAACTGAAGTATAAAATGTATTATTGTAACACCGTATATGGGCCACTGGAATATGAAACTACATAATGTATTTGATTGACAGTGTGCGTAGTTGATAGTATAAAATACATCATAGTTCACCGATAACGATAGTATTAGTTTAGTAACTAAATACATTCACAAACAATCTAAAATACATGTAAATTGACATAACAATATAAATATTTTTCACACCTGGCAAACTATAATTGTATGCATAAGTTTCATAAAAAATGGTTTCCAAAAAGGTAGACAGAAATTTCACCTGGTTAGCGGTAGTATATATGTATACAGGTAAAACAAATATGCCGTTTAACAATAATTAAGTAGTAACTTTCATACATTTGACATCTATATCAGATGTGAGGAACATGCGGCCTTACGGTCACCTACGGCTCGTTAAGTTCTCAAATGCGGCCTTTTCACTGATCTCTCATAGTATTGTTTTTGGTGGTTCGTTAACAAAATAATCTTATATATAAAACCGAAACGGCGTATGTATGTCTGTGGGTCTGTAATTCCCTTTTGCATTGTTGGTCATTAAGTTGCCATAAAAACGAATATGAAAGAAAATATGTTTGAATTTTTATCGGCGAAGACATTTAGTCAAAATGTAATAAATTAGTCTTCTACTGAACTTTTCCCGGCTTTTATTATTAATAATAATGTTTATTATTTACGCGAAGGTATTATTTGACAGCAAATTAGATTTTTTCCTTGAATTTGGACATTTTAATGGGCGAGAATGGGGCTGTCATCAAATTAAATAAAGTTTGTGTTTTTATTTTAACTCTATTTTTGATGTTAGACTTTGTGATATAATTATGTCGAATGATATATCATTAAATAATTATTGGTCGCTTAGTCCGAGCGACGCCGGGTAGCAATACTAGTATCCATATATTTTTAAGTAAATCATATAACATTAGCAAGACATTATCAAGGATAACATTATCAAGGATAACATTAGCAAGACTAATTAGATTAAATTAACTTACTACGAAAGAAGCAAAAGGGATATCTTCAAAATTAAAATTCTTACATCCCTGCTTTTAAATTTAAGGTAATCCTTTTTAATTTTTCAAACCAAATCCAATGCCTTCCATCTTTTTCCAGCCTCTCCCCTCTGTCTTCTAGTTGTATATAATATAGACCCCTTCACGATTACATAATATAATATATAATTTTTTCGAAGTATAAATATTGTACCAATATAACCTTTATTATATGTACATGAATCAATAAAACAATTAGTACTCACATAAAATAAAAAATGACTTTCATGTATTGTGTGTATGGTGACACGTGTTTCGGCTCTTTCAAAGGCATCATCAGACAAACTATCGCAAAGGTTGATTTAGTAAAATAAGTTATTACCGATAACTATCTTCACATAGTATTGTGAAATGATTAGGAACTTGTCAGTCAACAATGCTTACGATGGGCGAAACCAGACCTGGACATTATAACATAAATGTGCAAGGAACACTATAAAGTGTGTTTTATTCACTATAATACAATGTCTGCCTTATAAGAATTGACCAGGACTGTGGAGTCGGTCAAAAAAAGTTCGACTCCGACTCCAGCATTTTCAAAAACACGACTCCGATTAAAAAGTTTAATTTCGTCACTTTTTTTTGCCTAATTTTCCTATTTATGTGTATTGAATTAAATATCAACCCTACCAATCTGGCCAATAGCCAAATTTGACTTATTATATGCAAAAATAAAAAGTTCAAACTTTTCAAAATTTCCGACTCCGAGTACGACTCCGTCCAAATCGCCGCGACGATTCCGACCCCGGCCATAAAGCCCTGTCTCCACGACTCCGACTCCGACTCCACAGCCCTGGAATTGACAGTCAGGACCATAAAATAATTTCAGTTGATAAAGGTGAAACTTCTGGAACAATTGACTCAATAGATATCATGAATAATGTACTGTTGTCGGGTACTAATAATTGAATGCAAATAATTATTTTACAATATTGTAATCAATAAAAATTAACGTTATCATCAAAATTTATAAATAAAGCTAAAATACAATTAATAATACATTTTATAAATTATTAATATCATTTGCTCATTATTCATTACACAGTGTTTTCGTATCAATGCCATACAGTTATGCACCCGCCATGGTCGAGTGGTAACCATGGCTCGAAATAAAATATTGATAAGCTTCCCATTTGTTTTTCGACTTTCATTAATAATTCATATAAAAACTAATTTTGCTGATGTCAGAACGTATTTACGAATCGTGAGTTTTGGTTAGAAAAAGATGAATTATTTCTAACTAACAATGATCGATATGGAAATCTCAAATGTATTGACAGGTACGACATCTAGTGTTGGATGTATCGTATCGCAAAACTCAATGAAATGGATGAGATCGTGTAAACATAAGAACTGCAACTGTGGACTGTCCAAACTTTATGCCTGGAATTTTTATTTTTACTAAAAACCTTTCATTTTAAACATGGCAAATAAATTACCGTTAAACGGAGTGAATAGAGATACTTTTTACCCTTCACGACTATGTATTTTCATACCTGCACAGCATAATTCAAATATGAATGGCTTGAAACGTGTTTCTATGGTCCTACTACACACATGCATGACAATATTTTTCAAATATTCAGTGTCGTTATTTGAACACAGTCAATTTTGTTCGATGTCTCTATTAACATTGAATTGGGGTGCATAGAGACAAGAGAGAGTGAATAGAGACAAAACAACAGATTTAAATGATTGGAATATATGAATTTCTATTCTATATGAGTCCTGTTTTACGGTAATTGTAAACTAAAAAAAACATGACTTAATTTAAATTCCGTGCAATAAAAGAGAAGTTTATATGCGTCAAAAAATAAGGATGCACAGGCATCGAAATTAAACACGTTTGTTTCAATTTTGGCCAACCATTTAGTTTGTTTGGTTTTTTCATTCGAGAGGTAGTATTATAGACATTGGAAAGAATTATACATAGATAATAAAAAATACATTGGAAACTTAGTGAAGTTGTGCTAAAGTTCAATCCTTGTTTTTTTCTCTATTCATTTCGTTTTACGGTACTGATTCAAAATAGACTTGGCTCACATAATGAAAATTATCAGCCATTATTGCTTGTATACATAGTTTGTTAACTATTATTTGTCTTGTCTTATTGATCTGTTCAAACTTGCTTTGACAACCAAGTATTTCATTTTAATATCACAAATATTGATGGTACAAATCACTTCAAAATTACTGCCCGGGAGGCGAAGTCCAATTATTCTGTCCAATCAGATACGTTGTCTTTGATCGATACATTGTGGCTTTGTCGCTGTCAATTCGAACGGGTGTGGGGTAAAATAAACATAATCTAAATATTCAGTCATTTGAACGTGTCAGAAAATAAACAAAGTCAAAATAAACAAACGCCTCTTTGGTATAGAGCAGGGGTCTAAAACTTTTTGACAGCCGCGGACCGGTATCAATCAGATTAACGTGGTTACATTTAGTCAGTTCTCGAAATACGACTACATATACGGTCTGGCGAAATAGTATAAATCAAGGCTGTGGATTCGTTAAAACAAAACACGACTCCGACTCCAGCATTTCCTAAAAACACGACTACTACTTAAAACCAGTTATATTTCGTCACGTTTTTTCCTACCTTTCCTATTTATGTGTATTCCATTAAATATCAACCAACCAATTCGGCCAATAGCCAAATTTTACATATTATTGGCAAAAATAAGAAGTTCAAACTTTTCAAAATTTCCGACTCCGGCCAAATAACCGCGACGACTCCGACTCCACGACTCCGACTCCGACTCCACAGCCCTGGATAAAACTCTAAAAAAAAAAGAATGGTTAGGTTGGTCAAAATGGATCCTAAAATCTTTTTTTTTAGGTATGTCACTAACAATTCAACGGTATGCTGGTTCTGTGAGACTTGGCGTTATGGCAGATGCTCTGCTCTCTCCGCTGTATAAATGAGTAAAAATATTTTATCTCCAGATTCTGTCAAATGTTTTATACCCAGTGTTTTCGATAAATTAAATAATTGGACGAATATGTATGTATCTTAATTTTCAAATATAATTTTTTTTTTTAAAAAAAAACTCGACTTTCAACCATTTTGACTTACGTCCAAGGTGGCCGAAAGGAACCTATTGCAAATAGAGAACTGTGCATGTTTGCTTTGCATAATAAATTCAAAAAGTTACAATTAAAACGTAAATTCAATTTCAAATAGAATTTATTTTTTAAAGCTTATAAAACAAAATATATTTGTCAGTGCAACATATATTGCTGCCTTTTTGTTTTCAAAATTTTCTATACATGAAAGTTTTCACGTAACGGCAATAGTTTATTGCGGCCCGGTGCCAGTCCACGGACCACAGGTTGAAGAGCACTGATATAGAGGAAGCTCCTTTGTGAACCTCTTGAAATGAAGATACAATAACAAATTTACGTTTATATTATAAAATGTTGGTCTACTATTTGGGTCATTTATGGTTTTTGATGGAGATGTTATTACTTTGGTCTGTAGTTAAGTGGTCCACGCCCGTGGACGTTCCTCGTTTTCAGTTACGGCAAGTGTTGACACACTCAAAAGCTAACACGGGCCCAAATAAATAATATAACATTTTTTGTACTTATTCCGCAATTAGTTTATGAATATCAGGACCTGTTTCGGTTATCCTGGGCATTTTTCAGATTTAGGGGGTCGTTACATGAAAAAGTCTGGGAAGCACTGATCTGATTGAAATGATACAATAAAATATCATCCAATAAAAAGAAGACAACAATTTTGGCATTAAAATATAAAACAGTCACAAAATGTATTAACCATTTGTTGTGCGAACATAAAAAAAGAGCAAATTATGTATTTGATTTAGCCAAGTCTCGAACAGTGTTTTTTTTATTTTAATTCCAAAATTCATTAGTACTGAAAGAAATGACTTAACTAAATTTAACTTTAAATATTTTTCACATCATATCAATTTGTATCAAGCTGTATAATGACTCGTATTGAAAATCTATATTGTAGTTTAATGTAATTATATTGGTTAGGTATTATAAAGTTTTTTGAAAAACACCAAAGTTCTATCGCGAATTTTCCACAAAGCTTCTCGTAAAAAATACATTTTTCTACTATGCCGATTAAAAAAGGGTTATCGTTGTTCTTTGCAGATCCGCTAGATGTCCATGTAATACACAAAAAATGCTCGCCAACTTTAGAGGCGTGAGAATCGTCGAAACATCACCGAGAACATCTCTACTGGCGCATGCGCTGACATTGGTGACATTTGTATGCAGCGCGTGCGCAGTACCTGCCTTACTAGTTTCTTATGTTGGTATGACACTGAAAAGATATGTTTATTTATTTTTTATTATATTTCAAATTCAATCGTATTGAAATGAATGATACGTGAATTAATAAAAAATTGCGTACACGATAGTAAATTAAAATGTACATGAATGATCAAAGATACTTTGGAGTTTGTATATTATTATTATTACAATAATTGATTTGTTTGTGATGTACTTGTACAGATCATGTGATTTGTTACATAAAGATTAGTTTTACACCACTTTAAACTATATTAACAGAAACCTTTTGATATTTCGATATGTTGATACATAATCAAGTGAAGATAATACTTTTAACACACACATTATCATATAAATCTCCAATCTACTGTACCTAACTGTAAAATAAAGAGAAATGACGAAGATATGCTAATGGCACCAATGTTGCACTGTTTGCAAAGTTTTTTATGTAGGATAAGTACTATTATATTTAAAAAATGTATCTTGTACTATATTTATATATTTAAAAACATAACATGTCCGCTCCTAATGTGAAGCGGACATGTTGTCGCTCAACCTTTCTTCAGTTTGATGAGATTAGGTTTGGAAAGAATAAGGCTTTTGGAGGACTAGTGGTAAGCGAGTCGCTCTCTGACACTCGCTTATAGGATCAGATAGATCGACATAAAAAAATTCTGCTAGTACTGAGACTCGAATTCGAAAGCCAACGACATTGACCACTACACTACACCATGGACCCGGTATCTTATTAAAAAAAAAAAAAAATTTGAACTTATTCCACATTGGATTTATTAGGATAATGACCGGTTGCGCTCATCACGAGCAATATCAATTGATTATTAATGATATTAAAATATAATATTAATCACATTCATATTGTTTTGTTTTTATAGTGGTACGAACTGCAAGGAAATTATGGATGAAGTTACTGTCGAACAGATTTCCTCATCTAGTATTTGTGGAGAACGCTTCGGTGAGGACTTTACTTGATACCTATAGGAATCAAGGAGTTATTAATGTGCTGATGACAATCAAAGGTGAGAGATTGACTTTAAAACTAGATGTGTGTTCGATTACGGGTCGTCTTAGCTGGGCGAATCTCCGCGAGGCGATCCGGCGCAGCTTTGAAAGCGGCAGAGTTTTAAAATATCAAACGGTCCTGGCCCATGCAAGTGTCATATGTAGACGAAGCGATGCGGTCAGGACGGCATAGGTAATAACTTCAACAAATTGTCGTAAGTCGCATCGAAGTGCCTGACTCGTTGCGCGCGCAAATCGCTTGCAAATATCAAACGGTCCAAGTTCACCAGAGCGTCTTATGTTGACGATTTACCGCGCGTTGCCGCGCGTTACCGCATATGTTTACTTCGCGCGATCGGTTGATTTGATATTTTGAAACGATCTTGACGCGGCGGGCCTCGTCATATTATGACAGATGTAGAAATTTTACTCAGTTAACATACAAATGGACGCCAAATAATGTCGGACAATAAAAACAAAAGATATCATAATCCTTTATTTATTGAAAAATGTATATTTAATATATATGTGCATTACAAAAATAACAAATTATAAGTTAATTTTAAGCAATGGCTTCAACCTGTATTACGATACGTGAAACAGTTCCAACTCTCAAGAGCATATTAATTAAATTGGCATTGACTTGGGTAGAACTCCATTAAAATACGGTGAAAAAATATCAATGTGTTTTAGTTCTACAAAAATTATATAATAATTAGTTGTTCGCTATTTCGACTCAAGCCCTTGTCAGACCGACCACTAAATTGATTAAATTTAGAACACGTTTGCAAAAAGTGTTGTATACGGGGATTTTAAAATTAAAAACCCCGCAAATATCAAAAACCAAAGTGGTGCTTGTTTTAGTTTGACTATGAAAAATAGTAATAACGAAAATATTCAAATTTGAATTGTTTCAATTGACCACGCAAAGAAGCACACAATTTATTGACACTGTGAGACAACTTGTCCTCGTCACATTTACATATTCCAACTTTTGTGTTTATCCACTGTGTGTTTGTGCCGTGTCAACCATATTTTTTATTTCACATCATCACAAAATCTAACATCCAAAATAGAGTTAAAATAAAATCACAAACTTTATTTAATTTGATTGAAAAAATCTAATTTGCTGTCAAAGAAATGTCAAATAATACCTTCACGTAAATAATAAACATTATCATATTAATAAAAGCCGGAAAAAGTTCAGTAGATGACTAATTTATTACATTTTGACTAAATATCTTCGCCGATAAAAATTCAAACATATTTTCTTTCATATTCGTTTTTATGGCAACTTTATAGCAATTACCAACAATGCAAAGGGGAATTCCCGACCCACAAACATACATACATAGCCGTTTCGGTTTTATATACATACATATAAGATTAGTGTGATATATTATTCTAATGAACGATAGGTAGGTAGCTTGCCGTGAAATCGCGACACCTTCTTTCACGATATCAGTTTTCAAATAAAAAGCGTTTGCGTCCCGACATGATGTATGTTAACCCTTTGGTTACGGACCGAATTTTCGAAAAAAACGGGAATGGTTTATGGGTTGCCAAAAACAATTATATTTTCTACATTATTCAAATTAAGTCATTGAAATAAAATAAAACACATCAAAAACAGTTTATATTTAAAGGAATCAAAGAAAACAATTTAAAAAAATAAAAAACTGTAAAGATAAAATAAATACATATTTTTTTTTGCATAAATTTTAATTTTGACAACAAAATGCAATCTTATCCAATATAAAATAACAATATGAATATTTTTTTAAATATAAACTATTAAGGTGTTCACTGTCAATACTTGGTGGAAAGGCATTATAATAAAAATAACACATTTTTGTTCTTTTTCCACATCTGATTTATTTCATCTGGACCGGTTTCGCTCATGGCGAGCATTATCAACTGATGTTCAGTTGATAATTCAGTTGATGATTCAGTTGATAATGCTCGCCATGAGCGAAACCGGTCCTGATGAAATAAATCAGATGTGGAAAAAGTACTAAAAAATGTGTTATTACTTATTTTTTTAAATATAAACTATGCAAATATAATCTAGATATATACATACGTGTGGAAATTTAAAAAAAAATCACGTTTTTTTTATTTGCAACAAAAAAAACGTGAAAAATGCCCAGCACGAAAGGCATTGGTATTAGATATGGTACTTTCAAACAAATATAACTATATAAATAAACAACTTATAAAAATATATATGTTATAATTTCATAGATAAACGTGTATTAGTGCATATTAAAACAATAGTTTGATCGATATCTCCCCGTACGTAAAGGGTACGGTACATTGAATTGGAGCTAAAACAAGCAGCGATAAATCGCTGCGCCGTAACCTGGCGCTGGTAAGTGGCTAGCCATGCTAGCCAGAAGTGGCACATAAGACCTTTAATCAACTACGTTTTAAATTGACTGGATTCGCCTAAATTCGCTTGCCGGTTCGCGTCGCTCACATAAGACACGGGGTTACTAATTGAAAGCGAGATGGCTGATATTGTTGTCATCCTCATATAGCGATTTCCCCGATGTTGCAAGTCTTCTGAATTTAATTATTAACTTTGAATGCATTCAAGTATCATGCTCTGAATAAATAGATTTCCAATCTTAAATGAGCAACTTAATCTTTCAAACTTACCATTGCTGTAACCCTTTAATTAAATATTATTAATTATACATTCAAACACTTGAAGTAAATCAATTCATCAATAATCAGTCGGATTAGCCCCACGAATTGTATTCGTCGGCATTTCCATGATATTATCTGGTAATTAGTAAATCCGATACTACATTGAAAATACGCGGTAATCATAATTTACCCACATAATTTATGGAAACTCATTACCGTAAAAAAATTTGCTAGTTCATATAGGTTACTTTAATGACAATTGAACTTTGTGATCGTCTCTTATTTTTCTATATAAACGCTACAAACTGTTTACTACGCGTCAGTTCAAGTTCATCGTGCACTTTAAATTGGGGGGCCCAAGGCGCAATATGATATAATATATATTTTTTAAATGTTTTCCTTTTTTATCGTTTATGATCGAGTATTCCCCGCAGTTCACTAGATACAATTCAGAAGGAGTACCAAGAACACCCTCACATCGTAGTTAATGATTGATGACGACCATTGAAGATGTATTTTTCGGTGTGCCAGCTTAATATAGTACCAAATGCATGTGTCAAAAGTATTTTTCCATTTCTAAACTATATTACGTGGATACTTTTGAAGCCCCAAACGCTTATGGGGTAATCCGCCACTGATCCGTGTCGCGACAAAACTAATGGAAAAGTAAAAAATTCTAATTTGATCATTCCTTGAGTTAGGTTTAGTTAGTATAATTCATTTAGCATAAAATCAGTGTGAAACTATCTGCCGAATTTACATTGGCAGAAGCCGGTTCTAATTAAAACGACTTTAATTGCTACGTAAGAGCATAGTTGAGATAGTTGTGAAACTGTATTCATATCAATTAAACGGATCACTCAATATTAATTCCATATTATTAATCAATTAGTCGCCCGTGACAAGGGGTATAATACTTAATCGATGTTCGATACGCCCGTGACAGTTGTTATTGTGAATATCAATCAATTTTTCTTATTATAAGTGACATATACATAACCACGGTTTTTTTTCCATTTAACGCGGTGGAACGGCGTTCCGGTACCTTTTTTCACGCTATTTTTATTTTTTTTCAAAATTTTAAAATCAAATAGTCGAAAAAATGTTTGTGTTTACGTAATTACAATCATTATTTATATAATTCCTCAAAATGAAAAAATACTGTATCGTAATGGACCGGATGAGATGTGAGTGTAATCGAAATTGGCGAAATTGACGAGGTAGAAGGGTACTTGTCCACGTTCCCATTGGTCACTCGTGCTCAATGACTGATAATGTCCAGTAACGTCTGACAAAAGTGGGCGGTATGCAAAAAAGGTTGACGACCCCTGATTTAAATGATATTTGAATATTATTTTATTTAGTAAAAAGCTTGACATGAAGTGAGTTCCGGCACCTTTTTTTTAAAAAAAAAGCCCTGTACATATGTAACTATGTCGACATTCTTTGGAACCAGAAAATGAAACGATAACATGTATGAGTAATAATGATAACACTAATCCGGTAAAAATATAATTACAAAGCGCGATAAGAAAGAAATATTATGTTACCTTAATATTTCAAAATATCAACAAAAACAAAAAAAAAGATATTCGAAAATCACTTTAATTGCAATAATCCTGAAATTTATTGCACTATACAATTAACCCTCCTACAGCACCCTCTGCCATAAATTTGTTTTTTATAAAATGCACAATCTTCAGCCAAATTATATGTTTCGTAAATATGTAATATTATACATAAATATGTGCATTCAAAGAATATTTAGCAGTAGCAATGTATACGTCACTTAACTTTTAAAATAATGTAATAAAAAAATTCCCCAAATCGGGGCTGTAGGACGGTTGACTGTATATTTGATTATTTGTGAAGCTTCTCTCACGACGCTTATTTTTTGATGTACTTTTAAAAGGCTTTGTACAAATATATTAATATTACACTTGGGCCACGTATACCACGGTTTTTTACAACACTGATGTATAAATTGTGTCATATTTTTTATATAAAACGGCTTAAGAAAAAAATTAGAATTACAATAAACATTTGTCGTAGTATTGGTGGAAGAAGGTTTTTATGACATGGATATTCATGACATCCAAGTAATATTGGAGGATCGTACGTTTAACGAAGAAGAATAAGTCGAAATGTTGGATGAACTTACCACAATTAATGACTCTGAAAGCAGTTGCAGCAAATTAGCCACATGTTTCACACTAAAACCAATCAATGACGGCCTAGAATTGGCTATTAAATTAGATTTTTTTTATTGCAAATGATCCTATAATGGAAAGGAAATCGAAATTCAAGAGAGAATAACAGTTCAAGAACATCCGTGCACTTGAAATGCCTGAAGATGCCGAAAGGCGAAACCCGGGTCGTTAGCGACAAAACTCATGGAAAAGTACAAAATTCAAACAACTCGAAAAATATTTTGGAACCTTATAAAAAAAAACGTAATTCGATACTTTTTTGGAACCCAAACCTTAATTTTGTATTAACTTCAAACTTTGTATAACACGGATTTATATTACACGATGTTTTTGTGGAACCATTTAACCATATTATCCGAGGCCCAAGTGTATATAAAACTTCACTACTGACCGCGGTTATATTACACTTGGTCATACACTTGGGCCTCGTATAACACTTTTTCTTCGTTCAACCTACGATCCTCCAATATGTCATAAATATCCACGTCATAAAAACCAATTTCACGACTAATGTTTTTTGTAATTTTTACTTTATTCTTTAAACCGTGTTATATAAAGCGTGTTGTATAAAAATATGTCACAATTTATACATCCGTGTTGAATAAAACGATGTTATACGAGGCCAACGTTTATACAATTTTACATTCCCAGGAAGACAATTTTAACTCTGTATTGTAAAATATAGATGCCTTATTCACCTTGCCATGTCAATAAAAGCACAACAAATTCGTTTGATTTATTGTTGCTGACAACATCCATAAAGACTGGGGAGTTGATGAGTTAAGACTTGCCTATAATGATATGTAAGATTATGACGATTACATTGTGATACTGTATCTAATAGAATTTCTTTGTTATCAGGTCCATGCGAGCTGGAATTAGTGCGTCAAAATTTAATAGACCATGTCTTAGAAAAGCGAGATAGATCGGGAAGCCTTCTTTTCCCCAAGCTGCGAGCAGCTCTAGTCTCATGCTGGGGAAACTATGCTTGGAGAAGGTCTACACCGTTCAATTTAGACAACCACGTCATCGCGGGGTGTGCCAAGTTCAGAGGACGCCCAGTGACGGATCACAACATCCAAGTAAGTAGGGAAATACTCTTCTCATTTTTTAAGCTTGTCTGCATTAATCATTCTCATCCAATCCAATTGGTCCTCCTGAACCTTGGGAACCCATCGCCATCATTCATCAAGTGAATTCACAGTCTTCGCCGAGAAGTAAACAATGTGAAGCTTAGGTTCATCCATGATATATGTCACGGGTTGTCAACCTGGTTCGTAATGCCCACTAATGCACAATGTGTGCGCTTAAGGCTTCCGTGGGGGGCGGTGAGCGATTTTTGCTTTATCCCATTTTTTTTTATCTATATACTGGATCGAAATACAGCGATGTTGGTGGGCGGTAAGGACATTTTACCATGAAAAATAAGCAAAAATAGGCAGTAAGCATCAAAAAGTTGACGACCCCTGATATACTATGTCCTAACCAACACTGGTGTTTTTTTGCAAAATCTGACAATGACTCGCTCAACTTATTACGCTTATGGATGTGCCGACATGATATCTTGGCAGACAGTGCTGATTCTTTTGCTTTGGTCATTTTCTTTTCCCTGTGTCAATAGAGCTAAGTTTCTAAGCATCTAAAATAAAAATGAAATCGTGAATTTAAAGCTAGAATATCCAGTGAAAATAAATATAAAAGTTGACTTTTTAAAGGCCCGCACACGTATTTATAATCGGCATGTATTTAATGGGTCAGTAACTAATTCAAGTTTTGATCAGTTAAATAAATAAATGGTCAGTTAAAAATCAAAATGGTCAGTTAATATTATAAGCGGTCAGCTGTCATTGTATCAGTGTGAATGTGGTCAATTATTAAATAAAACGGTCAGTATTTAATTTAAATGGTCAGTAATTTAAAAAAAAATGATTAGTTTTATTTTGACAGCTTGTGAATTTTATCAAATATGGTCGTAAGAGGCAAATTTATGACATCTGCTATGAAAAATAGGCGCTTATGAAATGAAATTATTTCTTAAGTTCAGGTATTTGAAAGCAGATGATGTTTTTTTAATAAGTATAAACTGACCATTTTTTATTTTAACTGACCATTTATTATTTTTAACTGACCGTTTTAAATATTTATTACTGACCATTTTGAGTATTTATAACTGACCATTTATAGAATTAGAAACTGACCAAATAATTAGTAGTCTTTATAATCAAAGGTCGCCTTAAAGTATAAAATCATTCCAGGAGCTACGACTTGTCAACTGCCATTTGAATGTATTCAGTGTATTGACTAGTGTTATCGAATAAGTCCTGATCTTAAATATTCAGGTCATTATAATCAATGGCGACTTTTTTACTCATAAGCAGGCTTTTTGTGTACGCATGTCGCATAGCAAACTCATGCTTACTTAACGCTAATCGTCTTCGATAATTTAATTAGTGGCGCTCCAATTCGAAAGTTGCCCTTGCGGTGGCACTCAAACAATGTTTTCAATACATAAAATTAAAGAACAATGGCAAATATTGCAAACTATGATATTCACATAATTGATGAAATCCTGAATATGGGCTAGCAAATTCCTCCTTACTAGCAAGATTAAAAAGGTGATGCTTGCGGTTTTCTTGTCTGCGAAAGGTTTATTTTTACTTTTAAGGTGTTCACTGTCAATACTTGGTGGAAAAAGGCATTATAATAAAAATAATAATACATTTTTAGTACTTTTTCCACATAAAATTTAATAGATCAGGACCGGTTTCGCTCATGGCGAGCATTGTCAACTTATAAGGAATACAATAAAACAGTGATATTTATAAAAAAAAGTTAAGTAAGAAATACAAGGTATGACAAACTATTGGTATTACAACTAAGCAAATAAATTGATTTCAAATAAAGCTTAAGCACACAACAAAGATCGAACTATCATAAGAAACTAAGAATTATTAACCAATTCCATAAGCGATAGGGTTGCCAGAACCAGGCTATTCTGACAGGAAAACAGCTTCAGAAAAGTGTGCTCAACTTGAGTGTCTTGTCGATGATACCAAAAGCGCAAATCACACCTTAGATTGACTTCCTCAACACTTTCTGGACAAGGGGAACGATTCCCGCAGCAGTTACAGTGAGAGACAATGTACAAGTCTTTATATCCCGAAGATGCGCGGGTCGTGTGCGGTACTTCCCATCAAAAGATTCTCTTCTCGAAAAAAGAAATCGAATGGTGATGAAATATAAGCGACGTGTTTTGGTAGGTTGCGCCGTCCGCCAATCCTAACGCGTGGTTAAAATTTTCAGCGCTCTGATTCGATCGACCTATCCTCTAATCGCAGCATGCGATGGAAAGTTGTCACACCCGATTTGAAAACGATTCCCTTCAAAAACTGTTTCCAAAATATGCGAAAAATAAATTACAGAATCTCATATTACGCGAATGAAAATATTCAAACAATTCTATAGCCGCATAGCGCATACTTTTCTCGGCTCTCTTTATATTCTCCAATCAAGGTGTTAAAGGCGGCCTTCAGGAGAGTTTGAGTTAAAGGCCGTGACGGGGTGTATTAGATATGTAGCTCCTTGAGTTTATCTCAAGTGACTTTTCTGAAATTGTGTTTATATTGAGTAATATATAAATGTCAAATATCCGGTGCATAGTTGTATGACAAATAATATACTTATAATGTATTTGAGTTATTCGTTATTCGAAGAAATACAGTTTTACAACCACCCGCTTATTGCTATCACATCATTATGCAATCAAACATTTTTTGGGATGTTATCACCACAGTCAGCTGGTGGCATTGGCCTATATAGAATAAGGTATTATGTAATATTAGTTAAATCTGATTAAAATTAATCACCTATCATTATTAATTAGCATCACGCATCCACTACTTACGACAATGATGTAAATAATTCGCATGACCACTTTGAAGTTGTATCTCTATCATTATAATCACCGAGGCTTAATAAATAGTAGCATAACAGAATGCCTTTTGTTGTCAACTGTGAATAATTGGTGGAAGGGTACATATTTATTTAAAAAAAAACACACGCAATTTTTACTCTGAAATCTGCATTTTTATAATGATTAGGACCGATTTTACGATAAGCAAAACTTGTTCTCATCAACAACGAAAAGCCGGAATCAGTAATACGGCAATAAACCTACGTTTCAAGGTCACGCAAAGGGCCCTTCTAGTGAAAAGTTTCAGAAGCCTCATTTTCAAAAGCGGACATTGTGATACAATTTTTGGTTGGGTGAATAATTATTATATTTACTAATTTCTATAAGAGCAATTGCATTGGTTTCAACTTTTAACGGAGAAGACACTTATATAAAGTTTACAGTTTTTTTTAAATTAAAAATTATCTATTGGAATATTATAAACTAAAAAGACGGAACCGAAAATCTACCATTATCAACATCCTTAGTTTATGAATTGTAAACATTTGTTAGAAATGTCATTCTGTCGGCTTCTGCAGAAAATGAGATTTAATAACTTTGGCAGCAGTCATTTAAATCAAGCAGAAATACGATTAAGATTTTCTGACATCCACTCAATAATTCTAAGAAACGACTTTAAATGGCACTTGATTTTCACTGCTCGTATGCTATAAATCAGGGCTGTGGAGTCGTGGTTTTTTGGCCGGAACCGAAGTCGGAGTCGTATTTTTTTTGACGACTCCACAGCCCTGTTTTAAATACTGAAAACGTGGTTGTTGTGGGCCTGTCAATTTTGAATTTAGAAAAAAGAATTTGGAGCTCTCAGTAAACCATGCAATGTTGCCAATTCTGCACACACCAGAATGACCCACATTTTTACTTATTCAACGTTTATAATTCGTTATTTCGACACAAATATTTTTTATTTTACTAAAGTTCCAAACTAGTTTAGTTAGTCATCAGGCAATCCCTTATATGTCATGACGCTTGTTGCGTATATGTTGATGAAGCTACATTTGAATTAAAATTAAGCTATCCTTCGTAGAAATGAATTAGTCCCACTTATAGACTGTCGTTCGATCACAAGATCACTTAATTAACTTTAATTAATGCAATGTACAAACTAATAATATGTGATGTTTTAATTGAGCATTACTCATCAATTACTTTGATATTTTAAATTTGTTGTTTGGTCACACATTCGTTGCATTTAACAAAGCAATTCATTACTTCTCCGTAAACCGTGGAGCATTTCTTTTTGTAATGCGTTTGAATTGAATACGTATTTCGTATTTTATTAACGATCTTGATCAGCTTCTCCTTGATTTAAATAACTAACATATTTGCTCACAAACTTACATGCCGTCTGTTTCATAATCGTATTATACGAGGCATTTTTTTATTTTCAGGATTATGTGAACGAAATCGTAACAAAATATCTTCCGTCCGACAATCCGCCATGGCAGATAATAATTATTCCAAATATGTTGGCAAACGAACAAAAATATTTCATTCTAATACGGGTGCATCATTTACTCGTGGAAGATGACGAGGCATTGAACATTGGAGACTTTTTACTGATGAAACCAGATGCCGGAAAACATTTGGATTCACCTGCATGCCAATCGCCATCGAGCAAAGAATCGGATACGTATGAACACATAGAAAAGAGTCCGCTTTCTGATTTTTTAGAAACACCCACAGCATTGCCAAGTTTATATTATCGACTAAGTGACAGTTTCTCAAATCGGTGGAATGAATTCATATCTGATTACGATCCAATAGAAACTCCGAAAGTTCTAAGAACACCTCCTGGAATATTTCACTGCGCTGCCATGCTTTTGATAACTTCTGTATCAGTTTGCAAAGATTTCGGAAAGTTTGTGTCTCAAAATAAAAGGACCGATCCTGCCACTTACGTGAATTATTTCTTTTCATCTTTACACCGAGAATCTGCTAGACGAGGAATCAGTTTGACAACTTTACTAAATTCGGGTTTGGTGTCTCTTAATCCATTGACAATCGCCAAGAAAATTTTGGCTATTTTGTGGTATCTAAGTATCACTTGCACATTAAAGTTACCTGTGTTGGTTTATTATGAATGCATGGCGTTTTTATATTGTCTGAACCGACAATATTACGCGTATCCAAACACTTTGGTTGCATTCTTAAACAGCTATTTACCGTTACTATACAGTGCAGGAAAAGAAATATTTTATATAAGTCAACTAATATACACAGCTCCTATTATGCTCATCGAAGAATTATTGATGCGTGATAACCCAGAGCCTCACCAATTGCAGACTATGTCAACGTGTGGACGAAAAGTTGTAGCGTGGTCTCATCCAGTATCGAGGAAAAATGTTGGCGAAATTGCGATGTCAGCCAAAGTATCGGAAACTGAGGTTCTTCTAGCTATGACGACGAGTTGTCTAAAGGAATATTTCCATCACGCTGCTTTACCAATACCAAAAATTGTGCTGGCAACGGCCAGAACAGTATCTTGCGATACTTTATTGGCGTCTTCCGCTGAAAGTAATGGAGGGCAAGGACAGATACCTGGGATTGTTTGCCTGTCCCTTCCTGTTGGTGACAGTGAAACCAGAGGTGGTATTGACGATGTTTTAGTCATGGCTAAAGAAGTAAGAAGAGTGAGGAAAAAACAAGGCGCTCTTTTCGCTTTGGGAGGGAAACGAAGATTGATTGCCAAGGCTTTACCGTCAGTTCTTGCAAGGATTGCGCTTAACTTTGGGTCGAGGCGTTTCTCAGTTGCCCTGACGGAAGTGGCGGAAAGTACAGACGGAAAACACAGAGAGACCAGATGGGGCCACACAGTTTTGTCTTTGATGTGTTGGCGTCCACCACAAGGAAATATTGGTTAGTTTAACTGATACAAATATTATTTAATTGGATTTTTTTCCTTTATAGGCTAAGAAATTACTGGATATTTATTGCTGCTTAAAAATGATCATACGTTTATGTCAGAAAGACATTAAATTGTAGTTTGGCAAATTCCCAAAGTTTTTTTTTGTATTTTTTATTGCTTGCTGTTACACTTCCGTCGAAATTCTTTATTATCTTATAACTTGACCTATATTATATTAAAAATAACAAAAGGTTGTTTTGTGATAAATATTCTGATGTTTATATAAGTGATTATCATGAATTTTATTACTTTGTTACAATTTATAAATGAATACTTGAACTATAGAACAAACACAATCAGTAGACAGAAAAATGTGCATTGCCGTTTATGAATCACCTATAAGTGATAACATAAATTATGAAATGAGATTTTATAAAATTTACGATTCATTGATAAAACCAGGGCTGTGGAGTCGGTCAAAAAAAGTTCGACTCCGACTCCGACTCCAGCATTTACCAAATCTACGTCTCCGACTCCGACTCCAACATTGACCAAAAATACGACTCCGACTAAAATAGTTTTATATCGTCACTTTTTTTTTGCCTTATTTTCCTATTTATGTGTATTCAATTAAATATCAACCCTAACAATCCGGCCAATAGCCAAATTTGACATATTATATGCAAAAATAAGAAGTTCAAACTTTTCAAAATTTCCGACTCCGGCCAAATAACCGCGACGACTCCGACTCCGGCCAAAAAGTTCCGACTCCACGACTCCGACTCCGACTCCACAGCCCTGGATAAAACTCTAAAAAAAAAAGAATGGTTAGGTTGGTCAAAATGGATCCTAAAATCTTTTTTTTTAGGTATGTCACTAACAATTCAACGGTATGCTGGTTCTGTGAGACTTGGCGTTATGGCAGATGCTCTGCTCTCTCCGCTTCACTGTGCAGCTGCACGGCACTGGTCACGAGCAGCTCGTCGACTCCATGCCAGAATTCCTCCCCCTCCACCGCCTGTCACTGCGAAAACGTTTTAACAACCAATGTGTATTTTTAATTGAAATAATTTATTTTTATAAGTAAGCTAAAGATAATAATCAGATGTATCATCGTTGCATGTATGTAAAATATGTTATCTCGTATGACTTTCACAGTTAAGAATATTTGGCGCATTGGCGTAAGCTGTAATGCCAAATATTATTTTTTTTAAAAAAATTATTTAAAAAAAAAAATATATTTAAAATCTCAGTGCTCCTCAACCGTAGTGCCGCGGGACACTGGTGTGCCGTGAGGCGAACCTAGGTGTGCCGCGTCGCATTGCTTCGTTGCAAAAACGTATTTTTGTATTTGTCTCGATAATCTTATATTCAGCCAACGCATTTTCTATGTTGATATTTAAACAAAACTGAGTATTTACTCGATGCATATTATTGTATGTGGCCATTATTTTTTTACAAACACATTTAGATATGTATAAATTCGCATTATGTACCATTTTTTGTATTAAAATGCAATCTTTTATTGAAGGAATCACTCTGCTGGAAGATAGTTTTTTGATTAGGAAATATATTATTATTATAAAGTACACCAGCGTTGATGAAAAACTATAAATATTTATACATATTTGATATATGAGTGAAGTTTAGTACCTTGTCGATTATGGCAAACGTTTTTATAAATATGTCTTATTTTATCCCATTAAAATATTACTTTAAAATACATGTACAAACTATTTTATATTCTAGAATGACGCTTTGAGCATTACTTTTGCAGGTTTAACCACAGGTAAACTATAAATTTAAAATTATGTACATGATTTGTGTAATGTTCTACTGAAGCCGACATGTTTTAAATGTAAATGTACAATCGCACCAAAATACTTTTAGTATGTAGTGTGTGAATTAAATACTTTGAAATATAATTTCTTGTTTAATTTTTTTGTTAAGAAGTGCTGTAATAAACTTCATTTGAAAAAATATGTCAACACACTGTTTACGGAGTAGACAAATTTATGCCTATTTTAAGTGGCCAACAAATGCAAAATAGCATGTCAATTCTCAAATTAAATAAAAGGATCAAGAATTGTTATACAACAATATAGAGAAATGCCGATTTACTTAAAAAATTACAAATTACAGTACCAAGATTCACAATGTGCTATCAAAATGTATATTTATAAACATCAATATAAATGTACATTACGTTGATTTATTTTAATTAGTAAACATGCATTTAACTATGCTTAATGGTGGCACTTAAGATTTTTATTGGTAGTTGAATGTAAAATGTTTACAAAACAATACAATTAAATCTGTTTGAAGCGTACTATTTAATTGATATTGACAGCCCAATACGCATGTATGAATTCGAATAATTTATTGATTAATACTATGGATAAATATTTATGCATCGTGCACAAGTATTTTTGCTCTAACGAGTAAACGTTTTTTGTTTATCAGGTAATAAATAATACTTGCTTTCCTTTAATCGGTAGTCGATCAATTGTCATAATTTTCGCTCACTTTGTTCGTTTGATTTTAATAAGAATAATTTATAAAGAATTAATAACATGCAATTAAAATATTTCAATATAATCCAAAGTTTAAGATACAAGAGATATTTAAATATGTCATCGAGCTTATGCAAAACACGAAATCTAAAAATAGTCAATATACTAACATTATTCCTATGACGTTACGATACATCACGATTTGCTTATGGTATTGTAGATCGTCTATGGTTTACAATCCGCCAAGTTTGACACACTGTTAGAAACGAAAAGAATCGCTGCAACTTCATTACAGTTCGTTTGCTCTGGCTTCTGAGTGTTTCTATCAAACGATCCTTTCGTCATTATTTTGTTAAATATTAAACTATTGCAAGCCTGGTAAATTGTGTTTTGAAAGCAGACTGTCATAAAGGACTACATCCTAGCCCGCTATTTTTAAAGAGCAGATCGATAACTGTAAGTATTTCATTATCTATTTTTAATTTTGAAATGACATTTCGCTCACTACATGTGCGGATGAATTCTACCATATATTTCTACGAATCTATTGAATTAATTTACGCTGCTAAGTTAGTTATCTTATCCTTATCACTCGTGGTTTTCAGTTGTCAAAATAATTGGGTCATAATTTTCATTTTTCGTCACTTGATTTTATGATATACAATCATTTTCTCTCAGAATATTCCCTGTATATTAATCATACCATGGAGATATAGTATCACTTCGACTCAAAAGCTTTGGTCGTGTGTTCTATTTTCAGTAAGCAAAGGAGATTTTAATTACGACTGTTTATTTATAGTTTTGCAGTGGTTCCTTAAATAAATGCCATGCTTTTTAGATTCAATTAATTTCCTGTTGTTTCCAATTGTCGGAAGATGTTTCAGTAATAAATTGTAGTGTAATATATTTTTAAGGGTGAATAGAAAAACTAGAATTGTCAACATCGAGATTAGATTTTCTGATGCCGTACAAAATTTAATCCATGTTTTATTTGTTTATATAATTAATATATGTACGTAAACAGTCATAAAAATGCTTTTAAAAACACCAAAATTGACTTAATTGTTTAAACGAATAATTTGATGTTCAATGCATTTTAAACCAGAGCATCTCAACCTTAATGGAGTTGCAGGTCCATTCGAGATTGAAAAAAAGAGGTGGGCGTAAGCCGGACTAAAACAACAGAATTTTAGAATCGTGTGCTGCTATTACTTTTACCAAACTATTTTTAATCGTTACACTGTACCTTTATTTGGATTGATAAGTCTGTGAGAACATTAAGGAAATTATATCTTTTACTTAATTCTGCCTTTTCTTTCTTTTTAATACCTTGTGTTCACCGCATGCAAATAACTTTTTACATTTTACACAGTGTTGAGAAAACTTGGTATACACCGATTAAGATTTGTTGTAATGTGTATTTCGTTATTGGAACTGAAAGGGAAACCTGACATTAACAATTAATGTACACATAGCGAAAGTAATAAAAGAATTTAAGAATTACTAAATTCTTGCGTCAACGTAATGTATATCAATAGCTTGGGCCATGTGAGTTATTGCAATGTATTTTAACGACGTATAACCAAAGGGGGATTCACTCGATGCCCAGGGCACCAAATACTGTCAACTCCCCCCGGTTAATATAGCTCAAATGCCAATATGAATTTATAACTTTGAATCAATAAAAATACATATTTTTATTCAACTACGGCCACTAGACAACCAATTGTCACAGTACATGTGCTCTTAGGCCCCTTGAAAATAGGAACTTGATTCGACTACGAGAATTTACACGATTTCAAATGTCATGATTATATGGGTGAACTTTTATGAGTCAATTTAAATTTAAAAAAAAATGCCTGGCGATATAATATTATAATATGACCCTTAGAAATAAAATTGATGCCCATGATGGTCGTTACATTAACTTGGAAGAGTATAGTTGATCGATTGGCCTACTTTGAAGCCGTGCAATAAAAGAATATTGAATCGTTAACCATTAATCAAGATATGGACACCATTGTGGTTTATAATTGAATATCAACAATTATTTAAGAATATTTTGTAGCAGGTCTTACCAAACCATGTTCCGCCGAACCTGAATAGGTGTTCCACGGCAATTTGGAAACGTTTTATACTCTGTAAAGATCTTATTGAAGATACAAAAGTGATGGATCAATTTCCACTGATGTTTGTGACATCAAGTATCTAGGTACAGGCGGAGGACCATCTTTTCTCACCGGCTGACAAGTCTCGTCAGTTTACGACCGCGCTTGTAAATTTTGATCATAATCTGGTAAAAAACAGTCTGAAAATAATAGAAAATTACCCAACGTAAAAATAATCTAAACCTTCCTTTAAAATTCCGGGTTTGCGAAGTGTTCCATCGCAGAAAATGTTTGGGAAATCCTGTGCTGTTGAATACAAACTTTGGGTGCAATATTTTGATCTGCGAAAGTATCTGAAAATATTGCATGTATCTTGTTGATAAAAAACAGAATTCGAGGGCGCAGTCTCTTCCAACATCTCTGGTTTACATTGGTATCACTGTTTGATATTAATGAAGAGATTAAATATCATATAAAATGATAGAAATTTCTCTCAGTTTATGTTATGAAATTATTGGCCCAAGTCGATGATTTGCTGGCCTAAAATTTTGGTTTGCTTCAATGAAACAACATCAGCAAGTAGTCCCTTTCATAAAAAGAGAACTAAAGAAAAACACAGACAGACATTGGGCTGAAGATAGAGCGATTAAATTTAATTGCAATGACAGCTTGGAGAAGAATATATTTTTACTGAAAATACAGTTTCACTGTAACATAGTATTAATGCAACGACTTACTACCACATGAGCAATTCGGCTACAAATTAACATTGACAGACTTGTGTTTCTATTTAATTTTAGTTATACGCCATATATGTATGTACTATAGTTACGAAACATAGACAATTCTTCTTTAGGGGTCGAACTACTGAATGTGTTGTTTATTGAAAAAATATTCCTAAAAATCAATCAAATTCATGAACGTTTCGTGGAATATGCGGACAAATATCAATTAATTCACCGTTGTATTTAGACCATTTTAATTTCTAAGAACTTAGTCACAAATAATCAGATATTGTACGTAGACTTGTGTTCCGCGAATAATATTTGAAAGCGTGTTACATTTTTGTCGTACTTTGTTTTTAATAGTGCCAACGGTTATAAATAAGATGACCATTTATATTTCCCTCAAACCGCGATGAAAAAAGGTAGGTAATTCTCCGTTTTAGGCGCCTCACACTTTCTCAGGTATAATACAATTGACAAGATGGAAAGGTTTTTTCATGACATATTAGGTTGCCTATTTTATTTATTTATTTGTAAATTAAACTCTCAGTATGTTCAGCAGTTTTAATTGCGTTGACTGAATTGCATGAGACTATTATATATGATCTCTACTAAAATTCTACGGACAGTTAGATTAGGTTTGGTGAACATATCATTGACGACTTTTTGCTGCCCGTCAAAATTGCAGTTCATGAGCAAATCAAATCATATGACACATTTCGAAAAAGGGACATTTTCACGGAACACGCCGCCTGAAAACGGGACGTCTGGTCACTAGATCAGTGGTTTTCACGTATACATTATTGTACTGTGGGTGCATCGTAAACATAAGCCATGGTCCTATGGAAACGTATGGTGTCCGCACCAATTTTTTTTTCTTAATTTGTTATATTTGAGTTATGTCAAATGGAACTAAACATGTTTGACAATTTACTTCTGGTATTAAGAAATTGCATTTGTTACTTCTCCTAAATGTTAATTTATATTTCTTGTTTGACAATTTACTATTGATTATAATTGCATTCGAAATATTTCATTTACAAAGTCTTTGTTGACGAATGAACTTTTTTTTGATATCGGTATTTACCAAGGCTGTGGAGCCAAAAGCCAAATTTGACATATTAAATGCGAAAATAAAAAGTTCAAGCTTTTCAAAATTTCCAACTCCGAGTACGACTCCGGCCAAAACGCCGCACCGACTCCAACTCCGGACAAAAAGCTCCGACTCCACGACTCCACAGCCCTAGTATTTACTAGAAAGCTGTTGGTGGTCGCAAATTGAGAACCACTGCTATAGCTATACCCTTTGCTGTCAAATGTTGTAAATTGTGAATCGAAAAAACTTTGTTTTCACGCAATGTAGAGCAGCGTAAATCAATACGACTGTTTTTTAAACTGTTTACCAACTTTAAACTACAAACTGATCGTTAGTAACTTGTATTTTATAAATAAATAAATAATTGAACCCTGGTCGAAATGCACTGCGCAGTCTTGCGTTAGTTAGTAGGACGAGATCCTCGATTAAAAACCGGTTGTGTTAAATAATGATTATTAACAACGGTTTAAATACATAATATATAAGTTTTTGCAAAATTTATGTTCACTGAAACGTGTTTAAATATTTGCCACACAGTTTTATGTATTGTATTGCAATTCAAGTTGATGAAAATTCTGGAAAACATGCCCGCCATCTTGAAATCTTACTCATCAGGAAACTCTTCGGTTGCCTTGGGATCTCATCACACCTGCTGTAATAGAATATGAGAGATTACGGCATGTTAATAAAATGCAAACTGTGTCTGTTTCCGACAGTATTTATATACCTATGAGCTTTTTTTGTACTCCTGCTACGTATATTTTGTGAGTAGACATCGCGAGCATTTCCATCAGTTGAACATTGACGAGCGAAACCGGCCCTAGTTATAACAGATATACTTATTTATAAGTAGTACAAAAACATGTCCTTTATATATTCAAATAAAATGCCTTTACACAATGAATTGACATAAGACACAAAACAAGTAATATATGTACAGACAAATGTAAAATAGTGAATATTGTATTTTGCTGACAGGGAGTCCTTATATAATACATTTCGTCTATCCGCCAACCTTCTATATTTTTATTCAAATCCATTCCCAGTGTGGAGCATATGGTTTCCTGATAAAGGTATCTCAACATGTTTTTTTTTTTAACGAGAACTGATTGTTATTCAGTAACTCAAGACAAGTGGTTAGCAGTAGCTCTCTCTACGTCCGATTGTAGGGTCGGATGTGCGGGAAGGGCTTTGTAGACAGAACAAAATATACCAAATAAATGCTGCTCTTACTGAGACTCGAGCCTGTGAGGCTCGTCGCGGAAGCCAACGACGTCGACCACTGCACCACGGACCTGACCTTCTATATTCCAGCGGCAATAAATGGTTTTTCTTTTTCAAATATACGTACTATTAGGTTGTTGTTTCAATTGATGAATTATTAATTTTGAATTCGGGGCTTGCGTGTTTATTGCGCCAACCTTGACCGGCTTCAGCCACTTAATCATGGATATCGACTAAGCAGTATTTTTTAGAAGCCCTTGGAACTTCAAAATCATCGTTACAAATCACGAGGTCGAGACTCTACAATTAATTGGCATCCAGGGGCTCAATTCTCGAAATGGAACATTGCAGTTACATTTGAAGAATATTTAAAAACCAGTTATTTTCAAAATGAAATTAAAAATTAGAACTTTCACTTTTTATGAATCTTAAGCCCAATATCTGACCATAAACAAGTGGTACCTTTTGAAATTCGAACGTTTACAATATTTTGATCAGCTGTCAAACAATCCATCATTGCAGTGTTGACAGTTTTTTGTAGCCAGCTAAATTCCGTTCGTGATACCTTATTACAAGTCTCGGATGTCTGAAGTGAGTGATACTTAAAAAAAACTTACTGACTGGCGCCAGCTAGAAATCGGGCGCCTTTTTTTTCGCGTACAAAATTTTCCACTACTTAAATAATAATATAGTCGGTCAAAAGGTTCGAACAATTCCAGTAACAAAGTGCAATGAATATACATAAATGCAAAATTTGAATATGGAATTGTCATTTGAATTATAAAATACAATACTGATATTTTATCAATTGAGATCTTAACGCAACACGAATAAATCTTTACCGGTTTTTCGATATTTTATATTAACAGATTGATCTAAAAAGGCTTGTTCCATCACCCCTGAAGTCAAGAAATATTGATGACATATTTCTGGTTACAGAAAATAGCAGGGCTTTGGTGTCGTTAAGAAAAATACGACTTTGACTAAAAAAAGCTTAATTTCGTCACTCTTTTTTTCCCTTCTTTTCCTATTTATGTGTATTCAATTAAATATCAACCATGCCGGCTAGTAGCGACATTATATGCAACAATAAAAATTTCATCTTTTCAAAATTTCCGACTCCGAGTACGACTCCGGCCAAAACGCCACGACACCGACTCCAGCGAAAAAAACCCACTCCACGGTTCCGACTCCGACTCCGCAGCCCCGGGAAAAAAGCCCTCTCAGATACATCGCTTTGTTGGAAGAACAGGGTGAAAAAATAGTAATGTATTTAATTTCGAGGAAAATTATACTATATATAGTTGATAGCTATTTCGGCACACGCCCTCGTCAGATGTGTCTTTCTTAATCGCCCTACGTACTTCAGAAATAAGTTCTCCATTGGTTAAAATTATCAAGATACATGAATGTTTCATTCATATTTTTGATTGTGAATGTCATTAACTTGTCGCTCAATTAAGTTTTCATTTGATAGAGGTACTGAGTGACACTCGATCAACTCATTAACATCATTGTTGTTGTCATCCAAGTTTAGTTCATTCATTCGGCAAACATTCGTTTAGTTCATTCATTCGGAAAACATTCGTTTAGTTCATTCATTCGGCAAAGTCCGTAGATAAAAATGAGCGAATTGTGCGAAAGTCGCAGGCCACTTGTACCCGGCATTAATAATGCCGCATTATGCATGTTCAACCACCGATACAGCTGTAGTGACAATGCAATCTTAAATACTAGATATCGGTCTTGGTTATTCCGGCTTCGCATTCATTGATTTAATTTAAATCGAAGAATTGAAATTTCCGATAAAGAATTCAGATAGCAAAATTAGAGTGGTGAAATTGATAGCATGAGTCAAATCATTTGATTTGAGAGGCTTCTTAATTGACGCTTTGAGTTGGTATCACCTATATTTTGTTGCCATTCTCATATTTTTTATGAAATTTTATTTCATCAAGCATAGAAACGAAAATCAGTGATTTTTGGCTCAAAAATCTTTTATCATTTGTTTCAACTGAACCAAAGATTTAAAAAAATGGAATATTCTGCTGTCATTCATATAATATTGAGCGTAAAATCCAGGTTAGTTCAATTCCTTCATAGAATCAACGGCGAAGGAAAACTACATGTCTGTCGATCAGTGATGCACAATCTGCGGCCCCCAATGCCATTTCATGCGGCCCAGTATAACAAATATCAATCACCATTTTTCCTCAGAACTTTAGACGGACGTTGGAAAACGTTGTGATAAATTCCAGGAGAAAATAAAAACACTTCTTTTTGAATTGGCTGTTTAAAAAGCCGAAAGCATTTAAAAGACGATTCAAAATTAAATAATTCCCCCACCTCATGTGAAACATTATATTTATATGCCATTAAAATTACTTTGAAATCTGAATGGTTCGCGCGATCGATGATTGTCCATGATTAACTTTCTTTTACAAGTTTTCATTGAAATATTTAAAGTATTTCTTGAAATTATAATATCGCATTGTTAACTACCGGCCTTTTGATTATTTATATCAGTAATGCACAACCTTTTTGACAAAAGGGCCAGCTTGTTAATTTTTAGATTATTCGAGGGTCGCATGTGTAAAAGTGATTATCGTTATTTTTAGTGCTTATCCAATTAAAAATGTATGCTCTAATCATTCTTCACACCATGAAGTGCATATTTGTCTGACTGTATTGATATAGTTTCGATCTTAGTCAACTTTTCAGCACATCATGCTGATTTATCAAAGATGTATTTTTTTCCTGGCGAAGTTCTCCCTAAATCTTTTTCTCGATGCTGACGATTCAGATTGTATTCTTTTGGTATTCCAATACATTCTTCAAAAAACAATGCAAGTGTTTGTCATATTGGGCCGCAGTTGTGACTCACTGATTTATATTTCCAAGGGATTTTTGGATAAATATCAAAATCAAAATTTCTAACCCCTCTATGTGCATTTGGCATTCGGGGCACATGTGCTGTCTGGGGAGCAGGGGTTGGGAGGAGCTTTTCTACTTTCCAATCTATCATGCGCCCCTCTGTATATCATCTATCTTATCTAAATTCATATCAGCGTCAGTTTTTTTTACACTGATACGTGGTGTAATGCATTTGTGACTTTAGGGACAATATCGAGCGCAGGATGGTTTATGACATTGCTTTGTAAATTGTTGTTCATATGTTTTGCAAAACCTAATACGGATTAGAAATCTTAAATGTTTCATTTGAATTTTTTTAATAAACATTTGTTTCATGATAGTTTAAAATTGACGTAAGCATAACAAAATATTAACTAATGAGATTCAATCAATTGGGAATGGCTGATCAAGAAGTGGCGAGAAACCTGTCCTATGAAGGATATTTTTGAACAATAATTCTTTACTGTTAATATGAAAGTAAGTCATGAGTAGTATACATATCTGTTTGCTTTGTTTCTATATCTCCTTACTTCCCGTAAAAATTGAAAAATCCCAAACACCATTTTGTAATTTATCATTTTAAATATTACAATCAATCTTGCTTTTTAAACTTAAGCAAACTTTGCGAAAATAAGTCCGAAGATGCATCTGAAAGAGGCGAAAAACGTGTCACAATCAGTAACACAATACGTGGAATAATCAAATTAATTTTTAAATGAATTTCCACAAAGTTACCGCCGAATCTATAGAAAGTATTTCTTTCATGTTTGAATTGTTAAATGGGCAAGTGTTACTGCATTACAAAACCAGTTCTACTCAAAATCTTCAGATAGCTAAACATGATTTCTCGACACACCAACACTGTTTCATTAAAAGGTGTTCAAAAGTTTTGAACTGAGAATTGTATCCTTATTATTTTAACTTGCCAGTCAACCACTAATAGCAATAAATATAAACGAAGTAAAATTTGACATCTGCATTGAACTTATCTGCTTTCGCGTGTTATGTATATAACACGTGTATAAGATTACATCTTTTCTTTTCACACACTATGCATGTCTCGGGTTTTGCATGTCATTTTATATTGTATGACTTTCACGAAATATAGACTACAGTATGAGACGACCTGGGTTTCTTCCTCAATCTGACAGCAACAGACAGCATCCTTCCAAGGCGTTCAACGACGGAACTTAGGGACATAATGGGAAGAAAGGTATCTCTTGTAAAGATTTCAATCGGTATTCTCTTGACCGTACTCTATGCGAGAGTAGGCTAGTTTATTTTCTTCAAATTTTTAGATTACATTGTTTACAAAACACAAATACAATTGCAGTTACAACCACATTCAAAAGCGTAAGACCAAACGATTATATTGCGACTTCCTACCTGTCCGGAGGCAGGAGGCGACACGTCTGTCGGCTTTGGATGAACGATCACGACTAAGAGAAATTGGCCTTTGACAGGCATATTTATACCCTACGATTCTAGTGTGCAAAAGAGCTCAACCAATCGACGCGAAGCTTTCGGGCCTGACCTGAATTCAACCAATCGACGCAAAGCGGTCGCGAATGAACTGAACGAGAGACGTCGTTTCTAGAAGTCGGTTACAAGATTTTATAACATTTTGTGAATTTATTCGCGTTATATTAATCGTTTAGGTCTTATTATCACCTCAATCAATGATAATAAGACCTAAACGATCGTTTGAGAGAGTCCCGATGACCTACAATATCAGGCGGTATTAAGTAGAACCTCGATTATCCGGACTAATTGGGGATGAAGATAGTCCGGATAAGGACAAATCGGGATAATCGAAAAAATCATAATTGACAGGAAAAGACAAGTATATACAGTATAAATCATTTTTATTTCCTTAGATTAATACATAGCTTTAATAATATATTTTTTTTATTGAAAAAATCAATTCTCTAATTCTGCTTAAAGCAAGCTTTCTTTTCGGTGCTGCAAAATCACGAATACTTTAAGACACATAAGTTGTCTTGAATAGCACTCTTCTTGACTCTCAAGCCACTTCATGGCGACATCTAGACACTGAAAAGCTTCAGAATGTGTAGGACCAATATCTCCCCCCTCACAAATCTCTTCTACGTATTCTGGATCTTGTTCCTCTGATGCTGATATTTCTTTAATTATTTCGTCATCATTCAAAATTTGGAATCCAGGATCATTTGCATCGCAATTTAACCACTCAGTTATATCTTCTTCGTCGCATTCAGCACATATTGGAAGTTTTGTTTTTTTTAGATCCAAGATCGTTGACGTTCGGACACCATATTTATTAGACAAAAAACGTCCTGATTCACCACGTTTTAAAGCATCGATTATATCCACTTTGCCTTTTAATGAAACGCGTTTTCTGCGACACGTTTTCTTTTCGTTGACATATCGGTAATATTAAAAATAAATATTTAAATCGTCAATCATTTTTTCAAGAAACAAACGTTCAATGCGTATCGAATTTGGACGATGACTGACCCATATTTGACACATGACTTATTATTAGAACAAATGCAACGATAAAAATAATAAGAATGCATTCCATCACGTACGTAAACAGTGGACGCAATTCGCCACGTGCACATCAGCAAATTTTTTAAATTATTGTTTATTTTGACCAATTCTGATAATCGACGTTCTACTGTATGTACATACGAGGTTTAGTCGTACTGCCGATGATTTAATATGATCATAAAGATAATTATACAGTTCCCCGTTGCCATCTTGATAAACACGAAAGCTTTGAGGTTATACACGATTAATAAGGTAGATGCCTGGCAACGTAATCACTCTAACATGTCAATGTTATTACATAGTAACATAACTGCTTAATTTTACGTAACTTCGATAATCCTGCTGCCATTATTTATGTATACAAAACACGAATCAAGTACATGTTTCACAATATTGGATCTCTCGAATGCGGTTATTTGTCTACTGATTGTCGATTGGTAGTAAGTATGTTTTTTTATTATACATTTATCAAAATTAAAACACTTTTTTAAGACAGGGAGAAAAAATTGCAATGTATTTTAATTCTGCAAAAAATATATATTAAAGTCAGAATAATGTTTGAATATACATCAACTTCTATATATGTATACTAGTATTGCTACCCGGCGTCGCTCGGACTAAGCGACCAATTATTATTTAATGTTATATCATTCGACATAATTATATCACAAAATCTAACATCCAAAATAGAGTTAAAATAAAATCACAAACTTTTTTATTTAATTTGATGACAGCCCCATTCTCGCCCATTAAAATGTTCAAATTCAAGGAAAAAATCTAATTTGCTGTCAAATAATACCTTCACGTAAATAATAAACATTATTATTAATAATAAAAGCCGGGAAAAGTACAGTAGAAGACTAATTTATTACATTTTGACTAAATGTCTTCGCCGATAAAAATTCAAACATATTTTCTTTCATATTCGTTATTATGGCAACTTAATGACCAACAATGCAAAAGGGAATTACAGACCCACAGACATACATACGCCGTTTCGGTTTTATATATAAGATACTGGCGTAGAAGAGGTGCACATGTAAGCCTGTGGTTCCCTTTTAGCTGAGAGGCGTATCCAACAAATGCGCGGTATGATTTCAATCACTGAGCAACTTCCGTTGAAATGCTACATTGTCATGCTACAAGTCATAAAGTCTCCACATAGGGAGCGGACATGGATTAAAAATAAATGAACTGAATTCAATTTGATCATTTACATACAACATAACCTTTTTTGTGCTGTAGAGGCGTTCTGCGGAAAATCGAAAAAAACTATAAACATAACATGAATAAGGACGCACTTGTCAACGGCACATTGCAATAAACAGGTGATATACTGGATTTTGTATGTACAGTATATGAACAATGCGTTGTTACTACAATTTTTAACACGTACGTTTAAAGTCTCAAAAATATATTTAAAAAAAAACCGAAAATGTACAAAAAAAGAGGTTTGAGTGTAATTGATTTGTAGGGCATTTGGCAACGTTGGTCTAGCGGCCCTCGTAGGCAATCGATCCTAGAGCGAAATTTCTTCTAAATTTCACAATACCGCCATGGCGCCAAGCCTCCGCGCGCAGCGAGCGGGTAGACCGGCTAGAACCAGTACGAACCGGTACTGTCGGGCGAACCGTTTCGTTTGGTCAATTGCTTCTGCATGATGGTATTTATTTGTCTTCGCCGAAGAACTATGAACAGAGCACACTCAATTTTTATTTTGTCTATCGATCTATTTTTAATACGGCGATGGCTTTGCGATTGTCTCGCCGGCGATGCTTAAAAAATGAACTGAGTCATTACTAGGGTTTTCAATACCTGATGAATCCCGGGATTAGAAAACATAATATAGAAGTTTTCGGGATTGATTTGTCATCAAAAAAAGCGTTTTTATTTCCATCAATATGTCCTTTTAAAAATGTGAAATTTAAAAATTTAATTATAATTTAATTAAAAACATTAAAAATGTGAAAAAAAAAAAACAACCATGCGTGTTCAACTGCATACTGAAAAACAGGTTTAGCATTGAATATGTTAAGCAAATTACTTAACTTCATTACTTAAGCAAACTTTGCGATAGTAAGTCCGAAGATGCCACTGAAAGAGGCGAAACACGTGTCACATCAAAATACTTGAAATAATAAAAGTTATTTTAATTTTATATTAAAATGAACTTCCACAAAGTTGGCGCCGAATCTATCGAAAGTATAACCAAACATATTATTTATTTCTTTAAGTTATCAGATCGCATTCGAACGAGACTGATACTCCGTACATTATATTTCAATCGAATATTTTCGCTCTTCAGTAATGGATAAACAACCGAAATATAATTTTCGTAAAAAGATAGTGACATCGATTATTCGTAACTATTTTTAATGATACATTAACATGGCAAATATTTACTAAATATAACAAATATCGAACATTAAAACGTATTTCAAATCCCGGGACCAGTCGCGGAATCCCGGGATCGATTTATTGAAATTCTGAAATCCCGGGATTGGAAACCCTAGTCATGACCGGTCAGTACATTGCACAATATTGGCACCGGAAATTTTCGGTTGATTAGCTGCATTTGGGATTTAAATTTAACAATTGACCATTTGACCATTTCTAACAGTGCTTCTAAAACTTAGACAGTTTTTCATCGGGAGGTTTTTTTCAGATTTAAGAGGCCGTTGTATGAAAATGATAGGGAAACACTGATCTATACAAAAACTATTTTTCGGTAGATATAATTTATATCGAGCAAGGAATCTTCTGATGGAGCTAAGCTCAATAGATTTTAATATAAAATTTAAAATAACTTTGATTATTCCACGTATTGTGTAACTAATTGTGACACGTGTTTCGCCTCTTTCAGAGGCATCTTCAGACTTACTATCGCAAAGTTTGCTTAAGTAATGAAGCAAGATAAATTCTAACATTTTAACATTTTAAATTATGAAATTACAAAATGGATTACGGGTTTTTCCTTCTAAAGGAAACAAGGAAGGGGTGATAGAATCAAAAAAATGCATTAACATAATGATACTAATAAGGTGCAATCACTCAATCAATTAGATTGGGATTTTTTCCTTTTAAGGGACGCAAGAGAGGGTTATAGAATCGAAACAAAGCAAACAAATATATTTCTAATGACGTTAAACATTACAAACTAATAAACTATAAACTAATGAGCTGCAATCAATCAGTTAGGTTGGGTGATCACTCTTTTGAATTGGGAATAATGTCAGCAGAGGTGAGCAACCTGTCCTGTTAAGAATATTATTTAATAATATATCTTTTTTATTAAGAGTTTTATTTATTTCTAAAAATTCTAGACTATTCATCTTTAAACCTTTTTTATTTACTCGGTGGAGTATTTCTACATTACTAGTCTGATTAAAATTATGGTCATTTTCTATTAAATGATTGGCAAACTCAGAAAAATTATTACTCTTTAGACATCTTATATGCTCTTTAATTCTAATATTAAAGTTTCTACCTGTCTGTCCAACATAAGAGTGGTATCTATCGACTCTCTTGTGGAGACTGTCCAGCGTCTTATGTTGGACAGACAGGTAGAAACTTTAATATTAGAATTAAAGAACATATAAGATGTCTAAAGAGTAATAATTTTTCTGAGTTTGCCAATCATTTAATAGAAAATGACCATAATTTTAATCAGACTAGTAATGTAGAAATACTCCACCGAGTAAATAAAAAAGGTTTAAAGATGAATAGTCTAGAATTTTTAGAAATAAATAAAACTATTAATAAAAAAGATATATTATTAAATAATATTCTTAACAGGACAGGTTGCTCACCTCTGCTGACATTATTCCCAATTCAAAAGAGTGATCACCCAACCTAACTGATTGATTGCAGCTCATTAGTTTATAGTTTATTAGTTTGTAATGTTTAACGTCATTAGAAATATATTTGTTTGCTTTGTTTCGATTCTATAACCCTCTTTGCGTCCCTTAAAAGGAAAAAATCCCAATCTAATTGATTGAGTGATTGCACCTTATTAGTATCATTATGTTAATGCATTTTTTTTGATTCTATCACCCTTCCTTGTTTCCTTTAGAAGGAAAAAACCCGTAATCCATTTTGTAATTTCATAATTTAAAATGTTAAAATGTGAGAATTTATCTTGCTTCATTACTTAAGCAAACTTTGCGATAGTAAGTCTGAAGATGCCTCTGAAAGAGGCGAAACACGTGTCACAATTAGTTACACAATACGTGGAATAATCAAAGTTATTTTAAATTTTATATTAAAATGAACTTCCACAAAGTTACCGCCGAAACCATCGAAAATATCAATAGATTTTATCTGCAAGAACTGATTGTTAATCTCTCTTTTTCGAAAAGTATGGGGATGGAGGAGAGATCTGGAACAGAACTAGTGGTTAGCTATTTGCTTTCGCTCTTTAAATAAATAAGAAAAACATTACATCGTACTATTTTCACTTGTAGTCTGATTTAGATCAGGACTCTTTATCAGACTACGTGTGGAAATAGTTCTACATAATGTGATTTGTAGATATGAGATAACGTGAAGCAACACGTAGTGAGACTTGAACCCGTGATCTTCGCAGTCGTCGACATTGACACTCGACCACGAACCTGGTTATGTACAATGTAGACCATCATAGTATATTGTACATCATATAATTGAACCTATCGAATAAAATCGTGAAATCCTGTTCCGTTGCAATTAGATGTCATTTGAGTGAAAATATTAACACATTTTTAGTAATTATTCCACATAAAATTTATTGGATCAGGACCGGTTTCGCTCATGGCGAGCATTATCAACGGATAAGAAATACAGAAACAGTGATATTTATACAAAAGTTAAGCAAGAATTACAAGGTATGACAATATTGGTATTACAACTAAGCAAATAAATTGAAGCAAAATATATTACATATAATTAAAATGTTCAAGACCTCTTAGCAATGCAAGCTACAACATCGTAAATCAATTATGAATTATCGTTAACAAAGTAAAAGCCAAAAATTAGTGCATTTAATAAATAAATCTTAGTGTCTGTCCACCATAATTAGGCGTGGACAATCCAGGAACGAGTTCGCTCAAACGATTTTTTTTCCTGCGAAAAGATTAAAGGCCATATGAATTCTTACAAATAAAGGCAAACGGAGGAAAAAAAAAATTCAAATAAATGTTATAAGCTATAATTAGGTTAATGAAATGGATATAACAAAGGTGGTGATGCAAAAACGACTTGTTCATTTAATCGTTCAGACGCCACGGCGTGCAGGCACGCAAACGCGATTACGAGCTTATTAATGAACATTTAAATATTTTTTAATGCAATATTATGCAAAGACACCTTTTGGAGGCAATGTAATTGTTAGAATACCCATATGTTGAACCGTTTTCTTTTTATTTGAAGTTGGGCTTGCAGACGTCACTAGGGCTGGCACCTTATTTTCGCAATGATCAGACTGAAAAGAGAATAGCCAATTATCAGTAAGTTCGAGTAGACAATACAGCATTTTGTGCAATTTATAAAATATAGTTTATCATAAAAAAATAACTTTCCAGTCATAACAAAATAATTCTAATTTATTTAGACGATTTTTAAATCTTGTACTTTTGAAATATTTTTTTCACTTTTCTATGAAAATCTATTATAACTTGAGTATAAAATTATTTTCCGGGTATGTTACGTGGCATTTTCATGGAAAAATCGATGATTAAAAATGGTGGCGTACAGCAAAAATCCATGGAATTGGCTTGGCGTTTGAAGGGTTAATAAATTAGAGTTAGGTAAGAATTTATGTCTATTAATTTCTAAAATCTCTTGTTTATCAAGTTTTAAAGATTTATTGTTCACATTCAGGATTTTAAAGTTTTGATGTTCTTAGCAATGCAAGATATTAAATCAATTAAGTATGAATGATCATTTACAAAGAAAAACCAAAATAACTGCATTCAATAAAATTTAAAAACTCCGTTACCGATATTTTTTACCGTTGAATCGTCTATGGCTGATAAGTACATAGATATATCGCACTGTAACAACTTTTTGATCAATATCTGCCGGGTTATTCTCTTTCTAATCTATTGCCAACCACGTCACGCACTGGGTGACATTTCTGTGGGACTGGTACCCGCTCAGGTAGGAGATTATCGTTCTAGCCGTTGTCGACATTCCGTTACTAATTGCGAAATTTCATTTAGCTATCATGCTGCAGTCTTCATAATCGCTGAAGATTTTTCCGTCGAACGTTTTTATTCAAATTATGATTAACTTTAACACTATTTTCCCCTTTATACATATCGACTGTAGAAAGGTTAAAAGGACTTAACCCTCAGATTTATAAAGTCACAATCAATGTTCCCTATAAGCCATCGATGCACAACCTTTTTGGGAGAGGAGCCAGATCATTGATTCTCAAATTGATCGAAGGCCGCATGGGTAATACTCATTAAGTTATCGATATTTTTGTGTACATAAATCGAATATTTTATATTGTTCATCCATCGTCCTTAAAAAGTTCTGAAGAAAAAAGGTTATTGCTATTTGTCATATTAGGCCGCATAAAATGTTATTGCGGGCCGCAGATTGTGCATCGCTGCTGTATATAGCTTTTTATATATAGCAAACTCAGACGATGGCAGTTAAAACAATGGAAATAACATATATTTAAAATTCAGTAACATTGATAATAACATATATTTAAGCCATACCTTCTTGATGAATAATTATTCCATAATTTTATTGTTTCATATTGTCCATCCATCGTCCGTAAAAAGTTGTGAAGAAAAAATGTGATTGAATTTGTCAATGCGGGCCGCAGGTTGTGTATCACTGCTCTAAGCTCAGAGGTAAGCCGCGCGGAAAATTGAAAGACTGAGCACGCCAATCCAACAAATGCGCGACATAATTTCAGTCATCGAGAAACTTTTGTTGAAATGTTTCATTGGGAGGCCATATGCTCGACATTGGAAACGGACTATGTTAAGCAATATACATTCATCAGTCATCCAATTGAACAACTATTAGAGTTCGCACCATCCTGGGACCAGTGCGCAAGGGATTCTAAATTGCTGCGCGGTCGCGCGCGCAGCTTTGAGGTTACATTGGTCACAATGTACACAATTTAATACACCGTCTATCAAAAGGATGTTAAAAGAAATCGCCGAATTACTCTCTAATTTAGCTTTTACTTTTAAAAAATGAAAATTTACGTCGAGGAAAAATGACTTAGCCACATCAATAACATACTTAGTTTGCACTGTGTTCCTTTTGACTTTCTACAGTCACTTGTACATGTCGACTTGCTTCCGTACAACAGCGACATTATGTTACCTTAGTTTGAACAGGTTCTAATTGACAAATGACCTTTTGGTCAGAAAAGCTTATATGTACCGCATTCTATCATATATATGAATTTCAGAATTATCTATGGTTGAATAACGGAGTTAGCAGAATTCCAGAGTTGCACTGCATTTGCACACTTTTTTTTTCTATACTACATATTTGACAAAGTTTTAAGATTGTCATCATTATTTCTCAGCAAGAGCTGTGATCAAATATGCTTAAAATAAGGTATTTGAATCATTTTTATTTGCTCATTGTTACAAGTGAATTTTAATCAATCGAAACTTCAAACGCTCATATGTATGTATCTCAAAACAGTGTCAAGTGCAGTAAGAACCTTTTCAGAGTAAGGTGTCGATTAATAGATAATTAGTATATTTAGTAATGTCGTTCTTAATAAGTATTCAAGTATAACGTTTTAATAACGTGTCTGTATTTCCGTCTGTAAGTGCAAAAAATCCATCCGCCGTCTGCTTATAGAGGTTTCATTCTGTATAACAAAATACAAAAGGGCCCCTTCTTAATATATTTGAGGTGTACTGCTCGGAAGAGCTGGGTTTTATAAAAACTCATTGATTATTTTAAATAAGTGGTAAATGACGGAAATACTTTCTCCATTTCAATTGCCACTGGCTTAAGGTTTTTGTTTCTAAATAAAATGATAAATATTTTATTTTGCTTTATTGATTGAGTAGGCATTTACTTGGTAGAACTCCATTATAATACGGTAAGAAAAATAACAATGTATTTTAGTTCTACATAAATTATTTTATATATTTGTTGATAGCTATTTCGGCTTACGCCTTCGTCAGAACTATGTTTTAAACGTGTATAAGAGATAGCTAATAAAGGGTATTTCAATAGGGACGCTCAAAATATGTTACTTTGTCCTGCTGAGTAGATTATTCATTGTTTAGTGGCCAAATTTGAGTCAACCAGTTTGGTAAATAATCGGCCAACACCTACCTTTACGTCATTAAAATACAATATCTGGTGAAAACATTGCTGCTGTGTGTGAAAGTGTACAGGAAAACCCAAGGCAGCTTATTTCTCGTTGTTCACAAGAACTTGGCTTTTCTGCGACTTCAACTTGGCGAATTTTGAATCGGGCCTTATGTCTGCACCCGTATAAAATCCAACTAACCAAGGAACTTCAGGTAAACGACCACAGACAACGCCTGATTGGGTTCTGGAGCAGTTGGAAGTTTCCCAAAATTTGTCAAAAAAGTCAACTTTAGCGACATGGCCCATTTTATAATGAATGGATATTGGCAGACATTTGATGCTATATTCCATATTTAATGCCGTAAAATATACTTACAAATGAAATTAAAATTTAGTCGAAATCTCACAAACAACTTGTTTTATTTACATTTCAAAACTAAGCGTCCTTATAAAAAGAAACCTTTATATCTAGGCTAGACAGGGTACACCATACATCCCCTCTCTGCTCAACCATCCTAACGCCACATGGGGGAAAAAAATATGTTATTTATCTGGCGTAATCCTGAAGTGAACGATAATCTGGGTATTTTTGGGTTATTTTTTATCGTAATTTTATTTCGCTGTCACTCAGCATACACCCACAGATCATAGAAGGCCTTGGAAGGTTTACCCATAAAGCCGCCCTAATCCTCACTCCCATCCTATCTTATCTCTATGTTGGACGGCGTCGGGCTCTGACTAGCAGAAGAAAGACGAAGATGGCCACAGTATGATAAAAAATGCATTTTGTAAAAGATATAAAAAAGTAAGTACGAAAAATATTAGTCGTCAATGCAAAAGATGAATGAAATTGGCCATGATATGTGGAACTTGGACAAAAAATGTGTTTCAAATTATCCCAATGCTAACGGAGTGCACACATTTTTGCGTATGCTAATTGACCATGTAATGCATCGATACATAACCTTTTAGGCAGAAGGACCAGCTTACCAATTTTCAGATTGAAAAGTAAAAGTAATGAAAATATCGTTATTCTACGTGTATATTAAATTGAAAATTTTATTATTTTATTTTGTTCTTCCATCATCCATAAAAAGTTCTGAACAAAAAAAGGCGATAAATGTTTGTCATATTGGGCCGCAGGTTGCGTATCGCTGAACTAATTCTAAATTCAATGATAATTAATTAATACCCGTCCCGTTAACAAAGTGTTGATGTTTCAATATACTGTGTCAGATAATTTATAGATTCTACCTTGTTAAATGGCAAACGAAAAAATTGTAGTACGACATTTTACGCTTTGTACGTATTTTTTTCATTCCTTTTTGTTTTTGTTTTGCTCGTCTCGTTTGGCATATTTCTGAAGTGCAGTAGTAGCCGGCTTAGAGCAGAAGGCTTTGCAATAACTTCCGGCAATTCCCAGTGTCCCCTTCCCTAATCCATTCCGGAAACCGCATTGCTATCTGCAATAAGAATATAAATAATTTGCATTACCTAATAATTCGGAAATGTTTTGCAGACAAGGTCAATCGCGAAATTTGATTCAAGGCATACATTTGTAATTGTTTCGTGAGGCCCGACCTCTCGAGAATTTCGTTTCGTTGTGAATTATGAGTTGCCATATCAAGTAAAACAGTAATGGGTCCCGTTTGAAACATCTTATTATTTTGTTCATATTTTATTGCTTATGTTCGAGCAAATATGTAATATGAGCGTCTTCGTCAATTTATAATCATTCGAATCTTATGTTCATAAATGCCAACGAACCTCAAATTTAAAAAATATGTTCCGTCATGGCTGATCACCAACTGACACTGGATCGAGAGTGTGTAAAAATAAAGAATGTTACGACATAGATTCTTCTTGTCTAGTGATGCACGACCTGAAAAATACCAAATACGTGACGATGGAAGAAAAATATAAAATAATACAATTTTCAATTTAGTTCGTAATAAAAATAACGATAGTTGAATCTCTTTAAACGATGCGGCCCTCGAACAATCTGAATATTGATCAGATGGCCATTCTGCCATAAAGGCTGTGCACGACTGGTGTTTTCAATCCCTACGGAATGGGTGATGGATGTAATGAAATTAAGTTTTATTTTTACAAATTTAATTTTAGATGTCAATTTTGAGTATATGATACTGTACTGCAAAAATACGTTTGAGTATCCCCCGTTCAAATTTTATTACGATATCAGTGCTACTCAAATGCTGGCTCGTGGACCGGTAACCGGCTGCTAGGTTGGTCATTCCAAGGTCGATAAAATAAATATAATGATATATACATTGGAAATAAGAATAATATGTACCGTCGCTGTTGGTTTATCCATTTTCACCATTCGTCACAGTTACACGTGATTAGAGACTCCAATTACTCGACATCTCAACTACTCGAGTATCGAGTAGTAAATTTTTAAAATACTCAAGTAGTTTCAGATCTACCAAAATATATATTATTAATTCAAATTTGTGTCTATAAATATATGATACATAAATAAATAAGATTATTTTATTATTACATTTATTTCAATTTATGAAACATCTATTTCAAAAATAATAGAGATTTAAACGTCTCAAATCTTAATTTGGTTCGAAGTTTGGTTTTTGTATTTCAGCAGTAGAAAAAACTCTCTCTGTTGCTGTGGACCTCGGCTTAAAAGTTAACAATCAATTAGATTGTGCTATCTAGTTTTTCTGTCCGATGGTTAAAACAAAATAAAATTTGGAATTAAATCTTCATTTATATATTACGAGTATTACTCGAGTATTTTACTAATTACTCGAGTATCGAGTACTTGAAAAATGGACGAGTATACTCGAGTATCGAGTATACTTTTATTGGAGTCTACACGTGATGCAGTCGCTAGGATTGACAGCATACTTTTCATTTCCATGTGCACCGTGACAGAAATCTCGTTTTTCATTATTATCACAGTATCCATTCGACATCAGTTTCTCGTCAACGAGCATGATTATAATGAAAGAATATCGATTGTAGTAATTAATACGCAGTATCCATCACGTCCGACATAGTCGTTGATAAAATCAGGACTGGATAAGTAAGTTATCTCACAACTAACAAGCTATAAGTATGTTAGACGTCTAGTTACAAGAAGCGATAAAACCATTTTTTTTTGTCAAAATTGAGAAACTTTGGTCTACGCCCAATTCTAAACCCTATATAAGCATACAATATATTTAAAAAAAATAAAACAATTGCGGTAATATTCATTTATATTTCAAGTTTGCACGTATTTATATTGACCAATCAATACAATTTTATTTTGCTTAGGTTTTTTGAAATTTTTGGTCTATCGGCCAATACACACTGCTTTTCTGTTCTAAAGAAACGGTGGAAAAATAACCTTTTCTAAATATATATTTTTTGTACCAATGAATTTTAAAATGCCCCACGCGAACTACAATAGCTAGTAAACATTTATTGTAATTTCGGCGATCTCGGAAATGCAGATATTTTCTTGTTGTGGCAACCCAATTCATAATTGATAAATTATAAACAAATGTGTATGTGAAAACCCAATATTATAAAGCGAGCGCGCTCGGACGGTGTCAAGGCGCCAGATTCAGGCGTCCGTAGGTAGGCCGATTGTTCTGAAAACTCTTGTTCTATTTTGTCATGTTCTGAAAAGTCACTTTCTGTTTTGACATATTCTTTTTTTCATGTTCTGTTTTGTCATGGGACCCTCGTATACGTACCTATTTGTATCAAGTGGAAATCGGATGAAAGAACAAGTTACATGATATATGAAGATACATGATATATATACATAATTACATACTTGACATTTTAAATATATACATATTTTATTTCATTACCTCATTGACTATGTATTTATCATCTTAAATAATAATATAAAATACTGACATAGTGAGGCCAGTCTCAGCGTAACTCTGAAAAAAATCTAACGGCCTACAAACCAAAAATAATTTAATTGTACTGGACGACAGCACACATTTTCAAACAATTCCGTCTAATCCGGACGGTGGGCAACCCAAGTTGCAGTCTGTGGTGGATCATAACCAAGGAAAAATCGTTGAATTTATGGTTGGCGAGAGAGTACGTTGACAGGCGTCAAGACAGCTGAGCTGCACAAATAATATTATATTATTGTTTATTATTATTCTTATACCACGCTGCGAATAAATTTGTTGAATTGATTATATTGTGCTGTGTTTGTATTGTTACACGAATATTATCTGAGCATACATTTTTGTTTTATTATGACCCAACTTCATATATTGCGATATTGTTATAATATTGGATTTTTATTTATCAAAGTATTGAGCTGTTTGTTATGCCCATCGAGATTTAACAACTATAAATCGTACAATATGTCTTACTGGAAATATTGGTAATATATTTTTTGCAAATCAATACTGGTTAAAAATGTTCGCGATTAAAGAAACCGATCATAATCTTTGCATACTACATTATGTGGAAGTACATACAATTCAAAATGGTTTTTAAAAAAACAGCATAAAAGATATAGGTTTACCTAAAGGTAATTCTTCAATTTATTGATTGAGTAGGCATTTACTTGGTAGAACTCCATTATAATACGGAAAGAAAAATAGCAATGTATTTTAATTCTACATAAATTATTTTATATATTTGTTGATAGCTATTTCGGCTTACGCCTTCGTCAGAACTATGTTTAAAACGTGTATTAGGGATAGCTTATATACCCTTTGCTAGACAGGGTGCCTCCTACATAATCTCTTTCTGTTGAAACCATACCTACGTCACATGAAAGAATTTAAATAAGTTTGATTTATTGGTCTAAAGTAATGGTGGGAAACAATAATTTGGGTATTTTTCTAAATGTAATTCTTCAAGATATAGTCAATACTGACTCCATTTGTGTGGTAGGTAAGTGACCTTTGTGAACATCGAATTCGTACTTTTACTTCTCTTTGTTAACATTGCACAACAATGTATGAAAAAGGTCTGGCTCTATTATGACACCAACATGAAAAAAATGCCCTTTGTGCCTTTGTATCACTAAGACCAGGGGCTCTTAACCTAATTGCGGCTCCGGGCACATTTGAGATTTTGGAGAATTGTGACGGAGCAGGTCGGATTAAAAATAAAAATCAATGCTTCATCGGTACCTACATATTTATTTATTTTATCATTATTCCTTGGATAGCTTACATATGTGTTACATAATTTTTTCCATGTCCACTCCCACTTGCAGCAGAATGACTTCTAACGGAGTTTATCTCAATAAATGTTTTTCTACGAGAAATGCTTGTTTCTCAGTTGCTCAACCTCTCTTTTTCGAAGAGAGTAGGGCTTGAGAGCATTCGAGGACTCAGCCAGGACTTGTGGACAGTTAATCGCTCTCGCTACGCGCCGCTTTCTTAACACCCATTGCCTTCGAACAGAATCGATTTATTGACTGAAAAAATTTGCTTCCGAAAATTCGAACCCAGGCGGTCCGTCTCGGAAGCCAATAGTATTGACCACTGCACCATGGACCGCGATAAATTATATTCAATATGAAGAATAAATTTATATAAACCGGGAGATAAACGTTGAACGATCAACGCGGATGAAGAGATTACAATTTTACATCAAAACACGGGTGATCATAAATTATTTTGTAAGGAAATACTTGAAATAAATAGTGCACAGTTGACTTTTTACTTAAAAAAATATTCGAAAAAGTTTATCACATAGAATATACTGTATTAAATGACTTTCAAATATCAAAGTCTTACATACTTTTAAATATGTACTTCTGCTATTCTCTTCACCATGGATATGTCCATAGTTAACTTCATAAGGTAGTCGGTTTTCAGTCCCACTTCTATTTACTCCACAGTTAAGTCTGACATTTTATAGCACATAGCCTTGTCTATTTGGCCTGGGAAGGTCATGTGAACCGGAACCAGTCCCTTGCCTGGCGGCGATCATCCCTCCAGTTCGCATTTCCGCCGCACCCCCAAGACACCGGATGTTCCGGGCGGGTGGCGAATACTATTTTCGGCGTTTTTCTAACGTTCATGGACCTTAATCCGCCGTTATCTTTTCAGTATCACAAAGTTCATGGTATGAAATATTGGCCCTGCTCAGTCAGTGGCTTAACTATGCGGTACATACGAGTAATTTTTTTTAGCATTCTCATTTTCAGTGTCTCAGGATGTTTAATAAAAATCAGTACTTAGTAAGAATATCTGCGGTAAAAGGATACATATGAAGACTTTATTCCTCGTCCACGATATAATTTAAAAAATAGACAGGACATTGAGTGATCGCTACACAAGCTCCACATAATTTCCTTAGGTAATTTTCGATAAGAAAACGCTACGCTTAGCCGACCAGAATATTATAGGCATTATAAATAATCAATAATTTTTCTGGAGAAGCGGTAGCCAACCTTTGATTCCTCACTGTTCACTTAAATTACAGTTTTAAATCCCGTGGACAATAACATACAGAAACTTGGAAACTTAATTTTGGTGATATTTTTTATTGCGTGATAAACGTAAAATTAAGGATTCTTTGCTCCAATGGCGAACAATTTCGCGGACGACTACATTTTTCACCCGGACCACCAGTTGGTGATCACTATTCGAGAGTCTTGACACTCTTCCCAGAAAATTATTAAATTTCAGATAACCATTTATTTATTTATTCCTACGTTCAAAAGCGAGATCTACTTTTATTCTGGTTTAGACGTCAGTGGTTTTCAAACTTTATGCGACTACGCCTCCATGAAAAAATATTTTGAATTTTTTGCTTTCATTCTTTTTGGCACCTCCCGATTTGGAATCCCCGCTGATCTTAGCGATACAAACTATTTACTTCGCGTCAGCTCAAGTAAATTCGTGCACTTGAAGATGCCGAAAGTCGAAACCCGGGACGTTGGCGACAAAACTTATGGACAAGTACAAAATTCAAACGATTCAAATTTGAATCAGCGTAACTAAGTTTTCAGATACGTTTGAATGCGTAACGTTAGAAATCTTTTTCAGTATTTTGCCATCTTATTGGGTTTAAGATATAGTTTTACAATTCAAAACGTTTGGAAATTTCACATACGTAATTTTGACACTTTTGTTGTTGAAAATGCCAGTGAGCTGAGGCAACCTTGGGAGTGATGACCTTGGGTCAACTTACGTCCAATTTTTAGACATAGCATATAGAGCAGAATCATATTCCCTCGGGTGATGGAAAGGTCAGTGAATTTTGATGGCAAGTAAAAATAGTATGGCAAAGGTTAGGTGCTAAATCTGACTCGCAAATTGTAATTTAAAGGAGTATTTATTTTTTACATCTGGATGACATTTAGGTTTAAAAAATAATCCTGATTCATGTCAAGCAAGATATAAAAGATAACATATCTTGTATATATCCCATCCTACGCAATTATTTGAATTGAAAACTTCACTTACATTTGAGGAGTGACAACTATTAGTGATAGTAATGTTATACTATATCAAGTTTGATGGAATATGAATATCTTATTTGAATCATTTGATTTTTGTACTTTTTCATGAGTTTTGTTGCCAACGACCCGAGTTTCGCCTTTCGGCATCTTCAAGCGTGTCAAGCGTACCAATGAACTTGAACTGACTCAAGTTCATTCGACCCGAGTCGTCGGCGACAAAACTCACGGAAAAGTTCAAAAATCAAAACATTCAAATTAGTTATTTAAATTCCATCAAGCGCCTTCAGTCGTAATCCTAAAATGACGTTTTTTTTGTACGCCTTCTTTATGAATAGTTTCGTTAGATCAGGACCGGTTTCGCTCGCCTGTGCAATTTGCAAAATTTGTGCCGAAAAGTACAAACAATCACATATCAGTGATGTATAATGTGACCATTTATATTTTGTCCTCAAAACGGGACATTTACCAATTTTTACGTAATAGTATGTATATTCAAGAAAACACGTATTTTTTCATAGTTTTTTTGTATTTTAATTTTAAATTAAATAAAAATATTTGGCATAAATGAAACAATGCAAAAATTAATACTATAAATATGAAAAAAATTATGTTGTTTTATATTTTTCTGATGAACAAATTTTCTTAAGTATAACTGAACTTGCTTTTAAATATGAATGGAATTTATGGCAGGATATTTTAAAATTTATTTTAACTAAAAACATCGCTTTAAGTTCTCCGAATTGTAATTGTGTTTTTTATGTCGTCCACAACTTATTCATCTGTTTGAAAAAGAATGGAATTTTGGCTACGGGTGCATTTGTTCAGGGCAAGCATAAAATGTATTCAATGTTTTTCTCTGTAGTTTTTATGGTTCAAATTATATAATCAATATATATAAATGTATTCAACGATTACTCTAAAGTTTTTATGGTTCAAATTATTATAATGAAAGTGTTGGAACAATTCAATCCAACGATTTTCGATTGCACATTTTTTTTTAAATTGTTACCGTGTGTTGCCCTCTTTTTGAAAACGGGACATTTCGACGCCCTGAAGGTGTACTTGGGGAAAACAGGACAGGCTACCTAAAAACGGGACGGTCCCGTTCAAAACAGGACGTATGGTCACTTTAGTGATGCATGACCTATCAAACGTTTGGACCACAATTGTTCGCGGCCCGTATAGGATATTTGTTCCACGTTTATTGATTTTTTTCATCTTACTATTTAAAACATAAGTACATTTTGTCATTATGAATTATACATTTACAAAATTCACTTCAGTCACTGCACTCTGCATTTTGTTCATATTTCAAAATGTACCTTAGTGTCAGGGCTCCTACTCCAGAAATTCCCAAAAACACGACCCCGACTAAAACCCGACGAGTTTCAATATATGAAAATTAATAACATTTCAATAACCAATAAAAGAATGGCAATACATAATACATAGATGACAACATACTACTACCGTACCGGTACGGCGACACTGCTCAAAGGGTTAATAGCCCTGCATAGTGTCGATAATTCTTTTCAGATTACTGATTATAAACGCATGCAGCCGACGTCTTGATTTTATGCTTTTGGTTATGTGGTTGCTTACTTTATTATATCACAGAGATTGCACTGCTCAAAGGGTGTTAGTGCTCAGTTTTGATAAAGCAAACACTTTCTCACGAATGCAATTGTTTTCTGAAAATTTACACAGAGACTGCTAACATGCGCCGGGAAGAAACCCTCACAGGCAGACACTTCTGTAGGTAACCGTTGTTGAAAAAAAACCTCCCTGTCAAACAATGAGAGTTTTTAAATCCCTATTCGGAGTATGTGGCCGCCACACGGTGCCTGTAAGATTCTATGTCACCAGCCAACCTCCTCGCTTCCTCTCAAGTCATCCCGGCGTCCCTTACCTCCACTGAGTACAAACTATGTATGGTCATCAGCTACCTTCTGGGGCGACAGGATCCATCCGATTAATTAAATAGACAGGCGGCATTCAGAACTCCCTCGGGGCATCCGCAGCTTACGTCGAAGCCAAGACCATCGTCACCTTTTTATTTCGGACGTAATAGGGGACTGGTTTGTCGACTCTCTTACTTCCGTGTTCCTGACAGTCAAACCTTCTTAACTAATATTCGACGCAAACGTCCGTTTTCGAAGTACGGTTCCCCTGAGCTTTTGTAATCTGCCATGACTCGCAACCGTGAGTCCCGTGGGAATGAGAGTTATTCTAAGGGAACTTAATATTTAGTCGATTGACCACGGCCTGCAGATCACCGATAGAAAGTATACAAATACGCTGATTTAGAACGTTTTATTTCTCTTTTCCGGCACGTCAATGATGCAAGAGTAAACGATGTCAAAAGTATTTAAAAAGGGTTCATTTATCGAATGCAAAATTGACACATCTGTTTAACATTTATCTGCCATTTGTTGCGTCATTTTTCATTTCTATCATTTTCAACGATATCTTTACGAGAACAATGCATTCCCGAATAATTAATTATATCAAACAATCGTCAATGTTTAAGTAAATGTAAAAAATATAATTATTTTGTTTCTTCATTTCAGACGATTCTCGCGACTTCCTTGTTGATTTTTTCATTCGTGAAAGGTGAGTCTATTCTTAAAGTAAACAAATTTAAATGTGATGGAGTGATCGTTTTTCATCAACAAAATTTTACCTAATCGACGGCTGGCCTTTTCTGGCACATGTCTCATACATTTCAGCATCAATGCCATGTCCTTTTGCATATATTTTCCTGGCCCAATTTTCAACAAGACTCTTCGTATCCTCGTCTCTATGTGACGTCTTTGGCCAAGATGAATTTATTGCACCATTGGATTTGGATTTTTTTCTCCATGTGACACAATATTTTATTCTGTTTCCTAAATATGTATGTTGACATTAGTAATTGTCGAACACAAAACATCCCATGTGACAACACGCGTCCTTTTAGATATTTTTCCGAGAACGTTATCGGTTTTATTTATCAGCAAAATAAATCCTATGTGTAAAATTCAAGTAAAAACAGTCAGTTTTAATGGAAGTTTTTATATTAATTCCACTTTTATTTCATGAATAAGGTATAAAATTTTATTATAGAATGAAATAAAAAAATAAAAACTTTAGTATAAAACACGGGCTCCCAACCCATGGGTCGCGACGGGTTTTTTTGTACGATCGCCAACATATACAGTCAACTTAAAAGTAATATTCACTATAATGCATTTTCTTTTCATTACCTTATTAGAAATGCCTTTTTCAATTGCACTGGGGTCACGGGACACACGACTTTTATATAAAGGGGTTGCCACCCGGAAATGGTTGGGAACTAATGGTCTCGGAACATTTTTAACAGTTTTTATCAGGGCTGTGGAGTCGGAAAAAAAGTTCGATTCCGACTCATGACTCTGACTCCATCATTTACCAAAACCACGACTCCGACGCCGGCCAAAAAGCGTCGACTCCACAGCCCTGGTTTTTATTGATAATCCTCGCATGATCCACTTGGGAGATATTGTGCGGGAAACGTCGATATATATATGAATCTTCGGAAATTCAATCACTATCGACAGAATAAATAGATGAAGCATTTGGATATTGGCACTTCTAGACGTTCATATTGAGGTCATCAAACTCGATAAAATCTTTATGCAGTAAAATGATCGTAACATTGGAACATAAAATAATGCACGTTCAATGATATTGCCCTATATATTGCAGAATTAATCACACAAATAAAAAATTGTTTCCATTGGACCATTGGAGTTGTGTGCTTTTTGTTTTAGGGTATTATTGTTGTCTATCGATGCGCATTATTCATCCTTAACTGGTTGTTGACGTTCATCGCAGACAATGAGTGACTCGGGGCTAAATGTAGCCAGCGGGTATTTTTTAAATAATTTTATTATAAAAAAAAAGATGAATTCGTCTTCCGTAGTTGATATTTTAAACCTTACGATCTACTCGTTTTCTACACTCTACCAAAACAATGCATTTCTATGGAAATTTTTGTTACGAATTGGAAAATGTCGAATTGCTACACGCAAAACTTTTAGGCTACGTTCACATGGGGCCATTCGATGCGTTTTTTCCACGTATACGGTTTTTGTCGAATACGGTGCACCTGTTCACACGAGGCTGTCCGGTCGATAATTCTCGTATCGCGTATTCTATGTTTTTCGACCGGTTGTCAGTAAAAAGTTATCATGGATACACGTATTGCGGCACTTTTATCCATTTAATTTTGTATTTAACACATGGTAAATGACAGATAAACGGCGTTGAGGAAGATTCTGGGTTTATCCTCAAAAATATCATCAGTTTTGTCGTCAATTATCAACCCATGTTTCACCTTTCGGCATCTTCAGACATTTCAAGTGCACGAGTGAATGTGGACGTATTATTAAAGAATTTATTCATTTCAATCGTTTGAATTTATGATACTTAATGATACGGTAAGAAAAATAGCAATGTATTTTAATTCTACATAAATTAGTTTATATATTTGTTGATAGCTATTTCGGCTCACGCCCTCGTCAGAACTAACGAGGGCGTGAGCTAAAATAGCTATCAACAAATATATAAACTAATTTATGCAGAATTAAAATACATTATTATTTTTCTTACCGTATTATAATGGAGTTCTACCAAGTAAATGCCTACTCAATCAATATACTTAATGATATTTGTTTAAAAGGATATAACAAGGGTGAGTTAGGAATACTAAATTGCTCATTTAAATTTGGTTTTATTTATATAAAATAAGACATTATTGGGAGATTTTTGTAGCTCTGTTTTGTGTAAATGATACATATTTGTATTTTATTAGTAAATACAAATTGATAGAACTATCACAAATGTCGTACTATGAATTGAAATAGTCAACAAAATATGTTAATGATTTACTGGTTGCCCTCACTTCCCCTTATGTAAATAAATTGTTGAAATTGCACACCACTGGCCATTTTAGTAATAATGACAGTGCGATGTCAAACCAGTAAGACGAGAGCATACAAAACAACAATACTTAGTGCTTATTCAACACTCGAGGAGGCAATTTAATTAAACGACTACGGTTCGAGCTCATATGATTCGAAGCAGTGGCTGTCAAATGAAATGAATGAAATTAACGATTTAACAGTCGCTTTACTAAGATACGTAGATACCAGGGCTGTGGAGTCGGAGCTTTTTGGCCGGAGTCGGAAATTTTGAAAAGTCCGAACTTTTTATTTTTGCATTTAATATGTCAAATTTGACTTTTGGCCGCATTGATAGGGTTGATATTTAATTGAATACACATAAATATGAAAATTAGGGGAAAAAAGTGACGATATTAACCTTTTTTTAGTCGGAGTCGGAGTCGTATTTTTGGTCAATGTCGGAGTCGTGGTTTCGGTAAATTCTGGAGTCGGACTTTTTTTCACAGCCTTGGTTGATACGCATAGCTTCTAATAATTGAAATATATCTATAAATATAAGAAATTCTGTGCTTAGATGTTGGGTTTTCCTCTCTTATACATTTATAGATATTAATTTTCAACAGTAATAATAATAACCACCATCGGGCACAGTGCGGAGATTTTGTCAAAATGTCGGGATAAATTCTCAAAATTCTCTAGCCTTACGTTTGATCACATGCGAATGGCAACGTGGTGGAATGAACTTGATTATGAGGCTGATTCGCGTGTCGCGTCGTGACAATGACACGAGCAGACTCACTTGATGACGTATTCTATACCCAGTTGGATACCCTCGAGCCTTCTTTTGAGTTGGTTTATTCGGTCATTCGCTGATTTTCTTCATGTTTTCAGGAAATTAAAACTTTAATTATACTACATTTCAACTTGAATTGGTCAAAACCACTTCTATGAGTATTTGTAATTTCCGTTATATAAATGCTTTAATTTTCTATTAAAACATCATCCATACATAAAGTGACCATATGTCCCGTTTTGAACGGGACCGTCCCGTTTTTAGGTAGCCTGTCCCGTTGTCCTCAAGTAGAGCTTCGGGGCGTCGAAATGATCCGATTTAAAAAAAAGTGCAAAAAATCGGCTTTCGTAATAATAATTTGAACCATAAAAACTTTAGAGCAATTATTGAATACATTTTATGCTTGCCCGGAACAAATGCACCCGTAGAAAGAGTCTTTTCCCAGATGAATAAGTTGTAGACGACAGAAAAAACACAATTACAAGTCGGATTACTTGAAGCGATGTTGTTTGTTAAAAATATTTTTTAAAATATCCTGCCAAGAATTCCATTCTTATTTAAAAGCAAACCCAGTTCATCAGAAAAATATAAATCAACATAATTTTTGTCATATTTATATTATTTATTCCTGTTATTATCAACATTCCTTTTCTTTTTATTAGTACTTAAAAACTATGAAAAAATACGCGTTTTCTTGAATATACATACTATTACGTAAAAATTGGTAGATGTCTCGTTTTGAGGACAAAAATAAATGGTCACATTATCCATACAAATACATGATGTGTTGACTATGACGACTACGCATCACCGGATATAACGTTCGAAGAGCTTCGTTAACTTTGTAAATAAATATAATTTTTAATTTCATTTTAACATTCTTCTACTTTCGAACATTCGACATTTGCACACATTTTCAGGAACCAATTACTTTCAAAAGTAATATGTATAGTAAACGAAAGCGAAACAAAATTTGACGTGTCTGCACTGAATTTATCGGTTGCTTTAAGTATGCCATGTCACTGCAGCGGATTAGGACGAATGCATATGAATCTTAACATACATAATTCAATCTTATATATTATGTACCTTCCACATAAATCTAAAGCTTCGAATGCACTCGAATGACGGTTGTAAAAATAGTCTGACGCCTTTTCGCTTTTCGTGAACCATAAAAAATGATCATATTTATTTTAAAAACACGCCTTGCAATTTTAGCCTAACGGAGGCCAGTCTTTATTTATATCCTAAGGCAAAATTTTCCACTGTCAGCGATTGAGAGTTATATCACGACTCTTGTACCAAAGAGCTGAAAAAAACTATTCGGTGCATTGTTGAAATATATTTATAGAACACGAACGAGACTGTCTTTATCATTGTTACGAGATCTCATTATTTTTGCTTGTCTGCTGCATTCTTAACCCGTCAGCTGTCGATGTTAAATGGATGGCGTTTATTTTTCTAACTATCGATTCTTGGTGGAAATGAATTATATTGTTCGCACAGCGGCGATGTTTTCAGCAGATCTTGCGTTTCGGTGACGTACTGGTGCTGGCCCTTTATTTATCCAACCAGTTGACTCGAATTCAAAATAAACTTCTCCATACAATCACGGACGCTCCGTGGCTTGTCCGTGGTTCTGCAATCAGCAATGACCACATTCAGGAGCAGTCATTATCACAATTCACCGCCAAATCATCGAATTTGGCCACCAAAAGTCGAATAGCTGGACCGGTTTCGCTCATCGCTCACGTGACAAGTTTCAAAAACGAATCTTACGCACTTGTGTCGGTTCCATTGATAATTATCTGAATAAATATAAAAGTTTAACAAACATAAAGTAAAAACCGATCAACAGCTGGGGTAATAATATATTCAATTAATAATCCGGGATATTGAATGACGTGCATAGTGTGTTTTTTTTTAATTATTGTGATTGAAATAAAAATCTACTAAAAAAATATTTTAATCTTGTGTTCTGCAGCAATGAACATCGTTTTGCAAAAGCTATTTTAACTAATTCGGTCCAATTAACGCTCAAACTCTCAAAAATGCTGATACGTCGTGATGTGCGTAAAAACGAACGAGCGCGGGACCAGGTTGGGTCGGTGTTTCAGTGTTAACTTTTCACTCGCAATAAAATGGAAAATTTAATTTAAACAAACCTATTTTCGGGCAATACCAAAATAAACCCCTGACATAATTGTGAGCCAGATGCAATTCTTTTTTCTGAATCAATAATAATTTCACTTCAAAAGTTTTTAATCATGGCTGTGGAGTCGGAATCATGGAGTCGGAAATTTTAAAAAATTTGAACTTTTTTATTTTTGCATGTAATATGTTAAATCTATTGGCCGGATGGGTTGGTTGATTTATAATTGAATACTCAGAAATAGTAGGAAGGAAAAAAAACGTGACGAAATTAAACTTTTCGGAGTCGAAGTCGTATTTTTGGACAATGTTGGAGTCGGAGTCGTTTTCGTGTTATTTGTAAATGATGGAGTCGATGTCGGAGTTGCACTTTTTTTAACGACTCCATATTAGAGACTCCAATCCGAGTATCGAGTACTCGATACTCGAGAATACTCATCCATTTTTCAAGTTCTCGATACTCGAGTATTTTGAAAAATACTCGAGTAATACTCGTGCTGAACAAAACAAAACTCACACTTAAATTTGAGACCTTTAATTCTCTATTATTTTTGAAATATTTGTTTCATATATTGAAAAAAATGTATTGATGAAATTGAATAAACTTGTTTATTTTTTTTTGATCTATTTATATACACACATTTGAATTAATAATAAATATTTTGGTACATCTGAAAATACTCTAGTACTCGAGTATTTTTAAATTTAAATGTCGAGTAATTGGAGTCTCTACTCCACAGCTTTGGTTCTAAGTTTTTAATCAATTGCTTTTCTTGATGAGAAGAATAGCTGTTCTCCAGGATCGCAATCTGTTACCTCGGCCCATTCCTGAAAATCCATATTCTGTTTATTACCATTTCGTGTCGGAATACATTCCTGCGATGGTTGCCAGCGTCGATCCGGTACGCGTGACCCGGCTCACGATTTTTTTTCGTAACTCATATTTTATTATTTCACCGGTGTAAAAATAGAAACGCCTAACCTACATCAAAGGATGTTTGCCTGCTCACAGATGGCTTGAAAACTATGGATATTTTTACCTAATGAGACACATGCACGAGTGAAATACGCGCCGGCGTATAATATTTACGACACAAAACGAGCCAAATTTTCGTCTCAAAATGGTTTACATTATTAATAATAAATCCTCGCTATCCGAGTATTCGAGTACACTCTGACTTTACTGTTAAACAGTTCACTCGAGTGTGCGGCAACCGTTATACTAAATAAATGTTTTCCCCTCTGACATAAAAATCCAACTACCGCACTTAGCCCACGCGTTCGGTCTATATCAAATTAGTGAATTAAAAAATTTCAAACTCTGGCAATCTTTTTTTGTCGGCATCATTCAGGACATTCTCACAGCGCCACTGCTTAGAGTGCATAAGTAGCGTGACCAGTCTGTACTTGCGGCAATAAAGCTTTTAAAAAGCAGTGTGAGGCCTGAGTGGTAGCGTTTTTTTACAGCGTAGCGTACAGTACTTCCGACAAATACGTGATACACAAATACAGATGGCCTTTATGGATCAGGTAAATTTGAATATCGTGAAGTAATACATAATTGTTGTAATACCTTTTCTTAACAAATCAATTTTGTTTCACGCATTAAGATTCCAAGTAATTATCTACGCGAAGGCTTGGTTACAATTTTTTTGTTTTGTCCTAGTTATCGGGAATAAGAGTGATTTGAATAGCCATTTTCAACAAATATAAGATTAATACGGTAAGAAAAATAACAATGTATTTTAGTTCTACATAAATTATTTTATATATTTGTTGATAGCTATTTCGGCCTACGCCTTCGTCAGAACTAACAGAAACCAAGTAAATGCCTACTCAATCAATAAATATAAGATTACCTATTTTAATATGCCGGGTTGCCGGCTATGAATGCGAAACACCTACATAATGAAAATGTATTAAGCAGTATATTATATTAAAATGTAAACCCACGAGAGAAAAAACTGGTGCAGCATTTTGAAGTATACGGGTTGAAAAAATAACAATTTAATTTAATGTTCTGCCTGGGATTCGAAATTTGAAATCGAATTCTCTCCCAACCTTAGTGCGGTTCCAAAATAGCGTTGTGTGATATTAACATCGATCTGCTTTTAGTAATAATTTTATTTGTAGATCAACTTGAACTTATTAACCGAGTTGTTTTGCGTTCGGTAAATATTATTCTATGAACGAACTGAATGTCAATTTATCATGTCTGCTGGGGTATTGGACAAACTTCGCGGCATATTGTCGGTGTTATAATTTTGACAGCTTTGGGAGGAAAATTGTAATTTGGCGCCAAACACAGCAGCTGGCTCGCAGACAAGACGTCACGAAACGGCCGTCCCGAGTGTTAAGCCAACAGTAAACACTGTGCGTAACTAGAGTGCACGTTGTTTGACTAGTCTGATGGATAATTTTAGTAATTTTGTTCACCTGATACTCTTTTTGCACTGAGGATACGTTCCAAAGACTACCGTGCAAAAAAATAAACCGTATCGCAAAAGATATGGTGCCCATACACAAATGGTAGATACAGGTTCCATTTCTTAAAATCAACTCAAAATCGAGTTTGTTTATCAATCACACAAATAATAATTTTGCATAGTTTTCAATTTAAATTAAATTTAGCATTGAGAAATATACTCATTTAGTGTCGCTACTTTTTTAGAAATGTGCCCGTGTTCCTGCTATTTTGCAGTACATGGTATTTTTATATGAGTAAAAAAATAATTACAAACATATAATCAATACTATACTGAACTGAAGGTGCTTGATGAATTTTCAATAGCAAATTTAAATCGTTTGAATTTTGTCGCTTATGACCCGGGTTTCGTTATTCGTCATTTTCATACATTTCAACATTCAAAAGCTTAGAATAGTTTTAATCGCTTACTAGCCGGTATCCAGCAAGCGTTGAATGCCACTCAAAGAAAAAAAATGTTTGTGTTTATTGAAGTGCTTTCGGATGCACAATATTTAAGATACATAATTTCGATTTAATTTCACTATCATTGATCGGTATCGATGACGTTTAACATTTTCTGTTTGTCTTTTGCCGATTGTCTATGGTACGACACACGCGCCACCTACTGAAAGTTAATTGTACTATGTATATAACCTTTGCACAAGTGCAACAATAAGTTGTCAAAATTAACGGTTTTTGAAGCGCATAAAATATGAAAAACATTGATTTTTATATAATATACATACTGTAAGCTAATTTTACTATGGCAAAAACCTCCGCTCAAGTGCAAGAAAAAAGTTTGTCAATGTTTCATTGCGATCGAATGAGCGGTATGGCAGGGCATATAGGGTGCAAACAAACAAATATTGATTTTTATATACTTATATTATATCGCTTATATATGTATAAGAATAAAAGTAATTTACTACGCGTAATTTTTTTTAACGGTTTCTCGATGAATTGCCGAAAAATGTGCAAAATAGCGAATTGCACGTAAGTCGAGGAACTTTTGTACATGTACATCGATTGCAAGGAGAAGTTTCCCAACTATTCTTTCACTCCATAATGAATTGGTAAGTTACGAGACACAATTATCTTTTGCGAGAGGGTAAACAGATTTTTTTAAACATACTTGTTCGGTGAATGTTGTGTTATTTCCAGTGCTTTAAAATTATCTTGAATTAATATACATAATATTTTGTATCTCTTTGATAATCTGGTGTATAAACTTGGTTTTAAATACGTAAATATTAATTATTAAGGTAACCGGACACAACAGAACATGACTTTCAGAATATGATAAAATAGGATAGGTTAGGTAAGGTTTTTTGTAATGTTCTGAAAAGTCTTGTTCTGTTTTATCATATTCTGAAGTCATGTTCTGTTTTGTCATGGAACCAATTATAAAGCCGTATGGCAACCAATGGTTGGGATAACTTTTTTATCGAGAACCGTTTTTTTACGCAGTTGCTCATCTCTCCTTGTCGAATCGAGTAAGAATGGAAGACTAGTGATATGATATCTTAGCTTATCGATCTTGCTTTGTCTCGTTTTTTTTCGTTTCCAGAGTCAAAGTATAGGTTTGCTTGGGATCTGGCACGGCTCGCAGGCCAGGTAACGAAGGTTTGTATTTGGGCTCGGGCCTCGGTACACACTAGAGATTCCAATTCGAGTATCGAGTACTCGATACTCGAGTATACTCGTCCCTTTTTCTAGTACTCGAAACTCGAATATTTAGAAAAATACTCGAGTAATACTCGTAATTTATAAATGAAGATTTATTTCCAATATTTTATTTACTTATTTGAAAAAAAATATTGGAGTCTTACGCGTGAATTTTACTGTCAGGTAATATATATTTTTGAATGGTTTTGCCGTTGACTATGTATGCTATGCAAAAATTTCTTTTATAACTCCTAATATATTCCTTACCCAACTTATCTTAAGAATAACAGATTTATGATACGACACAAAATGAAATATTGAAAAAAAATCTTTCGTTTCGCCTTTTATTTTGTTAAAGTCATTAAGTATCAGTCGTAAACCAAAATCTTAATCCCTGAAAAAATATTGTAGGCAAAATAAAAAAAAAAGGTTTCAGAAAGTCATTTAAACACCAGATGCCCTATTTTAATTCATTGAAAAAGCCGACGTTCAACTGAGAGTTTTTTCTTCCGTGAGAAAACCCTCTATTATTTTTGAAATATATGTTTTATAAATTGAAATAAATGTATTAATGCAATTAAATAACCTTCTTTATTTTTTTATATACATACATTTCAATTATTAATATATATTAAGCTATAGAATAATAAATATATATCTAGCCCGGGATCGATTGCCGGTACGAGATTAATAGTTTTTGCTGAGGCAATGGGTGTATGTGTTGTTTAAAATACCTTCCCACCTTAGTGACAGCGATTAGCTAACCACTTGTCCTATCCTAGTCTTCGTTTTTTTTCATTCCCCCTTTCTACGAAAAAGAAAGGTTGAGCAACGGATTAACAATCAATTCTCGTAAAAACATGGTATTAAAAAAAATGGTACATCTGTAATTTTGCTACTCGATACTCGAGTAGTTGAGATGTCGAGTAATTGGAGTCCCTAGTACACACAAAATAAAAAAAATACATCCGATTATTCCGGATGCTATCGCCATTATCGTTTATCTAAATTTCATAACTATTATAATTTGGTGAGATGATTTTAAATTATTTTGAATGTTAATTAAAATTTGATTGAAATGTTGAAAAACTGTCAGATTCGGGCTGGGTTCGAGTAAGATGTTCGAGAATGAGCTTTGGGGTCGGGCCGGGTAGAATTATGAAATTTCGCCCCTTGCAGACCTCTAGGTCAAATCCACTGCAAACTTCGAACATAAATCCATACATCGGTTTAAAATTTAATTTATGAACTCGAAACTGCGAGCATCGCTGCCTACAATGCTTACCACAGACCAGGTTATGCATTACTATACTTGAATACTTAACATTGCTAAATCTTTATGTATTCCGATGGTTTTTCAATATTGTTAAGTAAAATTATGTTGCTGTATATTTTTTGTAAAGGTTCTCAGAACAATTTTTATTTATGGTTTTACTTTAATTAAACAAATTTATTTGACTGCGGACCACTTTTGTAATGAAACTTGCAATACAATTGAGAGCAAATTTAAAATCTCGTTCCAGAGAGAACTGTCTGCCATTAAATGGTTCCTTTCCCATTTGGGGTGGCATCGCAATGAATCGACTTAATTGCCAAGTCGCCTGATGAGCAAAATTGTAAATGCCTTTGAGAGTGTTTTTATATTGCCCTCGATATTGACGGTGCGTTTGTATTGTGATGGAAGGGGCGTCGGCGGGCGCCGCGGCGGTGTCGCTAGGCGAACCCGACGCCGTGACGTCATAGCCGGGACATCGACCGACGCTATCTACGTCACGGGCCGGCATAAACAATTCACAAAGGGATTATAATGTAGAACGGCCTCATGAGAAAATGGCCTGCATTTGATAAACCAGATTCCATCAACGAAGCCAATATATTGTATGTATTTATATATTTTTATTGAAAATGTACACTTTCATTGAATCATAAATATAAATTAATACTATCTATTGTCATGGAATTATATTTTTTCACACCCCCTCATGACAATAACTATGCCCAGATTTTTTTTACGTACATACATGTATCGTTTTACTTGACAATAATTAGTGCTATTAATCAAATTTAAAAGTCCACCGGATGCTGGAAACGTATCAAATGATTTAGATTCTGATAAAGCCGACCTTAAAGTGCATACAATTTGAGACATTGCAGACATGCATTCGAACAGGAATCCGTTAATCGATAATTATTTTTTGTTATGAGAAATACTGTACTGGGACTAGAACTCGTTGAAAACGAAACATAACGACGACTTCGGAAATTACATCAAGCACCCTCAGTCGAAATACTTAATTAATAACGTCGACGTTCACCATTTGTGTACCTTTTCTACCAGTATAGATAAGTATATGGATGTTTCAGCATAGTTCAGACGAGGGCGTAAATAGCTATTAGCTACATATATAACTAAAATGCAGTGATATTTTTTCACCGTGTAATAAATGAGTTTTTAACCGCTGTCCGCTCCCAATTTGGAGCATATTGACTATTCACGGAGTTTATCTCAATATGTTTTTCTATGAAAAAAAACTGCTTGTTTCTCCGTTGCTCAACCTCTACTTTTTTAAGACAGTAGGAATTGAAAGGATAAGAGGACTAGTGGTTAGCTAGTCGCTGTCGCTATGCGCCGCTTATGGAATCGGAGTACAACGAGGGATTTTTAACATTTGCCTTCGAACATAATCGATAAATTGACTGAAAATCTCTGCTCGTACAGGGACTCGAACCCGGGCGGTTTGTCACGGAAGCCGACGACGTTGAACACTGCGCCACGAAAAGGACTGTCTTTAATCGAAATTGTAACGATATCGTTTGACGAAAATTTATTACTTATCATTGATAATTTGAATGTCAATTTTGAATCGTTTGAATTTAGAAACTTAACTAGTACTTAACCTTTGAAACTCATGGAAAATTACAAAATACAAACAATTAAAATTTACTACACATAGAGCAGTGATGCACAACCTTTTGGGAAAAGGTCCAGCTAGTCGATTCTTAAATAGTTCGAGGGCCACATGGGTAAATTATCGATATTTTTAGTGGATATAAAATTGAAAATTTTAATGTTTTATATTGTTCTTCTATCGTTCGTGAGAAAAAAAGTGATTGATATTTGTCATTGTGGGCCGCAGGTTGTGCATCACTGATATAGAGTATATGTTATTTGATGAGTATAAATCAGCCAGTGATGTGGTAAACAAAATTAGACCTCTTCACCAAATATAAAGCCCATTTATAATAAAATGATTTGGTTCGGTACTTTAAGATACGTGTTGTCCAATAAAAGCCACGAATTTTCGCTTAGGGCAGTGATGCACAACCTTTTTAGGAGACGGGCCAGATTATCAATTCTCAGATAGTTCGAATGCCGCATGGCTAAAACTGATTATTGAAACTGAACTATCAATATTTTTAGTGTATATAAAAATGAAAATTATATTGTTTTATTTTGTTCTTCCATCGGTCGGAAAATGTTTTGAAAAAAAAGATGATTGATATTTGTCATTGAGGTCCGCAGGTTATACATCATTGATATAAAGTATATTTGATGAGTAAAAATCAGAGCCCTTCACTAAATATTCATATTTTTTTCGATACTTCAAGATACGTGTTGTCTAATAAAAGCCACGAATTTTCGTTTAGGGTAATGCGAGCTGTAAAAGTTTTCCGGGAAGTCGGAAAATGACGAAATCACCCTTTCCTTCGCTGGAATAATATTTTCTCAAACGTTATTAAGCATTCATATGAATATGAAATTCTTCCGAAGAATTATGAAGGTTCTCCAATTCTCCGAATTGACAAATTTAATTCTTTCTGCCCAAAGTGCCCGGCTCCTTTGGAACTTGTTATTATTTTATTGGTCTTTTGGGACTGTTCCGAAAATACCTTTTTGGGCAGTATTAGGATTGAAGATTGCGTGTCATTCGACCCATGGGTATTTGATCGGGGAAATCGATTCCGCCGGGGGAATGTGGACCTAGTTTACGCAAACCTATACTGTGAGAATAGTATGCTTTTTTCTCACATAATTTAGGACTGATAAACATCTGTGTGTTTCTTTTTTTACTACATTTCGATATATCAAGTCACCAGTTTTTATAGTGCTTATTATTTCGATACTTACTTGTATTTACTTCCAAATAAGGATTTCCAATCCCGGGCCAAAATTTTGATCCCGGGATTTCGGGAAAAATATTATCTTATCGCAATAAGATAATATTTTTTTAATGGTCGATAGTTTTCATATTTATTGAATACTAGTATTCGAACCCGGCTTCGCTCGGACCAGTTTGGGGTTATGTTCACCTCGGCGCGTAAATTCAGACGGGCCAAGTTGAAACAACTGGCAACTTAATGACCAAAAATGCAAAAGGGAATTACAGACCCACATACATACATACGCCGTTTCGGTTTTATATATAAGATATTTTGGTTCATATGAAACTACTCGAGTACTCGAGTATTTTGTAAAATGTACTACTCGATACTCGAGTAATTGGAGTCTACACACACATTGATAACGAAACAAATTTACCGTCGAAACTTTCGCGAGCGAAATCAATTCGTTTGTTTGAACTTGCAACAACAATGCAAAAGGGAATTACAGACCCACATACATAGATACGCCGTTTCGGTTTTATATATAAGATTAATCATGTTAATGTATCAATAAAAATAGTTAGGATTAATTGATATCACTATCTTTTTATGAATTTGGTTGTTAATCCATTACTGAACAGCGAAAATATTCGATTGAAATATAATGTACCAGAGTATCGGTCTTGTTGGAATGCGACCTGATAACTAATTGAAATATTTCACAATTATAAAATGAGCACACATTAATAGAAATATATAACGCTTTTGTAGATGTCGGTATAAAATTAATATGTTCGAACAGGGAAGATTGTATTGTGTACCTTTTCTATACAAGTATATTATATAGATTCGTAAATGTACGTTTAAATATAGTTCTGATGAGGGATTAAGCCGAAATGGCTATGGACTCTATAATAAATATGATCCGCTGCTATTTTTTCACCGTATTATTATAGTTATTTCTGCATAACGTCATCGTCCTTGTTATTTTATTATAATTATAGGAGGATGGAATTAACTATTTTTGTGAAAGTATGTAGTTTGAATATGTTGTATTTGGCTTTGTCACTGAATAATGAAATGTGTGTGTGTAGATTTAACATGAAAACTTGATATTTAAATTTATTTTGATGGAGTTCAATTCATGATATTATGAATAATCAATATTCTTAAAATTTTCAGATTGCTCAACGGAAACGGACACGGCGAAATAATTATCATTTTAATAATCAGTATTTGCATTTAATTTCTTGTGAAGCTGTTTTGGCTGATGAAATTTTTAACTCATATCTTTTAATCCAATTAAGCTGATTATTAAAATTTTAGGAATCGTCTCTTTTTAGCAAGAATCATTACCGGGACTATTTTTTTTTCTTAAGAATGTCTTTACACGCATTGTTTTTATCTTTGGATTATATGTTTTCATATCATCTTTATAGTCGAATTATACATATGATTTTTTAGATTACAGCTTTATACTATCAATAATTTCCGAATTAATTAAGTTTTTTTTGTTATCGAACAGAATTATGATGAAAAATTCTTATTTCGAATAACGCCTTCGCAACGTGTTGGCATTTCTTATTAAGGCTCCGTAACATATCCAATATTATTTGAAAAAGAATATTCATGCGGGTGTATTGGACACTCTGTCAGCTAGAAAGGCTTTTCCTGTTGGCCTTGACCTCGTTTTCCGTAATTGAAATTTTCTTTCTCTGTATACCTCGGCTCTGTGAGCGAAGCGAGGACCGATCCAGTGGCGTTTTTACCAATAAAAACTTTACAAATTCAATTTTTTTATACATACGGTGGAATACGTCAAATTAGAAAACATAATTCTTCCTAAATTGCATGTTTGAAAAGTGTTTTTTTAATGCCTGAAAATGCCGCAAGGTGAAACCTGGGTCGTTAGATAAACAAAACTCATGGAATAGTACAAAATTCAAACGATTCAAATTTGATATGAAATGCATTGATACAAACCAAAAATCGCAGAAATACCAACTCTGTAATACTAGAAATACCAATGGTTTGAAATTTTGTGCGTTAAACATTATCCTACCTTTTCAAAATTTTGGCAAAGGTATTTTGCAAGCTAATTCACTAAATATATATATATTCTCTCAATTACCTGTATTTGGACCGTACGTGAAATTACTGTATTCGATTAGCCGTCACGGGATATCGGGAAATATAAACTTAAATAGGGGATAACCCGCACCCAACTCGCGCCGGAAACGGAAACCTCTCGTAAATAAACATACCCGCAATTCAAAACCAACATGGCCGCCTGGGTTTGCACTTGACTTTCTTGACAAGGTCGCCTTTTGTGATGGCGAAGGATATCGAAATTGAGGGCTAAAAAAGCTATTAATTTATACTTGAGATTTCTGTATGGGGCCGCCTATTTAGAATTAATAATGAGTAGGGATGGCAATGGCAGGCGAACAGTTAAACATCCACTTTACGTCTGCCGATTTCGCCGTTCTGGGCCGTGTTTGATTATGGCAATCTATAATTAAGTTTCATAAATATACACTCGAACCTCTTTGGTGCGATTTCAACGTTATGCGGTTTTTTTTAATGAAATATTTTATTTACTACTATATAAATGTACATATGTTTTCAAGCAATTAACAGCGCGCTGTTCACATATTGTACGTGCAAAAGCCAGTGTTTCACCTGTTTATTACAATGTGATCTTGACACGTGCGTCCTTGTACATTTTATGCTCCCATATCCCAAGTCATAGCTTTTTTGTGCGATTTTGTTTTGTGCGATTTTCCGCTCAAAAAAAAGGTTTAGGCGTAGTTATGTTTAACTTGTCTTACGTTTTATATTCCCGTGCTGTTTGATTGACTAAAAACACGACTCAGACTATAGAAAGTTTAATTTTTGTCATGTTTTTTCCGACCTTTCCGTTGTATGTGTATTGTGCATGCATTAAATTAAATGTCAACTAACCAATCTGTTAGTTGTATAAATAAAAATTTCAAACTTTTCAAAAGTTTTTCACAACTCCGACCTCGTCTCCACAGCCCTGATTATTTCTTATGAAGATGATAGTTTTTTTATTGTTAGTTTTGAAAGAAGTCACCTAGCTTTTTAGCAACTTAATACGTTGGCATCTTTACCTTAATGCAATAAAGTTCTACCAAGACAATGGCAATGATTGTAGCTGCACATTCTATTCATCAGCTCACAATGATTGTTAAATATTTGAATCGTTTGAATTTTGTACTTCAAGTCGCCAACGACCTGGGTTTCGCCTTTTGCCATCTTCTGGCATTTCAAGTGAACGAATAAACTTGAAATGCCAGTTCAAGAGACAGTTAAAAAAATCGAATTCGATCGTATATTAGGAAAGAATATAGTTTTAGAAAATTCAAACGATTTAAATTTGATATTGAACTTCCATCAAGCACCCTCAGCCAAAATCTATTGTTAATCAAGTCATATAACTATCTATCTATCGGTCCCTGTAGTCTAGTGGCAAGAGCTTTGTCCTAGCGATCAGGGGACCCGAGTTCAATTCTCGGCAAGGTTAGATTTTTTCAATTGAAAAAAGAGATCTTGGGCGGGTGTATGTTATTTATCGTTGATTTTGTGCACAACTGATTCATTATTTATCATCGAGTTAATCTCGTATGACTTTCACAATTAAGAATATTTGGCGCATTGGCGTAAGCTGTAATGCCTAATATTTTTTTTTTTTAAATTTAAAAAAAAATAAAATTAAAATAAATTAAAATAAATCTATTGCAGTACTCGAATCTGTGATCATCTAATGCGAATCCAATCCCCTGTTGGCCCCGAAAAAATGAAGATAGTATGTTTTCACAACCACTTTTACTTTCCGTGTAGTATGCTACCCCGTCTATATTTAAAAAAGCTAGCAGAAGCTTTTAACGTTTTTGAAGAAAATAGGCCTGCGAATCGATAAGAAAAGAGAAAGCTTGCTTTATTTACTCCATAACGCTATAACGTCATATTACGTGGTGTGTATTTTATGACTCGCCCACCTGGAAAGGTCATAAATCGAGATTTACGTGATTAAATGGAACCTGTCTGTAGAATATATGACTTTATGTAATTACTTAATACGCGGAATGCGCACGTGCTATTTTACTACAGTTGAGTTAGATCATAGGTTGCCAACCTTTTTCGGATGGCGACCCATTTTTATGAAAGCAATATTTTGGTGAATATTTTTTTAGTTGATTGTATTTATAAGTTGGTGACCCCACAGAAAACCCGCCGCGGCACCTTTGTCGGTCGCGACCCATGGAACCCGTGTGCTAGATCGTTTCTTCACTAACACCAATAATGTAGAGCATATGGACTCTTACTGGAGCTTACCAGTTTTTCTAGTGAGAACTGTTTACTCGATATCGTTTTCATAGACTGCAAGGATAGGTTTCACGTGTTTCTCCTCTTTCAGAGGCATCTTCAGACTTACTATCGCAAAGGTTGTTTCACTAAATGTTGCTTAAATTTACTTCAGCAACCCTACCGAATTTTTCACGTATTGTATTACCGAATAGTAATACAACACGTGAAATAATAAGTTATTTAAAATTTTGGACTGGCAGGGCGTTTGAGACTACACAGATATTAATGACTTAACATTCATCGAATGTCCGAGCTGGGATTCCAACCCGTGAGCACCGCAACCGTAGCAATGACCCATCCACCCAACCATACACAGCTAAAAGCTTTACGGTAGTCGATAATACAATATTTCCCCGAATTTACGGTATTGGAATTGATGCTTGAGAATCTTGACCGTTACGTGAAAAGAAATGTTTCAACTTTTCTGCATGTAAAATAGTGTAACGTAAGCTCATCCCCTTTTCGTTTTTATTGGACTTGCATTCAAAATACCGATCCTTTTAACTCGAACACAGGATACAAATTATACTCAAAATAAAGGTGCGCGTAAATACAGCATAGACGTCGTTAAAGTAATAGCGTGGAAATGAGAAAACCCACTCTATGACAAATTGATACCGTTTTTTTTATAAATTGACTCACGTTCTACGCTTGAAAATAAAAGTAGCGAAGGTTAAGGATATTTTAAGTGTAGCAGTTATTGTTGTAACGAGATAGATTAGGATTCGGTGTATGTATGGAGAAAAAATGATGACGAGATATGCATCCAGCATCAGTTCACATATACATATTTAAGGACCTCTAATATTTGCTTTATTTTCCACCCTTTTTTAAAACTACGCGCAAAAGACCAATGAGACATGCTATTACTTCTCAGTGGACAACGTGTTTATTGTTATCACTAAGTATTGATTGAGTAGGCATTTACTTGGTAGAACTCCATTATAATACGGAAAGAAAAATAACAATGTATTTTAGTTCTACATAAATTATTTTATATATTTGTTGATAGCTATTTCGGCTTACGCCTTCGTCAGAACTGTGTTTAAAACGTGTATTAGAGATAGCTTATATACCTTTGCTAGACAGGGTGCTACCTACATCATCTCCTACTGTTGAAACCATACCGACGTCACATGAAAGAATTTAAATAAGTTTGATTTATTGGTCTAAAGTAATGGTGGGAAACAATAATTTGGGTATTTTTGGGTTATTTTATCGTGTGAAACCACTTAAAATCTGCCATGTCTAAGTGCATCTATTTTAAATTGTTTTAAGTTTATTGTTTGTTATAAATCAAACTTATTTAAATTCTTTCATGTGACGTCGGTATGGTTTCAACAGAAGGAGATGATGTAGGTAGCACCCTGTCTAGCAAAGGTATTTAAGCTATCTCTAATACACGTTTTAAACATAGTTATGGCGAAGGCGTAAGCCGAAATAGCTATCAACAAATATATAAAATAATTTATGTAGAACTAAAATACATTGTTATTTTTCTTTCCGTGTTATCACTAAGGTTTGTAAAAGATCTTCTTTTGATGTTTTGCCGGTATTTGTCAGAGCGCTTCCGCTGGACCTCCATGTGCAGGTTTGTTGCTCTATGACCTTGTTGCTTCAATAAAAGTCGTTGAGGTTGTAGGTATTCTGGTGACCCTACCGCCTTGCTTGGATTCCATGGATTGGCACCATCGCAGGACAACCACATGGGGCCTTGACGTACTTATTTTTTTCGAACATAAAGAGGTGAATGGAGATAACCAATGTCTTGACTTGAAATCACTGTACGAGCCAATTCGTTACTGGGCACGAGGGACTCCAATTACTCGACATCTCAATTACTCGAGTATCGAGTAGCAAAATATTAAAATACTCGAGTAGTTTCAGATGAACCAAAATATATGTTATTAATTCAAATTTGTGTCTATAAATAGATGATACATAAATTAATAAGCTTATTTTATTCTATTATTACATTTATTTTAATTCCTAAAACATATATTTAAAAAATAATACAGAATTAAACGACCCAAATTCTAATTTGGTTCGAAGTTTTGTTTTTTTATTCCAGCAGTACAAAAAACTCACTCTGTTGCTGTGGACCTCGGTTTATAAATTAACAAAAAATTAAATTGTCCTATCTAGTTTTTCTATCCGCTGCTTTAGACAAAATAGAATTTGGAATTAAACCTAAATTTATATATGACGAGTATTACTCGAGTATTTTTAAAATTACTCGAATATCGAGTACTCGATACTCGAATTGTAGTCTCTACTGGGCACGATGGTTTTACTGTTAAGTTCTTTGTGCAGATTGGCAAGCATGAATTTGTGGCTCTAGCAGGGTGCGGAGAGCTGCGTAAGTCACCCAGCCTTCCACTGGACCGACTGGTCACGCCGACTTGAAGAAGACTGATGAAGTTAATTAGACTAAACTTGTATTTTGCAATTGACTAAATTTTGGGTGTCATACGGAAAGCAAGTAGACCTCAGCTCATAGAAGATCTTCTTTTTCCCGACGGATTGGTTTTCTGCACACCTCTTTTGCTCCGTAGACACTCCCGGCTAAGTTTAGACACGCTTGTTACGCCACTGGATATTGCCGCATAACATTAACGGATGATAAAACAGTCGCTAGGTGGAGGAGGGCATCGGTATCGATATCGATAGGAAAGTTATCTGATTTTCGTTACGTAATTTTTAGTTATGCTGTGCCTCCGTTAAAAATGGTTTAGTATTATTTTTCTTTTTATTATTTTCATCCTCGAGGGAAATCTATTCGGGCATACTTTCCTTTTATTCTTATGAGGCTTCTTTTAAGGGCTTTCAGCTCTGCAGGTATAAACAATTCACAAAACCCTCGGGTCGAACGGCGGGCCATCGACTGAGTGATTAGTTACTAATTCAGCCCTGGCGGGTCGTGAGCTTCGTCGGGTGTGTACAGGTGGAAATTATTAAATTTTACACCAATCCCATTGTGTAGTTAGTAGTTGTAATCAATTTATATTTCAAAATTTATGGCCACCCACTCAGGCGATTTGTTATACAATCGATATGTTAAATTTGTGTGAACAGGTGTTCCGATACTCGGATATCATATCTTTAGTGTCCCACTGTCGTTTCGGGATTGCAGTACAGCTTATTATAATTTATTGAATGTTTTGCGGTATGTAGCAATATGCACTGTCGTCGTCATGACTACGGTGGCAATATTATTTGGAAAATAAAACAGAAGTTTCATTATTTACCTACTCGAATATACAAAACGTTATGAAGAGAACTGACACTCCAAAATTTGCAATACTAAGACAAGCATATAAGGGAGTCCGTAAACATCCTATCTATGCACGAAATCTATCTTTTGTCTGTGTTAGGAGTAGAATTGGGAATGACAAACCATTGAGAAACGTATTATTTTTAGTTTACCGCCGTCTGCTAATCATGTGTAAACCATCGCTTCCTGCAACATTTTTACTGGAATGAAGTCAATTTTTATATTTGTTTTAAAAAAATGCTTGAAAACAAATAGGGGATCAGTGCACCATTGCACCAGTACTGGAATTGGTACATACATTCTCAACACGGACATTGACGGCACCGGTGCCGTACCGTCAGCGAGTGGAAGTTATATGTGTGTGGACACAATATTGAAAAATCAGACAAGAGTAAAAAAAAATATAATTCAATCGAAACATTTCCACCCATGTTCCAAATTTTAAATTAAAATTGAAAACATTGACCTTGCCGGGAATTGAACACAGACCCACTTGATCGCTGGGGCAGAGCACTTACCACTGGACCACATATTACAATGCCTTAAGTCTGTGTTGATCGTATGTAACATAAAATGCATGGAAAATTGGTTCCAAATTTTTATTATTAATGAGGTATTAAAAATAATGTTTATCGAATATTTATTTATCCGCATTAAATCGAGATTTTATCGCCTATCATAATTTGACCGTTTACATCGAAGGAGTGATGTATTTTCACTCAGGTGCAAAAAAAATGATGGTCAGTTTTTTTTCTTCCGTTTCCAAACCAGTTCGACTTGTTTGGGACAGATTACCAGCGTCGGAAAGATGTTTTTTTTTAATTTTGTTTATGTTTATTCATTAAAACGTGCATTTTTTTCTGCTGCACAGGAACCAGAACGCAATTTGATTACGATCATTCAACTAATGCCTCATTCACACGTATAATGCGATTAAGTTATACGCCAAGGGTTTAATTGATTTTAGTGAGTACCTATTTAATATTTCATTCGATTGGGGACCGATAACGTGCTTTAATCTTGAATTCAGTGCTACTATGTATTACACATGGAATTGTTGAGGTGGTCAAAGAGGAATGGGAGAGAAAATGGGTAGACAAGAAAATATCAAACCACGCCCGCAACGGCGCGCTCTACTTAGTCTTTATTTCGCCAGAAAATAGAATGGGTTATATTTTACGTGCGACTTAAACACGTTAACTTATGACTTAATGCTTAACACACAGTGTTGAAACGCATGGAATCACCTGTAATTAAGTTAATATTTAGTTATGCGTGTAAACGAGGCATTATGTTGAACTGACTACACCGGTTTTTATTATTGTCTATGTCAGTGCTACGTAACCATTATTCTTAAATGATAGGTGAACCATTTTTAAACGAAACCACAAATATCGGTTTATTTCATGTCCCTTTTAACAGTAACATGTAAAGCAGTGCTTCTCAAACTTTTTCATGCAACGGCCCTCTTAATCTGAAAACAATACTCCGTGCCTTCCATGAACAAAAACATGTTTTATGCGACTCCCATTTTGGAAAGCACTGCAATAAAGATAATACAATTGTTTCTGATAAAATATATTCAAAATAAAGTCATCGGACGGCACGCGTTTAAACTGATTATCTTGTTTTGAATTGAAATATAGAACCACACAATTATTATGATGTTTCTGCGCAGTAAAAAAAAAACAAAAATTCTCACTTTCCTTGAAATTGTAATTAACTCGCTAAGTAACGGACCTGTCTTTCATCTTCTGTGTTCACTTTGTATATTATATTTTTCATATGCGTTGCAAAATGGCTCCCTTGAATCTATTCCCGTCAAGAAATTGATTCTAATTTTAAAGTTGGCTGCTTGTTATGTTATTTTGACGGAGGTAAAATCCGCCTTCCTTACCTTTAGCGAATCAATTATTTTTCGCTCTCTCCGCGTCGTGCGATGGTTGACCGCGACAGGTGAATTTACACCTCGTACCTTACTTTAAAATGGTTCTAATTGTCATTTTTTCCTAAAATGACTTGTTGGTCAGAAATGCTTATATTTACCGCATTCTGTCATGTATGTATATGAATTTCAGAATAAGCTATGGTTAAATAACGGAGTAGCACTGCATCTGCACACTTTCTTTACTAAATTTATTTGACAAAGTTCTAAGTTTGTCATCATCAGATCTTTAAGATCATTATTTCTCGGCAAGAGTTGTGAAAAATATGCTTAAAAAGTAATTTGAAACATTTTTACTTGCTCATTGTTACGCGTGAATTTAAATCAATCAAAACTTCAAACGCTCATATCTCAAAACAGTGTCAAGAGCAGTAAGAACCTTTTCAAAGTAAGGTGTCGACCTGTGAATGCGTTGTGGCGCCTGACCGGTTTCAATGTTTTTTTTATTTTTTATTTTTATCTCAACTTGCCTCATGCAAATCCGTACAGCTGATAAGACACGCTGATAAGAAACAATTCAGTGAACGTGTTTTATTTTCGCGCTGACTTTTCCTGAATGTATATTTCTTTATAAAAATAAAAATGCACCAGTTGAAAAGTTAGTTTCAGTTTACCAGTGTTATTCAGTATGAATGTCCTGAATTCCAAATTCAAATCGAGATCAGATATCATCCAGGCAGGTAAGAGACACTAGTGGTTATGGATTCAATGTAACATTAAGTCCTTAAGTGCATAAACGGCAAAGTTGTACACGTCTTCTCTGAACTCCATTTTATTGTTTATTTTAATTCCCTAATCATCGTTGTTAATCCATGGTGAATCCAGTTCAAGGGGTTAGTTTATGCATTTTATTTGAATTTCCATAGTATTTTCCAATATAAATTAACAAAATATACAAATAAAAATGCAGACAAACACTTGAGGAATTAGACTGGAAGGTGCTTTATTGAATTACAATATAAAATTTGAACAATTGAATCGAATTTTGCACTTTTTCATGAATTTAGCGTTAACGACTCGGGGTTTAATTTCGTTGTGTTGACCTTGAAATTATTAGTTAAATCCAATAGTTTTTTTGTTGTTTAATGAGCATATTTACGCGAAATTTTTCGTAAAACCACTATAAAATTATTCCCATATTAAAAGCTGTGAACTTATTTACTAGTTCAGGAATGGAAGCTATTTAACAAGAATTCAACACAGATGAAGTACAACATATTAACAACCGATTTCTCGTTAATTTAATTAGCCCAATAGTGGCGGAAAATTTAGTTTTGAGCGGTTTATTTGTGTTCTTAAATATATTTTAGTTTCGCATTATTTGTAAAAAGAATAAAAAACGTCAAATATGGATAAATTTTAACGGATTGTGTGGTTTTAACACTTTGTTTACGGGACTTTTTTTTATTACCATACTAATTACGCACAAATTTGTGCACACCGTAAGCAATGAGTAAAGTTGTAATAGATTTTAAAGTGATATTAGCACCCCGCTTAAAACCACTTGCCGGTTCAATTGATTTAACATATGTACATATGCACACATTTGAAAATGCAAAATACACACACAAATTTGTGATAACATTATTTTCGTGTCCAGCCCTTGCTTGTACTAGATCAAATTCGTAATTTACGTATGAAGTTTGCCCGAGTTATCTTGTGATGTCCGTTTTTAACGATTTTCAATGCCCGAGTATACTCGGGTGTGTCCGGGAACGGGTTAAAACTTGTCATTTTGACACACTGCGTAGGTTCTATGAAATATGAAAAATATATTTTGAATTTGTAGATCTGGCCTCTCAACATTCCCTGATTCAATTTTTAAACGTATAAATTAAATTATAGTCACATATTTTTTTTCCTAAGGTATAATTCATGAAACCTAAAGCTAGTGACCAAATCGTTTCAATACAAATAGATAAAATATCTAAAAAAATTCAATTTTTAAGGTAAATCATTAATTGTTTAAGAGGTATATATATACGATTTTTTACAGGACCAGTGGTTTCGCAGAAATATAAATATTTTTTTAAAGAAGAGTGGGGTATATAGATTTATTTCATCTTCATCTTTTTGAAGTGTTCAAAAGCATGAAGAAGAACTCATATCAATCGAAATAAAACTTTAAAAATTGAGTAGTATTTATCGTGGTTCGTAATATATTAAAGGTGGGCTAACTTTCCAGGAATATATGTCGAATTTAAGTACAATCTAAACTTATGTACATGGAAAAAAACTGTTGAAACATGGGTTGAATTTTTAAGGGGGCTCGAACCCAACACGTTACCGTTTAATTAAGTTCGACCAATCATGCTATAGCGGTGATATTTTAGTGAAATATGTATGTATTATGTTTTTTAAATAATGGTTTTTTGAATCGTTTTTAAATAAAGTAAGGACACTTATATTTTCGTCTGAACGTTTTATGGAAAAGAAATAATTCTTGGAAACCTATTTTCCTATGGGGAACAAAGAAAACAAATATAATTCAATTTTGACATCCTTCAGCGAAACTCACACCACTTCAATTGTGAACCCTCCCCTCCATTCGGAAGGTCACACTGTACCCTCGACGCACTTTCAAGGACGCGTACTGCAGACGCCGGGAGAGGTGAAATGGCAATATTTAATGCGGAAGTAAAAATTACAAGTCTGTAATTTAAATTCGCTTATGTTGGAATATCGTAGCCATATCCTGTATCGCTGTCTCTTTCGTTGAGCCACGGAAAGCATTTTGTTTGTCTTACCGAATGAATATTAAATGCATGTACTGTTTCGCCGTACGCGGACTCGGAAAGCGTATTCATAATGTTATCTCGCTCACTTGTGTTGCGTGATTTTGGCGCGAATTGCAAATAAAATTTACATAACTGAAGCGACACGCGTGGAGAAGACAACTTTTTAGATTTGAGTGCTACAATACGAGGCTGAAATATTTTTACTTTTTTTCAAAACTTATGGTTTCAAAAATAAAGTTTCGTCCTTTTTTATCGCGATTCTTAATTTAAAAAAATAAAAGAACCGAATTTACCAGCCTTGTTACAAAAATACCATGTCTATTTATATTTTAATTTCAGAATGGCTTACAACATGTCGTTGGTTTTGGTTGCACAGTTCACGGGTTCGAATCCCAATCCGGGATTCCAATTCTAAGTTTAAATTTTCAACCGAATTGTTGATTTCTGTTTGGAGACCTGGCTGTATGTGTTGTAGAAAATTTCACCACCATATTCTAAAAGCGGAACGTAGCAATAGCGATTAGCCTACTACTATACAAGTCATATTTCTATCGTTTTAATCTTACTCTTTGAAAAAGATTGATTGAGAGTCTTACTAACAAACAGTCCTCGTAGAAAAACTTTTGTCTCTTTTTTTGGCTTTTTCTTTGTTGGCTTGCATTGTTAAGAGGTCTACATTTTAATTATAGTCTATTTTTCTTGTATTTTGCTTCAATTTATTTGCTTAGTTATAGCCAATTGTCCAAAATATGTTAATTTGAAAACGAAGTCCAGTTCTCCAAATAACAATAATTGATTGTCATACCTTGTAATTCTTGCTTAACTTGTGTATAAATATCACTGTTTCGTTGTATTTCTTATCAGTTGACAATGCTCGCCATGAGCGAAACCGGTCCTGATCCAATAAAATTTATGTGGAATTAGATGTATTTTTTTTTATTATATTTTTTTCGTTAATCCGGCGTCCTCATTTATTTAGCGCCCGCTTCAGTTGGTCAAATGATGTTACCTTAATTAGGCCCTGGTGCGTGAACGCGTATGTTCGCAAAATGGCTAATTGATAATTCACGAAGCGGCATAACGTATACTAGTCCGCTGTTTGCGTACATATTAATATTAAATTAGAGAAAATGTGACAGACGCGTTTTCTTTAAAATATTTGAATATTACGTGAAAATTTTCCGTAATATGTTTTTACGTACTATTCAGCGTATGAACATATTGAAAAGGATTTTTTTTAACCAATACTCTGCCCGGCTACGGAATGCCAATTCCACCCCAGCGCTCAAAAATTAAAAGTGCCCGTGAAAAAGGTAAAGGAAAAAAGTATGCTTTAAAAAAAAAGGTAAAGGGCTATGGAGTCAGGGTTTTTTGGCCGTAGTCGGAGTCGTCGTGGCGTTTTGGTTGGAGTCGGAGTCGGAATTTTCGAAAAGTTTGAACTTTTTATTTTTACATATAATATATGAAATCTGGCTATAGGCCGAATTGGTATAGTTGAATACACTTAACTATGAAAGGTAGAAAAAAAACGTGTCGAAATTAAACTTTTTTTTAGTCGGAGTCGTGTTGCTTGTCAATGTTGGAGTCGGAGTCGGAGTAAAATAAATAAAATATATTAAAATATAAACCTCGAGAGGGCCCCACAAAAGCTTCAATTAGGCTACATGTGGCCCGCGGGCCGAGGTTTGGGCATGCCTGGGTACGTCGATTAATGTTCGTAAAATTGAAAACAAAACAATACAATTCAATTCCACTCTTTTGGTCTGCTTTATCACAACCGTTTCAAAATTTATAAAATTACTATTATTGCTACCCGGCGTCGCTCGGACTAAGCGACCAATAATTATTTAATGTTATATCATTCGACATAATTATATCACAAAATCGAACATCCAAAATAGAGTTAAAATAAAATCACAAACTTTATTTAATTTGATGACAGCCCCATTCTCGCCTATTAAAATGTCCAAATTTAAGGAAAAAATCTAATTTGCTGTCAAAGAAATGTCAAATAATACATTCACGTAAATAATAAACATTATTATTAATAATAAAAGCCGGGAAAAGTTCAGTAGAAGACAAATTTATTACATTTTGACTAAATGTCTTCGCCGATAAAAATTCAAACAGATTTTCTTTCATATGGCTTTTTTATGGCAACTTAATGACCGAGAATGCAAAAGGGAATTACAGACCCACATACATACATACGCCGTTTCGGTTTTATATATAAGATTTCTCGCCGAATTTTCCGCGAACTTTTTTTATATTCTGAATAACAAATATAATTTATGTGCATACTTTAAACAGACTAAAGCAGGAGAATCGATATTCGCTGTTGTGATGTTATAATAGTGCGGCAACTCCGAAGTGTATTCAGGGCCTTTGCTATTGACAATGAAACCGTATATCATGCATTTTAAATGTGTTTTTTTTTTTGTAGACACATGGTTATATTCTAGGGCTTGCATTACCGGTTAACCGGCTATCAGGCCAAAATACACCATCGGTAATTTACCGGTAAAATGGAAAATTTACCGGTTTTTACCGGAAATGATTTTATCGCGAATTAAGGACAGATACAGGCATATTATAAGAAAGGTTTATTGTGATATGCATGCCGAATCGAGAGTTTTGCTTTTTTTCGACTATTATACAATGTGTTATTTCAATTTATTCAACAAAAACTTTTCAAGAAAAAATAGTTATAGAACATGCAAAACATGCTTGTACTAATATTAACAAGCAAGCCTTTTAATTTTTACGACTTTTTTATTTTTATTTAATCAATACTATATTTTTGTTTAGATTTTACGCGAAAATTAAAATTTGTAAAATTTGAAAACATAAGTAAAGATTGAGTGGAGGGATACATATTGAGATACCTCATTCAATAAAACAAATTTTTTAATTATTTATTTTATAAAATACATATTTTTAGATTTTTTTTTTTGATAGGCATCAATAAAACATCAGTATGGCAATGTTTATTTATATAGGAAGTTCATTTTATGTTACGTTTCTTTTGATTTAATAAAATTTTATGTGGCTTACTTAAATTTTCAACATATGTTCTGTCCACATTGTCATGATAATTATCAAAAAATCAACATTCGAAATATGTACAAAATAGCGAATTGTAAGAAAGCTGAGGACCTCCGGCAGGTGCAAACTAACCGAACAGCTAACTGGACAATCTTCGAATTTGGCCGCTCCCTCAATTTCCCGCTGTGAACAATGGCCATCGCTCGAAACAATAACACGAAAATTACATTGCAAACGAACCAATAAATAAATACAGGCAGGTAAAATTTCGTAGGGATTAATTTTTTACGACTCCAGGTCACGCGAATGTCTTGCCTTGAAATACAAAACGAAGTCGTTTTGGAATTATCGACAAAAAGGCCGGCACGATGTCGCAATGTCGTCTCTGGTTCGAATATTATTTTTATAAATCAATAATCGACAGTGGCAAAGACCCGAATGCCATGGAAAAATTGCAGATTAAACTCAAAATATTATTACGTAAATACCAGGGCTTGTGGAGACGGAGCTTTTTGGCCGGAGTCGGAGTCGGCGCGGCGTTGTGGCCGGAGTCGTACTCGGAGTCGGAAATTTTGAAAAGTTTGAACTTTTTATTTTTGCATTTTATATGTCAAATTTGGCTTTTGGCCGCATTGATAGGGTTGATATTTAATTGAATACACATAAATAGGAAAATTAGGGGAAAAAAGTGTCGATATTAATCTTTTTTTAGTCGGAGTCGGAGTCGTGTTTTTGGTCAATGTCGGAGTCGTGGTTTTGGTAAATACTGGAGTCGGAGTCGGACTTTTTTTTACCGACTCCACAGCCCTGGTAAATAAATACACATTGAATTTAGCCTTTACCTTTCGGTACTAAACTAAACGTCTGCTCCAGTGATGTGTACTCATGAAACATCGATGATGATGTGTCATTTCGCTAAATAGGCCCTATCAGTGATGCACAACCTGCGGCCCGCAATAACAAATACCAATCACGATTTTTCTTATGAACTTTTTCCGGACAATATTAAACAATAAAATATTCAATTTTATATACAGTAAAAACATCGATTATGTAATCAATTTTACCCATGCGGCCCTCATACTATCGGAGAATTGATTATCTGGCCCTTCTCCCAAAAAGGGTTTTTGCGTCACTGCCCTACATTATTGTGGATTGAAGGTATTCAGCCCTCATTTCCCTTTCGGCTCAGGTGTGCGTTTCACGTGTTAGTACTTGAAAAGATCATGGTGGCGATGAGGTGAAGATCTCTTGATGGTAGTGATGCAGTAACCTCGAGGGACATTTTTTCTAAAATTTACATGCACGCCGTTGAGAGGAGGTCAACCCTCGGTGTCGCAGACGTTCTGGAAGTTCTCTAAGAGTCGTGAAGTCTTCTTCTTTTCTACTGCTGTCCGGAGTCGGCATACCAGACAGAGAAGAAACATCATGTTAAGATGTTTCTATAGTGATTTAAAGCTTATATATAAACATAAATTATAAATACTCATCGAAGTGGCTTGAAATTAATTCAACTTGAAGTCTAAATTAATGTTGTATAATTGCAGTTAAATTTCCTGAAATCATGAGAAACGTCAGCGAATGACCGAATAATCCAATACAAATAAAAGCCCGAGGGTTTCTGAACTGCGTATATCACATTTTATTGAGCGAGTGTGCGCGTGTCTTTGTCGCGACGCGACACGCGAATGAGCCTCTCTTTCTACCTCGTTGACAGTATGTATTTGGTTAAACGTACGGCGAGAAAAATAAACCATTGTTTACCGCAACAATTCACAGTGAATATATGACATACTTGCACGCGTTCTATTGTATCTAACTCCTTCATTGAATCTAACATTTGGTTTCTCTTCTTGTTACAGATTCCTGTATAACCCAGTGATAGAAGATAAACGGTGAACAGTTCTCTTCGAGCTGGTGAGTAATATTTCAGTATATTAATTATAACTCAGTGATGCACAATCCGTGGCCCGTGGACCACATGCGACCCAAAATGTCGAGTCTTCCATCGTCACATCACCAAGTGAAAAATAATTCTATGTTTGAAAAAAAAACACGAAGGAAATCATGTATTATAAATGGAATACAATGCATAGTGAAGAGTTAATGGAGAATGTATGATCTGATATTAATATTAAATTAAAAATACTTCCTATGCAATGTACATTAATATAAATTTTATTGGCTTTTTTTTCAAGTTTACCAATCCTGCTTTCGCGGGCACAGTATTGGAAACATACGCCCATTAGGAAACACTTTTCAATCTATGAAGTACTTTTTTGTAGATACCCTCACAGCATACAATGTTAGATTATTACGATATAAAAGAATTGAGTGATTTTATAATGTATGTAAATATTCTAGATTTGAAAAAAAAATGGTTGTCTGTAAAGTCGGTTTACGGACGATAGTTTAACGTGACAACGTCATAAGAAAACATTGATGAAATGATTGCATACTTTTATGAATAAAATGGAATAATTTTTATTGAATTATCATTATTTTGTATGGATACGATATTTTGTATATTTGTTATACGTTAATCAGATTTTTAATATGCAAGAATTAATTACCTTTATTGCCGCAATTGTTGTTGTAATATAAACAATGAAAACCACATTAACATTTCACTTCACTTTATAAACAGTTGTAAACAGATCACGTGTAGGTACTGTAGGTGTATAAGTTGTGTGCTGCCGCTGTCTCTTTTCTACTCAGACGCATCGACCAATCGAGTGGAAGAGAGATAGATGCGGCACAATCCGAACGGTAGGCCGATCGTGCCTCTCTATCGCTTATCCGCGCTCTCGCTCGCACGCTTGCCTTCGGCGTAACGCGACAAACGGGACAATGAGTCATGTTTTTTCGTGCGTGTAGCGGGCGTTCATCGATTTATAAGACGTTGTCACGTCAAAAATCAACTAGAGTTGACATGGAAATAAATAGCAATAATCTTGCTAGCTAATATTGAAAAGAAGTGGTAGAATACTTTGTATGGAGACAGTGGGCCTCAATAAATTCCATGTTGTTTGGGCATATCCTGATAATTGCAAAATATTGAATTTACAGGAAGAATATTCAAACAAACCCATGGCGACCTTGTATGTATAATTTTTTTTCACGTTTATCAATCCTATGATCACGTACAGCATGGGAAACATACATCCATTAGGAAACACTTTACCCTCAATAGCATATAATTTTAGGGTTTAACGATTTATAAGAACTAAGTGATTATATAATGAATGTAAACATTCTAGATACTTAATAGAAAAAATTTAACTAGAGTTAAGTCGAAATAAATGGCAATAATCTTGCTGCTAGCTAATATTGAAGAGAAGTCGTAGAATACTTTGTATGAAGTCAGTGGGCCGTAATAAATTCGATGTTGTTTCCCATATCATCGAAATAGTAGCCAGGAGTTTAAATATTAATAGTACAAATATATATATTGTAAATTTTTTTTCAAATCAGTTCAACAACATCGAATTTAATTTTGGAACACTTGTTCATAAAAGATACGCAATTTTTTATTTGATCGTGCACTATTGAATCAATTAAGAAAAGTTCCATATGTTATGCGTCGAGATAAACATGCGTTTTATATAATATTTTTCAGCGGGAGTCAAATAACGTATGTGTGTCAATGTCACGCGGATAGTCGGCCCGCGACGTTTCGCAAATAATTCCATCCAACTGAGCGACCCAAATTTTAATAAACGAACGCTCTTTTACGCCGACGAGGGAAATGGGAGAATTTTCCCTCTGCATAAATTACACGCGTCTTATTATCAGCAAGATTACTCCGCCACGGCAGTGTGAGGAATTTTCCCGACATTCCGGGAATTTTAATTCATTGCCATTATATCGGGGAAATTTATGCCATGCCGTGTTATATTGCCGTCACGTTATTTCCTACACGGTATATTAGACGGATTAAAATAACAAAGTTAAGCTGGGATTAAAATTCGTTTTGTTATTCTATACCTAACTAAAACCCAATTAACATATTTTTTTTCTGTGTACCTATGTATGTACATTGCTTGTGCGTTGATTACATAACAAATCACGAGCTCTGTAGCCGAGTAGTCAACGCTCTTGATCGTTTGCACTTTCCACAGGATACAATTCCCGTGTGGAAAATTTCGTGAAGATAATATTTATTTGTGTTCAATTGTATTGATTTCTCACAAGCTTACATCTCACACCAATCGGCTCCTTAAAACGTATCAAAGTAAGAGTCTCAGGGTTGTGGAGTCGGAGTCGGAGATTTTTGCCCGGAGTCGGAGTCGTCGCAGCGATTTAGCCGGAGTCGTACTCGGAGTCGGAAATTTTGAAAAGTTTGAACTTTTTATATTTTTAAATATATTATGTTAAATTTGGCCATTGGCCGGATTGGTAGAGTTTATATAATATTTAATTGAATACACATAAATAGGAAAATTAGGCAAACAAAAGTGACGATATTCAACTTTTTTAGTCGGAGTCGTGTTCTTCGTCAATGTTGGAGTCGGAGTCGTGGTTTTGGTAAATGCTGGTTATTCTGCCTCTACAAGTAAGTAGTTGTGGCTCAGTGGCTCTGATATGCTTTTGAGAAAAATGAGAATGTTTATTTGGAGTATTTAGAATTTATAAAGATGCGAAAATGAACTAATTTTATTGTAAATACGCAGTCAGTAGTTGCCTAGCACTGACCGCCTCTTTGCTAAGAAAATAGAGTTGCTGCTTTTTTGCCTTTAAAATCTTACCCCATACATTTAGAGTATTTAAGTTATTATACTGCAAAAAAGTGGGCACCAAAAAAGCTTTCAAAAATATTTAGCAAATGGCATTCATAACTCAATTTCAGTTTTTTTTGTGAGTCACTGACATCTTCCTTGGAAGGGCAGTATTAGCTACTTGTCCTTCCGCAACCCTACATTTTTATCCGACCGAATAAAACTCTCGTGAAACAACTTATGTTGCGACGATCCATTAGGAGTTTATTATGCTCTTCAAAAAGAGCGGAAATGCTCGAGGATCATGTTGACTAGAGACTCCAATTACTCGACAACTCAACTACTCGAGTATCGAGTAGAAAATTTAAAATTACTTTTTAGATGTACCAATATATGTATACAGTGGAACCCCGATCTTACGTTCTCGCATTATACGTTTTCCCGCGTGATGCGTTCATTTTCTATAGTCCCGGCATTTAGTTCATATACAAAGCTTTCCCGCAGACATCGTTTCCCTCATTTAACGTTTGTTTTATACGGTCCCTTGAAAAACGTAGAATCGGGGTTTCACTGTATATCATTAATTCAAATTTGTGTATATAAATATTATAAATAGATGATAAATAAAAAAATAAGCTTATTCTATTTAATCAATACATTTATTTCAATTTTTGAAACATATATTTTAAAAATAATAGAGGATTAATTATGCTTACGTCTCAAATTTTAATTTGTTTCGAAGTTTTGTTTTTTATTCCCGCAGTAGTTAAAACTCTGTTGCTGTGGACGTCGGCTTAAAAGTTAGCAATGAATTAAATAGTCCTTTCTAGTTTTTCTGTTACATATTAGTATTACTCGAGTAGTCATGAGTATTTATGAGTATTACTCGAGTATCAAATACTTAACAAATACTCGATATTCTATACTCGAATTGGAGTTTCTAATGTTAACTTATTCGTTTCGTGAAAAGCAATTTTTGTGGGAAATCACCGTGCTATGATTGGCACGTATCATGCTCGAGTATTATAAAAATAGCTGAGACATGAGTAGAAGAATTAAAATCTATTCGCTCGCCATGGGACGCTGTGTTTTTAGAGTCTTCTATCACAGTCATTCATAATGAAATATTTTTCGAAGGCAAGGCATTTAGGAAACCGTTTTTTATTCTTACTATGTAAAAAGGTGATATCAAACATTCGATAGAGACCGTGCTATTTTTTCAGCCGCCAAAAATTAACATACGATAATAATTCAGCATATTATCTTCACTACAACGCAACATGGCCGATTTGCATAATACCTATTTGCATTGCTTTTTTTATAACAGCCGTGGAAATATTTTTGCAAATAAATATGTAGACATTATGCGCGAGGAATGTTAGGAAATTATTGTTTACCGTTTTTGGGTTCTTATTTGTCTTTTCGTCAGTTTAGTTGTAAATTTCTGGGGATGAAAATGTATTATCGCGTGGTTTTTTGAATCAAATTCTTGCGCCTATTTCCCTTTTTAGCTGGCGATCTGATTATTTGATGCAATGTATTTCTTTGAAGTCATGAATTTTGATTTTGAAAACAAAGTCAGTTACTAGGTTGAATAATTGTCTAATGATTCGATGGTTATATTCAGGGCTGTGTAAAGTGGTAAAAAAAAATGACGACTTCGAATCCAGCATTTACCAAAATCACAACTCCGACTCCGGCCAAAAACCTCTGACTCCACGACTCCGATGCCGACTCCACAGCCCTGGTTATATTATATGCCACCGAAGTACTGACTTACTAAAGATATCAGTCGAATGGAACAGACAAAAACCCATAACCAATATTGACTGCCAATTCTAACGCAATCTCGATTTTTTCTTGTCAAATAAGTTGCCTCGGTATCATTTAATTTTGAAATCGGCAATTTCATTTGCATAAACCTTACAACAGTGGTGCACAAGCTTTTTGAGAGAAGGGCCAATTTATCCATTTAAAAAATTTCGCGGGCCCCAAAGGGTAAAAGTGAAGAAAAATATTTTATTTTTAAAAGTATTTTTCTGTCAAAATAATCGATAAATCAGTATACGATTTTATATATTAATATTATATATTTTCATTATTAGCGGAGATTTTTTAATATCGATTCACAAACGTCATGCACTGACAAAAATCCTGAAGAACTAACAATACACAATCCGTGTGTTGAAAACAATAATCTAAAAATAGACTGCACCTGCATCGCAAACGATATGACTCAATTAAAAAATTGAATGTCGGTAGCAAAATTATATCCATGTGAATATAATCATATTAAATAATAAAACATAGCATTGATTTTTTTTATATACCGTTGCTATTGCATAATTTGTTCACATATCGAATACTATTTTTTATCATATTCAATGAAAAAATTGTTGATGAAGTATTTGTTATTTTGGGCCGCAAAAAAATCCATTTCGGGCCGCATGCGGCTCGCGGGCCGCGTTTGTGCATCACTGCCTTACAACAACCCAAGATTTCAATAATGTTTAAAAAATAGAATTCATTATTAAAAATATATAAAACAAGCACGTAATTTGAATCAATCAACGGTGGTCAAAATACTTCTTCCTATCCAATTTGCGAAAATCCATGCAAAAGTGTTGACAACACCATACATTGTCAAATATATATACATAATATATATAAATACATATACACTCAAACAGAGACAGATTTAAATTAAATTCAGTACCAATAAATGAAAAATCTTACTTATAATGCAACCAAATGATCAAGTAACTAAAATACGTAATGCCAGCTTATGCGTCGCGAACTAACGCACGTGGATGTGAGATCTTATAATGTAATGCAGGGTTCCCCCTGATTTTTCCTCGATACAAACCTTTATTTCAGTGATATATTTGATAATCGATGTGTTTTAGTATTGAAGCTTTCTCTGGTCAAGATTTGATCATCGGTTACTCCATGATGTCGATTTTTATGTACACACAATACAATTTATCTTTTTTTAATAAAAGGGAATGTCAGAGTCTCCGGGAATGTTCAATGCGATAAGAAACGTGTGTTTGGTATGTTAATACATACGCAATTCGTAACTGATAGTGTGACATTTTGCATACAAGTAGACAAATTAATAATTTGCCATGTCAACATGTCAATTAGTCAAATATTTACCAATTTTTTTCCTCTTATCTTCGCAGTACACGCGCATATTACACCTTTGCGTTGTTTATCTATCTCAGGCATGCCCACACCTCGGCCCGCGGGCCACACGTGGCCCTATTGAAATTTTTGTGTGGCCTTTTCGAAGATTTCAATTTTCTATACATATTGTTATTGGTAATCTGGAATTAAAAATCTGAAAATGAGTCAGTTAGCAATGTTCATTATAGCTGCAATTGGCACCTCATACGAGTTATTTTTGGCGAGCATTATCAATTGATAAGGATACTTTTGATTGATAATTCATTTTTGATGTGTTAGTTTTGCATTGCAAAGAGGTCTTGAACATTTTATTTTTAGTCTATTTTTCTTGTAATTTGCTTTAATTTATTTGCTTAGTTGATTTACCAATTGTTTGTCATACCTTGTTTTCATACTTAACTTTTGCATAAATACCACTGTTTTATTGTATTCCTTATCAGTTGATAATGCTCGCCATGAGCGAAACCGGTCCTGATGAAATAAATCTCATGTGGAAAAAGTACTAAAAATGTGTTATTATTTTTATTCTTTATGAATACTTCGGATGCAAACTATTTACGACGCGTCAGTTCAAGTTAAGTCGTCCACTTGAAATCCACGAAGATGCTGAAAGGCGAAACCCGGGTCGATAGCGACAAAGCTCATGGAAAAACACAAAATGTAAATGATTCAAATTTATTATTTTAATGGCTTAAATTATTTATGTGTGGCCCACCAGAGACATGTATTATTTTATTTGGCCCATCAAGTGAGTTCAGTTGAGGATCCCTGATCTATATAAACGTTTTTATCTAAGGAATATTATCAGGGCTGTAGAGTCGTTACAAAAAAATACGACTCCGACTCCAGCATTTACCAAAAACACTACTCCGACTCCGACTAAAACAAGTTTAATTTAGTCACGTTTTTTTCCTACCTTTCCTGTTTATGTGTATTCAATTACATCGGCCAAAACGCCGCGATGACTCCGACTCCGAAGCCCTTGTTTTAACATTTAAAAAATTCTGATTCATATTCATTGTATGAAATTTATGATTGGAATACGGTATGAAAAATAACAATGTATTTTAGTTCTACATAAATTATTTTATATATTTGTTGATAGCTTTTTCGGCTTACGCCTTCGTCAGAACTATAAGCCGAAGTCGTAAGCCGAAATAGCTATCAACAAATATATAAAATAATTTATGTAGAACTAAAATACATTGTTATTTTTCATACCATATTATAATGGAGTTCTACCAAGTAAATGCCTACTCAATCAATTTATGATTGGAGTGAAAGTTCTTCTGTACAAGCTTATGCTCAAACAAATGCAGCTTTTGAGAGCCCACCGTCATGGACATTCGCGTAGTTATATACTACCTTCTATCTTTTATTACCTAGATTGCATCTCAAGTGTCTATCATCAGTCAGAAAAGTTCAGATGACCTATGCGCTTAATCAACAAGCAATCCGATCGATACGCGAGTGCCAGGACTTAATTCGGAATATTATTTCGTGAAAAATAACGTTTATTTATTTATAGCGCGCGGGAAACGTGCGCGCTTGGATCTCGTTGCCAAAAAAAAAATTAATGCGTCTCGGATCTTGACCAGTCTTTCTAAGATCTACATATTACATTTATTTTTACGACAGGAAGCTCCTACTATCGGCTTGGTTTGCTTCATTCAAAATTATCATTACACGTGAATTAATCAATTCTATAGTAGTTTTCATCATGGCAGCCGGGCTGGCTTCACTATCGCGAATTTTAACATCGAATAAAAAAATACACTTGATGCATTTATTTCATGTTGTATTGGAGATATCTGGGAATTTATTTTACAAATATAAATGCAGAAAATGATAAACTCTACAACAGTGATTCTCTTGTGCGTCGGCCACCGCATGATTTTACTGATATTGATATTTTAAAAACATGTGTTTTTACTTGATAGTTTGTCAACAGAGGCTCAGAAAATGAAATAAGTTCTGTTGCATTGTATTTTGCATCAAGATAAATGGATGACGTGGAATGAACAGTGAGAGAAGTATTGAATGCAATGAATACCTGTACATAGTAAATTGTCAAACATGTTAAGGTATTTTAAGGTGTTCACATACTTGTTTGAAATGCATTACATATTGACACCGCCTTATGTGGTAGGTCATCAGAACTCTCTCGAACGATCTATGCTTCATAAAACGAGCATGTGCTTCATAAAAAGTTCGTTATGCGATAAATAATCCCTTATCGGCGGGCGCACGTGTTAACGATTTTTGAAACGGCCATTGTTTTTCTTTCTAAAGTAACCGTTTGTTTTCATACAGCAGTGAGAGATTGGACGGCATTGAGAATGCACGCGCCTAATCCTTTCCCTAAGAATTAAATTCGAGTCAAAATCCTGATATCTTCTTCGCTATCGTAATATTTGTGTGTTGTATAACGTCTGTGTAAATCCTTAACGATTAAATAATGGGTGCTAACCGCACCCACATAACGCTTTGAGATCGTGTTTTGTTTTAAAGAGTTCCATGTTTCTCCTACCCTGTTCACAAAATCCCTCTGCCTGAGTGTCGGATTGGAGGCTCCTTCTCGATTTACGAGGGAGCCGGAATAAAGGTCTTCTCAATATGTACATTGAATAATAATATTTTTATTTTTCTTCCACAATTAACTCATTAAGGTCATTACCGGTTTCGCTCTTCGCAAGCATTTTCAACTGATATAGTTATTTACACAAAAATAAAGCAAGACTTAAAAATGTGTGTGAGATTTATATTAGATTGTATTGGAGACATTTATACTATAAAAGATTGTATTGTGTATCGAAGTTTCGAATTTTTTTTCAACTTGTGTATCGAAATGCATTTCTTTGTCGTTTGGGAGCAGTTAAAATGCCCTTCATCCTCAGTCCTTATTATTGACGCGAATTAAACTGAACCAAATAACGATTCTCCCTGAGTCATTTTAACTCGCACTCAGCATGCAAAATTGAAAAATAAATCGTCTCCAGTCGCGTCTATTATGGTTTTTATGATTAGGCTTTATGCTAATGTGCATACTGTCGACCCGATCTTCCACATGCCGCTACTGGAATAAAAAAACGAAACCAGTTCTCGAAGTGGTGACATAAATAACAATGCATACAAAAAGCTTGCTCAGATGTTTTTTTTTGTTGTTGCCATACTCGCGCATTTAAGTTCAAGGTCGACGCCAAGGATAAATAAACCGGGATTCGAAAAACCGGTATGAACATGTTTTCTTGTAGTTTGTTTAATCAATTTAAATATTTAGCTTAGATTTTTATTCAAATGTGTTTTATATATAACCCATTGATAAAATTGACTTAAGATCCGATTACACCAGGGATGCATGTCTCTGAGGGCCACACATAAATATTTTAAACCTCAATAATATGATATTTTTGAAAAAATAATGAACAAACTACTCACAGCAAAAATAGTTTTTAAAACCATTTATTTATATGATATTTTTTAAATGTCGACCAGTAATTTGGACATCGCGCATCGCAACAGATTAGTTAAATTTTCATCAGTCAATCTGTCTCGTCACTTCGATTTTTAACTTGAGGAAATCGATTCGCAGCGATATGTGGTGCCAAATGCAGCTACATATAATGCACATTGCTTGTATCTCCCAGCACATATTTTTGATTTGGGTCTGTAAATTTTTGGTGCTACTTATTTTTAGGGGTCTTCGACATTATAAAGGCAAAAGGGCGTAACCACCAGAGTTTCTTCGATGTACGTGCTCGTTTTTGATAGTCACATTTTACACTCAAACCTCTTTTTGTGCGATTTCATCTTATGCGGTTTTTTTTAATGCGAATTTTTAATTTATTTAAATACATATGTATATAAAGGGTATTTCAATAGGGACGCTCAAAATATGTTACTTTGTCCTGCTGAGTAGATTATTCATTGTTTAGTGGCCAAATTTGAGTCAGCCAGTTTGGTAAATAATCGGCCAACACCTACCTGTACGTCATCAAAATACAATATCTGGTGAAAACATTGCTGCTGTGTGTGAAAGTGTACAGGAAAACCCAAGGCAGCTTATTTCTCGTTGTTCACAAGAACTTGGATTTTCTGCGACTTCAACTTGGTGAATTTTGAATCGGGCCTTATGTCTGCACCCGTATAAAATCCAACTAACCAAGGAACTTCAGGTAAACGACCACAGACAACGCCTGATTGGGTTCTGGAGCAGTTGGAAGTTTACCCAAATTTGTCAAAAAAGTCAACTTTAGCGACATGGCCCATTTTATAATGAATGGATATTGGCAGACATTTGATGCTATATTCCATATTTAATGCCGTAAAATATACTTACAAATGAAATTAAAATTTAGTCGAAATCTCACAAACAACTTGTTTTATTTACATTTCAAAACTAAGCGTCCTTATAAAAAGACCCTTTATAAACGTACATAATATGTAATAACGTAATCAACAGCGCGTTGTTCACATACTGTACGTGCAAAATCCAGTGTTTCACCTGTTTATTACAATGTGACCATGACACGTGCGTCCTTGAACATGTTATGATCCAATAATAAAGACATAATTGTTTTGAGCGATTTTTCGCGGAACGCATCTACCGCACAAAAAACAGGTTTAGGTGTACGCAATTTAATAGATGCACGTTCTATCAAAAAGACGTAACCTGCCAACGCCGAAATAATACTGCAAACATTTAATGGGATTTTTGCAATAAAAATATTTAGCTGTGGCTTGTTTACTGCCCAATCGATAAATGTGTAAAATGTGTTTTTAAATCCTTGATTCGGTACAAAGTGAAGCCGTGAAATATTTCTCAGCCGCTCGTAACTCAATCGAGAAACCTTGCACTGCCAAGAGCTTTTGTAAGCTCTGTGTTTTACGTTATTAACGATATTTTTGCCACATCGATATCGGTCCTCGTATAAGCATCACCGTGTTTGAATAGTCGTTACCTTACTTTAAAAAGGTTCTAAATGACCTTTTGGTCGGAAAAGCTTGTATTTACCGCATTCTATCATGTATATGAATTTCAGAATTATCTATGGTTAAATAACGGAGTTAGCAGAATTTGTGTTGCACTGCATCTGCACACTTTTTACTTAATTTATTTGACAAATTTCTAAGATTGTCATCATTATTTCTCAGCAAGTTGTGAGAAAATATGCTTAACATAACGAATTTGAAACATTTTTACTTGCTCATTGTTACAGATGAATTTTATTCAACCGAAACTTCAAACGCTCATATCTCAAAACAGTCTCAAGGTCAGTTAGAACCTTTTCAAAGTAATGTGTCGTAGTGACGATTCAGTGGCGGTATTATATTCAATAATATTAGAAATAAATGGAATTCGTTTGCTAACAATGAAAAGGCGCAAAAATTAATTTCTTTTGGGTAACTTCACGTCGTGGGCACTGTTTACAATTTTTCTATTATATTTGCGATTATATTACGTCCAAAATAAAAAGGCTTCGATGAACCTGGCTTGGAAATGTGCTGCGTATGCCCCAGGGGTGCCTGAATCCTGCCTGTCTCTTGTATCATCCTGATGGACTCCGACGTCACGAATGGTCATTGATGACCATCGTTAGGATGTAATCATCGGGGCTATGGGACGCCGGGATGACCTGGGAGGAATCGAGGAAGTTGGCGGGTGATAGAGAATCGTGGAAGCACCGTGTGGCGGCCATCTGCTCTCCGAATAAGAAGAGGAAATGGATAAGATATATTTAATATATTTGACGGTTCTCAAGTCAAGAGTTCATTGGGAAGTTTCGGTTACGGTTCTCACGGACTCAAATCCCATCTGGACAGTTTCATAAATCGTTTTATGTATGTATTTGTGTTTCCCTTAAAATACCCCCTTATCTTAAAAACAGGCGTGTCGGAAGCAATTACCTAACAACTTATCCTAGCCTAGTTCCAACGTTATTTCCTTAATATCATTGTAAATAGAGAGGTTGAGTAACTGAGTCACAAGAAGTGATTTTATAAATATTTACAGATCTAGCTAGAAAGGCGATCGATGATATTAATTGCTGTATTTTTAAATATATTCCTATGAATATACGTGGCACGTGTTTCATCTCTTTCAGAAGCATCAGACTGCCTGTCATTTTTGGTCGAACTCTTTTTTTAATACGCGCACGTAAAATTAATGCACATATGAATGGGAGGGTCTTTATCCTTGATATTCGTGCGACGAATCCATCGTAGGTATTATTGATCGGAAAAACCAAACTCAATATTTTAATGATTGATTTCCTGATAAATGTATGAACTAATAATAATAAAGTATTTGAATTATTTGTTCACGACCTTTTCATCGGAATTTATCGAATTATAACGGACAACTTCCAGAAGAAAATCTGGGTTCAGTTCTATATAAAAAAGCGCTTTTTATAAAATTAGGTGTGTATGCATAACTTTACCGTACAGGCGGCCTTCGGCTTTCGCACAGAATTGGCTTATGAAAATCTGTGCGAATGTTGAATGTTCGAAAGTAGAGGGATGCTATGAAAAATTGCATATTAAAATATTTACTTAAAAGTCATCAAGAGTTTCGATGAATTCGGCGGTAACTTTGTGGAAGTTTATATTAATATAAAATTTATAATAACTGAGTATTCCACGTATTGTGTTCCTAGCAGGGCTGTGGAGTCGGTCTAAAAAAGTCCGACTCCGACTCCAGCATTAACCAAAACCACGACTCTGACATTGACCAAAAATACGACCCCGAGTCCGACTAAAAAAAAGTTAATATCGTCACTTTTTATCCCTAATTTTCCTATTTATGTGTATGTATTTAATTAAATATCAACCTTATCAATGCGGCCAAAAGTCAAATTTGACATATTAAATGCAAAAATAAAAAGTTCAAACTTTTCAAAATTTCCGACTCCTAGTACGACTCCGGCCAAAACGCCGCACCGACTCCGAATCCACAGCCCTGGTTCCTAGGCATCATCTTCAGACTAACTATCGCAATGTTTGCTAAAGTAATAGAGCAAGATTGATTCTAATATTTTAAAATGTTAAGTTACAAAATGGAGTTTGTGATTTTTCCTTTTCACGGGAAGCAAGGAGGGGGTTACTGATTCCCTCTCCGAAAAAAATGGACGATTAGGCATTTTTTTTCAAAAAAAACGATTTCGAGAAGTCTGCCTTTCTCATCAAATTTGAATCGTCAAATTTGAATTTTGCCGCAAACGAGGCGGGTTTCGCCTTTCAGAATCGTCAAAACATTTCAAATGCACGAATGAACTTGAACTGACGCGTAGTAAATAGCTTGTAACGCTAATATATAAAAATAAAAGTAGATCATTGAGTTTCATTGTTACCATCGCAATCTGGACGAATTTGCAAAAGTTTCGATGTGAGCGAGTTTCAATGAAATGTGTGACTCATAGAAAATTACAAAATTCCATCAAGCACCCTCAGTCTTAATCATTAATTTTTCCAAATGTTGCAGTGTCGAAAAAATCTAGAAAAAATATTTTTCTTAAAAGTGCGAAATAGCGAGGTGTGCGAAAGTGGAATGTACGAAAGTCGAAAGCCGCCTGTCTGTGTATTATTATTTGTGACATTGCCAAGTAGAAAGGTGGTGTGGTGTGTCTTGTACGTGAGTTTTGTATACAGCGATAACTTAAAAATAAATCGAGCATTTTTTGTAATGACGTACCTACACAGACAATAACAACAGTAGTTAAATAAGGTGACAGCTATGTCTGGGAAAGTTACGACTTTCACTATTTTAAGATCAGTTTTCATAATAATTACCAGCCAAAACGTCCCTGTGTTCGAGAGTTGATTTACAAGCGCTGTATACTTGTTCCTTGAAAGCTCGACTTGTCCCGAATTATCGTGTGTTCGAAGTATGTAACATATTTCATGAATTCATCGCTAGATTACATTCGTTTTGTGAAAGAGCTTGGTGGAATTTCAATGTCAAATTTGTACCGCTTAAATTCATCGGATAAAACCCACTTATTAAAAAAGCATAAAACAATCTGTGGACCTATTACACAATTAATTTACTAACACATTGCTGCGGGGATAGATCAGGACTGGTTTCGCTCATCGTGAGAATTTGCAACTGTCAAGAATATTTATCAATTCAAAGTTATTTATACAGAATTAAGCGAGACTAATTAATAATGGCGTTACAAACAATGATATTAGTCTTGCTCTGAATTGATGTACATATTTTATATGATGTCTTAAATGATCGCGATGACCGAAACCCGTTCTAATCTTTATAAATAAATTACGGAAAAGGTGCAAAAAATGTTTTACTTTTCATCAAAATGCCTTTAAATCAAGTTTTGATTGAGAACGTGAGCAGTAAAAAAATGAGGAAACTCTCATTAAATTAGTAGTCATTTCCATGCTACGAGAAATACACAATTTATAAGCGACACAAACTATTTACTTTACGTCAGTTCAAGTTCATTCGTCCATATGAAATATCTGAAGATGCCTAAAGGCGAAATCCTGGTAAAGGGACAAAACTCATCGAAGAGTACAGAAAATAAAACGATGCATATTTGACATTCGTTTTAAAATGATTTGTTTAATTCTAATTTGGTGATATCTATTGAACTATTATATTCAGGGCTGTGGAGTCGGTCAAATAAAGTTCGACTCCGACTCGGACTCTGACTCCAGCATTTTCCAAAATCTACGACTCCGACTCCGACAAAAAAAAAGTATTATTTTGTCAGGTTTTTTTTTCTTCTCCCTCCGAAACAAAAAATAAACGAAAAGAAATTAAAAAAAAACAATAAACTAAACGCACAACAATCGATAAAGATAAAAAAAACAGTGAAAAAATAGGCATAAATAAAAATAAAATAAGTTCGAACCTCAATTATTTTAATTCATTATTAAAAACAGCATTGCTTCTATCAAATCTGCATTTCGAGAAGCAGGTTCAAAAAATATCGGATATTCCTTCAAAACAAGAGAAAGAAAGAGACGAAAACTTTTTTTTAGACTTAAATCTTATATGTTAAATACATTGCAACTTGGTGATTCACTGATTCGGCGCGACACATGAGTCATGACGCCGATGTCGTTCATTTCTATACACAGCTAATTTTTAGAAAAATATTTAAAAAAAAATGGAAAAAAAGGGTGTCGGAGTCGGATTCGTTGCTCGTTTTACGACTCCGACTCCGACTCCACAGCCCTGATTATATTCCCCATATCGTCCGCCACACATGTTAAAAATTAATATCATAGGAGAACAGCACTTGATTTTAATTTTGTTTGACCGACAGTTATTCAACTGTTAATTGTACGCAGTTGCATCACATTGCCAGTTGATGAACATGTCGTCAAAGATGCATTGCCAAAGTTTGAAACAGGAAATGCCTAATTCTTGAGACATGTCTAGACTATCAAAGATGCATTTCTTTTCTGTGTTCCTAAAATCACTATTGGTTACGTTCGTAATATCATCCGACTTGCTCTATCAGAAACGATCAACTGTACATATTTTGGGATGCGGCCAGCTGTAATTGAAATCACTTGGTGTCTAATATTGTCTAATTATGAATGAATTGAAGTGCATTTATGATCGGAATCTTTATTTTTTATTACGAAACTGTGACGCACTCAAGTTTCCTGGCTAGCTCGTAGGATAGGGACACAGTACAAGTTGAGGGTGGGATATGTTCACTTACAAATTTAACTCCATTCAGAATGTATTTAATCTTCTTTACTGAATACAATTTGAGTGTTTCTAATCGCATATTAAATATTAGAATATATTCGGTTTTTATTCGATATTCGAACATTCGAATATTATTTAATCTAATTTTTAAAATGAAATTTTGGTTAAATATTTATAAAACCGAAATATATTTAAAATTTTACGAACAAGATATTTTTAAACAACACATGAACGCAATAAAATTTTGAGAGCTTTTTAAAGTATTACGAAAATAAAATTTTCAATATTGTTTTGCAATTCAATCTATAAGTTTATTTATTTTATGCAAGTTCTATTTTTCTTTAACCAAAAAATGTCTTATTATTCATATATTTCATTATTTAAATTTTCGAACAATTTATTTTACGATAATTTGGAGTTTAGAGTTGTTGAGTTAAATTTAATAAAACGACATAAGCAGAATGTTTTTATGTGAAAACAGTTAGGAAAATTCTGTACGAATACTGACGGAGTAGGTCCGATCTACAAAAGTGATAAATTTGAATTATTATATAAATAAACCAGAATTTTTGTACTACTTCCACAAATTTTACAATGATCAGGAACGGTTTCGCTCAATACGAGCACCATCTAAATTATTTTTCTTGTTTCTATAATTTTTTCACTACAGTTTCACTGCTACATCCGTCATTTCGATTCCTAATGCCTTTCCCTGAATGTTCTCCTAGCAAATAATTATACTTTTTTATTGGCGCTGTCCGTTAAATAAACGAAAACGAAGAAAATTAATTTAATATTCCTTTGTCAAGATAAACTTGAGTTTGTTGAGAGGGATAGCTAGCTCGGCCATTCAATTATCGGTTTTCTTTCGATGAAATCTTTTATGTTCGAGTTATAATAATAAGAATAATAAAATATTCAAAAAAAATCCCTCCGTCCGAAATTACAAAAATTGCTATGGGTTTATTATCTCATTTCTTTTGATGAATTCTTATAATTTTATCGACAAAGTTAGGATGTCGTCCAATTACTGTTTCTGTTGGTAACGTTGTTTTTTTTTATTATACCTACTGCTTTTATGATAACCTAAAGTTCAGACATTAAATAGATGGTCCTTAATAACCTTTAAAAGCCCTACGGTCCCGTATGGTTAAAGTGACCGTACGTCCCGTTTTGAACCGTACCGTCCCGTTTTTAGGTAGCCTGTCCCGTTTCCCCCAAGTACACATTCGGGGCGTCGAAATGTCTCGTTTTCAAAAAGAGGGCAACACACGGTAACAATTTAAAAAAAAGTGCAATCGAAAATCGTTGGATTGAATTGTTCTAACACTTTCATAATAATAATTTGAACCATAAAACCTTTAGAGTAATCATTGAATACATTTTATGCTTTCCCGGAACAAATGCAACCGTAGAAAGAGTCTTTTCACAGATGAATAAGTTGTGGACGACAGAAAAAACACAATTACAAGTCGGAGTACCCAAAGCGATGTTGTTAGTTAAAATATTTTTTAAAAAATCCTGCCAAGAATTCCATTCTTATTTAAAAGCAAACCCAGTTATACTAAGAAAATTTGTTCATCAGAAAAATATAAAACAACTTTTTTTTTTTCATATTTATACTATTTATTCCTGATATTTTCTTTATCAACATTCCTTTTCTTTTTATTAATATATAAAAACTATGAAAAATACGTGTTTTCTTGAATATACATACTATTACGTAAAAATTGGTAGATGTCCCGTTTTGAGGACAAAAATGACACATTACGTATGGTACAAGTGATTATGGTGCACTTCGCTATCGGATAACACTGAATTATGATAATAGTTTTCAACAATTTTCGGTTTGGTTAAATATTTTTCTCATAATGATGAATATAAACACCTGCGTTACAATGTTGACTCTTGAATATGCGTTGTGTTATGTCCGGCGGACCGTAATACATCAGCTTTATTCATACCATAAAATATATTTCAATGCGGATACAGATTTCTCCATACATAGAAATTAATCCTTTGGGGTGACCGATACTTTTTTCAAGATTAGCTGTAACTAAAATGGATTCGTTTATTTATTTACCTTGAAAGTTAGAAATCGTGCAAGGTGCAGTGCTGGTCGTTGTTCGTAAATTATAAGCAATCTTTTATTTTGCTAAAGCTTTTTATTTTACTTACATAACTGACTTCTTTTAGAGATATAATTATTTTTATAAGGGCTACGGGTCGCGCTGATATTACGCAAAAAATGCTCGGGCGTTTAGAGGTTAATGAAAAAATATGGTGTAGTTGTAAACCTTTGGTGGTTTAAAATAAGCCCCCACAAACTTTTACGCCAAATGGTCACATTGGGGATTGGCATTGTGCGGATGAGTTTAAAGTAAAGTGCTATATTATTTAGATATGATTTTTTTACTCGTATGAAAAAGGCAAAAAAGTTAGTCTCCTTACTTTTTTTCTAACATTTAATGACACGTATAGTACTGTATTAGTTTGAAATTATTTAATGTCACGTAATTGTTTTGTAGAAGAGATCCTTAAAACTACTTGTAAATATTTATCGGCAATACTTAGTCGTTCATTTACTTAACCAGGCCAAGATTTCAATAAAGATAAAAAATATAATTTATTCATGACACACAAAACAATGCAGTCAACATAATTCTTCCAATACAATTTCACGAACTAAGCGAAAATCTATGTAAAAAATAAACACAACAAAACATTCATCAGTAGATAATGCTCGCTATGAACGAAACTGGTCCTGATTTATGATAATTTAATGTGGAATAAATATCTACTAAAAATGTTTTATTATTTTTATTATTATGCCATTCCTCCCAGTATTGACAGACCTTAAAAGTGATCCAAAAATTCGCTAATTCATCCAGATTACGAAAATAATACTTAAGCTTAGTGATATATTTGTATTATTATAAATAAGCGACACAAACTAATTACTGCGCTAGAGTTCATGTCCACTGGTGCTCTTGAAATGCCTGAAGATGCCGAAAGGCGAAATCCGGTTCGATAATAGCAAAAATCAAGCTTTTTAGTACGGTTAACCCTCCCACAGCACCCTCTGTTAAAAAGCATTTTTATATAGCGTGTGTGCTGCAGTCTTCAGGTAATTTATGTATATGTTACGTAAATATGTGCATTCGAAGAATATTTATCAGTAGCTGTACATACCTAGACTTTTGATAAAGTAAGTCATCAAAAAAATCCCTATCTCGGTGCTATATATTAGATTTTCAGCATCTTCAGTCCTTAGTAGAGACTCCAATTTGAGTATCGAATACTCGATACTCGAGTATACTTGTCCATTTTTAAAGTACTCGATACTCGAATATTTTGAAAAATACTCGAGTAATACTCGTAATTTATAAATGAAGACATATTTCCAAATTTTATTTATGTACTTGTTTAAAAAATATATACATATAATTTTTTAACCGTTGCGTTTAACTGAGTCTTACGCGTGGCTATACTGTCAGGCTATATTTATTTTTAATGGTTTTGCCGTTGAAAGTGCTGTGCGAGAATTTCTTTTGCTATTTTTGCTTTGGGTCCTGCTGACTTATCTTATCAACGATTATGATGACGAGAGACAAAATTAAATATTGAATAATAGTCTTTTGATTTGACGACTATGGATGCAGCCGTGGCATGGTCATACGCTTATTTATTTATTAATCATTCATTTTAATACACAAATTTGAATTAATAAAAAAAAAATCGTTCATCTGAAACTACTCGAGTACTCGAGTATTTTGAAAATTTACTACTAGATACTCGAGTAGTTGAGATGTCGAGTAATTGGAGTTAGATACGGTAGAATGAATTATAAATATGAACACGTAACATTTTATTATAAGCTTAAAGCTCGCAGTCACTCAAATGAAAGCTCTGAAATACCAGGAGGATAAATACTTTCACGTGTAATGTATTATAGATTTAGACGTACAAACACAGGTCTTATAATATACATATTAGATTCACGAGCGCACATCGCGAAAAAAACACGCGACGCGCTGCCAACAAATAAAAAAATAACTTCCCGCCACTCTAATATGATCGAAAAATAACATCAGTCTGCCAATTTCCTCCCTACAATCAGGTCGGGAGTTGCTTCGCTCGTCGCCGAATAAAATTTTTCTCTATTTTTGTTTATCTGATAAATCAGCATATATTTTTTTGTTTTGTTCGGATTACGCGAAACTCTGTCCATTGCTGTGTGAACAATCAAATCTATCAATATGACAATATGAATTGTAAATAACACTGATAACACACAATGACGTTTGTTTATAAATGTTATTTATTGACGTTCTGTGACATAATGAATTAATGATGTGAATTATCATTATAAGTATGTGATGACGATTTGTGTTTTATGCATGGAAGACGGCTGAGATCAAAATCAAGATATTATCATCATTGGTGCAGAAATAATTTGTGGATGTTTTTCATATTTACTCCAAGTAATACGTAAGCATTGGATACAAATAATAAAATACTAACAAAATCTCCCACTTTTGAGTCAGCGAGTAAAAAAAACAAGAATAATATATTGTTAATGAAATACAATCAACCCTCCTGCAGCACCCTATGCTATAAAGCGGGGTTTTTTTTTATAGCGTGTGCTGCAGTCCTTAGGCAAATTATATGCTTCGTAAATATGTGATATCATATATAAACACATATGTGTATTCAAAGAATTTTTATCAGTAGCTGTACGTCCCTTTAAATTGATAAAGTATCTCATAAAAAATGCAGATCTCGGTGCTATAGGAGGGTTGAATGTAATAGTTATTAATTGAATTAAAATATACTTGGTAGAACTCCATTAAAACACGGTGAAAATATGACATTGTATTTTGGTTATAACAAATTTATAAGCTATATGGTTGATAGCTATTTCGGCTTACCCCATCGTTAGAACTATGTTCAAACATTTCATTTACTTATCTATATACAGTGGTGTAGAGAAGGTACAGAATACATCTTCTCTTCTGTTCTAACATCCTAATTTTATTTTAAATATCGACATGAAGAATAATATTTAATTAAATCCACCAGTATAAACCTCAAATAATATTAAAACAATTGTGTGGTAGTTCCCAAATTCACATATTCAACACAACAATGGAATTTCTTTTAGTTTTAACGGTTCTACGTATATAGTTAGGTATTTGCTAACGGAGTTGGGAGTTTAATATTATTCGAGGCTGTCGATGTGTTCCATTTATTAGGTTTGTATACCAACAAATCAGGCTTAGTACTTTTTTTAATTCGATATTCAAAAAATACGATTCCAATAACTCCCAGAAATTCTTATTCGTTCCATTTTTAAATTGTGGTTCGAGAAGTAAATGAGCCTTTTTTTAAAAATTTGGCCATACGTGAATAGAAAGTAAAGTTATCCTAAAAAACTGACAAAACAATTACCATCCCTATTATGTAAACATTGGGCGCGTAGTCTCAGTTAGTAAACCCAATCCAGTGTTATTTTCCCAAAAATAACACCCCCATCCACGCAAAAATAGCTCTTCCCACATTAATGTTATTACGCTTTTCCGATTTAATTCCGGGAAAAGAAATCTATATCTGGGAAACATTCTCTGTATTATTATTTATAAGAAATTAATTTATTAACTGCGATATACATAGCAAGTTGATAAAATCAAGCTTTTGTCAGTAGGAAAGTTTTATTTGTGTTTATATAATCTCACAAAAGTTCAAATCAAGTCTAGTAGAGAAACAAAAGACTATTATTCGAATGGGACACAAATATTTATTTTGGAATGGATTTATTTAGTCAAATTTTAGTTGCAATAAAAATATTGTGTTCACTGAAGATATACCCTAATGTTTTGTTTAGCATTTTTATTGGAATGAATTTGAATATAAATATAATCAATAATTTTAACCATTCTTATATTATTACTAGTATTGCTACCCGGCGTCGCTCGGACTAAGCAACCAATAATTATTTAATGTTATATCATTCGACATAATTATATCACAAAACCTAGCATCCAAAATAGAGTTAAAATAAAATCACAAACTTTATTTAATTTGATGACACATTCTCGCCCATTAAAATGTCCAAATTCAAGGAAAAAATCTAATTTGCTGTCAAAGAAATGTCAAATAATACCTTCACGTAAATAATAAACATTATTATATTAATAAAAGCCAGGAAAAGTTCAGTAGAAGACTAATTTATTACATTTTGACTGAATGTCTTCGCCGATAAAAAAAATCAAACATATTTTCTTTCATATTCGTTTTTATGGCAACTTAATGACCAACAATGCAAAGGGAATTACAGACCCACAAACATGCATACGCCGTTTCGGTTTTATATATAAGATGTGGTCAGTGCTAAAAATATCATTATAAGGGATTGACCTATATTGTATAAGTTTTTAAATCGATTAATCAATGTGTTTACAAATTGTGGTATGTCTTTGATAAAGAGAGAAGTATTTATATTAATAGCAATTCGATTCCTAACCTGATACGTCACTTACTCTCTGTGAAAAGTTAGTATAGCAACCTTCAACAAATCTCCGTCGAATACCCACTATTGATGACTCAATTAACGTTTCAAAAAAAAACAATGTGATATTCGAATAATAGCTTTAATTTCTTTTGTTTTCATTCACACGTTCTGACGAAGTGTTATGTGAAGTGGCAAAGCGAACAAAATTTAAATATTCATCGATATATTGTTTTTTTGGTTTTTTTTTTATTTTGGTAACATAGATACAGCAGCGTTTCTCAATTATATTGCTTGTAAAACAAAACAAATCGGAGCTTTTAAAATATTTGTAGTGTTTTTTGGCGCCATCACTGCACAGTAAATCCATTATGTGCATCTGTTATAATCCTTGAGCATATTATATATAAAGGGTCTTTTTATAAGGACGCTTAGTTTTGAAATGTAAATAAAACAAGTTGTTTGTGAGATTTCGACTAAATTTTAATTTCATTTGTAAGTATATTTTACGGCATTAAATATGGAATATAGCATCAAATCGTTATAAAATGGGCCATGTCGCTTTTGTTGACTTTTTTGACAAATTTGGGTAAACTTCCAACTGCTCCAGACCCAAATCAGGCGTTGTCTGTGGTCGTTTACCTGAAGTTCCTTGGTTAGTTGGATTTTATACGGGTGCAGACATAAGGCCCGATTCAAAATTCGCCAAGTTGAAGTCGCAGAAAAGCCAAGTTCTTGTGAACAACAAGAAATAAGCTAGCTGCCTTGGGTTTTCCTGTACACTTTCACACACAGCAGCAATGTTTTCACCAGATATTGTATTTTGATGACGTACAGGTAGGTGTTGGCCGATTATTTACCAAACTGGTTGACTCAAATTTGGCCACTTAACAATGAATAATCTACTCAGCAGGACAGAGTAACATATTTTGAGCGTCCCTATTGAAATACCCTTTGTAAGCATTTCTTTTTTCAATATCTTTGTGTTAACCATTCGCATCTAAGCTAACCGATAGGCCTCTATCTTCCCCTAACCTTCTATTCTTACACTTTCCAAAAGTTTGAGGCCAAGTGACTGAGTAACAAGCTGTTCTTCTAAAACAACTTAATGCTTATAAAAAAAAAATCAATGTGATATAACCAGGGCTGTGGAGTCGGGAGTGATGGAGTCGGGGCGTTTTGGCCGGAGTCGTACTCAGAAATTTTGAAAAGTTTGAATTTTTTATTTTTGCATTTAATGTGCCAAATTTAGCTTTTGGCTGCATTAGTAGGGTTGATATTTAATTGAATACACATAAATAAGAAAATTAGGGAAAAAAGTGACGATATTAACCTTTTTTAGTCGGAGTCGGAGTTGTGTTTTTGGTCAATGTCGGAGTCGTGGTTTTGGTAAATGCAGGAGTCGGAGTCGGACTTTTTTTTACCGACTCCACAGCCCTGGATATAACAATAGTAAAACTTGTCGACTTGTTTAAAAACAAAAACTGTTCTGCTACTTTTATTTTGTAATGACCGTTTTCAGTTGAAAATGCTCGCGATCACAATATATGTAGAAGTACAAACAGATCTTTATTCATTTAATTATAATGTCCTTTCTTAATAATTGGCAGTTAGCAACGGAAAAGTTCTTCTGTTGAGATTAGAGCATTAGGAGCAGACAAGGTTTACACAAAAACCTTTTTTTTGTTTATCCGCGAAACCCCGCTTGGGAAACGCTTTAATAGAGAGCTTTGTATATGCGTTAATAATATTATTTTAATCAATCTTGTGATTTTCTAAGTCAGGCAGACATCAGCTGACATTCTCGCCAATGTTGCCAGAGCTGTGTCGTTTATATTTAGATTTTGCGGAATCTCTTTCTCCTCACGTAGGTAGGTAGATAAATGGGCAGACATAACCGGTGGGTAGGTAAATAGGTATGCGGTGTAAACACGAATGGAGACGTCATCGTGTGATTATTTCAGAGTCAAAGCTCTTTGCCGAGCTTTATTTCAGGCTCGCCGCTATCTTTTGACCTACGCGGGGGGATGAAGTTCGAAATCTTTGGCTCGTGCGATAATGTTTATCACTTTAGTGTTGTTTTTGTTTTGTCTGGTAGCTTGGCGTTTTAATAGCTCTAAATGACCCAATTGTTTGTGCTTTTTTTTGTCATACGCTAAAAAAAATATTTCTTCGGCAGCTGTTAGTGGCGATCATTAAAAAATAATAATAAAAAAAAAAATATAACTTGAAACACGATTAATTTATTAAGATCAGGGCCGGTTGCGCTCGTCGCGACTATTTTAAACTGGTCTGTAAAATTTCTCGCTTTGACCGAAACCGGTCCTGATCTCAATATTAATATATTGTGTGTACTGTGGAAGACGTAGAAAAATGTTTTATTTTAATACTAGCTGTACCCTGCGCGTGTTGCTACGACAGTAATTGTAGTGGCGATTGGGGGGGTGGGGTGGGGGGAGGGGTGTAAGCCAGAAAGTTTCGCGGAAGTGTAGTAGAAATTTGTAAAAATTCGATATCAATTTTTGGGGGAAGGGGGTTGTTTGGCGGGGTGGGGTTTGAGGGGCGTATGGGGCGGGTATGCCGAAAACCTTCGAAGGTGTGACCTCGAAAATTCATGAAGTTTAAAAAAAAAATTAGGGGGTGGAGGTTGGGGGGTGGTTAGGGGGTGGTTGGGGGGAGGGGTTGGTAAGCCAGAAACCATTGCGGGAGTGTACTCAATAAATTTGTAAAGTTTCACATCGATCGGTCGAGCGGTTTAGTAGTCCATAGCGGACATACACGCAGACATTCATTTTTATATATATAGATTATTTATACAAAAGCTATAATCAAAGGTATGACAAACATTTGGTAATACAAATATGTAAATAATTCAATGTAAAATAAAACAAAATATTATGAAATTTTTGATTTGAAGTCATTATCAACAATTAATAAAACTCGCGATTTGCGAAACCGGTCCTGATCTCAAGTATAAAAATTGTGTTCTCATTTTTTTTAATTTTCCATTTAATAAACGTATTGAAGAATCTTTTTTTTTTTTGATAACATATCAAGGTTCACATTTCTTATCAACTTATCAGCCGAGATTTTATCATAATTTGATATAGCGCTCAACTATCTCTTAACTATCACTTTAGTCAGGGTTTTTATTCGGGAGTCGCGAGTTCTTGTTTTCTGCCAACTGTATTGTATTAATACTTTACCGAACCAAAATCGTATCTACGTAAATATTTACTGATATTTTTGCCTGCGAAAGTGCTTAACCTTTGCTTGGGTCGTCTTTAGTTGTAAGAAGAATATAAATAGGGCAAAATCAATACGAAACGGCCGTGACAAACGGGATTATTGTGCCGCAACAAAGATAGCCCTAAAGAAATGTTCGCATCGAAGACGTTCTATATTTAGGTCGGTTGGTGACCTTAATTTTCCGGTCGGAATTTCAAGGGATTTCCCATAATAGTATTAATTTATGCGATGGATTTTTTTCCGTAGATTTAATGCGGCTACAATGTTTATTTATTTATTTATTGGCAAAAAATAATATAAAATATAATACTAATGAAATAAAAATTACATAACATATTACACAAAATTTTAAAAAATATGTATGAAACAGAACAGAAAAATTATTTACATAAGAACAAAAATAGAAACAAAGCATCAAGTTCACTGCCGAAGATGTCCACATCAACAGGCAGTGTATTCATCAGCCGAACAACCCTTGTGACTGGACATTCAAGAGACCTACGTGTCAAACAAGATTCGACAAAGAAAATTGATTTGTCTTGGTTACTACCACACGTAGTTTGAATGTTGAAATGCTTATCACCGTGACCTAGTAATATCATTATAATATTTCCGTTCGAAATCCGTTTAGCAATCTAGTATGAATCGCCGCGAGGAAGAGTGCATTGATAATTGATATTTCAATTGGATTATCCATTATTTTTTACCATTACTATTTTGTTGATTGAGTAGGCATTTACTTGGTAGAATTCCATTATAATACGGAAAGAAAAATAACAATGTATTTTAGTTCTACATAAATTATTTTATATATTTGTTGATAGCTATTTCGGCTTACGCCTTCGTCAGAACTATGTTTAAAACGTTATTAGAGATAGCTTATATACCTTTGCTAAACAGGGTGCTACCTACATCATCTCCTTCTGTTGAAACCATACCGACGTCACATGAAAGAATTTAAATAAGTTTGATTTATTGGTCTAAAGTAATGGTGGGAAACAATAATTTGGGTATTTTTAGGTTATTTTATCGTGTGAAACCACTTAAAATCTGCAATGTCTAAGTGCATCTATTTTAAATTGTTTTAAGTTTATTGTTTGTTAAAGGTTTTAAAAGCGGTGAACTGTTAATTGTAATCTGATCGTTAAGAATTTCATTGGACTGATTATACCTATTAATTTCCAGCTGTTCCAATGCATTCGGCTTTAGGCCCTTATTACAGGAATGTAAACGAATCGGGACCCTTAATTAACACATAATCCGAATTCGGTCACGATTTTCTTATTTCGAGGAGATTTCCTTGGTGACGTCACTGACTATTTACAAAATTTACGAATAGACTACATTGTAGCTTTTAAAAAATTACCATACGATTATCTCTTGCTATTGTTTCTTTGAAGTAATACGCAAACATCATTTGACTTATGAATTAAATTATAACGACCGCGAAAAATAAACTTGTCACAGGCGGAGCTAATATCATTTTCACGCCTTTGTATTCAAGACACATAAATTATCAAAATATTCTTTTAAAAATTTCCGCGGCCAAATTAATGAATGCAGGAAAATGGGATATCATGTTACGTCAATTTTCGACACGGTTTTCGTGAGGCTTCGCGGAAATTATGGAGAGGCCTCCCGTGTACATAACATACCGAACATATTATTATATAACATTGGACTTATCGATTTGTCATGCTTAATTACAATATGTATGTAATACTTATACAAAATCACATGTATTATATGTATATCATTTAGACTGCTTCGAAACGTGAATAAGATCTAAAAAATACATTTATTTAAAATTAATTGATTCCTAAATAACATTTGTTTTGTGATGAAGCAAACTGCAACTGACACGTGTTTGGTCGGATAAGAAACATCTTCTGACTTAATTTATGAAACGATTAACTTCCGTACCTGTTGGCATTTACTTGGCAGAACTCCATTATAATATTGTAATCATTTGTTTATGTTACAATTAATTTAAAGAGTGTATTTACCTTATATTATGCAAAAGTTTCTAACATGTATCTAGGGCAGTGGTTCTCACGGAAAATTGCACTGCGGCCGTATCGTTAACATAAATGGTCTTAAGGAAATGGCTGGTGGCCGCACCAAAATTTTGTTTTGAGTTTGTTGTGTGTTAGGTATGTCTTTTTGACAAGTTAACTTGTAAAACCACATTTTTTCAATATCAATATTTTCTAAGGAGCTGTTGGTGGCGGCAGCCAAGTCCTTTGGTGGCCGCACATAAGAACCACTGATCTAGGGTTTGCAATTGCGGAATTACCGACATCGGTATTTTCCCTGATTTCTTGAAACAGAAATTTTTTAATAACAATAATGTGTATATATTTGGGTGAGCAAGTTCATTGTCCCACCACCTCCCGTTATGTGTTTGCAGCCGTTTTTCACAGTCGCCTTCCATAACGTTATACGATCAAGAAAAGAAACGAATATACTCCGCACTTACTAGGCCCGATACATAGCTGCCCGGAACTGAATCGTTTAGTTGATTGATTTTTAATTTGACATAAAAAGTCACGTTCATTCAGTCACGCGTTGGTGCTTGCAAAAGTTCACGATATTGTCGAATTCACGACTACAGTTGTAATGCAGCTGTTCAAATATTTTGATGATTTATTAAATTTAGTATTCTCTATATTAACTCTCTATATTCTCTATATTTTATTCGTATATTTTATGTATTTTACGAGAATATGCACTCGTACTGACAGCGATTAAAAGTGAATTTTAATCTGTTTTTTTAAAACCCGTTTTGAAATTTTTAATACTGTTATTTAAAATATATGAAATACTTCTTTTGTTTTAATGTGACTATTTGTATATGCATCGTACAGGTGTATAAAATTAATTAAATAAAAAAATAAATACAGTGCGTGAGGATTTTGAAAACGCTGCGTGGCCGCGCATCCGCTCAGCTCGGAGGGAACATTGTTTAAGAATGTTTAATGAATTCGATGATCTAGTTTGAATTTAATTGAGACGTTCTGCCTTGTATCCGTCAAGGATATATTTTTTTATATTAGACATTAATTAATATTGTAGTAAATAAATCGTCATCTCGTTCGCCGTGAACCGAAAGTTCATCGCGTTTTTCTTAATGAAATGACATTTGAACTTTTGTTAATGCTCCGAAAATTTAGACAATTTAATCGTTGATAATAATTGTAATCAACTGTTTAAAACGTTAAGTTGTTAGCAAAGAAAACGAGAGATAGGTTTTAAGAATTTAATTTGAATTAATTGAATAAACAAACGTAACTACAATGCACATTGGATCAAAGAATAAACTGTTTTGGCTGTATCGATGTATCTTAACACCACAAAAAACACAGTAGCTAGTTCTGTAATCTATATAAAACTGAATGTTTGTTTGTCCAGTATGCGTTCCCATACCGCTCATCCGATTGCGATAACACTTTGGTGATTTGTTGCGGGGACGCTTCTTTCTTGACGTTTTTTGTGTGGACGTTTATAAATTATCGATACATATATATAAATGAATATTTGTTTGTTCGTTTGTCCCGTTTGCATTTCTATGCCGTTCATTCGACACTTGCTTCCCGTAAAAAGGAAAAATCCCAAACGCCATTTTGTAATTTTATCATTTTAAATAATAAAACCAATCTTGCTTTACTTAAGTAAGCAAACTTTGCGAAAGAAGGTCCGGAGATGCCTCTGAATAAGGCGAAACACGTGTTACAATTAGTAACACAATACGTGGAATAATCAAAGTTATTTTTAATTTTATATGAAAATGAACTTCCACAAAGTTGCCGCCGAATCCATCGAAAGTGTAATTAAAACACTTTTTATTTGAATGGCTTTGCAACACATGTCGGGTACCCGCTTGTGCTAAATTAATTGGTATAGATCAGTGGTTCTCACGGAAAATTGACCTGTGGCCGCACCACACACATATATGTTCCTATGCAAATGTCTGGTGGCCGCACCAAATTTTTGTTTTGAGCCTTTTGAGTTTGAAGTATGTCAAATGGAACTAAATATGTTTCTCAATTAACTATTGGTATTAATTGCATCAGAAATATTTAATTTTCAGAGTATTTCTTGAGAAATCAACTTGTAAAACCATAAAAAATATAATATCAATTCTTTTATGAAGCTGTTGGTGGCCGCACATGAGAACCACTGGTATAGATACTATAGATGTACCATCATAACTTGACCGCTTGTGATAGCGCCACCATCGCGTAAAAAGTGTACAATACTCAAATCAAATTTGTTTATTTACTAACACATTTTTATATGCAAGCTATAAATGAAAAAATCTTCATGTAAATATATTTTTATTAAAACAATATACATATATATCATCGAAGGCTTTTAAATGTATCTACTATGGGGACAATTTTAGTTCCAAATTTTAACGGCGGTAAATGAAAAAAATGATGGTATATTTTTATAAAACTATGCTGTTTCTCGAATTTTAGTTCGAAAGTTTAACGAGGTCAAGTTTGCCTATAAATTTTAAGTCACAAAGCACTCATATAGACCTGTCGGAAAACACTTATTTTATACATAAATATAACGGATTTTTTTTATATGTAGGGCCTTCAGTTAACCGTGTATGCCCTTTTTTGCACTGCCGTTATTGTAAGATTATTCATATATTTTTTTATTTTATATCAGTATGCAGTAATAGTCGTAAGATCTCTCAGTGTCTTTGACCGATCGGTCATGACCTGGTTATTCAGGATTGCCAATTATATATTCTATTATCTAATTGGGTCAATGTCACACAATTGTCTGAGACGATTTTTTTTTAAATGTATTTTATTTAATTCGAATGTTTACATAACATTTGTGGTCAATTTTTGATAATGTCGCGTCACACAAAACTACACAAAATACACCGCCGAATGGCGTGCGAGCGCGCTTTACGTTCAACGGGATTTTTTCGGAATGCCCTATTACTTTAACTTTAATTCGTATTTCAGACTTTTTTTTTTTCTCAAAAAAAGAACACCAGGATTACAGATAATTCTTTTTCTGAACGAGATAAATCATTGCTGTTCTGATTCAACCTTGCAGTAACGTAGTCATAAAAGTTCAAGTAGGGGGATGCTTTGAGAAAATATTTATAAAATTAAGCACGCTATCATTAACAGCTATTAAAGAATCAATAACAAAAAACGTATCACGTCTCGACAACCGTATATCAAGTTGTCACAGAATTATATTTGTATCTTAACAAGTAAATGAGATTTCAATTATAATTGATAATTTCGACTGAAAGTGCTTGGTGAAATTTCAATATCAAAATAGAATCGTACGAATTCTCCCTGAGTTTCGTCGTGGCGTTCCTTCTTTCACCCGAAGATGTCGAAAGGCGAAACCCGAGTTGTTGAACTCATGTAAAAGAACAAAATTAAAACGACTAGAAATTTTCATTACAATATGTTTTATTTCGTCTCATATTAATAATCCTTCATTGTAAATCATTATTTTCAGATCCTATTTATATTAATATCGACTTTCAAGGGAAATTTTATTCGAGGGGGTTATACATACACTTAATCTTGATGCACCATTATTATTTGACCGCCTCCGAATTCGGGACTAAAATTGTCGCCATATAGTAGATCTCGACATTTATGGAATAGACATTTATGTTGTATTATTTTGGTAAAAATGTGTGTATACAAAGATTTTTTCATTCATACATATCTTCCATATTAAAATGTGTAAATAAATAAACAGTTTCGGTTGAGTATTGCAACATCACTCAAGCGATGGTGGTAGCCTCACTGACGGCCAAGTTATAATGGTGCATCTTTTGTAGACTGCAATATTTAAAGTACTATTTTTTAAACGACTCCTAGAAATAATTTGCAAAAAAGCAGATCTAGAATTTGTTTAAATTTTTAAAAATACTTATGTTTTTCTCGTTTTTCTTTTTTACAGAATCGCTGATTCAACTCGCTGATCTGACCGATTGCCTGAAAAGGCGATGAAATCTTGACCAAATACAAAAAAAAAATACCCATACATAAAAGGGTGTTAACACAAAATATCGGAGTGATTGCGTATGCACATCCGCCACTGAACTTTGACTTACTAAACGTGACAAATCGAGGTACATTCAAGTCATTATGATAGCCCCATCGGAAGAAGCTGCCGGTCTATCTTTCTGAGACGCCCTGCTCCGGTGTCTCTCCGCGACAGTCTGATCGGAGACTGAAAGTCTTGTGACAAATTGCCCCGGGGGCGTTCTAGCCGGTCGAGCTGGCTTCCAACACATCATCACATCTGAAGCACCACGGCAGCCGGTCATTGATGGTCCTTGGGTCGGAGAATCGTCTGGTCGACGGAGCTAGGGAGTTGGAGCCATCAGCGTGTCGGTACTCCGCGAGGGATCCCAGATTAAGACTGTCGTCCACTGAAATCACCGGCGGTAATCTCTTTTCGCGAGCTTGCACCGCGGCCGAGATCGGCGGCCAAAACTACTCGTTTTAATACTTTACAAATCGTTGTTATATGTGTACGTCTATATTTATATCGATACATTTATAGATATATAAATTAACCACGCGAAGAAATAATCCTCTTTTAGTCTTTAAATAAAATACGTAAAGTTATCTCCTTCTACGCTACTATTTTAGTATATTATTATTAATAATAATTTCGTATTATCGGCATTTGTGATTGTGTCCGAACGATAGACAGAGTGTTTGAAAGACAGTGCGAGAGGAGGCAGCGAAGAGTGTCGCGAAGAGTGTCGCGCCGAGGTATATGTGCATACATCTATATCTGAAAGTGATAATTAAAGTGAGAGCTTTAGGAAATTAATTTAACGTGAGTGATAAATCTCGAGTCATTATTTGGTATTTCGTGTGTTAGGTTTTATTATTGTTATATTATTTAGTAGCGCTTTTTTCCGCGCGCGTCGGCCGGCGCCCGACGCCGACGGTCGTCCCTTTCGTTTAGTTTTTTAGTTTAGTCCTTGATGGAGCCCTCGCCGGCCCCCCGCGAGTCGGGGCTCGCTCCCATCGTGGGCTGGACGGAGCCCTCGCCGGTCGGTTCGCCCCTCAGCGATAAGCGCGGGGCTTCTCCGGTCCGCGTCGAGCCGGCCGCTTCCCCCGCTCCGTCGACCGCGAGCTCCGGCATCGGCCAGGACGCCCCCGACAAATCGACCTCGGCCAGTGTGTCCGCTTACTCTCCGACGATCTCCAGCATGGGCGACGAGTCCACCTTCCCGTCCTCACCGAACATCCTCGACGAAAATCTCAACGAAGATGACCAGATGCCACCGCCGGATCTCGACGACAACAAGAACATCGTCAACGGAAAGATTCCCGAACCGGACGAGAAGTCTTTAGTACCGATATTGATAAACAGAAAGAATCGTTCTTCGCCGCCGACATCTCTGACGTATGTCACTGAAAACCCTACTTATGAAGGTGTCAAGTTCGTCGGTATCCCGGATAAAGACAGCATCTGCTCGTCCAGCTCTTATGTGGACGACAGCGACGAAGAAGACGACGAAGGCCAGCCTAAGATACCCGACGGCGGTTGGGGATGGGTCGTAGTGTTGTCCTCTCTCGTTCTATCCATGATAGCTGACGGAATCAGTTTCTCCTTCGGCTTGCTGTACATAGAGTTCTTGGAGCAATTCGGACAGAGTAAATCGAAGACCGCGTGGATCGGAAGTCTGTTCATGTCCGTGCCGCTCATGTCAGGTCCTGTGATGAGCGCTTTGGTTGACAACTTTGGCTGTCGAAAAATGACCATGCTCGGAGGTGTCATATCGTGTGCTGGATTCGTGATGGCCGCTTTCTGCAATTCCGTTGAAATGTTGTTCTTAACGTTTGGTACGATTGCCGGTCTGGGATTGGGCATGTGTTATGTCACCGCAGTCGTCTCGATAGCGTATTGGTTTGACAAGAAACGAACCCTCGCTGTCGGTTTAGGAGCCTGCGGAACCGGTATCGGAACCTTCGTATACGCACCCATGACGCAGTATTTCATCCAAGAGTACGGATGGAGAGGAACCGTTTTACTTCTGGCGGGAACATTCTTCAATATGTGTGTATGCGGAGCCGTTATGAAAGAGCCGGACTGGTGGATCAAAGAGCAGAAGAAACAGGCCGCTTTAAATAATAAGTCCATTCGCGGCGCTTCCAGTTGCGGATCGGTTTCGAGATTATCAGCCGGAATGGAGTCCACCTTCCCGGGTGTGGAAGAATTGAGATCACTGATGAAGAGCGGGGAGACCCCGGAGTACATCCTGACTACACTTGCGACGTCCATTGCTGTCGGCGAAAAGCTGGAAGGTACAATTGAGAATGAAAAACCTCCGAAGCAGCTCTACAATTCTGTCGTAAATCTGCCAACTTATGTGAAGCAGAGTGAAAAGGTAATTATCATTCATAATGATTATCATACAATTTTTTTGACAAGAACACAGAATGATCGAAATTTTAATAAAGTAATAATTGAAGAAAGATTATTTCTTTTTTTTATATTATATTTGTCTAGCAAATAATCATTATTCTAGTAAAAATGATAATGAAGAAAATTTTTAAAAACTGAAATGTAAAATAATTGCAGATAAGAATTATAAAGATATAGTCCATTTACATTTCATTAAATTCAATGTTATCTCTGACACAGATTTTCAGCACTTGTTACTTGCATTTTATTTATGAAAATAAAAAACACTTAAACTTGTATTTAATATATTTCAGAATTACTTTTTACAAAATTGTAGAGACGTAGATTATCATTTTTTTTTAAATGCTCATACAGAGAATGTAATAAAAATCGGCTCCTTAAATACAGAGAAACCTTACTCATTTTTCTCTACTTTTCAGGAGAGCCAAAATATGGGTTTCACCAATAATCAATTTTATCCAATTTTAAATAACACTGCTTATTTTTTTCATTATAGGTTCCCTTGGAAGTACTGGAGGCCTTAAATAAAAACAAAAAAGTCTACAACGTTATCTTGGAGAACTATCCTTCGTTACTGGCATGCAGGAGCAATTCAGAGACCAGGCTGAATAAAATGCAGGCCGACAGTCCCTTCGCCAGGGTCCCCGTCACCATGTCTATGAAACTCAAAGCCTCCAAGAGAGCGCCCAGGATAGCTGCAGGCCAAACCCAAAGCTTTGATACCAACCCGGACGTTGTCAGCTCTCCTCTCATACCATTCGCCGATGCCAGCAGGGCTGCGATAGTCAAAAGCCCGATTCTCAAGAGTCCGATTCTGAAATCTCCGCTCAGGATGCAAGGTCCCTGGCTGAGACGGCAGTTCTCAACCAATCAGCACTATTTGAGGGACATCAAGATGCACAGGAATTCGGTGATGTACCGCGGTGCTATGATGAACATTGCGAAGTATAGGCTGAGAGCTTCGTCTTGTCCGAACATCTACAGGAATTCCATGATACATATTCCTCATGAAGAAGAAGAGGTAATAGTCTTATAAATGGTTTGGTTACTCGTAGATTTCCATTTGATAAATGCTGTATTATTCGAGAATAAAACGAAAAAAATTTTTGAAGCATAAGTAAAATTTGTCAAATTAATCTTGAACAGTGATGCAAAACCTGCGGCCCAGTATGATATTTTTTTCAGAATTTTTTGTGACTGATGGGACAGATAATTAACAAGAACTAAATTAAAAATAATAAAATTTACAGTTAAATATATAGGTATAAGAGACTCAAGTGGTTGAGCGACTAAGTTACAACCAGTTTTCATAAAAAAAAAAATGTCTCAATACGTCCACAAGGAGCCCATTTTCTCCACATTGAGAGTGGTCATGGATTTCAAAATACTAAAATGGCTATTTTTAATCACTTTTATCCATGCGGGTCTCAAACAATACAAAAATTAATATTCTGGCTCTTCTGCCAAAAAGGTTATGCATCACTGGTCTAGAATAACTCATTCTCTTAATTAGTTCAGAATTCATTTCTTTTGTTCCATTGAAGTATGCCCGAAATTTCAACCTGTCAATTGATTGTTTCAGAAATGGTACGATGATTCTTTAAATCTGATCAAGTCGATGTTTGACTTCAAAATGTTCCTGGAGTTGCATTTCTTACTGATGAGCCTTGGCACCATCCTTCTTTTCACTTGGTTTATCGTCCCGTACTTCTACCTGGCCGAGCACATGACCAGGAGTGGATACACTGAAGACCAAGCAGCTATGCAGCTCAGTGTTATCGGCATCACCAACACAATTGGAATGGTATGTTTCATCGGAGCATCAATACACTAGCATCAGCAGTTTTATTCACAATTTCGTTTCTCCAATATAGTTCAAATCAAATCTAAATGTTATTAGAAGCATACAACATATCGGCATGTGCACCATCTTGGGAGTTTTCATTACACTAATATGCAGTATGGACTATCGGTCCGAGATGTCCTTAATAAAGATCATTTTTAAACATTAATTTTATGACCAATTTCAACCTCTTACGATAAAATAAACGTATTTCGATTTTTGACAGTTTTGAGCAGGGCTGTGGAGTCGGTAAAAAAAAGTTCAACTCCGACTCCATCATTTACCAAAACCACGACTCCGACATTGACCAAAAATACGACTCCGACTGAAAAACCTTTGATATCATCATTTTTTTTCCCCTAATTTTCTTTTTTTTGTAATAGGAAGATTTTTAACAGACATTAAAATCACTTTCTTTTTTATAGCACTACTAAACATTAAAACAACACATAAGAATAAATTACTATTTTATATTTAGTAAATAAATCAATGTATAGCCAAAGCATCGCCTTTAAAGATAATGCATAGACAATTAGTATCGGTCAAAAAATAGTTCAAATTGATTACTTGTGAAACCTGTTTTTTGGCTCTATGGAAGAGTAGAGAAAAATTGGTGAATTTTTTAAGAACAAATATTTTTTATTTGATAGGTGGGTCTGGGCTGGGCTGGAGATCAACCGTGGATGAACGTGACCAAGTCTTACGCTGTCTGTCTGGTCTTTTGTGGAATATCAACTCTGCTTTACCCCCTCGTCACTCATTCATACTGGATGCTGCTCCTCACGTCTGCTCTTTTTGGTCTATTCTTTGCCAGCAGTTTCTCCTTCACGCCTGTCATCCTTGTGGAGCTGATACCGTTGGAAAGGTTCACCACTGCCTACGGTCTGATTCTGCTGTGCCAAGGAATTGGAAACCTCCTCGGACCGCCTTTAGCTGGTGAGAATATTGGATTTATTATTTTTTTAAATTGTCTCTTAACTCTTTGTTTTTTAAATTAATTAAAAGGTGACCAAGAAAGAACTAGCAATTATTTAAGTAAATAAAACACATTTTTTTGATCAGAACCAGTTCACCCACAGAAAGTAATTTCCATTGATAAATATAAAGACAACCGGGGCTAATTCAAATTGAGATCTTCGTTATTTTTAAGATTATGCCGTAATCAGTGGAATAACAAAGTTATCAAATGCAATTTTATTACACTTTCGCATGAGATGGCCAATTAGCAAAGGCACAAATTTGTGCTCTTTGTAAGCATTGTGTTAATATCTTAAATTGATTTATAACTTCTTTTTTCAGGCTGGATCTTCGATATCACTCAAAGCTGGGATTTATCATTCTATTTGGCCGGAGTCTGGATTATAATTTCCGGCGTGTTCGTCGGCATCATACCTTACACGAGGAACTTCCGGATTGTGGGCTCGGCCCCGTTGGAAAAGGACATGGAGAAAATTTCTCAGATATCGCAGTCACAAAGAGGCAGTCTCAGTATTGCTTAGATCTCATCTTACATTGTTTTGTCATTTTTTTTTTTTAAGAGGCGCCGGAAAAAACCGATAAGTTTTGTTATTTCTACTCTTTTAGTATTATCAACGTATCTTAAGGATCTTCCATTCGAAAGTTTATATATTTTTTTGAAATATTTCGTGTGTGAAGATCAATTTTACTATTAAAATTTTTGGAGTGATTAGTAATTAGTTTATTTAATCGGTAACAACTTTAACATTGCGAATTGCAGTTTTTCTGTATTTTCGCAATTTAAATTTGATATACAATGGATTCTCGATGTAATGTTTTTGAAAGGACTAGAACAGTTACGCACAACCTTATTGGCAGACGAACCAGATTATCATTTTTCAGATTGTCCAAGGGCCAATATTAAAAATTGAAAATTTTATGATTTTATATTTTTCGTCCATCGTCTGTGAAAAGTTCTGAAGAACAAAAGGTGAATGATATTTGTCATATAAGGCCGCATGAAATGTCACTTCGGCCGCAACATGTGCCGCAGGTTGTGCATCACTGGACTAGATAGATGGGCAGAGATGTGACAGTTTTGTCAAATATAAGGCAAAAGACGGACTATTACAATACAATAAAAAAATAAAAATAATAACACATTTTTAATACTTTTTCCACATCTGATTTATTTCATCAGGACCTGTTTCGCTCATGGCGAGCATTATCAACTGATTGGATTTATTATTTTTTTAAATTGTCTCTTAACTCTTTTGTTTTTTAAATTAATTAAAAGGTGACCAAGAAAGAACTAGCAATTATTTAAGTAAATAAAACACATTTTTTTGATCAGAACCAGTTCACCCACAGAAAGTAATTTCCATTGATAAATATAAACTGATTGGTCACTGATAAACTGATATATCAACTGATTGGATCAGTTGATAATGCTCGCCATGAGCGAAACCGGTCCTGATGAAATAAATCAGATGTGGAAAAAGTACTAAAAGATGTGTTATTATTTTTATTATAATGCCTTTCCACCAAGTATTGACAGTGAACACCTTAAAAGTGATATTACAATACAATCGCAAATTTGTTGCAGTAAATTGGAATGATTAGCCATTGAAACATGTAACATGTAACATGTGAAATAATTATTATATTTTCTGCCCACCTGTGACCTAAAGTGAAGAGCATTTCATCACATAAAATGTCATAATCATTAGATTGTGTTTTCATTGTATATCAATGCAGTATAACTATTTTTTATCTACAAAGAAAAATGAAGTATTTCGGGTGTAGATGGCTTACATATAGAGTATGTTTGTTATGTTATTGTATGTGTAAAAATATTTTTTATATTTTTTTATGTTATCAATCGATACATTCAAAGTGTAACCCGAACGTATCGAATAACATTATCTTTTTGAAACAATCTATAATTTATTTGGAGGATAATTGTCAGCATCCCAACTTAATAAAAGCTTGCATTTTAGATTTTTTTTACTGTTGAATTGTATTGTACTGTATTATTTTTAATGCAATATAATTTAAAACCACGTAGAATGTGTTTTTAATTGTTTTTAAATTAAATTGAAAACTTATTCAAAAATTTTCAAATTCAACCTGTGTAATGTGTAAAGCAATTGATACACGAGTGAGTCACATTTTTAGTCACCAGCTTCAAGACACAATCCAACAAAAAGTTTTTATGCTAATGGAAACACTTTATTTTTATAAAGTTCAGGAGTTGTTTAGCTGAGGAAACAGGAAAATAAATGAGAATTATTACAGCAAAAATTGTGTGTATTTCAAAATGAATTTTTATTTTGTGTCTGAATGTTTCCGTTGCGTGGAAGAGTGTTGCCAAGCCACGGATGTTGCAGAAAAAAATGTGTCTGAAGTCGGTGCATTTGATGTGAAGCTAAATTGTATTTATTTTTGAAGGTGACTAAAATAATGTACTTATGTATGTAAGTATTATTTCCACTGAATTGTAACAGGTACTTACGGCCTAGGATACTTGCGGTATTGCAATGAAATAGTATTAACGCTTTTCTGTGGAATATGCCTTAAACTATTAGCGATGGTCTAGATATGTGTGGGCGACTCTATTTTTTTGCTGTCGAGGAATAAGATAGCTCGGAATTGTATGAAATTTGTCACGATAGATCTAGATCTATAAATTTAGCTATTTTAAATCAACGGTATGGTAATGAAATTTAACTTAATTTTCGAATATTTAAAAATTATCTCCATCCTTTCGGACAATATTAAGAAAAAACAACTCGCCGATTTAATATTGGTATACAATTTCAGCGATATCATACGATTTTTGAAAGTAAAAATAAATTTACCATTAAGGCTTAGTGAAATTTACGGTATTTAATAAACTAGCTGAAATAATAATAAAATGAATTATAATGCTACAAGTCGATAAGTGAAATAAATTCTTTCGGTAATTAACTAAAAAAATATTTCTTAAATTTCCGTTACCCAGTGGCATTAAATATATCGAGGATATTTTTATAAATTATTTTTGGAATTGTCGATTGGTGAACACACCGAATAGATTGTAAATTGGCGAATAGCTATTTTGAATGAGAGTTGTCATATTTTGATATACCAAGTATTTTTGTCCCACGTTAGACTCTTAATATTACGATTTTTTTTGTTTACTTAACCCATTGAGCTCTTTAAATTTATTTAAAAGTAATATTTTAAGCCTGCTTTGTTGAAATGGTTATGTTTCAAATGCATTTAATGAAACAGATAAAAGTAATTAACCAAATTAAAAAAAAAAGTGCAGCACTTTGGTACAAAAAGGATTTGATGCTAAAAGAGCTAACAGGGTATTTTTTTATTTTTATTTTGGACTTTATTTGAATAAAGTCAATGTATTTTTTTATTACAGACAAGATCCTGTGTAAAGATATTTTTTTTTATAATTTTTTTGACTACTGAAGAAATGTTGATGTCAACACCTTTTTTTTCATTTTAAAACATAATAAACCGTGCTTAATAATTGTTGTCAAATAAAATGATTGAATTACATGTGCAGAACAGTTTTAAAAGTTACATTTATAGCTAACAGCGTAACATTTGACATTTCCTTAATTTTTTAATTACCCATACATTGTTATGTACTGCCATACTTTGAGTGCAAAGGAATATGAGGAAGTGACAGAACTATGCCAACAATTTTTAACATGACTATATAAAATTTACTATTTAAATGACTTTAGTCATTCATTATTTTTGCTCATATTGCATCATTAAATATAATATTTTTTGACTTGTTAATACGCCAATGTATTGAAAAATTTAATTCAAATTAAATTTATAATGCCTTATAATAAAAACCTTTGCACTTAGGATGGCACTGCATATTTTTTTTTCTGTATTTTGCGAATATTAAACAGATTCATTGTTAATTACATTACAAGTTAATATGCTAATATTCAGACAAAATTGCTTGAAAAATCCCTTTCAGGATTTATATTTCATTTGATAATTCATTGGAGCTTTCTTTTGTCAATTATTTTTGACAAATTATCAGAGTTAATATTTTTTTCCAAACTATAATCAATGAATCTTAAGGCCTAAGAGTCAAAGTCAAGTTGAAAAAGTAAAAAACTTTAACTTAAAACAGTATTTATACATTTTTTTAAAAAAGAAGAATTATTTGAAGAAGAATGTTCTTAATTATTTCTTAATATTCTTAATAATTGGTTGATGTCCTTAATAATTTCCGAATAAATAACACTGCCATATTTTTACTACCCAATCAGATAAAATTGGAATTTAAATCTCTTAGGAAGTATAAAGAAGCATTAATATTTTGTAAATTGACGTTTCTGTAAATTTTAAATCAATTTTGATAATATAATAAAAAAACTTCTAACGAAAGGTGCTTAAAGAAGTAAATGTAGTAATATACCATTTAATATTCACTGTTTTAACTATAAAGTTTTTCTTATCAAATCATGTGTAAAATTGGTAATGATAAAAAACTTTATATAATTGAATCACTGCCAAAATACAATATTGTCTATGACAATGGCAACAAATTACCTAAAGAATAGCATTTAAAAAACTTGAAGAAAATGATTTCTACAAATCCAGCTCTCCCAATAGACCTAAAATAAATGATAACGTAAAACCTCTGAAATTTTGATCTTTGAGTAAATTAATGTACAAATATTTGTAAAGAATAATTTTTAAAATTGGAAACACTTCCCATTGTATTTAGGTAATTGCAAAGTCTAATGATTGTAATAAAATATGAAATGTATTTTTAATATTAGAATTTCTTTCTAAAATAACTTTTGCCTTATCTTTGTCATCGTTACATCCCTCTTAGGAAAGAGATCAATATTGAAGCTTAATAATATCATAATGACATGTAATATTATTAACTATTAAGTGAAATCGACTTACAGATGTGTCTGTACTTAATTGCTAATGATGTGAATGACTTTACATTAATAAAAATATATAATCCGTAAAATATAAACATGGTGTATTTTTCAATATTCATGACCCTTTGACCCCTTACCAGTTTGAAAAGTGCTAGCAAAAAATCCAAAGGCATTGTTTTGTACAATAAGGGTTAAACTATCATTCATATTGGCATCTACAGAAAGAGTTGATAGACGAACAAGCGGCTCCGAAGACAAGTGTATGTTATAGGAGTTCATTATGCTGTGCAGTCATTGCAGGGTTTGTTTTGAGTTTAAGTAAACAGGCTCGAGAAAAAGAAGAATACCAATTGATTTACATGGCTTATGTATTCTTTTAATGATAATTTACAAGTTTTTCTGGCATATGGTGAATAAATAAATTAATGCATTGAAAAGAAAACTAAAATATAATACAAACCTTCAAATTTCCCATCGGTCACCAGGCACTAAAAATGACGAGGGTAGATTTACAGAGCCCACTGGCTCGAATCTCAATCTGGATAGTTTCATTTTTAAATCGAATTATTGGTTTCTGTTGGAAGACATGGATGTCTGTGCTTTCTAAAGTCGCCTCATACACCCATCCAATAAACGCGACGTAGCTAGAGCGGTTTGCCATCCACTAGTCCTGACCTTATTAGAAGTCCACTCATGCTACACATTGGGAGCGGACATATATAAAATAAGAATTAGAGACTTTCTATATAAGGAAAATATTTGATGGCCATAAATCACTGAAATTTCTAAGACACCGCTGTGGATTTATTATAAAATATTAGATTACCATTTTTCAAAGATAGCAAGCTGTGAAAATAAAAGTGAGTAGCCACAAAGATCAACTGTCACTTTGACAGCCCGAAAATAAAGTTTTAGGTTAAGCAGTCAAATGGCTTTATGAACGATGAATTGATTTAAATATAACTATTCACCATGTCGATAATTGAGATCTGTGTTATAAGAAGGCTGCCATTATTATTACACTACCCAAAGCGTTACCTAAACAAGAGGTTATTTTATATATTACACAACAACTGCAATGTTTATATATGATTGTAACTTAAATCAATGTTTATGGTGTTCTGTCACTGTTGACATTTTATAACTTATTGCCATGGCTTTCTGTATTTTTTAATGCTGTTTAATTTTCTAGGTTTTATTGCTCGAATGAGATATATCCACACAGTAAAGACGGTGATTTTCCAATAGAAAGAATTCGAAATTTCAGTATTATAGCTCATGTAGATCATGGCAAAAGTACACTCGCTGACAGATTCCTTGAATTGACTGGTGCTAAAAAAGTAGGCGAAGGAAAAGCACAAATGCTAGATCAATTACAAGTAAGATTTTTATATACATATGCCTTCTTTAAATCTTTTATAACATCCAAAGTTAGTGTCTGATTTTTGACGTTTGTTCCAATATGGCCGCCGTGTCAGTGATACCAGTCCCATTAAAATTATGAAATGTGAATTATTATTTTTGATTATTGTTCAATAATTATTAATTAATTAAGAATTTCAACTGAGGGTGCTTGATGGATTGAATTTAATTCAATAATAATAGGTCAGATATTCCTATGTTATTTTCTGGTAATTATTATTTGCGATACTACATTCAAAAATTCCTATAATTATAAATAAACTCACTTAATTCATTGAAACTCAAATTGTCGCTAATTCATAGTTTAATAGCAATTTAACTTAGTGATCTTCTTTTATTTTTGTATATAAATGATACAAACTGTTTACTTCGTGTCAGTTCAAGTAAATCCGTGTCCTTGAAATGCCTGAAGATGCCAAAAGGCAAAACCCGGGTCGTTAGCGTCAAAAGTCATGGGAAAGTACAAAATTCAAACGATACAAATTATTAATTATTCAGAATAAATATTTATTGATTGAATTGGCATGTACTTGGTAGATCTCCATTATAACATGGTGAAAAAATTATATAATATATAGTTGGTCGCTATTTCAGCTTACGCTATCGTCAGATCTTTAGTATGCCGAAATAGCTATCAACTATATATAGTATCTTTTAGTAAGGACCCTCGATTTTAAAATGTGAATAGCACACTAGTGCATGGTTCAAAATCAGTCCCGTGTAGATCATGAGCCTGAATGTGAGTAGTGAATTCCTTGAAAGGATAGGCGGCCATGAAATATTGGCTGCATATACCCAACGGGTCGTGGGAAAAACCAACTTGTAAATAAAATATGTTGTGTGAGATATAACATTGTTATTTTTTCACCGTGTAACAAATATTTAAATTATTTTCATAGGTTGAACGTGAAAGAGGAATCACCGTAAAAGCTGTCACAGCATCTTTAAATTATACCTATAACGGACAACAGTATCTTTTGAATCTGATAGACACACCAGGACATGTGGATTTCTCGAATGAGGTTAGTTACCTTAAATTTTTATAACATTATTTATTAGGCGTGTATATAATGGGTCCAATTCAAGTTTTGGTCAGTAAATTAAATAACCCGTATGTACCCATTGAATCAGTATGAATGTGGTCTATTATTAATTGAAAGGGTCAGTAATTTATGTACAATGGTGAGTAAATTATGTGAAACGGATAGCATTTGAATTTATTGGCCAGTCATTTTAAATAAATGCTTGGTTTGAGATTGACAGCTTGTAAAATTAATCAAATATGCTTGTAAGAAGCAAATTTATGACCAAGTCTAAGGCTTACGAATTTTTTTGAAATGTTTGCTGATAACCAAACCTAACCCAAACCTAACCTAACCCAAACCTAACCCAAACCTAACCTAATCTAACCTATTCTAACCTAACCCATCCCAAACCTAACCTCACCAAATCGTCCTACTATTACTAATTACGGACCATACATACATAGATATCTACTTACCCTTTTGCAAAAAATGATTAACCATTTTCCAATAATATAACGATCAAAATTAATTATTAACTGTCCGTTTTCTGTATTTATTACTGAGCATTTCTTTCCTATTTACTGATTGTATTGAAATTAGATACTGACCGTATAATAAGTTGCCTATTTATTAGATTAATCAATTATCACTATTACAGAAATAACACATGAATTTCCACAGGTCGTACGCTCAGTTCAAGCATGCCAGGGGGCGATATTACTTGTGGATGCTGCCGATGGACCTCAAGCGCAAACGGTAGCCGTCCACTCATTAGCTACGCAAAGAAAAATGACTCTCGTGACAGTACTCAACAAAATTGACCTCCCACGTGCCAATCCTGATCGCGTAAAAAAACAACTCTTCACTCTCTTTAAAATACCTCCCGAAGAAGTCTTGGAAGCGTCAGCCAAGAAAGGTTGGGGCGTAAAGGAAGTCTTGGATGCAATCGTTGAAAGAATACCCCCACCACCTGTCAAAAAAGAAGACAATTTCTCCGGATTAGTTTTCGACAGTTGGTATGACAAATACAGAGGGAATTTGTGTCTCTCCTACATTAAAGGAGGTACACTTAACATCGGTGACAGTGTCAGGTGGAAAGGAACAGCTAAGCTTTTGACTATTAAGAATATTTATCTTTTGACTCCTGAAGAGAAAGCAACCAGTAAAGTCATCGCTGGACAAGTGGCCGTCTTGGGATGCGGTCCTAAAGGTGGTGGGTCAGTTGGTGATACATTAATATCCGGCACCGTTCCTTTTGATGAAGCGGCAGAAATTTCTAAAGAAGATATCAAAGCGAGGCATATGGTTTACGCTGGAGTATTTCCAGTCGATCAGTCACAGCATCTGGTGTTGAAGAGTGCTTTAGATAAACTCAGTTTGAATGATTCAGCAGTCAGCATTAATCCGGATTCAAGGTTTGTTCGTTTCTTATTTAATTCAGGGCTGTGGAGTCGTTAAAAAAACACGACCCAGACTTCAGCATTGACCAAAAACATTCCGACTCCGACTAAAAAATGTTTAATTTTCAAATTTTTTTTCCCTACCTTTTCTAATTATGTATGTGTATTAAATAAAATATCAACCGACCAATATGGCTAATTGTCACATTTTACAAGTATATGAATAAATAAAAAGTTCAAACTTTTCAAGTTTTTCACGACTCCAACTCTGGCCAAAAAACTGCGCCTCCACGACTCCGACCACAAAACCTCGAATCCACGACTCCAAAGCCCTGATTTTCTACAAACCAATTCATTATTAGTCTTTCAAGATATAATTATATTTATGTCTTCAACTGGAGTCGAGTTCCAATTTGTATAAGAAACTGTTGGAATACGATGAATGTGATTTCATATTTGCATATAAGTTTACTAAAAATAATAAAACATTTTTAGTACTTTTTCCACATAAAATTTATTAGATCAGGACCGGTTTCGCTCATGGCGAGCATTGTCAACTGATAAGAAATACAATGAAACAGTGATATTTATACAAAGTTTAAGTAACAATTACAGGGTATGACAAACAATTGGTATCAAGCAAATAAATTGAAGCAAAATGTAAGAAAAATAGATTTTAGTTAAAATGTTTACGGAATATTTATTTTATATATTATTTTTATATATGTTATTATATGACTCATAAATATTTCTTAACAGTCCTGCACTGGGCCAAGGTTGGCGAATTGGCTTCTTGGGATTGCTCCATCTGGAGGTGTTCACACAGAGACTGTTCCAGGAGCATAAAGCGGAAGCTATCCTGACAGCACCATCTGTACCTTATAAGATAAAGTATGTTTGACATTGTCCAATTACTCGGATTACATGTGGCCATATTTGCTATGGCTAAAGAATGATGTTAGTGTGCTGGACATTAGCGCGTGGGACATTAGTGCGCCGACGTTAGCACGTATGACACTAATAATTTAAGCAGGGCTGTGGAGTCGGTAATAAAAGTTCGACTCCGACTCCGATTTCAACATTTACCAAAACCACGACTCCGACTTCAACATTGACATAAAACACTCCATCTCCGACTAAAAAAAGTTTAATATCATCACTTTTTTTTCCTATTTATGTGTATTAATATTATTAATATATTATAATATTATATTATAATTTGGCCAATAGCCAAATTTTACATATTATATGCAAAAATATAAATTTAAAACTTTTCAAAATTTCCGACTCCGAGTACGACTCCAGCCAAAACGCCGCGACGACTTCAACTCCGACCAAAGATTTTTATAAAAATATTTTAATAAAAATATAAAAGAAAGTATATCATGATAAAGTGGGTAAATGCTCACATACCGTACGTATTTTAAAACGTATTTTATCATGGAATGTCTTTTTCCAATAGATTTTTTTTGAATAGGTAAGGTTAGGTTTAGTAAGGTGTTCAATATCAAAACTTGGTGGAATGGCATTACATTAAAAAATAATAACACATTTTTGTACTTATTCCACAATAAATGTATTTCGATCAGGACCGGTTTCTCTCTTCGTGAGAATTTTCAACGAATGAAGAACTCAGTTGAAAATACTCGGTCCTGATCTAAATAAATTTACTGTGGAATAAGTACAAAAAATGTCTTGTCATTCTTTAGGTTAGGTAAGTAAATTTCTTTGAATGAGCAGTCAACAATACAAATGTCGGTGTGCTAATGTCAGGGATGTATTGCGCGCTAATGTCAGCATGCCCGGGTTCACATAGGGAACGAATATTATCTAAGAAGAATGTCATGCTTATAATATATTATAAATTGTGGATTTAGAGTAATATTTTGAATGCTTGCAGAGTAAGTGGATCGAAAGTAATAAAGCAGTTCAGAGGTGAAATGGTTTTAGTGACAAATCCTGCTGAACTACCATTGGAATCCAATATAGTCGAATACTATGAACCATTCGTAATAGGTCAGTACATCCTTTATGGTTATTTTTATCTTTGTCTTGAAACAGGTGTTTTCTAAGAATTTTCATTCATGGAGCAAATGGAGTCTAAATTAAGGCATCTCTATGGAATGTTATTCTTCAAGAATAGCTTGTCATTCAGTAGTTCAACTTCTCTTTTTTCAGAGAGAGAACAGGGCTAAAATAGTAGTGTAATTGTAGGGGAAATTTTAGATATCCCTACCTTATCAACTGATAAACCTTATTTTTCTAGATTTTTATTTTATATAGCAGACTTTCGTTTGAAATTATTGGCGAGGGATCGACCAACATTAAAAGTAGTAATTTAAAGCCTATATTAATCTAATTACCAACCCTTGTTTGACCCGGGTTTTAGACAGAGATTTTCGTTGATAATCGGCTAACTTCAAGATTTTGTTGTCCCTGTCACACGACTTGTCTCGCACGCTTCATGGGACGGGCACCAGAGATTTGTATAGATCAGATAGGCGATCGACGCTTTGGCTACCCCTTCCATTAAAGCAAAACATCTTTTTTTTTTTTATCAAATGATCCCTAATTCCAATCAATTTCTGATCCCAAAAAGCGGCGTGTATCAAGATTCCTATCTTAGTCCTCGTATTCTTTCAATCATAACTCTCTTCGAAAAAGAGAGGTTGAGTAACTGAATGTAACAAGCAGTTCTGAGATAAACTCCAAATGCTCCAAGCCGGGAGCAGACATGGTAAAAATAAAAAGGTTAAATATTGATGCTTGCAAAAAAATTTAAATTATGCTGTGCTTTTGTTGGATTGGCTTGCTCAGCACTTCATTTTTCTGCGCAGCTAACCTCTCGAATCAGAGGGAACATTGACTGTGACTTGACCATTTGGCTGCAGGTCCGGCATTACAAAGTTTCGGTGCTCTTTAAACTGGCAGTTTCAGATTATCAACATAATATTATTATAAATTATAATTTAAAAACAATTACCATGTCAGATTACACAACACTGTGTTTTAATTCTAGGTACTATCATAACTCCTACAGATTACATAGGGACAGTTATATCTCTGTGCATGGATCGAAGGGCTACGGCATTGCCCACCACGGCTATGGACGATAATCATGTTATGATGCAATTCAGATTACCATTATCGGAGGTGAGCTAATTTATTCTTAATTTATTGAATTAAGGATTTCGACTGAGGGTGCTTGATTGAATTTCAATATCAAAGTGGAATTGTTTGAATTTTGTACTTTTCCATGAGTTTTGTCGCTAACGACTTGGGTTTCGCCTTTCGGCATCTTCAGGCTTTTCAAGTGCACGGATGTACTTGAACTGATGCGTAGTAAACAGTTTTTATCGTTTATATACAAAAATAGAAGTAGATCACTACGTCATGGGAATAAATTACTATTTTTGTTTAGTACATACATAAATCAAAAAGTCAAAGTATCAAAATGTATCTCTCAAAAGTGCTTCCCAAACTAGGGGTCGCACAAAACATGTTTTTTGTTCAGGGAGACTGCGGATAATTTGTTCAGATTTAGGGGGCTGCTGCATGACAATTTTTAGGAAGCAGTGTGTTAAAAATATATTTTGAATTGTCAACTGATGAAGCCTGTTTTTTGGCTCTCCTGAAAAGTGGAGAAAAATGAGTTAGATTTCTCTGTCTAGAGGCCGAATTCTTACTAAAAGTGATTAATAAATATTGCATTGAACTGAGCACTGATATAAATATAACCAAAACTGTGACCGACTAAGTAATATTTCAAAGTGTTGCAAAAAATGAAACATTGTGCTGAAGACCCTCTCTTTGTTAGGAAAGCCTGAAGTGCAAAGAAGTTTATTGCAGGTGTGACAGTATTTAATTTAAAAAATGACAATTTCTTCAGGTTGTGCTGGACTTCCATGATATTTTAAAGAGTGTCACATCAGGGTATGCGAGTTTCGATTACCAGGATGATGGATTCCACGTTAGTCCGCTAGTCAAGGTAAGTCTTATGGATGCAAATGAATATTTCAAACAACTAAAACTTTTACTATTAGTTTTTACATTCCAATAAACAAATTTGAAACGTTCAGCATTCTAAAATATCAAGAAATGAATAATTTTTCTTAGACGTATCTTTAATTGAAAAATGTATTTGTTATTTAACAACATTAAGATTTTGATATTTAATAATATTAAATGTTGATTGCTAAAAGATTGAATGAATATCTTTATTCCTGCAGATGGAAATACATTTGAACGGCATTTTAGTTGAAGAGTTGAGCACCATTGTGCACCGAAGTCGTCTTCAAAACACAGGCCGTCGCATTGTTGACAAGTTAAAAGAAATGATCCCGAGGCAGATGGTCCAGGTAATTTGTAATTAAAGCTAACATTTTGATTAAACCTATTTTAAACTGAAAAAATCTATATTTGGTATTGATGTTCACAGGATTTGAACACAAACTATTCTGATTGCAGAGGGCATATTAACACTTTGTTAATGGGCCCTTTTAATTATTTTGGTAATAAACATGTTATTGTGCATTCCATGGCCAATTAACAAATGCATTTTTTTGCACAATTAGTGAAAAAAGTTGTTAATTTACACTAAAGATTTAATTGTGTGATGGATTTTTATTTAAGATTGCAATTCAAGCCATTGCTGGAGGGAAGGTTATAGCGAGAGAAACATTGAAAGCCTATAGGAAAGATGTTACCGCAAAACTTGTAAGTAAACTTGCTTTCCATATTTTAGTAATATTATTTTTTTTGTAAGCTTAACCTGTTAGCCGCCAAAGTCGAAGTACTCGATCTACAGCTGTACGCCAGCGATTTTAGAGAAAATAGAAATTGCATAAAAAGTGATTTAACATAATTTATAGTTTGAAGATGTTTTCGTGTGTCCTGGAAAATGTGTGTACAATACATTCTATGGGCTTATTCGATTTCGTGTTCATGTATTAAAAACATATAATAATTTTATGTATTAAAAAACATCGCGACTCACCGGTGAGACGTTGTCGTATGGAGTCAATACGCATGCGACTCACAGGTGAGACGTTGGTGTACAAAAGGTAAAGATAGATTTACAGAATTACCATAAGAAATACTTTCTTTTCAATCTTACACTGGTTTAGATTAAATTTATGGTTAATATTTTGCGGAGAAGAATTTTAAGCGGAATTATCATTGTCTCATTATTTACTTTTGCTCTCTAGTATGGAGGGGACATTACCAGACGGATGAAGCTTCTCAAACAGCAAGCCGAAGGGAAGAAGAAAATGAGAAGTGTTGCTAATATTAAAATACCTAGAGACACATTTATTGATGTTCTCAAAAGATAGCAACATTGAGATTTGTTAAATAAGAGTTTAGTGTATAGGTTATATTTGTTTTTGATGGAACATGTTGATTTGTTTGAAAATAAATTATTTTAAAAATTAAATGAATATTGTTATTAACCCTTTTATCTTTTTTAGAACCTCGATGGTTCTAAAAAGCCTCACAGAGCCTATTTATTGGATCACGCTTTGATCTATCACATGAAGAACAATAACATAGGTTATTGATATATAATGCCAGTTTTGTAGTAGAGTAGTAAATATTTTTGATTTTGGTTTTGGTGCTCCCAGACTTGAATCCCAGTACAGGCAGTTTCATATATTGATTTCTGTTTTAAGGCATGGATATGTAAAATCTGAGTGCAGTGGGAGTGATTAACTAGTTACCACTCCTGTCTCAGTTCTGTGCCTAAAAAATAGTGGTATAGCAACGGACTAACAAACAGTTCTCTATGAAAAAATATTGATGTGACAAGTTCCATTAGGACTGCATGTACCTCACGTTTAGAGCGGACATAACAAAATAAAATTTTAGTAATCCTGAGTTAAATATGAGGTTAGGTTGACAAAAAAATATGAACAGACTGGCAAAGGGATGTTCTTAAAAAAAAACTCCAATACACGGAAAAAAATGATTGATACAATATTTTTTCAATCCGATAGCTCTCCTGAAAAGGAGCGATTTGCCACTAACGCCCTTTTAGCTTGGAAGGGGCGATATGTTACGTTAAAGTTTTCATCGATAAGTCTAAGATATCTGGTAGAATGACGCACTGGGGTTAAAAATGTTAACTACTTGATAATTTCTTTTCGTCTGCTTCATAATGGGAGAGGACATGGTTTGAAAAAAAGAATGAGAGGGATGGAGAATAAAGCACACAATTTATAAATACATTATATTTACGTGTGCGGTAAAATGTTTTCAATCAGATGTGTTAAATAATTTAGCACATTTAATATAAATATAATTGTACATATGTACAGTAAATAAATCTAACAACAAAATCACAGACATGCCTTTTATAATGTTAAAAATTAATGTAATATAATTAAAGAATTGCCTAGTAAAGGGCCCAACCAACATTTTTTTAATATTGGATGAATGATACCAATATAATCTCTGATGAGTGCGGGGCAAGAAATCGAGAGTCGATAGTTTTAGGTACCTGGAGGCAAACATCATGGGACATGGCAACTCGCGTAAAGAGCTCGCGATCCGATTAGGGATAACTGGAGCAACTTTCAATTCAATACGGAAAGTCTGAGACTCACGGATGTAGTCGGTCAGAACCAAGTGCCACTTGTTCAACGCATGCATACTGCTTGTGCTGCTTTACAGTTGCGAGTCATGGCACATTACCAAAGCCAGGGTAACCAGGTATACTGTGCTTAAAACACATGCTTTTGGTGAATATTAGGAGTGCGGTGGTGACTTTGTCAGGAACATGGAGGTAAAGACAGCGGATAAACCAGTCCCTTATTACGTCTAAAATAAAAACTGCGATGATGGACCTGGCTCAGACATGTGCTGCGGATGTCCTAGGGGAGCCTGAATCCTGCCTGTCTCTTCTACCAATCTTAGCTAAGAGATCCCGGAATGACCTGGGAGAAAGCAAGAAGTTTGGTGGGTGACGGAGAATCTTAGAGGCACCGTGTGGCCTCCATATGCTCTGAATAGGGAGCAAATGTGGAATAAAAAACAATTTACTTCTGACTATTATTTACCTCTAAAAGAATTAAAATCTCAGTCAAACAAATACTTTTTGGTGGGCCCTATTTGACGCAAGGCTTTGATTGCAGCTGCGCGTCATTTACAACGATTTTATTATAAAAAAATATACTTTTAATATCACATTATATATGTATATAAAATTAACAATAATGGTAGATCTTTTCGATTCTTTACAACATGATAATGATAACGTCACTTAGACCACTTTTAATTTCTTGGATTGACAGCCTGCGATCAAATATCGGCTTATCGTGTTTGAGATCATTTTTAATGGCCACAATGACTTCACACAGTGTAGGTTACAAAAAATGGACTATTCCGGTCAAATAAAAATAATTCTACGTTTGAAGTTCTTCCGGTAGATACTCGGGAACTTCCTGATCTGAAGAAGGTGACTCGGCACCTTCCCTGTTGTTTCCCAGCATCTCCATTCGCCTTTCCATCAATCGCGCCTGCTCGGACAACTCTGTCGATGAGCAAAACAGAACAAATTATTATATCTACCGAAGGCAAAGTAAATACAATAATAACAAGCTTTTAATGGACAGCAAAAAATAATTTTTCACAAACATCTATATTTAACATTTGATAGATAACATGTTTTTGAATATGGCAGCTGGACCTGTAAGTGGGAGCAATTAGTTAACGTTTCCAGAAAAATTGAGCTTGAACCTCTCATAAAAGAATTCAGTTGAAGTGCTCCATTAGTGGTCCGTATACTCTGCATTTGGATCAATCATAATTGAATTAATTTATCAGATACATGAATATTTCTAAAAGCATACAAGGTTTTGTAATGTATTCATTTGTGTATGTAAAATAAGGAAACATTTTTAGAGCTTAGTTGACTGGTTTTCAGAACATGGTACTTTCAACACTGATAATTGGGTATTTCTATAATACCAGTGATACTTATTTTCATATTATTTTATTCTTTCGAATTGATGATGAAGCCTCACCTTTAGCATCGTCTGCGTGACCAGCGGCGGCTGCCTTCGAAGCCATGAGTCGAAGCAGATGATGAGCTCTGACCGGAGTTTCAGGATTGCTCATGGCTCCCCTTCTTTCCAGTTCACCAAGAAATCGGTGTCCATTCGAAACAGCTAAATAACCAAGATAGAGTGATTAAACTGTCAATTGACAGTATGAATACAATAATACCAACACAAATTTGTAGGCAAAGGGGTGATGATCTGTTCTTAGTCTCGTAAGCGTGACGCTTCATAATAAGATTTTTTTCACAGGGCCTGTAGCTGAATAGACAGCGCTTTTAAGTTGTCATCATATTTGATTTTGATGTACACAGGTTCAAATCCCAGTAACACATAAATTGATATTTAATCAAATCGTGTTCAAAGGAATGGATTGCTGTGATATTTCCATTGTCTTCCACTCATCAGTAGTTTAACCCTTTTAATCCCACAGGGCCTGCAAATATATGCGAAGAATCCCAGAGGCTGATCTATCGTCCCGCATTGTTTTAACATTTTTTAATGGTATTAAAGAATGAATTACTACACTATACATCAGGGGTGGCCAAAGCGTCATTCGCGTAGCTATTCCAAGTCGCGCGCTTGCCTGGTGTACTAATGTACACACCTTTGATTCCTCGTCTATATCAATGATAATAAATTCAATTTACTTTAAATTCAATTAGCGATTGAATGACAGACAATTCTCATGGCAACAACTTCTTTTGAGATGCTCGAGTAAGAGTCAATATAATAAATATTAGGACACAGTTCAAAAAGAAATAGTTTAATATAATATATATTGATGAATCTTACCGTTTTGATAAAACCCTCGATGGAATGCTTTCTCAATTTCAAGATACCTCTGCACCTGGTCGGCCTGCATTTGAATAGCTACCGAATCCGAAGCTGAAAATAATAGTGTAACGATTGATTTTATTGAGTAGCATAGCAATAATATATTGATAGCAATTAATAGTATGGCAACAGTATATTGATAGTTGTGAGTAAACAGAAAATGAAAATTTAAACAATTCAGTCTTGATATAAATAAAAGGTTTCATAAAATTCAGATTATATGCTGATCTAAAAAAAAAAGATGGATTCATGACAGTTGCTATACAATCTGATACAAATAAAGATAAGTAACACTGTATCTTTTTAAAGATTTATAATGCATTCATATTTACCGGCGAGGGGGTCAGTAATGCGGGATAAACATCTGATATGTTTTTAAATTAATCAATTGAGATGGAATTCTGTAAACATTCAAAAATATTCTAAATTAAAAATTTTCTAATAGACATTTATATTAAATTTCTAAAAGGCAAATTCGCGGAAAATTTACATCTAAACCTGCCCATTTCGCCCTTTCATCAAAAAAAGGATCATATCTTTTTATTTATTCTGTAAACATTCAAAAAAAAGTGCTGGAAAAGAATTGAAATTTTTCTAATAGACATATTAACTAACTTAACTAAATTTCTAAAAGGATATATTCACTGGAAAAGTTCATACGATAAACCTGTCTAGTTCAAGCCCTTTGGACACTAACAGATAAAAATGGATTAAAAAAGCATAATATATTTTTATTTATTCTAATGGTTTATTGCAAACAAAAAGTGCTGGACCAGAACGTTAAAGCAAAAACCAATAAAAATGTGGGGCTAAAATGTATTGAACGACCTGGAATGTGCTTTTAAAAAAAAAATCTGCACTTGGTTAAAATAAAAATTATCTTAATTTTATTTTCAATTATATTTACGTGACACATCGCCTGGGAGACAATACTTAATTATAATGATAGTAGTTCTAACTGATAATCCTCACCTCGTATTCATCGATTTCTTGCTGCGCACAGGCGACATAAAAAGCAGCGAGCGGCCTAGGCGCTCTGGCCTTGGCATAAAAAGCTGCCACCCTCCTTAGCAAGTCAGGTCTGGATCGCCAGTCTCCGGCTTGCAATGCGCGGGCGGCCATAAGATAGACGCCGCGGTCCCGAGACACAGATGCGAAGAAGGCGATCTTATCCACATCGCCTGATTTCACAAGCCACCTCATTGCTGATACCTGAATTAACAATGGAGTTTAATTCTTCTATGGAAACTGGTCAAGAGCAAACTAACCATAATGTCAAATCTTTTAGAAAGATTTTCACATATTTTTGTAGCTTTTCAATTAGGGCTTTTGTTGTGATATTTATCAAAATCTATTAGCAGATACTCTTATCATTCTTAAAGATTAATTCGAAGTATTTTCGTCAAAAATAAATACTGATTTGATCCACCCAAAGACCATGTGATGATCAAATTAGTACTTTACATAATTAATCAAATGGCAGGAGAGACATCAAATATTTTGATACCAATATCAGCAATAGTAAATGAATAAGCCCAGTAAATAAAACATCTCAGACTCAGTTCATTTGCAAGGATTGTCTATGGCTATTTGTAGATTAGAATAATATCATAGCGTTTATGTCATAGACAATTGAATAATTATAGTCTTTCAAACAATCATACAAATTTTCTTTCTAATTCTATAGTCTATTAAATTGTCTATGACATAGACAATTGAATAATTTCAAACAATCATACAAATATTCTGTCTAATTCTATAGTCTATTAAATTGTCTATGACATAGATAATTTCATACAAATTTTCATGTGATTTGATTATGTAGTTTTGCAGCTATAGTGCATTAAGAAATCCACGAATAAAAAGCACGAAATAGCTTTTCCTGATTTTGTGAGCTATTTTAAAATATAGGAATATTTTTTGATGTTTAAATGAAGCTTCAGGCTAAATTCTGAAATAATGAAAGAAAAAATTGTTGTAAGATATCAACACAATGAAGTAAAATAGTCTATGGTTGAGCATAAATCCAAATTCAAAACTCAACCTACAACGTTCAATGGAAGACAGCATAAAAGGAACGGAGAAAATAAGTAAGTGGTAATGGATTTATGGGATTACCTTATCACCTGCTTGAGTAAGTTTCTTGGCAGCTAAATGATAAAGCCCCCTTCTGCCGAGTAAATCAGCCAGTCTTTGAAGAATTTCAGACCGCATCGGTACATCTTTGGCGGGGTGTCAACTTTTCAGCACCGTCTTCCGACACTTCTATGCTGTGCTCTTCGATGAGGTCTAGTGCTTCGGTATACTAAAATGTATAGTAAATATATTAAAAATCAATGTCACCGATCTGAAACAGTTTGATAATTGCAATGAATTGATGGTTTGCATACCAAGTGTGCAGTTGCAAGAATGGATGCTGCAAGCTGATGCTGATTAACTTGAAGCAGCGGTTCCACCAATTGTCGAGCCAGTTCGTGATCACAGCTACCGGCTGCAGCTAGAGATTCTGCGACTCTTCGTAACGCTTCAGCTCCTGCGTCACCTTCCGCTTTAAGCGCCACTTCAACAGCTTTGTGAAGTTTTCCTAAAACATTAAACTGAATAATAATATCTTTGTTGATTCATCATTATTTTTTTTGAGTGATAAATTCATTTCAAGAGATGTTGGTTTTTGACTTTTCATATTTCCTCATTTATATTTTATATATCAGTGGCCTGACCATTCGAGTTTGTTGTAGATAGAATGAAAATGTGTCCATATAAAAACGGAGACCAATTAGTTGCATAAACTGACCCGATTTTGAATAGTAATACTTTCATTATCTTCTTATGTAAAAATTATTTTGTTTTTGGCATGTATGTGTATGTTTATACAGCTAGCTAGGTCATGGATATGCAGATAGACGAGGCAAAAATAAACATGATAATAGTTTAACACGCATATCAGTTATCACTTACCAGCTTTATGATACAGATGAGCAGCAGCTGGAACACGTCCGGCGCTTTCCAAAGTGGCCGCGGCCATAAGCGTGTGAGAGTTACCAGTTGGGCCTCCTGAGCCTGCAACCCCTACGGATCCTGCCTGTTCAACCCTTTCCCACAAACCTGCTTCGGCAGCACATCTCACTGCGGCTGTCATAGCACCGGCTCGAAGGTACCACTGAAAACATCATTGTAAGTTTTCTTAAATGACAAATAAGACACCATTTTAACGCGGATGAAGTGGTTAAAATTTTATATCACAACATTGGTGATCATAAATTATTTTATCAGGAAATTCTAGAAATAAATAGGACACAGCTGAATAGTTTGCCAATTTTGAATGAGTAATCTTCCCAACTCACCCCTGTTATTCAAACAATTTCAATTCTTTAATTTATTGTATAAAACCCACCTATTAAATTAGTGGGCATTTAGATGCTATCAGCTGTTTATAAATTTTAATATTATCACATTTAAAATACCCATACAATTCATTGAAACTAATAAACATCAAAAAATTTGTTAATTCATCCAGATTGCGATGATTGCAATTGAACTTAGTGACTTACTTTTATTCAAAAAAAAAATAAGGATTTCAAACTTTTTACTACACGTTTTTCGTGCACTTGAAATACCTGAAGATGTCAAAAGGTGAAACCCAGGTTGTTCCATCAAGCACCTTCAGTGGAAATTCTCAATCAAGATTGCATGTTCACTTTAAGGTGTTTACTGTCAATACTTGGTGAAATGGCATTATAATAAAAATAATAAAACATTTTTAGTACTTTTTCCACATTAGATTAATTATGATCGTTTCACTTCGTTCTCACTCGTCACGAGCATGTTCAACGGATGATTATCATGAACATTGCGATTTGTGAAACCATCGGACAAACAAAATATCAAATTAAGAATTTCGTACTTCTCCATGAGTTTGGTCAGCATTTCGATTTTTCTTGTATTTTGCTTCAATTTATTTGCTTAGTTGTAATACCAATTGTTTGTCATACCATGCATTTCTTACTGAACTTTTCTATAAATTTCAATGTTTCATTGTATTTCTTATCAGTTGACAATGCTCGCCATGAGCGAAACCGGTCCTGATCCAATAAATTTTATGTGGGATAAGTACTAAAAATGTTTTATTAATTTTATTAAGATTGCATGTGTTGCTTTACATTTAAGAATAAAGTATACAAACTTTGACAGCTTCTTCAGCATTATCTGGTTGCAATTCTAGATGTCGCCCTATATAATAAGACGCAGCTGGGTTATCCAAAGCTTGCGCCTCCTGAACTCTGTCTGTGTGACAAAGCAGTCTGGCTCGTGACCCTATATCTCCGGCGGTCTCATACTCGTCAAGGGCCCCCTCGAGATCTCCCTGACTCTCAAGATAGTGCGCCCACCACCTGTGCATGTCTTGATTTTTAGACTCGGCCACTTTATCTTTCAGGTCGACAACATGGCCACTATGTAAAAGCATTCGTGGTACCTTTAAACAGTTGAAGAAAAAGTTATTTAAAATTTCAATGCCTCATATAAAAATATCTCACTCTTAAATTTATTGATATTGCCTAGTATGGGGCAGTTTGGTCCCTAAGAAGTAGAGAAACGTAACTCACTTTTTTCTACTTTTTAGGAGAGCCAAAAAACAGGTTTCACATGTAATCAATTTTATCTACATATTTTTTAACAGATACTTTTTTTTTTTTTTATAAAAATATTTTTGAAATATGGCATTACAGCTTACGCCAATGCGACAAATATTTTAAGTTGTGAAAGTCATACGAGATTAACTCGATGGTAAATAATGTATCAGTTGTGCACAAAATCAACGATAAATAGCATATACCCAGCCCAAGGTGTTTTTTTTTTCAATTGAAAAAATCTGACCTTGCCAGGGATTGAACCCGGGATTGCTAGGACAAAGCTCTTTCCACTAGACCACAGGGACCGACATTATCAATAAAGATCACCTTTAGTTTTCTAATTTATTTGTTAAATATAAAATAGTAATTTATTCTAATGTGTTGTTTTAAGGTTAAGTCGAGTTATGAACAAGAAAGTGATTTTTAATACACATTGAAATATGTTCGTATCCATTTCTCCTATTGATGTCTATTTGACATACATATAACGTAACATATTATTTTGTATCTAGTGACATTCATAACTCAAAATCGTCAAAAATCGAGATAAGTTTCTTTCATCGTAAGGGGCCAAGTTGTATTTAGATATAAATGATTATATACAAAACTATTATCATTGGTTTTCATGTTCTTTGGTAATTAGCATGTTATTTTGCATTCGATGGTCAATTAGCAAAAGTACAACCTAAATATTGTCTTAAGAAAAGTAAAACTAGTTTGGATTACCTGAGGAACTTCAACTCCGGCTTTTTCGAAGCTTTCTGCTGCTGCACTTAATTCACCAGCGTCTCGTTTTAAACAAGCATTTTTAAAGTGTGCATTTTTTATCAACAATGCAGCCTCTCCTTGCACAGATTCCCTCGTTAACTTATCCAAGCCTCCTCTCGTGGCAGCGGTAAGCCTGAACAACAAATCATGCCGATCCGCCTCTTTGAACAGAGCCTTTGCTTCTTCCAACATTCCTAAATGTATTGCCAAGATACCGGTGCGGCATTCGAGATTAAGACTTGGATCTTCAACGGCTATATGCAAAGCCAGCGCTCCTTTAACGTTATTCATCCTTGCCAAACAGACAGCTGCTACGTCGAGTCTTTTTTGCGGTACGCACGCCTTAGCCAAGCCCCTCCAGACGGTTTCACCGGCTCCCGTGCCACCTACGGCCGCGACTGCCAACTCCATCTGTCCTGCAGTCATGTAATACAAATAATCAAGCAGGTGCGACCGGGTGGTAGAGTCGCAGTCTTCGTTACCGATAAACTCTCTCAGAGTATTCCTCACAAGTCTTCCTTCTTGCAATGTAACAATGTAGGGTGCTGTTAATATACACAAGTTATTAACAGTCTCGTTTTTATTTATTTCGCCCCAATCTTTATGTTCGATCAAATTGCCGTTATGTGCAAATAAGCAGCGTATCGAATCATCTGAAGGGGATCTCACATGGCACGACAAAAACCTGGAATCAAACGTGCTCCAGCATATAGTTACCGGAATACACGGCTCCCCTCCTTTGCCTTTAAGAATGATGTGTGAAAGAACGTCACTAGATGCATCCCATAAATATAATTTCGATTCCGGTACCAGATTAGCCGTAGCAATCGCCATGGAAACCAGTCGTCCTGCACTGTTGACACTGGCATACATAATTTCACCGAAGTCATCAAACAGTTGGTAGCAGTTTTTGGCAGCGTACGGCGAGCGTAAACCTTTTCTTGTTATTTCAGCAATTTTAATGCAGCCGTCAATTGTTGCTATGGCCAGGTATCGGTCGGTTCTCGATATACCGATCGGTTCACCTTCGCTATCTCCAGACGCAAGCGGTCCTAATGATGTGCCAGAGACAGTCTTGGCTTCGACACGAGCCCCGACGATCCCTACAAGAGTTTCATCATGCAACAGCAAGGTTTCCGTCTGCCAAGTAAATTTATAGACTGGTAAAAAGTTGAATGTGTCCTTTCCCATTTTGAGAACCTAAAAACAATAAGAGCATATGAATGAAACGAAATGTTAAAAAAACTTCTAGCTAGGTAAGTTAACAAATCAAACTGATCATTAGGATTGGATTGAGTGTATGAGATGGGATGAAAACATCACAGATAGCTTTGCCTTTCGATTTAGGTCCATAAATTAAAGCATTCACTTGAAAATTTGAATCCTTGATTGAGCATTAAAGCGTTATCTATTAATCAACAAAAAATTGTATGTGTAAGTTTTAGCATTACAGTTACCTGAACTTCTTTTCCATCGGCTACAGCAATGTAAGTATCATTAATACATAATGCTCGTATGCAGATACTGCTCTTAACATTGGTCTGAGCACCTTTCGGTCCCTCAACCAACACATGAGACGGACCTTTCTGAACACCCCATACTTCTCTAGTATAACCCCAACAAATCGGCTGTTCGCGGAGAATGGAAACACTTGTAATACTATTCACGGCTAACAACGGTCTCAGACCGGACTCTGAACCCCAGTTGACTTGCTTGACGCTTCCTTTGACTGAGCTCATGTTGATTAGGGACCACTGTCCGTTAGGCCCCTTGCGCCAAATAAAGATTCTGCCTTGATTAGAGCCACAGCACAGTGCTCCGCTGAAAGCGCTATATCCCATGCTTGTAAACATTTCAGAAGCGTGAGACGGAGACGATTCTTCAAGCGGTAGAATAAGATTATCGTTAGTTTCGCTGTCCCAGACTCGTACGGACGTTTCTCCGGTTACAATTGCAACGCACGAGCCTCCGACACTTGTGACTCCAAGACCAACTCTGGTTGACATCTTGACATGAGTTTTTGCATCGAGGGAACCTTTGATTGAGCTCATTGTGAATCTGGTTAAGCTCAGGGTGCCGCTAATTTCCCATGCGACGATTAAAAACCCGCTTTGAGTTACTGTCATAAACCGAACGTTACCAGTTGACGGTAAGACTTCCGAACATGTCCCCGATTCATCAATGTATAAAAGATTTCCGTTTTGCTGCGCTGCATATAATGCATGATTATCTCCTGATTGATTAGACATACGTAGAGCTGTCCTAGGTCTCCAGGACGCGAGTACATCTAAAGCACTTTCATCTCCGGCTACCGCTGCTTTTGCAAGTCCTCGTAGTAAGCCTTCACTTGAACTGATAGAGCAGAAAGCTACGTTTGTGAGAGGTTCTTCGAGTGTTAAATGGTACGCTGTTAGTAAGCCAGCCGGCACGGATCGCCAGCCTGTAACGGCTCCTGCTGCGTCAGCCACAATTAATCTTCCGCCTCCGTCACTCCAGGCCAGAAGAAGCGGCGGGGCGGAGTGGGGTGCTTGTAACGGCTGCCACATAGAACCGGAGCGCCATATTCTGAGAGATCCTCCTTCCCAGCCGGCTGCCAGGGTTGGGATTTTAGGATGCCATGCCATAGCGCTGGCCTGCTGACCAGAATGAGGAGTGTCTTTGCTGTCTTCAACTGCATTGCCCTTGAAAGGTATTGAATATTATTTTATTTGTATCCTTTTTTTAATTTGTTTTTTAATTCTTTACAAGAATTTATGCTTGTACATTTATATGCTAACCCATTGTTTACAGTGTGCACAAATTTGTGCATAGTTACTATAGTAATTAAAAATCTCCGTAAACAATGTGTTTACGGAGATTTTCAAGGCATTACAGCAAATAATTGTCAATGCGCCAAATATTTTCACATGACTAATTACCATTTTATAATAAAACACATGATGCCAATATCGTGTCTGAGGTTCATGAATCCAAAAGTAATCATGTAAGATGCCATAATTTTATTCAGGAAATATTTTAAAGATTAATTGTAAAACTTTTCCTCAACTTTTACGATGTTAATAGCATCTTTTAAATTCACTCTAATTTCCGTATTTAAATTATGACATTGGTGGCGATGTTTCATAATCACCATTTAATATTTATACTCACATTTTCGTCGAATACTGTGATGAAGCCTCCTTTATCCTGGCTGTAAGAAGCAACCGCTAGAAGGGATTCTGTGGAGTGCCATTGTACGATTGTGCTTATTATGCCCGGCTCTGAGAATTTGACTTTGCTGTCAAAATAAAGTGTCATTTTTAATAACTAAATCCTCCTAAAGAAATTTTGACAAGTATTACACTAAAACGAAATTAGTAGGCTTTTCATGGTAATGTTTGTCTTTTCAAATTTCCATGGCAGCCATTTTCAAACAACTTTTGACAGTTACTATTGCTATACGCACAAATATGTGCTGACATTAAATAATCTTCCTAGCTATACTTGGAAAATAAGAAGATATTATACTATATAATATTATGTTGGGCTTATATATGTTGATATCAAATCATAAGTGGCTATTTTTTTGGTTGAAAAATTAATGACAGTATAATATGTAAAAAAACATAATTCCATTTGTTATTTTGTTTTTGACCAAATAATTTATAATAATAATATCATATGAACTGTAAGAATAAAAATCACTGTTGTAACGAAGTCTTATTAAAGGTTTTAATTATCAATTAATATGTTGGTATGATTGTTAACGTTTAATTAGAATGGAATTAAATTAATGCATATTAGTGACGTAGCTAGTGGCGCATACGCTTTCGAAAAAGTGGTCCTTTACATTATGAGCGGCTTGTGAGAGGAATGATTTTCCCCCCTAAATACATATTTCAATCACAGTAAATTTAATTAATAATATAATGTTACTAAATTTTATAACAATATTGATAAATATAGTTGTATTAAAGTTATTCGTAAAAATAAGACTACCATAAACTTATTTATTTCAATTTAATATTTTTCATAAAATATTTCCTGATGAGCTGCGTTGAACGTACATATATGAATTGAATATTCATTCCCAATAATTATTCTAATGAAGAAATAATAATAAATTGCGTTTAATCAACGAATTGAATGCCAATATTTCATTGTCAGTGCAGCATTAAATACGCAAATGTTGAAAGGATGGATGTACCAATGATAGTTAAAAAATTAAATTTTATTATTTGTGCAAATACGATATATTCACTCCTCTGAATAATTACAAACAGTTCATGTCAGTCATAAAAAAGGACTATAAATATTGGAAAGCTATAAAATAAAAGTTCATTGTATTTTTATTACCGTTAAAAACTGAAAACGAATGGCCGAATAATACTCTTCATAATAGCCGTTTAAAATTCAAAAAACGTTTGTTCCATTTTGATGGAGGTGATTTATTCAAAAGTTTATTTCCGGTTATCTCATTTTCTGCATTTTCCGCACTTTGTCATTGGGACGCGTGGCTGTATACTAGGTGCCTCATGCCTATGCTATGCGACAAATCGAATACGCGCGAATATGTTTCGAGGGGAAGGCGCCTGTTCCATAAAACAATGGTGCTCTACCTATTGTGTAAGTTGAATGGAAAAAAATGATACGATGCTTGTGTTGTGTGTATGTTATGCCGCACACAAAGAAAGATTAAAATAAAAGCAAAGTATTCGATATATTTTTAAGCTGTTTATTAATCATTCAGCTTCATTTGAAAATCGAAATTGTCTCATTAAAAGTATATCACGGATGGAGTTTCAAGAATGAAAACAAATCACATTAAAATTGCCACTCTCTGTAAAAAATAGAAAGATAGTCTCTTGATGAATTGTCGATATATAAAACAAAAACTTCGAAAAAAAGTAACGAACGATGTAATTTATGTAATTAAAAATGAGTTTTCGTAAAGTAAATAATTAAATAATTGAGAATTCTAAACAAATCTGTATTTGAGTCAGTCAAACATAAATATGGTATTTTTGGATTTTCCGGCGTACTATTTCCGGCGAAAATCGTTCTCGTGCAGTAACGCTGATCTCATGAATTGTTGAGTTGAAAAAAAATATTTTCTCCATTATTTTATCTGGAAAGTACAATAAATGAAATTAAAAATAATTAAGTTTATTCCACGTATTGCGTTACACATAGGGACACTGACTTAAATTTAATCACTTATACACATTTGTACACTTAAAATGCCTAAAGATGCTGAAAGGCGAAACACGGGACCTTAGCAACAAAACTCAGGGAAAAGTAGATAATTCAACCAATTCAAATGTGATGGAGTGAAGTAGAGGTGACACTAAGGAACTATTGTATAGAAGTTTCTTTCTTGAATTCTTTCGTTTCACTCTCAATATTGAAACATTTTTCTCTTCTTCTTTGGGGCTGAGTTGAGACCCCTAATATACTCAAGATTATAAACTTGCATGCTCCGAGTTTTTACCTACGTGGTCGTAATCGAAGCCGATTTTTTTTTTACCAAAACTTGTTTGTTTTGTAGGTCATTTGAGTCACCAGTCATCAAAGACGGTTTGGCTGATCAAGGCATTGTCTTTTGAGGTGGACATTATCAGCAGTGAACTTGGTGTTTTGTTTTAGGATTTTTTTAAATATTTGGCAAATGCATGACGCAATGGCATCAGCTGTAATGACAGGTATTGTATTTTTTCCTTTATCAACAATAATATATAATACTTTTAATGGATTCGGTGGTAACTTTGTGCAAGCTCATTTTAGTTTGTGAAAGGCATCTTACTATCGACAAGAAAATAGTCTGAAGTTGCCTCTAAAAAAGGCGAAATATGTGTCACCGATAGTAGCACAATACGTGAAATAGACAAATATCAAATTTTAATTGTTTTAATTTTGTACTTTTCCATGAGTTTTGTTGCTAACGACCCGGGTTTCGCCTTTCGACATCTTCAGGCATTTCAAGTTCTTAAACTGACGCGTAGTAAACAGTTTGTATCGTTTATGTATTTATACACAAAAATTGAAGTAGATCACTAAGTTAAATTGCTATTAAAATGTAATTTAAATGAATTAAGTGGGTTTGCTATAATTATAGGTATTTTTGAACGTAGTATCGCAATAACTAATTACATAGGGATATATAAAATAAATGTAGGGTTTTATCCGACCTATTACAAGTACAAAGTTCAAACAATTCAAATTTGAACTGAAATTCCATCAAGCAACCTCAGTCAAAATCCTGTAATTAATAGTCAAATATATTTAAAAAATAAAATTATATAAAATAGGAATGGACATGTATAATACATTATTGAAACATTTTACTCTTCTTCTTCGGGGCCGAGTTGATAACCCTGACATCCTTGAAACTTTAAGCTTGCATGCTCCCAGTTTCTACCTACGTGGTCGTAGCCAAGGCCAATCAATGTTCTTTGTCAGAACTTGTTTGTCACGTAGGTCATTTGAGTCGCCAATCGCAAGGGCTGTTCGGCTGATGAATGCACTGCCTGTTGATGTGGACATCTTCGGCAGTGAACTTGGTTCTTTGTATATAGTTTTTTTCCATTTTTATGTAATTAAAATGTTTCTGTTATGTTTCATACATTTGTGTATTCTATTTTGTGTAATATTCTATGTGTTATTTTTATTAATTGTCAAATGCATGGCGCATTGGCGTCAGCTGTAATGCCATGTATTCTGTTTATTTTTTTTAAATAAATAAATAAATTATATATGTCCATTTTGATTTTATTTTATTGTGACTACGTATAGCCTTAAAATATAAGTTCATAAAGTCGACGCGTCGCTTTAGCCGGCATAATGGGCATACATACTAAATTAAGCTGTTAATTACCGTAATGGCCTTTCCAAAACAAGAGTGAAGTTTCGTGTTACGTTAGCCACACGTCCGTCGGAGAGCTCCGTCGGTTAATTTTTTACCGCGCCTCACAAAAGGAAGCAATCATCGAATCGCATTGGTGTGAATTGAATTGATTCTATGGGATGTCGGACTAAAGAGGGTGCAAACGCGCAGGGAGAGGGTACGGGGGGGGGGGAGTGCTCACGAAATAGAAGAAATAAAACACCATTCAATATACCGTAAAACGGGGTCAATAGAGACACTTTTTACCCTCACGGCTATGTATCTTCATATCTGCGCCACATAATTCAAATATGAATTGCTTGAAGCTTGTTTCTATAGTCCTACGATACCAGGGGTGGGCAAAGCGTCGATCGCCTATCTGATTTGTACAAATCTCTGATGCCCGTCCCAAGAAGCGTGCGAAATAAGTCGTGTGACAGGGACAGCACGCTAAAATCTCGAAGTTAACCGATTATCGACGAAAATCTCTTTCTAAAACTCGGATCAAACAAGGGTTGGCAATTAGATTAATATAGGCTTTAAATTATTACTTTTTATGTTGGTCGATCGCCGCCAATAATTTCAAACAAAAGTCGATGGCGGGCAAAAAAGTCTGGCCACCCCTGTACTATATATATATTTTTCAAATATTCACTATCGTTATTAAGACGCAGTCAATTTTGTTCGATGTATCTATTCACATTGAATCGGGGTGAATAGAGACGAGAGAGGGTAAAACGAGACTTGGCAAATGAATAGAGACAGAAATACAGATTGTAATGATTGGAATATATGAACCTCTATTCTATACGAGTCTCTATTCATTCTGTTTTATGGTAGGTACTTATTAAAAAAAAAACATGATCGATTTTAATTTTCGTGCAATAAAAGTTTTTAAGGGGTCAAAAAGTAAAGATGCACAGGCATCGAACTTAAACACGTTTGTTTCAATTTCAGCCAGTCATTTAGTTGGTTTGGTTTTGTCATTCGAGAGATTATAGTCATTGTAAAGAATTATATATAAATAATAAAAAATACATTGGATACTTAGTAAAGTTGTGCTAAAGTTCAATCCTTGTTTTTGTCTCTATTCACCCCGTTTTACCGGTACTCGAAATAAAGTGGAGTCTAGCAGGGATTTGCCGCAAATAAATACCTTTGTGACAATCTACTATCCGATACGTGCGAGTTTTTTTTTCTATTTATTGTATCTGAGAGTTGGCAGAAAATGGACAATGCAATTTTTTCATTCAGTTATTGACGCGTACGATTTGACATTGTGCCGACGAGTGTTTGTGCGTCTTTTTTACGTCATAAACAAACAATGTAAATACAGTGAAACCCCGATTCTACGTTTTTCAAGGGAACATAAAAAACAAACGATAAATGCGGGAAACGATGAATGTGGGAGAGTTTAAAATATGAAATAAAAAAAGTAAAACTTTATTTATTATTAGCAGGACTATGGAGTCGTCCGGTCCGTGGCCTAGTTGTCAACGTTGTTGGCTTGCGTGCCGAACCGCCTGGGTTCGATTCCCGGTACGAAGAGATTTTTTCAGTCGATTAATCTGTGCATGGGTGTTTGTGCTGTTGAATTTCCCTTCCCACATTTCCTATCCCAAAGAGCGACGCATAGCGAAAGCGATTAGCTAACCACTAGTTCTGTCCGAGTTCTTGAATCCTTTCCATCCCCTACTCTCTTCGAAAAAAGAGAGGTTGAGCAACTGAGTAACAAGCAGTTCTCGTAGAAAAAAATTTATATATGTTGAGATAAACTCCGTGAGGAGTCCATATGCTCCAAGCTGGGAGCGGACATGGTGGAGTCAGTAAAACAAATTACGACTCCGACTCCAGCATTTACCAAAAACACGTGTATTCAATTATATATCAACCAACCAATCCTGCCAATAGCCAAATTTGACATATAATAATATGTAAAATAAAATGTCAATCTTATCAAAATTTCCGACTTCGACCAAAACGCTGCGACGACTCTGACTTAATAGACTTTCTTATTATACCTATAACAAATGTATATTTTTAAAAAAGTCATTAATACTATGCTGCTTCTTTGCAGTTTGGCACTTTAATTTTAACAAAGACCCTTCAAATTCGCACATTTTTAACAGATTCATTTATATCATTTTGTAGAATAATAATTTTATTTTTTCGAAGGCCAATATCGCTTCTTTAAATGTCATTTGTCAAATGTTTTTCGCCATCTTCTTCTATAGAAGACACAGATGCTCAGTAAGTGAGTCATCACCGGAAACAGTATGACCTTGAGTCGTTAACAGTTGCAGACTTTCAGTCTCAGTTTTTGTCTACGAACCAATTGGATGGAGTCGAATGTGCTTATTAGAAATATTCAACAAAAACGGTCAATCGGGATAATATTTTTAGACGATGAATCGCGGAACGATCAATGCGGGATTTTTTAACATTATTCTTATGGGTGTTTCGCCGGGACATTACAAGACGAACTAACCACGCGGGAAAACGGTTTATGCGAGAATGTTAGATCGGGGATTCCACTGTATACGATAAATGAAAACTTACCATGTTTCGTTTTATTCACTAGCATCTAAAGGTGAGTTACGTACATTTCATGCGAACAATAAAAAATAATTGGTACACTACGATCAACGGGAGTTGGCAAATAAAAAGCGCCATAAAAGAGTATAATGATGAATTTCTCTGTATTTTCTCGCTTTTTTTCCAATATTCCTCTTAGCTGTGGTTATATTAGGTGTGTATATCAAATCATGACACCGTTCTTTCAGTTTAATACGGCAGGGATGACCAACGTAAGGTCGATTTTATTTATTTTAAAATTGAAGACAAAAATAAGCATTAGTGGTCTCGGGGGCCTCAAAAATCTTATATATAAAACCGAAACGGCGTATGTATGTATGTCTGTGGGTCTGTAATTCCCTTTTGCATTGTTGGTCATTAAGTTGCCATAAAAACGAATATGAAAGAAAATATGTTTGAATTTTTATCGGCGAAGACGTTTAGTCAAAATGTAATAAATTAGTCTTCTACTGAACTTTACCCGGCTTTTATTATTAATAATAATGTTTATTATTTACGTGAAAGTATTATTTGACATTTCTTTGACAGCAAATTATATTTTTTCCTTGAATTTGGACATTTTAATGGGCGAGAATGGGGCTGTCATCAAATTAAATAAAGTTTGTGATTTTATTTTAACTCTATTTTGGATGTTAGATTTTGTGATATAATTATGTCGAATGATATAACATTAAATAATTATTAGTCGCTTAGTCCGAGCGACGCCGGGTAGCAATACTAGTAACTTATAAAAGCCCACATAATATGTTCTCATGGAAAAGTACAAAACTCAACACGATGGGCTCTCAGTATACGGATTATACACATTAAACTTTGTATCAAACTGATTTCAGTGGCTAAGCTAGTCACTCCTAGCCACTGAATTTTTTTAGCCACAGTTTTTTTTTATTATTTTATTTTCTATTTTCAAGCACACAAAATCAAATAAATTCCAGGGCTGTGGTCGGAGTCGGAGTCGTGGAGTCGGAGGTTTTTGGCCGGAGTCGGAGTCGTTGCGAGGCTTTGGCTGGAGTCGTACTCGGAGTCGGTATTTTTTTAAAGTTTGATCTTATTTTTGCATATAATATGTCAAATTTGGCTATTGGCCTGAATGGTAGGATTGATATTAAATTGAATACACATACTTAGGAAAATTAGGGATGCAAGTGAAGATATAAAACTTTTTTTAGTAGGAGTCGGAGTCGTGTTATTGGTCAATGTTGGAGTCGGAGTCATGGTTTTGGTAAATGCTGGAATCGGAGTCGGAGTCGAACTTTTTTTTACCGACTGCGACCACAGCCCTGGTAAATTCCTTTGTCTATGCTGATAGCGTTGTGAAAGGCGTTCATGAAACATACACAACGGGTGGTGGTGGGAAAAACCAACTTGTAGTTCCATCGTCCATCGAGCACGTTCAGTCGAAATCCTCAATTTAATATTTTGTTTGTCCGATGGTTTCACAAATCATAATGTTCATCATAAACATCAGTTGATAATGCTCGCGATGAGCGAAACCGATTGTGTTCTTCACCGCTTCCCCGGCGTTCACACGAATACGTGTAAAAAAAAAGTGTTCCAATTTCGGCGCTCACGCAAATACGTGTGATACCCGAAGCGCTCCCATATGAGCATTTCAAAATCGTCGTTCGATTTTTGGCGTGTTTCATGTAATTTCACGATTTCTGACATTGTATGAGACTATTTCATGATATGCTATTATGTATATAATATGTACATATAATATTCTAAGAAAAAAATAATAGTTAAAAAAAATGTAAAAAAATATATTTATATGCTTCAAATTAAAAGAAAATAAAAATAGATTTTTTCGGAACATTTTTGATAAAATAATTTGCCGGGGAAGTGGTTTATAAAATCTAATGTGGAATAAGTAGGTACTAAAAATGTGTTATTACTTTTTATTATAATGCCATTCCACCATGTATTAACAGTAAACACCTGAAAAGAAATCATAATAACTTTGATTAAGCATTCCACGTATTGTGCTACTAATTGTAACGATAAGTGTTTCGTATTAAAAAAAGATTGATTCTAATATTAAATGATAAATTACAAAATAGAGTTTGGGATTTGTCCTTTTTACTGGTAGTAAGGAGGGAATGATAGCTTTATTACTTAAACAAACTTTGCGATAGTAATTCCGAAGATGCTTCTGAAAGAGGCGAAACACGCGTCATAATTGGTAACATAATACGTGGAATATTCAAAATTATTTTTAATTGTATATTAAAATGAACTTCCATAAACTTACCACCGAATCCATCGAAATTAGAAATCGCAATGTATTAGAACCTTATGCAGTGGAACGTAAAACATGTTTACACTTTCAATGAATATAGAAGAAGTAAACGCCGAAAATGTAAAGATTATTTCTGATAGAAAAAACTATTTCTGATTCTTTAATGAAGTGACCTATGCGTTTGAAAAATCTAAATATAACAGGGCTGTGGAGTCGGTAAAAAAAAGTTTGACTCTGACTCCAGCATTTACCAAAACCACGACTCCGACTACAAAAGTTTAATATCGTCACTGTTTTTTGCCTGTTTTTTCTATTTACATATGTGTATTCAATTAAATTTCAACCCTACCAATCCGGCCAATAGCCAAATTTGACATATTATATGCAAAAATAAAAAGTTCAAATTTTTTAAAATTTCCGACTCCAGAACGCCGCGACGACTCCGACTCATAGCCATGTCATGAGTGAATCTATAACATAAGTGCTTAACAAATGCAGGTCCGTGGGCCAAGAGCGAAAGATAGCCGGTCCACAATCAGCTAAATAAATATAATACTAAAACTAAGAATATAATATTTGATATCGATAATAGTTTAACGCTTTTCGTTATACAAGATGGAGTCTCCGAAATTTAGACAATGAGTATTATTAATTCAACTTACTTTTATATAACCATTAGTTTTGTCGTTAATAACGACCCGAGTTTCGTATTTTAGATTCTTCAAGAATTTCAAGTGTACTAATGAATTTGAACTGACGAAACGATTTGATTTAATGATGAAATTAGATGCCGAAATCGGGTCGTTAGTGACAAAACTCATGGAAAGGTACAACATTCAAACGATCAAAATTCTTCAGCTGAAATCCATAATTACTAGTGATACCTTATGATGTTGTAGGGTATCAGAACTCCCTCGGACGATCTTATTATCACCTCGATCAATGGTAATAAGACCAAACTATTAATTATCGCGAATAAATTCATTAAAATGTTATATTTTTTTTTTCAAAACCGACATGCGAACGCATCCCTGCACAGCGAACGCACCCTGGCACAGCGAACGCATCCCTGGACAACAGTCGTTTCCGCTCCTGCCTCGGACGGCAGGAAGTCGCAATAATCGTTTGGTCTTACGCAATATATCTGTGTTTGTAATAAAAAATGTACTCTGATTCTAAAATAAACTATCCGACTCTAAGATAGAGTTTCGGCAAAGAGAATACCGATTGAAATCTTTACAGAGATACCTTTCCTCCCATCCTATCCCTAAGTTCCGTCTCCGAACGCCGTGGAAGGATGCTGTCTGACGCCAGTCCGATGGAGAAGGAACCCTGGTCGTCTCACTAGTATATCCGGTGGAAATCGGATAACAACCCTATTTAAGCTTTTGATTAAATTGGCAATTACTTGGTAGAACTCCAAAATTTCCGACTCCACGACTCCGACTCCACAGCCCTGCTTATTACACTAACATTAAGTAACCTATGCGTTTCAAAAATCTGAATCTAACAAAGATAAAGTATAAATGGCATGTTTTACATAGCTTCAATTTATAATGTCCACTGCTTAAAATGTCGTCGGAGGATTTACAAGTTTTAAAAAGAGGCTGACAGTGCGACGTTATATTATAATAATCATTCGCGTATGCCAAACAGTTGAAAGCATATACAGCTGTTTTGAAAATTTTCCTCTCGTCACGAAATCCCATTTTACCATCGGAATAATCCGTTTTTTAGTAAATAATAATTGTCAAATCCACAAAGGCTTAGCGCGAATTGCCGTGCGGGCTTTATTTTTATTTTTTCTCTTTACCTTTGAGTGATGCCTTTTTCAGCCGGCAGAGCTCATCAATTAATTTGTAAATAATTGCCTTTTATTTTGCGATAAAACACAACGCAAAAGGCATCCTCTTTGTCAGGCTATACCGTATAGGTAGGCGTCACAAATTAATCCCCGCCTTCCGTGTATTGTATGGATATGACGCAAAACAAAAAAGCCACGCTTTAACGGCTTAAAAATGGAATGGTTTGATTATCATTAAAATAATGTTGCCATCACAGGAATTTATTTAAAATAATTAAACTGACGAATATTTAACAGCCATGTATCTATTATATAAAACGATTGCACCGATTTATTTTATGCAAAATTGTGACAGATTAAGCTAGATTTAATTACCGTCTACAAAGTCACCGGTGTATGAAAGAAATGCAAGAACGTCGGATTCGTCTGTTGTAATTTATCTTATATCAGTGATGTTTTACCTTTATGGCAGAAAGGCCAGCTTATGAATTTTCAGATTGTTCGAGGGCCGCATTGGTAAAAGTGATTAAATTAACGGTATTTTTAGTGTATATTAAATTGTTCTTTCATCGTTCGTGAGAAGTTCTCAAGAAAAAAAGGTGATTGATATTTGTCATATTGGGCCACATGAAATGTCATTTTAGGCCGCAGGCTGTGCATCACTGTCTTATAGGTACAAAAACCGGGAAAAAGTAATGTGGCTCACTTTAAAACAAATCTTCAATAATGGTTTGATGTTTTAGATATTCAAGGTGCACCAAATTTATCAATAGTATAGTTAAAGATTTCGACTGAAGGTGCTTGATGGAATTCATTATAAAATTAGAATTGTTTGAATTTTGTACTTTTCCATGAGTTTCGCCTTTCGGCATCTTCAGGCATCTTCGGCAACCGTGCATTTGAAATGCCTGAAGATGCGGAAAGGCGAAACCCTGGTCGTTAGCGACAAAACTTATGGAAAAGTACAAAATTAAAATTATCAATTGTACTTGTGGAAAGCTCAACAAGCGCAACAAAATCCCCACTCTCCCCCGAATTACTAGTTACGTCACCGATTATGTGTGTATAAATATATCAATTAGTTTAATAGAAACAATGTATTGGCAGTTCACATCTTCGTTTTCATTGATTCCTTTCAAAATTAACCTTTTGTCGTGTGGTTTGTTATTTTTAAAACGTATGTACATGTAAGGATAAAATTTCGCTGATCAATCACGTAAAAAACCATTTATTTCAAACCGTCACTATGCCAATTACACCCGGACGTGCGGTGTGGTGTGCCTATGCCCTACATATAATAATATTTATTTGAAAAAGGAAACCTTTTTGTTTCACGGTATTGCCAACATCAAAAAAAATCTCGCGGGAAATACAAAAACACAATTAATCATGGTCAACGTCAATAACTACATCGAGTGTTGCCAGTAGTATACGCAATATACCCGCACGAAAAAAAAATGAGTTATTTATATGTATTATAGGTATTATTCGATTTTGGCAGTTTATAAAAGAGCCGGATAAAGTTTTATTCATGAAAGCAATCGACCGACTTAGCTTTAATAGTTTTCTTGGAGTTTTTCATCAATCTTCGTTGTTTTACCAATTCGAAGTTGATTTAATATACAATTTTATTTTAGTTTCTGTTTTTCTTTACGAACTTCAAACTCTGGCAGTATATTGTGGTCAATCATTGAAAAAATTCAAAAGTACCAATTTTGAGAGAATTAATGTTGAATATTCATCGCTGAATAAAATAAAAAGGATTGTTTGAAAGGATCGTAAACATGATAAAATGCTGATGAGAAATGAATACACGCAAATTTTATAAGATTCCATTATTATTAACCACTTCATTGCTTAGTCCGTAAACATTTTTATGTGGCTACAGGCCACCCGTTTTGAAAGTGTAAAAATTGACATAAATCTACTCACCCATATCTTACCTCGAGTTAATTTAATCGTTCTAAAGCTAACGACACACCGGTGTGTCGCATAAGAAAAAGCTCTGACAGCTAAGAACTCATCAGTGAGCAACTATGTTTAAGGCGTCAAAAAATAATATTCCTCAAATTATCACATCGAATATGACCCGAGATCTCTTAAGGCTCACAAAATGAATATAAAGTTTTCGTTTTAATAGTTTTCTTAAAAGATATCCAATAAAAAGTGTATAGAGGTTATCAGGGATGTCAAAACTTTTGATAAAATATTCACAATATTATTTTGAATGTATATATGTTTCAAACCAATTGAATAAATACGAAAAGTTATTCATAAAATCATAAGAAAAATTCAACAAAAATTCATTTCATGATAGCCAATTGGGGTGCTAAATTGACATAATATTATAAACTGTGTGTGACAACCCTTATCGAGGATTCGTAAATACGCTCTAAAAGGGTAAATGTGGTTTGGTAATTAACACGGGATTGCTTTCATAAGGGATCAAAGACATCTAAGCCTTTAAATAACGTTAGTAGTTTTAAGGTATTGTCCTATTTTAATTTTTGTAAAAGTCGTAGCGTACAGGGCAAAAAGTGGGGAATTAGTCCAGCTGGTAACAGGTTAACGATCGGTTCCAGTCAGAAAATCGAGCATTAATCACCAGAGTTGTTAACATACGCGAAGAATTATTTTTGATGAATATTGGGTTTTTTTCTGTATCCCGATATTATTTTTGACAGCTGTCTATTGGACACCTTCTTCAGAAATCTATTTTTCTAATTTGAATTTTTTGAATTTTGTACTTTTCCATGAGTTTTGTCGCTAACGACCCGGGTTTCGCCTTTCGGCATCTTCAGGCATTCCAAGTGCACGGATGTAGTTGAACTGACGCGTAGTAAACAGTTTGTATCGTTTATATACAAAAATATAAGTAGATCACCAAGTTAAAAGGTTTCTCGTTATGAATTTAGGGATCACTTTATTTTTTAAGCAACTATTATTAAGCCATAAATTTTGGCCAACAACACGAAACTTCAACACTAATTTACTGTAGAGTTCAGTCAATCTTGCCGTACTAGCAATGTTGATATAATTAAGTATATCGACTAGTGATCTACTTATATTTTTGTATATAAACGATACAAACTGTTTACTACGCGTCAGTTTAAGTCCATCCGTGCACTTGGAATGCCTGAAGATGCCGAAAGGCGAAACCCGGGTCGTTAGCGACAAATCTCATGGAAAAGTACAAAATTCAAAAAATTCAAATTTGATATTGAAATTCCATCAAGCACCCTCAGTCGAAATACTTAATTCTATTTTTCTAATTCATCCTAACATAATTTTGTAATTTAATTCTATCCAGTGATGTATAGATGGCACTAAATGTTCGTTACCAACCAATGTTAACTAAAAATATTATGTGTCGCGCCATTCGCGCCATTCTGATGAGTGATTGTCATCCATATTGTGCTTCATTTGCTTTCATCTTGCCTCTTAATTAACAACGAGCTCTCCTCGAAAGTAAAAAGTTTGACCGTTTCGTTTTCAATACGCAAAATTTTGCGACTGCCAACTGGTCTTGATTTATACACGATTCATTATACAGAAACATGTCAATATATTATTATTCTGTTACACAAGCCAGTAACCATCATCTCAGCTTGCCTAATGTAAACGGAACATAATGAAAGTACCAAAAGCTTTACTTGTAAAACAACTACGGCAGTTAATACAGGGTCGTATTGTCGAATTGGGCGCATTGTTTGCGTGTAGAATTTTCCGAATAACAAAGTTAGTTTGGCCAAATGCACGCTCCACGGCGCAAAACAGAAACTAGTTTGCCATGTAAAAGCCTTTGTTGGACAAACCGATCTGTGTTTCAGTAGCCAACTTAATCAACCAAACTCACGTTTCACATTGCTGTATAAGTGCAGTATATAGCCAATGTAAATGGACATCAGATAAATTCATAGAGTTTTGTTAATTAATCACTGAGATGCATTAAAGCCACAGAGAAATATTTCAGAGTGACACAGCTTTTCATATGTTTTTTAAATCGTACACCCAGTCCTTTTTTTACGCGATTTCGATTAACGTGATTATTTGTCCGGCACCGTTCATTTTCTTCATGCGATTTACTCGATTTTTCTTTCGTAGAAGAAATGATGACTCTGCGCTTATAGAAGTGATGACCCTGCGCAAAATTATATGATGCAATTGATGACTGATCTGAAAATTATTTAACACAATGCATTTATTTAAATTCATTAAAATGTGATATTTCTCCCACAGAAAATGCTACTAATTATTTGGTAATTATAAATTTTTTACACATCCTATATAGCGAAGGTTTCGAAAATACTACGCGTGAAATCCTACCCGACCTAAACAATGACGACTTGATAGAAATAGCTACGGCTAACAATGAGTCCGATAATAGTAGTCGCGAAGAGGTAGACTGGTAGAGGAACCAACATTCTAAGCTGAAACTATTCAAGAAGGCTCAACAATTGCAACACTGATAGTATTTTAATTTTTTTGATAAGCGATCCTAATACTAAGTGTGCTAGAAGATTTTAAAATGAATGGTGGCTCTGCATGATGAACTCCGTGGAACTTTATGAAGAACTAGCCGACCCGGCGAACATCGTACCGCCCCAAAATCAAAAGATGTTGTGTTATCTTATTAGCTGAATTGAATTGAATTTTTTACTAAGCATACAAAATGCATGTGAAAGTGAATTTCCTTCATATTTTTTTTGCCGTGATTTTGGGATGCTTAAATACTTATTCTGCTATTCGGGACAGTGACAAAGCCAGAAAATCAAAATCGGTCTAGACGTCCTCGACTTATAAGTGATGTAACTAATACGACTTTGTTTTATATATATAGACTAGTATTGCTACCCGGCGTCGCACGGACTAAGCGACCAATAATTATTTAATGTTATATCATTCGCCATAATTATATCACAAAATCTAACATCCAAAATAGAGTTAAAATAAAATCACAAACTTTATTTAATTTGATGACAGCCCCATTCTCGTCCTTTAAAATGTCCAAATTCAAGGAAAAAATCTAATTCGCTGTCAAAGAAATGTCAAATAATACTTTCACGTAAATAATAAACATTATTATAATAATAAAAGCCGGGAAAAGTTCAGTAGAAGACTAATTTATTACATTTTAACTAAATGTCTTCGCCGATAAAAATTCAAACATATTTTCTTTCATATTCGTTTTTATGGCAACTTGCAACAACAATGCAAAAGGGAATTACAGACATACATACGCCGTTTCGGTTTTATATAAAAGATAACAGACCCGGGAAATGCACAAATCAAACCAAAAGCTTTTAACGTAATTTTTTTTTTTTTTTAGAAGAAAAAAAATATTTGGCATTACAGCTTACGCCAATGCGCCAAATATTCTTAATTGTGAAAGTCATACGAGATTAACTCGATGATAAATAATAAATCAGTTGTGCACAAAATCAATGATAAGTAACATACACCCAGCCCAAGATCTCTTTTTTCAATTGAAAAAAATCAAACCTTGCCGAGAATTGAACTCGGGTCCCCTGATCGCTAGGACAAAGCTCTTGCCACTAGACCACAGGGAACGACTATTTTAATTGAATTATCCATCTTTTGTAAAAGTAAAACTTCGAAAACCGGTTAAAACCTAAAGATAAATAATTTGACAACGTTTGTGTTGTGTGAATGTTGACGGGCACTACCACCTGATGTGTCATATATTTCAAGTAATTAATATGAGCCATGAAAAACTCTATTTTTATGTTTCGTAATGGAAAAACATTCCCTCAAGTTTATTTTGTATTGAGATCAATAATAATTACGTGATACGAATCGGCATTTATGATCAACAGATTTTTCCGATACCTTTTGTCCATGAATGCTTATCAAAAATGCATATCACGTGGCGTACTGAGTAAAACAACACGTGCGATATCATTGTGAATGTTCATTAAATATTTTCAAGAATTAATTTTCATTACTTGTGTAATGAAAAGAGAGATATTTCTAAAAATATTTATTTGTGGAATGAGGATTCACACGCAAACATATTTATGGATTACTAGTATTCGAACCCGGCTTCGCTCGGACCAGTTTGGGGTTATGTTCAGCTCGGCGCGTAAATTCAGACGGGCCAAGTTGAAACAACTTTTTTCAAAATTCAAAAGTCTGGGTCAATTAAAATGGAATTAAAATGAACATTTCAGACTGGCATTGACATTTCACAGCCCCTTTCATATATTGAGAGCTAGGGATTCCAATCTCGGGCCAAAATTTTGATCCCGGGATTTCGGGATTGCAATTAGTTATCTCGATCCGGACCAGTCCTGGATCTGGGATATTTTTCTTATTTATTTAATACTAGTATTGCTTCCCGGCGTCGCTCGGACTAAGCGACCAATAATTATTTAATGTTATATCATTCGACATAATTATATCACAAAATCTAACATCCAAAATATAGTTAAAATAAAATCACAAACTTTATTTAATTTGATGACAGCCCCATTCTCGCCCATTAAATTGTTTAAATTCAAGGAAAAAATCTAATTTGCTGTCAAAGAAATGTCAACTAATACCTTCACGTAAATAATAAACATTATTATTAATAATAAAAGCCGGGAAAAGTTCAGCAGAAGACTAATTTATTACATTTTGACTAAATGTCTTCGCCGATAAAAATTCAAACATATTTTCTTTCATATTCGTTTTTATGACAACTTGCAACAACAATCCAAAAGGGAATTACAGACATACATACATACATACGCCGTTTCGGTTTTATATATGATAAGATTAGTTATCTATGTTATTTTATCGATAAAAATAGCTTAAAATGAATAATACAATTAATTTTGACATTTGTTTATTGTACAATATATAATGTACGCATAATTTTAGACTTAAATAAAAAAGTGACACAATTCATTGAAAAAAAATATTTTGAATTAAACGCACGTAGTATGTAATAACAAAGCATCATGCGTTTCATCATTTAGCTTAGATCTAATGTTTTTTCCCAAACAGCCTACTGCTGAAAAAGCACGTTCAGCCTCGACACTTGTCAAATATTGATATGCCAGTTCGAGGTGATGACCACGTGAGCCTCCATTATCAAATAACATCATTTCTTGGTTTATAACGGACATAAGCCTTGTGCGCATGTCATCAAGCCTTTTGCGATTTCATCCTGTAACTGTTGTTTCATTGTTTCTTGTTCAATTGCGGGATGACTGCGTTGAAGTAAATTCGATTGATGACTTTTCTAGTGGCTCTGATATTTCGATCAGATCTTGATCTTCTTCTTCATTTAATCTTTCAATAAGTTTTTGAATAGTTTTTATAGTTTTTACGAGTTATTTTGTTGTCATTGAATGATGGAGAATTTGAACCATAACGCTTGCCCCGTCTGTTACTATAGAAACTATATCATTATTTAATGATATATGATGATCTTCCAGACATTTCACATAAACAAGCCAAATCTTGATGAAACGCGTGCACTCTTTACAGACATCTGGTCTTAGAGGTTGATGCAACATACGCGTTTGTGTGATACGTTCCACCCCGTGCTTTCATAATCCCGAAATTTCGATTGTGTTTTCTAATCCGTGGCGGATCCCGGGATTGGAATCCCAGCCCCATTCTCGCCCATTAAAATGTCCAAATTCAAGGAAAAAATCTAATTTGCTGTCAAAGAAATGTCAAATAATACCTTCACGTAAATAAAAATCATTATTATATTAATAGCCGGGAAAAGTTTAGTAGAAGACTAATTTATTACATTTTGACTAAATGTCTTCGCCGATAAAAAAAAATCAAACATATTTTCTTTCATATTCGTTTTTATGGCAACTTAATGACCAACAATGCAAAAGGGAATTACAGACCCACAGAAATACATACGCCGTTTCGGTTTTATATATGTACTACTCGATACTCGAGTAATTGGAGTCTCTACACACACATTGATAACGAAACAAATTTACCGTCGAAACTTTCGCGAGCGAAATCAATTCGTTTGTTTGAACTTGCAACAACAATGCAAAGGGGAATTACAGACATACATCCCCCGTTTCGGTTTTATATATAAGATGACGTGATATAATTTGATACAAAAAGTTGACGAAAAAGATATTTAGTTTTTGACAAACGTAAAGGGGAAGACGGTATTGTACGAATCCAGTAAAGATCATGGTTATTGTTGAATATTTGTAATGGTTGTAGTTTAATAGTTTACTGATTGCTACGGCTTGATTCAAACATTATACACTCTTGTAATACACCTATGTAATCTTGGATTCAATTCATCGAATGATATTACATCTTCCATTATTTGTCACTTTTAAGGTGTTCACTGTCAATACCTGGTGGAGTGGCATTAAAACAAAAATAATAACACACAAAATTTATTGGATCAGGACCGGTTTCACACATGACGAGCGTTGTCAACTGATAAGACATATAACGAAACAGTGATATTTATACAAAAGTTAAGCAAGAATTAGAAGGTATGACAAACAATTAGTATTACAACTAAGCAAATAAATCGAAGCAAAATAGACTATAGTTAAAATGTTGAAGACCAAGTATGAATAATCATTATCAAAGTAAAAACCAAAATAAGTGCATTTAATAAATAGATAATAAATCTTAATGTTTGTATCTTCTTGTAGATTGATTGGACATCTTGCCATGAGCGAAACAGGTCCTGATCCAATAAATGTTATATGGAATAAGTACAGTCCATTCGGGTAACTTTGGACTTCAATATAACATTGGACAAAGCTTGAGCAAGTACCGTTTAATTATTTTTCTGCTGACTAGTAATCGTGATCATTCTTGCGATTGATGAATATAACAAATCGATCTTTTGTCTTATACGTGGTCAGCAAAAAGAGCCACATTCACCTCTCAAATTATTTATATCTATTTATGATATTTTGTGAAATAAACCAAAAAAACTATGAAAATATACCACTTTTTTATTTTTTAGAAGCAGGTGGCTTCGTTTAAGCCAGGTGTTACGGATAGGGAATGGGCAAAAAGTTGTATTTTTTTTTTTAAATATTTTCCATTAACAGACTATCCTTCTTTATAAAAATTTAATTCAATGTCACCAAGCTGGATGATTCAGATAAAATTCGCTCATCGAAAGTGGTGGTGTCCAATGTTGCTCAATTATAAATTTTATATTGCACCGCCCGTAAAAGCAGTTTTAAGTAATTTTTTTCTTATAAAGGGTATTTCAATAGGGACGCTCAAAATATGTTACTTTGTCCTGCTGAGTAGATTATTCATTGTTTAGTGGCCAAATTTGAGAAAACCAGTTTGGTAAATAATCGGCCAACACCTACCTGTACGTCATCAAAATACAATTGCTGGTGAAAACATTGCTGCTGTGTGTGAAAGTATACAGGAAAACCCAAGGCAGCTAATTTCTCGTTGTTCACAAGAACTTGGCTTTTCTGCGACTTCAACTTGGCGAATTTTGAATCGGGCCTTATGTCTGCACCCGTATAAAATCCAACTAACCAAGGAACTTCAGGTAAACGACCGCAGACAACGCCCGATTGGGTTCTGGAGCAGTTGGAAGTTTACCCAAATTTGTCAAAAAAGTCAACTTTAGAGACATGGCCCATTTTATAATGAATGGATATTGGCAGAAATTTGATGCTATATTCCATATTTAATGCCGTAAAATATACTTACAAATGAAATTAAAATTTAGTCGAAATCTCACAAACAACTTGTTTTATTTACATTTCAAAACTAAGCGTCCTTATAAAAAGACCCTTTATTTTCATTATATTTGAATTCAAAATTATATAAAGGAAGTGGTAAGAACACATAATAGTCTAAAAAATGCAACTTACTATATCTTAAAATAAAAATATCAAGCACCTGAAAAGTGTCCAAAGTTACCCGAATTGACTGGACTGTGTTATTATTTTTTTATTCCATTATTTGATTCAAACTATTTCTTATTGGTCGGTTAATGATGACATTTTAAATTTACGTATCGGCTAATTTTTAATTGAATTAAGATAAATGCACAGATGAAATACGTTACATCTTAAATGGCGCGGTGCTAGAAGCGCACGGAATAAAAAGAGTTGAAACATTCTATGTATGATTTATCGCTCGCTTCAAACTATCCTCGCGTACATTATAAATCAATTGATGCTCGCGGTCTATGACATTTTTATTATTCTTGAAAACCACGCCGTCGTCTCTCCAGCTCACGTGCATCTGTTTTATATAGGCGGGAAGTCCCGACAGTATTTAAATCACCCATATCGAGCCCGCCTTGCACAGAATGTAGTTGAACTTTGAAAAATGACTGCAGATATATGCAGAATGAGCATTATCAATGCATATTGGCACTAGGGGTGCACTGATAAAGCGAAATATCGGTTTTTTTGCAGATATTTTCCTCGGTTCCTAGATATGAAAGCGCTATTAGGAATTTAACATATACAATCTGTTGGTATTTCTCAATCTGGTGATTGAATTGAGACGGTTTTGTTTGATAAACTTACTTGCAGCATTCAATTTTACTTGCAACTTTTTTAGTTTTTGAATAACCATTTTATATTGATCTAATTGGCATTTATTTAGTAAGACTCCATTATAACACGGTGAAAAAATAGCAAAGTATTTTAGTTCTACAGAAATTATATTAAATTATTTATTGAAAAAAAAAAACATAATACATGGCATTACAGCAGACGCCAATGCGCTATGCATTTGACAAATTAAATAAAAATAACACAAAACATAATACACAAAATTTAAAAAAATATATATGAAACAGAACAGATACATATTACTTTCATAAAAAGAAGAATGCACTGCTGAAGATGTCCACATCAACAGGCAGTGCATTCATCAACCGAACAGCCCTTGCGACTGGCGATTCAAAAGACCTACGCGACAAACATGTTTTGATAGAGAAAATTGATTTGTCTTGGTCACGACCACTAGTAGGTAGTAACTGGGAGCAAGCAAACTTCAGTCTAAAGGATGTCAGGGTTATCAACTCGGCCCCGAAGAAGAAGAGAAAAATGTTTCAATATTGAAATTGAAATATTTGAAATTGAAAATATTATTTCATATGATTGAAAGCTATTTCAGAAAATGAACTTGAACTGATTCGTACTAAAGAGTTAATAAGAATTAAACGTACGTACGTAACTTACGTAATAAGAATATAAGTAAGATACTAAGATGAAAAGCCTGAGTAAAAAGAAAAAAATGACAAACTTCATTTATTTTTATATTCTTAGTACTTAAGAAACCTTTGCAAAAGTAAATCCAAAGATGCTTCTGAAAGATTCAAAACACGTGTCACAATTAGTAAAAAAAAGTGGAATAAGTTATTTTAAATTTTATATTAACTTCCACAGAGTTACCGCCAAATCCGCCGAAAGTATTTCTATTTTATGAAGTACAGAAGAAGACGTTCAACATATCGGTCCTGAGCAGCTTTTCATCTTGATTTTTTAAAAATCTCAGTGGGTGGTGGTGGGACAACCAAATTGATTTTTTATCGTTGAAATTTAATACTTTTCGGCTTAAAGGTTCACAGTACATAGTTAACACAGTTATCAGTTGCAGTCACGAGGTGATAGCAAAAGGTCTTTTAATTATTCCAGGGTCATTATATTTTGATGACCGCCAAAGTTTAATGTTGCCAGAGTAACAGCCCCATCTGAATGGCTCTCCATTTCGGGTCCTTTACGAGGATATTCCGCACTAAACATACATAACTTCGTGATTTTCCCCATAAAATAGCATACATGTTACGCAGTGCCGTACTAGTCAGGGGAACCGAAAGTAAAACATCATATGTATATCAATTGAATGTGAATTTACTTGGTAGAGCTCCATTATAAAACGGTGAAAAAAATATCAAGGTATTTTAGTCGTACAGATTATTTTTTATATATTTGTTGAAAGCTATTTGGGCTTTCGCCACCGTTAGAACTATGTTTAAAAATGAATTTACTTATTTATATATACTGTTGTAGACAGGGTACGCAATGCATCTTCTTTCCCATTCTAACATCCTATGGTTATAATAAATTATTAAATGTGACACATTGATTTTTGATTTTACTCCAAAATCTTTCAAAATCATCACAAAATAAAGAAGTTGTCTGAAAATAGAAACAAAGGAGACCTGTGTTTGTTTTTAAGGAAAATTGAACCAGACATAAAATATTTAGTATCACGGAATCAGGCTCGAGGTTCTCGTGAATTATTGGATAAGATTTTTGTTATTTTCTATATCTATACTCACTTTTTTTTGTTGCAAAAAAATGTTGGTCATAAAAACTAACTTTTTCAAATCTCCTAAATTCCTCCGAGAATTTTTTTCACCTATGTCCTGGATGGAAATATAGCGATGTTGGTGGGTGTTAAAGGAAATTTTACCAAAAAAGAATAAGCAAAAGTGGGCGGTTGGCATAAAAAGGTTGACGACCTTTGCTATTATGAAAGCATAAATATTTTTAATTGTGAAAGTCATACAAGATATACTCGATAATAAATAATGAATCAGTCTTGAACAACTCAACGATAAATTACGTACACCAAGCCCAAGATCTCTTTTTCAATTGAAAAAATCTGACCTTGTCGGGAATTGAACGCGGGCCTAACTGATCGCTAGGACAAAGCTCTTGCCACTAACTAGACCACAGGGACCGACATCTATATATTTTGAGTGTAAGAAATATTTCACAATCATTAAAAGAATATAATATATTTATATATTTTTATTTATTGTAAAAAATTAAACAGAATACATGGCATTACAGCTGACGCCAATGCGCCATGCATTTGACAATTAATAAAAATAACACAAAAAGTATTACACAAAATTGAAAAAAATAAAATAAATATAGAATTAACAAATGTATGGATCAGAACAGAAACATATTAATTACATAAAAAGAAAAAATATAAAAACAAAGAACCAAGCTCACTACCGAAGATGTCCACATCAACAGGCAGTGCATTCATCAGCCGAACAGCCCTTGTGACTGGCGACTCAAATGACCTACGTGACAAACAAGTTCTGACAAAGAACATTGATTGGCCTAGGCTACGACCACGTAGGTAGAAACTGGGAGCATGCAAGCTTAAAGTTTCAAGGATGACAGGGTTATCAACTCGGCCCCGAAGAAGAAGAGTAAAATGTTTCAACATTGAAATCGATCTGCGAGCTTCAAGAGAGTGAAACGAAAGCATTCCCAAAAGAAACTTGGTTGGATAATATTCCATTAAAGAATTATCAAAAGGAAATAGATTGAATTTTTTGAAATAATAATAACGCAGAAATTTTTTATGAACTCGCTCCAGTTGCGAAATATATTTATTTTCATATGGACCCCAAATATATGTGACCTAGAAATAAGATCTAACAGTCAAGAAAATACAGTATACGCTATTTTCATCTCCTTGGAATAAATGTAACCCAGGCGCCACTTTTGATTGAGTAGGTTTACCACACGCCACTTACGAAGTTGTGGTTGCGGCCGAAAGCAATCTCTTTGATTAAAACAACATTTTGCTCAGGTGGTTACGCGGTTTTGCATGAGGAACGCATACCGCACATTTATATCATATCGTCGTAGAATATTACATACACATATATGTATATCTACATGGAGTTTATTTTGATTTGATAAAAATGCTAAACACATTTAACGTATGTATGTATCTACGTTTGAGAGATTTTTTATTGGATACACCCTATTGAATGGTACACAAAAAAGCCTAAATTGAATTGTTTTTAGCTGCCTAGAAGACGGAAATAAGGACAGTGAAACCCCGATCTAACGTTCTCGCATAACTCGTTTTCCCGCGTGGTTCATACATTTTATATAGTGCTGGAAAAACACCCATAAGAACAATTTAAAAAAAATCCAACATTAATCGTTCCCCAATTTATTTATTTTCTTGATTTATTGTCGAAAAATTATGGTCCCGTCACAAAAATTAATACTATCCCGATTGACCGCTTTTTGAATATTTCCAAAAAAATCACGTAAAAGCGGACTGGGTGTACACTAAAAATATCGATAATTTAATCACTTTTACCCATGCGGCCTTCAAGCTATCTGAATGCTGAGCTAATTGATTATCTGGCCCTTCTCAGAAAAAGGTTGTGCATCACTACTATAAATCAATCTGTTGTAAGAAAAGTATGCGAATTTGAAGGGTCTTTGTTAAAATTGAAGTGCCAAACAGCAAAGAAGCGACGTAGTAGGACTTTTCTTAAAAAATAAATGTTATAGGTTTAATTACATAACCTTCTAATAAATAAATAAGCTTTTGAAAAGTTTTCCTTGTTTATTTCGTATTTAAAACTTTCCCGCATTCGTTATTTCCCACATGTTATGGTCCCTTGAAAAACGTAGAATCAGGGTTTCACTGTAGTTGAAAAAATATACAAATATCAAAATTTTTGACACGAGTTTCCCAATTAAAATTAAATCTGAAACCTTTTACGCTTATTAAGACAGAACGGCTCCTCCTTCGTTAAGGAAAGTTTAAAAATCAAAAGTTGATAAAGTTGTCAACTTAGCGGAATTGTGTTTTTTTTGGATATTTATTTGATGGAGCTTCATGCTCCTAGGCGAGTAAGCGTCTAAGTTTTTCCCGTCTCATTCGTCAATTAGTTTAGTTTTCATATGCAAGTTGCATTTCCTTCCTATCTGATAGGAGGGCGCGATCGCTGTAGTGGTGAGCTCTTTTTTTCTTTTACTTTTTTTCTGAGGGTCATCGAGAAGAATAGTTCTTAATAATTTGTTGACGGACCTTTTTAATTACTTTCACATTTGACATGATGAAGATTTCAACACAATGTCAGTTGACTTATTTGTGAACTTACCAGAAGATGCCGAATGGTGAAACCAGGATCATTAGCGACCAAGCTCATGGAAATGTACAACAATGTGATGTTAATAATAATTTTTCCTCTCTGTTTTTTTTATGACTATTGTAGTTTTCATCTTATTTTTAATTTTTAATTAATTTGTGATTTGTATTATAAATTTACATGTATGTATGTATATATATATATAAATGCATGTATTTATATTTGTCAAATGCATGGCGCATTGGCGTCAGCTGTAATGCCATGATTTGCTTTTTCTTAAATAAATAAATAAAAATTAAAACGATAAAAAATAAGATGTAATTTTGCATTTTATGACCAATTAGTTAAAGTGCAATTTTGTACACTCCGTAAGCATTGTGTTGAGTAACACGGATTTTTTTCAAATTATGATTATTTTTACTTACCCTTACTAAACCTTATTGTTCCACGGAATACCGTTTGAGAAACGCTGTATTCAACAAAGAAGCAATTAAAATTTTCAAATACTATAAGCTTGCTTCATATGCCAGGGTATAGTATTCGAATAATATGTATTGAGAAGACCTTTATTCCGGCTCTCTCGTAAATCGAGAAGGAGCCTCCTATCCGACACTCAGGAAGAGGGATTTTGGGGACGGAGTAGGAGAAACATGGCACTCTTATAAAGAAAAGACGATCTCAAAGCGTTATGTGGGTGCGCTCATTCGCACCCATTATTTAATCGTCAAGGATTTACACAGACGTTATACAACACACAAATATTACGATAGCGAAGAAGATATCAGGAATTTGACGCGAATTTAATTCTGAGGGAGAGGATTAGGCGCGTGCATTCTCAATGCAGTCCAATCTCTCACTGCTGTATGAAAACAAACGGTTACTTTAGAAAGAAAAAACAATGGCCGTTTCAAAAATCGTTAACAAATGCGCCCGCTGATAAGGGATGATTTATCGCCTTACGAACTTTTTATGAAGCACATGCAATGTCGGGCGTCAAGAGATAAGAGAAATTGAAATAACTCTACATTGCACCGCTATAGATTGCAATATAGATTATTATAAAAATGGATTTATTTTCTGATATCGACTGACTCATTGACTGAGGTGAACAATAGATCGTTCGAGAGAGTTCTGATGACCTACCACATAAGGCGGTGTCAGTATGTTATTTACAAAGATTTACATATTTACTTGATATTAAAAATTGACTAATTTAATTAACATAAAGTAACAGCCTAATCCACCGAGTGCGTGTTCTTTCTTACAGTAAACCAGACACTTAATTTGTGTGTGTGAGTGATGTTATTAAGTAACACTATTACTAAATAACACAAATGACCCCCTTCCCCAACACCCTTCCATTGTTTACAAGAGCCATTTTGCATTACGCAGTATTTTAAATAGGGCTTCAAATTCCATATGAATTTATCGGTATTTGAATATATATACCGGTATTTTAAAAAAAAGATCATCATAATCAGAAAAAACATAGAGTTAATTAGCATGGCAATACCAGATCTAAATAGTCCTTAAAGAGAAATGTTCTTGGCTATACATTTCTTTTGCTTGTCCGAGGTCAAAACGAGAATTCGAAATGATTTTTTTGAAGATTCGTGAACATGAATTGTTTGTTCTTCCAGAGGGTAGAGCCAGTTTGCCGATGGGGATGCCACTAAGAAGAGCTTTTTTTCCCCATATCCGCTCCCTATTCGGAGCATATGGCCGCCACACGGTGCTTCCAAGATTCTCTGTCTCCCGCCAACCTCCTCGCATCTTCCCAGGTCATCCCGGCGTCCCTTAGCTCCCCTGAGTACATCCTATGGATGGTCATCAGAGGCCTTCCGCGGCGTCGGGATCCATCAGGTTGATAGAAGAGGCAGGCAGGATTCAGGCTCCCCTGGGGCATCCGCAGCACATGTCCAAGCCAGGTCCATCGTCGCCTTTTAATTTTAGACGTAATAAGGGGCTGGTTTGTCCGCTCTCTTACCTCCGTATTCCTGACAAAGTCAAACCACTGTACTCCTAGTATTCGCCGCAGGCATCTGTTTTCGAAGCAAACGATTTCGAAGCAAAGAGCTTAAACGATTTTAAACGTAATTGCTTCGGATGTCGAAATATGTCACATTGACGTGACTGAGTTCAGACGAGTACTTTATTATGTAATATGTAATTTTTATTTTATCTCTCTCTTCTAATGTCTACAATGTTTTCACCCCTTTTCACATTGTAATAGCAATATACTTTGTGATTTTTGTAATGAACATACATATGTATATCTTTGGATACTATGTGTTGGTTTTGCAATGCTGGATGTAAATACTTTCGATGGATTCGGCGGTAACTTTGTGGAAGTTCATTTTAAAATAAAATTTCATATTTCCTGGATCTATATATGTAACTATTTATTGTAATCTTCCGGTATCTATCTTACTTCTCGCGCGAACCCATAAGCGGGCATAGTGAGAGATACTGACTTGACCACTATACCTGTTTTAGTCTTATCTTTAATATCGCTACTCTCATCGAACTAATAAAAAAATAGCTATCGTAAAAGAATAATATGTTTAGATATCTCGATTAGGAAGCCATATGCTCCACAGCACATTAAAAAATATATATTCTCCTAAATTGACACTGAACATAGCAATGGCGCCGTAGTGTTAAAAAATGCATAATTTGCATAAACGACTTTGAATTTATTCTATTTTTACCCTAAGTGTGAAATTAAAGCCCTAAAAGGTACATCAATACAAGAATCAGTTAGTAAGGTCAGATCTTTACGCAAATAAGAGCAGAAGAAAGCCAATCACGCATTAAATGCAGTATTTGGATATTGAAACAAAATAGTCGAAATACTGGGATCCCGGTTCGGGTTATGCTGAGTTTCCAAGCCCTATTCTCAAAGTTACTTTGATGTTTCAAAATATATCGCGTTTTAAACAATTTTACGTAAATCCGGGTATTAAGTTATAAACACACGAAGAAATAAATGAAATTACAAAGTTCAAGGAAGAAATTATTATCCTAATCGTGGATTTGTACTACCCGTAAGAAGTTGTATGTTTTAATAAATTAATTACCCAGAATTCAGTGCTTCAAATGTAGTTAGTTGAAATGTATGGGCAAGGCACACTTATACACTGCATTTTGAGCACTGTTATTATTCAAATTCTGTAAATTTGAGGTATTTCGATTTTTTGACTGTACAATGTACAAAAATTAAAATACAGTTTTTATGAGGTTTTAAAAATGTAAGCTGATGAAATTTAAAGCCATTTTTAAATTTTAAATTATAAATAAATAGAATCATCAGAATTCAAAAATTGTTTTATTGCGGAGAACGAGAAGTCAAAAATAAAAATTAATGAAGAATTTCGATAATAAAACAAAGGGGAGACTAAAAACAGAACTTTTTCGATAGATTCGGCGCTAACTTTGTGAAAAATCATTTTTCATACGAAATTTGATTACTTCCTTATTCCACTGATTGTGTCCAAGTGTGTAGAAGTCTGAATATGTTTATCAAAGAGGCGAAGCACGTGTCACATTTTGTACCTCAATCAGTAGAATAACAAAGTTAAGTAAAAATTTATAAATAATTTAAATAATTTCTTGGAATTTCTTGTTAATCTCTCACGTACATCCGGCAAAGAATCTCTGGCGTGGCTTAAGCATTTAAATATTACTGAAATCTGTAAATTTATGTAAAATATTTTAACTATTTTAATATTTACGTATTTTATAATTAGTGAATAATCTTCCCGTTTCGTCTGATATACAAGAAAAGCCTTATAGCTAGCGCATGAAAATGAAAATTCAGACTCCAATAAAAACAAACAACTTTCCAGCACATAATATAAAACGTTTTACTGGAACAAACTTAAAAAATTGGGTGGTTTTTTTTATGTTGTACAAAGATAATTAAATGACGAACACTCTTGTACATACATATGTACATGTAAAACAAATCTTGTCCTTTAATAAGAAAGTGTTCAAAAAAGTTTTCAATTGAAATTATTAAAAAAATATTTATCCTTCATCGATTTGTAGATGAAAGTAATTTTTTATCAATACTTACAAAGATCATCACCGGTTTCATTCAGCACGGGCATTTATAACTGATGGTACAAAAAATTGTATTATATTTATTTATTGCATTGCATTAAAAGTGTTTACATATTATTAGTAATTATATATTATAAAAGTATTTTTAATTTTTTTGACTAAATGTGAATTATTAAACGCAAAAGCAAAAGAGCACAAAAAAGGGAAAAATTTCTCTGCATATAATAATACTAGTATTGGAACCCGGCTTCGCTCGGACCAGTTTGGGGTTATGTTCAGCTCGGCGCGTAAATAAGACGGGCCAAGTTGAAACAACTTTTATCAAAATTCAAAAGTCTAGGTCAATTAAAATGGAATTAAAATTTCAACTGGCATTGACATTTCACAGCCCCTTTCATATATTGACAGCCCCATTCTCGCCCATTAAAATGTCCAAATTCAAGGAAAAAATCTAATTTACTGTCAAAGAAATGTCAAATAATACCTTCACGTAAATAAAAACATTATTATATTAATAAAAGCCGGGAAAAGTTCAGTTGAAGACTAATTTATTACATTATGACTAAATGTCTTCGCCGATAAAAAAATCAAACATATTTTCTTTCATATTCGTTTTTATGGCAACTTAATGACCAAAAAATGCAATGGGAATTACAGACCCATTTCAGACATATATGTACTACATACGCCGTTTCGGTTTTTATATATTGATAACGAAACAAATTTACCGTCGAAACTTTCGCTAGCGAAATCAATTGTTTGTTTGAACTTGCAACAACAATGATAAAGGGAAACAAATTTATCCCCCGTTTCGAAACTTTTTATGAGCATGAAATCAATTCGTTTGTTTGAACTTTAAAATTTTAATATTTTTTTTTTGTGTTTTTTCCACAAACAATTTATTAAGATAAGAACTGGTTTCACACCAAAATGCTCGCGATGACCGAAACTAGTCCTGATCTTATTAGATTGACTGTGGAATATCCACACAAAATGTTGCATAATTTTTTTAATGTCTTTTCCAATCGTGTTGAACTCACACGGCTTAAATATTAAATATATATTTAGCTACGTACTAGTGCTACACGAAATATACTATAATATCATATACGAAATCATCAAGCACATGGTTTGTGTATTTATAATATAATGACTACTAATTATTTGGTCAGTTTCTTATTCGATAAATGGTCAGTTATAAATACTTAAAACGGTCAGTTAAAAATATTAAATGGTCAATTAAAATAATAAATGGTCAGTTAAAATAAAAAGAACATGTCATAAATTTGCCTATTACGACCATATTTGATAAAATTCACAATCCGTCAATCTAAAGCTGACTATTTAATTTAAATACAAACCATTTTTAATAAATAACCAACCATTAAAATATATTACTGACCGTTTTATTTAATAACTGACCGCATACAATGTCAACTGACCGTTTATAATATTAACTGACCATTTTGATTTTTAACTGACTATTTATTTATTTAACTGACCAAAACTTGAATTAGTTACTGACCCATTAAATACATGCCAATATTTTTTTGCGAAATCTTTTATTTTCATCTTCTCTTATAAAGGTGCAATGATTGCTTGAAAGCTTTTGATATTAATAAAATCCTATATGTTCAATTTTAGCATTAACTTGATTACACTGGGGATTAGCTCGATTATTTGTCATTTCATTAAATTGGCCGAGTACGTAATTTCCCATCTGGCAATTTATTCGCAGAAGAGAGAAAATCAGCCGACGAGTGAAACGATGAAATCAGTGCCAGAAAATGTCCCGCATTGTGTTACAGAGCCCGAGTGCCGGCATTGGATACTGCCGACAGGACGATGAAAATGATACAGCCCTTAACACACTGCACGCCCGTACATAATTACATTTTTAATTTTTAATCATAATTAATTAAATAGGCCAGATATCACAGCACCACCATCACACGTTCCAATTCTTGAAATGGACTATACAGGTAGGGTAAAAGTAGTGCCCGGTGCGTTGTGCAGTTGTCAACGTTGTTGGCTTCTGACGGACCGCCCGGACTTTCAATTAGAGACTACAATTGCTCGATATTTCAATTTTGTACTCGAGTATTGACTAGTAATTTGTTTAAATACTCGAGTAGTTTTAGATTTACCAAAATATATATTATTAATTCAAATTTGTGTATATATTTTTTTATTTATTTTGTCTCTTGTAATCATAGACTATAGTAATTATAAACTTTTCATTGATAACATTAGTCAGCAAGACCCAAAGCAAAAGTGACAAAAGAAATTCTCGCATAGCACAGTCAACGGCAAAACCATTTAAAAAAAATATTATCTTGTAGTAAAATCGACGTGTAAGAATCTGTTAAATGCATCGGTTAAACTAATATATATTTATTTATAAAATAAGTAAATAAAATTTTGAAACAAATCTACATCTATAAATTACAAGTATTACTAGAGTACCTAAAAAATGGACGAGTATACTCGAGTATTCGATACTCGAATTGAAGTCTCTACTTACAATCGATACTCTCTTAGAAAAAGAGAGGCTGAGGATAATGATTTAAACACAGTAAAACAAACCTAACCTGATTGGGAAAACTCAAAATCACGATAAAATATATTTACATATAAAAAACGCTTTTTTTTTTGCTCCGGATGTGACCAAATGTGATTTGTTTTTTTTTTACAAATAAATTGAACGCAGCTGTATATTCGTCATTAGTTTTCCAATTTCAAATAAACCCATCAGACAATAATTATTGACGGCGCATCGATGTTCATTTGTTTCGAATTTTTTGTGCATTTTTGTCTGTCGTGAATTGTGTCAGTGTTTATTCTCTATGGACAGCATTTTAAAAATGGAACGATTTCAAGCCCATTGTAAACACTCTATAAAGAAATGTCAAAGTTCGTATTTATTTGAGGTTATGACAAAGATGGTTTTAATGATTCTGTGTTCTCAATTATACTACTTATACTTTGCTATTTGTACATTTAAATAAATACCAATTCTATCAAAATAATTAGTCGTAGTGTTGTCACGGATTTAAAAACTCGCGATGTCCATACTGGCACGTAACATGTCAAAAATCAGTATTTTTTCGTCGAAAATGTCTGACTTGAAGTGAGGCACGGAGCGCAGCAACTTACTCTGCGTGACAATATCACCAGACAATCTTTCTTTTATCCCGAATATCTCTTATATAGATCTTTGTTAGAATATTGCCCATGCGAAAAAAGGCCATTTCATTAACATGTCAATGCCGGTCCGGAATTTAAGCCCCGAGATTTTTTCTTAGCTACTTACTCTCCCCGTCTCGGGCGAATTAATTCTCCCGGGTCTTTTATAAATCTTCATTTTTTTTTTATATCGGAGTGCATATTGGGCCTTATCCGTATGAAATACGGCTTCCGGCCCCCCCGAAAAGAGAATATTATGTTATCACGAAACAAGAATTTACTGAGAAGAATGCCATTTTCTTTTTTGTACGCTGCCTCACTGCTTGATGGAATGTTGTTATAGAATGATAAATTTCGAAAATACGGCGATACAACAAGATAATTTAAATCTTTATAAATTGTTGATAAATAATATAACAATTTATTAGCAGAAAAATATACTTTTTAAAATTAATAAGACACGAAACTGTATTATTTCCACATATTGGTAAAAATTTAATACATTATTGCTAACCGCCAATGTGATTGACAAATATAATAAAGATATAACATAATATGCAACAAAACACAAACAAAATATGATAACGAGAATGGCATAACAATATTATTTACATAAAAAATACAAGAGTAAAAAAAAATTGAAAAATAAAGCACCATTTTCACTGCTGGAAATATCCACCTCAATTGGAAGTGCATTGATGAGCCGAACAGCCCTTGTTACTGGTAACTCCAATGATATAACACAATCTGATAAAGGTTTGGACCGGGTTCGTGTATCGCAATCATTGTCAACTGACAATGATTGCGATCAAATTAATAGAAACTCATTAACAGCAAAACATTGGCTAATTCATCGAGATTTCGATGATAGCAAATGAACTCAGTGACTTACTTAAATATAAGCGTTGCAAACAAATTACTGCGCGTCAGTTATAGTTAATTCTTTGACTTGAAATAAATGAAGATGTCGAGCGGTGAAACCCGGGTTGTTTAGCACATTACTCAAGAAAAGGTACAAAATTCAAACAATAAAAAAAATTAGCTGATGAAATAAATAAAGAAACAAGGTTATTTATAAAAAACCAAGTATCATATAAATATGAAGAACAAACAATTGGCTTAAGAAATGCAAGAATTTAAACATAAGACAGAAATTATTTTTAACTCACTTAAAAAAAAAAACAACACTTTTTTCAATTGATAATGCTCGCCATGAGCGAAACCGGTCCTGATCCAATAAATTTTAAGTGGATAAAAGTACTAAAAATGTGTAATTATTTTTATTATAAGACAGAGAAGTTGAGCGCCTGAGCATCAAGTACTTCTTGATATCAGTCAATATACTCCACATTGGAAGCAGACATGATTAGAAAATGCGAGGTATATGAATAAAAGTTCACAAAAGGATACTAACAATTTATAAAATATTAATTATGGAGTCGTAAACAATTCCAACGTTTTCAATTAAGTTCTGAAGTTTCATCCGAAACACTCAGACGATATTATTAATTGATAATTATCAAGTGTTCAATTAAATCAAAACTTATAAGTTCCATACAATACTTTGTGATATACGGTATATGGTAGAGTAAATGCCGGGTGATAATAATTATTGGTCGCTTAGTCCGAGCGACGCCGGGTAGCAATACTAGTATAATATAAACCCCTTGACTTCCGTTTCATTTTTGCTATATATGTATATATAATTAAAGTATATTAGAGCAGTGATTCATAATCTTTTGGCATGGTTTTGTCAGGATACAAAATTCAAGTCACTGCTAGTTTTATTGGCATGTTATATTTATGTACAGGCTTACAAAATACATTATTGAGTTTGTTACATATTTTAAGAAACAGAATTAAAAATAGCACGGTGAAAAAATAGTGAAGAATTTTAGGTTTACAGAAATTGTATGACAAATGGTTGACAGCTATTTCGACTTATGTCATCTTCAGAACTATGTTTAAGTATTTTGATGATGTAATAGTTCAACCGACGATGGCGTAAGCCACGAAAGCTGTCAATTAATTATCACCTAAATTCTGAAGATTTAAAGAATTTTGCTCTTTTTTCACTGTGTTATAACCAAGTTAATTCTATTTCAATCAATACAATTAAACATGTTTGATAATCAACACTTAGCAATGTAAACCTTCTAATTTATATTGACAAATATATTTTTGACGATTTAAAACTGTCAAAATGGGGTTCTAAATATATCAGTGATGCACAACCTACGGCCCGCGGGCCGCATGTGGCTCTTGAGATATCCTAAAATGTGGCCTAAATGATATCAATCATCTTTTTGAAAACAATGAAATTTTCAATTTAATATACACTAAAAATATCGATAATATAATCAGTTTTACCCATGCGGCCCTCCAACTATCTGAGAATTGATTTTGTGACCCTTCTCCAAAAAAGGTTGTGCATCACTGTTCTATATCAACCATTCTCATACTAGTAGAACGCATTGTACTTACCACCACTCAATGCAGATTTGCAGTCCTTATTATATGTACATATGTATAATATTATATGATATATTTGATCTAATGCTGTTAGTGTCACGGTCGTATTTTTTTTTAGAATCATAGAATTAAATTTTATATATATTTATGGTTCAAATTACCTTGAAGTTATCTATGGTTGAATATATAATAATAATTGACATTTTATCCTTGCGTGCCAACTAATAAAATTTAACAGCCATAAAAAGTATCATGCACCAAAAAAAAGAACACATATCAAGTTCCGGAAAATCGGGTCTATGGCTTGTATAGACGTTAAAAAGCCGTGTATTAAAATTGATAACCCAGATAAATACGTCGTAAATACATTTTTCATGTGGCAACACACGAACGGAAAATGTCGTATTCAATATTGCAAATGGCCGATTTCGTGTCAGTCGCCTGATTTTTTGAATTGATGATAAAAATACGATTACACGATAAAAGAATGTATTTTACTTTACGTCTGGCACAATATGATAAACTATTAAATGCAATTTATGAGGAAAGATTTGTCAATGCCTGTGATCGCTAGAAGTGATCTTTTTTTATATTTTAGAATATTGGAACAGGGATCTACTATATTTTCACACGACACTATTTTTTTGCAGTGGCCATCATGGTTACCAGCCAATGTCTAACGGTACGCTGCTATTGGCTAGTTATGCTAAAATGGATGCTTCTCAATGAAATATTATTACAATATATATTTATACCAGGTCCGCTCACAATGTAGAGCATATGGGCTACTTTTATACGAGAATTTTTTTTTGAACACGCTTTTCCGAAACTATTAAGAATATAAGGCCTATAGGTTAGCCAAATTTAAATAGCTAAGCTACATATAGTCATCAAATATGACATCATATAATATTTTATGAATATGTTTCGATACTGATTTTCATCGATTATCAATAACATTTTTTTTGTTCTACCTTCACAAATATTATCAAGATCGGTTTCGGCCATCGTTGTATTTATTATCAGTCGATAATGATCGCTGTGAGCGAAACCCGTCCTCATCATGTATAAATAAGTCCACTATCATATGTACACCTTTCCATAATTAAGTTACAAAATACTAGGCTTAGTTTGAATATTTTTCTTCACCAATCTTATATTTATATTCAGTCAATTATTTCAAAAGATTGCCATTAATAAAATTGACGCAAAAAATTCAACACAAATCTTTCAGTTTTTAGCTTAAATATTTTAATTCTGTTCATTTATTGCGATACTTTGGTAGAAATTTTTTTTCAAATTTTGTCAAATAACTTATACTGTTATTTATAATTGAATAAAGAAAAAAAAAACAAATGAATAATTTATCTATCTGTCAAAATATTCAAATTTGGAATTACAGATAAATGATGTGAAGACATATCTCTTAAAGAGAATACGTTAGTTCCGTCTGCTTTCACGAGAGGGGCACTTGCGAAGGTAAATTCAAGATGTCTTACCTTAGCGCAAGAAGAGTTATAAATGAGGACATGAAAACTTAAACACTGGCCGCCATTACTCTCAAGTTCGGGGCGACGTGAATGAATTGGGCCCCGCCATTAGGAGACTATTTTATTAGAAAATAAATTACGCAGGGTAAAGGCGAAAAAAGGTAAATGGGTAAGGTAGTAGTCACCTGCAATGGACATGTTCAGATTAATAATGGGAAATAAATATACATGGGCCTTAGCTTTCTTTCTTTCCTCTTTGGGTGGCTCGAGAAGATCCTGCTTGAGGGCAATAAAGAATGATAAATTCGTGGCACGGCTGATCTTAATACAGTAATGCATTTTTACAATTTTATTAAACGCATTTATTACTGATGCACAGGTGTTTGTAATGATGACACACCACCACACGTTTTGTGATACAGAGCTACTCAAACATTTTTGGTTTGCTGACCCGGTAGATATTTACAGTGTTATCCCGGGAACGACATCATTTTGTTAGTAAAACAGATAGTAAAAATATGTAAATATTTAAAATTACAAGAATGTAAATATATATACCATAGTTCTGATGAGGGCGTAAGCCGAAATAGCTATCAACTAAATTTATATAATTTTTGGAGAACTTAAATAAATTGTTGTTATAATGGAGTTCTACCAAGTAATTGCCAATTTAATCAAAAGCGTAGCTAGTGTTGTTATCCGATTTTCGCCAGATATACTAGTAATTATGGATTTCAACTGAAGATATTTGATCGTTTGAATGTTGTACCTTTCCATGAGTTTTGTCTCTATCGACCCAATTTTGGCATCTAATTTCATCATAAAATCAAATCGTTTCGTCAGTTCAAGTTCATTCGTACGCTTGAAATGCTTGAAGAATACAAAATACGAAACCCGGGTCGTTAACGACAAAACTAATGGTTATATAAAAGTAAGTTGAATTAATAATACTCATGGTCTAAATTTTGGAGACTCGAAAAGCGTTAAACTATAATCGATATCAAATATTATATTCTTAGTTTTAGTATTATATTTATTTAGCTGATTGTGGACCGGCTATCTTTCGCTCTTGGCCCACGGACCTGCATTTGAGTAGCACTTATGTTATAGATTCACTCTATGACATGGCTACAAATAATGGAACTATCTAGGTATATATCAGGAGGTAGTTTTCAAAAGTGGACAAATCCATTTGTTGAAAAACTGAAAATGTGAGATATTTTCATTACTTTTTTCTCATAAATTTCTGTTTACTATCAATATTTTTAGCATATGTTTTAAAATTATGGAATTACGGCTAACGTGTACCAATTAAAACTTTTCCATGGGAATAAAAAAGGTCTCAAAAGGTAATCTAAAACTGGCAGTTGAACATAAAAGTATTTTGGAATTGTCCACTTTTGAAAATTAGCTCCTGATATACATTAGTTATGATCGAAATCTTTTCCCAATTATATCCGCTACGAATATGGAGAATAATGAATCATTTAAATATTTCACAATGTGAGTTGTTTTACGAGAAATTGTCGCTAGGAAAGGATTAGTAGATTTTTGCAGGGCTGTGGAGTCGGAGTCGTTGAGTCGGAGCTTTTTGGCCGGAGTCGGAGTCGGAGTCGTCGCGGCGTTCTGGTCGCAGTCGTACTCGGAGTCGGAAATTTTGAAAAGCTTGAACTTTTTATTTTTGCTTTTAATATGTCAAATTTGGCTTGTGGCCGCATTGATAGGGTTGATATTTAATTTGAATACACATAAATAGGAAAATTATGGGAAAAAAGTGACGATATTGACCATTTTTTAGTCGGAGTCGGACTTTTTTTGACCGACTCCACAACCCTGGATTTTTGGATTAGTCGGGTGGTATGAAATGTAAGCATTACAGATATTAAACGGTGAAAAAAAAATCTATTCTGACTAGTACTGACGATGGCGTAAGCCGAAATAGTTATCAACACATATATTATTGATTGAGTAGGCATTTACTTGGTAGAACTCCATTATAATACGGTAAGAAAAATAGCAATGTATTTTAATTAATTTTTAAAATACATTGTTATTTTTCTTACTGTTTTGACGAGGGCGTAAGCCAAAATAACTATCAACAAATAAATATATAAAATAATTTCTGTAAAATTAAAATACATTGCTATTTTTTTGCTACCGTATAATACATATATTAAATAATTTATGTATTATAGAATTTAAATACATTGTTATTTTTTCACCGTATTATAATAGAGTTCTACCAAGTAAATGCCAATTCTATCAATCGCAGATATTGATTTCAGTTGAAAACAATTATTTAGTCATTGTAACTTTCAGCTATATAAGGTCTGGAGTGAATTTTATGCGACCCAACTTGTCTACAAATACTAGGACTGTCTCGATGAAACGAAATGTAATTACAACCAACAAAAATTATATTATGAATACGAACAGAGCAAGCATAAATACTTTTATAGTTTAATTAAATTTCTCATATTTAGTAATACGATTAATTCCGAATGAATTATTTGCAAGTTTTTCTCGCTGTGAATATAAACTAGCAATAATGCTGGAATATTTGTTTAAAAAAATGGCTCCACGTGCCTTCGTTCTGCCTCCCTTTAGTTCTTCCTTCACCTCTCTTGCCTCCACAAACGTTATCTAAAAGACAATGAGCCATCCAATTAAAATTATTTTATTTACGTCAGTTTTTATTAATAATATATTAATCTTGTATTATTCAAAGTCATTTTTCTTGTAAGTTAAAATCGTTTAATCGAAGAGTCGAAACAGTTTGTTGAAAATTTAACTAATCTACTGCGATGCGCAACGTTAAAATTATCGGTCGACATAAAAAAATATCAGTCAGCCGTCAGTTTAAGTGTATTCGTGCACTTGAAATGTCTGAAGATGTTTGAAGGCGAAAGCCGGTTCAAAGATTCTTTTTTCAAATTATGCCTATAATATTGGATGATTAATATTTTCAGTCAATATGTTGTTGTCCGGTCCGTGGCGCAGTGTCAACGTTGTTGGCATTCGTGCCGGACCGCCCTGGTTCGATTCCCGGTTCGTTAATTTTGTTCAAAGGCATGAGTATTTGTGTTGCTTAAAAATCCCTTTCCACCTTTCCTATCCCAAAGAGCGACGCATAGTGACAGCGATTAGCTAATCACTAGTCCTGTCCTAGGCCTCGGATCCTTTCCATCCCTACTCTCTTCTGAAAAAGATAGGTTGAGCAACTGGGTAACAAGCAGTTCTCGTACAAAAATATATGTTGAGATAAAATCCGCGAGGAGTCCACATGCTCCAAGTTTGGAGTGGACATGGTTAAAAAAAATATATATAAATATTTATGTATGGCCCACGAAATTTCATTTGTGTCATTTTTAAAATCATTGTTTGTACTCAATGTAAAGCCGTATCAATCTAAATATTTAAAACGTTTTGAGATCGAAAGCTGAGACTTGGAAAGAGCCAAAAATATTTAAAACACTGTCTCTATACTTCAGATTGAATGAAATAGCTTACATGAAAAACAAACATGCTCTCTTTTATCCTCCCACTGTCATACCATTTTTTCATAATACATCATCCAGTAGTACCTATATCAAACTTTAAGCAAAGCTACGATCAACTAAGAGTGTCTTAGAAGCAACTGACTTAGATGTGAGTGCGAAAAATCAATTTATTTATTTAGACATACGAATAACTATGCAACCTATTTTGGCCCGGCCCGTGGTGGAGGTGTCAACATTTTTGGCGTCCGTGTCGGACCATCCCGGCTTGAGTTCCAGTACGAGCCGATTTTTTCCAGTCGATTTATCGATTCTGTTCTAAGGTAGTGAATGTTTGTGGTGTTAAAGATCCCTTCCCACCCCAATCAATCTCAAAAAATTCGCGCAGAGAGAGAATAATTATTTAAGGCAGTATTCCGGTTTAGAGGCTGAAATTTTAGGTGTTTTTGCAAGTGCTATAGAAAAAAAAGTAATAACAATTGTAGTGTCCATTTGTTTACCAGATATTTTTAAAATATAAAAAACATATATTCAAACCTAAAAAGTTACAGGCTGGTAAAGTAGGGGTTTTTAAAAAAATGACGCTCCATAATTGCCACGATCCCAACTTTTATAGTCACATGAAATATAATTAAAAAATATATCCCTAATTGGTAAAGGTGTCATTTGCGCGCATATCAGAGAAATGTAAAAATATTTATTTTTCGCAAAATGGCAGAGGTTTGAAAAAAAAAATCGTTTTTTTCCTGTTTTTTGAGACTTTTTTTAAAATAGTATTTTTTTTTTTTATATAATACTAGTATTCGAACCCGGCTTCGCTCGAACCAGTTTGGGGTTATGTTCACCTCGGCGCGTAAATTCAGACGGGCCAAGTTGAAACAACTGGCAACTTAAAGACCAACAATGCAAAAGGGAATTACAGACCCACAGACATACATACGCCGTTTCGGTTTTATATATAAGATTAATATGCGCGAAAACTGGATGTATTAAGAAGGTTCACACCAAATTTCATGTAAATCGGTTCAGTAAAACTTCAGATATCATAGGGAACTATTTTGAAAAAAGTAGTTTCGAGATAAACGTGTTTAAAGTTTTGGGCGAAGCTTCGCTCTGCCCAGACCCGTTAGATGCTACATCACTAAAGTAGCTGTATCTCTGAAAATACTCGGAAGTCCTTGAAAGGGCATATTCTTAAAGGTAGTCCTGTTCTACTCCTTGTATCATTTAATTTCCTACTCTCTTAAAAAAAAGAGTAGGAAGAACTGAGTAACGAGCAGTGCTCGAAGAAAAAACATAACACAAAAACACTCCACGAGGAGTCTATAAGCTCCACGTCAGAACGGGCATGGTAATAAAAAAACTATGCTTGTTTGACGTCGAATATTATATATAAGCTAGCTCACATAGAGAAGGCCAAAGAAACCCTTAAAGTGTTTAAGCCTTGGCCAATACTATTGAGATCTTAAATATAAATAACTAGCCGGTACCCGGAAAGCGTTGCAACGCCACTCAAAAGAAAAGAAAGTGTTAGTGTTTATTGAAGTGTTTTCGGATGCACAATGTTTTAGATAAATAATTTCGATTTAATTTCATTAACATTGATCGGTATCGATGACGTTTGCCGTTTGACGTTTGCTGTCTTTTGTCGATTGTCTATGGTACGTGCCACCTACGGAAAGTTAATTGTACTATGCCTACAACCTTTGCGCAAGTGAAACAATAAATTTGTCAAAATGAACGGTATGGCAGCGCATGAAATGTGAAAAAACTTTGATGTTTATATAAAAGACCTACTATAAGTTGATTTTACTAAGTGCAAGCAATAAGTTGACAAAGTTTTATCGCAATCGGATGAAAGGTATGGCAATGCATAAAATAAGATCAAACAAACAAACATTTATTTTTACATATAAGATATACAAACATATAAAATTAACAATTAAATTATCATGAATGATTGTCCGTTAAACACACCTATTTTGCATTCAATTCCGCAGCCGTACACTTTCATCACTGTCCCACTGGGGCTACTGACCGACTGCATTTTTTTTAAATTATTTGGCACACATGACAGATAGATGGGTAACCGTCGGGAGCGATTCACGTTTAATCATTTTTTGTGCTTTTTAGAAGGGTTGCATTTTTGTCGAATGAAGTGCTGCTCAAATTGCTCATAGATGAAATGTGTAATTACTAAATATTTACTTTCATCTTTTCTGTCTGTAAAGCTAGACAGAGATATTTGTCGAATATTCTGTTTTTTCACATATCCATCGTTAGGGCATATATTTCATGTTCACCTTCACGAATGTTGTTTGAAAGTTTCTCCTTTTGTCTATGTACACATTCGTTTATTGTTTGTATTTTGAGTTGAGGAACACATTGTCGAGCCTGTGATACAGTGGTCAATGTCCTTGACTTCGTGACTGACTTAACGGGTTCGGAGTCTCAGTACGAGCATAATTTTTTCAGTAAATTTTTCTAATCTAAAAAACTCTTTGCCATTCATCCGATCCAATAAGCGGGGCGTAACCTAGAGCGCTAGTCACCTAGTTAATTACAAGTCTTGTTCTAGCCTTTTTATCCTTACTATCATCGAAATAAGAGAGGTTGAGCGACAGGCAGTTCTCGCTAAAAAAATACGTTGATATATCTCCATTAGGAAGCCTTATGCACCATACGGTGCGGACATACTGCATTTTTCCCAAGAAGTTTCCCATTCACATTTACCCTATATTAGGATATGGGAATGAACGATCAGCCATGGCTTAGGGCTTTTACGTTTCTCCAGTGAATAATGAATGGCGGAACGTATAAAGAATTTTTGAAAATGATGTTGTACCAATTTTTGAAGACCTACCGAGTATTTACCATATCAAAACAATTTGGCTGAAACTTTTCACTGACTTTATGATGCCCTGTGTGAATAGCGTGATGTCCTCATGAATTAAACTTGGAATCATCAGAGTATATGACTCGTCTCCAATCGTCCAAAGTCCAATTTTTGTGCACCTTCGTCCAATCCAACCTCCATTTTTGCATTTTTACTGTGAGAACTGGATATTTTTTAGTCGCCGGGCGGAAATCCATGTGCCATGATTCTATTGCGGACAATTCGCATCGAATATGCTAAATCAACGGTCGACTAAAGCTCATTATGGAAAACTGGATCAGTTTTGAAGCGTTTTTGTAAAACCATACTCCATATATGAGGGTCATCCCGGTCGGCTGTAAAACCTCTCCCCAGCCAGTTCAAACAACCCCTCCAGAGCACCAGTTTAACGAAATATTTAAAAAAAATTCCACACAATACTTTCTACTCAGTCTACTCTACGCAAATTTTTTCTATTTGGTAAGTTTTCTCCCGAAAACTGCTTCAAATTTGGACTTTAATCACGATTACATTTTTCCAAAATTTCGACATTTTTTACGCACTAGGTCTGGCTCAGTACTGTTGAAGCTTTTAAATCTCGCTTGTCTTTCAAAATATGGCTATTAATTTTCTTGACAATCGGAAGAAAAAAATGAAAATTGGTAACGATTTCGAGAAAATATTCGCAAATGAAAGAAATTGTGAAGGTGCGGGAATTTCTTTTATTGAGACTGTAGATTAAATAAAAAAACTTTTTTTACTGCTTTCACATATATGTTGTAAGTATATAAATTTGATATTGAAATTCCATCAAGCACCCTCAGTCGAAATTCTTAACTATAGGAACAGTTTTATTCATATGAAATTGAGTATGACGAGTATAATTAGTAAGGTAGTAAGTATGATGTAAGAAAAATAACATGAAAACAGAATTTACAGATAATAAATAAATACAATGAAAGTGTCAATAAAAAATTTTTTTAATACATTTTACCAGTGCTGTGGAGTCGGTAAACAAATTACGACTCCGACTCCAGCATTTACCAAAAAAGGCTTAATTTCTCCTCTTTTTCTTTTCTACCTTTCCTATTTATGTGTATTAATTTATATACCAACCAACCAATCCGGCCAAAAGCCAAATTTGAAAGATCAAACTTTTCAAAATTTCCAACTCCGTGTACGACTCCTGCCAAAACGTCGCGACGACTCCAACTCCAGCCAAAATCTCCGACTCCGACTCCACAGCCCTGCTTTATACGATAGTATGGAAAATAATCGGATATTATTAATTATAAAAATTTCACGCGCTACACGATAAAATTAGAAAATTCATATAACAGCTGAGAGACTCTTAAAAAAAATTGGTGTCTGTAAAGTCGGTTTACGGACGATAGTTTAACGTGACAACGTCATAAGAAAACATTGATGAAATGATTGCATACTTTTATGAATAAAATGGAATCATTTTTATTGAATTATCATTATTTTGTATGGATACGATATTTTGTATATTTGTTATACGTTAATCAGATTTTTAATATGCCAGAATTAATTACCTTTACTGCCGCAATTGTTGTTGTAATATAAACAATGAAAACCACATTAAAATTTCACTTCACTTTATAAACAGTTGTAAACAGATCACGTGTAGGTACTGTAGGTGTATAAGTTGTGTGCTGCCGCTGTCTCTTTTCTACTCAGACGCATCGACCAATCGAGTGGAAGAGAGATAGATGCGGCACAATCCGAACGGTAGGCCGATCGTGCCTCTCTATCGCTTATCCGCGCTCTCGCTCGCACGCTTGCCTTCGGCGTAACGCGACAAACGGAACAATGAGTCATGTTTTTTCGTGCGTGCAGCGGGCGTTCATCGATTTATAAGACTTTGTCACGTCAAAAACAATTAATAAACATGATTCTGCAGAGCAATGGAGTAAATGGGATGGATGATTATTGAAGCAATGAAGTCTGGAGCAGCTAATAGACACGGACAAAGATAAGAAATACAGTTTTATACTGTACATAAGTAAGAAAGCGAATAAATTAGTACGGCGACATGGTAAGCTGGTTTGATTATTTCACTTTCGTGAGTTACAAGATGTGCTTCTGTAATACGTGTCGCTATATTCAAATTGCTTCACCTTTAATCTAGTCGTACATGTGACATGTTTCTGCCTAATTACTGAGTATAATGGGAAACATAAGCTTTAGCCGACGCGTACTGTTACAACTTAGTTTTTACTAACTTTGTATAATTTATATGAACAAAAGCCTCTCGCGAAATTAAGATAATTATTAATTTAATTAAGCGTGCGTGCTTCGTACGTTCTGCGAGAAATCCAAAGACACGTTTCATGAAATATATATTATAATTTTCCTTTTCATATTCAGTCATATGTCATAAACGAACCATAGACAATATTCGCAAAAGTTTTAAGCGCCAATTTGCGAGGCACGAGCTTAATTCGAAAATGGAATTAACGTTCCGTGTCAAAAGTGGGCCGCGAACAAAATGGCCGCGCTGAATTTTGCGCGGGACAATTTTGTTAACGCTCAAATTAACCCGTGTTAACTAATCAGGAATCGTATGTAGCGCATAATCAGAATCCTCCCTGGCTTGTCCCTAAAACCCCTCGCATAACTGAATCTCCGGAAGTGTCGTTAGTGTTCACAAAGGCAGGAGTTTTCAAATCAAACGAATATTTTGACAGAAGTGGGGATAATTATTTTATTGCAGGGTTACGACCACAATGGCGGTTTTATAGATCCGTTAATTGGGAATTATCCATCGTAAATAAAAGGGTCACAATCAATTACCCACATTAAACGTACACCGTAATTTTCGATTGATTTTTAAATCCTCCATGATATTGATGTATTGATGTACGCAGTATGAAAATTGCAAAGCTATGTTAGTTACTCATATTTTCATTCGGTTTTCCGGTAGCAATTTTGTCAGGTTATAATTTATTTATTTTAATTTGAAGCGGCAATTTTACGAATACAAAATTCGAATCCTGACAACCTCTACTGGAGTATTTAAATAATATGTACTACTTTACGACAACTTTTTTCATCAATACAAAATCAAACAATGCCAGTATTAAGTAACTTGATCTTGAAACAGGATGATAATTTAATAAGAGGTTGTTTTCTCAACATTTCAAAACTCAAAACCAGAGATATGGAGTCGTTAAAAAAGCATGACTCAGACTCCGACTCTGACTAAAAAAAGTTGTCAGGGTTTTTTCTTACCTTTCCTATGTATGTGCATTAAGTTAAAGATGAACAAACCATTCCGACCAATAGCCATTTTTGATAGTATATGCTGACACCGCCTTATGTGGTAGGTCATCAGAACTCTCTCGAACGATCTATTTTTCACCTCAGTCTATGAGTTTAAGTCGATATCAGGAAATAAATTCATTCTTATAATAATCTATATTGAAATCTATAGCGATTCAATATAGAGTTATTTCAATTTCTCTTATCTCTTGACGCCCGACAGTGCATGTGCTTCATAAAAAGTTCGTTAGGCGATAAATAATCCCTTATCGGCGGGCGCACGTGTTAACGATTTTTGAAACGGCCATTGTTTTTTCTTTCTAAAGTAACCGTTTGTTTTCATACAGCAGTTAGAGACTGGGTAGCAGGGAGAGAGCACGCGCTTGCCAGAGAAGTCTTACAGTTGTGGTAAGCGCTGGAAGTGGCCTGCAAGCTCCTAACCCTCTCCCTAAGGATAAATTCTAGTAAATTCCTGATATCGCCTTCGCAATAATAATAATAATGGTCGTGTATTATGTGTTGTAGAACGTAACGTGTATTGTTAATCTATCTGTGCTAAATCCGTGTGTAAAGTCTGTGCAAACTATAAACAATTAAATAATGGATGCTAACCGCACCCACATAACGCTTTGAGATCGTCTTTTCTTTATAAGAGTACCATGTTTCTCCTACTCCGTCCCATAAATCCCTGAGTGTCGGATAGGAGGCTCTTTCTCGATTTACAAAGGAGCCGGAATAAAGGTCTTCTCAATGCATACATTCACATTTCAAACTTTTCAAATGTTCTTCACGAATCCAACTCCGGCCAAAACACCGCAACTCCAACTCCACAGCCCTACTCAAAACACTTCAACAATAGTCGGCAAAAACTTATTATTGATGCAGAACGCTTAAATAAAATAACATTAAATACATGATAAGAGAAGAGAAGTGAAATTTTTTATTGATTAATCTTTTAAATTAAGAATAAATGTTTTTTTCGAAATATTTTATAGCTGTATGAAATTTATATACAAATTATTTGTGCTTTAATCTAAAAGCTTTACAAAAACTATCAGCAACCTTCAAAAATGTTTTTTTATATATCATCTTAAACTTTTGCAAATTAATTTTAAACGGATTTTAAAATATTAATGTTTTTTCAATGTTTCTATTCCATCTGTAAATAATATGGACAAAGACTTTTTTATTTGAGCTCTCCTTACATAAAAGCTACGTGGCTAATTATTTTCATACTTGTTATGGCTTCGTTTGAAATATATCCGTCCAGCTATTTTTACGAGTACAAAATTATATAATAAAAGGATTCAATGGAAATTAAATTAATTAATGCTGGAAAAGGGTATTCGATGAGAACCTCTGCTTTGAATGTACATAGGCAGACCAGTGTTAAAGGTTAGGAATTGGACTGCGGTACTGCCAGTGAATGGCTGGCCAAATTTATTTAATTATTTTTTATCATCACTATTACGGAATGGGTTAAGACTATTAAATTAGACGATTAGAATTGTACTGTGTAGTTTTTATAAAGTTTACGAATTTATATTCAGAATCGAAAACAATTTAAAACAATGTTAAATCAAATCTAAAACGATATTGTACATATATTGGCATTTTGCTTTGTGGTTTTATTTGGTTGCATGGCATTATATCAAAACCGTTTTAATGCCATAAGGCCAGGTCACTGGTGGCCGATGCGTACGGGCGTCCCGAATACGTTATATATATTTAAAAATATATAAATAATCTTTCAGTAAGAATTCTTAGAATATTTTTGTTTGCATAGCTAGTGACATATATACACTGTCTCTCGAAAAATCAATGGTCTTTCTGTCATCAGTCAATCTTATTGAAAAAAATAGGATGTACGAGCATCGAGCGGCAGATGTACTCAGGTCACCACGTTGCTCGGTATTTAAATGGTTAAAAAATAATAAAACATATTTTGTTTTTATTCCACATTAGATTTATTAGGATCATGTCCGGTGTTGTCATCTTTAGCGATGAGGCCCATTTTTGGATGTGTGAATAAGCAAACTTGCCGATTTGGGGTGAATCCAATCTATACAAGATACACCAGCACAAATACATCTCGAGGAAGATACTGTTTGGTCTGGCGGAATTATCAGTCCATACTTCTTCCATAACGAAACTGGCATTGCCATAACCGTCAACGGTGGGCTACAGATCGATGATAAGTAACTTGTAACCTAAACTGGATGATATGAATAGCGATAACGCGTGGTTTCAACAGGATGGGGCCCTACTTGCCACACAGCACATGCCGCGATGGAAATTCTACACGAGCGATCGTCGTTATTGAAAGACTTTATCAAATTCAAACAATTAAAATTTTATATTGAAATTCCATCAAGCACCTTCAGTTTAAATTCTTAACTATGAAAGATTTCATATTTTCAAATAACACGCTTTATAAAATGTAGGTAGGTAGATGATCTTTTTACGTATCCTATCACATTATTTACACGGTACTTGGGTGAACACTATCAAGCGTGTAGTAAAAGCCTTGATTATACATAATTATTTTTATTTTATTTTTTATTTTCAAGCACAGTAGTGTATGATTCAAAATCAGTCCCGTGCAGATCTGCTCGGGCCATGAATGTGAGAGGTATATTCCTCGTCGATAGCGTTGTGAAAGGCGGCCATGAATATACACAACGGGTGGTGGTGGGAAAAACCAGCTTTTACGTAATTCTACATTTTGAATGTTCAATATAATGTTCAATAAAAAAAGATGTTGTTATGTTTTTTGTGCAGTTCTGATGAATTATAGAGCGTGGCTATATCGTTACTGACTCAAACAACCTGAATTTATCTTTCTCTGCCTTGCTTAAAAATCGTGTCGGTGTTTTACCATCTCGTACGTAAAATCTTGCGAAATATCTCCACACGCCGCGAGTGTAGCAACACTGAGGACGGCCGGCGTTTGCGAACGTGCAATATGGAGTGAATTTATGGACCGCTTTAACACACATGTTTTTTCCGGGATACATGTTTATTGCATTATTTTATACGAGAGTGTCGCGTATATGAAAATATTTACAAAGAATGCCGTACACAAAGGTGATTGAAAGCCTTTTTGAGGATAATAAAACACATCTGACAATTGACTGTAAGTAACAAAGGGATATGATGCATCGTTATGTATCATTAGAGCCCATCGTTATTTTCCCGCCTTTATGTTATTACGTCGCATAAATCTTCTTTTCGGATACGGATGTATGAGCATAGACAAAATTCTATAGATTATAGAGTACAATAGACAAAAATTATATTTTTTCACGAGGGGATAAAATATTTTTTTTATTCATTAATGTGCATGATATTTTTCAACCACTCATGCTCTCATTTTGCACGGGGGATACTTTACAATGACATACAGTGCAAAAAAAGTGTAAAAGATAAGGTACAAATGAATTGATGAATGAACGACAAAAAAACGAATTTTCGTTTATTTGTTGTAATCATAAATTTCCCTAGTTTCAGATTAAAATTAATTTGAGCATTTATAATATATGCATTAACTGCCACTACTTGGTAATAAACGTGCCCGTTTACGGGTATTTTTAAGCCGTGTTAAAACAAACAAATCTGTGTAAAAAAATATTCATTACTTCTATGAAAACAAAAATGATCTATTCTATATACAAAATAAAACTTTAAAAATAATTTATTCAACGTATTGTGCTACAAAAAGTAACACGCCGCAGACGAAGTTCTTATTTATTAAAGTTAAAGTTATTAAAACATTGACCACTCGAAGCTATTGCATCAGCGTTCCGTGTAGCCTCACATCAAGAGACCTTCACCCCACCACCACCGACGACAATTTTTTTTTATATAAAATGAGTAGTTATATAATGCTTATGAATTTCAGCCCTCACTCGTAACAGTCTGCAGCGTGAAACGCTTTCAAATGATTTCCGGAAAAATAAAAACATAATCATATTTTTGGGATTTCAATGAACGATATACAATCCCGAAATTATCGTGATATTACATATACTTGAACGTGTCAACTTTGGAACATCGGATGCTTGTCGAAAATAAATTATTTGCGCTGTGCATTGATGACAGCATCGAATATAAAACATTGTTTTGAAATGAATTTAGAGGACGTAAAATATCAAGTAACAAAAATGGAGCTCATTAATGGTGAAACATAATGTTTTAATAAGTGCCAAATACAAACAATTCTAAATTTGATTAGAAACCTTGATCGCAATAGAGAAGGCCCAAAATCTACTCTAGATTAAACAAGTTGATTCATTATTAATTTTACTTTAATAAAGTTATTTTTGTCAAAATGAAACCTTTCTTGATTTATATTCGCTGATAAAAAAGTATTGCTGAATCATGTAAACTTCATTTGGCTCTTTTATGGTAACCCTTGGTGATAAGGAATTTTGCCTGACACGGTTACAATATAAAAAGCAAAATTTAGATCTAGCTGTATCGCCTTTTCATACAAACCTTAATCCAGTGGCGCGGAAAGAATTCGATTCAGCGAGGCATAAAATTGGCCCTACACTCGTTGATCTTTATAATTCAATACCACAATAACGCGTATCGCCAGAAAGGGGTGGCGTAAAAGCCCTGAGGCCAAAATGGGGTCAGATGCTCGGGGTTAAACGGTGCCACTATATCGCGGGAAAATTCGCATTTATTTCTCGGTTAGGAGGGGAAAATGCGGTTGCAACTTTCGGCAATGTGGCTATTAATATTGCGAAATCTAATCGCGGAATAAATTGAAGTTTTTATGACGATGTTGAAAAAGAATAAGATAGAGTAGCGAAACTTATTTAAAACGTCTTTTTCATAAATATTAATAAAGTAAAGTAATTTAATAGCTAAGTAGATACATGGACCAGTAAGGCATGTAAAGAAACTATTTATTTATTGGCAAAAAATAATATAAAATACATGGCATTACAGCAGGCGCCAATGCGCCATGCATTTGACTAATTGAGTAAAAATTTCATAACATATTAAACAAAATTTTTAAAAATATGTATGAAACAGAACAGAAACATATTATAAATATAAAATAAACAAAGCATCAAGTTCACTGCCGAAGATGTCCACATCAACAGGCAGTGCATTCATCAGCTGAACAGCCCTTGTGACTGGAGATTCAAAAGACTTGTATTGATGAAAAAAATGATTCGTCTTGGTTACGACTACGTAGGTATTTATAAAATTGATCAGTAAATAAGTATGTTTTAGTCTGATTAACGATTTGATGCACTTTAAAACGAGTCGTTTTGTTTAATTTAGTGTGACATACATTAATAAATTTGTTTTTATGAAATCATAATTTTGTATGAAGAAGTTTAGCAAATTAAAAAAATTCATAATTGAAGTAATTGTAATAAAATATATTCAGTATTTATGGCACTATTAATTTATTAGATCAGGACCGGTTTTGCCCATGGCGAGCATAATTAACTGATCGCTGTATTTTTGTTTTTCTTATCAGTTGATAACGTGGAATAAGTAGTTACAAATTGTTTTATTATTTTTATTATAATGCTATTCGATCTACTATTGACAGTGCTCATCTAAAAGTGAACAAAAAAATTGTGATTTTTATGTTACAAACTATTTTATATATGTATGTAAAAATAAAATGTTGATAAATAAAATTCCAATATAGATTTATTAGTTCGTAAAGGGGCGTTTCAACAAAAAAATTCAAACGAAAACCAGTTGTTACTCAGTTGCTAGGACTAGGGTAGGGCTTGTGGCTAGCCGATCGCACTCGCTACTTTCCGTTCTTAGGATCGGCCGGGTGTGGGAGGAAATTTTCACGAGAGAGGGAACAACACAGACATTTTTTTTAATGAATTTATTCTGGATTGGGAATCGACCCCGTGCCACCCGCAACTGAAGCCAATGACGGACCCGACAACTATGATACTTAGAGAATATTTATATTCAATGTGTTTAGCGTTAAACAGTTTTGGGTCAGTCGCTCATCGTTCTACGATTACTTAAAGTCTGCAGAGAAATATGCTACGATATAATATAAATTTTGAAAGGCAAGGAATATTGGTTATATAGTGGTTATCGCAATGTCATCAGTTTTCGCTGAATAAGGTCGATAGGAAAGGACGGAATAGGAAACCGTTGGATTCATACTTATTGCAACATAATATATATAAATTTTAAATATCTTTTTATGTTTTTATAGTCTATTTTTTTGATAGAAATTTTAAGGGTACGTTAGCGTCAAAGTTCTTCCCGCCTCCTTCGTCTCTAAATTTAGTTTTCATTTTAATGTTTCATTCCCTACCCATCGTTGCTGACAGGAGAGCGCGATCGCTGTAGTAGTGAGCAATCCTTATTGAAGCCACTTCAAGAGGTCAACTTACTTTATATATTTACCTATGGAGAGCCATCGAGAAGAATGTTAATTGGTCTCAAGCGATTTTCAGATGCATAATTCTGCAGGTAAGAGATCGTTGGGTTACAATGATGGCCCACTGTCTTGTAAGACTTTTTAGAGGTGGATTTAACTTTTTTTCATAAATAGTGTGTTTCCTCAAATCACTGTGTAACAGCGAATTACGCATCTGCCATGGAGCATAACTGATTTTGAATAATTTGAAGAGTCTTCAGATGTTTTTGGTAAGCAAATACCCGTACTGGTGCATCGTACACCATAATTGGACGCATTATTGCTGTACATATGAGAAGATTACTTTCAAGGGTAAGTTTTCTCAAACCATTACAGATAAAGAACAATTATTATGTAGTATAAGCCTGGCGCTTTTTAACCGTGGTGTGTTCAATAAGCTTAAGTCATACATATGTACGTACATACGTATGAGAAACAGCATTTTCGTCATTACTTTTGATACAAATAAGTTCAAATCATGCCTTTTCACGGAGACTTTGAAAAATTCCTTGCGACCATTTCTGCAATTAAACTAGATATTGATTTGTTGTGTAAAAACATGCAATCACAACCATTTCATCAAATTGTTTTGTGAGCTTCATGTTATGTATAGTTTTTCTTATTTTATTTAAAAAAACTGTTTGTAAGTATGTAAGTTACTATTCTTTGTGATAAAATATAAACATGCGAAATAAAAAAATTACGACTTAAATTATGTTCCGGTCCGTGGCGCAGTGTCAAGGTTGATGGCTTGCGTACCGGACCACCCGTGTTCGATTCCCGCTACGAGCGGACTTTATCAGTCGAAAAATCTGTGAAAATGAAAATCCCTTCTCACCTTTCCGATCCCAAAGAGCGACGCATAGTGACAACGATAAGCTAATCACTAGTCATGTCCTAGTCCTCCTTTCATTTTACTTCCATCCCTACTCTCTTCGAAAAAGAGGGGTTGAGCAACTGAGTAACAAGCAGTTCTCGTAGAAAAAAATATGTTAAGATAAACTCCGCAAGGAGTCCATATGCTCCAAGTTGGGAGCGGACATGGTTAAAAGAAAAAATGCTTTTTTTCGGCGGTCCGCAGATTATTTTTTTCAGATTTAGGGGTCCATGTCATGACAAAGGTTGGGAAGCACTGCACTATAGTATAAGCGTATAGAATTATAGTAATCTTACAATAGTTGTATGCGCAGATTTACTCTAACATAAATAATGTGACATGGGCTAAATATATAACGGATATTTGTGTAATTAAAACCAAGGGCAAACAGAAATGCGATAGTTAATTTAGTTATTCAGATTATCTCATAGTTTCAGGTGCTCTCAGGTGAGGTCACATACATGGTTGTGACGTCATCTCACTGGCCAGGAGCGGCGCAGAGTTTTACGAGTGTAAATTAATTAGGCAGCCGCCAGGAGCGCTCCGGATTATTTGATTACTGCCTACTATGTATGACGAAGTCAGGGACGTATCTACTAGAGACTCTAATTCGACTATTGAGTACTCGATACTCGAGTATTTTGAAAAATACTCGAGTAATACTCGTAATTTATAAATGAAGACATATTTCCAAATTTTATTTACTTATTTAATATATGTATATATATATAATTTTCATCGTTGCGTTAAACTGAATCTTACGCGTGGTTTTACTGTCAGGTAATTTTTATTTATAATGGTTTTGCCGTTGAAAATGCTGTGGGAGAATCTCTTTTGTTACTTTTGCTTTGGGTCCTGCTGACTTATCTTATCAACGACTATGATGACAAGGGACAAAATAAAATATTGAAAAATAGTCTTGATTTTCCGACTATGGATGCAGCTGTGGCATAATCAATTAAATACGCTTATTTATTTATTAATCATTCATTTAAATACACAAATTTGAACTAATAAAAAATAAATCGTACATCTGAAACTACTCGAGTATACTCGAGTATTTTATAATTTTACTACTCGATACTCGAGTAGTTGAGATGTCGAGTAATTGGAGTCTCTAGTATCTACTCACTTTCCAGTGAATAGTCGATTGCTCTACGCTTTTGGTATACGATAAATACCTGGGCTGTGTAGCCAGGATCGTCAATAATCTGCCGAGTTGGCTTCTTTAGATGTAAACGCAACCTTTCCGGTATAGCCCATTATGTATATGTTGCAGTGAAACTGTTTTCTCAGTGAAAATGTATTCTTCTCCAAGCTGTCATTGAAATTAAATTTGACCGCCCTGTCTTCAGCCCTATGTTTTTTTGTGTTTTTATTTGGTTCTCTTTTTATGAAAGGGACTACAGTGGAACCTCGAATAATACGTTTTCCCGCGTGGCGCGCTCATTTTCTATCGTTCCGGCATTTAGTTCACATATAAAATTATCCCGCATTCATCGATTGTTTTATACGGTCCCTTGAAAAACGTAGAATCGGGGTTTAACTGTACTTGCTGATTTTATTTTATTGAAGCAAACCAAAATTTTAGGCCGGCAAATCATCGATTTGGGCCAATAATTTCCCTGATCGTGGCCAGTGAAATCATGTTTGTCATACAAATCTATTACTTGATACATTTTCACTGAGAATACAGTTTCACTGTAACATATACAAGTTGGTTGTTACAACACGTCCCAGCATGTCTTTGAAGTATGTTCACGGCCGCCTTCTATTACGTACGCTATGCGATCAAGAAAATAAACGAATTTAATTATTAATTGAGTTGCACGGGAGTGATCTTTTAATGCACTATGGTGCTTAAAGGCAAGAAGCTCATTTTATAGTACTACTAGTATTGCTACCCGGCTTCGCTCGGACTAAGCTACCAATAATTATTTAATGTTATATCATTCAACATAATTATATCACAAAATCTAACATCCAAAATAGAGTTAAAATAAAATCACAAACTTTATTTAATTTGATAACAGCCCCATTCTCGCCCATTAAAATGTCCAAATTCAAGGAAAAAATCTACTTTGCTGTCAAATAAATGTCAAATAATGCCTTCACGTAAATAATAAACATTATTATTAATAATAAAAGCCGGGAAAAGTTCAGTAGAAGACTAATTTATTACATTTTGATTAAATGTCTTCGCCGATTAACGTATTACTCATCAGTTGACAGTACTCGTGATGATCAAACCCATTCCTGATTTTTATCAAAATATATGAGAAAAATTTCTTTATATAATGTATTTTATTTATTTAAAAATACCTTTCCATCAAGAAGTGACAGTTAACACATTAACTAACGATTATAAGTATAAATTTGTATACCCATATGTACAGCAATAGTTTGTTGAGCCATTGTATTCATTTAAATAACAGCGAAAATTATACTGCATATGTTTTCAAGAACACTAGAATTATTTACTTTTATTTTTTCGCATTAAAAAAATTCTTAAAATAATAAAAATTAAAATTGGTAAAGTTACTCCACGATTTGAGAAAATATTTTTTATGATGGCGCGTGGTGGCTTAACATAAATGATAAACGTTATCTTGTTCGATTTAACTTGTTCTTATTATTTAAAGAAAGGTAAATCGAGAATACATACAATTTACAAGTGATACGATTTGTTATACTTTGACCAATGCACGGTATTGTATTTGCGCGTTGGGCAAACTGCGTACGGAAAATTTCTACACACTGGTTGGAAAGCGGTTTATACCTCTGCCTTCCGCACGGCAGACGCCTGATTGTGAGGCAGCCATAGGGTAAACGAGCGTGAGTTTTTTTTGGTGCATTGTGTGTTGCACAGAAGCAATTAAATTTAATTTCAGGTCGTATTTGGCTTGTAGTGGACGACAAAAAAGCAATAACTAATACATGCAGCAATTAAACACAGATTAAATCTTACTTTAAGTATACCACAGCAGAGTTGAGTACGGCAATGGATTATAATGATATTTTCTAGCAAATAACATTTTGAAAGCAAATAATAATAACACTATGTTTTAACCTTTTCTATGCCATTTAAGAAACGTCTCGTATTGTTCATTCATGCGTGTAAGGGCTTATAATTCAAAATCACAAACCTTATCGATATAAAACGTTTGATTTTATAATAAGAAAACATGCATATACTTTGTTGAATTTCTAATTAAGCGACCGAGCAAGTAAAAGCGTATGGTGTTTTTTGCATACCTATGTGTTTGACGGAGCATCGAGTTATAAGGCGCGACAGTGACAAAGTTCTTCCCGTCTGTTTCGTCTCTAAGTTTAGTTTTTATATTCAAGTTCCATTCCCTTCCCATCGCTTTAGTGGTGAGAAATCTCCAGTGAAGCCAGTTCAAGAGTTCAGCTAACTTTTTCCCTTCCACCTATGAAGGTTCACCGAGAAGAATGGTAAGCATCAGAATGTAAGGTCAACATGTCAGTACACTACAGCTCTGTCCAGAGTCAACAAAATGAAGTTCGATCAATCGTGTGTTGTTTGTTGGATTTTGTAAACTTGAAAATTAACTAACTGGAAAACAATGACATTGCGATGAAAACATGTGTGTTTTCAAAAATACATTATATGAACTGGGGAAAATCTTTGCCAATTGCTCCTGAGACACTTAACTGAGACAGTAATTTGAAGGTGAAAATTGCTGTGTTAAGCTGTGCATAAGTAACGGAATATATTTGGTCACTTATGGTCAAAATAGTAACTATTCGAAAAGGGTTCTTGCAAAAATAAGAGTTAGAATTATTGATGTATGCAATATAAATCGTGGTGAGCTATGATTGGAAGTAGTATAAAAAATATATTTGAAACGTGTTTATTAATTGTGAAATGAAATGTTTTTTTTAATTAAATGAAAACGACAAATAAAATTAAAGCATAGCTTTGTATCAAATATAAGGACAATCATATTCAATTAAAACTTTAGCTTCCTAATTAAATTGTTTTACTGTTACTAGGTCTTCATTAAAAATTTCCGCTAACGAGTTTTGATATCTTTAAAAAGTGTAAATGAATTTTACGAAGAAGTAGGAACTCCGAATCAAAATTTAAATAAACATAATACAATGACCGTGTAAAAACAGGTATGAAATTTTCGGTAAAGAAAAGATACTTAATATACGAGGGAAGAACTTTTTGATCGATAAAAGTGATAGGAAATTTCAAAAGATTTTCCCTTAGGAATGTATAAATAAACAAAATTTCCGGAACACTGGTGTAACTTTTTTCATTTTAAAAACCAACACTGGACCAGTATAAGAATAAATTTTGTCATATCACTTTGATTTAAAAGTATAAGCATGTTTTTTTTACGACGATAATATTACAATTTATTTGTTGGGTTCATAATTGAATGCCAACGCGGTTATTTTTTGGTTCCATGACAAATCAGAACATGACAATTCAGAACATGACGTTTCAGAATATGACAATTTAGAACATGACTTTTCAGAACACGACTTTTCAGAACATGACATTTCAGAACAAGACTTTTCAGAACATGACTTTTCAGAACATGACATTTCAGAACATGACATTTCAGAACAAGACTTTTCAGAATATGACATTTCAGAACATGACATTTCAGAACAATCGGCAACTTGCACAGAATTTTTATACACATAATAATAACATTGAAAATTATTAATTATGTTGTTATTATTAATTAATAATTTTTATTGTCGATCTCGATACTACATTTGAGAAGCATGTAAAAATATTATATAAATGTAAATTTTAATCTTAAGATTTTTTTGTTATGATATTTTTTCCGCCAGAATAAGCCGGTGTTAAGACTGTTAATAAATAAAGATGTATTATAAAACTAAAACCTTCGTTATTTTGCCCGACTCCACCGCCAGATCCCACATACATATATATATTTACATATTTGTGCCAGCCCAACGAATGAATTTTAAAATGCACGCGAACTAACTACAATAGTTAGTGAACATTTATTTTAATTTCGGCGATCTCATAATTACAGTTATTTTCTTGTTGTGGCAGCCCTATTCATAATTGGTAAATTGTTTATAGACAAATATGTATGTGAAAACCCAATATTATAAAGCGAGCGCGCTCGGACGGTGTCCGTAGATAGGCCGATTGTTCTGAAATGTCTTGTTCTGAAATGTCATGTTCTGAAATGTCATATTCTGAAAATTCTTGTTCTGAAATGTCATGTTCTGAAAAGTCTTGTTCTGAAATGTCATGTTCTGAAAAGTCGTGTTCTGAAAAGTCATGTTCTGAATTGTCATATTCTGATTTGTCATGTTCTGAAACGTCATGTTCTGAATTGTCATGTTCTGATTTGTCCGGTTACCATATTTGTAGTAATTTTGTAGAAAAACTTACTTAATAATAATTAATCAATATGCTTATGTTAAAAAGTAAGTTGAGCTCTTGAACTGGCTTCACTAGGGATTGTTTACCACTACATGGATCACACGCTTCTGTTAGAAGCGATGAGAAGGGAATGCAGCTGGAATATAAGAAGTAATAATTTAACTTAAAGACGAAGGAGACGGAGACGAACTTTGCCGTTAACGCTCATTAGAACTTAAAGCTTCATCAAATAGATATAAAAAAAAAACCGTCGACCAATAGGGATTCTAACTCGGATATTCGTATATTCGATATCCGGATATGTTCGGCCCTCTTTTAAACTATTATCTGAATATCCAAATAGTATTCGTAATAATTTTTGATGAAATATTTAACGAAATCGACTATGAATGAACCAAGTAGTGCTTTTTTTTCCTTCATCCAACTTGGGTGCTATCAGTCTGACTAATCGGCTCGGACCGGAGCTTAAAAAAACCTTTAATGACGAAATTTCATTTAATAAAGAAATACCGTTGAAGGAATCCAATGCAACTGCAAATTTAAAATATTGTCATACAATGGAACGGTATTGAAAAGTGTAAGAATATGTATTGGGAAAGATTTAGTCTTAAATTATTATAAAATGTATATGTGAACAAAAAACGTTGATCGTGCAATTTTCATCTCTATTTTCGTGCGAGTTATACGACTATTTATTAAAAACTTAAAAACAGCTGGCAATTCCTTGTTTATAAAAATATGTTTTATAAATCATAATTTTAAAAATATTTTGTTTATAATTCTTATACTTTTGTACAATTTTTAGCCATTTTAGAATATGTCCGGGTAGTTAAAGTTTTACTCTTCGATATCCGAATAGTTGAATCCCTATTGACCAAGCTTACATTTTTAAGAGACGATGATTTATAAAGCTTATGAATAAATGTGGTTGAAAACATCTTTTTTTTTCCCCCATATCCGCTCCCTATTCGGAGCATATGGCCGCCACACGGTGCCTCCAAAATTCTCTGTCTCCCGCCAACCTCCTTGCATCTTCTCAGGTCATCCCGGCGTCCCTTAGCTCCCCTGAGTACATCCTATGGATGGACATCAGAGGCATTCCGCGGCGTTGGGATCCATCAGGTTGATAGAAGAGGCAGGCAGGATTCAGGCTCCCCTGGGGCATCCGCAGCACATGTCCAAGCCAGGTCCATCGTCGCCTTTTAATTTTAGACGTAATAAGGGACTGGTTTGTCCGCTCTCTTACCTCCGTATTCCTGACAAAGTCAAACCACTGTACTCCTTAGTATTCGCCGGTTGAAAACATACGTATCCATAAATATATGAATGGAATTTTGTATTCGTGAGTAAGAACTTTTGAAAAGTATCCGTGTAAAACAAGCATTCTTGAGGGTTCACTTGTATTGTATATCGATCTTAATCTTCGCCAAGGTCTTCTCTGAATCACAAAATAATCACAGTCCACCATGTTAACACACACTGAGGCCAAATAAATTAGCTGTGACATTTTCAGCATTTGTGTGAAATGCGCAAAGACAGATGGAGCTGGCGAAGTGATGAAAAGCAGATGCCGGGAAAAGGTTCGCAGGCTTATAAAACGTACCAATGTAATTACGAAAGTGACCGTTGGTAAAACACGTGTCGGGCCGGAAAAAAAAGGTCTAGGACATGGCGCTTTGACGAGCGGCCATACACGTGGAGGAAGTCCCGTAATGATGGAAAAATAGCTAACATATAAATGTAGCAATAAAGACAAAGACTTTGTAATTATTCGTGAAAATATTTTTCTTATAAAGATGAGTCACCATCTATATTAAAGGAGAGCTTTAACGGGTTTGCTTCGGATGTCGACATATCTAAGCTTTGAAAAAGTTCTTACTGCTCTTGAGAGTTTTGTTTTGAGATATGAGGGAAGTTTGGATTAATCATACTATTTAATTCAAAAAATAAAATTTACTTTTAATAATGAGCTAGTAAAAATGTTATAAATTACTTATTTTAAGCATATTTTTACACAACTCGGACCATTCTCCTGAGAAATAATGATCTTAATGATCTAATGATGGAAATAATGGTGACAATTTTGCAACATTTTCAAATCAATATAGTAAAAAAGTGTGCAGATGAATTCCGGAATTCTGCTAATGCCGTATCGAGTTACCGGAAGTTATCATATATACTAGAATACGATACAACAGGTACTTTTTTGCCAAAATATCAGTTAGAACCTTTTCAAATGAAAGTAACGATATTTCACATGGACCCTTTGTGTTTTCAGACGAGTACTATTTTTGTATGGTAGTTGATTTTGTTTTGAGCTCTCCCGGTTAAATTCTTTGCCAATTTCCAATGTATTTTTGTTCTCTTCTTCTGTACACCATATTTTATGTTGTTGCAATGTTTTGAATTTTTTCACATTGCAAAAGCATTGAACATGTGATTTTTAAATAAATATAAATAAAAATTTTTAATAGTTTTGAATTTTATACTTTTCCATGATGTTTGTCGCTAACAACTAGGGTTTCGTCTTTCGGCACCTTCAGGCATTTAAAGTGCACGAATGAAAATACGAACGATTCAAATTTCATCAAACACCTTACCAGTCAAATTCCTAAATTTAAAAAAAGCCAGGGCTGTAGAGTCGGAGTCGGAGTCGTGGAGTCAGAGCTATTTGAACGGAGTCGGAGTCGGCGTGGCGTTGTGGCCGGAGTCGTACTCGGAATCGGAATTTTTGAAAAAATTGAACTTTTTATTTTTGCATTTAATTTGTCAAATTTGGCTTTTGGCCGGATTGATAGGGTTGATATTCAATTGAATACATATAAATAGGACAATTAGGGGAAAAAAGAGACGATATTAACCTTTTTTTAGTCGTAGTCGGAGTCGTGGCTTTGGTAAATGCTGGAGTCGGAGTCGGACTTTTTTACCGAATCCACAGCCCTGAAAATAACATATAAAACATCCAACGAAAATATCGTGGCTAGGGGTGTTATCCTAATTTCTAAAATTTACATTTGCCAGTCAATTTTAATAAGTTACTCCCCAAATTCAATCACCATTATCACGACATAAAGTGCATGAAGGTTTTTGTTTTTTGAGACTCCGCCCGTCAATCAGATCCTCAGAACATCTTTCATTGTATGGAAGGCAATTAGGAGACAACACGTGACCGCCTGAGTGTCTTATATGTAGAATATAAGTTTGTGAGATGCCTAAATTTGGCCTTTCTCTCATTTTTTTGCGAAAGGTTGTGGTTCATGATTTTCCGAATAAAAATGTCTACCTTACATGGGTAAATTTGTACAAACTAAAAAAGGCAAACATTTTTATATTTAATTTGAATCGTTTGAATTCTGTACTTTTCCACGATTTTTATCACTTACAATCCGGGTTTCACATTTCAGCATCTTCATTCAGGCATTTCAGGTGCACGACTGAACTTTAAATGACGTGTAGAAAATAGTTTGTATCGCTTGTGTGTTAGAATAAGAGTATGTCAATAAGTTAAATTGTTGATATTGGAATCTGGATGAATTAGCGAATTATTCCATCAAGCACTTTCAGTCGAAATCTACAATATACTACTGAAAATAGAAATATTTTTTAACGATTTCCGCTCCCGATGTGGAGCGTATGGACTTCCAATGGAGTTTATCTCAATAAAAGTTTTTAACTACAATAAATGCTGGTTACTCAGACAACTCAACCACTTTTCTATGAAGATAGTAATAGGGAAAGAAAGAAATGGACTGTAAAGAAGCTTCCTGGATTGGGATTTGAACCATGCGCTCCACAACCAAATCAAATGAAGTTGACACTCGACCATGAGTACTCAAGATAGATAAAAAAATAAGATTTTTTTGACCTTTCGTCTGGGTGGTTGAGTTGTTAAACTGTTTAAAAAAACTTTATTTCAGATGATGTTTGTAGTCATCTTTTACGCTACGGCACATAGTAACTTTATGCACTTAAGTTAAATAAAACATATGCCAACTAACACTTCATGACACAAGACAAATAAAAAACTGGAAGAAATAATTATGGTAATTAAATTATGTATTTAAGATTGAAATGGGAAATTGAACTGACACATTGGCAGCAAAGTATTTTTTGCATGTCAAATACTGTTCTAATTCAAATAATACCTGGTCCCAGAACGAACGTATTATAAAAATACTGACTGTAAAAATACCATATATAGTGAGCTTACAATGTGAAACAAGTGGCCATTCCAGGAATTGTTACATTTCTATTATATATTCACAAAGATATGTTTCCTCGGTAAATGTATTTATTTAACTGCTTTTGTTTTACGGAAAATGTTATGATAATTTATTTGACGTACACGTTTCGAAAGATTTTGGTGTACGACGTTTTCCACAAATAAAATAAATATAGCCCCACAAACGTCAGAGTTATCGTATAAGATGGCTGGCTGCATCGTACATGCACAATATATTTGAACAACGTTTTATATATTTTTTACGGTTCGCCAAACACCGGATATCAAGACCTGGATACGGCAGAAACAGAAAACGATAAGGGTGTTTCGGTTATTTTTATAAACGTATACCGGTAAAACGGGGTGAATAGAGACAAAAACAAGGATTGAACTTTAGCGCAACTTTACTAAGTATCCAATGTATTGTTTACTATTTATATATTACTAGTATTCGAACCCGGCTTCGCTCGGATCAGTTTGGGGTTATGTTCAGCTCGGTGCGTAAATTCAGACGGGCCAAGTTGAAACAACTTTTTTCAAAATTCAAAAAGTCTAGGTCAATTAAAATGGAATTAAAATGAACATTTCAGACTGGCATTGACATTTCACAGCCCCTTTCATATATTGACAGCCCCATTCTAGCACATTAAAATGTCCAAATTCAAGGAAAAAATCTTATTTGCTGTCAAAGAAATGTCAAATAATACCTTAACGTAAATAATAAACATTATTATATTAATAAAAGCCGGGAAAAGTTCAGTTGAAGACTAATTTATTACATTATGACTAAATGTCAACTTAGTGACCAACAATGCAAAAGGGAATTACAGACCAACAGACATACATACATACGCCGTTTCGGTTTTATATATGTACTAATCGATACTCGAGTAATTGGAGTCTCTACACACACATTGATAATGAAACAAATTTACCGTCGAAACTTTCGCGAGCGAAATCAATTCGTTTGTTTGAACTTGCAACAACAATGCAAAAGGGAATTACAGACATACATCCCCCGTTTCGGTTTTATATATAAGATTCTTTACAATAAATATAATACTATCTCTCGAATGATAAAGCCAAACCAACTAAATGATTGGCCAAAATTGAAACATCCCTCTCTCGTCTCTAGTCACCCCGATTCAATGTGAATAGAGACATCGAACAAAATTGACTGTGTCTTAATAACGATAGTGAATATTTAAAAAACATTATCATGAATGTGTAGTAGGACCGTACATAGAAAAAAGTTTCAAGCCATTCATATTTGAATTATGTGGCGCAGGTATGAAGAAACATAGTCGTGAAGGGTACAAAGTGTCTCTATTGACCCAGTTTTAGGGTACTTTGAAATATTCTTTTTACATTATTTTTTTTTTGATTTCCACGCACGGGTTTATCCAAAGCGGAAAGTGTTGAGGAAATATTTTGGCGAACGAAGCCATAATCCCCACTGTATATAAAATATTATATTATGCGAAGGTTTTGCTAAACATATTTTTATATTTCGTATTCCCATCAGTCGGATTCGCATATTTTTTCCGTAGAAATTTGCTGAAATTTAGTTGAATAACCTCGGGATTTTTTTTTGTGTCAGTTGCGGTATTGTCTAACGGTAAAAATTTGGGTGATTTTTTACGTCTACAAGTTTTATATTCATAGCAGTGAAAACACGCTGAAAAATCAACTGTTGAATAAATTTATTTGATACAAAAGTGTTGAATAAAATATTGGAATACTATCTTACATATTCATTGTCGATTTCTGGATAGGAGAGATTTTATTCGTTTCAAAACATTCATAAAAGGCATATATAGGGTCTTTTTATAAGGACGCTTAGTTTTGAAATGTAAATAAAATAAGTTGTTTGTGAGATTTCGACTAAATTTTAATTTCATTTGTAAGTATATTTTACGGCATTAAATATGGAATATAGCATCAAATGTCTGCCAATATCCATTCATTATAAAATGGGCCATGTCGCTAAAGTTGACTTTTTTGACAAATTTGGGTTAACTTCCAACTGCTCCAGAACCCAATCAGGCGTTGTCTGTGGTCGTTTACCTGAAGTTCCTTGGTTATTTGGATTTTATACGGGTGCAGACATAAGGCCCGATTCAAAATTCGCCAAGTTGAAGTCGCAGAAAAGCCAAGTTCTTGTGAACAACGAGAAATAAGCTGCCTTGGGTTTTCCTGTACACTTTCACACACAGCAGCAATGTTTTCACCAGATATTGTATTTTGGAGACGTACAGGTAGGTGTTGGCCGATTATTTACCAAACTGGTTGACTCAAATTTGGCCACTAAACAATGAATAATCTACTCAGCAGGACAAAGTAACATATTTTGAGCGTCCCTATTGAAATACCCTTTATTTTTACGCGAAAGCGTTCGTAAAACATAGATAAGATAACTTAAAAACATTCGTTTCTGGAATAATATAAAAGTAAATTTCGGTGTTCACTGCCAATACTGGGTGGACAGGTATAATATTATATTGACATATAATTAAACATGTTTTGACATGAAGGCCTTTGATGACCATCCAAAGGATGTACTCAGGGGAGCTACGGGACGCCGGGATGACCTGGGAAGAAGCGAGAAAATTGGCGAGTGATCCTGGAGGCACCGTGTGGCGGCCATATTCTCCGAATAGGGAGCAGTAGGGACTCCAATTACTCGACATCTCAACTACTCGTAGTTGGAGTATCGAGTAGTAAAATTTTAAAATACTCGAGTAGTTTCAGATGTACCAAAATGTATTTTATGAATTCAAATTTGTGTCTAGAAATAGATTTATTTCAATTTATGAAACATATATTACAAAAATAATAGAGAATTAAAAGTCTCAAATTTTAATTTGATTCGAAGTTTTGTTTTTTATTCCAGCAGTAAAAAAAACTCTCGCTGTGGACTTTTTTTTGGTTTAAAAGTTAAAAATCAATTAAACTGTGCTATCTATTCTGTCCGTTGCTTAAAACAAAAACTAAAATTTGGAATTAAATCTTCATTTATATATAAAGAGTTTTACTCGAGTACTTTTCAAATTACTCGAGTATCGAGTACTCGATACTCGAATTGGAGTCTCTAGGGAGCAGATATGGGGAAGAAAAAAAAATGTTTGTACTTATTCCAAAGATAATTTATTACAATCAGGACCGGTTTCGCGCATCGCCAGAATTTTTGATTTATTTCAACTGTCTAGTTGAAAAAGTTCATTATGAGCGAAACCGGTCCTGATACCATTAGATTAATGGTGAACCAAGGACATGAAATGTATTATTATTTGTTAAAGGTAGCTTTAATAACTGTTTGTTACACAGCAAGAAATTAACTGTGAAATTGTGGTCACTTGTTGAAATATAAAAAAATATCCTTCATAATAAGAAGTGACTGGCAGCAGTTTTGTCTTGTACCGGCCGATAATTTGCCACTACATCCCATTCTTTTGGGCGGCTCCCGGTTAATGTTTCAGTAGAATACTTTTAAAGTGTTCTCTGTCAATACTTATGTAAATATTTTTTGTAATTATTCCACCATTAATTTACTATCGCTCATCGCGAACATTTCAGTTGACCTAAAATACTTATTGATGATCATTCAAATGTATACCCCAAACATATATAAACATTAATTATACGAATTGATAAGTTATCATAAATTTTGACAGTGCCAAATATTTTTTTGATAATTCAAATATTTAATTAACTTTTTGTAATAGGCGAGCCAGGCCTAAATCATATTAGATTTATGCGGCCCTGGAATAAAAAAGTTTGGGAAGCATTGCTATAAGCTGTGTTTTTCATTCAGCTTCCTCGCATAAACTAATCGTAATCTTTCCCTTAAATAATTTATTTGTGGTTGAATAATATATTAGAAATCACACAAAAGTTGAGAGTGTTTGTAATACACGAAAAAGCTTTATGCTTGCTTAGGGAGCTTTTGGTTTAATCAAAGTTTTTCTCTGCGTGACAAAAGAAGCGGAAATTTTGGTGAGAGTTTGGGAAGGCCTTCATTCGACGCCGGATAAAAATGGTGATTTATTTTTATGGAAAACAAAGATATTACAAAGCACTTTAAATAAATGAGAGCACCTGAGCTTTTGAAGGATTTCGTTGATTGTTTAATGTACACACACCTTTGTTGAGTTTAAAGCAGGGCTGTGGAGAAGCTAAAAAAAATATGACTCCGAATAAAAAAAGTTTGATTTTTCTTAACGTTTTTTCCCAATGATTACTCATACTTAATTGTTTTTTGATTTAATAGCTTGCATTACTAAGAGGTTTTCATCATTTTAATTATAGTCTATTTTGCTTCAATTTATTTGTTTAGTTGTAATACCAATTGTTTGTCATACCTTGTATTTCTTACTTAACTTTTGTATAAGTATCACTGTTTCGTTGTATTTCTTATCAGTTGACAATGCTCGCGATGAGCGAAACCAGTCCTGATACAATAAAATTTATGTGGAATAAGTACTAAAGAATGTTTTATTATTTACATAATATATTCAATGATATTTCAATCAACTAATCCGGCCAGCGGCCAAATTTGACATATCATATGCAAAAATCAGGGCTGTGGAGTCGTAAAAAAATCACGACTCTGACTCCAGAGTTTAACGACTCTGATTCCGACTTCGACTCCCACATTGATCAAAAAGACCACTTCGACTTCGGCTAAAAAACGACTAATTTCGTTACGTTTTTCTCCTATCTTTCCTATTTATGTGTATTCAATTATATATCAGTCAAAGAATCCGGCCAAATTTGACATATTATATTCAAATATAAAATGTTAAAACTGTTAAAAATTTCCGACTCCATATACGATTCCGGCTAAAACGCCGTGACGATTCCGACTCCGGCCAAAAAAACCCCGATTCCACAGCCCTGGCAAAAATAAGAAAGTTCAAAATTTGCAAAATTTCCGACTCGGTCCAATATCCTGCGACGATTCCGGCTCCGACTCCGACTCCACAGCCCTGGTAAAAAGGTTTTTAAAACATAAATCCTAGACAGTTGTTTTTTTTTCGTGTTGTCGTATTTCCCAAACACGCGTTAAGTGGCAGTGGCATCATCCTCTGAATAAATTAAATCCTTTCACAGTTAAGTCTGAAGATTAGGCGAGGTGAAAGGTCGCAAACAGTGGCGTGCCAGAGCCCAGTGGGGTGGGCATGGCGAATTTTGGGTCAGTGGGTTTAGCGCCGGAGTTAATTGCGAAGTTTATCAGTTTGCGAGCTTCATTTAACAAACACAAACGGTAAACGTTATTATTAAATTTAGAGTAGACTGTACAGTTCAAAACTTGCTGTGCGGATGAAAGTATCTGCTCTTAACGTTTAATGCCATGCGGGATATCTCGGGCGCGTAGCTTTTCTCGGAAAAAACATGTGGCGCCTAGGTATTACAGAGGAACCCTGATCTAACTTTCTCGCATTATTCGTTAATCTTCAATAGTTCCAGCGAAACACCCAAAAGAAAAATGTTAAAAAATCCCGCATTAATCGTTCTCCGATTTATCGTCTTAAAACTATGGTCCCTTCACAAATAATATCCCGATTGACCGTTTTTGTTGAATATTTCTCATAAGCACATCGGCCCCATTCAATCGGTTCGTAAAAAAAATTGAGACTGCAAGTGTGCAATTGTTAACGTTTCATGGTCATAATGCTTCCGGTGATGACTCACTTAGTGAGAATTTTGTGTCTTCTGTAGAAGAAGATGGCGAAAAACGCAATAATGAACCTAGAATGATATTTACAGTATATATTGGCCTTCGAAAAAATAAAAAGCTTTTTGTACAATATTAGATATATCTTATATATAAAACCGAAACGGCGTATGTATGTCTGTGGGTCTGTAATTCCCTTTTGCATTGTTGGTTGCCATAAAAACTATTTTTAGTTAAAATGTAAAAAATTAGTCTTCTACTGAACTTTTCCCGGCTTTTATTATTAATAATAATGTTTATTATTTACGTGAAGGTATTATTTGACATTTCTATGACAGCAAATTAGATTTTTTCCTTGAATTTGGACATTTTAATGGGCGAGAATGGGACTGTCATCAAATTAAATAAAGTTTTTGATTTTATTTTAACTCTATTTTGGATGTTAGATTTTGTGATATAATTATGTCGAATGATATAACATTAAATAATTATTGGTCGCTTAGTCCGAGCGACGCCGGGTATCAATATTAGATATATATTATATATAATGGAATATATGCAATCTATTCAATATCTCGGGTTCGTAACTGTTCTCAGAACCAGCCATGTGGTGCCTATTAAGCGAATGCATTCTTACAGTAATGAAATATGCATTTTCAATTGGTATAAAAATACAGCAATCAACCAGTTCATTAATCAGAAAACCGCAAGACGTGGAATAAGAGTAAATAATCTAATATATAAAAATCAATGTTTGTTTGTTCGTATTTTATGCGTTCCCATGCGGGTGTGCTGGCAGGTAAAGCTTTGAGTTTTCGAAATACGAAGTCTTGCATTTGATGTTAATTTCAAATCTTTCTATATTTAATATACAAAAATCAATGTTTTTTTGTTTGTTTGTTCGTATTTTATGCGTTGCCATACCGTTAATTGGATTGCGATAAAGCTTTGTCAATTTTTGCTTGCGCTTGCGCGAAGGTTTTAGGCATAGTAAAATTAACTTACAGTAGGTCTTTTATATAAAAATTGTATGTTTTTTTTCATTTTTGTATGCGCTGCCATACCGTTCATTTTGACGACTTATTATTGCACTTGCGCAAAGGTTATCAGCATAGTACAATAACCTTTCAGTAGATGGCGCATCTAGACAATCGGCAATAGACAAACAGCAAACGTCAAATGTCATCGATACCGATCAATGTCAGTGAAATTAAATCGAAATTATTTTTCTAAAATATTGTGCATCTGAAAGCACTTCAATAAACTTCAACAAACACTTTATTACTTTGAGTGGCATTGCAACGCTTGCCAAGTCAAGAAAATAAATTGATTCGTTGGTCGCAAAGGCTGTTCGGCTGATGAATGAACTGACCTGATTTTTGTTCCTTACGTGCGAATAAAATTTGTCATACCACTGAATATTTGGAATATACCCCGTCAACGGCCATTTATTTTCCTAATCTAGCGGAAATCTTTTAATCCGGTTAATTAGTTTTAGCTAATTCCCCAACATGTTAAAAAACTCTACTGTCTGTCTACCTTTAAGAAAATATTCCAGCTTAATCCATCGGGTGTTCAGGAAACCTATGGCTGAGCTTAAAGAATCAATGATGTTAAACATAGTATGTTAATAAAAACTGTGAACCATAAAATATTGTTTTTAATAAAGTAAATATTCAGTAATTTGTAATAAACTAAAGTAGTCCCATATTTAACATCCTTTTTATAATATAATTCTACAAAGTGAGTGCCACTTCAATCGCGTCTAACCACTCTGTCAGTATTGGCAACTGTCGGTAAACTGACAAAACTTGTCAGCCAAACATTACAACCAGGGCTGTGGAGTCGTGGAGTCGGAGCATTTTGGCCGGAGTCGGAGTCGAAGTCGTCGCGGCGTTTTGGCCGGAGTCGCACTCGGAGTCGGAAATTTTGAAAAGTTTGAACTTTTTATTTTTGCATTTAATATGTCAAATTTGGCTTTTGGCCGCATTGATAGGGTTGATATTTAATTGAATACACATAAATATGAAAATTAGGGAAAAAGTGACGATATTAACCTTTTTTTAGTCGGAGTCGGAGTCGTGGTTTTGGTAAATGCTGGAGTCGGAGTCGGACGTTTTTTCACCGACTCCACAGCCCTGATTACAAACCATATCTTTCATGCGCAGGGTCTGAGAAAAGATGATATTCCGCCTGTACCTAGTTACTTGACATAAAAATCAGTGTTGATTGATGATCACTCGACATTCAATTTCAAGTAGAATATTTTTTAATGTGTTGCACTGTAATAATTCTTATAACTTCTATGTCGAGTCTCGCTTGAAATCGTATAAGTAACGCACAACAACTATGTTGAGTTCTGCTCGACATTGTAAAACTAGGTTAAAAAATATTCTTTATAAATTTTAAATTATCCTTATTTCAAAAACCGTATAAATTGGATTGTGTGCCTTAGTTAAAGTTTGTAGCAAGCAAGTCATAATGTGGTAGTTTAAGCCATGCTAATAAATACGCAAACCCTGTGAAATTAATAAATTTTTCAAATCTATTTAGGAGTTGCTGGAATGAAAATCATAATATATTGATGAGTGCAAAGGGTTAAAGCCTTTCCGACCTGTCGAGGTTCAGCTTCAGCGTAACTTGTTTTTGGAAAACTTGGGATAGATAAAGCTACAATTTGGCACACCAGTGTGTTACGAAACCACTGCCCCATCGATATCGTAATAAAATATAGTCATTTCCAATTATTAAATAAGGAAGAATGTAATTAATGTTTTTATTGTGAATTAACTGTGAGATAAATACAAATATTTTAGATACAGCAAATAGTGTTTCGGTAACATAATTTATTAAACTGACATTAATAGTTATTAATGAAACACCAGACAAGGAAAAAAATATATCAAATTACTGCCATTAGTTGATCTGTAACGCTGGAGTGTAATAGAAGAGTTTTATTCTTTATGAACAGAGATTGAGTCCTGAAATAAATTGAAAAGGCCAGAAGAAAAATGAGGCTATATTAAAATTCTTAGCAAAGGAAAGAATCTACTCAGTAAATAACTTATCCGGGAGATGAATTGTTGGTAATTTGAAAAAATCTCGTTTTGGATTAAGGTGAAAAGTATTTTTTTCATCCGATGTAAAAATGACATCGTCTGCTTGCTAGGGCGCCTGAGCTCTATTTTGTAAGCGAGTATAATATTATTTGGAAAGAATACAGTGTCCCAAAATCAACAGATTTATAATTGAAAGAAATTAGTCAAATTAAAATTTGAATCGTTTTTTAATTCATTCTATGAATCTATATATATAAAAATGAATGTTTGTCTGTCTGTATTTCCGTTATGGACTACTAAACCGCTCGACCGATCGGTGTGAAACCTTAAATTTATTGAGAATTTATTGATACACTCCCGCAATGGTTTCTGGCCTACCAACCCCTCCCCCAACCAGCCCCCAATTTTTTTTTTTTTAAAATTTATGAATTTTTCGAGATCACTCCTTCGAAGGTTTTTGGCATACCCCCACCATACGCCCCCAAACCCCACCCCGCCAAACAACCCCCCCCCAAAAATTGATATCGATTTTTTACAAATTTCTCAAGTACACTTCCGCGAAATAAACTTTCTGGCGTACGTTTCTATTTACTTGGGAATTCATAAAATGACAATTTTATGTTTATTAACGATAAAGAGGGAATAATAAAATTCAACTATATTATATAAACCAAAAAGACTGGAAATGTTGTTTTGGTTTATAAAAAACGATATAGATTTTTATATGAATATCATCAGTGGCCAATAATTGTAGCTGGCCCACAATGGGAGGTTTTACACTACTAATCTACACCTACAGCATGAAAATATATAAAAATTAATACGCGGGGTTTACCCGTCGCATTCAATTGAAAGAATTGGTTTATTTAGATTGTTTGAATTTATAATTGACGAAATTTATTTAACAGGATATATCAAAGGAGAGCTAAGAAGATTCAAGAGTTCATTCAAAATTGGCAAGCTATGCAGCTGTGCTCTATTTATTTGTAGTATTTCCTTGCAAAATAGTTTATGATCAACCATGGTGTCATGTGAAATTTCAACCTTTACATCCTCTTTAAGCGAGTGACTCTTAGAAAAAAATGGTTAGAAAAGTTGAGGTGTCTTTATGTATAGTGTGGCCTTCAGGAGCGATATTAAATGACGGAAAAAAGAAGCACATACTAAGCACAAATACTTGATTTTGTTACAGTCTGTATTTGTGATTGAAAACACACGTGAGGATGGCAACTTGATATATCGCACAAGAATGAAGTGAAAAATAAAAGGTTCCAGATTAATGGGAAAATATTCGAAGAAGGGCCCTCCCCGTGACTCGTCGAAAAAGTTAAATTATACATATGAACAAAAAAGGCTCACCGCAGCAGATGGCCAGGGAATATAAATGGTAGCTTAGAAAAATAGCATTTTCGTATAAACGAACTTGTTATCCGGCGTCAGAATGATTTGCCAGAAATGCTGATTTTGTTAACCTGCGAAACCGGTACTTGAAAAATAACTTGTGATCCGAAGAGGGGAACTGAAAATATCCCAGTGTTTTGGCTTTATTGGCATAAATTGCATTAAAAATATGTTAGTTTCTGCTTAAGCGTATCTTTATAAATCGTTCTAATATATCTAATATATTATATAAATCGATAATTTTCAAATAATTTGTCATATTTTAAGTCGCGCATGAATGAAAAAACCTGGTCACGCTCATTTTTATTCTAGACTGGCGATATCAAAACTGTGGACGCGAATTCTTATCTACACATTTTAATGTAAAAAGCATACATTTCATTTGAACGTTGAAAGAGGCGCGTTATAGTTTAGATAACGCTATCTTATCGCGTATGGGCAGTGAAGTTTTAATCTTGGCAATTTGTAGCGACAGTATAAATGGTTTTCGGCCAATAGTTATCCGATTTATTTTCTTTTTTATTTAATTGTGACGAAAATAGTAGATCAAAATCATACTTTTTTACTGCAAAAGGTGTAAAAACAATGAGTTGTAGTAAGTAAGTTGTAAGAATACCAAAAGATTACACATTGTATCACTTATAAAGGGTCTTTTTATAAGGACGCTTAGTTTTGAAATGTAAATAAAACAAGTTGTTTGTGAGATTTCGACTAAATTTTAATTTCATTTGTAAGTATATTTTACGGCATTAAATATGGAATATAGCATCAAATGTCTGCCAATATCCATTCATTATAAAATGGGCCATGTCACAGTTGACTTTTTGACAAATTTGGGTAAACTTCTTACTGTTCCAGAACCCAATCAGGCGTTGTCTGTGGTCGTTTACCTGAAGTTCCTTGGTTAGTTGGATTTTATACGGGTGCAGACATAAGGCCCGATTCAAAATTCGCCAAGTTGAAGTCGCAGAAAAGCCAAGTTCTTGTGAACAACGAGAAATAAGCGCCTGCTTGGGTTTTCCTGTACACTTTCACACACGGCAGCAATGTTTTCACCAGATATTGTATTTTGATGACGTACAGGTAGGTGTTGGCCGATTATTCACCAAACTGGCTAACTCAAATTTGGCCACTAAACAATGAATAATCTACTCAGCAAGACAAAGTGTTATATTTTGAGCGTCCCTATTGAAATACCTTTTATTAAGATAATGCTACAGTGGTGGTAAACTGTCTTACCCACCGGGAGGAAAATGTCAAATGAAAGTTCCTTTGTATTACAATACTATGTGTGGAACAAAAGAAACATTATTAATCTCGCAAATCGATTTATTATTAATAAACAGTTTGCTTAGAATCGAATAATCAAATAACGTATTCTTCAGTAATCTAATTTTGTTTGTAAGAATTGATATGGTCTCGTTAATTCATTTCAGAATTACTAACGATCGTTGGACTGGAAGAGTATTATTTCCCCATTATGTGCCGGACAAATTCAATATTAAGAATACAATTGAGTCGCAAGGAAGTTGAGGTAAAAATATTGAGAAGTAAACTTGGTGCTTTGTTTTTTAAATTTATTTGTATGTATTGATTGAGTAGGCTTTAATAGAACTGTTGAAACACTGCCTGTTGTAGAGTCTAGCAAAGGTATATAGACGTTTTAAACTTAGTTCTGACGAAGGCATAAGCCGAAATAGCTATCAACAAATATATAAAATAATTTATGTAGAACTAAAATACATTGTTATTTTTCTTTCCGTATTATTTGTATGTAATTAATATTTCTCTGTAATTAATATGCTTCTGTTTCATATTTTTTAAATGTTGTGTTATATGTTATGTCACGGGTTTCCCAACCCTTGGGTCGTGACCCTGAAGGATGTCACGACGGGTTTTCTGTGGGGTCGCCATCTTATACAGTCAACTAAAAAAATATTCACTTTAATGGATTTCCGTTGTTTTTTTAATTACCTTATTAAAAATGCCTTTTTGAATTGCACGGTGGTCGCGGGTCACATGGTTTTTATTAAAAGGGGTCGTTGAACACAAAAGGTTGGGAACCTATGTGTAATGTTATATATTTATTATACTTAGTGCATGGCGCATTGGCGTCAGCTGTAATGCTATTTATTATATTTTCCCTTTTCCAATAAACAAATAAATAATCTATTTTCTTGCCCTCGCTATTATGACCGCGGAAATAATGTTTGACAACAAGTCGCAGTTGAATTATTAACGTATGGTTGCCCCTTACTCAAATCATTTTCAAATGCAAATATATACATTGAATGCATTGGGGTAATAAATCAAGATTATGGAAAAATATAAACACTACCTATTCGGTGTCCGTGCCTGAAATGTTTTCCAGATTTTATTTTCTTTTTCTGAGACGAATCTTTCATATCGTCAGAATGTTACCTTCAAGATGTGAGATGAAATTGAAAAGAAAGTGATTGATTGTTTAAAGTTTTGACACAATATGGCTTAACTTACAGTACACAGTATGGGAAGAGAAGTCTAGTGAACGCGGTTAAATAATATTACACTTAGGGAGTCCGATTTCAGGATTAAAATGCTTGGGATTACAGTATTTCAATACCGAGATTATTTATAATAATATTTATATTGTCACTATGCACTGGCTCTTTTAATATGAACGCTCACAAATGTGTAAGGTTATAACAGCCATTTTTTTAATGTGACATCTGTCAAATTTGTTTTTTATTGTTTATTTGTGCATGGCAAATCACCATGGAAGGTTAAAGCGGTGAACAATGTGTGCAAATCATCAAATTTTATTATCAAAGGTACTGCTCCGTTTGAGAAACGTTCCGTGCAAAACGTAATTTTTATCTTCACCACAAACGTCCTGCCTAGTCGACTAGTTGGCGATTCGGTGGCCAAGTCAAACGGGTCGGTAAATGGTCGGCCAACACCAGTGCGTCACCGAAACGCAATATCAGCTGAAAATATCGCTGCTGAGCGTGAGAATGTACGGGAAATAGCAAGGTAGACAATTTCTCGTCGTTTACAAGAACTTGGCTTTATCTGTGACTTTAACTTGGAAAATTATGCGTTGGGAGTTGAGTCTGTACCCGTATAAAATCCACCTTACCCAAGAACTAAAATGCAATGCCGTGTATTCGTTGATTGGGTTCTGGAGCAGTTGGGAGTTAACCCAAATTTTGCCAAAAGAAGTTATCTTTAGCGACGAAGCTCATTTTTAGATGAATGGATATGTGAACAAACAAAATTGTTGAATACGGGGTGATTTCAATTCATTAGAGATACACCAGTATCAAATGCATCTCAAAAAAGGCACTGTGTGGTGTGGATTTTGATCTGGCGGAATCATCAACCAGTACTTCTTCCAAAACGAAATTGGCATTGTCATAACCGTCAACGGCAAGCTACAGATCGATGATAAGCAACTTCTTGCAGCCTAAACTGGATGTTATAAATACTGATAATATGCGGTTTCAATAGAACGGCGCTACGTGCCACACAGCCCATGCCACTATGGACATTATACACGTGCGAGTTTCTTCATTGACAGATCCAATCTTTAACATTTTTTTTGAAGCAGATTTTTAAATCGCAAGTATCTTCATGTTCCAATGATTAAAAATGTTCTATTTATCTTGCCATATGTTTTGTGTTAAAATAACTGCTGAGCTTTGAACGTTTCTTGAGCTTTCAGCACCGCCTTCAGGCTGTACTTGCCACTTCCGTTATAATATAACAAAGCCTTTTAACATTATAAACACGTTTATTCGAGAAATAGAAGGAGATTTGATAAATGCGAACCAGCTACGAAGGTTTATTACCATACAGATGTCGTTAGTGGTGCTTAATCGCGCGGGTAGAGCACCACTGGCTGGGGTAGTTAAGACCAACCATTTATGTTGAACCCTTTTTGCACTTGTCAGAATCTAGAGATAATTTTGGCTATGCTTTACGAACAATTTGGAGATACAAAAACCACCTCTTTCTTATTTTAAATATAATCTCATTTGAAATTTCTAAATAGAGCTTTGAATGTTTCAATGATTTTTTGTTGTTTTATGATACTTATTTATTCCAAAGTTTGTCAGCCTGTGTGGGTTTTTGAGTATGATATTTAGCATGAAAATCAGACGGTAACGGGTCCAATTCCAGGTAAGTTAAGTTTATAAAGTTTTTGTCAATTAAAAATTGGTAAAAACTTTGAATTAACAATTAAAATAAAAAATGTCATGGTAAGTGGGAAAATGTAAAGATGCATACATAAATAAAATGAAGCATTTTAAAAAAATTTGATGGATTTTGCAAAATTCAAGGAATAATGTTTGTGAAACATTTCCCAATTTATCTTGTCGATTATTAGCCAGCAATATCGATATTTAGAAAACCAATTGAAATAAATGTGAAAAATATATTTTGTTTGTGATTTGTGTTATTATAAACTACTAGTATTGCTACCCGGCTTCGCTCGGACCAGTTTGGGGTTATGTTCACCTCGGCGCGCAAACTCAGACGGGCCAAGTCGAAACAACTTTTCAGACTTTCAGACAACTTCAAAATTCAAAAGTCTAGGTCAATTAAAATGGAATTAAAATGAACATTTCAGACTGGCATTGACATTTCACAGCCCCTTTCATATATTGACAGCCCCATTCTCGCCCATTAAAATGTCCAAATTCAAGGAAAAAATCTAATTTGCTGTCAAAGAAATGTCAAATAATACCTTCACGTAAATAATAAACATTATTATATTAATAAAAGCCGGGAAAAGTTCAGTAGAAGACTAATTTATTACATTTCGACTAAATGTCTTCGCCGATAAAAATTCAAACATATTTTCTTTCATATTCGTTTTTATGGCAACTTAATGACCAACAATGCAAAAGGGAATTACAGACCCACAGGACATACATACGCCGTTTCGGTTTTATATATAAGATTATTTTTAACTTCTTCAAGTCGCTAAAGTAAGTTGAGTCATAACAATGCATTAAATAAAAGCGTAAATGATTCCACGATAACCATTTCTGTGTTTCCAAGCATAAAAGAATCATTTACTGTTATTTTTTCGCTTCTGAAAATGGCTTAAATAATGCCGATTTAAAGTGGTCAAATTTTCAGCTCGAGATGATATTTTTAAGGGTAGCGTGTAGAAACTCCAATTACTCAACATCTCAACTAATCGAGTATCGAGTATTAAAATTTTAAAATGCTCGAGTACTCGAGTATACTTGAGTAATAGAGATGTACCAAAATATATATTATTAATTCAAATTTATTTATATAAATAGATGAAAAATAAAAAAATAACCTCATTTTATTTCATTAATACATTTATTTCAACTTATGAAACATTCATTTCAAAAACAAAAGAATACTAAACGTCTACAATTTTAATTTGGTTAGAAGTTTTGTTTTTTATTCTCACAGTAGAAAAAACTCTGTTGATGTGGACGTCGGCTTAAAAGTTCCCAAACAATTAAATAGTGCTATCTAGTTTTTCTGTCCGCTGTTTAAAAAAAAATAAAATTTGGAAATAAATCTTCATTTGTTAGTTACGAGTATTGCTCGAGTATTTTCAAATTACTCGAGTATCGAGTACTTGAAAAATGAACGAGTATACTCGAGTATCGAGTACTCGATACTCGAATTGGAGTCTCTAGTGGCGTGTCACAGTTAAATGAGAATTCACAACTGTAACTCCTCGGCGACATAAGAAATTTGTAAGTATGGATTTGTACAGTAAAATAAATGTGCCTATAACAGAAAATGTGCAATATGTAAGTGCAAGATTGATTTATTTTTAAGATATTCACTTTTGGCATCAAACTGTATGTGCTGTGTGAAATAACGGTTCGATTTCACTGCCAAAAAGCGACGACGTTTCTCCTCACCTGAGAACACCTTGAAATATACCCGCGTGAAAATCGTGCAGCAAAAGTTGTATAGTATAATATTATTTGGGTTTAAATAAGGCTCGTCGCTCTTCGCCTTTTCGTTTCTTCAATTATTTTCGTGGTATTATGCACAGGGAGGTTTTCTGTCGGCGACTTGAAGAGAGCCATAAAGGTTTTCCTGGAAAAGTCGTTTATAATCTTTTGGCTGTGCCTCTGAGACGCATTATTTATAAACGCGAGCAATTTAAAAAGTGGATTCAAAAAAGTAGCAGCCGCAAGAAGCTGGTAACAGTGGTGAAAAAAAATAAATAAAACATGTCTCGAAACTTATTAAAGCTCTCATCTGCTTTGTCGCAGTAAAAATATAAAACATCCCTTCCAAGCTAAAACTTTTAAGAAATTTCAGAATTACAGTATTAGTTATTATTAATATTTATATAAATATTATTTTTCAGAACCCGCATGACCGTTGGACTCGAAGAGTACTTTTTCCCACTTTGCACGCGAATAAAAATTATTATTAAAAATTCCCCATTTGTTAATGTACGTATTTGTTGGATTTTATATTGTTAATGATTATTTTTACTTAGTTTTTAATGTTCTAGCTTCTTTTACTAAGAAGTCTTAAACATTTTAAGTATAATACTTTCGATGGTTTCGACGGTAACTTTGTAGAGATTCATTTTAATATACATAGTAGGCGAAACAAATGTCACAGTTAGTAGCACAATACGTTGAACAATCAAAGTTATTTAAAATTTAATATTTTTTAACTACTTGATATGAAATATGCTTATTTTGTTTTATTTTTCTTTGAATTATTTTCATATTTGCATTACCAATTGTTTGATATTCGTTTATTACTCTTGCGTAGCTTTTTTATAAATAACGCTGTAGTTTTCCAATTCTTATCAATTGATAATGCTAGCAATAAACGAAACCGGTCCTGATTCCTAATAAATCTTGTATGGAATAACGACTTGTCGGTCCCTGTGGTCTAGTGGCAAGAGCTTTGTCCTAGCGATCTGGAGACCAGGGTTCAATTCCCGGCAAGGTCAGATTTTTTCAATTGAAAAAAAGAGATCTTGGGCACAACTGATTTATTACTTATCATCGAGTTAATCTCGTATGACTTTCACAGTTAAGAATATTTGGCGCATTGGCGTAAGCTGTAATGCCAAATATTAAAAAAAAAAAATATTTATATAAAAAACTGTGTTATTATTTTTTAATATAATGCCATTTCATCAAGTATAGACAGTGGTCACCTTGAATGTGACACGTATTTTAGGCAATGTATTTCTTTAAATAGTAGTCCATTCATTATTAATATCGAAAGAAGTCGAGAACACCAACAAAATTAGTGATTGCGCCCAAGACCCAACAAAAATGCATAGGTGACTGATGTAATATGGTCAAAAATGTACCACTGTGGTTAATGTATTAGATATGTCAGATTTTGTCGAACAAACTTATACTGACGTTGCTTAAAAAGCTCTCTTTATAGAATATATTATGTTGCATCTATTAAACGACGAGATAAATTTCGCAAAGTGCTTGATTGAATCAGCGCTGAAGTTCCTAACGAATAAAGTGCAGTATTCCGAAATGCGATTCGGTGCCGCGCTTGCCGTCCCCAGAGATAGATGGCGGCCGCGTCGCCTTCAATAGGACTTCAAATTGTTTCCGGTAATTTCAAGCGACAATCGCGACCGGAAATGGCGTTGCAAACTCTAGCGCCCCGCCAATGAACTATTTTGAAAGTGGTGCATTTGTTAGTTTGCGAATCAAGTTGATGTTACAATACTGGCATTGTGCATGATGAAGGGAACAGATCAAATCGTTTTACTTTCACATCTGAAAACATATACATATATGTAACAAAATCAGTTCTTCTATGCATAAATGATAGACTGTTTATGATTTTAAGTGGCGGATTTAAAAAAAAATCAACAGATATCTGTACAACACTGATCCTGATAGTTGTTTTTTGGTTGATTTAAAATGTTTTATTTAGTTAAAGTCGAGTTTTGTTTAGCAATAAGCAAACGATGGATTAAAACCAGTGTACAATTATTATACATTGCGGAATCAAAAACGTTTTTTTCTCAATGACTCCTCACGGAGTTTATCTAAACATGTTTTTTTCTCCTACAACTGCTTGTTAGTCAGTAGCTCAACCTCTCTTTTTTGAGGAGAGTGAAAGGATAAGAAAACTAGGAAAAGACTAGTGATTAACAAATCGATCTCGCTACCTGTCCCGCTTTTTTAGAATCGAAAAGTTGGGAAGGGATTTTTAAAATCACAAACACCCATTGCTTTCGAACAAAATCGATTAATCTGCTTTACCGGGAATCGAATTCAGGCAGTCCACAACACAACAGAAGCCAGCAACGCTGAAATTTTCCACTTACTAAAAAAAAATATTTTTATATTTGTATCGAATTGAAGATTTTTAAATTTGTTTCAATTAAAAAAACATGGTGGAAACTGTAAATTTGTGGTGGAGCGATATTATTTTACTCATAAACAGTTATTTAAAAACTGATCAATTGAATTACCATTACTTTAATACTGCTTCAAAAAAAAGTAAGCGTTCCTGATTGGAAATCCGTTGAAATAAGTGAAAACGGGATTAAATATAGAACTTTAATTATCCTTGAAACTTAGATAGTAAAATATTTACCGACAGCAGTTGCTTAGACTTTAAGTTAATCAATTATGCCCTTAATTACCTCCGAAGCCTTTTAAATTACACAACACCGTAAATACGTGTAGTTATAAATCTTGACGAACAAATGCCTTGCGCCGTAGAGTGAATCAGAATAACACGTAAGTCCATTTATCAAGCCGCTTATTGTGATAACTCCCTTTATCCGAATCGTAATAAATTAAGAGCAGTTTGATGAGAGATAAACAACATACGCTATTAGGCCCTGAATACTGTGCAGTGTCATCTTTAATTTATTGTAATTACTATTATCAATACAGAAAAGAGCTTTTTTCCGATTCTTTAATATTAATCGAGGGTTTTTTTTAACGCTTTGACTCTGGGGTCGCCAGTTTTTTAGAGAAACGGCCCAGACTGAAATTTTTAAAATATTGGCGGGCCGAATGACAAATAAATTTGTATTGGAATCCGACTAGAATATTAGTTTAAATGTTCATATATAATGTAATTTCTATTGGAATTTATGATGGAAAATATTTATTATATTTTATGGGTTAATACGTTGTCGTATCTAGGTACCAATTGAAATAAAGAGTTGTGAATTCACAACCAAATTATGAAATTTAAAAAAAAAACTTTTTTTTTATAATTTATTTTAAAAAATCGAGAATTTTTGGATTTTCGGATGAAAATCTTTGGTGGGCCGTAGCTTGGAGACCGTTGCTTTAACTAGTAAATTCACAAAGAAATGAGATCGGGCTAGTGGGCTATTGATTTATCGTAATTCTCTGGTGATTAAATCTCCCCATAAGGATCAGAATTTATCGGGTTCAATGATTAATAAGGTAAAATTTCAGAAATTTTGCTCAGGTGTTTGTCATTTTTACGGTGTTAACTGTGGATTCTCGGTGAAAAATCACTTTTGTATAACACGTTGAAGAAATAGCATAAGAATGTATTGTAGTTTTACAGAAAACTGGTTCTAATGGAGTTCTACCAAATTGATGACAATTATTCAATATCAATCAAGAAAATCACCATATTTAAATTGATAAAACTTATTTTTAAAAAGAAAATTCAGGGTAATGTTCATACCAAATATTGATATAAATAACCCTTTCCACATATAATTTAAAATATGTATATCACAACCGGTTTCGATTGGATTCGTGGAAATTATATGTGGAAGAGGTTCTAAAACATATTGCATTTATTTCAAATAATGAATTTCCATCAAGAAGTGACATTTGACACCTTATAAATAATTTTTAGATAGCCCCGTTTTTATTTTTATTTCGTCGATGGATTCGGCGGTAACATTGTGGAAGTTCATATTCATATTTAGTCGAAATCTCACAAACAACTTGTTTTATTTACATTTCAAAACTAAGCGTCCTTATAAAAAGACCCTTTATGATAAACAACAAATAAATTTCGATTGTTCAATTAAAATTTCCCTTTAACTCACTGACAGTGGAAAATCACCTATTCAGAAAATAAAATAGATATACTAATATTTATGAGATTTCAATTAACGTTTTATTTATCATTATTGTTTTTTTTTATTTCTTTGCCGGGCGCACGAAAATGGCTTTGCGGGCACAAATCTGTCCGCGGGCACGCGGTTAAGAACCCCCGAAATAATACATGGTATAATCAAAGCTATTTAAAATTTTCTGTAATATTTTATCAGTTGAAAATGCTCGCGTTGATCGAAACCGGTCCTGATCTTTTTGAGGAATGTGTAATTAGTACATAAAACAATTTTGCTTTTTTTTTTTAAATTAAAATAAGTATTGAAGCGTTAAAAGTAATTGAAGTAATTGTGTATGTTATAATAAATTCATTTTGCTCAGCCAGTTTAAGCTGAAGATTCAATCTCACCCCGTCGCATCTATGCATAGCTTCAACCAAAATTAACCCCATTACCCCCGCGAAAATGACTATTTTAAGTGTTGAACGTAAAGCAGTTACGGTGACAAGTTATCAAATTAAGCCAGCCCCTAACACTTGAGTGCCGAGCACTTAAATAAACAACTACCCCCATGTATTTAAATTATTCATAACTATTCTAAATTTTGCAAAGGGTGCAGCGGAATAGCAAACTTTGGCTATGAAGCCGCGAGTGAAATTGGTTACAGCCGTACTAGCGCAAACTAATCTCAGAGAACATCCACGGCATATTATACTCGTGAAGTTTGTTAAATTAAAATGTTCAATTGTAAATATATTTGATAAGATAAACTTACCTGGAGGCTCAGGAAAGTCTTAAAAAAACATGGAAAATTCAACGGCAAACTATTTGGTTGGGCAAGTTGGTCGAAAGGCCGGATTGCACTTGTGGACACGACTACCAGGACGCTAATCACGTACTGTGGGACTGCCCCGAGATGAATGCCGAACGAGCTGAGCTGTTTGCTGCGGTCCGTCCTCATACAGGCCCAATATGGATGAAAAAAAGAATTTTGGATTGAAATATAACATTTAATATCAGCAACTTAGAAAACAAAGAACCTAGATACTTTATATCAGTGATTTTTCCCTACTTTCTTTTCTTCTCTTTAAGCACCTTAGTGCATGGTTAAAAGATCAGTCCCGTGCAGCTCTGTCTCGGGCCAAGTAAGTGAGGAGTAAATTCGTTTGTTTTCTTGATCGTATAGCGGCGGCTGTGAAAAACGGCTGCACACACATAATGGATGGGTGGTGGGACAACCAACTTGTTCACCCAAATATATATTTGATAAGATAACTTACGAGGAAACTTAAAAAAAAAATATAACATTAAAGTACAGCCAGGGATGAAAAAGATTTGGATTGAAATATAAAGTTCAATATCAGCACCTTAGAAACAAAGAACCTAGTAACTTTATATCAGTGATTCCCTACCTTTTTGAGAGCAGGGCCAGATAATCAATTCTCAGATAGTTCGAGAGCCGCATCGGTAAAAAAGTTTAAGATTTTTTTGTTGTTGTTTTATATTGTTCTTCCATCGTTCGGAAAAAGTTCTGAAGAAAATAGGTGATTGATATTTGTTGTTGCGGACCGCAGGTTTTGCATCACTACTATAGATGCACTATTATAGCTTGACCGTGAGTGAGGCCGCTACCATCGCGTAAGTGATTTGCAATACTCAACCAAATTTGTTTAATACTACACATTTTTATATGCAAGATGTTTAGTAAAACAATACAACTTAGTGTAGAGGTCTACACTGGCTGAAATTTGAAAATTCTACCAGGCCCGAGCCCGAAAATCTCCGACCCGGCACTACATGAGCCCGAGGCTCAATTCCTAACATCTTACCCGAACCCGAACCGAGCCTGATAGTTTTTTCAACTTTTCAACAAAATTTTAATCAACATTTAAAATAATTTAATATCAACTCATCAAATTATAATATGAATGTAATTTAGATATACATTCGGAATAATAAGATTTATGTTTTATTTTTTGTATACCGAGCACGGCCTGGGCCCGAATACAAACCTTCGTGACTCGGCTCGAAACGGTCCACAGGCCGGGCTGGGCTCGGGCTCTCGGGCTTACCCGAGCCCTGCAGACCTCTAATATATTGTAAAAGGGCATAAGTCTGAAATCGTTCATCAATCAAAAATATATTGGTGGTATCGAAGAGTTATAAAATGTGTTATGTGAACTCAATATATTTTTCATTCAAAACTTATTGATTCGTGCAGGTAGTGTTCTTGTTATATAATATATGACAAGCGTTGCAATGCCACTCAGAGAATGAAAGTATTTTCGGATGCACAATATTTTAGATAAATAATTTCGATTTACATAATTTCATTAGCATTGATCGGTATCGATGAAATTTACCGTTTGACATTTGTAGTTTGTCTTTTGCCGATTGTCTATGGTACGACACACGCGCCACATACTGAAAGTTTATTGTACTTTGTATATTGCCTTTGCGCAAGTGCAACAATAAGCAATCAAAATGAACGGTATGTCAGCGCATAAAATATGAAAAAACATTGATTTTTATATAAAAGACCTACTGCTAGTTAATTTTACTATGCCAAAAACATCCACGAAAATGCAAGCAAAACGTTTGAAAGAGTTTTATTGCGATCGGATAGACGGTATGGAAGCACATTTATTTTAATAAATATTTTTTTTTCTTCAATTTTATTCAGTTACAGGGTTTCATGCAGTTAACAGCTTCGATTCCGGTGTTAGTAGTGATTATGTACTTTGTTGCACTTCAAGTTGGTAATGACTTGCATTAAAGCCCCGGGAAGTACCCGCTCGCGGTCCGAGAGGTCTGACGTCAGCTGATCAAGCTATCGACTTAACTGGATGAGAACTAGTTTGCTACCATCGTTAGAAGTTATCTTATAGTTACCGCATGCCGTTTGATGGGGTATATGTGATACGTATATATGAAATACAAAGCATGGGATTACATTCGGTATTGATAAGCAGTACATACCATTAGACTATTCATTTTTAAGATGTTTTACTGAAAATTCTTGGAGAAAATCAGTGGGAAAAATCTTTTTCCCACTCTAAATCTACCCTAGGTCTGTTAAAGAAAGAATTAAACAACTACCAAACGTTACCATATCTTATATATAAAACCGAAACGGGGGATGTATGTCTGTAATTCCCTTTTGCATTGTTGTTACAAGTTCAAACAAACGAATTGATTTCGCTCGCGAAAGTTTCGACGGTAAATTTGTTTCGTTATCAATGTGTGTGTAGAGACTCCAATTACTTGAGTATCGAGTAGTACATATATAAAACCAAATCGGCGTATGTATGTCTGTGGGTCTGTAATTCCCTTTTGCATTGTTGGTCATTAAGTTGCCATAAAAACGAATATGAAAGAAAATATGTTTGAATTTTTATCGGCGAAGACAATTAGTCAAAATGTAATAAATTAGTCTTCTACTGAACTTTTCCCGGCTTTTATTAATATAATAATGTTTTTATTTACGTGAAGGTATTATTTGACATTTCTTTGACAGTAAATTAGATTTTTTCCTTGAATTTGGACATTTTAATGGGCGAGAATGGGGCTGTCAATATATGAAAGGGGCTGTGAAATGTCAATGCCAGTCTGAAATGTTCATTTTAATTCCATTTTAATTGACCTAGACTTGAATTTTGAAAAAAATTGTTTCAACTTGGCCCGTCTGAATTTACGCGCCGAGGTGAACATAACCCCAAACTGGTCCGAGCGAAGCCGGATTCGAACACTAGTACAATATATTTGCAATAAGCTAGTGCAGTGGTTCTCACGTAAAATTTGGCTGTGGCCGCATTAGGAACATCAGCGGTCTTACGAAAATTTCTGGTGGCCGCACCAAATTGCTTTTTTGTCAAAAATACCTAAGCATGTATGTATTTGAGTTTTTCCGAACTGACAATTCTTGATACACAACACAATGTATCCAAAATATTAAATTTCAGTGTCATTGTTGACAAATTAACTTGTAAAAACACATTTTTATTAAATATCAATATAAACTATGAAGCTGTTCGTGGCCGCAGCAAAATCCTCTGGTGGCCGCATGCGGCCACCGTGGCCGCACATGAGAACCACTGAGCTAGTGCATGTTCGGGCCCTTCGGATAAAAGAAATGTGTCTTGAGTTATGATAAAACTAGATAAAACATAATATCGATGGCTTAAAGAATAATGTTGTTAACTCCACTTTTGGCTGAAAATGACTAAATAATGCCATCTTGTTGTATCATGCAATGTGCATGTATCGTAAAATTTTTATATCCAAAACTTATGTAAATGCATCGGAAAAACGTTTTAAGAACATTTGATATATCCATTGTCGTTCTAAAACCTACACTGCTAATAACTCCGCCATTTTGTATTGTCAACTATCGTTAATTCGTTATTTATTAGCGGTGTTACAAAACAATCGTTTAAAAGGGGTTTTTCTTGTTTAAAACACAAAATTTTACATTCTCAAAATAATCAGTTTGTATCTTCTCTTGCACAATAGACAGAAACGGAGGCAAATTTTCTCTTTAAGCCATCGATATGTTATTTTTCAAAGATACCTATCAATAAGAGCAGTGGATACGAAAATGTTTAAATACATTTAACAATCACTTTCTTGTCCATAGCTCCACTAGTTAGTAAATAACATAAGAATAAATTGCTTTATCATATTTTAAAAATAAAAAGAATTTATTATTTCTGATAATTTTTATTTTACTTTGTTTGATTTTAATTTGTAAGTATTGATATGGCTTTTATTCTGTTACAGGAACTGACTCATTTGAACTCATTACCGGTATTTCCATCTAATTATGGTTGACAGACATTTAGATTTATTTTATTTTATTAAATGCACTTAATTTTGGGCTTTTACTTTGTTAATGTTAATTCATACTTAATTAATTTTTGATGTGTTAGTTTTGCATTGCTAAGAGGTCTTGAACATTTTATTTTTAGTCTATTTTTCTTGTAATTTGCTTTAATTTATTTGCTTAGTTGTTTTACCAATTGTTTGTCATACCTTGTTTTCATACTTAACTTTTGCATACATACCACTGTTTTATTGTATTCCTTATCAGTTGATAATGCTCGCCATGAGCGAAACCGGTCCTGATGAAATAAATCTCATGTGGAAAAAGTACTAAAAATGTGTTTACTTACTTGTAATACCAGTTTTTTTCATATCTTGTAAGTCTTAACTTGTGTATACATATCGCTGTATTGTTATATTTATTATCAGTCGATAATGCTCGCTATGAGCAAAACCGGTCTTGATTTAATAAATTTTATGTGGAGTAAGTACAAAAAATGTTTTAAATTTATTTTTCAAAATGTACATATTGATACCGCATGATGTTGTAGGGTATCAGAAATCTCTCGGGCGATCTTATTATCACCTCAATAAATGATAATAAGACCTAAACGATTAATATAACGCGAATAAATACACTAAAATGTTGTAACCGACATCTACAATCGACGTCTCGCGTTCAGTTCAGGAGCCGCCGTTTCACCTCGGAAGAGCTGCTCGCACGCTAAAATCCTAAGTGTATATATACGCCCGTTGAGAACGAAATATTGTCAGTCGTTATCGTTCATCCGAAGTCAACAATATTGTCGCTCCTGCCTCACGGCAGGCAGGAGGTCGCAATATAATCGTTTTGGTCTTAACGCTTCTAAAATGTGGTTGTAACTGTAATGTATCTGTATTTGTAATCGACAATGTAATCTGATTTAAAAATAAACTATCCCACTCTCAGATAGAGTGCGGTCAAGATAATACCGATTGAAATCTTTACTAGAGATACCTTTCTTCCCATCCTGTCCCTCAGTTCCGTCATCGAACGCTATGGAAGATGCTGTCTGTTGCAATCAGAAGGTGATAGAAAACCAGGTCGTCTCAATATTTATTAAAAATAGGTTCAATTGATTACAGTTGAATCCTGTTTTTTTGCCTCTAAGGGGCCTATTTGATCATGAATTTGGTATTTAGCATAAACTAACACAACACCAGTACTCATACATATGTATGTATATGCGTCCAGTATTGGAGTCATTAGATAAAATCAACGTGTTAAATAAATGCCGATTATTTTAGACAACTGTCAGCTACCACATTCAATGCAATAAATTCATATATGTGTCAATTCATAATGTATCCTGTTGTTTATTTAAATACCGGCTGTTTTCAGATTATTTTTAGTATAAATATAATTTTCTATTCCGCATTAACAGAATATTCTGGAATATTCGGTGTGGAATTTCATTACACAAAGAAGTCCGTTGACGTTCCGATGTTTATATTAAATTTAATCTGTTATATTATTGCATTCTTTCACTTCCTAGCTCAGCCTTTTTCAAATTTGACAAGTACCAACTCAAAGATTTCATAAATATGTAAGATGACTGGCATTTTTAATACAATGTTTATTATTCTACTCAATAAAGATACAGTTTTAAGGATTTAGTTTTGAAAATTAAAAATCATTATATCATCTTAGTAATAATCCTTTATAATCACCCACCGGTGGTTGTAGAAAGAAAATAATTCATTGGATTAATCGATCATGGATCAAAATGGAGTTTATTTCAACAGTGGTTCTTCTCCGAGAACAACTTGGAGCTTACCTCTCACCTCTTTTTAAGGACATGTTACGAGAGGTTGCCCAATTGGTTTGGCTACGAGTGCTACAACACTGGTTTTTAAGGATCAGATGGGTGTAAGAGAGAATTTTGGACAGCACATATGATCATGAATCCGAACTGAGCCCGATCCAATACATTGTATGAGCATTTTAAATGTGATAAATCATGAAGATGACGGTTCTTTCAAAATTCAAACGATTTAGATTAAAAGAAAATAAATAAATAAAAGAACTATCAGTAAAGAAGTATTATTAAATAATATCCTAAATCCTAATCCTAAAACCTGCCCTAGGTTGCTCGCCACTGCTTACATTATTTACAATGACAGGTTTAACCCTTTCCTAATTCATTGCATCTCATTAGTTAAAATTTTGTGATTGCTAACTTGATTAGTGGTATTCTCATTTGTTTGATTTGCTTTGATCCTACAACTCCCTCCTTTTTTCAGTAAAAAGGAAAAATCACAATCTCCATTTTGTAATTTTATCATTTTAAAATATTGGAATTAACTTGCTTTATTACTTAAGCAATCTTTGAGATATTAAGTCTGTCCGAAGATGCCCCTGAAAGAGGCGAAACACATGTCACAATTAGTAACACAATACGTGGAATGATCAATTTTTTTATTTAAATGAACTTCCACAAAGCTACTGCCGAATCCATCGAAAGTTTGAAAAAATGTACGATCCGGGTTTCGCCTTTCGGCATCTCCAGGTTATTTCAAGTACACGGATGTACTTGAACTGACGCGTAGTAAACATGATAAAGATATCATAAATTATAAAAAAAAGTCTGGCATTTATAGATTGCAGTGTAATGACTGCTCCAGATTTTATATTGGTAAAACTTTAGAACTTTAAATATAAGAGTGGCTGAGCATTTAGCCGATTTATGTTTAAAAAAAGATACCTCAATCTTCGTCAGTCATTTAATTCTTGAAAATCACACGTTTAATCCTCATGGAAAAGTACAAAATTCAAACAATTCAAATTGGAAAAATATACGCTTGTAAATATTCATGTGATCAAGTTTCGGTAAATTATGGATATATGGTCACGGGACAGAACTTTTTCCAAAAGATTTATGAAAAATAAGCACATTAAATGAAATGAATGTACGTACGGCTTACGATTTTTTTTGAAATGTTTTGTCTTTAATTTTTAAATTTATTATAATAGAAGATCCTAAACAATACTTACGCAATACGTATGAAATCGAGTTGTTTTAATTTACGGGAGCAAAAATGCAACCACAAACTACACAAATAATAACATTATACTGATAGAGACAGTCACATAAGGTTATTATTTGTTTAAAATAAAAAGAATAATTTTTTTATAGGCTAATATTAAAAAACAAATTCTTCCTTCAGAACTCATACAATATATATTCTTCAGGTTTAATCATTTTGATTCCACATTTTATAATAATCCACAAGAACTCAAAGAGTAAAGTCAAAACATAAAATTATAAGCCAGTATGTATAAATTTTTTGAGCTTTGCTCGAGAGGATTGGGATTCTGTCTCGTGACCATATATCTATAATTTACCTAAGTTTCTACCTCGTAAAATGGAAGCACATGAGAAGCAGTTGGTCGATAATGTGACTATCAAAACATGTAATGCTGAAAATCACCATTTTGCTGTTGCCAGACTTGTGTAGTTAATGTATTGAATAGCCGGTGCTGGGCATGGGCTAGACTCTTCACCGCAACAGTGCAAATTATGGTCGCTTGGCACGGCGTCAACTTTACTGCAAATTACTCAACTAGGGCTGAAATCACCAGCTTATCAAGCATGCTAGCGTATCGTACATACCTAACATGGTTGTCATCAAATTGATAGCTCTAAGTAGGGTTGCCCATCCCGTATCCCGAAGATTGTCAATACCTGATTGAAAGCCCGGATTGAAAACATAGTCCCGAAGTTTTCGGTGATTGATTTATTTATAAAGCACAAACGATTTATTGTTAATAACATCGCAATATTTCGTGTACTTATGTAAATGTAAAATTCAAAAAAATCACACTCCAAAAAAAGCTCCACTTAAATCAGTGATGCACAACCTGTCGCTCGCAGACCGCAATGACATTTAATGCGGCCCATTATGACATGTATCAGTCATCTTTTTTCTTCATAACTCTTGACGGACGATGGAAGAACAATATAAAATAATATAATTTTCAATTTTATATACACTTAAAATATCGATAATTTATTCGCTTTAACCATGCGGCCCTGAAACTATCTGAGAAATGATTATCTGGCTCTTATCTCCCAAAAAGGTTGTGGATCACTATCTTAGATGTATGTAAGTAACAATAAATATTTTTAATTTCAATTAAGTATCAGATAGCCGGTCCGTGGCGCAGTGGCAACGGCTTTGACATGCGTGCCGGACCACCCGAGCTCGATTCCGGTACGATTTTTTCAGTCGATAAATCTGTTCGAAGGCATCTGAACAAGAATCTGTTTGTGTTGTTAAAAATCGCTACCCAACTTTCCGATCCCAAAAGAGCGCCGCATAGTGACAGCGATTAGCTTATCACTAGTCCTGTCCTAGTTCTCGTATCCTTTCCATCCCTACTCTCTTCGAAAAAGAGAGGTTGAGCAACTGATTAACAAGCAGTTCTCGTAGAAAAACATATGTTGAGATCAGATAGCATTCAAACAAGACCGATACATTATATTATATTACATTGAAATATATTCCTTCTAAATAATGGATAAACGACCGAAATACATGTAATATTAAAAAAAAAAGGTTTTTTTTTTTCAATTTTTAATGATAAAGTAAGAAGGTTAACAATAAATGTAAAAATTAGTCCATTATATAATATCCCCAATCCCAGGACAATTCCCGGATCTCGGGATCGATTGATTGATGTTCGGAAATCCCGGAAGAAAAAATTTGGCGTGGTATTGGAATCCCTAGTTCTGAATTAACAGCTAATGAAAATTTGAGCTTTTAGAATAAAGCTTCTGTGCTCGTAATTATATTTAGCATAGATAAATTTAATATTAAAATAAAGGGTTTATGCCGATCTGGCTTAAATAATGTAAAGGATGTATGTTTGTACATATAAATATACAAAGCCAATTATTGCCAGCCTTTCAGTCAGCAATATGTTTAGTGTCATAAAATTAGCTGCTTTTTTGTTGATTATTAATAAACAACAAAGATAGCATTCATTTTACGAATAAATCAATATAAATTAGTATATATAGATTACAATGCAGAGACTGCATGTACTTCTACATGGGGAAACTACTCTAGATGAATATTGAACATCTAGCCGCTTTTAGATTAAATAAAGACACATTGAATTTTGCTAACCATTTGATATCTGAGTATCACTCGTTCAACGCGGATGAAGAGGCTTAAATTTTACACCATAACACGGGTGAGCATAAATAACTTTACCATAAAATATTAGAAATCAATAGGGCACAGCTGAATGGTTAAGAATTTTAAATGATAAACTAAATCTTCCTTACCCATCCTTGTTATATCATATTAAATAAAAATCATTAATTATCATAATTTTTAAATGCAAACAAATTGTTTTTTCTATGCGTTTAGTTAGGAATTATTTTTTAAGCTTTCAAATTTAAAATATCCATCCAGTTACTTATCCAATTCATTAAAACTCATTGACATCAAAACATTTTCTAATACATCCACATTGCGATGATATTCCATATAATTTATATGCGTTACAAACTAATTACTACGCATAACTTCAAGTTCATTAGTGCATTTTAAATACCTGAATACACCGAAATGCAAAACCCCGGAAGTCAGTGACAAAGTTTATACAAAAGTAAAACATTAAGACGATTCAAGTTTGATAGCTACTGTTATCCCAAAAAATCATTTGCCAACTTCTGCCAGTACATTGTTTATAGCAAAAGATATGTACTTCTAAAAATGAGCTTTTCACATGGAAAATCGATATTAATATTTTACCATTCGTTAGAATTCCAAAAAATTCTCAATAACTAAAAATTTGAGGCTTGAGTGAAACCTGTCAAAATTATTCGATACTTCTAAATTATGCTTTATTAATTATTTAATTAAAATCAAATTTACACAAAATGGATTATTTATTAGAGTATGTAATATTTATATTGTTTGAATATATGGATAATGTTGTTTATTTGTTTTTGATGAGACTTAACAATAATGAGAAGTAACATAATCCATTATTATAACAAAACACGGCTTACCAGAATTAACATTTCGTTCTCGAAGTCTACAACCTGTACAAAATAATTACTATCGTGCAGACACAAAACTCAGGAAAAGCTTGTATCGGGAGCTTTTCATCCCCAACTTACGTGAAAATAGTTTCCCTAATCTTCAGGTATTTAAAGTAAAAGCTTTTTACGATTATCCCTTCACAGATAGACAGACGGACCCCTTGAAAGGCATCTACAAATATGTATGTTGGTGCAGAACAAGGAGCTCAGAAACGAATTTCAATTACCAAAACATTCCGCGTCTACGTATTTCGTGAGAATTCAGTTTTCACCTTTAGTATTTACCTTAACGGTGTGTGACTTGGTTTTTTTATAAATATTTGTACTGTAATGCGGTCCGCATTATACCTTTTTAAGCCATCATTTATCAGGTTGAAGGAGTGTCTGCCAAACTTGTTTTACGACATTCTCCAGGAGGCGAATTCGCACATAAAAACTGAAGATAGTTACATGGAACAACAGTCCTAAAAATAAAATAATTTTCTAATATCGCCATAGTTTGTTTCCAATACAATATCAAAATTGATATTCAAAAAAGATATTTAAAAAAGTTATTACATACTTTAAGTTAAGCTATCATGTTATTACTTTCGATGGATTCGGTGGTAACTTTGTGGAAGTTCGTTTTAATATAAATTTGATTATTCCACGTATTATGTAACTATTTGTGACACGTGTTTCACCTCTTAAGTAATAAAGCAAGTTGATGATAATATTTTAAAATGAGAAAACTAAAAAATGGAGTTTGGGATTTTTCCTTTTTACGGGAAGCAAAAGAGGGGCTATAGAATCAAATCAAAGCAAACAAATAAATATAGTTCTAATGACGTTAGCAATTACTAAAATATGAACTAATGAGATGCAATCAATCAGGAAGGGTTAAACTTAGCATCAAAATAGTGCCACTGCCTACATTGTAAAATTAGAAGTCAGTTTCTTTTTTTTTTGGTATATTATTTTATTTAACGGGGACTTGGGCTGTAAGCCTAATCCCTTCCATCTTTGCGAGTTATAACATTTTTCAATTGAAAATTATTACATGATATCTATATATATGATGACAAAAATTTTAACAAATAAGGAGAAAAATGTAAGTGAATTAAGTTCAATAGGAGATTCTTCGTCGGCGTCGTGGATGATTCCGATGTGTCGCTTCAGAAGTGATGGTGATGAATTCAGCCATCAGGGGTATCTTGGTAGCCTTTTCGGTCGCCTGTGTCTGCTTCCTTTAGTCCGAGTGTTCCATGTAGATTCTTCGTCAGTCATGTTTGGAATAGACACTCGGTTTCAGTCGGCTTCAACGGCGTCTGCGGCGGCTTGGTGTCGTGAGGATAAGTTGAAGTAGGATGTTGCTTAGGTCGGAATTGCGGGTCGTCGTGAGTGGAAGTGTGGATCGTGGCAGCCTTTGCGGTCCCATGTGTCGGCTCGCTTCAGTCTGAGTGTTCCATGAGGCTTACGCTATCAGAAATGTTTGGTGTGAACACTCAGTTTCGGCTGACTTCGACGGTGACCGCGGTGGCTTGAATGATGGCAGCGTTTTCAGTACTGTGTGTCGGCTTTCTTCAGTCTGAGTGCTCCATGCAGCTTTCGCATTCGGACATGTTTGGAATAAACACTCAGTTTCAGTTGGCTTCAACGGCGTCTGTGGTGGCTTGGTGTCGTGAGGATAATGTTGATTAGGATCTTGCTGTGGTTGGAATTGCGGGTCGTCTTGTGTAGTAATGTGGATCGTGGCAGCCTTTGCAGTCCCATATGTCGGCTCGCTTCAGTCTGAGTGTTCCATGAGGCTTACGCAATCAGACATGTTTGGAGTAAACACTCAGTTTCGGCTGGCTTCGACGGCGACCGCGGTGGCTTGAGTGATGGCAGTGCTTTCAGTCTTATGTGTTGAGGAAGTATTGTTGTCGGCCCGGCAAGCTGTTTAATAACAACAACTCACCGGACCATAGTTCTGGCGGTTGTATGAATGGAGCGTTCGGCGCAGGGAGGTGTTTACTGCACGACAACTGAAGAGAGACCGACATATGACTTCGTGTTTCGCTTCATCAAGAAGCATCTTCGAACTTACTATCGCAAAGTTACCAAAGAATTTATAACACTCAAGATGATTCTCAACTTGACAAAACACGTGTTTCTATTTGGTACACATTACGTGAAATAAACAGTTTAATCAATTTAGTTTTATATTTAAATGAACTTCCACTAAATAGCCGCCAAATTTACCGAAAGTAAATATATTATTTATTCCTCATTAACCGTCTGTAATCTCTCATAAATAAAATTGTACACATTATCGAATGATCTTTAGGCATACTCAAATAATATGATACACAGTTTGGCAAACCCCGGGGTAAAGTGAGATTCTACAGTTTATTAAAATAGCAAATATGATAAGTAAATAAAATTGAGGAAAATATTAAGTACAGCTGAAAATTTCGTATGTGCGCTCTTAACTAATCCCGTTAACGGGGCGTAAAGAAGCCGATTAGTTACCTACAAATTATTTCTTAACCCATTCTTCCATAATTACCTTTACTAAACGAGATTGTAGCAACCTTGCACAATCAATTCTCGTTGAATAGCTTTTTTAAAGTGCTTTAAGAGCAATTAATATTCTCCACGCTAAGACGGAAAAGTTAACTAAATACTTTGTATATATTGAATTTAAAATGTATGTACATTGTTTTTTTTATCTGTTACCCTAGAAGGAATGGCATGAAACAATATTCTGAGTTGATTAATAGTAAAGTACATATTCTTTCGATGGATTCGGCGGTAACTTTGTGGACGTTAATTTTTATATAAAACTAGTATTGGAACCCGGCTTCGCTCGGACCAGTTTGGGGTTATGTTGAGCTCGGCGCGTAAATTCAGACGGGCCAAGTTGAAACAACTTTTTTCAAAATTCAAAAGTCTAGGTCAATTAAAATGGAATTAAAATGAACATTTCAGACTGGCATTGACATTTCACAGCCCCTTTCATATATTGACAGCCCCATTCTCGCCCATTAAAAAATCCAAATTAAAGGAAAAAATCTAATTTGCTGTCAAAGAAATGTCAAATAATACCTTCACGTAAATAAAAACATTATTATATTAATAAAAGCCGGGAAAAGTTCAGTAGAAGACTAATTTATTACATTTTGACTAAATGTTTTCGCCGATAAAAAAATCAAACATATTTTCTTTCATATTCGTTTTTATGGCAACTTAATGACCAACAATGCAAAAGGGAATTACAGACCCACAGACATACATACGCCGTTTCGGTTTTATATATGTACTACTCGATACTCGAGTAATTGGAGTCTCTACACACACATTGATAACGAAACAAATTTACCGTCGAAACTTTCGCGAGCGAAATCAATTCGTTTGTTTGAACTTGCAACAACAATGCAAAAGGGAATTACAGACATACATCCCCCGTTTCGGTTTTATATATAAGATTTAAAATAGCTTAAGGCGCTGGGTTAAACCCTTTAATTGGAAATAATGAAAGCTCGCCACTGCTTACATTACTAACCCTATCTGATTGATTGCATCTCATTAGTTAATATTTTGATTTTGTAATGCTAACGTCATTAGTAGTATAATTAATTGTTTGCTTTGTTTTGATTCTATACTCCTTGCTTCCCGTAAAAAGGAAAAATTCCAAACTCCATTTTGTAATTTTATAATTTTAAAATATTAGAATTAATAACATTGCGATAGTTAGTCCGAAGATGCGTCTGAAACACCGCGGCGGAACACGTGTCGCAGTTAGTAGCACAATACGTGGAACAATCAAAGTTATTTTAAATTTTATATCAAGTACATATTCGTTTATAGCCGTGGTCAAGTATTCCTAGTAGATTTAATGACTTCTGGTCGTAGGCATAGATGTTTGTGATGTTTAAAATTTTACCCCACTCTTTCAATCTTCAATATTCGGCTAGCGAGAGCGAAAACCTAACCACCAGTCTTGTCCTATCCATATCTTTCTATCTCTACTCTCAACACAAAAAAGCATAGCAGTTGTCAAGACAAGCTCCCACATTGGGACCGGATATAGTTAAAACACATACATAATACATTTTACATTTTATCAAAACAGTCGGACAGATTTCACTTAGATGAAATAGTCACAAGCTATGCGAAACTGGTGTTGATGTAAAAAAATGTAGAGTATGTTTTTTTTAATATGTTTGTCTTTTTTAAGATGTTCACTGTCAATACTTGGTGAAATGGCATTATAATAAAAATAATAACACATTTTTGGTACTCATTCCACATGAAATTTATTGGATCAGGACCGATTTCGCTCATCAGTTTTTTTATTATGTCTATCTCTCTTTAACATTGTATACGCGGCGCAGCAACCGACACACTATATTATATCTTTGTCATCGCATCTTTCATATCAAACGCGTTAAGCGAATGTTGACATCCGATACTTGTATTGCAGTCTTAAATGTTTCAATATGATGTTCTGTTTTAATTTTTATTTTTTTAATCAAAATCATGCATTGATTGAGTTGGCATTTACTTGGTAGAACTCCATTATAATACGGTGAGAAAAATAACAATGTATTTCAATTCTACAGAAATTACTTTATATTTCGGTTTACACTCTCGTCAGAACTATTCTGACCTTAAAATACATTGTTATTTTTCTCACCATATTAAAATCATTCATGACTAAAATATCAGTCCCATGCAGCTATGCATCGCAACAAGAATGAGCTTAAAAGCTTAGCGTTATGGAAGACTGCCGTGAAAAGCTAGCTGCGAACATAGTGGCTGATGGCGAGAGAACCAATTTGTATTTTCTGTCTACGATATTATTTTGACGTGACAACGTCTTATAAATCGATGAACGCCCGCTGCACGCACGAAAAAACATGACTCATTGTCCCGTTTGTCGCGTTACGCCGAAGGCAAGCGTGCGAGCGAGAGCGCGGATAAGCGATAGAGAGGCACGATCGGCCTACCGTTCGGATTGTGCCGCATCTATCTCTCTTCCACTCGATTGGTCGATGCGTCTGAGTAGAAAAGAGACAGCGGCAGCACACAACTTATACACCTACAGTACCTACACGTGATCTGTTTACAACTGTTTATAAAGTGAAGTGAAATGTTAATGTGGTTTTCATTGTTTATATTACAACAACAATTGCAGCAATAAAGGTAATTAATTCTTGCATATTAAAAATTTGATTAACGTATAACAAATATACAAAATATCGTATCCATACAAAATAATGATAATTCAATAAAAATGATTCCATTTTATTCATAAAAGTATGCAATCATTTCATCAATGTTTTCTTATGACGTTGTCACGTTAAACTATCGTCCGTAAACCGACTTTACAGACACCAATTTTTTATATTTCATATCGTTCTGTAAACCAACACTAAATCATTTTTTTTAAAAGAAACTCCCTTTTGTGTTACACGCTATCTTTCCACTTTGACATTACATATACAACTAAGCAATTCGTATAAAAGTGACCAGCAGTATTTTTAAAGCAATCCAGCACTTTCCGAAGTCTTATATTGGTATACTGTGCAGTATTGTTGAGCCCAAACGACCAAGAAAAAACTCATTACGATATATCCCCCGCAGGAAAAAATGCGTGCTCAGCGCGGTTTTACGATTTCTCTCCGAATCACGACCGAATGGATCAGAACAAAGGTTTGCGATACAACTTAACCCAAAGTATACATAATAGAATTTTATGTAATTCTTACTTATATAATATTATACTCCGAGCTTTTAAGCGCTCAGACCAACCGCTAATGGTAGGGCATTGAACCAAAAAGATTGCACTTAGGTTATATCTAAGGATCTTTAAAAGTGTAATTAAAATTGTATTGCCTATTTTGCGTAAAATTTCGTTTTCAAATTAAGTATGCCACAGTGTATTAACCGCTTGAATATTAAATGAATGCCCATTAAAAGTTATCGTGTAATTTTTTAGCACTCGAGCATTATCTGTGTATACCTGATACTTTGTTAAAAAGCTGCTTTTAAATAATGAATCGTTTTTGATTAAAAAATGTTTTGACGACTTGACTTTTTAATCAATTATTTATGATGTGATTGGATATGTGTGGAGTGGAAGAATGAAAACAGCATAGCTGTAATTTTATTTGTCTTGCGTTTGGATAATACTCTTTCGATGTTATTACCTTAACTATTCACTAGTTACATACTAACCGAACACTTTGGTTTGGATTACTAGCCAGTCGACACAAATTATGTTACAGCTAAGAACCAGTGCACCTACATTTGCACCAGGTTGAACAAAAACTTGTGTATAGTTGTGCACTGTGTGTTGGAATTGGATTAACTCCGTTTTTAACCTTTTAAACGCCAAGCCAATTCCATGGATTTTTGCTGTACGCCACCATTTTCAATCATCGATTTTTCCATGAAAATGCCACGTAACTTATCCGGAAAATAATTTAATACTCAGGTTATTATTGATTTTCGTAGAAAAGTGAAATAAATATATGAAAAGTTAAAGATTTAAAAAACGTCTCTAGGGCTGCCAAAAAAAAATAATATTATAAATAAAAATAGGATATATATATTCTATAGTAAAGAAAATTATATGGGTAGCACAAATTGCATCTAGGGCTGCCACAAAAAAAAATAAGTAATTTATGAATAAATTAGAATTATTTTGTTATGATTGCAAAGTTATTTTTTTAAAAAAACTATATTTTTTAAATAGCATAAAATGCTTTGTGTTGTCTACTGGCACTTACTGATATTTAGTTATTCTCTTCTCACTCTGATGCACTCTATCAATCGACCGATCATTGCGATAGTAAGGTGCCAGCCCTAGTGACGACTGTTAGCCCAACTTCAAATAAAAATAAAATGGTTCAACATATGGGTATTCTAACCGTCACGTTGCCTCCAAAAGGTGTCTCTGCATAATATTGCATTTAAAAATATTGAATTTATTCATTAATAAGTTCGAAATCGCTTTGCGTGCCTGCACGCCGTGGCGTCTGAACGGTTAAAAACTTCTTTTCTGAACCGTGGTTTTGATTATCTAAAAATTATACTTGAGTTTTATAATCGGTTTCGATTTGAAAAACAGTATTTAAAATAAAAAAAAAACAAATCTTTTATTCCACTGGTTGTATTGCTAGGTGTGATATGTTTTGTCTCTTTGATAAACATCTTCGGACGAAGTCTATAGTAATATTATTGATTGTGGATTTCGACTGAAGATGTTTGATGAAATATGAATATCAAATTTGAATCGTTTGAATTTTGTACTCTTCCATGAGTTTTGTCGCTAACGACCCAGGATTCGCCTTTCGGTATTTTCAGATAATTTAAGTGCACGAACGAACTTGAAATTACGCAATAGTTCAGTGTAGGATTGGGTGGATGAAAAGGCATTTTTAGGACTAAAAAAATGCGATTAGAGCCCGTGAGGGCCGTCACGGAAGCCAACGACGTTGACCACTGCTCTACGGATCCAACAAAAGTTATTTATAAAACTCTTCACTATGTATTGATGTTTTTTATTTTCAGTTAACCATGCTGGTGATGAGCGAAAACTGTCTTGATCTTATACATAAATTAATTGTGAAAAAAATGCAGCACATGTTTTAATCTTTTTAATTTCCTATACCGTTTAATATTTCCAATTGTTAGTAAATTCTATTACTTTTAAGATGTCAATAATCCGTGGCAGGGCTGTGGAGCTGTTAAAAAGAATTACGACTCCGACTCCAACTCCATCATTTACCAAAAACACGACTCCGACTCCTACTAAAAAAAGGTTAATTTTGTCTCGTTATTTCCCTACTATTCATATGTATGTGTATTCAATTATATATCAACAAACCAATCAGGCCAATAGCCAAATTTGACATATTACATGCAAAAATAAAAATTTCAAACTTTTCAAAATTTCCGAGTACGACTCCGGCCAAAACGCACACACTCCACATCCCTGCTTTGTGGAATGGCATTATAATAAAAATAATAATGATTATCCTCAGTTTAGTTGATAATGCTCGCTATGAGCAAAACCGGTCCTAGTTATAATAAATTGAATGTAGAATAAGTACCTACTAAAAATGTTTTATTATTTTTATTAGTAATTTCTAATGTGTGGTCGTAAAATCTCTCAAATCTGACGTAATGCACTTCGTCCATGTCAAGCGGAAGTAAAAGGTGGTCGGATGTATTTCAATCAGGGGACACAAAGTGTGGAAATGTGCGGTCAATCCAGACAGTAAAGAAACATACGTTTCGAAAGACTTTTTAAGGGTAGTTTCTTTTTTTTCTGGGACCGATTAAGGATCGTAGAGTGGAATGATCCCAAATCGCTTTTGCATAGGGTGTCCCAAAATACTTGTTCAATTATAATCATTAATTAAATATTTTTTTTTATAGATAAAAAAAATATTTACCGTTACAGGTCATGCGAATGCGCCAAATATTTTTAATTGTGAAAGTCATACGAGATAAACTCGATGATAAATAATAAATCAGCCGTGAACAACTCAACGAAAAATAATTTCTCTTTTAAAATCCGACCTTGCCGGGAATACCCATCTGATCGCTATAGAAAAACTGACTCTAGGCCACAACGACCGACTGTTATTATCATCTTCTGAATGGTTATTTCAAATACATAGAATAATTTTTTTATTACTTTTTAAACATACATATATTCTGATAACGATCATGACTATTTTTACTCGCCGAGAGCATTACCCACTGAATAATATACTTGGCAACAAGATTATTTATGGAAACACTTTAAACCACAAGATAAGTGAAAGTGAACTATTCACAAATAGTTTTTGATAGGTTGGAGGGCTGAGTGGTAAAAGTATTTCATCACCAACCAATTGTTTCCAGGCAATTTTATTGGCAAATTTTAACAGGAATTTTTAATTTTAAATTCCTATTTTGTTTGAAAGTTGAAAGTGTAAAAAAGTAGATTACACCCTTATTTACTGGTTGTGGGAGGTGGTGAGCGTGTTTTAGAAGCATTTTATATTTAAAAATAAAAATATTACATTTATATCTCACACGAAATTATCAAAATTTTCGCCATTCTCCATTTTAATTATTTGAAAATTTTATGACATATATACTATTATAATTTTAGCGTGTTTAGCGAAATCAGGCTCTAAATATACCTACTAATATTCTTAAAGTGTTGGTAAAGACTGTGTCGCTTTACTGTTTTTCCTGCTAACACTCCAGCTGTACCGATTTCCTTAAAAATTCCCAGAGGTAAAAAATAAACAATTTTTAAAAAACTCCTTACGAATACTGTTCGTCAATTTTTAAAAAAAATTGAATGTGCGGCAAATGCAATAATATAATAAAGGGTCTTTTTATAAGGACGCTTTGTTTTGAAATGTAAATAAAACAAGTTGTTTGTGAGATTTCGACTAAATTTTAATTTCATTTGTAAGTATATTTTACGGCATTAAATATGGAATATAGCATCAAATGTCTGCCAATATCCATTCATTATAAAATGAGCCATGTCGCTAAAGTTGACTTTTTTGACAAATTTGGGTAAACTTCCAACTGCTCCAGAACCCAATCAGGCGTTGTCTGTGGTCGTTTACCTGAAGTTCCTTGGTTAGTTGGATTTGATACGGGTGCAGACATAAGGCCCGATTCAAAATTCGCCAAGTTGAATTCGCAAGAAAGCCAAGTTCTTGTGAACAACGAGAAATAAGCTGCCTTGGGTTTTCCTGTACACTTTCACACACAGCAGCAATGTTTTCACCAGATATTGTATTTTGATGACGTACAGGTAGGCGTTGGCCGATTATTTACCAAACTGGTTGACTCAAATTTGGCCACTAAACAATGAATAATCTACTCAGCAGGACAAAGTAACATATTTTGAGCGTCCCTATTGAAATACCCTTTATTATATAACGTGTTTTTTATACTTGTCTGGGTTAAATTCATCAATCATCTGAATTATCTTAAACTTCTGCTGTGTTTTTGTCAATTTGATGCAATCTGTTTGCAATTTTCTTGACCTTTATACTATGTGCATTATTCAACAGTCTGTATAATTGCAGGTAATTAACAATCAACTGAGCTAATTAGCATGGCACGACATAAATGATGAACAGCAATTAACAATGCGATAGCGTAAAGAACAGCTGAAGGAAAGCGGAAATAGATTCCATTTGACCGCGCTGTAAATTTTCAATAAACTTTGCCATGCGAATAAATCAGACGGTAACGTTCGTTTGCTACATCCGGTATCTGAGAACCAGAAGCGAAGAGAGGAAAACGCACGCATTAAGAGCGCGACAACGGTGCCACTGCAAAAGTGTGCACTCGGAAAAAATACATTTTGTTACGATTAAAAAAATATATTTTTGGTTAAATATGACCTTTCTTCTTCAAAAACTATTGAAATATTTTTCTTGTTCTAAAAGGAGAGAGCAATTAATTGTCTTAATTTAAAAAAAACTATTAGTTTGTCTTAATTTAAAAGCCATGATTTTCAAAATTTTCACATTCGAACCTTTAAAATAATTCACATCCCAATAACTAAATAAACAAGAAAAATCCACCTTTAAAGGTGTTCACTGCAAGTTGGTGGAATGGCTCTATAATAAAAAATATAAAACATTTTATTCCACATTGAATTTATTTAAATCAAGACCGGTTTCGCACATCGCAAGCATTATCAACTGAACGCCTTTAAAGGTGTTAACTCTCACTTTTTGGTATAAATAAATGAATATATTTGACAATGCTCACAATGTGCGAAACCGGTTCGGATCTTTATCAGAATATACATACATATGTGAGAGTAGCACTAGGTAATAAAGAAATGATTTTATTTTTATCCGCCCGACCCTTTATATCCGTGTCTTTACTCTATGCATATTTATATAATATATAGTATTAAATAAATATCTGTACAGACTGACCACGCTACTAATGCACTCGAAAGAGTGGCGCTGTGAGAATGTCCTGAATGACGCCGACAGAGAAAAAGATTGCCAGAGTTCGAAAATTTTAAATTTTAAATGCGGAGTGCGGTAGGTAGATTCTTATGTCAGAAGGGAGACAATTTATTTAGTATCAACGGCTGTCGCAAATTCGAGTGAACTGTTTAAGAAGTCAGAGTGGTTTTGCTTCTAAGGATTTATATCGTACAAAAATACATCGGCTCTACATTTAGGTCTGTGTATATGAATAATATTTATAAACTTATATAAAGGGTCTTTTTATAAGGACGCTTAGTTTTGAAATGTAAATAAAACAAGTTGTTTGTGAGATTTCGACAAAATTTTAATTTCATTTGTAAGTATATTTTACGGCATTAAATATGGAATATAGCATCAAATGTCTGCCAATATCCATTCATTATAAAATGGGCCATGTCGCTAAAGTTGACTTTTTTGACAAATTTGGGTAAACTTCCAACTGCTCCAGAACCCAATCAGGCGTTGTCTGCGATCGTTCACCTGAAGTTCCTTGGTTAGTTGGATTTTATACGGGCGCAGACATAAGGCCCGATTCAAAATTCGCCAAGTTGAAGTCGCAGAAAAGCCAAGTTCTTGTGAACAACGAGAAATAAGCTGCCTTGGGTTTTCCTGTACACTTTCACACACAGCAGCAATGTTTTCACCAGATATTGTATTTTGATGACGTACAGGTAGGTGTTGGCCGATTATTTACCAAACTGTTTGACTCAAATTTGGTCACTAAACAATGAATAATCTACTCAGCAGGACAAAGTAACATATTTTGAGCGTCCCTATTGAAATACCTTTTATATATATATACATATTTATATAAATTTGTCAAGAGTATTAAGGATTATTTGAGAATTATTTTTCAACTCCATTTCGTGTCCATTCAATATACATAACAGACAACGTAATTTTATTTATGTTTAATTTATCTTTCTTATATTAGTATTAGTGGTATGATGTAAATGATAATATTGGTAAAACGTCTATACGCGGTTTTACGAATTGAAGTAGTCGAGGGCATCAGTCGGCTCCCCACCCAATTTTCGATAAAGAAAGGAAAAGAGAAGAGAAATAGAGAAAAAAACGAGATGGGGAAGAATCGCTACGAATCACAATGCGTGCACAAAGAATTTCAATCATTTGCAAAGCTGCCCGACCAAAATGACTACCCGGAATTCCGTTATTGTGCTAAAAATATAATATTAATCTTCTGATAAAATAAATAATACCCCCTTTTGTGTAGTGAATCGATACACCACTGCCCGATTATCCTGCTGTATATTTTTATAACGTTTTTTAAAAATGGGAACCTAGTTTTAAATTTCGAACACTGCTTTGTTCGCTATTGTTTTAAAATTTTTAATGACAAATTACTGATAAAAAGTGACAGTTTCATCGTTCATTTTTCAAATTTAAAATTTATTCTGAATAGTTAATAATAATATTGTTTACCTTTAATACGGGAGAAAATATGTATTATTTGGGTCTAAGTAATTTTTCGACAGCTATTTGTATATCAGCCACCCAACGTCATGTTTTCAAAGAGGTGAATGAAAAAAGAATGATGATAGTGATAAAAGAAGACTAGGCAACCTCACTTTCCAGCATAAGGAATTGCAAAAAATTACAAATTCAAATAAACGATTAAAAAAACATATTAAGATTAATAAAGGGTATTTCAATAGGGACGCTCAAAATATGTTACTTTGTCCTGCTGAGTAGATTAAATTCATTGAATTTCCAATGGCCAAAATTTTGCAAGGACCAATGGGTTGGTGAAATAATCGGCTTCTTAAACCTACCTGTACGTCATCAAAAATAAGCAATATCTGGTTAGAAAAACTTCATTTTTCAATACTGTGAGTGAAAGTGGTAAAGGAAATTCTATAACTGAGGAGCTTATTTCTCGTTGTTCAAAGAACTTGGCTTTTCAACTGCCAGTTTTAGATTAATTTTTGAATCGGGCCTTATTCACCTGGAAAAGTTTGAATTGTTACAAATTATCCGTAATTCTTAATTTAAAACATATATGTTAACGACCACAAGACAACGCCTGATTGGGTATCTCATAGTTTCAAGTTTACCCAAATTTGTCAAAAAAGTCAACTTTAGCGACATGGCCCATTTTATAATGAATGGATATTGGCAGACATTTGATGCTATATTCCATATTTAATGCCGTAAAATATACTTACAAATGAAATTAAAATTTAGACGAAATCTCACAAACAACTTGTTTTATTTACATTTCAAAACTAAGCGTCCTTATAAAAAGACCCTTTACAAATCATCGTTAATAACAGTCAATTAATTGGAGTTATAATTCACAATACAGGCCGAGTTAAAAATAAGATGACTAAATTTAACAACTTGAATTATCCAATGAGAGAAAATTTTGCAAGGACCAACGGGTGACTGAATGGCGTGAGAAACGTGGTACTTCTTAAACTATAAAAAATCCTTATGACTTCATACTGACCAAAATCAAGCACGTTCTATTGAAATTAGAAATAACTTCATTTTCAATACCGTTATTTTTCATTTTAGAAACTGGTAAAGCAAATTCTATAATTGAGGAGCTAATTTTCAAAAGTTGACAAATCCAAAATAATTTTTTAGACTTTCTTCTTTTTTTTCAACTGCCAGTTTTAGATTAATCTTTTGAGACCTTTTTTATTCACCTGGAAAAGTTTGAATTGTTACAAAATATTCGTAATTATTAATTTAAAATCATATATGTTATGAAGAAAAAGTAATGAAAATATCTCATACTTTCAGTTTTTCAACAAATGGATTTGTCCACGTTTGAAAATTAGCTCCTCAATTGTATTCATCGTGACAATTTCAAAAGATGATAAATATATTCATAAAAGATTGTAGAATGAGTCGATTTATTTTATAATACATAACATTGTCACGTAGGTCATTTGAGTCGCCAGTCGCAAGGGCTGTTCGGCTGATGAATGCACTGCCTGTTGATGTGGACATCTTCGGCAGTGGACTTGGTTCTCTGTGTATATTTTTTTTCTTTTCATGTAACGGATATGTTTCTGTTCTGTTTCATAAATTTGTTTATTTTATTTTTTTTAAATTTTGTGTCGCATGTTTTGTGATATTTTTATTAATTTGTCAATTTGGCATGGTGCATTAGCGTCAGCTGTAATGCCATGTAGACTTGAAATAAAACATTGGTTCCTTATTGGGAATATAATAAATCTATTTTTTAAAGCAAAAGTTTAAGCATCAATTCATATCAAATTTGGTAAGTGATATAAATAAAGCATTTTATAATACTGATTCGGGGTAGCTTTTCCCACTTTTAGTTTTATCGAGTTATCATTTCATCCGGCGGTGAGTAGATTTCCGGTCGCATGCAGTGAAACGTGTCACCCTTTATTATGATAATACACACACCCTCACATTCACACTTCACGTGTGCAGTGAACACGTTAGACTATCTCTTCTAAGTGCTATCCACACAAAAGAAAACGCACATACATTGACGGCTTGTTTTCTTAGGAAACATTTTTTCTGACGTTTATTATTATTTCCCACCATGGCCGCAGATGTCTCTGTGCGATAAGTTTGCCAACAATTCGTATTTGCTTCTTTATTTGAAAATATATGCGTAGGTCGCCAAGTTTCCAACGTTCAATTGGAAGCCCGTGAATTATTCAACCTTAAAATTATATTAAAAATAATCAATAATTTGAAAACTTTTCTAAGAAACTGCTGTCAGTATTAGTAATGCAATTTTCTTAATAGCTTCCCTCATTCGAAGCATTCATAATCATTAATTATAGGCATGTATTTAATGGGTCAGTAACTAATTCAAGTTTTGGTCAGTTAAATAAATAAATGGTCAGTTAAAAATCAAAATGGTCAGTTAATATTATAAACGGTCAGTTGTCATTGTATCAGTGTGAATGTGGTCAGTTATTAAATAAAACGGTCAGTAATATATTTTAATGGTTAGTTATTTATTAAAAATGGTTAGTATTTAATTTAAATAGTCAGGTATTTTTAAAAAATGATAAGTTTTAGTTAGACAGCTTGTGAATTTTATCAAATATGGTCGCAATAGTCAATTTGATGACATGTTGTTTTTATTTTAACTGACCATTTAATATTTTTAACTGACCGTTTCAAGTATTTATTACTGACCGTTTTAAGTATTTATAACTGACCATTTATCGAATTATAAACTGACCAAATAATTAGTAGTCTTAATTATACTCAACTTTGCTATGAATATGTTATTTGTAAAGTATCTGAAAGTCCACTTGGTAGTCTCAAAGACAAATACAGTGAAACTCCGATCTAACGTTCTCGCATAAGCCGTTTTTCCGCGTGGTTCGTTCATATTCTATAGTCCCGGCCAAACATCCATAAAAACAATGTTAACAAATCCCGCTGAGTAGATTATTCATTGTTTAGTGGCCAAATTTGTGTCAACCAGTTTGGTAAATAATCAGCCAACACCTACCTGTACGTCATCAAAATACAATATTTGGTGAAAACATTGCTGATGTGTGTGAAAGTGTACAGGAAAACCCAAGGCAGTTTATTTCTCGTTGTTCACAAGAACTTGGCTTTTCTGCGACTTCAACTTGGCGAATAATTTTGAATCGGGCCTTATGTCTGCACCCGTATAAAATCCAACTAACCAAGGAATTTCAGGTTAACGACCACAGACAACGCCTGATTGGGTTCTGGAGCAGTTGGAAGTTTACCCAAATTTGTCAAAAAAGTCAACTTTAGCGACATGGCCCATTTTATAATGAATGGATATTGGCAGACATTTGATGCTATATTCCATATTTAATGCCGTAAAATATACTTACAAATGAAATTAAATTTAGTCGAAATCTCACAAACAACTTGTTTTATTTACATTTCAAAACTTAAACGTCCTTATAAAAAGAACCCTTTATATATCTTGAAATTTTTTCAAAATAAGAATATTGAAATACGACGTCAAACTGTCATCGAACGAACAAAACATATCCCCATTCTGAGATTCAACAAAGATGATATTAAAATAAAAATTTCCATAGAACAGCCTTCATATAAAACTGACATATCCTTTGTGGTTGCTGATATTGACTAAAATAACTCTTATCAAGGATCATTTCTGGTAAAACTGCTACCAACTATACCTCAAATTGAGTTTTAAAGACTGTAAGAAGTGGAATTGTTTTGAAAAATTCAACTTTAATGAAGAAAACAACTCACATGCAACTAAAGGGTCTTTTTATAAGGACGCTTAGTTTTGAAATGTAAATGAAACAAGTTGTTTGTGAGATTTCGACTAAATTTTAATTTCATTTGTAAGTATATTTTACGGCATTAAATACGGAATATAGCATCAAATGTCTGCCAATATCCATTCATTATAAAATGGGCCATGTCGCTAAAGTTGACGTTTTTTGATAAATTTGGGTAAACTTCCAATTGCTCCAGAACCCAATCAGGCGTTGTCTGCGGTCGTTTACCTGAAGTTCCTTGGTTAGTTGGATTTTATACGGGCGCAGACATAAGGCCCGATTCAAAATTCGCCAAGTTGAAGTCGCAGAAAAGCCAAGTTCTTGTGAACAACGAGAAATAAGCTGCCTTGGGTTTTCCTGTACACTTTCACTCACAGCAGCAATTTTTTCACCAGATATTGTATTTTGATGACGTACAGGTAGGTAGGTGTTGGCCGATTATTTACCAAACTGGTTGACTCAAATTTGGCCACTAAACAATGAATAATCTACTCAGCAGGACAAAGTAACATATTTTGAGCGTCCCTATTGAAATACCCTTTATTTAATTTGACTTATGTATTACATTAATATACGTTCGTAGTATATGACGTAGTAAATTGTGTGTACATTGAAAGTTTGCAAATAAATAAGCTAAATATAATAGCAGTTTAAAATAACGTATCAATGTAGACTGATTCAATCTGTGTAGTCTAATGGCAAGAGGTTAGCGTGAACTAAGCAAGGTGAATATAAAATTTAGATTGATTCAAATAAAATTCGTGATCTCATGTGTGTTTGGTTTCAGCTTTTCAAAGATATTTTTGTATGCCATAGGTCAGGCCCACGTTAGTCCTTGTAAAAGTACCACCTTTTTTTTAAACTGTTTGTAGCGCTCGAAATCTTTATTTTATTCTGTATACGATCCTGCATTGCGAACCCAAGTGTCCGTAAATGTTACTATGATTTTTGCTCATTTTTATCTATGTTCATTGAAATATTTGAAATTGGAATTGCAATTTTCAATTAACTGGCTGTGGCAATATTTGGCTGTAATGTCTGCTCTTTTCAATACATAGTTTTTATTTAATTTTACAGTTTTCAATAGACGGAAATGACATCCGACATTCAAGATCTTCTTGAAGATTTCACGATCACTTAATTTCATCATCGACTGACTACCAGAAGCTTTCTTCATCTTCCTGTCACCGACAAATCAAAAAACTTAGATGAAATGTTGAATGTATTGACTCTGAGAATTTTGCTAGTAATAAGGGACACTGTAAGACATGGATTCCCAACCTAATTGGACCTGAGAGCGCATTTAAAGAATAATGTGGGGCGGCGGGCGCCACCTATTTTTTATAAGGATATTATAAAAACATAATGATTTTTTTCAACCATGTCCGCTCCTACCGTGGAGCATGTGGACTCTTTGCAGCCATTTTCTTAAAATATGTTCTTTTCTACACGAACTATTTGTTACTCAGTTGCTCAACCTCTCTTTTTTGAATAAAGTGAAAACTCTTTGAAAAGATTATCAGTGTCAATTTTTTCTTGCTTTGCCTTTTCTTGAACACAATCTGCAAAACATGAAGCTATTTATATTGTATTTAATTGGCAAATAAAAGGTTTGACCATAAAGAAGACCATTTGCTCGATAGTCGTAAACTGAAGAAATCCCTCTTCAAACTGTTTTTGAATCACTTGAATGTGTATGACGTTTAATTCACTGTTATCAACCATTTATTTCATATTTGGGAAATTCTCGAGAGACTTCACCTGTCGATGTGATATCCACAAAACTAATTTTGCAAAAATGTAAAGTTGAAAATGTTTCGAGCTAACGTCGGTGGGCGTACAAAAATCGGTTGGCGGGCGCCATGGCACCCGCGGGCACGGGGTTGGGAACTCATGCTCTAAGATATCTGAATTTAAGCTTAAGCGAAGAGTACCATATTTAATTTTCGGAACTATAACCACTCTCAATGTTGAGATTATCGTCGTTTCATGACCCTCCATAAAAGGTAAAAAGTTAACTGACCTCTTGAAGTGTAGCGATGGTGCCCTCCTGACAGCAGCGATGGGAAGGGAATGCAACTTGAATATAAACACTAAACTTAAAGACGAAGGAGCCGGGAAAAACTTTGACTTTAACGCGCCTTAAAACTTAAAGCTCCATAAATAGATATTAAAAAAAAAATGTCGTTTCAGCTAAAAATGTCATGTCTGCGAAGTAAAAAAAATCAGGGACGCATAAAAACAGTTCAAAAAAATAATTTTCTTTAAGTGAAACAAAAAATATTAATGCGTGTACTTAATATTATATATGTATGTACATTGCCTTTACTTGTATTGTGTGGGAAATAAGTGTTATGTCGAATTCTGAAGGTTTGTTATTACATAGAAGTCTAGAAGGAATATTTTGCATATCCTTATTCACTAAGGATTTCGACTGAGGGTGCTTGATGGAATTTCAATATCAAATTTGAATTGTTTGAATTTTGTACTTTTCCATGAGGTTTGTCGCTAACGACCCGGGATTCGCCTTTCGGTATCTTCAGGCATTTATAGTGCACGGATATACTTGAACTGACGCGTAGTAAACAGTTGGTATCATTTATATACATAAATATAAGTAGATCACTAAGTTAAATTGCTATTAAAATGCAAATTAGCGAAAGTTTGATGTGAACGAGTTTCAATGAATTAAGTGGGCTTGTTATAACTATCGGGATTTTTTAATGTAACATCGCAAATACTAATGACCAGATAATAGCCCTTGACAAAGATTTCTTTGAATATGATTGATAATTTTGCAACAGAAACGCCGACAAAGCGCTAAAGCGGCAGCACTAGTTGTTAGCTTATTAATCCCGCTACATCAATGAAATCCATGCCTCCAAGCACAGTCAATTGAAAAATCAATAGCGAATGAATTCATCTACCCGGGGATTTGAGCCTGCCTCTCGGCTTTAAACTTGAAGTTTTCCATAATAAATTATCCGCTATTCTAAAAAATAAAAAATCCATAGACAAATTGATTTTTTATTCTTTATTTATGTCTTCGCGCATTGTCTGAAGATTTCCGGTAAGCAGGTTATAAAACAACATTCCCCCAATTTAATACGTCAGAAATATATTTTCCCAATATGCAAGGGCTGGCAATGAAATTCCCGAAATAGAATTCGAGGGTGTTCGCTTTTCAAAGAATGCATTACATTTGCAAGTCTTATTTATTATTTTACGGGATTTTGATGGTTTTCATTTACGACAGGGGTGTTTTTCCCGTCAAGTCCTTTTCATTGAATTTTTACGGAAACAGATAGAGAAGCGTTTTTCAAATGGTGTCCCAAGAGACGCTGAGTTCTTTGAATTGAATGCAGAATCAGAATTATTGATTTGAATTGTTATTTATTTGAATTATTCATCTAGTTGTGTTATATAACTGAAAAATTTGTGAAAATATTTCATACCATGAATAATCTCAGTTGAATTATTAAGTGAAATTGAAATATAATTTGAATTATTCAGTTTTACATTTTTTTTAACCATGTCCGCTCCCAACTTGGAGCATATGGACTCCTCACGGAGTTTATCTCGAGAACTGCTTGTTACTCAGTTTCTCAACCCCTCTTTTTTCGAAGAGCGTCGGGGATGGAGAGGATAAGAGGACTAGGATAGGACTAGTGATTAGTTAATCGCTGTCACTATGCTAATAGCTTTGGGATCGGAAAGGTGGGAAGGCATTTTCAACAGCACAAACACCCATGCCTTTGAACAGATTTATCGACTGAAAAAATCCGCTCGTATCGGGAATCGAACCCGGGTGATCCGGCACGCAAGCCAACGCCGTTGACACTGCACCACGGACCGGAATTTTATAACTATGTAAGTAAATAGATAGCTTCTAATTTATTCATCAATTAAATGAATATTTTTACTACTATATCTCTTTTATATATTTTTTTCATGTATTTGTCAAATTCATGGCGCATTGGCGTCAGCTGTAATGCCATATATTGTATTTTTTCCAATAAACAACAATAATGCATATCCTAAATAAAATGTGTAATTTGCTAGGCTTGTGTCTTTTAAATTACTGAACAGCTAAAGAAACTTGCTTTCTCGCGTGCATGTATTAATTATTGAGGACAGTAAAATCCGATAATCCACATTACGTCAAAATATAACAAATAATACAATTAAATTGTATGTATGTTGTGTGAAACAGTATTCTCGGTCCCTGTGGTCTAGTGGCAAGAGCTTTGTCCTAGCAATCGGGGGGCCCGGGTTCAATCCCCGGCAAGGTTAGATTTTTTCAATTGAAAAAAAAGATCTTGGGCTGGGTGTTATGTTATTTATCGTTGATTTTGTGCACAACTGATACATTATTTACCATCGAGTTAATCTCGTGTGACTTTCACAACTCAGAATATTTGGCGCATTGGCGCAAGCTGTAATGCCAAATATATATATTTAAAAAAAAATTAAAAAAAAATTAATTTAATTTAAATTTAAATTTAATTCTCAGTGAAAATATATTCTTCTCCAAGTTGTCATTGAAATTAAATTTGACCGCCCTATCTTCAGCTCTATGTTTGCCTGTGTTTTTTTTGGTTCTCTTTTTATGACTTTGGGACTATTTGCTGATTTTGTTTCATTGAAGCAAACCAAAATTTTAGGCCGGCAAATCATCGACTTGGGCCAATAATTTCAATGATCGTGACCATTGAAATCATGTTGTCATACAAATCTATTACTTGATACATTTTCACTGAGAATAGACTTTCACTGTAACATATACAATAATTCATAGGACAAGGTAAAAGAAGATCAAAGAATTTTTTTAAATATATACATTGTTAAAATCGTCAGAACAATGTTTTAGCTTAAATTAAAGAAGCTAAGTCAAAGTTAGAAAAGAAGTCAATGATAGCTTAAGCATGGTTATGGCGACGGCATAAGCCGAAATAGCTATGAACTATATATTTTAATAAATATTTGTAAAACTAAAATATTATAATAATGGAGTTCTACCAAATAAATGTCAATTGAATTGAACAGTTTTGTTAATTAATAATGAGGTGTGTCATGCAAAACTCAAACAAAAAGCAAACAACAAATGTTGAAGATTTGCGCAAGTCACGGAAACAGAAACCGATAAATCCAGTGATGACAACGTCCAATTTTATTTCTTATATAAACTGAAATAAACGATTGACTGGGCAGTAAAAATTGGCGCTATTGTCATCGTTAAAGTAAGCGAGTTAGGTGTGTAGCTCAAAAAAGCAGGGATTGTGAAGTCGGGGTCGGAGTCGTTGCGGCGATTTGGCCGGAGTCGGAAATTTTGAAAAGTTTTGGCCGGATTGGTAGGGTTGATATTTAATTGAATACACATGATTATGAAAATTTGGAACGTTTTTTTACCGACTCGACAGCCCTGCCAGTGACACGTGATTCGTATCTTTTAGATACATTATCAGATTTATTATCGCAATGGTTGCTACGGTAACTATAATTATGCAATCTATACGATAGTAAATGAGATGATGCCTCTCAAAGAGACGAAACACATATCATTAATGATAAAAAAATATGTGATATAATCTTAGTTGTTTTAAGTCAGCGTTGCGATGCCACTCAAAGAAAGAAAATGTTTGTGTTTATTGAAGTGGTTTGGATGCACTATATTTTACATAAATAATTTCGATTTAATTTCACTAACATTGATCGGTATCGATGACATTTGCCATTTGACGATTTTCTATGGTACGTGCAACCTACTGAAAGTTAATTGTACTATGCCTATAACCTTTGCGCAAGTGCAACAATAAGTTGTCACAATGATCGGTATGGCAGCGCATAAAATATGAAAAAACATTGATTTTATATAAAAGACCTACTGTAAGTGTAAGTTTTATCGCAATCGGAAGAAGGGTAAGCCAACACATAAAATACAAACAAACATTGATTTTTATATGTACATATATAAGATACATAATTTGTTGTTATTTCTCAATCTAGTGATTGACTGGATATGCCTATAGCCTTTGCGCAGGTGCAAGCAATAAGTTTATTTACTGGCAAAAAATCTATATAAAATACATTTACAGGCATTACAGCAAGCGCCAATGCGCCATGCATTTGACAAATTAATAAAAATTACATAAAATATTACACAAAAATAAGAAACAGAACAGAAACATATTATTTACATAAGAAGACAATTTTTTTTAACAAAGCATCAAGTTCACCGCCGAAGATGTCCACATCACATCACATCACACAGGCAGCGCATTTATCAGCCGAATAGGCCTTGCAACTGGAGATTCAAAAGACGTACGCGACAAACAAGTTTTGACAAAGAAAATTGAGTTGTCTTTGTTATGACCACGTAGGTAAAAGCTGGGAGCATGCAAACTTAAATTTTCATGGATGTCAGGGTTATCAACTTGGCCCCGAAGAAGAAGAGAAAAATGTTGTCAAAGTTTTATCGCAATCAGATAAACGGTATGGCAACGCATAAAATACGAACAAACGAACGTTAATTTTTATACATAAGATATAGAAACATTTGAAAATAACATCAAATGTAAGGCTATCGTATTTCGAAAACTCAAAGCTTTACCTGCTAGCACACCAGCAACGGCTATGCAGCTTTTACAATTCGTATCCCATAATACAACAGAGTTAAGGACTTTCAAATGATTTCAGAGTGTGAATAAGGGGTAGTTTCTCGATCGATGCTTGTTGGATTATTTGCACTCACGTATAACAAAATAACGGAGTGTAATTGAAAATTTTCACAACAACGCGGTAAGATTTACTTGCACTACACGTGAAGGTGAGAATTTATTATATAAATGATATTTGTCTTGTATCAAAGCTCAATTTGGATGCATTTTGTATCCTGTGTAACTGTTTCATTTAATATTATAACGAATTACAAGCTAGTGGATACACTTGTTAGAGGGTGTGGTAAGTTGTAAGCTGTTAATAATTATCTACAGAGTGTACTCGATAGAAATGAACCCTTCCTTCCTGGCGGGTTAGACAGACGACTCCTAATGCCACTTAATTTAAAATATCTATCATAATATTAGTGATACAGTGTGTTAATTTTTGGTATTCTTAAACCATAGTTTTTTACACCCTTTGAAGAAAGAAATATGATTTTTATCGACAAGTTTCGTGACAATTAAATAAAATAGAAAATAAGTCCAATTATTATTGGCCGAAAACCTTTAATAACGTCGCTAAAGACAATATAATGTATATATGTATTACTTGTAAGGTGTTCACTGTCAATACTTGATGAAATCGCATTATAATAAAAAGGACCGGTTTCACTCAGCACTATCGACTGATAAGAAATACAACGAAACAGTGATATTCATACAAAAGTTAAGCAAGAATTACAAGGTATGAAAAACAATTGTTATAACAACTAAGCAAATAAATTGAAACATAATACAAGCGAAATAGACTATGATTAAAATGTTGAAGACCTCTTTGGAATTAAAGCTATTACACCAAAAAACAATTAAGTATGAATGATCATTAACAAAGTAAAAACCAAAATAATGCACATCGTGAGCGAAACCGGTCCTGATCCAATACATTTTATGTGGAATAAGTACTAAAAATGTTTTATTATTTGTATTATAATGTCATACCACAATGTATTGACAGTGAACCTCTTAGAAGTAATACATATATTATACAATCCGTATATTATATCCAATAAATTCAATGCACAAATAATAAACTCAGTTATTTTTAGGTTTATATATTAGGTATACAGTTTATATATTGATATCATTATTGCAAGTGATTATTCTTCCTGTAGAACTATAGGCACAATTTTAGTGCGAAATATTAAATGATTCTATTTATCACTTTTAAGGTGTTCACTGTCAATACTTGGTGGAAAGGCATTATAATAAAAATAATAAAACATTTTTAGTACTTTTTCCACATGAGATTTATTTCATCAGGACCGGTTTCGCTCATGGCGAGCATTATCAACTGATAAGGAATACAATAAAACAGTGGTATTTATGCAAAAGTTAAGTATGAAAACAAGGTATGACAAACAACTAAGCAAATAAATTAAAGCAAATTACAAGAAAAATAGACTAAAAATAAAATGTTCAAGACCTCTTAGCACCTAACTAACACATCAAAAATTAATTAAGTATGAATTAACATTAACAAAGTAAAAGCCCAAAATTAAGTGCATTTAATAAAAATAAATAAATCTACATGTCTGTCAACCACTTGTCAACAACTGTTCCATTTATAATTTGGCAATTGAGCACTAGAGCAATAAAGTTAATTTATTCTTAGTGAAATATAAGTACTAATATCCGCAGTCTGCCTTTATGGTGATAAATGATTTAGTTTAATCGAATAATTTATGCATTATTTGATTTTATAGTAATTTGGAATTGAGTTTCTGCCACATACCACAATAATGGATTACAATGGCGTGCAAAATTGGAAATAAGTGAGCATCTGATGTCGAGAATATGGCAGACAGACGTGATAAAAGCAGACTAGATGCGACTTGAATATCTATACATATTTCAACATACAGCGGCTTCTTATTGAAAATTTTAAATAAGAACAGTGGAAAAATGGGAATGGATTCCTAGGGGGATATTGTATGGTCACAGATGTTTGATCTGGGAACACATTACGTTTTCATTTAACGTTATTTAGCTTAAGCTACGTAATTGGAAATAAAAGAAAGGAACCTATTATATTGACAGGTCACTTTAATGGTTGTGAATAGTCTTAAGTTTTTTTTTTAACCATGTCCGCTCCCAACTTGGAGCATATGGACTCCTCACGGAGTTTATCTCAACATATTTTTTTTTTCTACAAGAACTGCTTGTTACTCAGTCGCTCAACCTCTCTTTTTCGAAGAGAGTGGGGATGGAAAGGATACGAGGACTATGATATGACTAGTGATTAAATAATCGCTATCACTATTCGTCGCTCTTTGGGAGCGGAAAGGTGGGAAGGGATTTTCAACAACGCAAACACCCATGCCTTTGAACAGATTTATCGACTGAGAAGAATCCGCTCGTACCGGTAATCGAACCCGGGCGGTCCGGCACGCAAGTCAAAGCCGTTGCCACTGCGCCACGGTCCTGAAAAAAAAAGAAAATGAAGTGGAATGGATCATATTACTATTAATAAATACAACAAATGTTTTTCAATTTATTATTTTTAAGTTATAAATACCAATTGTTTGGCATACCTTAATTTTAATATCGTAATTATTACTTAAAATTTGTACAAATATCACTGTAATGTTGTACTTCTTATCAGTTGACAATGCTTGCCATGAGCGAAACCGGTCCTGATCCTATAAATTTTATGTGGAAAAAGTACTAAAAATGTTTTATTATTTTGATTAAATGTTTTACTATTTTTTAATTTGAAATAAAACAAAAACCTCTGGTGATAGGTTATTTTTTTAGATTGTGATATGAATATATGTAAATAGAAAATTTAGAATTCAAACTAAATATAAGCAAAACAAAAAAAGGTTTTTACTTTGTTAATGATCATTAATACTTAATTGATTTTTGATGTAATAGCTTGCATTGGTGCAAGAGGTCTTCAACATTGTAATTATAATCTATTTTGCTTGTATTTTGCTGCAATTTATTTGCTAAGTTGTAATACCAATTGTTTGTCATTCCTTGTAATTCTGGCTTAACTTTTGTATAAATATCACTGTTTCGTTGTATTTCTTATCCATTGATAATGCACGCCATGAGCGAAACTGGTCCTGATGCAATAAATTGCATGTCGAATAAGTACCAAAAATGTGTTATTATTTTTATTTGTACATAAATTGTATTTTTTTTCTACGGCGTACTTTTAATTCTGTGAACACATTTGCAGAGTTCCGTTTACGAATGATCCTCTGAAGGCAACGCGATACGGATACTTTAAAGAGTTGTTGGATATAAAAGTTATTTAATAAAAAATAGAAATCAGTCCCAAGGACCACATTTCCGATATTTTAACTGAACTGTCTGTCCTCTTTCAAGTTCTAAATATACAAAAAGACTTAGTTAAATTGCGATCCAATCTGTGCTATAAATCACATTAATTCGCACGCCTATGAATAGATGCAGTCATTTCATACTGTATGCAGCCAGTGGAATACTAAAATAGCATAGGTTCCAAATCAAATCACATGCTCTAATGTACGCTGCAGGTGGCAATCAGCGGTCGACAAATGGTAATTATGTATTTAAATTCTCCTGCTGAAATTTGCGAAATCGTCAGGCAATTATGCATTTGCCAAATGAATTATTCCAACACAGCACTTCATAAATAGTACAATTTCGCGTATGTAACTTTATGGCACGCTATGACAGAGCTCCGATATCAAATGAATAATTAAGTTTCAGACATATTGTGCCAGAGAATTATCTTTAGACTAAACGTGTCGTATTATTTATATATATGTATATGATACAGTGAAACTGTATTCTCATTGAAAATGTATCAAGTAATAGATTTGTATGACAACATGATTTCACTGGTCACGATCATTGAAATTATTGGCCCAAGTCGATGATTTTCCGGCCTAAAATGTTGGTTTGCTTCAATGAAAAAAAATCAGCAAGTAGTCCTTTTCATAAAAAGATAACCAAAGACAAAACACAGACAAACATAAGGCTAAAGATAGGGCGGTAAAATTTGATTTCAATGACAGCTTGAAGAAGAATATATTTTCACTGAGAGTACAGTTTCACCGTAACATATATATTAAAACCTTGAAAGAAGCGAGTAAATTTATACAGAATGTAATTAAACATAATCTTGCGTTATTACTGGTTACAATTTGCGATAGTAAGTCCGGAGATGCTTCTAAAAGAGGCGAAACATATGTCACAATATGTGGAAAAATCGGAGCTATTTTTAATTGTATATTGAATTTAATTCATTCTACTGTTTGAACCAAAAGTGCGTCCATATTCCTTCAAATTGCACTTTCTAAGCCAAAATAGCGTCAGTGATATATCGCTACTTTTCAGGAGAGAAAAAAATCCGAGAAATATTGTGTCAATGAGAAAAAACTTCGTTTCTTTACCATTTCTTTTCATGTATGTATAAGAGTTTATTTTTAAAAACATCCTTTTGGCAAACTGTGAATATTTTTTGTGTGAACTTAGTCTAATGTTTAACTCATAATCACCAAAATGTTACTAACGCCCTTTTGGCTTGGTAGGGAAGATATGGACTCCTAATAGAGTTAGACGTTTTCTACGAGAACTCATTGCTACTCAATGACTCAACTTCTCTTTTTCGAAGTGAGTGGGGATTGAAAGGATATGACTATCAAAGTGGCTAGTGCTTATCGCTCTTGACTGTCAACGTCGTTGACTTCGGACACAAACCTCACTCCAGGCAGTTTCATTTTTCATTTAAATTATTGATTTCTGTTCGGAGACAGATGTGTGTCGTATGAAATCCCTTCCCACATCGATCTGATCCTAAAAATGGCGAGAGCGATAAGCTAACCACAAGTCTTTTATTATTTTTTCCATCTCTACTAGCTAAGAAGTAGAGAGGTTGAGCAACTGAGCGACAAGCAGTTCTAGTTAAGTTCTATAAAAATATGTTGAGAACTCCTCATAAGGAACACACATGCATCATATTGAGAGTAGACATAGTTAAAAAAATATCACACAACAATGGAATAAACATTCTCACAGAAGAAAAAATAGACGATGGGAAAGTAATGCAACTTGAATATTAAAACTAAGCTTAGAGACGAAGGAGACGTGAAGAAATTTGACGCTAACGTATAAGAACTTGAAACTCCATCAAATAGATATCCAAAAACAAAAGAAAACTCAATTTAAATAAACAGTCTTGTTTCTATTTTTCTTATATCCACTGAAAATGCATGTGATGGTGAAATGGCCTTTAGTAAAAAAGTATTATAGATCAGAAAAAAGTTATATTATATATTAAACGGAATTATATTTCTTACTTTCGATGGATTCGGCAGTAACTTTGTGGGTTAGTTCATTTTAATATAAACTTTTAAATAACTTTGATTATTCCACGTATTGTGTTATTAATTGTGACTCGTTTTTCGCTTTCGTTTAGAGGCATTTTCGGAAGTAATATAGCCAGATTAATTTTAATATTTAAAAATGACAATGGGCTTTGGGATTTTCCTTTTTACGGGAATCAAGACACACAAATAACTATACAAATCCTCAGTAGAAAGCCTAAATTACGTCGCTCCCTGTGGTCTAGTGGCAAGAGCTCTATCCTAGCAATCGGGGCGCCCGGGTTCAATCCCCGGAAGGTCAGATGTTATTTATCGTTAATTTTTTGCACAATATTTAGCACATTGGCGTAAACTGTAATGCCAAATATTTTTTTTTTAAAAAATAAATCTAAAAATAAAAATTGTATCAACATTGCTAGTACGGCAAGATTGCCTGAACTCTACAGTAAATTAGTGTTGAAGTTTCGTGTTATTAATAATATAAGCGATACAAGCTGTTTACTGCGCGTCAGTTCAAGTACATCCGTGCACTTGAAATGCCTGAAGATGCCGAAAGGCAAAACCAGGGTCGTTGGTGGCAAAACTCATGGAAAAGTACAAAATTCAAAGAATTCAAATTTGATATTGCAATTTCATTAAGCACCATCAGTAAAAATCCTAAAAAAAAAGGACTTCGAATGACGTAAAATAAGATATTTTAAATCATATATCAGGAATTTTATAGCATTCATAAATGGTGGATGCCACAAAAATATGACCATGTATGACTTCGCCCAACGCTTTAAATATTTCTAACCTAGGAAAACGTAAGCAATCCAGTTACTGTACCAATAATTCCAATTCATACAACACACTTATGTAGGTTATACCAGTGTTCCCCAACCAGTGGTTCGCGGCCCGGTGCTGGGCTGCAAACAGTATGCCAAATTTCAATCATTGATTGCAAACTTAAACACTTCAAATCAATCAATTCTGATAAACCCACAAATTTTTTATCGACATTTTTTTTTAACCATTTCCGCTCCCAACTTTGATCATATGAACTCCTTACGGATATTATCTCAACATTTATTTTTTTCTACGAGAACTGCTTGTTACACTGTTGCTCGAACTCTCTTTCTTCGAAGAGAGTAGGGATGGAAAAGATACGAGGACTAGGAATGGACTAGTGATTAGATAATCGCTGTCACTATGCGTCACTCTTTTGGATCGGAAAGGTGGGAAGGGAAAGGATTTATAGACATATCCATGTTAATTTCTATTTCCATCTAGTAATTAGTATTTGCGATACTAAATTTAAAGTATGTAATAATTATAATTTACCCACATACCTAATTCATTATAACTCATTTACATCAAAATTTTCGCTAATTCATATAAATTACGTTTTTAACAATTAAACTTAGTGATGTACTTTTATTTTTGTACATCGACGATACAAACTGTTCAAGTACATTCGTGTACTTGAAGTGCCTGAAGATGCCGAAAGGTGAAACCCGGGTCGTTAGCGACAAAACTAATCGAAATGTAAAAAAATAAACAATTCAAATTTGATATTTAAATTCCATCAAGCACCTTCAGTCGAAATTCTTTATTAAAAAAAGATGAAATAAAAACCATGTTTATTTCAATATTACTGGTCTGCCAATTTTTTCCCTTTTTTTACCGGTCCGCTGGGTTGAAAAGGTTGGGGTACACTGGGTTATACAACGCGGTTACGGAGGGAAAATTCGTCGCGTTTTGAAAATTTAAATTATTATTCATTCTCAAGCGTGTGATGTAAAATCGGGCGTCCTCAAGAGTGCAGTTAGACATACACTTCGGCAAAAGTTACACAACATATACGTTATAGCATAAACGTGGAAGTAACAAAAACTTGGAACTAAATTTATGTTTATGCAATGGGGATTCTTTGGGCAGTGAAGCTCGACATTTTATTGCAAAACTTATTATAAATAAATGTCGCTTATACAAGCTTTTATACGAAAGCAGTTTGTCACTCAATTTTATGTTCAAATAGGTACAAAGATAAAGCTTGGACATGACTAGTGGTTAGCATATCGCTACGAACCGTTTTCAGAATAGGAAAGGTAGGATTAAATTTAAGGCATCACCGACATCCATATGGTTGCAAAAAGAACTTGATTAATTGATTTGAACATCAATCAATACAACTGTCCACATTGGATTTCAAATCACGTTTCGCAGTCAATGTCCATGACATTTTAACACATTGACTACGGGAAAGTGGAATACGCGTCGTTTATCTATGTGTTTTGATTTCCACCTTAGCCAATGTGTTAATAACACGAGGCATTGGCACAAATGCCACATTTAAGTGTTCACTGTCACTTCTTGGTGGAAAGTTTTTGATGGGTTATTTTATACAAATAACAAATATTTAAAGCACGTTTTTTACATATAATTTGACAAGGATCAGGACCGGTTTCGTTCATCACGTGCATTATCAAATGATTTCTCTGAAAATATATACCTATATGTGAAGTAGTACTAAAAAATGTGTTTTCTTAATTTTAAATAATAAATATAGATGCAAAGTATTGCCGGTTTTGTAGAAAGATGCTAAACGTTCTTTGAGGATTTCGATTGAAAGTACGTGATGGAATTTCAATTTCAAATTTGAATCGTTTCTGGCAGAGAACGACCAGGGATTCACCTATTTTATTTCTTAATTTAATATGCAAAAAAATAAAAATATTTAGCATTACAGCTTAGTGAAAGTCATACGAGATAAACTCGATGATAAATAATGTATCAGTTGTGCAAAAAAATCAACGTTAAATAACATACAACCCAGCCCAAGATCTCTTTTTTTGCAATTGAAAAAAATTGACCTTGCTGGGAATTGAACTTGGGCCCCCCGATCGCCAGGACAAAGCTCTTGCCACTAGACCACAGGGACTGACAATCAATATCTATCAATATCTTCAGGCATGTCTAGTGCACGAATGAACTTGAATTGATATGTTGGAAGATGCCGAAAGGCGAAACCCACGTCGTAAACATGGAAAAGTACAAAATTGAAACTATTCAAATTTTACAGTTACCATCTTGTGATGGAAATTTTAAATCAATCTCTGTTAGGTGAATAATGCTCGTGGTTTTTTTCTTTTCCTTTTCACCAACCCTTATCCTGAAAGCGTGGCGAAACATAGCGATACGCTTAGTGCCTTTTATTTCCTACCCCTGTTCTCTGATACATACCCTCTATAAAGTTAGAGGTCGGATGAGTTATAGAGAGTTCTCATTACACAACTCCGATTCGCAGCTGTTAAGTCACGCGGTAACGGAAGACAATTGAACTATTGAAATGAATAAAATGAAGGAATGATGATCCCGTGTTTTTATTTCCTAGTATTATTTACTTTTGTTTTATATGATATTAGCTGAGCCAGCGAACTTCGTACCGCCTCAGAATCAATAGATGTTGTGTTAACTTATAAGCTGAATTAAATCCATTTTTATATTAGGTTAAAATCAATACTCAAGATAAAGAAAAAGAAAATGAAAGTGGTGTAACTAACACGACTTTGTTTTATATAAATAGACATCATAAAAAACGCTCTATACAAAATGTATGAGAACATGGTTTTCCAATTTTGTTTTGCCGTGGTACTTTAGGATGTTTTAACGTATTCTGCTATTCGGGACGGTGACAAAGCCAGAAAATCAAAGATAATCAAAAGCGGCCAAGCTGTTCTCGACTTATAAGTGGTGTAACTAACACGATTTTGTTTTATATATATGTATATAGATTGAAGATTTCAACTGAATTTGATTGAAAGAATTTCGATAAAAAAGTTTTATCGTTTGAACTGTGTATTGTTTCATGAGTTATATCACTAAATACCTGGGTTTCGTCTTTCAGCGTTTTCAGGCATAACAAGAGCACGAGTGGACTTGAACTGATCTGACTGATTTGATATTGAAATTCCATCGAGCACCTTCAGTCTAAATCTTCAATTAAAAGAAATTATAAAAATGAAAATCTAACACAGTTCGTGTCATCAAATGTTATATATTATAATAACGTAAAAAGAATCACCTTTTAATTTAAATATTGCATTGCACGGATGAATTTAAACTAAACTGTCAGCTGGTGAAGAAACTCTAGGAAAAAAACAATATTCAAATGATTCAAATTTATTATTGAAATTATATCATATACGTTCATTCAATATCTTAAATTAAACACTTTTACGGCAATCACTGCTGATACCTAGTGTTATGGCATACGATAAAAAATAATTGTATTTATTCCACACTAGATTTATTGGGATCAGAAATAACGGGTTCAGAAATCAATATCAATCAATAATTAACGTTTGTATAAATGATGTGTATTTTTGTATTTCTTATCAGTTGATTATGTTCTTGATGAGAAAAACCGGCCACGATCTTATAAAGTATTGTGAATACAAAAATGTGTAATTATTTTATTGAATAACTGTATAGTTCTTTTTTCGTGGTTTAATACCATTAGTTAACTCAAACAATTTTCATGTTTCATTGAATAATCTTATATATAAAACCGAAACGGCGTATGTATGTATGTGGGTCTGTAATTCCCTTTTGCATTGTTGGTCATTAAGTTGCCATAAAAACGAATATGAAAGAAAATATGTTTGAATTTTTATCGGCGAGGACATTTAGTCAAAATGTAATAAATTAGTCTTCTACTGAACTTTTCCCGGCTTTTATTAATATAATAATGTTTTTATTTACGTGAAGGTATTATTTGACATTTCTTTAACAGCGAATTAGATTTTTTCCTTGAATTTGGACATTTTAAAGGGCGAGAATGGGCTATCATCAAATTAAATAAAGTTTTTGATTTTATTTTAACTCTATTTCGGATGTTAGATTTTGTGATATAATTATGTCGAATGATAAAACATTAAATAATTATTGGTCGCTTAGTCCGAGCGAGGCCGGGTAGCAATACGAGTTCATTATAAAATAGATTGTAATCATCCAAATTGGATTCAATTGTTCACCACTTTCAAAACATTCACCAAAGTTTTTCTTGGACTCTTGCACAACACAAAAAAGCGTGATAAATTATTGCCAGGATTTAAGGATTAATTCTGCTGCATGCTGAGTGGTTAAACAAACCGCATTTGCAAGTAAACGCTGTGTTGTTTTTGCTCCAAAACAACGGCTACTGAATAAAACAATAGTGCTCATTTCTCACTAGAGATGGCAAAATTTTATCGGAGTTTTATTCATTACAATTTCAAGAAGGAAGAAAAACTTTCTTAGTCAATGGATATGATATTTCAATTAGATTACGTACATCAATTAAGATATGATATTTCTTTAAAGGAGTATTATCCAATCAAGTTTTAGGAATGCTTTCGTTTTACTCTACTGAACAGGGCTGTGAAGTCGAAGTCGGAGTCGTGGAGTCGGGGCTTTTTGGATGACTACTTATTATTTGGTCAGCTTCTAATTCGATAAATGGTCAGTTATAAATACTTAAAACGGTCAGTTAAAAATAATAAATGGTCAGTTCAAATAATAAATGGTCAGTTAAAATAAAAAAAAAAATGTCACAAATTTGCCTATTACGACCATATTTGATAAAATTCACAAGCTGTCAAACTAAAACTTATCATCATTTTAAAACAGCTAACTATTTAAATTAAATACTAACCATTTTTAGTAAATAACTAACCATTAAAATATTTTACTGACCGTTTTATTTAATAACTGACCACATTCACACTGATACAATGAAAACTGACCGTTTATAATATTAACTGACCATTTTGATTTTTAACTGACCATTTATTTATTTAACTGATCAAAACCTGAATTAGTTACTGACCCATTAAATACATGCCTTTTTGGACGGAGTTGAACTCGTCGCGTCGTTTTGACCGGAGTCGTACACGGAGTCGGAAATTTTCAAAAGTTTGAACTTTTTATTTTTGCATATAATATGTCAAATTTATCTTTTAACTGGAATGGTAGGGTTGATATTTAATTGCATTCACATAAAAAGGAAAATTAGGAAAAAAAGTGACGATATTAAACTTGTTTTGTCGGAGTCAGAGTCGCAGTCGAAGTTGTGGTGTTGGTAAATGCTGGAGTCGGAGTCGAACTTTTTTTTACCGACTCCACAATCCTGCTACTGAAGTTTGAAGATAATTTTCAATATTGAAACATTTTTCTTTTCGTTTTCGGGGCCGAGTTGATAACTCTGATATCCTCAAAAATTTAAACTTCTCATTTTTTGTCAACGTGGTCTTGTAATCAAAGCCAAAAAATATTGTTTGTTGCGTAGGTCATTTGATACACTTTCACAAGAGCTGTCCGGCGGATCAATTCACTGCCGTTTGATGTGGAAATTTTCAGCAGTGAAATTAGTGATTTGGTTTGAATTTTGTTTTTAATCTTATAATTTCTATGTGAATAATATGTTTTTATGCCATTCTCTGTATATAATTTTTATATTTAGTCAATTTTAATATTAAATTAAAATTGATAACGTTACAAGTAATTCTACTGAGAATTTGTAGTAAAAGTGCATGATAGTATTTCAATATGTTTTTTTTTTTCCCCATTTGTTTTGTCACTAACGACCGGTTTTTGACATTAAACATCTCATGTTAATGCACGGAATTTCAATCGCACGAATAAACGTGAACTGACAGTTCATTCGTGAATTTGAAATGCCTGGAAAACCTGGGCCGTAAGCGGGAAAGCTCTGGGAAGTGTACAACATTCAAACGATCAGAATTTGAATTCGAATTTGCTTCCTTTCTTGAGATGCATGAATCTTGCTTCTCAAAAAGGAAACAGGTGTCACTACTTGTTGCGCAATTTATTTCTCTGCAGAATTAATCGTTATTACAGCTAAAATGGCTAACGAATGTGGTTTAACATGGAACGTTAAAACAAAACGTTTCTCATAAACTTTGAATAGTTTCTCGACTGACCTTCATGCTACAATTGGATTGTCACGCTTTCTTGACCATGTTTTACATACAAAAGATCAATATTTGTGAGAAGGCATAGCGCATTAGAAACAAATACACTTGGGGATTTAGAGTTTAGAAGTTGACATAAATATCAATTGATAGTTATATTCAATTGAACACACTTTTAAAAACTCAGGTCGAGTATATTTATTTCTCAACCTCGAGCTTATTTGGCTTTGCTACGACATTTTTTGAAAGTAGTTAGAAAAACCTATATACAGATACTTTTCGGATAACGACAGGTTGACTTACGGCAATCCGCACTTACAACTGAAAAAAAAGCATTTATTTTTCAATTTTGATTGCACCTTGTAGCTTAGACCTTTTTTATACTTTTTTATAATGGTGGCATTGAATTTCTGTTTTGTGCATAATTCAATAAATCGGAGTAGCTGTGATAAATATGACAAGTGTAATATAAAGGGTCTTTTTATAAGGACGCTTAGTTTTGAAATGTAAATAAAACAAGTTGTTTGTGAGATTTCGACTAAATTTTAATTTCATTTGTAAGTATATTTTACGGCATTAAATATGGAATATAGCATCAAATGTCTGCCAATATCCATTCATTATAAAATGGGCCATGTCGCTAAAGTTGACTTTTTTGACAAATTTGGGTAAACTTCCAACTGCTCCAGAACCCAATCAGGCGTTGTCTGTGGTCGTTTACCTGAAGTTCCTTGGTTAGTTGGATTTTATACCGGTGCAGACATAAGGCCCGATTCAAAATTCGCCAACTTGAAGTCGCAGAAAAGCCAAGTTCTTGTGAACAACGAGAAATAACCTGCCTTGGGTTTTCCTCTACACTTTCACACACAGCAGCAATGTTTTCACCAGATATTGTATTTTGATGACGTACTGGTAGGTGTTGGCTGATTATTTACCAAACTGGTTGACTCAAATTTGGCCACTAAACAATGAACAATCTACTCAGTAGGACAAAGTAACATATTTTGAGCGTCCCTATTGAAATACTCTTTATTAATAAATAAAACTTTATATATTTGAGAGGAGTAGTATAGTGATGGACATACCTTCCGATCCACAATTTTCACATTCGACGAACTCTACAGTAAGAATAAGTGCTAGGAAAAACATCTACATATAAATTCAACAATCATAAAAAAACTTGAAATTAATATTGACCATGAAGACATAAACCAACTGATGGTTGAAAATGATTTCAATGATCTCACAAATTAAGAATTGTATTACATATAAAATCTAAAGATTGAAGAATATTGTACTGCTCCTTCGTCTCTTACTGATGATGAAACCAATAGATTGTTATTATTTAAGTACAAATGACGAGGTATTTCAAATATTAATTGAGTAACTGACTTAAAAAACTAAAGAAATATAAATATTATATAAAAATGTACATAAATGTGACTTCATGATTTATTTCAATATACATTTTGAATGTAATTTGACTTATGGTAAAAACGACTAAACCATGTGTTGAACATAACTGACAGTCTTTTCCAGAGTAATACTATGAAATAATATGAAAATATTAAAATACTTTTTCAATGTCGAATACTACTTACAGTTTCCACTCCTGAGTGAAGATGGACCGGATTGTTTGAAGACATTGACTGCGTTGGATGGATGAGGTGTTTTAAGCCTGACGAATACTTACTTGGTGTAAGTGATTGCTGTAGAAAGACGGACGACTGTGATGAGTGGAAGAAATCAATTTAGACGCCAAAAGAGAATACGATTTTAACTGTCTGAAAATTATTCACGTTATTTGAAAAAGAATCCCGTGAACATGTTTTAGCAACGTGATAACTTTGATTTTACAGTCAGTTCTTGACTTATGACGGGGTTCCGTTCAACCACTTAGGACGTAAGTTTAAATGGTCGTAAGTCGAATTTCATACAAAAAATAATGTCGGTCCCTGTGGTCTAGTGGCAAGAGATTTGTCCTAGCGATCTGGAGACCCGGGTTCAATTCCCGGCAAGGTCAGATTTTTTTCAATTGAAAAAAAAGAGATCCTGGGCATATGTTATTTATCGTTGATTTTGTGCACAACTGATTGATTACTTATCATCGAGTTAATCTCGTATGACTTTCACAATTAAGAATATTTGGCGCATTGGCGTAAGCTGTAATACCAAATATTTTTTTTTTATAAATAAAAAAAAATAAAAAGAAATGATAGACATAAAAAGTGCGTAGTACGTTAGTGGTATTTATTTCAGAATATGTTTTATAAGTAATATACATATAATATCAATGACATCAGTGACAATCAGTTGAAAATGCTCGCCATGAGCGAAACAGGTCCTGATCCAATATTTTTTTTGTGGAAAAAGTACTAAAAATGTTTTATTATGTTTATTACAGATAATAAGCAAACTGTACAATGATATTCGTTGCTTCTATTAAGTTCATATTAGAGGTCTGCACGGGCCAAAATTTTAAAATTTCACCCGGCCCGAGCCCGAAAAGCTCCAACCCGGCCCGGCCCGAGCCCGATGCTCATTTCCAAAATCTTACCCGCGACATTTTTCAGCCTTGCCCGAAAAAAGCCTGATTTTTTTTCGACAATTCAAATAAAAAATAAAAATAATTAAAATTTACTCGATTATCGTGTGTGCAGTTTTGCAAAATAAATTTCTTCAAAATTACTTAATAATGTAAATTGGTTACCAGTTTACTATTTTAAATATTTTTGTAAAAAAAGCCCATTTCTTGCCGGTAGATTTAAGAAAAATCAACTTACCAAATTGAATTGCAACCGATCAAAACAACCATGTAAGAAATACTGAATTTGGGATCATATTATGAAATTTATTATGCGTATTGTACAAACTCCTCAACAGCAGACATCATTAAAAAATACTATACTGGCGACAGCAGTCATTAAATTAAGAACAATGCGTTTTTTTCTATCGAATGGATGTGTCATACGAGAAGATAAGGTTTTTAAATAACGAACAAGGCGTCGAAAAGATGACTGTAATACGAGTACGTGAAGTTTATTATAGTATTAAATTTAGATTGACGATAATGGTGACCTCAATCAGAAATGGCCCAATGTTTGTTATATTTTTTGTGTGCCTCTGCCCGAGACCAGCCCGGGCCCGAATCCAAACTCTTGTTACCCGGCCCGCGGGCCGTTCCGGATAAGGCCCGCAGGGCAAACCCGAGCCCGTGCAGACCTCTAGTTCATATTATTATTACATGTTAATAGTTTGTTCCATATGTCATTCATACATGATGCCGTTATATTTGACCATCCTTCTGAGATATTTTTAATTGCTTGAAAGATTTTTCAAAATTCTCTCAATGTCTCAATGTCTTTTTCTATTGCTTTAATTGCAAGAAAAAGAATTCTTAAATTACGTAATTTAAAGTAAGCAATTCCCCCTTGTTGCATCGGCTGTAAAATGCTTACAGTGTTGGGGGTAAATAAATAACTTTTATATTTGGGTGGGATTCGACTTAGTGTGTAGTAGAGACTCCAATTACTCGACATCTCAATTACTACGAGTATCGAGTAGTAAAATTTCAAAATACTCAAGTATACTCGAATAGTTTCAGATGTAGCAATTTTTTTTATTAATTTAAAATTGTGTATTTAAATGAATGATTAATAAATAAATAAGTAAATGTAATTGATTATGCCACAGCTGCATCCATAGTCGGAAAATCAAAAGATTATTTATCAATTTTTTATTTTGTCTCTTGTCATCACTGTCGTTGATAAGATAAGTCAGCAGGACCCAAATCAAAAGAAACAAAAGAAATTCTCGCACAGCATTTGCAGCGGCAAAGCCATTAAAAATAAATATTACCTGATAGTAAAACCACGCGTAAGACTCAGTTAAACGCGACGGTTAAAAATGAAACGCATATATTTTTTAAATAAGTGAATAAAATTAAGTATTTCGACTGAGGGTGCTTGATGGAATTTCAATATCAAATTAAATTTTTGAATTTTGTACTTTTCCATGAGAGTTTGTCGCTAACGGATGGTTTCGCAGTTCGGCATCTTCAGGCATTCCAAGTGCAAGATGCCGAAAGGAAACCCGGGTCGTTAGCGACAAAACTCATGGATAAGTACAAAATTCAAAAAATTCTAAGTAAATAAAAATTGGAAATATGTCTTCATTTATAAATAACGAGTATTTCTCGAGTATTCTTCAAAATACTCGAGTATCGAGGACTTGAAAAATGGGCGAGTATACTCGAGTATCGAGTATTCGATACCCGAATTGGAGTCTCTATTGCAGTGGTTTTCACATAAAATTTGGCTGTGGCCGCATTAGGAACATCAGCAGCGGTACTACGGAAATATCTGGTGGCGAGTCTTTTTTGCCAAAAAGACCTCAAAACGTATGTGTTGAGTTATTTCTAACTAGCAATTCTTGATGCACAATGCAATGCATATACAATAATTAATGTTCAGTCTCTTTGTTGACAAATTAACTTGTAAAAACTAAGGCTGTGGAGTCGGTAAAAAAAAGTCCGACTCCGACTCCAGCATTTACCAAAACCACGATTCCAACTTCGACTCCGACTATAAAAAGGTTAATATTGGTCTCCGTCGTAAGTTTGAATGGTTGTAACTCGAGAACAGACTGTATTTACAGACAGCTATCTGTTATTATGTTAGTAAAGTGAGAGCATTAGTTTTAAAATCAGATTTAAACTTCCATCTACAATGTATTCAGTAATGGTAAATCAAGATAGCAGAACGCATAATGGATTTAATGCGTTTACCCCATAAAGAGTTAACGACCCATCCAAGATAAAAGCCTTTCTTATAGCATTATAAGTACATGCTCATTGCCGTACTCAAAAGCAACTAAAGTGGGGGCAATGTGACACGAATGGTCAAGATTGCTTATACCGTATAGTCGTGGAAAAGGAACATTTATCGATAATACATTTATTTGATAATTTTCATACATGCTTACTTGGTCATCAGTAATGACTACCTCCACTTACCTCTATCAAGTGTAACGGTATGGACAACCAAGTATTACAATGTCAAGCAGGACTCGACATAAGAGCTGCCCGTTACCTATAGTCCTATACGATGACGAGGTTGACTCGAGTTTGTCTCGTCGCGATAATTTTCAACTGACTTAAACTGTTCAGTAGATAAATTTTGTTATGAATTAAATAAAGAAAACTGTTACTAAGCAGCAATTGTAATGAAATGTGAAAATTAAAAAAAATATCCTTTAAAATAAGAGGTGACCAGCAGCAGTTTTGTCGCGCACCGGCCGATGATTTGATTTGGCACCTTAGCTGGTACAATCCAATCTAATGGGTCGCGGCTCTCCAGTTTATGTTTTAGCAGAACACATTCAGCTTTTCACTGTCTACTCTTCAAGTTAAATAGGTTGGTTGATAAAAATTATCTTTTGAGGTAATAACTATCAATACTTGGTGGAATGGCATTATAATACAAATAATAACACATTTTTTGTACTTATTTCACATAAAATATATATAGGATCAGGACCGGTTTCACTCATGGCGAGCATTATCAACTGATAATGAATACAATGAAACAGTGATATTTTTACAAAAGCTAAGCAAGAGTTACAACGTATGACAAACAAGAAGTCTTCAAAATTTTAATTATAGTCTATTTTGCTTGTAAGTTGTAATACGAATTGTTTGTAATTCTTGCTTAACTTTTGTATAAATATCACTGTTTCGTTATATTTCTTATCATTTGATAATGCTTACTATGAGCGAAGCCGGCTCTGATCCAATAAATTTTATGTGGAATAAGTACATAAAATGTGTTATTATTTTTAATATTGAGACGACCGGGGTTTCTTCCTCAATCTGACAGTAACAGACAGCATCCTTCCAAGGCGTTCGTTGACGGAACTTAGGGACAGGATGGGAAGAAAGGTATCTCTTGCAAAGATTTCAATCGGTATTCCCTTTGCCGAAACTCTATCTTAGAGTCGGGCTAGTTTATTCTACCCAAAATTAGATTACATTGTTTCTAAAACACAGACACAATTGCAGTGAAAACTACATTTTATAGCGTAAGAAGACCAAAACGATTATATTGCGACTTCCTACCGTCCGAAGGCAGGACAGTCGGCTTGGGATGAACGATAACGACTGACGACAAATGGCTTTAGAATAGGCATATTTATACCCTACGATTCTAGTGTGAAAAAGAGCTCAACCAATCGACGCAAAGCGTTCGGGCATGAACTGAATTCAACCAATCAGCGCAAAGTGGTCGCGAATGAACTGAACGAGCGGCGTCGTTTCTAGAAGTCGGTTACAAGATTTAAAAATATTTTGTGAATTTATTCGCGTTAAATTAATCGTTTAGGTCTTATTATCATTGATTGAGGTGATAATAAGATCGTTCGAGAGAGTCCTGATGACCTACAATTTCCGGTGGTATCAATATTAATATTTTGTAATTAGTTGCTGAAAAACGCGAGAAGGAACAACCTGGAAATGTATTATTCATGTACGGCACTGCACAGGCGCTACACGCCAAGTCTGGAGTATAACGCCGAAGGAAATCTTCTATTTTATTAATTATATCATCATCTATTTACGGGCTTATAAGAATGCGTGAGCATCTTTCCAGCTGTCGTAGTCGTTATGTGTTGACTTGACGAAGAACCGTTTTGTTTTATTGTTTAGTTAAGCGAAGTATTTAATTTATAGATACAGTCAAATTTAAGCATTTCATATAAGTTTCTTCGTTCATTACAAGTGCTTGATTGATTTTTTCGCTGCTTCGTTCGAAATACATAAAATTTTGGGCTTAAAGACAAAATGGAAAAATCTATGGAACGTTTTCTTGTTGATATTGAGACGACCAGGGTTTTTTTCTGGTGATAAGCGTTTGACGGAACTTAGGGATAGGATGGAAAGAAAGGTATCTCTTGTAAAGATTTCAATCGGGATTCTCTTGACCGTACTCTATGCGAGAGTAGGCTAGTTTATTTTATTCAAATTTTTAGATTACATTGTTTACAAAACACAGATACAAAATTGCAGTTGAAACTACAGACATGTTATTTCAGTTAAAACTACAGGATTATAATCGCGATTAACAAAACGTAAGACCAAAACGATTATATTGCGACTTCCTGCCTGTCCGGAGGCAGGAGGCGACACGTCTGTCGGCTTTGGATGAACGATCACGACTGACTAATTCGGCATTTGAGAGGCATACATATTTATACACTACGATTGTAGTGTGCAAAAGAGCTCAACCAATCGACGCGAAGCGTTCGGGCCTGAACTGAATTCAACCAATCGACGCAAAGCGGTCGCAAATTAACTGAACGAGAGACGACGTTTCTAGAAGTCGGTTACAAGATTTTATAACATTTTGTGAATTTATTCGCGTTATATTAATCGTTTAGGTCTTATTATCATTGATTGAGATTGATTCGAGAGAGTCCTGATGACCTACAATATCAGGCGGTATCAATATATGTGAATAGTTTGAATGAGTTTTGTCACTATTTTTCCCACATATATTATGTAAAGATCAAGACTGGTACAGTGAGAAACACCGATTTCGATCATTACATCATAAATATGTATGGAAGTTGTCAAAAACGAGCTTTTTTATTTTAAATAAAATCATGAACAAATTTGAATCATGCGAATTTATTTTGTACCTTTCCACGAGTATTGACTATAGCCGGGTTTCGCCTTTTGGCATCATAAGGCATTTCGAGTGCACAACTGAGCATGAACTGACCTTCGAAATCTTCAATTAAATCACCAACAAATTGGGAAAAATTCACAATAAAACTGAATACCAATTAAATACAATGATTCTACAGGGCAATTTATAAAATTTCAAGTCCGCCGTAACGACAGCGATTAGCTAACCACTTGTCCTGTCCTCGTATCCTTTCAATCTCTACTCTCTCTCTTCCAAGAAGGGATATTGAGCATCTGAGAAAAAGCAGTTCTCGTAAAAAAGCATGTTGAGATTAACTCCGCGAGGTGCCAATATGCTCCAAGTTGGGAGCGGCCATGGTAAAAGAAGCCCAGAACTATATACTCATTTATTCTGATCGCAGACATTTTCAACATGTAGAAGTAGTACCATATAATGTGTTTAGTCCATGAAAATAGTAAAAGCTAGAGAAGAAATCTCAAAGTTGTTCATCGGCAAAATTATTCTGAATTTATAATATTTAAATGTAAAAAAATGACAAAACGCTTCCCGATAATTATAAACAAAACTCGTTTACATAAAATTTTTGCTAATTCATATTTAAATAGCAATTTAACTTGATCTACTTTTATTTTTGTATATAAACGATACAAACTCTTAACTATGCGTCAGTTCAAGTGTATCCGTGCACTTGAAATGCCTGAATATGCCGAGAGGCGAAACACGGATCGTTAGCGACAAAAATCAATTTTGATATTGAAATTACATCAAGCACCCTCAATCGAAATCTTTAATTATGTAATAATGTTTATTTTGGTAGCGGTTTTTTTGAAAAGGTGAAACAACTCACCAACGTATTCGGTAAAATAATTTGTATGTTATAAAAATAATAAAACATTTGAAATAATAGCTTTGAAAAAAAAACAATCCCATTGTTATTGAAGTTTATTATTATTGCTATGAAATAACAAGTTCATTAAATGGAGTTTCCCAGTGTTCAAAAGCTCCATGCGCAATTGAGTAGATTTTTGGGTTGCGAGTAGATTTATTTGGTATGCAATATCTGTAGGTTTTCATACAGCTTTACAGCTTTTATTGAAAATATTACAATGAAATTGTATCCAGAAGTAGGGTTGATGAATTCTCGTAATTATTGACCAGCGATCGTACTGGAAAAAGTAATTGACTACATTTTTACCTTCCGTTCAGTTTGCATACATTTCAATCTCGAGTACGATTCTCGTCACTGAATGAACGAGTGGTTTTGTGTAGAATGGCGAATACCGAAACGTGAGCAATTGCAATACCAGTTTATATATATTATTACAACGAATTCGTAATCATTTTTTGAAGATGGTTTTTACATATAACAAAACCGTCCACAATTTGTCAAAATCGAACTAAATATTAGGTATTTCGGAAAGAAATTACCTTTTTTTTACGTCAGTTTTTCACCAATCACTGTTGAGTAAGCACGTCGTGGTTGGTATTATTTTAAAGCTCTATTAGTACTCTTTCTATTTTGACATAAAAAAAAAGAAAATGGCCGCTGAACAAAAATTCAGAAGCCTGAAATTGAAGAAATACATTTGCGCAATATCATACTGTATTTGTTTGACAAGGGACTGAAATCGTAAGAAGCCATGCAGACCATTTGCAATGTTTATTAGAACATCGTTAAGCTTCGAAAGTGTTTTAGATGGCTTAGTAAATTAAGTGGTGATAGAAAGTTAACGGACAAACCAAAAAGTGGACTTCAAAAAATCGATGATGATATACTGAACTCGTTGGTCGAATCTGACCCGCGCAAAACAATTGAGGAATTGTCACATGAACTTGGTTGCCTCAAGACAACAGTATATGAGACGACACATGACTCTTGTCTGCTCAAGTTGAATGGGAGACAGCATCCGTTCTCGACGTTGGAACTTAAGGAAGGAGAGGGAGAGGTAGCTCTTAAACAAAAAAATCTTGATTAATTTGACCGTCACTCAATTTGAGAGTCGGTTAATTTATTTGATACAAAAATTTCAATTACAATAACGCAGATACGAATTTAATACGATGCTTAAAATTGCAGACCGATATCAATTAAAACGAATTTATTCCGGGTGACTTTACTATCCGGGCTTTGATTGGGATACCTCACCAACACGAAGACTCATCGGGGACGAAAACAATACTGATTTTAAATGACAAAAAGCGAGGTTTATATACCCATGATATTAATGGGTGGCGACGTGATTCATCATATGGTGCATCTAATACTCGCGACCAAATCTAACAACTCATAAATCATTACATCCATCATTGTGTTTTGTGACGGAAGTGGGTCTAAATAACGTGTCACGCCCCTTTGTCTAGACGTCATAAATAAGAACGAAACTAACATGAATTTTCTCACTCCATAGATTGTAATTGTTGTAAATTGTAACGTAAGTTATTTGTACTGAAGCTAATACTGATATCGGTCTCAACTCATAGATTGAGCTGATTAATAGATAGCTTGAGAGAGTTCTGAGTACCTCATTGCATGCATTATGTGTTTGTCTCTTTAATGAGGACTTGGACGGTAGCCTAATCCTCTTCATCTGAATATTGTTGACATGTTTCATGGTGCACGGGGCTGAATAGCTTTCTGTACGCCAATCCATCTGTCGTTCACTTGTCCTACGTGACGTGGTAAGCTGCTGAATGTAGCTCACCGCTCGGGCCGGAATCCATCTGTTTGCGGGTGTTTCATCTTTTCGTGCCTGGGGTCTTGTCGCTTCAAGGCCATCCAGTGCGCCGACTGGTTGAAGAGCAAGACGAGATGAGGCCGGGACATCATTTAGGTGAGACTTGCGCAAACAGGACCGTTGCTACGAGGGTTGATACGCTGTGTATCGTCGTCGAGTCGTCGTCGTATCGATGTTCATGCTGATTTGTCCGTTTTCGCGCGCGTGGCTTCTTGGTGTGATGTGTACATGATGATGATGATGTGTAGTTGATGGTGTGAAGATGGTGGTGGTCTCGAACTTGTGCTTACCTCACAACATTGGGTAGTCACATATACAGTCATTTGAAAAGGCTCGGGTAAAAATAGGCAAGGAATTTGGGTGCCGCACTAGCTCTCTCCAACGGCCTTGAATCAACGAGTAATTGTTTGTGCATCTCTATTTTCTAGACACGAAACGGATCCATTTCTCAGGAGAATCACTACGGGGGATGAGAAGTGGGTCCTGTACAGTAATTCGAGAAGAAAAAAACAATGGTTATCGGTAAATCAGGTACCTTTAAACGTTTAAAGGATCAATTGGTTGAAAAACGATCAGTTCTAGTCATTAATATAGTTTCAATAAAAAATAGGTCATTTCTTTCCGAATTACTTATTATTTATTATTATTTCACAATCAATTCCTCTTAGAATGGCATTATAATAAACATTTTAACTGTACAACATTTTGTTGTAAATGCCAATTCATTCACTGCTATTTTTCAGTGTATATATTTTTTAAATCGTTGAGAAAAAACGAGTGTATACAAATAAATAAATATAATTAACCGATCGATGCGTTCACTTCACGCCAATTGCCATTTATGTATGTATATATTATCCACAAGTGCACTGCAGCGCACTTCTATTGCAAAGTCGGGTCTTCGCGGTCTGTAGGGGAGACTGGGATGAAATGGTTAGTGTGGGAAAGTCGGGAGACTGGGGGTGCACTCGGCGCCCTGCGAAAACAGATTGGTGTGAGAAAATCAGGGGGGGGGGTGTTACAGCCGACGGGATTTTTCGCAGGTGGGGGGGTAATTTATTCAGGTACCTACTCAATGGCAATATGTGATGTGGTGTACGCGGTTGCCATGGCTACGCGGCGTGCCCTATGTTTACATTGTTCTAGTTTTGTGAATAAATACTTACAATTGAAATGTAAAGGCTGCCTTAATGTATTCGTCAACACATTTTGTGATGAAAAAATAAACAAATAATTGGAATGATGAAAAGAAATGTTACAATTTGAAACAGAAACAACGTGACGGATTTTAGAAAAAAACGATAAATTAATTTAGTTCGTTTTATTTTCAAATATACTTTTTTTTGAGTGATATTATTTAAGTATACTTTTTTCATACTACACTTAAACAAAATTAAATAAAAAGTATTAAAGCCAAACTTAGTGTTTTTAAAAAAGTGTTTCGAGTTGTAAAACAATTTTTTTTTCAAAGATCAGGACTGATTTTGCTTATAAATAGCATTTACAACTGATATCAATGAATCGCCTATTTTGTCTATGCATGTATTACCATGTTATCGAATTGGAGTAAAAACAAAATAATCAAAAGAGGTCGATAATTTTCTCGTTTGCGTTGTCTTTACATCAATAATAATATAATATCGTGGTGCCACATGTCAACATTCACCTCTCACTTGGCTCACGCACGCACACAAACTTATTTATGCTTTACGCACAGCAATGTTTATTTATAAGTATCGTAAGTTTAAAATGCGCTTCACTTAACTATATTTTTTAGGTATATATTTTTCCTTGGCCTCGGTAAAGAAAATGCTTAGAACGAGTTATGTGAATATTAATGACCAGTCCGTGTTACCCCGTGTCTTAGGTAGGCGAGACGAAGCGCTGCGGTGCGCTGCGGCGACGTGTAAAAACTAATTAATTTTAAACGTAGCGGACTAAAGGTCGTATGTGCCATCGCTCGGCCAGATGCAATTAACGCTCTGGTGAGCTTGGACCGTTTGATATTTTCAAGCGATTCACACGCGCCATGAGGCGACTTACGACATATGCCGTCCTGACCGGATCGCGTCGCCCACATATGACACTTGCATGGGCGAGGACCGTTTGATATTTTAAAACTCTGCCGCTTTTAAAGCGCGCCGGATCGCTTCGCCCACCTAAGACGACCCGTTAGAGTGTCAATGTCGCTGACTTCGATTGTTAAAATTAATTATTTTTGTCCGAAAACATGAATATCTGCGTTGTCTAAAATTCCCTCCAACCATCCGACCTAGAAACGGGACGTAGAGAGAACGATTACTGGCCCTAGTCATATCCTTTCATTCCAAAGCTATTCAAATTAGAATAACAAGCAGTTCTTTTGTCTAAGTACAATAGTCCGTTTCTATGCTTATCACTACAGAATGTTAGTTTTTATTCTTTTCATTGCAATATCAAAGCTTTTTTTATCTCTTAATTGGACGAGAAAAAATTTTAACTATTAAACGAATTAATTTCATTTCTCAATGTTAAAGTTGTTTTTATCAGCAACTATTGTGATTGAGTCGCCCAGTCTCTCTTTTATTTGGATAAGATATGGATATTACGATGGGTTCAGAAAAACAGAGAGATATATATCTCACTTTCACAAGATCCTTTGTTTACTATCAGAATGAGCAGAGAGTAACATAAGCTTAAATTTGATGATTCGAGTATAGAATTGAAAACATAATTAACTTTATTATTTCGTATGACATTTGAAAAACAATAAAACGCATTTAATTCAAAGAATACAAATTTAGTTAAATGAATTGTTGGAGAATATTTTTTATCCGTAAACTTATATTTAAAAATAGCCGTTTCAATACACCGATCGGAAAATGATAAACTGGTCACATAACGAAGTCCATCCATAAATTCATGCGGCCATACCTCAATACAAACAGTACAGAATTTCCCCCAACATTTTCATTCCCAACCTCCTCAAATAGAACCTTCCCAAACCACCCCTCTGGCACACGACACAATGTTTTATGCCGGCAGGACGGCAGTCAGGTTTGAGCCACTCGCCTGCTCGCACGCCCTTACCCATCACGCGATATAGCACCCCTAGTGAAAACACAATTCAGTGTACTTGCGATTTACTCACAGTTGTTCCCTCGAAATAATTCAGGTGACGGACCATTTCGATACGAGACCGCGAAGGGGACTTGAGGTAAGATTATTATATTTGACTACCTCTGTCGTGTTTATGGTTTTGTAAATATTTAATGCCAGCGCTGACTTCCGGGTTGTTTTATAAAGTGCTTTTTTTATGACAGAAGTTTGGTAGAAAGTTTGACGGATGCATTTTGACGGTTATGGTGTATTCGAAATTTATTTATTTACATGGCGGCTTTCAGATAGTTAAATAATTGACAACATCCAGATGAATTAAATTAGATACAATGCTTTCTTAAGAGTTTTATCATTTGTTTTTATCTTTCTAAAGCTATTTATAATATGCAGATAGTTTGTGCTTAATGTTTAGAAGCTTGGAAAGTTTAATTAAAATTTGAAATGAAGTTTCAAAACGATAAAAAATTCTTTTGTACATATAATTACATAAATTAATTTATTATTAAAATAAATTTATTAAGACCAGGACCGGTTTCGCTTATCGTGAGAATTATCAACTGATCAATTGAATTTAAAAAATGTGTTATTATTTTTATAACAATGCCATTCTACCAAGTATTGACAGTGAACACCTTAAACGTGATACTTATATTGTGTTTATTTGTGAATTTCTTAATTAGATAATCTTTAAATGCTTTCGTGGCTTTTATTTATTAAGTAAATAATTACTTTTGAAAGATATCGTGTTATGATGGGTGGTATTCATCACACGTTTCAAAAACCAACCCGGGAACGATTCCCGAAAGGTTTGATTTCTTTTTTCTTTGTGTGAATTTTTCTTGCAAATGATTTTGAAACTTCCTGTGATAGCTGACAATTAAAGCAAGATATCTCTAAAAGTAGTATCGTATGGAGATACACATACATGGATGTCATTCAAACATAAATTTATTTGTGAATTTTTGTTATGCGTAAAAGTCACAAAAGGGTTTATATTTGTGTCAAAAAGAAAGCTCTTTAGCTTTTATTTTTTTCAGACATCTATTAATTATATTAAAATTATTTATTCAGAAAGAAATATATACTTGTATTATAAGAAATAGAACAGTGAAATTGTTTAGAAATTAAAAAAAAATTAAAACCAATATCTAATACATGTCATAATTAACCAAAGCTTTCTTCATGCCTTAGGTTAATAACATAATCTTATAAGACGGTTATTAGCTTCATTAAAATTAAATCGATTATACATGTAAGCGACAGGTGTCAAAAATTTAATTGGAAACGTTTTTAATAACAGCATAATTATATTAGGCATGTATTTAATGGGTCAGTAACTAATTCAAGTTTTGGTCAGTTAAATAAATAAATGGTCAGTTAAAAATCAAAATGGTCAGTTAATATTATAAACGGTCAGTTGTCATTGTATCAGTGTGAATGTGGTCAGTTATTAAATAAATCAGTAATATATTTTAATGGTTAGTTATTTATTAAAAATTACTTATTATTTAATTGAAATATTCAGCTATTTTTAAAAAAATGATAAGTTTTAGTTTGACAGCTTGTGAATTTTATCAAATATGGTCGTAATAGGCAAATTTATAGAATTGTTCTTTTTATTTTAACTGACAATTTATTATTTTAACTGACCATTTATTATTTTTAACTGACCGTTTTAAGGATTTATTACTGACCGTCTTAAGTATTTATAACTGACCATTTATCAAATTAGAAACTGACCAAATAATTAGTAGTCATTATATTATAAATGCACAAACCATGTGCTTGATGATTTCGTATATGATATTATAGTATATTTCGTGTATCATTACGCGTAATGAGTAGTTTGTATCGTTTATAATGTTTATATGATATATATATATACATACAAGTAGCATCAATAAGTGTGAAAGCTATTGATGGCAATCTGGATTAATTAATCCAAGACAAAGCTCAGGGAAAAGCTTAGCAATCAGGACCGGTTTTAATATGCGTGAATAGATTATTTCATCAAGGAAAAAATAGTATAGATGAACTTTCTTAAGCTCAATTTGAAATATTAAGACAAAATAGCGATGTTTATGTTGAAGACCTACAAGAATCTCTACGGAAATGACTACTATGGTATTAAACTATGGTATTTTGAGAATTTGAGGCATCCAAAAGCACGCTTGGTCCGTGGTGCAGTGGTCAACTTCGTTACTTCCGTGACGGGCCACCCGGGTTCGAGTCCCTGTATGAGTAGATTATTTTAGTCAATTTAACGATTCTGTTCAAAGGATGTTCGTGTTGTAAAAATCACTTCCCACCCTTCTGATCCCAAAAAGCAGCGCACAGCGAAAGTGAATAGCTGACCACTAGTCGTGTTCTTGAGTCTATCCTTTCAATTTCTTCTCCCTTCAAAACAGAGAGGTTGAAAAACTGAATTACAAGCAGTTCTCATAGAAAAAAATTTGGTGTGTGAAAGTGGAATAAGTACAAAAAAATGTGTTATTATTTTTATCCAGCTCTTTGATGAAAACTTCTGTTAAGAACACACTTACAATGAATCAATATCCACCAAATTGGGAACTGACAAGGCTATACAAAAAATGCACTAAAAGGAATATTCAATAAAAAATTATTGCCCGAAACCGTGTTTTTTTTTATTCCTGACAACATATAATATTTCTTGGCCATAAATTTAAAGAATTTGTTTTTAAATAATATGAGCTATCACATTTTTCTTCGCTTACTTTTAAAATGATCTCAATCAAGAGAACTATTCTGAAGGCTTTTGAAATTCTTAAAATTTATTGCGCGTTTCACAAGAAATGGATAATATTCGGCGGAAAACTGTATTTTTTTTTTTGCTTTATAAGTCATTACTTTTATCAAATGAAATGAATATTTTCCAAGAATATTTTTTGCTATATTGAATGTAAAAATGTTTTTACGGAAAAATATAATAATGGCAAAAAGCCAACGATACATGTATCATAAACTAATAATCACAGAATCGAATTGTGCTATATTGCTATTCACGGTACTATGAGCTATCTTCAGTATTTGGCTAAAAAGAGGAAGGAAAAAGAAGGACTAAGGATTCGAAATGAGAAGAGTTGACTAGATTAACTAATGACATGTTTTTTTTTAACCATGTCCGGTCTCAACTCGGAGCATGTGGAATCCTCACGGAGTTTAGATCAACATTTGTATTTTTCTACGAGAACTGCTTATTACTCAGTTGCTCAACCTCTCTTTTTTCGAAGAGAGTAGGGATGGAAATGATACGAGGACTAGTGATTAGTTGATCGCTGTCACTATGCGTCGCTCTTTGGGATCGGAAAGGTGGGATGGGATTTTCAACAACACAAACACCCTTGAACAGATTTATCGACTGAAAAAATCCGTTCGTACCGGGAATCGAACCAGGGCGATCCGGCACGCAAGCCAACGCCGTTGACATTGCGCCACGGACCGGACATATTAATAGGTCGGATGAAGCCCACCAATTTTATTCTTCGGCATGTCCATGTAATTAGCTAGTAATGAGTAGGTATGTAGTGAGTCAGTATCTAATTCAAATTTTGGTCAGTAAATTAAATGATTGGTCAGTAATATGTACAAATGGTCAGTTAATATTACAAACGGTCAGTATCCACTGAATCTATATGCATGTTGTCACTTATTATGTGAAATGGTCAGTGATTTATGTATGTAAAATGGTTAGAATTTGAAATTAATTATCAGTCATTATTAGTGGCTAGTTTTCTTTGTAAACTTGTGAAATTGATCAAATATGGTCGTAAGAAGAAATTTATAACCAAGTCTATGATTTTTTTTTGAAATGTTTGATTATAACCTAACACAAACCTAACCTAATCTAACTAAATATTCCTACCACTACTAAAAACAGACTGTTTATAGATATATACGAACCCTTTTATAGAAAATGACTCACCATTTTCCAATAATACTGACCAAAATTAATTATTTACCTAGTCCTTAAACACATCTGATCTTATAAGCGGGCGATAGTGAGATCGATAAACCATGCCCTAGCCTTATCCTTAGAAAACTGAAAGGAGGTTGAGAAACTGAGAAACAAGCAGTTCTCGTAGACAGTCTATATTTAGATTTTTTTTTTCTTGATTTTTTGTATAAAAGAAAAGTTAGTGATAATCAAGCACATTTTAGTGCAAGCTAATCAAGTCCTGGGTAATTGCTCCCAGGACAATTCCAAAACTAAAAACTGTATAACGGCCCACGTTGTTACGCCACGGGAAATGTCTGCTAAAACCAGACGTATGGACGTGGCGGGTGGTGGATGGGCAAGGTAGTCTATATTTAGATACATCCATTAGGAGTCCATATGCTACACATTGGAAGCGGACATCTTTTTAAGGACTTGATGTGTGGGAAAGAATTTTAGACATGTGAAATTGATATATACAAGAATTTGTTTAACAAGTAATTTCGTGAAACTGTACGGATTCAAACCCGAGAGCACCGCAACCGAAGACAGCCAAGTTGACACTCAACCAAGAACTCGGCCTACTATAGTAAAATTATTAAACTTGATAATAAAAATATAAAACTTCCACTACAGGGCCAAGGTATAAATAAATATCTGTGAAACCTTTCAGAAGAAATTGAAAGTTGCAAACAATATCAATAATAAATACAAAAGACATTTTTCCCAACGCCGGTACTTATATTTTTTTACAATAACAAAATTCAAAGTCGCCTAGACTAAAAATAATATATATATGAGCTTTTTTCTCTGTTCGACTTGGAGCTTTCGTGTGGAACGATAAAGTTTATTCGAACAAAACTTACGAAGTCTTGGGGAAAATTGACTTAAAATTACTTAACAAACCGTATTCAATATAAAGAAAAAGTATTTTTTTCCTTTTTATAAAATTGTATTTTGTTCAATACATTACACCACATGTTTACATTATATTGTACGTAATTCTATAATAAAAGGATCAATTTAAAAAAAGGTTTAAAATGAGTTGTCGTAATAAACTATACAATTTTAGTCGACCATATATCCTTAACCATCAAAAGACGGTCCTTGAAAAATAACGCGTTATCCTAAAGGGGGTCTATAAATTCCCCATTGGTATGTGACTTTATTGGCATAAATTGCATTAAAAAATATTTAATTATGCTTTGACGTATTGTTATACATCGTTAAAAAAAATATATATTAAGATCGACAGTTTTCCTATAATTATTCATACTTTACGTCACGCATGAATGTGGCAACGTGTTCGAGTTGATGTTCATGACAGATTGACGTTATCAAAACTATGAGCGTGAGCGATTTATCTGCGCCTTTTAATGTAAAAAGCACCCATTTGATTAGAAACGTACGTTTGAACGTAGCGCGTTTGAGATAAGATAACGTTTAATTATCGCGTATGGGCAGTGATGTTTGAATCCTGGAAATTTGTAGCGACGTTATAAAGAGTTTCCGGCCAGTAATAATTCGATTTATTTTATTTTTTATTTAATTGTGACGAAACTAGTCGAAAAATAATATTTTTTTTTCTGCGGAAGGTGTGAAAAACAATGATTTAAGTATACCAAAAGTTTACAAATTGTATCACTTATGTTAAGATAATGTGGCAGTATGGGTCGACTGTCTCACCCACCGTAAGGAAAAGTTATGCATTGAATTGCAATCTTATATAACATAGCATAATGTATAATATCTTAAGCGAGAAAAAAATGAAAATCTGGCTAGCATACTTATCCCTAGTTCTCCATTTGACATTGGTAGTTTTATCTTCCGATATTTATTATTCTACCGAAAATAAAAAAATAGTTTTTTGTCATCCTTTCCACAAGATAATCATGTGACTTACTTATTTCGAGATAGCACTGGAAAATTGTAATATCGAAAAAACGTCGAGCCAAATTGCCGTAAAAAGGACTACATACATTACAAACAACCATTAAAGCTATGTTTAACTTATTTGACAGTAAAAATTGCTTACTAAAAATTTGCAGGCGAGTGATGATCAATCTCCCTGATGTTAATGACGTCAAGTATTTAGGTACAGGCGGAAAACCATTTTTTCACACTTTGTACATAAAAGAGATGAGACCGATTGTTTTTACGTCATTGATAAGTTTTGTCAGCTTAGCGACAGTTGCCAAGATTGAAATATTGCTTAGCGGTGCTTATAAATATTGTTGTGTAAATCTGATTAAAAAAATGTTTGAAAATATTTGGAAATGCATGTTCCGTTAAAATTTCTGGATTTAAAAAAGAAAAGTTTGGGAAACCCTAAACAAGGAAACTGAAATCGTTGTTTAGAGATAGCTTTACAATTCAAGCCGTCCATTATCTCTGAATTTTGAAGAAATCTTATATATAAAACCGAAACGGCGTATGTATGTATGTATGTCTGTAATTCCCTTTTGCATTGTTGTTGCAAGATGCCATAAAAACGAATATGAAAGAAAATATGTTTGAATTTTTATCGGCGAAGACATTTAGTCAAAATGAAATAAATTAGTCTTCTACCAACTTTTTCCCGGCTTTTATTAATATAATAATGTTTATTATTTACGTGAAGGTATTATTTGACATTTATTTGACAGCAAATTAGATTTTTTCCTTGAATTTGGACATTTTAATAGGCGAGGGCGAGGGGCTGTCATCAAATTAAATAAAGTTTGTGATTTTATTTTAACTCTATTTTGGATGTTAGATTTTGTGATATAATTATGTCGAATGATATAACATTAAATAATTATTGGTCGCTTAGTCCGAGCGACGCCGGGTAGTATTTGATAAATTTGGAATCTAAGAATATCGCTAATTTAAGATTGTTTCATTCCTCTTCATGGTTGACATTCCTGGAACTTCATCATAGAACCTCCTGATTTCTAAGGTAAAGACCTTAACAATTAAAAAAAGCAGATTTATTCGAAGAGTTAACATGTTATATTGTAAAACGCCAGTTCTAAGTTAATTGATATCCTGGATTTATTTTAAAATGCACATGAAAATGTTGTAGAGTTAAACGCAATTTCATATTACGTTTAACTCTACAACACAGTTCAAGTTAAAGAGTGATACGGTATTTCAGAATTGATTCAAAATAGGTCAATGAAGTGGCTACCGTTTCATAATTAGTATCACCAAAAGAACGGCGGAAAAAATCATCAAGAAATGTTTACAATAGCTTTCTCGACAGTGAAGAACAACGTTATCAAGTAAAAGTGAAACTATACGCAATTTTGATCAGTAAAAACATAATTTTCTAATGAATACACTTGACATGATATGAATTTGATATCAATATGCCAATATGTATCGTTTTTATACAGAAATAGAAGAAGATTACTGATTCAAATTGCTATTTAAATGTAAATTAGCGAAAATGTGACGTGAACGAACAACTTCATCTTCCAAATTCGCCATTATTGTATTCCTTTAAATAATTATCTTTTATTACCAATTCAAACACATAAAGGGTATTTCAATAGGGACGCTCAAAATATGTTACTTTGTCCTGCTGAGTAGATTATTCATTGTTTAGTGGCCAAATTTGAGTCAACCAGTTTGGTAAATAATCGGCCAACACCTACCTGTACGTCATCAAAATACAATATCCGGTGAAAACATTGCTGCTGTGTGTGAAAGTGTACAGGAAAACCCAAGGCAGCTTATTTCTCGTTGTTCACAAGAACTTGGCTTTTCTGCGACTTCAACTCGGCGAATTTTGAATCGGGCCTTATGTCTGCAACCCGTATAAAACCGGTTCTGGAGCAGTTGGAAGTTTACCCAAATTTGTCAAAAAGTCAACTTTAGCGACATGGCCCATTTTATAATGAATGGATATTGGCAGACATTTGATGCTATATTCCATATTTAATGCCGTAAAATATACTTACAAATGAAATTAAAATTTAGTCGAAATCATCACAAACAACTTGTTTTATTTACATTTCAAAACTAAGCGTCCTTATAAAAAGACCCTTTACTAGCATTAATTATTAATTCAACGACTTGAAAGCAATCAACTCAGTAATAACAGGTCAGATACAACCCTACATTTATTTTAGATATTCCTATGTTATTATCTGGTCATTAGTATTTGAGATACTACATTCAAAAATCCCGATAATTATAGCAAACCCACTTAATTCATTGAAACTCGCTTACATCAAATTATCGCTTATTTAAATTTTAATAGCAATTAACCTTAGTGATCTACTTTTATTTTTATACTAGCTGTACCCTGCGCGCGTTGCTACGCCAGCAACTAAAATAAATTTGAAGGAAAGACATTACACAAATATTCAATTCAATTTGCATGTATTCAATACTCGAGAAATTTGTAAAAATTCGATATCAATTTTTGGGTGGGAGGGGGTTGTTTGGCGGGGTGGGGTTTGGGGGGCGTATGGGAGGGTAGGCCAGAAACCTTCGAAGAAGTGAACTCGAAAAATTCGTAAAGTTTTAAAAAAATAATTGGGGATTGCAGGTTGGGGGGTGGTTGGGGGGAGGGGCTGGTAGGCCAAAAACCATTGCGGGAGTGTACTTAATAAATTTGTAAAGTTTCACATCGATCGGTCGAGCGGTTTAGTAGTCCATAGCGGAAATACAGACAGACAAACATTCATTTTTATATATATAGATATAAACGATACAAATTGTTTATTGCGCGTCTACACTCGGGTCGTTAGTGAAAAAAGTCATGGAAAAGTACAATTCAAACAATTCAAATTTGATATTGAAATTGTATCAAACACCCTCAGTCGAAATCCTTAATTATATCTATATAGGCTGGTACTTTTTTCAGTCACTTCACAAATCACAATGACCATTAATGTCCGTACGTGGTCAGTTGATGATTGAAATGCTTATTCAGTTATCCTTTTGCCATGTTGCGATGCGATCGACATTTACTTTGTGGGAATTGGTTTACTTTAGCTATAATTAACTTTGTTGTTTCATTGGCTGTGTAATGAAGTGTGAAGCGCGTTTAGCCTCTTTACAAAACAGCATTTGACTTTAACCTAACCTAACCTAACCTAACCTGCCATAACCAAACCATACCGCTTTATTTACAAGAAGTAATTATCATGTGACCGTTTAATTACTGTATATTTTCCGCTATATATGTCGGTTTTGTGGTAGATTATCAAAGTCGGTTTCAGTAACAAAGCGCTCGTGTTCAAATCCCAGTCCAGGTAGTGTCATTTTTCAATTGAATTATTGATTTCTGTGTTGTCCAAAATTCACTCCCTTATCCTAAGTGTTTAGCTTACCACTCATCCTGTCCTAGTCGTATGTATCCTCTCCATCGTTTATCTCACCACTCAAGAAGATAGGTTGGGAAACTGAGTAACATACAGTTGTCTTTAAAGAACTTTTGTTAAAATATGCACAATTCTAAGCCCGTATCATACATTAGAAGCAGATATTGTGAAAGATTTTTTTCAAAGTTAGTTTCTGACAGTTTATAGATAACGAGAAAATATGAAATAATTATGTGATTTAATTTATTGTCGATGTATCTTAAAGAGGCGAAACACGTGTCACTATTTGTAGGACAGTACGTGGAATAAACTAAACTATTTTTAATTCTATCGTAACATCTATTCAGTTCACATCGAAGAAAACATCACTTTAAAGGTGTTCACTGTCAATATGTGGTGTGGAATGGCAAGAAATTAAAAAAGATTATTTTTTTCTTTCTAATTATTCCACATTATATTTATAAGGATGAGAACCGGTTTCCCTCATCGTGAGCATTATCAACAGGTAAGTTTATAAAAAAGCGCTTGTACCGGCATTGCTTCATACAACTGCATATTTAAAAGCTAGTTGTTATCTGTTTTGCGAAAAGATAAAAGCTGCATGCATTTTTATAAGCAGCTGTTTGAAACGAACAGTGTCAAAGGATTAAAATAATTATATTGCGCAACACAAAGTACGTTCTCTTTCAGGTTTTGTAATTTTATTAAAGCGATAAACGTACCACCTTTTCTTTTGAAGACTTTTGTTTTTGTCTCCCTCGCCATCCAAACTTAACTGTTTACTCAATATTTTAGTCTCCTTTAAGGGGAGCATCTATTTTGATCGATTCGGTCGTGGGACGATCAAAACAAAAAACACAGAACTAGAAGTATCGTAAAGCAAAAGGCAAAGCGTTTTGAATGTGTACAAATAAATATCAACTTTTTAAATTCATTTATCTTTAATTACGGATTTTGACTGAAGGTGTTTGTCAGTTAAAGATTAAGCGTGCACTTGAAATGCATGTGTATCCCGTAAGGCGAAATCCGGTGTACAAACAACTGATGAAAAGTTCAATATTCAAACGATTCAAATTTGATATTGAAATTCCACCAACTTTAATTCGAAATCCTCAATTTTATGTATAGGAATTTGAGACTAAGTTTTTCTATTTTTTTAACAGATGAAATACATTTTTTTTACTGCTATCACACATTATTTGATTGGGACCTTTCACAATAATGCTTTTCTACTTACAAACCGAGAATTGATAGTCAACCCATTCAAAGTGTCCGTGCATTGGTCTATTTTTTTATTATTATATAATTGTCTCTTTTGGATATACACAACCTTGTTTGACTGTATATTTCATCATTTGACAATATTTGCGATGCGCTAAACTGGTCCTGCTCTTTATCTGAATATAAGTGGAAGTGCTACAGTATAATATGTTTTATTTAAGAAAACATATACAGAAAAAGTTTAAATACTGGTGTTTCATGTATTTTAATATCATACATACATATATTATGCCTTTTCACAATGATATTAACAAAATAAACTGCTCAACAAGAAAACGATAAAACCTACGATAAAATGATTTTTGGTTTACTTGATAGTGTGCTGTACACAGTCATGCGGTGCAGCGACCGAAGCGCGCCGACTGAAGCGCGCCGACATAAGCGCGCAATTTATTATTTTTATAAATACATATATTGATTTATTACATTCATAAATTATATTTCATTATTATAAAAACTGTTAAAAAGATTGAATAAAAACACAAAATATACACAAGTACAAATAACAAAAAATTATAATTTATTATCATTCACACATATAATATATACAATAATACAAATAACATACATAATTATAAAAAAAAACATACATTTTTATATTGTTAGGTTAGGTTAGGTTAGGTGAAAAATGAAAAAAATGAATGAAAAAAAATAATATTTGGCGCGCTAATGTCGGCACGCTTCAGTCCCGCGCGCTAATGTCGGGGTTGTATTGCGCGCGCGCTTATGTCGGCGCGCTTCAGTCGGCGTGCCCAGTCATGCATGTGTATGTATCTGGACTGTATATATTGTTCATAAAAATGCATGAGCTGACCTCTTGAACTGGCTTCACTATGGATTTATTACCACAATCGATAACGATAGAAACCATCCTGCAGCAACGATGGGAAGGGAATGCAAATTAAATATGAAATCTAAACTAGTACTCGAGACGTTAGAGACGGGAAAAACTTTGACAATAACGCGCCTCATAACTTAATGCTCAATCAAATAGATAACAAAAGAATACAATGAAAGTGATGGTCCATATTACAAGTGGATATTTGAAATAAACTAAGCTTTCCTGTTAAATTTTTGAGCTCTTTTGATTCATGATAAAATAATTAACTATATCATTTGAATTATTACTTAAGATATGCATATTACATTGAAATCAGTAGAAAGGAATCCATTTCGCATACACTGTTCTCAATCGACAACGGCTATTAAAACAGTTCAACCATTATTATTGTGCTTTGCCAAGGATCAATAATGGACATCTGGATATTAGCATAGTCACGCTTAGCTGGATTCGTTTCCAATATTAATCAAATCCCCATGTTAGTTTCGACTTGACTAATCAAAATTAGTGCAGTGTCGCGTTGATTGATACAGATGTTAAGTAAGTATGAATTGTTATTATTTGTTTATAAGGTTAATTATATATTAGACATATGTAAACCAGCTGTTACTTTGTTGATTTTAATATACAGCGATAACTCGTTCAATAATGGTGCACGATAGAAGAGTATGGGCATTTGGTCACCAAAAACATCTAAAGACTCTCCAGATTGTTCAGAATGAGTCATTGCGGCAAATATGTGATGCTCCATGGTTCGTGCGTGAATCGATGTAACACATAGAATTAAGTGTCCCCATTATTCACGACTTCGTTCACGAAACCTCTAGAAAGTTTTATATGGCAGTGGGCCTTTAATGTAGCCCAAAGATCTCTTACCGGCAGAATTATGACGAGAAGGTATCAGAGAATCGATATAGACCGAGAGCCATTCATCACGATGACCATCCATAAGCTGACTTCTTGAAATGTAGTGATTGCGTCCTTCAGTCAGCAGCGATGGGAAGGGAATTCAACTTGTGGAAAAAAAAAAACAAACTTAGAAAAAGAAGAATAGATAGAAACGAAAGACTGGAAGAATTTTGACGCCAACGGGCTTCAGAACTTGAAGCTCTGCGAAAAACCCTGAACTCCAGAACCCTGTTTTAAAATATTAATATAGAGATTCTTCATTAATCTGGGCTTTGAATTAATAGACAACTTCGGTTAGTACACTTAACGACCGGGTATTATCTTTTGGCATCTTCAGGCATTCAACTACAGGAATACACTTATTTTCTACACGGACGGTTCATAAATAGTATACCTTTTTAATACGTTTTTCGGATGTCAATATGCTGGAGCTTTAAGTCTTGAGGCGAAAGTTTTTTTCGTTCCTTTCCCATTGTTGCCGACTGGAAGGCGCGATCGCTTTAGCGGCGAGCAATCCATAGTGAAACCAGTTCAAGAGGTTAGATTATGCATCTTTATTTACAATATATATTATGCTTATCACTTCCCCGTATCATGATGCGAGAGGTTCTATTGTTTGCCTGATGGGTCGGTTAATTTTTCAAGTAATAAAGTGTCATCGAAGAGCGTAAAGGCAGGATTATTATTAGGATAAGTTCAAAGTTTTATCGATTTTTATTTAAAAGTGAATATTTTTACTTCGTTGTAAAATTTAGTTACTTCAAGAAACTTTTCAATATTTCTAAATGAGCTTTTGACATTTCAAGAATAAAGAGCAGCTTAAAATAGTAGAGTGCAAGCCATTTCTATTGACTGCAGAAATTTCTGTTAAATCCTTTCAGCGTGAGCTATTAGATCCAAAGCGAACATGGAATTGTCAAGCGTGAGACGGGAGCGGGCCAGAACACAGCTTTCAAATTAAACTTTTTCTATCTATTGAATTCAGTTGCTATTTAAGAGCGCCATGAAGTGATCTCTGGAATGGCTCTTAAGGAAACCGTTGACCCGCCAAGCGGCAAATAAGTTTCGTGTTCGGCTGGAGCGGAATTAAAGCGAAGAATATTTTAGATATCGACTGACGAGCGCCTTAAGGGGTGGCGTGTTTTTTCACACTGAATTCTTCAAACTTATTGAAAACAAATTTAAATTTTCGAGCGATCCTCAATGTTTTATCCACCAAACCCTGCTAAGGCTTACATAATTTTATGGAATGCATTCTTTATTGTACCAAAAATATTCTAAATAAATCGTGTATTTTACGTGTATCAAATTATAAAGAGTTGAAAGTTTAAAAAAGCTTTTAGCATTGAGTTAAATATATGAAGATTTTTTTTTCATTTTATTTCACTAAAGTCCATTTATTACATTAGGAGAGGTTTATATAATCAGTTTTTTCGATCTCTATAGAACTATTTAAATTTGATATTAAAATTCCATCACGCACCTTCAGCCAAAATCCTTAACTATTTAAATGCCTTGCATTTAACCTCATATGCAATCAAGTCGTATCGCACCAAGATTTTTCAGTTTCAGTCAGTTTTTCGTCGTCTACTTTTTAAGAATTTAAGTGGCTTATTCATTCCTTTTATTTTTTTTCGACACAATGGCGTAATGGCTGTAGAATGGCTAGCGATCCACAATGGAACAGTTCACGATATAAACCCACAGTTTGCATTAATGTGTGTATTAATTTTCCATAAAATATACCCATATAAAATATTTGTCCACGTCGTTGGCTTCGCGTGCTCGAGTCCAAGTCCGAGAAATAAAAATTTGTCAATCTAAACCATTGAATCATTTCCAAAAACATGGATGTCTGCGTTATCTTAAATTTCTATTGTGATTGGCTAACCGCTAGTCCTATTTCATCGAAAAATCAAGCCCTAATAGCAGTCTTCTAAGCATTCCCAGTATACGTCATTCTAAGTCCACATTATACACATACATAGAAGCTAACAATAGACATTATTTTTATGATGTGAGTGGTCGTGCTTTTGTCTTTTATTGAATTATTTAAATTTTCAATCGATAGAGGGACAAAATTCAGGTTCCATTCAGTTCTTAGACATTGTCTCGTTATAATTCTTAAGGAAAGAGATCACGCTGTTAAAATTATGATAGATTTCACGAATGAAATGGCATACAACATAATATATTATATATCCTTTGCTGTCCAAAATGGCACACGTAGCACGTTAAAAGAAAAGTAGCTAAAATATGCAAACAGAAATGTCCCTTTATTTCTAGTCCGTTTGGGCAGTCTATGAAAATAGTCCTTCTCGTAAGTGGCTAAGCAAGCTTCCAGTGAAATTGCCGAACTTAACAAAGTCGGAAAACTTTACCTTGGTGAAGATACGACCATGTCGGTCAAAGTAGATGGCCATCTATAAGGCCCGCATCACTGGAAATACAAATTGTATGTAAACATAATATGTCGATCCAGTTGCCAAGTGGTCGACGCTTATTTTAGGCTTTCGATTCGGTTAGACTCTACGTTTTAGAACTTGCAAGAAGTTGCATCGTAAATAAGAGAAGCTTACAAATTACACTGTTTTTTTGCTATTTTAAATAAATTTTAAAGAAATTAAGCTACCGAACATTAAATACATAATTTATCTTAAAAGCTTTTATCTTAAAGTTGTCGTTTCAAAAAAAGAGAAACACTTGTCACGCCGTGTAACACAACCAGTGGAATATTATTAATTGTATAAAAAATGTTTCTCCTATAAGTGAGCTGTTTAGTAAATTAAAAGAAGGTTCAGAGATATAAAACACAACGCGTTTATAATTTTGAGGATTTGAATCGAAGGTACTTGACTTTGAATTTTCTACTTTTCATGAATTCATAAAAAAAATACAAACTTCAAACGATTCAATTTAATATTGTATACTGATTTATCAATTTATTTATGGATTTGTGATGTCTTAAAGTCCCTTTTATTCCATTCAGATAATCACTAGCCCCATCATTCAATCTATACAATCTTTGGGGATGCGTCTATGAGAATGCTTTAGTACGCTTAAGCTTACGAGAAGACATTGTTAAACAAATAAGAATTTTTCATAGAGAAATAAAAGAAAAAATAAATATTCAACAGTTGATGGATGTAAGCAATTGACCTATTTCTCACACTTTTCTAAAATTCATACGTGGTACTATCGGAATGACCAACATGAATTTTAAAGGGTCTTACTCAACACTTTAATGCCATCATGTTTCTCAAGTTTGAGGGTGATATGAAGGCTTTGCAAGGGTGTAAGTTTTCCATAAACTGTAGAGAAATGTATGAGGATATCGACTGAACAGGGGTAGTATTAGTAGTAATTGATATTGCTATAATAATAAGTTGTCAGAGCCAGGGGAGGGTATTGTTTGGATTAAACTTCATCCGTTTTTGAATGATGATGAAGAGGTTTCCGGTGTGTGTTCTCTAAGCCCACATCGTTAATGATTATACAGAGTAATGGAGATCTTGATAATAAATACATTGCTTAATATAATATCGATATTAATTAAGGCTGTTTCTTGTCAAAACCCAGATGAAATTATCAATGTCTTATTGGTTCGGAATAGTTGAAATTGTTTATTGTGAATGAAACTTTAAGATTGCATTACAGCTGATGCCAATGAGCCATGTGTTTGAAAAATATAATAATGATAGAACAATAATTAATTAACAGAAAATAGAAAATAATACACAACAAAAGATTTATATAGGGATTATAAGAGTAAAAACAATTTAAAAAAAAAACAAGTCCATTGCTGTAAATGTACACTTCTTCACAGTGCATTGATCAATCATCATGTAAACTTGTATATCGTCCCTATATAGAGTTAAATATGACGTTAGGTTTACAAAGCACACAAATTTGCACATACTGCCAAAAAGATGTTCTTAAAAAAACTCTAATACATTCTAATTGACACAATATGTTTTCACTCTTTTTGCTCTCCTGAAAAGTAGCGATTTGTCACCAACGAATAATTTGGCTTGGAAGGGGTGATATATATTCAGCGTTGGTTTCGGTTGCGAAGCACACGCGCTTGAGTCCCAGTCCAGGCAGTTTCATTATTCAATCAAATTATTTATCTCTAAATGCCTGTGTTGTCTTAAATTTCTTTTCGATTCAAAAAAATTATGATTGCGATAGCTTGAAGTTTAACATTGCTTTAATGCTAAAAAATATACCATTTCCCTTATACCAAGCATTTTCTTCTGAAATCGGTCCTGATAGTAAATAAATTTATTTTGAAAAAACTAAAAAAAGTTTAAGAAACTGGGTAACAAACTGTTTGGCTGTTGAGATCATCCACACTGGAAGCGGACATGGTTTTAATAAAAAGAAATCATTTTAAATCCGCTTGATGGTTGGTTGAATTGTTAAGATTATAAGAATCGAGAGAAAGTAGCCAATTGTTTTCACAGGTTACCGTTTTATTTTTATTGTTTACTAGTATTGCTACCCGGCGTCGCTAGGACTAAGCGACTAATAATTATTTAATGTTATATAATTCGACATAATTATATCACAAAATTTAAAATCCAAAATAGAGACAGCCCCATTCTCGCCCATTAAAATGTCCAAATTCAAGGAAAAAATCTAATTTGCTGTCAAAGAAATGTCAAATAATACCTTCACGTAAATAATAAACATTATTATTAATAATAAAAGCCGGGAAAAGTTCAGTAGAAGACTAATTTATTAGATTTTGACTAAATGTCTTCGCCGATAAAAATTCAAACATATTTTCTTTCATATTTGTTTTTATGGCAACTTAATGACCAACAATGCAAAAGGGAATTACATACCCACAGACATACATACGCCGTTTCGGTTTTATATATAAGATAATGTAAATATAAAAAAACGTCATATAAAAAAACCATAGTGCATACTTATATGTTAATGAAAATGTTTTAAAAATATATTTAATAAAAATAGTTTATAGAAATCTGTTTGGTTAGACAAAGATCTTGTGACACCTTTTAAATATATTTCAGTATTCGTTTCGAGTTTAGAATAAAGCACAATTGCCTTTGTAAGTATAAAGCTTTCAACGATTTCCGAAAGACGATAGATTTGCTTGTCGACGACAAGAATTTTCGATGTAACTTTGTTCTACAGCTTGCTTTAATGTTTTTCATACAAAAGGAGCTTTTCTCGGTGTTTGACTTTGAAAAATCGACATTCGGAAGCGCATAATTTGAACTGATAAAAAACAGTTTTAATAATATCAAATAAATAATAAACGGACCAATTCTCGTTGTCATAGCTACGTGGGTATTTTTTAACTTTGAAATAATTTTGACACGATCGTTAAGCTTAATAAATAACATATTAAAACAAAAATAATAAGACATTTGTATTACTTATTACACATAAAATTTATTAGATCGGGACCGGTTTCGCTTATGTTGAGCATTATCAACTGATAAGAAATACAGCGATATTTATACAAAAGTTAAGTAAGAATAATAATATATTGATTGAATTGGTTTTAACTTGGTAGAGTTCCATAATAACACGGTGAAAAAATTAGCAAGCTAATATGAATCCATCACTGCTACTCTAAGAACTCTAAACTTAATTGAGAGTTTCCATTGAAGGTCCTTGATGTAATTTGAATATAAAATTTGAATCGTTTGAATTTTGTTCTTTAAATGAATTTTGTAGTGACAAACAAACGTTAGCAAACGACCCGCAATGAATGTACGGATGCACTGAACTGTCAGTTCAAAGATGCCGAAAAGCAAAACCCGGATAGTAAGCGACAAAACTTATAAAAAAGTACAAAATTAAAAAAATTTAATCAACAAAACTAGTTTACGTTCATTGCCACTTAATAAAATCGCAGATTAGCTTTCACTTCGAGAAATACATAAAATCAATAAGTCACAATTTATGTAATAATTTATTATTACAATATTAAATTGGGATGTCAGAACAGAAGAGAAGATAGATTGTCAAACTCTCATTAAGCTCATTTGTGATTTGGTTAACCAGATTCATCTAAAGTGTTCCATAGTTGTACGGAGAAGCAATTTTCATAGAGCTAGAGATATTTCGAGAGTATAGGCATAAACTGGATATTGGTTGTAAAATTTATCTTAACTATGTGGAACAAATTCATTTGGCAGCGCTTGCATGTTATTTTAGATAACCAATGAAGCTTTCCATTTGCCATTAATATTTACCATTTCACACTGTAACACATATTTGAAATATTTCATATGTTTATTTTGACGAGCAATATTTTAATATAAAATAACTTTGATTATTAATACCACGTATTGTGCCACTAACTGTGACACGTGTTTCGCCTCTTTCAGAGGCTTCTTCGGACTTACTATCGCAAAGTTTGCTTAAGTAATGAAGCAAGTTTGATTCTAACATTTTAAAATGATAAAATTACAAATTGGAGTTTGAGATTTTTCCTTTTTACCGGTTATAGAATCGAAACAAAGCAAACAAATAATTATACTACTAATGACGGTAACATTACATAATATTAAACTAATGAGCTGCAATCAATCAGATATGTTAGCGATTACCCTATTAATTGGAAATAAAGTAAGCGTGCTTTGATTATATAACCCCCTCTTTGCTTCCCGTAAAAAGGGAAAATCCCAAACTCCATTTTGTAATTTTATCATTTTAAAATGATAGAATCAATCTTGCTTCATTACTCAAGCTCGTGGAGGCACGAGCTTGAGTAATGAAGTAAGAGGTTAAGCTTATAGGGTAATCCGCCACTGTTTTTACTACGATACAGAATTGGGTTGGGTTGTCGGCCCCTGTGGTCTAGTGGCAAGAGCTTTGTCCTAGCGATCAGGTGGGCCCAGGTTCAATACTCGGGATGGTCAGATTTTTTCAATTAAAAAAGAGATCTTGGGCTGGGTGTCTGTTATTTATCGTTGAGTCATTCATGACTGATTCATTATTTACCATCGAGTTAATCTCGTATGACTTTCATAATTAAAAAATATGACGCATTGACAGTAAATCCAAATATTTTTTTTTCAATAAAAAACAACTAATGTACAATACAGTACAATCGATAAGTCCGGTCCACGGCGTAGGCTTGCGTGTCAGATCGCTGGGGTTCGATTCCCGGTACGAGCGGATGTTTTCAGTCGATAAATCTGTTCAAAGGCATGGTTGTTTGTGTTGTTGAAAATCCGATCCCAAAGAGAGATGCATAGTGACAGCGATTAACTATCACTAGTCCCGTACTAGTCCTCGTATCCTTTCCATCCCTACTTTCTAAAAAAGAGGGGTTGAGAAACTGAGTAACAAACAGTTCTGTTAGAAAAAAAAATATATATGTTGAGATAAACTCCGTGAGGAGTCCATATGCTCCAAGTTGAGAGCGGACATGGTTAAAAAAAATACAGATTTGGTGAAGTAATTAAAACAAAACTACGGCATTGGCCTTCTATTCAGTAAAAAAAACAAAATAAAGATTACAGGGTAACCAATAAATACGCGATCAAATTAAGCCGATGCTTAGCGAAACCTTGCATTAATGTTTACTAAATTCCCAGACCTAGATTAATGCTACCTTTCGATCAGTAATGTGATTCAAAGTAAGGTCTCGATATGTATTAGTACGCCACTTGGATTAGAAACGGTCCATCCAATCTAAATAAAATGGCATCCGTTGAATAGAAACCAATCCAAACACTGTATGGCCGATTATTCATTAAACCTTTTTCGAGGGGAATTGATTAAAAATTCATTGAATATAAATAAAATACGTTTGCAGATTTTAGTTCCCGATCCCCATTGATCGGCCCGGATAGGGAATTTACGGGTGGCTACACGTGTACTCGATGCTAGCGATAAACTCGATCTATCCGTGCACAATCGGGTCGGCTTTGTGCCGGCTTCCTGTGCACGGTCGCCCAAAGGTTCCCCCACGGATGTTTGTCGCATGGCGCTAAAAAATAATCTTCACGTATGGCAATTTAAAGAGTTTAACGACTTTTTTTAAATGAAAATTTTCTATTTTAGAAACTTATTATTTTCTTGAATCTGGACTTATAAATTGGCTTGCATTTATTTGATTTAATACAAAAGGCAAAGCAGTTTTGATTAACTGAGTAAATTTCGAAAATATAGGGTATTTCAATAGGGACGCTCAAAATATGTTACTTTGTCCTGCTGAGCTTATTTCTCGTTGTTCACAAGAACTTGGCTTTTCTGCGACTTCAACTTGGCGAATTTTGAATCGGGCCTTATGACTGCACCCGTATAAAATCCAACTAACCAAGGAACTTCAGGTAAACGACCGCAGACAACGCCTGATTGGGTTCTGGAGCAGTTGGAAGTTTACCTAAATTTTTCAAAAAAGTCAACTTTAGCGACATGGCCCATTTTATAATGAATGGATATTGGCAGACATTTGATGCTATATTCCATATTTAATGCCGTAAAATATACTTACAAATGAAATTAAAATTTAGTCGAAATCTCACAAACAACTTGTTTTATTTACATTTCAAAACTAAGCGTCCTTATAAAAATACCCTTTATATATGTATGATAAACTATACTGACAAAACCATTTCTATAAAGTGCATTTATTTAAACAACGCCAATTTATCATATGGTCGATATCAGGAGTTCCTAACCTTATGCCCGCGGGCACATGTGCGCCCGCTAAGCTATTTTCGTGCACCCTCTACAAAATATTAAACACCGGAAAAAAACCGAAATTTTATCTGAATTGCGTTATATATATTGAAATCGCAAAATAATATTTCATCGTTTTTCGTAACTGTATGGTATTTTTTATCATTCTTACAAAAGAATGATAAAAAACCTGTACACACAGGTAAATTAAAACAGTCTTATAAAAAAGTCAATATTTACTCCATTGTTTTTTTAAATATCTTGCCTGCGTCCATCATTATTCTCCTCAATCTCAAATGCGCCCGAGGTCGTAATATGGTTAAGAGCCTACACCAGGGGACATTTGAAATTTTACTGTTTTAATCTTTTGCATTTGATCAAAAAAAAAAAAATTACTAGTTAGCATAGTTGTGATTTAAAAAATGTTTTAATTAAGAAAAATGTTTAGCTTAAGTGAGTGATAGTCTTCAAATAGGGTTGTATGTAGCACGTGATCGATTTTGAACTGCAAAAGTATTTGTTAAATATTGAGAAGTCTGTCATTAAATTTATACCAGCCCCAGGATCTGCCCAATTCAATTTTACGGCCAGACCCGTGGCCCGCGGAGTGGTAAGAGTTAATCTCAGCATTTGTCAAAAAAAAATCTTTAATGCCACGATATTTGTGATGATGATGTATTGTGTCTTATGTATTGTTGTATTTATGAAATATGGTATATATTATACGTTTAATAAATCTGAGCTAAATATTCCGAATAAATGAAAAGTACATAGATGTCATCACAACTTAGTAATAGTAAGTCTAATTTTGCATTTGAAAGAGAGGAAAAACGTGTCACGTAAGGTCACACTTAATACTTCATGACAATTCTTTGCGTAAGAAGCCTGGTTCCCAAATTGACAATTATTTATTACATTAAAACGGATTCAACAAAAAATTGTTTCACTCAAATCAGATTTTTTCCCTCTTTCTTTTAAGAGAGTGAGTAATACAAAAGTAATGTATATTGCGCCATAATTTTGCTGAAATAATTATAAAAATCTTCCTATATAATTTAAATAAATATTGATTGATTTCAACACGTAGCTGAGTTGTCAAATCCGTTGAATTTGAGCTTAAATCACGGTACGAATACATTCATATTGACTAATGATTTTTAATGCATGGATATGTGTGATGTCAAAATACTTTCTATCTATCTATCTGATATTTTTAGAGATAATTATTGCCATATCTTTACATGTCAATCTTTCTTTTCTAAAAAAGAGAGACGGATATAAAAAGAAATACGCAGTTCTCTTCAAACAACTACAGTTGAAATAAGCTTTATTTGATTTTTTAATTAGCTTCACATTGGCAACGAAAATGATATCAAACAATTAACAACATTAAAAATACAAACCCATTTAAATACATATTTCAATGCCAATATTTCTTTTATTCTATTAATCTTTGTCATCTTTCCTTATTCTTTCTATACGTCTTGCGGTCTATGTTCTTTTTTTTGAGTGACAGCTTCTGAAATTTCATTTCTTGTATGTTATTAGATTGTGAATGCTATTTTTTTTTTATTTACTTTCGGCTATTTTTATAAAGGTTAAATTTTTTGCTTATCGCGTGAAGTGGATTTATAAATATTTTTGTAATTCGAAACACGTACTCGATATTTTATATCAGAAAATTTATCGGAATGGTAGAGTTATTGAAAATACAAATATTGAGCAAAAAACTAATGCATATTTGAAAATATTAGAAAAGCTATTACATGTTTTTATTATGAAAAGGTACAATAATTGTATTTACGACTTATGTTTGGTGGAAGTAGGTACTAAAAATTCGAATGGAACGTAGCTAAGTATACATAAAGCAGACAGTTCACATTTGCTAAAGAAAAACGAATTATCGTTATCAACACGATCTACACATATATTATGTTGGTTCTGCCTTGTGCATAAATCACCCAGTCTGCTTCCATACATTTCTTCTGTAAATGCGTAAAGGAAATTCAAATTTCGCCAAACAGGTTTCCTTAGATCTGCAAAAAATATCAAATTCATTTATATTCACTTAAAATTATACTAACTAACCCTATAGCAAAACTTTTTTTATTTAAGGTTTTCACTGTCAATACTTGGTGGAATGGCATTATAATAAAAATAATAACACATTTTTAGTACTTATTCCAGATAAAATTTATTGGATCAGGTCAGATTTCGCTCAAGGCGAGCATTATAAACTGATAAGAAATACAACGAAACAGTGATATTTATACAAAAGTTAAGCAAGAATTACAAGGTATGACAAAAATTGGTATTACAACTAAGCAAATAAATTGAAGCAAAATCTTATTTATAAAACCGAAACGGCGTATGTATGTCTGTGGATCTGTAATTCCCTTTTGCATTGTTGGTCATTAAGTTGCCATAAAAACGAATATGAAAGAAAATATGTTTGAATTTTTATCGGCGAAGACATTTAGTCAAAATGTAATAAATTAGTCTTCTACAGAACTTTTACCGGCTTTTATTAATATGATAATGTTTATTATTTGGACATTTTAATGGGCGAGAATGGGGCTGTCATCAAATTAAATAAAGTTTGTGATTTTATTTTAACTCTATTTTGGATGGTAGATTTTGTGATATAATTATGTCGAATGATATAACATTAAATAATTATTGGTCGCTTAGTCCGAGCGACGCCGGGTAGCAATACTAGTAGACTATAATTAAAATGTTGAAGACCTCTTAGCAATGTAAGCTATTACATCAATAAGCATTTAAGTAAGTAAAAACCAAAATAAATAATAAATCTTAATGTCTGTAATCCATAATGAGTCATAGGAAGTCCGGGAAGAATACTCCGTGCAACGAAATATATTCTGTGAAAAGAATCTATAATCGTGAAATTTTCGGGATTGATTTGTCATCAATAATATCGTTATTTATTTCAAATAATGTGTCCTCATTTTATTTTAACAGTGTGAAATGTGAAAAAAAATGCATAACCAAACATATTTTTTATTTCAATTAGTTATCAGATCGCATTCGCACAAGATCCATACTCTCGTTCATTATATTTCAATCGAATATTTTCGCTCTTCAGTAATGTATAAGCAATCGAAATATAATATTTATAAAAAGACGGTGGCATCAATTATTCCTAACTATTTTTAATGAAACATTAACTTGTTTAATATTTAATATATGTGATTTTTTTTCCATGTCCGCTCCCAACTTGTAACTCCTTGCTACTGAGTTGCTCAACCACTCTTTTTCGAAGAGAGTAGGTGATGGAAAGGATACGAGGACTCAGACAGAACTAGTGGTTAGCTAAGCGCTCTCACTATGCGTCACATATGTGAAAATTATCTACCATTAAAAAAATAATCCTAATACCGGGACCAGTCCCGGGATTGGCTTAATGCAATCCCGAAATCCTGGGATCTATATTTTGGTCCGGGATTGGAAACCCTACTTCTACGACTTACTAACGAACGAAAATCTTCTGTTAGGACAAGCTTAACTATAAATCCATACACTCCACATTAGGAGCGGATAGTCAACACCGGATAGCGTTTGAAGTTTTGATTGATTAAAATCCACTTGTAAAAATGAGCTAGTAAATATGTTTCAAATTCTTTATTTTAAACATATCTTTTCACAAACTGACAATTAATGATCTTAAAGTTCTAATGATGATGACAATCTTAGAGCTTTGTCAAATAAATTTAGTAAGAAAAGTAAACACATGCAGTGCAACTCCGTTAATCAACCATAGATAATTCTGAAATTCATATATAAGGACTTAGTTTTAAAAAGTGCTCAAATCCATTTGTTGAAAAACTGAGAATGTGAGATATTTTTATTTCTTTTTCCTCATAAATTTGTGTTTACTATCAATATTTTTAAAATATGTTTTAAACTAAAGAATTACGGATAATGTGTAAACATTTAGACTTTTCCATGTGAATAAAAAAGGTCTCAAAAGTTAAATCTAAAACTGGAAGTTGAAAAAAAATATTTTGCAATTGACAACTTTTGAAAATTACCTCCTGATAGAATGCGGTAAATGCAAGCTTTTCCGACCGAAAAATCATTTTAGGCAAAAATGTCAATTAGAAACTTTTCAAAGTAAGGTAACCTATTGTCACATTGATATCATGCCATTATTTCCGTCGACGAATTGTTCGCAAAACGCTTTAACGACAAACCAATCACATACGCTAGTATTCCGCATAATGTACCATGGGGCATAATCCATTCCAAGGTGTTGGCTGGCACAGGCTTTAGTGTTACGTTCGACAGTCATACTGTTACCTCGTGTAGTTGTGTGCGATCTGCAATTTACAGGTAATCAAGTGAGTGTGTTCCACTAATGAGGTTCGATTGTATTTGTGGAGAGGTTTTGAGGTGATTATATGTCAAAGTTTGATTGGAAACATCGCTAACAATGCACCAATTGTTTAGTACAAATAGTGCTCGTGAACAATACGTTCGTAATACAGGATTACTGTGTAAGTGTGTACACTGCAGCTTAGGTTTAATAGGGATTCGATCTGAAATGCATCTAAACACTTTATTTTCGTATAGCATCACTTTTTAAGTGTTCACTTTCAATGCTTGGTGGAAATTACAAAACATTTTTTGTACTTATTTCAGAATTGATTAATTTGGTAACTGAAAACATATAAAGAATCGATCGCTTAAAATTAGTCATTACGGCAAATATGTGATGCTCCATGGTTCGTGCGTGGATCTGTGTACGCATAGAATTAAGTGTACCCACTATTCGTGAGTTCGTTCGTGAAACTTCTAAAACGTTTCACAAGCCAGTGAGACTTCACTGTAACCCAACGATGTCTTGCCTGCAGCATAATGACGAGAAGGCATCAGAAAATCGATAGAGACCGAGATCTATTCTTCTCGATGACACTCCTTAGGTAGAGGCGAACAAATAAGCTGACTTATTGAACTATAGCAATCGCGCCCTTCTGTCAACAGCCATGGGAAGGGAATGCAAAACACTACACATAGAGACGAAGGAGACAGGAAGAACTTTGACGCCAATTCACAACTTAAAGCTTTGTCAAATAGATGTCCAAAAAAATAATTCTGATAATTTCAGTCAAAATGCTCGCAATGAGCGAAACCGGTCATGATATTAATTGATTAATTGTAGATAAGTACAAACATGTTTTATTATTTTAACTTTAGACTTGATTAGTTAGCGGAGATCAACTTGATAAGAAAATACACCACGAAAAAATCTCTTTATTGAACTTGAAACAATATAAATTCGATATTGACCGTGTCGGGAATTGAGCCAAAACTAGGCAAACTGTTACCCCTAGACTACAGGGGTGATATATGGTCTTGAACCAATAACCCTTTAAAAAGCATACTGTTAGAAAAAAGCTATATGTTTCGTATGATATTATTATTGCATATACAATTTCTTATCACTTCAATCGAGAGAGAAAAGCGTGGAAGAAAAAAGGCAAAATCAAATTACTTATTCAGTAGATATTTTCTTACATGTTTCCGATATCGTAAGGCTATGTATTATATTATATGGAAAAGTATCGTTTTGTATTTCTTGAATGAATTTCGGAAAAAATCTATTGTTTTATTGTATAACAGTACAGTAGCGTTTTTTATTATGTCCAACTATTTTATAATAAAGAACATATAATATATAGCAAAAATAATAAAGATTAGTGATATTGGTCAAACATTTTGTCAATCATTTGTCGAATGATTCGTTTTTGAGGTTGGCTTCCACTATTCGCTTGATCGTTCATGAAACCTCTAAAACTTTTCACGAGGCAGAGGGCCATCGCTGTAACCCGGAGACGACGAGAAGGCATCAGAGAATCATTATAGATCGAGAGACATTCTTCTCGATGACCCTCCATAGGTGAAAAGATAAAGTTTGCTGACATCTTGAAATTTTGCGATCGTGCCCTTTCTGTCAGCAGCGTAGCTGCAGCAACTTAAACATATAAAAAACAACTAAACTTATGGCGAATGAGACAGGAAGAGTTTTGACGCTACGCTCCACTAAATAGATTTATAATAAATTTAAAAAATTTGACTATGTGATCGAAACCGTTTTTTTTACAATTATTACAAAATTTGTTGTTATAAGAATAATACCATACATGAAATAATTGTAAGCTGTCGCCAAATTAGTTATTAAAGAAATGCCTTACTTTATTATAAAATTATTTTTTGGTAATTTATTGCAGAAGAGCTTAAAATGTTTACATTATTCATGAAATCTGCTGTAAGAAAACAACTGTTTTCTCTGCAAACTCTCTTGTGCGCATTTAATATGTAAATTCATGCTATTTTTATAAATACTTATTTATATTCATTCACATTTCATAAATCACAACTCTTCATAAAAAAGACTAAATTCCATACCGTTCTATATCACTGAAGTTTAATGTAACAGTCCCCCAGAGTAGTTATACCCAAACTTTTCATAGTTGTGGTACCTTTTTTTAAAAAAGGGGTACCGATATGAGCTTATTTATGTTTTAATATTGTAGTATATATTGAAATAGCAACAAGTGGAAAACATATGTAGTTTTTTTCCAAAACCATTATTATCTCATTCGATTTCAATACATAAGTTTATGAGTTTGCGTTTAAAGGAATAGATGTCTGTGTAGTTTATATATCCTTACTCACTGACCCCATAATGAAATCACTGCTGTTAAAATAGTTAGCTAATAGTCCTACTTGGCTGAATACTTACGAACTGGAACAAGTGAATGAACGATTAAATAACAGCCTACATATAGTTTAGATAATATAAATTTTAAATAACTTTGATTATTCCACGTATTGTGCTACTAACTGTGACACGTGTTTCGCCTCTTTCAGAGGCATCTTCGGACTTACTATCACAAAATTTGCTTAAGTAAGATTGATTCTAATATTTTAAAATGATAAAATTACAAAATGGAGTTTGATATTTTTTCTTTTTACGGGAAGCAAAGAGAGTTACAGAATCGAAAAAAATCAAACAAATAATTATACTACTAATGAGCTGCAATCAATCAAATAGGTTTGGGTTTGTTTAGATACTTTATTGAGAGTAAGCATACTCTACATTAAGAGAATAAATGGTAAAAACAAATACTCTTAGAATATTCTTTCAGTCTTAATATTAATATAATAACTATTTTTTTCTTTGTTGTATGTAAATAATTTAAAAGAAATGTATTTGGCTATTCTTATGTATACTGTAATTATTTTTTTGGTTTCTACGTTGGTCTACATACTGGATACGGATATAACTTAAGTTTTAAGGTTTGAAAGTAGTATACAATAAATGAAAAATATGAATATGTCTTACGCGTTTATAAAAAAAGCAAAAATCGATAAATAAAAGTTTTATTCGAGGACAAATCCGACAGTAAATTCAATGTTTGTACATATATTATAATAATGAAATCAACTGTTCAAGAAGCTTTAGATCCTAACAAAGCGATGAGAGCAAAATATCATGTTATGTAAAACTGGTTGATTTGGTCGATTTGTCATGTAAATCTAATATCATGTTCATTGGGAAAAGTTTTATTGATGAACCTACACAAAGCTATTCTAAAAATCTCGTTTGTCACCGTGGAGTGAAATTATTTTCGAGTTTTGAATTAGTATAAAATCTACTTTAGAAGCTGAAAATAGTAGTAAAGAATGTAGCTATACATACTTGGAAACATACTATAACGATATAAAGATGGTACAGTAAGAAAAATAGCAATGTATTAAATTTTATATATTTGTTGATAGCCCTCGTCAGAACTGACTGAATAGTTCTGACGAGGGCGTAAGCCAAAATAGCTATCAACATATATATAAAATAATTTATGTAGAACTAAAATACATTGTTATTTTTCTTACCGTATTATAATGGAGTTCTACCAAGTAAATGCCTGCTCAATCAATATATAAAGATGGGATCATTTTCATCATATCAATGATTTATCTGACTATTGTTTCTGCATGGCAAAGTAACCTAAATTAATATAAGCATATAATTAAGTACCTTTCCCCTTGGTGGTCTTTTAGTCTAGTAGTCAATATTGTTGACTTCTGTAAAGGTACTAGCGGGCTGAAATCCCAGTAAGGACCGAATAGTAAATTATTTTTTAAATTGATTCAAATGCACGATGCTGCGATTGGTAAACCACTAATATTGCTTTAGCCATATTCATATATCTTTACTTTATTAAAGAAGAGAGATTAATTATCGCTTACTGAGATAATCCCTATTAGAAGTTCATATGTAGCGCATTAGAAGCAGGGAAGGAAAAACGTCCTTTTCCATCGAAGCTATTACATTGAATCTTAAAATATAACTTTGTGTAACGGCCATATTGCGTATATCAATGTGAGTTAAAATAAAAGATTTTGACAGAAGTTGTTCGATAGGAATTTCAGTATCAAATTTGCATCAATTAGTTGGTTAGTGACAAAAAACGTGTAAATGTTTTATAATTAAACGGTGGAATTCATGTATATTTCAAAATAGTAATAAAAATAATGTTTACTGTCGAATTGAACTTTTTGCTAAGGTCATGTCATTCTACCAAGCAAATGCCAGTTCAGTCACTTAAGACTTACGGTAAAAAAAAATTCAATTGCGATTAACAGCAGTGATTAATAGCAATGTCCGAATCCAACTGAGCGCATAGATTCGTGATAAAAGCTTGGTTACAATAATTCATTAGAATGCTTATGAACTTTACTGCATGCAATGTTACATTTATATATGAGATTATGTTAATTTAATAGGATTTGGATGCGCCACTGGAAAACTGGACTGTCAGAAAGAGTTTTTATAGTCCAGTCCGTACGCGCGCGTACTCGATCTCTGTTTTCTTTACCAGCATACGATAAAGAATCCTTTTCACGATGCGAGAGCTGTAAACCAATAAAAGTTTTCTTCTTCTCAATATAAACAACACGGAAAGATTGCCATGCAATTTTTCTGGATATAAATTTAACAATTCCAAAAATCTTCTTGGCTCATACACGGTCTATATGAGGAGCATGTAGCCAATTCACCAGCATCCTCTAGCTCTAAAAAATAATTTACCTCAATAAAAATTGACAAGACAGTTAAATGAGTAAGTTTCAAAGAATCAAATATATAAAAAATAGTACAAATGAAGCTATAATGCTCATTTGGTAATTGGCTTAATTTAGAAAATGTATCGTCAAACATATATTCTTAATGTGGTTCCTTAACATATTACAATGCTTCATAAATTTTGCAATAGCCTTTTATTGTATTTAACCAATAGAAAAATAAATAGAAAGTTGAAAACCTAAAAAGGGCCACACATAACCTTCAATTGGACAATATGTGGCCCTCGGGCCAAGGTATGGGCATGCCTGATCTAAAGATTAATGTAATTAATGCAATGTTTCCAGTTAATAAGATCTTAAATATCGATCCGCTTACACTGGTCGAAGTCATGTGGTTGTTGGTAGTATATTTTCCTCCTCAAAATAAAACACGACGCTCTTTTTCCGGAAGGAGAGTTAGGATTTGAGGAAAATGCTATCTCCTCCACGTTTTATGTTCACCATTTGAAATATTACAACTTCCACAGTTAAACGGAAAATGTTAAGACGTTATATATTTGAATGTGTGTCATGGGAATTCGATGATTCTTTTAAAAAATATTATATCCTAAGGATATTAAAATTGATTACTTATTATTTTAAAAAAATAGAGAAGAAAGCTGCTGAAAAACGGTTCACTGGTTTTGACAAAGTTTAATGATGTTTCAATTGTATAGTAGTCAGTTTTTGACTTACGACCATTCAGACTTAAGACGGAGACCAAAACGACCAAATTGACCCAAAAACGTACCAAAATTTTGGTCCTGTGCGACTTTTGACGTCTGACGAATAAGATGAAGAGATTAAGCCACTAATTATAGAATATCTGAATATGTTTTGAGAAAAACTAACCCCACTACTACAATAACTGAGATGTATATTAGCAAAAATTATGAAAATAACATAGAATAATTTTGATAATACATATCGCACCTTTTATGTCTATCATTTCGTTTTTTTTAATGAGATTCGACTTACGCCTGAGGTGGTGGAACGGAGCCCCGTCGTAAGTCGAAAACTGACTGTAATTGGTTTTTAGGGTTGCAGATGCAGATCTGGTGATTATTTAGACGGACAACTTTTTTAAGAGATTGGGAATATGAAGATAGTGCTATAAAAGACAAGATTATTGCTACGCCTAATTTATAGGATTGGAAGTGTGGAAGAGGATTTAAAACAGCACAAATCTTAGAACAGAATTCAACAAATCGTTGACACTAGACGACGGACTCTGATATCTAAAATTTGTTAGAAATTTTGGTATAGCATCCCATTATTCATATTATATTTGTCAGTTCTCGATAGAAAAGCACTATTCACTTTTATGGTGTTACTGTCACTGCAAATTATTTAAATAAATAATACACATTATTAATTACAACTTCTACATATTTTCTGATTCAGTTGACAGTGCTCGCTATGAACGGGGCCGGTCCTGATCTGTATCAGAATATATATAAAAGTAGTAGTACATAATGTACTGTATTTATTTATATATTTATTGAAAAGGATTATCTTTATCATGATTTACAAAATGAACAGGGCAATTTTATAAATATAGAATCATTATAAATTGTGTAAAATTAAATATGACAATTAAGGTCGTACATATTTTTTTTAAAATAAGGTTTTATTGTTAAGAAAAAGGTTTATCGGCCAATATCTATATCAGCGCAAAATTGGAGTCATAAGAAAAAGAGGCTGAACATATTTTTGTGCGATTTAAAAGTTTTGGGTTTTTTTTAAATTATTTTTTAAGTATATTTTAACGTACATGTGTAATAACGTAATAAACAGCCCGTTGTTCAAATACTGTACGGTCAAATACAGTGTTTCACCTGTTTATTACAGTGTGATCTTGACACGTGCGTACACGTTATGTTTCCATATTAAGTCATAGATTTTATTGTGTGATTTTCTGCGGAAAGCATCTACCGCACAAAAAGATTTAGGTGTACATTATATTATATACCTACGAAATATTTGTTGAATCTTAGACTATTGCAGATCGTAGAATATAAGTACCATGGATAAGCACTGGGCCACAGCGTAAAGAAAATATTAACAAAAATTAACTGAATGCCTAGATGAGAGATTTTAAAGTTCGTGGCTTAAATTTACTCTCGCCTTACAGTTTATGTAAAATTCTTTCAGTAAAATAATTACGAGCGTTCATAAAACTTAAGAATTATTAAATAAATTCCTAAGCAAAATGGAAATATTTTATATTTAAAAATTTTTGTTGCTTCATTTTCATAATTTCTTCTAACATCTGGAATAATCTTATTTCTTATACTTTGTGTATCACTATGGTAACAGAGTTATAGTGACATACTATTTTCGTTGGTATTTTGATTTGGTAACGAATTCATTTTCCATCTCAGGTTCAAATAAAATTTTTGGGTGAAGTACCGACTACTAAGTAGCGAGTACTACGTAATAATATCATATCAATCCGTGGAGATACCAAAGTCAACCGCTTTTTTTTGTACATCTATTTGATGGAGCTTCAAGTTCCCAGGTGCGTTAGCGTCAAAGTTCTTCCCGTCTTTTTCGTCTCCAAGCATATTTTTTTAATCAAGTTGCATTCCCTTCCCGTCACTGCTGACAGGAGGGTGCGATCGTTGGAGTGATAAGCAATCCATAGTGAAGCCAGTTAAAGAAGTCAGTTTTGCCTGCATTAGAAGAGAATGAAAGAAAACAATGTTATTATGTCTGAAAACATACATTGTTTCATTTTATAGCCCTGATAAACTTGCATGCTCCCAGTCTTAGCCTACGTGGTCGTTACCAAAGCCAAACCTTTTTTACACCAGAACTTGTTTGTTATGTAGGTCATTTGAGTTACCAGTCACAATGTCCGTACGGCTGATCAATGCACTGCCTATTATTGAGGTGGACATTTTTAGCAGTGAATTTGGTGTTTTTTTTTGATAATTTATTTTCTTCGTTGTGTGGATTGTGTCTTTTATGCCATTTTCTTTTGAATGATGTTATATGCTGACTTTATGATCTTTGTCAAATTTATGGCGTATTGACGTAAACTGCAATGATATGATTTTTATGTTTTCTCTAAAAAACAATAAGCATTTTCACTTTTATTTAATTTATTGAAATGGCTAATCTAGTGATAAAAAGAATAATGTGCCGTTTAGTTTTATTCTACATTTGTTAATTTACTATAGTAAAACCGTGATAATGAAACGGCGTAGTACTACTTTTCGAGCTACGAAACGTAGCCAAGAAAATGACAACATAATGTCTACACGGGCAAAACACACAAACGTTGGACAAGACAAAAATCTTACTGGATTTATTTTATGTACTTATTCTACATTCAATTTATTTGGATCAGGGCTGGTTTCGCTCGACGCAAGCATTTTAAACTGACAAGAATATATAGAGCTATGTATACTACACTAATATTGTAAAAAACAGTTGGTAATAATTTTGAAAAATCGAAACTGCTTCAGTTGAGTATTATTTTTTAATTTTCGATAGTGATACTAGATGGCAGACCAGATGGACTGTATCTTCCAAAGAGCGTCAAACGTATAAATTTTTCCTGGATGTGTCTTGGAAGCTTTCAATAAAAACATCGCCCCAATTCGCCAGTTTCTTAAGCCAGTTAGCCATGGTAAGGTCAATGCAAAACTCTTTGAGCTAGGCAAGTTGGTTTTAAGTCCGTATTTTACTTGTGAGCACGTTCTATGGGACTGCCCCCAAATGAATTCTGAACGATCAGATCTGATTCTCTGTGGTCTGTCCTCGCACGGGCCCAATAGGCCACGGTGACTTGATTGCAATTAAGGCTAGCATTTGAAAAAATTGCAAATTTATTCGATGATTGACAAAGTCTTGATTCTTCATTAATGCCAATATACTTGACGGGCTCTCAGTCAGGGACGGCTCGTGTGAAGGAGCAAACGTGCATTAGTCCCCCAAGAATCGAGCTCATCAATTTCAAAATATATATACCAATTTGTTCATTCAAAATTCCAACGATGTATGGTTTCATAAAACGATCTTTCACGCATGCGACCTAAACACACAAATATTATATTAGTAGATTCCCCGAAATATTCCAATGTTCCTCGATGGTGCATTTCTTGAAATTCTCGAAATGTCCCATTTGGCATAAAAAAGTAGGTAGAAAACATGACTTTATTTCAAATTTCGACTATCCCGGTGCATGAAGACCGTTTGCACCAAATGAAAGAAATTGAGCGATAACATATATATTTGTATTCTGTCATTCAGTATTGGCCCAAAGTTTGGCAGATTAGGTCTTTTGACTGTGATTTGTGAAGTGCGTTTGTGACAGTGCATTCTAACCTCATCTGCAGTTTCGACTTGATTCACGCAACACGCAACTATAACATTTTTATTATTATTTTTCATACTTGTTTTCATTTCATAGACATCTTAATACAAACCCTATTAGCGTATATAATATGAATCTTTGTAAGTTTTTGTTATATGGAAAGGCTTTGTCTATATAAAACTGTTTAATAACTTTAAATACAATATCCTACTATATAATATTCTACAATATAATTTATATAATATTAACATATATTATAAATAAATATTAACATATATAATAAATTAATATAACAAGTATTATTAATATATGTATTATAGCATTGAATATTATTATATATATTTATTAATAATACTAAATAATAATCAATAATGTTTCCTGCAAACTCAGTGTCCTATATCAAAAGAAAATCGTCGAGATTTTTTCTAAAAGGCTAGAAATCAAAGCGAATAAACAAAACTAAAGTAGTCAATCGGTATTTTAATGTAGCAATTTATAAAAAACTCCATGGCTCTGTGGCTGTACTAGCCTTAATAGAGTTTTTGCCATGCTAAGTATCGTCAATGTCGGACTTTAATATCCGTGTTATAGATGTATTTTCAAAATCCAAGAATCGGAGGATGGATTTTTGGTCATTTATGACTTAGTAGCAAACTGATTTCAAAATTTACTTTGATTATTACACGTATTGTTGTATTACAGAGACATCTTCGGACTTTGCTTAAGAAATAAAGAAAATACCGGTAAATTACGGAAAATTGATAAGTAATTAAGTAAGTTGATTCTAATATTTTAAACGATAAAATTACAAAATTATTTTTGGGGTTTTTCCTTTTTACGGGAAGCAAGGAGGGGGTTATAGGATCAAAGAAAAGCAAACTAATAATTATACTACTAATAAAGTAAGCAATAACAAAATATTAACTAATGAGATACAATTAATCAGGAATGGGTTCAACCTGTCAATGGAAATAATGTAAGCAGTGGTGAGCAACCTGTCCTATTTAGGATATTACTTGTCCTATTTATCCTGTCCTATTTAGGATACACTGCTAACATTATTTTTATTGACAGGTTTAACCCAAGCATTGCATGACTATTTCATTTTCTATTCAAGCACACTAGTGCATGGTTCATATCCAGTCGCACGCAGATCTTCTCAGGCCATAAATGTGAGGGGTAAACTCTGTTTTTTTTTAAATGTAAAATGCGTTGTAAAAGACGGCCATGAAACATTGGCTGCATATACACAACGCGTGGTGTTGGAAAATGTTAATACTACGATTCAATTACGACTGTGTCAATAAACATCAGCATGGGAAATCGTATTTTTAATAAGCCATAATTTAAATTATAACCAGCAAGTGGATTTTGATATATTTCCCAACGATTCGCTTCCGCACGACTCACGACTCACGGACTCGTTTACGTATTCTAGGAGCGTTATAAAACATCTGAGTATCGTAAAAAAGGCAGGCAAAATATACTCACACATGTTATTATAGCAAGAAACGGCTTTTCTTGTAACACCGTTAACCATACTATATTATGAATTCGGATATATGAGTTATTATTATAGATTACGTTATAAGCCATACGTAAATCATTTCCGAGATATGTTATGAATAATGATTCGTCTGTTTTTAAATATTTGAACGGATCGGATGTATTACGTTTCTTTAGAAATTGATACGAATCTCTTTTGTGAATTAGTTTGGCGCTGTAAGAATTTTGACAGCCTTGTTATTACATTTTTGTGAAACATTGCCGTATGATTTAGGTATATAAATATATTTGGAATGTACTGTATTCAAGGAAATTTTGATTTACATTTTTGAGAATAGAAAAATAACGATGGAGTTTTCATATTTGTTAATTATTTAAGTAGCGACAAAATTCATGGAAAAGTAAAAAATTCAAAGGATTTAAATTTGATATTGAAATTCCATCAAGTACCTTCAGTTTAAAATCTATTTGATGGAGCTTCAAGTTCTGAGGCGCGTGAGCGGCAAAGTTTTACCCATATTCTATGTCTCTAAGCTTACCTTTTCACATGTATTAAATTTTATTTTCAAAAAACGACAAGAATTAAATTTAGTCAGTTTAAATTTGATAATAATATTTCCATCAAGCACCTTTTTGAACATCTATAACAAGATAGTTTGTGTGTTTTTTAGTCGGGCTGACTTAAATGTCTAATCTGTGCGAAGTGGTTTTAAAATGTCAAAATATTTGGCGCATCAGTGATGAATTTGCAGTGTCGAATATTTGTTGTTGAACAGATAAGAATACTGATCTTCGTTTCTGATTGGCTTAATATATAACTAGCCAGGACCCGGCAAGCGTTGCAATGCCGTTAAAAAAAGAAAGTGTATGATCTTATTGAATTGATTTCGGTTGCAAAATATTTTAGATAAATAATTTCGACTTAATTTCACTAACATTGATCGGTATCGATGACATTTTCCGTTTGACGTTTGGTGTTTGTCTTTTACCGATTGTCTGTGGGTTGACTCACGCGCCACCTATTGAAAGTTAAAAGTAGCGCAAGTGCAACAGTAAGTTGTCAAAATGAACGGTATGGCAGCGCATAAAATATGAAAAAACATTGATGCTTATATAAAATACCTACTATAAGTTGATTTTACTATGCCTATAACCTTTGTGCAAGTGTAAGCAATACGTTGACAAAGTTTTATCGCAATCGGATAAACGGTATTTCAACGCATAAAATACGAACAAACACACATTGATTTTTATATATTTGATTGAAAACGTATTGAAATAGTCTCCTCAACTGATTCAATTAACACTTAAACGACTTATATTGTTCTGCCAGACAATTCAATCGTTAATAGAGCGATATGACTTATCCGTAATACCCAGTTTCACGGCTTGCATTCAACTCGTCCCTTTGCGTCGTCCGTTGGTTCAATCGTGCCAAATCTAAATTATGTACGGCACTAGAAGTGTCAACTCGCCAACGGAGGTTTTACCTTTTATGGTCGGGACGGGACTAGAGACTCCAATTGCTCGACATCTCAACTACTCGAGTATCGAGTAGTACAATTTTAAAATACTCGAGTATACTCCATTACTTTCATTACATTACAGTGAAACTGTATCCTCAGTGAAAATGTATTTTTCTCTTAGCTGTCATTGAAATAAAATTTGACCACCCTATCTTCAGCCCAATGTTTATCTGTGTTTATCTTTGGTTCTCTTTTTATGAAAGGGATTACTTGCTGATTTTGTTTCGTTGAAGCAAAAAAAATTTAAGGCCGGCAAATCATCGACTTGAAAGATGGTATGTATATGTTACAGTGAAACTGTATTTTCAGTGAAAATGTATCAAGTAATAGATTTGTGTGACAGCATGATTTCACTGGTCACGATCATTGAAATTATTGGCCCAAATCGATGATTTGCCAGCCTAAAATTTTGGTTTGCTTCAATAAAGATAGGGCGGTCAAATTTTATTTCAATGACAGCTAAGAGAAAAATACATTTTTACTGAGAATACAGTTTCACTGTAACATATACATATTTTTAATTAGTGAATAAAATTTTGAAATAAATCTTCAATTATATTATATATTACGAGTATTACTCGAGTTTTTTCTAAATACTCGAGTACTTGAAAAATGGACGAGTATTTGATACTCGAATTGGAGTCTCTAATTATGTATGGTACTCGAAGTGTCAACTCGCCAACGGAGGTTTTCCGTTTTATGGTCGGGACGTTAATCTTGGGCAGGCTACGAAGCCACGTCACTGCAGCGTTTGATAGACTACTTAATATACGGCTGTATATTGAACACACAATAACTATAAATTATAGCAACTATAAGTAAATTCATAATAATGACGACATTAGAGCTTCCTCGAGTACAACATTGCACAGCAGGGCTTTGTAAACTTTTCGGTCACATAGACACACTGAGTGTTATACATAGTAAAGATGGCCAAAGTCTACATTTTCTTTTCGAAATCAAAAACAAATGCAATCATAATTATAAGGTAGAGGTCACCAAGCTGCAGTTTTTAAGACACTCGTATCCTCTACTCTTAAATTATTCTATGTACTACGATATTTTTGATAATATTCTAGCCAGTATTCAGAAATACCACTTAATGAAAGAAGTGTGTTTTAAAAGTGGTTAAGGAAATACAACCTTTTTGTTTTTCTGTCTAGTGCGTATACGAATAAATCATAAGGTTTTCCATGGTCATTTGAAAATGCAAGTTGCACTGAAAACTGCGAAAACGTTTTTATGCGAATGGCATATCGGTTGGAATCATTGGGATGTGTGGCAACATTACGCTCCCAACTTAGAGCGTTAAAACTCCTCGCGGATTTTATCTCAACAAGTTTTTTTCTAAGAGAGCTGCTTGTTAGTCAGTGGCTCAATCTCACTTATTCAAAGATACGAGGACTAGGACAGGTCTAGTCGTTAGCTAATAGCTCTCGCTACTCACCGCATTTGGGAAAGGAAATGTAGGAAAGGATTTTTAGCAAAACATAAACCCATTGCTTTCGAACAGAATCGATTTATCGACTAAAAAAATATTTTAGTACCGGGACTGGAACCCGAATGGTCCGTCGTGGAAGCCAACGACGTAGACCACTGCACCGCGGACTGGACAAATCCTAGTCAAACTGTATTTTCGGTAATTTAAAAATATGTGATATTATATAGTTGATAGTTATTTCGGATTACACCCTCGCCAGCTTAACGACTAGTTCTAGTGCAGTGGTTCACACGGAAAATTTCACTGTGATCGCATCGTAAACATAAGCGGTCCTATGGAAATGTCTGGTGGCCGCACCAATTGTTTTGAGTCTGTTGTGTCTGAGGTATGTCAAATGGGCCTAAACGTGTTTGTCAATTTAGTATTGGTTTTAATTGCGTACGAAAAATTTCCTTTCCAGAGTCTTTGTTGACAAATTAACTTTTAAATCCAGATTTTTTTTTAATATTGATACCGCATGATGTTGTAGGGTATCAGAACTCTCTCGGACGATCTTATTTATCACCTCAATCAATAATAATAAGACCAAACGAGTAATATAACGCGAATAAATGCATTCAAATTGTTATAAATTCATGTAACCGACTCATTGCGACGGCTTCGCAGTGATTGGTTGAATTCAGCTCAGGCCAGAATGCTTTGCGTTGATTGGTCGAGCTGTTTTTCATACTAGAATCACGGAGTATAAATGTGGCTGTCAAATAAAATAACCGCCAAGTCAGTTAGTCGTTATCCTTCTTTCAAAGGTTTTTTTTAGTTTTATTCCACGCTTGCCTCGGGCAGCAGGCGTAGTAACATATTCATTTGGTCTTACGCTTTGAAATATAGTCGCAACTACAATTATATCTGTGTTTTTTGTAACTGATAATCTAAATTGAAAACAATAAATAAACTAGCCTACTCTGGGATAGAGTTACGGCAAAGAGAAACCGTTTGAAATCTTTGCGAGAGACACCTTTCTCCCCATCCTGTCCCTAAGTTCCGTCGACGAACGCCTTAGAATGACGCTGTCTGACGCAGTCAGATTGGGAAGAAACCCTGGTCATCTCAATATCAATATTTTATATGCTTTTGGTGGCCGCACATGGGAGCCACTGTTCCAGAAGAACTCAGTTAGTTTTGCTTAAAATTATTATAGAAAAACTAATCTTATAGCGTAGGAAAACAAAATACTGCTCATTAATCAGCACACGCGTTGGAACAAATATATGTATAATAAGAAAACAGAATGAAATTCTTACACTCGGATAAATACCAAATTTAGCAAGAGATACAAGCTAGGAGACATCTTTGATTAATGTAAGTAATAAGTTAATTATTCAACCCAATTCTATGAGCAGACAGGCCGTCATATTAAACTCATGCCTCGAACCGACATATACATAACATTTTGAATAAGGCAAGCGTGCTTTGTTTTAAAGGGTTTCTCAGTTATAATTCTAAATAATAATCTCAAACACAGACTCGCGTATGGAAATATGAAATAGTGTGTGCTACAAAACAAACGGAACGTCAAGCGTGTTAATAAATGAAAATCTAAAGGCAGAACACAATTAAATTCATAAAAAATAAAGCACAGCTTGTGGTGGTGCTATGAGCGTGAAGCTTATTTGGAGCTTTTGTTAATTATAATAAGCCACTGAAATTTATATTATAATAAGCCACTGAAAAATAGAGGAAGCTGAGTGGCATTTTTGGAAAACAAATGAGTTAGATGCATCATCATATTCTTCAGGTCTTTAACTCTTTAAACGTCAAACCAATTCCATGGATTTTTGCCACAGGCCACCATTTTCAACGATCGATTTTTCTTTCAAAGCGCCACGTAACATACCCGGAAAGTCATTTTATACTCGAATTATTTTTGGTTTTCAATGAAACGTGATAAAAAATATGAAGGCCTTATGGTATCTGTTAGTTTCACCTCAAATAAAATAAAAACGGCTAAACATATCGATATTTTAACATTCAAATTGTTTTGAAAAGATATCTGCGATGTGATCTGATAGATGTGTTAGTTTTGCATTGTTAAGAGGTCTTGAACATTTTATTTTTAGTCTATTTTTCTTGTAATTTGCTTTAATTTATTTGCTTAGTTGTTTTACCAATTGTTTGTCATACCATGTTTCATACTTAACTTTTGCATAAATACCACTGTTTTATTGTATTCCTTATCAGTTGATAACGCTCGCCGTGAGCGAAACCCGTCCTGATGAAATAAATCTCATGTGGAAAAAGTACTAAAAATGTGTTATTATTTTTATTGCAAAGATATGTCTGCATTAGGTTTCATTAAAAAATACGATATTTATTCATAAATAATCTCGTAGTGTCGTTTGCGTGCCTGCACGCCGTGGCGTATGAACGGTTAAGTATAATACAAAGGAAGTGAGATTATTAAAAACACACTGAAACTAAGTGCTTTTCTTTAAATAAAAATATACTCTAAGCTAAAAAAAAAGGTTTTCATAATTTTGCTACTTGGCTCACTTCACTTCTCAATGGCTTAAATGATATGTAACCGGTTAATTCCTAGCACAGTTTCATCTCAAATAATATGTCATTAAAATTTGGACACGGTGATTGATTATTTTAATGATTCTCTGTAGTGGATTTTCCATGAATATGTATCTAGAAGCACTTTAATAAACAGAATTAAAACACCAACACTTTCTTTATTTGAGTGGCATTTCAACGCAAGCCAAGTACTCACCAGTACATACAAAACGATGTGCATCATCGAAGAATGAATAAATTCCAAGTAACGAATAACGTAGAAGTATCGTTGACTTCCACCACTCATTACTCTGCCAAATGAGCTCATTTTACTCGACATTTTCAATTTCCCTGCGACATTTTGTATAGGAAACTCTCCTAAATTTTAACGATTCACCCTTTCATTGATTTCTTCTCACCTCTATTTATGCTCGTTGAAAGTGCAAAAGTTAATATTGTAAAGTCGAACTGAACATTGCATGTAATCAAGATCTATTATATCGGATTCGTATATTGCAAAGGTTTTTTGAATAAATTAAATCAAATAGTTAGTGATTTGTCTAGGCTTGAAGCACACAGCTTAAATGAATTTAGCGTTCATATTTGCATGAAATTACACACAAAGTTTCACAGTGAAACAAAACAAACTAATATTTTTTGACTACTAATAATTTGGTCAGTTTCTAATTCGATAAATGGTCAGTTATAATACATATAACGGTCAGTAATAAATACTTAAAACGGTCAGTTAAAAATAATAAATGGTCAGTTAATAATAAATTTTGGTAAGTGTTTTATTATAAAATGGTCAAAATAACCGTTTTTAATAAATATCTAACCATTAAAAAATATTGCTGACCGTTGATAATATTAACTGACCATTTATTTATTTAACTGACTGAAAACTTAAATAAGTTACTGATCTATTAAATAAACGCCATATTTTTTTTTACTTTGCCAACTGATAACATCACGCGCAATGACCAAAACCGGTCTTGATCCAATAGATTTTATGTGGAATACGTACTTTAAAATGTTTTTTTATTTTTATTATACTGCTATTTCACCAAGTTTTGACAGTGAACACCTTAAAAGTGGACAAAACTTACTATTTGCATAATAAATGCAATATTGGTATAAAATATTTTAAATATAAATAGCTCTTTTCACTAAATCAATCAGTGCTAACACTGTACATAAGAAATGAAAAATAAAATCATATCTTTGATGCAAGTTTTAAAATGCATAACATGCAGATTAAAAGGATTTTTTACAGAATCAAATTTTGACTTTTTCAAGAGTTTTTTCGCTTAAGATCACGACTTCGCCTTTCAGCATCTCCAGGTACTTCAACTAGTAGTAAATAGTTTGTGTCGCTTATACATGAGAATAAAATGAATTCACTAGGTTTAATTACATGGAAACCAATTCGTTCATAATAAATACATTTGGTTTGCTATGTTCGTCTAATCAATTCTGACGCTTTGCTAGCGTTTATTGCTATGGTCACATCACTTGGTTTAGTTTGGTTTGTTTTGATTAATGTTTGCGTTCATTAGTCGCTTTTAAATCAGCTTAGAAACTTACAACCGGTTCGAGGCAAATCAGAACGTTGCCGTCGAACGACGTTAACGGCAGATTGGATTATCTGATGTTCACTTTGAAAAAAATTCAAAAAGATTATTTATTTCATTGTATAATATGTAATAATAAATGATAAATATAATCTGATTATTGTAAGAGTAGTAGAGAGATGGGTGATTTTGGAAAAAGCATGCAATAAAAAATAAGATATTTACATCAAATGGTTATGTTACAGTGAAACTGTATTCTCAGTGAATGTGTATCAAGTAATCGATTTGTATGACAACATGATTTCACTGGTCACGATCATTGAAATTATTGGCCCAAGTCGATGATTTGCTGGCCTAAAATTAGTCCCTTTCATAAAAAGAGAGCCAAAGAAAGACACAGACACACGTAGGGCTGAAGATAGGGCGGTTAAATTTCATTTCACTGACAGCTTGGAGAAGAATATATTTTCACTGAGAATACAGTTTTACTGTAACAGTTACACACATTGAAAGAGACACACAGAGAGAGAAAGAGAGCTGTTTTGTGATTTGTGATAGTCAAAAAATATATTATTACTATGTAATTATTGTGCTCCATATATTTGTCAAAATTTAGTGTAAAATCGTTTTGAATATAAAATTAAACGTGATAACTATGTTGTCCATAATTATACTTCTCAAACAGGCGAGAAACATGCCACAAAATTAAAACACAGCCAGCAGAACAGCAAAATTATCATCATTAATATTTATTATTTTTAAAATAATAATTATATTATTAAAATTTAATTCATTCATTAGATTTTATAAAAGCGATTTTTGGTTTTCTGGTATAAATTGAGCTTAAATTTCATTCTATCTTACACAATTAAATATTAATATTTGCATTTTTGATAAAGATATCATAGATATAAATAAATTTGTATTGAATTAAATATAATTTAGTACTCTGATTAATAATTTGGTAAAGGCAAAGAATACACAGTAAAAATGTCCTTTTTTTTTATATGTATCTATTCTGCTCCCAATTTAAAAGGTGTAAGCTCCTATTGTAGTATATCTAAATATAATTTTTCTAGAAAAACTGGTTGTTACTCAGTCATTACCACTTTCAACAACCTCTCATTTTCGAACAGATTAGAACTAGAAAGGATTTAACTAGGGCAGGATAAATAATCTGCAAATCGATCTCGCTTTGTCCCGTTTTTATACCTGACAAGAGTGTGGGCAGAAGTTTTAGATAACACAGACAACCATAGCTGCCTAGACTCAAATTTGAATCCGTAACGTCCACAACTCAACTACAGACCCGACAGACCGGCATATAACCGATATATTATTCATATAACTAATGACATTTTGTAACTAATAAATAAATGTAACATTATTTATTCATTATTTTTATGGTGTAAATTAAAAGTTCAAAAAACATTCGCAAATAATCTAATTAAAAAAGAGTTGATGTCATGCTTCTGCTTATAATGTCAGTTAAATAATTTATGCTGAACGTGTCACTACAGCAGAAGAACAAAAGCTTCAAATAAATTTATTGTATCACACAAAAATAAAGAAACACTTTCGTATATATTATAATAATAATTGCCCCAAAAAACTAGAGTTTATACTATAAGGACCAGTATGTTTATGTGTGTAGCACGAGAAAGAACACATTACATAAATTAGCAAACCACTAACCTATCCAATAGTACTTTATGTCTATCCCTGATTTAACTCTTCTAGGTATGGCTATTAGGGGCCGCCATTTACACGCGTCACTTCCGGTAACTAGAAAACTTCCCGCCAGCCCCGGATGTGGTAATTTATAACAGTTAGTGTGATGAAATTATGTACAAAATTGACTGAAGGTGATTTGATCTTGTTCCGAACTCTTCTTCAGTCAAGGTCTTATTTTATATTTTGTATTTGTGCAAGTTTTGATATATTTATATCAACTACCAATTTGTCTTACTCAATTTACAATTGCGGTGGTGGCGCTTTATATATACGGCTGACAAATTCAAAGACAAATACTACAAACAAGATATGTGCGTATTTGATTAATCGAGAAAAGTAAATCAATATTTTTTTGTGATCGAAAATACAGCTTTTTTATACATACAAAGAAATTTTAAAAACTTTAATATTTTCTATGGTTTCAATTTGTATTTTTTGTGATCGAAAATACAGCTTTTTTTACTTTACAAACTTTGCGATAAGAAAGAAAAGAGGCGAAACAAAAAAAAACTTAGCTCAAAAACATTAACTTAGCTGATAATCTAACAAAAGCCTGAGGTTTTTTGTTGTTTTTTACCATGTCCGCTCCCAACTTGAAGCATATGGACTTCTCACGGAGTTTATCTCAACATGTTTTTTAATCAACAAGAACTGCTAGTTACTCAGTTGCTCAATCTCTCTTTTTCGAAGGGTGAGGATTGAAAGGATACGAGAACTAGTATTAGTTAGTTTGCTTATAGTTCTTACTACGTGCCCCGCATTTTGGGATCGAAAAGGTGGAAAGAGATTTTTTACAACACCCATTGCTTTCGAACAGAATTGACTGAAAAAAGTCCTTCTTACCGGGAATCGAACTCGGGCGGTCCGTCTCGGAAGCCAACGGCATTGACCTCTGCACGACGGACCGGACTTTTACGCCATAAAATCAGTCCTATTATAAAACATACAGGAAAAATGTTTACACTAAAAACAAAGATTTATTGATACCTTTGCGACGTCCATAAAAAATACATGCGACCGACCATTTCTGGAAAAATATAAAAATATAAATTTGTTATATTTTTTAATTCAAAAGCTTTCGCCGCTGACATGTTATGAACAGTTAAAATTGTTAGCAAACGTGCCATGTGCAGAAAATTTCAAAATTACTTTTAAAATATAAAAACTATTTCTATGTGAAAAATATTAACAAAAAACCGCCCCTGCACCCTCAAAGCATACGTGTAATTTTACTCATTGATTTTCCAGTGAAATGCCTTCAACAAAAGGCATTAGGCTTTTCCGAGGAAAGCTTTGAAACTTCGCAACAAATAATATTACATATTAATACTATACAACAATACACATTCAAAATTGTCAAAGATGTATTAAAATAAGAATTTAATATACAGCTTATTCTCATTGATAACTTCTGCTATTAAAATATTTAAACGTTTATAAAATTGTTGAAGATAATTCATGAATATTAATTACACACATCTTATATATAAAGTAATTTAGGATTTCGACTGTAGGTGCTTGATTGAATTTCATTATCAAATTTGAATTTTGTACTTTTCCATGAGGACTGACAGTTCAAGTTTTTCCCGGGTTTCGCCTTACGGCATCTTCATGCATTTTAAGTGCACAGATATTTTTGAAGTATGATGTCAGTTAATCCTTGCACTTGAAATGAATGAAGGTGCCGAAAAGCGAAACCCGGAACCATGGATAAGTACAAAATTCAAACAATTCAAATTTAAGTGCATGTAGTTTTGATGCTTGTTTTATTATCACATAAGAATAATAAGCATGTGCAGTCAGCTGTCATTTTTGTATTTTTTATATAACCAAATAGTAAGTAATACAATTATAAACGTAACATGTATTTCCAGTTAAAAATTCATTCCTACTCACGTATAATTATTCAAGTACACCGTATTCTATCGGCAACCTTCATCCTTCTGGGAGAATTCGTCACTGACACTACACCAGCGGGAAATGGTGGTTGGAAATAATTTACGAGATAAAATATTAATTAAACTGAATATTTCATAAGATGGAAAAGAAGCAAGACCTAAAGGGTTGCGTAAGTCCTGAGAAAACAAGCAAATAAACGCAAGAAAAATACATAATTTGTTACAAGTGATATCGGTCCGTTTTCCCTGGGGCCAGTCCCAAAGTATACCCATATCTGGGTCACAGATTTAATTAATAATGAGAGTCATAAATCCTGGCTTTAAATATTTATTTTAATCGTAGAAGACCTACGCTTTGTTATTATTTAATCTGAGCTTTTCTCGAGGGTAGGGGGGGTGTCTGAGATGTGAGAAACCCCGTAATTATTGTAATGCAACCATTATTTAAGACTCTGCAAATTGGATAGGTTTCTTGTATTCAATTAAATGTTTGATTTTATCCCACTCTGACAATAAGGACAAACTGGACTGTTTTGTCTGAAAAATGGAGATTATCTCAATAAATATTTTTGTTGTCAAAAACTGATTGTTACTCAATCATTTAATCTATCTTTTTGAAGAGACTGATAACAGAAAGATACACTTGTGGCACGAATAGTAGTTGACTCCTCGTCTAGATGATACTCATTGACCTTTAGCTAGATATTATGAATCCAAAATTTTCACATCGATTATTATATTAAAACGAGAACTTGGCAGTTACATAGAAACACTTTGTTCAGGGACCTTTTTAATTTCTTTTAGTAATTAACATGTTATTTCGCATTTAATGACCAATTAACAAATGAAAACATTTGTGCACTCCGTAAGTATTATGTTAATCATCATAAAATATGAGAAATAAGGACAAAACAACTGTTTCATTTATTTAAACATGATCTATCCGTAGCCAAATGCAAACGTCGTTGACTTTGGTAGCGGAGCTCACCGATTTAAATCCCAGTACGGACGGTTTCTTTTTTAATCGAATTATTGATTTCTGTTCAAAGACATAGATAACCGTGTTTTATAAACTCTGTCACACAGCCATCTGATACTAACTAAAAACAGGAAATTACGAGTGATTAGATAATCACTTGCATATTTCACTTGTCTCTACTATGTATATTCGAGCAAGTAAGGCTGAGCAGCTGAGTTCTGTGAAGATATAGAAGACTGAAGAACATGATTTAAAAATAAATATATTACTTTGCCACAAAAACATAAACAGTTTACACCTTAGAAGCGACAAATATGGAAATAAATGAAATTGTAATATCCTTTGATACTACGGAAAGAAAAATAACAATGTATTTTAGTTCTACATAAATTATTTTATATATTTGTTGATAGCTATTTCGGCTTACGCCTTCGTCAGAACTATGTTTTAAACGTGTATTAGAGATGCTTTTATACCTTGGCTAGACAGGGTGCCCCATACATGTCTAGCCTAGGTATATAAGCTATCACATATTAAACATAGTTCTGACGAAGGCGTAAGCCGAAATAGCTATCAACAAATATATAAAATAATTTATGTAGAACTAAAATACATTGTTATTTTTCTTAGACTACTAATTATTTGGTCAGTTTTTAATTAGATAAATGGTCAGTTATAAATACATAAAACGGTCAGTAATAAATACTTAAAACGGTCAGTTAAAAATAATAAATGGTCAGTTAAAATAATAAATGGTTAGTTCAAATAAAAAGAACATGACAAAAATTTGCCTATTACGACCATATTTGTTAAAATTCACAAGCTGTCAAACTAAAGCTGACTATTTAAATTTAATACTAACCATTTTTAATAAATAACTAACCATTAAAATATATAACTGACCGTTTTATTTAATAACTGACAACATTCACTCTGATACAATGACAACTGACTGTTTATAATATTAACTGACCATTTTGATTTTTAACTGACCGTTTATTTATTTAACTGACCAAAACTTGAATTAGTTACTGACCCATTAAATACATGCCTTTTTCTTACCGTATTATAATGGAGTTCTACCAAGTAAATGCCTACTCAATCAATAATATATCCTTTGATGTTTCCGAATTCTCCGTCAGAACTCGTAAAATAGCAGCTGGTTTCCAACAATAATATTTTAAGGAATTATTTTCATATTTTGAAGACCGTATTACTTTGACAGGTGCGCTACGTTAACTTTATGAAAAGGTAGTGTTTTTAATGAAGATGTGTATTATGATAAGTCTTTTATTATTAACCAAGGATTTAGTAAGTATTTTATGGATTCAAAATGTCGATATAAGATATATTTTCTTAAATTTTGTTACTGAATTCTAATAAGAATTATTTTTTTAAGCTATGGCTTTATGCTTTATTAATTCTAATGTGTTGTTATAAAGTGCAAGTAATATATAATACATAAACATTGAAATATCTTCGAATCTACTTCTTTTATTCTTTGACACATATCAATAGAAGAAATGGATTCATTACTCAAAACCAGTTAAATCAAGATACGTTTCTTAAATCCTAATGAACCGAGCTGTGAAATAACATTTAACCATTTTAATCAGCTCAATGGATTTTCAATTATAAGAAAAATAAATATGGTATAATTGAAACCTTAGTTTTTTTTAGTTCATTGACGCAACTCCCTAATGATACTGTATGGATATGCAAGTTTTATTAGTAACTATTTTCGAGAAAGAGTTCAATACTGCATTCATTTACAAGATTCAATTTCATCAAATGTTACAAGTATTTAAAAAACATTTGATCTTCTGAGATATATTTTAGATACAATTAAAATGTTTTGAATTTCTAGATAAGCTGTTTTATTTTAATTGAACATAGTTAGAAATAAATATTTCCACTTAAGCTTAAACCAAATTATCGATTGCCTTAATCTGGTGACTTTGTGGGTTTGGTCTGTCGCAGTGCCCAGACGCTGAATTTAAATGAATTTATGACCAATTTATAACTAAGTTGTACAAAGTTGCGAGTTTTGAACTTAATTAGAAATGAACAAAATTTACAATTTGTAAATCGAGTAAGCAAGGAACATTAAAAATTCCATACTAAAGGGAAAGATTTTAGCTTACAAACACACAAAATTATTTTAATGTAGGATTGGCTTCAGAAATAGGAAAATCATATATTTTTGTATTCTAACCAAGTATGTTATTAACTTATTGATTGAGTAGGCATTTACTTGCTAGAACTCCATTATAATACGGAAAGAAAAATAACAATGTATTTTAATTCTACATAAATTATTTTATATATTTGTATATTTGTATAAGAATTCTTAACGATCAGATCACAATTAATAGTTCACCTCTGTTAAAACCTTTAACAAACAATAAACTTAAAACAATTTAAAATAGATGCACTTAGACATTGCAGATTTTAAGTGGTTTCACACGATCCAATAACCCAAAAATACCCAAATTATTGTTTCCCACCATTACTTTAGACCAATAAATCAAACTTATTTAAATTCTTTCATGTGACGTAGGTATGGTTTCAACAGAAAGAGATTATGTAGGAGGCACCCTGTCTAGCAAAGGTATATAAGCTATCTCTAATACACGTTTTAAACATAGTTCTGACGAAGGCGTAAGCCGAAATAGCTATCAACAAATATATAAAATAATTTATGTAGAATTAAAATACATTGTTATTTTTCTTTCCGTATTATGTTATAAACCTTTCCCTTACAGCCGTGGAAAAAACATCCGATCTGGTGATGTGTAGTCACACGCATTGTTAATCTTTGCATGAAGGGTAGAGACTACACATCACCGGATCGGATGTGTTTTTTTTGAGATCATAAAGCGGCGCGTATCGAGAACGAATAGTTTACTACCAATCCTGTCCTACTCCTCGTATTCTTTCAATCCTCTCTACTCTCTTTGATCGATGAGCGAAATCGGTCCTGATCTAATAAATTTAGTATGTAAAAAGTACCGCTAAAACGGGGTGAATAGAGACTGCGGGGTGAATAGAGACAAAAACAAGGATAGAAATTTAGCACAACTTTACTTAGTATCCAATGTATTTTTTAATATTTATATATAATTATTTACAATGACTATAATACTATCTCTTGAATGACAAAACCAAGCCTACTAAATGACTGACCAAAATTTAAATAAACGTGTTTAAGTTCGATGCTTGTGCATCCTTACTTTTTGACCCCGAAAAAGTCTTGTAATTTACTTAATTTATTTGCTTAGTTGCATTACCAATTGTTTGTCATACCTTGTTTTCATCCTTAACTTTTGCATAAATACCAATGTCTTATTGTATTACTTATCAGTTGATAATGCTCGCCATGAGCGAAACCGGTCCTGATGAAATAAATCAGATGTGGAAAAAGTACTAAAAAATGTGTTATTATTTTTATTATAATGCCTTTCCACCAAGTATTGACAGTGAACACCTTAAAGTTTTTTTTGTTAATTAGTACCGTAAAAAGGAATGAATAGAGACTCGTATAGAATAGAGGTACATATATTCCAATCATGACAATCTGTATTTTGGTCACCTGCCAACTCTCAATTTACCCTCTCCCATCTCTATTCACCCTGATTCAATGTGAATAGAGACATCGAAAAAAATTGACTGTGGTTTAATATCGATAGTGAATATTTGAAAACAATTGTCATGAATGTGCAGTAGGACCACAAAAACAAGTTTCAAGCCATTCATATTTGAATTATGTGGCGCAGGTATGAAAGATACATCGTCGTGAAGGGTAAAACGTGTCTTTATTGACCCCGTTTTACGAAACTTAAAATGAATAATTATTTTTATTATATTTAAAAAAATAAAACATTGTTTTTCTTCCTATTTCCACAGAATGTTTGTTACAATAACATTTTAATTTGAGCTAGGATCGTAGTGGCTCGTGTAATGTAGCCTTGCAGAAGAGAGCGAAACATTTTGACCTTACAAGAGTTATAATTTTTTCTTTATTCATAGATCGCGATGACGATTAAACTTTTAAAACCATTTAAAAAGTTAAGTTAAATCTCCGCGACAAAGTTTGAATTTTTAAGCTCGCAGCTTTCGTTCAAATTTTTATATGAATAAAAGCTTATGTCCTTAAGTAGATCAATTTCAACGCTTAGCATTTATTTTGCGGGAATTATAATTTGCCATACATTTTCGCATAGTTTTTCGTCACGTAAAATTATTATAAATTATAATCTTCCATTTCAAATTTTACTTTGTTAATAATTAAGCTTGTTTGATTGGTGAATATTATAAATTTATTCGGAATTAATAAGTTTTATACTTTTTGGGTATTAATATTTGATGGAACGAGGCTGCCAACATATTATATAAATAATTCTTCAAAGTTTTAAAAATAAATATTACTAAAAGAAAAGTTATGAAAAAAAATTTCAAACGGTTATTTGATACAAGAGTCTTAAAAAATATTTTTTATGTTGTAAAACCTCGTAAAAACTCAAGGAGGTTGTGAAGGAAGCGTAGCTGGTCAAGGAAAAACGCTATCGGAAAGTAATCCTGAACCTTTTGCACACCTGAATATCCATTTTTTTCTTTCCAGCAACTCCTCATTATTGATTGAGTAGGCATTTACTTGGTAGAACTCCATTATAATACGGAAAGAAAAATAACAATGTATTTTAGTTCTACATAAACACGCCTTCGTTATAACTATAGTTCTGACGAAGGCGTAAGCCGAAATACATGTCTAGCCTAGGTATATAAGCTATCTCTAATACACGTTTAAAACATAGTTCTGACGAAGGCGTAAGCCGAAATAGCTATCAACAAATATATAAAATAATGTATGTAGAACTCTAAAATACATTGTTATTTTTCTTTCCGTATAACTCCTCATTAGATTTAAGGGATTGATTGATATCACAAGGTTTTGCATATTTATTAGCATGCTTCGACAAAATGCGAAAAACAAACACATTATGTATGACATATTAAAAAATAATAACAAATTTTTAGTATTATTCCACATAAAATGTATACTGGATTCGCTCAAGGCGAGCACTATCAACTGATAAGAAAAACAACGAAACAGTGATATTTATACAAAAGTGAGGCAAGAATTACAAGGTATGAAAAACAATTGGTATTACAACCAAGCAAATAAATTGAAGCAAAATAAACTGTAATTAAAATGTTGAAGACCTCTTAGCAATGCAAGCTATAGCATTAAAAATCAATTAAGTATGAATGATCATTAACAAAGTAAGAAAACGGTTTTTACTTATGGAGGGTCATCAAGAAGAATGTTTCTCGGTCTAAAACGATTCTCTGGTGTCTTCTTACATATAAGCGATAGAAATTATTTATAACGCGTCAGTTCAAGTCTACTCGTGCACTTGAAATGACGAAACACGAAACCCGGATCTTTGGCGACAAAACTCATGGAAAATAACAAAATTCAAACGGTTCAAATTTGTCTTAATCTAGAAAGCATTGAATCATCATCAAAATTAAATTAGGATTTTCCACGAAATATAAAGGCACCTTTGCAATATTCAATTAGGCTCTGTAGCTTATAATAAATAGAGTAGTTCGTGGCACTCCCGTTCGCTTTTACGACATCGTGTGTTGGCATCGTAAAAAACACATAGTGCTCAGACAGTAACCGTATTTAATATCGCATCGTGAATATAAAATTATCGGGTGGAAATTGTTTTTCTCGGAAATAATAGGTTTTCCTTTGATTGATAGCATATATCAAAGGTGACCCACTACTGAAAGTCATGACCGTGATCAACCTGACCAGTTTGAAAAGATCATACGATAGAATAAGCAAAGTTAACTTATTAGACATAATAATGATCACTTTTATCAGCCTAGCTCGACTCGTACAAGTAACCCAACTCTTATGTCAAGCCCTGCTAGACATTGTTAAACTTTTTTGGAAGAATATTAATTTTAAATTATTCTTATGTCAAAAGCCGTATTGATTGGATTGTGTGCCTTAGTTAATGTTTGTAGCATGTCATAATGTTCACTTTTAAGATGTCCTCTTGAACTGTAGTGACCGTTCTTTCCAGCGACGGGAAAGTAAAGCAACTTAAATATAAAAAATAACTTAGAGACAAAGAAGACAAGAAGAACTTTCACGCTAATACACCTTAGAACTGGAAGCTTCATCAAATAGCTATCAAAAAAATAAATAATATTAGAATGAAAGTAGCACTTAGAAAATCACTTAGTTCAATTGTTATTATCGTAATCTGAATGCATGAGTGAAAATTTTGATACAATAAGTTTCAATATAAGTAGTTGTATGGATAAATTATAATTATCAGGTATTTTCTTAAATTAATTACTAGCTTATAGCATAAAAGTGCTCAATGATATAAAAGGTGGGCTTAGTCCGAAGTATTATTTAAGAATTGATTTATTTGAAATGTTTTAATTTATAACTTATGTTAATTAATGAAATTTATTTAAGGGATATAACAAGGGTGATTTAAGAAGATTAGGTTGTTCATTATATTTTCTGCTAAAATAATTAATGATCACCCGTGTTATGATGCTAAAAGTTGAAGCTTGGGTCATTAACGATACACCTAGTAGAAAAGTATAAAATTGAAATTTTGAAAGTGAAACTCAATCGAGCACCTTCAGTCGAAATCCTCAAATATAATTATTTAATTAAAAACAGTTTTTTATGACTGCGGGGTGTCAAAAAAACTTTTTAAATCAAATTATGATAATTTAAAGTATAGATTGGGTATTCAATACTTTTTTTCGCAAGGGACGCAACATGTCGAGTTTGACAGTTTTAACTACAGTTTATGCCGGAAAAGAATTTAAATGTAGAAGTAAAAAAAGTCAAGAAAATGCGAGACAGCTTCGTAGGTTTTTCATTGTTTTATTGTAGTAGGCTCATATGGGTCCAACTTCCTGTTTTGCTACCAGCTATGAATAAACAATGGAACTGTCTCTAGAGAGTCTTGACCCTGCTTGCGTTTTCTTCCGATGGGTCGATTTAGGTATCTTGGAAGACGGTCGAGTGCTATCCAGGCTTACTCGGAGGAATCAAAATGTCAGAGAATCTTGGAAGTGTCACACTTTAGTTATACGCTTAACATAGAGGGCCAGAATGTTCGAAGCAGAAAGAATAATATCCGTCTTTTCTTGCCATATAGTACAATTAAATTATTCGTAACAAAGTTATGCATCTTTTAATGTGTCCACTGTCAATATTTGGTAGAATGGCAGTAAAGTAAAACTATAACACATTTTAGCACTTATTCCACATTCCGAATCCTCTCTACTCGATTCAAAAAAAGAGAGGTTGAGCAACTGACTAACAAGCAGTTCTCGTATAAAATATCTATGTCGAGATAAAATCAGTGAGGAGTCTATATGTTCCAAGTTCGGAGCGTAGGGACACGAACAAAAAAAAATCCACATTGGATTTATTGAGATCAGGACCGGTTTCGCATATCGCGAGATATTTCCGGACTCATCATTGTGAATAAAATTCTTCTTCTTTTAAATGCACATAGCTGATGGATTTTACATAGCCAATGATGTCATTCTTACTTAATTGGGCTTTTAATGTAGTAGCTTGTATTGCTAAGAGGTCTTAACAATTTAAACTTAAATCTATTTAGGCTAATTTTACTTTGATTTATTTGCATCACTAATTGTTTGTCATAGCTTTTAGGTCTTTGCTTACATTTTGTATAAATAACGCTGTATTTTTGTTGATTGTATTGTCATTTACCTGATAGAACTCCAACATAACACGGTGAAAAAAATTAATTGGTATTTTTACCACCGTATTGTATTTTTGTATTTCTTATCAGTTGATAATGCTCGCGATGAGCGAAACTGGTTCTAATCTAAATAATATCAACGTGGAATAAGTACTAAGTATGTGTAATTTTTTTTTTAAATGTTACACGTTTATTGGCATTGAACGTATGCATACACAAGTGCGTATACAAATGATATCAGCGTTCTCTAACTATCCAAAACCTAAAAATCTAAAAAGCCTTTTTTTTAATCTACAATTTATTATGTGAAATAAAATAAAGTTACTCCTCGAAATACTGAACGCTTTTTTTTCAAATAAGGCTGGAAAGCTTTATAACCAATTTACTCGGCAATACTTTTGGTTATTGGAAAACATGAATCAATTACAAACATCGGTAGCAAAATAAATAATAACAGCAGGGTAAAACCTCCAATTGTCGGCCACTTAAGGATTTTTTTAACTTTAGTATTTTTTTGTGGACACTTCATAGAACAGGCACAATAAAAAAAATACTGTGTGCTAGATTGATAATTTGTTTATAAGAATCAATTTTTAAAATACGTAAAAAAATAATTTTTGAAAGTAAAAAAAATAGTTTAAAAAAGTGGTACAAAACTACAATTATTGGCCACTTTCTACAATTGTTGGCCACCAAAAGATTCAATTATTGGCCACCCCAAAAGTTGTAATAATTTTTTTTTTTTTAAAACATAAACCAGATTATGTATAATTACATGACCCAAATCATAGTTGAGTGTAAAATCAAGTGCTTTATTGGATTCCAACATCATTTGCTAAGCTGCAGTTATTGGCCAAAAAGTCAACATTTTCCTAGATATATCGGAGAAATGTAATAAATACATAAGGTGATTAGTTATATTATTAAAACATTATTCATACAGTAAAAAATTATATTTTAGAATAGGATTAGCTTGGCTGGTCAGTAATAGAAATTGTATATGTTTTTGGAATCAGTTAATGGCCACCATCATAATAACCTTTTACAAAAATATTTATTTTATAACATCACTAAAGACGAATAATTTTGTTCAATTTAAATTTAAATTAATTAACATTCAAACGTGTATGATGCTTTTAGACTGAAGTCCAATCCTTATGATATTTACAAGAGATCTCACTTGCTTCACGATGACACTCCGGCTGTCTGATAAAAATGCGTTTATGGAGTTGTTTGAAAATTCTAAAAATGACAATTTTATGTTTAAACGATAAAGGAATAATACGGGAACTATATTAATAAACCAAAAGTTGTAAATATTGTTTAGGTTTTTAAAAAAACTAGATTTTATATGTAAGTGTCCAATAATTGTAGCTGGCCCACAATAGGAGGTTTTACCCTACTTGAAATATTTCGCTTTGCTCTACAGGCGGGTAAAAGTTTTTCATTAAATCATTAAAGGTATAAATAAACAAATATACCGACGATCATTAAACTTCCTGGATAAATTTATATTTTAGACTATTAATTTTTGATTTTAATAAATATTTTCAGCCATGTCAGCTTCCAATTTCAAGAATATGATTTTTTGACAATCCATCTTAAAATGGCGGAAGATCTCGAAAGGCGAAACCCGGGTCGCTAGCGACAAAACTCATGGAAAAGTACAAAATTCAAACAATTAATTTTTTTTTATTTTTTAAGAATTTCGATTGAAGATGCTTGATGGAATTTCAATATCAAATTTGAATCGTTTGAATTGAGTATTTCTCCATACGTTTTATCCAAGGCTGTGGAGTCGGTAAAAAAAATGCCCGACTCCGACTCCAGCATTTACCAAAACCACGACTCCGACTCCAACATTGACCAAAAACACGACTCCGACTCCGACAAAAAAAAAGTATATATCGTCACTTGTTTCCCCTAATTTTCCTATTTATGTGTATTCAATTAAATATCAATCCTATCAATGGGGCCAAAAGCCAAATTTGACATATTAAATGCACACATCTCTCTGGCCTGGAATTCGCCTTATGACATCTTCAGGCATTTCAAGTGCACGAATGAACTTGAACTGACGCGTACTAAACAGTTTGTATAATGATATATATATAGATGTAAGTTGATCAGTAAGTTTAAATGCTATCAACGAAATCAATATGAATTAGCGAAAAAAAATATGTAAGTGGGTTTCTATCAATTATGTGGGAAAATTTTAACTGTCGTGTATTTTCAATGTAGTATCGTAAATACTTTTTACCGGAGGCCGACCTAGGGGCCGACATCGAAGTGGAAATTATTTAAAATATAAATATTTTATTGAAGACTAAATTACAAATATAGCCCGGTCCATGGTGCATTGGTCAACGTCATTGGCTACCATGTCGGACGACCCGGTACGACAGATTTTTTCAGACGATAAATCGATTCTTATTTTAAGAAGAAATGGGTGTTTGTGTTGTTAATAATCCCTTCCCACCTTTCCAATCCCAAAGAGCGATGCAAAGTTTCAGCGATTGGCTAACCACTAATCCTGTCCTAGTCTTCGTTTCCTTTCCATTCCCACATATTCAAAAAAGAGAGGTTGAAGTTCACGAAATTGAAGAACAAGAAGTTCTCGTAGATAAAAATCATCACTTTTAAGGTGTTCACTGTCAGTACTTGGTGGAATAATAAAACAGTTTTATACTTTTTCCACATAAAATTTATTGGAACAGTTTTACTTTGTTAATTATTATACATACTAACCGATTTTTGATCTAATAGCTTGCATTGCTAAGTGGTCTTCAACATTTTAATTACAATTTATTTTTCTTACAATTTGCTTCATATTTGCTTAATTATAATACCAATTGTTTGTCATACCTTGTAATTATTACTTAAACTTTGTATAAATATCACGGTTTTGTTGTATTTCTTATCAGTTCACAATGCTCGCCATGAGCGAAACCGGTACTGATCCTATAAATTTTATGTGGGAAAAGTACTAAATATGTTTTATTATTTTTATTATAATGCAACATTTTTGAGATAAGCTCTGTGCGGAGTCCATATGGTCCTGGTTGGGAGCGGACATGGTTAAAAAAAAAATACAAAATGCTTTCGTGATTTTTTGAAAATGATGAATTGAAAAAAATGATAATGTTGTACTGTTGAAAGGGTTCTTGTAAATTCCGCAATCGAGTTGTTTCCCGCACGCTTAATCTGGCGTCGCTTTTAGTGAAACAATGGCCAAACTTAGTTACGCTGTAGTTTTCCGTTTGAGACCATGTTAAACTTTATGCATTGCACACTTTTAATTAGTTGCTAGATATTTATTAACGAAAGCATTGTTTTACCTAGTTACAACTAAATTAATAACTTAGCTATTTTCACCGTAAATTAGTAAAGTTGCTTAAAACTCAATTAAAATATTACTTAACAGAACATTATAAAAAAAAACAACACGTAGAAGCATTAGTCTACAATAGGGGTGGCCAAACCTTTACAACTACGGGTGACTTTTTTGAATTTTTTGGCGGCGATCGACTCGCAAAATAAATTGAATTTAGTATCATTGAAATAACAGAGGAACCAGAGATGTGTAGATCTGATTAGTACGCCAGTCAGGCGGGCGACTTGCAATAGCTACAAATAGCTACACGATAGACGCTTTGGCCACTCCTGGTCTAAAACTATACATTTTGACTAAAAATTGTTCTAAAAATTAAAACAAAAAATGTATAGAATATATAAGAAACATATACATGGCATGATTTTCACATTAAGCATTACGTTTAATGACTTTTTCGTTACTGCTTGGAGCAGGAAACGTGATAATTTTAAGTAATGCACATTTTTTTTTATCTATTAAGATCAGTACCGGTTTCACTGGTCGTGGGAATTTTTCAATGATCAGTTTTGGCAGTGAAGACCTTAAAAGTAAAACATATTGTTGTTGCATGAGTGTATGACGTATAAATTTTCCTTCGACCAAAACGATCATAAAAAAGAGGCGCGCAGTACTACAAACTAAACCTACTAAAAAACAAAAAATTTACCAACACATCAAAATTATTTCCGATGGCAATCCATATGCATCGCATTGTAAGCTGACATAGTTAACAGATAGTTAACAGCCTAAGATATCAATAAAGTTTAAAAAAATAGAATTCAATACTAAAAATATGTTAAACAAGTACATACACATAATAGGCATCAACCAAAGCCGGAATCTGTTATCCAATTATGTGAAAATTTGCGAAAATTTATACAAAGTTTAGGGTTGTCACAACACCATACAATGTCAAAAAATACCCCAATATATATTGACTCTTTATAGATTCAAATTCAAATTCAAATAAATAAAAAATCTTATTTAAAATGCAAGTAAATGATAAAATAACTGATTGACGCGTCGCGAATTTACAAACGTGGACTTAAGATATTATAATAATATAATGAAATGCAAAAAACATAATTAAGATTCAAGTGAAATGCCTTTATTCCAGCGTTATATTCGATATTCAATGTATTTTAGTGTTGAAGATTATCTAGAGACGGCATTTCTAGTATTTAAATTGAAAAAAAAAAAAAATCTAAGAGAATTACTATACATAGCAGCGCGTTGTCACAGGTCTCTGAAGGGTTATGTTATTAACAAATAGGTGGTTTAATTAGCCCTTAGTTTGATTTTAGATCTGTTATATTGGGATATTCCACTTTGGCAATCCAGTCTTACTTTGAATACTCTGCTGCTATCATTACTAAAATGAAAAATAAGCAAAAAGTTATTCAAGTGTTTAGGGTCATGATTCCAACATGTAATAAAAATTTAAATACCTAGCAGCTTAAATAAGAATTTAAATAAAAAATAGGTACCAAGGTTGAAATGACAGTTCATGTTTTATTACACTGTATTTATTTTGTTTGTAATTTGCTGTTTTGTTTTTTAGGTTTGATAGCATCACCATATCGTATACAATGTTTACATTATAAAAAAATGCTTAGAAGTATGTCTGATCGTCCCCTTGAATGTATCTTTCTATTTAAGTACTTAAGTTATAAAAATGTAATCTCGATGTTACGTTAAATTTAAATAACCCGTTTGGTCGAAATTTCTAAAGCTCTTCTATAAATATTTTGACGTAATAAAGTTCTTACGATGGGGTATAAAAACAGCATATTCCACCTGAAGTCGTCACAAAGGCGACTCGTACTCAAAAATTAATGGGCTTATTTTTTTCGATAGCGAAAGACAAATAATAAAAGATACGAATATTAAAGTATTAAAAATAAATGTGAATGATATCGTCTTATTTTATTACATTTTCAACTGTATGAGACCACGCTTAAAGAATATATTTTAATCAGGGCTGTGAAGTCGGTAAAAAAAAGTTAGACTCCGACTCCATAATTTACCAAAACCACGACTCCGACTCAGACATTGACCAAAAATCCGACTCCGGCTAAAAAAATTGAATATCGTCACTTTTTTTTGCCTAATTTTCCTATTGATGTGTGTATTCAATTAAATATCAACCCTACCAGTCCGGCCAATAGCCAAATTTCACATATTATATGCAAAAATAAAAAGTTCAAACTTTAAAAAATTTCCGACTCCGGCCGAATCGTCGCGACGACTCCGACTCCACAGATGGATGTGGAGATTCTGATTTTAACTTGAAAGTTGAAACATATATTTGTCATCTGTCACAAATGAATTAACTGAACTTTTTTCATCTTGCTCATGAAAATACGATTTGATTATTCGGTTTGTTACGGTTAAGTTGTTGCAGTTTTGAAATCGGGCAGTTATTTAATTTTTTAAATAACTTCTTCTTTCTTCCGATGGATTCATATCATAAATAGAACAGGTTGCTGGATACTGCTTACATTATTCCGATGACAGGTTTTACCCTTTCCTAATTGAATGCATCTCATTAGTTAATATTTTGTAGTTGCTTACTTCATTAGAAGTATTATTATTTGTTTGCTTTGATCCTATTACCCCCAATCCCAAACTTCATTTTGTAATTTTATTATTTTAAAATATTAGAGTCATCTTGAGCATTACTTAAGCAAAATTTGCGACATGCATCCAAAGATGCATCTGAAAGACGAGAAACACATCTCACAAGATCTTTTACTGATGAAATTCGTGAGATAATTCGACCACTCATTGAATATTGAAAGAATAACACTCGTGAGCTCCCCGTAAACGATAAAAGATTGCATTTATCAATATTAAAACCAAGTTTTTTACATCTTCCCCATTCTATTATACTGTCTATATCAGACTGGAGATGGTGACAATCATCCAAGGTGACTCCAACCCTCAAAAGACAGTTTCAAATCATTAGCGAATAATAGTAACTTAGAATTTTTAATGACTTTTACAATACAACTTATAAATATAGTGAAAAGCATTCGCCCCAAGTTCGAGCCCAGTGGTACACCAGAATATGTGTAGAACGGTAGCGATTCAAAAAGCCCATACGTTACGTATTGTTTTCTATTCCGAAAATAGCTCGCAAAAACCTAACGAACATATCATTTATATGAACATCTTCTTTATTTACTTTACTTTATTCCACGTATTGTGTGACTTTACCTCTTTTAGAAACATCTAAAGACTAACCAAGGTTTCACACTAAATTGAGGAAAAAGTGAGTTGGGAAATGTTTATTTTTTTCATCTTCTGAAAATTTTTTCAAAATATGCAGATTTAGTAGACAATAACTGTGAACCTAAATTCGCTTATGGAAGCTCATTATTATCATTGAATTGTCGTAAGTGAACGATTCACGCTCCGTGTTCAATTGCATCTTTATTTTTCGTAAGTTGTGCGTTTAAAACAGGCATGCCCAAACCTTGGCCCTGGAAACTGGCTTTGGAAGTTTAAGTGTGGCAAGGTTTAAGGGTTTTCTATCTCTTCGACGGAGCTTATAGACCAGCAATCAAATACTGCAATGAAAGCCATGTCCAAAGAAATAAAACACAATAATTGTATTCAAAATATGTATGTCCTTTTATATGAAAATAAATTTACAAAATGAAGGCAAATTAGCAATGTGCATTATTGATGCATTTAACTGCTCATTTTTCTCAAAGTTAAAAATCGTAAAATCGTAAAACTGATGAAAATTGAACTAATCTACTGCGATGTGCAACGTCTAAATTACTGGTTGACATTTAAAAAATTACATATGGTAAAAATAAATGTTATAGGGATTTAAAAAAAATATATATATTTAACTGTGAGCTGTTAGTTCATTATTAATGTAAAAAAGTCATATTATAATTTCAGCTGAACATATTTAAGTGTGGCCCTTCAGAGACATGTACTATTTTATTTGTCTCACAAAGTGATTCTTGTTGCGTATCGCTGATTTAAAACGAATACAATAAAACTAAAGATAATACTTTGTATGTTAAAAAGCGTAATAACGTTATAAACTGCCAGTTTAAGCTTCTAAAGTAGGTTTTAACCACGGTCGACTAATGCTTCTGCACGGTGGCTTAATGATGGCTTTCTACGTGTTCTAAGCATCCAAATATCGTTTGAAATTTTACAATGAATATTATCGTCGTTTATGTAATATAATATATATATTTTAATGTTCAATTAAAAATACCCGTTGAAAACTTTAAGCACCGTCAATGCGTTTTCCGTTTCCCGCGTTTGTTATTTACATAAACCGTTCGTTACGGACAGATAAGAGGGTTTTGTGAACGCGATCCCCCACGACCGCGCGCCACTGGTCATTTCCTCCGTTGCTTAATCCAGATACATAAAGCAATTCCAGTGACTTGACATGTGTCTAATTTTTAAAAGATTATGTCATATTATTTAAATTTTGAAATAAAATGACTCACGAGTATATGCTCAATTTTTAAAAATATACTCAAAATAAAACGAAGCCTCTTTGATATAATCATACACGCTGTGAAAAGGCACTGCAACATCTTAAAAATTAAGCTTAAAGCTTAATGTTGAAAACAATTTGGTAAGCTCATGTAAATGATCTGTGCTTTTCTTTTTTGGGCTAGTACTCATATTGTTATAACGATTTTTGAACTGAATATGTTTAAATAAATAAAATACTACATTATATAATAAATATTACATCTCTCAAGTAAGTTCATCAGTTGACAATGCTCACGATTAACGAAATCGATTGTGATCAGCAAACATGTGGAAGTTAGTACTATAAAATGTGCTATATTTATTTCGGTTGTTTTTTGGGAATAACCTGGTAGCAGGTATTTGAAAAAAACTGGTGGTGGATATGTAGGTTTATTAAAAAAAAAAAAAATATTATTCAATATTTGGTAATGGTCAGATTATGCCCAGACAATAATGACTTAAATGATTTTATTCCACTAAAAAGTGACAGTAAACAATTTAACAGTTAAATATATTGCCTTTTTTTCAAAATGAAAGAAAAATAAATTCTAGCATATATGATGAACTTCAGAATCATATATTATTGTATGACGAAGTTGATCTGAATACTTTTTTTATTAAATTGATTTGATAAAGTTAGAAGATTATTTCCTATCATTAAGATCATTATACCCACTATTGTATTTGTTCAATTTAAGTTTAAGTACCTTCACTTTTCCTGAATGTTGGAGTTTGACCCGTATAAGACCGGTTCATAAAAAAGGCTCTTTGTCAGAGATAACAAACTTTCGGCCTGTTGCAATTTTATCAGCACCAGTCAAGCTTTTTGAATCACTTTTGCAAAGATATATCTATATGCATGTTGATTGTCAGCTAACTAATGCCCAACATGGTTTTAGATCAAAGCGCTCTACTGTAACCAATCTTATGGTGTATAGTGAGTATATTTCGCATTCTTTTGATTCTCATTGTCAAGTTGACGCCATTTATACGGATATTTCCAAAGCATTTGACCGGGTTGATCATGTTATTCTAATAAATAATTTTAAAGCAATAGGAAGCTCGAACAAGGTAATCAATTTTTTTCATTCTTATTTGTCAAATAGACGCCAATATGTTGAATATGCTGGGTGCGTAACACAAACTTTTCCAACATATTCTGGAGTGCCACAGGGATCAAACCTTAGTCCCATTTTATTTCTCATTTTTATCAATGACATTGTGCTAAGTATGAGTGGAATAAAGTATCTGCTCTTTGCTGATGATTTAAAACTGTTTTCAACCATCGTAATATTTTATGTAATCTTTATTAATTTCTCAAATGCATGGCGCATTGGCGCTTGCTGTAATGCCATGTATTTTATATAGTTTTTTGCCAATAAATAAATAAATAAATTATTTCTCAGTAAAACAGTTTGAGCTGTGAAAAAATAAGCAATTTTAACATTTTTAAATGCACATTTTTACAAGTGCACATTTTATCTGATGAGTTAAATAGTATAATCAATCCATGCTTCAAACGGTCATATCTCAAAACAGGGTCAAAGCCGTTAGAACCCTTTTCCTAGTAACGGGTTGGTATGTGAAAAACACGCAAAACGTTTATTATGCTGCATGGCAACGATCCAACGAAAAAATAAACAATAAAACCAAGACATAGGTATTATGTGTTTACGAATAATTGGGGAGATGCATTGTGCCCTTGGATTATCGCTCAGTTTACGCGAATCTGCGAATGTTAAAACTTTTAATTCTCAACCGAGATAAACAAACACTCGAATGCCACATTTTGAGGTCCTAAGAAAATACAGTGAGATAATTTTTTGTTTATTGTTAAAACAGTAATCATCGCTGGGGGTTATAATATTTTACACTTCTACAAAAGAGATTTTAAAGCATGCTTTCTTTTATTTAATAATGAACACTATACACATTTTGCTTTCCATGTATTCCGAGATTAAATTTAATGCTTTACTAAATTAAACAAAGGATTATTAAAATTGTTTACATATTATAATAAAAATAATAACACACTTTTAGTAATTATACCGCATAAAATTTATTGGATCAGGACCAGTTTCGCTCCTGGCGAGCATTATAAACTGATAACTAATACAACGAAACAGTGATATTTATAAAAAAAAATAAGCAAGAATTACAAAGTATGACAAACAATTGATATTTCATCTAAGCAAATAAAATGAAGCAAATACAAGCCGAATAGACTATAGTTAAAATGTTGAAGACCTCTTAGCAACGCAAGCTATTACATAAAAAATCAATTAAGTACGAATGATCATTAACAAAGTAAAATCCAAAATAAGTGCATTTGATAAATCTTATATATAAAACCAAAACGGCGTATGTATGTCTGTGGGTCTGTAATTCCTTTTTGCATTGTTGGTCATTAAGTTGCCATAAAAACGAATATGAAAGAAAATATGTTTAAAATTTTATCGGCGAAGACATTTAGTCGAAATGTAATAAATTAGTCTTCTACTGAACTTTTCCCGGCTTTTATTATTTACGTGAAGGTATTATTTGACATTTCTTTGACAGCAAATTAGATTTTTTCCTTGAATTTGGACATTCTAATGGGCGAGAATGGGGCTGTCATCAAATTAAATAAAGTTTGTGATTTTATTTTAACTCTATTTTGGATGTTAGATTTTGTGATATAATTATGTCGAATGATATAACATTAAATAATTATTGGTAGCTTAGTCCGAGCGACGCCGGGTAGCAATACTAGTAGACAATAAATCTTAATGTCTGTAATCCATAATGATCCATGGGATGTCCGGGAAGAATACTTAGTCCAACGTAAAATATTATGTGAAAATATTTAACGACACCATATCAATTCTTACAATTAACGAAAACACAAAACACAAAAATCAAAAGAAATAAAAGTATACAAATTAAGAAATATAATAAGCTTGAACTAAGCCAAAGTAACGGATATAACAAAGGTGAAGACGAACAAATTATTTGTTCATTTAATAAATTAGAGTAAGTAAGAATTTCTGTCTATTAATTTCTAAAATCTCTTGTTTATCGAGTTGTAATGGTATTATTGTTATTATAATGCCATTTCACCAAGTATTGACAGAAGAACATCCTTTTGGCAGTCAGAACATAGTTTTTCGTGAACCTAATCTCATATTTAACTAACAAACGTGAGGTCCGACATCCGTAAGGAGTAGAGACTCCAATTACTCGACATCTCAACTACTCGAGTATCGAGTAGTAAAATTTCAAAATACTCGAGTACTCGAGTATACTCGAGTAGTTTCAGATGTACCAAAATATATATTTTTAATTCGTATTTGTGTATATAAATAGATGATAAGTAAATAAAAAAATATATTGAATATCATTAAAACATTTATTTCAATTTATAGCACATATATTTCAACAAATTTTCAATTAATTTTAATTTTAGTTTTTATATTTCTCGCAGAAGAAAAAACTGTCGACGATTATTACTAAAACGAGTACTACTCGAGTATCGGAAAATGGACGAGTATACTCGAGTATCGAGTACTCGATAATCGAATTGGAGTCTCTAGTAAGGAGTCTTCATGCTCCACGTTGAGGTTATAAAAATAATGTACTGTTTTTTTTTATTTTTGCCGGAAATTCAAAAAGCACAAGCGAAAAGCTGTTTATGGTTTCAGTATATCTGTATGCAATTTTCCGACTTTCCAAAGGGGTGAATTGTGAGTTACGAAAGTAAACAACCCTCCCTCATCGCCGATTCAAGTTTTCAACAGAAGTATTAACCTGGCTATAAAACTTTCCATAGAATTCGTTAAGTTTCTTTTAGGTAGAACATAATTAGACTTCGATAACTCATTCTCGCCGAAGTTTCGAGCTAGGAAAGCGTTTGATTTATACAATAGTTTGAAACTAACTTCACTTTGCGATAGAAGCGGGTCGAATTGTGGCATGAGACGTGTGCATGCGAGTTGCATCAGCGCATTTCATAAATATTATAAAAGAATAGACGAAAGAAGATGCTTAAGATAATTAAAAGTTTTTAAATATACTAAAACAAATGAAATAAACATCTTTTAATACTTATTCCACGTTGGATTTATTGAGAAAAAGACTGGTTTCGCTCACGCGAGCATTATTAACTGATAAGAAATACAAAAATACAGCGCTATTTGTAGAAAAGTTACATTACGGACATTAAGAATATTTTTTGTTATTACCTGTCCGATTTTACACTGTGTTAAATCATTCTTACATTATTGGTTTTTGATGTAAATAGTTGGAGTATTGCTATTAAGAGTCAATTTTGTTTAATTTTACTTTGATTTATTTGCTTACTTGTAATACCAGTTGTTTGTCGTACCTTGTAAGTCTTCTTCAACTGATGGATACATATAGCTTTATCTTTGTATTTCCTATCAGTTGACAATGCTCACGATGAGCGAAACCGGTACTGATGAATGAAATAATGCCACGCATTTTTCGGATTGGCCTATTAAATCTTTGAATTTTTAAAGCGGCTAACCTCTCAGCTTAGAGGGATCATTGCTTTACATATATATATATATAAAAATGAATGTCTGTGTGTATGTCCGCTATGGACTACTAAACCGCTCGACCGATCTATGTGAAACTTTACAAATTTATTGAGTACACTCCCGCAATGGTTTCTGGCTTACCAACCCCTCCCCCAACCACCCCCAACCTCCACCCCCCCATTTTATTTTTTTTTTAAACTTCATGAATTTTTCGAGTTCACACCTTCGAAGGTTTTTGGCATACCCCCCATACGCTCCCCAAACCCCACCCCGCCAAACAACCCCCCTCCCCCCAAAAATTGATATCGATTTTTTACAAATTTCTCGAGTACACTTCCGCGAAACTTTCTGGCGTACACCCCCTCAATCCCCCCTACAATTGCTGGCATAGCAACGCGCGCAGGGTACAGCTAGTATTTTATAAAAACTTATACGAGAACTGAATGTTCTCAGTTTATCAAACCTCTTTCGAAGAGAAAAGGGGTTGAAATGATGCGAAGACAAAGGCAAGAATAGTGGTTAGTAAATCGCTCTCGCTGCGTTCAAAATATCAAAGTTTATTTCAATCCCATGGGTATCCAAAATGGGAACATTCCAAAGATTTATTCTAATACATAGCTGACTCTTCAATACAATTTTCTTTGATAATTAAACTTTGAGCGCTCGTAATAGATGGCGTTAGTTTATATCCCTAAAATCGCACATGTAACTTAATTAGAAAGGAAACTCAAAGCCCGCTTTGTGGACTTCAGTCTTGTTTCACAGAGGTAATATATTATTCAGGGTATACCTAGTAAGCTCAATTTCTGATATTGAAACATCATTCTCAGTAAATCGACAGCTTTTTTTACAAGAGTAGTCACTTCATCATCTCTGATGCATTCAGTCGGTCCCTATGGTTAAGTGCAGTGGTCCTCATGTGCGGCCACCCGAAGATTTTGCTGCGGCCACCAACAGCTTGAAAGTTATTATTGATATTTAATAAAAATGTGTTTTTACATACTTTCGATGATTTCGGCGGTATATTTGTGTAAGTTCATTTTAATATAAAATTTAAAATAACTTTGATTATTCCACGTATTGTGCTACTAACTGTGATACGTGTTTAGCCTCTTTCAGAGCAATCTTCAGACTTACTTTTAGTAATAACAAACTTTGCGATTTTATTTATTTTAAATTTTGTGTTTTTACCTTTTTATTTGTCAACAATGACACTGAAAATTAAATATTTTGGATGCATTGTATTGTGCATCAAAAATTTTCAGTTCGCAAAAACTCAAATACATACATCTATAGGTATGTTTGATAAAAAAGAAATTTGGTGAACCAGACATTTTCGTAATACCGCTGATGTTCCTAATGCGGCCACAGCCAAATTTTACGTGTGAACCACTGGTCTAGTGGCATAAGCTTTGTCTTGGCGATCAGGTGGGCTCGGGTTAACTTCCGGGCAAGGTCAATTTTTTCAATTGAAAAAGAGATCTTGGGCTGGGTGTATGTCATTTATCGTTGAGTTGTTCACAACTGATTCGTCATTTATCATCGAGTTAATCTCGCATGACTTTCACAATTAAAAATATTTGGCGCATTGTCTTTTTTGCCTTTTTTTAAAAAACTCAATTTTTCTCTTTTCGGCAATATCCACTCCCTATGCGGAGAAAATTTCAATTGAAAAACACTAACACGATTGCATGATCGTTAACCAATGATAATGCTTCCTTTAATAACATGCCAGATTTTTTTGTTCCATTGATAAAGCCTTTTGGATAGTGGATTTTCGATAGGTAAACAGAGCTGATGCTTTTAAATTCATTCGGTCCGTGGTGTAGTCATTAACGTCGTTCGCTTCCGTGACGGGACCGTCCGGGCTTGAGTCCCGTTACGAGCAGATAAATCGATTCTGCTTGAAGGCAATGGGGGTTTGTGATGTCAAAAATCCCTTTCCTACCTTTCAAAGTAAAGTAACGAAATATTGTGTCGATTAGAAAAACGGTAATTTATGGGTATATGGTCACGGGATAGAATCCCAATCCTCTCGAGCTAAGGTCAAAAAATTTATACATACTGGCTTATAATTTCATGTTTTGACTTTACTCTGTGACTTCTTGTGGATTTTTATAAAATGTGGAATCAAAATAATTAAATCTGAAGAATATTACTGATTATTAATAGTAAGAGTTCTAAAAGAAGAATTTGTTTTTTAATATTAGCCTATAGTAAAATTATTCTCTAAAAAAACTTATGTGACTGCCTCTACCTGTATACTATTACTATTAGTGTAGTTTGTGTTTGCATTTTTGCTCCTGTAAATTAAAAAACTCGATTTCATACTTATTGCGAAGTATTCTTTAGGATATTTTATTATGATAAATTTAAAAATTAAAGACGAAACATTTCAAAAAAAATCGTATGCCTTACATTCATTTCATTTAATGTGCTTATTTTTCATAAATCTTTACAAAAATTCTGTCCCGTGACCACATATCCATAATTTACCAGAAAAACTTTATTTCTTGACAACTTCTTTCATTGTGCTTTTTTTGAAGAACATCCTTTTGGCAGTCTGCGCATATTTTTTTGTGAACCTAACCTCATATTAAACTTAAACGTGAGGGCCGAGATCCGTAAGGAGTCCACATGCTCCACATTGTGAGTTCTTAGCTGAGAGCGCACATGGTTAAAAACAATCATCAAGCCACAACAAACTCCAACCTTCCTATATAAACTTTGAAGTAGCAGGTGCTTTGCGGCCGGTAACCTTATTTTCGATTTCCTCTACGAAGTAAAACCATTTCACCCTTAAACCTAAAGTGAGCATATACTTTGAAGCTTTGCTTACCGCTTGAGTTGCTGTCAGACACATCATGCATTCCTACAATAAAGTTGCATTATAATAAAAATAATAATACATTTTTAGTACCTTTTCCACATAAAGTTTATTTGACCAGGACCGGTTTCGCTCATGGCGAGCATTGTCAACTGATAAGGAATACAATAAAACAGTGATATTTATACAAAAGTTAAGTATGAAAAACAAGGTATGAAAAACAATTGGTAAAACAACTAATTACCAGCAAATTACAAGGAAAATATACATTTTTGGGCTTTTACTTTATTAATAATAATTCATATTTAATTGATTTTTGATGTATTAGTTTGCATTGCTAAGAGGTTTTCAACATTTTATTTATAGTCTATTTTCCTTGTAATTTGCTTTAATTTATTTGCTTAGTTGTTTTACCAATTGTTTGTCATAACTTGTTTTTCATACTTAGCTTTTGTATAATTATCACTGTTTTATTGTAATCCTTATCAGTTGACAATGCTCGCCATGAAAGAAACCGGTCCTGGTCAAATAAACTTTATGTGGAAAAAGTACTAAAAATGTATTATAATTTTTATTATTTGTAGCAAACTTTGCAATAGTAAGTCCGAAACACGTGTCGCAATTTGTAACACAATACAAGTTGGTTTTTACCACCACCACCCGTTGTGTATATGCAGTCAATGTTTTATGGCCACCTTCCACAACGCTATCGACTAAGAAAAAGGAATTTACCCCTCACATTCATGGCTCGAGCAGATCTGCACGGGACTGGTTTTGAACCATGCACTGAAGTGCTTTAAAATAGAAAATAATAATAAAATAAATTGGAGTGACTAGCTCAGCCACTGAAATCAGTTTGATACATAGTACCCTGTGTATAATCCGTATACTGAGAGCCCGTCGTGTTAGACGACTATATTGACTAGAGACTCCAATTCGAGTATCGAGTACTCGATACTCGAGTAATTTGAAAAATACTCGAGTAATACTCGTTATATATAAATGATTACTAACAGCGGACAGAAAAGCTAAATAGCACTATTGAATTCATTGTTATTTTTTAAGCCGACGTCCACAGCAACACATAGAGTTTATTAAATTATTTGAGACGTTTAATTCTCTACTATTTTCGAAATATATGCTTCATAAATTGAAATAAATGTATTAATTAAATAAAATAAGATTATTTATTTATTTATATTCACAAATTTGAATTGATTATATATATTTTGGTGCTTTTGAAACTACTCGAGAATGCGCGAGTACTCGAGTATTTTAGAATTTTACTACTCGATACTCGAGTAGTTGAGATGTCGAGTAATTGGAGTCCCTACTGCTCCCTATTCGGAGAATATGGCCGCCACACGGTGCCTCCAGGATCACTCGCCAATTTTCTCGCTTCTTCCCAGGTCATCCCGGCGTCCCGTAGCTCCCCTGAGTACATCCTTTGGATGGTCATCAAAGGCCTTCATGTCAAAACATGTTTCGAACATCGAGTAATTGGAGTCTCTAATATTGACTCTAGTTAAGGATCGAGATTATGTCGATCCCCGAATAAATTTGCAAATTTTTCAAATTCAATCAAGTCAGCGTAGCCTATTGGGCGTGGAATAATCAAAGTTATTTTAAATTTTATATGAAAATGAACTTCAAAAAAGTTACAGCTGAATCCATCGAATGTAATCTGCGATTATTTAAATTATCAAAATCACATTGTAAGCTTCTTTTATTTACGATGCAACTTTTTGCAAGCTCTCAGACTTAGAGTGCAAATGCACTCTGCGCTCTGATCGCCAGTTCCTCATCGACAATCTCTTTCTGATTACTTTATAAACTTTTTCGTTCCGCAAGTTTGCAATTCGCGAAAGTTTTTCTCATCCTTTTAATATCGAAGTTTCCGCTCCGTATATGTTCCGCCTTCATATTGGCGCATGCCACACGCCGGTGGGAGTCGGAGGGAACACATCGTCGTGATATTGTTTTATATGATACGGCGATAAACGAGTGGCAAAACTATTTGATTAAAAACGTCCGTAGCAGGAGGAAAACGATCGGAGGAAAAGTTTAACGTGGGCCGAAATTTGCTATTTTTACTGCCGAGCGAAACAACAAGGTAACTGATTTGACCTCTTATAAATCGTAAGAAACTAAATAAAAATATATTTATAGTCAGACTCGAATCCCAATAATATGTTTCAGTTATTGGTTTATGTATATAAACTTTTCTGTGTATACCTCATAATACAATTCAGAAATACAAGAATAGTTATGTTTGTAAGCCTTGACGCATTATAAAAACTGAAATGAAAAAATCATACATTGTAAAAGTGTCCAAGGAAAATTAGGTTTTTAACGTTTATCTTTAATTAAAAGATACTAACCCTTTTTTGTTCTTATTTCACATTAAATTCATTTGGATTAGAAACGGTTTCAATCATCGCGCGTATGACCAGTTGATAATCCTTAGGATGATCAAAACCGGTCCTGATCATAATAAATTAAGCCTGGGAAAAATACAAAAAAAAATCTTATTATTTTTTATATTTATTTATTGAGAAAAATAAAAATGTAATACATGGCATTACAGCTGATGCCAATGCATCATGCAATTGACAAGTGGAATAAAAATATCACGTTACATATTGCATAAAATTAAATAAAATACAAAACAGGACAAAAAAACATTAGTTACATAAAAAGGAAAAAAAATAGAAACAATGAACCAAGCTCACTGCCGAAGATGTTCACATCAACAGGCAGTGCATTAATCAGTCGAACAGCCCTTGCGACTGTCGACTCAAAAGACTAACGTGATAAACAAGTTCTGACAAAAAAATATATAATTATATCATGCCATTCCACCAAGTATTAATTGAAAAAAATAGCAATGTATTTTAATTGTACAGAAATTATTTTATATATTTGTTGATAGCTATTTCGGCTTACTCCATCGTCAGAACTATTTTTGACGATTACTATTTCTGGCGATGGCGTAAGCTGAAATAGCTATGAACAAATATACAAAATAATTTCTGTAGAATTAAAATACATTGCTATTTTTTTCACCGTACCACAATGAGTGACCACATTATAAGTGATTACTGTTATACAGTTTTTAAAATAGATTTAGATGAAAATTCAGAAAGAATTTTTGAACTTGACTTTTTCAATGAAAAGTTATACAAAGTGCGCAATACACTCTAACACTTATACAGAGTTTTAAATGTGTGTAATGTTATGAAAGTCCTGAATCGTTTTTGATAAAACATTTTTCTATAACGCGGTTCGTAAAATAGAAAATGCGAATCAAGCTCGGACAGGCGGCCACTAAAAGCGTTGATTCCCTTATTATAAACAACAAAGTTTATGATTTCTTTCCTTAGTTGTCAGAAACATGAAGCCATTTGACGGATGATTTGTTCCCTGCAAAGGGTTTATACGCGTTTCACGCCGGACAAAATATCCGAAATAAATAAAATATTGCTCGTAGAGATTTGTTGCGCGAGCCCGAAAAGGCATTATGGAGTACTTTCGAGAGTTTGGCGTACTTAAGTATATACTTGCCTTAGTGAGAGGTCAGTGAGGGTCCAAATTTATTACGCTTTTGTGTATTTTTTTCTGTGCGAAATCCATATAAAACTCGGTTCAGATTGAATTATCGACTCGAAGGCTGCCCATTTTATAAATAGCGGTCGACAATATTTTTTTTTACCAAGCCAGACACCTCAAATGGCTAGCTTATAACAAGAAACACTTACTGATAAAAATCCACACAATATATATATCTTATATATAAAACCGTAACGGCGTATGTACATATGTATGTGGGTCTGTAATTACCTTTTGCATTGTTGGTCATTAAGTTGCCATAAAAACGAATATGAAAGAAAATATGTTTGAATTGTTATCGGCGAAGACATTTAGTCAAAATGTAATAAATTAGTCTTCTACCAACTTTTTCCCGGCTTTTATTAATATAATAATGTTTAGTATTTACGTGAAGGTATTATTTGACATTTATTTGACAGCAAATTAGATTTTTTCCTTGAATTTGGACATTTTAATGGGCGAGAATGGGGCGGCTGTCATCAAATTAAATAAAGTTTGTGATTTTTTTTAACTCTATTTTGGATGTTAGATTTTGTGATATAATTATGTCGAATGATATAACATTAAATAATTATTGGTCGCTTAGTCCGAGCGACGCCGGGTAGCAATACTATATTATATATAAACATTATAAAAATAATAACACATTTTTAGTACTTATTCCACTTAAAATTTATTGGATCAGGACCGGTATCGCTCATGGTGAGCAATTTTTATCATTTTTAAGTTAGAAGAGTATAAACCATTATTAAACAAAACACCAAGATCATTTGAATTTGAATTGCTTGAATTTTGTACTTTTCCATAAGTTTTGTCGCTAATGACCCGGGTTTCGCATTGCGGCATCTTCAGGCATTTTGAGTGTACGGATGTACTTGAACTGACACGCAGTAAACATTTTGTATTGATTACATACAAAAATAGAAGTAGATTACTAAGTTTAATTCCTATTCAAATGTAAATAAGCGAAAATTTGATTTAAACGAGTTACAATGAATTAAGTGGGTTTGTTAAAATATCGGGATTTTTGAATGCAGTATCGCAAATACTCATGACCAGATATTAACATAAGAATATCTAAAACAAATCTAGGATTTTATCCGACCTACATATTATTACTGAGTTGATTGATTGCAAGTCTTTGAATTAATAATTAATAATAATTAGTGTTGAACCAAGTTCATTGCTGAAAGTTTCCACTTTCATATGCAGTTGCACTTGTAAATGGTGACTCAAATGAACGACGCAAAAAACAAGTTTTGTTGGAAAACATATTTAGCTTTGTTTGTTTTTTAACCGTTAGGTTACAAACTCGTCAAAAAATTATAAAGGGTATTTCAATAGGGACGCTCAAAATATGTTACTTTGTCCTGCTGAGTAGATTATTCATTGTTTAAAGTGTACAGGAAAACCCAAGGCAGCTTATTTCTCGTTGTTCACAAGATCTTGGCTTTTCTGCGACTTCAACTTGGCGAATTTTGAATCGGGCCTTATGTCTGCACCCGTATAAAATCCAACTAACCAAGGAACTTCAGGTAAACGACCGCAGACAACGCCTGATTGGGTTCTGGAGCAGTTGGAAGTTTACCCAAATTTGTTAAAAAAAGTCAAGTTTAGCGACATGGCCCATTTTATAATGAATGGATATTGGCAGACATTTGATGCTATATTCCATATTTAATGCCGTAAAATATACTTACAAATGAAATTCAAATTTAGTCGAAATCTCACAAACAACTTGTTTTATTTACATTTCAAAACTAAGCGTCCTTATAAAAAGACCCTTTATTAGTTCAAATATTGAAATAAATTCTTAACTATGGATTGAAAATAATTTATTCATATTCAAGCTTACTTTAAACATAGGAAATTACATACATTCATTTAGAGTCGAACAATTGATCGTTTAGGTAAAAGCAAAACAACTACGCGATGACTTATTGGAAGTGAAATAATTGTCTTCCATAATTAAACAAAAATCTTGAAAAAGCTCTATTTCATAAATGTACGCTCTGATTTGCGTCAAATAAATCAAATTTTGATATTTAATTACAGCGGAATTCGAAATGACACTTCCTCTATCTCGAAAAGCTTTCCTGAGTCACAATTAATTATTTCAAATCGATTTACTTAATTGAAGGATTTTCGTTTGCGAAATGACGAATTTAGGAAAAATATACGTATGTTGGAATATTGAGTTGTCAATATTTTATTAATTCCATTGCTGAATATCTAGAGGGGAGACAAATCTGTTCAATCACTGTTATTGCTACAAAAGTATTTTATAGAATACTTTCGTCAGTTGTAATCTTTTCAAAAACATTAGCCGATAAAAACTATATTTACCGATTTTCCTCATTGTTGGAAAACGTTTTGTCATTCCTTACGTTTATCTAATCGTAATATATGAGTAAACAGTTTTGAGTTTTTTTTAACCATGCCAGTTCCCAACTTGAGCATATGGACTCCTCACGGAGTTTTTCTCCACATGTTTTTTTTTCTACGAGAACTGCTTGTTACTTAGTTGCTCAAACTTACTTTTAAGAAGAGAGTAGGGATGAAAAGGATACGAGGACTAGGACAGAACCAGTTGTTAGCCAATTACTGTCACTATGCGTCACTCTTTGGGATCAAAAAAAAGATTTTTGACAAAACAAACAACCAATTGCCTCTGAGCAGCTAAAAAAATTAAAAACCGGGCGGTCCAGCACGGTAGCCAACGATGTTGGGCACTGCACTACGAACCGGAAGATATTATTCTACCTTACAAAATAAATTTTAGCTTTTTTCTGTTCATAATTATTTGTTATGAACCTGTGATGCACAACCTTTTTGGGGAATGGGGCAGATTATCAATTCTCAGATAGTTCGTTGGCCAAACGGGGATAAGTAATTAAATTATCGATATTTTTGCTGTATATAAAATTGAATATTTTATATTGTTCTTCCATCGTCCGAAAACAGTTCTGAAGAAAAAAGTTGATTGATATTTGTCATATTTAGAAATTGCATTGCGGGCCGCAGGTTCATCACTGTTATAAATGTATTAAGTTAAAAATAGTTGCGTATTGCATTATTTTAAAATATTTCACTCTTACAACTTCAAATCATTTGCGTAATGGTATCATATACCAAGCAATATTCTGAAAAAACCATTAATACATGTCAAAAGCAAAAATATCTTTTTTTACCTTAATTTAAATGTTATTTCATGGTATGAAAAATATTCTGATATATGAAACATTAACTACTGTGATTTCAACATCAAAGGCTTTTTTAAGCAATGTGTTTTGATAAAAAGTGAATTGATAACTCTGTCATTTCACGGATTGTGTCACTACTTGTTACACAAACGTGAAATAACAAAGTTATCAATTTAAATTTATATTCTAATGAATTTCCAGTGCCTTGAGTCCAAAACACGATTATCTCTTAACAAAAAGGACAAATAGATTTTTTTATTTAATTAAATAAAACACGGTGCAATGGTCAACGTCGTTGGTTTCAGTGACGGACCGCCTGGTTTCGAGTCATGGTACGAGCAGATTTCATTCAGCATTTTTTAGTCGATAAATCGATTCTATTCAAAGGCTATGGGTGTTTGTGTTGTTTAAATCCCTTTCTTACTTTCCTGTCCCAAAAAGCGATTAGCTTCATACTCATATTCTCTCAACCCTTACTCTTGTCGAAAAATAGCAACTGAGTAACAAGCAGTTCTCGTAAAAAAAAAACAAGTTGAGATTAACTCCGCCAGGAGTCTGTGTGCTCCAAGCTGGAAATGGACATAGTACAAAAAAATAAAGCACATTTATTTTGTAATTTTTCTTCATAAAGCATTCGAAATATTTAGAACAAGCCGGTGCCTGGCAAGCGTTGCAATGCCACTCAAAGAAAGAAAGTGTTTATTTTAGATAAATAATTTCGATTTAATTTCACTTAGATTGATCGGTATCGATGACATTTGCAGTTTGACGTTTGCCGTTTGTCTATTGCCGATTGTCTATGGTACGACACACGCGCCAGCTACTGAAAGTTAATTGTACTATGCATATAACCTTTGTGCAAGTGCGACAAAAAGTTGTCAAAATAAACGGTATGGCAGCGCATACATTATGAAAAAACATTGATGTACATATATTAGGGTATTTTTATAAGGACGCTTAGTTTTGCAATGTAAATAAAACAAGTTGTTTGTGAGATTTCGACTAAATTTTAATTTCATTTGGAAGTATATTTTACGGCATTAGATATGGATTATGGCATCAAATGTCTGCCAATATCCATTCATTATAAAATGGGCCATGTCGCTAAAGTTGACTTTTTTGACAAATTTGGGTAAACTTCCAACTGCTCCAGAACCCAATCAGGCGTTGTCTGTGGTCGTTTACCTTAATTTCCTTGGTTAGTTGATTTTATACGGGTGCAGACATAAGGTCCGATTCAAAATTCGCCAAGTTGAAGTCGCAGAAAAGCCAAGTTCTTGTGAACAACGAGAAATAAGCTGCCTTGGGTTTTCCTGTACACTTTCACACACAGCAGCAATGTTTTCACCAGATATTGTATTTTGATGACGTACAGGTAGGTGTTGGCCGATTATTTACCAAACTGGTTGACTCAAATTTGGCCACTAAACAATGAATAATCTACTCAGCAGGACAAAGTAACATATTTTGAGCGTCCCTATTGAAATACCCTTTATATATATATAAGACTTACTGCAAGTTGATTTTACTATGCTTATAACCTTTAAGCAAGTGCAAGCAATACGTTGACAAAATTTAATCGCAATCGGATGAACGGTATGGCAACGCATAAAATACGAACAAACATTGGTTTTTATACATTAGATTAGTACAAAACTATGTGTCTTCTCCCAAGAATCGACAGTTGACTTTGTAATACATTGAACAATAGCTGTTGCATCCACTTTTTGCAACCCATTTCTATTTGAAATCTTTTCTTACTGTAGATGCTTCTTCAAAACTTCCCGCTTGCACTAGTTTGAGATTGACTGACGATTAGACTTACAAGGAACTCAATAGTTTTACCTATTTCAATGTTGAAAAGCGTGCTATTTTTCACCCGTCAAACTATTTTAACACGAAATAAAACATAAACCACTCTATTTCCGCATCGCTCTTTCGTGGTACTACCGTTCGTACGTCTATCGGTTTGATGAAAAGCCTCGAAGGCTTGCTAAGCGCCTCTCCCCATCAAAACCTTTGAGCGCCGGAACTTTGTTCACGCTCTTCTGTAGAAGTAGCAGAGCCGCGTATAGCGGGCGTCATTAGTTACTTTCCGTAGCCGCGTAGTGGCGTAGAAGCGTAGCACATCGACGTTAACGTGGGAATATGTAAAGTTAACTTTACATCACATTTTGATTACGTTTGGTGTAAGTCAGTTTATTTAAAGTGAAAATTTGTAGAATTATTCAAAAATGTGGTTTGCAACTTAGTGGTATTAACCATTTGAATTGTTTGAATTTTGTACTTTTCCATTAGTCGTGTCGCTAACGACCCGGGTTTCACCTTCCAGCTTCTTCAGGCATTTCAAGTATACGGATGTACTTGAGCTGACGCGCAGTAAACAGTTTGCATCGTTTATATACAAACATATAAGTAAATCACTAAGTTAAATTGCTATTAAAATGTATATAGCGAAAATTGTATGTAAACTAGTTTCAATGAATTAAGTGGGTTTGCTATAATTATCGGAATTTTTGAATGAAGTATCGTTAATATTTATAACCAGATAATAACATAGGAATATCTAAAAGAAATGTAGGGTTTTTAGATACAGAAATGAAGTGGAGATTTTGTCAGTCTATTAAATTTAAAGGCAATGGGTGTTTGTGTTGTTAAAAATCTCTTTCCACCTTTCCGATACAAAAACGCAGCGCGTAGTGAATGCAATTAGCTAACCACTATACGTGCCCTCGTCTTTGTATCCTTTCAATTCTTACTATATTCGAAGAGATTGAATAACAAGCAGTTCTTGTTGAAATAAAGATGTTGAGATAAACTTCGTGAAGAGTCCATACGCTCCAAGTTGAGAGCTGAAATGGTAAAAAAAAGCTTGAGGCTTTAAATTATTCAATTGACCACAAACAATAAGATAAATCAATAAATCGAATTACAGACCCACATACATACATACGCCATTTCGGTTTTATATATAAGATTACCTATTATGCTAACGACACTTTCTAGTCACTCTTAGGATCTGAACTGTCAATATTTAGCGGAAAGGCATTATATTAAAATTCAATTAGACATTTTTCAATTGAAAATGCTCGTGACAAACAAAGCCTGTACTGATTTAAATAAATTGACTGTGGAATAAGTACAAAAATGTATATTTTTAATAACATTATGGTTTGAGCTGTCAATTATTTTTGTAGGAAAAGCAATATATTTATTAAAATCAACCATATTTTTTTATGAAAACGAACAGGATTAGCTATGCGAAAAATGTCGTGACCATTTGATAAACTTTTAATACATTTATGACTATAATTCTTTATTGGTGTTTTGAGCACTTAATTGATAGTGTCGTTATGTTACTACTCACAGTTATTTTCCAAATATAAAATGCGTTAAACCAAAGCCTCCTTTTCCCATTCAGCTCATTTCATGTTTTGGGCACTATGACAACGATAAAATTTTCTTTGACCCTAAAATTTTTAGTTTTATTTACATGTTGGACAGTTTTCGGGCGACTAAATTAAATCGACGCCACGTCATTAAAATGTTGCCCTTCCCAAAAAGGAAAACCTCTCACAGATCTCTTAATTAAAACTCCTATTGGCGTGGCGCTGATTGTCACAGGAATTTGGACGTGAACGCGTCGACTGGAAAGATAAAATTTAGGTACTCTAAAACTTGTAATAATTTAGTTATAATTTCATTAGGAAGTACTACTATAGACCTTGTCTTTAGACAATTTATAAATAATTAGATTTTTTGAGATCTGTTCTGTTCTAAGAAATTTTTAAAAATGTAATTCACAAATGCATTTATTTATCCAACTCATTGAAAATCTTTACAATCGTCGATCTCTGTGGTCAAGTGGCAAGAGCTTTGCCCTAGTGATCAGGTGGGCCGGGGTTCCTTTCCCGGCAAGGCCAGATTATTTCAATTGGTAAAGAGATCTTCGACTGGGTGAATGTTATTTTCGTTGAGTTGTTCTCGACTGATTCATTATTTATTATCGAGTAAAGCTCGCATGACTTTCACAATTAAACAGATCGTCGATCTCTGTGGTCAAGTGGCAAGAGCTTTGCCCTAGTGATCAGGTGGGCCGGGGTTCCTTTCCCGGCAAGGCCAGATTATTTCAATTGGTGAAGAGATCTTCGACTGGGTGAATGTTATTTTCGTTGAGTTGTTCTCGACTGATTCATTATTTATTATCGAGTAAAGCTCGCATGACTTTCACAATTAAACAGATCGTCGATCTCTGTGGTCAAGTGGCAAGAGCTTTGCCCTAGTGATCAGGTGGGCCGGGTTCCTTTCCGGCAAGGCCAGATTATTTCAATTGGTGAAGAGATCTTCGACTGGGTGAATGTTATTTTCGTTGAGTTGTTCTCGACTGATTCATTATTTATTATCGAGTAAAGCTCGCATGACTTTCACAATTAAACAGATCGTCGATCTCTGTGGTCAAGTGGCAAGAGCTTTGCCCTAGTGATCAGGTGGGCCGGGGTTCCTTTCCCGGCAAGGCCAGATTATTTCAATTGGTGAAGAGATCTTCGAATGGGTGAATGTTATTTTCGTTGAGTTGTTCTCGACTGATTCATTATTTATTATCGAGTAAAGCTCGCATGACTTTCACAATTAAACAGATTTGGCGCATTGGTATTAGCTGTAATGCCGAATGAATCAACTGAAGGTAGTCACATTACGTTTTATATGACATATATTGTTGCTTTCATATAATATTTAAAAATTGTCTCTAAATGAGTTCTATTTTTTCAAAAGAATTTTTTGCAAGCTTTAATAGCTTGAAATAAATCTTGAATTACAGGTATAAATAAAGTAAAGTGGCATAAGTTTAAAGCCCTATTGAAACTAACGGACTGCACGAAACAGACTCCGAGACTCTTGTTTACGAAGGTATTTTTTGGTAAAAAAAACAGTAATATTAATTAATATTGCAACCATTTTCGGATTCAGAAGCAAATATTTGATTACAAAATGACATTATTAAAGTAAACATTCATATGTTATTTACTCGGATTTTCACTGAAAATGGTATTGATATCACCGCCGCAAATGGGCTTGTATGTATGCAAATTTGTTTTCCCGCCGTTCATGATTGGAATCCGCGTTGTCGTTGGAAATTTTTGCCGTCTATGGTTGTTTAAATACGTGATTGAAAATGTTCCAGAACTATTTTTTGCCATACGAAACGGAGATTCTCAATTTTTGTACGGTTACATATTTGTTATTACTAAAAACACCAGTCTCTACCAACTCTTTCAGGCTGTTATATATGTTACATGGAAACTGTATTCTCAGTGAAAATATATTCTTCTCCAAGCTGTCATTGAAATCAAATTTGACCGCCCTATCTTCAGCCCTATGTTTGTCTGTGTTTTGTTTTTGGTTCTCTTTTTATGAAAGGGACTACTTGCTGATTTTGTTTCGTTGAAGCAAACCAAAATTTTAGGCCGGCAAATCATTAACTTGGGCCAATAATTTCAATGATCGTGACCAGTGAAATCATGTTGTTATATAAATCTACTAGTATTGCTACCCGGCGTCGCTCGGACTAAGCGACCAATAATTATTTAATGTTATATCATTCGACATAATTATATCACAAAATCTAACATCCAAAATAGAGTTAAAATAAAATCACAAACTTTATTTAATTTGATGACAGCCCTATTCTCGCCCATTAAAATGTCCAAATTCAAGGAAAAAATCTAATTTGCTGTCAAAGAAATGTCAAATAATACCTTCACGTAAATAATAAACATTATTATTAATAATAAAGTCGGGAAAAGTTCAGTAGATGACTAATTTATTACATTTTGACTAAATGTCTTCGCCGATAAAAATTCAAACATATTTTCTTTCATATTTGTTTTTATGGCAACTTAATGACCAAAAATGCAAAAGGAAATTACATACCCACAGACATACATACGCCGTTTCGGTTTTATATATAAGATAATGTAAATATAAAAAAAAACGTCATATAAACAAACCATAGTGCATACTTATATGTTAATGAAAATGTTTTAAAAATATATTTAATAAAAATAGTTTATTGAAATCTGTTTGGTTAGACAAAGATCTTGTGACACCTTTTAAATATATTTCAGTATTCGTTTCGAGTTTAGAATAAAGCACAATTGCCTTTGTAAGTATAAAGCTTTCAACGATTTCCGAAAGACGATAGATTTCTCGCCCATTAAAATGTCCAAATTCAAGGAAAAAATCTAATTCGCTGTCAAAGAAATGTCAAATAATACCTTCACGTAAATAATAAACATATTAATAAAAGCCGGGAAAAGCTCAGTAGAAGACTAATTTATTCTATTTTGATTAAATGTCTTCACCGATAAAAATTCAAACATATATTCTTTCATATTCGTTTTTATGCTACTTCCTTCTTTATGTTATTATTAGCTCTCTTTATACATATATATAAAAAAATGTGATTGTTTTAAAAAAAATTCTTTTCATTGCAGGATTATAGAACTCTCTTCAGACATTTGGTGAGTTGTTTTTTTACTATTTATATAACAGTTACTAAGTATTTACGATTTTAACTATAAGGTTTGTATTTCTGTCATCCGTCGTCATGATACAATAGTTTGATACTCGATAATGCATTGTATTGTATTTGAATGAATTCATATAGTTATAACACTAAAGCAAAATAACCTTTCAATCGCCACGAAAATAAATAAACATATTTCCAGCATAGAGTAAATGAAATGCCAAATCGAAGGATTATGACTCCAACAATCGGAGTCTACTTATATTTTCAGCAAATTTTACTTCAATATTATCAGTATTTTGAATTAAACTTTTTGTATTCAAAAGCGTTCTAATGTTAATTAAGGGGGTCTCCCCAAGTGATATTTTGAATGATTCTTAAACACGTGTAGAATATGCTGGTTAAGTGATTTTACAATATGAATTGAAGTCGGTGGAAAGTTATTGCAGTTAGACTATACTTGTTTCGAGGTTTCATCAGTCACATTTTGATGCTTCGGCTTGTTACATGAGAACTTTCAATACACATGTAATTTCAATTCATGAAACAAACCAAAATTAAAACAAGAGCTAAGCAAACAGCTTCAAAAGACATAAAACATGAAGAAGAAAGAATTATCTATAGACCAGGCATAGCAGATTGATGGGGAGTAAGAATTCCATAGTTTAAATCGTAATTGAACTTTCAAACGCGTTTTTCTCAAAACTGTGTTTTCCTAACTTGCCTCCACGATATCTCAAGAACGGGTCAGCCGATTGCTTTGAAATTTTAATGGTAGATCAAAAACATGTTTTGTCATCGTTTGACTTACGATAATGAAAAAATTCCCAGCCGTTTTGTTTTTACGTAACCAAATAGTCGAAAAAAATCATGAAATTTTTCATTTCCGATAAGCCAATCAACCAGTCGGTTGGAGGCTGTTTTTTCGACATGGTGCGTTTGGAGTGGTCCACCACACATTGTGATGAAGATTTTAGTCTGAAAATATTTTGACTTACTGTTAAAATGTCAATAAACATATGGCTAAATTCTACGTTGATAAGGTTCGTCAAAAAAAGAATCCCAAAAAAACCGGCCGTCACTTGGGGACCCCCTTAAGATCTTTATTATCATCATCGTTTTTCTAAGAAAGAAGAATCATTATAAATCAGAGTTGCACGTTATATATTTATTTAAGGTAACTACAATAATTGATTTTATTTATATAAGAATCGAGACCGGTTTCACTCATAGCGAACATTGTTAACTGATTAGCAGAATGATCTTTATAACATATACGTAAACATGTGTCTTCTTTCCAACAAGTGTTGAGAGATAACACATTAAAAGTGATTTGTAAAATTTATATGACATAAAGTATGACTATGTAATATGAGTAATGATTTTAAATAGTCACGCCTTGGATATTGAATGAATCTACGTTCCAAATAATATTACCAAAATGCCTTAAGTTAGAAGGATTCCACTAAAATCAGTTATTTAAGAAAGCGAAGCTAATAACGAGCCGTTTGTAATATTACTACAAATATGTTGATCAATACATCCCTGATGAAACAATATGTATTTATAATTAAATTATAATTATTTTGACAGAAATAATGTACGACGCTGGAATTATGTAATTTTGACATATGGCTTAATGTCGTGTTTAATATGGTATTTGTTTGATAAATATGAAGCAGAGATATTATCTTTAGTAATTAATTTATGTGAGATTAGCTTCGAAGCAGAAGTTTAGTGAACCTTTTCTTACCGAATAAATCTGTACCTCTTCGGGTAAAGCGGGTAGGGCGATTGTGGAATTTGAATGGCAGTGTTTCAATGAAATTGTTCTTTAAAGATGCTACATGCATTCATGCTAAATGAGGCTTCGTTTGAACAAAAGCTGCTCGATGCCACGCTAGAATGGTTGCCATGATAAAAACACTTTGCTTTTGTTAAGAAATATTAGTATATATGTATAATAAAAAAAAATTAATAACTTTGATTATTCCACTTTCCGTCTTACTAATTGAAAAAAGTGTTTCGCCTCTTTTGGAGACATCTTCGGACTAACTATCGCAAAGTTTGCACAAGGAGGGGAGGATTAAAATAAAAATTATACTACTTATGAGATCAATTGGGAAGGGTTATTCCCATTGGAAATAAATTTAGTTGTGGCGAGCAACCTGTCCTATTTAGGATATTATTTAATAATAATTCCTACTGAAAATACTTTACGTTAAAACGTTTAACCAGTAATTAATTTACGGTGGAGTATTACCACAAACTACTTTTGTAGACATCTTACGTGTCCTTTTATTTTAATATTAATTAAGTTTCTACCTGTCTGCCCAACATAATAAGCTTGGCAGTCTCCACAAGAGAGGCGATAGATACCATTGTGATAATGATTTTACGCGATCTTTACTGTTCAAGTTTTTTTTTCCCAAAATGATTCAATGAAATATTAATATAATTTTTAGTGGTTTCACTTGCAATAAGGTTTGTAACAATATAAAAAAAAAATTATGAAGAAATATAAAACTAAAAATAATAACACATTTTTAGTACTTTTTCCACATGAGATTTATTTCATCAGGACCGGTTTCGCTCATGGCGAGCATTATCAACTGATAAGGAATACAATAAAACAGTGGTATTTATGCAAAAGTTAAGTATGAAAACAAAGTATGACAAACAATTGGTAAAACAACTAAGCAAATAAATTAAAGCAAATTACAAGACAAATAAAATGTTGAAGACCTCATAAATACCACTGTTTTATTGTATTTCTTATCAGTTGATAATGCTCGCCACGAGCGAAACCGGTCCTGATGAAATAAATCTCATGTGGAAAAAGTACTAAAAATGTGTTAATATTTTTATTATAATGCCTTTCCACCAAGTATTGACAGTGAACACCTTAAAAGTGATAAAAAAATATAAAACTGTATATATCCACAAGGTTACTAAACATTTTGGTGGATAATGTATATGTTATTCGTAGCGGTAAGTGCGTCGTCAAATATTGAAAGAATTGAAAATCTACTGTAGTTTATGGTAAAAAAGCAAATAACCGGCCAATGCGTCATGCATTTGAAAGATCTCTTTCTCTTTTTTGAAGAGAGTAGGGATTGAAATGATACGAGGACTAGAACAGGAATAGTGGTTAGCCTATCGCTCTAGCTATGTGTCGCTTTTTGGGATAGGTTTGGGGGACCCATTGCATTCTAACATAATCTGCTCACACTCGAACTTGGATGGTCCGTATCGGAAGTAAACGACGTTGACCACTGCACCACAGACCGGTAAAAAATAAGAAATGATCCTTTATCACTAGAAAATAATATAAAAAAAACTCTTTGTAAAATTTGACTGTAGTTTTTGTAGCGTCTATCTTGAGAATTTCTGGATTTCAATTTGGCCTCGTAAAAGAGGAAAACCTTTTATAAATTATCGAGCATAAAGATACTGAAATGATGGCATTCCTAAAATTTCTATAATGTTATCCTGTACTTAATTTTGTATCAAAACCGTACTTTGTTTTAAATATATACCTACACTTATAGATTTTCAATATTTTCAGCTGTTTATAGGCTGTTACAAAACAGTACAACCTGTTCTACGCTTTTAGTTATTTGAGAGATTGTAGACGATGTGACAGAATATACTGAAATACCAACGACATATATAGACGATCTGTCGTGTTACATCAATTACTTGTATACACGCTTTGTCCAACAAAGTGTTAACAAACACTAAGACGTTCAAAATGTGTAATGAGACAATTTACAAAATATGTGTGCTAAGCGAGTGACGGAATTATGTGAGAGAGTGACAAGTTACTTAGAGCACGATAACATCATTGAAAATCAAATTGGTTATGTAAAAATAATTTTCCGATACATTTAATAACGTAAAATAATTCTCGAATATGTGAAGATTTTGGTAAATTATGGATATATGGTCTCGGGACAGAATTTTTGTAAAGATTTATTAAAAATAAGCACATTAAATGAAATGAATGTAAGGCTTACGATTTTTTTTGAAATGCTTCGTCTTTTATTTTTAAATTTATTATAATAGAAGATCCTAAAGAATACTTCGCAATAAGTATGAAATCGAGTTGTTTTAATTTACAGGAGCAAAAATGATACCACAAACTACACAAATAATAATATTATACAGATAGAGACAGTCACATAAGTTTATTATTTGATTAAAATAAAAAGAATAATTTTATTATAGGCTAATATTAAAAACAAATTCTTCTTTCAGAACTCATACAATAATCATTAATATTCTTAAGTAATACGGTAAGAAAAATAACAATGTATTTTAGTTCTACATAAATTTTATATATTTGTTGATAGCTATTTTGGCTTACGCCTTCGTCAGAACAATATATATATAGTAACTATATAAAGTATAGTTCTGACGAAGGCGTAAGCCGAAATAGCTATCAACAAATATATAGAATTTATGTAGAACTAAAATACATTGTTATTTGTCTTACCGTATTATAATGGAGTTCTACCAAGTAAATGCCTACTCAATCTATAATATTCTTCAGATTTAATCATTTTGATTCCACATTTTGCAATAATCCACAAAAACTCAAAAAGTAAAGTCAAAACATAAAATTATATTTGTATTGTACATAGAGGTGTGATCTTTTGTGAATTGTAAGCTATTTCTCGATATGATATACATTATATTTATCACGATTCGCAATCGGATCTGGTATAGTTTAAAACAGCAACCAACTGCTTAATAAATACAGTGCTTGATTTTTTATACGGACAATAAAACTCGGATTATTAAATGTTTTTCGCGTGGTAGACAAACAATTTAAATGTATTTTTTTCGGGATATACCTTTTCATTCGTAATTTTCACGACGTTAGCAAAACTTATGGCCCCATTAAATAATAAAAAAATAAACGTGACGGTTTATGAAATTTGACACACCTCCCTAATAAATTTTGTAAATTGTTTTTGTCGCGTTGTTGTGTTTTACTGCTTTTTTGAACCGTAAACGACATGCAATCTGTGAAATGAATTTTACATTGAAAATATTTTGACTTTAAATAAAGGCTTTTAACACATTATGGCTGATCTGCGACCGGATTAAATTTACCTTTGCGATCTGCCAATCTATTTTTGGAGCTTTTTCAAAGGCTGGTTGGTTGTTAGGGATTGTTTCGAAATTTTTGGTATCGGGAATGCGGGCTACATTGCGTAGGGATTAATATTTGATGATATCGAAGGCTCGTTTTATAAGGACGCTTAGTTTTGAAATGTAAATAAAACAAGTTGTTTGCGAGATTTCGACTAAATTTTAATTTCATTTGTAAGTATATTTTACGGCATTAAATATGGAATATAGCATCAAATGTCTGCCAATATCCATTCATTATAAAATCGGCCATGTCGCTAAAGTTGACTTTTTTGACAAATTTGGGTAAACTTCCAACTGCTCCAGAACCCAATCAGGCGTTTTCTGTGGTCGTTTACCTGAAGTTCCTTGGTTAGTTGGATTTTATACGGGTGCAGACATAAGGCCCGATTCAAAATACGCCAAGTTGAAGTCGCAGAAAAGCCAAGTTCTTGTGAACAACGAGAAATAAGCTGCCTTGGGTTTTTCTGTACACTTTCACACACAGCAGCAATGTTTTCACCAGATATTGTATTTTGATGACGTACAGGTAGGTGTTGGCCGATTATTTACCAAACTGGTTGACTCAAATTTGGCCACTAAACAATGAATAATCTACTCAGCAGGACAAAGTAACATATTTTGAGCGTCCCTATTGAAATACCCTTTATATAAATTATAAAGTCACTTAAAAGAAAGGATGATTCGTGAATTTTGTTTGAAATACAGCATTATTGTTCGTAGTAATAATTCAACAGTTAAATTGCAAAGTCGGTGTCATTCAATCACAAAAAAATAGTGTGTAATAAAATGAAAATACACTCTTACATTCATAGTATTGATAGAAATTTTCAAATAAGTTGGTGTATGTAATGTGCGACAAACAGTGACACGCGTTTCGCTTAAGTAGGTCAGCCGATGCTTCCGAAAATACGAAACACGTGTAAATATTTTTCACACAATACGTGGAATAAACTAAGCTATTTTTAATAATTAAAATGATCTTCCAAAAAGTTATCGCCGAATTAATCGAAAGTATTCACCGTTTGAGCTATTCAAATCTCAAAATATTTCAAATTTAGTATATCTCCTCTTCTTGAGATCTTCCAGAAGCATCAAATAAGCAATATGCGAATTTCTTAAATGAATAAATAAAATATCAATGTTTAAAAAATGGTTCAAGTGAATAATATATAAATATATATTTGCGTATGTACTAGTAAAACAATTTTTGAACTGATAAAAGCTTTGCTTAGAATAACCACGACATTACATTCTTAAATAAACTTCTTAATGAAAAGCTTTTTATAGAGAACTGATAAAATTCTTCTTAGCTAAGAATCATTTGGAATCAAAATTATTAAATCTGAAGAATATTACTGATTATTTTATGAGTTCTGAAAGAAGAATTTGTTTTTTAATATTAGCCTATAATTAAATTATTCTTTTTATTTTAAACAAATAATAAACCTTTGTGACTGTCTCTATTTGTATAATATTATTACTTGTGTAGTTTGCGGTTGCATTTTTGCTCCTGTAAATTAAAACAACTCAATTTCATACTTATTGCGAAGTATTCTTTTGGATCTTCTATTATAATAAATTTAAAAATCGTAAGCCTTACATTCATTTCATTTAATGTGCTTATTTTTCATAAATATTTAGAAAAATTGTGTCCTGTGACCATATATCCATAATTTACCCAAAATTTTAGATGATTTGAAACTGCTCATAACACTGCCTTGTTAATCGATAATTTGCAGCTGCATTAGGTACTATACTAGTGAATCGCAGTTGCGAATAAATATCGAAGTTCATATTGCTTAACTGCACCGTTTGCTAATCGCCAATTAGCTCTAAATCATCGCTGGTTTTACTCATAAAGTAACTTACAAACTTCAGCTGGTTTTTTGTTAGAGTTGCTATTTCGATCTTGCACTTTTTTTCAATTTCGATACCAAGAGATGAACAATTACTTTTCGATCTTTATATTTTACTTTTATTTCATTTTTATTAAACGTATAAATGAAAACAGTTGAATTTGCTGAATAGAGCCACTTCATACTCTAAAGTTTTATGACAAATAAGCTCCAAGCTCTAGTAAGTATAGATAAAAGAAAAAACTATTTTAGATTTTATTATTTAGCAAAGCTGTCGTTATTGTTATTTCTTATTTAAAGTATAACAGACTCAAATAATGTATGGTTGCATTTTTTTCTCTGAATTATCTTTTATTAATAATGCTTGATCAAATTTAAAACGTCTCCCAACCTTAAACCAGCCATGTTGAATAACTAACAAGTAATTTAATATAGTTAAGAATGAAAGAAAGCTGAAGAAAAAAGCTCGTTGTTTCGTTATTTCTGAAACAACCATATGATTGAAGAACCAGATATAGAAGTAGGACAAAACGAAAAACATTTGTATACATCTGGAAAAAAGAATATATAAATCAATATAACGATATAGTCAGTTCTACGATAAGAACATATTAATGTGCAATCGAATAATTGATACTTTAAAAATGTGAATGAAAAAGAATATCATTTTTGTTCGAAAAAATATCTAAATTAATTGGGTTGGTTTCTACAGTTTTCCTTCTACAATAGTTTGCCGATTCTTAATGAGAAACGTAATCTTCTTCATTCATCTTAGTTGAATCTTTAAAAGTAAGTATCATTTATTATCATCTAATTTAATGTATAAAAATTAATATTTGTTTGTTTGTTTGTTCGCACCCTATGCCCTGCCATACCGTTAATCCGATCGCAATGAAACTTTGACAATTTTTTTGCTTGTACTTGCGTGAAGGTTTTTGGCATAGTAAAATTAGCTTACAGTAAGTCTTTTTTATAAAAGTCTATATTTTTTCATATTGTATGCGCTGCCATACCGTTCATTTTATTCTTATTGTTGCACTTGCGTAAAGGTTATAGACATATTACAATTAAATTTCAGTAGGTGGTGCGTGTGTCATACCATAGACAATTGTCAAAAAACAAACATAAAACGTCAAACGGCATATGTCATCTATACCGATTGTGGCGTTGCCACACCGTTCATCCGATTGCGATAAGAAATTCTCAACTTTTTGCTTGCTCTTGAGTAAAGACTATTTGCATAATAAAATTAACTTACAGTCAGTCTTTTATATACAAAAAAAAGGTTTTTTTTTTCATATTTTATGCGCTGACATGCCGTTCATTTTGACAATACAATTAACTTGCAGTAGCTGGCGCGTTTGTCGTACCATAGACAATCGGCAAAAAACAAACAGAAAATGTCATCGATATCGATCAATGTTAATGAAATTATTCATCTAAAATATTGTGCATCTGAAAGCACTTCAATAAACATAAACACTTTCTTTCTTTGAGTGGTATTGCAACGCGTGCAGGGTACCAGCTAGTAGATAATAAATTCAACTCTTCGGATAGAACACACATCTGAAATAAAAAATCATTTCCATGTAATGAGCTGATAATTAAACCTTACAGATATGATATCGAAAATACTTAAAAATTTATTATACCCATGCAATTCACTGAGCCATATTAACATCGATTCGATTATTACATTAAAACTAAGTGATTTACTTTTATTATTATATATACAAGCGATAAAAACTTTTTACGATACGTCAGCCCAAGTTAATAGAAAATTACAAAATTCAAACGATTAAAAATCTTCAGAAGACTGCAAAATATATAATAAACACAAATTCGAATACGGTGTAAATTTTAATTAGTTTTTTAGCCAACTGCACTCTGCATTGAATTTATTCTTTTCATTTCTGCATCTGTTGCAAAAGCGGTCCAGTACAGCATGCATAAAAGAAAATTTTAATCTCGACAGAAAATAATGCTTGCTGTACATTTACATTTCCGCATACAAATAGTGAGAAAGTGTTATGGGACATGCTGTTGGATGCAGATTTTTAAATCAAACACGACTTTGGCAGCGCGTACAGAAAGTCTCTGAATTATAAAACTACTAGTATTGATACCCGGCGTCGCTCGGACTAAGCGACCAATAATTATTTAATGTTATATCATTCGACATAATTATATTAATTTGATGACAGCCCCATTCTCACCCATTAAAATGTCCAAATTCAAGGAAAGAATCTAATTTGCTGTCAAAGAAATGTCAAATAATACCTTCACGTAAATAATAAACATTATTATTAATAATAAAAGCCGGGAAAAGTTCAGTAAAAGACTAATTTATTACATTTTGACTAAATGTCTTCGCCGATAAAAATTCAAACATATTTTCTTTTATATTCGTTTTTATGGCAACTTGCAACAATAATGCAAAAGGGAATTACAGACCCACATACATACATACGCCGATTCGGTTTTATATATAAGATATCTTAGGGTGTGCATTGCATGGCCGAGTTTGTATGAAACTTACTGACTAAAGAGAAATAGAACGTTTAAGGTTTTTTTAAATTCTTGGTAGAATGGCATTATACAAGATCTTTAAATAGGGATGCTCTAAATTTGTAAGGTATATAGCAGCTATGCAGCGTACGACAAATCACCATGGAAGGTTAAGGCTTTGAACTGCGTGTGCAGACCATCATTTTTTTCAAAGTCACTGCTTCGTTCGAAAATCTTTAGAGATGAATTTAGCGACGAGGCCCATTTTTAGATGAATGGATGAATGGAACAAGTAAAATTTTTGAATTTGAGGCGATTCCAATCCATACGAGATATACCATCACCAATTGCATCCTGAGAAAGTCACTGTTTGGTGCGGATTTTGGTCTGGCGGAATCATCGGTCCGTACTTCTTCTGAAACGAAACTGGCATTGCCATACCCGTTAACGGTGAGCTATAGATCGATGATAACCAACTTTTTGTGACTTAAGCTGGATGACATGAATATCGATAACACGTGGTTCCAACAGGACGGTGCTACGATGGACATTCTACCTGAGCGAGAGAAAAAAAATGTAAATATCTATACTTTAAATGACATAACAGAATGGAAATATTATATCAACATTGATTCGCTGGGTTAATATTTATTTCTATATCGATTAAGCCATATCCGCCCTTGGAGCAACGACCTTAAAATAGAAGAGTTTCATAGTAGGCATTTGAAAATATACCAGTCACAGTTTATTCATACAAATGAAATTTTAATAGTTGAATATTTACGCACTTTTGTATGATTTACATATAAATAGTTTGTTACGCTTTTGGCTATTTACCAATCAAGAGCACGCGAGGTCACGAACTGGCGACGGCAAACAGTTCATAAGGTTTATATATTATACTACTAACTTTTAATGTGTCAACTCGTTACCTTAATTTGAAAAGGTTCTAATTGACGTTTTTGCCTAAAATGACCTTTTGGTCGGAAAAGCTTGTATTTACCGCATCCTATCATTTATATATATTTTAGAATTATCTATGGTTGAATAACGGAGTTATCTGCACACTTTTTTTATTAAATTTATTTGACAAAGTTCTAAGATTGTCATCATTAGATCTTTAAGATCATTATTTCTCAGCAAGAGTTGTGAAAAAATATGCTTAAAATAAGTAATTTGAAACATTTTTACTTGCTTATTGTTATAAGTGAATTTTAATCAATCGAAACTTCAAACGCTCATATATCAAAACAGTCTCAAGAGCAGTTAGAACTTTTTCAAAGTAAGGTGTAGAACTGCCACTTTTTAGTGAAAATAAATTATTTTTAACGAATGAAACAATTTTTTTGGTAGATACACAGATAATCTGACAAAGATCTTGAAAATTTGAATCGTTTGAATTTTAGACTTTCGTATGAGTTTTGTCACTAACGACTTGGGTTTCAGTCAGCTCAAGCTCATGCCCAAAGGCAAAACCAGGGTCGTTGGCGATAAAACTCATAGAAAAGCACAAAATTCACACTATTTAAATGAAATATTAAAATTCCACCAAGCATCAGCAAGTCCTTCAAGCAACATCAGTCGAAATCCTAAATTCAAAGATGAATTTAATTATTGAAATTTTTTTCGCTTCATCTTCGTAGCCGAGTTGATAATACTAACATACTCAAGACTATAAACTTGAATGCTCTTAGTTTTTATTAACGTGGTCGTAGCTTATTTGTCGCGTAGGTCATTTGAGTCACCAGTCTCAAAGGCTGTTCGGCTGGTCAATGTGTTGCCTATTCAAGTGGGCATTTTCGGCAGTAAATTAGGTATTTCGATTTGACTCTTTCGCTTTCTATATAAATAATATGTTAGGTCTTTTATGAAACTCTTCGTAGAATATTTATATTGTTGTGTAATATACTTTATGTGAATTGGCGTCAAATGTCATTACCAATAATCAATTAAAATTAATTCTATTGTACTACTTCCACAAAATTATCAACATACAACAAGCTTATCATAAGTAGTGAAAAAAAATGTTTTTCATCTGTTTAAACATTATTAAATAAAAATCCTCGTGTCTGTGGTCGAGTTTCAATGTTGTTGGTTCCAAGCCATTCCTTTTTTATTATAATTATTTCAATCTGGAGATATGTATGTATGTATGTGTTGTCTAAATTCTAAAGTTCTCTCCTACACCAAAACTAGCCTAAAAATGGCTAGTGCTAGTCCTGTCATATTCATTTCCTATCTATTCCTACTGTATATTATTTATTGTTCGAGTAGGCATTTACTTGGTAGAACTCCATTATAATACGGAAAGAAAAATAACGATCAGATTACAATTAATAGTTCACCTCTGTTAAAACCTTTAACAAACAATAAACTTAAAACAATTTAAAATAGATGCACTTAAACATTGCAGATTTTAAGTGGTTTCACGCGATCAAATAACCCAAAAATACCCAAATTATTGTTTCCCACCATTACTTTAGACCAACAAATCAAACTTATTTAAATTCTTTCATGTGACGTAGGTATGGTTTCAACAGAAAGAGATTATGTAGGGGGCACCCTGTCTAGCAAAGGTATATAAGCTATCTCTAATACACGTTTAAAACATAGTTCTGACGAAGGCGTAAGCCGAAATAGCTATCAACAAATATATAAAATAATTTATGTAGAATTAAAATACATTGTTATTTTTCTTTCCGTATTATTCCTACTGTATTTGAAAAAAGAGAAATTAAGCAACTGGGTAGCTAGCAAGTGTCTTAAAAATATTTTGTTGAGATAAACTCTATTAAGGGTTAATATTTATGCACCGAATTAGAAGTGGACATGGTTAAAAAATATAAAAGACCTGGTCTATAAAACATATTTATGTGATGGCTAATTAAGGCTAATTGCAAAAATATCAACCGTTTTTATAACCAAATTACGGGATATAAATTATATTTATAAGTATAGGGTCTTTTTATAAGGACGCTTAGTTTTGAAATGTAAATAAAACAAGTTGTTTGGGAGATTTCGACTAAATTTTAATTTCATTTGTAAGTATATTTTACGGCATTAAATATGGAATATAGCATCAAATGTCTGCCAATATCCATTCATTATAAAATGGGCCATGTCGCTAAAGTTGACTTTTTTGACAAATTTGGGTAAACTTCCAACTGCTCCAGAACCCAATCAGGCGTTGTCTGTGGTCGTTTACCTGAAGTTCCTTGGTTAGTTGGATTTTATACGGGTGCAGACATAAGGCCCGAATCAAAATTCGCCAAGTTGAAGTCGCAGAAAAGCCAAGTTCTTGTGAACAACGAGAAATAAGCTGCCTTGGGTTTTCCTGTACACTTTCACACACACCAGCAATTTTTTCACCAGATATTGTATTTTGATGACGTACAGGTAGGTATTGGCCGATTATTTACCAAACTGGTTGACTCAAATTTGGCCACTAAACAATGAATAATCTACTCAGCAGGACAAAGTAACATATTTTGAGCGTCCCTATTGAAATACCTTTTACTTTAATAAGCAGTTATAAGTAAGATGATTCCATACTGAAAGTTGTTTATGGCGTTAGGCGCGAGCAAATGGCTAAGCTTGGATCGAGTAACAAACATATATTATCGTTGGACTATTTTGCAAAATACTAAAAGCCAAATTAACGGAGACCAAATTATATGTGTAACAGAATTGTGTAACAGTGTTGTGATAAGATTGACATTAACTAAAGTATCAACTGTTATATAAAATTTGTAGAAACAAAAATACTCCGTGCTAAAACACAATTGTCTTGTGTTATTTCCACATATTTATATGATGTAAGATTTGGACCATTCGTGAAGATTCAGATGAAAATTATCGCGATGAGCTTTATATAGTACTAGTATTGCTACCCGGAAATTAATTACTAAAGATAATATCTCTGCTTCATATTTGTCAAACAAATACCAAATTAAACACGACATTAAGCCATATGTCAAAATTACATAATTCCAGCGTCGTACATTATTTCTGTCAAAATAATTATAATTTAATTAGAATTACATATTGTTTCATCAGGGATGTATTGATCAACATATCTGTAGTAATATTACAAACGGCTCGTTATTAGCGTCGCATTCTTAAATAACTGATTTTAGTGGAATCCTTCTAACTTAAGGCATTTTGGTAATATTATTTGGAACGTAGATTCATTCAATATCCAAGGCGTGACTATTTAAAATCATTACTCATATTACATAGTCATACTTTATGTCATATAAATTTTACAAATCACTTTTAATGTGTTATCTTTCAACACTTGTTGGAAAGAAGACACATGTTTACGTATATTTCATATCAGTTAACAATGTTCGCTATGATTGAAACCGGTCTCGATCCTTATATAAATACTAGTATTGCTACCCGGCGTCGCTCGGACTAAGTGACCAATAATTATTTAATGTTATATCATTCAACATAATTATATCACAAAATCTAACATCCAAAATAAAGTTAAAATAAAATCACAAACTTTATTTAATTTGATGACAGCATTAAAATGTCCAAATTCAAGGAAAAAATCTAATTTGCTGTCAAAGAAATGTCAAATAATACCTTCACGTAAATAATAAACATTGTTATTAATAATAAAAGCCGGTAAAAGTTCAGTAGAAGACTAATTTATTACATTTTGACTAAATGTTTTCGCCGATAAAAATTCAAACATATTTTCTTTTCATATTCGTTTTTATGGCAACTTAATGACCAACAATGCAAAAGGGAATTACAGACCCACATGCATACATACGCCGTTTCGGTTTTATATATAAGATATGTAAAAATAGTTCAAAATGACGTGTTTTATTACTTTAAATATAATTCTATTACACGACAAGATGGTTAACAGTAAATATGTTAAAAAAGAGTATATTATTAATATATATGCATGGAAGCAGAAACAATATCAACCAATTCAAATTAGCTCAAATACAGATAGTTGCGATCTTTTAACCATACCAAAATTTATTCTACGGTAACTGATCGTGACTCAATTACTCAACCTTTCTTTTTCGAAATTAGTATTGATATAAAGGTCCATGGAAAGACTAGTAGTTAGCTGATCACTTTCGCTAATTAATTTCACAACATTCGCGCTTGTCATAAATTCAATTCTAAAATCAAAACACATTATGTAAAAAATGTTAATTCACCCCTACCAAATACGATAAGTCCCTCTTTGATCATTGACCACTAGGCTACTAGGATCCGGATAATTTTTTGTAATATTAAATGTAATAGCAACTGTGAATTTTTATAAATAATCTACGGTTTGAAATATTCAAACAATACTCATTGAGCGGCCAAAGTTTGTTAAATACCAACATATTATTCATTCGAAGCACTCTGTATTTACACAAATAAAACATTTAGACTAGAAAGGCGTAAAAGGGTTTTTTTTTTTTTTTACAAAAACAGTACATTTCCGACTGCGACTTCGATTTAAAGAATGCATATTGTGTTCCATAAAATATTTTCAATTGTTTCACTGGGTTCGATATGGGATTTGGCTTGGAAAAGAGTATAGGAAGGCTGCACCAAGCCGATGGATAAAATATATAAATTCAAAGGTTTTCTCTTCCGCAACCCTTTTCTGTGTATACTCTTAGTAACAGTTTTAATGCTAGGATATGCTAGTGTCAATTACCTCGTGGAAATTGACATTTTCCTCAATTTTAGTACAAATAATTTACTGAAGAATTTCTTCAAAGCTTTGACTAATATTAAGAACATTGTGGCAGCTTATTGGGAAATACACCACTAAATTCCGAAAATGTGTTCGGCGTCATTAACGTGGTACAGAAAAGTGTTATTGATATATTATATTAATAGAGACACTCAATGTTAACATTTGGTTTTTGATTTGAATTTCGCTTACGATTAATAATGGTTTTGTTTTCTATAACGATTTTTAAATGTGTCTTTTTTGCCTTAGGCAAGCTTCTCAAGGAAGAGAAAGCTTATCAACATACATCATTTTAATCAGTCGAAAAAAGAATGAAAACCTTTTATATATTATTCTTTCAATAAGGACGTTCGCTCGTGTAGAATGTTCATTGTGGCCTGTGCTGTGTGGCACGTAGCACTATCCTATCGGAACCACATCGTATCGGTATCCATATCATCCAGTTTAAGCTACCAAAATTTGCTTATCATCCATCTGTTGCTCGCCGTTGACGGTTATGGAAATGCCAGTTTCGTACCGTTAAGTACGGGCCGATGATTCCGCCAGACCAAAATCCGCAGTGACTTTCTCGGGCTGCATTTGGTGCTGGCGTATCTCGTATGGATTGGAATTGACCACATCAGAAAATTTGCTTGTTCACATATCCATTCATCGAAAAATGGGCCTCGTCGTTTAAGTCATTTATAACGGTTCTACAAACGGCGCAGTGACTTGATAATCAAATTTGAAGATTTGCACACGTTGTTCAACGCGATTACCTTTCATGGTGATTTGCCGTACACTACTTAACAATCGTCAGCAAATTTGAAAGATCTCACTTTGACAATATGGATACTATAACCTAATAAATTACGCGCGTCCCTTTTGAAAGACCCGTATATTATACATTGGTAACATCAAATACATACTAAAAAGTTTTATTTTAAAATAGTGGTTCTCACAAAAGTGTGCTATTTCGAAGGTATAAGGGAAATACTTATCCACTCAGTAACCTTCAAACCTAACAGCAACTTTTTGCCTTTACTTTACTGAACAACTATTTTTACATTATATAGGTTCCATTGAAATAAACATATAAATATTTATCTTTTAACTATATTTCCACAGCCAAAATCGTAAATAACAAAGCACAACGAATTACCCCACGATAGGTATTCAAAATTTATTTAGAAGCAGATTTACAATGAAAGCTTTTCCTAATGTTATCGAGTGGCAAAAACTACTACCGTTTTACCTACATACTTTAACGATTTACATGTCTCAAGGGAATAAGAATTTCCCTCTTCATTTTTTCGTTAACCTAGCCATCCCGAACACTATAGATTTTGTCCCAACAGGTACTTTACCTTAAATATCTATCTTTATACTAGTGATACGATGTCTAAACTTATGGTATTCTTAAATCATAGTTTTTTACACCTTTTGGAAGAAAAAAAAATATGATTTTTATTGGCTAGTTGCGCCGTAATCGATTAAAAAAGAGAAGAAGTCGGAATTAATTTAATTTAAGTCTAATAAGCGATAAGATAACGTGACCATAGTGAGTCATAGATAAAATGGACGGAGTGTTTCATATCTGGTATCAATAAAAGGCGATAAGCGATAAGATAAAATATAAGGTAATGTGAATTCGTGCACGGCTATTGGCTTGATAGTCCACCATAGTCGTTGGAGTGGAAACGTCGTCGTTTTCATGCGCGACTTGAATATGAATAATTATATGAAAAAAAACGTCAAATCATATTCAATAATTTTTTTACTGCAGTCTATGCCAATAAGACCAAAACACTGGGGTATTTTTTAACCCCCCTTCGGCCTGAGAGTCATTTTTCAAGGATAGTCCTACGAAGGTTAATATTAATTTGAAATTATTTGAAAAAAAGTATTTGTTAGTTTGTTGTTAAACGGATTTCCACTCAGTTAGCTCACTTGGAACATCTGTTTGGATGCAAAGTAGGGATTCCAACTATTCGTCAAAATCAACTATTCGAATATTGAATAGTAAAACTTAAGCTATCCGAATATATGCGGATATCCGGATAGTTTTGACATGGCTAAAATGTTGTACAATAGTATTAAAATTATGATTTAAAAATGATTTTTTAATAAATAAAAATTATCAGTTGCTTTTGCAAGCCAACAGTGGTCTCGATTTCATAGTTTTGAATAAATAATCGTATAACTCGCACGCAAATAGAGATAATGCACGAATAATGGTTCTTTGCTCACTTATATATATTTTATAATAATTTAAGACTAAATCTTTTCCCATTTTTGTAAAATTTTGGATAGAGACAAAACATATAAATACACATTTCACTACCTTTCAATTGTATTACAATATTTAAAATTTGCAGCTGCATAATAAATGGAATTACTGCAATAAAGGTTTTTTTTTAGACCCGAGTCCTAGGTGGTCGGTTAAATTAAAGTATTATGATAAGATATTGATAGCCAAATTGAGCGAAGGCAAAAAAAAAACACCTCGAATATTTATAATTATTCTTTAAATGTGGAGAAATTGTCATGTGATCTTTCCTCGAATACGAATACAATCCTGATATTTTCCCAAATATCCGAATATCGAATAGCTTAAAAAGGGCAGAATATATCCGGGTATCGAATTGGAATCCCTAGTGAAAAGTCACGGGGTTTTCATACAAGTTTTTTTTGCACTTCTATTCGATCCTAGATGCGCGCAGATAGCAATTAAACCACTCAGAACATTTTCAGTCCCATATTTTTATCATTGTAAAAGCTTTTCTGAACTATAAAGAACACATGTTCTTCATTAGAGTCCATGCTTTACGGTTTACATCAGTACAAAAATAACTCCTTTTTACCTTTTTCGTTTTTACAGCAAACAAAATATGAAATTAAATTATGTCAATGTAAAAAGATAGATTCGACCTCACTCGAGACCCATTGACATTCAAATGTCAACGTTATATGTCTTCGATTGAACTTTATTAAAGGTAATAAGCAGCCATTTAAATGCTAAGTATTCTTTCGATGACATCCAGTGCTGAGGAAAATAAGTAATTAAAATCAAATTTTAATTATGTTTCTGTTGGTTAAAATTATTTTAAAAATACTCATATGAGTTTTAAATTAATCGCTTTTACGGACTACTTCACTATTGAAAAATAACTACAGTCAAGCCTCCTACAGTACCGAGATATTTATGACTTACTTTATCAAAATTGAAGGGACGTTCAGCTAATTTTTTTTAATTTTCCTGAAGACAGCTCACGCTACAAAAAATCGCATTATAGCAGAAGGTGCTGTTGGAGAATTGACTGTATTTTGATTTTAAAAAGTCAAAAGAAAATTGTTTTGACGATATATTGTACTTTATTCATATCCGCTCCCTATTCGGAGCATATGACCGCCACACGGTGCCTCCAAGGTCACCCCCAACCTCATTGTTTTATCCAAGTTTTATGATATAACATTTTTTTAATTGCAATACATGAAAAGTATCTATTTGAACGAAATAATTATAAAGTCGATATGCGCACAGCGTTTTCTACATGAAAAGCCGTCAACTGAAAGTAAATAGTGGTAAATTATGGATATATAGTCACGGGACAGAATCCTAATCCTCTCGAGCTAAGCTCAAAAAATGTATACATACTGGCTTATAATTTTATGTTTTGATTTTACTCTTCGAGTTCTTGTGGATTTTTATAAAATGTGGAATCAAAATGATTAAATCTGAAGAATATTACTGATTATCGTATGAGTTCTGAAAGAAGAATTTGGTTTTTAATATTAGCGTATAATTAAATTATTATTTTTATTTTAAACAAAAAATAAACTTATGTGACTGTCTCTATCTGTATAATATTATTATTTGTGTAGTTTGTGGCTGCATTTTTGCTTCTGTAAATTAAAACAACTCGATTTCATAAATATTGCGAAGTATTCTTTAGGATATTCTATTATAATAAATTTCAAAATTAAAGATGAAACATTTCAAAAAAAATCGTAAACCTGACATTCATTTCATTTAATGTGCTTATTTTTCAAAAATCTTTACAAAAATTCTGTCCCGTGACCATATATCCATAATTTACCTATTTTAATAGTTAAAAAACACTGAAACACATAATATTAATCTTATATATAAAAATCAATCGATGTTTGATTGTTTTTTCGTATTTTATGCGTTGCCACACCGTTCATCCGATTGCGATAAGAAATTCTCAACTTTTTGCTTGCACTTGAGCAAAGATTATTTGCATAATAAAATTAACTTACAGTCGGTCTTTTATATAAAAATAAATGTTTTTTTTTTCATATTTTATGCGCTGACATGCCGTTCATTTTGACAACTTATTGTTGCACTTGCAGAAAGATTATAGGCATAGTACAAATAACTTGCAGTAGCTGGCGCGTGTGTCGTACCATAGACAATCGGCAAAAGACATACAGCAAATCTTATCGATATCTATCAATGTGCATCCGAAAGCACTTCAATAAATACAAACGCTTTCTTTCTTTGAGTGGTATTGCAACGCTTGCAGGGTACCATCTAGTAGGTAATAAACTCAACTCTTCAAGGATAAAACACACATCTGAAATAAAAAAGCATTTCCATGTAAAGAGCTGATAATTAAACCTTACAGATATGATATCTAAAATACTTGTAAATTTAAATTACCCATGCAATTCACTGAGCCACATTAACATCGATTTGATTATTACATTAAAACTAAGTGACTTATTTCTATTATTATATATACAATATATATTATATATATGCACTTGATATGCATGAAGTTCATTTGTGACAAAGCTCATGGAAAAGCACAAAATTCAAACGATTAAAAATCGTCAACAGGAGACTGCAAAATTAAACGATTGTTAACGAAGTGCATTGTTTTTTTGCGTAATTAACATACTAATTAAAAAGGCCCGTAAACAAAGTGATAAAACTAAACTTTTTTATTACCATTATTATTTCAATAATTGGTAACCTAGTCAAACAAATAGTGAGGTTTGTTTCTCATCTTTAATTAGAGTCTTTCAAATCTTATATATAAAACCGAAACGGCGTATGTATGTCTGTGGGTCTGTTATTCCCTTTTGCATTGTTGGTCATTAAGTTGCCATAAAAACGAATATGAAAGAAAATATGTTTGAATTTTTATCGGCGAAGAATTTTAATCAAATTAGTCTTCTATTGAACTTTTCCCGGCTTTTATTATTAATAATAATGTTTATTATTTACGTGAAGGTATTATTTGACATTTCTTTGACAGCAAATTAGATTTTTTCCTTGAATTTGGACATTTTAATGGGCGAGAATGGGGCTGTCATCAAATTAAATAAAGTTTGTGATTTTATTTTAACTCTATTTTGGATGTTAGATTTTGTGATATAATTATGTCGAATGATATAACATTAAATAATTATTGGTCGCCTAGTCCGAGCGACGCCGGGTAGCAATACGAGTATATAATAAATACAAAATTCGAATACGGTAGAAATTTTAATTTAGTCGAAATTATTTACCTAAAATATTCTGCTTCCGAAAGCACTTCAATAAACACAAACGTTTTCTTTCTTTGAGTGGCATTGCAACACTAGCCAGTGACCAGTTTGTGCACTTCAAAAAATAAAAGACACTAGACGTTTCTATATTAACGAATTCAATACATATACGGTAAAAATTTTACCTTACTCGAGGTAAATATGATGGAATGTATCCAATAAGTGAAATTTGAATGTTTTCGGTCTGGAAAATATGTACGCAATAAATTTCAAAGCTCAAGTGAGCTTTTGGCGGAGTGTATTGAATATTGGATTTTAGCCGGAGCCACGCATAATTTTAATTTGAACCGACTTTGCTTATGACATGTTTATGACTCGTAATAAATATTTTAATAAATATTTCAAGGATGTCTCATTTTTTTCCCTCTGTGACTAAAGGTAAATTATAATTAAAGCCATCAAATTTTATAAACCGCGAGATGTAGCATCTTCAAAGAGATGCCTAGACCCAGAGGTGGATTAGGATTGGCTGACATAAATGTAATTAAAATTATTTACTAAAGCAGGAAAATATAACTTTTTTTGAAAAAATATTTTTTAAAACTATGGCCAGATGTATGATATCACGACAAAATTAATATTCAATTGGTTTGTAATATACTGAACAGGTCCCTAAGCAAAATGATATTCTTGATATTTAGGCAAAGTTTTAGTGTCAGGAACTGGCGTTTTTCTAATTGGTGAGGTGCAACCATTTGATCGAATCCAAATTGATATATTGAACAGTTGAGGATTTTGGTTTAAGGTGCTTAGTGGAAAAGTAACAAATATCAAACGATTCACATTTGATATTATGTTACTTTAATCATTTAAATTAAATCATTATAAGGAGGCTCACGAAAAAATTATCATCCCAATTTGGAAATGTTTTCATTTAATATTAATGAATAATAACATTTTTTTTCCAAGATCAACTGAAACTAAAATTTTCGCATTGAAATTAGTTTACAATATTACTTTAAGGATAAAAAAGTCATTTCTTGTTGAAAAGGCATTATTTAAATAAATAAAACACACTTTATAGTACTACGTCAATATATATACTGATCAGAAACGGTTTCGTTCATAGACATTGACATCGGCTGACGATACTGACCGTTCCTGATATTTATCAGAATATATGTGGAAGTAGCCTATGTTATAATTAGTTTTACTATTACATATATACCATACTTTTATTTAATTATTTTTTATATTCTGTTTTTTACTCTGCTCACTGTTGATACCTTTGAAAAAGCTTTGTATAAGGAAAAAAAATACGTATTCCCCAATAAATTTATTAAGCTTATTTTTCAATAATTATCAACGAATGATGAGCGAAGCCGAGCTTGATCCTAATACATTAATTGTGGAATAATTTAAGAAAATATATTTGATTATTTTTATAAAAGCTGCTTTTTTAGTATTGGTTAGAAGCCATGAATACCCCAAGTGATGTTGAGATAACAATAAAATATAATACACAATTTAAAGATGTGATTCTGTTACAAGTAGAGACTCCAATTCGAGTATCAAGTACTCGATACTCAAGTATACTCGTTAATTTTTCAAGTACTCGATACTCGAGTAATTTGAAAAATACTCGAGTAATACTCGTAATATATAAATGAAGATTTATTTCCAAATTTTTTTTGTTTTAAACAGCGGACAGAAACAACTAGATAGAACAATTTAATTGATTGTTATATTTTAAGCCGAGGTTCACAGCAACAGAGAGGTTTTTTCTACTGCTGGAATAAAAAAATAAAACTTCGAGCCAAATTAAAATTTGAAACATTAATTCTCTATTATTTTTGACATACATGATTCTTAAATTGAAATAAATGTATTAATGAACCATATTTATTTATTTATCATCTATTTAAATACACAAATTTGAATTAAAAAATATATTTTGGAACATTTGAAACTACTCGAGTATACTCGAGTACTCGAGTATTTTTTAATTTTACTACTCGATACTCGAGTAGTTGAGATGTCAAGTAATTGGAGTGCCTAGTTACAAGTAACTACAAAACATTTCAGCTGCGCGATACATGTTTGTCAATTTGGATATAGATAAATACTTGCCTAAATGTGTATAGCATTCGGATGAATTTATTCACACGGTAATTAATTCTAGCAGTTAGTAAAACATACAACAAGCATTGCCGAGTCTGTGTTATTTTGCTTTATTTATTTACCTACAAAGGTAAATTCAACAGACTGACGAATGTTTTGGTTTCGGCACAACGCTGAACAAACACGCAACTAATGGAATCAAGTATCAGGATATGTGTAGTTATAACAATGTCTCCAAGTGTAAAACAGATTCTGGCGAAGAACTTGATCGCTGAATGATATCATTTGAGTTAGATTGTGAAGCGTGACTGCCACACAATTCTGCATGTAACATCCTAATATAGCCACTAAAATTTGGTCCAGTCTGTGGCGCAGTGCCAACGGCGTTGGCTTGCGTGCCGGATCGCCCGGATCGATTCTTTCGGATTTTTTCAGTCGATAAATCTGTTTAAAGGCATGGGTGTTTGTGTTGTTGAAAAATCCCTTTCCACCTTTCCGATCCCAAAGAGCGACGCATGGTGACAGCGGTTAACTAATCACTAGTCCTGTCCTAGTCCTCGTATCCTTTCCATCTCTACTCTCTTCGAAAAAAGAGGGTTTGAGCAACTGAATATCAAGCAGTTCTTGTAGAAACATATATGATAAGATAAACTCCATAAGGAGTCTATAACCCTCGAATTTATTTATTGATATTTCTTTGTTATTATCAGAAAATTAGTATTTGTGAGACGACATTCAAAGTTCCCAATAATTATGAATTCCCACATACATAATTCATCGAAACTCATTTAGGTACATAAAAACTTTGATAATTATTATAGATTACGTTAATAAAAACTTGGATATTTACTTTTATTTTTGTATACAAACTGTTTACTATTCAGTCAGTTCAAGTGTATCCGTGGATTTGAACGGCCTCAAGATGACGAAAAAAGGTGAAACCCGGGTCGTTAGCCACAAGCTCATGCAAAACACAAAATTGAAATTTTAAAAAGAAGGTTTTGAGTTATGAATGCCACTTGATGCAAAATAATACGATAAGTGGATACGAAAATGAAGTCAACGTTTACGTTTGTATGTATTCCATTCGTTTAAAAATGGTTGAATGTCATTTCACATCTTGGTTAAATGGGATAAAATAAACGTATCTCGATTTTGTTGGTTTTCAGTAATGAACCTCACTCAATTCAAAATAATATGTTACGTTACAGGTCAAAGAGAGTTGTATTTAAAATTAAAATGAATTTCTTCTTTATCGCTCCACTAAAACTTAAAACAACACAAAATACTATTTATATTAAGCAAATCAGTACACCAAAGCTTGGCCTTTAAAAGATAATGAAAAAAACGTATTTATTAAAAAGTAAATAAAATTGATGACGAATGAAACCTGTATTTTGACCCCCTGTCTCTTAGGGGTCGATTAATAACAGCCTATTTGCTTAACGACAATTTCGAATCTACAAATTTAGTGATTGAAAATTAATAAATTATAGCAAATAAGGTTGCTGCGCTATGTCATTCATGCGCTAGGGGCAGCAGTACTGGCTTAACCGGAACCAAATGCCGGTATTTTGACGGTTTCGCTGAAAATAAATGTTTACCATCATAATTTTTTAACAAGCTTAATGATTTTTCGTTACACATTTTTTTCAAATAAACCACATTTTTACAGTCGGATATAAGAATAGCACATTTCAGAATTGATGGAAATCACTTTTTAAGGTCGCAGAGTACTTAAATTCGAAGATATTTAAAAAAAAAATGGTTTTCTGTAAAGTCGGTTTACGGACGATAGTTTAACGTGACAACGTCATAAGAAAACATTCATGAAATGATTGCATTCTTTTATGAATAAAATGGAATCATTTTTATTGAATTATCATTATTTTGTATGGATACGAAGAAGGAGTGAAATGTAATCTACAATTTTTTATTGATATATTTTATTCGCACTCATTAATTCAAGGATTAATTAGATTTATTGCCGCAATTGTTGTTGTAATATAAACAATGAAAACCACATTAACATTTCACTTCCTTTATAAACAGTTGTAAACAGATCACGTGTAGGTACTGTAGGTGTATAAGTTGTGTGCTGCCGCTGTCTCTTTTCTACTCAGACGCATCGACCAATCGAGTGGAAGAGAGATAGATGCGGCACAATCCGAACGGTAGGCCGATCGTGCCTCTCTATCGCTTATCCGCGCTCTCGCTCGCGCGCTTGCCTTCGGCGTAACGCGACAAACGGGACAATGAGTCATGTTTTTTCGTGCGTGCAGCGGGCGTTCATCGATTTATAAGACGTTGTCACGTCAATAATAAATTTTAGGTATTTTTGGAAATCAGCTTAGTAATATAGAAATACTTTTAATGATTTATTTGTCAGATATCTCTATTCATCAATGATTAAAATAATATTGCAATAAGAAATAACAAGAAACGTTGCCACTCGGCTATGATGACTGATTAAAGTCAATGTGATGCAGTTTAATATAATCCTGATTCCTATCGACTTAAGAGTCACCGCATTCTTTTAAGGCCGATCTTATTTTTCCCAACATATATTTATAATTGGCTTACAAAAAAAAATCATGTCGAGAAAAGTTTTCGTTGATATTTGTACCTAGAAGCTTTGAGTGTACGAAGGTTTTTTTGTAACCTTTGAAGGACTCGAATAAGGCGGTGGTTCCTTCTTTCGTTTACCTTTGACTTCCTCCCGTCTCCAATATCCGGCGCTGTTTGGCCGGAAACTCATCTCGACCTACTTTATAATTTTTTTTACCTCAAAGTTTAGACAGCAATAGCGAGTCACCATTACTTTGTTTGTGGAACATTTAAAAAAAATAAACTGGCCTCTTTTATGGCAGAAAAATAATGAACATTTTTTCACTTGACAAAGACAAAAACACTGTTGATATAAAAATATATTTTTGGTTTCATATCTTGTCGTTGTGAAATTTAAAGTAAATATCCAGTGACACTTTGTGATGCTTGAGATCCAAATAAAATAAAAAATGCTTTCTTATCAATACACACTGCAAGTCAAAAAACTGATTGAATACTTCATCATTGAAGATTATTTAAGAATTAAAAAGTAACATTTTTAGCACGATGAAAAAATTGCAATGTATTTTAGTTATGTGCGTAGCGATAGCGATTAGCTAACCATACGTCGTGTCCTAGTCCCATCCTTTTAATCCCTACTCTGTTCGAAAAAAAGAAGTTGGGCAACTGAGTAACAAGCAGCTCTCGAAGAAAAACATTTGTTCAAATAAACCTCGGTGAGGAGTCCATAATATGTTCTAAGTTGGGAAAGGACATTGTTAATTTAAAAAAAAATGTGACAATTGTTTCGTCTCTTTCAGAAGTATCTTTGGACTCACAATCGCAAAGTTAGGTTAAGTAAAGTAACACTTAAAATAAAATTTCTTTGATTATTCCACGTATTGTACTACTAACTGTGACACGTTTTTCGCCTCTTTCAGGCATCTTCGGACTTACAATCACAAAATTTGCTTGAGTAATAAAGTAAGAATGATTCTAATATTTTAAAATGATGAATTACAAAATGGAGTTTGGGATTTTTCCTTTTTACGGGAAGCAAGGAGGGGGGTTATAAAATCAAAAAAAAACAAACAAATAATTATACTACTAATGACGTTAGCATTACAAAATATCAACTAATGAGATGCAATCAATCATAAAGGGGTTGGGTTTAACCCTTAAATTGGAAATAATGTAATTTTATACTAAAATGAACTTCCATAAAGTTACCGCGGAATCCATCGACAGTATTAAAGTAAAACTTATTTCAAATTGAATTTATTGCGATCAACTGATGATAATGATAACTTAAAATGAGCTATTTTTATTGTAATAAAAGTTATTAAATAAAGATTATTTTGGTTTTAATAAATGTGCCTATGCAGACTCCTAGCTGTCACTGCATTCACATAATACAGCTCACAAGAATAAAACCAATTTCTCATCTCGACAGACAGAGATTGACATTATACATGCCAAGCAGTTCGCAAAATAGAGACTGGAGACTAGACGTCAACCAATAGTCTAGAGTTGCCTGTCATTGCTACTCCCGAAAGAATTCAATGAATCGTACCCCACTTTTATTTTAATATATAATTTTTATTTTCAGTGAATGTTTGATACCTGTCTTTCGTTGAATCTTAGCGCTTAAGCTTGCGAATATCTCTTCGATAGGGGTATTATAAGTTTCTTATGATTTGTAGTAATAAAAGAAACTTCTTTTTATTATATGTATGTATATTATTAAGAGAAGAAGTATGTTGTTGGATATAATTATTTGACTTTGTGAATTGTAAATGCAAAAGCAAACTTTAAAATTTTCCATTCCAAACTTAGAGCATATGTACTCCTCACGAAGTTTATCTCAACATTTGTTTTTCTACGAGAACTAATTGTTACTCAGTTGCTCAACCTCTCTTTTTCTTACCGAGCAGGGATTACTTTTAAGGTGTTCACTGTCAACACTTGGTGGAAAGGCATTATAATAAAAATAATAATACATTTTTAGTACTTTTTCCACATAAAAATTATTTGATCAGGATCGGTTTCGCTCATGGCGAGCATTGTCAACTGATAATAAATACAATACAACAGTGATATTTATACAAAAGTTAAGTAAGGTATGACAAACAATTGGTAGAACATCTAAGCAAATAAATGAAGCAAATAACAAGAAAAAAAGTCTTTAAATAAAAGGTTGAAGACCTCTTAGCAATGCAAACTAATACATCATAAATTAAAAAGTATTAGTTTGCATTGCTAAGAGGTCTTCAACCTTTTATTTATAAACTATTTTTTTTGTTATTTGCTTAGTTGTTTTACCAATTGTTTGTCATACCTTACTTAACTTTTGTATAAATATCACTGTTGTATTGTATTTCTTATCAGTTGACAATGCTCGCCATGAGAGAAACCGGTCCTGATCAAATAAATTTTATGTGGAAAAAGTACTAAAAATGTATCATTATTTTTGAGTAGGGATTGATAGGATACGAGGACAAGGCTAGTGGTTAGCTAATCGTTGTCGTCACTATACGTCGCTCTTTGGGATCGGAAAGGTAGGAAGGAATGAAGCAACACAAACACCTTTTGCCTCTGAGCATAAACGATTTATCGACTGAAAAAGTCTGCCAGTACCGGGGATCGAACACGGGCGGTCCTACGCGGTAGCCAACGACGTTGACCACTGCACCACGGACCGGACATAAAAAATAATAACACATTATCTCTTTATTTATCAACTGATGTGTTGATAATGCTCGCAATGAGCGAAATCATTCTGGATCTCAATAAACCTAATGTGGAATAAGTACAAAAAACATTTTTTATTATAAATTTATTCCAATTATTCCAAATAATTGCATCTCATGAGTAAATATTTCGTAATGCTTATGTCATTAGTAGTATAATTATATTTGTTTCGGTAAATTATGGATATATGGTCACGGGACAGAAATTTTGTAAAGATTTATGAAAAATAAGCACATTAAATGAAATAAATGTAATGCTTACGATCTTTTTTGAAAAGTTTAGTCTTTAATTTTTAAAATTATTATAACAGAAGATCCTAAAAAATACTTAAATGAAATCGAGTTGTTTTAATTTACAGGAGCAAAAATGCAACCATAAAGTACACAAATAATAATATTATGCAGATAGAGACAGTCACATAAGTTTTAATTTGTTTAAAATAAAAAGAATAATTTTATTATAGGCTAATATTAAAAACAAATTCTTCTTTCAGGACTCATACAATAATCAGTAATATTCTTCAGATTTAATCATTTTAATTCCACATTTTATAATAATCCACAAGAACTCAAAGAGTAAAGTCAAAACATAAAATTATAAGCCAGTATGTATAAATTTTTTGAGCTTAGTTCGAGAGGATTGGGATTCTGTCCCGTGACCGTATATCTATAATTTACCTTTGTTTCTAGCACCCCTTCCTTGCTTGTCGTAAAAAGAAAAAAAACCAAACTTCATTTTGTATTAAAATCTACCTCGCTCTATTACTTAAGCAGACTTTGCGATTGTAAGTACGAAGGTGCCTGTGAAAGTCTGAAAGAGGCGAAACACATTACACAATACGTGTAATAATCAAAGTCATTTTATATTTAAATGAACTTTCACAAAGTTACCGCCGAATCCGTCGATAGGATTCGTTATTATTATCTGTTTTTTTTAAGTTAATTCATCATAAATATCAATATTAAATGAACCTCTACTAATTAACTGCAAATTGGTTGTATTTTGGAATGAGTACATACGCCATTCGAATATTCGAATATTTTTTGAATGTTCTATATTCAAATGTTTATTCTCAACAAATGTTTGTAATTCTTAATTGGATATATGTATTTGAATAAAACTATCGTGTAGATATTATTTCTAATGGTATAACATGTAAAAAAAAACATGTTTAATACAACACATTGTTATCAGTTTGTTTTTCTGTAGAAGTAAATTACACCATTTATTTCCAAGAAAGCATTTTTCTGGCATACAAAGTCTTTTTTGCAATTTATGTTCCAGTCCCTAATACTAAAATAGTTATATTATGCGTGTATGTGTTTGTGTGAGAGTGAAATCGTATTTTAACATTTAAATTGTGTTTTGGGTTTTTTTTTCATAAAAACAGTGTTTCTCCAATATTTTAAAACCATGAAATAAAATAAAACTAACGATTATTTTTCACCAATCAGAAAAGAAGGCTTAATTCCAATTTTGAATTTGAACCAATAGAATCGACTGTAGCTTTAAATATCATATCGACATCCGTAACTAAGGAAGAAGTCGAGTACGTATAGTCATTTTACGAGTGAGTTTACATATTACTTAGCTTATTTACTAAGCATTCATTTTGCGCCCACGATCTGTGTCCACTGATCCACTGGTGAGTTTCTTCTTTGCACTTTTGAAACGAAATCTTAATGAACCGTTAATTAGAGTTTTGATGAAATAAAGAATTATCAATTATATTTGTATTTGAAAAACTATTTATTTAAAAAACATACGTACAATTTGAATCGTTTTAATCTTATACTTTTCCATGAGTTACATGGATTCCATGGACAGGGCTCAGGATAATAGTTTGCCATAGTTAAATGAGCAACGAAATCTTCCAAACTCACCATTGTTATACCCCTGCTATTTAAATTCCATCAAGCTCCTTGAGTCGAAACTCTAAATTAAAACTTAGTTACATTATTTTGAGAAAATTGCGTTTTTAACCCGTTGTATGCCAGAAACGTAGATGTGCGGTCTACAATTCCGTAAGCGCAGTGCCGGCCATAGAAAATGCGCGTACATAACGGTTAATTGTACACCCATTTTATACTCGAGAAGGTTGACGATTTTATTAATTTAAACATTTATACAAATAACGACATCTCTTAGAATCATATAATGTTGACACATTTCGTAATATAATCAATGTTATATCGATTTTAAAAAGACCTTTCTTGTATTACTGAAATCATTCTTTTTTCAAAAAAAATCGCGGCCCTCGGTGACCGTTTTTATACATCCTGAAATATAACGGGTTAAAGTAAAATATTAACGATTCAATTTCGATTAAGAATCAAGATTTATGAGGGCTTAAATTGCTGGCCCAAAATATTTGAAACTGTGCATAATATTATTTACAAAGTTATTCCAACAAAACATAGTCGATTCGTAAAATATTAAAAAATAACTGCGAATATTATATTATTCTTAAACACGAAATGGGCTGGCTTGCGCTTGGTTCGAAGAAAACATAGTTAGCAGAGCTGGTAACCCTTATCAAAGACTGTTAAAAACAGATATGTTTTATGAAACGTTGTACCTTCGCCAAAATTATCTTCCACTGAGTTAAATGAACCCTTCATTGTAACCGGTAATGACGGCCATTGTCTAAAATCCCTTACAATATGCGTAATCGAGAAAGCCAATCTAGATAATGTTGTTCGATACTTAAGAATATGCCAAACATAACGATGCCTAACAAGGGTCAGATATTAATTATTAATTCTAGAGAGCACGTGGGAATAAAATTGGATAAGGGATCGACTTTGGGTCAATTTTTGAGTTATCTTATAAGGTAAATGTACCAGTAGCTGACTGTTTAAGAGACAATTTCAACAAAAATAACGATTAAGGTTTAACATTGTACCGAATAATGGCAAAGCAAGTATACTCATATTGGATCATATGTCTTAAGTAATATTATGTAACAACAATTACGAAAGGGCATGTTTAAAAAAAGTTGTGTTAAATTATTTAAAGCCATGTTCCTGTTTCATTAGTTGACCATCTCACATATTGAAAAATCCAGTAGTTGACCATGTCTAATCAGGGGGCTTTATAGTAAACTTTCTGTCAGAATTGCCTCAGAGCTTTCTGTCACACCACTCTTGGTTGAATCAAGTAGCAATGGGTGGTTCAGGAACAAGGTACACACCGTTTCTAGATTGATCACTTAAGAAATTTGAAATAATACACTTTCCTCACTAGGTGTTGTTTTCAAATGGCCACCCTGGCACTCCATTGGCTATATGGTGATGTGTTAGTGGCTCATTCCGACCACAGATGCCTTCACTTGTCTGAACTTTACAATTTAGAGCAATCCCGCATCTGCATTTCTTATTTTGGGCCATTTTATTCTCAAAAGATCAACTACTGGTACATGGTCAACTACTAGTACATTTACCTTAATCTAATTTCAATACGTTTTCGTAGAACTAATAAAGCTTTGCACGATTCGTACATACATATCACGTCTGGCTCAGAATACCAACTTATGAATTGATATTTTAAAAATCAAAAGTACCAAATTGCATGTAAGAAGATAAACAATTTAGTTGAAGAGATTTAAACGTTTATTAAAAATATGTATAAGAAATGAATTAAAGTTCTCTAAAAGAATAAATCTGAGAAACCATTTTTAGTACACATATTTTCACAGCGTTAAAGCATTTGATCTGATTCAAAAAACAGTAAAAACATATAATACGATATTTACAGTTACATTCCACCAGGTAATGTGTTTCAAAACGTAAATTTGAAGAACCTAAGCGTTTTAAGAAATCATCTTGAACTCAAGATGAATGAATCAAGGATAAGGATAAGAAAAAAACTCATTTTTCTCTAATTTTCTGCAGAGCCAAAAAAAGGTTTCACGAGTAATCAATTTTACCTATTTTTAAACAGATACAATTTTTCTATTATTTTCAATGCCGGTACCTTGGCTTAGTGATTAATTTGCTAAATATTAAATACATATGTAGTAATTTATTCTAAAATGTCGTCTTAAGGTTTTGTCAAACTATTGAAATACCTTTAATTCCACTTCTCATATTGATCTTTGACTCATAACGTTAAACATATTATTTACTTGTTTGAATTGGCATTTACTTTGTAGAACTCTATTATAATATGGTGAAAAAAATAACGAGGTATTTTAATTCTACAGATTTTCTTTTATATATTTATTGATAGCTATTTCGGCTTACGCCATCGTCAGAACTTCCACTTAGTCTAAATAGCTATCCATAAATATATATAAAATATTTTCTGTAGAATAAATTACGTTGATATTTGTTTCATCGTATTTTCAGTTCTGACGATGGCGTAAGCCGAATTAGTTATCAACAAATATATAAAATAATTTCTGTAGAATTAAAATACATTGTTAATTTTTTTCACCGTATTGATATTATTTTCTATGTACTGGCATCTAGAAACTTTTTTTTTTATCATACGGAGCAAAGTAGACAGTTTTTAACACACCATAGAAGTGATGTTGTATTGGTGCTTTTTTTTAACGGGGAGAACAGAAATAGTTGAAAAAAAGAAATCTAGTTTGGAAAACTATGGTGCAGACGATGGCAATATCAGATATGGTCTGAAGTAGCAGCCTGGCATATGCGAAGTCTCCCACATCGTATCTCGCGCGCTGCCTCCATGCTGGGCTCCTTCGCCCCGAAGATTTATTATTTCATATTAAAGTTTGTACGCAGGAACTACTTATTTATGGTCAGACAAATTGCATCCTACCTGGATTGTAGACTCCCCCCCATAACGTTACCCCGTGTACAAAGCAATGGGGTGAATCTATGGTTCATTATATCGTAGACCCATGTTACAACCTCATTTAAATAAACATTGTATTTTGAAAGGGTTAGACTTTGGTAACGTAAAATATTCAAACTTTATTGCTTACGAAAACAGTCTTAAATAATTAGTTCGTATTTATAGTGTACCTTACCCCATGAATATATGCCTGATGCGAAGGAAGTATATTTAACCCGTATCATGTCAACTTGAAAATATTTTGTCAAGCCAAGTCTACCAGCTTAAATTGTCATTATTAAAGTCACATTTATAAACTGAACAGCCCTTGTAAGTAGTGACTCAAATAACCAAATCGAAAAAACAAATTAAATTAAGAAAAACTGTTTGGTTATGGTAATGGCAACCTAGTAAAACTACGAGCGTGTTAGTTTTTGGTTGTGAGCAGTGACACATCTAAGCTTTGCGTGTTTGCGCGCGCACACAACTCGCTCAGTGCGCGCACATACATTACAATAGAGCGCAAAAAATTTACACCAGCGTTAGAATGCATAAGAATGAGTTACTAGCACTTAGTAACCTAGTATTGTTAATTTTTGTCATTTTTTTAAAGTTAACCGCTTCGTTTTGTAAGTCTGAAGTCTTTAATTTCATTTCATAGTTGCACAGCCTATGCATTTTGCGCACACAGCGTTTGGAAAATTAGATGGAACATTAGTTTTGAGTTTTGGTAACATGGTTATTTTGAAAGAATTAATAAAAAAAAAAAATGCCATTACAGCTCACGCCAATGCGCCAAATATTCTTAATCGTGAAAGTCATACTCGATGATAAATAATGAATCAGTTGTGCACAAAATCAACGATAGATAACACACACCCAGCCCAAGATGTCTTTTTTTTCAATTGGAAAAATCTGACCTTGCCGGAAATTGAACTCGGGCCCCCTGATGGACAAAGCGCTTGCCACTAGACCGCAGGGACCGACATGAACTCAACATTCATGTATCTTAAAGGTTCAGGAGAGAAAATCGTAAGCACTTTGGTTGTATTATAATACTCGTTAAGCCTTAAAGAATTATCAAGTTCAGAATCAATTTGGAGCATTTAAAAAGGAGTTTTAACTTACTTGTTACTCAGCTGCTCAGCCTTTCTTTCTTTTAAAAGTGTAGCGATAGAAAGGAAAAGAAGTAGCGTAAAGGAAAAGAAAGTAGCTAATCACTCTCGCTACGCCCCGTTTAATGTATCTGATACGCGAGGAAAATGATTTTAAGCAAGGCAGATACCCACGTATTCGAACTGAAATCAATAATGAAATTGAAAAATGAAACTGCCTAGACTGGAATTCGAACCCGTGAGCTCCGCAAGCGAAGCCAGCGTCGTTATCACTCAGCCACAGACTCGAATTGATTATTACACATTTAAAATTATTTCACGATATCAATTATGGGTAGCTATGCTATAAAATATTTTAATAATTTAGTTCGTATTCCTCGACGGATGATTGCGTCTTTGAATATTTGATTTTAGAGAAATAAATTATTTTAAAATTCTCTCAGAGTCCTCGGTTTTCTTTATTATTCGATTCTCGTTTTGAGATTGTCAATAATTGCTTGATTAAGTTTAAATACATTTCGTTTTGTTTATTTTATCCACGCAAAGTTTGATCCAAAACTTTACAACCTTAGTCTTGTCTTTCAATAAATCAAATAGGGCAAATATTTCACGATGAATTTTCATCTTGGTTGCTTCTTTGTGACAAATAGGAGATGATCGAGAAAACAGATTGCTTTTTTTATCACAGCATAAAGTAAATTAAAACACTTTAATGTTTGAAAACAATTCACTACAATGTTGTACTCTGTCAATTCGTGGTCTAAAGAAATGATAAAAAAATATTTTACGTATCTATTGAGACGACCTTTATTCCGGCTCCTTCGTAAATCGAGAAGGAGCATCCTATCCGACACTCAAGTAGAGGGATTTTGGGGACGGAGTAGGAGAAACATGGTACTCTTGTAAAGAAAAGACGATCTCAAAGCGTTATGTGGGTGCGGTTAGCATCCATTATTTAATCGTTAAGGATTTACACAGACGTTATACAACACACAAATATTACGATAGCGAAGAAGATATCAAGATATTTGACTCGAATTTAATTCTTAGGGAGAGGATTAGGCGCGTGCATTCTCAATGCCGTCCAATCTCTCACTGCTGTATGAAAACAAACGGTTACTTTAGAAAGAAAAAACAATGGCCGTTTCAAAAATCGTTAACACGTGCGCCCGCCGATAAGGGATTATTTATCGCTTAGCGAACTTTTTATGAAGCAAATGCACTGTCGAGCGTCAAGAGATAAGAGAAATTGAAATAACTCTATATTGAATCGCTATCGATTTCAATATAGATTATTATAAGAATGAATTTATTTCCTGATATCGACTTAAACTCATAGACTGAGGTGAAAAATAGATCGTTCGAGAGAGTTCTGATGACCTACCACATAAGGCGGTGTCACTATTAATCAATAAGGTTTTTACCGGCAATCATTCGTAGAAATTAATTATATTATATAATGTTTGCAATGTATGAAATCAGTTCAAACCTTTACATACCTGTATGGCTTAGATTGATTGACTGTTTTTTTAGTAACAAATGATGAACAAATAAGAATTTACAGGGCTATTTATGTCTCATAAAACAGAAACTACATATATATGTACATTAAATTGTCAAATGGATAGAAAAATTGTATGTTTTGAATGACGTATGGAAACTCTTCGAAGTTATTATGTGAATAATAGATTCAATTATTTTATAAAACTAGTATTGCTACCCGGCTTCGCTCGGACTAAGCGACCAATAATTATTTAATGTTATATCATTCGACATAATTATATCACAAAATCTAACATTCAAAATAGAGTTAAAATAAAATCACAAACTTTATTTAATTTGATGACAGCCCCACTCTCGCCCATTAAAATGTCCAAATTCAAAGAAAGAATCGAATTTGCTGTCAAAGAAATGTCAAATAATACCTTCACGTAAATAATAAACATTATTTTATTAATAAAAGCCGGGAAATGTTCAGTAGAAGACTAATTTATTACATTTTGACTAAATGTCTCCACCGATAAAAATTCAAACTTAATGACCAACAATGCAAAAGGGAATTACAGACCCACAGACATACATACGCCGTTTCGGTTTTAAGGGTTAATGGGTATTTTTATGCTAAAAATTAAATTGATTACATTCTTGTTTTTGGCAAAAAGTCTGGAAAGTGATTTCCGAACCATTGGCTAATATTATGGCATCGTTACGCAGTTAATCTAGGTCATAATGATTTAACGAAATTTGCTTAACTACTGAAAGTCTTTAATGAAAGTTGAAACGATTTTGAAGCATTTTGCCATTACTTACAATGATTTTAAATAAAAATTAATTTCATAAAATACTATTCAACGTTAAAGATGTCTTACCAACTGTTTGAATACGGTAAGAAAAATAACAATGTATTTTAGTTCTACATAAATTATTTTATATATTTGTTGATAGCTATTTCGGCTTACGCCTTCGTCAGAACTATTGCGAACTAATGGCTTTCGCCAATGCGCCAAATATTCTAAATTGTGAAAGTCATACGAGATTAACTCGATGATAAGTAATGAATCAGTTGTGCACAAAATCAACGATAAATAACATACACCCAGCCCAAGATTCCTTTTTTCAATTGAAAAAATCTGACCTTGCCGGGAATTGAACCCGGGTCTCCAGATCGCTAAGACAAAGCTCTTGCCACTAGACCACAGGGACCGACACTGTTATTTTTCTTACCGTATTATAATGGAGTTCTACCAAGTAAATGCCTACTCAATCAATAATCTTATCATTGATGCTAATAATATTTGAAATAAGTGCAAAATTTAATAAGTAGAATTTTGAGAGTATCAAATAAGCTTTAGGGAAGATTTCACTGAATGTATACAAAAACGGTGTAGCATTTCGCTGGAGTTCACATTTCCAGGTTCCCATAAAGAAAACTTAAATCAAAATTTTGATTTGTGTCCTAAAATAAGACACCCTGGAATGCTTAAATTCGTTCCAAAAAATCATACCTTAAAAACAAGTGAACCGAGATATTGGTTAGCTTAAAGTTCCTTTCTAGCATAATTATTACACTACGATTAAAGTACTAGCACTTGAATAAAAACCAGTATTTTTATAAGCACTTGGAGTGGAGCTTTTTGCAAAAGAAAATGTCAATGAGAAAGTGATCAATTTAAAATTGAAATTATTTACTAATGATTTTTTATCGATTGAAAATATTCATTTTTTTTTTGCATTAGCTTGAGAATCTTTTAATTTAAAATAGGACAAAGAAATCTGTTTTTTCGTGGTTATATTTTCACGCTGATTCCAGGAATGAGACCGAAAAGGTTTTTTCATTTATAATGGGTCTCCAGATATTAATCTATTTACATAACTCTTTCGTTTCTTTGAAATAAACAATGATAATAATGTGACTGTCAAAAATCACTCAACCATTTATATTAATGGTATCCATATGTTACGGAATATTACATATCGATGGCTTAAGGAGAAAATTTGCTATTTCTGTTTTTGACAATTGTGCAAGAGAGGGTAAATACTGATTATTTTGAGAATGTAAAATTGTATGTTATAAACAAAAAAACCCTTGTGGTGAACCTGCCGGTGAAAAACAACGAATAAACGACAGATGACGATACAAAATGGTGGAGTTGGATAATAAGCACTGTTGGTTTAAACCTTTTGCACTCTGACCCAATTTTCTCACAATTACAATGTACAATTAAAAGAAAAAATGTGTTGCTTAAGTGAGTGATAGTCTTCAATAGGGTTGGATGAAGCACGTGATCAATTTTAAGTATATGTTAATTAATCTGTCATTATACCTGCGCTGGGCCAGGGAGTCTGGCCCACAGAGTTGCCTAACAGATTCTTTCCGGCCAGACTCTGTGGCCCGCAGAGTGTTAAGAGTTTTAAGAACGACAATGTAGATATCAATTTTCTTAAAACGTTTTTCCGATGCACTTGAATAAGTTTTGGTTATAAAAAAATTACGGGACATGCACATTGCATGTTACAACAAGATGGCATTATTAAGTGGAGTAAACAACATTATTTTTAAACCATCGATATTCAAAAATATCAATGAGAAAGGCAACATTCGTTGATAAATATTGAGTAATGGGTCTAATATTTGACATTGTTAAAAAAATCGAATGTTATGTAGTTTTGAAACATTACTTGAAATCAGTCAAATAGACGTATAGCCAGTTTTGCAACTTTTATATTACACCCTAGGGACACGAAGAGAATATTTGAAATTTTCAAACAAAATTATCACTGTCTAAAGTTTTAACTATGATTTAGTACATGTTTGACTTTGGCATACACGAGTGATGTAAAACCTGAATTGGAACACTTAGGAGAATTTATCGATTTTAAAATGATTGGAGTGTTTTGCGAATTTTGATAATATATTATACTAGTATTCGAACCCGACTTCGCTCGGACCAGTTTGGGGTTATGTTCAGCTCGGCGCGTAAATTCAGACGGGCCGAGTTGAAACAACTTTTTTCAAAATTCAAAAGTCTAGGTCAATTAAAATGGAATTAAAATGAACATTTCAGACTGGCATTGACATTTCACAGCCCCTTTCATATATTGACAGCCCCATTCTCGCCCATTAAAATGTCCAAATTCAAGGAAAAAATCTAATTTGCTGTCAAATAATACCTTCAAGTAAATAAAAACATTATTATATTAATAAAAGCCGGGAAAAGTTCAGTAGAAGACTAATTTATTACATTTTGACTAAATTTCTTCGCCGATAAAAAAATCGAACATATTTTTTTTCATATTCGTTTTTATGGCAACTTAAAAACCGACAATGCAAAAGGGAATTAATTACAGACCCACAGACATACATACGCCGTTTCGGTTTTATATATATACTACTCGATACTCGAGTAATTGGTGTCTCTACACACACATTGATAACGAAACAAATTTACCGTCGAAACTTTCGCGAGCGAAATCAATTCGTTTGTTTGAACTTGCAACAACAATGCAAAAGGGAATTACAGACATACATCCCCCGTTTCGGTTTTATATATAAGATTATACGACGATCTTTTTTCGATTTGATTACTAAATATTATGTCAATTGAATATGAAAGCAAATGTGATGTGATTGCTATACAATTCGTGCCACGAAACAATACTCTTAGAGAAAATGACAACTGCGTTGAAAATTTCAATCGAAACTTACCTCGCTATAAATAATGGTAAATTATGGATATATGGTCACGGGACAGAATTTTTGTAAAGATTTATGAAAAATAAGCACATTAAATGAAATGAATTTAAGGTTTACGATTTTTATTGAAACGTTCCGTCTTTAGTTTTTAAATTTATTATAATAGAAGATCTTAAAGAATACTTCGCATAAGTATGAAATCGAGTTGTTTTAATTTACAGGAGCAAAAATGCAACCACAAACTACACAAATAATAAAATTACACAGATAGAGACCGTCACATAAGTTAATTATTTGTTTAAAATAAAAAGAATAATTTTATTATAGGCTAATATTAAAAACCAAATTCTTCTTTCAGAACTCATACGATAATCAGTAATATTCTTCAGATTTAATCATTTTGGTTCCACATTTTATAATAATCCACAAAAACTCAAAGAGTAAAGTCAAAACATAAAATTATAAGCCAGTATGTATAAAATTTTTGTGCTTAGCTCGAGAGGATTGGGATTCTGTCCCGTGACCATATATCCATAATTTACCTAAATAATTATTAGCTTCAGAGTCATGAGAAAATATATATGTATATTTGTTTGATTTTTGTACTTTTCCTAGAGTTTTGTCACTAACGAACCGGTTTTTGCTGTACGGCATCTTCAGGCATTTCAAGTGCACGAATTAACTTGAACTGACAAAATTCAAACGATACAAATTTCATATTTAAATTCTGTCAAGCACCTTCAGTAAAAATTAAAATTTTGAAAATATTTAATTTTTATGCTCGTGGACCGTATATTGTGCATCACTGGTACAAATGGTAAGACATACTTTTTTCACAAGTGGTAAAGTTGAGACAAAAGCGTTAATGATACTTTTATTAATACAATTAAAATCGAGGTAAATAAACGTCCAGATTTTTTTCCTTTATATTTACGTAAATTTTTCCCGAGTAACTTTCAAGTAACTTTCCTTGAGTTAATACCTCAGAAGAATTTTATTCCTCACAGAGCATTTGCGCCTCCATTCTTTGAACAATTTAAGAACAATAGCTTCCCTTCTGATAAAATTAACTGAAAGATTTTTTAAAAAGATTTAAATTTATGTTTTCGTGGAGATTTCAAATCTTCCCATCTTCGTTGGCGAGAAAAACTTGCGAAGAAATGAAACGAGAGTGACATTGTTAATGTCAACTTAACACTTTTATCAGAAAAGAGATTCGAAACTTCTTTTGGAACCTAATTACTTCAAAATACTTTACGATCCCCTTGCTAAGATTCATGAGCTTGGCGGGATGGTATTTAAAAGGTTAAATTTCAAAACACAAAATGAGGTTTTCATTACATAGAGGGTTTTTCTGAGAATCTAAAAATCAGTTTTTTGTTTATATAAATAATTTAAGACTTAAAAGCCTTATAGTATTATAAACAATACGTATATATAAATTTGAATTTGTGTTTTATAATTATATTTTACTAGTATTGCTACCCGGCGTCGCTCGGACAATTATTTAATGTTATATCATTCGACATAATTATATCACAAAATCTAACATCCAAAATAGAGTTAAAATAAAATCACAAACTTTATTTAATTTGATGATGCCCATTCTCGCCCATTAAAATGTCAAAATTCAAGGAAAGAATCTAATTTGCTGTCAAAGAAATGTCAAATAATACCTTCACGTAAATATTAAACATTATTATTAATAATAAAAGCCGGGAAAAGTTCAGTAGAAGACTAATTTATTACATTTTGACTAAATGTCTTCGCCGATAAAAATTCAAGCATATTTTCTTTCATATTCGTTTTTATGGCAACTTAATGACCAACAATGCAAAAGGGAATTACAGACCCACAGACATACATTCGCCGTTTCGGTTTTATATATAAGATTTAAACGATTGTTTAACCAATTTCACACATTGCCTTATATTTAAAAATATAACGTTAATATCAAAATTCGATTTAAAATAAATATTGATCACGCGTTGCGAACAAAATATTCGATGACATTTAATTCCATCCTTTTAAAATATAACAATTAACTTGAACGTTTCTGGTCATAATGAATACTAATGATACACTGTCAATACTTGGTGGAATGGCATTTTAATAAAAATAATAACACATTATAAGTACTTATTCCACATTGCATTTATTGAGATCAAGGACCAGTTTCACTCATCGCGAGCATCATCAACTGAGTTGATAATCAATTAGTAGATAAAACTAATATTACATTATTATAATTATATTTATTTATGAAGAAAAAAATGGTTTTTATGGTTGATAGATATTTCGGCACACACCATTGTCTGAACTTACACGATGCAGAGACACAAAAATAGCCATCAATCATCTTATATATAAAACCGAAACGATGTATGTATGTCTGTAATTCTTTGGTATAACATTAGATAATTATTGGTCGCTTAATCCGAGCGAAGCATTATCGTTATAAAATAAAAAAGATCAACTCTCCGTCCGAGATTCGAGCCGGGGCCGGGCTATCGCGACGGTTGGAATCTCCGACATCGACCGCTTCGCCACGATAGTATTGCGTGAAGCTCGCATTCTTTACTTACATATTCCAAATCAACGGAAAAGGAACTTTTGACGTGCGAGTTCTTAATATCTTATATATAAAACCGAAACGGTGTATGTCTGTCGGTATGTAATTCTTTGGGAATGATATAACATTAAATAATTATTGGTCGCTTAGTCCGAGCGGAGCCGGGTAACAATACTAGAAATACCGAAACGGCGTATGTATGTATGTATGTATGCTGTGGGTCTGTAATTCTTTGGGAATGATATAACATTAAATAATTATTGGTCGCTTAGTCCGAGCGAAGCCGGGTAACAATACTAGTACTGTATAATTATTTTGTAAATAAACAAAATTTTGTTCGTTACCATATTCGCTACGGAGGAAATCTGAACGCAAAGAAAAACGACACATATTCCACGTTCTCCGTTGCCAATGTTCCAGTATAGTGTTTTTTTTTCATAAATGCCAATTCAGTAAATAATGAAGTTGATATTGATTCAACTAAAGTAACACAACACAATTCATTGTTGCTGTTATGTACCAAATAGTGATATGGAACAATGAAATATTACATGATCAAGAAGCATAAGCGTGTGTCAAAATCACAATATATTTAGTTCAATAGTTTTCTTAAGAAAACAACCAATTCGACCATCTTGTCACAGAAGGAGAGTTTTGTTTTTAAATAATTTGAATAATTATTTTACGTTTTTGATTAAAATAATTTAATACGATAATCGCAATCTGATTGATCGCAGCTCATTAGTATGATTATTTGTTTGCTTTGTTTCGATTCTATAACCCCCTCCTTGCTTCCCTTCATTTCATTTCATAATTTAAAATGTTAGAATCAATCTTGCTTCATTACTTAAGCAAACTTTGCGATAATAAGTGTGAAGATGCCTGTGAAAGTGGCGAAACACGTGTCACAGTGAGTAGCACAATACGTGGAATAATCAAAGTTATTTTATATTAATACGATGAGAGTTGGGAGATTTATTTTACTTTATATAAAAAATAAATTTACCCAAATCAATACGAACATAAAATAACAAAAGCTTTTCTAGAATAATGAGATTAAAAAAATAGAATTATCCAAATACTCAAACGAACCAATCAAACAGTCAAATCAGCGAGTGTTCGTGACAATTTTCAATTTTATAATAACATAATTTTTTCACCGTATATTATTCATTTTATTTCAAGTTTAATATTCCGACGGCGTAGTGTTCGATAGAGCTTTTCTTATTTAAAGCTTTCAGCTTTTCCTTTAAGTCGATCAATTTAAAACAGTTCTTTTTTATTAAGTTCTTTTGTCAATGATAAAAGTAACGTCACATAAAAATGATACACTGTCACGCACTTACTTAAATTGAGGATAAAAAATACAGTCGTATTTTATTTTTATACAATAAAAAATATATCCCAATTTTTATATTTTGAAAAGCTTACAGAATCTTTACTCAAAGATATTGTTCTAATACTTCGACCTTTTAATTTTTTTCGTGGCTTAGCAATGGGACTTATAAATATGTGACAAGTGTTAAAATAAGAGCTTTAGGTTCAAATCTCAGTGCGTGTAGTTTCATAAACTAATTCTTCAGTCGATTTATGAGTTTGTTGATTTCTGTTCGAAAGTATGGGTGATTGAAACTTTTGAAATTTCCTCCTAATCACTTGATATTAAAAATGAGGCGTATTGAGAGCAATTAGCGAACCACTGGTCATTAACGCTATTATTCTATTCATACTTAGGTACTCTTTAAAAAATGTTGATTAGTCGAGTAATGAGCACGTATCGATAAAAACTCCATGCGCATGTGCACACATTGGGATATCTTATATATAAAAATCAATATTTGTTTGTTTGTTCGAACTTTATGTGCTGCCATACGGTTCATCCAATTGCAATGAAACTTTGGTGATTTGTAACACGGCTATAAATTCATTAAAAAAATACATGGTCCACATGCTATGCTTTAAAAAAACAATTCAGTTTATTATGTTTGTGTTTATATTGATAAATTTGAATTTTGTACTTTTTCATAAGTTTTGTCGCTAACGACCCGGATTTCGCTTTTCGGTATCTTCGGGCATTTTAAGTGCATGGATGTACTTGAATTGACGCGTAGTAAACATTATCTCGTTTATATATAAAAACAAAAGTAGATAGATAAGCGAAAATTAATGTAAGCGAATATAAATGAATTAAGTGGGTTTGTTTATAATTATCGAGAGTTATTAATGTAGTATCGCAAATACTAATGACATGATAATAACATAGTAATATCTCAAATAAATGTAGGGTTTTATCCGACCTTTTATTGAATTGATTGATTTCAAGTGTTTGAACTAATGTTTATTTTTTATTCATGTGTATAAAGCCAAACTTACACTGTTGAATTGATTGCAATATTTAACGATGAAAGTTTTCATAAATATGTTAGTCTCCTTCTTTAGTCTAATGTGTAATATTAGTATTCATTTAAGGGCATTCTTGACCCCGTGACCTGCATCTATTATTTACACATGTACGCAAAACAGTAAATTTAATAATGATCCAGTTATTTATGTTTAGTATTCCAGAGGCATTTTGTTGCAATAAAACGCATCGTATTTACTGCCAAGCACTATTAATATTCATAGCACATTTGGGTATTTGCCAGTGCTGGATTGTTTAACATTTGCTTAACTATGCAGCGCAACAGTTTGTTAAACCATTGTTATATTGTTTTAGATTATAGAATAGGTTTTAATACTAAATAATTCAAAGTGGCTGACGTATGTTACTCCAGAAATTGACACAATATTTTTAGAGCGTTTAACGACTTGATGATGCCTAAAATTTTCTTACTATGAGGATTTATTGTAGTGAAAAATCGTTTTTTTACGAACTGGATGATCTAAGATTAGATATTAATAAGTAAGCTGACCTCTTGAACCGGCTTCGCTTGGGATTTCTCACCACTACAGCGATCTCCTCTTCCTGGCAGCAATGGGAAGAACTTTGACACTATTAGATATAGGAAAAAACGACTCTTTACTTTCAAGATTTTTTTATCACAAGAGTTTTCTTTTAAACAAGACAAATTTACAACATTTGTGTCACTGTCAACGTTGTTTATCCATCTCTTAGTGATTCCAGGACAACTGAATCAGAATATATTAAGTAGCCTGAAAGTTTCGCTTGCAACCAGCAATCGCTTTTGAGTTTTCATGTTTTCACCAAAATGGCAATGCGCTTCATAAAGAAGGCAACGAAGTGCTTTTCACTAATGAGCAATGCACCGCAATCGATACCTCTACAATTATTCTCAGCCTAAATTATATTTTGCTTCAGCTTATTTTCGGTCACGCTGCTAAGCACAGTTCCATACGTTGATTTTCTAATCAATAAATAGATTTATAATGTTAGGAAACAAAAGATGCATCATATGAATCCTACATATTGAGAATACCTTTATTCCGGCTCCCTCGTAATCGAGAAGGAGCCTCCTATCCGACACTCAGAAAGAGGGATTTTGGGGACGGAGTAGGAGAAACATGGTACTCTTTAAAACAAAACACGATCTCAAAGCTTTATGTGGGTGCGCTCATTCGCACCCATTATTTAATCGTCAAGGATTTACACAGACGTTATACAACACACAAATATTACGATAGCGAAGAAGATATCAGGAATTTGACGCGAATTTAATTCTGAGGGAGAAGATTAGGCGCGTGCATTCTCAATGCAGTCCAATCTCTCACTGCTGTATGAAAACAAACGGTTACTTTAGAAAGAAAAAACAATGGCCGTTTCAAAAATCGTTAACACATGCGCCCGCTGATAAGGGATGATTTATCGCCTTATGAACTTTTTATGAAGCACATGCATTGTCGGGCGTCAAGAGATAAGAGAAATTGAAATAACTCTACATTGCACCGCTATAGATTGCAATATAGATTATTATAAGAATGAATTTATTTACAGATATCGACTGACTCATTGACTGAGGTGAACAATAGATCGTTCGAGAGAGTTCTGATGACCTACCACATAAGGCGGTGTCAAAATGTATACCATTTTTAAAGATATATGTAGGTGTTTTCTCAACAATTCTCTTACCAGTTCTTACCTTTAAATTGAAAAAATATTTGCGTAAAATAGCTTACAGATATTTTTATGCGATAAAAATTAAATAAACATTTCCACGATCGAGTCGACGAGTCCAATTACAACTTTGCTATGCGGCCTTTAAATACCTCAATTCATTCCTGGTCTCCGCGGACAGGAAATTTGTATCACGGGAGCTTTTGGTAAGTTATCCGTGTCCAAGTTACATAGAAACACAGTTCTAAAGACTGGCTTGCAAACTTGTCCGCGAAAGCCTAGCCAAGGCATTGTTTCATGTTTTCAGATAGGCTTTTGTTTTGCATAAATCCATTCGTTATTGTTCTATAATATAAACCAAAAGTGTAACTTAACTTGATAGCTAAGTTTGTCACAGTGAAAAGGTGCGGGAATAGAGTTTAACTATTTGTTAGTTTATTTGGCATAATCTGCAGTAGAGTGGTCAACGTCTTTGGCTATATTTGTAGTACTCGCGGGATTTTTTCAGGAACGAAATTTTTCAGACACTGATTGTTCGGCCATTGTATGGTTTTAAATTTATCAATGTCTGATATTCTACATAAAGTAGGACTAGATTTTTTACTAACCAAATGTCAAAACTAGCATCCTTGGTATCCAATTAGTGGCAACACGACTTAATCTATAAAAGCGTCGACCATTCAGCTGAATCTATTTATCATTCAAAGAAAGAATAATGTGCTCATATTTACGGAATTTTGTACTTTTCCATGAGTTTTGTCACTGACGACCCGGGTTTCACCTTTCGGCATCTTCAGACATTTAAAGTGCTTGAACTGTCCGTGCACTTGAAATGCATAAAGATGCTAAAAGGTGAAACCCAGGTCGTTAGCGACAAAACTCAAAACTCAACTACAAAATTGAAATTTCTCATATTTGTTTGTGTTATTAAATATATAAATACATATGTATGGATATCCTTATTGAATTTCACAAAGGTAAATAAAATCCTTTTTCATGGTTGTAAATTAATGTACACCACATAATTACAATGAAATGAAAACCTTAACTTAGCACGTACTGAAAAATAATATGAATCTAGACTAAGTTCTTCAAAATATGTAAAACACTGATCTAACAACCATACAATCATTCGCTTTCTAAGTAAATTAATTCTGAGATAATTTTATTCGTATTTTTTTGATAATATTAACAAAAAAAAAATGAATTAAGCTTCAGAAATCACTTGGAGTATATAAAAAATACTTTCAATAAAGTTTATATTCTTTAAGCTGATATACCTGGAATACTATTTTATAATGATTTAAAAAGGTGAAAAAGTTTTACTCTGTTTATCTTTCGTAAGTTCACTAAAAGTTGAACAAGGATTAGCTTTTGATACTCCAAATACCTTCCTTATTGAGTTCCAAGTATTAGGAAAGAAAAATATAATTTTAAAAGCTTATATTATCTTCATATATCTCTGGATTCATTGTGAAAATTTCGGTATATTTCTCAAATAATTCTTTTTGTCGATATTTCTTCTTTATCATTTTTCAAATTGGTGTTTTGCTGTGGTATTTATTTAAATAAACAATCTTTAGCAGTGATTCACAACCTACATAAATAACGTTTGAGTTGAATAAACCATTTTCCAATTTTGTGAATTAATTACTAGGGAAGAAATATATATTATAATTAGATATTTAATATTAATTGATGTTTCAGTGTCAGCACTAGCAATATTTAAGACATTGCATTAAGGCAACAAGCATCTTGATGCTAAATGTATGTGGTTGCTACCCTCAGTAAATCACCGAGATTAAATTGTTTAGGAAGCTTTTATGTTAAGTTACTATAAAGCAACCGTGTACTCAAAATATAACTGCTTTTTAACTGAGAATTTTAACTGACGGTCCTTGATGGAATTTCAATATCAAATTTAAATCTTTTGAGCTTTTTAAATTTCCATGAATTGTGTCTCGACTTTTTGGATTTCTTATCAGTTGAAAATTCTCCCGAAAACGGTTCTGATTCCAATAAATTTTATGTGCAATAAGTACAAAAATGCTTTTCTATTTTTAATATAACGCAATTCCACCTAGTATTGACGGTGAACACCTTAAAAGAATTTAAATGGTATTTGATATTTTATCGTTTTATAAATGACATTGCGAAATGTCGAGTGTTTTATCTTCAAATTATGGTAAAATTTTATCACAAAATCTTTAAAAATCTGTTGATAAAGAGTGTTCAGTCCGCGGTGGTGTGTTTATGTTGTTGGCGTCGGTTGCAGAGCTCAAGTGATAACTAGATAAAATTATATTTAAGAAATAAAGCAACCGCGTATTCAAAATACAACTGTTTTTTAATTGAAACTTTTGACTGAAGGTGTTTGATGGGATTTCAATATCAAATTTGAATCATTTGAATTTTATAGATTTCCATGAGCTTTGTCGCTAACTCCCAGGCTTCGTCTTTCGAAATCGTCTAGCATTTCAAGTGCACGAATGAACTTGAACTGACGCGTAGTAAATATGTAGTTCGTATCGCTTATATAGAAAAATTTGGATGAATTAGTGAAAAAAGTTAATGATATTCAATGAATTGGTTCAGTAATTAATTTTCAGGTAACTTAAATGCAATATCATTAAAATTAATTAATAGATTACCAGGCAAGTAAATACCGATTAATTTAATAGGTAGGTTATAGATTTAAAATGTGTGATTTATTTATAAGGACATGAAAAATGTAAATGAAGAAGAGTAAGGCGCTCATTTCAAATTGGCAAAATATTCAGACGTTCACTTTTACGGTGTTCATTGTCAAATAGCTTGGTGGATTGGCAATAAATAAAAAAAAATATGACTTTTTTTTTACTTATTCTTTATTAGATTTTTAAGGACCAGGACCGGTTTAGCTCATCGTTATCATTATTAACTGCACAATTTATACATTTAAAAATGTGATATATTTTTTTAATATTCAGATATGTCCCTATTTATTTCCAATATGTCATGGTGAAATTCGTTAGCGAAAATTCTCATGGAAATTCGAACGATCAAATTTTAAAAATAGAATTCAATGAATTTTGTTTTTTGACGTAATCAAAGCAAAGAATCTTTTTTTATTTAAAAAAAAGCACGAGCCAAGTAGGATACGATCATAATCGATGTGTACAAAATATGATACTTTCTTTTTTTTACCATGATATTATTATTCAGAATTTTTTGCGTCCGCGGAGCGGATATCAAGATAATAAAAATTTCATTATTTTATACGAGAACAAAATATAATACATAAAAGACCATATCCCTTTATTAGCGATAAAATCTCTTTTTGGTATATTTTTTCGTCAACGACTTAACTAACTTTCATTCTGAATATGCATTTGTATGCAAAGAAGGAAGAATTTTTTCAACTTTTCGAATACATTTGGCGTTTTTGTATATGGGAAAATGTAGCAATACATTTTTTTATTTTTTATGAATTTGATTACTAATTTAGTATTTTTACGAAATATTAAGTTTAATTTACGTTTATTGAATTTAAAACAAGCTTATATTACTCTTCATTTGGGAAAAGCAAAAAGCGATAAGTTCACATTGTTAAATAAAACATAAATAAATATAACCCATTTTTTTACTTACTCCACGTTGGATATATAAAGATCAGGGCCGGTTTCACTCATAGTATGCGTTTTAATCAGTCAAATACTTGGCAAGACTAATTCAATTATTTAACCCTCGAACGACGGTTCCTGAAAAATAGCGTGTGATCCGAATGAGGGTCTAAAAATGGCTTTATTGGCATTAAAAAAATGTTATAGTATGCTTTAACGTATCTTTGTACATCGTTCTAAAAATCTTATATATACAACTGAAACGGCGTATGTATGTCTGTGGGTCTGTAATTCCATTTTGCATTGTTGGTCATTAAGTTGCCATAAAAACGAATTTGAAAGAAAATATGTTTGAATTTTTATCGGCGAAGACATTTAGTCAAAATGTAATAAATTAGTCTTCTACTGAACTTTTCCCGGCTTTTATTATTAATAATAATGTTTATTATTTACGTGAAGGTATTATTTGACATTTATTTGACAGCAAATTAGATTTTTTCCTTTGAATTTGGACATTTTAATGGGCGAGAATGGGGCTGTCATCAAATTAAATAAAGTTTGTGATTTTATTTTAACTCAATTTTGGATGTTAGATTTTGTGATATAATTATGTCGAATGATATAACATTAAATAATTGTCCGAGCGACGCCGGGTAGCAATACTAGTAATATATAAAAATCTATAATTTCCCTATAATTATAATATTCATTTTGAAAATCCGTTGATAAAAGGTGTCCAGTCGTGGTGAAGTGTTAATTTCGTTGGCGTCAGTTGCAGAGCTCATGGGCTTGAGTCCCAGTCTTGGCAGCTTCATTGTTTTTAAAGAGTGATAACCAGATACCATTATTGTAGATGAATAAAGCTTGCGGGAACCAACAAAATTATAGGGTTTTTATTGTTAAGCTTTTTAGTTAGTAACATTAAAATTAAGCGTGGAAACCGATAAATTCAAATACACAAATGAACCCTAATAAACCTTTTAGGTTGCTTAAGTTGTCAACGTAGGAAATTAGGACGTTCGAAAACATATTTTTTAATTCCTAATGATGTTTTTTATCATGTTCGCTCCCAATTTGGAGCATATTGACTCCTCACGGAGTTTATTTTCTTGATTGAATTGCTTGTTACTCAGTCGCTTGACCTCTATTTTTCGAAGAGAAAAGGGCTGGAAAGGATACAAGGGCTAGCATAGGACTAGTGGTTAGCTAATCGATGTCACTGTGCGTCGCTCTTTGAGATAGGAATGATGGGAAGGGATTTTTAACAACACAAACACCCATTGCATCAACACAGAATCGATTTATCGACTGATAAAATCTGCTCGTACCGGGAATCGAACCCGAACGGTCCAACACGGTAGCCAACGACGTTGATCACGGTACCATGCACCGGAAAATGAATACCATTTCAAAAAATAATTTAAATACTACGATTCGTTTGCACCAGTTTGACGCAAGATTTTATCATATTATAATCTATATATATAAAAATGAATGTCTGTATGTATGTCCGCTATGGACTACTAAACCGCTCGACCGATCGATGTGAAACTTTACAAATTTATTGAGTGCACCCCAGCGATGGTTTCTGGCCTACCAACCTCTCCCCCAAACCACCCCCAACCTCCCCCCATTTTTTTTTTTATAAACTTTAAGAATTTTTCGAGTTCACTTCTTCGAAGGTTTTTGGCATACCCCCCATACGCTCTCCAAACCCCACCCCGCCAAACAACCCCCCTCCCTCCAAAAATTGATATCTAATTTTTACATATTTCTGGAGAATTGAATATTTGTGTAATGTCTTTCCTTCAAATTTATTTTAGTTGCTGGCGTAGCAACGCGCGCAGGGTACAGCTAGTACAAAATAAATAAAAATGTGGTTCCAAAAGACCCATAAATAATAAATCGCACGATAGCTACGAAAAAGCTTCACACCACAATGCTGTTATCAGTGTCAAAGTCATCCCGCTTTTGGCCGAACGGAATCATCAACAAATTATTCAGTGATTTATCTACCCTTGTCATACAACAGATCACTTCATTTTCAGGCATATCATTCAAAATTTGTCACACTGAATTTATCACCGTTTTGATATTATGTTCTGCAATGAACTGGATGAATAAACTTTGTTGAGAGGTTTCATATCTATTTTGAATGCTGATAAAACTTTTTTCTATTAACGGTGCATAAAAATCCTAATTATTTAACCATACTTCCCTTAGAGTGAAAAGCCAAAACAATTAAAAGTTCATTCGGAGTTATTATTTATTTAAAAATTACTACAGCTAGATTTTACAGATTTATACAGCGGTTAACTGTATTTATTTATTTATTTAAGAAAAAGCAAATCATGGCATTACAGCTGATGCCAATGCGCCATGTATTTGACAAATATAAATACGTGTATTTATATATATATACATACATACATGTAAATACATAATATTAATCACTAATTAATTAAAAACAAGATGAAAACATTGTAGTCATAAAAACTGAGAGAAAAAAATTTATAAAATCATATTAGAAATTTTCAAAGATGTCAACCGAGTGAGTTCTGACAAAATCAACTTTTATTCATAAAATATAGTATTCGTCTGAACTCACTCACGTCAATATGAAATATGTCGACATCCGAATCAATGCCGCTTAAAATTGTTAAAGCTCTTCCCAGAGTTTATTGTGATAAAGTTAACGATATTAAAATGTTTCAGGAAATTTGTATAGTTAAATAGGTTGTTTTTAGTATATTGTGATGTAGAAAATGGTGCAGTGACGTCACTGGGGGCGTTAACGTATTTAATGTAAATAATATGTTTCTGTTCTGTTTCTTATTTTTGTGGAATATTTTATGTAATCTTTATTAATATCTCAAATGCATGGCGCATTGGCGCTTGCTGTAATGCCATGTATTTTATATAGTTTTTTGCCAATAAATAAATAAATAATGATACTCGAGTAATTTGATAAATACTCGAGTAATACTTGTAACTTACAAATGAAGGTTTATTTCCAAATTTTATTTTGTTTTAAGCAGCGGACAGAAAACTAGATAGCACTATTTAATTGATTGTTAACTTTTAAGCCGACGTCCACAGCAACAGAGAGTTTTTTGTACTGCGGGAATAAAAATACAAAACTTTCAACCAAATTAAAATTGTAGACGTTTAATTCTCTTTTATTTTTGAAATAAATATTTCATAAGTTGAAATAAATGTATTAATGAAAAAAATAAGCTTATTTGTTTATTTGATATCTACTTATATATTCAAATTAGAATTAATAATATATAGATTGGTTCATCTCAAACTACTCGAGTATTTTGAAATTTTACTACTCGATACTCGTGTTTTTGGCCAAAGTTGGAGTCGGAGTCGTAGTTTTGGTAAATGCTGGAGTTGGAGTCGAACTTTTTTTACCGACTCCACAGCCCTGGTCAAAAGTAAGCGATCGGTAGCGTAGGATGGAGGAGTACAGAGTGCAGTGGAAGAGACTGATTAAGGTAGACAAGATTCATCTCAGAAAGAAACAGTAGAAATTAAAGGGTAGAAAAATGTTATTGACATCTCAGTCAATAGGAAATATTGTTCAAAAAGTTTCGTGGAAAACAGACGTATTTTTTATTCATAACTGTATTCGCTTCTGATTGATAAAGCTGGAAATTTTATCATGTAGATGTAAATCTCATTTGTAATGCATACACGATTAATCAAAGAACATTTCAACGCAGCGGAATCGCCGAGAAAGATGAATGGGGATTTTTTTTCACTCCGGATTCAGAGATCTATACAAAAATGTACAAACAAGACAAAAAGCGGCGAGTTAAATAATTCAAACCGGAATTTCGTTCGGCGATTTCATAAATTTTCACTTTTTCAGGAAAGCTCCGTGAAAAAGTTTTCGTTCCGGGGCAGAGCTTTTGGTTCTTTGATCGAAAAACTCGAATAAAATGTGTTTTATTTCCTCCGGTTAGGTGGCGCCCAGTGGCGGCCTGGGAAATTATTAAATTTAATTAAAATGTCGTCCTGAGAGGTTACATAGGCGACTTTTCTTTTTGGGATTATGCCGTCGTAAAAAAGGCATTTCTTTATTAGGTACTTGAAAAACTTTTGAAATGTTTCATCAGGAGAATTATAATATTTTCAAGCATTTTTGTGTATTCAAATTCGTGAAACAAATATTTAAATAAAGACATGGCAAGTACTTTAAAACTTAAGCTTCTCCCAGTTAGCATTATTCTGGATTTTAAAAGATTAGAAGTTTTTTATAGCTTTTTATATACCAAGCAAAATAGAGTTCAATGGACTGATGAATTCAGATTTGTACTGTTATTATATCCTTAGTTTTAAGACACCAAAAAGAGTTTATAGATATAAAAGACTATAACTAACATGTTTTTAACATTTCCCTTCCGGTGGGTTAGACAGTTTACCGCCATTGCCACTTTATCTTAAATATCTATCTTAATATTAGTGATACAATGTGTAAACTTTTGGTATCAATAAATCATTGCTTTACACCCTTTTCAGTAAATATGATTTTGATCGACTTGTTTCGTCGCAATTAAATAAAAATGAAAATAAGTCGGATTATTATTGGCCGAAAACCTATCGTACCAATTGTCAGTATTCAAACATCACTGCCCATACGCGACAAGATAACGTTATCGTATCTCAAACGCGCCTCGATCAAACGTACGTTTCAAATCAAATGGATGCTTTTTACATTAAACAACGCAACTCACGCAAAAACAGTTTTGACTACGCCAATCTGTCATGAACATCAATTCGATCTGCTTGTCCGTTCATTCACGACTTAAGATATGAATAATAATAATAGGAAAACTAATGATTTTTATATAAGTTATTGAAAAGAATTGTTGAGAACGTCGTGTCAGTGACTCATTTAGGTCATCAAGAACAGATGCTCTAGCGGCGGCAATATTATCCTCACTTCGTGCATTTCTTTGTCTCACTGGCACTGGAACATTGTGTAGCGACAATGTGCTTTCAAATTTTTGCACCAAACGTTGAATTGTTGATGTGGCAGGCAAGTGATGACGCCGATAAAATGGTCGTAATGCTCTTAAAGTTGCGGTGAGAGAACGCGAATTTTGGTAGTAGATTTGAATAATTTGCAAGCGTTGCTCCGGTGTGTACTGCTCCATGATGATTTACCAACTAAGTATGAGTGTTAACCTTAAAAAAAATTGAGCGTCAAAACGTCAAAAATTACGAGTGTTAACCTCAAAAGTTTGAGCGTCCATATTGAAAAACCCTTTATATATATTTTTAGAACGATTTATAAAGATAAATGCAATCTATGCCAATAAAGCCATAACACTAGGGTATTTTTAGTCCCTTCCTTCGGATCACAAGTTATTTGCAGGGACCGTCTTTCGAGTATCATTAGTATTTTTTTTATTTTTTGCATAAACGCCTAATTGAAAGCATAAATGTTAATCTAAAATATTGACATGATTATTAATTCAAAAGATACGCTGTTTTTGAGCATAAAAACACATCAAAGTCTACTAAAACATAAAATAAACAATTTTATACTATGTTAGCATTTATTTTATAAAAATAATATTGAGTATTTCAAAGTAACGTTGTATATTCAAGTACGATCCTTACATACTGATAAAATAACAACCTTTCGTTATCGTCATACAAAAACAGAAAACGGAAATGTATTTTCATTATTGATTCAAAAAATACTGACATAAATGTAGATTCTATTCTCAGGGGTAAAACGAGACAACAAGAAATGGATAACGCACACTAATAGAATGCAGATCATTTCATAAAATACTTTCATTATTTATAATTTCATATGCATGTGACTAATATATTATACTATTCAGTAAATAGACAGTGACGTGTGATGTTATGTATGCATTTGTGATCAATTATGTGGTATATGGGAAGGTAATATGTACATATAAACATATGTAAATGTATAAGCCAACCTCTTGAACTGGCTTTAATATGGATTACTTACCACTACAGCGGATCACGCCCTTCTGTTAGCAACAATGCGAGAGGACCGTAAATTAACTATAAAATTAAGCTCGAAAGAGACGGAAAGAGCTTGGACGTTAACACGCCTTAGTGCTTAAAGCTCAACCAAATCGTTATATAAAAACATCTTTCACAGATATTTTTCACACACTGACGGCTGACAACCTCCGAATGAACTCTTTGATAGTGATTATAATTAAATTTCAATTGTTTGAATTTTGTACTTTTCCATGAGTTTTGTCGCTAACGACCGTTCAGTTCAAGTACATCCGTGGACTTGAAATGTCTGAAGATGCCGAAAGGCGAAACCCGGGTCGTTAGCGACAAAACTCATGGAAAAGTACAAAATTCAAACAATTCAAATTTGATATTGAAATTCCATGAAGCATCCTCAGTCGAAATCCTTGATTATAATTAATATATAATTTAAAACAACTTTGATTAGTCCAAGTATTTTGTTACTATGAGTGACACGAGTTTCACATCTTTCAGAGGCATCTTCAGACTATCTTACTGTTACAAAATTTGTTTTAATAATAAAGCTCAAATGATTTTAATATTCTTACATCATATAATTTTAAATATAAAACCGAAACGGCGTATGTATGTATGTGGGTCTGTAATTCTCTTTTGCATTGTTGTTGCAAGTTGCCATAAAAAAAAATATGAAAGAAAATATGTTTGAATTTTTATCGGCGAAGACATTTAGTCAAAATGTAATAAATTGGTCTTCTAACAACTTTTTCCCGGCTTTTATTAATATAATAATGTTTATTATTTACGTGAAGGTATTATTTGACATTTCTTTGACAGCAAATTAGATGTTTTCCTTGAATTTGGACATTTTAATGGGCGAGAGTGGGGCGGGGCTGTCATCAAATTAAATAAAGTTTGTGATTTTATTTTAACTCTATTTTGGATGTTAGATGTTGTGATATAATTATGTCGAATGATATATCATTAAATAATTATTGGTCGCTTAGTCCGAGCGACGCCGGGTAGCAATACTAGTATATTATAAAAACGGGAAACAAGGTTGGGAGGATGGAAACAAAATTACAATAATGATACTAATAAAACTACATGACTTTAAGCTTCCTAAAGCTACCGGCGAATCCATCGAAAGTGATTATAGTCATTTGAACCGTTTATATTAGTTTAACATGTTTTTTATCTATTCTTCCCCTCTATTCAATTCCGAAAACTGACTCGGTATTCAAATGAATTTTTTAACAATTCGTTAATTTTATTTCCTGGGCTAAATCTTTGTTATCGATGAGCGAAAGTTTTCATTATTATCAATGAACACCATACCATAAAAACATTACTAAACATTCCAAGACCACTTGCGTTTGTGCTTATATTCCCTGTCTGGGCTTACAATACCTCAAACCATTTTTGTTAAAAAGCTTGAAATATATATTTGTTTTAGTAATAAAGAAGTAGACGAGTTTATTTTCAATGAAAAACGACATTATTACAAAAATAAAACAACGACATATCTCACGGAATCATTCCGTCCTCTGACAGCACGCGCCGCCCTTGCCTCATCCACCTCCACGTATGATCTTTAAGGGCTTTTCAGGATGGCAGAGCAGCAGTAGGCACCGGGCTCGAATCCCGCCGCTCGTGACTGGATTTATAATCAACCTTTCTCGTGTAGTGAGGAGGCCCGGACGGTCTCTGAGAGAATCTATTTGAAGAATGAAAATTAGAATTATTACGGCACGGGATAAGGCGGCCATGTTTTAAAGACGCGACGGAAACGGATGTAACGTTGGGTAGTAAATTTAAGAAAAAACGTGGAGCTGATTATATTTCAATTACGAAGAAAAAGTTTACTACATTATACGAAAAATAAACGGTGCATTTTTTGATTTTTGTGTTCGTTTGCTTAAAATAAAACAGTCAATTAATAGTATTGACTTTTCATAATAATACAAATAATAACAAAATTTTAATACCTAGTTAACCCACATTAGATTTATTTATATCAGGACTGGTTTCGCTCATTGTGAGCATTATCAACTGTTAAGAAATACAAAAATACAGCGTTATTTGTACAAAAGCTAAGCAAGATTTATAATGGTATGACAAACACCTGTTGGATTTTATATTGTTAGCCTTCGTAGGACTATCCTTGAAAAATGACTCTCAGGACGAAGGGGGTTAAAAAAAGACCCCGGTGTTTTGGCCTTATTGGCATAGACTGCAATAAAAAATGATTGATTATGCTTTGACGTATATTTAAACATCTTTCTGAAAAAAAAATCATATAAAAATCCCTATTTTTCCTATAATTATTCATATTTAAGTCGCGCACGAAAACGACGACGTTTCCACTCCAACGGCTATGGTGGCCTAGCAAGCCATTAACCGTGCACGAAGTCACATTACCTTATCTCTTATCTTATCGCTTATCGTCTTTTATTGTTGCCAGATATGAAACACTCCGTCCATGATATCTATGACTCACTATGGTCACGTTCTTTATCGCTTATGGGCGTGAAATTTTATGTTAGCGCTTCCCAGCAATTGCTAAAATTGACAATTAGACTGAATAATTCCGACTTCTTTTCTTTTTTAATCGATTACGGCGCAACTATCAAATAAATATCATATTTTTTTTCTGCAAAAGGTGTAAAAAACTTTGATTTAAGAATACCAAAAGTTTAGACATCGTACCACAAGTATTAAGATAGATATTTAAGGTAAAGTAGCTGTTTGGACAAAATCTATACTGTTCCGGATGGCTAGGTTAATGATCATTCCTACTTAGTTGATGTTTAATGTAGCTTGTATTGCTAAGATGTCTTCTACGTTTTCATTATAGTCTTTTTGATAATAATATTGATTATTTTGTTTAAGGGGGTCCCAATGTGATATTTTGAAACCATCTTGTTTTTTTGCATAAAATGATTCCTAAACGTGTGTCGAATATGCTGGAAAACTGATTTTTCAATATTTGAAGTCGTCGAAAAGTTACTACAGTTAGACGACACTTGTTTGGAGGCGGGAAACCGGTCACGTTTTGACGCTTCGGTTTGTTACATGAGAACTTTCAATGCACAAGTAATTTCAATTCATGAACCAAACAAAATTTAAGAAAGATCTAAGCAAGTGGCCTCAAAAGACTACTAGTATTACCAATTGTTTGTCAGACCTTTATTAGTCTTAATAAGATCCACCAAGTTAATCTTTAATATGTCTTTTCATCAAAAATTTGTGTTAAAACTTTTTGCCGGACCTGTAGATGAGTGTTCAATGTCATTGACTTCTTTTCAATTTTCGAATTCAAGCAAATATAGTTTCAAAGGCTGAATTTTTAATCGGTTAATGGATGTGTGCTTGAAAGCGTGAATGTCGTTGATTTTTTACTTCCATTCACCTATCCGCTCTTTAAAACGAGTAGCGTTCAATAAGCCTTATACTAGATTTTTATTTCACTTAATTAAGTTTTTAAAAAAACAAAATATTATCACATAAATTAAAAAACACACACTTTTCATAGTTATTTATGATTGAATATGTAGTTAGAAAACATCTATATAAAAAGTACAGGTAATATGTAGGTGCGTTCCTAGTTTGATATGTTCATTTTTGTACAACAAATTTTAATTTCATTTGTGTTTTTTACCATATCTTGTCCTGACGCCATGGAAGGCTTTTGAAATGACCATCCATCAGGATTGTACCTGGGGAGCTACGGGTGCAGACATAGTTTGACCTGGAGATTCGAGGAGGTTGGATTTTCCTGTACACTTTCGTGTGTTGGCGATTATTTACCAAACTGGTTGACTCAAATTTGGCCACTAAACAATGAATAGTCTATGGGAAAAAAATATTTTGATACTTTATGTTCATATGTTCATTTATTTTATTTTTTTACCATATCTTGCCATATATTATGTGATATATGCATCATTGATAAATATGATTATGGCATAACCGAAGCAAGGCTTAATTTAACAGCGATCAGGTGGTTCTGTGTTTAAGTCCCAACAAAGACAATTTAAACCTGAGATTTTTTTACAATAAAATTTGAGTAAAAATAGGCGTCTGTGATTTTAAAATTTCAAAATACTTGACGCAATAAGATAAACTGTAATGCTAAAAAAACTTCAACTTAATTTATAAATAAATAAAAATAAAAATAAATCGGTTTCAAAACATTGTGTTGATTTTTTTAAGCATGTCTACTTTAAATGGAGCAAATAGACTTTTAAAAGAATTTATCTCAAAGTGAGTTTTTTTCACGTGGATTGCTGCTCATTCAGTTGCACAACCTATTTTTTTCGATGGGGGTAGGGAAAGAGAAGATATGGATTAAGGATTAGTGGTTGGCTCATGGATCATATACCAATAAGTGGTAGGGAATTTAAGAGAGCACAGGCATCTATGCCTTCTAGAATAGAAAACAAAAATTGACTGACAAACGAAACTACCGGAGGGTAGATGGGCCGACATGCAAATGCGGCGAAATACAGGATGTTGACCACATACTGTGGGATTGTCCATTAATGTCGGGAGAAAGAGAAGAGTTGCTCAAGGTGGTAAGACCTTCTGTCGGACCCACGGGACATGCGGACTTGGTGGCTAGTAAATTGAATTACGCGGCCTTCAGCAAATTTGCGGCGTCGTACGGCAACAGAGCGGATTTATTCGTATAGTCCCCCCGCTTCGCGATCGGAAACTAGAGTCATTTCACTGTTTTGCATTTTTAATATTTTAAACTTAAATGATAGAGACAGTCAGCACACTTAAGTGCAAGCCTCCAAGTACTTGAGCTTCTGCTCTCGGACAATTCCTGCGATCAAAACTGAACAGATACGCTTCACGTTGTTACGCCACGGGACACGTCTGCTGAAACCAGAACGTACGGCCGTGGCGGGTGGTGGTTGGGAACAACGCATGACAAACGAAACTGCCTGGCAGGGATTTAAAGTCATGCACTCCGCAACCGAATCCAAATACGTTGGCAATCGATTTTGTTAGTCCCATCTCACCCATTCAATTGGTGTAAATTTAGGCCCCATCCCTACCAAAATACATTAGTTATGTTGTTTCCAATAACGATTTGACAGCTGCTCGTTGTGTTTCTAACCGATCGACCGAGTTTCCTGTCAAGTAAAGAAGCAGCGTCCGACAAACTGACAGTCAAATATTGTACATGGTAAGCGTCTGACGCTGATCTTAGGCAGGGTTGGACTCGTAGTTGTCCGTCTAATGTTCCCAGACTGACATGAGATAAAGCCGTCATCTTGTATGGCATATTCTAGACATCTAGACACTTACAAATTCCCACAGTGGTGTTGCGAAATATTTCAAATGTTTTTTTATTTTGCTATATAAGCCTACAGCTCTTATCAGAAGGGCTGTGGAGTCGTTAAAAAAATACGACTCCGACTCCGACATTGACCAAAATCATGACTCTGACTCGGACTAAAAAAAGTTTAATTTCGTCACTTCTTTTTACTTCCTTTCCTCTTTATGTGTATCCGATTAAAACACATTGGATGCTGAGAACACGCCTAGCGTGTTCAATTGCAAACTAAAAAACAAGTTCAGGATTGAATGTGTTTTAAATATCAACCAACCAATCCATCCAATAGCCAAATTTTACATATTATATGAACAAATAAATAGTTCAAACTTTTCAAAATTTCCAACTCCGAGTACGACTCCGGCCAAAATACCCCGACTCGACGACTCTGACTCTACAGCCCTGATTATTAGGCCTTTAGCTGAGTCGTCAACGTCGTTAACTTCAGTACAAAAGTTTATTAAAATAATTTCAGATTTCGCAAATTAATAAATCTCATAAATGTTTATATGTCTTCGATTGTCTTCCGCTCATTCTGTCCTAAAAACGAGAAGTTGCGCAACTGAGTAATAAATAGTTCTAATAAAACATACTTATACACATTAGAATACGTTTGTTCAAGAGTTGATAAACTCCAAATAATGAAGGGATATGGATCTAAAAAGCACTTTTCTAACACGCAAAAAAGAATAATTTAAATTTAACCATGTTTGTCATTTCGACACCTTACTTTGAAAAGGTTTTAACTCAAATATTCGATAAAAAAATAATTTCTTAAGCAACTTTTGCTATAGTATGCTTGAAGGTGCCTCATAAAGATCCGAAACACGTGTTCCGAATAGTTACAAAGTACCTGGAATAATCTAAAATAAATATTACGTCGTTGGCTACCGTGTCGGACCGCCCGTGTTCGATTGATGTAGGAGCAGATTTTTTCAGTCGATAAATCACTTCTGCTCACAGGCAATGAGTGTCTGTGTTGTTAAAAATCCCTTCCCACCTTTTCAATCCCAAAGAGCGACGCATATTGACAGCGATTATCTAATCACTAGCCCTGTCCTAGTCCTTGTATTCTTTCCATCCCTACTCTCTTCGAAAAAAAGAGAGATTGAGCAACTGAGTAACAAGTAGTTCTCGTATATGGTGAGATAAATTCTGTGAAGGGTCTATATGCTCCAAGTTAGGAGCGGACATGGTTTTTACCGGATGGCTACCAGAAACGTCTTGAGACGCAAACTTTTCCGTGAACGGTACGCCAATCATACCAAAAATGAAGTCTTTGGACGCTCGCATTAAGCGGAATTTTACTAAATAAAATGAATTATATGAAACATACATTATATTGTTAATACTTCCTTTACAAAAAATTGGAATAATTTACAAATAAACATTTAAAAAAGATATAATTAGAAAGTTTTATTTTTACAATAAAATTCGTGGCGTGCGAGGTTAAAAAGTTAAAAAAAAAAAAAATATCATGACGATTTCTATACTTTACCACCATTCTGCATTTAAGCTGGACTTCATTAAAGCAGTGTCTTATGCTCCACAGTTAATCTATGGAAACAAAAGGGTTTGTTCGCTATCACATTATGTCCACATCAAAATGTACGCCCAGTGTAAGAATTGCTTGCGCAGAGGGTATTATTCTGGCCTCAACCCTTTGCACGCATAGTTGTTGTCTAAAATATGAGACGTCGGGGCTCAATCACACACTCTCAGCTTCATTGCATTGTTTCGAAAGAAATCAGCTGCGAAAAGTACACTCCAAGGGTTTAAGTGAAGTGTTTTGTAAACATTTTGTAAATTTTGGAGTGTAATTAATTATTAATGCATCAGCCATTTTAAGGAAAAAATAATATTTAATTATATAGCGGATAGTTAAACTGTAATTTAAAAATACGAATTATCTGGAAATAGCCCGTTAGTGTCATTCTAAAAGATATTGATACACAATATGACGTTTAAGTCCTAGGACACCTATGTCGAGTCTAGCTTGGCTTCATAAAGTTAACTCGCAACTGATATGTAAGACTTGGTTAGAAAAAGATTTTTATAAGTTTTATAAGATTATGCAATTAACCAAACAGCAATTATCTTGAAACTAAGATTTTGAGATTGTCCTACTGTTGCAATGATGTAGTAATGTGTTATAACAGAAGACAGTTATGCGCCATGCAAATCCTTTGACCACCATTAATCTTAACCTGATAACTGTCATACATGTGCAGTCAGATGTTGAATAGCAAAATACATTTAGTTGAAGCTTTGAATTGAGAGCAGATAATAATTATTGACAGCTATGTTTTCATCGCGGAATAGTATTAATGCTCTTCTTTTAGGTGTTTTTTAAACAGAAAACCGTCAAAACTAATCATTCATATCAAGTTAAATAATTAAAGGCTTGGAATAAGTATTAAAGCCGACAATAACGATATGTTCGGTCCGTGGCGCTGTGTCAACGTTGTTGGCTTGCGTGCCAGACCGCCCGGGTTCAATTCCCGGTACGAGCGGATTTTTGCAGTCCATAAATCTGTTCAAAGGCATGGGTGTTTGTGTTGTTGAAAATCCCTTCCCACCTTTCCGATCCCAAAGAGCGACGCATAGTGACAGCGATTAGTTAATCACGAGTCCTATCCTAGTCCTCGTATCCTTTTCATCCCTACTTTCTTCGAAACAGAGAGGTTGAGCAACTGTGTTACAAACAGTTATCGTAGAAAAAAACATATATTGAGAAAAATTACGCGAGGAGTCCATATGCTCCAAGTTGGGAGCGGACATGGTTAAAAAAAAATAACGATATATTCCCCTTAATCTAACGATGTTTCATAGAGAAACGAAGCACATGTATTTCTTTTACTTTTATATGAAAAATCTACCTTAAAGTGGTTTATCGGTTATCTATTTAAATAAAAGCAATTCGATTAATCCAATTTCATTGTCGATTGCCAATGTTCTATTGCAAAACAAATACTGTTCAAATCATTTCTAAATTTATTTATTTCAAGGGTATCAGGTTTCACGCTTGTCTAAGATATTTGTGTGGTATAAAGCAATAAACGTTCTCACTTTCAATATATCTTCCAATACCCATCCTAATTTCATTCTCCAAGTATCAAATCCGTATGGAAATTATTCGAATGCGTTAAGGGTTAAATTGGAGTATGCAAATTTTATTGGTTTCAGCTACAAGCCAATAAATACACATGCTAAAAGACCCAAAAAGGTGAAGGTGAAATCCAGATTCGAGGACAACAAACCAGCAGCTTAGACATACACGCTAAGCACCTTTGAATGTCAAATATACGCTCCGAACATCTCGCCTCGTTTGCAAGAATGACATCTCCGATCCGATCGGAAAGGAAATCTCAATTCAAAGCCTACAACTTTGACGGCCTACTTTACATAAACTTGCCCCGTTTGCATATATATTGAACTGTGTTACAATACACTGAAGTGTTTCTAATCTAATTGGATAAATTAGAATAGTTAATTAAAAGTGTTTGAGTGGGTATTTGCAAGATCAGTTCAATCGTATTTACTTACCTTTGTGTACACTTAACTTACGTTGAATAAAGCAAACTGATAAGATGATATAACTAAAATTACTTGTGTGTATATTTTGTGAATGAAGTCATCCGATAAAGTTTAGTTTTGCCAATATATCTTAAGACAGGGGTCTTCAATCTAATTGGACCTGGGAGCGCATTTAAAGAAAATTACCACCTATTTTTTTTAAGGATATTATAAAAAGGTAATGATTTTTTTCAACCATGTCCGCTCCTAAAGTGGATCATATGGACTCTTTGCGGTGATTATCTTAAAATATTTTCTTTTCTACGAGAACTAATTGTTACTCAGCTCAACCTCTCTTTTGAATAAAGTGAAAACTCGCTGAAAAGATTATCAGTGTCAATTTGTTCTTACTGTGCCTATTCTTGAACACATCCTGAAAAAATGTAGCTATTTATATTGTATTTAATTGGAAAATAAAAGGTTTGATAATAAAGAAGACCATTAACTCGAAAGTCGAAAACTGCAGAAATCTCTCTTCAAACTGTTTTTGAAGCACGTGAATGTGTTTACCGTTTAATTCACTGTTATCTACCATTTCTTCATATTTGGGAAATGCATGAGAGACTTCATTCACCTGTCGATGTGATATCCACAAAACTAATTTTGCAAAAATGTAAAGTTAAAAATGTTTCGAGCTAACGTTGGTGGGCGTATAGAAATCGGTCGGCAGGCGTCATGGCGCCCGCGGGCACGTGGAGTTGGGAACTTCTGTCGTAAGATATCGAAAACATTATATTTATTATTGTTGATATTAGTAACATAAAAAATATATACTCTGTTCAAAAGTTACTTTTAAGCCCCTTAGGCGATATAACTTTGCGAGGCGTTATTAGCGAAACGTAAAACTCATAAAGTGGCGCTAATAAAGTACATATTTATAAAATGTGTTACAGATGGTAAAATGATTTAATGCCTTAATTTATTGTTATTAAAAGCTTTACCTATATGGAATTAACAAATTTGCCATTAGATTAATGCTGATATTTAAATTAAGCACTTAGCACTAACCTGCTTTTGGGTTAACGAAGTTTTAATGTTTCGAGTAGATTAAAATATTATCCATACGTTCTGGTAATTGGATGTTATTTGATAATTTTTGGGAATGGCATGTGTGTAATTAATTTATTTTAAAATTAAAAAAAAATATTCAACGTAAGAAGCTGTCTCTTTCGCAAGAACTTATTTTCATCTTTATTTATAAATGGTTAATTAATAAAATCAAATAAAATATCTAATTGAGATGATTTCAATTGAATGGTCTTGAGTACAAAAATTAAATCTATACTAATTAAGAATTTATACTGAAGGTACTAGATGGAACTTCAATATCAAATTTGAATCGTTTGAATTTTGTACTTTTCCATGAGTTTTAGTTTGCTAATTTTAAATGAACAACTTAACCTTCCAAACTCACCATTGTCATACACCTTTAAATAGTTATTATTATTTATAAACTCAAACACTTGAAATCAATCAATTCAATAATAATAGGTCGGATAAAACGACTACTAATTATTTGGTCAGTTTCTAATTCGATAAATGGTCAGTTATAAATACTTAAAACGGTCAGTAATTAATACTTAAAACGGTCAGTTAAAAATAATAAATGATCAGTTAAAATAAAAAATGGTCAGTTAAAATAAAAATAACAAGTCATAAATTTGCCTATCACGACCATATTTGATAAAATTCACAAGCTGTCAAACTAACACTTATCATTAAATAATTAAATAATCACCGTTTTTAATAAATAACTAACCATTAAAATATATTACTGACCCTTTTATTTAATAACTGACCACATTCACACTGATACAATGACAACTGACCGTTTATAATATTAACTGACCATTTTGATTTTTAACTGACCATTTATTTATTTAACTGACCAAAACTTGAATTAGTTACTGACCCATTAAATACATGCCGGATAAAACCCATGAATTATTTATCGACATTTCTATGCTATTATCTGGTAATAAGTATTTGCGATACAACATTCAAATACCCGATAGCTATTATTAGCCCACGTAATTCATCGAAACTTATTTACCCTAATTTATATAGATTAAGTAAAAACTATTAAGCTTAGTGATCTAGATTATTTTTTGTATATGAACAAACTACTGCGAGTCGTGAGCAACAAAACTCATGGAAAAGTACAAAATTAAAATGATTCTTATTTAAATGTATACTTTTGTTTCTGAATTCAATTTATTCTTTTTGGAGCATTTCTTCGAATCATTCAACTTTAATATTGATTTGACTTGACAAAATCGATAACAGCATATGAGAAGAAAAAGTATATTTTGTAATAGGTCGATTGAACGGAGTATTTTCTGGTAATGGCAGAGAAAACATTCTCATCTGGTTCTATCAGCTATGCCGGCACACTTACCTCAGCTATGTTATTGGAAACGCGCATACGAATGGCCCTGATTTCAAAACGGTGTTCATCGCGTATAACGAATATAACACTTTGATTAAAAAGCATTCAGGTGTTATAATAGCTACCAATTATGAGTCATAAAGACACGGATATTGTTGTTTAATTGAAAAAAAAAACTTTATTTTACTAAGTATGATTCAATATATATGTTACAGTGAAACTGTATTCTCAGTGAAAATATATTCTTCTCCAAGCTGTTTATTGAAATTAAATTTGACCGCCCTCTTCAGCCCTATTTTTGGCTGTGTTATTCTTTGGTTCTCTTTTTATGAAAAAGACTACTTGCTGATTTTGTTTCATTGAAGCATACCATAATTTTAGGCTGGCAAATCATTGACTTGGGCCAATAATTTCAATGATCGTGACCAGTGAAATCATGTTGTCATACAAATCTGTTACTTGATACATTTTCACTGAGAATACAGTTTCACTGTAACATATACATCAAAATTTTCAAAAATTAGAATACAAAGATTAAAGTAAATACAAAATTAACATCAATTAGTGAAAAGGCATTGTATCAAAGAAATATATATCTTTTTGAACTTATTCCTCAATTAATTTATTGACTCGTTGGATACGGTGGAATTTAAAACACATAGAAATGACGCCTATTCCGTGCTCCCCGAAGTCGATGTGTTAAGATGTAGACTGGTTTCGCTTATCGAGAGCATTTTTAGCTGAACATATCAAACTGAACATGGCAAATACTCGCGACCAGCGAATCCGTCCTGATATTAATCAAAAAATCAAATAAAGTTAACAAATTAGAATTTTTTGAATTTTGTACTTTTCCATGAGTTTTGTCGCTAACGACCTGGGTTTCGCCTTTCGGCATCTTCAGGCATTCCAAGTGCACGGATGTACTTGAACTGACGCGTAGTAAACAGTTTGTATTGTTTATATACAAAAATATAAGTAGGTCACTAAGTTAAAAGGTTATTAAAATGTAAATTAGCGAAATTTGAATGAATACAAGTTTCTATGATTTAAGTGGGTTTGTTATAATTACGGGATTTTGAAATATTAATGACCAGATGATAACATAAGAATATTTAAAATAAATCTAGGGTCCTATCCGTCGTCTCGTTAATGAGTTGATTGATTTTAAGCCAAAAAAGATACCTCCACCTTCGCCAACCATTTAATTCTTGAAAACCATACGTTTAATTTTGACTCAGGCATTAAGTTGTTACATACTAACAGGGGTGAGTTTAAACTATTTTATCAAGAAATCTTAGAGATTAATCGAGCTCAGCTCAACGGTCTGCCAATTTTGAACGAGCAACTATATTTGCCTAGTTCACCATTGTTGTACCCTTTTAAATAATTGTTAATTTTAATTTATTGTCATTTATTAATAATTGTCATTTATTTACAATTCAAGCACTTGCTATTATTAAATATCAATTCACTTACTATCATTAATGTAATATAATAATAAAGGCTTAAAATCAATCAACTCATTAACGAGACGACGGATAGGACCCTAGATTTATTTTAAATATTCTTATGTTATCATCTGGTCATTAATATTTTCAAAAATCCCCGTAATTATAACAAACCCACTTAAATCATAGAAACTTGTATTCATTCAAATTTCGCTAATTTACATTTTAATAACCTTTTAACTTAGTGACCTACTTATATTTTTGTATATAAACAATACAAACTGTTTACTACGCGTCAGTTCAAGTACATCCGTGCACTTGGAATGCCTGAAGATGCCGAAAGGCGAAACCCGGGTCGTTAGCGACAAAACTCATGGAAAAGTACAAAATTCAAAAAATTCTAATTTGATATTGAAATTCCATCAAGCACCCTCAGTCGAAATACTTAATTATAAAGTTAACAACTTCAACAAAATGAGCTCATTTCTTCATAGAAAGGCATTCTAAATAAAAAAAACTATTTTTTCGTCTACTAATCCCACTTATTTTAAAAAGATTGGTACCGGTTTCTCCCACCGTGAACATATGGAATCATGAATGATTCATAATTCAGCGTTGCTGGGAAAAGGGAAATAAATAAAAACATTAAGGATCAATGAGTATGTTTTAAAATGAATATATTTTTCTACCCTACGTAACTCTACTTATGTCTAAAGAGAATCCATTTTGTATATTTAATCCTCTTTTCCTCTCGCACCCATGTATGCATAATGTATTACGCTAACACGTCTTAAATCATTCATTCAATATTTTTTACAAAGTTTTCTTGGTGAAAAAAATACGGATCAACGGCTGTAATATTCCGAAAAATATGGCCATATTTTTTTTATTATTCCGCTCATATGCCGCAACTTCCCGTGTGTTGCATTGAAATATTTATCCTGCGAGCGAAAATTCATCCAACTTTATTGTGACGGGAAATCCCCCAGGTAATTTAAAAGTTTTACTCACCTATTACGACAGACCGAACGTCCCGATAGCCACACAACTAAGTAGTAAGTCTTCACGCCCTCTCGAGTCGTAGAGCGTCGTAGAACGTCGTAGCACATCGTAGAGCGTTGCAGAATGTCGTTGTACGGCGTAGCTTTCATTCCAGGCTAATGCTACTTAAAGTAAATGTCAAGACTGACATCTGGTAGAGACACGGCTTGTATTATATGCTAGTCACTTAGTAATTAATATATCATACATGTTTATATTGCATATGGCATGATATGTCGTTAGCTTACATTGGAAAGTTTCTAATTTACATTTTTGCCTAAAATGACCTTTTGGTCGGAAAATTTTGAATTTAACGCATTCTATCATATTGAGTCGGCATTTACTTGGTAGAACACCATTATAATACGGTGAGAAAAATAACAAATTATTTTATATATTCGTTGATAGATAGATATTTAGTTCTGACGAGGGCGTAAGCTGAAATAGCTATCAACAAATATATAAAATAATTTCTGTTTACTTAAACTATATTCTATCATATATATGAATTACAGAATTATCAATGGTTGAATAACGGAGTTATCTGCACAATTTTTTTATTAAATTTATTTGACAAAGTTCTAAGATTGTCATCATTATTTTCATCATTAGATCTTTAAGATCATTATTTCTCAGCAAGGGTTGTGAAAAAATATGCTTAAAATAAGTAATTTGAAACATGTTTACTTGCGCAATCGAAACTTCAAACGATCATATCTCAAAACAGTTTCAAGAGCAGTTAAAACATTTTCAAAGTAAGGTGTCAATATATTGTCTACGAATATGCAAAGGTTGCTAATATTTATAGAGCGGATTCAAAAATACATCCAAGCAGTTGCATAACCTGGTAAGCTAGCTAGTAAATTAGTTTTTTTTTAACATTTATTCATTTGTAATACAATTATTCTAAAAATACAGTGTGGCCAGCAGGCTCGTTTCTACACTTATCACGAGCTTTGACTCTTTTCCAACAAAAATATGTTAGAAATTGCCATTTGTTATAAGTTTTGTCGCTGAAAGTATCCAACTATCGGTGTCTGCTAAATTCAATCTTGCAGCATTAAATATTTGACAAAGTAATTCGGAGTTATATTTTCAACAATTCTACAAAATTATATCCCTGATAATTAACATTTCATAAATTTTATTTGGCAGTGTTTAATACTTATCGAGTTAAGCAATCTTTTTTTGGCAAACTACCTCGATGGCATGAATGACTAAGAGTATACATAAGCTTAAATATAAACTTAATGATCTCATAAACTAAGGTTAAGCTAATTATTATCGTATCGGTTTGTATCGTTGGTTTGTAGCGTTGTAAAAAAAAACTTACGAATATTTATGTAATGTATATGTTATATTGAAACTGTGTATAAATTCAACTGTGAAAATATATTTTCACAAGTTAGAATATATTTTCACTTTGCCAGAGAAAATGTATCAAGCAATAGATTTGTGTGATAATATGATTTCATTATCAGGGAAATTAGTTCACTGACTGTCAATCGATTCGTATCCAAAAACATAGGTGCATTTTATGTATTGCTAACTCTACGCTTAGAATCTCGTCTTAAAGTCAGAATGCTGAAAAAGAAATTTGCTAACAATTCGATATTTCTTTTCTACAACATTATAATACGCTCTCTGGAGAGACTGCCTAGAAAATTAAGTGACAGAGAGCTTTTGACTAGAAAAGATACTCGACTTTAAAAATGGATATCTTAAAAAGAAATTCACTCAAACATCAATCTTAGCAATGGAAATATTTGTAATTAACATGATTATTGTCATTATAATCTTCGTCACAATTATAAACAAAAACTGTACAGTTTTTTCTTTAACATAAGAATAGCAACGAATAAAACGTTTTATTTCATAGACATTCTGTGTAAAAATATCTCATTGCCAATATAATTACCCGACAACATAAAATCAGACAGGCCCACCAATTAAATTAATGAGGATCAATTAACTCTCAAACTTGTTATTTATTTCTCAGTACTCTTAATCTTTCTTATACCTTCGGTCGATTAATGTATTTTTAAGATAAAGTTTTTTATTTGCGGTTAAATTAATCACCAGACGAGAAGAATGAAGAAGGTTTATATGTCAGCAGCAATGTTTTTTCAGACCTAGAAATCAGATATTAATAAAATAGATTTTGATGAATTTATATATCGTATGAATTATTTTAATTTATTGATTGAGTAGGCATTTACTTGGTTGAACTCCATTATAGTACGGAAAGAAAAATAACAATGTTATTTTTCTTTTCGAATTATTTTAATATTTTTTTTTCTTAACCAGCATTTTGAGTGATTAATTGACAGCCAGTTTCCATTAAATGCCATGTCTCAAGCACTCATTTAATAAAAAATACATTAAAAAATTATATCATATAGATGAAAACAGTTTTTGCAACAATACTGAATAGCTTTTTTTAAATTACTTGTTACAAATGCACATATTATTCTCAGTATAATATTTCATACTGATGTACTTAAAATGTTAAACAGATAATAACATTAATATAAATAATACCAACTGTAGGAGGCTTGACTTTACTTATTCCACATTAAATTTATTAAGACGAGGACCGGTTTCGCTCATTTCGAGCATTATAATCAGTAATGCTCGCGTTGTGAAAAACCGGACTGGATCATAATAAATCTAATGTGAAATACGTACTAAAAATGTGTTCATATTTTTAGTATAGTGCCATTCCACCAAGTATTGACAGTGAACAATATAGTAATATACATATAGTGAATAAGATATTTAGATTTTCGAAAATTTGAAAGTTGACTTTACTTATTCCACATTAGATATATTAAGACTAATCACATTGAGAGCTTATTGCGTGGAAAATAATCGAAATAAAGTGGTATCGATAAACTGATTTATTTAGTGGTGCATCGATAAACATCTCTTTCACCACCCTTTGAAAATAAATAACGCAGTTTCACCATTCATCTACACAAAAACCTTCACTAGATGTTGGTTAATCCATTTTTTTGTACGGCTGGTATTTTACCGGTTATCGTTATTTAAAGCTGTGTAAAATGAGCAAAAAGCATATGAAAAAATATGTTAAGAAAAAGTATTAATAAAATATAAACCTATTGACATTCTTTGGTGGGTTAAAACAGCTTTTAGAAAAAGTTCCTTCTGTAATAAAAGACTGTGTAAAGGGGAACCGAAAGTCAAAGCAAAATAAAATATAATATATTAAGGATAACGTCTGGCGTTTTACATTTTCCCTACACGTCTCAACATAATGGGTTTCAAAATTGTTGGCTCAAATAGAATGCCTCACAACGCGATGTCTCTTAACGTGCAAAATATTAATTTTATATTATTACTAGTTCAGATAAAATAATTGGATGGCCGCTTTCTGGAAATTATATTATTTTGAATACGTGTTTAACTATAAACGACTTTTTGTGCCACTTATCTGCTGTTTAATGTTATTGGTTTGGTGTGTAAGCGCACGATTAATCTTCGTAGGACTATCCTTGAAAAATGACTCTCAGGCCGAAGGGGGTTAAAAAAAGATCCCAGTGTTTTGGCGTTATTGGCATAGACTGCAATCAAAAAATTATTGATTATGCTTTGACGTATATATATACATCTTTCTGAAAAAAAAATCATATAAAAATTAATTTTTCCTATAATTATTCATATTTAAGTCACGCATGAAAACGACGACGTTTCCACTCCAACATCTATGGTGGACTAACAAGCCAATAACCGTGCACGAAGTCACATTACCTTATCTCTTATCTTATCGCTTATCGCCTTTTATTGTTGCCAGATATGAAACACTCCGCCCATGATATCTATGACTCACTATGGTCACGTTCTTTTATCGCTTATGGGCATGAAATTTTATTTTAGCGCTTCCCAGCAATTGCTAACATTGACAATTAGACTGAAAAATTCTGACTTCTTCTCTTTTTTAATCGTTTACGATTCATGTAGCCAGTAAATATCATATTTTTTTCTGCAAAATGTGTAAAAAACTATGATTTTAAAATACCAAAAGTTTAGACATCGTATCACTAGTATTAAGATAGATATGTAAGGTAAAGTAGCTGTTGGGAAAAAATCTATACTGTTCGGGATGGCTAGGTTAATGTCGTACTTTTTGACGGTAGTGTTCTTGGGAGTGAATCCCAGTTTGAAACCTTTCACAAAAATGATTTGCTAATCAAAACGCGTGATGCTTGAAATTATCTTCCACTATTCGATCTTAAAATTTATATTCCAACGGTCCTTGTTGCAGTAACAACACTACTTATCCTGTCACAGTCCCAGTTTTAATTTTGATTTTCTTTGAAAAAGAAGTTAGAGCAAATATAAAACAAGTACTTCTGTTGAGATACCTGCACTTAAAGTAGAGGTCTGCACGGGCTCGAGGGCTCGAGCCCGACCCAGCCCGTGGGCCGGGTAACGAAGGCTTGGAATCGGGCCCGAGCCGTGCATGGAAATGGGTATACAAAAAATAAAACATAAATCCGATTATTCCAGATGTATTCGCCACTATTGTATATCTAAATTACATACATTTTATAATATGATGAGTTAATATTAAATTATTTAAATGTTGATTAAAATTTTGTTGAAAAGTTGAAAAACTGTCAGGCCGGGTCGGGTTCGGATAAGATAGTCGGAAATGAGGTTCGGGCTCGGGTCGGGCCGGGTTGGAGATTTTCGGGCTCGGGCCGCGTAGAATTTTTAAATTTCGGCCCGTGCAGATCTCTACTGAAAGTCTAAATGCATCTGATTAGGAGCGGTTACGGTTCATTCTTTTTCCGTTCATCTTAATATCTCAATATCGCATGCCATAGTGTTATTCGTAAACATATTCAAACTACTAAAAGCTTTGAAGTGGGAATCAATTCAAAAAGATCGCTATTATTGATTTCGAGTTATTCCAATCACTATTACTAACAGACACACTGTCCATCTGATATTATTGTATTTTTTTTATTTTCTTAATTTTGAAATCATATTTTCTGATAACATTGCTTTACGAAGAGTGTCACACAAGCGTGGTTGGATCAAAAGACGAATAGACATTGGCGAATCGCTTATATTAAAGCAACAAAGTGATGATAGTTAGCCTTTTACAATAAACAAAAACAAAATGGCGGATACGTGTTTGTAATAATAAACGCTGTTATTTTGGCGTTTGACACACACTTTGCAAACGTCAAGCTAAAATAAACGGACAATCTATAGCACAATCAATTGTCGATTGTGAATAGCTTTCAGTCTATATTTTTGTCGTGTCACGGTAAAAGGGTTGCCTTATCCATGCACCGCGCATTAAATTTAACAATAACGCACCACGTATGAGACCATTTTTTTTTGGGTAGTTGTGCTAAATCGAAAACATTGCGAATTTTATCGCTCATCTTTTGCGGCGTAAGTTACAATTTGTACATCTGGTTTACTTGGAAATAGCTTGATAATTTTAAGTGAGATTGAACATGAAATGGATTTATTTTAGTACTTTCTCTGCAAATAATAAAAGATAAAATTGAAAGCTTAAATTTAAATCAAGAATTTCGCTCTCTCTTTGTATTTCACCTAAAGATATTTTGTATGTTATTATATGAGTACGAACGTGAAATGAAAATATTTCTGCTTAACGAAGTGAAATGAGCGAAACTTAATTTGAGGAATACGGAGAAACTTTATTGAAACGTATAAAATATCAAACATGATATTTAATATATTTAAAAAAATATCAAAACCGAACCTTGAAATAAGCTTTGCTCTACATAATACATGTTTAGTTTCTCAAAAAAAAATGATATTCCTTTCATAAATAAATTATAACATTATAATTAATGTTAATAAAAAGAGATGAGGTTTTTAAAATTTATATCATTTTACTAAAAACGTAATACTTAGTGATATTCAGAGTCTAGCTTGTATAATTAATAATTTGATGACAACTTTCCGACCAAATTGCCAAGCATAGATCACACGGTGAAAAATGTATTTTAATTCCACAGAAATTATATGATACTAGTATTGGAACCCGGCTTCGCTCGGACCAGTTTAGGGTTATGTTCAGCTCGGCGCGTAAATTCAGACGGGCCAAGTTGAAACAACTTTTTTCAAAATTCAAAAGTCTAGGTCAATTAAAATGGAATTAAAATGAACATTTCAGACTGGCATTGACATTTCACAGCCCCATTCTCGCCCATTACAATGTCCAAATTCAAGGAAAAAATCTAATTAACTGTCAAAGAAATGTCAAATAATACCTTCACGTAAATAAAAACATTATTATATTAATAAAAGCCGGGAAAAGTTCAGTAGAAGACTAATTTATTACATTTTGACTAAATGTCTTCGCCGATAAAAAATCAAACATATTTTCTTTCATATTCGTTTTTATGGCAACTTAATGACCAACAATGCAAAAGGGAATTACAGACCCACAGACATACATACGCCGTTTCGGTTTTATATATGTACTACTCGATACTCGAGTAATTGGAGTCTCTACACACACATTGATAACGAAACAAATTTACCGTCGAAACTTTCGCGAGCGAAATCAATTCGTTTGTTTGAACTTGCAACAACAATGCAAAAGGGAATTACAGACATACATCCCCCGTTTCGGTTTTATGTATAAGAGATTATTTGGAAAGAATCATTTTCAGCTTAGCAAAAAAAATTTTAATATTTTGATTACACAGTTACTTATCTACGTACAGTGGTGTAGAAAGAGTACAATATATCATCTTCTCTTCCGTTTTTTTTTTTTTTTTTTTTCCATATCCGCTCCCTATTCGGAGCATATGGCCGCCACACGGTGCCTCCAAGATTCTCTGTCTCCCGCCAACCTCCTCGCATCTTCCCAGGTCATCCCGGCGTCCCTTAGCTCCCCTGAGTACACCCTATGGATGGTCATCAGAGGCCTTCCGCGGCGTCGGGATCCATCAGGTTGATAGAAGAGGCAGGCAGGATTCAGGCTCCCCTGGGGCATCCGCAGCACATGTCCAAGCCAGGTCCATCGTCGCCTTTTAATTTTGGACGTAATAAGGGGCTGGTTTGTCCGCTCTCTTACCTCCGTATTCCTGACAAAGTCAAACCACTGTACTCCTAGTATTCGCCGCAGGCATCTGTTTTCAAAGCCCAGCAAAGTTCCGTTCTAACATCCTAATTATCCTAATATATTATATCATATTTTTCAAGATCTCTTGCGAATCGATATACATCGGACAGACAGGCGGGAGTATATCGACTTGGGCTAAAGGACTTATAAGATCATTTAATATAAAACAGATTCGAAATTTGCAAACCATCTTATAAAGGAATTGCATAACATATTTTAGAGTCATGACTCAATCACTCAAGCTCAATCTCATTTTCGCAATGAATAAATGACTGATATAAAATTTAAAATAACTTTGATTATTCCACGTATTGTGTAACTAGCTGTGACACGTGTTTCGCCTCTTTCAGAGGCATCTTCAGACTTACTATCGCAAAGTTTGCTTAAGTAATGAAGCAAGATAAATTCTAACATTTTAACATTTTAAATTATGAAATTACAAAAAGGAAAAATCCCAATCTAATTGATTGATTGATTGCACCTTATTAGTATCATTATGTTATTGCATTGTTTTGATTCTATCACCCCCTTCCTTGTTTCCTTTAGAAGGAAAAAAACCCGTAATCCATTTTGTAATTTCATAATTTAAAATGTTAAAATGTTAGAATTTATCTTGCTTCATTACTTAAGCAAACTTTGCGATAGTAAGTCTGAAGATGCCTCTGAAATAGGCGAAACACGTGTCACAGTTAGTTACACAATAAGTGGAATAATCAAAGTTATTTTAAATTTTATATTAAAATGAACTTCCACAAAGTTACCGCCGAAACCATCGAAAAAATAATAAATGACTGATCTAAGGTAGACTAAAAGCCTAATTATCGCTCTCGATATTCTATACGGTCGAATGGGTAGGAGATAATTTATACGTCACACGTATTCATGTTTTGGAATAAAAATTGATGAATCATTTTTTGAAACTGTCCGATCCGTGAACACCGCGACCTATAATGTTAACCACTCGGCTACAAGCCTAAGAAAATATTTAAATTTCATTAAATGAATACAGAAAAGTTGCCATAAAAGTACTGATTAGTTAAGGATGTTGACCGAGGGTGCTTGATGGAATTTCAATATCAAATTTGAATTGTTTGAATGATGTACTTTTCATAATACGGTAAGAAAAATAACAATGTATTGTAGTTCTACATAAATTTTATATATTTGTTGATAGCTATTTCGGCTTACGCCTTGATGTACTTTTCCATGAGTTTTGTTGCTAACGACCCGGGTTTCGCCTTTCGGCATCTTCAGGCATTTTAAGTGCACTGATGTTTTTGAACTGACGCGTAGTTATCAGTTTGTATTGTTTATATACAAAAATAGAAGTAGATCACTAAGTTAAATTGCTATTAAAATGTAAATTAGCAAAAGTTTAATATAAATAAGTTTCAATGAATTAAGTGGGTTTGTTATAATTAGAGCGAATTTTGAAAATACTAATGACCAGATAATAACATAGGATTATCTAAAATAAATCTCTAGATTGTACAATAACTACAATGTGTAATACTTTATATGTTTATTTAAATAATACATTAAGTCTTATGAAAAATAAATTTAATTGATAAATTTACTTAAATTTATTGATTGAGTAGGCATTTACTTGGTAGAACTCCATTTTAATACGGTAAAAAAATAATAATGTATTTTAATTCTACATAAATTATTTTATTAAGTTTTTTCTAATACACGTTTAAAACATTGTTCTGACGAGGACGTAAGCCGAAATAGCTGTCAACAAATATATAAAATAATTTATGTAAAATTAAAATACATTGCTATTTTTCTTACCGTATTACTTAAATTTACTTATATAAGTGAAAAAGAGTAAACATATAGTATGGGTAATGAAGTTAAAACAATATAATCCTATCTGTGCTTTTATATATTCATTCGTCTAATTGAAACGTTTTAATTAAATTTAATTCTGACATGAACTGATTTTAGGTTGCTTCTTTTCGTCCACAACCAAAGCTTCCATTTAAATTCTCTGAGCTTTTTCGGGATGAGCTCGCCTAGCATTAATATAACGTTCATGTAGGTACACATGAGCCAGGAGGCTTTAGCGCAGACCTAATATTTTTTGAAAGCCTAAGCCGAAACGTGATTTTGTTATCATAAGATGTACAGCACGTGTACGGCGATGGTGATGTCCCGGGTTGAAAATACACCCGCGTATGTATGTATTTTGACGTAATTTGTCGTGGCATGAAGCAGCCACGCATGAATTTATCCACGATAGCATAATACTCGCGTAGTTTTTGCAAAACAGTTTCCATTAAATCTACAATCAATATAACAACAATTATTGTATGTCGTATCAATTGCTCTGAGGTAATTAAGGAATCGACTGAGGGTGTTTGATGGAATTTCAATATCAAATTTGAATTTTATACTTTTCTATGAGTTTTGTCGGTAACGACCCTACAACCCTAAATTTATTTAAGATTTTCCTATGTCATTATCTGGTCATTAGTATTTGCGATACGACATTCAAAAATCCCTATAATTATAACAAACCCACTTAATTCATTGAAACTCGTTCACTACATTCTAATAGAAATTTAAGTTAGTATCAGTTTCTATTTTTGTATATAAACGATACAAACTGTTTACTGCGCGTCAGTTCAAGTACATCCGTGCACTTGAAATGCCCGAAGATGCCAAAAGTCGAAACCCGGGTCGTTAGCGACAAAAGTCATGGAAAAGTAAAAAATTCATACAATTCAAATTTGCTCTAAAGTAAATTTTAATCGTTTGAATTTTTATCTTTTCCATGAGCTCTGTCGTTATCGACCCGAGTTTTGACTTTCGGCATATTCAGGGATTTCATGTGCACGGATTTACTTAAATTGACGAGCAAAAAACATTTTGTATCGTTTATATAAAAAAATAAAGTAGATCACTAAGTTAAATTGTTATTAACGTAAGCTATGTTTATGACTTTTGATTGTAAATTTATGTAATTGAGTTTCAAAAAATGTATCGGGTATTTTGAATGTTGTATCGCAAATTACTAATAACCAAATAATAACATAAATACATACACTTTTAAATAAATATCATTAATTATTAACTCAAACACTCGAAATCAATCAATTCAATAATTATAGATCGGATAAAGCCCATGAATTATGAATCAACATTTTTCTATTATTATCTGGAGATTAGTATTTGCGATTCTCCATTCAAAATTACTGATAATTATAACTTACACACATAATTCATTGAAATTCAATAACATTAAATCTTTCACTAATTCATATAGATTACGTTAGTAACAATTGATTTATTTTTATATATAAACGAAAAAAGTCGTTTACTACGCGTCAGTTCCAGTACATTCGTACACTTGAAATGCAAGAAGATGCCGAAAGGCGAAACTCGGGTCACTAGCGACAAAACTCTTGGAAAATTACAAAATTCAAACGATTCAAATTTGATAATGAAACTTCATCAAGCACTTTCAGCCGAAATACTTAGTTGTATGTTATATTTATTTTTTTTACTTACATACTTTGCTATTTTTTCACTGCGTTAATATACGAATTTTATATTAAAGTTTCACCCAGCACTTTCATCATTCACTGTTTGGAAAAGTCAAAAATATTATAAGAATATAATATTTTTGACGAATTATACCTCGTCAAAAAGGGGCATAAAATACCCATATGGTTCTATTAAAATGTGACGCACGGCTAACCAACCTCAAAAATTCTTCTACCCGGTGAATATTCATCATACAATCATGACAAATAGAGAAAAAATATTCCAACCACCCCTTAACGGATATCGTAAGCCCACAGAGATAGGTATAAATAACGTAAATATCATGAATTTTTTAACACTTGAAATATTGCTCTTGGTTTAAATAACACGATAAAAATATAATATTTAGTACAAATCATCCTTACTTCATGGGAATTTTCTTTTATGAACATTATGAGAATTTTTTTCTTTTTTTTATGTATGTATCATAAAACAAAAGAGATAAATTTTAGCATTTTATTTGAGTTTTGAATTGATAATAACATTGTGTTATCCCGTGTCTTAGGTAGGCGAGACGAAGCGCTGCGGTGCGCTGCGGAGACGTGTAAAAACCAATTAATTTTAAACGTAGCGGACTAAAGGTCGTATGTGCCATCGCTCGGCCAGACGCAATTAACGCTCCGGTGAGCTTGGACCGTTTGATATTTTCAAGCGATTCGCGCGCGCCGTGAGTCAGGCACTTGGGGCGACTTACGACATATGCCGTCCTGACCGGATCGCGTCGCCCACATATGACACTTGCATGGGCGAGGACCGTTTGATATTTTAAAACTCTGCCGCTTTTAAAGCGCGCCGGATCGCTTCGCCCACCTAAGACGACCCCTTACGATAGTTAATGTTGAGTTTCTAAGTTATCAGACTTGCAAAGTTTACTACCGGTGTTTTAAGGAAGTGTAGAAATAACGACCCGTTGTTGGAATTCAAAAAATTGGAGGTCGTTTATTATACATTTATAGCAATGCGTATTATTCATCTTTATCAATAAGTATTATATATTGTTAGCAACAAAAGACCGTTGCTAAAATCAAAGATGCGGAAAGTCTGGGACTCACGGTTGTACTCGGTCAGAACCAAGTGCCACTTATTCAACGCATGCATACTGACTGTGCTGCTTTACGGTTGCGAGTCATGGCACATCACAGGGTAACCGTATACTGTGCTTCGAAAACAGATGCCTGCGGCGAATGTTAGGAGTACGGTGGTTTGACTTTGTCAGGAACACGTAGGTAAGAGAGCGGACAAACCAGCCCCTTATTACGTCCAAAATTAAAAGGCGACGATGGACCTGGCTTGGACATGTGCTGCGGATGCCCCCAAGGGCCTGAATCCTGCCTGCCTCTTCTATCAACCAGATGGATCCCGACGCCGCGGAAGGCCTCTGATGACCATCCATAGGATGTTCTCATGGGAGCTACGGGACGCCGGGATGACCTGGGAAGATGCGAGGAGGTTGGCGGGAGACAGAGAATCTTGGAGGCACCGTGTGGCGGCCATATGCTCCGAATAGGGAGCGGATATGGGGAAAAAAAATCAAAGAAGAAAAAATGCAAAAACGCAAATTGCGGCGATGCAATTAGTAATCCATGTAAACACTCTGCATTAGAAAAAATACAAATTATGCTATTTTTTTTTTAATTTAGGAGAAAATTTTGATTTACTAATGGAAGTCTACTTTTTTTCTCGCAAGAGAACAGTTTGTTAATTAGCCGCTCAATCTCTATTTAGTTTGATGAGAGTTAGAACAGAAAATATAGAGCTACGGCAAAAATAGTGGTAAGCTAGTCGCTCAAGTTACGCCCGTCTTATAGGGTTGGATGGATGGGAAGGAATTTTCAGATAATATAAATACCCATGCCATTGATCAGAATTTATCAATATAGACTGCAAAAAAGTGCTGCTCGTTTTGGCGCTCTAACCCTCGAGGTCCGTTACGTATGCTGAATACGTTGACCACTGCACCACAGAACTCCACAAATAGATAATTAATAACAACAGTCTTAATTTGTAACGCGTAACGAATTTTTAAAACTTTTAATACACTTTATTGATTTCCAACAACGCATTTTATTCGAGGCCAGTCAGTTTTTTTAGATACAATGAAGACAGAACGACTCAAAAAGCTTCATATAGAGTATTTATTTATTTAAAAATATATATATAATACATGGCATTACAACTGACGCTAATGCGCCATGCATATTACACAAAATTAAATTATTACTTAAACTTAAATTGAACAAATACATTAGTGGGGTACTTAATATTTCCCTGAAGCCTTTATGTAACTACGGTGGAATACCATCAGGAGCCCCTGAAGATTTTGGATAGAGACAAAAGCATAATTCATATCGGACTCATCAAAACAGTTGATGTCCAGGGTGGGCAAAGACGAATGTACATGCTCGGATTTAGAGTGAGTGAAGTTTGGAGAAATATTCGAGTAAATTGACCTAAAGTGACTAGCAAATCCCTCAACAATAGACTGGTGACCATTCAACACACTAACATTAAGATACATAGATGAGAGCTGAGCAGAAGAGTCAGGAATATGGCGGACATACGACCAGAAAGTTGTTTATTAGCTTAGTGTTAAATATTTAATTAGAAAATCGTAAAGAAATATGTTTTACGGTAAGAAAAATAGCAATGTATTTTAGTTTTATATAAATTATTTTATATATTTGTTGATAGCTATTTCGGCTTACGCCTTCGTCAGAACTATATAGTTCTGACGAAGGCGCAAATATATAAAATAATTTATGTAGAACTAAAATACATTGCTATTTTTCTTACCGTATTATAATGGAGTTCTACCAAGTAAATCAATATCAAGAAATATGTTTTAGCTGTATAATGAAGTAGAATTAAATTTTTAAGATTTAAAATAGAGATAGATAAAAAAAACATGCAAAAAAACTTGAATATAAAATTGGCTACATCGTGTTCATTTTAAACTGCCTAAATAAACCGCGATTTGGGCAAAGTTTCAAACTATTTTGGAAACAATACAAACTACTCCGGGCCTTAGGTATTAGGTATACTTGTGTATTACAAAAGCATCAGTTCGTTAAAAGTTTTCTCAGTGTTTTGTTGTTATAAATTGGGCCATCCATTCGTATCGTTGACAAATTTGTATGTATCGCAGTTTGGTCACAAGTTTGCTCGCAAATCGCTGCCGGAGTAAACTTTGATAATGTGATTATTTCGGCGGTGCGTCGGCACACTACTTTTGTTTCCTTGCGGGATTAGGGCAGTTATAACGAACCTTTATTTAAATCTGCATCAAAGAGATCATGTCAAAACTTGCCTAGCCACGCAGTATCAAATATGTGAGCGATTGCAATTATATTTGGATAAAAAATTAGGTAAATTATGGATATATGGTCACGGGACAGAGTTTTTGTAAAGATTTATGAAAAATAAGCACATTCAATGAAATGGCTTACGATTTTTTTTAAATGACTTTTTTTTTTTTGAAAAACTTTAGACATAAGAACAGAGAGAAAAAAAATTATAAAACCACATTACAAATTTTCAAAGAAGTCAACCGAGTGACTTCCGACAAAATCAACTGTTATTCATAAAAAATAGTATTCATCTGAACTCACTCACGTCAATTTGAAATATGTCGACATCCGAAGCAATGCCGTTTAAAATTGTTAAATAGTAATGGAGTTCCGCCAAGTAAATGAAAATTCAATCCATACACATTTTTATTACTTATTCCACATTGGATTTATTAAGATCCGAAGCGGGATAAAAAATACAGCGTTATTTATACAAAAGCTAACGCTGTATTTTTGTATTTATTATCAGCTGATAATGCTCGCGTTGAGCGAAACCGGAATGTGGAATAAGTACTAAAAGGTGGAAAGGCATTATATTAAAAAAATATATGAAAACCTTTTTTGTAGAATCCAGTTTTAAAATCATGGAGATGAGTGAAACTTTTCCGTTTATCCATATTTTAGTGGCAGTAATTTATGTTTATGTTAGTAACAGTTTGAATTTTGTACTTTTTCATAAGCTTTGTCGTCAACAACCCGGGTTTCGCCATTCGGCATCTTCAGACATTTCAAGCGCACGAAATAACTTGAGCTGACACGTAGTAAAAGTTTGTGGTATTTGTGTCAAATAAAAGTAAGTTACCAAGATCAATTACAGTAGAACCTTGATTATCCGGACTAATTGAGGATGAAGATAGTCCGGATAAGGACAAATCCGGATAATCAAAAAAATCATAATTGACAAGAAAATACAAGTATATTCAGTATAAATCATTTTTATTTCCTAAGATTATTAACATAGCTTTTATAATACATTATTTTCTATTGAAAAAATCAATTATCGATTTCTGCTTAAAGCTAGCTTTTCTTTTCGATGCTGCCAAATCACGAATACTTTTAAGAAACATAAGTTGTCTTGAATAGTTCTCTTCTTGACTCTCATTAAACAATTGGTAAACTTCAAGATTTTTTTATATCCGAGATCGTTGACGTACCAACACCATATTTATTAGACAAAAAAGCATCGATTATATCCAATTTGTCTTTTAATGAAACTACGACACGTTTTCTCTTCGTTGACATATCGGTAATATGAAAATCGTGATCAATTTTTCACGAAACAAACGTTCAATGCGCATCGAATTTGGACGATGACTAACCCATATTTTACACAGGACTTATTGTTAGAACAAATGCAACGATCAAAATATTAAGACTGCATTCCATGACGTACGTAAACAGTGGACGCAATTTGCCACGTGCATAACTTGAAGGAACTTTGTAATATTTTTGTTTGTTTTTAATATTTTTACCAATCCGGATAATCAAAAATCCGGATAATCGAGATTCTACTATACTATCATCGCAACCTGGATGAAATTCATTGCACAGTAAACAATTTAAGCCATTCAAATGAAATAAATGTTTGATTATAAAATACAATTGCATTGACATATCTTTTATGTGGCAGTAATAAAAGATTGGGAATAGCTGTCGTAAACATTTCTGATAGAATATACCAGCGAGTTGAGCGTACTGAAGAGCACGGTCCGTCGAACAAGTCGCTCTTTGCAAATAATAGTACTGCACCAGCGCCGGGGCAAACAAGGGATATGAGGTGTTGTGTTTATATTATTGCAAAGCCACGCTTCATCCGAGCGCCGGGGGTAAACAGAGTGGCCACTAAGGGTGTAGCAATATTTGTTTAACAGGATAACTTAGGTTAAGTACACGTCATAATGTCTTTGATATTTTAGTTTAACTTTGGTATTATAATTATTGAGCCACGAATGAGCATAAATATACGAATGGATTACATTCGGCACTCGTCGAATACGATAAATATTCACCATGGTTTCAATGTCACAAGGGCTGTTCGGCTGATTAATACGCTGCCTGTGGATATTAACATCTTCTGCAGTGAACTTGGTACTTTGTTTGTATTTGTTTTTCTTTTTTTTGAACTAACATGTCCAGTCCGTGGCGCAGTGTCAATGTTGTTGGCTTGCATGCCGGACCACCCGGGCTTTATTCGCAGTACGAGCGGATTTTTTCAGTCAATAAATCTGTTCAAAGGCATGGGTGCTTGTGTTGTTGAAAATCCCTTCCCACTTTTCCTATCCCAAAGTGTGACGCATAGTGACAGTGATTAGCTAATCTCTAGTCCTAGTATCTTTTCCATCCCTACTCTGTTAAAAAAGAGAGGTTTAGCAATGAGTAACAAGCAGTTCTTGTAGTAAAACATATGTTGAGATCAACTCCATATGCTCCAAGTTGTGAGCGGACATGGTATATGTATATGGCGGATATACAAATAAATAAATGTGTGCATTTGTCAAATGCATGACCCATTGGCGTCATTTTTAATGCCATATGTTGTTTTTTTTCAATAAATAAATTAATACGTTTGTCTGGAAATAATTAAGGATTTCTAACAGTTTGAATTTTGTACTTTTTCGACTGAAAGTGTTTATATAATTTCAATTTTGATTTGTTTCAATTTTGACTTTTCCATGGGTGGAAAGAGTTGAAAAAAGCATGAAGATGCCGAATGAGGAAATCCGTTTGCGACAAAGCTCATGGAAAAGTACACAACTCAAACGATTCAATTTTGTTGATTGAGTAGGCATTTACTTGGTAGAACTCCATTATAAATTTAAAATAGATGCACTTAGACATTGCAGATTTTAAGTGGTTTCACACGATCCAATAACCCAAAAATACCCAAATTATTGTTTCCCACCATTACTTTAGACCAATAAATCAAACTTATTTAAATTCTTTCATGTGACGTAGGTATGGTTTCAACAGAAAGAGATTATGTAGGAGGCACCCTGTCTAGCAAAGGTATATAAGCTATCTCTAATACACGTTTTAAACATAGTTCTGACGAAGGCGTAAGCCGAAATAGCTATCAACAAATATATAAAATAATTTATGTAGAATTAAAATACATTGTTATTTTTCTTTCCGTATGATTCAATTTTGTATTTCTTAAAATTTTGTCAAAATGATTAATCGTGTAACACAATTGAAGTGGTTAAAATAATGAAAGGCAACATGTTAAAGAAATTTAAAAGCGATCATTGAAAAAAGAAAAGCTAAAGAAAATTATGAATACATAATTGCTTTGAATACAGCTTTTATGTGTTAATCAATGGTTAATACTTAATTAAGCCATGCCTCATTTGGCATCTAGCTTTTGAAGAGCTTTCGAAGAGCTTTTCCCCATAGTCTTTCTTGTAGCTATGCAACCTTTGATATACCACCTTCAAAGGGTAAAATCATCAAGTCATTGCAGCTATTTTGATTAAATGGCAAGTCTAAAGTGATTAGTTCGATAATTTTGTATTCATTATGTTAATATTAACCACAATCCCCACCCCTTTCTGGTTTATTTTAGGTGAAATATAAGAGAAAATAGGATATTATTTCCCTTGTAAAACGAACACGATTAGGGGTACGGAATAAATGAGGGCCTGCTTTCTCGTCTGTTCATGATAAGTGTATACCAAAGATTGATTAACAAGGCTTTTCATGGGCTTTCAAGCGAATGATATTTTTAAAATATTTGTCATTACATCTTATGCCAATGTGCTAAATATTTGATAATGTGAAAATCATACAATGAGAAATTTTATGAACCAGTTGAGAACAACTTAACGAAAAATGATATACACCCATCTCCAAGATCTTTTTTCAATTGAAAAAATCTGACCTTGTCGGAACTCGAATCCAAACCCACCTGATTGCTAGGGAAAATCTCTTGCAACCAGACCCCAAAGACTGACAAATAATACAATTTTGATCAATGATTCGCTACAAAACAATATTTTTGATTCGGCGAAAAAATTGCAATGTATTTTAGTTGTACAAAAAAATATACAAAGTATAGTTGTAACCTGATCACTTACCGCGAAAGGTTTTGTTTGTTAACCCAGTACCCACTTTTCGCGTGTTCGTTCGCGAACCCTCTAAAACGTTTTACAAAGGAGTGGGACATCACTGTAACCCAACGGTCTCTTGTCAGCAGAAGGTATTAGAGAATCGTTATAGACCTAGAGCCATTCTTCTCAATGACCCTCCATAGGTAAAAAGTAAAAGTAAGCTGAAATATTTATTTATTTATTTTATTTATTTATTGGCAAAAAAACTATATAAAATACATGGCATTACAGCAAGCGCCAATGCGCCATGCATTTGTCAAATTAATAAAAATTACATAAAATATTACACATAAATAAGAAACAGAACAGAAACATACTATTTACATAAAAAGACATTTTTTATTAACAAAGCATCAAGTTCACTGCCGAAGATGTCCACATCAACAGACAGCGCATTTATCAGCCGAATAGCCCTTGCAACTGGAGATTCAAAAGACCTACGTGACAAACAAGTTTTGACAAACAAAATTGGTTTGTCTTTGTTACGAGCACGTAGGCAAAAGCATAATAAAAATAAATAAACATATTGAACTCCTGTCAGCAGCGATGGGAAAGGAATGCAACTTGAATATAAAAACTAGGCTTAGAAATTGGAAGAACTTTAACGCTACCGCACCTTAGAACTTGAAGCTTTAAAAAATAGATATAAAAAAGGCTTAATGAAAATTTGTTTATATTATTGTTTGGAGAATTAGTTCAGGATTGGTTGCAAAAGCAATTTATATCACGTAAATGACTCGATACGCCAATAAAAAAATGTTATCGAAATTCGTTCGAATATTGTCATCCAATTAGAGCCGACCTCAACTCCTACGCACATTATTGAACACCCCTTTTGTAACTTATCAAGCAGACTCTCAGAGCAAGGAAATTTCAAAGAAAATTTAAGTCACAATCGACTTAGCGTTTCATTAAAATTCTGCTACATTTGATCTCGATGGGGTGCCGGAATGATTTTCTTAAATCCTCCCGCCCTTTCCTCTTGAACACCGCTAATTATATTATTTGGTTTCATACAAATTAACTGTTTCGTGTAGGATTCCACTCGCACGAATACACGTCGTGTAAAGGAGGGTTTGTGAGTGTTTTTGGAATTGACTGACTACTTTGTAGCGTAAAGGTTTTGATGTGTTTATGAAAATTATCCGAGTCTGTCAAATTTTAACGAAATTCTAAGAACCAAGAATCTGTTTTCAGTTTAATTTAGGTATGGAACATATTGTTCTTATAACTGGATTATATTCATTTGCTAACTTAATACGAAATGCGACTAACGAGTGTGGTTTTACTGACAATTACAAGTCAACAATTTTGCAAAAAAACATATGAATTTAACGAAATGTTTCTTGTATTTTCGTATAAATACTCAAGTCTTTTCATAGGCTTGATTATCAAAGAACGAGTTTTGGTATTACATGTTAGCTTAATATATTAAAAAACATGTAGGAATTTTACTGGAAATTAAGTTTTTTTTGTGGACTAATGTTTTACTGCAAAACAGCACAACTGTGTTGGTGTTATGGCATTATGTATATGTGATTTCTAGCTGTGTGGTAATACGAAAAAAATACCCAAATTGAAATATGTACATAAGAATTTTTGTTTTATTTCAGTGAAAATAAGCTTGCACTTTCTTATGAGTTTTATCACTAACGACCCGGGCTTCGTCTCTAAGATGCCGAATCTTCAGGCATTCCAAGTGCACGAATGAACTTGAACTTAGAGTTCATCTCACTTACGTATATGTAGAATATGTTGACACTCAATTAGAGACTCCAATTCGAGTATCGGGTACTCGATACTCGAGTATACTCGTTCATTTCTCATGTACTCGATATACGAGTATTTTGAAAAAAACTCGAGTAATACTCGTTCGTCGCTTATGAACATCTCTTTTCAAATTTTATTTACTTATTTAAAAAAATATACACAATATTTTACTATTGCATTGCCGAACCCGTGGATTTTGCGATCAGGTAATATTTTTTTAAACGGTCTTCCGTTTTGTTGGCTTTAACTTTATGATGACGAGATTTTATGTCAAGAATATTTTCGTACATCTGAAACTACTCGAGTATTTTTACATTTTTATACTCGATAATCGAGTACTTGAGATGACGAGTAATTGGAGTCCCTACACTCAATGCAATACCACTTAAATTATTTAAAGCCCTTCTTAGTGGCGTCCCCATTGGAAAGCTGTTTCTACTACTTGAAAGAGCAAACAGTTTATGCTCACAATTCCTCAAAAGAAAAATCAGGAACATTCAATTTGACATTTTCAATAAGGTTTGTCAGGAAATTATGTCAAGGTACAGTTCTCTGTGAGAAAATATATACAACTGTACGTTTTGGGACTTGAGCACGTGAACACCACAATTGAAAGAATTTAGGAGTTCGACTGAAGGTTCTGCGTTAGTTTTCTTTCTGAGACAGTTAAAGTTTATTCGTGCACTTGAAATGCCCGAAGATGCCGAAAGGTAAAACCCGGGTTCATAGCGAAATATCTCAAGGAAAAGTAGAAAATTCAAACAGGTCATTTTGTCAACGTATATAGCATTTAAAAGAGTACCTAGTTGATTTATTTTCAAAAAACCAATGTCATTTCCCATCTAGCTCGGAGTAAGCGGTTGACGAGAACTGTTCCTCCCTTTAAATATCATTTCCCAACTAGCCTCCTTCTTAAGGGAAGACAAGCGACTTATGTTATAATGAAGTCTACTTTATCAACTGTGTGTTGCTTAATATTTTGTACAGCAGAAAATCCGGAATTTATTAAAAATCATATGATTTTTTATTTGAATTATTTTCCCTTCATTTTTATTGTTCAGCTAATAAGCTGCTGTCATGTTACAAACATAAATTTAAAATAAATAAAAAAATAAATGTTTTAAAAGAGTTTTCAAACGTTAAAAAAATTTCCAATTTAATTCTTTTTATAAATACTTTTTAAAGCTTTTCATTTCTACCTTTTACACACGAAAAATATAAAACAAATTATTCATAATATCCACGGCCGCAACAATAACGGTGAATAGTTTATGAAAACCGTTGTCTGGTTTTGCCAATATAATATTCGTAGCAGATGATACAATAATTAAATTAAACGGAATTCGCACTATCAAAGCTGTATCAAAAAGCTCGGTAAGCCATAGTTTTCAGTCGAATTGTGTAGTGTAGATAAAATACAGCGCTGCAAACTGTGGTTGGGGTAAATGTAAATAGCTATGGTAAGGGAAGCGTAAACATTTGACGGCTACTTTTTGATGTTGTCACTTCAAATATACTTGATAAATTTTAATTATAGTACAAATACACATATTCACTTGGTGAATTTATTGGAAAATGTTGACTTTTCGCGACCGAATACATTTACAATTAGACTTATTTAAAGCTTGATATTTTAACGAGGTAAAATAGTTGGGAGATTCCATTCGCGCACTGAAAATGTCTGGAGAAAAATTAATGGCAACGTACACGATTCAAACGATTCAAGTGTCTATGTCGGACAGTTTTCAAAACGATTAATCGTATAACACCATTGAAGAAGCTAAAATAATGAGAGGCAACATGTAATAGTTATAACAACAAAAGCGAATGAAAATTATTTATTTTTTTACTAACAAAAAATAATATGAAATACATGGCACTACAGCAAGCGCCAATAATATTTTCAAAAATCCCCATAATTATAAAAAACCCACTTAAATCATTGAAACTTGTATTCATTCAAATTTCGCTAATTTACAATTTTATAACCTTTTAACTTAGTGATCTACTAATATTTTTGTATATAAACGATACAAACTGTTTACTACGCGTCAGTTCAAGTACATCCGTGCACTTGGAATGCCTGAAGATGCCGAAAGGCGAAACCCGGGTCGTTAGCGACAAAATTCATGGAACAGTACAAAATTCTAAAAATTCAAATTTGATATTGAAATTCCATCAAGCACCCTCAGTTGAAATACATTAATTTGGTTCCAACTAAAAAAAAATATCCGGAGCGAGAAAAGATGACGCGCGCACAAACACTTTGTGTTTTCAATGCACAAAATGACCGTTAGTTTGATGAACAGTATAGCCTCATTATTCGCGAGTTCGTTCGTGAAACCTCTAAAAAGTCAGTGGGCCATAACTGTAACTCAACGTTCTCTTGCCTGCAGAACTATAACAAGAAGGCATCAGAGAATCGTTATAGATTGATAGCAATTCTTCTTGATGACCTTCCAAAGGTAAAAAAAAAAGGTTAGCTGACCTCTTAAGCTGTAGTGATCGCGCTTTTCTATCAGCAGCGACGGCAAGGAATGCAGCTGAATATAAAAGCTTGGCCTATAGAAGGTGACTTTAACGTTAACGCGTCTTTAAAATGAAGCTCCAATAGACATACAAAAATCAAAAAGAAACGTTCAAAAATATTTTCTATTCATCCAATGTATATTTTTTTGTAAGTGAGGCAAAGTGTCATCAAATATGAAAACTACTGGCGTACGGAGTTCTTTTAAACTAATTTTTATCACTAGCACTGACTCATAATAAAACTTTTTCAATTAAATAATTGTGTTCATAAACAAAAGAACTGCGTGAAATTAAAATTCAGTGACGTAAACTGAAGCTATAATAACTAGCAACGTTTTACTCTGAATTATTTCAGCAATAAGGATTTTACACAAAACACTGCGAATGAGGGGATTATTTTTAAGGCGCAATATGGACAGTGCCAATGGTTCATTAACACTGTTACACTGAAAACCTACTCGGGAAAATCCTATTAGTAGGGGGCCGCTCGAAGTAATTTGTGCACGCGTTACAACAGTTGTGACACACCTTTTTTTGTCCATGTAAGCCAACATAATTAAACTGTTTATTATTAATTACTACCGAATCTCAGAAATGGCTTCTCATGATAAACTACTGACAGGCCTTCCGTATATCATTGTGCAGTATTATGTAAGCTTGTTTATGGATCTATTCGGTCCATGTGGTCTAGTGGCAAGAGCTTTGTCCTAGCGATCTGGAGACCCGGGTTCAATTCCCGGCAAGGTCAGATTTTTTCAATTGAAAAAAGAGATCTTGGGCTAGGGTGTATGTTATTTATCGTTGATTTTGTGCACAACTGATTCATTACTTATCATCGAGTTAATCTCGCATGACTTTCACAATTAAGAATATTTGGCGCATTGGCGTAAGCTGTAATGCCAAATATTTTTTTTTTCTTTTTAAAAAAAAAATAATTTTATTATTTAGAGTCCAAATGGAAATGTATACAAGTCACAATTGAAGTAGTAAAAAAATTCTGAGATATTTATCTTTTGATAAGTTTGATAATTTCGATAAATTTCAAAAAAAAGGTAACAAAAAGAACGCGTCTGCCGAAGGAGGGTCTAAAAATACCCCAGTGGTTAAGCTTTATTAGAAAATAATGTTATATAATGCTTTGACATGTCTTCATACATATTAGTATTATCCAGCCAAGTTTGCTAAATGCTCATTTCACTCTCTTGAAGCACGAAGATCACATTCAATATTGAAACATATTTCTCTTCTCTTCAGAGCTGAGTTCATATCCCTGACAAACCCAAGACTATAAACTTTCATGCTCCTTGTTTTAACTACGTGGTCATCACAAAAGCCAAACATTTTATTTCCAGATTTTTTTGTCGCGTCATTTGAGTCACTGGCCACAAGAACTTCTCGGTCTTCTCGGCTGATCAATACACTGAATATTGAGGCTGTAAATTTTCAACAGTGAACTTGATGTTTTGTTTTTGATTTTTTCCCTTTTAAATTCTGCTTCTTGTGTCTTTTATGTCATTCACTGTAGTATGATTATTTTGTTTATTTTTATAGGTTTGTGCTGTGCTTATTATATTTGTCAAATGCATAGCGTATTGGCGAAGTTGTCTTTTTGTAGCCTAATCTCCTAGTAACAATACTCTCAAATACGCACAAGAAGAGACTCTAATACGTATAATTCGAGTAGTTTTCAAAATACTCGAGTTATACTCGTAATTTATAAATGAAGAGATGTTTCTTCTGCGGGAATTATAAAAAAAAAACTTCAAACCAATTTAAAATTTGAGACGTTTAATTTTCTATTATCTTTGAAATATATGTTTTATAAAGTGTCAACGGTGTTGGCTTTCGTGCCGAATTAATCATATTTATGTACATTTATGGATGTGTGTGATTTATATAATTAACTCACACCCATACAATCCTGAAAACGTGAGAGCAGAGAGAACAAAACAGTCTTAGATTTATACTACTATAATTTAGATAGATTATATGGGTCACTCGTGGCCAAATATTTGAGAGAAACAAGTTTTTTCTTTCTCACTTATACTCCGTCCTAAATTCAAATAGACGTAAATCGAGAATTAACGTTAAATATGTGTACAGTTATGTCCGGTCCGTGGCGGAGTGTCAACGTTGTTGGCTTGCTTGCCGGACCGCCCGGGTTCGATTCTTTCAGTCGATTTTTTCAGTCGATAAATCTGATCAAAGGCATGGGTGTTTGTGTTGTTGAAAATCCCTTCCCACCTTTCCGATCCCAAAGAGTGACGCATAGTGACAGCGATTAGCTAATCACTAGTCCTGTCCTAGTCCTCGTATCTTTTCCATCTCTACTTTCTTCGAAAAAGAGAAGTTGAGCAACTGAGTAACAATCAGTAATCGTAGAAACACATATGTTGAGATAAACTCCGGTTAAAAACAAAATGGTCAGAAAAAAATTATCATCTATTTGTATAATCAAATTAGAATTAATAATATATATATTTTGGTACATCTGATACTATTCGAGTATACTCGATTACGCGAGTATTTTCAAATTTTACTACTTGATACTCAAGTAATTGAGATGTCGTGTAATTGGATTGTCTACTCACAAGTCACTGTTTCACCACAACTGCAAAAAGCGATGTTTTCCATTGGAAACACACAGTTATCATTGTCAAAACGAGACGAGTGTTATATGAGAATGGACCGCGTTGTTGCTTATTTATTTAAAGGCGCACGCCACTGATGTCACAATAGGAAATATTAGAAATTATAGACGCACAACCGCCGCTACTATCATTCGTAACGCTGCAAATGCGAAATTGCGGATAACCGCATTATTGAAGAGTATTTTACAGAAATTAGATGTGCATAGTGCTACTCACTTTGTGACTTTTTTGTGAAGATTAGGGATTGCAAGGATATGATGACTAGAAACAGGACTATTTTCTCTTGCTCGCACCGTTTTTTTGAAATCGGAAAGGTGGGAAGGGATTTTTTTCAACACAAACACCCATGGCCTTTTAACAGAATCGACTGAAAAATCTGACTTGAGCTCGGTTCGTCCGTTACGGAAGAAAACGACGTTAACCACAGCAACACGGAACGGGCAGTCAATACAATAGTCACTTTTAAGGTGTTAACTGTTATTTATTGGTGGAGAGCTAATATTTTATTGTTCCAAATATGCGAGAACTTTCGGCTGCTAAAATATTGATAATGCTGTGAATTGATATGGCTTCTATTCTGTTCACAGGAAACAATTTCGATGGCTCATTTGAAATAATTACCGGGATTTCCATCTAATTATGGTTGACAGACATGCAGATTTATTTTATTAAACGTACTCATTTTTGGCTTTTTACTTTGTTAATGATAATTCATATTTAATTAATTTATGATGTATTAGTTTGCATTGCTAAGAAGTCTTCAACCTTTTATTTATAGTCTATTTTTCTTGTTATTTCCTTCGTTTAATTGCTTAGTTGTTCTACCAATTGTTTGTCATACCTTACTTAACTTTTGTATAAATATCACTGTTGTATTGTATTTCTTATCAGTTGACAATGCTCGCCATTAGCGAAACCGGTCCTGATCAAATAATTGTTATGTGGAAAAAGTCCTAAAAATGTATTATTATTTTTATTATAATGCCTTTCCACCAAGTATTGACAGTGAACACCTTTAAAGTGATGCCTATAATTATTAAGTTATTGTAAGTATACTGACTGTAATATCATCTTATGTCTTTAACGTCAGAAATTATACGTAAAATCTGCTTATTCGAATTCGCATATTAAAAATTTAAATCTTCTCCTAAAAGCTCCATATAAAAATAGCCAAATATTTAACCGATATCTCATCATATTCATGTTTATGTTAGGCCTTATTCGATTGATCACTCTCCCTGTATTTTTCTTGTCATAACACCAAAGTACGTTGAATGTTATTTACTTTTTCCCGAACTTCTAACTTAAGATAATCATCGGGAAAAGCTTTTGAGAAATTTTACGCGAGATTAAAGCATCAGCTTTTCTGGGTTGAACGAACTTTATGGGATTTTCCTGATTGCAATTCAGAAGTTGACGGATTTCCCTTTATAAATATATCCCATTTTATGTGAACGGAAACGGAATTTATTGATGAAAGTCGTAAAGGCTATATTAATACGACTTTTACGCTAGATTAATTTATAATGTAATCCATTTTTATTGTTTTCAGCAGCATTACCTGGTATACATTTCAATCCTCATCATAACAATTGTTTGTATAAAACACAGGTTCCCAATGTGCGCCTCCAGGCCCTGGGGGAGTACGGGATCCATTGGAAGCAGAAAAGGGCCCATGAAGTGCCAATAATTAAAACATTATAGAATTTTAAAAATATGTTATCACACGAAGAAAATACCTATTTTATTTGTTACATACCAAAAGTTTTTGCTAAAATCACTTTGATTTATAAGTTACTCAATTTAAGTATCTGTGTATTTTATTTATAAGCAGGGCTGTGGAGTCGGTGTCGGAGTCGTGGGTTTTTGTCCGGAGTCGGAGTCGTCGCGGCGTTTTGACCGTAGTCGTACTCGGAGTCTGAAATTTTTAAGAGTTTGAACTTTTTATTTTTGCAAATAATATGTCAAATTTGGCTATAGGTCTGATTTTTTGACTGATTGATTGATTACACATAAATAAGAAAGATTAGAAAAAACGTGACAAAGTTTTTTAGTCGGAGACGGAGTTGTGTTTTTCGTCAATGTTGGAGTCGGAGTCGGTGTTGGAGTCGTGTGATTGGTAAATACTGGAGTCGGAGTCGTAATTTTTTTTAAGACTCCACAGCCCTGTTTATAAGACTATAAGTATATAAAAAATTAGCTTCACTACACTTTTGATTTATTTAAGTTAAAAAACGGAAATTTTCAGGGGGGGCGTGAGTAATTTTGTGTCTGAAAGAGGGCCCATGGATCATAAAAGTTTGGGAACCTATGGCTTAAAACATAGATGGCATATAAATCGCAATCCGTTTTGCTTCGTTGCTACTTTGGAATGATCGAAAGGTTGTCGCCATCGTATAAATAATAAGCAGTTATGGACTAGGTATGATACCATAATCAATAGCAAAATTATCAAGGCACCGCAGTAAAAAGTCGATAGCTGTTTCTGAAAATAGAAATCACAGCATTACAACCGGTAACCGTTTTAGAGTTTGCCCAATTATATACGATTATGAAAAGTAACGAAAATGTATAATCTGACAAAAAGTATTTTATAAGACTACTAGTGTTCGAACCCGGCTTCGCTCGGACCAGTTTGGGGTTACGCCGAGGTGAAGGCGCGTAAATTCAGACGGGCCAAGTTGAAACAACTTTTTTCAAAATTCAAAAGTCTAGGTCAATTAAAATGGAATTAAAATGAACATTTCAGACTGGCATTGACATTTCACAGCCCCTTTCATATATTGACAGCCCCATTCTCGCCCATTAAAATGTCCAAATTCAAGGAAAAAATCTAATTTGCTGTCAAAGAAATGTCAAATAATACCTTCACGTAAATAAAAACATTATTAGATTAATAAAATCCGGGAAATGTTCAGTAGAAGACTAATTTATAACATTTTGACTAAATGTCTTCGCCGATAAAAAAATCAAACATATTTTCTTTCATATTCGTTTTTATGGCAACTTAATGACCAACAATGCAAAAGGGAATTACATACATACGCCGTTTCGGTTTTATATATGTACTACTCGATACTCGAGTAATTGGAGTCTCTACACACACATTGATAACGAAACAAATTTACCGTCGTAACTTTCGCGAGCGAAATCAATTCGTTTGTTTGAACTTGCAACAACAATGCAAAAGGGAATTACAGACATACATCCCCCGTTTCGGTTTTATATATATAAGACTATTTTAAACAGAAAAAAGGAATTATAACCTCATTTTTTAATTAGAATTAATAATACATGAGTAAATTACAGTATTCGGTGAGTAGAATTACTTTTGAAAAAAACCAAAATTGGCATCAAGTAAAAAACATTCATTGCAATATAAATAAATAAATCATTTTATATAGTACCTACCCCTAGTCCGTTCCGTGGTGCCCTCGTATCCTTTCAATCCCTACTTTCTTCGTAGTAGTATCAAGCAGTTCTCGTAGAAAAAACAAGTTAAGATTATCTCGGTGAGGAGTAGAGACTCCAATTACTCGACATCTCAACTACTCGAGTATCGAGTAGTAAAATTTCAAAATACTCGAGTACTCGAGTATGCTCGAGTAGTTTCAGATGTACCAAAATATATATTTTTAATTCGAATTTGTGTATATAAATAGATGATAAGTAAATAAAGAAATATATTGAATATCATTAAAACATTTATTTCAATGTATCCACATATACATATTTCAACAAATTTTTAATTAATTTTAAGTTTTGTTTTTATATTTCTCGCAGAAGAAAAAACTGTCTACGATTATTACTAAAACGAGTATTACTCGAGTATTTTTCAAATTACTCGAGTATCGAGTACTTGGAAAATGGACGAGTATACTCGAGTATCGAGTACTCGATAATCGAATTGGAGTCTCTAGTGAGGAGTCCATAAGCTCTAAGTTGGGAGTGGACATGAGCTCGCCATGAGCCATACCGGTCCTGATTCAATACAATTAATGTGGAATAAGTACTAAAAATGTTTTATTATTTTTATTTCGCTTGTCTATGTTTACTTCAATAGATTAAATTAAAGTTCTGAAGATAAAGTACTGCCGAAACAGCAAAGAGTATCTTATATATCAATAAACCGGTTTTTATGCCATGACATTAAGTGCTTTTAAAACTGCTGAGAACTCGGTAGTTAATATTTGAAACAAATGTTTACAAAGTTAACAAAAATTTAAATTATTTAAAATGTGTGTGTGCTGTAAAATATACACTTTGGTTTGAAAGTTGGCTGTTTCGAGAACGATGTAAATTTACAATGTTATGTTTCCTTGTTTGTTTAGGATTTCAAGAATAAGTAGTGCTGACAACATATGAACGTAGTAGTACGTTCTGCGTGATGTTTGTTCACTCGAATTCACATTAAATTTATTTCTCAAGCTTCTGTTGAAACGGAGCAATTGTTGAAATTTATTACGTCTAGTTTTATGTGAGTTTGTCTTATTCAATTTCGAATTTCTTCATGAGCATGTTTTCGGAAATATATCGTTGCTCAGAATTTGATGTACTATGCACATTAATAATGAAAAATAATATGGTAAAAGCAGGAGTTCATTAAAAGTTTATTTGTTTAATAACAAAATAAATTTTTACAATTCGTTACCTTACGTTACGTTACATTTTCGCCAAAAATGACCTTTTAGTCAGAAAAGCTTGTATTTGCCGCATTCTATCATATACATATATGAATTTCAGAATTATCTATGAATGATTAACGGAGTTAGCAGAATTTACACTTGTTTTACTAAATTTATTTGCAAAAATTCTTAGATTGTCATCATAAGATCATTAAGATAATTATTTCTCACTGTAACAAAATATGTTTTATATTATATATATGAACTAGTATTCGAACCCGGCTTCGCTCGAACCAGTTTGGGGTTATGTTCACCTCGGCGCGTAAATTCAGACGGGCCAAGTTGAAACAACTGGCAACTTAATGACCAACAATGCAAAAGGGAATTACAGACCCATAGACATACATACGCCGTTTCGGTTTTATATATAAGATATTTTGGTTCATATGAAACTACTCGAGTACTCGAGTATTTTGTAAAATGTACTACTCGATACTCGAGTAATTGGAGTCTCTACACACACATTGATAACGAAACAAATTTACTGTCGAAACTTTCGCGAGCGAAATCAATTCGTTTGTTTGAACTTGCAACAACAATGCAAAAGAGAATTACAGACCCACATACATGCATACGCCGTTTCGGTTTTAAATATAAGATTTCAGAATTATCTATGGTTGAATAATGGAGTTAGCACAATTTTGGAGTTGCACTGCACCTGCACAGTTTTTTATTAAATTTATTTGACAACGTTATAAGATGGTCATCATTATTTCCATCATTGGATGATTAAGATCATTATTTCTCGGCAAGATTTGTGAAAAAATATGCTCAAAATAAGTAGTTTGATACATTTTTAAATGCTCTTTGTTACAAGTGAATTTTAATCAATTGAAACTTCAAACGCTCATGTCTCAAAACAGTGTCAAGATCATTTAGAACCTATTCAAAGTAAGGTGTTGAATTGTAACGTCGAAACGTCTGAAAACGTCGTAAAAATAACAATTTTTCAATTGGCAACGAATACCGTTGAGTAAATATTGCCTTAATCTTTTTTCAACCATACAATATATAAAAAAATATATCTGTAAACTGCTTGTGCCACCGTGGAATACATCCGAAGAAGAAAACATTGCAGAAAAAATTTTCTAACATAATATAAATGGTATAATTTTTAGCTTTATTTTATTCCAACTAACAAGCGTTGCCGAAATTGTTATAAACCAAAGAAAAATCCAGTTGGAACTCACTCATTTTCACGAGTAATAAATCGTTAAACATTGTCAAAGTTTATATCCAAGCATATCAGCAGACACAGTGTTAAGAACTATTAATTATGTTAATTAACTATTCAATCTTTATACATTTATTTAATATACGGAAAGAAAAATAGCAATGTATTTTAGTTCTACATAAATTATTTTATATATTTTTTGATATCTATTTTGGCTTACGCCTTCGTCAGAACTATGTTTAAAACGTGTATTAGAGATAGCTTATATACCTTTGCTAGACAGGGTGCCCCCTACATAATCTCTTTCTGTTGAAACCATACCTACGTCACATGAAAGAATTTAAATAAGTTTGATTTATTGGTCTAAAGTAATGGTGGGAAACAATAATTTGGGTATTTTTGGGTTATTTGATCGTGTGAAACCACTTAAAATCTGCAATGTCTAAGTGCATCTATTTTAAATTGTTTTAAGTTTATTGTTTGTTAAAGGTTTTAACAGAGGTGAACTGTTAATTGTAATCTGATCGTTAAGAATTTCATTGGACTGATTATACCTATTTATTTAATATGCTCGAAAGTGTGGGGATAATGTAAATATTGGAGACTTTAAATTCAGATCCATTAAGAGATTGAGGAATCAATCCTTGAAAATGTCTTTCGGAGATTCTAGCTTATGGCTTAACCGGAGTGTTAAAACGGCTAAGACCGTTTCACTGTCAGATACCGGATTGGCTTCTGATTTTAAAACCGCTATTTGTATCAGCTTCTTGATTTCGTAATCTTTCAGGTGAGGGGTTTAATCAAAAAATTTGCATTTGACACATAATTCAAGATGGCTGCCGACAGTGTTCCCTATTGGTAAACAAGTAATATTACTACGTGTTGAAAAAAACCTAGACAAACCAAACCTAATATAAGCAATCCAAGCCTAACCTAACCTAACGTAAGCTTAACAAACCAAACCTAGCCTTACCCAAACCTGACCAAAAATAAAAATAGCTAATTAAATAAACATATAATTTGATTATTCCACACATCAGCAATTAATTAATAGGGAACACTGTCGGCAGCCATCTTGAATTATGTGCCTAATGCAAAAGTTATAATTAAGCCTCTCATCTGAAGGTTAACCCTTATTTTATTTAACCAGAATATTCAATGTTTTTAAAATGCATAGTGTGAAGACGTGTGTACATCAAATGAGGAGTTTGGGATCAAAAATGGCCACATCCACTATTTCCTGAAGAGAGATATACACACTTTTCGTATAAAAACTTATCCCCGTCACAACTTATTCAAGTTTAAAAAAACACTAAAAACCAGACACAAACACATTAAACTTCACTCAATGTGGGCTGGATTACTACCGACTGAACTGTCATGGCCGACAAATGCAAACACGCTATTGGCCGATTTAGGATTTGGGTATTTATGAAACCAAAACTCAACAGGATTTGGGCAGTTTTGATTCTATAGTCATATTTTGATATTGAATTACATGGAAGCTATGAGGATTTCAGAGAGTTTGAAAATGGAATTCTAAGCTTTTGAATACGTACTTCCATATTACATCGCTAACTCGTTTTTTATCAAAACTGGATTTGAGCATGTTTGATCCCAAGGTCCTCAAATGTAGAAAACATATGATCTCATTTAAAATTCTGTATTCCTATTTTAAAATGTTGAGCAACGTTTTCTAGTCCTTTGACCATGTGGCCAACGCTGTTTAGCTTTTGATTTATTCAGTTCATGGACTATAAATACCCGCCCCAAACATACATTTTCTGACATTGATTTTTAAATTTATTCATGGGATTGTATTCGAAAACATCTTTCTATGATCTTCTCTTGTCGCTCCACTCATCAAACATTTTTAAAAAGTCTGTTTTATTCTCACAATCGCAAGAAAATAAACAAAATAAAGTTTTAATAAAAATCATTTTTGAGATGTTTTCTTTATGCCCCTTGAGAACCACTATTCCATATAACCCTCCAAAGGTAAAAATAAAAAGTTAGATGACCTCATAAAATGGTTTCACTATAGATTTCTCATTACTACTGCAGTAGTGAGAAATTCCCATTGGAATAAAATGCAACTTTAATATAAATACTAGACTTTTAGATCACTTTTAAGGTGTCCAATGACAATACTTGGTGGAATGACATTATAATGAAACATTTTTGCACTTATTCCACATTGAATTTAATAAGATCAGAACTGGTTTTGCTCATCACGAGCATTATTTACTGATATCTGATCGACAACTAAATAAATTCAATGTGGAATAAGCGAATAAGTAATAAAAATATTTAATTATTTTTACTAAACTTAGAGACAAAGGAGACGGGAAGAACTTTGAACTTCAAAACTTGAAGCTCTATCGAATAGATATCCAATAAAAAGCCCCACATTGTAAGCGGACATTGTTAAAAGAAAACTTTCGAATCTACTTCAATAAAAAAAAACATCAGATCGAATACTTTTTAGTTACCTTAAAAACCGTTGCGGAAAATGATCAAAAACAGGTATCTATCGGATCAAATTAAATTTTCAATCTTTCTTCTAGTGCGCCCTAGGGAAATACGATTATTAAGGTACTCTACACCTTTGCTGACTCGATATTATAATGCGAATATTATAAGGGATGTTTTTTTGCCATGCGTGCTGAAAATGATTCCTGCAAATATCATCGACTTCAATTTAATTTATTTCCAAATCATATTCATCCACCAAATGGATATTTATTGAAGCCTTTTTATACCAAAAATTCCTTATTTATTAATTGGCCTCGCATTGAAATAATATTAATAATAATTATACTAAGCTCTTCTTGCTTTATTACCTAATCACGTTTATTTGTCAATAACTTATATGATTACTGTCATTTAATTATAAGTAATTTGCACAAGTTAATATAAGGGGGAAAAATATGAAAAACATTTATATCAGGGCTGAGTCGTAGACGTGAAAACTTTTGGCTATTTTTGAATTTTTTTTTCTGATGTATGCCTAGGTTTAACATGTATAATGTAATGCGATTGGCCGTATTGGTTGAATGATCTTTAATTTAATGTTTATGTTACAGTGAAACTGTATTCTCAGTGAAAATGTATTTTTCTCCAAGCTGTCATTGAAATTAAATTTGACCGCCTTATCTTCAGCCCTATGTTTGTCTGTGTTTTTCTTTGGAGCAAACCAAAATTTTAGGCCGGCAAATCATCGACTTGGGCCAATAATTTCAATGATCGTGACCAGTGAAATCATGTTGTCATACAAATCTATTATTTGATACATTTTCACTGAGAATACAGTTTCACCGTAATAAATAGAAAAAGTTGCAAAAAAAACCTGACAAAATAAACCATTTTTTTTGTCGGAGTCGAGTTGTTGGTAATTGTTGGAGTCGGAGTCATACTTATTTGTGGTATGGCCTTGATTAGCATGATTCAAAAATTATTAAATAAATAGGTCAGTAACTATCATAAAAATTACAAACAAAATAACTACGTAGAACCACAATTTTAATCATGCCCTCTAGTTGGAATACTGGATCATGTTCAGGAAAAAGAGAATATCTTACGAAAATTTGTGATAAAAAATAATAGTATATGAACAAGTAAAAAAACGGGATCGTGGTGCAGTGGTCAACGTCGTTGGCTCCCGTGAGCGCATATGCTTCATGTTGGGAGCGGAAGCTGTTAAAAAATGACTGACATCGTGAACTGGCTTCACCATGGATTGCTTACATCGTTTAGAGATCACACCCTTCTGTCTAAAATTTTTTATTTAAACTGCGAGATGAAAGTTAATAATATTGGCGCCTTAGTTTTCAATACTCATGAAATCGAATCAAAATAAGTTTATAATTAGAAACATTCATGATTTTTTTATTGGAAAAAAGCTGTTTTCGTTGTATAATAATAAGGTATTTATATAACTCTACAGGATACCGTTTTGTTTTTTGTTCAAATAGCACCGAAAAATGTTTAATCGTGAAATATTTTGGTCATTTTCAAAATCTCGATAATGAGAGCGCAAAAACTGTTAAATATGCCAGCAGCTAGATCACATCACTCGGCCCAGCACAACTTTTGCTAAGTGGTCCAATTTATTTTTGATTAATGGTGTAGCTTTTCGCTTTAAATGTGAAAAGTTTTCGCGAAAGCTCCGCATTTTATTTCAAGGACGATGTAGTCAATTTGAAAAATTGTGCCGAATAGTTTTTCTTTATTGCGACGTATAATATCGTTACCTTACTTTGAAAAGGTTCTATTTGACATTTTTGTCTAAAATGACCTTTAAGTCGGAAAAGTTTGTATTAAGCACATTCTATCATTTATTTATTTTTTAATCATGATCGCTCCCAACTTGGAGCATATAGCCTCCTCACGGAGTTTATCTCAACATGTTTTTTTTCTACGATAACTGCTTGCTACTCAGTTGCTCAACCTATCTTTTTTGAAGAGAGTAGGGATGGAAAAGATACGAAGACTAGGACAGGACTAGTGATTAGTTGATCGCTGTCACTATGCGTCGCTCTTAGGGATCGGAAAGGTGGGAAGGGATTTTGAACCACACAAACACTCATGCCTTTGAACAGATTTATCGACTGAAAAAATCCGCTCGTACCGGGAATCGAACCCGGGTGGTCCGGGAATCGAACCCTTAAATTAAGTGTAAATTTGCTATCTCTATTTTTGTCAATTGTGCAGGAGAGGGTAAAACAGATTATTTTGGTATTTTCAAACCGATCGGGAAAATTTCAAATAGGATTTCCAAACGATTAACTTGTACCACCGCTGAAAAACAACGAATAAATGACAGGTGACAATAGAAAATGTTGGAGTTGGAAAATTAGCAGAGTAGGTTTTAGAACGACAATGGAGCTATCAAGTTTTCCTAAAACGTTTTATCAATTCACTCAAATAAGTTTTGGTTATTAAAAAAATATGGGACATGCACATTGCATGATACAACAAGATGGCATTATTAAGTCATTTTAAGCCAAAAGTGGAGTTAACTAAATTACTCTTTAAGCCGTCGATATTAATTTCAGAATTATCTATGGTTCAATAACGGAGTTGCACTACATCTGCACACTTTTTTACTAGATTTATTTGACAAAGTTCTAAGATTGTCATCATTTATTACATCATTAGATCTTTAAGATCATTATTTCTCAGCAAGAGTTGTGAAAAAATAAGTAATTTGAAACATTTTTATTTGCTCATTGTTACAAGTGAATTTTAATTAATCGATCGAAACTTCAAACGCTCATATCTCAAAACAGTGTCAAGAACAGTTAGAACCTTTTCAAAGTAAGGTCTCGATATGTTATAACGAAAGCCTAATGTAACCGCAGTTATATTTTTCCAGTAACGTCTATATAACAGAAAATTTAATCACTATTTTCCGAGCAGCTTTTGGATATCATAATAAAATATATTCCAGTCACATCGAAGCTGAAAATTGTATGGATTCTCAAATCTCGACTTTCAAGTCACAGAAATTGAATTTTTTGATTAAATACGAAATGAAAGAAGAGAAATGGTTTTGATATAAAATATAAATGTGTTCAAATGCGTAAATTAGATATGGTTTTTTGCAAATTGTTTTGGGATAGTTGATTTATATTTGATTTTCAATGTTTTTGCTACAATTTTATTCAGCGAATTTCGATGATTTTTCGATAATTTATTTATTTAAATGGTTTTTGACATAACTTGGTTTTATACATGTCATTGAATGTTTTTTTAAGCATCATCAAACTAATATGAAATTTAAAATAACTTTGATTATTCCACGTATTGTGACAACGTGTTTTGCCTCTTTCAGAGCCATCTTCGGACTAACTATCGCAAATTTTGCTTAAGTAATAAAGCAAATTGATCCTAATATTTTAAAATGATAAAATTACAAAATGGAGTTTGAGATTTTTCCTTTATACTTTAGAATGAGCTTCCATAAATTTACTGCCGAATCCATCAAAAGTATCATGAAATTATTTTTATTTTTTTAATCTGATTTAACTAGTGTTGGGTCCGTGATCGAGTGGCACCGTTATACGGCTACGGTTGTTAAGCTCATAGTCTTGACTCCCATTCCAGGCAGCTTTATTATTCTATCGAATTATTGATTTCTGTTCGGTGATATTGGTGTCATGGTTGTCATGGCTGTCTAATCGCCTCCCACGTCCATCCGATCTCAAAAACGCACATAAAAAAACACTTAAAACGGTTTCTTAGCCACTAGTCATGTTCTTGTCTTTTCAACTCTTCTCTTTTTATCTCCGAAGAAGAGAAGCTGTGCAACTGAACAACATGCATTTTTCTTAGAATTTTCTTTGAGATAAAGTCCACTAGACATCCTTTTATTCCACAGCCATGGCATTGAATAGAAATCAATTTATCATCTGAATAAAAAATCTATAAAACATACTGGTATTCAAAACCATGATTAGCACAACCGAATCCAATTACGTTTACAATATTCTATTTATTGGACTAGTAATTATTTGGTCAGTTTCTAATTCGATAAATGGTCAGTTATAAATTCTTAAAACGGTCAGTAATAAAAATAATAAATGGTCAGTTAAAAATTATAAATGGTCAGTTAATAACTAATTTTGGGATAACTGACCACATTCACACTGATACAATGACAACTGACCGTTTATAATATTAACTGACCATTTTGATTTTTAACTGACCATTTATTTATTTAACTGAACTTGAATAAGTTACTGACCCATTAAATACATGCCTATTTATTGCATAGCCCTCCCTTCTTTGTTTGTTTGTTCAATTACTTTGTCGACTATATGAAAATATATCGATGCGTAAAAATTCAATTGTCCGGTCCGTGGTGCAGTTTCAACGTTGTTGGCTTGCGTGCCGGACCACCCTGGTTCAATTCCCGGTACAAGCGGATTTTTTCAGTCGATAAATCTGTTCAAAGGCATGGGTGTTTGTGTTGTTGAAAATCCCCTCTCACTTTTTCTCCTATCCCAAAAAGCGACGCATAGCGAGAGCGATTAGCTAACCAATAGTCCTTTCCGAGTCCTCTTATCCTTTCCATTCCTACTCTCTTCGAAAAAGAGAGGTTGAGCAACTGAGTAACAAGCAGTTATCGTAGAAAAAATATATGTTGAGATAAACTCCGTGAAGAGTCCATATACTCCAAGTTGGGAGCGGACATCGTTAAAAAAAATCAATTGCAAATGTAAAAACGGTAAAGATTTAAATCTAGATTTTTCAATAAGAACGATCGAAGTGGAAAAGCGATAGACGGACAATGCAATGTAGCATATTCATATTTTGTTCCGGCGCCACGTTGTAGAAGCATAAGAATTCAATTGAAAATGTTAAAACAGTAATAATTTAAATCTTTATTTTTCAAGAAGAACGACTTAAGTTGAAATACAGTTCAATGTATCGTTTTCATCTTTTGTTCCGACGCCACGTTGTTGATGTAATATTATCTTTATAAATTTGATACACTCCACACCATCTTGATTATAATTTAAGCACGGAGTAAATTCCTAGAATATTTAGTTCGCACAAACAAGGTGTAATTTCGTTTCGTTTATGAAAATGGTTTAGGGCTCATGAATATAAATTGACTGGAGATATGGATCAATTAGCCCCGTCGTGTTTTTATCGAGTGGTTACTTTACAATAAAAATAATAAAATTAAAGGCAAGTAGACCGGTCGGTTATAGTTTGGAAAAGTTTCCATGAGACATTTTATTATTTCACGCTGGAAAATTAATCGTTAACGATAAAACTATCGTTCTTTTAAATTAATATAATTTCAGACAAATTTTACATTTTAAATATTTCGGGAGAAACTTTACTCATTAAGAATTAAATACTGTCAATTGAGCTGTCTCAAGGGTATTCAAAGTTTTTACCACCACGCTAGCATAGTTTTTAGATTGAGAACCATGTGGCGGACAAAATTCGGCCGCGTTCGTAAAACAGACAAACCTCCTATAGCACGGTGTTTTTGTTATCGTTGAAGTAATATTGAAAGCAATACATACTGACTTGTAATGTGTAAACTGACAATTACTTAATGAACAAAACAACATACTTGCGCACCTAAGATAAATGTATTTATTTACTGACAAGTTCTTTAGGTCAGGATACAGAAAGAGACTTTAAATCGGGCCTCACAATATCAGCCCTATTTTTTAACGCGATACGTTCATTGAACTTTTTAAACTAATTAGAAGAGATTCAAGAAATCTTTCATGAAAGCTTGCTTAAATGGTCTCACGATGTTGAATATGAACTTTGCGAAAGCTCGTGAACTAAAAACTAGATTATTCTAATAAAAATAATAAAACATTTTTAGTACTTTTTCCACATGAGATATATTTCATCAGGACCGGTTTCGCTCATGGCGAGCATTATCAACTGATAAGGAATACAATAAAACAGTGGTATTTATGCAAAAGTTAAGTATGAAAACAAGGTATTGATCAATTAGTCATCGTTTCTTCGCCATTGCTATACCCAATTCATTAAACCTAAGCTTATTGTACTTCTTCCAACTTTTATCTCTGATAATTTTTATTTTCCTTTGTTTGATTTTAATTTGTAAGAATTGATATGGCTTTTATTCTGTTACAGGAACTGACTCATTTAAACTCATTACCGGGATTTCCATCTAATTATGGTTGACACACATGTAGATTTATTTATTTTTATTAAATGCACTTAATTTTGGGCTTTTACTTTGTTAATTGTTAATTCATACTTAATTGAATTTTGATGTGTTAGTTTTGCATTGCTAAGAGGTCTTGAACATTTTATTTTTAGTCTATTTTTCTTGTAATTTGCTTTAATTTATTTGCTCAGTTGATTTACCAATTGTTTGTCATACCTTGTTTTCATACTTAACTTTTTGCATAAATACCACTGTTTTATTGTATTCCTTATCAGTTGATAATGCTCGCCATGAGCGAAACCGGTCCTGATGAAATAAATCTCATGTGGAAAAAGTACTAAAAATGTTTTATTATTTTTATTATAATGCCTTTCCACCAAGTATTGACAGTGAGCACCTTAAAAAAAATACTAGATTATTCTGTAATTATAGAAGTGTTTAAATGTGAAAAGTTTAAGTAAAATATATTATTGGAGACATATTTAAGGCCTCTGAATAAGAATGTATAGTTAATGAAATAAATGTACAAAGCATGCCAAAGATGATTTTTTTATCACATATTTGATACTGGTCCATTGCAATAAATTACTATGTGCCGTGGCTCAAAAGAGAATGAAACTAACTATCATCTAAACTACTATATCAGTGTCATATCAGTGTTTATAATATGCGTGATAAATATCTTTTGTTTATAAATTAATTTAATTAATTGAAATATAAATAATTTCACTTATTGTGTAACAAATTGTGACAGTTCTTTCGCCTGTTTAAGAAGCATCATCAAACCTTCTATCAAACGGTTGTTTTAGTAATAAGGTTAAGATTAAATTTCCACATCCTATTTCCAGGCGATGACAATTAAAAAACAATTGCTCCAATAAGCTGCTATATCATATACTCCGCATTATAGCAAAACAAAAAGCACGAAAGCCTTAATCTAATACATACATACATAAGTTGTGCATTCGCTGCAAAGAGTAATTTTCAAATAAAATGTCGTGGAACATAAATTTGATTACATAACCACGTCTTTTTTAGAAGGTTTTTTCATAGAGTATCGAATTTATATTTCCATTATTTGATTTGTATCCTAGAATTTTTGTTTCATAATGTTCAAATTACTATGTATCATAAAAATATCGGAAGATATAAATCTCTACATTTTGTTCATACGTTTTTGCCAGCCTTCTTATCGGTATATTGATGGAATGAATTGAAATTAACTTTGTATAATTTTACTATTACACGGTGAAAAAATTGCATTTTTTTTTAGTTATACACAAGTTATACGAAAAATGGTTTATAGCTATTTTGGCTTTCGCCATCGTCAGAAATATGTTATAACCTTTCATGTATTTTATATACAGGATGCAAAATGCATCTTCTATTCTGTTCTTACGTCCTAGTTAAATATTGAAATATTTGCAGTTAAGAAATTAAATGCAATTTTAAATAAATCAATTTAATAGACTAGTAATTATTTGGTCAGTTTCTAATTCGATAAATGGTCAGTTATAAATTCTTAAAACGGTCAGTAATAAATACTTAAAACGGTCAGTTAAAAATAATAAATGGTCAGTTAAAAATTATAAATGGTCAGTTAATAACTAATTTTGGGTCAGTTTTTTATTGTAAAATTGTCAGTTATTTTCTTTATAAACGGGTCAGTAAATATATAACTGACCATTTTATTTAATAACTGACCACATTCACACTGATACAATGACAACTGACCGTTTATAATATTAACTGACCATTTTGATTTTTAACTGACCATTTATTTATTTAACTGACCAAAACTTGAATTAGTTACTGACCCATTAAATACATGCCAATTTAATACAATATTATTTTACGTTTATTCCCTTTGAATTGGAAACCGGATTAGCTTTCATTTCTAGAAATACATAAAATCAATTTAATAATTTATTTTTACAATATTTAATTAGGATGTTATAACAGCAGAGAAGATGTATTCTGTACAATGTCTACACCAGTATATAAAGATGAGTCAATGAATGTTTAAACATAGTTCGATGGCGTAAGCCGAAATAGCTATCAAACATGTATCAAATAATTAATTTGAATTTTTTAATTTTCTACTTTTCCATGAGTTTTGTCGCTAACGACCCTGAGTTCAAGTTCATCCGTGCACTTGGAATGCCTGAAGATGCCGAAAGAAACCCGGGTCGTTAGCGACAAAACTCATGGAAAAGAACAAAAATTCAAAAATCTAAATTTGTACTTTTCCATCCAACGTACGATATTCCAATATTTCTTGGATGCCATGATTATCCATGTGATAAAAACTTTATCCACCAATACTACGGCAAATGTTAATTGTAATTCATTTTTTTTCATTAAGCCGTGTTAAATAAAAATTTGTCACAATTTATATACCCGTGTTGTATACAACCGTGTTGTAAGAGGCCCAAGTGTACCTTTTCTTTACCGTTCATAACATAATTTACACAAGGTTACAAGGTTCCAAAATATTTTGTAATTCCTTCTTGAATTTCGAACTCTTTTCCATTATATTTTCAATAAAAAAAAATCTAATTTAATAGCCAATTCCTGGCCGTCATTTTTATTTTAATGTGAAACATGTATTCGAAAACATTTCGACTAATTCTCTTCAAATTTGAATTTTTTGAATTTTGTCTCAAAAACTCATGGAAAAGTACATAATTCAAAAAATTCTAATTTGATATTGAAATTCCATCAAGCACCCTCAGTCGAAATACTTAATTATATCAACATTGCTAGTACGGCAAGATTGATGTGTCAAATACTAAAATACATTGTTTTTTTCTCACCGTTTTCTTATCAGTACATTCCCAACATCTTTAATCTCTAACCATCTTACAAACGGTTTTCATAAAAATAAATATCGTTGAAATTCTCCCCTATAAGATCATACGCCACTCAATTAGAAATGGATATATTTTTAGGTATTTAGTAAAATATTTTTTACATCACTCCTAATGCGAAGCATGTATGTATATTCCTTTTTTATTTTCCTGGGCTTTTGCTTTTGAGGATTACACGGTCAATGGTTCGTATTACCAATTGAAAACAGAAACATGCGTAAAAAAATCTATTCCACTCAATTGAGATCCCCAGAAACGGAAAAAGCAGCAGTAAGCCTATTTCAGTCTAAAACTTAATGCTTATTTCCTGGATTCCTTTGTAATATTGAGTTATTGACATACAATTTTTGTTAAAAAGCTCGATTAAAAGTCCATAATAATTTACTATCGGAGAGAAATTGGATACAAAATTCAGCTTTGGTCGCAGAGTTTGGTATCAGAAAAAAGAATAAAATTAAAAATTACTTTAAATATTCCATGCATTGTGCTACTAACCGTGACACGTGTTTCGTTATATTTAAACTTACTATCGCAATGATTGCTCAAGTATCAATGCAAGATTGATTCCAAAATGATAAATTACAATAGTTGAGTTTGAGATTTTCCTTTTTACGGGAAGCAATGAGGGGAGGATAGAAGCAAAACAAACAATAATTATATCGATGCCTTAAAAAGTAATGTTGTTAACTCTACTTTTGACTGAAAATGACTTAATAATGCCATCTATTTGTATCATGCAATGTGCATGTCCCATAACCAAAACTTATTTAAGTGCATAGGAAAAACACTTTAAGAAAATTCTATATCTCCATTGTCGATCTAAAACTTTCACTGCTAATACAACTCCGCCATTTTGTATTGTCACCTGTCATTTATTCGTTATTTTTCAGCGGTGGTACAAATACATCGTTTGAAAGAGGTTTTCTCAAAATTAGCAGTTTTTACCCTCTCCAGCACAATTGACAAAAAAGGAGATAGCAAATTGTTTCTTTAAGCCGTCGATATGTGGAATTATCAAATCATGGAATTATAATAAAAATAATAATACACTTTTAGTACTTTTTCCACATAAAATTTAATAGATCAGGACCGGTTTCGCTCATGGCGAGCATTGTCAACTGATTATTGATTGATCAGTATTGTATTGACAGTAGGGACTCCAATTACTCGACATCTCAACTACTCGAGTATCGAGTAGTAAAATTATAAAATACTCGAGTACTCGAGTATACTCGAGTAGTTTCAAATGTACCAAAATATATTTTATGAATTCAAATTTTGTGTCTATAAATAGATTTATTTCAAATTATGAAACATATATTACAAAAATACTAGAGAATTAAACGTCTCAAATTTTAATTTAGTTCGAAGTTTTGTTTTTTTATTCCATCAGTAAAAATTGGACTTTCTTTTTGGTTTAAAAGTTAAAAATTAATTAAATCGTGCCATTTAGTTTTTCTGTCCGCTGCTTAAAACAAAATAAAATTTGGAATTAAATCTTCTTTTATATATTACGAGTATTACTCGAGTATTTTTCAAATTACTCGAGTATCGAGTACTTGAAAAATGGATGAGTATACTCGAGTATCGAGTACTCGATACTCGAATTGGAGTCTCTAATTGACAGTGAACACCTTAAAAGTGATGGAATTATAAGTTATGTTTAATTTTATAATAAAATGAACTTTCTCAAAGTTATCGCCGAATCCATCGAAAGTAACATTATTCATTTCAACTTTTTTCAATGAAAACTTGTTGTAAATTAAACTTGAAAGCTCCGCATAGATTTGTTTCTTTCATATGCCATTCAGCTGGCTAAACTCCACCCGCTTATTAAGTAGGCTTCTATTCACGACATTTCATCGTTTAGAAAGTTGAAGACCAACGTTTTTAATGGCCGCAAACACGCGAATGTATTACAATACGAAACTATTATAACAATGGTCTGGGAAAAGAGCGAACACAATAATACCATTGGAGAATTTTAATGTTTTTTTCACAGCGATATGTTTTATCGAGACGATTGTAATCTGCTTTACTCACGATCTTGATTTGAGCTTTTATACAAGTTGATCCATAATCATCATAAAGTAGATGAATTTTTTTATGATAATTTATTTAACAAAAATAGTTTTAAGCTTTTTTTATTATTTTTATTTATTTATGCTATTTGAAAATGAATTGATTTATTGTAAAAATAATCGGATCCGTGGTGCTGTGGTCAGCCTCGTTGTCTTGCGTGACGGACCACACGGGTTTAAGTCCCAGTAAGAAAAGCATTCGTTTTCAGATTCCATTCGAAAGCACTGTTGTTCGTCCGTTCTAAAACTTTCTCGGTGCCCATTCGATCCTCTAAATTCCAGTTCTGTCCTAGCCTTCATCAAGGCTAAATCGATCCTAAAAAAGGATCCGAGTATGTTCCGTAAAAATCAAGTTCAATACCTGAAAGTAAAAATTATTTCAACTCTGTCCACGTGAATAATGTCAACATCAAGGCTAAATGGCATTTCACTGAAGACAGAATGGATAATTTTTCGCTTTTAACGTATTTTTCGTTACAAAAATATAACACGTATTTCTTAGAGAAAACCAACCATTGAAAATCATCTTCAAAAACTAACATTCTCCTTAAGGATATTTACTTCGAATTTTCTTCCACTTATTTTGTTACAAAAAGTAACACGTGTTTCTTATTCTTGAAAATCATCTTCAAACTGACCATCGTGAGGGTAATTTATTAATAATTTAAAAACTGATAGTAATACATAATATTCATCACGTACCTAGATTAAGATTTTCTATTTTTTCACAGAAAGCATTAAATCCAACAACTCCTAAAAACTTGGTTGGAAAATTATTTTTTATTATTTTTAAATTACAAATCCTTTTGAAAAAACCGTATAAATTGTATTTGAGCCTTAGCTTAAGATTGTAACATGTTTTTTGATATTTTGTATTACCATGCTAAGAAATACGCAAAACCTCAATTTCTAAAATCTATTGAGGAGTTTCTGGAAGGAAAATAATAATTTATTGAGGAGTGCAAAGGGTTAACAAGAGTTGGGCGGGAAAGAACTAGGCTTCAATTTGACCAAATCGTTTCCCCAATGCTTGTCAAACACATTTCCATGCCAGTAATATATTTCTAGATTAACCCCCACAAAGCGATATTCATTGTTTCCGAAGCCATTCCTGCAAAGTCACGACTAGGGATTCAAATTCGGATATTCGAATATCCGGATATATTCGGCTATTTTTAAACTATTTGATATTTGGGAAAATATCCAGATAGTATTCGTATTCAAGGAAAGATGACATCACAATTTCTCCACATTTAACCGTTCTAAAGCTAACGAAAAACTCGTGGGCAACTACTTTTAAGGCGTCAAAAAATTATATTTCTCAATTTATCACATCGAATATATATCCGAGATCTCTTAAGGCTCACAACATGAATATAAACTTTTCGTTTTAATAGTTTTCTTAAAAGATATTCAACTAAAAGTGTATAGAGGTTATCAGGGCTGTCAAAATTTTTGATAAAATATTGTAAATATTTACGTAAATATTATGTTTCAAGCGAATTGAATAAATATAAACAATTCATACAATCATAAGAAAAATTCAACAAAATTTAATTTTATGATAGCCAATCGGGGTGCAAAATTGACATAATATTATAAACTTTGTGTGACAACCCTTATCGACGATTCGTAAAAACGCTCTAAAAGCCATGCGGTATGGTAAATAACATGGTATTGCTTTCATAAGGGATCAAAGACATCTAAGCCCTTAATTAACGTTAGTAGTTTTAAGGTATTGTCCTTTTTTAATTTTTGAAAAATTCGTAGCTGGGAATAGGTTGAAGAATAATTATGAATATCCCAGCTAGTGGTTTTTTTTGCCTTCGTCCAACTCAGGTGCTATCAATTTCTTATCATAATACGTTATTTTAACAAACCGGCTAGGACTCTTTAGGTCTAAAAAAACCTTTATTGCCATAATTTCATTTATTATGCAGCTGCAAATTTTAAATATTGTAATACCTTGGAACGGTACTGAAATGTGTATTTATATGTTTGTCTCTATCTAAGATTTTACAAAAGTTGGAAAAGATTTAGTCTTCAATTTTTATAAAAAATTATATACCTAAGTGAGCAAGGAAACATTGATCGTGCAACATCTCTATTTGCGTGCGAGTTATACGACTATTTATTAAAAACTTAGAATTCGAGACCACTGAGAGCTTTCAAAAGCAACTGGTAATTTCTTAGTAAAAATAATAAAACATTTTTAGTACTTATTCCACAAAAAAGTTATTGAATCAGGACTGGTTTCGCTCATGGCAAGCATTGATAATAAATACAATCAAACAGTAATATTTATACAAAATTTAAGTAATAATTACAAGGTATGACAAACAATTGGTATTATAACTGAGCAAATAATAGCAAAATGTAAGAAAAATAGATTTGATTGATTGGAAATAATCCCATAAATTTTCTGTGGAATATGCACTAAAATGTTTTACTATTTTAACTATAATGCTATTCCACCAAGTATTGACAGTGAACACCTTAAAAGTGGCAATTTCTTGTTTATTACTTACGTTTTTTAAATCATAATTTTAATACTATTGTACAACATTTTAACCATGTCAAAACTATCCAGATATCCGACTATATCCGGATAGCTTGAGCTTTACTATTCGATATCCGAATAGTTGATTTTGACGAATAGTTGGAATCCCTAGTCACGACTGAGGCAACGAGTATATATAGCGGCTCTACAGCGCAAGTTTCTTGTTCCTTAGAAGCGAACAACAATTAATTTGCCTACATTATGAAATAAGTTTGTCTGTTAAGTTGTGTTTGTCGCAAGTTTTACACGGGCTAAATAAATATTATATTACATGAATATTCAAGAGCTTAAACAGAAACTATTTTTCTACACGCGTAAGTCATTACTCACTTAAAAATTGTTTTTAAATAGATGCTGTGAAAAAAATAACAGTTACTAGTATGGCTTCAAATCCTGGGCCAAAATTTCGATCCCGGAAATTATTAATGGTCGATATTTTTCCCCGTCCGTAGTGCAGTGGTCAACGTCGTTGGCTACCGTGTCGGACCGCTCAGTTCGAGCAGATTTTTTCAGACGATAAATCGATTCTATTCAGAGTTATTGAGGGTCTGTATTGTAAAAAATCCGTTCCCACCATTCCGATCCCAAAGATTGACTAATCGATAGGCTAACCACTAGTATTGTCCTAGTTCTCGTATCCTTTCCACCCCTACTCTCTTCGAAAAAAGAGAGGTTGAGCAACTGAGTAACAAGCAGTTCTCGTAGAAAAACCAATTTTGAAATAAACTCCGTGAGGAATCTATATGCTCCAATCTGGGAGCGGACATGGTAAAAAAATCTATAAAATATTGATATTTATGGTGAAAACTAAACATACATAGAACTAGAACTACACGTACATAGAACTATATAGTTCTGACGATGGCGTTAGCCGAAATAGCTACCAACTTTATATAAAATAATTTCTGCAGAACTAAAATACATTATTATTTTTCCAACGTATCATTCAAATATATTGTATCACTACCATTTTTTTATGAATATTATATTTCGCTTGTTAATCCACTATTGAAGATCGACAATATTTTATTCAACTATAATGTATGGCATCGGTCTCGTTCAAATGCTATCTGATTGAAATAAAAAATATTCCAATATATACTTATAAATTATATACAATAGATTGCATGTTGTGATAATTTAAAATTTGACATTGATATTTTTGTAAAATGGGGGAATATAAAAGGAAACAAATATCGTTTTTATTGATGACAAAACCATTGCCGTCCAGGATGTTCAGATTTATTTTAGAGCTTTTATTATTTGGCACTCATATAATAAGATCTAGTTTTGTTACTTGATTTTTTAGACATTTAAATTTTTTATTCGATGCTGTCATCAATGCAAAACGCAGCAAATATTTTTTTCCACCAGCATTCGGTGTTCCAAAGTTGACACATCCAACTTACTCAAGTAATATTAAGTATCTTGATTAACAAAGCCACTTAGTATCATGTGTTTCCGTCTCGTCAGTCTTATCTACTTTTCATTGAATCTAAAGATGAATCAAGAATATCTCCCTATACTATTGCAAATGTATCAAACGCCTCAAAGTTGTCGCGATCAAGTCAGCGTAACCTATGTATTGGGCCCGTATGAGGTCGAACAATATGAGATAACTCTGCTCTTTTAGCATTCATCTCGTAGCAGTCTCATACTTCATCTTAGCGTCGTTAAATTTAATAAATCGCATCATTCAATATGAGTATATTTAAAAAAAAACCGTTATATCTATTCGAAAATCACACCTTCATAATGGGGTATGGAATCTGGATCGAATTGAGCCACTAATATTTCTCCGACCGTCCCACGTGGGACACTTAATGACCAATCATTTGTCTTCTCGGTATAAGCTGTCATTGGTTGCGATTATGAAAAATGGGCTGTTCGGAAATTTCGAATCTGGAATGTTACTCAACTGGATTTTAGACTTACAACTGAATTTATGATCAACGACTTGGATTTGGCTCAATAAACATGACAAATGATTTGCCCGACTGCTATAATACACCATTAACTAGCTTTAACAAACTGTCCATCTCTAAATTATTCAATCTTTCAAGAGATAATATTATAAACATTGTATCATTTTGACAGCCACCGGAGATTATTTGTGGTATTTAAATAGAAGGTTCTGTACAGTGAGCCACATTAACGAAAACCCTTTGATGGTTTTTACTTTATCACTTTCAGATTGCTTTTTCAAAAGCGGCAATGCTGATTATACATAAAGCATATTTATTAACCTATTATTTAAGAATTTAATACGGGTATTATCTACCATTGACTGTGCTTAACCTGTTCTATGCCGGACGGGATTAGTATGGCCGTGATTTTCTTTCAAAAGACAAAACCTAAAAAATATATACTTTTTGGACTTATATCAATAGTACTTATCACAAATACTTACCATATAAATGCACGATGTGCCATTTACGTCATCATTTATTAAAAAAACCGATCCAACAAACGTTTCACAAAATTTCAGGATTGTCACAACACTCACACAGAAAATACGTGAATGTGATTTTATATCGGAACTATATAATTTATAATAAATTTAATCTTAAATGTACATAAAAAAAAACGTTCAAATGTTTTAAAGCAAATTAATCTTCTACCGTGTGGTTCTACAATGTTCTACGCATACCTTGCTAGCGACACATTTCAACACAACAAAACTTTTCAGAAAAATATCTTTAAAGTTTAAGTATTACTTCACGATTCCAAGAGATGTCACTATTTACACGATATTTTAAAATTATTATAAACGTTGCTAGTGGCCTTTAAACCACGATTCAAGTACTGCGTGTTAACACGCGCATTTTGTATGGCCATCTCTACGTACACGAAATTGTATAGCGTGTTAACACGCTGGCGGCTTAAAACAGATTAAAACTACGTATATTTTTAAGTTATTTCTATGAGGTATAATATTGGGTCTATACCAGTGGTTCTCATGTGTGGCCACCAGAGAACTTGCCTGCGGCCACCAACAGCTTCGTAGAAAATATTGATATTTAAAAAAAAGTGGTTTTGCAAGTAATTTATAAGACTCTCAAAATTAAATACTTCGTACTCAATTAGTGCCAATAGTAAATTGACAAACATGTTTCGGTCCATTCGACATACCTCAAACACAACAGACTCGAAACAAAAATTTGGTGCGGCCACCAGACATTTCCTTAGGACCGCTTATGTTTGCGATGCGGCCACAGTGCAACTTTCCGTTTGAAACACTGGTCTATACTCTTTTTGTTCTCCTGAAAAGTAGCGATTTGTCACTAACGCCTTTTTCACTTGAAAGGGTCGATATAATCTTTTAAGATGTCTCTGTATTTATACATTTGTCTACAAAGCACATCACACACTTTTTCTGTGTAAATTACGTTATGAACGGTAAAGAAAAGGTACACTTGGGCCTCGTATAACACGGTTTTATACAACACTGCTGTATATAACACGGATGTATAAATTGTGAAATATTTGAATAAAACACGTTTAAAGGAAAAAAAATACAATCAAAATTGGCCTGGGTGGAGAAGGTTTTATGACATGGATATTCATGTCATCCAAGAAATATTGGAATATCGTACGTTGAATGAAGAAGAATTAGTCCAAATTTTGGATAAATCTACCACAATTTATGACTCAGAAAGCAGTTGCAGCAAATTAGCTACATGTTTCACATTAAAATAAAAAATGACGGCCAGGAATTGGCTATCAAATTAGATTTTTTTTTATTGAAAATGATCCTATAATGGAAAAGAGTTCGAAATTCAAGAAGGAATTACAAAATATTTTGGAACCTTGTATAGGTTATACATAGGTAATTCAATATTTTTTTGGAACGCAAACTTGTATCAATTTTGTATAAACTTCAAACCTTGTATAACATGACGTTTTTGTGGAACCATATAACCGTGTTATACGAGGCCCAAGTGTATACGCTTATCTCTTTCTACACTTTAAATGCACTGAGTGAATTTAAACAGATGGTTCTGCCACTTGATGTATCTATGACAATTTGTAATATGTAACGTCGATAAATTACGCCATAAATAACGTGTTTTTTTTCATTCTTTACAGGAAGAAAACGAGCTGGTAAGTGAAGCGTGACGCGTATGCAGCAAACTTCAGCGGGCAGCCATTAAAAATAAGTGCACGGATGTTGGGAAGGGTCCCTGGCCTCGTTATTACGCTCATCTTGTATACAGGACGTCCCAAGACACAGACTAATTACACATATTAATAAAACTTAAGTGGCGATATTAAAAAATAACGGCGTGGCACATTTGAATGACGTCATTAAGAAAAGGTTTAATGAGATTTTTTGTTACAGTTAGGATACATTGCACTTTTTGTATCGTTATTATTATTTTGCAAGTGAAAACAATAAATATATATTAAACGCAGATTAGCTTTCACTTAATATACTGAAAATAAATTCGTCAAATTCAATAATGTATTATTACAATATGAAATTATAATGTTAGAACTGAAGACAAGATGTATTGTGTACCTTTTCTACACTAGTAGATACAGATAAGTAAATATATGATTCAACGTTCTGGCGATGGCGTAAACCGAAATAGCTATCAATTATATATCTTATATTTTTTGTAGAACTTAAATACATTACTATTTTTTCACCGTATTATTAAGACCAATTTTGTATCTGTAGCTATCCAGTTTTGCCTGCTAGTTTTCTTACACCTTGGGTTTTATAGCCCGTTATATTAAGTGAATCCCATATCACAACAGCATTAAACACTTTCAAACGATTACCTTGACTGTCTTAGGAGCAATTATCCTCACTTCAAATGTGTTTACTCTCAAATTTTGCTGGAAAAGAATTACTTTTCATTCAATTTCATTGTTGATAATTATTGTGATCAGAGAAATCAAATCTTGAACTTATACGTAAAAGCAGTAAAAGAAGTATTTGTTGAACGAAAAAAAAAGATTTTTTTCATTGTAATTTATTGTTATGGAGAATAAAGAATATATTTCATTTTTTCTCTCATGAAATTTAGTCTTCGTTTTTTTGGCAACATGACAACTTAACATTGTCTTTTTAAAAACTAAATAGCTTAAATTTAAGATGAGTTTTTAAGTGTTCTATGTTTTGCAGTTGTAGCCTTTATCTCTATGAATTTCGACAGAACCAAGTGGAACTTATTCAATGCATGCATACTGACTGTGCTGGTTTACGGTTGCGATTCATGGCACATCACAAAAGCACAGAGTAACCGTATACTGTGCTTTGAAAACAGGTGCCTGCGGTGAATATTAGGAGTACGGTGGTTTGACTTTGTCAGGAACACGGAGGTAAGAGAGCGGACAAATCAGCCCCTTATTACTTCCAAAATTAAAAGGCTACGATGGACCTGGCTTGGACATGTGCTGCGGATGCCTCAGGGGAGCCTGAATCCTGCCTGCCTCTTTAATCAACCTGATGGATCCCGACGCCGTGGAAGGCCTCTGATGACCATTCATAGGATGTACTCAGGGGAGCTCCGAGACGCCGGGATGACCTGAGAAGATGAGAGGAGGTTGTCGGGATATAGAGAATCTTGGAGGCACCGTGTGGTGGCAATATGCTCCGAATAGGGAGCGGATATGGAAAAAAATAATATATATATATAATACATTCCTGCAATGTTTAATTAATTCCTATAAATCTCGATGAGCAATATGCAGTCAATAATAATTTAAAAAAATAAAAGTATAAATTTTAAATCTTATCAATAAACAGTTCGATTCCCGGCCGAATGAATACATTATTATTCGCATCGAATAGTAAATAACCATGTATTCGTGGATGACTGACTATTCAGCACCCTTGCAACATTGAAGCTGTTTGCAGCGTCCACTTCAGCACACGCTTGGTCCATCGATCTGTCTGTATTGGAGTGCCAGGACTTGCCCATGTCCACTTCAACCAGTCAATGCCGTCAACCACGTCACATACCCTGGCTTTAATGTAGACTTCAGGGTCCTTCAGTTAAGCTATCAATAAGAAAGCTAATTCGAAAGATTTTTAATCTTCATACTCCTAGAATTTCAACAAAAGAATCCATTACACTGTTTCTATTTATAAACCTATTCGGTTGGTGGTCCCCGATGAAATAACTTTAAAGTGGAGATTTTTGATTAAAGAGGTTTTTTAATCGAAAACTTACTATAGTAACTATAAATACTCGTTTTTTGATTTCCGATTAAAACAGATAATATTATAACAATAAGTAAAAAACAATGTTTTTTTAAATTCACAACTAGAAACACAAAACGCTAAATCTGTCATTTTTTCACAGTGCGTTTGGGTATTAGGAGTGTTTCTTTATCAGTTTAAATTCGCACGATGAACGAAACCGGTCTTGATATTCATAAAATAAATATTTAAGCAGTAAAAGAAAAGGAATGTCTTATTTATTTAAATACGAGCTGACCCGGCGAACTTCGTACCGCCACGGAATCAATAAATGTTGTGTTAAGTTAAAACGAATATTCAAAATGAATTGAGTTAATAAATGTGCAAAAATCAAAATGAGATGTATTGATTGATTCATTGATTGAGTAGGCATTAACTTGGTAGAACTCCATTATAATACGGTAATAAAAATAACAATGTATTCTAGTTCTACATAAATTATTTTATACAGTCAGAACTACGAAGGCGTAAGCCGAAATAGCTATCAACAAATATATAAAATAATTTATGTAGAATTAAAATACATTGTTATTTTTTTTACCGTATGTTGATTATAATCTATTTTTCTTGTATGTTGCTTAGTTGTAATACCAATTGTTTGTCATACCTTGTAATTCTTACTAAACTTTTGTATAAATATCACTGTTTTGTTGTATTTCTTATCAGTTGACTCGCCATGAGCAAAACCGGTACTGATCCAATAATATTTATGTGGGATAAGTACTTAAAATGTTTTATCTCAATATAAGTCTTTACTAAAACTGTAGAAGCCGACGTTTAAAAGAGAACATTGAGTTTTCAACGGTTTACATCGAAAGTTCAATCTTAATAATTAATTAATTGACATTTTTTGCGTAAAACATTCTGTAGCCGACGCAGCGTAAAAATAACATACAAAATGACCTCGTTAAAAGCGCTATTCGTCAACGCTTAAATGCCCCTTCGCATCGTTGCTGTGGAATTTTCTTCATTTGCGAGAAATATAATTCAAAACAATATATTATTTCACGTTTCAAGCAAAAAATATTTTAAAAAATCTACCTCTGGGTTGTGTTAGAAAAAATTTGCGTTTGCCGAATCGTTAATTCCGGGAAATGTCGTCTGGGCTTTGTGAGATTTTAATTGCGGCAAGGCTTTATAGTAGGAATATATTATGAGAAGCTTAAAGGGTCCGTGGTCGAGTGGCAACGTCGCTGGCTTCGGTTGCGGACAGTCATTATTGATTTGTTTATAATCATAGAGCAGTGTAAAAATGCATTAGACATAATACAGATATACTACTTATAGTATATTATTGATTGAGTAGGCATTTACTTGGTAGAACTCCATTATAATACGGAAAGAAAAATAACAATGTATTTTAATTCTACATAAATTATTTTATATATTTGTTGACAGCTATTTCGGCTTATGCCTTCGTCAGAACTATAGTCACTGTCATAGTGAATTTCAAAATAATCATTTTACTACGTATATTTTAAAACTTCACGCAACATTTTACAGCAATAACTATTTTATTAGAAAGCTCAAAAATGAAATAATAAGAACTTGACGAGAATTTTAACTCAAGAATCCAGAGCACGTTTAACTGTTTAGTTAATGTTAATCTTGTCACCGTAAACTATTTGAGTAAAGTTCAAGCCAACAAGTGATTAATTTATTAAAATTAATAATAACAATTAAAATTATAATAAGGATTTATGAATTAAGTGTCGATGGAGTATAATACATAAATTTCTTGAAAACAAAGTAGTTGCGTTGTCACTAGAAATTAAAAACCAGTTTAGTAAAAACGGTCAGTGATAATGGTAACAAACAAATACATTTTCAAATGGGGAATTTTAGTAATAAAATTGATTCGCGGGGAAAGTGGGAAAGAATACTCTTTCATACCATCGGCCACGAAGGTTCTGAAAAATAATTTAAGAGACCATATAAGCCCAGTCCGCGGTGCAGTGGTCAACGTCATTGACTGCGATGTCGGACCACCCGGGTTCGATTCCCGATACGAGCAGATTTTTTCAGTCAATAACTCGATTCTACTCAGAGGCAATGGGTGTTTGTCTTGTTAAATCCCTCCACCTTTCCGATCCCAAAGAGCGACGCATAGTGACAGCGATAAGCAAATCACTGGTCCTGTCCTAGTCCTCGTATCCTTTCCATCTCTACTCTCTTCGAAAAAGAGGGTTTGAGCAACTGAGTAACAAACAGTTCTCGTGGAAAAGAGGAGTCCATATGCTCCAAGTTGGTAGCGGACATGGTAAACAAAATACACATTGTATTAATTGAGATTAAGACCAGTTTTGCTTATCGCGAGATTTTTCCGGACACATCATTATGAATAGAATTCCCTCTTTGTTAAATGTACAAAACTGTTGTAAATGTTCATGTCATTTTAGGCAATAATGTCAATTTGAACCTTTTCAGAGTAAGATAACGATATATTGATTTAGTAGGCATTTACTTGGTATAACTCCATTATAATACGGTAAGAAATATAACAATGTATTTTAGTTCTACATAAATTATTTTTTATATTTGTTGATAACTATTTCGGCTCACGCCTTCGTCAGAACTATAAGTAGTTCTGACGAAGGTGTGAGCCGAAATAGCTATCAACAAATATAAAAAATAGTTTATGTAGAACTAAATTACATTGTTATTTCTCTTACCGTAAGGTAACGATAAGTTAACTTTTCTTATTCTATCGTATGATCTTTTCAAACTATCAGGTCGGTCACGGTCATGACTTTCGGTATAGGGTCACCTTTGATATATGCTCTCAATCAAAGGAAAACCTATTACTTCCGAGAAAAACAATTATCAAAAAAATTATCAATTCCTCAAAAAAAAAGTACAACAAGTAGGGTAAAACCTCCTATTGTGGGCCAGCTACAATTATTGGCCACTTACATATAAAATCTAGTTTTTTTATAAACCAAAACAACATTTCCAACTTTTGGTTTATTAATATAGTTCCCTTATTATTCCTCTATCGTTTAAACATAAAATTGTCATTTTATGAATTTCCAAACAACTCCAAAAACGCATTTTTATCAGACAGCCGGAAAGTTACCATGAAGCAAGTGAGATCTCTTGTAAATATCATAAGGATTGAACTTCAGTCTAAAAGCATCATACACCTTTGAAAGTTTATTAATTAAAATTTTAATTTAACAGAATTATTCCTCTTTTTGAAGTTATAAAATAATTATTTTTATGCATTGAAAATATTTTTGTAAAAGGTTATTATGATGGTGGCCATTAACTGATTCCAAAAACACATACAATTTCTATTACTGGCCGGCCAAGCTAATGCTATAAATTCATATGAAAAAATCATAAAACATAATTTTTTATTGCATGAATAGTGTTTTAATAATATTACTAATCACCTATGTATTTATTACATTTCTCCGATATTTCTAGGAAAATGTTGAGTTTTTGGCCAATAACTGCAGCTTAACAAATGATGTTGGAATCCAATAAAGCACTTGATTTTGCACTCAATAATGATTTGGGGTCATGTTATTATACGTCTAGTTTCTGTTTTTTAAAAAATAAAAAAATTATTACAACTTTTGGGGTGGCCAATAATTGAATCTTTTGGTGGCCAACAATTGCAGAAAGTGGCCTATAATTGTAGTTTTGTGGCACTTTTTTTTAACTACTTTTTTTTTATAAAAAATTTTTTTTTTACGTATTTTAAAAATTGATTATTATTAACAAATCATCAATCTAGCACACAGTTTTTTTTATTTTGCCTCTTCTATATTAAGTGTCCACAAAAAATTACTAAAGTTAAAAAAATCCTTAAGTGGCCGACAATTGTAGGTTTTACCCAAAGTAGAATAAGTTGATATTGATTTCATATAAAATATATATTAAATACTTTCTACCCGATAAGCATTTGGTTCTCTTATTTCCTGTTATGTATACGTCAAGCTTGTTTGCCTTGGGGTCGTCTAAGAGGAAAATTTTCTTCTAATCCGAACGACAGGTCCGCTATAAGCTGGCGTCTAATCCGTATTTATGAGACTCCACCGTAACGAAAGATTTCCCTGTCAGGTCGGCTCGATTTCATAGCGGAAAATATGGGAAAACTATCCCTGCTATGAAGCTTTTCATAATATATTTACAAAAAACCTCCGAGAAAAACGTCACGATTTTTTTTTGTTCGTCAATATTTTTCAAACAAGCTAGAGTTATTAGTTTAGTTGGTTACGCTGGTAAATTCAAATATTTTACTCAAACGAACGATAAATTAGTTTAATTTTTTTTTTATTACTGTACGGAATATAATACAAAAAAGCTCGTAGCTAATATTGAATTGCAAACTATATATATCTCTATATATGTATATAAAAATCTCGACACAAATTTTTGTGGTCGAACTCCTCCGAAGCGGCTGTCCGGTACGTGGCGCAGTGTCAACGTTGTTGGTTTGCGTGCCGGACCACCCGGGTTCGATTCCCGGTAGGAGCGGATTTTTTCAGTTGATAAATCTATTCAAAGGCATGGGTGTTGAAAATCCCTTCCCACCTTTCCGATCCCAAAGAACGACGCATAGTGACAGCAATTAGCTAATCACTAGTCCTGTCCTAGTCCTCGTATCCTTTCCATCCCACTTCTTTTCAAAAAAGAGGTGTTGAGCAACTGAGTAACAAGCAGTTTTCATAGAAAAACATACGTTGAGATAAACTCAAGGTGAAAGGTGAAGGATGTTCGTATCAGGACTTATTTTTGCAATATTTTTGATGTCCGTCGCCGTCTTGCATGGCAGATGAAAAATATACAAAGCTTTTTCCTAAAAATTTCACCAATGACACGATCACAAATGTCGACGGATATCCAAAATATCGTCGAAAAATACTGATAATGACGAACGATCAAATGTTAAATATCAACAACGCAGACATTGACATTGACAATCGTTGGGTGGTACCATATTCGCCTCTGCTGAACAAAACATTCAATGCTCATATTTATGTTGAGTTCTGCAGTTCGGTAAAGAGCATCAAATACATTTGCAAGTATAAAGGCAGCGATATGGCTGTGTTTCAAATTCAAAATACCGATGTAAATGCTCCTCGATACGAAGAAATAGTGCGCTACCAAATTGGCCGATACATCAGCTCGAATGAAACTGTCTGGCGTATCTTTGGTTTCCCAATTCATAAATGGGACCCAGCAGTTATACATTTAGCCGTCCATCTTGACAACGGCCAGCGCGTATTTTTCACGAACGAGACAGTAATTGAGCGTGCCATAAATCCATCGAAAACTACACTCACCGAATTTTTCGAATTCTGTAATCGTGCGGATACTTTCGATGCGTCACTATTTCACATGGAATCAATCAAAAAAATGGATGCCACGCAAGCAAGGCACACCAATTGTTGCGTGCCCTGGCCTATTCAAATTAAACACTTTGGGCAGAGTATATACAGTCAATCCAAGGCAAATTGAGTGCTTCAATCTGCGACTGTTGTTGGTTTATGTCATTGGCTACATCGGCTATGGCGTATATCTTGAAATGACAATGGCATTTCAAGATATACGCAAAGTGAATGGACAACAGTATCCAAAATATAAAGATGCATGTCTTGCACTTGGCTTCCTCGAATACGACAATCACTTGGACGATATGCTTGCCGAAGCAGCATTGGGCTGTACAGCAACACAAATTTGTCTACTATTCGCTATAGTGTTGACTACATGTTTCCCGGGGCGAGCAGACACGTTGTGGGATAAGCACAAAGACTCAATGACTGACGATATAATGCATCGAATTCTTTCACGGTGCAACGATCTAACGATTACATTCAGCGACGCTTTGTACAATGAAGTATTGATTGCTTTCGAGGATTTTTGCGTTGTCATTGCCAATTTACCTCTCATTTCTGTATGAGTTCGCCAAATTGAAGTGCTTCTGATTTAGTGGACACAGAAATGAATCGCGAGTTGCAGCACGATACTGCAGAAATGGCAGCGATTGTTACTCGAAATGTCCCACTCATGAACAAAAAATCATTTACGACACTTTGACATTCTTTGGGAATGATATAACACTAAATAATTATTGGTCGCTTAGTCCGAGCGAAGCCGGGTAACAAAGTCATTTTAGTTACACCACTTCAAATTCGAGAACGGCTGGACTGATTTTGATGATCTTTAATTTTCTGGCCCACCGTCTCGAATAGCAGAATAAGTATTACAACATACCAAACTATGACGGCAAAAAAAATATGAAGGAAAATGATATCTATATTAAAGTATTAAAACATCTCATTTTGATTTGTGTACATTTATTGAACTAAATTCTTCATACCTCACGGGTTTGGGTCCCAGTACGACCAGATTTTTTACAAATGATTAACCCATTCTGTTTGAAGGAATGGGTGTTTATGCTGTCTGATCCTATAAGCGGCGTGTCGTAGCGAGAACGACGACTAGCTATTAACCACTAGTTTAGTATGACTAATATGTTAAATTTGACATCTCGGCTAAAGACATTGATAATATTCCGAACGAATCAAATTTCACATCATTTATCGTCAGAGAAGTAGTATTCAAAATATTTAAATAATTCACATTTATTTCTTATATACGTTGACAGGACCAGTTTTGCTAATCGCAGTGTTTTTATATATTTATAATCAAAGGGTAATATTCTCTGTTGACTTCTATTTTTAACTATCATACAAAATAATAATAAAACGCTGTATTTTTTTAAGTGTTACAAAAAAAATGTATTAGGGTGGTTTTATTCTATTTACAACACATATAACAGTATTGCTTTTTATTCCTGAAACATTTTTTCAACAAACTATTTTTTATTCTCATTGTGAACATATTTTCCACGATATTTTTTTGTTGAAGTCGTCGTCTACCATGATACTGAATGTATAATACCTATATTTGTCGAAAATTTATGAAAAATTCCAAGAAAAGCTTGGGGTGAAATGTTTCTGTACCGCTTAGTGTTCGTGGAAATTACCGAATGGCGAATATTAAAAAATAATTTGCGAAAATTGAGTCCTACAACAAAACAATATTGTTTGTATCGATGTTATTTTTTAAGCTTCGCACGTAAATACAATTCGTATCTCTCTCCCGAAAAAAATATTTACTAGCAAATTTATTGATTGTATAATATTGTAAAATGAATATTCCAACATCCGCAAAGGACACGGCACAAACTTACACTTACATTTATTTAACGTGCTAAATCCCTGACTGACTTTTGAGGTTGAATGCATGGATTTACTGAAGGGTTGCGTTCACAATCTATTATGACGTCCTCCAATCTATAATCTACTTGTTGTGTTTCTCTTGTAACGAAAGATTTTATTACAAACTATAGCTTATCATAAAGCAGTTTATTCTAAAATTGCAACCAAAAATTTGAGAACAACGAACGGATTTATATTGTCAAAATTACAGGTCCGTGGTCGAGTGTCAACGTCGTTGGCTTCAGTTGTGGAGTACGCGGGCTCAGATCCCATTCCAGCAAGCTTATTTTTTCAATCGAATAATTGATTCCTTTTCTTGAAACATGTTGGCAAAAATCAAGTCACATTTTCCTTTCTATTTTTATTTTCTTTGAGCATTTTAGTGAATGGTTAAAAGATCTGTCCCGTGCAGCTCTGTCTTGGTTCATTAAGTGATGAGTAAATTCGTTTCTTTTTTTGATCGTATAGCGTTATGGATGGCGACCGTTAAAAACGGCTGCACACATATAATGGAAGGGTGGTGGAACAAGCAACTTGCTCATCCAAATATATATATCCTTCATGAATATGTTGTAGCAAATTTACGCCACCTTCATCTGTTCGATCCTTAAAATTGTGATTAAACTAGCGTTTACTCATCTATTCTTTCTCTCGTCAAAAAAAAGAGTTTGAGTGACTGTCTAATAAGCATAAGTTTCTGATGAAATAAGCCCATGTATGGATGGCAAAAAAAGAGAATAATTAAGGATATCGACTTAGGGTGCTTGATGGAATTTCAATATCAAATTTGAATTGTTTGAATTTTGTACTTTTCCATGAGTTTTGTCGGTAACGACCTGGGTTTGGCCTTTCGGCATCTTCGGGCATTTCAAGTGCACGGATTTCCTTGAACTGACGCGTAGTAAACAATTTGTATCGTTTATATACAAAAATAGTAGTAGATCACTAAGTTAAATTGCTATCAAAATGTGAATGAGCGAAAATTTTATGCAAAGTTTCAATGAATTAAGTGGTTTTGTTATAATTATAGGGATTTTTGAAAAAACTAATGACCAGTTATAACATAGGAATATCTAAAATAAATCTATTATTAGTGAGTTGATTGACTTGTCTTTGAATTAATACTAAACGATAGTAAAAGCTTGTATTATTAATAAATGACAATTATTTAAAAGGGTACAACAAGCTAAACTCTATTAATTTCCCAAATTTCTTGATAAAATAATTTCAATTCGCCCCTGTTAATATGCAGCAAATCAATGCCATTAAAAAGATAATATTTTAAAAATAATCACTTTACTAAAATCACGCGGATTAGTAAGATTGATGTATGTATATGCAAGATCATCAAAAAAACACCAAAGATAAAATAATTTATCGAAAAACGCAATGTCAGCCTCGCGTCAAAATATCGATCAAAATTGACTGACACAAAATTAAAGACTGAATTAAAAATTTACTGCGCGCGCGTTGTCTGTGGATAAATTGAAAAACGCTGAATTTTATTTCCGGAAAAATTAACGGAAATTACATCACAGTGTAACGAAATCCAATTTCGACAGGCCAATATTAAGCGAATTGCAGGGGAGCTTTCGCTCAGAAAGGAGCTTTTCTTTAATTAAAATTTCAATTTGTCATGAAAAATTATTCGGTGGCGTTGATTTGCCGTCTCTCTTATATTTCACTGCAGTGACCACACGTCTTCGATTACAATTATTTTTTGGATTAATTAATATGTTTAGTTTAAAACGTACCTTTTTTCAAATCATTTGAATTTTGTTCTTTTCCATGAGTTTTGTCGTTCAGGCATTTCAAGAGCATGAATTAATTTGATATTCAAATTCCATCAAGCACCATTCGATATCCTCAAGTATTCTTGTTCATAACGCCGTTAATTTAAATGGTGTTTACCTGGAATAACTTAGGAATCAAAGGAATAGCTTACACTCACACCAAAAGAATATTAATGAATCAGATCGTAAGTTATAAAAATATCAACACATTTTGTACTTCTTCCACATAAAATTTATTGGACCAGGACCAGTTTCACTCATGGCAAGCATAGTCACATGATTTTACTTATAATGCCATTCCACCAAGTATTCACAGTGAACACCTTAAAAGGAATGACGTATATAGAAAACACTTACTTTCAACCCTTTTGTCAATCAGGTATTTCCTTATTGTATTACATTGTCACAGTCAAGATTTTATCTTTGTCAAATGTTTTTCTTTCTATTGAAGATTTTGACAAAGTAAACGTAATAAATGATCAACTTTTAGAACTTTAACAATCTAAAGCATAAAAAAAAATGGTTTTCTGTAAAGTCGGTTTACGGACGATAGTTTAACGTGACAACGTCATAAGAAAACATTGATGAAATGATTGCATACTTTTATGAATAAAATGGAATCATTATTTTGTATGGATACGAAGAAGGAGTAATTTTATTGATATATTTTATTGGCACTCATTAATTCAAATATGTTTATTACTTTGATGAACAGTTTATTTACAAGTAACAATGTGCTTTTAGCAATTAATTTTTAATATGCAAGAATTAATTACCTTTATTGCCGCAATTGTTGTTGTAATATAAACAATGAAAACCACATTAACATTTCACTTCACTTTATAAACAGTTGTAAACAGATCACGTGTAGGTACTGTAGGTGTATAAGTTGTGTGCTGCCGCTGTCTCTTTTCTACTCAGACGCATCGCGCGACAAACGGGACAATGAAAAGACGTTGTCCGTCTATTCCGTCTATTGAAAATATGTGATAGAGAACGATTTCACTAAGTTAGTATAGAAAAAGACATCAGTTCAAAAATGTGGTGCATATCGAATGTTTATTACGTGTTATATAATTTGACAGATCGTTCTGTAATATGTAACTGAGAGATAGTCACCTTATCCGTATTGCAGAAACGAGAGGTAAGAAATAAAAAGGTGGAAACCGACAAGTGTAAACTGAGCTTTTAAAAGCTGTACGGGAGCTTTTTGTTTGAGGACAGGGCAGTAAGAAGGGATCTGTGACGCCTGGAAAACCTCACAGGGCTGAAAAATTTCTTTCACATGGTAATATTATTTAAATTAGCGGTTATTTCGTTTTTTCTTTGATATCATATTCTTTAAAGACATAGTAATTAAATATAAACACCGTATTTTTACGAAGAACATCTTAAGAATTTTAAATATTTTGTATCCAAAGCAGAATATTACTTTGTTATATCCATATACATATTTTCGTAAATAACGCATATCAATAGATAACAAGACTGATTTTAATATAAGATATTTTTTTGAGATTGATTAATGTTGTTATAATACCATCAAGATTCATTATATAATGAAAATGTCACAAATGGTGCCTTTTATTTCTTAGCACAGTACATGTAATACTTTTCAAACGTTATTCGCACAAAGTGATTATTTAATTCTGGAAAATGAAAAGCTAAAACTTTGGTAAAAAAACTTATCGTATAGCAATATCCGATCATTTTCCGTGAATTAAGGGGTTATACGCAGTTAGTATTTTCAATAATTTGAAAAAATTAAAAAACGTTTAAGTATATTCTCTGAAGATTTGAAGCCAATCTGATAAATATTTTCGGAGATATACCTGAATTTGATATTATACTGGAATTGATATTATACTGGAAAAAATGTTGATATTGTTGTAAAAAGTTCAAACTGTAAACAGTGTAAGCAGTTTGAGGTTTGGAAACCTAAAATAGGTACTGATGAGTATAATGAGTGGTATAATGAACACAATGGTGCTTGTTCTGCAAATCACCAGGGTTCTTCAGATAAAATGGAAGCCGATGCGGTTATTGAAATGTTTAAGCGGTCAATAGAAAAATTGAATGTTCGTTATAGAAACTATATAGGTGATGGCGATTCTAAAACATATTCTGGGATCCTTACGGTGAAGTTGAAGTTGTCAAAAAAGAATGTATGGGGCATGTTCAGAAGAGAATGGGTTCACGACTCCGCGAACTAGTAAACAAAACTACAAAAACAGCTGAAATAGGCGGAAAAAAAAAATACTTTCAGGGAAAAGTAAACTCACGGCTAAGGTTAAAGATAAGTTGACAGTTTACTATGGTTTGGCAATAAGGAGAAATTTTGATTCTGTGGATAGTATGTATAATACAATTTGGGGAACATATTATCACGATTGTTCGACTGATGAGAATCCTCAACACGAAATGTGCCTAGGTGGAGAAGGTTCATGGCATTTAAATCCAGTAATCGTGAGAAGAATTTGAGAGCATATTACAAAACGTATTTTCCTAACTGGGTTAAACACTCTGGCTTTTTGCATCCAATCTATGTGTGGGAGAGAATATTAGACATCACATAAATTCATGCCATTATCAATATACGAGACTTTCCATATCGGGATTCTCCACAACCGAAGCCAATGACATTAACACTCAACCATCGGCCCGGAAAATTACTGATAGATAAAAATTCCAATGAATACATATTGACATTCAATTCTTATAAATATACATTTATTTCTTGATATGTCAATAAAATATATTAACTGAATGTATTTTTGGAAAACTATTAAAAAAATGACTATAAATTTCTTCAACAAAAACCACGTGCAACTAAAACAAAACATGATATTGATTGAGTAGGCATTTACTTGGTAGAACTCCATTATAATACGGAAAGAAAAATAGCAATGTATTTTAATTCTACATAAATTATTTTATATATTTGTTGATAGCTATTTCGGCTTACGCCTTCGTCAGAACTATGTTTAAAACGTGTATTAGAGATAGCTTATATACCCTTTGCTAGACAGGGTGCCTCCTACATAATCTCTTTCTGTTGAAACCATACCTACGTCACATGAAAGAATTTAAATAAGTTTGATTTATTGGTCTAAAGTAATGGTGGGAAACAATAATTTGGGTATTTTTGGGTTATTGATCGTGTGAAACCACTTAAAATCTGCAATTTCTAAGTGCATCTATTTTAAATTGTTTTAAGTTTATTGTTTGTTAATGGTTTTAACAGAGGTGAGCTATTAATTGTGATCTGATCGTTAAGAATTTCATTGGACTGATTATATCTATTAATTTCAAGCTGTTCCAATGCATTCAGTTTTATGCCCTTATTGCAGGAATGTAAACGAATCGGGACCGAATTCGGATTATGTGCTAATCTATATAAGCTATCTCTAATACACGTTTTAAACATAGTTCTGACGAAGGCGTAAGCCGAAATAGCTATCAACAAATATATAAAATAATTTATGTAGAATTAAAATACATTGCTATTTTTCTTTCCGTATCAAAACATGATACCCTAGTACATTTTTTCAGAACGTACTCTTATTCATTAGTGACATGACTGGAAAATAACAGGTTTTTTATGCCATTACTATTTGATGTATACGTCTCTTTCTTAATCATCCAGTCTCCACAATTTTAAAAATTAAATTACAAATTCAATTTAAAATGTCTTTCTTCATTTATAGTGGACACTACGAAATTAAATATGTATGGTTTGAATAACGATTTTTCCAACTCACCTGAATATAATTGATATAAAAATCCTTATCAAATATCTCAAACACTCACTTTTATTTCTAGTTTATTGATAATAAAAGAAGCCAGCAATACAGTTATTCGCTTTGTTACTTTGCTCGAGTTCTTCGATACAGGCGAGTGGATGATGTTTAGTAAAATGAATTATTAAAATGGTGTAAGGTAGCGGCAACCCTATGTCTTGTAACCCATTGAAATGGTTGAATAAGCTTCTCAAATAACGTGATATGCGGTTTGTTCTTTCCTTTCAATCTTTCTCTAACTCGCAAAACGAAAATATCTGCATTTAGAATTTGTTCGGGGAAAGAGATATTTGAGAACCTTACTTGCAAAACCTAACACTTTGTACTTATTTAAAATTTTGATGCCAAACTGTTCTGTATTTAAGTATGTATTGTGTATACATTTGAGAACCTCTACAAATATAGAGGATACACATTTTAATAAACATTTTTAGTTTCAAAACCTACTCAAATTCAAAATATTGATAAAACAAACAATGTAGAAAATGCTCATTTCATATCGCATTGAATTTTTTCGTGTTGGAGTTGAGGTGAAAGCCATTGCTGTGATTTAAGTGAATCTATGGTCACAGTTATACAAAATATTCATAACAATTGCAATAAATAAAGATTTCAAAGGTTTAAGTTTACCTGTGTACTTAAATGTTCGAAGAAGCCACTGGCGATGTTAGTGACAAAACGCATGTAAATTTAAAAGATTCAAAATAAAAAAGTTGTTTGGTTTTACGATACAGTGGTACCTTGAGATACGAGTGCTCTACCATACGAGATATTTGAGATACGAGCCGTCGAGCAAGTTTTGCTTTGAAATATAAGCAACATTTGAGATATGAAGAACAGCTGGCTGCACACAACCCATCAGTTTGTCATGACGGGTATCTGTGTGTGCTTTGCGTATGTGTGGAAGGGGTGCATATGAATGTATTGGTGGCAAATCCGTAAAGTTATATCTGTGTTGGTGTTGGATTCTACTTCGACTGTCGAACGCTATGGACCTACTTTAAAAAAACATACTTCGCTACATCTCTTTCGCACAACCGACAAATACCATACGTAAGACATAGATGGCGCTCTACAACGCCACATTTTGTGGGCTGGAACGGATTTATGGCATTTAAATTAATTTCAATTCGAAAAATATCTTCGAATTTAACTCGTATCTCGAGGTACCACTGTATTGAAAAAAAGCAATACTATGATCTATATTCGTTCACGAATTGTTGTTTCAAAAGTATGCTAAAATTTCCGCGTCCCATTGTTTTATTGAAATCTGAGTGTATAATTCTCATTGTAAACATTTCAATGTGGTCAAAAAGCACTTACTTTAAAAAAACGTGAGCCGAAAGAATATTAAAATTTTATTTGAGTTTACAACGTACACGCAAACAAACAGAATCCGAACAATTAAAAAAATCACACCTTATGCAAATAAATCGTATTGAAAGAGGGTAAGCTTAATCTGAATTTCATATATTCATGCGAGTGGTTTTTCGGATACAAAACATTACTTCAGTACATGTTTGTACTACAGAACAAACGATAAACTTTTGGGAAAATATTTCCATCAACATTATATTTGTTTATTAAAACGAAATGAAAGTTGCTCTTCGGGATACGTAGTGAATTAGTTTAGTAAATTTTTTGATAGAAGATTGTGCATTCATGCTTATATTGAAATTTCCCCTAGTTATTTTTATAAATTTTCGGTTCATCCGAGTGGCTAAGGTCTGGTGCTGACGGGTTCGAGCCCCAGTACGAACAATTTCATACAATCAATTATTGAATTTCTCTTCGAAAGCATTGTTGTATGTGATTCTTATAACTACTTTGGTTCTAAAATAATGACGTAATAAGTAATTCACAAAGAAAAGATCTGTGTCGTGTATTGAGGATTTCAACTAAACACGGTGCATGATGGAATTTAAAAATAAAATTTTGTACTTCTGCATGAGCTTTGTCGCTAACAACCAGGGATTTGCATTTAGCAAGTTCATTTGTGCACTTGAAATACCTGAAGATGTCAAAAAGCAAAACCCGGGTCGTAAGCCATTAAACACATGAAAAACAGCATTGTTCAAACTGTATCTTGTCTAATTTTGTATCTTGTAAACTGTATGTTTTCTTCAATGTGAGATTATTTAACTTAGTAAAGAGCTTCTAAGATAAAAGTAGACACCAGGCGTCACCTTGTAATATCAGAAATCACGAAGAGACAATGGCACTGACTAGATCACGTGCTACGGATGCGTTGTGAAACTTTAATCACACTCGTTTCATCTTAAGACTGTTGGCGTTCCAGCTTCTTGGAAGACATCGGTTGCTATCAATAAAATGAACCCAGCACAGCTTAAAGATTCACGCATAGAAGAGTTGGAAACAAAGTTTCTGTTAGGGATTATTGGGTTGTGCTGCATGCTTAACGTTAGCAAAAAATATAATCGACGAAGAAGAAATTGAATCATTTAATCTGAGAAGAGAGACATTATAAGTTGTCAGTTTTAACATTGTGCTATGTTATAGCAAAGCTTTTCTTTTGTATGAATACATAATTTATTATTGCTGATTGCTATTTATATTTAAAACGAAAATTTCAATTTTTTGCCATTGTGTAGAATTTTTCATTGTGTTGCCAGTATATCTGCAATATGAGAAAGTTTTTTTTGATGTACGGTAAGTTATAGCTTTTTATTCAATGCTTTATTTAAATGTTTGAAAAAAATAAAATATTACAAAGATTAGAAGAGCGCTATATCGTTCTTTAATGCAATCACCGTTTAGTTACCAACACTTTTCGCTTATTTATACATTTAACCTGGTTAATGTATTTTATAAACTTAATTGTTTTCTGGGTTCGTAGCCGAATGTCACAGTCACTGGCTTCGGTTGTAAAATCTCACGAGTTCAATTTTCAGGTCAGGCGGTTTCATTTTTGAATCGATCTATTGATTTCGACTCGGAGGCATGGATTTATGTGTTTCTTCAATTCCCTGCCGCACTTATATCACACTGAAATTGTCCTAGCTCTATCCTTCTTCTCATTTGAATAAAAAAAAGGTCTCTTGTAGAAAACTTGTGTTGAAATATGTAAACTCTAAAAGAGTCTAAATGTTTCACACTGATAACAAAATGTGTTTAATCTAATGAAAAAAAATCTGAGTATAAAAAACGCCACCGAATTTAAGTGTCCATACTATGCATGTTTAATCGATTATGTACTTCAATAATTGACTTATATAGATAGCATAAATTTTAATAAGGCGTTACAAAGCGGTTCATGAAGATCATATTTTACTTTAAAATTTTCTATTGATAATGTAAAGTGTACGGATATCAAAAATGTACGCAAAATTGTTTTTATTTTACATGTTGCGGATAATTAATTCCACTGTGTTAATTTTTAACAAATGACATAATACACATAGAAACAGTATTAATCATCAATCAACCAAATCGAAAAACATAAGACAATGTAGAATCAATACAATTTTGGTTAGAATATCTTTGATAGACATTCAAAGTAATGCATTTTCTCCAAGAATTGACAGATAGTATCTTATAGAAATTTTTATTTTTAATCGTTTGAATATTATACTTTTCCATGGGTTTTGACAGGTTTTCTCTTTCGGCATCTCAAATGCACGAATGAACTTGAATTGGTGAATTTAAAGGTATACAATTCTAACATGATTTAAATTTTATATTCTAACTCCAAGAAGCATTTTCAGTTGAAGTACTCGAATGATTTCTATTTTTATATGAAGAGTTCCATTGAATGTTTAAAGATTTGCAGCTTTCCAGCTTTATAAAACTGTAAAGCTGTTTTTATAAAAAAAAAATGGTTATGCTACAAACCACTTCTGAAATAATAAAAAGCGTAGCACTTTGTACAAAGCGCTGTGCGGAATGTGGGTGTTTGATTTTTAGCACATTTGCTTGGGACCATTAACCACAAAAGGAATGTACCACGCATAATAAAAAGTGTACGCTACATCGGTACGTTTATTTTTTTCTAATTAAAAACAAAGTCGATCCAATTTCGCACTTGGCTTTGTTGTGTAAAAATGTTACTGCTCTAGCACGAAGTGGCCATTTGAAACCCATATAAAGTAACATTGGGCAGGGAATCTTGATAGATATTGAGCCATTTTGAGCAGGGACCTAAATACATGTATTATAACCACTCGGTCTTAATGATCGGTGATCCGATTCGTAATAAAAGAATCACTGGTTAATTTTTTTGACATTTATTTAAATTATATTATGTTCAACACGGAACAATATAATGATTTGTAAAATTTTCCATTACTACTCAATGCTATCTATATTCATGATAAAGAATTTAATAATAACAAAAAAGCTCTACATATTGGTGCGACATACCACGGCGCGCAATACCAATATGTACCAATAATTATTAGAGATCCTTTTTAAGATTTCAAATTAAATAATATTAATATGCAATTTCAATAAAATTTGAAAATTTCACATGGTGGAATGTCCTTAACATATTTATTTTTTGCATCCGAAAAAATGTTCTTAGAGAGGTTTGTAAAAGCATCAATTAATTTTAAGCGAGATTTAATTTTAGTAGACAAGTTATCTGCGGTAAGTAAATTGCATTAAATGGGTATGAAACAATACAAAGTAATCTTATAATGCTCGCTAATGTCGAGTAGAGTCGGAGTGCCAAAATAGCACAGTGGACACTAATTGTGTTTTGATTTTTAATCGATAAAGACTTAAAATTCCGATTTGACATTTGTTCACGGTGTGTCCAGGTACTAAGAGTGTTTATTTATTTAAAACAAGATCTTAGAAACATTTTTTAAATCTAAAAATAATCTACAAAAATTTACATTTCATGGCAATCAAAACCCCTGACGTAAAGTGTTTTGCTGTGATCCCGTTTTTCAGCCCTTTTCTCAAAAAAGCCTTTTTAAGCGCGTGGAAACTAACTCCAAAATAACGAGCAACTTCAGGGATTGTCAGACCATTATGTTTTCAAGACGCAGATGAGACTTTTGCATCGATAATCAATAAATTCTTTTTTTCTACCTTCTCCTTGAATTTTCGAGTCGTGTACATAAAATTTGTCGACTTTATCAAATTATTTTTCAGAATATGTATATGCTGACTTCATGCTACCATTTCTTAAAATCAGAACAGGGCGTAAAAACTGTTCTACTGAATATTTTTTAGTATATTTAATATTAACGATAGTGTAACTTAAACCGAAAGATTAAATTTTGAACCGCTCAGACTGAAACACTAGGTATTAAGCCCAGAGCCCAAGATTACAATTCAGTCAATAAATAGAATTCATTGGTAAATATATGTTAAATAAGTACTTATATATAACAGAGATCAAACAAAACCGCTCAAAATACCAGTTGATACAAGTCAGAACACAATAAACAGCAAAAAAATATATACCACAATATATTCACTCTTAAAAGATTAAAAGTAAAAAACAAGAATGAAAAATCGTATCAACAATGTTAACAAATTACCGAGTTACTGATATGCGTCACGCCAGTTTACGCGTCGTGAACTATCGGGCGTGGATAACAGATATTATAATGAAATACGGAAACTATGATTTTGCCTCAAGCGAAATCTCTTCATTCCATTATTATTTGAAAGCCTATCCAGAGATGATATTGCAAATATTTATAAAATTGCAAACAGTGCGTATATTGTACGTCACGGGCCTGGTATAGTGGAACACCTAGCGTGTTCATGTGTCATTACGGTTCCTTGAAATGTTAAAAAAACAAAACTTTTTGTATATTTTATACATGATTCCAAAAACAAGTCCTGTATAACATCTCTTCAAAATGTTGACTGCCACTTCTTATTATTTTATAATAAATTTTGAGGGACATGGTAAGCGCGTTTATCATTTTTCGGTTTATTGATTTATGAAGTGTACCTTGGTCAAGTGGGCATAGTCGTTGACTTAGGTTGTGGTCCTCTTACTCTTCCGATCCTGAAATATGGCATAAAGAGAGTGTTTACCTAACCACACATTTATTTTATTTTATTTTTATTCTGGTATTTATTTATGTAGAGACCCTTGAGAGGTGAAATGAGGCAAGTCTAAATAATACTACTTTTTCAATGTTACAAAATATTTTTAATAAATATGAAAGAAGGACATTTTTCAATATTTAACTTTCAACAGTTGGCCATCCCTTACATTGGATACATTAAATTGTCTGAAAGAATGAGCTTCAAGCCAGGCTGTTGTATTGTTTATAGCGGTCAGCAATTAAGAGAAAAATTTGCGAGACCTCTTCTAGTTTAAATAACATTATAAAAATATATATTTTCCAAAAATTTAAGCTTTCTTATCTGAAGCTCTAGATAAAAAAAAATGCTCTCGAAAAGGGTGCGCTTAATTAAGTTTTAACTGTCCGCTATTGTAACAGGAAATTGTAAAAGAAAGATTTATTTAAATTCATATGGCCTCTCACTTTTTATTGCTCTTTGACATTTTTATTTCTGTACAATGATTTACTTAGCCGAGGCAAACATTCAAAAAAGTAAACACACAATTTGTAGAACTCTGTATAATATATACATGGACTCGTTTACGAGGACTTAGGCTGTAGGCCTAATCCTTTTTGTCTGTGTTATTATTCGAGTGAAGAGAGTCAAGCCAAGTTCGCCTCGTCCGTGACGTGATGTTAAAAACGCGTCACAGGGGAGGAGTTCTTGACTTTGTGATAAATCTTTTCAGCCGTTGCGGCGCTTACGTCGGCTGGCGTTTGCTGGCTTCTACGGCAACCGGAAGGCTTGGTGTCGTGGTAATGATGTGAGGGTGGAGATGTTGCTGGTGGTCGAGGTTGATAGAGAGATATCTTTTCGGCCGTTGCGGCTTTTGCCTCGGCTGGCGTCAGTCTGAGGTTCCATCTGCTGTGATCCATCGAGATAAGATGTTAATGAACGTACAGTTTTGCTGGCTTCTGCGGCAACCGGGTGGCTTGATGTCGTGGCGATGATGTAAAGGTGGAGATGTTGCTATTGGTCAAGGTCGCTGGTGGTCGAGGTTATTAGTGGTCGATGATCCTCAGGAGCCGGGTGAATGAAGGAAAACAGTCAGTAATCCATGCGGAGTGGGGCCACCTCATGCGCTGTGTGCTCTGTGCATCACGAAAGATGAGGTGGTAGTCTATCGGCAGGAGTCCCGACTGCTGGGCGGTTCTCGTCTGTCTGGCTCATGCGGCGTCTGGGTCGCTCGGTGTTGACGATGATGATAATAATCTTGCGGTAACCGGTTGGCTGCGCGTTGTCATGGAGTCGATGATGATGATGATGATGATGATGATAGTATCTGGGTTCGGTCTGGTGAGCTGTTAAAACAGCTCACCAGTCAGGAGAAAGAGAAGAGTTGCTCAAGGTGGTAAGACCTTCTGTCGGACCCACGGGACATGCGGACTTGGTGGCTGGTAAATTGAATTACGCGGCCTTCAGCAAATTTGCGGCGTCGTACGGCAACAGAGCGGACCTATTCGTATAGTCCCCCCGCTTCGCGATCGGAAACTAGAGTCATTTCACTGTTTTGCATTTTTAATATTTTAAACTTAAATGATAGAGACAGTCAGCACACTTAAGTCAAGCCTCCAAGTACTGACTTCTGCTCAGGACAATTCCTTCGGCTCAAAACTGAACAGATACGCTTCACGTTGTTACGCCACGGGACACGTCTGCTGAAACCAGAACGTACGGCCGTGGCTCAGCATACAATATTTTAGTCCCATAACAACAGTCAGAAAAAAATGCTAGTAATTAAATTTCTAAGTCAATTTGGCGTAGCTTAACTTTAAGGAGTGAGTAAATCTATACTGAATGGTATTCAACTTAATCTTGCTTTATTACTTATTACACTTTGCGATAGTAAGTCTGAAGATGATTCTGAAAGAGACAAAACACATGTCACAATTAACTAACACAATTCGTGGAATAATCGAAACATTTTTTTATTTTATATTGAATTTAATTCATTCTACTTTTTGAGCCAAAAGTAAGTCCATACTCATTTATAAGTTAAATAAAATGGCATATTTTAGTATACAAATAAATATATTATAATGATAACTTTGGGCAGCTCAAGCCAAATACAGTTTTAAATTTAAATTTTATAACGGCTGCATACGCGTAACGGGAGGTGCTGGGACATCTAACCTTAACATCCAAATATAAAATTAAAATAACTTAAGTATTCATAGCCTGGACACTGGACTTGCCAGTTTATAACTGGACATGGCAAGTTCAACGGCAAACTATTTGGGTTGGGCAAGTTGGTCGAGAGGCCGGATTGCACTTGTGGACACGACTACCGGGACGCTAATCGCAAACTGTGAGACTGCCCCGAGATGAATGCCGAACGAGCTGAGCTGTTTGCTGCGGTCCGTCCTCATACGGGCCCAATATGCCACGCTGACTTGATCTCAACCAAGGCCAATTTTGAGGCATTCGATAAATTTGCAACATCATATGGGGACCGGGATAATCTTGATTCCTCTTCAGATTCAACGCGAAGTAGATTAAACTCCACGGATTCTCAGTATACAGATACACAGGATACTTAATATCACTCTAACAAAGTGGCTGAGCAAGTCACATTTTCTGTGCATGGTTAAAAGATCAGTCCCGTGCAGCTCTGTCTCGGGCCAAGTAAGTGAGGAGTAAATTCGTTTCTTTTCTTGATCGTATAGCGTTATGGAAGGCGGCTGTGAAAAACGGCTGCACACACTTAACGGAAGGGTGGTGGAAGAACCAAATTGTTCACCCAAATATATACCACATGAAAAACCAACTAAGTAGCAATGTAAAATAAATAATAATAAAACATTTATAGTAATTATTCCACAAGAGATTTAGGTATTAAGATCAGTACCAGTTTTGCTCATCGCAAGCATTGTCAACATTATTTTTACTATAATGCCATTCCACCAAATATTTACAGTGAACACCGTTAAAGTTATCCAAATATATACAAATACATACAAAATATGTTACTTGTCCTGCTGAGTAGATTATTCAGTGGCCAAATTTGAGTCAACCAGTTTGGTAAATAATCGGCCAACACCTACCTGTACGTCATCAAAATACAATATCTGGTGAAAACATTGCTGCTGTGTGTGAAAGTGTACAGGAAAACCCAAGGCAGCTTATTCCTCGTTGTTCACAAGAACTAATTCAACTTGGCTTAACCCGTATAAAAAACTAATCAAGTTCAGGTAAACGACCACAGACAACGCCTGATTGGGTTCTGGAACAGTTGGAAGTTTACCCAAATTTGTCAAAAAAGTCAACTTTAGCGACATGGCCCATTTTATAATGAATGGATATTGACAGACATTTGATGCTATATTCCATATTTAATGCCGTAAAATATACTTACAAATGAAATTAAAATTTAGTAGAAATCTCACAAACAACTTGTTTTATTTACATTTCAAAACTAAGCGTCCTTATAAAAAGACCCTTTATATAAAAATATTAATATCACCCACACTTTTATGATAAAAATAACAGTGCATAATTATGCGACGGAAACAAAAAACTCAGTGTTACAAAGAGCGTCTATTTGATATACTGCCTATAAATAAAAACACATACTGCAGCATTACTTCCACATAGGGTCTGATAAAGATTAGAACCGGTTTCGCTCATCGCATAAATTGTCATCAGATAATAAATTGCATCAATACAGTGAGTTATTATATTATTTCTCATCAATTGAAAGCGATCGCGAACGAAACTGGTCCTGATTTTATGCATTACTTTTTACATATTAAAAATATTTTATTATTTATTCCAATACTTCAGATAATCTTATATATAAAACCGAAACGGCGTATGTCTGTGGGTCTGTAATTCCCTTTTGCATTTTGGTCATGGAGTGGCCATAAAAACGAATATGAAAGAAAATATGTTTGAATTTTTATCGGCTTAGACATTTAGACAAAATATAATAAATTAGTCTTCTACTGAACTTTTCCCGGCTTTTATTAAATATAATAATGTTTATTATTTACGTAAAAGTATTATTTGACAGCAAATTAGATTTTTTCCTTGAATTTGGACATTTTAATGGGCGAGAATGGGGCGGGGCTGTCATCAAATTAAATAAAGTTTGTGGTTTTATTTTGACTCTATTTTGGATGTTAGATTTTGTGATATAATTATGTCGAATGATATAACATTAAATAATTATTGGTCGCTTAGTCCGAGCGACGCCGGCTAGCAATACTAGTTGTCTATAAAACGTTCAAAAGTTAGTAATTACTTTACTTACATTAACATTTATTATTGAACACAAATAACACTCATGATAGTCATGGCGATTAACATGCAATAAATCAACATAAATTCGTTAAATATTTGTTGTATTATATATGACCGCAATTCTGTTTAAAATCGAATATAAAAACCCATAAAATAAAAGCTATTATTTAATATTGTTTGTATGGAGTTAACTTTTTAAAATAGCCAACAATAATCTTTGTCGAATGTCAACCAGTAGATATATTATTAAAAGGTTAAAAGGCGAGTAAATATTACAAATGGCTCGGCTAAATATGCCAAGAGGAAAGCTCTATAACTGATTAATGTTACATTTGTTAATGATAGTCAGTCAAAGAGGTGGGTCATTTTTTTGCAAGATTAAATTCTTGTGACGTTTGTCGGATTCTGAGATCAACAGGTTAATCGAGTTAACGGATAAATATCGGATTCGGAAAACCATAAAAAACCACAAAAGATGCGTTGACGAGGGTTCGAAAGAATTTAGATGTAAAACCACATCAAACGTTTTTTTTTCTATCTTGTATAGTATGTTTTTGTAAGAGAAATCGCTTTCAATTGGAGTATGGAATATAAAAAAAATGTTGGTTTATAAATCTATTTTGTTAGATTAATTAATTTGATGAACCTTTTCTTCTAATTCTTCATTTGGAGCATTTTTGTCTTTTATATAATATATTATAAAACAAAAATATGTTTTTTATATTGTAAATCTTAAATATTGAAAGCTTAAATAAGTGACGGTGAAAAAATAGTATTTCAGTTCTACAGAAACTAGAAAGTATAACGTTGTTAGGTATTTTGGCTTACGCCCTCATCGGAAGCTGAAATATTGTAGATAGCTAAGTCAACTAAGTATATATTATTTAATTTGTGTAGAGCTAGTAAAATATATCTTTATTTTTACACCGTATTACAATAGAGTTCTACTAGGTTAATGATAATTCAATCTATTTTGTTCTTAATCTAATTCGATCTTAGCTAACCTATTTAAGAATTTAATGAGTATATTAAATTTTTAACTTAGTGGTATACTACAGAGAATCAATTTATAATTTTAAAATGATAGTACAATACTTATCTTATAACACTATTTTTAGACGTATAAAAACCACCAATTATTGATTATTTTATTGCATGAGATTGTTGGATACACTTAAACCTTTTTTTGTGCGGTAGATGCGTTCCGAGGAAAATCACGCAAAAAAAGCTATAAATTATAATGTATACATAACATGCACAAGGACGCACGTTTCATTGTCACATTGTAATAAACAGATGAAACACAAAATTTTGCACGTACAGTTTATGAAAAACGCGCTGGTAATGACGTTTTTTTATATGAACGTTTATTAAGTCCCAAAAGTATGTTTAAAAAAATAAAAAAATGCATTATACCATCAAAACTTTTACAGTGTTCAACCAAAAAATTGGCTCGACAATATTAATGTTTGAAAAGCTTTTCCAGTACATGACTGACAACCAAAAAAATATGTATGATTTCGTAATTGAAACCTTTATTAAACTTTTTGCCAATAGGATGTTTCAACGTTTCAAAAAAATGTCAAACCGAACGTTTTATGTGGGGAGATTTTCTCGTCAGATTTTTCTTACGAAGTCTATTAGAGTTTATTAGAAAAATAATAAAGAAATGACTTTGGGGATAAATCTTCGCAGAGGGAATTATTTATCATTTCCTTTTGTGTGGAGAAAAGCAAGTTTAAAATTTTGGAGACGTCGGTATTTACGTCAACGTAAAATATGTTGCCGCATGGCTAAATCGCAGGGCCGACTTCATGGAGGGCACGGAAAACTCTTATTATTTTCCGCCCTTAAATGGATAACATGGAAAATTTTGCAGTCAGTGTGCACTGTATTTGCGATGGTGGGTTTGTAGTCATTTGCGTTTATGAATTATATCATAGTTATTTTTCACAAAAATGACTATAAAGACAGAAAATAAATCAATCATGAATCGTATATTGCAATATAAAGATGAATATTTTTTAGCCACAATTGAATGTTAGATTTTATTCATTTTTTATAAAAGCGAAGGGATTGAAAAGATGGGAATAAAATAGGACTAGCGGTAAGCTAATCGCTCACCACGCTTCGCTTTTTCGGTTCCAAAAGTTGTAGATGAAAATTTTTGACAATACAGGCATGCATGTCTCCGAACGGAAATCGTTAATTCGATTGAAAAATGACACTGCCCATACTAGGACTCAAACCCGTGTATTGATAAGATACTTGAAAAATGATTTTTTTAATCACTACTCTTACTTATCTTCCTCCACTTACTTACCGATGCTTTCACTTTCGTCAATTTCATGCGGAAGTATACAGTTTTTTAGTAAACTGAGTGATTTTTTTTCCTTAGCTGAGAGTGTCTCAGGAGTAATTTCCAAAAATTAGATGCGTGCAGTTAAGTGTGTATTAATTCAATACCTATACAATATACAAAAAAATCTTGAGTTGAGGTCTACTAGCTCTGAGTATGAAGCCGCAAACACTTCATAATTACTGAAAAGTGTTATACCAAGCATGAAAACCAATTTTTGGAAAATCCCGATGATACTTTAATTATATTCATAATTTAAATAACTGATTAAAAGTTTCATTGCTCAAGTCAAGTGGTCACTTAAAGCTAATTTATCGTTTTTGGTGACATCTAAAAGGTCAATATCATAGGTCGGACGAAAATTTACATTTGAAATCTTTGATGTAAGAGTTTCGAGACGTCTGCTGTCTTCGATTTATGTAGAGTGAAAAATGAAAATCTCAAGTGCTTTAAAGTTTTAAAATATAGCGCACCTTCGAAATTGAATGTAAATTGGCATATTGACTATAATATTTCATTTTCTTTCAGTTAAAACATTTTCCCCACAGTATCATAATTTGAAAATTATAGAATAAGCTATTTGTGTTAGTTTTACAGATATTTTTCACGCCTTTTTCTTTAATATTAGAAGCAAATGACCAACACACGGAACCTCACTGATTTCCCTGCTAGGGTACCCCGCCATCCAGATGCTTCACCTTTTACATCTTATGGATGGTCATCAGCGGTTTTCCAGGGCGACTGAATCCATCCAGTTGTATGTTTGTAATTTAAAATTGTTACTTATGGTGCAAAGTGTCAAATTTGATTCGTTTGATTTTGTAATTTTCTGTCCAATGTCTCTTAAGACTGGGTTTTACCTTTCAGCATCTTCAGGCATTTCAAGTTCACGATTTTTTAAAAAATATAAACGATACAAACTGTTACTTGTGTGTAGGAAGTGTCAGTTCAAGCTTATTCGTGCACTTGAAAATTCTGAAGAAACCTTAAGGTGAAACCAGGGTCGTTAGCGACAAAGCTAATGTAAAAGTTAAAAATTCAAACGATTCATTTTTTTTTTGTTTGTCTGTATGTGTTGTCTGAATTGTCTTACAATAATCGTATTAAAAAAAGAAGCTTTCTAACAAGTAGTTTTTGTTGGAATATTTTTGTATCAATTAGCTCAATAAAGAATAATAATATTTGCCACGAGCGAAACCGGTCCTGATTCAATAAATTTAATGTGGAACAAGTGGTGAAAATTTGTATTTTTATTTTAATGCCATTCTACCAAGTATTGACAGTGAACACCTTAAAAGTTATCCATAAGGAATCCTTAGCTTTAAGAGTGGACTCTGTTAGAGATTACGAAATACACTATGGTTGTTATCCACTGGTTTATATTGTACTTTTCATCCGCTCAATTTTTCTTTCAAGCCTAGAACGTAGGATTTTTTACATTCAACCTGTCCCCGGGCTACCCCGGAGATAATAATTTAGGGCACCAATCATTTTAATGGATTATGTTGAACGAAAAACTTTTTCCAGGACATTGCCCATTTGGGACATCTTGGCTTAATTAGGCATACATGTAATTTTCATAATATAGTTTACGAGGAGCTCACGAGTATTATTCTTTCAATATTCAATGAATGGTCGAATTCTCTCACGAATTTCATCAGTAAAAGATCTTGGCGTACAATTTGAAAGCAAACTAACATTCAACAATCACATTAAGATTACTTGCAACAAAGCTTTGCAAATGTTGGGCTTTATCCTCCGCACTACCAGGGTCTTTCCAGGAGTAAAAATTTTGATACTAATGTATAATTCTTTGGTTCGAAGCCGACTTGAGAGTGGATCGATTGTTTGGGCACCGAGGAGTGCAATGTGTTCTTATGGTGGAGAGGGTTCAGAAGAAATTTTTTGAGAATTCTCTATTTGAGGACATATGGGTACTACCCATGGCTTTATCCAACAGACTTTCTCTTAGGGATGCTCACTTTCAATAGTTTGAATGCTCGAAGTGAAATGTATTTGGCATTATTTCTTTCGGCTTATCCGAGGCCAAAATGAGAATTCCACCATTCTTGAAAATGTTAAATTGAATGTTCCTGATAATTTTTTGAGGAATCGTGAGCATGAGTTGTTTGTTCTTCCAAGGGGTAGAACCAGTCTGCCAATGGGAATGCCTCTGGGAAGAGCTTGCTCGGATGTCGACATATTTCATATTGACGTGAGTGAGTTCAGGCGAATACTATATTTTATGAATAAAAGTTGATTTTGTCAGAACTCACTCGGTTGACATCTTTGAAAATTTCTAATGTGATTTTATAAATTTTTTTCTCTCTGTTTTTATGATTACAATGTTTTCATCTTGTTTTTAATTAATTAATGATTAAAATTATGTATTTACATGTATGTATATATATAAATACATACACGTATTTATATTTGTCAAATACATGGCGCATTGGCATTAGCTGTAATGCCATGATTTGCTTTTTCTTAAATAAATAAATAAATAATAAATAAATAATATGCTATAAAAATAATGAGAGATTAAAAAATGTATGTCACGAAAAAACACATTATTATTTGAAGTAACCAAAAGAAGAAAAAGCTGTAATGTAATATTCTGCATATTTTGTTTCGTATTTTAAAGACAATTATTTTTGTAAAATTTTATAAAAATAAGACATTATTGAATGTTAAAAATATGTCACAGTCTGTTATTTTTGTATCTATTATAATATACTAGTATTGCAACCCGGCGTCGATCGGACTTAGCGACCAATAATTATTTAATGTTATATCATCGGTCCCTGTGGTCTAGTGGCAAGAGCTTTGTCCTAGCAATCGGGGGGCCCGGGTTCGATCCCCGGCAAGGTCAGATTTTTTCAATTGAAAAAAAAACACCTTGGGCTGGGTGTATGTTATTTATCGTTGATTTTGTGCACAACTGATACATTATTTACCATCGAGTTAATCTCGTATGACTTTCACAACTTATAGAATATTTGGCGCATTGGCGTAAGCTGTAATGCCAAATATTTAAAAAAAAAAAAAAAATCATTCGACATAATTATATCACAAAATCTAACATCCAAAATAGAGTTAAAATAAAATCACAAACTTTATTTAATTTGATGACAGCGCCCCGCCCCATTCTCGCCCATTAAAATGTCCAAATTCAAGGAAAAAATCTAATTTGCTGTCAAATAATACCTTTACGTAAATAATAAACATTATTATATTAATAAAAGCCGGGAAAAGTTCAGTAGAAGACTAATTTATTATATTTTGTCTAAATGTCTAAGCCGATAAAAATTCAAACATATTTTCTTTCATATTCGTTTTTATGGCCACTCAATGACCAAAATGCAAAAGGGAATTACAGACCCACAGACATACGCCGTTTCGGTTTTATATATAAGATTATCTGAAGTATTGGAATAAATAATAAAATATTTTTTATATGTAAAAAATAATGCATAAAATCAGGACCAGTTTCGTTCGCGATCACTTTCAATTGATGAGAAATAATATAATAACTCACTGAATTTCTTCGCCGATAAAAATTCAAGCATATTTTCTTTCATATTCGTTTTTATGGCAACAAAAGGGAATTACAGATCCACAGACATACGCCGTTTCGGTTTTATATATAAGATTATAGCTTCAATATTTGAATGATATTACCAGACGACAAATCTTGATAAAAGCAATATGTTGTGTAAATATCCAAGCACACGACCTAATGTTTCCGTACAGAGTATAAAATTACTTAAGATGTATACTTATTTTTGTCAAAAATACAATCAAAATACATCACTGGTTAAGTGAAATCGTTCCTGCTTTGTGAAAAACAAATACTCATTTTAACATATACAGTATATAGACAAGGATACATAGTATGTGCTCGAGTGATCAACTTCGTAAGCTACGGAAACGGTGTCCGCGGGTTCATTCGTTACGAAAATTTTCATTAATTGATTATACTATCGATTTATGGGTATCTGTTCAAAACCTTGTGAAATGTCTTTTTAGAATAAAATTACCTCCTTCTAATCATGAGTACTGTTCGAGTCCTATCGTTTTATTCCTACTGTATTTAAAAAAATAAAGCTTAGTAGTTATCACTTCTTTTAAAAAAACTTCTATTGAGACTATGATATAACGTTAACTTTTAATTACTTTCAATGGATTCGGCGGTAATTTTGAGTTCAATAAATATAAAATTTAAAATATCTTAATAATACGTCCAGGTTATAATTGGCGCGAGTTTCGCCTCTTTGGGAGGCATCTGCAGACGTACTATCGCAAAGGTTTCTCTAGTATTCTCTGTTCTGTAATCTGCCACATCTTCTATCTATATATATATAAATGAATGTTTGTCTGTCTGTATTTCCGCTATGGACTACTAAACCGCTCGACCGATCGATGTGAAACTTTACAAATTTATTGAGTACACTCTCGCAATAGTTTTTGGCTTACCAAACCCTCCCCCCAACCACCCCCCAACCGCCACCCCCATTTTTTTTTTAAACTTTACGAATTTTTCGAGTTCACTCATTCAAAGGTTTCTGGCATACCTCCCATACGTCCCCCAAACCCCACTCCACCAAACAACCCCCCTCCCTCCAAAAATTGATATCGATTTTTTACAAATTTCTCGAGTACACTTCCGCGAAACTTTCTGGCGTACACTCAAATTGAATTGAATATTTGTCTTTCCTTCAAATTTATTTAAGTTGCTGGCGTAGCAACGCGCGGGAGGAATATGAAAACTGTTCACTTATTTTTTCTAACTACATAGCTTACAATCAAATTTGAAAGTTAAATTATAACCTTACATTTTTGTCTTCAAAAAAATTTGTTTAAATATTTCTAGGTGTATTCTTTGTTAATACAGTTATAGTCACTGATATAAACTCCGGCAGAAAATATGACCGTTGCTTATATCAAATAATTCAATTTGAAATTTTGTGACCGACATCTCTTTGTTCCCCCGCACCAATCAATAACTTTGATACACTGAAGCCTTAATGGTATTTTCAGTAGGCTGCCAAAACAATTACGCTAGGAGTAACTGAGAAATTTCAAGTCCTTATGCGATCCTCCCTGATCCAATTAGTCCTATCAGAACCGGAATTGTTACGAAAACAATCCATCATGGTAGTGAAAGCTCCCGCTATCGGGCGTCGGCAATATCTAATAACTTTAAATGGATCCATGTATATCTTCGGATACCTGGCCTATCTAAATTATTAGAGTTTGGAAAGCTTCCAAACTGTCTAGTGTATCCAACGAAAAATGATTTATAAATAAAGTGAGTTTGTATTGAATTTATGTAATTGAAGTTTTCCAATTATGAAATTGACTTATTTACAGATGATTTATCAAGGAATATATTTAAAGCTGTGCGTTGTAAAGTAAAATAAGCAAGAGTTATTTTTTACTATTATTAAGTTACGAATAAACGGTAAACAACAATCCCTATTTCAGCAACAAACATGTAGGAATGTTTAAGTAATTTAAAATTCTGTACCGATCATGAAAAACACAGCTAGGTTATTATTTACAAAACCAACAACAAACACTTTGAGTTCACACGTTTTTTTGCCCATTCACAGTCTCTATAATATAAAGGTTTCAGTTTAAAGAAAAATATAAAAACAAATACGCATGTGTAAAAAAAATAGTGTCAAACACAAATGAAAACCTTTGTCAGCAATAGAAATGCCAGTGTTTGAGCAGTGTCTAGTATTTAACACAAAAAAGCTCCACTCCCACAAAGCGCTGTGTAACTTTTCATTTTTTTCCTCTCAAAACACTCGAGCGTATATTTACAAGTGTATCAGGTTACAGAGGAAAAGAAAAGCGTGTAATACGGTACAAGCCTCACGCACCAGTCAATTTTAAGTGAGTTTGCGGAGTGACAGACAGCCTGCCCTCACCGAAAACTTTCAGACTTGTTTGCCAAGAAACAAAACAAAATAACTTTCATATTAAAAGAACAGGATTTGTTTCAAAGTAGGCCCCGGAATCTCTTAGCTCAATTTTATTTCAATACCGGACTTATGTCAGTATTTTACACTTCTTTAGACTTTTTTTAAAAGTATTTCGAAGAATATTTTTTACTACTGACAAGAGCTTTATAGAGTCTTTCACTTCAATTTGATTTTTAATTTGCGAATGAAACAAAATATGAAGTGTTTACGAAATACAATTTACTGTGTAAATCTTATATATAAAACCGAAACGGCGTATGTATGTATGCGGGTCTGTAATTCCCTTTTGCATTATTGTTGCAAGTTGCAATATAATAATGTTTATTATTTACGTGAAGGTATTATTTAACATTTCTTTGACAGCAAATTAGATTTTTTCCTTGAATTTGGACATTTTTATGGGCTCGAATGGGGGCTGTCATCAAATTAAATAAAGTTTGTGATTTTATTTTAACTCTATTTTGGATGTTAGATTTTGTGATATAATTATGTCGAATCATATAACATTAAATAATTATTGGTCGCTTAGTCCGAGCGACGCCGGGTAGCAATACTAGTAACTTATAAATACATTATTAATTTAATTTGACACAATATAGAGTAATTAAAAACTAAGGAAAACAGGATAAGCAAATAAGATTCAATGACACAAAATACGTTCCGAATCAGAATACAACAGTTACAGGGTTTTTTAACCGTGTCCGCTTACAACTTGGATCATATGGACTCCTCACGGAGTGTATCTCAGCATATGTGTTACTACAAGAACTGCTTGTTACTCAGTTGCTCAACCTCTCTTTTTTCGAAGAGAATATGGATGGAAAGGATACTACGACTAGGACAGGACTAGTAATCAGCTAATCACTGTCACTACGCGTCGCTCTTTGGGATCGGAAAGGTGGGAAGGGATTTATCGACTGAAAAAATCCGCTCGTACCGGGAATCGAAACCGGGCGGTCCGGCATGCAAGCCAACACCGTTGACACTGCGCCACGGACCGGACTCCATCCATCGAAAAGGATATCCATTAAATGCATGGTATAGCAACACTTCATACTGTTACAGTGATAAAAAAAACTACAAGAGCTCATAAGTTTATTAGTTTGTGTTACTGCTTTGTTTCGATTCTATAACCCTCTTGCGTCCCTTAAAAGGAAAAATCCCAATCTAATTGATTGATTGATTTGCACCTTATTAGTATCATGCATATTTTATTGCATTGTTTTGATTCTATCACCCCCATCCTTACGTTAAAATGTTAGAATTTATCTTGCTTCATTACTTAAACTTTGCGATAGTAAGTCGAAGATGCCTCTGAAAGAGGCGAAACACGTGTCACAGTTAGTTACACAATACGGAATAATCAAAGTTATTTTAAATTTTATTAAAAACTACAATCATATGTTCCAAGATAGCCTGAGTCAATATTACCCTCTGTTATTATTTTTTTAAATGGGAAGTTTTGCTGACTCTCAACACAAAGAATCCTTGATTTCATAGCATAGGCGTATTTTGTGCACATGAAATATAGTCTTATATTCCACACGTTAACGCCAGACAGCGGTCAAACAAAAAATAAAATAAGAAAAATACATTTTGCTATCTTCAAAAAGATGGCAAAGAAACGTTGCAAACCACACCATCTGGAATCTAAATTTACTCCCTCGTCTTTTTCCCACACCCTGAAGCCCGTTGTCCTGGGGTGGTGTATATGTATATTCTACGAAGGTACGAAATCATTTGCAATTTGTTTTTGCCGTACGCCATTAAGGAGAAAGAGTGTAGCGCCATTTTTTTCTTTCAGTCTCACGCAGTTTCCGAACACTCACTGTTTTAGGGGTGTCAGGTGCTTAGGAAATCTTAACCCGCCCACGCCTTCTAAGGTTGCATTTAAAAAGGTTTATTTATAATAGTTTCTGCTTTAGAAATAGTAAAAAATTACATTTTTAAATCATATTGTACATATAAGTCTTTAATTAACTCTTACCACTCTGCAGGCCACAGAGTCTGGCCGGAAAGATTCTGATTGGCAGTTTCGCGGGCCAGGGATTTTTGATAAATGTAGTGAAACACTGCAACATTCTGGATAAACCAACATTTTATGATTTAAATCTACTGTATTCGTATAGGTCCGTAACCGGCCTTTGTTGATTGCATTAATGACAGCATTAAATAGCTTTTCTAGAATCAGTTACGTATAGGGTTTGCTAATTATTTAGAGTCAGTAATGCACACTTGAGTGCTTTGGCCTCCAAGTCCTGGGTAACTGCTCCCGAGACAACTCCATACTCGCAAACAGAACAGATACGCTTAACGTTGTTACGCCACGGGACACGATCGCTGACACCGAATGTAAGGCCGTGGCGGGTGATGGTTGGGAGTAGTTTAGTTTAGTTCGTTTATATATCTTCTCTGAAAAATAGGTGACTCACGTAACCAAGAATATATATTTTTAAATTGATCATTTTTAAAATCACAGTCGCTTACCAGTCATGAGAAAATTTGGTCAAAGTGCAAATGGTTAAGATATATTCGATTCGTAGACGAGTTTTGTTTTAAATCAGATTCAGTTACCCTGCGAAGTATTCTCATCCCAGAATGAACCTTACACAAAATCCATGTCATTTTAAATTCTATCGGATAAAAGTAAAATACAATACATGGCATTAGAGCTGATGCCAATGAACCATGCATTCGAAAGTATTAAAAGCAGGGCTGTCGAGTCGTTAAAAGAGTTCAACTCTGACTCCGACTCCGACTAAAAAAAGTTTAATATCGACACTTATTTTTCATAATTTTCCTATGTATGTGTATTCATAATACGGTAAGAAAAATAACAATCTTTTTTAGTTCTACATAAACTATTTTTTACTACTAGAACTAGTTCTGACGAAGGCGTAAGCCGAAATAGCCATCAACAAATATAAAAAATAATTTATGTAGAACTAAAATACATTGTTATTTTTCTTACCGTATTATAATGGAGTTCTACCAAGTAAATGCCTACTCAATCAATATATGTGTATTCAATTAAATATCAACCCTACCAATCTGGCCAATAGTCAAATTTGATATATTATATGCAAAAATAAAAAGATTCCTAGTACGACTCCGGCCAAAAAGCCCCGACTCCACAGCCCTGATTAAAAGTATTTTTAAAAAATGTAGATACAATTGTATTCAATTATCGTGTGTCTCGACTGAAATGGAATGAATAATATTGATAATTCAAATTGAAAAAAATGAAAAACGTTATGACCTCATACATTCAAAACACGTTTAACTGTCAATTCTTGGTAAAAAGGCATATTATAAACATTTCTTTATTGCGATCAGTGTAACATGTCCTAAACTTTCTTTATATATATTTTTTTTGATTCAAATTTATTATTAAAATACCATCAAGCACCTACAATAGATATTTGAAAATAATAATAAGTGCTTAAGACATTATACACGCATACCACCATACCAATTTTCATGCAGTTAATCAACCAATAGCACATGAAATGCATCAATCAGTTTCTATTTGATTCATGAAATATAAACTGAAATTCAGGAGTGTTGTTGGTTAACGGTCTCTGTGGTCTAGTGGCAAGAGCTTTTGTCCTAGCGATCGGGGGAGCCCGGGCTCAATCCCCGGCAAGGTCATTTTTTCAATTGAAAAAAAAAGAGATCTTGGGCTGGGTGTATGTTATTTATCGTTGATTTTGTGCACAACTGATACTTTATTTACAATCGAGTTAATCTCGTATGACTTTCACAACTCAGAATATTTGGCGCATTGGCGTAAGCTGTAATGCTAAATATTTTTATTAAAAAAAAAAAAACATCCAATTAATTAATGAATTTATTTGGAAGAGAAAATAAGATAAGTAAAGGGTAAACAATACCTCATTCCTGTGTTCAAGGCATATTCAAGATATTAATTTGCTTTCGCCGTGCCCCATTAAGGTGAAGAAGTGAAGTGTTTTTTTTTCTCCTAGACCTCTCGTAATTTCTCAACACTTTAGTAGAGTCAGGTGTTTGGAATATTTCAACCCTCTTGCACCCTATTAATAAAAATAAAACTATCCGATCCTTAAAAAGATGACAAAGTATTTTTATCATGAAAAATACCTTTTTATTTTATTCGATAAAAAGAGATAAAATTGTAAGGAAGCGTCATCAATAAAAGAGTTTATATTTTCAAATTATCATTTTACAAGGACCTCTTCCTCGATTTACAAACATTCCAACAATTAAGATTTCAAAAATTCAGTCATCAGTAATATAAATTAACTTTGTAGAAATTCATTTTTATATAATTTAAAATTACTTATTCCACGTATTGTGTTACTAATTGTGACACGTGTTTCGCCTCTTTCAAGACTAATACAGTTGATACCAGTGCATCATTATATATGTAGCGTATCCTTAAAGGTTATTAAATAAAATAACAATTTAAAACACAAAAGTTTCAACCATGGGATACAGTTTATGGTGCTTAATATGGATTAAAATAATATAAAATTAAGAAGAGCTTTTATTATTCCACGTATTGTGTTATTGATTGTGATACGTGTATCGGAGGGGCCTCTTTGCTTTCCGTAAAAAGGAAAAATCCCAAACTCCATTTTGTAATTTTACCATTTTAAAATATTAGAATCAATCTCGCTTTATTACTTAAAAGCAATCTTTACGATAGTAAGTCCAAATGTGCCTACGAAAGAGGCGAAACACGTGTCACAATTAGTAACAAAATACGTGGAATAATTAAAGCTCTTCTTAATTTTATATTATTTTATTCCATACCATAGCTCAAGTACATCTGTGCACTTGAAATGCCTGAAGATGCCGAAATGCGAAACCCGGGTCGTTAGTGACAAAGCTCATAGAAAAGTACAAATTTCAAACAATTCAAATTTTGTATTTACTTTAGTTAAAACGATTATGCTTTCAAAATGAATACATACAATATTCAACAAATTTTGAAAGTTATGCAGTTTCTAGAGGTGTTATGAATTTATTCCACTCCTTAATTTTAAATGCATTTAAGATTTAATTAAATAATTTATGAAATATTTATGCTAGTATTTTTATATAAATGTCAGCGGAGGCGCTTATTATTTATAACTTATTTGTGTTTTCGTATGAACAGAAAACAATGAAGTGTTTATTTAATCCTTAAATAAAAAAAATTTCATCTTGTAAAAAAAGCATTCCATTAGCAGAAAGAATTCCACTATTTACGTAATACAATCGACTGTGGAACGCGTCACGATTTTCTCGCGTAGCAGCTACGCCGAAAAAGTCGTAGCAATTTCACGGTTAAAAACGTATGCACGATATAAAGGAAAACAGTCAACAGAGAGATGATCCCACCGCAAGGGGATGTCTACGCCAAGGAGCCGTGGATTTCATCTTGACACCTGTGCTTACGTGGAAACAATACCTATTGTTTTTTGAATTTCACTCGTAGTGCCTATTCAAAATGATATTTGGGTTTCCAGGAACATTACAGAGTACAATGTTTACGGGCATAAATTAAGGCTCTGAGAGGAAAATAGAGCAGGTGTTTCTTGCTTTATATTGTATTTAATAGTAACATCGTTGAATTATCATTACGGTAACTTAAGCGGAAATGTAAACATATATTTTCTTTACTGGTATGAAATGTTCGACTACATTATTCATATTCTGTACAATATTTGATGTGTTCCAATTAATTTGATCTGTTTGGTAGGTGAAATTGAAATGATGATTTAAATGTTCATATTTTCTAGTATTCTTTTCAACCTTGTCCACATTGGGCAAAGCATATTATGTACCTTCTCAACTGATAAATTCAAATAAAAAAAAAGATATTTTCCGTCTACAAAACTTAAATAATATATAGTTGATACTTACTTTTACTGTCGCTCTCGTAAGAACTATGTTCAAACAAACATTAACCTATAAATATATACTGGCGTAGAAGAGGTACAAAATACATCATCTCATATATTCTAACATTCTAACTTTATATTGAAAACTAATTTACATTCTAAAAAAATTATCTAGTATATAATACATAGTTATGACGACGACATTAACCGAATATTGCTATTTTTTCACCGTGTTATAATGGAGTTCTACCAAGTTAATGCGAATTCAATCAATAAACATGTACACGTTTACAACTTTAATTAAGTTTTTAAATTCACTCTCATCCACTTGATATGAAAGTATCATCATTCAATCTATCAATACGCTTTCGAAAAAATTAACAAATTTATCAAAATAATAATACGACGTTTTCGTAGTCAATCTTATGTTGAGATCCTTTCGTTAGAGTTCCAAAGTAAATAATTATCATCAAAAGTTATGTGAAGTACTTTCGCATATTTTAACTGTTAGTTATCTTACGTTGTGCTGATTCAAAGTAGAGATTGAAATGTGATGCGGTGACTAAAAGCTTCAATTTTAGTCAACTATAAAAAACATAAAACATGATTAGTACGGTTTTTATGGTCTTCAACGAGAAGACACCGCTTTCGAATTAAATAAATTTTATCACGTCGCAAAGTTGAATAATAAATAAACTTTCAATTCAATCAAACCGAAATGATCTAGGAATTAAGTCCTGCAAATCCTTCTCACGACGCGAGAAACAAATAACTGCCGTGCAGTAGATATTTTATTGTTTTGCCGCCTGTTTCAAAAGATTTATTGAGAATTCAGGCGTTTCGGTACTTTCAAATAACTGTATTCTAGTAACCCTTTAAATGTTTATGTGTTCCGAAGCTTTTTTCGGCCGAATATAGAGATAAAGAAGATGGATATTTAATATAGGGATAAATGCAAAAGTAACGTATTTATAATAATATAAAAGCCGTAGAAACTGGTTTTTATTCTGATTTTATGTTTCTTCTCGTACCTTGGGAAAGAATGGGTGTACAGTGGAACCCCGATATGACGTTCTCGCATTATACGTTTTCTCACGTTGTTCGTTCATTTTTTATAGTCCCAGCGAAACACCCATAAGAACAATGTTAAAAATTCCCGCATTAACCGTTCCCCGATTTCTCAATTTCCTCGATGTATCGTCTAAAAATTATGGTCCCGTCACAAACATTATCCCGATTAACCGTTTTTGTTGAATATTTCTTAGAAGCACATTCGACCCCATCCAATCGATTCGTAGAAAAAACTGAGACTGCAAGTGCGCAATTGTTAACGATTCATTGTCATAATGTTTCCGGTAATTATTGAGCATCTGCGTCATCTGTAGAAGATGGCTAAAAAATATCTGTCCCAAGGCAATATGTGTTTGTTTTCTTTCATAGCTTTCCGATTCCTTAAAGTGACGTACAGCGAGAGTGATTAGCTAACCACTCGTCCTGACATAATAATAGTATCCTTCCAATACCTACTAAAAAGAGAGATTGAGCAACTGAGTAACAAGCGCCTCTCGTAAAAAATGTATACTGAGATAAACACCTTGAGGAGTCCATATGCTCCATGTTGGAAGTAGACATGGTTAAAAAAAATATATCAGGAGAGGTAAGATCATGAGAGGAACCAAATAAATTGGTGGGTGACAGGTAATCGTAAAGGCATCGCTTATTGGTCATACGCTGCACTTAGGGAGTGAATATGGTCCAAGAGGAAAATTAAATATCAAAAAAATTGTTTAACGCTAAGAATCAAAGAGTAAATTTTATACACCAAATGGCGTCTTGAATTTATTATAATTAGCCACTACTTTATTAAATTGTTATTTAAAATAACAATAAAACATCGCTGCGATATGTTTTAAAAGTAATCGCTGTTCGTTTTTCTAGCGCCAAATTTATTATTTCCCTTGGATACACTGTTTGTCACTGGCAGCGTCAATATATTCTCATAAACACTTCCCTAGGAATAGTAATTAACGCGATGTTTTATAAATTAAACAAGGCAGTGGTTCGTTTGTTGTTTAGCTCGTTCAATTACCAACAAACTCTGATTAATCCATTCTGGGACAAGAAAGGGTTGCCGTTTTAATTCTACGTTGCAATACTTATTGGGGAGAGAGTTTATAAAGAGTCTTTGTACTTCAGTTAATTGTTCTAACGTAGGGACAAACTTTCGATAAAACAAGTAATAAATAATTGAATTTGCATTTTTAAATGAAAATTTCATTATACTTTGGTTTCTTATATGTTTATTGATTGAGAGTGGCTATTTAATAAATAAGTAGATATTTCCACCATTCTACTATAATAAACTGAAATAAACAGACCAAAGATGATGCCCATGGTGCAATGGTCAACGTCATTGGCTACTGTGTCGGATCGACCAGATTCGATTGCCGGTACGAGCAGATTTTTTCAATCGATAAATCAATTGAAATAATCGACCTGATTGGTGGCATCTCATTAGTTAATATTTTGTAATTGCTAACGTTATAAGTAGTATAGTTATTTGTTTGCTTTGTTTTTATTCTATAATCACTCCTTGCTATCCGTAAAAAGGAAAAATCCCAAACTCCATTTGGTAATTTTATCATTTTAAAATATTAGAATCAATTTAGCTTTATTACCTAAGCAAAATTTGCTATACTAAATCCGAAGATGTTTCTGAAAGAGGCGAAACACGTGTCACAATTAGTAACAGAATACGTGTAATAACGTTTTATTTATAATATCGATTTCGTAGTTTCAATAACAACTGCTTTTAAAAAAACGTTATACATATGTGGTAAAGCATTTTTAGTTTCTTTCTAAAACGGAGTACAGTAGTATCTTAATAAATTGGGTGGACTCATTGAAAGAAGTTGTGAGACAAGTTGATATAATGAAACGTGAACCATTTAAAACAAGTGGTCAACAAAAAGCTCAAAAGTGTGACCATCGAGAAGGAAAATAAGAAGAAGCAATAAATGTAATTGCCAACAAGAGGGATAAAGCAGAGCGAGCTTTCAAAAGCTTTTATTCTGTGAACATTGCCGCAAGAAAGCTTCCAGCTTTTTTTGTTTTGCGGAATAAGAAACGAGGTCATTCAAAAAGCATTACGATTTATTCTAAAAGCTCGGAGGAAATACGTAATTCTCTATTTAAATTGATTCTTAAGCTCAAATGCATTTTTTGTTTTAATTGACACTGTCTATTACGCATTACTAACAGATTAATAAATGTGTTCAACAAAAATCTGATACATATATTTATAACCGTGTCGAGTTAAATACTTTGACATAAAATTCTCTATTCGTTTTCTACATCGCCTGGTTTGTGGTGCAGTGGTCAACGTACTTGGCTTCCATGACGGACCGCATAGATACAGACTCACGGAACGAGCACATTTTTTCAGTTGATTTATCGATTCTGTTTAAAGACAACGGATATTTGTGTTGTTGCGAATCCTTTTTAATCTTTACGATCCCAAAAAAGAGCACGTAGCAAAAACGATTAGCTTACCACTAGTCCAGTCTAACCCCTAGCTTCCTTTAAATTTCCACTCTCATCGAAAAATATATGTTGAGCAACTGAGTAGTTCTCGTAGTAAAAAAATATGTTGAGAGAATACTTTCCTAGTAAATCATTTACTTAAGCAAACTTCGCGATAGTAAGTCAAAAATGCTCTGAAAGAGGCGAAACACGTGTCACAGTTAGTAGCACAATACATGGAATAATCAATGTTATTTTAAATTTTATATTATGTTGAGAGAAACCCATGAGGAGTACATATGCTCCAAGCTGGAAAAGAACATGGTAAAAAAAACCCTACATCATCCGTAGGAAAGTACATACATAGTAAGTTATGACATGATTAATATAAAAAATCGTTCTATTTAAAAAGATATTTTTAGATTAAAATCTCTGTTTCAAAATCTTTTTAACTTTCTATAAACATCTGATGACAATATAATTATGTGTTATAATCAGGGCTGTGGAGTCGGAGTCGGAGTCATGGAGTCGGGGATTTTTGGCTTTTTCTATAGAAATGAACGACATCGGCGTCATGACTCATGTGTCGCGCCGAATCAGAGAATCACCAAGTTGCAATGTATTTAACATATAAGATTTAAGTCTAAAAAAAAGTTTTCGTCTCTTTTTTACTCATTGTTTTGAAGGAATATCCGATATTTTTTGAACCTGCTTCTCGAAATGCAGATTTGATAGAAGCCATGCTGTTTTTAAGAATGAATTCAAATAATTGAGGTTTGAACTTATTTATTTTTATTTATACCTATTTTTTCATTGTTTTTTTTATCTTTATCGATTGTTGTGCGTTTAGTATATTGTTTTTTTTTATTTTATTTTCGTTTATTTTTTGTTTCGGAGGGAGAAGAAAAAAAAACCTGACAAAATAATACTTTTTTTTTGTCGGAGTCGGAGTCGGAGACGAACTTTTTTTGACCGACTCCAAAGCCCTGGTTATAATTTTTGTTTCTTATTATAAAACGTCTCAAAGTTTGATAATAAATAATCTTTCTAAAAGCAGGGGCATACAAATTACTAAAAAAGTATCAATGGATGAGTCAGTGGCCACAAATGATTACATTATCAAAATGCTAATATATAATATACTGTCGTAATTTTGCAAGGCAAAACACGCTTTCAAGTATATACTTGAAATATGCGGTATAACGATAATTGTTATGGACGTTTTAAAGATGATGGATCTCATTTTACCGTACTGCCTTTATATTAGGGTCTATTATGTAAGGTATAAAAGAAAATTAAAGGTTGTGCTTTATACAGTACCAAAACTTAATAAAGCTTTGGTAGCTTTCGTTTGCGTTAAAGAAAATTCGCTTGTAATAAAAAAATAAATATTTGTATGATTGCTTGAAAACTGGTGATACACTAATCTCTTGTTTTAGTGATATCTATATTTTTAAATTTTAGCACAAAATTGTTCATAATTAAATTTGAATATTTTGATTTTTTACTTTACTTTGAGTTTTGTAGCTAACCCGGGTTTCGCCTTTCGGCATTTTCAGGCATTCCAAGTGCACTTGATTCAAAAAATTCAAAATTGATATTGAAATTCCATCAAGCGCCTACAGTCGAAATCCTTAATTGTTCATAATCATTCAAAAATTTCTTAGAATAATCAGAGGTTTTACTCTTAACCAGGGATTTTCGACTGATAAAAATAAAATATTACAGTACTATTTTCCTAGAGTACTGAGAGTATATACAAAAACATACGAATTTATATATTGTGATTTTATAGATTTTCATCTAGCACAAAAGCTGTAAATAAATTTAATTTAATCTAAAAAAAAATTAATAACCAGGGCCAGTGTAGGGCCTTTAAAAAAACACGATTTCCACTTTGAAATTGACCAACATCTCGACTCCAACTCCGACTTAAAAAATTTTCTCAATTTGTCATGTTTTTTTTCTCCCTTTTCTATTAATGTGTATTAAATTTAAGATTTATAAAGAAATCCGGCTAAAAGCCAAATATTTTATATTATACATGTTATATCCCTGACTCCGACCAAAACACCGCAAATTCACGACTGCAACTGCTAAGAATAAATCATTCGATGTTTGCATGTATTATACTATCTTTGAAGCGCCTTATCGACGCATACAATTTTTCAATGAATAAAAATTCTCTTTTTAAACATGAATATAAATTTATTTAGCAAATTTATTTTCTTTTAGTATGAGTTTTGTATTTTTCCATGAGTTTTGTCGCTAACGATCCGGGTTTCGCCTTTCGGCATCTTCAGTACAAAAAAAACATTAAAAGTACAAAATATGTGGTAAAATATAATATAGATATTGAAATTTCATCAAGCACCTTCAGTCGAAATTTTTAGTTATAAATGACAACTAATTATTTGGTCATTTTCGATAAATGGTCAGTTAAAATTATAAATGATGCATTTTTGCTCCCCTAAATTAATTAAAACGACTCAATGTAAACTGACCGCTTATAATATTAATTTTATTTATTTCACTGACCAAAACTTTAATTACATACTGACCCATTAGATATACGCCATTATATGTATGTATATACACAGGTCAAAATAGCTGCTATGGAAATGTAGTTAGTGATTGTATGCTCGATGGTTATTCTTATGCACATGAAGTAAAACTTACTACCAGTACAGTCAATTCCGGTAACTTTGGACTTCAATATAACATTGGACAAAACTTGAGCAAGTACCGCTTATTTATTTTTCTGCTGAATTACTATCGTGATCATTCTTGCGATTGATGAATATAACAAATCGATCTTTTGTCTTATACGTGGTCAACAAAAAGAGCCACATTCACATCTCATATTATTTATATCTTTTTATGATATTTTGTGAAATAACACAAAAAAAATATGAAAATATACGACTATTTTATTTTTTGGAAAAAAGTGCCTTCGTTTAAACCTGGTGTTACGGATAGGGAATGGGCAAAAAGTTTTAATTTTCTTAAATATTTTCCATTGACTGACTGTCCTTCTATATAAAAGTTCAATTCAATGTCACCAAGCTGGGTGACTTAGCTAAAATTCGCTCATTTAAAGTGGTAGTGTCCAATGTTACCCAATTAAAAATTTATCTTTGGACCGCCCTTAAAAGCAGTTTTAAGTTATTTTTCTTGTATTTTCATAATATTTGAATTCTAAATAATATAAAAGAAGTGGTAAGAACACATAATAGTCTAAAAATGCAACTTACTATTACTAAAAATAAAAATATCACAAAAAAACAACTGAAAAGTGTCCAAAGTTACCCGTATTGACTGTATAATTGGTAAGGTCTTTAAGTCCTATATAAGCCCTACCTTGAGTCATATTAAAATGCGTTAAATTATACTTCCTATAAAAATACCCGCATTATCCAAGCCACTTAAACTGTCATTGATGCACCCTTATAATCCATTCACTGCCCCCAGAAAACTGCCACGTATTCTCCTACCCTGAGTGTAATTAACATTATAAAACACTTTTAGAGGCATTTAGTCAAATTCGCTGAGCAAACAGGGATCCTTTTCTGAGTGGGATATCCTATTACTGCGGAGGAGGAGGCTTTGGCTGCTTCCACGTGTCTTCGCACGCGTCACTCTACCTGTGACAGGTGTGCGCAGTTGCTTGGCAACGTGAATGGCATTATCTTAAAAGCTCCTCGACAGGGGATGCAAACATTTATCCCAAAAAAGTATACATTACCAACTTAATTTCACATTAGACCTCAAAGCTCAAAAAATAACACTAAACAAATCTATTGCTGAAGTTTTATAATAAAACTTTAAACTAAATAATTGTTAATCAATTACTTCTATAAGCCAATCAAGCCTTTCGTAATATATCTGTTACATTATAGCTAAAAGTTCTATATTTTGATATAGCGATATTAATTGTATGATTGAGAAAAGGTGGTTCATCTATATATTTTTTTAAATTAATTAAATCGATAGAATTAGAATTGAAAGGTTTAAGTTGATTGAGGTAAGGTGTTTATGATGAATATGGAGCAAGTGGATTACTTGAAAAGTGATTTGTAAATCATTTTTAAATGTCACTTCTTGGTGGAAAGGCATCAGTTAAATAAATAAAACACATTATAAAGCACTATTTTCAAATTTATTATGATAGACATCAGAACATATTTTATCAGTTGACATTGCTCGCGATGATTGAAACCGGTCCTAGTCTCTATTAGAGTACATGTGGAAATAGTGCTTCATATTGTTTTAAATGATTTATAATTTTTTTCAAAAATCAATTCTTCTCAACAACTGCGGTCTCAAGGAGAATAATGATTAATGTAGTATATAATCTTAAAAATGATTTTCCATTCAGATTATCATTTTATTGAATAATTATTAATTTAAATTATTATTTTCCTTATGAAGCATCCCTTAATCCCGTGGCTGAAACTTTAAATTGTTATTTTATTTAATACTTTTAATGATACGCTGAATACATAATGGTGCATTGGAATCAGCCGTATTAACAGCAAGTGTCGCTATTATAGAGACTCCAATTACTCGACATTTCAACTACTCGAGTATCGAATAGAAAAATTTTAAAATACTTGAGTAATCGAGTATACTCGAGTAGTTTCAGATGTACCAAAATATGTATTATTAATTCAAATTTAAGTATTAAAAAAAATGATAAATATACAAGATTGATTTTATAATTCCCGCGGTAGAAAAAACTCTCTCTGTTGTTGTGGGCGTCGGCTTAATAGATAACATGAATGACATTATATATATTTTTTTTAAATAAGTATTTAAAATTTTGTATTAAAATTTTGTATTATTAGTATTACTCGAGTATTTTTTAAATACTCGAATATCGGTACTTGAAAAATGGACGAGTATTCTCGATACTCGAATTGGAGTCACTAGTCGCTAACGACCCGGGTTTCGCTTTTCGGCAATTCAAGTGCACGAATGAACTTTTACTGTCAGTCGTTAGCGAAAAAACTCAGAAAATTACAAAATTCAAGCAATTCAAATTTCAGATTTTGAAGTAAATACTTAATAGCATATTTTGCTTAGTGCTAATAACACAGAATCGCCCTTGGTTGCCGAGCAATGGCACATAAAAACAGACGATCTGTAATACAAAAACTTTCACCAATATCTTCTCTGAGCAGCATTATATTCGCCACTTTACTGTGCGAAACATTTGTCCGTTATACCACTATAAATAAGGTTTATGCAAAAAAGTTGTTTAGGAATCACTGTGCCACCCGGGTGCGGGGCAGGATATTTTTGTTTGTTCGAGTTTGATATCTGGGCTCTAACCATATTTATGGGAAACTTTATTTCAAATCCAAAATAACAGATTTTCATCGCGGCGGAAAAGTATGGAAATTATTTTGCAGGAGTCTTTTTACGACCTCACTCTCATAAACCAGAGCGCTTAGGTCGTAAATTTGTAGGCGAGGGTTTGGTACAGATTTTTAAACAACGCAATATGTTTTGTTTATTTACTTTGCTTTAAAAGAAATTGCATCATACGGTAGGTGGTATGAAATGCAGCTGACAAGGCATGCATAAAAATATATTTAGCCGTCTCACAATATAATTAATTACACTCAATTTTCGCGAATTCATTTGTGAAACCTCTTAATAGTTTCTCAAGGCGGTGAGCAATCACTGTAACTCCACAATCTCTTACCTACAGAACTATTTATTTATTTATTTATGTAAGAAAAAGCAAATCATGGCATTACAGCTGACGCCAATCCGCCATACATTTGACAAATATACATACATACATGTCAATACATAATAAAAATCACTAATTAATTAAAAACATTGTAGTCATAAAAACAGAGAAAAAAAATGTATAAATTATGACGAGGAAGCATTTGAGAATCGTTATAGACGAAGAACTATTCTTTTCGGTGAATTTTAGAAGTAAAAAGATAAAGAAATCTCACCTCAAGAGCTGGCTTCACTAGAGATTTTTCACCACTATAGCGAACGTGCCATTCTGCCAGCAACAATGGGAAGAGAATGCAACTTGAATATAAAAACTAACCTTAAGACGAATAAGTCAAGACGAACTTTTGCGCTAACGCTTTTTAGACCTTGAAGCTCCATCAAATAAATATACAAGAGAAACATCTTTAATTGTACCTACACTGAATACCTCCCATCTAAAAAAATCCGAAGCAACGATAGCTACCCGCTAAGAATTTAGTTCTTAGTATCCAATATCGTTTAAACCATTTATCTCTTCCAAAGAGCCTATTTATTTAAATTTCTGTACCTTGCGTTGGTAGACATTTTTTTTATTCCATTGTTTCAGATAAAAATACATTGCAATAGGGTAAAACCTACAATTTTCGGCCACTTAAGGATTTTTTCAACTTAAGTATTTTTTTTTGGACAAAGCATCACAGAAGAGGCAAAATAAAAAAAAAAATACTGTGTGCTAGATTGATGATTTGTTTATAATAATCAATTTTTAAAATACGTAAAAAAAAATTTTTTGATTGTAAAAAAAAGTGGTACAAAACTACAATTATGGGCCACTTTCTGCAATTGTTGGCCACCAAAAGATTCAATTATTGGTCACCCCAAAATTTGTAATAATTTTTTTTTTTTTTAAACAGAAACTAGATGTATAATTACATGACCCCAAATCATTATTGAGTGCAAAATCAAGTGCTTTATTGGATTCCAACATCATTTGTTAAGCTGCAGTTATTGGCCAAAGAGTCAACATTTTCCTAGAAATATCGGAGAAATGTAATAAATACATAGGTGATTAGTAATATTATTAAAACATTATTAATGCAATAAATTTTTTTATTTTAGATTTTTTTTATAAGAATTTATAGCATTAGCTTGGCCGGCCAGTAATAGAAATTGTATGTGTTTTTGGAATCAGTTAATGGCCACCATCATAATAACCTTTTACAAAAATATTTTCAATGCATACAAATAATTATTTTATAACTTCACTAAAGACGAATAATTCTGTTCAATCAAAATTTTATTTAATTAACTTTCAAACGTGTATGATGCTTTTAGCCTGAAGTCCAATCCTTATGATATTTACAAGAGATTTCACTTGCTTCACGGTGACACTCCGGCTGTCTGATAAAAATGTGTTTTTGGAGTTGTTTGGAAATTCATAAAATGACAATTTTATGTTTAAACGATAGAGGAATAATAAGGGAACTATATTAGTAAACCAAAAGTTGGAAATGTTGTTTTGGTTTATAAAAAAACTAGATTTTTATGTAAGTGGCCAATAATTGTAGCTGGCCCACAATAGGAGGTTTTACCCTATTTACCGTGATAAGATCGAAAAGACAAAGGATCTAGTTTTATAAAACTTTAACAGCTTAATCGAAATAGTCAACTTAATTTATTAAATTTCTTATAGAGTTAAATACTATACTTACTTTGTCAAATTAAATGCTTAGTAAATCAATAATTTAGTGGTACGTTTTCTTCACAAAATGACACGTTATTACTGAGATTATATTATTAAGCTTTATCAAAGAAAGCTAAAAAAAAATTGAATTTCGAAAAAATTCGTTTGAATTTCGAATTTTTCCATGCGTTTTGTCGTCAACCTTCGTGGGACTATCCTTGAAAAATGATTCGCAGGCCGAAGGGGGGTAAAAAAAGACCCCAGTGCTTTGGGCTTATTGGCATAGACTGCAATAAAAAAATGGTTGATAATGCTTTGACGTATATTTATACATCTTTCTGAAAAAAAAATCATACAAAAATCCATATTTTTCCTATAATTATTCATATTTAAGTCGCGCATGAAAACGACGACGTTTCCACTCCAACGGCTATGGCGGACTAACAATGGAGCCGGCGACTAACAAGCCAATAACTATGCACGAATTCACATTACCTTATCTCTTATCTTATCGCTTATCGCCTTTTATTGTTGCCAGATATTAAACACTCCGTCCATGTTATCTATGAGTCACTACAGTCACGTTCTCTTATCGCTTATTAGACTGAAAAATTCCGACTTCTTCTCTTTTTTAATCTATTACGGCGCAATTAGCTTATAAAAATCATATTTTTTTCTGCAAAAGGTGTAAAAAACTATGATTTAAGAATACCAAAAGTTTAGACATCGTATCACTAGTATTAAGATAGATATTTAAAGGTAAAGTAGCTGTTGGGACAAAATCTATAGTGTTCGAGATAGCTAGGTTAACGACTCGGATTTTGCCTTTCAGTATATCTGGTCCGCGGTGCAGTGGTCCACGTCGTTGTCTCTCGTAACCGCCTGGCTTCGACTACCGATACAAGCAGAGTCTATAAGTCGATTTTCCTCGAAGGCAATGGGTGTTTGAGTTGTTAAAAATACCTTCCCAACTTTCCTATTTGAAAAAAAGCGGCGCGTAGCGAGAGCTTTCAGCTAACCACTATTCCTGGCCTAGTCCTCGCATCCTTTCAAACCTACTCTCTTCGAAAATGAAAGGCTAAGCAACTTAGTTACAAGCAGTTTTTGTAGAAAAATATGTTGAGAAAAACTCTGTGAGCTCCGTGATATGCTCCAAGTTGGGTACTGACAAAAATAAAAAATACATTTATTTTGAGGATGTATACAAGAATTTTTTTTATTTTTTGTCAAGCAAAATAGAATGATACTTATTATTTAATTATTCTGAAATTGTATCAAAGCAATTAATTGATTTTATTTAAATCTTTAATCGCTATCGCCTTAATTGCGCTTTCTACTTTTAAATGAGTAATTAAATAAACATTAATTAAAACCTGATAAAAGAACTCGTAAAATCGTTTCATTAAAACTTGGTGTCATCAAAATATCCCAATTGCGAATAATAATGATTCGCAGCGCTACGAAATCAATTAGTACCGTTCGGAATGGTCTCTGCGAGAAAGTTGTAGAACACTTGCTACGACGTCGTAGCGGCCGTAGAGTAAGGGGTATACGAGTATATCTCCCGGTGGATCGTAGAAGCAATTACAACATCCGGAAGTGGCCCAACGAACTTTTAGATGAAAATGACGATTCTAAACGCCGCACAGATATCCAAATAATCGTATAATGAAGATTTCTATTTTACTCGATAAAACTATGATATTTGGAATCGATTGAATATTGTACTTTTTTATGTGTTTTGTCGCTAATATTTTTGACGGTATCGTTTATATACAAACATAAGAGTAGATTATTGATTGATATATTGATTGAGTAGGCATTTACTTGGTAGAACTCCATTATAATACGGTAAGAAAAATAACAATCTATTTCAATTCTACATAAATTATTTTACATATTTGTAGTTTTGACGAGGGCGTAAGCCGAAATAGCTATCAACAAATATATAAAATAATTTCTGTAGAATTAAATTACATTGTTATTTTTCTTACCGTATTATAAAAGTAAATCACTATGTTTAATTGGTACTAACCTAATCTATATGTATTAGCGATTTCTTTTTATGCTATTGAGTTTCAATGAATTATGTGGGGAAAGTATGTTTTTGGGAATTTTGAATGCAGTATCGCAAATAATTATTGCCAAATATTAGCATGTAAATTTTGATAAATATACATAATTCGTGGGTTTTATCCGACCTACTATTAAAGAGTTGATCGATTGAAAGTCTTTGAGTTTATAATTAATGATATTTTTTTACACACCATTGTTATACAACAATGGTGTGTGTTGGAAGATTTAGTTGTTCGATTAAAATTTATAAACTATTAAGCTGAGCCCTATTCATTTCTAATATTTCTTGATAAAATAATTTTATATTCCCTTTTATGTAACAATTCTATTTCTTTATCTGCATTGAACGCGTTATTAACAAATAATAAATGATTGGCAAAGGTTAATAGAGTTATTAAGTGATAAGTCAAACTTTTAACCATCCTTCATTCATCCTCCACTCCAAAGAGGTTTGGTAAACTATCCAAAAATCAGTTCCTGCTAAACAACTCCTGAAAAAATGCTCCATTGGGACTCCGAACTGGATGCGGAAAATGGTTGAAAACTTATTCTTATTTACATAAGCAAAAATAGCACCCGGCGGCTGTATCATAAAACTTACAGATATGAACTTTTTGAATACCTGTATATAACAATATAAATCTGTTGTGGAACAAAATCAATTGATTTTTGAATTCGGAAACAGACTCATAAAAGAAACAATAGGACTTCTAGCAACACGAAAAAGACTTTCGATTTACTTCTTAGTGTGCTGTGTAAGCGCGTGCATTTGTGTTTATGTGTACTGTATATGTATACAAATTTGTTCATGCGTGGGAATGGTATACGAGAAAGTGATATGCACAATATTTACTTAGCATAAAGATGCATAAGCTAACCGCGTGAACTGGCTTCACTGTGGATTACTCACCACTACAGCAATAAGGGCTCTTTTGTCAGCGACGATAAAAAAGGAACGCAAGTTGAATATGAAAATTATACTCAGACGACAATGTGCCTTAGGACTTCAAATCTTATATATAAAAAAGAAAAACTGCTTCAAAATTTACGTGATACATATTATTTATTATATTATAATGAATATAAGCATGGACATTTTTAATAATGAACACTACTAATCTTGAACATATGGATATGTTACTTAGTTGATCAACCTTTCCTTTTCGTAGAAAGTAGAGATCAAAGGATCGGACCAAGACAGGACTGGTGGTAAAGTAATCGCTTTGCTGCGTCTTATTTTTAGACTACTAATTATTTGGTCAGTTTCTAATTCGATAAATGGTCAGTTATAAATACTTAAAACGGTCAGTTAAAAATAATAAGTGGTCAGTTAAAATAATAAATGGTCAGTTAAAATAAAAAGAACAATTCATAAATTTGCCTATTACGACCATATTTGATAAATAACTAACCATTAAAATATATTACTGACCGTTTTATTTAATAACTGACCACATTCAAACTGATACAATGACAACTGACCATTTATAATATTAACAGACCATTTTGATTTTTAACTGACCATTTATTTATTTCACTGACCAAAGCTTGAATTAGTTACTGACCCATTAAATACATGCCTTATTTTTAGGATCGGATGGGTGTGAATAGGAATTATATACGACACAGCCATAATCTTCATAAAAATCATAAAGACCATATAAAATAATAAAAATTCAATTAAATTTTTTAAAAAAATACCTGGACTGGAATTCAAACGACTTTCGTTCCGCAATCGAAACCAATGAAGTTGATACTCGACATTGTGCAATGATAGATGGTGTTATATAAAAAACAGGGCTAAAGAGTCGGAGTCGGATTCTACGCGGCGATTTGGCTGGAGTCGTACTCGGAATCGGATATTTTGAAAAGTTTGAACTTTTTATTTTTGCATATAATATATCAAATTTGGCTACTCGCTTAATTGGTAGGGTTGATATTTAATTGAATATACATACATAGGAAAATAAGGCAAAAAAAAGTGACGATATTAAACTTTTTTAGTAGGAGTCGTGGTTTTGTTATATGCTGGAGTCAGTGTCGAACTTTTTTTTACCGACTTCATAGCCCTGCTAAAAAATATATTCTCAATTATTTGTGTACCACAGTGAGACGACGACTGTTGGCAAAGATAATGTCGGCATATCAAATTTCGCCGTTTCATCTTTGTTAGGCAACGCCAACTATATTCCGCTTCGCTAGCAAAATGTTCCGTCAATTCTCGGAATGTCATTGATATCTCGTTCTCATTATACCTCACTATTATTGTAATGTTCTTTACGTGATGGCGTACAAGTTTTAGAAGCTTGCTGATCCTTTATTTGTGTATACCAACGCCCCTACCAAAGTTTTATCATTTTGCAGAAAAGCGAAATACAGGCGACGGAAATCAATTAATAATGGAGGATGCTTAGACTTCGCAGAAATTAATTAAAGCTTCATTAGAAATCAATCGTTAGTAAATAACATTTTAATTTCGCTCAGCTGGAAACATTCGATTTAGTATTCAGCTTAAATGAAAATTGCAAATAAATGATACCCTCATCGAAAAAATGAAGAACTCGTTTCAACAACTTCTGTTGATCACTTGTAACTATTGAGACAACCTCGATTTCAGCTCTCTCGTTAAATGAGGGAGGGCCTCCGAAGAGGAAATTAGGATTCAGAGGACGAGAAAGTAGGAGGCTCTGATTTAAAACGATCTCAAAGGGTATACAAGTGCGATTAGCACTCGCACTATTTAATTCGGTTATTTCGATGATTACACAAGTACACAATTACACAAATTATACAATTACAGATGCACAGAATTTAGTTTTAAAATTTCAAAGAACGATTCGATACCTTCTCGCCTTGACAAAGGCGATATCAGGATTTTTATACTGTTAGAGAGAGTATTAGTAGAGTGAAGGCGACCCTCGATACTCACAAAGAAGGGAGAAGCTTCGACCCTCTGTAAGATTTATCCGACTGATCCGCAATCACGTCTCCCTAATGTCTCTGTTACTTTGACTGGCTTTTTGAAAGAAAATAGGCTCTTATGTGCACCTCACCGTCCGTTCCTAGCGGACGGTGTTTCTCCGCTCGCGAACTGTACAGCGCAGCATCTCGTCTCAAGATGCGCTATCCGTACCGTTTGCTTCCGGTCCAGTGGAGGCTGCGTGAAATACCACGTATCTCACGCAGTCAGGGCGTAAAAGAGCCAGCTATATTTAGAGCGAGACGGCTGTGCGTATACATCCAAGGAAACGCCGCGCCGATATGTCGCTTTTACAAACATTAAAAATTACTCTATATTGAATCGCTATAGATTTCAATATAGAGTATGATTAGACTGAATTTACTTTCTGATATCGACTTAAACTTATAGACTGAGGTGATAAATAGATCGTTCGAGAGAGTGCTGATGTCCTAAAATACGATCCGGTATCACTATGTATATGTTGACTGTCAATTCTTGATGAAATGGCATTATATTTTAATAAGACAAACACATTTTTAGAACTGTCTACTTCCACAATCATTATGCAAGGATCTGGGCCGGTTTTGTTCAGCGCGCGCATTTTCAACCAATGATATATAAATAGAAACATGAAAATTTTGGTAGAAATAAGGTACTCATTGAATCGTAATTTACTTGATAAAGCAATGTATTTAAGTTTTACAAAATGTATATTATATAAAGTTAAAAGCTATTCTTGAAGGCTAACGCCCTCGTCAGAACTAGGTTAAAAAAAGGTATACAGTAGATTTTCTCATATATTCTAATATTCTAGTTTTGTATTAAAAAAATAATGTATTAATTGAGACAAGTTTTATGTTTTTCATGAAATGAAAACACATCTAAGTTTATATTGAGTGGTATCAAATTAACTGAATATTAAACTAATTCACGTTTTAAGAACACTTCAAGAAGGTGTATTGCTTAATTTTGGTACACCAAAATATCGATGGCTTAAACAGTAAATTTGCTATCTTCGTGTAATTGTCAATTGTGCAGGAGAGGGTAAAAACTGATTATTTTGCTAAAACAACGAATGAATGACAGAGGACAATAGAAAATGGTGGAGTTGGATAATTAGCAGTGTATATTTTAGAACGACAATAGAGTTATCAAATTTTCTTAAAACGTTTTTACGATGCACACAAATAAGTTTTGGTTTGGCATGATACAACAAGATGGCAATGTTAAGTCATTTTCAGCCAAAAGTGAAGTTAACAAAATTACTCGTTAAGCTATCGATATATCAATAGATAAGTACATTTCTTATATAAAAGTTAAAATAACTTTGATTATTCCACGTATTGTGTAACTAGCTGTGACACGTGTTTCGCCTCTTTCAGAGGCATCTGCAGACTTACTATCGCAAAGTTTGCTTGAGTAATGAAGCAAGATTGATTCTAACATTTTAAATTATGAAATTACAAAATTACGGGTTTTTTTCCTTCTAACGGAAACAAGGAAGAGGGTGATAGAATCAAAACAATGCAATAACATAATGATACTAATAAGGTGCAATCAATCAGATTGGGATTTTTCCTTTATAAGGGACGCAAGAGAGGGGCTATAGAATCGAAACAAAGCAAACAAATAAATATATTTCTAATGACGTTAAACATTACAAACTATTAAACTATAAACTAATGAGCTGCAATCAATCAGATAGGTTAGTGATTACTCTACTAATTGGAAATAACGTCGAGCGTACTCTATAAAGGCGAGCATCCTGTCCTGTTAAGAATACTATTTAATAATTTAATTATTTACTTTACAATTAATTTAAGAGTTTTATTTATTTCTAAAAATTCTAGACTATTCATCTTTAAGCCTTGTTTACTTACTCGGTAGAGTATTTCTAAATTACTAGTCTGATTAAAATTATGGTCATTTTCTATTAAATGATTGGCAAACTCAGAAAAATTATTACTCTTTAGACATATGTTCTTTAATTCTAATATTAAATTTTCTACCTGTCTGTCCAACATAAGAAGCTGGGCAGTCTCCATAAGAGAGTCGATAGATACCACTCTGTGACGATGAATCTACGCCATCTTTACTGTTCAATAAAAAAATCCTAAATTATTTACTGTACAAAACGCGGGTTCTATATTGTCTGGCAAAAACTTAACTATTATTGACGAAATGTCTCCTAAATAAATAATTCTACGCCAGTGCTTAATATTTTCGTTTGCTTTCTTCTCTCCTGAAAAAATATTATTAACTATGAGTTGTTTAACTTGCTTACGTTTAAGTAAGTTAACTACTACATCTGTGTTATAACTATTATTTACAGCTATCTGTTTAATAATGTTTAACTCTAATTCAAAGTTGACTTTAGTGAGAGGGATGTTAACTAATCTATTAATCATTGCATGGAATGATGATGCCTCTGAAAGAGGCGAAACACAGGTCACAGTTAGTTACACAATACGTGGAATAATCAAAGTTATTTTATATTAAAATGAACTTCCACAAAGTTACCGCCGAAACCATCGAAAATACATTTCTTATATTTATACTTTTTGTAGAACTTAAATACATTGCTAATTTTTCACCGTGTTAGGAAAAAGTTAAGAAAAAATCGTCCTGATAGTTTGTACTATAGTTTATGTTTAGAATGTGTCTTTTTCGTTATATACTGCTGGTAAGGAAAGACGGATATATATAAAATACCACCTATTCCCCAAACAAATCGATTCTCATACGAAATCCAAAGTGGCTAAGAGTGACCAGTCGTTCATTCCGAATAGAGAAATTCTCGGAGAACATCTGTCTTATTGTTAGAAACCAGGGATGGTGCTAGGCATCAGATTGCCAATTCAAAATTGTATTGTGCCATAAGAAAACTTAGGCGTAATCGAAAATCGGCTTTAATAATGGCTTTGCAGCAATTGGATGTTCAACTATAAAATTTATGCTGGTACTTTTTGAACATACTTAGCCTTTGGAATTTGATTGGCTATTATATTATAAAGCGTTGACAATGGAACTTGTATAATCTGATACGTTATTTGCACTAAAACTTTTGTGGCAAGAACAAATTTGAGTAGAGAAATCTGTTTTAGGGAATCGAACAATCTTTTAATTCAATCATTAAAAATATCACATGGTAAACAAATAGCAATGTTACGAAGTTTCACAAAAAATATATACATAATATAATATACTATATGATAGATAACTATTTCTTGGTATAAGTAAAATTAAATTAAATTTGAATTGTTTGAATTTTGTACTTTTCCATGAGTTTTGTCGCTAACGACCCGGGTTTCACCTTTCGGCATCTTCAGGCATTCCAAGGGCATCCAAACTCATTGAAAAGTACAAAATTCAAACAACTCTAATTTTATATTGAAATTCCATCAAGCACCCTCAGTCGAAATACTTAATTATAACTAAAATAGTTTAGAATACTGCCATTTTTTCACTGTGTTATAATAGATTTCTAACATCAAAATATCCTTGTCAATGATCTGATGCATATATTTTAAAATCTAGATTTGGTTATCACTTTAAATGCTCATTCATATATTAATCAGTGTCTCCAAATGGATAGTTTCAACATATATTTCTACGTATAAACTAGTAATTTGGTCTCTCATGTTTTTCGAAACGACTATGAGACAAGGGAGAATTGACTTATACCATATAATAATACAATGTAGTTAACTATTTGTCCTTTTGTATGCCGGTGGGTGAAAAAGAATCAATGTTAAGTTTCATCAAAATTACGATAGTATAATTTAGGATTCCAACCTTCATTTTCATTCTAATTTCAATATTCAATTTGAACCGCTTGAATTTTAAATGCGATTTATCACTTACATGTCAGGTTTTTCCTTTAGGTACTTTCATGCATTTAAGTAGTGGTGAGATAATCACTCTGGCAACGTCTCGTTTTAATCATAATCGAATGGATGTGGAAGAAAAGTTTAGAGCGTACAGATCCATGACGCCAAAATCAATAATTCGATTTAAAAATGAAACTTCCCGGACTGTGATTCTAGCTCGTGCTCTTTCTAACGATTTTGACAATCGATTTAATATCAAAACATCAAGTCATAAATATTGACAAATGAATCACAATTAAATAAGACTACTAATTATTTGGTCAGTTTCTAATTCGATAAATGGTCAGTAATAAATACTTAAAACGGTCAGTTAAAAATAATAAGCGGTCAGTTAAAATAATAAATGGTCAGTATCCACTTATTAAAATAACATTATCTGCTTTCAAATAGCTGAACTTAAGAAATTATTTCATTACATGCGCTCATTTTTCATAGCAGATGTCATAAATTTGACTCTTACGACCATATTTGATAAAATTCACAAGCTGTCAAAATAAAACTTATCATTTTTTTTTTAAATTACTGACCATTTAAATTAAATACTGACCGTTTTATTGAATAACTGACCACATTCACACTGATACAATGACAACTGACCGTTTATAATATTAACTGATCATTTTGATTTTTAACTGACCATTTATTTATTTAACTGACCAAAACTTGAATTAGCTACTGACCCATTAAATACATGCCATTAAATAATCTTTATCCAGAAAAGTTTGTAGACAATTTTTCCATCATTGCTCTAGTTTTTTATATTTCCAAGATTTATAAATGACATTGAATTTTTGAATCACAAAAGAATACATTATAATAAACCATTTACTTTAAAAAGAAATTAGCCAACACTGCTTGAAGGTAAAACAATTAGCGAAAAAAGTTTATAAAAATGAGAAATATTAAAAAAAGACATTTCTACAAATATTACATTAATTATGTTGAAATCCCTTCGGGCGTTGGAGGTAAGAACTGAAAATAGCTCAGAATTGTAAATTGACTTTGCGAAAAGATTTCTAAGAGAGCTTTTATTTACAGTTGACTACTTCGGATCTGGATTTAAGGTTGAAAAAAAACTCGAAGCGATAAGACAGAGCCTCCGCCACATGGGAATTGCGAAGCTTTCCTATGTCTAAAGCCTGAAAAGGTTCACTGGACACACTTTGTTAGAGGAAGTGCAAAAACTTTCAAAAGCTTCCAACAGATTTTCGTCTATGCGAAGACAGATAATATTTCATTGACCACTGGTCAACTTCAAGAAGTTTCATCTGTATCACGTGCCTTTATTCATTTATTATCATCATCATCACGATATCGAAGAGTTAGAATTTATCGTTCACTCTTCTTTTGCAATGTATTGATGAACTGATATAGGTATTTTTTTTTTGCATAATCTTATATATAAAACCGAAACGGCGTATGTATGTCTGTGGGTCTGTAATTCCCTTTTGCATTGTTGTTGCAAGTTCAAACAAACGAATTGATTTCGCTCGCGAAAGTTTCGACGGTAAATTTGTTTCGTTATCAATGTGTGTAGAGACTCCAATTATTCGAGTATCGAGTAGTACATTTTTCAAAATACTCGAGTAGTTTCATATGAACCAAAATATCTTATATATAAAACCGAAACGGCGTATGTATGTATGTGGGTCTGTAATTCCCTTTTGCATTGTTGGTCATTAAGTTGCCAGTTGTTTCAACTTGGCGCGTCTGAATTTACGCGCCGAGGTGAACATAACCCTAAACTGGTCCAAGCGAAGCCGGGTTCGAATACTAGTTAGTCATAATTTTAAAACAAAGAAACAAATACATCGCAAACCAATGGCGAAATTCAGTCTCAAGTATATGACAGATTGGATAAAAGCTGCTTGTAATTTTCGAAGCTTAAATGGTATTTAAAAAAGCCTTTTTTTATCAGGCTTGTTCAATGTCACAGCAGAATATCTTGCTTCGCATGATTAATGTATATATTATATTTATCTAATAAAATAATTTATTTAATTCGTTTGGGTTTCAGTAATTGGGGGTGCTATGGTCTACTTTATGAGGGTAGTTTAATTTGCATTTTGCACAGCAAAACATTTACTGGGCACATAAGTCACAAGTGATATTATAAGCCCCGTTTAATGTCCACAGCAGATAGTGCTTTTAATCACCAATAACAGTAAATCATGATTTAATAATCAATGATCTATGGAAACCACACCGAAAAGTTATATAATGGTATGTATAATGGAAAAGTTATATAATTGGCCTACTCAATCAATAAATTATATAATGGTATTAACATGAGCTAAATTGTCTATGTCTAAAAACAAAGTAATTGGTGTTTAAAACTGGTTTGAACTGAGGAATAAAAATAAAAAAAAAAACAAAATATCCATAAAATTATTTATACAATTCATGAAAACTCAACTACATCAAAACACTTGCGAATCATTCATTCTGATTGCCATGATGGCAATTGATATTTGTGTCATACTATTGTTTTTATAATATACTAGTATTGCTACCCGGCTTCGCTCGGACTAAGCGACCAATAATTATTTAATGTTATATCATTCCCAAATAATTGCAGACCCACAGACATACATACATACGCCGTTTCGGTTTTATATATAAGATATAAAGGGTATTTCAATAGCGACGCTCAAAATATTTTACTTTGTCCTGCTGAGTAGATTATTCATTGTTTAGTGGCCAAATTTGAGTCAACCAGTTTGGTAAATAATCGGCCAACACCTACCTGTACGTCATCAAAATACAATATCTGGTGAAAACATTGCTGCTGTGTGTGAAAGTGTACAGGAAAACCCAAGGCAGCTTATTTCTCGTCGTTCACAAGAACTTGGCTTTTCTGCGACTTCAACTTGGCGAATTTTGAATCGGGCCTTATGTCTGCACCCGTATACAATCCAACTAACCAAGGAACTTCAGGTAAACGACCACAGACAACGCCTGATTGGGTTCTGGAGCAGTTGGAAGTTTACCCAATTTGTCAAAAAAGTCAACTTTAGCGACATGGTCCATTTTATAATGAATGGATATTGGCAGACATTTGATGCTATATTCCATATTTAATGCCGTAAAATATACTTACAAATGAAATTAAAATTTTGTCGAAATCTCACAAACAACTTGTTTTATTTACATTTCAAAACTAAGCGTCCTTATAAAAAGACCCTATATATAAGCGTTACAAATTATTTACAACGCGTCAAATCAAGTTCATCCGTGCTCTTGAACAGCTCTCTGAAGATGCCGATTGGTAAAATTCAGGTCGCTAGCGATGCTAATGGAAAAGAACAACAATAAAACGATTCAAAATTGATATTGAAATTCCATCTATCACCTTCAGTCGAAATCCTCAATTACTTGGAATTTTACAAAAATTTTCGCCTGTAGTTTAAAGCATAGGTTCCCAACCTTTTTCGGGCGGCGACCTCTTTTTATAAAAGCCACGTGACCTGTGACGCCGATGCAATTGAAAAGGCATTTTTAGTAAGGTAATTAAAAAAAATAACGAAAATACATTAAACCGAATATTTTTTTCAATTGACTGTATATGTTGGCGACCCCACAGAAAGCCCACCGAAACATGGGTTGGGAACCCGTGACTTAAAGCTTCACAAAATGAATGGCTTATGAATCTATATGCAACAGATATCTTTTTAACAGAAATTAATTATGATGATAGAAAAAAAACTTGAAAATATTGAGATATCCATTATAAAAATCAATGCATTAAAGCACATGTTCTGCTGCTGCCATCGATATCATTTTTACTACTGATACGATGTACAAAAAAGAATTTTCTAAAAATATCAGCTTAAAATGGTAAAAAGAGCGTATTGATGTTTGATTGCCATGGCATTCATGTTTGTATACCTCTTAAGCTTGTTCGTATATCTATTTCGAGGGTGACCAATGATCGATTGCCTACCAAGGCTCTCTTATGCGGAGATTTCTCACATCTATTATTATTCGATCACGGTATTTTTAGTTTGGACGATGTATTCATAAAATTTAAGCACAGTCTATTATATGGATTAAATTGAAATTTACTTGGTAGAACTCCATTATAACACGGTGAAAATAAAATTTATTTGATTTCTACAGAAATTATATATCTGTAGCTCTGATGATGGCTTTAGCCGAAATAGCTATCAACCAAAAATAATATAATTTCCGTAGGACTAAAATACATTGCTATTTTTTTCACCGTGTCTATTCTGTTTATAGAAAATATTATTTTTTTTCAAATATAAACTGCTTAAACACCCCTGTTTTTATTAGAATGTTCTTCATTAAGATTGTTGAAAACATTGTGAAGAATATCTTTATAATATAAAGAAAACTCTTATAACGATCGTTAGCACGTTGTTGGTTTATCGCCCAGTATGGCAACACTTACTGTTTGTTCTCATTGCACTGGCAACTGAGATCGGAACACTTAAACTTTTACTGGTTTCCATGCTGCTAGACAAGATCGCTCAATTGCGATGTTGCCAGATGCTCTACAATAAGAAAAAAAATCAAATCAAATTTATATTATATTAAAATATTAATCATATTTATGTGCATTTATGGATGTGTGTGATTTATATAATACCCTTACACCCATACAATCCTGAAAACGTGAGAGCAGAGAGGACAAGTACAGTCTTCGACTTATACTTCTATAATTTAGATTATATGGGTCACCCGTGGCCAACTATTTGAGAGAAACTGTTTTTTTCTTATACTTCGCCGTAAATTACAAATAGTAGTAAAGAGAGAACTAACTTTAAATATGTGTACAGTGGTACCTCGAGATACGAGTTTAATTTGTTCCGTAATCTTGCTCGTATGTCAGAACAATTTTTCCCATTGAAATTAATTGAAATGCCATTAATCCGTTCAGCTCCCAAAATGCCCCCCCTGAATACACTGAAAAACTTATCAAAGATGGTTCCACAGTAAGATAAACAAGTACACTGGAGGGATGCGTGGGATCTTAGAGAACTCATGTGGTGCTGTGGAGCAGTTGTAGAGCGCCATATATGTCTTACGTATGGGATTTGTCGGTTGTGCGAAAGAGATGGAGCAACTTTTGTTTTTTATAGTATGTCCATAGCGTTTGACAGTCGAAGTAGAATCAAATACCAACACAGACATACAGATACGGATTTTCCACCAATCCATTCATATGCACCCCTTCCACACATACGCAAATCACACACAGAAACCTGTCATGAGATATCTGTATCATCTGTGCGTGGGATAATGCGAGACACACGAGGCGCAGTAAGCTGATGAATCGTATGCAGCTGGCCGCTCCTCGTACCTCAAATGTTGCTCGTATTTGAAAGCAAAACTTCGCTTGCTTGACGGTTCGTATCTCAAGGTACCACTGTATATGGTTGACGCATGTCCACGGATGTAGAAAGTTTGAAAAACACTGTACTACAGCACACGTAGTTTTTCGATACAAACACGTCCATACAAGCCAAAACATCTTGGAAAATTCATTTCGTTTCCCACACGTAACCATATATCTAAACGAAGTTAAAATTGGTACCGTTTCTAAAAACGACCTATTTAATATGCAAATACATTCCAAAGGTAAGGAGATATTTTACTTTGAACGTCTTTTATGCTGGCAGAACGTCACATCTCAATAAAGATAGATATTTAGATGGCAGTACATAATGCCAACAGAAAAGGAAAAACTACCAAAGCCTCTATGCCAAGATTAGTTTCTATAACATTGCTGAAATCTTTTAAATTTATGTTTGCAAAAGATGCTCTGTTTCGTAAACCCTTTGTGCGGTAAGAATTTTAAAAAGAATTCATCATTAATATGAGGGTAAGAAAATTAGACCCAAAACATGATTTGCTGTTTTAGAGATTTACTCCAAGTACTGAAAAAACGTGCCTTTCTATCAGGGCTGTGAAGTCGGTAAAAAAAAGCTCGACTCCGACTCCAGCGTTAACCAAAACCACGATTCCAGATCCAACATTGACCAAAAATACGACTCCGACTAAAACAAGTTTAATATGGTTTCTTTTTTTCCTATTTATATCTATTCAATTAAATATAAACCCTACCAATCCGACCAATAGCCAAATTTTACACATTGCGTGCAAAAATACATAGTTCAAACTTTTCAAAATTTCCGACTCCGATTACGACTCCGGCCTTAAAGCCACACTCCACAGTAGGGATTCCAATCCCGGGCCAAAATTTTGATCCCGGGATTTCGGGATTGCAATAAGTTGGTCCCGGGATCCCGGGACCAGTCCCGGGATCTGGGACTGGGGATTTTCTTATTTATTTAATATTAGCTATGTTATTTTATCGATAAAAATAGCTTAAAATGAATAATACAATTTATTTTGACATTTGTTTATTGTTCAATGTATAAATGTACGTATAATTGTAGACTTGGGGTTAAAATGGAAAATAGTATAAATAAAAAAGTGACAAAATTAATTGGAAAAAAATATTATGAATAAAACGCACGTAGTAATAACAAAGCATCAAGCGTTTCATCATTTAGCCAAGATCTAATTTTTTTTCCTAAACAGCCTACTGCTGAAAAAGCACGTTCAGCCTCTACACTTGTTGAGGGTATAGTCATCAAATATTGATATGCCAGTTCGAGGTGATGACCACGTGAGCCTCCATTATCAAATAACATCATCTCTTGGTTTATAACGGACATAAGCCTTGTGCAATTTTGAATTTTGGTTCGCATGTCATCAAGCTTATTGCGATTTCATCCTGTAACTGTTGTTTCATTGTTTCTTTTTCAATTGGGTGGGATGACTGCATTGAAGTAAAATCGATTGATGATTTTTCTAGTGGCACTGATATTTCGATCATATCTTGAGCTTCTTCTTCATTTAATTTTTCAATAAGTTTTTGAATAGTTTCTTTTATAGTTTTACGAGTTGTTTTGTTGTCATTGAATGATGAAGGATTAAATAAATATTTTAGTGTATCAGTTAAATCTGTTCGGCTTCGTTTTTCGGCATGTTTTTGTAGAGAAATTAATACATCTTTGCTTAATGCAGACTTAAGCTGGGTCAATTGTCTGAAACTAAATTTCAAAATTGCGTCGGCTGAACACAAGTTGGTATCACGTCGGCAAAGTGCTTCGACTGCTAATTTTAGGGGCTTTAATACTTGTACAATTTCTTCAATTTTCATCCAGTCATTTTCATTAAATGTCACGGAAAAATTTTTATATCTATAAGAGTTTTTACAAAATAAAAACCGTTCCAGCATATTATACAGACTGCTCCATCTGGTTTTACAGTCCAATATAGGTGAAAGTTCCATGCTCGTTTTTTATATATTTTTGTAGAATAGAATCATTTTTAGTGGGTGATCTTTTAAATATTTAGAAGGAAGAGACTGGTATCCTTTGGCTTTTAGAGCTGCTCTCAAATCAATCGATGTAATAAATATATTGAATGGTAAACCATCTCGGATGTCATCCGTGCAAGCACAGCGTCAAGTGATTGATCTTCTTTGGTTAAAAATAGTCGGATATTAATTTTCTTTTCAACGGTCGATCAGGCGATTTGGTGGGTTTCTTGGTAGAATTGACAGAAGATGGCCCATGAATTTTCATTTTGTGTATGCAGCCCTTTGGTAGATCCTCCGCCAGTTTTTAGAACCACACTTTTTACATTTAGCTGTAGCTCCATCCGTTGATGTAAAAAAGTATTTCCATATCGAATTAATATCACCATCTTTTTTGTGAATATTATATTTTGGTTGTTTATCCATTATATTATAAACACGCTAAATCTTGAGCGAAACGTGTGCACTCCAGAGCACAGCATTTGTCGTATTGCCCGCGCAATGAAGGGGATTACAGACATCTGGTCCTAGAGGTGGGACTGGTGGGAGTAATCTGATGCAACATACGCGTTTGTGCGACACGTTCCACAAAATATGTTTAAATAATTCGATCGTGCTGATAAATCAGTTAATCCCGAAATTTCGAGATTATGTTTTCTAATCCCGGGACTCGTCAGGTACTTAAAAACGGCGGGATCCCGGGATTCCGGGATCCGGGATCCCGGGATTGGAATCCCTACTCCACAGCTCTGCTTTCTATACATATATTTAAACCATATAAACAAATTATAATCCCACTGAATGCGCGCGATTTCAATGCATATTACATTTTTTTTTTAAATTTTCGCTTCCTATGTGAAGCGTATTGATTCCTAACTGAAGAGTTTTGTGAGAACTGTTAGGTACTCAGTTGACTTAACTCTTTTATCTAACAGGAATAAGTCAAGGAATTAACTAGCTTTTAGGTAATAGCGTCGTCCTATTTTTAAGATCATAAACGGGTGGTAGAGATTTTTTCGACATAGCAGCATGCATTCGGACAGAAACCATCAAATCAATTTACGAAACTTTCTGTCCATACTTTAACGCTCATTTTTAAGATGACTTATGGTGTTAAGTCTCTTATATTGATGATCATAACAATGATGGGTCAATGCTCATCGCAGCAAAATCAAACACTGTGATTCAATCAAGCTTAAACCAAACAAGAAAAAAATGATTTACATTTAATTAAATTTGCTTTGTATTTAGCTACATTACATCAATGCTCACAAAACACAAACCTAATCAACAAAAACTAAACATTCGATTCGCAAAAATACACGGCTTATTGGAAATTTCCCGGAATCTCAATTGAAATATCCGGTAAATTGAAAATTCACGGAAGCTTTACTTTGGCGAGAGGGATGAAACACAAAATTGATGTACACAGGGTGGAAAATGGACGCAGATCATTGATACGAAAATAATCAAATTACGGGTGCGGTGTGAAACTGTTTACAAAAGTTTGACCATCACTGTGAAGTATCCTCTTCAGAACATTCCAAATATATTTAATAATTTTAGCATACATTTTTCTGTTCAGATAATTCTTTTATTTTATTGAAGTGTACTTTATTGCTGTTTATAGAAATATAAGGAATTTAATGAAGTGTTTCTGAGTTATATTTTTTTGCACACTCGTTATGAGATTGATATTGTTAACATACTTTTAATGGAAAATTTAATGTCATCAATGCTCGCAACTGGTCCTGATTAAAATACATTTACTGTGGAATAATTACAAAAAATGTATAATGCATTTCCATAAGAAGTGACAGTTAACATCTTAAAAGTGATGAAAAAAATCAATCATACATATTTATGCAATAATTTCATAGTTATTTTTAATACTTTCGATTGATTCGACGGTAAGTTTGTCGAAGTCAATTTTAATATACATAAAATTAAAAATAACTTAGATTATTCCACGTATTGTGAGATGTGTTTCGCCATTTCGGCATCTTCGGACTAACTATCATATAACTTTGCTTAAGTAGTTATTTTTAGCTTTTAATACAGGTTTTAGCAACGGTAGACTGGTGCACAGTGTCTTTTAAGGATGTTATGGTACGGGTTAAAAAAAATCGCTAATTAGTTATACCTGTATTACAATCAATGTTCCCTCTAAGTTGCGGCCGCGCAGCAGTTTAAAAATCCCGGGCATTGGTCCCAGGATGGCGCAAACTCTTATTGTTGGTGAATTAATTTAACGACCTGATCAGAAAAACTCAGGGCTGTGGAGTCAGAGTTTTTTGGCAGTAGTCGGAGGCGTCGTGGGGTTTTAGCCGGAGTCGGAATTTTTGCACATAATATGACAATTAAAAAAAAAAAATGGCTATTGGCCGGATTGGTTGGTTAATATATAATGTAAAACACATAAATGGGCAAGGTAGGAAGAAAATGTGACTAAATTAAACTTTTTTTATTCGGAGTCGTGTTTTTGGTCAATGTTGGAGTCAGAGTCGTAGCCGTGTTTTTGGAAAGTGCTGAAGTCGGAATCTTTTTTTTTTTGCATATAATATGTAAAATTTAGCTATTGGCCGGATTGGTTGGTTGATATATGTACATACTGACACCGCCTTATGTGGTAGGTCATCAAAACTCTCTCGAACGATCTATTGTTCACCTCAGTCGATGAGTCAGTCGATATCAGGAAATAAATGCATTCTTATAATAATCTATATTGCAATCTATAGCGGTGCAATGTAGAGTTATTTCAATTTCTCTTATCTCTTGACGCCCGACAATGCATGTGCTTCATAAAAAGTTCATAAGGCGATAAATCATCCCTTATCAGCGGGCGCATGTGTTAACAATTTTTGAAACGGCCATTGTTTTTTCTTTCTAAAGTAACCGTTTGTTTTACAGCAGTGAGATACTGCATTGAGAATGCACGCGCCTAATCCTCTCCCTCAGAATTAAATTCGCGATTCTGATATCTTCTTCGCTATCGTAATATTTCTGTGTTGTATAACGTCTGTGTAAATCCTTGACGATTAAATAATGGGTGCGAATGAGCGCACCCACATAACGCTTTGAGATCGTGTTTTGTTTTAAAGAGTACCATGTTTCTCCTACTCCGTCCCCAAAATCCCTCTTTCTGAGTGTCGGATAGGAGGCTCCTTCTCGATTACGAGGGAGCCGGACTAAAGGTATTCTCAATACATATATATAATCTAATACACATAAATAGGAAAAGTAGTAAAACAATGTGACGAAGTTAAACTCTTTTAGTCGGAGTCGTAGTCATGTTTTTGGTCAATGTTGGAGTCAGAGTCGGAGTCGTGTTTTTGGAAAATGCTGGAGTCGGAGTCGTTATTTTTTTAACGACTCCACAGCCCTTGCAAAAATACTGCTTAGAATATCAGAAAGATCCACATGAAAAAAAAAACAATTATATTAATTGTATGGTTTCAGTGATTGAAATTGTGCCGCGCATTTTATGGATTGGCCTCCTCATACTTTGAATTTTTCAGCTAAACCCTCTCGGCTTCGAGGGAAAATTGGTTGCAATCCGTGTTTATTACGTCGTGCAATTCGGTGCTGAACGTGTCAACTGTAGGTAAAAGTTACGACACGTATTCGCCTGTGGCTACTTTGCTCCCCCGAGTCTTACGGAACCACCGAAATATCATTTACTTTACATGTACCATCCCCCAACTTTCTCACAACGTTCAACTTTATATCTGCGCCTGAAAATAGGGATTTATGATATATATACAACACGGTTAATTACAGTGGACGTTGCCGAACTACCTTCGATCATTCATTCGATACTATACAATAATTGGAAATTATAGTTTTAGTTTATTTATCACTTATTAATTTTATCCCAACTGCTTCATGTTTAGACATACCCTTGTTGTAGATGAAATTGAATTATCTAGTACAATTATTGCCTCCATATTGTGGTAGGTGAATTTAATTTGTCAGAATATAATATGAATCTCGTAACTTTACAAACAACACTGAGCGCAAAAAGATCTAAATTTAACACGGTGATAAAAACAGGATTTATGGTTGATAGCTATTTCGGCTTACGTCCTCGTCAGAACTATGCTTAAACAGACATTTACTTATCTATGTTATCTTATCTCAATATGAATTGTGTAATTTTTATATATCACTCAAGGTGAAGAGTCTAGCGCCTGGACACTGGACTTCCCAGTTTATAACTGGACACGGAAAATTCAACGGCAAACTATTTGGGTTGGGCAAGTTGGTCGAAAGGCCGGATTGCACTTGTGGACACGACTACCGGGACGCTAATCATCATCATACGGGCCCAATATGCCACGCTGAGTTGATCTCAACCAAGGCCAATTTTGAGGCATTCGATAAATTTGCAACATCATATGGGGAACGGGATAATCTTGATTCCTCTTCAGATTCAACGCGAAGTAGATTAAACTCCACGGATTCTCAGTATACAGATACATAAGATACTTAATATCACTCTAACAAAGTGGCTGAGCATGTCACATTTTCTTTTTTATTCTCTTTCTATTTTTCTTCTCTTTAAGGACCTTAGTGCATGGTTAAAAGATCAGTCCCGTGCAGCTCTGTCTCGGGCCAAGTAAGTGAGGAGTAAATTCGTTTCTTTTCTTGATCGTATAGCGTTATGGAAGGTGGCTGTGAAAAACGGCTGCACACACATAACGGATGGGTGGTAGGACAACCAACTTGTTCACCCAAATATATATCAGTATATAAGTTTCATTTTATATGAGTGCCCGATCCGTGGTGCAGTGGTCAACGACGTTCGCTACCGTGTCGGACCACCCGGGTTTGATTTCCGGTACGAGTTGATAATTTCAGTCGATAAATCGATTGTGCTCAAATACAATGGGTGTGTTCGTTGTTAAATCCCGTCCCACATTTCCGATCCCTAAGAACGACGCATAGTGACTAGAGACTCTAATTCGAGTATCGAGTACTCGATACTCGAGTATACTCGTCCATTTTTCAAGTACTCGATACTCGAGTATTTTGTTAAATACTCGAGTAATACTCGTTTTAGTAATAATTAGCGAGAGTTATTTCTACTGCGGGAATTATAAAAACAAAACATCGAACCATTTTAAAATGTGTGACGATTAATTGTATCGTTCTATTATTGTTGATATTTATGTTGAATAAATTGAAGTAAATGTATTAATCAAATTGAATATGCTTTTTTATTTATTTATCAACAATTAATATATACAAATTCGAATTGATAATACACATTTTGGTACATCTGAAACTACTCGAGTATACTCGAGTACTCGAGTATTTTAACATTTTACTACTCGATACTCGAGTAGTTGAGATGTCGAGTAATTGGAGTCTCTAATAGTGACAGCAATTCGCTCATCACTAGTCCTGTCCTAGCCTTCGTATCCTTTCCATCCATATTCTCTTCTAAAAAGAGGGGTTGAGCAACTAAGTAACCAGCAGTGCTTGTAGAAAAAAAATATGTTGAGATAAACTTCATGAGGAGTCCATATGCTCTAAGCGAACATGGTTAAAAAAAACTTTACAAAGAACAACTGAGCGCAAAAAAAAATCTAAATTTAGCACGGTGAAAAAATAGCAATTTATTTTAGTTCTACCAATTTTTTTAAATTTATGGATGATAGCTATTTTGGCTTACGTCCTCATACGTTAATACGGATCAAATTGACTATTATTTAAATGTTTATGACAGAATAGTCTTCGCCAATCCGGAATAAATTTATCCCAGATTAATGCCTTTATAATCCTACAATTTTTTTTTCTGCCAATGGTTGACAGCTTACACATTTAACGTGAAGTAGATACTTGCAAGAAATGTATGAAAATACTTGAAAATGTTGAGACAAAAATATCCAAAACAAAATTGTCAAGTCGGATGGATACATTTTATTTCCGCCTGTGTTACATTTTATACATAAGTGGTAATGCCACAGAGCTTTATTCCCCGAGGCTTAAAGCACTTGAGATCTGAATAGTGCAGTAGGAAGGTAAGTCAAATGCTCTTCTGCATACTGATTTCTATCATAACATTTTCCGCCTACCGATTTTTCATATCGCAGGAACGTTATGTCAAGATCTGCATAACGCTACGAAATACAATTTTAGATTTAGATTTTACATTTATTTCTGCAGCCTACGAGAAGCGAGTTAAGCAAAGAAAACAGTTTCTTATTCGTACATCATCACCAACTACGGCTGTGCCCTGTGTGATTGCATTTAAAGCAGGGCTCCGAAAACGACTAAAAAAAAATGGCTTAATTTTGTCACGTTCTTTTTTCTACCTTTCTTATTTATATGTATTCAATTAAATCTACCCACCGATCCGAACAATAGCCAAATTTTACATATTATGTTCAAAAACAATTAGTTCAAACATTTCAAAATTTTAGACTCCTGGTACGACTCCGGCTACAACGCCGCGACGACTCCGACCCTGACTCCGGCCAAAAAATCCGGACTCCATGACTCCATCTCCCACTCCTACTCTGCAACCTTGATTTAAAGTTTTACGCAGCTTACGTTAAGCGTATGTTTAAAGTTCAACATCATAAAAACTTTTTTTTTCATATCCGCTCCCTATTCGGAGTATATGGCCGCACACGGTGCCTCCAAGATTCTCTATATCCCGCCAACTTCCTCGCATTTTCCCAGGTCATTCCGGCGTCCCGTAGCTCCCCTGAGTACATCCTATGGATGGTCATCAAAGGCCTTCCGGAGCACATGTCCAAGCCAGGTCCATCGTCGCCTTTTTATTTTGGACGTAATAAAAGGCTGGTTTGTCCGCTCTCTTACCTCCGTGTTCCTGACAAAGTCAAACCACCGTACTCCTAATATTCGCCGCAGGCATCTGTTTTCGAAGCACAGTATACGGTTACCCTGTGATTTTGTGATGTGCTATGAATCGCAAGCGTAAAGCAGCACAGTCAGTATGCATGCGTTGAATAAGTGGCACTTGGTTCTGACCGAGTACAACCGTGAGTCCCAGACTTTCCGCATTGAATTGAATAAAAACGTTTACATTCGTTTATTTAGATAGGTTTCTTCATGTATATTTATCACTTTAAAGATGTTTACTGTCAACACTTGGTGGTGGATATGCATTATGATAAAAAAACATTTAAAAAAACATTTATGACGCACATCGCGAGCATTATCAACTGATATCACTTGTTCACAAGTCAATACCAATTTTTTATCGTATATTAAAAATAAACTTCCAAAAGTAGCCCTATGGATTACGACTCATTTTCAATCAGCAAAATCGTTATTACTTATTACAATATGTAACAAATATTTTTAATAGTAAATTCGAATATAAATAAAGATTTAATGTATTTTTATAGAGCAGTAATAGTTTATTAAAAATATTTTACTTTTAAGTAGTTCACTGTCAATACTTGGTGGAAAAACATTATAATAAAAATAATAATACATTTTTAGTACTTTTTCCACATAAAATTTATTTGGTCAGGACCGGTTTCGCTCATGGCGAGCATTGTCAACTGTATTCCTTATCAAAGTACTAAAAATGTATCATTATTTATATTAAAAATATTTTATTTTTATCAGAATGCAAAGAAGAATATAAATCTATTTACCATAGATTTAGAAGCCGTGTTTTATACCCTAATTACAATCATTCAATAAATTAATTCCATTGATAAATCATTTGATACATAATTCCAATAAGATAATTAAAATATTTCTGAATTTTCCGTTCAAATTTCCGATAGCTTTAAAAAAGCACAGCTTTTGCCAAAAAACCACATTAATACGCAAGATTTTTAATCTGTAAAAAAATCTGCACAGAATATGCTGTCAAAAAAGTTGCGTAAAAAATTATTTACGCTTCCCTTGAATTTACATACATAAATAATTCTGTACTGTCGTTAACATACAGCTTTCATAATGATAAAATATATCCATGGTAATATTTCCAATTTAGTCAGTGTTTTGCGATATTGTGTAATTATTAGAAATTTACGCGTATTTTTTCTTTTTTTTTGCCAATGATAAATGGTTGTGAAAATAGGACAGATCCCGTGAGACCGCATCAATGTAAAAAAACTCTCGCGTTAATGTGAATGAAGCTTTTTATAATGTTCGATATCACTTTTTTAAACTACTAGACATTACGACACCTTAATTTGAAAAGGTTCTAACTGCTCTTGATACTGTTTTGAGATATGAGCGTTTGAAGTTTCGATTGATTCAAATTCACTTGTAACAATGAGTCAGTAAAAATGTTTCAAATTAATATAAAATTTAAAATAACTTTGATTATTCCACGTATTGTGTAACTAATTGTGACACGTGTTTCGCCTCTTTCAGAGGCATCTTCAGACTTACTATCGCAAAGTTTGCTTAAGTAATGAAGCAAGATAAATTCTAACATTCTAACATTTTAAATTATGAAATTACAAAATGGATTACGGGTTTTTTTCCTTCTAAAGAAAATGACCATAATTTTAATCAGACTAGTAATGTAGAAATACTCCACCGAGTAAATAAAAAAGGTTTAAAGATGAATAGTCTAGAATTTTTAGAAATAAATAAAACTCTTAATAAAAAAGATATATTATTAAATAATATTCTTAACAGGACGGGATGCTCGCCTCTGCTTACATTATTCCCAATTCAAAAGAGCAATCACCCAACCTAACTGATTGATTGCAGCTCATTAGTTTATAGTTTATTAGTTTGTAATGTTTAACGTCATTAGAAATATATTTGTTTGCTTTGTTTCAATTCTATAACCCTCTCTTGCGTCCCTTAAAAAGGAAAAATCCCAATCTAATTGATTGAGTGATTGCACCTTATTAGTATCATTATGTTATTGCATTGTTTTGATTCTATCACCCCTTCCTTGTTTCCTTTAGAAGGAAAAAACCCGTAATCCATTTTGTAATTTCATAATTTAAAATGTTAGAATGTTAGAATTTATCTTGCTTCATTACTTAAGCAAACTTTGCGATAGTAAGTCTGAAGATGCCTCTGAAAGAGGCGAAACACGTGTCACAGTTAGTTACACAATACGTGGAATAATCAAAGTTATTTTAAATTTTATATTAAAATGAACTTCCACAAAGTTACCGCCGAAACCATCGAAAATATGTTTCAAATTACTTATTTTAAGCAATTTTTTACACAACCCTTAATAATGATGAAAATCTTTGAACTTTGTCAAATAAATTTAGTAAAAAAAATGTGCAGATGCATTGCAACACTGAAATTCTGCTAACACCGTTATTCAACCATAGATAATTCGGAAATTTATATATAAAGGGTCTTTTTATAAGGACGCTTAGTTTTGAAATGTAAATAAAACAAGTTGTTTGTGAGATTTCGACTAAATTATAATTTCATTTGTAAGTATATTTAACGGCATTAAATATGGAATATAGCATCAAATGTCTGCCAATATCCATTCATTATGAAATGGGCCATGTCGCTAAAGTTGACTTTTTTGACAAATTTGGGTAAACTTCCAACTGCTCCAGAGTCCAATCAGGCGTTGTCTGTGGTCGTTTACCTGAAGTTCCTTGGTTAGTTGGATTTTATACGGGTGCAGACATAAGGCCCGATTCAAAATTCGCCAAGTTGAAGTCGCAGAAAAGCCAAGTTCTTGTGAACAACGAGAAATAAGCTGCCTCAGGTTTTCCTGTACACTTTCACACACAGCAGCAATGTTTTCACCAGAAATTGTATTTTGATGACGTACAGGTAGGTGTTGGCCGATTATTTACCAAACTGGTTGACTCAAATTTGGCCACTAAACAATGAATAATCTACTCAGCAGGACAAACTAACATATTTTGAGCGTCCCTATTGAAATACCCTTTACATATGATAGAATGCGGTAAATACAAGCTTTTCCGACCAAAAGGTAATTTTAGGAAAAAATGTCAATTAGAGCCTTTTACAAATTAAGTTCACGACTAGAGGACTAGACGAATAAATAATCAACTTCGCTAGTTGGTTCACCAATCATAAATTAGTAAGGTTTTGATAGCCATTTTTACTACTTAACTGTCGCAATTCATTGCGTTTTAGATCTTATATATTTGCCAATAATAATAAAAATCAAATTGATTCTATTGTTGGTGTTGCGTTATAGGAAAAAATAAAATGTTTATTATTTTTTATTTTGGAAACATACTTTATTTACAGACCAAGTAAAGCATCACATCTGAAGTTTTTATGTCGGAACTGGACATAAAAGTCATGGACTTGTAAACGACTAATAACTAACAAGAGTTAGTTGTAAATTACTAAAACAAACTTAGTGATAGTACGGTAGCCTTAGAATGCCTCTGAAAGAGGAGAAACACGTATCACACATAGTAACTAACACAATAAGTGAATTATTCAAAGTTTTGAAAAATTTATATTGAAATGAACTTCCACAAAGATGCCACCGAATCCATTGAAAGGATAAATATTTAAAAGATATCGATGCTTTTAGAAACTCTTAAATTAAATAAATCACTTTATATTGTGAATAGTCAATTCTAAACACATTTAAAGCATGTAATTCATAAGTTGTTTATGCTCTCGATGATGAGTGACGGTTCCGATGTGTAGAAGTAGTACTATAAAATGTGTTTTTTTAAACATAGCGTATTACAAAAACAGGTATAGCATTGAATCTGTTAATTTATTTATATTTAAGTTGATTCGAAATTTCAAGCTCTATATTGCGCAACTAAATATGACGAAAACATAATACTGATAACTAGATTAGATTAGAATATATTAATCTCACGTTGTGATCAACTTTCTAATAAACCATAATTGTATATTTTCTTAAAATAATAGGCCAGTGAGCTTGTAGGAACAGTAATCACCTAGTACAACACAAGGAGATTCTCGGTTTCGGAAATCGAAAAAAATGATTCAGCAAATCTTTAAAGTCAAAACATACTTCATACAAACCGTGCGCTAAATCCGAATAGACAAAAAGCTTTTTTGCAATAAACATAGAAAGCTTCAAAAGGCAAACGACTCTGAACATTACCTCGCTGAAACTCTTTATGTCTGAGTTTGAAATACTTTTCCTGCGAGTCTCGTGGATTTCTATTCGAATACCGGAATATTCGAAAGAGTAGCACAAGTTCCGTTAGTGGGCCTGCGAGTATCGAGACTTTTCAACCGAGCGCAGGATGGAGATTTTTAAACTTTTTGCTCCGAGCTTTCAACTCGTTAAGCTCCCGTTACTGAAATCTTTGCTTAATACACTAGAAAGATAGCATAAAATACATAAAATAACTAGTGATCCTAGCTAATTATTGATCCATCCATGTATTAATACTTAAAATTACAAAGTTTGTTTTTCCACGTCTTGTGTAACAAGTCGTGGAACGTATTTAGCTTTGATGAGAAGCAACTCTAGGCTTAATACATATATCTTAAGATTTTAATTCTTAAACATATATTGTCATTCTACTGTAATCGTAAGGTTATACACAAAAAAAACTATAAATAAAATATTATAAACTACCATAATATATGAATTTTACTGTGAACATCCTATTATTCATTTTTTTGAGTCTTTTATGATATATTTTGATCGAATTAGATTGTTTCTTTAATTGAATTTCTGAGATTCAAAAGATTCTAGTTGGGTTTTGATTAAATTTGCTTATTCCACGTAAAAAGATATCATTGATTGAGAAAGGCGAATCCTGGGTCGTTGGCAATAAAACTAATGAAAAAGTCCAAAACTCAAATGATTCACAATTGAAAAAAGTGACGTTTGCTCAACGCATTAGCAAGCAAAAATCTGTCAAATTTAGCTCCATCAGAAGTTTATATGCAAACATGATGAAAAAAAAATAACAAACATTTTTGTACAATTGCCTCATTTGGGACTGATTTAAAAAAATAAAAAACGAAAAATGTAATAATTATAATTTTCTACGTGTAACACCGCGCGACGAAAATCTGATAAAAAAAAACACAAACCATCAGCGCCAGCTCGCGGCAGTAGACTTATCTCCCCTTTTAACCTTGTTTCTATTGAGGCGCACTGACTTACACGTATATGAAAAAATAAATCATTTTTATCAGCAGGGCTGCAGCAACATATTAACAGTTTTTCGGTCCTTTTAATACTCCATTAAACGCATGTGTGCTTTAGAATAATAACGCATTAGTGTAAACGAGCCATTAAATTTACGAGAGTCACTCGACTCATTTTTATGATACTAAGTTTTTATTCAGATGATCTTCAAAGTATCGTTTTCTAATTGACTTTGTTGATTATTCGGTAAATTATGGATATATGGTCACGGGACAGAATTTCTGTAATAAACACGTTAAATGAAATGAATGTAAGGCTTACGATTTTTTTTAAAATATTTCATCTTTAATTCTTAAATTTATTATAATAGAAAATCCTAAAAATACTTCGCAATAAGTATGAAATCGAGTTGTTTTATTTTACAGGAGCAAAAATGCAACCACAAACTACACAAATAATAATATTATACAGATAGAGACAGTCACATAAGTTTATTATTTGCTTAAAATAAAAAGAATAATTGTATTATAGGCTAATATTAAAACACAAATTCTTCATTCAGAACTCATACAATAATCAGTAATATTTTTCAGATTTAATCATTTTGATTCCACATTTTATAATAATCCACAAGAACTCAAAGAGTAAAGTCAAAACATAACATTATAAGCCAGTATGTATAAATTTTTTGAGCTTAGCTTGAAAGGATTGGGATTCTGTCCCGTGACCATATATCCATAATTAACCGATTATTCTTTTTTTCGTACGATTCAAATAAATTTATTAAAAAAAAAAAACGAATGTTGTTTGCGTAAATCACGACAAAACAATTAATCCATTGACTACTAGCGTCTCATATACTGAGACTAGATACTCCAATTCGAGTATCGAATACTCGATACTCGAGAATACTCGTCCATTTTTCAAGTACTCGATACTCGTTGGCTGTGCAATGCGAGACTTTTTTTGTAACTTTTGGTCTGAGCTCTGCTGAATTATTTTATCAATGACCAGTTTCTGATGACAAGAGACAAAATAAAATATTGAAAAATAAAATACAAAACTTCGAACCAATATAAAATTTGACACTTTAAATTCTATTCTATTATATTTTATTTTTTAAATTTAAATGACTACTAATTATTTGGTCAGTTTCTAATTCGATAAATGGTCAGTTATAAATACTTAAAACGGTCAGTAATAAATACTTAAAACGGTCAGTTAAAAATAATAAATGGTCAGTTAAAATAATAAATGTTCAGTTAAAATAAAAAGAACAATTCATAAATTTGCCTATTACGACCATATTTGATAAAATTCACAAGCTGTCAAACTAAAACTTATCATTTTTTTAAATAGCTGACTACAGTGAAACCCCGATTCTACGTTTTTCAAGGGACCGTATAAAACACACGATTAATGCGGGAAACGATGAATGCGGGAAAGTTTTATATATGAACTAAATGCCGGGACTATAGAAAATGAACGCACCACGCGGGAAAACGTATAATGCGAGAACGTAAAATCGGGGTTCCACTGTATTTAAATTAAATACTAACCATTTTTAATAAATAACTAACCATCAAAACATATTATTGACCGTTTTATTTAATAACTGACCACATTCACACTGATACAATGACAACTGACCGTGTATAATATTAATTGACCATTTTGATTTTTAGCTAACCATTCATTTATTTAACTGACCAAAACTTGAATTAGTTACTGACCCATTAAATACATGCCCTACTAGACATTGTAAAACTTGTTTGAATATTTGTTTTAAATTAACCTCATTTCAATAACCGTATTTATTGGATTGTGTGCCTTAGTTAACCTAGCCGTCCCTACCCGTATAGATTTTGTCCCAACAGTTACTTTACCTTAAATATCTATCTTAATACTAGTGATGCGATGTCTAAACTTTTGGTATTCATTCAAATCATAGTTTTTTACACCTTTTGCAGAAAAAAAAATATGATATTTATTGGCTACTTGCGCCGTAATCGATTAAAAAAGAGAAAGAAGTCGGAATTTTTCAGTCTAATTGTCAACATTACCAATTGCTGGGAAGCGCTAACATAAAATTTCACGCCCATAAGCGATAAGAGAACGTGACCATAGTGAGTCATAGATAAAATGGACGGAGTCTTTCATATCTGGCAACAATAAAAGGCGATAATATAAGAGATAAAATATTGCAACTTCGTGCACGGTTATTGGCTTGTTAGTCCACCATAGCCGTTGGAGTGGAAACGTCGTCGTTTTCATGCGCGACTTAAATATGAATAATTATAGGAAAAATAGGGATTTTTGTATGATTTTTTTTTTCAGAAAGATGTATAAATGTACGTCAAAGCATTATCAATTTTTTTACTGCAGTCTATGCCAATAAGGCCAAAACCCTGGGGTCTTTTTTTACCCCCCTTCGGCCTGAGAGTCATTTTTCAAGGATAGTCCTATGAAAGTTAAAGTTTGCAACATGTCATAATGTGGTATATTTAACCATGCTAATAAATATGCAAAACCCTGTGATATCAATTAATTTCTCAAATCTATTCAGGAGTTGCAGGAAGGAAAAAAAAAGGTTAAGAATTTTTGAATAAATTTATTATTAACTACCTAGTGAAACTGGAGGGGGCCACTTGTTATAAACAAATGAAATCGAGTTGCCTATAATGACTTATATTCAGTAAGGAAAAGGGTTTTGAGTTTAATATTAGTTCCTAAATAATTATTAACGACATTGATTTTAAACTTAAAACTACTTAAATAACCATAAAACCACAATTAGAACATTCGGAATGGAAGTAAGTGGAACCGAAGATTTTCCCCCGTTATGGAACAGTCAATAGATATCTAAAATATGTGTAGTTTGATATAGTTATGTGAAGTGAGTATTATATTATTTTTATTAAGAATTTTGTCGGTTCTCAAAATGTTTAATTAAAAACAAATGCGATTCAGTAACCGTACCAACCAGCCTAGCAGTGTTTATAATGTTTATAAACTTTCAGAATGTTTCCAAAGCTAACTTGAAAGCTAGCCAACTTTAGTTAATTGGAGTATTGATATGCAACAAACGTGCACGGAAAATGACTAAAGTTTTTAGTGTTCCTTTGTTTTTATTCAATTTTAAAACACTTTAAACTGCTGAAAATTTATATCTATTCAAGGTTGAAGTTTTGAAGCCAAACAATTATATTGTACAACTTATAATTTATTTCAATCGATTTATAACATATCTTCAAAAGAAATAATCAGCCATACATATGAGCCATTATTATTTTATTTTTTTAAGTGTGAGATAATATACGGTTGTGATAAAGAGGTGTTTAAAGCCAATCACTTTAATATATCATTCAACATTTCAATCGATTTTCATATAAAGTTATAGAGCTAGCTCTCAATTCTGAATTAGTTATTGTATTTAAAATATTGAACTGTTTTAAGACCCTTGACATTTAAATTTTAATTCATTTGAAATAAATAAATTTTGCTTACTTTAAAACTGATTCTAAATTTCATAATTCAAATTGAGACGACCTTGATTCGGCTCCCTCGTAAATCGAGAAAGAGCCTCCTATCCGACACTCAGGAGAGTGATTTTGTGAACGGAGTAGGAGAAACATGGAACTCTTGAAAACAAAACACGATCTCAAAACGTTATGTGGGTGTGGTTAGCACCCATTATTTAATCGTTAAAAATTTGCACAGATGTTATACAACACACAGATATTACGATAGTGAAGAAGATATCAGGAATTCGATTCGAATTTAATTCTTAGGGAGAGGATTAGGAGCTTGCAAGCCACTTCCAGCGCTTACCACAACTGTAAGACTTATCTGGCAAGCGCGTGCTCTCTCCCTGCTCTCAAATCTCTTACTGATCGTATCAAAAAAACAAGCGGTTACTTTAGGTAGCCAAAACAATGACCGTTACAAAAATCGTTAACACGTGCGCCCGCCGATAAGCGATTATTTATCGCCTATCGAACTGTGCATTAAATACCATGCACTCGGGCGTGAAAGAGCCAAGAGACATTTAGAGCGAGACGGCCGCATAAATATCTCTCTTACAAAATTGAAATCACTCTATATTGAATCGCTATAGATTTCAATATAGAGTATTAGAAGAATGAATTTATTTCCTGATATCGACTTAAACTCATAGACTGAGGTGAAAAATAGATCGTTCGAGAGAGTTCTGATGACCTACCATATAAGGCGGTGTCAAAATTTAAAAAAAAATCAATTAGTCCACTGATTGAGTTTAAAATACTCACATTGATTTAATTTACATTTACTTGGTAGAACTCCATTATAACAGAGTGGAAAAATAGCAAAGTATTTTAGTTTTACATAAATTATATGATTTATGGTAACAGAACTACAGTTCTGACGAAGCCGAAATAGCTATCAAATCTACGAATCAATCGTTGAAGAATCTTTTCACTAAGCTCTGCACACTGTGATTCTACCTTGTGAATACCACAACATCGTTGACCACTCAGCTACATGTCCTGGCAATTAGTCTGAAAGCATTAAGCCATGTCTCTGTTGGTATAAATTTTATTACGACCAGAAAATAATACAATGTACCGAAAGAATACAACAAATACGGTATTAATGACAATTATCCGTGTATAACATGCTACGAACATAGTTTTGCTCTTTAATCCAACTTTTTGCTTGTATCAGACATAATGGGGAGATTGCGCGTGTAATGATTTGAAATGACAACTAAAATATATTAAAAATACTTACTGTGTATTTTTAATCATTATATTATTTCAAAAAAAAAAAGCTCTTCTTTTGTTACCAACATTAAAAGATTCATATTATATAAATAGAAGATTATTAAGTATTTTTAGAAAACCATTTCATTCGACACTTGGTAGCGCCACCTGTCCACATTCACTCAACACGCATGCTCTCAAATACACGAGTACACTCACTTCATCGAACATCATGTGCAATTTAAATATTTTTTAAAGGTACCGTCAATACTAATAAGGCATGATATTAAAAAGTAATTAAACATCTTTGCAATTATTCCACAATTTATTTAGGAAGATCAGGACCGGTTCCAGACCGGAAAATTGATAGTGAAATTAATTGTGGAATAACTACAAAAAATGTTTTTTTTATTTCTTAATACAATTGAAGTGTGATGATGTGGGTCACAGATATACGGATAAAGCAAGAAATATATATATGTATATATTCTATTAAGACTACTAATTATTTGGTTAGTTTCTAATTCGATAAATGGTCAGTTATAAATAGTTAAAACGGTCAGTAATAAATACTTAAAACGGTCAGTTAAAAATAATAAATGGTCAGTTAAAAATTATAAATGGACAGTTAATAATACATTTTCGTTGGTTTGTTATTTTAAAATGGTCAAAATAACCGTTTTTAATAAATAACTAACCATTTAAATATATTACTGACCGTTTATTTAATAACTTTTTGACCACGTTCAAGTTCAAACAAACAACTGACCGTTTATAATATTAACTGACCATTTTGATTTTTAACTGACCATTTATTTATTTAACTGACCAAAACTTGAATTAGTTACTGACCCATTAAATACACGCCTTCTATTAAGTTCACTTTAAATAATCTTGCAAACTCTTGACGCGTATAATCGTATTTCGTAACACGCTGAAATTAGTCTTCTACTGAACATTTCATCTTATTTATAATTTGTTTTTTTTACGTGAGCCATTATTAAGTTTCTCAGGGAATATTTTTAATAACTTTTAGTCAACTGGAAGAGATGCAATCTCATTTTAATAAAACATGAACTTTACCTACTGTCCATCGAGCCTTTCTTTTAAATTGTAATAAAAGCTTATACCGCTTGCTATTTAAAAATGAACTCGTGGAATAAAATTATAAAGTTTGAGACTGTGTACATTTTAAAATAGTACCACAAAATCATTGAATATGCAAGTGGCTCCAGTTAGCAACAACATGAACTGTCGAATTGTATAGTCAAAATAGTATTTTCAAGAAGATGGAATTGATAGAATTTTAATGTGATTTATCGGTTAAGAATGTGGCCTTAACTATATAATCTGTATGGCCTTTCTTCTTAACATAAATGTATCAAATTTAAATTTGAAGTGCATTCAAAATTAAGGAATTGTTTTCCTACCTTTGTAAATCAACGTTTGCCAGTATAAAAGTGGTTTAAAGTAAATATGAAAAAAAGACACACAGGTGTAACTAAATCTTGATAATAACATTCGGATGGAAGTGACATGGAACTCTTTAAAAATGTGGAGGAAAGTGAATGCGATTCTTTTCACTTATAATTGGTATTTTTATTCACACTTGTTTATAAATACATAATTAAAATCCGCATTTTATGATTTATTGGAAGTCAGATATGTTAATTTATTTTAAGTTATAAAATAATATTATGTTTGGTAAGATAAGTGATGATTATAACCAATTATAACGAAACAACACGTAAAGGGTATTTCAATAGGGACGCTCAAAATATGTTAGTTTGTCCTGCTGAGTAGATTATTCATGGTTTAGTGGCCAAATTTGAGTCAACCAGTTTGGTAAATAATCGGCCAACACCTACCTGTACGTCATCAAAATACAATATCTGGTGAAAACATTGCTGCTGTGTGTGAAAGTGTACAGGAAAACCCAAGGCAGCTTATTTCTCGTTGTTCACAAGAACTTGGCTTTTCTGCGACTTCAACTCGGCGAATTTTGAATCGGGCCTTATGTCTGCACCCGTATAAAATCCAACTAACCAAGGAACTTCAGGTAAACGACCGCAGACAACGCCTGATTGGGTTCTGGAGCAGTTGGAAAGTTTACCCAAAATTGTCAAAAAAGTCAACTTTAGCGACATGGCCCATTTTATAATGAATGGATATTGGCAAATATTTGATGCTATATTCCATATTTGATGCCGTAAAATATACTTACAAATGAAATTAAAATTTAGTCAAAATCTCACAAACAACTTGTTTTATTTACATTTCAAAACTAAGCGTCCTTATAAAAAGACCCTTTATTATTAGGTCACCAGATTATTTCAATTACGGAAAAAAGCTCACATCTTTATTGAGTTTGAAGACCACTGCACTAACTGGATTATATACGGAAAATTTTCAAGGTTTTAGGACACGCCAAAAGCTTAAATCTTGCCTACCGCTTCTAATTCAATAAAATCGTGTCTTCTTCAAAACTCACCCTTAAAATCTCGTAGTAAAGTATACTTTAAGGTTGCTGGCCTTTTTCCCTCAACGCCTTATCATTGATACGCTTCGACAATCGCGACGACAAGTTTGAATTATTGATCCTTAGTTTTTTAAGTAAAATTTCACAATTCGTGCTCGAGGTCGTAAAATCGTGATACGGCAAATCTCGAGTGTGTTTTATAATCTTCTTCAGTCTTAAAATATTCTTTTAAAGTTATCAAATATTGAAACATCTTAGACTTTCAGCCCACTCTGTACAAACACAATGAAACGAAAACCTTTAGTCGAATAGTACATTTAAAAGAGAATAAATTCCCTTTAATCGTGCTTCGTACGTATCTACTGAATAAAGTGTTGTACTTTTAGATTATTAGTATTGTTACAAGCAAGTATCCAAAGCTTCCCGCGGGAGTCCAAAAGGTTGCGAAAACGTTTATATTGAGATATCGCCTTAGACGAGGGATCGTGTCCTTGCGTGGTTTAATTTATTCGTTTGTCCTGTCAGTCTTTTTACATCTGTACAAATCCTTATAGATGTTTTCACGGGGCTTATTTGTAAAATATATCTTATTGGTTTTATATACCATGCTAAGCGTGGTTTAAGTCACTCTTAATACATACTGGAATTATTTCACGTTATCTTGAGTGGAATACATTTCATTTAAAGAACTGTGTAAGCGTAAAAGATGACGTTAAAACATACTATTAGTATGTTACTAATCGTTTATGCAGCACCCGATTACTTCTCATCAGAGCAAAGTGCTATAATGCTATTCGCTCACAAATCTGTGGATCAATTGACAAATTAAAATACGTTTTTGGGCTTGTATTTGAATCCAAGAAAGTGAAAAAATACATTTATCTGTAACTATTTTCTTCCCTTATTCTCAATGCATGTATCTGAAAATGGTAACCATTTGTTCCTAGTCCAAAACAGATAACTCTTAGCGATGTAGTAGCGGATAATTTTAATGTTCCCTGACAGCTGTCAAAAAATAAGTACCGTAAAACGGCGTGAATAGACACTTTTTACCCTACGCGACTATGTATCTTCATACCTGCGTCATATAATTCAAATATGAATGGCTTGAAACTTGTTTTTATGGTCCTACTACAAATTCATGACAATATTTTCAAATATTCACTGTCGTTATTAAGACACAGTCAATTTTGGTTCGATGTCACATTAAATTGGGGTGAATAGAGGCATAACAGATTTTAATAGCCACTTAACTAAGTGATCTACTTATATTTTTGTATATAAACGATACAAACTGTTTACTACGCGTCAGTTCAAGCACATCCGTTCAATTGAAATGCCTGAAGATACCAAAAGGCAAAACCCGGGTCGTTAGCGACAAAACGAAAGAGGGTAAATCGAGACTTGGCAGGTGAATAGAGACAAAATACAGATGGTAATGATTGGAATATAAGAACCTCTATTCTATACGAGTCTCTATTCATTTCGTTTATACGGTATCTATTAACCAAAAAAACCATGAATGATTTTAATTTTCGTGCAATAAAAGAGAAGTTTATAAGGGGTCTAGAAGCGAAAACGGTCTTGATCTAATAAATTTAATGTGGAATAAGTACTAAAAATAAATATTAATAAATTTTCTTTTTTCAAAACAAGTATTAAGGCTTAGTGACGTAGAGTGATTTTTTTTTCTAATTTTAGTTGTCAAAAATAAGTATCAAATAAAATTTTTCAAAAAGTCAAAAAAGACAATACCTGTGATTGATGTAAAATTATGCGAAGAAAATCCGCCGAGTAAACTGAAAAATAATCTTAGTTTTTCAAATATTTAACCAGTGTTATCTGAACTCATTCATTTGAAATGAAATAAATGACTATATCTGAAATAATAGCATTGGAAAGCTCTTCCCATCAGGATTTACAGAACGTTGAATCGTTTACTTATACTGTACAATCATGCTGGAAATCAAATGAAATGTATCAATTAAAAGCATAATTTTTACTTTTCTTTCTTTTTTTTCCCCCATATCCGCTCCCTATTCGGAGCATAAGGCCGCCACACGCCTCCAAGATTCTGTCTCCCGCCAACCTCCTCGCATCTTCCCAGGTCATCCCGGCGTTCCTTAGCTCCCCTGAGTACATCCTATGGATGGTCATCAGAGGCCTTCCGCGGTGTCGGAATCCACCAGGTTGATAGAAGAGGCAGGCAGGATTCAGGCTTCCCTGGGGCATCCGCAGCACATGTCCAAGCCAGGTCCATCGTCGCCTTTTAATTTTAGACGTAATAAGGAGCTGGTTTGTCCGCTCTCTTACATCCGTATTCCTGACAAGTCGAATAATGTATTTGTAAAGATTCAGGCTTTGAAAAGACTATAATATAATTAAGCCAACAAATGGCTTTTTTCTTCAATCGGATAAAGAAACGGCTATTTTCTGTATGTTTTTTTGAATTCTGTCGGTTTAAACCCAAATCCTCAAAATCTTTTGTCCCGTAGACCCCACCACTTCTTTCAGTTTTCGGTAGACCCCCCTAAATATATTTTTACAGATTCATCAACTTTTAATGTGTTTTTGAATCTGACACAGAGCTTCTCACTTAGACAGGTCTTACTGTAGAGTAGAATATTTAAACAAAAAAATATGTCAAGTTTTATAGCTATATATTTATTTATTAACCGCATGGCTGCCACAGACGTCTTAAGACGCGAATTTTTCCGTGAACGGCACGCCAATCATACAAAAAATGACGTCTTTAAACGCTCGCTTTAAGCGAGATTTTACTAAATAAAATCCATTGTAACTGATGAGTCATAAATATTTTAATTTTGTTATTACGGATAAATGACGGCACAATCGCATCGTAATCGGGAAGTTTTTACAAATAAACATTAAAAAAATACCGTTTTATTTTTATAATACAACTAGTATTGCTACCCGGCGTCGCTCGGACTAAGCGACCAATAATTATTTAATGTTATATCAATCGACATAATTATATCACAAAATCTAACATCCAAAATACATTTAAAATAAAATCACAAACATTATTTAATTTGATGACAGCCCCATTCTCGCCCATTAAAATGTCCAAATTCAAGGAAAAAATCTAATTTGCTGTCAAAGAAATGTCAAATAATACCTTCACGTAAATAATAAACATTATTATTAATAATAAAAGCCGAGAAAAGTACTGTAGAAGACTAATTTATTAGATTTTGACTAAATGTCTTCGCCGATAAAAATTCAAACATATTTTCTTTCATATTCGTTTTTATGGCAACTTCCAACAACAATGCAAAAGGGAATTACAGACCCACATACATACATACGCCGTTTTGGTTTTATATATAAGATTCGTGGCGTGTGAGGTACCGCCATACATGCACGTGCTGGCAGTTAAAAGATTAAAACGACACATAATGAAAATCTAGTATTTTTAAATAATGTTTTTGAAAGGAGGGATGAGATCGATGCTTTGATTGAAAACTTTCAATATTTTGCTTCAATTTAGTCTGGCTAAACCTTAAATCTATTATGGACCCCTATTTACATCTCATAGACACAATTTTTTTTCACTGACATTGACCCTTTGCAGGCTGTAATTGACTCCCAGGGGTTGATATACACCAGTGGTTCTCATGTGCGGCCACCAACAGCTTCATAGAAAATATTGATATATAAAAAAATGTCGTTTTACTGTCTAATTTGTCAACAAGGACTCTGGAAATGAAATATTTCGTATGCAACTAGTACCAATGGTAAATTGTCAGACATATTTAAGTCCATTTGACATACCTCAAACACAACAGACCCAAAACAAAAATTTGGTGCGGCCACCAGCCATTTCCGTAGGACTGCCTATGTGTACGATACGGCCACAGTGAAAATTTCCGTGAGAACCACTGATATAGAAACTTTGGGAATGACTGATTTAAACTAAAATAATTAAAGTATTAATCTTTATAGATTGTACTCGTGGGCTTAATTTTATATGTATCTATATATTTGTGATTTAATTAATTAGTGTATATGTTACAGTGAAACTGTATTCTCAGTGAAAATGTATCAAGTAATAGATTTGTATGACAACATGATTTCACTGGTCACGATCATTGAAATTATTGGCCCAAGTCGATGATTTGTCAGCCTAAAATTTTGGTTTGCTTCAATGAAACAAAATCAGCAAGTAGTCCCTTTCAAAGAAAAACACAGACAAACATTGGGCTGTAGATAGGGCGGTCAAATTTAATTTCAACAGCTTTTTGACAGCTTGGAGAAAAATATAATTTCACTGAGAATACAGTTTCACTGTAACATATATATATAAATTTATATTTGTGATAGTTAATTAATTAGTGTACACAATATTTGTTTACACTGAAATAATATATGTCAAACAGTATTCTGTACTATTGCTTTAAGAATAAATTAATCGTTGATCAATTAATCATACTGGAATTTATCATTCGAATGCTTTTGTTATGGAGCTTTTGTTGTCTATGCAAACAAATCATTAATCAAAATTATATTTCTGTACATTTGTCTTTGAAGTTTTGCAGTTCATTGTGTGGGTACAGATTTTCTGCGATGTAATTTCGGTTAAGTTTAATTAACATCTATGTTTTGTGTATATTTCATTTACATCAGTCTTACGAATCTTCATTCCATATGCCCAACATTCTTTGGAATATGTCTCAACTCAAAATTAGCATTGTTATTCCATTTGATTTGTAACTAGTGAATGTTAAAACGTAAAACGCGTGTTTGATTAGCGTATGGTTGGAAATATCTTTCTGATATTTAGGTTTTTATTTTTATCTCTTTAATAAATCAATGTTAATATCAATACATGGTGGAATGGCATTATAATAAAAATTAATAACACATTTTTAGCAATGCATAATGAAAAAATATCAATGTATTTTAGTTCTACAGAAACAATATGATATTTGATTTATAGTCATTTCGGCTTACGCCTAAACTTTGAGTTAATTGATATCTATAGTTCTAACGATGGTGTCGAGCCAAAATAACTATCAACCATATAATTTCTGTTCAACTAAAATTCAATGCTTTTTTTTCACCGTATTATAAATGAAGTTCTACCAAGTAAATGCTATTTCAATCACTACATTTTTTGTAAATATTCTACATTTATTTATTAGGAGCAGGACCAGTTTCGATCATCGCGAGTATTATCAACTGATGTCGATAATCGGGGAAACGGTTTTGATCTTTATAAATCTAAAGTTTAAAATAAAAATGTTTTATTATTCAACAAATATTTAGCGTGTGAAAAATCGTACTTCACGCCATACATAAAAGAAACTAGAATTTATTCCACATGTATTTGGACCATGCATACATGCTGAGAATACCTTGATTCGGCTCCCTCGTAAATCGAGAAGGAGCCTTCTATCCGACACTCAGGAAGAGGGATTTTGTGAAAGGAGTAGAAGAAACATGGAACTCTTTAAACAAAACAATCTCAAAGCGTTATGGGGTGTGATTAGCACCCATTATTTAATCGTTAATAATTTACACAGACGTTATATTACACTAGTGCATTGAATTTAAATACAAGACAAAACACAAATATTACGATCGCGAAGAAGATATCAGGAATTTGACTCGAATTTAATTCTTAGGAAGAGGATTAGGCGCGTGCATTCTCAATGCTGTCCTTTCTCTTACTGCTCGTATGAAAAAAAAGCGGTTCCTGTAGGTAGCCAAACCGTTTCAAAACGACGGTTAAACGTCACGCAAGATAAGCTATTATTTATGGCCTATCGAACTTTGCACTCATGCACTCACGGCTTGCAAGAGAGACATTTAGAGCGAGACGTCAGCATAAATGTCTCTTTTACAAATTTGAATCACTCTATCTATATTGAATCGCTATAGATTTCAATATAGAGTATTATTTAAAATGAATTTACTTCCTGATATCGACTTAAACTCATAGACTGAGGTGAAATATAGATCGTTCGAGAGAGTTCTGATGACCTACCACATAAGGCGGTGTCAATACATAGTTGCACGTAACTGATATTTCAACCATACAATATAACCTTTAAAGAAAAAAATAGCGTAAACAAAATAAAATCAAATATGACAAAAGTTTCCAAAAATTGATTTTAAAATTTACGACCCACAAAATCATCGGCCAAACTGATACAGAAGTGAGCTTTAGTGCTGATCATGAGTAATATTGTTTACGACCGGTAACTTTAAGACTTAAAATTACGATAATAACAGGATACTTTCAACAATTTCGAAGATGAATCAAATATAATACTTCAAGTCGTTACTTTAATTTTAAGACATTTTTAATGCTCATTTTAAAATTATTTAAAATCATTCGACATTTTTAACATCCAAAATAGAGATAAAATAAAATCACAAACTTTATTTAATTTGATTCTCGCCCATTAAAATGTCCAAATTCAAGGAAAAAATCTAATTTGCTGTCAAATAAATGTCAAATAATACCTTCACGTAAATAATGAGCAATATTGTTTACGACCGGTAACTTTTAGACTTAAAATAACGATAATAACAGGATGCTTTGACTAAATTTCTTCGCCGATAAAAATTCAAGTTTTGTCCGTTTTATTGCAAAGTTGTTATATTGAAGTGAAATTATTCAATTTTAAGACATATTTAATGCTCATTATTTTATCAAATATTAAGACGTCTTGATGGCTGGTCGAAATTTTTCGTGAATGAAAATTTTACTCGATATTTATAAAAACCGCTATTAATCAATAATTTTATCAGGGCTGTGGAGTCGGAGTCGAAGTCTTGAAGTCAGAGGTTTTGGCCGGAATCGTACTCGGATCCGAAATTATGAAAAGTTTGAATTTTTTATTTTTGCATATAATATGTAAAATTTGGCTATTGGCCGGATTGGTAGGGATGATATTTAATTGAATACACATAATTAGGAAAGTTAAGGAAAAAAATTTGACGATTTTAAACTTTTTTTAGTCGGAGTCGGTGTTGGAGTCGTGTTTTTGGTAAATGCTGGAGTCAGAGTCGAACTTTTTTTTACCGACTCCACAGCTCTGAATTTTATATATTATTCTTCCTCAAACGTCACGAGAGCTTTAAGCAATAATAAAACCTTGTATACATCGTGCACAGTAATAAATTCAATGTATTTAAATTGAATATGTAAAAAAAATTGAACAAGAGTTAATTATAAACCTTCCCAATAGTTTGTTTAATTAACTGAATTTAGTTGTGGGATGTAAAGGATGATCCTTTTCGTCAACGCCATTGATAGTTATTGTCTTGATAATTTTATGTATTGATTTGTATTCAAAAGTATAGTAAAGTTTTTTATGTCTCCTTCATATCTGAGCTATTTTAAAATTTACATGTCCTTCCCATCACTGTTAAGAGAAGGGCGTGGACACTTTAGTGGTGAGCAATCCATAGTGAAGCCAGTTCAATATCTCAACTAATTCCTTTCTTTTATTATAAATTTATTTAAAATAATAATAAGAAAAAAAAAGAACATTACAGCTTACGCCAATTCGCCAAATATTCTTAATTGTGAAAGTTATTCGAGATTTACTCGATGGATAAGTAATGAATCAGTTGTGCACAAAATCAACGATAAATAACATACACCCAGCCCAAGATCTCTTTTTATCAATTGAAAAAATCTGACCTTGTCGGGAATTAAGCCCGGGCCACCTGATCGCTAGGACAAAGCTCTTGCCACTAGACCACAGGGACCGACAATACATATCCTTATAGTGGAGGTATCTAGTCGAGACAAAGCTTTCATAGTCGCTCAATCTTTCTTCAGTTCGAAGATAGTGGGGGTAAAAACGATAAGACTAAGGCTTATTGGTGGGCTAATTTGATCACCCTATACTTCCTAGTTGTGATAGAAAGGGTGCGCGAAGAAATTGTAGACAACACATACATACATCCATGCTTCTGTACAGAAATCAATAATTTGACTGTAAATTAAACTGCCGAGACAGGGATTCGAGCCTGTGGCATCCGCAATCCATCTCTTACTTGGCTCACTCCCCGTTTGACTTTGATTTTTGTCTATGGTACGACACACGCGCCACCTAATGAAAGTTAGTTGTACCATGCCTAAAGCCTTTGCGCCAGTGCAACAATAAGTTGTCAGAATGAACGATATGATAACGCATAAAATAAGAAAAAAAATCAATTTTTATATAAAAGACCTACTGTAAGTTAATTTTACTAGGCCAAAAATATTTGCGAAGATGTAAGCAAAACGTTTGAAAAATTTTCATTGCGATCGGATGAACGGTATGGCAGAACATAGAATGCGAACAAACAAACAAACAAACAAACAAAAAAATTTTGATTTTTAATTATTAGATACATTACAAATTTAAAGTTTTTATGAATTGCTTTTGTTAATAATTCGAAGTCTAATAATTGAATACAAACTTAGAATCCGCTAAGCTTCCCTCGAGAATAACGGTCATTCTATTACAAATGCAGATGTCCAAATCCAGGGTTTCTCAGTCCGTATTCGAGCGTTACGTTTCGGGGTTTGACCCCCGATGGGTTACGACCCTCATGAGATAGCACATTTATCAAAATGACGCTCGAATTTGCTATTATAAATTATACGAGACAAAAACTTTCTCCATTTCGGATTGTGTCGTAATTTTCCATAATATGACGTAGAAGGACATGTAAGATAATTGCAAACTACTACAAATGACTAGCATTCTTGATAAAACGTTTATTCAAACCCTAGAAAATAGAATAGTTGAATATTTCCAGTTTTTTATTCAACTTATTTGATAACATATCGAGACCGTTTCTTTGAAAATGTTCTAACTGCTCTTGACACTGTTTTGAGATATGAGAGTTCGAAGTTTCCATTGATAAAAATTCACTTATTTTCAGCATATTTTTTCACAACTCTTGCTCTTAGAGATGTAATAAACGAAATAATGATGAAAATCTTTGAACTTAGAAGCAGTGCAACTCCGGAATTTTGCTTCAACCTGAGATAATTCTGAAATTCTTATATATCAGGGGTGGCCAGGCTTTTTTTCCCGCGATCGACTTTTGTTTAAAATGATTGGCGGCGATCGACCAACATCAAAACGTAGTAATTTAAAGCGTATATTTATCTAATTTCACAACCCCTGTTTGACCCGGGTTTTCGAAAGAGATTTTCGTCGATAATCGGCTATCTTCGAGATTTTAGCGTGATGTCCCTGTCACACGACTTGTCACGCCTGCTTCTTGGGACGGGTACAGATTAGATAGGCGATCGACGCTTTGGCCACCCCTGTTATATATGATAGAATGCGGTAAATAAGATCAAAAGGTAATTTTAGGCAATTATGTCAAATAAAACCTTTTCAAAGTAAGGTAATGAACTGTCATTTCTTGATGAAATGAAATTTTATAAAAATATAGTATAATATAGGAATTACGTACGTATTTGTTGATTGATTTCGAACAAAATCGGGCTCGGTTTTAGACGCTTTGTTTGCTTCAATGAAAATTCAAGATAAATTATTTAAAAGCTTAGATTCTTGAAATAAACGTTTTGAAAACTCATTGCCTCACGGAATCTTACTGTAAATATCGTATTAAAAAAACTAAAATTGTTTATTTTACTCACTTTTCTCATTTGAAAGAACGAAAATTTCAATTAGAACATTTTCATAGTAAGGTAACGATATTCATTTTATAAACATACTGTAGTAAACTAATAATTCATTCTTACGTAAAACATACTTATCCATGCGATGAAAATTGAATAGAGCTTTAAAAAGTCATTTGAAAAATATTCCGCTTGAAACAAAATTCACCGATGCTGATAGAAATATCTTAATTTACGATTCCAGTAACGGATATCAAACAAATATAAAAATGTATCTTTTTCAATATTTTCCATTGTTGTATTTTTCATTTTGTATCAGGAGCACATCTCTTTCGTATTTCCAACTGGGTATTGTAAATAAATGTAGTGTATTTTCCGCTAGCCGCCTGATAAAAATGATTTATTTTCTGTAACGGATAAAAGCAAAACGTTATCTATTGCATTCGTTCGCTTATGTATTCCTATTACTTTGTTTCATAAAGATATCTTTGAGAAATATAAATGGATATTTGAGGTTTAAAAAAGTAATAAAATCGACATGTCAAAACTACTTTGCAGTGTCTGTATATATAATGCAGTATTAAGAGAAAGGAGGGTAGTTTCTTGATATAAAGGGTATTTCAATAGGGACGCTCAAAATATGTTACTTTGTCCTGCTGAGTAGATTATTCATTGTTTAGTGGCCAAATTTGAGTCAACCAGTTTGGTAAATAATCGGCCAACACCTACCTGTACGTCATCAAAATACAATATCTGGTGAAAACATTGCTGCTGTGTGTGAAAGTGTACAGGAAAACCCGAGGCAGCTTATTTCTCGTTGTTCACAAGAGCTTGGCTTTTCTGCGACTTCAACTTGGCGAATTTTGAATCGGGCCTTATGTCTGCACCCGTATAAAATCCAACTAACCAAGGAACTTCAGGTAAACGACCGCAGACAACGCCTGATTGGGTTCTGGAGCAGTTGGAAGTTTACCCAAATTTGTCAAAAAAGTCAACTTTAGCGACATGGCCCATTTTATAATGAATGGATATTGGTAGACATTTGATGCTATATTCCATATTTAATGCCGTAAAATATACTTACAAATGAAATTAAAATTTAGTCGAAATCTCACAAACAACTTGTTTTATTTACATTTCAAAACTAAGCGTCCTTATAAAAAGACCCTTTATATGTAAGTGGAAGAAATTGATGGATCTATTTCAAGGAATAGAAAGTTCAAACGTAAGTGTTCAGTAAAAACGATCTTGAAAGTGTTTTAATACTTTGAGTAAGGTATACGTAGGTATTCCAAATTTGTGTTTATAGATAATATATATATTTACATATCACTCTACTTTTTTTTCATAGGATGTGAACAGATACATGTAATCATCCAACATTTTTATCCTCTTCAGAAAATACAAATAAAGTAAACAATATATTGTCAATTTTCTCAATCTATGAATGAAGGAAAGAAAAAGAATTGTGTATCATTGTCGTGTAAGTGACATAATTAATTCATAAGAATGCTTCGATGTAGACGGACTTGGGTACGGTGACGCCAATTAATAATAGTGACTATTTCACAAGTCAATTTTTACCTTGATTGAGAGTAGTTATAATATATTTAGAAAAAAATCGACATTTGCAATGTGTTTAAAATTTTTGGCATATTTTACTTCCACAACAATTATTATTATATGTGCATATGCTTAAACATTGGAGTTTTTTCATATATTCTTTGATTACACCAATTTATGTAAGAAGTATGAAACAAGTAACTTTTTATATGTCAATCCTTTTGAACACATTAGATTGAAAAGTATCATGAAAAGAATTATGTATGAAACCTCTAAAATGAAGAAACTCATGATTTTTAATCTATGTAAAAAAAATGCAACGATTTATGTGTACTACTTTAAAATAGTATTATGTATATGTAACAGTGAACTGTATTCTCAGTGAAAATGTATCAAGTAATTGATTTGTATGAAAACATGATTTCACTGGTCACGATCATTGAAATTATTATACAAACACAACAGACCCAAAACAAAAATGTAGTGGGGCCACCAGCCGTTTCCGTAGGACTGCCTATGTGTATGATGCGGCCACAGTGAAAATTTCCGTGAGAACCACTGATATAGACACTTTGGGAATGACTGATTTAAACTAAAATAATTAAAGTATTAATCTTTATAGATTGTACTCGTGGGCTTAATTTTATAAATATATATCTATATATTTGTGATTTAATTAATTAGTGTATATGCATCAGTGAAACTGTATTCTCAGTGAAAATTTATCAAGTAATAGATAGAATGTATGACAACATGATTTCACTGGTCACGATCATTGAAATTATTGGCCCAAGTCGATGATTTACCGGCCTTAAATTTTGGTTTGCTTCAATAAAACAAAATCAGCAAGTAGTCTCTTTCATAAAAAGAGAACCAAAGGAAAACACATACAAACATTGGGCTGAAGATAGGGCGGACAAATTTAATTTCAATGACAGCTTGGAGAAGAATATACTTTTACTGAGAATACAGTTTCACTGTAACATATATTTCAGGACCAGCTTCGCTCGTCACGAACTGTCTCAACTGATCAATTGAATAGTCCCAAAGAATGTTGGATTTAGTTAAAATTGTGCCTTACTAATAATAGTTGACAGCTTAAAAGTGATAACTATTAAACAAAAAAATCTATTTAAAAGCATTGAAATTAATTTGAGAAAGTTTGACGGAAATTAAAAAATAGCTTTTATATTAGTTTGATCGTTATTTAATCAAATAAACGAAAATGAAATACAGTTTTTGCAAACAGCAGATTACAATCTATGAATGTAAATATACTAGGTCGAAAAAAACAGCATTAACCATCCAGTCTTAGTCATTTTTTTATAATACTACAGGGTAGACAGAAAAGAAAAATACAGCATGGCTATAAGCGAAATGTCGCTGGGAAAAGTTGGGACAATTTTCTATTTGAGGTTGTAGAGCAGTTGTTAAATTTTTAACGACCCCGTCTTATGTCAGCTGCTTCTCTTCGCCTTTATACAGCTCGGAGGTTCTTTTCAGGTAGAATATACTTTGGCAAAAAAAATACTTTGGATGGAAAAGTACTTTGAAATCCACCAAACAGATAAGCACAACAGACGTAAAAAATATTTATAGACATTGAAAAGAAAGGTTTTATGACGATTCTATAAATATCAGAGTTCATCCATTAAACAAGATATCAGATGCTATGCGGATTGGAAAGTCGCAGATTAAAAGTGCAAAAATTGTTAAAATATATTTATTCTGATAATCATGGCTCATAAAAATGATAAAACATATTTAGTACTTGTTACACATAAAATTTATTGGATCAAAACCGGTTTCGCTTATGGCGAGCATTGTCAACTGATCTGAGCGAAACTGGTCCTGATCCAATAAATTTTATGTGAAATAAGTACTTAATTTTTTTGTTATTTTTATTATAATGCCATTCCACCAAGTATTGACAGTGAACGCCTTAAAAGTAATCATGGCTGAGTAGTACTTTCGATGGATTCAGCGGTAACTTTGGCGAAGTTCATTTATGAATAAAAATTTTAATAACTTTCATTATTCCACGTATTGTGTTACTAATTGTGATACGTGTTTCGCCTTTCCAGAGACATCTTCGGACTTAATATCGCAAAGGTTGCTTGAGTAATAAAGCAAGATTGATTTTAATATTCTAAAATTGTGAAGTGAGCCAAGTAGCAAAATAAATACTTTAATTTTATGAAAAAAACATTATTACAGTTGCTTATTTACGTTGCACTTACGTACTTGGCCCGATACAAAGCTGCACGGGGTTGATCTTTTATTCAAAAAAAAAATTGAATAACAACATTTAAATAAGATAAAATTAGATTTAAAATAAGGAAATTCGACTTGTTCTGCCAATTGGTAGTGATATAATGTATCATTTATTTATTCAAGAAATAAAAATCATGGCATTACAGCTGACGCCAATGCGCCATGCATTCGACAAATTTAAATACATTTATTTATATACATACATACATACCTATAAATACATAATACAAATCACAAATTAATTCAAAACAATAGGAAAACATTGTAGTCATAAGAACAGAGAGGAAAAATTAATAAAATTATATTAGAAATTTTCAAAGCAGTCAACCGAGTAAGTTTCAAAAAAAACAATTATAATACATAAAAAAACAGTACTTGTCTGAGCTCACTCACGTCCATGTGAAATATGTCGACATCCAAAGCAATTTCGTTAAAAATCACTAAAGCTCATCCCAGTGGCATCTGGCACTGGTTCTACTCCTTGGAAGAACAAACAACTCATGTTCACGATTCCTCAAAAAATTATCATGTGCATCCGTATACTGAGAATCCGCCGTGGCGCTAGAGTGAAGTCTACTTCACGTTGAATCTAAAGTGGAATCAATCACGTTGTAGATTGATCTAATCCCTTAATGTTGGTTTTGGTCTGTATCATACATTATTATATAATTATGTCAGGAATGTTCAAACAACCTTACCTATAAATTTCTCTGGTTAATGAAAATGTTTTGTATTGTTTCAGGTAGCCGAGACATTATGATAGACTTAAGAAGAATGATTTACTGCATCTGCTTGATCATCTTGAATAACCTCACAGGTAAGGGTTTTTAATATTCGAAAAAAACAACCATTCGAACATTTGAATATTCGAATATCGAAACATACATTCAATTGTAACTAATAACTTCGTTTATTTACTTATTCGATTTATTCATTTACAAATCTTTTAACTATTCATTTTCTTATATACGATTTTAATCTCTGCTGTTTATATATCTTTGTAATGTTATGTGGCTCATTCAAGAAACCTGATATTGAGTACACAATGTCTTTTTATAATTATTAATTTTAAAAAAAAATATTTGAATAATGTGTTTGAATAATATCCGGTCCGTGGCACAGTTGCCAAACCACCCGAGTTCGATTCCCGTTACGAACAGATTTTTTCAGTCAATTAATCTGTTCAAAGGCATGGGTGTTTGTGTTGTTGAATATCCCTTCCCACCTTTCCGATCCCAATAGAGCGTCGCATGGTGACAGCGATTACCTAATCACTAGTATTGTCCTAGTCCTCGTATCCTTTCCATCCCGTATTCTCTTCGAAAAAAAGAGGTTGAGAAACTGAGTAACAAGCAGTTCTCATAGAAAAATATATGCTGAGATAAACTCCGTGAGGAATTTAAAAAAAAATGTTTGAATGATCTAATTAAGGATTACGACTGAGGGTGCTTGATGGAATTTCAATATCAAATTTGAATTGTTTGAATTTTGTACATTTCCATGAGTTTTTTCGCTAACGACCCGGGTTTCGTCTTTCGGCATCTTCAGGCATTTCAAGTGCACGAATGTACTTGACTTGCTAGTTGTCAATACGTGTTTTCGTGAACAGTATAGTGTCCAAATAAACAGAATAGGGCTTAAAAGAACATTTTTCAACGCCAAACTATATTTTTCGTTAGCACACTGGCTTGATAATCATTAATACCGTAAACGTTTAGTATACGAGTAATAAGTCAGATATTTATAAAAATCTTATAAATTCGAATTTTCGAATATCGGATATTCTAATAATGAATATTCAAATATCGAATATTCAGATATCTCATATTCGATTGGAATCATCGGTCACATGTAGAGACTCCAATTACTCGACTTTTCAACTACTCGAGTATCGAGTAGTAAAATTTCAAAATACTCGAGTACTCGAGTATACTCGAGTAGTTTCAAATGTACGAAAATATATATTTTTAATTCGAATTTATGTATATTTATAAATGACAAATAATTAAAGAAACTTATTGAATATTACTAATACATTTATTTCCATTTATGCAACATATATTTCAACAATAATAGAGAATTAAGCGACCCAAATTTTAAATTGGTTTGATGTTTTTCTTTATAATTCTCGCAGTAGAAAAAATTTCGACGATTATTACTAAAACGAGTATTACTCGAGTATTTTGAAAAATACTCGAGTATCGAGTACTTGAAAAATGGACGAGTATACTCGAGTATCGAGTACTCGATACTCGAATTAGAGTCTCTAGTCACAGGTAAATACTAAAATTTCAAATTATAAAATGCAAGACATTTCATTCATTCAGCCTTTTCTACCTCGATAAGTTGAATTTTTTCAATTCTTAGAAAAGATGCAAATTCAAATTGTGTTATGGAAAGTTGCTTAAAATAAATGTACATAAAAAAATAATAAATAAAACGGAAGCTTATAAATATATAAAACCGAAACGGCGTATGTCTGTGGGTCTGTAATTCCCTTTGCATTCTTGGTCATTAAGTTGCCATAATAACGAATATGAAAGAAAATATGTTTGAATTTTTATCGGCGAAGACATTTAGTCAAAATGTAATAAATTAGTCCTCTACTGCACTTTTCCCGGCTTTTATTATTAATAATAATGTTTATTATTTACGTGAAGTTTGACAGCAAATTAGATTTTTTCCTTGAATTTGGACATTTTAATGGGCGAGAATGGGGCTGTCATTAAATTAAATAAAGATTGTGATTTTATTTTAACTGTATTTTTGATGTAAGATTTTGTGATATAATTATGTCGAATGATATAACATTAAATAATTATTGGTCGCTTAGTCCGAGCGAAGTCGGGTAGCAATACTAGTATTGTAATAAAAAAAACTATCCTATGCCTTGAAAAAATTATTTTTATGTGGACCAAAATTATTTCTGAATTAAAAATTAATGATCTTTTATCAGAGAAAACGAGTATGCATATTTTTTTTAAATATGTAGAATTAAAATACATTTCTTATTTTTCTTTCCGTATTAGTAATCAATCAGCTGTTCTAAAATCAACGATAAATGCCTATACTCAATCAATTAAAAATTAATGATCTTTTATCAGAGAAAACGAGTATGCATATTTATTTTTAAATGATTGCTTGGAAATTAACTCTATAAAGAAAAAGAGCCTTACTAATAATCAGTTTCAAAAAAAATTCAAACCATATCATTCAAAATATAAACTATCAAGCAATGTCTAATAAACATGCAAAATATTTGACTTCTCCATATACGCCTAGAAAGTAAACAAAATTTCAAAACAAAGTTTGTAATTTATTTCAAAGTAAACGGACCAGCAAGCGCTCTTAAAACTGTTAAAAATAGTTTCGAAACCGAGCCAGTAACTCTCTCCTTGAAAGCCTTCGTTCGGGCGGGCGAAGAAACTTTAAAATTAGTGCAGCCAGTTATTGAAAGTATGTCCTGCATTCTTAAACTGCATGCATTAAAAGCGCTCTAGTAATTTTGGCCACATTCCAGCATAGAGCTTTGCGGCATCTGTTGCATTTCTTTTTGCACCCGAATCGCTTGAAGCTTTTTTGCCGTAGTTTATACGCGCATAAAACGTTTGAAAGTTTGTTTCTAAAATATGCGTAGCAAATTTGTTAAATTCTAATTAGATAAAAAGTAGAGTGAAACAAGAATTACAAATTTAGGTTCATTCGAAATTACCGTAGCACTTACTGTCAACTATAATATAAATAATGTACAAATTTCATTAAATATTAAATACTAGTATTGCTACCCGGCGTCGCTCGGACTAAGCGACCAATAACTATTTAATGTTATATCATTCGACATAATTATAGCACAAAATCTAACATCCAAAATAGAGTTAAAATAAAATCACAAACTTTATTTAATTTGATGACAGATTCTCGCGCATTTAAATGTCCAAATTCAAGGAAAGAATCTAATTTGCTGTCAAAGAAATGTCAAATAATACCTTCACGTAAATAATAAACATTATTATTAATAATAAAAGCCGGGAAAAGTGCAGTAGAAGACTAATTTATTACATTTTGACTAAATGTGTTCGCCGATAAAAATTCAAACATATTTTCTTTCATATTCGTTTTTATGGCAACTTGCAACAACAATGCAAAAGGGAATTACAGACATACATACATACATACGCCGTTTTGGTTTTATATATAAGATTACAAATATAAGTATTCATTTATTTTTGCGAATAGCGGATATTTAATGAGAGCGAATAAAACGATTATGAAACAGTGAAAGCAATTTATATATATTAATATTTATTTTTGAATTCTTATCAGAAAAATTTTATTGTAAAAAATTTGTCCATTAACATTTTTTCTTACAACCATTTGTCGCGAAGACATTTTGAGCGGGGACGTTTTGTCCGGAGACGTTGTGTCCGGGGACGTTGTGTCTTTTGATATTTTGTCTTTAGACTATTTGTCGGCACACCCTGTAATCAATTCAAGTCCATTCGTGCACTTGATTTACCTGAAGGTACCAAAAGGGAAAACCCCGGGTCTTTAGCGACATGGAAAAGTTTAAAACTTAAACGATTTAAAGAAATAAACTGCTTCTTAGATGCTTCACCTTTTTTCGAATAGATTAGTGATATAACGATAGGGCTAGAGCAGGAATAGTGGTCAGCGAATCGCTCTCGATTCACATCGTTTGTAAATTCGAATAAACGTTAATCAAAAAATCGAAATCTTATATATAAAACCGAAACGGGGGATGTATGTCTGTAATTCTCTTTTGCATTGTTGTTGCAAGTTCAAACAAACGAATTGATTTCGCTCGCGAAAGTTTCGACGGTAAATTTGTTTCGTTATCAATGTGTCCAATTACTGTAGAGTAGTACATATATAAAACCGAAACGGCGTATGTATGTCTGTGGGTCTGTAATTCCCTTTTGCATTGAGTGTTGCCAGTTGTTTCAATATGAAAAAACCCCAAACCTCGTTCGAATACTAGTTATCGATAAAGAATAAACAAACCATTTGCTCCATGCACATTACGATATTAAATGATTCCAATCTTAACATTGTTTACAGCTATTAAAACTCTTTTTTAACAAGTCTTATCATAATATATAAGACATGGAGAATCTCTTTTGATACCAAGTTTACTTGCAAGTTGCCATAAAAACGAATATGTTTGAATTTTTATCGGCGAAGACATTTAGTCAAAATGTAATAAATTAGTCTTCTACTGAACTTTTCCCGGCTTTTATTATTAATAATAATGTTTATTTTTTACGTGAAGGTATTATTTGACAGCAAATTAGATTTTTTCCTTGAATTTGGACATTTTAATGGGCGAGAATGGGGCTGTCATCAATTTAAATAAAGTTTGTGATTTTATTTTAACTCTATTTTGGATGTTAGATTTTGTGATATAATTATGTCGAATGATATAAAATTAAATAATTATTGGTCGCTTAGTCCGAGCGACGCCGGGTAGCAATACTAGTATTTTATAAATTTAGAATTTCCGCTGAAGTACGATAAAATTTCAATATCAAATTTGAATCGTTTTAATTTTGTATTTTTCGATGAGTTTTGTGGCTTACGACTCGAATTTTAACTTTCGGCATCTTCAGGCATTTCAAGTGCACGAATTTACTTGAACTGACACAAATGGCGAAATCCGGGTCGTTAGCGATAAAGCTTATAATTTTTTTTAGCGATTCAAGTTTGAAGTCGATTTATGATACTTTCCATACTGGAATTTGAACATATGAGCTCTGTATTCGAAGCCTGCGACATTGACACTTGCTCGCGGATTGAGCTGATGTGTAAAAAAAACCACACATAATAGTTTTATCTAATTATTACAAATTTAATTTTCATATATTTTTTTAAGAATTAAAAATATATTCCTTGAGTATCACTTCCATCATTCATTCGACTAAATTATTAATTAATGAAAGTTCTTATATTCTCCGACATGAATTATTCTCCTATTCGAATATAAATGTAAAAGCCATAGACAAAAATGCTTTGTGCGTAGTTCTTGTTTTCTTTCATATTCGCCATTATTCTTTATTATATCTATCAGATTTCTGACTTCGCCGAGTTATACATTGTAACTCACCCTGCTAAGAAGGCTCCTTCTAAATGAGTATGAGTCGTAAATAAATCAGAGCCTATTTACCCGGATTCTTGCTTGGTTGCTTAAAACGACTAGTCACATGAAAAAATATATATATAGGGTCTTTTTATAAGGACGCTTAGTTTTGAAATGTAAATAAAACAAGTTGTTTGTGAGATTTCGACTAAATTTTAATTTCATTTGTAAGTATATTTTACGGCATTAAATATGGAATATAGCATCAAATGTCTGCCAATATCCATTCATTATAAAATGGGCCATGTCGCTAAAGTTGACTTTTTAGACAAATTTGGGTAAACTTCCAACTGCTCCAGAACCCAATCAGGCGTTTTCTGCGGTCGTTTACCTGAAGTTCCTTGGTTAGTTGGATTTAATACGCGTGCAGACATAAGGCCCGATTCAAAATTCGCCAAGTTGAAGTCGCAGAAAAGCCAAGTTCTTGTGAACAACGAGAAATAAGCTGCTTTAGGTTTTCCTGTACACTTTCACAAACAGCAGCAATGTTTTCACCAGATATTGTATTTTTATGACGTACAGGTAGGTGTTGGCCGATTATTTACCAAACTGGTTGACTCAAATTTGGCCACTAAACAATGAATAATCTACTCAGCAGGACAAAGTAACATATTTTGAGCGTCCCTATTGAAATACCCTTTATTACGATACCGAATTTCGAAAAAAATATTACAGTTAAGTCAAATGAAAAAAATATCGATTTAAAACTATCAACTGTGTAAGAAGGCGTCGTTAGGTGTAAAATTAAAAATAAGATTAAGCAAGGTTTTTTATTATGTTTTTAATAACCATATGTATGTCAGTTTTAACGGTTGAAAGACTTTGATTACAACTATAAAAGGGTAGTAAGAGTAGACTTTTCTTTAATTAAAATACATTGATTGAGTAGGCATTTACTTGGTAGAACTCCATTATAATACGGAAAGAAAAATAACAATTATGTTGAACGAATATACATTGTTATTTATCTTTCCGTAACATATGAGACAACCAAAACTGTTTAAAACCAGTTCGGACATTGAAATGATGCTGAAATAGCGTACAAAGGATAGTTGTATATTTCTTTTAAATAATTGAGGATATCGACTGAAGGTGTTTGATGAAATTTCAATATCAAATATGAATCATTTTAATTTTGTACTTTTCTCAAATCTGGATTACGCGTTTCAGCATCTTCAGGCATTTGTTTCGCATATGTTACTTTTAAAAATAAATATTATACATTGCTTTATTTAAAATGTTATGTTGTGCATTTTTATCATGTAATAAAATAATTGCTGCTAAAAATCTGTCCATAGAATTGCATTTTAGCTTGAAAAAAGATAATCACGAAAATGATCGAGTCACAAAATTGTTGTGATCTTCTTCTTTCATTTTCAGTTAATTCTGTTTTTCCCACTTCTTTTTGATTGGACAATCTTTGTTTCTTACGCCATATTGGTTAAAGCTTTCAATATCTGGTACGGTCAATAACTGAGGTTTTGGTAACGATTTTTTTCTAATAATCTGCACAAAATAATCTTTTCACAAAGTTTCTCATTAACAATATTTATTTAGAAAATGGTTTCCCAAAATTTGTTCCCGCGAACCTAAATAGGTATGCCACGACGATTTGGAAAGGTTTTATACACTGCAACACATTTAAAGATCTTCTACTTAAAATCGAAAGGCGAGTGATGATCAATCTCCAATGATGTTTATGACGTCTGGTATCTAGGTACAACAAAGGACCATCTTTTCTCACTGTTTTTACCTGACCGGCTGACAAGTTCAGCTTAGCGACAGTTACCCATTTTGACAGAATAAGTTCATCTCGCCACTAAATATTGCGCATACATCTGATTAAATAACAGCTTGAAAGTGTTAAGAAATGTAAAACCGTAGCTGTTTCGTTAAAATTTTCGGGTTTGCGAAGTATTTCATCGCAGAAAAGGTTAAGGAAACCCTGATTTTAGTATATTTGTGTTTAATAACACACTTAAATGAAATCTTCTGCTTACTGTGGACATAAACATTCAACTTTCAACGTTTTTTCTTTGAATCACACTCAATTATTATAATCAATCGCTTACATTTATACATAAGACTTGATATTTTAATATTTAGAAACTATTATCGGAATAATTATTTTCTTATTAATAATTAATAAAAATAATAACACATTTTTTAGTACTTTTTCCACATCTGATTTATTACATCAGGCTGATGTAATAAATCAGATGTGGAAAAAATAAAAAATGAATTTTTGTATTGACAGTGAACACCTTAAAAGTGATTATTAACAATTGTTCTACAGAATTCAAAAACTGAATTTTTGATTAGGAGTATACTTTAAGTGAATATCTGTTTTTCCAATTAATTGTATGAACTTTAAGGTGTTCACTGTCAATACTTGGTGGAAAGGCATTATAAAATTTATTTTTTCGCTTACATCAGGACCGATTTCGCTCATGAGCGAAACCGGTCCTAATGTAATAAATGTCTCAAATCAAAATTCATTTATTTTCGCTTTCTGGAAAAATGTCTCAAGGTCAAAATTTAAACAGGCCAAATAATAGAGCTTTTATACGACCGCCTAAATAGATTTCTTTGTCCTTAGCGATCTTTTGTTTCTTCCATTCTGAATTAAACGAAAAAAACATTCAAAAGCCTCGTTTGCAAAATCCTTGACAATTAACTGTTTTATTTTTAACGGCAAATTCGGCACTAAAATAATATTTTCGCAAATTTATTTTTTGAGATATTAATAACGGGCCTCGATGTAATATTTATTTCGGATTTGGAGGACGAAATTTCCGGCCAAATGTAAAAAAGTGCTAAAAATAATCTGTTTAATTGTGTACATTTTTTAATTCAAAATTCACCGCCTACGCGATGAGCACGTTATCACACAGCTGTGTAAGTTTAAACGCGTAATATCTCACAAATAATATCTCCGTCATAATTTTCTTTCCTATCGCGACAACGTTAATGGATAGATAATTATCTTATACACATACCTTTTCTTACACCTTTATCGTGTCTTGCTCAACTCACCTTTATTGTGCGTAACTATTTTGCTTCACGCATTGCGTAACAAGTAGTGACACGTGTTTCACCTCAGAAAGAATATTTAGAATAAAAATCGCAAGATTTAATTATATTACTTTTGTAGATAAACTTGTTTCACTACTTGGTACCCAACACGTGGAAAAACAATGCTATCTGACCTAGGCTAACATGAGCTCATTAATCAAGATTATAATTAAGAATCACTCAAAAATAAAAGACTCGTTAATCAAAACTAAGCAAGTTTAGTTTTGTTTAAATAACTCTGTATTAATTTATTTTCTTATCCATTGAAAATGCTCGCTATAAACAAAACCGGTAGCGATCGAGGCCTCGAAGTAGGTTTAAAGCTACCGTGCACTAGGCACAGGTTGGCGCGCACTCTAATAGTTGGTGAATTTAACGATCTGATTTATAAATATTGCTTCCAATATCTTAAAGATCCACATAATAGATTATCATAAATTTGATAAAACATGTTATTTTTTTTTACTCCCTGGTCGCTTCAAAATTGAGCAAATGTCCTAATGAAACATTTCAAAAACGTTTCTTCATGGCTTAAATTATGCCACGCATTTTTTGGATTAGCCTGTTCAAGTCTTTTCCACACAGCTAGCTCATTGTATATGAATGAATTGCATTGTATCATTCAACATCGTAAAGAGATTTATGGTCAGAAAAAATACGTATTATATTTATTCAGTGCTTAATCTTATCGTTCTACAATCAAATTTTGACGTTTTTAAAAAGTGTGGCGCCCGAGCGCTTTCCACCTTGAAAGCCTCCCACTGAGTACACCCCTGGTGAGGCACGAAGGCTCTGCGGAACACCATTTGAATGACGCTGGCGTATAAAAGCGTACAAAATTTGAATGTATCCATTAAACAAAAATAAATTATCGCGAAGTACCAGTTGAATCCATCGAGAATACAAATTGCTTTAAAAATACCTGCAAAGTGTTGAAATGTTTTGATGGATTACCTGTGTCGTTTATTTTAAGTTGGTAGCTTTAAAATAAATTATTATTCGTGTTCGTAAAATTGAAATAAGTTAGTGCCATTTTAACGACGCTCATAAACCAGGGGGACACTTTATTGCGCTCGGCATTACGTCATAATAATATTACAAAATTTCGTCCTTCGTGCAAATTTATACAGTATACACGTGAGCTCAGCGCAGTGCAGTGGAGTTGGATACACTGACTCAAATTTATTTAGCTTTAATATAAAAATCAATATTTGCTTGTTTGTTCGCACACTTTGTGCTGCCATACCGTTCATCCGATCGCATTGAAACTTTGACAAACTTTTCGCTTGCACTTACACGGATTTTTTTGGCATAATATTAATCTGAGCTCTATTAAAGTTTTTATTTATGTTCATTTCCTGATGCATGTTATTGTCAAATTTCTTCCGGTCACCTTTGTCTCCGAGTTTAGTTTTCATATCAATCTTAGCCCTTATTGCAAAGTTTGCTTGTAATGAAGCAAGATTGATTCTAACACTTTTAAATTATGAAATTACATAATGGATTTCGGGTTTGTTTTCTTTTAGAGGAAGCAAGGAGGGGGTGATAGAATCGAAACAAAGTCAACTTTGAATTAGAGTTAAACATTATTAAACAGATAGCTGTAAATAATGGTTACAACACAGGCGTAGTACTTAAATTACGCGTAAGCAAGTTAAACAACTCATAATAAATAATATTTTTTCAGGAGAGAAGAAAGCAAACGATAATATTATAAACTGGCGTAGAATTATTTATTTATGAGACATTTCGTCAAAGATAGTTAAGTTTTTGCCAGACAATATAGAACCCGCGTTTTATACCGAAAGTAATTTGGGGAAAAAAATATTGAACAGTAAAGATCTCGTAGATTCATCGTCACAGAGTGGTATCTATCGACTCTCTTGTGGAGACTGTCCAGCTTCTTGTGTTGGACAGACAGGTAGAAACTTTTATATTAGAATTAAAGAACATTTAAGATGTCTAAAAAGTAACAACTTTTCTGAGTTTGCCAATCATTTAACAGAAAATGATCATAATTTTAATCAGACTAGTAATTTAGAAATACTCCACCGAATAAATAAAAAAGGCTTAAAGATGAATAGTCTAGATTTTTTAGAAATAAATAAAACTCTTAACAAAAAAGAAATATTATTAAATAATATTCTTAATAGGAGAGCTTGCTCGCCATTACTTACATTGTTTCCAATTAATAGAGTAATCACTAACATCTTTGTAATGTTTAACGTCATTAGAAGTATAATTATGTGTTTGCTTTGTTTCGATTCTATAATTTGTCTTGCTTCCCTTAAAAGGGAAAAATACCAATCTGATTGATTGCAGCTCATTAGTATTTTATTTGCTTTGTTTCGATTCTATTCCCCCTCCTTGCTTTCCGTAAAAAGGGAAAATCCCAAACTCCATTTTGTAATTTCATCATTTTAAAATATTAGAATCAATCTTGCTTCATCAATTAAGCAAAATCTGCGATATTAAGTCCGAAGATGCCTCTGAAAGAGGCGAAACACGTGTCACAGTTAGTAACACAGTACGTGGAATAATCAAAGTTATTTTAAATTCTTGTGTCTAAGTTCAGTCTTTTCGCTTTCTAACGATCAAACTAAATTACAAACTATCATCCCATCAAGTGAATTGATTTACACTGTACTTTAAGATAGACATGGAAGTATATCGTTTGATTATGACTTACAATCAGGGCTGTGGAGTCGGTGAAAAAAATTTCGACTCCGACTCCAACATTGACCAAAAACACGACTCCGACTAAAAAAGTTTATTATCATTAAGTATTTCGACTGAGGGTGCTTGATGGAATTTCAATATCAAATTTGAATTTTTTGAATTTTGTACTTTTCCATTAGTTTTGTCGCTAACGACCCGGGTTTCGCCTTTCGGCATCTTCAGGCATTCCAAGTGCACGTGGGATGTTGTTAGATATAAACGATACAAACTGTTTACTAGGCGTCAGTTCAAGTACATCCGTGCACTTGGAATGCCTGAAGATGCCGAAAGGCGAAACCCGGGTCGTTAGCGACAAAACTCATGGAAAAGTACAAAATTCAAATTTAAAAATAAAATTTTAATATCGTCACTTTTTTTTGCCCAATTTTCATAATTATGTGTATTCAATTAAATATCAACCCTACCAATCCGGCCAATAGCCAAATTTTACATACAATATGCAAAAAAAAAAAGTTCAAACTTTTCAAAATTTCCGACTCCGAGTATTACTCCGGCCAAATCGGCGCGACGACTCCGGCCAAAAAGCCCCGACTCCATAGCCCTGCTAACAATACACTGTGTGGCGTGTATTGATATAAGCTCTACATCGATGCAATGTTGCCAAAGTGCATGTCGCTTTTATTGTAACAGTAATGTTTTCGTGTACAGGTACACTAAAATGCATCCGCGACTGACAGTTTGTTTTGCTTTACTGCCTGGCAATAAAAACTATACATCAAAAGCATGCCGTCATTTCCACAGTTCCATTAAAGTGACGTTAGTACAGACGTAATGAGTTTAACGAAACTGTATATATGCTTCTGTCCTACTCTTGCTTTGTGGTCGGATTATAAGGATAAGTCGCTATTATCCGTTCCGTGGCGCAGTGGCAACAGTTTTGACTTGCGTGCCGGACCGCCCGGGTTCGATTCTCGGTACGAGCAGATTTTTTTTATAGTCGATAAATCTGTTCAACGGCATGGGAGTTTGTGTTGTTGAAAATCCCTTCCCACCTTTCCGATCCCAAAGAGCGACGCATAGTGACAGCGATTAGCTAATCACTAGTCCTCGTATCCTTTCTATTCCTACTCTCTTCGAAAAAAAAAAGGATGAGCAACTGAGTAACAAGCAGTTCTCGTAGAAACACATATGTTGAGATAAACTCCGTGAGGAGTCCATATGTTGGGAGAGAACATGGTTAAAAAAAATGTTCTACTTTTTGTCATTTCAAAACGGCCATCTTATCAATTTTCAGATTGTTCGAGGGCCGCATGGGGGAAACAATAATCGTTATTTTTTGTATGTATTCGATTGAAAATTTTATAATTTTATATTGTTCTTCCATCGTCCGTGAAAAAATCTGTAGAAAAAAGGTGATCGATATTTACTATATTGGGCCGCATGAAATGTCATTTCGGGCCGCAGGTTATGCATCACAGATTCATATAATACAGTTTTAAGGCGTTATCTGTCGATTCTTAGTGGAAAGACACAATATTTAAATCAATAAAATAGATTATTTACACTTTTTCTAAGCATTGAAAAGTTGATGTGTCCTGAAAAAATAATTAAAAACATATTTGATTTGTTGTGTAGCTCATTTTACCTATGAGCTTAGAATAAATAAATGAAAAATATTATTATAAATTGAGAGAAGAATATTTTGAATGCTTTTTGTCGACAATTATATCGAAAACGTGGCAAATAAAATGAAAAAAACACACACATACCAGTGAATAATAATATATGCTAGCTCTACGAAAAAACTGAGTATATATGTAAAACACATTGTATAGTACGACTTCGCACATATTCTGAAAAGATTAAGACCTGTTTCACACATCGCAATCACTGTCCAACATTGAAGGAATAATTGAGAAATATTTTCCATTTGGCCTGAGGACAAACTGTTTGATATTGTATATTTGATGTAAATATCCTCGTTTTAATGTCAATTTCAATATTTAATAATGCTTGCGATGATTGAAACCAGTCTTGATCTTTATCAGGATATAAATAACAGAAAAGACTTTGACAAAAAGGGTTTTATTTTTAAAAAAAAAAATTAATATACTGAGGTCCGTCGTGCAGTGGTCAACGTCGGTGGCTTCCGTGACGGACCAGCCGGGTTCGAGTCCTGGTACGAGAAAATATTTTCAGTCAATAAATCGATTCTGTTTAAAAGCAATAGGTGGTTTTTGTTGTTAAAAATTCCTTCCCACCCTTCCAATCCCACAAAGCGATTATTCCCTACTCAATTCGAAAAGGTGAGTTTGCGCTAACTAGCTGAGGCACAAGCAGTTCTCGTAGAAAAAATCATGTTGAGGTAAACTGCATGATGAGTCTATATCAGTGGTTCTCACGGAAAATTGCACTATGGCCGCACCGTCAACATAAATGGTCATAAGGAAATGTCTGGTGGCCGCACCAAATTTTTGTTTTGAGTTTGATATGTGTAAGGTATGTCAAATAGACCTAATCATGCTTTTCAATTTACTATAAGTATTAATTGCGTCCGAAATATTCATTTTTAAGAGTCTTTGTTGACAAATTAACTTGTAAAACCACATAATTTTAAATATCAATACTTTCTATGAAGCTGCTGGTGGCCGCAGCCACGTTCTCTGGTGGCCGCATGCGGTCACTGTGGCCGCACATGAGAACCACTGTTCTATATGCATCAAGTTGGGAGCGGATATGGTTAAAAAAATACTCCAAGAAGTGACAGTAAATACCTTAAACGTGACAAAATATATTTCAATTTATTTTGTGAAAATCATCGTTCATAAAATACTTCCTTACACATAAAGTAGGATGGCAGAGACACCTTCTCTAAATTAGTGAGTACATTACATATATTAAATAACATCCCGGAGAAAGCTTGTAATAAAAAAATTTCTCCGACTCAACATCCCCCAGAGAAAGTGCTTTTCCTCGAGTAATAATAAAAATCTCTTCTAACGTAGTGGAAACAGCTGAGGGTTGCTTATAAAAACATAAACACCACAGTAAATGTAATAATCTTACGAGGGAATTTTTCGGCTTTTACGGGATACCATTTGAGGTTTGCAATACCCTTGCCTTTTCGCATTACATATTTGCAAAGATATCATGATAAAAAAAAATACTAGAAAATTACACAAGTTTACGCCGTAAAGGCCAGTGGCAATTTTTTTAAGCAAAGATAAGCATAGTAAATTTGTGGCGTGAAGCAAATATATACTTCAGAATATATAAAATAATTTAGGCACACACCTTAAAAGGTATGATTAATTGACATGATAAACGGCATCTATAAGATGTCCTGCGGCACATGCGATTTAATATACGTCGGTCAGACAGGCAGGAGTATTTGGGTATTTTTGCGTTATTTGATCGTGTGAAACCACTTAAAATCTGCAATGTCTAAGTGCATCTATTTTAAATTGTTTTAAGTTTATTGTTTGTTAAAGGTTTTAACAGAGGTGAACTGTTAATTGTAATCTGATCGTTAAGAATTTCATTGGACTGATTATACCTATTAATTTCCAGCTGTACAATGCATTCAGCTTTAGGCCCTTATTACAGAAAGGTAAACGAATCGGTACCGAATTTGGATTATGTGCTAATTCTAAATATAAGGTGATTTGCATATTGTGAATCAGTTTTTCCATTGTTAAAGGATCTAACATGTTCGCTTGCGCGAGTGGCAATGCTTCTACCGGTCTGTCCGACATATACTAAATCACATGTACCGAAAGTCATCTTACATAGTTCTGACGAAGGCGTAAGCCGAAATAGCTATCAACAATTATATAAAATAATTTATGTAGAACTAAAATACATACATTGTTATTTTCTTTCCGTATTAAAATGTTTTTGCGTAATTTTTCAATGCGCGGTAAAGAGTTTGGGTTCACGAAAAGATCCTTTCATAATGAATGTTTCAGTATATTTATTGTATTGTATCCTAAGGCAATGGCTGTTCATTCTCATACTCTGCCCTATCGGAACATATCCTATGAGCAGAGAAAAGGGAAAAGATAAACTCATTACTGGTCCTTTTTTATTTCCTTCCCGTATCTGAAAAAAAAGGTTACACGACCGAGTACGTATTCTACAACCACGCTTTTGTAAAAAAAAACACCTTCTGTTGATATCCTCTTTTAGGTGTTTATCTTATATATAAAACCGAAACGGCGTATGTATGTATGTATGTCTGTAATTCCCTTTTGCATTGTTGTTGCAAGTTGCCATAAAAACGAATATGAAAGAAAATATGTTTGAATTTTTATCGGCGGAGACTGAATTTTTCCCGGCTTTTATTATTAATAATAATGTTTATTATTTACGTGAAGGTATTATTTGACATTTCTTTGACAGCAAATTAGATTTTTTTCTTGAATTTGGACATTTTAATGGGCGAGAATAATGTCATCAAATTAAATAAAGTTTGTGATTTTATTTTAACTCTATTTTGGATGTTAGATTTTGTGATATAATTATGTCGAATGATGTAACATTAAATAATTATTGGTCGCTTAGTCCGAGCGACGCCGGGTAGCAATACTAGTAGTATATAATTATTTAAATTACTAGTTGGCATTCTTCTAGATCAGTGGTTCTCACGTAAAATTTGGCTGTGGCCGCATTAGGAACATCAGCGGTCCTACGAAAATGTCTGGTGGCCGCACCAAATTTTTGTGTTGAGTCTTCTTTGTCAAAAGGACATAAAAATGTATGTGTTTGAGTTTACATAATAAAATACATACGAAATATTTAATTTTCAATGTCTTTGTTGACAAATTAGCTTGTAAAAACACATTTTAATTAAATACCAATATTAACTATGAAGCTGTTGGTGGCCGCAGCAAAACTCTCTGGTGGCCGCATGCGGCCACCGTGGCCGCACATGAGAACCACTGTTCTAGATCATTACAATGAAATAAATGTATGCATTTATTAAACATTTACATATATGTAAATAAATGAAACACAAATCTTTTAATCTTTTGCTTTTCCATATTTTATCTCTAACGACCCGTGTTTCGCATTTCGGCATCTACATGCATTTTTAGTGCACGAATAAACTAGAACTGACGCGTAGTAAATATTTTGTATCGTTTTCATATATCACCATATAAAAAAAAAAAATGTTTTGTTTATTTGCTTTGTATTTTTTATTGGCTAACAATAGAGACTGAATAAAAAACAATTCTTTTAAAAAAACCTTCTGCCGAGATGCTCTATTAGTAAAGTTTCCTTTATAGTTAGCTGTTCGTAGCCGAGTGGTCAACCGCGTTGGCTTCGGTTGCGGTGCTCAGTGATAGCTACATTGTTAGATGTTTTATTCAATTTATTGTTTTTATGATAACAGTTACACTACCACCAGTTCTCGCTACGGTGGATTCTCAGAATACGTATACTTAATATCACTTTAACAAATTGGTTGAGCAAGTCACATTTTATTTATTTTCTTTCTATTTTTCTTTTCTTTAAAGCACTTTAGTGCATGGTTAAAAGTCCCTTGTAGCTCTGTATCAGGCCAACTAAATGAGTGGTAAATTCGTTTCTTTTCTTGATCGCGTAGTGTTGTGAAAAACGGCTGCATACACATAACGGGAGTCGGTGAGACCGCACACTTGTTCACCCAAATATGTACATATGTATGTATATAACCATCAGTTTTCTTCACTGGCGTCAATAAGCTCGCCTAACACGGCTGGCTCACCGTTAATGAATTAAACACAGGATACTAAGTACACAATTTATTTCAGTGGCTGAACTTGTCACTCTAATTTAATTTATTATTTTATTTTCTATTTCCATGCACACTCGTCTATGAATCAAAATCAGTTCAAAGCATATATGCTTGGGGCATGAATTTCAGGGATTTTGTCAATAGCGTTGTGAAAGGCGGCCATGAAACATTGGCTGCATATACAATATACACAATAGGTGGTGGTAGGAAAAACCAACTTGCAACCACTAATTAAGGATTTCGACTGAGGGTGCTTGATGGAATTTCAATATCAAATTTGAATTGTTTGAATTTTTTATTTTTCCATGAGTATTGTCGCTAACGACCCGGGTTTCGCCTTTCTGCATCTTCATGCATTTTAAGTGCACGGATTTACTTGAACTGACAATTCAAGCAAATGAACAATTCAATTTTGAATGAACAATTCAATCAAATTTGAACAATTCGTAACCACTAGATCCGTTCTTATCAATATATTCTCCACTATCTTAGAAAAATAATGGTTGAACAACTGAGTAACAGGTGTTTTTTTTTGTAGAATATTTTATATTTCAAAACATGCTCCATATTAGGTCATATGGGAGCAGACATAGTTGAAAAAATAAGGTGTATTTCAATAGGGACGCTCAAAATATGTTACTTTGTCCTGCTGAGTAGATTATTCATTGTTTAGTGGCCAAATTTGAGTCAACCAGTTTGGTAAATAATCGGCCAACACCTACCTGTACGTCATCAAAATACAATATCTGGTGAAAACATTGCTGCTGTATGTGACAGTGTACAGGAAAACCCAAGGCACTTTATTTCTCGTTGTTCACAAGAACTTGGCTTTTCTGCGACTTCAACTTGGCGAATTTTGAATCGGGCCTTATGTCTGCACCCGTATAAAATCCAACTAACCAAGGAACTTCAGGTAAACGACCGCAGACAACGCCTGATTGGGTTCTGGAGCAGTTGGAGGTTTACCCAAATTTGTCAAAAAAGTCAACTTTAGCGACATGGCCCATTTTATAATGAATGGATATTGGCAGACATTTGATGCTTTATTCCATATTTAATGCCGTAAAATATACTTACAAATGAAATTAACATTTAGTCGAAATCTCACAAACAACTTGTTTTATTTACATTTCAAAACTAAGCGTCCTTATAAAAAGACCTTTTGTATGCAAAACACCCATATACAATATCATAAAACCTACATCTTCCACGCTTATAGAGATATAATAAGTAATACATCAACATAGAAAAATATGTAATGCTGTATATATCTTTGGGTTGCTACTTTCAATTTATCCCGACTAAACTAAACATGGGATGACAAAAAAACAGGGACTTCTATTCCATCAGCTCGACCAACAAAACATCCGAAAGGTCGATTCACGATGTTATAGTACATATTTACAAGATAACAGACAGAGTCTTGGCAGATACTTTATGGGCTCGGATTTTTTTCTTATCAGACGTATGTTTTAGGACGAATGCGTCTTGTTTTTTTCATTGATTTTCAATTTGATGTATTATTACAATTCTTATCTTGGTGGCAATCATACCTTTGTTTATTGGATAATCCCTAAGTCCCTGAGTCTCTACCTCCAATTCAAAGATCGAGTTCTCGCTACTCGATAATACTCGTCCGTTTTTCAAGTACTCGATACTCGAGTATTTTTCAAAATACTCGCAATATTTAATTAAAGATTAATTTACTTATTTAAAACAAGATGCTCTATTCAATTCAATGCTCATGACAGACTGGCATAATCTAAACTATAAGCGCGAGCGTTTATCTACGCATTTTAATTAAGCATCTATTTAATTTGACACGTACGTTTGAACGAAGCGCGTTTGAGATAAGATAACGTAATCTTATTGCGTAAGGGCAGTGAAGTTTGAATCCTGGCAATTTGTAGCGATATTATAAAGAGTTTTTGGCCAGTAATAATCCGTCTTACTTTCTTTTTTACTTAATTGCGACGAAACTAGTCAGTAAAAATATGGTTTTTTTATCAAACAATGAACTAAGAATTTACGTTAAAGACGTTTACACATTACTCACTGATATAAAGATAGATATTTAAGATAAAGTGTCAGGAGAGGTTCTCAATCTAATCCGACGCGAAGGTAAAGTTAACATAATCTTCACAGAATTATTGTGATTATTACAGAAAGCAAATGTGTATTTAATTCAGCTTTGATATCTATATATATAAAAATGAATGTCTGTATGTATGTCCGCTATGGACTACTAAACCGCTCGACCGATCGATGTGAAACTTTACAAATTTATTGAGTACACTCCCGCAATGATTTCTGGCCTACCAACTCCTCCCCCCAACCACCTCCCAACCTCCACCCCCAATTTTTTTTTTAAACTTTACGAATTTGTTAAGTTCACTCCTTCGAAGGTTTCTGGCATACCCCCCCCCCATACGCCTCCCAAACCCCACCCCGCCAAACAAACCCCCTCCCCCCAAAAATTTATATCGAATTTTTACAAATTTCTCGAGTACACTTCCGTGAAACTTTCTGGCGTACACCCTACAATTGCTGGCGTAGCAACGCGCGCAGGGTACAGCTAGTACTATTATAAAAAAAGACACGGTTTGAAAAGCATCCAAAGAACAATTCTCATTGATTCACTGGTATGTGTGGTGATCAATAAAAACCATGTTGAATTCCGTCACATAGTGTCGCGAGGGAGGAGAAAAAAACGCCAAGCTCTCCTGAGATTTTTGTTTGCAAGTCTGTTCTAGTAAAAAAAGCCATTCCAAAGTTTTATTTAAAACTTTATAATGGTCGAAGACAAGTATTGCTAATTTTTATTGATTGCTTTAAAAGTAATTTCGTATGACTTTTTTTAAATACTGTCGGACCGGACCGTCAACGCCACGAAATATTGCACGGCTGAATCCGAATACCATTGCTTGAACTATTTATAATTGTTTATTAGTGGTAGCGAATCATGGAACCTGACAAAGTTTCAATATAGAATAGATGCTTGCGTCGGATATTATTGGGGGAGTTAAGAAGCTGGACTTCATTAGGAACTTGAAGATAAGGAAATGTAAAAGGCAGCGCAATGTTATCGCATGGTCATGGATTCGTGATACAGGAGGTAGTTTTCAAAAGTGGACAAATCCATTTGTTGAAAAACTGAAAATGTGAGATATTTTCATTACTTTTTCCCCATAAATTTGTGTTTACTATTAATACTTTTAAGACATGTTTTAAATTAAGAAATTGCGGATAATGTGTAACAATTCAAACTTTTCCATGTGAATAAAAAAGGTCTCAAAAGTTTAATCTAAAACTGGCAGTTGAAAAAAAATATTTTGGAATTGTCCACTTTTGAAAGTTAGCTCCTGATTATGTGCTGCTAATATGGGTGTCTCAACTCTGCTTACATATTCTTCAAACAGCTTAGAATTAGACTTATATTTTAAAAATGCTTAATTCCCGTTACTCCATACATATATTTGGGTATTAAAGCTGTTTGTCTGACCACCTCCCGTTCTGTGTCTGCAGCCGCTGTTCCGGCCGCCTTCCACAATGCTGTGCTATCAAAGAAAGTAACGATTTAATCCTTACTTACTTGGTCCGTTACATAGCCACACGGAAGTGATCGGTAAAGCATGTACTTTGGTGTTTATCTTATATATAAAAATCAATGTGTGTTTGTTTGTTTGTTCGTATTTATGCATTGCCATACCGTTCATCCGATTGCGATAAAACTTTCTCAACTTTTTGCTTGCACTTGCGCAAAGATTATATGCATAATAAAACTAGCTTACATCCGGTCTTTTATGTAAAAATAAACATTTTGACAACTTATAGTTGCACTTGCGCAAAGGTTATAGGCATAGTACAATTAAATTTCAGTAGGTGACGCTTGTGTCGTACCATAGACAATCGGAAAAAGACAAACAGCAAATGTCAAACGGCAAATGTCATCGATACCGATGAATGTTAGTCAAACTAAATCGATATTATTTATCTAAAATATTGTACATCCGAAAGCACTTTAATAAACACTTTCTTTCTTTGAGTGGTATTGCAACGCAAAAAAAATATTCTATGTACAGACAGGAGTGTTTTTATTTAATTTTAACAATGGCTAATTTCAGCTATCATATCAGCATGATTTTTTTAATGTTTAACTTAAGTAAAAGTATTTTAAAAAATAATTTGAGCAGCAGCAATATTAGTTCTATTATTCGCCCGTGACCCATTTTATTTCAAGTACAGATAACAACGATATAAAGCTAAAAATATTTGCGAAATCAAATGACAATAAAGAAAATGTTAATTGTCGCTTAGGGGAGGAAATACGAATGTATATATATATGTAACAGGCTAAAAAGCTCCTGGTACCCTTATTGTAGGCTGTACCACTGGCAATAGATTAACGCGAATGCGGTGAAAGTAAGGCTTAGGGGGAGCATGTTTATGGGCGTCATTTGAACGGAAAACGTTTATTGTGAGGGCATTACTGCGGTGTTAAAGGAGTCGACAACCATGCTTTTGCGAAAAACGCAATAATAATCATTATTTACGGAAAAAACAGGGCTGTGGAGTCGGTGAAAAAAAGTTCGACTCCGACACCAGCATTTACCAAAACCACGACTCCGACTCCAACATTGACCAAAAACAAGACTCCGACTAAAAAAGTTTAATATCGTCACTTTTTTTTGCCTAATTTTCATAATTATGTGTATTCAATCAAATACCAACCCTACCAATCCGGCCAATAGCCAAATTTGACATATAATATGCAAAAATAAAAAGTTCAAAATTTCCGACTCCGAGTACGACTCCGGCCAAATCGCCGCGACGACTCCGACTCCACAGCCCTGGAAAAAAAGCAATTATTATTCATCGACGTATAGATCGATAGAACTAATATTGCTGTGGTTCAAATATTTTTTTTGAATACTTTTACTTAAGAAAAACATTTCAACAATCATGCTGATATACTAGCTGAATCGAGCCACTGTCAAATAGAAAGAAAATCACATAAAAAATTCCTGTCTGTATATGGAATTTATTTTTTCCTTTTCATGTTAATTCATTTAAGTAACGAAGTACATGCTTAACAGATCACTGCCGTGTGGTTCTATATCAGGCCAAATAATTAAGAATTAAAGCGTTTCTTTCTTTGAACGCATAGCGTTGTGGAAGGCGGCTGGATCAGCGGCTGTACATACATAACGGAAGATGGTGAGACAGCCAATTTATACATCCAAATATGTATATTATAGCCAAACGTCTTTATAAAACGTGTATCTATCTATTAGGTATCTGAAGTCGAAAGTACAAGAATAATTATTTTAGTTTGGAATTTATTATTTATTTTTAGTTTGTTGTTTAATGTAGGTGATTATGTGGTCAAAATCTTGTAACAAATCAGCCAGTATTCAAATTATAATACTCAAGGATTCAATATAGCATATAAGTTCACCTTATCAGGAAAATGTTAGCATGTATAACATATAAATAAAATAATTCAAAAATTGCAAAATTATCACGACTATTTTTCGCATCAAGATTTTATGACAATTCACAACTCCACTCTTTACTTTGAAATGGTTCTATCTGCCCTTAACCCTATTTTGAGATAGATAATATTCACTGAATGTTTCAAATTACTTATTTTAAGCATATTTTTTGATAACTCAAACCATACTACTGAGAAAAAATGATTCCAATAATCTAATGATGGAAATAATGATAACAATGTTAGAAGTTTATCAAATAAATTAAGTAAATAAATGGTGCAGATGAACATCGTAATTCTGCTTACTCCGCAATTCAATCATTTATGATTCTGAAGTTACCACATATGCAAAAACTTTTTCGACCAAAAGGTCATTTTTTTGTCAAAATTTCAGTTCGAACCTTTTCAAAGTATGGTAACGAACTGTTAACTAGTGTTACTCATCCATGAGTGACTTTGTATGTATTAATTTACTGAATTCCTCACTAGTTATTTCTTAATACACGAAATCAATTTTATCAAAGAGCAAATAATATTAAAAGAATTCTTTCAGAAGTAATAAACAATTCCTTAATTGACATTAGAGATATAAATCAATTAATAATAACAGATATACAATGTTGCCGTAATAAAGAAATACACACTTATATTAATTAATAAATATAAAGAAAAGCAGTATAAAAGATTGACTTACCTTTGGACGCGCGGCAATGTTTCTTATCCATGTTTCGCACCTTATCCGAGACGCAGTGAATTTCCGCAACGAGTGTGCTTCGGCAGCATCTGGTGATTAATTTTCGAGGCTTGGGCTCACACGAATGACTTGACTATGTACTAGGTACTGCCATTTCAAGTTATTGGACTATATATCGGTAACACGGCGTGGTGGGATAATTATTATGAACCATATATTTTTCTGAAATAAATATCGATATATGTACAGCATGCATACTGACTGTGCTGCTTTACGGTTGCGAGTCATGGCACATCACAAAAGCACAGGGTAACCGTATACTGTGCTTCGAAAACAGATGCCTGCGGCCAATACTAGGAGTACAGTGGTTTGACTTTGTCAGGAATACGGAGGTAAGAGAGCGGACAAACCAGCCCCTTATTACGTCTAAAATTAAAAGGCGACGATGGACCTGGCTTGGACATGTGCTGCGGATGCCCCAGGGGAGCCTGAATCCTGCCTGTCTCTTCTATCAACCTGATGGATCCCGACGCCGCGGAAGGCCTCTGATGTCCATCCATAGGATGTACTCAGGGGAGCTAAGGGACGCCGGGATGACCTGGAAAGATGCGAGGAGGTTGGCGGGAGATAGAGAATCTTGGAGGCACCGTGTGGCGGCCATATGCTCCGAATAGGGAGCGGATATGGGAAAAAAAATCTACAGTGTCCAATAATAATTGGTTGAGTGTCGATTAATTTTTTACTTCGGAGAGGGTAAAACGATAAAACTATAAATAGGACTATTAAAAGGACAGTCAATCCGTATATGACGCCGTTTTATTCAAAACGCAAAATTTTCGGTTCGATAGGCTCGATATTGATAATATATGTATGCTAGCTAATCGAAAAGAACTCGAAGAATCGAGAAGAAGAAAATATTAAAATACAATGTATGATACTACTTCCACATATTTTCTTATGAAGCTCATGACCGGTTTCGCTCATCGCGAGCACCGACCATATTTGAGGAATAAATGGGAAATATTTTCCACTAAGCCTGAGTACTATTTTTTTGTTATACCTTGTATTATTTTTGTCTGTATGATAGAAAAAGCCTTGTTTCACTGTATATTTCATAGTTGGTAATTCTTGCGATGGAAGAAACAAGTCCTGATCATTATTAACACGTGACATAAGGATAAATAGTGCTTTATTTAGAAATATAATATCTACAACTTTTCATATATTTTATTACAGATATCCATGTGATTATGCCATTTAATCACTTGATTATGCTCAAAACACTTGATGCGCAGACAATGTGTGTGAGTGTGTGTGTGTTGCTCTGTGCACTGTATACGGACAAACAAATATATCTACTTTCATATTTGATTCCCGAAAGATTGAAATTTAAAAAAATATAAAGGCGCTTTCGAAAGAACGAAAAGTGGGTTTTTTATGACACATTTTCTTAATTTTATTAATTTTTCTTTCAGGATTCAGCGGCAGCCTTCAATCTCTTGATTCTGAAGATGGAGTGGGAAGCGTGGGTGAAAGCTTCCTGAAAGATGACATCGAGCCACCAATGCGACAATTTTCCGGTAAATTAAATAGCTAAAAATATTTCAGTATATTATTTGATATTTTCCTTTCGAATGGTTTTTATTTTTCTTACTTTTGTTATAGAAGGTATAATTCTTTGTGTCAAATTTATTTGACCACTTTTGAAAACTACTTCCTGATATGTAAAAATAGAAGTTAATCACTAAGTTTAATTGTTATTACCGTAATTTAAATACAGTCAAACCTCAGAAAAAACTACTCCGTAAAACACGCTGGCAGAAAATATTCGTCGCAAATCCCCCGATGGCACATTCGCATTCCATTGTCGTTGCTATGTGACCATAGACAACATATATGTGACGTTGCTGCTCGGACGTCTGATGTCGATAAAAAAATGGGTTCCGCTGTGACCAATGCACACACACAGCCAAACGGCTGGCCGTCTCAACGGTGCATACTCTCGTATACACTCAAACAACACGTGCTAGACAATACACGACGGCGTGCTGACTTCCTGTTTGCTACATTTTGCGAGCGCTATGCATTGTATCACCTAGTAACCAAATATTTACGTAAATATTTCGTTCAAATATTTTTTTTGAAAAACTCATATAATCTTAGTTTACAATTTTCGCGGAAAACAACGAAATCCCTAATTTTGTATGAGATTCACGCCCCGTTTTACACTACTTCATATACCACGGTCCCGACTATAGTGTTAGCGGGGGCTTAACTGTATTAACAAAAATGTTGATGTCAATGAGTTTCAATGAATTATGTGGGTAAATAATAACTATTGGGTATTTTTGATGTAGTATCGTAAATACTAATAACCAAATAATAACATCGAACAAATATCGTTAATAATTCGAGAGATTTATCCGAGTATTAAGTATTAAAATATAAAGCAGAGGCCTATTTATTTCTAATATCTCTTGATAAAATAATTTATATTCGACTGTGTTTTTATGTAGCAATTCAACGCGTGGTGAATTATGGATATATGGTCACGGGACAGAATCCCAATCCTCTCGAGCTAACTTCAAAAAATTTATACATACTGGCTTATAATTTTATGTTTTGACTTTACTCTTTGAGTTCTGGTGGGTTGTTATAAAATGTGGAATAAAAATGATTAAATCTGAAGAATATTACTGATTATTGTATGAGTTCTGAAAGAAGAATTTGTTTTTTAATATTAGCCTATAATAAAATTATTCCTTTAATTTTAAACAAATAATAAACTTATCTGTATAATATTATTATTAGTGTAGTTTGTGGCTGCATTTTTGCTCCTGTAAATGAAAACAACTTGATTTCATACTTATTGCGAAGTATTCTTTAGTACTACTATTATACTAAATTTAAAAATTAAAGTCGAAATATTTCAAAAAAAAATCGTAAGCCTTACATTCATTTCATTTAATGTGCTTATTTTTCATAAATCTTTACAAAAATTCTGTCCCGTGATCAGTGGCGGCTGGCGACAGAGTATTAGAGAGTACAAAAAAAGATTCAACTATTTTTCCGTATTACAAACAGCCAAAAATTCATAAGACTGGCACTTCGTTAGTATTGCGAACATCTGAATTGAAAGTCCATGTTATAGAAGTGTTTTAAAATCCAATGAATAGGAAAGAACTCTTGCAAAAATAGTTGAATCTTTTTTTGTACTCCTTAATACTCTGTCACCAGCCGCCACTGCACGTGACCATATAAAGGGTATTTCAATAGGGACGCTCAAAATATGTTACTTTGTCCTGCTGAGTAGATTATTCATTGTTTAGTGGCCAAATTTGAGTCAACCAGTTTGGTAAATAATCGGCCAACACCTACATGTACGTCATCAAAATACAATATCTGGTGAAAACATTGCTGCTGTGTGTGAAAGTGTACAGGAAAACCCAAGGCAGCTTATTTCTCGTTGTTCACAAGAACTTGGCTTTTCTGCGACTTCAACTTGGCGAATTTTGAATCGGGCCTTATGTCTGCACCCGTATAAAATCCAACTAACCGAGGAACTTCAGGTAAACGACCGCAGACAACGCCTGATTGGGTTCTGGAGCAGTTGGAAGTTTACCCAAATTTGTCAAAAAAGTCAACTTTAGCGACATGGCCCGTTTTATTTACATTTCAAAACTAAGCGTCCTTATAAAAAGACCCTTTATATATCCATAATTTACTCAACTCGTTTATCTGTATCGATCGCATAGTTCTCGAATAATAAACCGCCATTTTTTGATATTTAAATTTCGATTTCGAAACTTCGAAATGAAAATTTAAAAATTACGCGTTAGTAAAAAATATTTGACATCGATAAAAAAATTCGCATATTCCAAAAACATTCATCACACAATGAAATTCCGAATTTGCACCAATTCCGCGCTAATTGAACGGAAGCCCAGAAATAATAATATTAAATTGCAAAAATGCAAATTTCCTGTGAAATATTTTCTCGCGCTCCGGAAAGTTTGTTTGGGAATTATTTGGCGCTTAAATACGTGGAAAATTGATTTGGCACGCGTGAAAGTTTTGGTAATTAATTTTTGGTATTTAACGCGAATTGCCTTTTTGTTTTTAATGCATCTCTACCCGGATATTTATGTATTTTCGATGCTTGTAATTTATTAAAATACAACATGTGCTGACATCTGTTGTAATTCAATGCAAAGCCCTTTTTTGTAATAATAATTTATCATACAGAATTATTCAATGTTTGTGTGTATTTAAATTAATTGTGAAAACGCATATTCAACAAAAATTTCAATTTTAATATATACAGTCGGATTTATTCCTATGAATGTCATAAATCCTTTATAATTTTTCTAGTCAATGTACAACTATTTCATGTATTCCATTAAACTTGTTGTGTGTACAAAAAATTGTAGCACGGTGTTAAGATGTAACATGTAACATGTAAGACAACATGGCTGTTTATAAAAGCATCGTTTTTCACTAGAAACCTTTTGACAGTCCTTTTGAGTCGATGTTAGTCCTCAATGATATGATTTAACAAGTTATGGATGATGTGTAGATCTCTTGATGATAGTGGCAATGATTTGTTATGCAATAACCTCAAGGGATTTGTTTTGTTTTTAATTTTTAAAATACATGCATACGAGATACGCATGCATGCTTTCGAAAAGAGATCAACCTTCAGTGTCCCAAACGTTCTGGAAGGAGTCGTGGAGTCGTCTACGTCTTTTCTTCTGTGGTCCTGATTCTTATTTTCTTCTGTTGCTCTGATCTGGAGTCAGAGATTTTTGATTGCAAGTCTGTTCAAGTGAAAAAGTCTTTGTAATAGCCAAAGACAAGTTCTGCTAATTTGTATTGATGGTTTCAACAGTGTGTGATTTTTTTTAATAACTGTTGGACCGTCTACGCCACGCAATGGTGTACGGTTGAATCCAAATGCCATTAGTTGAGCTATAATTGCTTATTTACGGTAGTGAATCATAAAACATGACAAAATCTCAAGAATAGATGCTTGTGTCGTTTTAATGGAAGGTTAGAAGCTAGACTTCGCGAAGAACACTGAGATAAGAGAACGTAAAAGGCAGCACAATGTTCTACCGTCGTGATATGTACTGCGGGTGCCTCATTAAGTGAATTTTTTCTTCACTAAAGTAGACGCCCTGCAAGTGGAAATCTACCCCTAAGTGTCGATAGTGGTCTATACTTTGGGAATGACAGGTCTACATGAATCTTTCTTTTATTAAAATTTCGCAACAAAGTAATTAAGTTCAATTAAATAATATTCCATCCTTCCATCAATTTCAAATGACAAGTTCGGTAAAGTTATCCGTCAAGCCCTACTTTATATCCATTTGTTGTTAATCGGATTAATTAATCGTAGAGTTTAGTTAGTTTCTAAATTAGTTACAATAATTGAACAGGCTCTCGGTATCAAATTCGTAATACGATTATTAGTAATATTATTCATTGCTTTGAATCATTACTCGGGTTAACAGAAATTTACATTTAATTAAAAATTAATTTTGGTCCCGAATAATTTAACATTAATGTCAAGGGACAGGTAAGGGCAGGTATGATGTGATAAGACGCTAATAAAATTATCCATGTTTTACTATACTGAAGGTAAGCCCTCCATCATAACTTGGAATTCACGCGAATATTCATATATTCGATATTCAAATATATTAAGAGTCAAATTTGAATCGTTTATAAGCAGGGCTTTTTTCCATTTTACGCGGTGGAACAGCGTTCCGGCACCTTTTTTCACAGTATTTTTTACTGTTTTTCAAAATCAATTAGACGAAACAATGTTTGCGCTTACATAACTACAATCTATATTTATATAATAAAACCGAAACGGGGGATGTATGTCTGTAATTCCCTTTTGCATTGTTGTTGCAAGTTCAAACAAACGAATTGATTTCGCTCGCGAAAGTTTCGACGGTAAATTTGTTTCGTTACCAATGTGTGTGTAGAGACGCCAATTACTCGAGTATCGAGTAGTACATATATAAAACCGAAACGGCGTATGTATGTCTGTGGGTCTGTAATTCCCTTTTGCATTGTTGGTCATTAAGTTGCCATAAAAACGAATATGAAAGAAAATATGTTTGATTTTTTATCGGCGAAGACATTTAGTCAAAATGTAATAAATTAGTCTTCTACTGAACTTTTCCCGGCTTTTATTAATATAATAATGTTTTTATTTACGTGAAGGTATTATTTGACATTTCTTCGACAGTAAATTAGATTTTTTCCTTGAATTTGGACATTTTAATGGGCGAGAATGGGGCTGTCAATATATGAAAGGGGCTGTGAAATGTCAATGCCAGTCTGAAATGTTCATTTTAATTCCATTTTAATTGACCTAGACTTTTGAATTTTGAAAAAAGTTGTTTCAACGCCGAGCTGAACATAACCCCAAACTGGTCCGAGCGAAGCCGGGTTCGAATACTAGGAATCTATATTTTAATATTTATAGTCTAAGTACAATTAAAATTACATGTGGAAATATAAATACAGGTTCACCAGTTTAAAATTCACGAATGAGTGAAACTGGTCCTGATCATAATAAACTAATTGTGTAATAAGTAAAAAATAATGCCACAGTTGCCTTTGACAGTGAACACCTTAACCCTTTGGACTCTTCAATATGTTATTTCATACCATCCAGCAACTCCTCAATAGATTGGATAAATTGGTAAATATCACAGGGTTTGCGTATTTATTAGCATGGTATAGCGACATACCAAAACATACACCACATTATGACAAGTCACAAACTTTAACTAAAACACACGATTCAAAAAATACGGGTTTTGAAATAAGGATAGCAGGTCTCGATATATGAGTTGAAGGAGTAAAAAGCAGGGTTGTAGAGTCGGAGTCGGAGTCATCGCGGCGCTTTGGCCGGAGTCGTACTCGGAGTCAGAAATTTTGAAAAGTTTGAACTTTTTATTTTTGCATATAATATGCAAAATTTGGCTATTGGCCGGATTAGTTGGTTGAAATATAATTGAATACACATAAATAGGAAAGATAGGATAGACTTTTTTTAATCGGAGTCGTGGTCGTATTTTTGGTCAATGTTGGAGTCGGAGTTGGAGTCGAATTTTATTTTAACGACTCCACAGCCCTGGTTAAGAGTGATGTGGAAATATTACAAAATATCTGTTTTATTTATTCATACGAATAATTCATTGTTTATGTATTTTAAAATATTCAACTTATCCACGTAAATGTTTTTTTGTGTATTTTTCTTTTCTTGTATCCTCTTTTATCTTTACAAATCTTTTGTTGCGACTGTTATATATGTTACAGTGAAAATATATTCTTCTCCAAGCTGTCATTGAAATTAAATTTGACCGCCCAATGTTTGTCGGTATTTTTCTTTGGTTCTTTATTTATGAAAAGGACTACTTGCTGATTTTGTTTCATTAAAGCAAACCAAAATTTTAGGCCGGCTGATCATCGTCTTGGGCTAATAATTTCAATGATCGTGACCAGTGAAATCATGTTGTCATACAAATCTATTACTTGACACATTTTCACTGAGAATACAGTTTCACTCTAACATATATGTATGTATATACTATATCATACTAACTCAGTGAATTCATCAGGAAAACACTACCTGTTGAAGCCTGTTATATTATTTCATCTGCGTCCCTAAAGCTCTATGAACTTTTCCGATAGCTACGCCGCAAAAGTTTCGCAGGGCTTTTTGAAGTGAGGCTGATTGATGCGACTCACATGAATAAGGATGGAAGCGCTGCTACGAGCGCTACGCTAGAGATTTTCTGACGTAGAGTCTGTGCTTTTCTTAAGTTTACGACTCGACTGATTGTTAAGTGTGATATTATTACATCTGTTACTTTGCCTTAAAAGTTTCCGAGAAGTGGTGGGATGTAATATCTTGAGTAATCATATAATTAAATATATATACCAAGCAGTTCCCTAGCTGTAGTAATTTAATATTCGTGTACTTCGGAGTATATTAAGTCATCATTTTTCACTTGTATGATGTTTACTGTCAGTTGTTGATGGAAAGGCATTATTTAAATATGTTAATAAAACATATTATACAGTACAATTTCCACATGTATTCTGATAGAAATCATGACGGATTTCCACTCATCGTGAGCATTATCGATTAGTTAAGCGGTCTTAATTTTTACAAAAATATATGTGAAAGAAATACAATATCAATAACCCGTTATATGCCGGTAGGTATAAGAACGGTCGTGCACTGAATGCCGCGATTTTATTTGAAACAATACCCGACGGATTTCGATAATACAAGGAAACTCTCTTTAAAATTGATATTACACTGACTATAATACAACAGATTTCGCTTTGTGTATAAAATGTTTGTATTATAAAATCGTCGACCTTGACTTGTATTTAGTGGATGCGAAGTGGACCGTATAATATAGACACGAGTATTTTCTATGGCCGGCACTGCGCTCACGGAATTGTAGACCTATATAAAAGTTTCTGGCATACAACCGGTTAAAATATCTTACATAGTCGAGATCATAAATGTAAAGATCCTTGTCAGTTTCGCTTAACTAATTGACAATGCTCGTGATGAGTGAAACCGGTACTGATCTATATCAGAATAAAATAAAACTCTATTACGTGTTTCATTTATTTTAATAATGCATTTACTGGTACTCATTGTACCACAATATTTGTTAAAAATAACAATACAATTATGTATTTTTTATTTAAAAATGGTATGCATTTGCCATTGGTGATATATTTTTTAGTAATAAATTACAAATTTGTGCGAAATAAAATGAGCCTTCTTAAATTCTGATATATAATGCATTAATCATTAATACTAACAATGTGCACTTTGTTTACCTAGAAACAATTTGCACATTCATATGCAATGCTAATATTTCTTAGCAATGGGTTGAATAATAACTTGGTAAAATATTATTATTGATTGAGTAGGCATTTACTTGGTAGAACTTCATTATAATACGGAAAGAAAAATAACAATGTATTTTAGTTCTACATAAATTATTTTATATATTTGTTGATAGCTATTTCGGTTTACGCCTTCGTCAGTACTATGTTTAAAACGTGTATTAGAGATAGCTTATATACCTTTGCTAGACAGGGTGCCCCCTACATCATCTCTTTCTGTTGAAACCATACCTACGTCACATGAAAGAATTTAAATAAGTTTGATTTATTGGTCTAAAGTAATGGTGGGAAACAATAATTTGGGTATTTTTGGGCTATTTGATCGTGTGAAACCACTTAAAATCTGCAATGTCTAAGTGCATCTATTTTAAATTGTTTTAAGTTTATTGTTTGTTAAAGGTTTTAACAGAGGTGAACTGTCAATTGTAATCTAATCGTTAAGAATTCTACAGAAAGAGATGATGTAGGGGGCACCCTGTCTAGCAAAGGTATATAAGCTATCTCTAATACACGTTTTAAACATAGTTCTGACGAAGGCGTAAGCCGAAATAGCTATCAACAAATGTATAAAATAATTTATGTAGAACTAAAATACATTGTTATTTTTCTTTCCGTATGGGAAAATATTATTTGCTATTTTGGTTGGAAAATTTGATCAAGATATATCAAAAGAGAAAAACATCTTCACCCATTATCTGAAATACAAATATGAAATTCAATTACGATCTGATTCGGAAATCAAACTCGAAAGTTTTCACTCAGCAAAGCTTGTGATACTACCATGGAGTGTTCTATTAGCAGAACTTTATTAATTAGTATTTTATAACAGTAATATAGCTGGAGCCTAATACCCTGGAGCCACGTGGTCGATGATCTTGAGTGATCATGGTCTTCGGTTGCATTATCCGCGGGCTCAAATCCCCGAACGTAAATTTACATATTTTGAACTTTAACATCAGTTTTATGGTGTCGACTATCACATCTCATATTTCAAATAATTAAAGCCATTTTTTGTACTTGTAGAATTACGTATACAGTTTATCGAAACTCATTTACATGAAAAATAATGTAATTTATTTCTAAAGAATTTATTTTATGTATTTTTGATAGCTATTTCGGCTAACGCCATCGTAAGAACTAGTTCTATAAGTATATGTCTTAGATAAATAGTTAATTTAAAAAACATATCGATGGCTTAGAGAGAAAATTTGCTATCAGGAGAGGGTAAGAACTGATTATTTTGAGAATGTCAAATTTTGTGTTATAAACAAAAAAAACCATTCAAACGATTTATTTGTAACACCGCTGTAAAACAACGAATGAATGACAGGTGACAATAGAAAATGGTGGAATTGGATAATTAGAAATGTAGGTTTTAGAGCGACAATGGAGTTAACAAATTTTCCTAAAACGTTTTTACGATGCACTCAAATAAGTTTTGGTTATAAAAATTACACATTGCATTATACAACAAGATGGCATTATTAAGTCATTTTCGGCCAAAAGTGGAGTTTATTTATTTATTTATTGGCAAAAAAACTATATAAAATACATGGCATTACAGCAAGCGCCAATGCGCCATGCATTTGAGAAATTAATAAAGATTACATAACATATTACACAAAAATAATAAACAGAACAGAAACATATTATTTACATAAGAAAACATAATTTTTAAACAAAGCATCAAGTTCACTGCCGAAGATGTCCACATCAACAGGCAGCGCATTTATCAGCCGAATAGCCCTTGCAACTGGAGATTCAAAAGACCTACGTGACAAACAAGTTTTGACAAAGAAAATTGATTTGTCTTTGTTACGACCACGTAGGTAAAAGCTGGGAGCATGCAAATTTAAATTTTCAAGGATGTCAGGGTTATCAACTTGGCCCCGAAGAAGAAGAGAAAAATGTTTTAATATTGAAATTAATCTTCGAGCTTCAAGCGAGTGAAATGACAGCATTCCTAAAAGAAACTTGGTTGGATAATATTCCATTAATGAATTGTCATACGGAAAATAGTTGAATTTTTTGAAATAATAATAACGCAGAAATTTTTTATGAACTCGCTCCAGTTGCGACTTAAATTTATATTCATATGGACCCCAAATAATAGATCCATATTCTAGTTTGCTTAAAACTAAAGAAACATAAAGAGTACGAAACACAGTAGGGTTTCAATGGCTTACTTTGCCGAACTATGAATCCAAGAAGTTTACTAGCCTGCAGGGTAATTGAAGATATGTGGGAATGAAACGTGAAAGAAGAGTCAAATGTTATACCAAGATCAACAACTTCAGACAAACGCTGTAAAGTCATATTCGATATCTCATATTTATATTTGATAGGAAATTTTGAACGAGAGAATGAAATGCAGAAACATTTCGAAATGTTGAAGTCAAGTTTGTTTATCAAAATTACTCTTTAAGCTTTAAGCTTAAGGTATCGATATGGTATCTTAAAGCCTGATTTTTTTACCATAGTGCTACGGTGGTACGAAAAATCCAATGTCGGCATTACCAACGTATTATTTTCCCGGAAACGGTATTCACGTTTCCTCTTAGAGGTAAAGCAAAAGTTGGCCGAATTCGTTTTTGGTCATCTATCACTATACTGGCACCTTGTCTGCCTTTTATAGTGAGATTTATAGCTGTAATCACCTATGTTTTTTTACCCTGATATAAATATATGCTAAAAAAATCTATTATCCTGATATATTACAGTTCGTGAAAAGTCCGCAGTAAATCGAGAATTAATGTACATTCAAACCTATTTTTGTGCGATTTTGTTTTAATGCATTTTTTTTTATATATATTATTTCATATTTATATACAGCAATAACTCGTCCAATTATGGTGTACGCCACACCAGTGTGGGCTTTTGCTCACCAAAAGCATCTGAAGACTCTCCAGGTTGTTCAGAATAAGTCATTGAGGCAAATATGTGATGCTCCATGGTTCGTGCGTGGTTCGCTGTTACACAGAGATTTGAGTGTGCCAACTATTCGCGAATTCGTTCGTGAAACCTCTAAAAATTTTCATAAGGCTGTGGGCCTTCACGGTAACCCACCAATCTCTTTTGCTTGTTTGCCTTATGACGAGAAGGCCTCAGAGAATCGATATAGGCCCAGAGCTATTCTTCTCGACCCTCCCCTAGATAGAGACGCAATAAAAACTGACTTCAACTGTATATATCGCGCCCTCCTGTCGGAAGCGATAGGAAGGGTATGTCAACAAATAAAATTCAAGAGTAAAAACATTTAGAGACGAGGAGACTGGAAGAACTTTGGCGCTGACACGCCTTAGAACTTGATGCTCCGTCAAGCAGATATCCAAAAAAAAAAAAATTTCATATTTACTGAAGATGCTTCTTAACCGGTTGTATGCCAGAAACGTATATATAATCCGTCTACAATTCCGTGTGCGCAATGCTGGCCATATAAAATGAGCGTCACCTCTTTTTGTGCGATTTCAAAGTTATGCGGTTTTTATTATTTTTAATTTATTTTTGGGACTCTTTCAACAAAAATATGTTATACCGTAATTACCAGCGCGTTGTTCACATACTTTACTTGAAAAATCTAGTGTTTCACCTGTTTATTACATTGTGACCTTGACACGTGCGTCCTTGTACATGTTATGTTTCCACATTAGGAAATAGCTTTTTTTGTGCGATTTTCCGCGGAACAAATCAACCGCACAAAAAAATGTTTTGGTGTAATGCCTAGTAAAAATAATAACACAATTTTAGTATTTATTCCACGTTGAATTTATCAAGATCAGAACCACAAAAAACAGCGTTATTAATACAAAAGTTAAGCAAGACTTAAAAGATATAACACAAATTATCAAATAAATAAAAGTAAAATAAAACAAAGTAGAATATAATTAAAATGTTGAAGACCTCTGAGGAGAAATACAAGCTACTACACTAAGAACCAAATACCTGGTAAAAAAAAATAATTATTGAATTCCTTCGATTGTTTTGATTAATAATTTATGATGTTTATTGAAAGACGAAACCCGGGTTGTCAGCGATAAAGCTCATGGAAAAATACATAATTCAAATTTGATATTGAAAGTCAATCAAGTACCTATAATAAATGAAGATAATTCATTCCCTTTACGTGGACAGGCTAGATGTTCTTTATATCTGATATTAAAAGTTCTTCCCGTTTGACCAATATACCCATTGATCAAATACCTTTGGTTAATTCCTCAATAATCCCTAACACTTCTTCGGATAGAGCAGGAGTTCCCAACCCCGTGCCCGCGGACGCCATGGCACCCGCCGACCGATTTCTGTGCGCCCGCTAACATTAGCTCGAAACATTTTTAACTTTATATTTTTGCAAAATTAGTTTTGTGGATATCGCATCGACCGGTGAAGTCTCTCGTGCATTTCCCAAATATGAAGGAAATGGTAGATAACAGTGAATTAAACGTCATACACATTCAAGTGCTTCAAACACAGTTTCAAGAGAGATATCTGCAGTTTACGACTATCGAGCCAATGGTCTTCTTTATTGTCAAACCTTTTATTTACCAATTAAACACAATATGAATAGCTTTATGTATTGCAGATTGTGTTCAAGAAAAAGCACAGCAAGAAAAAATTTACACTGATAATCTTTTCAACGAGTTTTCACTTTATTCAAAAAAGAGAGGTTGAGCAACCGAGTAACAAATATGTAGTTCTCGTAGAAAAGAGCATATTTTAAGATAACCGCCGCAAAGAGTTCACATGCTCCCCGTTAGGAGCGGACACGGTTGAAAAAAGTCATTATGTCGTTCCCTGTGGTCTATTGGCAAGAGCTTTGTCCTAGCGATCAGGGGACCCGGGTTCATTTCCCGGCAAGGTCAGATTTTTTCAATTGAAATAAGATATCTTGGGCTGGATGTATGTTATTTATCGTTGATTTTGTGCACAACTGATTCATTATTTATCATCAAGTTAATCTCGTATGACTTTCACAATTAAGAATATTTGGCGCATTGGCGTAAGCTGTAACGCCATTTTTTTTTATCAAATTTAAAGAAAAACAAAAATATATATCTTTTTACAATATCCTTAGAAAAATTAGGTGGCGCCCGTCGCCCAACATTTTTCTTTAAATGCGCTCTCGGGTCCAATTAGGTTGGGGACCACTGGGATAGAGTGTCATCTTATATATAAAACCGAAACGGCGTATGTATGTATGTGGGTCTGTAATTCCCTTTTGCATTGTTGTTGCAAGTTCAAACAAACGAATTGATTTCGCTCGCGAAAGTTTCGACGGTAAATTTGTTTCGTTATCAATGTGTGTGTAGAGACTCCAATTACTCGAGTATCGAGTAGTACATATATAAAACCGAAACGGCGTATGTATGTCTGTGGGTCTGTAATTCCCTTTTGCATTGTTGGTCATTAAGTTGCCAGTTGTTTCAACTTGGCCCGTCTGAATTTACGCGCTGAGGTGAACAAAACCCCAAACTGGTCCGAGCGAAGCCGGGTTCGAATACTAGTTATCGATAAAGAATAAACAAACCATTTGCTCCATGCACATTACGATATTAAATGATTCCAATCTTAACATTGTTTACAGCTAAAAAAACTCTTTTTTAACAAGTCTTATCATAATATATAAGACATGGAGAATCTCTTTTGAAAGCAAGTTTACTTGCTACTCTGAAACCTTGCCCACAAGCGCTTTTCACGACTTCCTATCTCCATCGTCACAAATCATCATGTTATACCAGATCCATTAGCGTAACGTCATAATGCTTGGACAACTCTTTTATTTGTGCTCCTCGACTCGCAAGGTTGCAAAGGAAAATTATCTGGCTTATTATTTATATTAATAAATCCAAACAATGGTCATGGAGAATTCATTGAGATGCTTTCAAAAAACACGCACAATGGCTACATACATACATATGCAGCTTTGATTAAATAAATTAATACCAAAGGCGTTTATTTGATTGAGAAATAAAAAATTGAAGCACATTTATTTTACTTTTTCTACGTTAGATTAATTAAGATCAGGACCGGTTTCTCTCATCGTGAACATTATTTATTTGTATAGGTACATACATATATATGTACTTAAGGATTTCGACTGAGCGTTCTTGATGAAATTTCAATATCAAGTTTGAATTTTGTACTTTTCAGTCAGAACTGAGTCAGTTCAACTACATCCGTGCACTTGGAATGCCTGAAGATGCCAAAAGGCGAAACCCGGGTCGTTAGCGACAAAAATCGTGGAAAAGTACAAAATTCAAACAATTCATATTTGATATATATGTACATTGCAAAAATCACAAATTATAAGTTTATTGCATTATTGCAATAAACATGAAAACAATGGAAGATAAAATTACATAGTTTACAGATATAAGAGTGAAAAAAAAATACATTGGAAATTGGCAAAGACGTCAACCGAATGAGTGAACACAAAAAACAGTGACGACAATGTGAAGTATGTCGACATCCGAAGCAATGCCGCTTAAAATTGTTATAGCTCTTCCTAGTGGCATCTCCATTGGCAGACTGGTTCAACCCATCGGAAGAACAAACAACTAATGTTTACGATTCCGCAAAAAAAAAATCAGATATTAATTTAAATAAATTTTGTACACTAAACATGTTTTTAAATCCCATTGAATACATTGTTGTACTAAGCATTTGTTTATTTAGTATTTAGTGAGTACTCTATTCCATTCGCATATTTCTATAGACAATAGAATAAGCTTTTAAAAAAGCTCATAAAACCCAATAAGATAACTACGTAAACCGTTAAATTACGGTCCGTTAAACAACGCCAAAGTCGTTTATCTTACGTAATGGATCAAAGATGTCGTTATACCGATGCGATTTATTATAAATGGTTTTCAAACTACACTTTAATCCTTTCGATGGTTTCGGCGGTAACTTTGTGGAAGTTCATTAAATAACTTTGATTATTTGATTAAAACTCTTAGCAAAAAAGAAGTATAATTAAATAATATTCTTAATAGGACAATAAATAACCTTATTTAATTTCATTCATCCATTATTTATTTATTTATTTATTTAAGAAAAAGCAAATCATGGCATTATAGCTGTTGCCAATGCGCCATGTATTTGACAAATATAAATACGTGTATTTATATATATACATACATGGAAATACATAATAAAAATCACTAATTAATTAAAAACAAGATGAAAACATTGTAGTCATAAAAACTGAGAGAAAAAAAATTATAAAATCATATTAGAACTTTTCAAAGAAGTCAACCGAGTGAGTTCTGACAAAATCAACTTTTAAGATAAAATATAGTATTCGTCTGAACTCACTCACGTCAATATGAAATATGTCGACATCCGAAGCAATGCCGTTTAAAATTGTTAAAGCTCTTCCCAGAGGCATTCTCATTGGCAGACTGGTTCTACCCCTTGGAAGAACAAACAACTCATGCTCACGATTCCTCAAAAAATTATCAGGAACATTCAATTTAACATTTTCAAGAATTTAATGCCAAATAATTATAAAAAACACAATTGTACGAATTCCACAAATATGATTATGATCAGGACCGGTTTAGTTCATCGCGATCATTATCTTAGTGCTATCGTCTCAATGAGCGAAATCTGTCAACTACATATATGGAGTTAGTATTATACATAATGTTCAAAAGTATTGTTTATTTTTTTTTAAACTTCACAATATTAACACTTTTAAAGTATTATTTTTTCACCGCATTCTGCTTTCAATAAATACAAGGAAACGAATTCTTTTGTTGACAAGATAAGAGATATTAAATTATTATATATTAGTAATATTTAATGTTATTTGTAATACCATAGAAAAAATTTGAAAGAATTCCAAGCATGCATCAAACAAAAGAACGACCAAGTTCTAAATTCATTTGAATTTCGAATAGTGTATAAATAAATGACAGTCTTACTTTGAGAACCGCATAAAATCTAATAAATCCTTCCGCAGACCGCCAACTTCTCTCTGGTACTCCACCATAAATAATAAAATAGTATAGAAAAGCACAGATATAATAGAAACGCGATCAAAGCGTAGATATATAACTCAGCTAGGAAAAGTTGAGGCCGGGACGGTAGTACATAAGTCTGCCGTTGGCGTTGCGGTCGCGGTTCGGTCGACGGTTTTATCGGGGCCAGTGATGCGCGGAAAAATAATTGTCAGTGGGTAACGCTTTACTTTCTTTTGGCGGCATTCAGTGACGTGCAAAGCCAAAGGGATACTTTCCGTCTCCTAATTCACGCCTTCGTCGAAACAGCGACATAACTAGAGCAAGCTCCGACCGACCGACTCTGGCTTACTTTAAGTTATTCATTACATTTTTAATTTACTTTTTCAAGTTTTTATTTTTTTTTAAAAATTGCATATTCTGTAATAATTACAGTGTAATTCAAAGGTGAGCAGCGCATTTAAATCAATCATACTTTTAGAGTGATATAACTGCAATAAATTATAATACAATCAAACTCGAAAGGAGGTAGCGATCGATTTTCCTATCCATCATGCAGGCAATAGTAATTTTTCATTGATTTTTAACCACGTTCAATTTCTCGATAGACTCACTTTTAATCTGTTTACTGACACTTATTGGTGGAAAGGCATTATTTAAACAAATAAAACACAGTACCGGTAAAACAGGTTGAATAGAGATTGGCAGGTGAATAGAGACAAAAACAAGAATTGAACTTTAGCACAACTTTACTAAGTATTCAATGTATTTTTTACTATTTATATATAATTTTTTACACTGACTAAAATACTGTCTCTCGAATGACAAAACCAAGCCAACTAAATGATTGGCCAAAATTGAAACAAACGTGTTTAAGTTAGATGCCTGTGCATTCTTACTTTTTGACCCCTTAAAACATCTCTTTTATTGCACGAAAATTAAAATTAACCATGTTTTTTTGGTTAATAAGTGCCGTTATATAAGTGCGTCTATTCACCCCGATTCAATGTGAATAGAGACATAGAACAAAATTGACTGTGTCGTAATAACGATAGTGAATATTTAAAAAAAAAATGTCATGAATGTGTAGTAGGACCATAGAAACAAGTTTCAAGTCATTCATATTTGAATTATGTGGCGCAGGTATGAAGATACATAGTCGTGAAGGGTAAAAGTGTCTCTATTGACCCCGTTTTACGGTTCTACATATGTAATATATTAATGTTTTTTATGTCATTAAATAATTAAGTAATAATGACAGTTCAAGCTTGTGGTTAGTAAAGTATTAGTAGTCAGCTAATCGCTCTCCTTTATACGCACAGTTAAGTTTTGAAGTCTGTACAACGTTAAGTGCCATCAGCAAACAAAAATTAAGCCCCAAAAGCGACGTTGACAAATATTTAGAATTTACAATATCGGGTATTTAGTTACTTTCAATTCGCCCCCTTATCTCATATATAAAAATCAATGTCTATCTTTTCGTATTTTATGCGCTGCCATACTGTTCATCTGATTGTGATGAAGTTTTGATGATTTGTTGAGTGGACGCCCAAAAAGGTTGAGATATTAAAATGAATGTTTTTTTGTCGCGTATGCGGTCCTATACCGTTCATCCGATTGCAATAGAACTTTGGTGATTCGTTGTGTGGACGCAAACGAAGGTTTTTATAATTATCTATTTATTTATACATATATACAAAAATGAATGATTGTTTGTTTGTCCCGTATACATTCTTATACCGTTCATCAGATTGCAATAAAACTTTGATGATTTGTTGTGTAGACGCCCGGGAATGTTTCCGAATAAATATAGCCATTTTATAATAAGAAGTTCGCCGAAGAAAGCGATCTGGCTATCAGTTTCATGTCAAATCATATGTCGTGAAATATGGACACGTTGAATGGTTATTGTTAGTATTTAATACGACCAGAAGGAAAAAAAAAAATATTGTGTCTCCAAAGGCACTTCAATAAACTTTCTTTCTTTGCATGGCATTGCAACGTTTGCCGGGTACTCGCTAGTGATAAATACAATGTATCTTAATTTTTCCGGTTTTGAGCTATGAATTAATATGCTACATTATGTGTCAGAGTCATATCAATAGGATAAGTGGATTTGAAGATATGTCAATGCGTATTAAAATCATTTTCTTATTCAAATATATAGTCCACTAAACTTTAAAACAATACATTAATATTTAACAAATAAATTATAAAGCTGAAGCATGACCTTTCAATATAATAAAAAATGTATCTGTTCAAAAATAGGTAAAATTGGTTACTGCTAAAACCTGTTTTTTTGGCTTTCCTGAAAATTAAAGAAAAATTTGATAGGTTTCGCTGCTTCTAATGGGCCAAATTTATAGTTAACATTAATTTCAAAAACTAATGCGTCTGAATGGTTAACTACACCACTGGCATCTGGTTTTCCATAGAAAGGAGGTTTCAAAGTAAAGTAAAGCGGCACTATTCAGGTATCTTTTATTTTCTACCAACTTTCAATTCATCCCAGGGTACTTTTTTATTTATTTTGAAGCAGGCAGTAGAGTTGGCGAGTAATTAAGATAATTATTTTGGATTCCTGCTCCGTAGCTTCTGAACATTTTTAAAAATACGTTAAGTATGTACGTCCATTTACTATTCATCTTTATGCTAAGATTTTTCCGTTTATTATTCTACTGTTTTCAATTTCACACTCTAAAAACTACAAGCCACTACTGACTATTTCCGGGAAATTGACAAAATTATCGGGACTTCATTAAAAAAAAACCCGGTAAATGAAAACTAAAATATGATTTTCGCTATTTTTACATATATTAACCTATACGCTACGACTTTTTCAAAAATCAAAAAAGGGCAATACCTTAAAACAACTCATGTACGCTATTTACGGGCTTAGATGTATTTGATCCCTTACTAAAGCAATCCCATGTTAATTACCATACCACATGGCCTTTAGAGCGTATTTACGAATCCTCAATGAGTTCAATTATATGTCAATTTTGCACCCTGATTGGCTATCATAAAATGAGTTTTTGTTGAATTTTTCTTATGATTTTATGAATAATTTGGTATTTATTCAATTGGTTTGAAACATATATATGTTAAATAATATTTACGAAAATAGTGTGAATATTTTATCAAGAGTTTTAACAGCCCTGATATATACCTCTATACAATTTTTGTTGAATATCTTTTAAGAAAACTATTAAAACGAAAACTTTATATTCATTTTGTGATCGTTAAGAAATCTTGGATATATTCGATGTGATAATTTGAAAAATATTATTTTTAGACGTCTTAAACATAGTTGCCCACCGGTTAGTTCTTAGCTGTCAGAGCTTTTTATTATGCGACACATCGGTAGGTCGTTAGCTTTGAAACGGTTAAAACGCAACACAAATTCTTTTGATTTTTAATTTTAATACTATTTTAGAGTATTAATTAAAATAAATATTTGTCTAGATGTCTATACCGTATATATAAATCTCAAACACAGCGAACGTACACACTTTCTCTACTGCGTATATTTCGCATCAATCGCATTCAGCTAATTACAGCGGGTGATAATAACATTTCTCAAACTCTGGTAAATTTTATTTTTCATTTTGTTATTTAGACGAAAATATAAATAAACCCTTTTATCGCATTATTAACCATGGATGAAAAGTTTGGCTAGCGATTCACATTAAATACTAACGTGTCAATAAATCCGAAAACCATTAAGATAGATTAGATAAAATATTGTGTCTAAATACAAATTGTTAATGTCTATTATTCACGAGACACCACTGGGACCTGTTGTTTTAGTTTTAGCTATAACTAATCGGTCAATATAATGAAAAAAGTTGACCTTTTGCCTCAAACGCCGCAAAATAATGGCGGTCGATTTGTACCAAAGAGTAGACAATAAATAAATACTTACTTTCTTTTGATGAACAACTTTCAACGTAAAAAGATTTTTATTTGTTTCTCTCTGAAACGGTTAGAACTTTATATGGCCTTTGTTTGATTCGATCAAATAATTGAGGGAAATTCGCAAACGGATATAAAATTTCTGACCCAGGATTCTTTTTGAAATATATTTTCTCTTTGAAAGAACATTGAATTCTTTTAATGGCCTACAAAATTTTACTGTCCTCTTAAATTTTCATTTTATAATGATAAATTTAATGCAAGTGATCCCTTCACTGTGCAGTTAAAATCGTCTAATTAAAATGATAAAATCATTCGTCGGCCATTTTGGAATCGTATCCGCCATTTTACAGACATTATTGAATATTTTTGAATTTCGAGCATAAAATAAAAGCGCTGGAGAATTTTGTTTCAGGAAGCTGCGGCGAAGCAATAACATTTTACAAGTCAATCTTAATTATAAATAATTTTGAAATGGATTTTCAACTGAGATTAAATTTTGTCTCTTTGAACTCGGCAAATGTGTATTTTTAAACATTTTATATCGCCGTATATTTTAAAACTATCTCTTAATTTATGTACGACATTCATTCTGACGACATTTGAGAAAGCAATCCAATTATTAAGTGCAGAATTAGCAGTAGGTGATTGGTGAAATTTCTATATCAAATTTGAATTGTTTGAATTTTGTTAGTTACGATCCGGGTTTCACTTTTCGGAATCTTCGTTCAATGTGGATGAAGGGACTATAATGCTACATAAAAACGGTTCCATGACAAAACAGAACATGAATTTTCGGAACAAGACTTTTCAGAAAATGACAAAAAACGTAACCTTACCTAACCGATATAACAGGTTAGGTTAGGTTAGGTTTTTTGCCATTTTCTGAAAAGTCTTGTTCTGTTTTATCATATTCTGAAAAGTCATGTTCTATTTTGTCATGTTTTGTCATGTTCTGTTTTGTACGGTTACCCATTAAAACACAGGCGAACGTAAAAAAAATATCAGGCAATATATTAAATTAATTGGGCACAGTTCAATAGTTACCCAATTTTAAATTAGCAACTTTATCTTCCAAACTCACCATTGTTATATCCATTTAAATAAATATCATTAATTATAAATTCACACACTTGAAATTAAGTCAATTCTTTAATAATACGTCAGACAAAACCCACCCATTATATTATTAATATTTTAGAGATCCTTAAATATTATTTTCATTTTCAGGAGGAGTGAGTTTAAGCTTGCAAGAAGAGTCTATGCATCGTTCTTCAAGGCGCAGAGCATCCCGTCATCATCATCATCATAATCATCACAGAATACGTTTTGAGCACAACGACATCTACAATGATTTCTCAAAAGATTACAACATTCATTTAGCACACCACAACGAGATGTCAGCAGATGTCGATAATTTCGACAAAGTCAGTTCAGAAAACAACCACCACAGTGTCGCCAGCGATATAATTTCTTTGACAGAAGACGAAGAAAGATGGCCGACGTTTGAAGAAATCGAACGATTAGCGTCGTCCGAATGGAAGAAGGAGAGATGGAAAATTGAGGAACCGATTGAAAATATTACCAATAAACCACCTAAAAGTTCAAGGACTTTTAAGTTTACTTTTAGGAGAATACCAGCTAGTGTTAATGGCAGCAAACGAAATGCAATCATTGCTGTTTCAGCTATCGCTCCAAAAGTCAGGCCCAAGGAATGAAAATTCATGTATTTTTGTAACTTCGTAAGTATTAAATGTTCATGTACATATCTTATAAATACAGAATTAGCCATAAGAAGGTTTACATAGACGGTAAAAATAATATTATAGAAGGAATCAGTGTATGGATTGCAATAAGTAATGAATTATAATAAAAATAATAACACATTTTTAGTACTTTTTCCACATGAGATTTATTTCATCAGTACCGGTTTCGCTCATGGCGAACATTATCAACTGATAAGGAATACAATAAAACAGTGGTATTTATGCAAAAGTTAAGTATGAAAACAAGGTATGACAAACAATTGGTAAATCAACTAAGCAAATAAATTAAAGCAAATTACAAGGAAAATAGACTAAAAATAAAATGTTCAAGACCTCTTAGCAATGCAAAACTAACACATCAAAAATCAATTAAGTATTAATTAACATTAACAAAGTAAAAGCCCAAAATTAAGTGCATTTAATAAAAATAAATAAATCTACATGTCTGTCAACCATAATTAAATGGAAATCCCGGTAATGAGTTCAAATGAGTCAGTTCCTGTAACAGAATAAAAGCCAATACAATAAGCTTAGGTTTAATGAATTGGGTATAGCAATGGCGAAGAAACGAAGACTAATTGATCATTTAAAAGGTTAGAATTTGGAATAAATTTATAACGGTTTATTTCAAGGATTTCTAATTTATCTAGTTTTAAAGATTTCTCATTAACATGCAGGATTTTAAAGTTTTTAGTGATATCAAAAGAATGCTTATTTAGGAACAGATGGTTTCCAAATGAAGATACTTCATTCCCTTTACGTGAACAAGCTAGATGTTCTTTAAATCTGGTATTAAAAGTTCTTCCCGTTTGACCAATATACCTGGCTCCACAGGATGAGGAGATTAGATCAGGACCGGTTTCGTTCATGGCGAGTATTGTCAACTGATGCTCGCCATGAGCGAAATCGGTCCTGATGAAATAAATCTCATGTGGAAAAAGTACTAAAAATGTGTTATTATTTTTATTATAATGCCTTTCCACCAAGTATTGACAGTGAACACCTTAAAAGTAATGAATTGTTCAAATCATGCATAAATAAAAACAAAATAAATTTATCTTTTCAATATATACTTTGCTTATAATTTTTAATTTTTTTTTGTCTCGATTGTAATTGTGTAGGTATATCAAGATTCCCTCATCAAATTTTGCAGCTTAAAATCCAGGAATTGCCTTGTTTGCGCCTTAAAAAAAATGACAAATAGGTAATAGGTAGATCAGTGGTTCTCACGTAAAAATGTCTGGTGGCCGCATCAAATTTTTGTCTTGAGTCTTTTTGACAAAAAGACCTAAACATGTATGTATTTGAGTTGTTGCGAACTAACAATTCTTGATGCACAATACAATGCATACGAATTACTCGTTTTTGTTGACAAATTAGCTTGTAAAACCACATTTTTATTATATATCAATATTTACTATGAAACTGTTGGTGGCCGCACATGAGAACCATTGAGGTAGATAGATCCAAAGTCAACTTATTGAACCATTGAATTTCATGTATTGATTCCCATTATTTGTTTTTCTTGTTGCAAAAAAATTGAATATAAAAGGGACAAAACGTAAAACTTGTTACATTGTTTATGTTAGCATTCCCTATTTTTGTCTATTCTAAATCATTTTTGTGAGGATATAATAAAGATGAAATTAATAATTCTAAAACCACTCTTGCAGCACAATTGTTACCTACTTTACTCGTGTCCCTTTTCGATTATACGTCATTGTTTTTTATTAATATTTCTAATAAACGTATTAACTCCCTGTCTGTACCGCCCACTATTGGACGATAAAGGCTTATGTGGTAGGCAGTGGGCGAATTTTGTCTTTACCCTAAAATCCTTTACAATCATGACAAAACAAAGAAATTGTCTGAAAACCACTGAAAGATGAGACCTTTGTTTGTTTTTAACGAAAATTTAACCAAACATAAAATATTCAGTCCCACATCATCATTCTCAAGGTTCTCATTAATTAATAAATCTGATTTTTATATTTTTTCTTTATAGTATGTGAACTTGTTTTTTCAAATTTCCTAAATTCCTTCTAGAATTTTAGTCGCCCATATACTGATCACAATAAATTTTATGTCAATAATTATATTAGTGAATATGGGCATTGTACATTTTTAATTAATAATGCATTGAAACATCCAATCAAATATTGCACCTGTATCAATTAAAACAACTATGACTAAATACATTTTAAGAATAAGGCTATATATTATATTATCATAGTAAATAGAAGAATAAAGTAATACTTTTATGGTTTTATTATATTAAATTGATATGTACCGCTGTTTCTTGGACTTTTTTCTGATTTACATCAATCATGTTATTGTATAATAATAAAATTCTGACTTATTGCTTTTTTTTTCAAATACATGGCTACTCTGTATATAATTATGTTAATGTAAGCTTTAGGTATGATATTATTATGCTAAAAAAACATTGAAACAATACACCTGTAAAATATTATTTAAGTTACTGTAGAAATTAGTAAAGATGTAATTAAATATTTATAAGAGAAATTAATAAAAAAACTTTTTTTAACAGAGCTTATTATTTCATGCCTCTAAAGTTTCATCTGTTTATATTTGCTCAATCCACACATAACAACATCAGAGAGAGTGTGTATATGTGTTTCTTATGCTACATCACAGAATATAACGATATATAAAGAGACATCATGTCAAATATAATATATTCAAGTGTAAGTATATATCAAATTTAAATTGTTTGAATTTTGTACTTTTCCATGAGTTTTGTTGCTAAAGACCCAGGTTTCGCCTTTCGGCATTTCAGGCATTTCAAGTGCACGGATGTACTTCCACATTTTATTACTTTGATTATTCCACGTATTGTATTACTAATTGTGACACGTGTTTCGCTTCTTTCAGAGGAATCTTCGAACTTACAATCGCAGTTTGTTTAAGTAATGAAGCAAGATTGATACTAAATATTTTTAAATGATAAAATTACAAAATGGAGTTTGGGATTTTACCTTTTTACTGGAAGCAAGGAGGGGGTTATAGAATCAAAACAAAGCAATTTGGCACTTCAATTTTAACAAGGACCCTTCAAATTCGTCGAAAAAGATCAATAACGCTACTGCTAATGTCAATCCATTTTCATTATTGAGTTCTTCTACATAATTTACAGATGAAAGATTATGACAATGAATTGTTAACAATGGCATAGGGTAAAACCTACAATTGTCGGCCACTTAAGGATTTTTTCAACTTGAGTATTTTTTTGTGGACACTTATCATAGAAGAAGCAAAATAAAAAAATATTATGTGCTAGATTGATGATTTGTTTACAATAATCAATTTTTAAAATACGTAAAAAAAAAATTTTTTGACAGTAAAAAAAGTGGTACAAAACTACAATTATGGGCCACTTTCTGCAATTGTTGGCCACCAAAAGATTCAATTATTGGCCACCCCAAAAGTTGTAATAAAAAATATTTTTTTTTTAAAACAGAAACTAGATGTATAATTACATGACCCCAAATCATTATTGAGTGTAAAATCAAGAGCTTTATTGGATTCCAACATCATTTGTTAAGCTGCAGTTATTGGCCAAAAAGTCAACATTTTCCTATAAATATCGGAGAAATGTAATAAATACATAGTTGATTAGTAATCAAAACATTATTCATGCAATAAAAAAATATATTTTAGATTTTTTTTATGAGAATTTAAAGCATTAGCTTGGCCGGCCAGTAATAGAAATTGTATGTGTTTTTGGAATCAGTTAATGGCCACTATCATAATAACCTTTTACAAAAATATTTTCAATGCATAAAAATAATTATTTTATAACTTTACTAAAGACGAATAATTCTGTTCAATTAGAATTAAAATTAATTAACATTCAAACGTGTATGATGCTTTTAGACTGAAGTCCAATCCTTATGATATTTACAAGAGATCTCACTTGCTTCACGGTGACACTCCGGCTGACTGATAAAAATGCGTTTTTGGAGTGCTTTGTAAATTCATAAAATGACAATTTTATGTTGAAACGATAAGAGGAATAATAAAGAAACTATGTATATTAATAAACCAAAAGTTGGAAATGTTGTTTTGGTTTATAAAAAAACTAGATTTTATATGTCAGTGGCCAATAATTGTAGCTGGCCCACAATAGGAGGTTTTACCCTACTTGCAGACTCAGTTTTTTTCTACGAACCGATTGGATGAGGTTGAATGTGTTTATGAGAAATATTCAACAAAAACAGTCAATTGGGATAATATTTGTGTCAGGACATAATCATTCTTTTATCAGTAAGCAACATATTTTTAGAACAAAACAATGTCAACACCTGTTGACGAATGGGTCACTATGATTTTTACAATATTGGTGAGCTTGCAACGTGCTTTATTTTAACAGTTCCGTATGCATTTATCGATGGGCACTGTGGCTATGTTTATAAAAAATGGTGGGCATTGAATGGGTTAAGACCGACCAATCGTTATGAATAGAAATATAAAATACGGCGAATGGTTGATGCCTACAATCTAAAAAGTGAATTTCTGATATATGTGCTATATTATTCTGAATTAATGTTGTTGACTGTTATTATAATAATGTGTAAAATCTTAATTGGCATTAGTAAATAAACTATATTTGTGGAATAACTCATAAGAAAAAGCTTCATTACTTTTTACCCGATAAGTTTAGGTTGGAAACCTAGTTAGGATCTTTATCGGCGTTTCTAAATGAGTTATGCGAATTCGCAAAAATGGCCTTCAATGAAGAAATCAAATACTATATATAAGTTATACATATTGTTTATTAGGAAAAATACAATACATGCCATTACAGTTGACGTCAATGCGGCATGCATTTGACAAATGATATATAAATGAATTCATTATTTATTTATTTATAAATGTACATTGCAAAAATTACAAATTATAAGTTTATTGCTTTTGCAATGTGAAAAAAGATGAAAATATGAAAAGAGAAAAAATACTTATTTTACAGACATGAGTGAAAGAAAAAAATAATGCATTTTTAAAAGGCATCATCTGAACTCATGAGTTACTGTAAAAGAAAGTCGTACGGATAGTATTATACATAATCATTGTAAAAAATTATATATAAATAGTAAAAAATACATTGAATACTTGATAAAGTTGAGCTAAAGTTCAATCCTTGTTTTTGTCTCTATTCACCTCGTTTTACCGTTACTGACAATTTTTGGCGGCGGGCTTTAACCTTTTGATTAGTATCGCCGTACCGGTACGGCGGTAGTATGTTGTCATCTATTATCCATTGCCATTCTCTTATTGTTTATTGGAATGTTATTATTTTTTCATATATTGAAACTAGATGTGTCAATCAGTGATTTTTGTTAGTCACATTATTTTTATTATATGTTTGAAATAAGCAAAAGGGTTTTATAAAAAGTTTAATATTTGGTAAGAAATCTGTGGCCATATGTTATTGAGTGTATAAATGCATTTCAGTTCAATACGCTTCTAAAATCACCGTCAATAGAGAAACACATGATGACAGATGAATGCAATAAAGATCCAGACCCAAACTGGATGCATAAGCTTCTAGATAATTATTTGAAAGTAATATTTAATTATTTGAATATTTTTTTAGAATTTGCGTTTTAAAATTGAATAAGAAATATCAATTCCTTCAATAAGTAATAATATGCTTCTTATATTTACGGAAAACAAAACAAAATATGTTGTAATTTTTTTTTGTTTGCTATTAATATTTTATTAAATTTATAGAAAAAAACCTAATTTTATCCAAAACAACTCACCACTCAAAGGGTTAACAGACCCGTATATTCCATAATGTGCCAATTGGCATCTCTCATTAGTAAGGGCATTGCAATGCCACGGCAACCATCTTGAATAATCTGTCAAAATGAAAAATCTGATATTCGCAATGATTAAAGATGATCGACAGAAAACTTTACGAATGAACCGTACGCGGGTTGCATAAGCTTTATCAGTTCAATTTGCAGCTGTTTCAGTACAATGATGAGTTTATCCTTTTCTCCTTTGTTTCTAGCGGTGGTTAGTTCTGTCATGGTAGCACAATCAAGATCCTGAATATCTTCGGTGTATTTGATCAGCTTGTCAACATTGGATAGGAACTCTTTGTCTGTGAACGTGGCTGAAGAATTGATAACTCTAGTGTACTCTTCCCAGACTTTCAAGTATTCCTGGCTGTCCTCCAATTCTTTCTCTTCCATGTGGGACTTAAATAACCGTCTACCATTTTCTTCGCTCAACAAATTTTCCAATTTTTCAATGTACCTTTTTAATTCTTGCTTTGCCACACCTAACTTACTGAAGTAGTCTGGTACACATGTCGCCATTGTGACTGCTTATCTGTCAAAGATAAAAAAAAAGTCAGTTTAAAACATTATATCTAAGTCAAATATCTATTTGATAACATTCGCGTTATCATGCATAGAAAATCAATAGGCTATATATAACCTACTTAAGAGTCACTTTTAAGGTGTTCACTGTCAATACTTGGTGGAAAGGCATTATAATAAAAATAATAATACATTTTTAGTACTTTTTCCACATAAAATTTATTAGATCAGGACCGGTTTCGCTCATGGCGAGCATCAGTTGACAATGCTCGCCTTGAACGAAACCGGTCCTGACCTAATAATTTTTTTGTGGAAAAAGTACTAAAAATGTACAGTAAACCCCCCAATAATGATCGCCCCGCAACAACATTTGCGGCAGGTTTTCCAATAATGAGTTAAATCCCCCGAATAATGAATAAAAATAAAACACGTGCATCTGACGTATTTACGCGGTGATTCATCCGCATGTGGCAGTTAGATGAAACCGGGGATATTCAACAGATATACAGTAAGATAACATAACTGATAAAGATATCAATGAATATATAAATGATGACATGGATTTGAATGAAGAAGATTTGATTGCCTTTGTTGGTGAAAATAATAGTACACCTAAGCCTCGTATAACACAGTTATATGGTTCCACCAAAACAGCGTGTAATGCAAATCCGTGTTATGCAAGGTTTAAAGTTCATACAAAATTAGGGGTTTCGTTCCAAAAAAAAAATTAACAAAGATAATTCAATAAATATATACTTTATTTTTTTAAATAAACAAATATACATTTACATATTTATGAAAAAACTCTAATAACATAATATAGCATTCATTCGTTATCACTATCACTTATAATTCTATATATTTTACTCTTTTTCGAAATCGGTTGTACGTTTTCATCATCGGAGGACTCTGGATTTATTGTGGTTTTAGCCTTCAAAATTTCGGTAATAAGCGATTGTCTGCTTTTAGCGTATAAATCCTTACGTATTTCCTTATAAGGTTCCAAAATCTGTTGCAACTCCCTCTTAAATTTCGAACTTCTTTCCATTATAGGATCCTTTTCAATAAAATAGTTTTCTAATTTTATAGCCAATTCCAAACCGTCATCTATCGTTTTTAATGTGAAACATGTAGCTGCTTCGCTGCAACTGCTTTCTGTGTCGTTAATTGTGGTGGGTTCATCTAACATTTCGACTAATTCTTCTTCGTTCAACATACGATCCTCCAATATTTCTTGGATGTCATGAATATCCATGTCATTAAAACCTTTTCCACCAATACCACAACAAATGTTTATTGTCCTTTGGTATTCATCTTCTATTGGTGGTAGAAGATTTTCTCCAGACACTACTTCTGGCCATAGTTTTTTCCAGCATGAATTCAAAGTTGATTGTTTTATTTCTTTAACGGATGCAGCAACAATATCGACACAATTTTGAATAGAAAATTTTTTCCAAGCTTGAGTAAGTGTTAAATTTTCACTTGATCGATGTCTTCTAATATTTTTTCAAATGTTCGACGAATGTAATAGGCTTTAAATGTTGAAATTATAACTTGGTCTAAGGGCTGGATTGAAGACGTAGTATTTGGTGGTAAAAATAATATTTCCACATTAGGATATTTTAAATCGAGCGGATGTCCTGGTGCATTGTCTAATATCAATAATATTTTAAAATCAAGATTCTTGTTTCTCATATAATCTCTTGCATCAGGTATAAAAATATTGTAAAACCAATCTTTGAAAAGAATACATGTGGTCCAAGCCTTTTTATTTGCTCTCCAATAAACAGGTAAATTCTTTTTTTCATAACCTTTTAGTGCTCGGGGGTTTAAGGATCGATTGATAAGTAATGGCTTCATTATGGAATCTCCTGAAGAATTAGAACAGAATAGTAAAGATATTCTTTCTTTCGCCACCTTGAATCCTTTCGCGTGTTTTTCATTTTTTGATATGTAGGTTCGTTGCGGCATCTTTTTCCAATACAATCCCGTTTCCTCCGCATTGAATATCTGGTCTGGTGTGTAGCCCTTATTTTTTATAATATCTGCGAATTCTGGAACAAATTTTTTAGCAGATTCTATATCAGCTGACGCAATTTCTCCTCGAATTTTTATATTATGTAGTGAGAATCGTTTCTTGAAATTTTCAAACCATCCTCTACTAGCAGAAAAATTGTGAGATGAGTTTTGATCTTCCGATAACGATTGATCAGTTCTTTTTAAATTATCATAAATTTTTTGTGCCCTCTTTTGTATAATGCTTCTGTCCATAGGAATGTTTTTATCATTGCAGTCTTCTAGCCATATCATAAGAGCTCTTTCCATTTTTCTATTATTACTGAGCGTATGCGAGAAATCTTTGTCGCACTAACAGACGATCCTGCTGAAGCTATAGATCTAATTTTGTTTTCATTTTGCACATTACACGGACGTACAAATTAAACATTTTAAATTATTTATTTTTTTGAAACCGTGTTATATAAAGCGTGTTGTACAAAAATATGCCACAATTTTTACAACCATGTTGTATAAAACCGTGTTGTATAAAACCGTGTACTACGAGTGAAGAAAGCTTACAAATCGACTTGAATGAATCACATAAAAGTTTCAATTCTGAAAATTTGAATGAGGGCTTAAGATTGTTTAATAATTTAGAAACACACTTGACTCAAGACGATCTCCCAAAAGAGCCATTAGACGAATTAACAAAATACTTAGAAATATGTAAAGCCCAATATATTAAATTTAAAAGCAAAATGCGGGAAAAAGTTATTTTTGACAATAAAGAAAATAATCCAGTCAATAATCTGAATTATAGAGAAATTGAGGAACCAGTATTGGCAACAAGAAAGTCTCGATGGAACTCAATATTAGATGATAGTGACAGTGCTTAATTAAATATGTACATAGTTATATAATTTAAGACGTTTATTGTCTTTTCTTTTTTTTTTGTTTTCAACAGTTATTATTTTATATGAATATGTTTCATTTATGTGAAATAAAACATTTCCGAAATGCTTTTTACTATTTTGAATTGTTTGAATTTTTTCTCGCTTTTTACTATGTTCATTCATCACACATTAATACATTTTATAAAATTAACTCGCGTTGAACTTCCCTGCCCACACGTTGCAGGAAGATTGTGTCAGTAATCGAAACATGAGATGAGGTCATCGATTATCGCCGAGTTCAAATAATTTTCGCTAGTTTAAAAGTAATATGTATTTGAAAAAGAATAATAATATATATTTATGATCAATTAATTAATTAAAAAATAATATGTAATTCCGCATTTCAAATAAAAAAAATTCAATTGAAAATCTTAACCCCCCCAGTAATGATCCCCCTATCTCTTCATTATTGGGGGGATTACTGTATTATTTTTACCACTTAAGAGTATTGAGAAAAATGTTCGCATTGATCACAACTACCGTTCGACATCTAAAAAATCATTTTTTCAACAAGATTTGACTGATGATAGAAAAACTATTTCTTTTCTAGAGACAGTGTATAGATGTTGCTAGCTACGAAAAGAAAAATATAATAAGAATTCTTACAGTAAGATTTTTTATGCATTTTGTATTATTTGCGACTCCTTGATTGCGCCTTGTGTCAAAATTGCATGCGATTCTCTCTTTTTCTTGTGTTTTCTCTGCACAAAGCCTTCAGCTGACAGAATCTTTTAGAGTTTATATAATAAATACTTAGCTAGTTTACGTGCATGAAAAATTAATACTCAGTCTCTATCCACCCTAGCAAGAAAAATAGCCAGGAAGCTAGGGAAATAAACACTTATGTATGTAGGCAAATGGTTTTTTTATTTCACAATAATCTATTGCTACCTTGCTCTTTGTTTTTATAAAGCACGACTATGTGAGTAACATAATAGCAAAATAGCATAGCCATGGAAGTAATCAAGCATAATGCTTAAAGGGAAAGATCTGATATCAGCGGCATGCTTTTCCCCGGCGGATTAAATTTGTTTTGAGCTGCCTAAGAAGTCTTGCTTGGGTAATGTTTGCTTGGAGCCAAAAAAAATCCGATTGCATTAGTGCATTACACTTTGGCATTGTTTCACACCATTCACAGTCCGAAACGTCACTTTGATATTCTATATATAATGTTCCCGTTCTTTTCGGCATAAAAAAACATTGAGTACCATACAACGGGGTGAATACGATTATGTATCTTCATATCTGCGTTAAATATTTAAAATATGAATGGCTTGAAACGTGTTTCTATGGTTCTACTACACATTCATGACAATATTTTTCAAATATTCACTTTCGTTATTAAGACACAGTCAATTTAGTTTGATGGATCTATTCACATTGAATCAGGGTGAATAGAGACGAGAGAGGGTAAATCGGGGAGATTTGGCAAGTGAATAGAGACAAAAATACAGATTGTAATGATTGGAATATATGAACCTCTATTCTACACGAGTCTCTATTCATTCCGTTTTAAAATACATATTAACCAAAAAAACCTGATTGATTTTTAATTTTTCGTTTTAAAAAAAGTACATGCATTAAACTTAAAAACGTTTGTTTCAATTTTGGTTTTGTCATTCAAGAGATAGTATTAGTCATTGAAAAGAAATTTTATATAAATACATAGTAAAAAATACATTGGATATTTAGTAAAGTTGTGCTTAAGTTCAGTCCGGTCCATGGCACAGTGTCAACGTTGTTGGCTTGCGTGTTGGACCGCCCGCATTTAATTCCCGGTATGAGCGGATTTTTTCAGTCGATAAATCTGTTCAAAGGCATTGGTATTGGTGTTGTTGAAAATCCCTTCCCACCTTTCCGATCCCAAAGAACGCATGATATATTTGCTAATCACTAGTCCTGCCTAATCCTCGCATCATCTCCATCCCTACTCTCTTCGAATAAGAGATGTTGAGCAACTGAGTAACAAGCAGTTCTCGTAGAAAAACATATGTTGAGATAAACTCCGTGAGGAGACCATATGATCCAAGTTGGGAGCGGACATGGTAAAAAAAAAAAGTTCAATCCTCTTTTTTGTCTCAATTCACCCCGTTTTACCGGTACATTGTTATTGTTAGCATTGTTAATACTCACCGACCACTGATTGTTGTGAATAAATGTTAACTAAAGATCGACCACGTCAGTTATGCACTCGGATGTGTGAGGCTACGAGAATCGTGAGAATGTCCTGAATCTAAATCGTAGACGACTGATATATTATAGATCCGGTGGGCGCTCATTCTGTTATCTATGGCGCTTATCAAATATTTGAATAACGAAAGTAGACCTACTAGCCCAACAATAAAATTGCCAGAAAGCAAAAATTTTAAGTTAATTCCCTAATTCTCGAAAAAAAGTGTCTCAATTACAAAAAATTATCTAGGTATAATGTACCATGCAGTGTGTGTACACAGAGACAATATTTCTTATTTTTATTCTTTCGATGGATTCGGCGGTAACTTTGTGGAAGTTCATTTTAATTTTTTTTTGAATAAACTTTGATTTTTCCACGTATTGTGCTACTAAATGTTACACATGTTTCGCCTCTTAAAGAAGCATCGTTGGACTTTAGCAAAGTTTGCTTAAGTAATGAAGAAAGATTGATTTTTAGAAATACTCCACCGAGTAAATAAAAAGGGTTTAAAAATGAATAGTCTAGGATTTTTTGAAATAAATAAAACTCTTAGCAAAAAAAAAGTATTATTAACCGTTCTAAAGCTAATAACACACCGGTGTGTCACATAAGAAAAAGCTCAACTAAGAACTTACCGGTGGGCATCTATGTTTAAGGCGTCAAAAAATATATATTTCTTAAATTATCACATTGAATATGTATCCGACATCTCTTAAGGCTCTTAAAATAAATATAAACTTTTTGTTTTAATAGTTTTCTTTAAAGATATTCACCAAAAGTGTATAGAGGTCATTAGGGCTGTCAAAACTGATGATAAAATATTCACAATATTAACGAAAATATTATTTTGCATGTATATATAGAAAAAATCATTTTATGATTGCCAATCGGGGTGCAAAATTGACATAATATTATAAACTGTGTGTGACAACCCTTATCAAGAATACACTCTAAAAGCCATGTGGTAAAGTAATTAGCATGAGATTGCTTTCATAGGGAATCAAAGACATCTAAGCCCTTAAATAACGTAAGTATGTAGTTTTAAGGTATTGTCCTTTTTTAATTTTTGAAAAAGTCGTAGCGTACAGGGAAAAAGTGGGGAATTCTTCTAGCTAGTAACAGGTTTAATAATATTCTCAATAGGACAGGTTGCTCGCCACTGCTTACATTATTTCCAATTAAAAGGTTTAGCCCAGGCATGGGCAACCTTTCCTAGGTCTGGGGCCGGATTGTCATTCCATCTTCGAGTCAAGGGCCGGACCAAATTACTACACATAAGTAATATTTAATTCAATAAAACACGTTGCTACATCTTATATATATATTTATTTATATAATGAACGACATAATATTAATATTACTGATTAAATTTTTTTGTATGGCTGAGTGTGGCTGACTGTGGAAGTAAGATTGGCCTTGTACTTGAATTACAAGACTCTCCATATTGGCGATGATATTGCTTAAGGATAATCGCATAGAATTTTCCAGATTTTCATCTGTTAACCTCGTTTGAATTTTTGATTTAGTGTGTTTCATCTTCGAAAAAAACTGATCGCATGTGTTGCCGAAAATACCAATGATTTTTCTTGCAAATGCGCGTAAATGTGTATATTTTTCATCCATCAAATATAATTTATAAAAATCCGTCAAAGCAATGTTGTTAAATTCTGTTTTTAGCAATAAATCCCCCTAAAGCTCAATAAGTTCCATTTTTTGCGGTTTTCCATAATTTCGTCATATTCTTACGCGACTAGGTCTGGCTCTGTACTGTTGAAGCCTTTAAATCTCACATTCTTTTCAAAAATATTGCTATTTTAATATTCTATTTTATTTAAAATATTCTATTATTTAAATTTTCTATTTTAATTAAATATGACTACTTTACAATCGGAAAGGAAAAAAATTTAAATCGGTAAAGATTTTGAGGAAATTTTCGCGACTGAATAGATTTGTGAAGGGTGCGCGGATTTCTATTGCCACGACTGTATATGTGTTGTTCGTATGAGCTGATAGACTAGGAAATCGTTTTCAAAAATCCTCCCTGGAACTATTAATTTATTTTTCAATTACTTTGCCCAGATGTATAAGGGCCGGACAAAATAGCCCAGCGGGCCGGTAGATGCCCATGTATGGTTTATCCCAAACCTATTTGATTAATTGCATCTCATTAGTTAATATTTTTTCATGCTAACGTCATTAGTAGTATAGTTATTTGTTTACTTTCTTTTGATTCTATAAACTCTCCTTGCTTCCCGTAAAAAAGAAAAATCCCATACTCCATTATGAAATTTTATCATTTAAAAATATTAGAATCAATCTTGCTTCATTACTTAAGCAAACTTTGCGAAAGTAAGTCCGAAGATGCTTCTGAAAGAGGCGAAATACGTGTTACAGCTAGTAGCACAATACGTGGAATAATCAAAGTTATTTTAAATTATATATTATTCCTTATTTTTCTTAAGTGGCAATGAAAATACAAAGGTTTGACACTGGCATAATACAAGCATAGACAACATAATACGAGTCTCTGATTGACTAGCTGACAGTGACAGATCAAGTGCTCGCTAAATGTTTATATTATGAATAATAGTTAAGAAATTCAGTTTATGGAAATAATTGCTTCTCCATAAATATCATCGGATAAAATCATTCGAACTTTTTGAACCTCACCTCTTCCTGGGTAATGTATGTAATCCAATCGAATTAAAATAAGTCTTCCAGAATAAAAACATTATTGAGAGAAGGCCAACCTACTTGACGAGAGAATAATAAAAAAAATATCTTACCATTATGGCTGTCGCTTTTCAACAGCAAATATTCTCACTGGATGCAAAGTACAATGGATACAGGGCACCTAACTGTCCTAATTTCAGTGAGTATTACTTATTTAATCCATTTTAAGTTTTCGATTCATTCTTTGTAATATGAATCGTTATCTCCATGGAGTTTTTGTCGAATTTGATGAGATTTTAAAACATATTAATGATGAGTTGCTAACCCTCGTAGTGGAATAATCTAGGTCAGTTAGAAGTAATATTTAATGTTTGCTAAATTGGTCATATTTTAAATTACTAATATTTTCACAAACATCATAATTTTTATGTTAAATCTAATATTTTTTTTTGTCAGGAACCCTTTACATTAGAAGACGAAATCAACTACTGAGAGAAAATGCCAAATTCAAGGTAAATTGTTCTTTTGAATTCAGTAAAATTGATAATTGAATAAACAACCAGTACAGGCGGACCTCTACTTTCGCACATAATTGGTTCCTGAAAATGTGTTAGAATGTTGAATGTTCAAAAGTAGAGGGATGTACAAAATCACAAAAAAATATTCTTTAAGATTTTTATTTATCAAAAATTACTTTATATTTCAAAACATTTATGTATCCTTGATAAACTTGTCAAGATTTAGTTGTTTTTTTCTCCATAGAGAGTCCTGTATCATGCAGTGCTTTTATGGATCGCGATTGAGATATGCGTTCTCCATTGGGATTACATTCTTCCATAATATTCAAAAATTTATCGAGATGCATAAAAGCTTTCATCATATTTTTTACTGTAAAATTCTTCATGATTTTTTCTGGTTCTTCTTCCTCACTTTTGTTTTGTATTTCATTCTCGTACTCCTGTTGGTCGATTAGATATTCATTTGTTAAAGGTTTGATTCAATCATCTTATTAACATTTTCACTGTTGACATCTAAGTTTAGTTCATATGCATTTGAAAGTGCGACAGGGAGCGGAGGAGAAGATAACAACTGCATTGAAACAAAACATTTTTGCATTACATATCTCCAAAAAATCTAAAAGAACAAATTTTTTAAAATGTGCAAAATAGTGAAGTGTGCAAAAGTCGAATGTGCGAAAGTAGAGGTCCACCTGTATATCCAAAACTTTGTGGACTTGGTACACTGGAATTCAAACCTGTACAGTGAAACCCCGATTCTACGTTTTTAAAGGGACCGTAAAAAACATACGATTTATGCGGCAAAATTTTAAATATGAACTAAAAAAAATAAACTTTTGAAAAACTTTATTAGAATTTCTTATTATACCTATAAAATTCATTTTTTAAAAAGTCTTCAACACTACGATGCTTTTTTGTAGTTTGGCACTTCAATTTAAACAAATACCCCTCAAATTCTTATATTTTTTTAACAGTTTCATCTACATATATCCTTGAATTAGTAATATATTTTTTCGAAGGCCAACAACGCTGCTGTTAATGTCATTCCATGGTTCATTATTGCGTTTTTCGCTATCTTCTTCTACAGAAGACACAGATGCTCAGTAATTACCGGAAACATATTGACAATGAATCGAAAACAATAGCACACTTGCAGTTTTGGTTCTTATTCTGTGAACCGATGGGATGGAGTCGAATGTGTTACTAAGAAAAAATCAACAAAACGGTAAATCGGGATAATATTTGTGACAGGACCATTATATTTCGAAGTTAAATCGAGGAAATCGTTAAATCGGGGGAGCGGATAATGCGGGATTTTTTTAACATTGTTCTTATGGGTGTTTCGCCGAGGCTATAGAAAATGAACGGACCATGCGAGAACACGTATAATGCGAGAACGTAAGATCGGGGTTCCACTGTACCGCAAACCAGGCCTGCGACATTGACCATGGACCCGACATATTACCAAACAATAAAAAGTGAACTGTGATATACCTTTCTTTCAGGATATTGACACAATAAAGCAGTATTTGAACGTGAGAGTACAGCTCTTGCAGAGAAAATACGGCAGTTCTCATGAAGCGCTTTCATCCCCGATCGGAGCTACAAGAGTTCGGTCCATGAGCAAGGTTCGTGGCCAATGGAAAATCTAACAAGACATCAATTACAATTTTCATTACCCTGCTGTTCCAAAAAGAATAAATTCATGAATGGCTTAAAAAATATACCTCTATACTTTAACCCTCCAGAGGCGAGAATTTTTTTTTGATAAATAGAATTTTAAGCTAAATTGTATCAACATGTAGTCTTATACGTATAGCAAAAATAATTTTAAAAAAATTACACAATGCTTTCTTGTAGAAAAGCTATGTGACCATATGATCACGCTCGTCCTTACAGGCCCTGTGATTTTTTTGTTTAGATGCACGTTGTAAATATTCATTTTTCATGACGTCAATATTCCAAATATTTTGTTTTTACTTTTAATTTATTGTTTACAATCTTCATGCATACACATTCAGCAAAGGGTATTAAAATACCCAAAAAACATTTCATTTCTTCGAGCTTTACTGAAGGATTTGGGCAGTTTATGAAGGCTGCATATTTTTCGGTTTCCTCCAGAAGATGTCCGATCATCTTCACGTTAAAAAAGAGCTCGAAAAATTCCACCGGTGTAAACTAAGCATATTTTGTATATTTTTTTTCAGTGAATTTAGTACTATTGCTAACATGTTCCAAATCTCCGTCAATCCATGACCGATTACTGGTCGCTTTGTAGCTCTCAAACTCCTCTCTGCCTTCTCGTCCCTTTGTGAATCGGATTTCTGCAGGAGCAGCAAGTTGACACCTACTCAAATTGTCGATCAGTCCTCCTTCATCTTCATCACCACTGTCTTCATCGGTCGAAACATTTCATTCGGGAGGACAAATAAAAATATCCGTCTCCAAATCTTGAAAATCATCGTCTTCACTCGACATGGATTGCTCCAGTATATTTATCATTTCTCCAATAGTTAAATATTTGGAAGATATGAAAGATAAATTATATTCCAAGGTTAAAATTCATAATAAAAACACAATAGAAAATAAAGTTTCATACAAAATAGGATGTGGGCTGTAAGGACGAGCGTGACCATATGGTCACGCTAGCCTTTGGGGTTGAAATACAGCCACGGCGAAAATATTTAAAAAAATATACGATCTTACCTTTTTAGATCAACATGTTTTTATTAGAAATCAATCAGTAGAATTTACGTAAGTAATTAAAAAATATATGTAAAATTGTATTTACTCTTTTGAAATATCCATTTTGAAGAAAAAAAATTACCGAAAATTAAATAAATCGTGAGGGTATTTGATAGTTGTTTTCGCTGCCGCGGCTGCAGAATAACTGTGGGGAAGACCCCTTTTAACCGAAATGGAGTGATAGATACGATATTCTGGTAGAAAAAGAGCGGAAATATGAACAAATAGACGATAGTGTTCACTGTGACCATATGGTCACGCTCGTACTTGGAGGGTTAACAATGCCTCTGAAATCTTTTTATAGAGACTAAATAGATTTTGAAGTTTCTTTGAAGATATCTTTTGTGAAGCATAGATAATAATATTATACAACATTATCTCATTAATAAATATAAGTTCTTCCTAAGAGACCTTACAAATAATTTTATATAAAAAAAAATATTGGTTTCAAACATAATATATATCAAATTTGAATCGTTCATTATCAACTGATAGGAAATACAAGCAAAACAGTTTTAAAAAAAGATGTAATAGTTTGCATTGCTAAGAGGTCTTCAACATTTTAATTATAGTCTATTGTGCTATTATGTTGCTTCAATTTATTTGCTTAGTTGTAATACCAATTGTTTGTTATGCCTTGTAATTCTTGCTTAACTTTTGTATAAATATCACTGTTTTGTTGTATTTCTTATCAGTTGATAATGCTTGCCATGAGCAAAACCGGTCCTGATCCCAAAAAAATTATGTAGAATAAGTACTATAAATGTTTTAATATATTCTTTGATTCAAATCATTTCCTTTACGATTTTAGATCAGTGGTATATCTACAAATGACATCAACCCAAAATTCCATGTATCAAGAGCACCCGAAACTTCTATTTCTAAGAATTATGCCTTTACGGGAGTTCATCACATTTTTGACCAGGTAATACTGAAAAGCACATTTCTTACCTGATCAGAATCATTCAATACTCATCTGTAATGTTATTTAAATTTTATGCTGTATTTATAAAGCATACAGAGCCAGTGACTATCCTGAAGTTTGCCAACAACGATCGTTCCCGATTGTGCTGTGCTTCCAGCGATGGATCGGTGTCAGTCTGTGATGTCACCGCTAAGCCTCCACAAGTCAGTTTTGTTCTGCGAGGACATGTCAAAGGAGTCACTGGTAAGTTCGGCAATAGCATGCACAGATAATAATATGTTTTCATGCAAGTTTCAGTGAAGCAAAGATTTATTTCTTCCGTCATGATTAATTAGTCTACCTTATTTACCGGAAGTGTCTTTGAACACAAAACTTGTGACGTTAACATGGTTACAATTTTGTAATGTTTCTTATTGATTGAGTAAGTCCTTCAATAAGGGATGCGTTAAGAATTCTCTATGTATACTTTAATATCCTAGTAATAAGTCAATAATTATTATGTACCAAATTGTCAACTTGAGTGTATTCCTAATTACCATTACTATTTTTGATGTAAATAATTGTACAAAATTATTTTCAGGATGTGACTGGTCAGCCTCAAATGATCTGTTGGTGACATGTTCCCTTGATGGTTCTCTCTGCTTATGGCATGTTGGAAACCAGAAGTGTTTGAGGAAAGTTGCTGATCAGCTTTCCAGTGAGATGCTATGCTGTACATTTCAGCCTGCTAACAACAATATGGTCATTGTATCCTTTTTAATCAATTTGTGTTTCATTATTTAGGATTATTATACGCTTAATGGTCTTAATATTTTCTACATCTTCTATATCTATATACGTGTTCTTCAAACTCAATAAAGATATGAGCTACTTTCAGAAATTGAAATTGTTTGATGAGCTACTTACATATATCTGAGGGCTTTGGAAGCAAAGTTAGATTTCTACCAAATAAGCATTTGAGAAAAAAAAACACAAAAACTATTTGTATGCCATTAAGATCAATGCAGAATTTTGATTTTCTCTAAGTTATTGTCAGGAATCATCACACGTCACATCATGATTTTTGTACCTACATATGTAGGAATAGAACTAAAAACTTAATATGTATATAAATTCAGTCAATTATAAATGTTGATAATGCTGCATTTGCTTTAAAATTTTGAAGACTGCTGTTTTTGCGCCCTAACGATTAATAAAATTTGATCCTAGGCAAATTTATAAATATGGTAAAAAATCCTACGCGAGCTACCGGTAGCTCGCGAGCGACCGTTTGGCGATCATTGTTCTATATCTATATCACTAAATTTACTGTATCTTTAGTTTTTAACTAAGATACTACACACTTGCCCTAGATAGTTGCTGATAGCAATCAGTACTTTTTTGTATGACTTGGGTGGATAAAGATACTAGGCGAGACGCTAGTCTGTTCAACAAGTGCCGCTTCCATTTTATTGCTATCCAAATAAATAAAAATAATAATACATTTTTATTATAATGCCTTTCCACCAAGTATTGACAGTGAACACCTTAAAAGTGATAAATAAATAAAAGACTTTTATATTTCTTGTGTTGCGGTATTATCATTTCAATCGTAACCTATATACATATCTTCTCTTATAACTGTCTATTTGCCTTTTGATGCAACCACACTTGCACATCAACTCTCATTTCATGTTAATTTGAAGTTGTTAGAATTTTTCTTAACCAAAATTCAAGGCTGGAAATGGGCGAGGCATGGTTCAAGTCCTCAATGTATCCACTGGAATCTACCCTAAAGGTAACAGGTTTTTTTTAAACATACCTCTATTGTATATGGATACATTTTACCAGTGATTGGAAGTGAATGATTAAGCATTAATTAAGTGATGTTTACATTGCACAGCTTCTAACATCTCAATCTTCTCTCGATAGGTGGCAGTAGTATACTAGGAGGACGAGTTCTTTCTCTTGCCTGCGATTCTAGTGGAAGAATGTTCTGGGCTGGCAATGACAAGGTAATATTTAATTATTTTTAATGTCGTATAAATCTGTGTTTCTCAACCGGTGATCAACGGACAGCCGATAGTCAAACTACATATTTGGAAAGCCCTGCGGTTTCTGCAGTAATAAATAGTGCCCGTTTTTTACCTGTTCAACGACAAGTGTTTAGGTTATATTTTTCTGGAAAAATTAGCAATCCATTTTTATTTACTCATTGCTTTTGGAATGAAATTTATTAGACATCTCATGGTATTTATTTTTTTATATTAAGTATTGTTATGTCTATATATTTGGTGATATCATTATTTTGCTGCTTATAAATAGGGGCTTATAATTAGCTACAAATGCGATGTGGCCACTGGACGGTTGAGCAAACTAAGAAGGATGATCACTGGTGGAGCCGTAACTTGTATTTCTTGGAGTCCATGGGTGTGTCGTCATCCGGCACTCCTTATCAACTCTGCCGATAATTCTGTCAGCTTGTTCAGGTACTCCTTCATTTCAACTTACAGCATGAGCAAATAGTTATTAAAAATCTTGTTTTAAATTAAATTTTGAACATCTTTTAACATTTGCCCTGGGTTTATAAACATTGCAATACTGACCGAATACCGTAAAATGGGGTCAATAGAGACACTTTTTACCCTTTATGACTATGTATCTTCATACCTGCGCCACATAATTCAAATATGAATGGCTTGAAACTTGTTTCTATGGTCCTACTACACATTCATGACAATATTTTTCAAATATTCACTATCGTAATTAAGACACAGTCAATTTTGTTCGATGTCTCTATTCATATTGAATCGGGGTGAATAGAGACGAGAGAGGGTAAATCAAGACTTGACAGGTGAATAGAGACAAAAATACATATTGGAATATGTGAAACTCTATTCTATACGAGTCTATTCATTAATTTATGGTACTTATTAATCAAAAAAACATGATTGATTTTAATTTTTGTGCTTTAAAAGAGAAGTTTATAAGGGGTCAAAAATTAAGATGCACAGGCATCGAACTTAAATACGTTTGTTTTAATTTTGGCCAATCATTTAGTTGGTTTGGTTTTGTCATTCGAGAGATTATATATAGTAAAAAATAAATTGGATACTTAGTAAAGTTGTGCTAAAGTTCAATCCTTGTTTTTGTCTCTATTCACCTGCCAGTCTCTATTCACCCCGTTTTACCGGTATATCAATATCTGTATTACAGAAATTCATTATTATTACGGCCATGTCTGTCTGCCTGAACGGCCTGTAAAAACTCTTTAATCCTGAGAATCTAATACCATTAACCTTCTTGTTATTTAAATATATCCATTTACTTTTTTATTTCTTTTAGGGTAATAGACCGTGAGGGTGGACTGGTGCTTCAGCGAAAATTTAACAACATGCATGCTGTTCACCCTGTAAGATCAACCTTTTGCCCCATCATGTCATTTAGGAAAGGCATTTGTGTTGTAAGTGGAAGTGAGGATTCGTGTGTTTACTTCCTGGATATAGAATCGACACCAGAGCATCCCGTTGTTAACAAACTACAAGGTAAATTAAATCTTTCAGTTAAATATATCTTTAATTGTTTTATCGTTTGTAGTTTCACTAAGAGTACATATGTATTGATTGAATTGGCATTTACTTGGCAGAACTCCATTATAATACAGTGAAAGAAATAACAATGTACTTTAATTTTACAGAAATTATTTTATATATTTGTTGATAGCTTTTTCAGCTTACGCCATCGTCAGAACTATGATTAAGCCGTCATTTACTTATCTATATATACTGTTGTAGACGGGGTACACAATACATCTTCTTCTCTGTTCCACCATCCTAGTTTTATATGGTGATAATAAGTTATTAAAGTGTGACACATTGATTTGATGTATTTCTCGAAGTGAAAGCTAATCTGGGTTTTTATTGAGTGGTAATAAACGTAAATTAGTATTGTATTTTCACCGTAGTACATATGTAGATAGCCATGAGTTTACCTGTCTTTTACATGGCCCTATTTGGTCCTAAGTTTTACGGGCTTGCATCTTGTTACAGATAATTTCATGTGATTGATTTTTCAATTGATCATATTTAAAAACATCGATGTCTTTGATGCTACCATTTACTGTCACCAATTCAATCCCAGACATGGCGATCAGTCAACCACAAGTCTTTTCCAGAGTTCCATCATCCAATACCAACCTGTGACCTGCAATGACATTTCATGCGGCCCAATATGACAAATATCAATCACCTTTATTCATCAGAACTTTTTACGGGCGATGGAAAAACAATATAAAATAATAAATCGTCACTTTTACCCATGCGGCCCTCGAATTTATTATCTGGCCCTTCTCCCAAAAAGGTTGTGCATCAGTGTTCTGTACTGACCTTGAGAGAGGCATGTTGTAAAACAAAGAATTTTTTCATAATGTTTCTACCTTAATCAAATATTAATAATTATCATTTTTGATTCACAGGTCATGCTGCTCCAGTCCTCGGAGTAAGTTTCAATTATGATGAGAGTCTTTTGGCTTCAAGTGATGTTCAAGGCTTGGTTATTATCTGGAGGCGGAGCTAGTTGTTGAACTAAATATTTTAGATTACCAACATAAAAACTCCTCCTATTATGATTTTAAATTATTGAGAACTCGTGATAGGAAAAGGGAAATGTTCCACAGTCAATGATTTAAAAACAATTGAATTACGATTTCTTTGTCGGCAACATTTTCATTTACGTGTATTCCGGATTTAAAACAAGTTGCAATAGATTCGATGCGCCTTTCTCATTGCTATGTACAATTATGTTAGTGAAAATTGATCATATCAGTTTCTATATTTGTTGATTTGATTAATCTAAAAGTTTGGCAAGTTTTTACATTTATTTCAATAATTTTTCATTTCATTAATTCACTTTTGTGAATGCTCAATTTTTTTTGTATTTTCACACATGCGCTTGCGCAATTTTGCGGTATTTCAGTGGGCTCCATTTTGTATTGACTTGTATTGATACTGAAATAAAAGAATATTTTTTAAACAAACCCAGATGAACAAAAGAGTATTGTGGAGTTCAGACTACTCAAGGCAAAAAAAACCACATACCGATCACTCATCAGTGTTTTTCAACCTATCATATTTTATTTTCAACTGTATAACTCAAACTATTTCGATAATTTCATCTTGAGAAATTTGTTTTCATGCCATCATTTGTAATAAAATTGTAAAGGTATTTCACATAATATATTATGTCATGCTTCCATTGTATATTTTTCTCTATGCGATGCTTCTGTTTTAATTTGTTTATACCAGTTTATAAAAAATAAACTGCATCATACAGTTATTTGATGGAATTATGACAAAAAAAATGCATATAAAATTTCAATTTGATGCCTTAAAAATATTTTGAGCTGTGTTGCCAAAATCAGCTGAGATTAAATGGCAAAATCATAGTAAGGGGGTGGCTATTTAACATAGATAAACACTATTTAAATATGTCAAAACACAGTGAAGTGTTGCCTCTTAAAATATCATATACAACTCATCTTTTAGCTTGCAATTGAAAGCTTGGCAACTTTACTGTTTTCCAGTATTATGCCTTCACTCTGAACAATTTGAATTATATTTTTTTTAAATTGTAGCTGACACCGATGGGCTACAATTTTATCCTTCGACTGTATAAATAAACCCTTATATTTTGGAACTTACCCTTTTCACTGTGGGTCCTCAATTGTATTTTTTTTATTGTGTTTCCCTTTGTCCAATATTTTCTTATTTAACCTATATTATCGTATTTCAACACTTATTTATAAATAAAAAACATTCCATCCATTATTATTTTAAGAATAAATAACCATTTAAAAAATGTATTTCTTTTTTATTTATATAAAGTGTATCTTTTTCAATCGTTTCCAATTTTTGTGTTCACAAGAAACAAAATTTTAAATATGCACTTTGCAAATATTAGGTAAAACGGAAAGAAATGATATCACTGAATTTGAATTTTTGATCACTTTCATTCTTGTAAGGTTGGATAAAAATTTATAAGTAAGTACTTCAGGTATGAATTTAATTTATTATGTAAGTATGCATCAGTTATGTTGACAGTGAATTATATTTATACATCTTGGTTGCTAAAATTAAAATTAAAGATCAACAATATCAACAGGCACAACCAGGGCCGATCTCGTTTTGGCGCCTGTGTGCGAGTTGTCAAAAGCTCCTACCAATACTACAAAATAGATTGTAGAAAAAACGGGCGTAAAGCGCCTCATCTGGAAATAAGCTTCAGTGTTAGCACCTTTATGCCTGTCGCACGTGCAGCTAACCGGCACGGGGCACAACCACGTTCATAAATCGATTTTATAGATTTTTGATAGCGACATCAACATATTTTTTTTGATCCGCATTGGCATAAACAATTTTTGGAAAGCGGATAATTTATTTGAGGTTGATGCAATTTTTAATGACATAAAAAACAATACTTTCGATGGATTCGGCGGCAAGTTTATTTTTATATAAAATTAATTATAACTTTGATTATTCCACGTATTGTACAAAAATCGAAGTGTATACAATACGTGGAAAAATCGAAGTAATTTAAAATTGTATTATATTTATTATGAATTTTCTTACTAGTATTGACCATAACTATAATTTTATAAAGAGTATAGACAGTACAGACAACTAAAACCATAGACATTATGATAAGAATACGGCGCGGCGTCATATTCATAGACAATAAACTAAGATAATTTGTCACATTGAAATGTTGACAGATGTTTTGGTGGCATTATTTTGATATACATATTCGATTACCACTCCAATTCGAGTAATTTAAAGGAACATGGGTAGGAAAAGGAATACTTCCATGTTAACAGATGCGAAGTTAACTAATTGCAGCGTCGTAGTTGAGGTAACGTATTAGTTTGGCTTCTTTAATTTTACATACATCCTTTTGAATGCTCTAGTTTTCGTATTGTCGTTCTGTGTAGTTTTCATTTCTTATGGTAAATAAATATATTTTCAAGTTGACACGGACTCCTAAAAGTATAATATACTTTTAGGAGTCTTTATATTGGTAATAAGCGTCTGTTTTTTGGCTTTACAGATCTTAGATGAGATGTTCATACCCAGATATGAACCGGGATTTGATAAAGATTGGGGCGATCATAGTTGGCATGTTGCTACTGTAAAAAAAGAACGAGATTTGTTACCGGCGGAGAGGGACTCAATTCTCGAAGATAACGATGAGGTGAAACAGATACGTGAAAATGAAAAGTCGTGCGATCAATGCAATTTTAAAAGTGCGAGTCCGAAGTTGCTCATGAAGCACATCTTGAGTGTACATAGTAAAAACAATGGTGATTCTCTAAGTGAGAACGAATTTACTTACGAAAGAGATACAAGCATTAAAAAAAAACAGAGAAACATTAAGAAACTTGTGCAAAATAAAAAATTGAATGCTAAAAGCAAAGTTATAACCAAAAAATCAACGCCTCTAAAGAAGATATCAGGCAATAATTCTTTGATCAAAGATAATAATGAAAATAAAAAAATGGCGGAAAATATCACCGTCAGCAAAACAAAAAAAAACATTTTAAACGTGCAAAATTCTTTCAACGAAGAAAGTAGTCCTCAATTTGATGCACCCAATATGGTCATTAAGAAAAAACGTCTAAGTAAATTAAACAAAGACGAAAATATTACATGTGATGAAATTGAAGATGGCCCTAATATTAAACATAAAAGTCCAGTTTCTTGCAACGCCATAGATAAAAAATTGGGTTCTGATTCCATGGAGAAAAAAAAGAGTGCTTTGGTGGTTCAAAATGATACCTCCCATAATGATGGACAAACCAATAAAAGTACTTCATCTCTTGCCACGAAAACAACTTTGGATCCATTGAAAATAAAAAGGCGTCTCTCAGATGTAGAGAAAGACATTAATGAATTTCCAACTTCTTCAGCAAAGAAAAAAAAAATGGATTTAGGTTCAGTTATAACGGAAAAATGTATTTCAAACGGTAATAAAGCACCGTGTAGCCTTTCTAAGAAAAAAACAACAAGTTCTATTAAAGCCAAAAGACTCTTATCAAGTTGTGAAAAAGCCATTCGGAAAAGTGAAAATAGTCTTTTGAAAGAAATCAAATATACCATTCCGAAACTAAACACAATTCAAAAAGAAAACAAAATATCAAATTATAACCCCGCCAAAAATAAAAGTCAATCTCTTATACAGAAGTTAATAAAACCCAATAAGATAAAAAAAGAAAAATTGACTGTTGGTGAGTCGAGTGATGAAGATACAGTTTATTATTCTTTTAAACCTCAGGACGGAAAAGTAACGGAGGATCAAAGTATTACAGTCAAGAAAAAGACGGTGACTTCACCATGCACAGAAAAACTCAATCAATCTGATACAAAAAAAACTGTAACTTTTAAGGAATCTAACAATACAGTAATTGAGCCGGCTACTCCGAAAAAGAAGTCAGATTGCGTCGGTGGTGAGACTCAAAGCACGCCCCGAAATCTATCGTATCCGCTCTCATGCAAATATTGTCTTTTTAGATGTAAAAACGACTGGGTTATGCAGAAGCATACTTTGGTAATTCACAATAATGGAAAATATTTCAGTTGCAAACTGTGCAGTTACAAAACTAAAGTGATGGGCAGTTTTCAAACGCACCACCGGGTCCACAGTGATGAAAAACCGCTGGCGTGCGACCAATGCAATTATAAAACAAACATGGCCGGTAATTTAAATCATCACAAAATATGTCATAGTCCTTTAAGACCGTACAAATGCGACGAGTGCCCGCACACAAGCAAGAGTAGATCTCATTTGAAAACACATAAACTCACGCACACTGATGTTAAGCCGTATTGCTGTAAGTGGTGCACTTACACATGCAAAAATTCTAGCGCATTAAAGCTGCATCAGTTGACGCATAAGAAATACAAACCTTTCAAATGCACCTCTTGCGATTACTCTTGCAAGTTTACTAACAATATGAAAAGGCATCAGCTCATACATTCTGATGTCAGAGCGTTTGAATGCGATTCATGCGTTAGAACATTCAAAAGCAAACCACTCTTGAAGAATCACATGCTTACACATACGTTTACAAAGCCTTACAATTGTGTTGAATGTGATGTTCTGTATACAACTTTGCAAGACTTAAAAAAACATTTGAAATCTCACCCTGTACAATAATTTCAGTACTAAAGATGTACCAACATAACTTGACCGCCGTTCATATTCGGAACTAAAATTATCCCCATATAGTTGATACATTTAAAAGCCTTCGATATTGTTTTAGTAAAAATATATTTACCTGAAGATTTTGTTTTATTTATAGCTTGCATATAAAAATGTGTTAGTAAAGCCAATGATTTGGTTTTGCTAGTAATTAATTTTACCTATCCTTAGAGATACAAATTGTCTATATACAAATTTGATTGAGTATTGTAACACTTTTTACGTGATGGTGGCGCCCTCACAAGCGGTCAAGTTATAATGGTACATCTATGCAAACCAAATTGATGTAACCTACTAATTTTCACACTCAATGGTTTTTTGATTACGGGTACATTGTATTTACCAGGACTGTGTAGTCGGAGTCATGGTGTTTTGGCTGGAGTTGTGAAAAACTTTTAAAAAGTTTGACCTTTTATTTATTTTTATAACATAAAAAAAGCAATTTGCCGGATTGGTTGGTTACTGTTAAAAGTAAAAAGCCATATTCCTCAGTTAAATACATGGTATATTTGATGCTAACCAGCCTTATTGGATGTACGCCAAGTGTACTGGAAGGCCAAATCTGTATCCAAGAGTATCTCTTGACTGTCATGACAAATAATGACATTAACTATCTAATTTTTAATGAGAACTTTACACCTAGTCCTCAATATTAACCTAAAGCTTCTGTTATCTCAGCACATATAATCGTAACCCTTTTTATCCCAGAACATTTTGGAAAGTGCCTGCAAAAAATACCAATGCCCCAAAAGGGTAAGCTCTATATTATTATTTTTTATTTGAACTAATATTAACTTATCAGTGTTAATTTATTTTTAATGTCATTTAATGATGTAGCATGTAAAAAGTAAATGTTTTATATAGGTTGTAAAGCTTATAAATGAACAAAAATCAAATACTGTTAAAGTTTGTTAAAAAACTAGGGTCGATGGTATTCTTTGCATATATTCACGAGGCCCTGTAGGATTAATAGGGTTTAAGAGACCTGATTTTTTACAATAAACATTCTCAAATCAAATACAAGCATTGAATGTTTGCATGTGTCATTTAGGTCAGTTTTTCTACAGAAATTATATATTTAGAATGTATATTAATAAATTATAGCATTTTGTCGTTTTTATAGGTTATTTGAATCAAAAATTTCTTCATATTACAATATATGTAGATATTTTGCCACTGATAATTAAATGTTTGATAACTACAGTCTGACTTCTTTAACAGTTCACTCGAGAGTGCGGCAGCCGTTGATACTAAACTACTGTTTCACTGCTGAAGATATTAAAAATATATTAATATTTATTTGTCTATTTTAAAGTTGTCTATGTAATCCAGAAACCCTATAAACACTTTTTATAATTTGATAGATATTTTGCCACTAGTGATAAAATGTTTTGACATTAATTATTATTTTTTTCAATGCTGGGAACCAAATTATTTGTCATAAATAAACAAAATACAAACTTGAAACTACCAATAAATTGTTTGTTTTCTTTTACAAGTAAATAAATATTATCTTATTATCAGGAACTCTCACATGGTAAATTTATTATGACCTTCATAATGAAAAATATTTGGCGCATTGGCATTTTTTTAAATCATTTAACTCGAAATAGTGAAAAAAAATTGAATCATTGATATTTTTAGTGTACATAAATTGAAAATTTTTGTATTTTATCTTGTCCTGTCGTCCGTAAAAAGTTCTGAAGAAAAAAAGTTTATCCTTTTTTGTCATATTGGGCCACATGAAATGTCTTTGGGGGCCTCAGGTTGTGCATCACTGTATTAAACATTCTTTTTATATCAATCAGTACAATATAAAACCTTTCTTAATGCTAAGGTTCAAGACATCGAATAACTCAAATGCAATTATTACTGCATATTGTAAAATGACAGTGTTTAACAAATTGCCGCCAAAACCTTGGTATGTCTGATAAGCGAAATAACTTCAAATTGCTATTTATTTCATGTGGGAAAATGCAATTACGTCGATCGATAATAATTATAAAAAATTCAGTGCTGTAGGTGAACCAATTCATTAAGAAAGAATATCTTCAATAACTCAACTACGACCAACATATAAGGTAAATGTACCTGTCGTTGACCATGTACCAGTAGTTGACTTTTTGAGAATAAAATGGCCCAAAATAAGAAATGTAGATGCGGGATTGCTCTAAATTGTAAAGTTAAGACAATTTAAGGCATCTGTGGACGGAATGAGCCACTAGCACATCACCATATAGTAGAGACTCCAATTCGAGTATCGAGTACTCGATACTCGAGTATACTCGTCCATTTTCCAAGTACTCGATACTCGAGTATTTTGAAAATTATTCGAGTAATACTCGTTTTAGTAATAATCGTCGAAAGTTTATTTTACTGTTTGAATTATAAAAAAAACATCAAACCAATTTAAAATTCGAGTCGTTTAATTCTCTATTATTGTTGAAATATATGTTGCAAAAATGGAAATAAGTGTATTAGTAATATTCGATAAGTTTCTTTAATTATTGGTCATTTATAAAAATACACAAATTCGAATTCAAAATATATATTTTGGTACATCTGAAACTACTCGAGTATACTCGAGTACTCGAGTATTTTGAAATTTTACTACTCGATGCTCGAGCAGTTGAGATGTCGAGTAATTGGAGTCTCTACCATATAGCCAACGGAGTGCCAGGGTGGCCGTTTGAAAACAACACCTAGTGAGGAAAGTGTATTATTACAAATTTCTTAAGTGATCAATCTAAAAACGGTGTGTACCTTGTTCCTTAACCACCCATTGCTACTTGATTCAACCAAGAGTAGTGTGACAGAAAGCCCTGAGGCAACTCTGACAGAAATTTCACTATAAAGCCCCCTGTTTAGACATGCCAAGAACTAGATTTTTCAATTTGTGAGATGGTCAACTTCTGAAACAAAAACATGACTTCAAATAATTTAAGACAACTTTTTTTCAACAGGCCCTTTCGTAATTTTTGTTACATAATATTAATAAAGACATGATCCAATATGAGTATACTTGCTTTGCCTTCATTCGGTATAATGCTAAACCTTAATCGTTATTTTTGTTGAAATTTTCTCTTAAGCGGTCAGCTACTGGTGCATTTACCTTAATTTCACAAAATGTAAAATTATTAGCTTCGAGTTAATGAGTTTAGTGCAGAGATGCCCAGCTGAAATCACTTAGTGGGCTAAACAAAATAATGCAAGTCTCTGGTGGGAAATATACTTTAAAACATAGGTCCCAAACCTATTTCGGGTGGCGTCCCCTTTTTACAAAAGCCATGTGACTCGCAACCCCAATGCAATTAAAATGGATTTTTTTAATAAGCTAATTTAATAAGGTCCGGTCCGTGGCGCAGTGTCAACAGTGTTGGCTTGCGTGCCAAACCGCCCGGGTTCGATTCCCGGTACGAGCGGATTTTTCAGTCGATAAATCTGTTCAAAGGCAAGGGTGTTTTTGGTGCTGAAAATCCTTTCCCACCTTTCCGATCCTAAAGAGCGACGCATAGTGCCAGCGATTAGCTAATCACTAGTCCTCGTATCCTTTACATCTTTACTCTCTTCGAAAAAAAGAGAGGTCGAGCAACTGAGTAATAAGCAGTTCTCGTAGAAAAAAAAAATATATTGAGATATAATACATAAACTCCGTGATGCTCCAAGTTGGGAGCGGACATGCTTAATTTTTTTTTTTTTAAATCAATGAAAATGCATTATAATTCAATAAAGTGAATATTTTTTTAGTTGACCGTATAAGTTGGCGACCCCATAGAAAATCCGCCGCGACCTAATGGGTTGGGAACCTTAGAGAATCCAGCCCATTTAAACAGTTTGATTTTTTTAAATTTACAAATATAACTTTTCGTAAATAAAACAGTAAAATTGCCGTGCTCAGAATTCAGTATAAAAGGTAATAACTACAAACCAAACACATTTTCTTGTAATAACATGTTATCGAACATGTTTCTTTAATCTTAGTTCTTTTGTAATTTCAATGATAATAGTAATTAGTATTCTTGCTTTAATCTATGATTTGTTTATTTGGTTAAATTATTATCGTGACTGGATTTATATAAATGATTTTTTTTAATTACATTTATTGTTTCCTTATTATCCTCATTATAATATACATAATATATGTATCTAGATTCGAAAAACCGGACAAGTATACCAGCTATGTTTTGAGTTTGTATATATTATATGTAGGTTTGTGAACATGCATTTTTTTCAAACTTGGAATAATAAATAGCTTCATTTGATCACGCAGAGGGGACGCTGCTAAATTTTGGACACGTCATTAAAAATAAGGAAATAACGAAAAGATGGCCGACCTTGGTCGAAGTTTGATGAAGAGATGAGGGAGAAGAAGGGACTTAGATGGATGGTACAATTAAAAAGGAATACGATATCGTAGTCTAACGTTACACTGACAGGAATTTCTGATTTAACCTGTTACCAGCTAGAAGAATCCCCTCCTTTTTGCCCTGTACGCTAAGACTTTTTTAAAAATTAAAAAAGGACAATACCTTAAAACTACTTACGTTATTTAAGGGCTTAGATGTCTTTGATCAATTATGAAAGCATTTCCATCTTAATTACCATACCACTTAGCTTTTAGAGCGTATTTACGAATCCTCGATAAGGGTTGTCACACATAGTTTATAATATTATGTAAATTTTTCATCCCGATTAGCTATCATAAAATATTTTTTTTTTATAAATTTTTCTTATGATTTTATGAATAATTTGTATTTATTCTAGGACTGTGGAGTCGGTGAAAAAAAGTCCGACTCTGACTCCAGCATTTACCAAAACCACGACTCTGACTCCGACATTGACCAAAAACACGACTTCGACTCCGACTCCGACTAAAAAGGTTAATATCGTCACTTTTTTCTCCTAAATTTCCTATTTATGTGTATTTAATTAAATATCAACCCTATCAATGCGGTCAAAAGCCAAATTTGACATATTAAATGCAAAAATAAAAAGTTTAAACTTTTCAAAATTCCGACTCCGAATACGACTCCGGCCTAAACGCCGCGACGACTCCGACTCCAACTCCGACTCCACTGCCCTGATTTATTCAATTCGTTTGAACCATATATACATGCAAAATAATATTTACGTTAACATTGTGAATATTTAATCAAAAGTTTTGACAGCCCTGATAACATCTATACACTTTTTGTTGAATATCTTTCAAGAAAACAGTTAAAACGAAGAGTTTATATTCATTTTGTGTGCCTTAAGAGATCTCGGATACATATTGAATGTGATAATTTGAGAAGTATTATTTTTTGACAACTTAAACATAGTTGCCCACCGGTGAGTTCTTAGCTGTCAAAGCTTTTTCTTATGCGACACACTGGTGTGTCGTTAGCTTTAGAACGGTTAAAAAGTTAGTTTGATATTTTGCCACCCGCCACAACAGACAATTGATAAGATTGATACATTGACCTAATTCATACAATGACCACAATAATAATATTACAAATGTGTTGATGTTAAGCCAGGACAAATCAAATACCTGTATTACTTCTTATCAGTTAATAATATTTTATGTATCGTTCATTTTGTTTTCGGTTGGTGGATTTTTGACGTAAAGGTTTTTGAATATTTTGCGACGGAAATTGATCCTCGATAATAAACAAGTTATGGAGGTTACGATTGTTGACTTGGGGAAAATGAAAAGAGAATGCTGTCTCAAATTTAACTTGAGATAAAACCTGTAGATATATTTTTTAAATAAATTAACAAAACCATAATCCGTGTTCATAAAACGTAGGGGAGCCCAGGGCTGAATAGGATGCGAGCTCTGAGCTCCAATGTTTTGCAATGTCACTCGCTTCTACTACTGTAACAGTTTTGCATAAACAAAATAAAGTTGAATGAGAGAAACATAAAACTGTTTATATCTTTCCTCAATGGATATTTTTATTAAATATTTGGGATTGCAGCTTATGCCAATGCGCCAAATATTTTTAACTGTGAAAGGTTTACGATATAATAAATAATGAATCAGTCGTGAATAACTCAACAGAAAATTACATACACCCAGCCCAAGATTCCTTTTTCAATTGAAAAAATCTGACCTTGCCGGGAATGGAACTCGAGCCCACCAGATAGCTAGGGCAAAGCTTTGCCACTAGACCACTGGAATCGAACGAATATTATCGCTACCCGAAAGCAACAACGAGACGAATCGAAAACATTAGTTTTGAGATAATTCAATATTAAAATTTGTAAGCCAACGGTATGTTACACATTTAAAATTAACTGCTGTTTATTAAATAGTTATTTACTACATTAAAATCATCTCCAAATGTATCTCATTCCACTCTAGGTTCCCCTATGACTTACCCATAATAGGTCAACAATAAAATTCAATAACAAATGGTAAAATATCAGATAAAAAAAAATATATATTTATCCGGTTCAAATTCTGAATGATTGTCCTGATATAATTAATAATTGTCAAAAGATATCTTGTCAAATAGAAAAATCTCGTGCCTTCCATTAACGAGCCGCCCGTGGTTCAATTATTGATCAAAATCAGTCAGATACATGTTGAAATATTCTTTGTATAGCGTCCATGAACCATTTTATCAAAACAAATTTAGAACTCAGAAAGTCAACAAAGGGAAGCTTATTTTGTAAATAGCTATCTAATGAGTAATTTTGGTTGGCTGTGATTAGGGTTGGCAATTATGGAATCCGGGATTTCATCTAGCACACTATTAATAACGGTAATCTACAGTAATATATTATAGTAATCTCATACGTATAAAGTTCCACAATTATATTAAAAAAATAAACACATATTTAAACTTACATATTTGAATGAGTTGAATTTTGTACATTTTTACTAATCGACAAGTTTCGTCGTTCCCTGTTGTCTAGTGGCAAAAGCTTTATCCTAGCGATCAGGTGGGCACGGGTTCAATTCACGGCAAGGTCAGATTTTTCAATTGAACAAGACATCTTGGACATGGGTGCATGAAATTTTTCGTTGTTTTGCTCTCGACTGATATATTATCTATCATCGAGCTCATTTCGTATGACTTTCACAATGCAAAATATATTTTTTTCTGGAAATTTTAAAAAAAAAAAGTTTATAGGCTTATTTCACAGTATTGAATATTTACAATGCAACAGGAAAAGAAAAACTACGTTATTTTCTACATTAAAATAACCAAAAAAAGAATGACTTAAATTGCACATTTTCAAAATCTTAAACTAAACAGACGATCATTCAAAATCAGGACAATTGTTTAATTTAGTTATTTGTCATGCCATTAATAATCGTATTGCCAAATGCTTGTTTCAGCTTAGTATTTTTAGTCAATCGGTAATCAGCCAGTAAATAATGAATATGTAAATAGCTTCTTTTCAACCTTTGCGACAGTTATTGTCAAAGCAACAATCACCCAACGAATAGTAAGTAATATACACTCTAGTTCAGGAGGTACCAACCTCGTGCCCGCGGGCGCCATGGCGCCCGCCGACCGATTTATATGCGCCCACCAACGTTACTTGAAAAATCACACCGACAGGTGAAGTCTCTCGTGCATTTTCCAAATATGAAGGAAATGGTAGATAACAGTGAATTAAACGTCATACACATTCAAGTGCTTCAAAAACAGTTTGAAAAGAGAGCCAATTGTCTTCTTTATTGTCAAACCTTTTATTTTCCAATTATAAACAATATGAAAAGCTTCATTATTTGCAGGTTGTATTCAAGAAAAGGCACAGCAAGACAAAATTGACACTAATAATCTTTTCAGCGAGTTTTCACTTTTTACAAAAAAGAGAGGTTGAGCAACTGAGTAACAAATAGTGTTCGTAGAAAATGGCATATTTTAAGATAATCGCCGTAAAGAGTCCACATGCTCCACGTTAGGAGCGGACACGGTTGAAAAAATCATTATTTTTTTATAAAATATTTAGAAAAAAATAGGTGGCGCCAGCCGCCCCACATTTTTCTTTAAATGCGCTCTCGAGGCCAATTAGGTTGGGGAGACCCCTGCTCCAGTTTATCTTATTGTTATTATTGAAATAATAAATAGAAAAAACCAAGCGTCATGATCGAAATTCCGGGAACGATAAAATGGAGCGAGTCTACAAACCTAGATGTGAATGTACTATTTTGATAACACATTGTTTTGATAGTAAAAAGCCTTCGCTAAATATCAATCTATTACAATTCAATCTAGGTCACATTACATATGTAGATATGTTCCCAGCAGCGCATGCACATGAAATATCTCAGTGTTTTGGTTCAATTGTGTTATTGTCGTGAGTCTTGATCAAAGAATGTTACAGTAAACTCTTAATTATTCGCATGTGAATTGTCCTTGCATGATACAGACAATAAGACTAGAAAGAAATGCCGATAACACTCGTTCTACCGTGATGTAAAAACTGTACATGTGAAGAACAATATGCATTGGATTTTAACGAACATGAAACAAGTGATGATCAGCCAAAATACATATTGAAAATCCAAGTACAGTGGAAACCCCAATAACACTCCAAATTACGCGCTGGTTTGAAATATTCACCGCAAATCTCCAATTGAATGGTCGCATTTACAAGGCAATAAGTAACTAAATATTTCATCTATATTTTTTTTGCAAAACTAAAGGAAATCTTAGTTTTCTATTTTTCATGGAAAAAACAAAATCCATAAATTTGAATGACATTCAATCCCCCAATTACACTACTCCCAAATTACACGGTCCCGACTTTAGTGTAAATGGGGTTTTTACTGTACTTGATATTTAAATCGCTTTCTAGACAAGACATGCAAATCGTTACTCATTCGAATCGTACGAAAAGAAATGAGTTCGATCCTTATTGAATTTTTCTACCGTAGAATACACATCAACCAGTCTGGCATCGTTTTTCACGTTTTTGAAATGAAAAACCGCACATGTCATTCATAGTCTTATATGTCTGACCCTTCATTAAATTTCGAAATAAGAATGAATATAAATATAGAAATAGGGGACGGTGAAATGTCACTTGCCAAATGGTTTTTTTCATTGAAACCGTTATCCTAAGTGAGTGGACCAGAGCTATATATACAGGTCTTTCAATAGGGACGCTTGAAATTTGTAAGGTTTTCGAAGTCATGTTGTTAAATTGAAATCTGTCAATTGTTTATTTGTGTACGGCAAATCACCATGTAAGGATATAGCGGTGAACCACGTGTGCAAATCATCAAATTTTACTATCAAAATCACTGCTCCGTTCGAGAAACGTTTGTCACTGAAGTCATCTTTCGCGTCAAGGCCCATTTTTGGATGGATGGATATTTGAAAAATGCAAAATTTTCGGATTTGGGGCGATTCCAATCCAAATGAGATACACCAGGACCAAACGCATCTCGAGAAAGTCACCGTTTGGTGCAATTTTTGGTCTGGTGGAACCATCTTCCAAAAGAAGACTAGCATTACCATAACTGTCATCGGCGAGCTACAGATCGATGACAAGCAACTCATTGTAGCCTAAGCTGGATGATATGAATACCGATAACACGTAGTTGCAACAGGACGGCACTGCCGGCGACACAGCACATGCCACGATGGAAATTATTCTTGTAAGATCGTATTTTTGAAAAAATCATAAGATTACACAGATAAACATTACGAAATTTTTGAAATTTCATAGAACAGTGAACAGCTAAAATATCATTTGAAAGATTGATATTTTAAAAGATTATAAAATTTTGCGCGCAATCAAATACCAGATAACTATTATTAAACCACAGTGACCCTTGACTGCAACCACAAAACATATGCAGTGGAATTTTTTGTTTGTTTAATTTATTATTCAATAAAGTTTATTGTGTTTTTATGATTGATACACTGGTAAGCCCATAATTACAGTCGAACAAAAAAAAATCATAAGGCATGTGCAAATTTAGAAAGACATGGAAACAAAAGTTTTTGTGATCCAATTTAGTTAGATCGTGTGAAATGGCCTTGCCTCAAACAGGCAGTACTCAACGTTACTTACATTTCGTATCAGATGTAATCAGAGCTGTAACCAAATTATATAAAATTGACAATAGGTTGCCTTGCTGTATAATATAAACCATTGGCTTATTTCAATCTATAACAGAATCACTTTTAATGTGTTCACTGTCAATACTTCACAGATGATTCAGTTGACAAAGCTCGCCATGAGCGAAACCGGACCTGATCTAATAAATTTTATATGGTAAAAGTACTAAAAATGTTTTATTATTTTTATTATAACAGAATCCTTTGGATTTATTTAATCATAAAACATTACAATTTTTAAAATGTAATCAGAGCTGTACTCAAATGATATAAAATTGACAATCGGTTGCTTTAGTGTATAATATAAACCATTGGCTTATTTCAATATAAGCGATGTATTTCAATCTATAACAGAATACTTTTAGACTTATTTAATTATAAGTCATTACAATACTTACATTTCGTCTGAAATGTAATCAACTGATATAAAATTGACAATAGGTTGCCTTGGTGTATAATATAAACCATTGGCTTATTTCAATTGGCGAGGTTTTTCGACCTATAAAAGATTTATGATTTTGACTTAACATTGATGTAATTTCAATATAAAATTTGAATCATTTGACTATGTAATTATCCATGAGTTTTGCTGCTAACGACATTTGCTTGAGGAATTTTAAGAGCGCTTCAGACCTTTAAATATACTGAAGATTCCGTAAGGCGAAACCTATAGTCGTTAACTCATGGAAATGAACAAAACTCAAACGATTCAAATTTTAATTGTGTATATATATTATTCTCAAGATTTCAACTGTAACGTTTTTTTTTGCAAAGTCCCTCGAAATCAATTTGAGGAGAAAACACAACACAAGTCAACTGAAGCCCAAGATCCTAAATGGAAAACTTGATATTGAACTTGCCTCGATTTCTCGTTGTAAAGCTTTTACTAATTGACCACAGAGACTGTTAAGCGTTAGGAAAATCAATGATGAAGAATGATCAAACCAAAAGAAGCACAATACAATTTTGATGTGAGATATGAGACTTTAAGTTTGCATGCTCCCAGTTTCTACCAACGTGGTCTTAACCAAGTTTAAACAATTTTCATTTTCAAAACTTGTTTGTCACGTAGGTATTTAAATCCCAGTCGCAAGGGCTGTTCGGTTGATGAATGCACTGCCTGTTGATTTGGACATCTTCGGCAGTGAGCTTAGTGCATTGCTTATATTTTTTTTCTTTTTATGTAACTAATATGTTTCTGTTCTGTTTCATATATTTTTCTTTAATTTTGTGTAATATGTTATGGGATATTTTTATTAATTTGTCAAACGCATGGCGCATTGGCGTCAGCTGAAATGCCATGTATTTTTATTTTTTTTAACAATACCTTTTTATTTCTAAGCTGAATAGAAAAACTCATGTGTTTATTTAAAAACCCCTTTGGCCCCGAAGCTTGTGGTAAACCTCTATTTACTATACTGAAACTTATTGGCCAATAACTTAATGCGATACTCCTTATAAATATGAGTGACATTTAAAATATGATTATATTTCACTTTTACTCTGCAGTATTTCAGTAATTCGATATTATAAGACTCGAAAACTCGTCGCCACACCCAATGTTATTTAATTCAATAAACTTATTGTTTTCGCTTGAAGAGTTAAACACTTTCGAGTTTTTTTTTGTAATTTAATATAAAACTACAATCTTGTCAAGTTTTATAAATCAAACTGCATTTCAAAAGCATAATAAACCAGTAACACGCTACCTTAAAATGCATCGTGCAAAGCCGGGGATTAACTTTAATCGATCACTTTTAATTTACATTATTTAAGCCTATTTAGAAACGAAAAAATAGTAGAATAGTTAATTCTCCTACAGCACCTTCTACTATAAAGTGGTTTATATAGCATGTGCTGCAGTAATCAGGCAAATTATATATTTTGTAAATGTTTAATATTATACATACTTAAATATGTGCATTCAATGAATATTTATCAGTAGCTTTACTTTTGATAAAGCAAGTCATGAAAAAATTCCCATCTTGGTGCTATAGGAGGGTTGTTTGTAATTAAATAAAAGAAATGGTATCATTTTGGCTTTTATTTCAATACTGCAATGGCTAAACTTACCATGTTCACTGCATGGGTAACTGAAAATGAAACGATTTCACAACGATGTATTATATTTTCACGAAGAGAATGAAATACAGTCAAACCTTCTATAGCGTACTCTCCCATAGAGAATTTTAACATTGCGAGCGCGGCAGTCGATCGCGGCAGTCGATCGATATCGATCCCTCCTGCTGCAATTTTTACAAAACGGTTTACACATACAAACATAAAAGGGAACAAATCTTTAATAAGTGATTTCATTCAATTTGTAAAATATAATTGAAAAAACCTAACCTCAAATATTGTATGGTAGACTAGCCTCGAATATAAAATTCTTCTTTAGCTCTTCGCAATAGGGGAGGGTTGACTATAATATCATTTTAAACAATTTAATTTAATTTTTGTCCTCGATTACGATATATGAAACCTAGCGGTCTTGGAATCGATAATTTTTGCCTTGTGTACTTTTATTAATATACAATTGAGCTTTTTTTGTTCTAACGTACTGTATAATTTTATAACATGAACAACTTCCAAGAAGTTGTAAACATTTTTATTGTTCGATAAATTAATTTCAATTATTTATAATTGGTTTAATATTTTGTTATTTCGTGTCATAATCTATAATCGTTTTATACTCGTCATAAAACCTGTTATAAGCTGTAAATAATACAAACAACAAGTCTTAATACTTTGTTGATGGATTCAAGGCTTTTTTTTTTTTTTTTTTAAATATTTGGCATTACATGCGCCAATTTGCCAAATATTCTGAGTTGTGAAAGTCACACGAGATTAACTCGATGGTAAATAATGTATCAGTTGTGCACAAAATCAACGATAAATAACATAACACCCAGCCCAAGATCTTTTTTTTTCAATTGAAAAAATTTAACCTTGCCGGGGATTGAACCTGGGCCCCCTGATTGCTAGGACAAAGCTCTTGCCACTAGACCACAGGGACCGACCTTTGTAGATGTTCGCTTTTAATATAAAATTAAATTGATAACTTAATACCAAGAATTTGTGTGAAAAATAGTGGTACGTCTTTTGACTATTTAACCCAGGCATGGGCAACTTTTCCTAGGTCTGGGGCCAAATTATCATTCCGTCTCCGATTCAAGGGCCGGACCCATTGGCAGATCCAAGGGGGCTGCATGAGGCTCCCCTGAGGAGAATTTAGACCATACAAGAAATTATAACTAAGATTTTCATCTGTTATCTTCGTTCGAATTTTTGTGTTTCATCCTCGAAAAAGACAAATGTTTTTTCTTTCAAATGCGCATAAATTTGTATATTTTTCTTCCATCAAATAAAATTTATAAAAAATCATCAAAGCAATGTTGTAAAATTGTGGTTTTAGCACTGTTCGCCTTTGAATATAATAAGTTCCATTGTAAATTTGCTGGCCCATTATTAAAAATAGTGGTACGTGTTTTGCCCATGTATTTAACCTCTTATATGCCGGTAGGTATATGAACGCTCATGCACCGACGGCCGCGATTGTCTTTGAAATAGCGACGGATTTCGTAATACAAGGAAGCTCTTTTTTAAAATCGATATTACATTGGTTATAAAACAAAATATGTCAACTGTCAGTATAGGACTGTGATTCTTAGAGATGTCACTATGTGTATAATATGTTTGAATTATAAAATCGTCAACCTTGTCCAGTATTAACAGGTGTAAAGTAGACCGTTTATATCAGGAGTTACCAACTTCGTGCCCGCGGGCGCCATGGCGCCCGCCGACCGATTTCTGTGCGCCCACCAACGTTACTTGAAAAATTACATCGACAGGTGAAGTCTCTCGTGTATTTTCCAAATATGAAGGAAATGGTAGAAAACAGTGCATTAAACGTCATACACATTCAAGTGCTTCAAAAACAGTTTGAAAAGAGAGTCAATTGTCTTCTTTATTGTCAAACCTTTTATTTTCCAATTATAAACAATAAGAAAAGCTTCATTATTTGCAGGTTGTATTCAAGAAAAGGCACAGCAAGACAAAAATGACACTAATAATCTATTCAGCAAGTTTTCACTTTTAACAAAAAAGAGAGGTTGAGCATCTGAGTAATAAATAGTGTTCGTAGAAAATGGCATATTTTAAGATAATCGCCGCAAAGAGTCCACATGCTCCACGTTAAGAGCGGACACGGTTGAAAAAATCATTATCTTTTTATAAAATCTTTAGAAAAAAATAGGTGGCGCCAGCCCCACATTTTTCTTTAAATGCGCTCTCGAGTCCAATCAGGTTGGGGACCCTTGGTTTATATCATAGGTTTCCAAACTTATTTGACCCATGGTCCCTCTTTCAGACACAAAATTACACACGACCCTGGGGGTTTATATGGCCAGACTTTTTTGCCCGCGGTCGACTTTCGTTTGAAATTATTGGCAGCGATCGAATAATTTAAAGCCTGTATTAATCTTATTGCCAACCCTTGTTTGACCCGGGTTTTAGAAAGAGATTTTCGTCGATAATCGGCTAACTTCGAGACTTTAGCGTGCTGTTCCTGTTACACGACTTGTCTCACACAATTCTTGGGACGGTCACCCGAAATTTGTACAGATCAGATAGGCGATCGTATAGGAATCGCGATCGACGCTTTGGCCACCGCTGATATAGACCTAAACCTTTTTTTGTGCGGTAGATGCGTTCCGCGGAAAATTGCATAAAACAAAAGCTTTGACGTAATATGGGAATATAACATGTACAAGGACGCACATATCCAGGACTCATTGTAATACACAGATGAAGCACTGGATTTTGCGCGGACAGTAGGTATGTGTACTGTTAATTATGATATAACATATTTTTGTTGAAATAGTCCCAAATAATATATTTAAAAAAAATTAAAAAAAGTATTAAAAACAGTATAACTTAGAAATGGGCACAAAGAGAGGTTTGGGTGTATCAATGTATCGATAATTTTTGATAGCTTTTACGACATCACACCATCGTCAGCCAGTATTTCACACTCATAAAGTTCACACACTCCCATGAAGTTATCATTCATGACATAAGACAATTCTACAGTTTTCGATAATAGATCTTTTGTTTTCTTTATTAAAATACTAGCTGACCCGGCAAACTTCGTACCGCCTCAGAATCAATAGATGTTGTGTTAACTTATAGTCAAAATGTAGTTCAATAAATGTGCAAACATCAAAATGAAAATATAAATGAATGAATGACGGTGACAAAGCCAGAAAATCAAAATCAGTCCAGCCGTTCTCGATTTATAAGTGGTGTACACGACTTTGTTTTTTTATATATAAATACTAGTTTTGCTACCCGGCGTCGCTCGGACTAAGCGACCAATAATTATTTAATGTTATATCATTCGACATAATTAAATCACAAAATCTAACATCCAAAATAGAGTTAAAATAAAATCACAAACTTTATTTAATATGATGACAGCCCCATTCTCGCTCATTAAAATGTCCAAATTCAAGGAAAAAATCTAATGTGCTGTCAAATAATACCTTCACGTAAATAATAAACATTATTATTAATAATAAAAGCCGGGAAAAGTTCAGTAGAAGACTAATTTATTACATTTTGACTAAATGTCTTCGCCGATAAAAATTCAAACATATTTTCTTTCATATTCGTTTTTATGGCAACTTAATGACCAACAATGCAAAAGGGAATTACAGACTCACAGATATACATACGCCGTTTCGGTTTTATATAAAGGGTATTTCAATAGGGACGCTCAAAATATGTTACTTTGTCCTGCTGAGTAGATTATTCATTGTTTAGTGGCCAAATTTGAGTCAACCAGTTTGGTAAATAATCGGCCAACACCTACCTGTACGTCATCAAAATACAATATCTGGTGAAAACATTGCTGCTGTGTGTGAAAGTGTACAGGAAAACCCAAGGCAGCTTATTTCTCGTTGTTCACAAGAACTTGGCTTTTCTGCGACTTCAACTTGGCGAATTTTGAATCGGGCCTTATGTCTGCACCCGTATAAAATCCAACTAACCAAGGAACTTCAGGTAAACGACCACAGACAACGCCTGATTGGGTTCTGGAGCAGTTGGAAGTTTACCCAAATTTGTCAAAAAAGTCAACTTTAGCGACATGGCCCATTTTATAATGAATGGATATTGGCAGACATTTGATGCTATATTCCATATTTAATGCCGTAAAATATACTTAGAAATGAAATTAAAATTTAGTCGAAATCTCACAAACAACTTGTTTTATTTACATTTCAAAACTAAGCGTCCTTATAAAAAGACCCTTTATAAAATATATAAATATTACAATTATTCATAAATATTTCACCAGATATATAACTATTTAATCAATCATCACACTACTCCACCTATATTATAATTCACCGACACTGAATATAAATCATGAATATTTAACTAGGTACAGAATAGTAATTTAAAATCTATCAAACTTTGCGTATATGTTTGCTTATCACATTAACAATACAATAAATACTTCCACCATACAGTTGTTTTTATATTGTAGATTAAGACTTCAATCATACGTTTTTTTTATATTATGACGGTTGCATATTATAGTTCATATAAAAAAACATATTTCCTTATACAATCCATATTGTAATATAAAACAATTGAGTGTTTTGAATATGTGCTTTATTTCATTGTTGCACAACCGGTGGTCCGCGTCACAGTGCTGGGCCGAAAACAGTATGCCAAATTGCAATCATTTATTATAAACACTTCAATAAGAATAGGTCGGATAAAATCCACGAATTATTTATCGTCATTTCGGTAAATTATGGATAGCCATACATAGCTTTCAAAAATCTATAGCACATATCATTTATAACTCAATTTCAGATTTTTTGCGAGTTACTGCCTTCTTCCTTGGAACGGCAGTACTGCATGGTCAAGCAAATGTTTAGTCAATAATTATAAAATTACATTAAGTAATTTCACAATTCATTGATATTGTATTATATTTTCAGGACCAGAATGAAATAACGGTAAATTATGGATATATGGTCACGGGACAGAATCCCAATCCTCTCAAGCTAAGCTCAAAAAATTTATTCAGACTGGCTTATAATTTTATGTATTGACTTTACTCTTTGAATTCTTGTGGATTATTAGAAAATGTGGAATCAAAATGAATAAATCTGAAGAATATTATTACTGATTATTGTATGATTTCTGAAAGAAGAATTTGTTTTTTAATATTAGCCTATAATAAAATTATTCTTTTTATTTTAAGCGAATAATAAACTAATGTGACTGTCTCTATCTGTATAATATTATTATTTGTGTAGTTTGTGGTTTCATTTTTGCTGCTGTAAATTAAAACAACTCGATTTCATACTTATTGCGAAGTTATTCTTTAGGATCTTCTATTATAATAAATTTAAAAAAATCGTAAGCCTTACATTCATTTCATTTAATGTGCTTATTTTTCATAATTCTTTACAAAAATTCTGTCCCGTGACCATATATCCATAATTTACCGACATTTCCATGTGGTAATTGGTATTTGCGATACTACATTCAAAATACCTGATAATTATAATTTACCCATATAGTTCATTGAAACACATTCACATCAAATTATCGCTAATTCATATAGATTACGTTAGTAACAAATATACTTGGTGTTGTACTTTTATTTTTGTATATAAACGATACAAACTGTTTACTACGCGTCAGTTTAAGTAGATTCGTGCACTTGAAATGCCTGAAGATGGCAAAAGGTAAAACCCGGGTCGCTAGCGACAAAACTCCAGAAAAGTACAAAATTTAAACGATTCAAATACCTTCAAACAAAATTCTTAATTAAAAAATATGAAATAAAAAACCATTTTTATTTCCGTTTTAGTGGTCCGCGATTTTTTTAGCCTTTTTTTACCGGTCCGCATGTGTAAAAAGGTTGGGAGAACACTGCTTTATTTGATCATAACTCTTGTGACCCCAAGAGTCAAATAAAATTGTTTTCAGTTATTTTTTTAATGTAGAAATTTTATACAAGGTTAGTTTTAAATGTTGATCGCTTTACTGTTAGTTATTATCATAACACAACAGTTGTGTTATGTATTCCACGATGTAATTAATTATATCGATTCCAAGTTAGCAATTTATTATGAAAAAAAAATATTTCTTTATTTGCATTACTGAAGCAATATCGTTGTTCTATGTCAGAACGCATTCCATTGGTCGATTTCGTGAGAATAAGCAATTAAATTCCACGATTCCTTGATGATTGATTCGGCATTTAGAGGAAAGATAAAATTTCAGTTTTCGCATCGTGTAGCCCGAAAGAAAAATGCAGCCAGGCTTAGAGCTTTGGGCGCTCGAACTATTCAACAGGATAATGCAATAGTATTAACCCTCGAAAGACGGAAAGAACGGAAGTCCCTGAAAAATAACGTGTGATCCGAAGGGGGTTCTTAAAATACCCCAGTGTTATGGCTTTATTGGCATAGATTGCATTAAAAAAATGTTATAAATTTTGCTTTACCGTATCCTTATACATCGTTCTAAAAAAATTATAGTTTCCTTTAGTTATTCATATTTTAAGTCACTCATGAATGGACAAGCAGTTCGTGTTGATGTTCATGATAGACTGGCAAAATCAAAACCGTGAGCGTGAGCGCTTATTTATGTCTTTTAATGTAAAAATAATTTGATTTGATTTGAAATGTACGTTTGAACGAGGCGCCCTTGAGATAAGATAACGTTATCTTATCGCGTATGGGCAATGATGTTTGAATTCTAGCAATTTGTAGTGACGATATAAATGGTTTTCGGCCAATAATAATCCAACTTAATTTCTTTTTTATTTAATTGTGACGTAACTAATCGATAAAATCTTATTTTTTACTGCAAAAGGTGTAAAAAACAATGATTTAAGAATACCAAAAGTTACGTAAAGTAACGATAAAGTGGCAGTGGTGGTAAACTGTCTTACCCATCGGGAAGGCTAAGAAAGTCTTTACTTTACTTAAATCTATCTGTAGATGATTTGTCTCATGTCAAAGTTTAATGATGATATCTGTTTCCCTTATAATGTTTAATGATAGAAATCCTGAACAAACAGTATTGAAATTATTCTAGCTAATCATTCCATTATCTAAGATAAAATCAAAATCTCAGATACAGAGTAAGAAAAAAAAGCTACCTGGTGATGGCGAAGCTTACTAACCTCAAAGAAAACTTGTGAGAGCGATTTAATTTTTTTGATCTCCACCTCTCATTTTCTCATCGGAAAATTAAGCATATTATAACTGCTTGTTTTATCATTATAATCCGGTAGACCCTCAAAACCTTCGCCCTAGCCGTTTCTGTAGTCAACCTTTTTCGGTAAAGTCTATCTAACCCAGGGTCGTCTACCTTATCATGCTTACTGTCCACTTTTGCTTATTTTTCATGGTTAAATTTTCTTACCGCCCACCAACATCGCAATATTTCAATCCAGTATATGGATGAAAAAAATTGAGGTAAACGCAAAAATCACCCAACGCCCACCACGTAAGCCTTTATCGCCCACTAGTGGGTGGTACGGACCAGATTGACGACCTAACCTAATCTATCTTTACCACTCCTCGTGCTATATTCATTTTCTCTGAAAAAAGAGTTTTTGAGCGACTGACTAACAATTGTTTGTTGGAGAACAGCCCCTGTTAAAACTATCTAGTCCAGTTATTAGATTATCAACCTTTTAACCTCCGCGGACCGGTGAGAATTGGAAAATATTTCGTGAACTACCGTGAAGCATATACATTTAAACATATTTACAGTCGATAAACAATTATTCGGAAAAAATCTCCAGTTTCTGGTATCAGCTGGTGACCCAAGTAAGGTGAAAACTAGACGTGTATAATATATTTGAAGTTCTGACATACGTTGAAGGTGGTGGAACAGAACCCGTTGCAAGTAAAGAACTCACTGTAAATATTTGTCAAGTACATTAAATTCAAAAGACAAGTTAATTTTCCATAGAATTTTATTCATTGAAGCTAATAAAATTACAACTTTTGTTTCGTGCAATATCTGTTGCTGCTGTTTTGTTATCAATATTTTCGAAACATGAAAGTTTTTGAGGACCAGTAATAAACTCATGCTGACCGGTGCCGGTCCACGGACGTTTGAAGAACACCGATCTAGTCCATGTGCTCCACATTGGATGTGAACATATGTAAAGCAAAGTATTGTTCTGTCCGTGCTACATTAAAATAAATTTAAAAAAAAATCAATGTCAATCTATTTTTTATGGCAGACAAAAATTTGCGTATAAACAAAGGAAGAGTGAATATTTTGCCGTGTTACTTCATAGAATTATTACAATAATAAAATTCTGCGGCCGCGCGATTGTATTTCTGCATTCCAGCAAGTCGCAAGGAGGCCGGCATTGGCGGATCCAAGGGGGTGCATGGGGGCCATGGCCCCTCCCTGAGGAGTATTTGTTCCATTCAAAATATTATAACAATGATTTTTATTTGAATGAATATGTTGAAGTTCTCTTTTTCTCACGACGTTCTAGTTTAACAGCTATATATATATGTTACAGTGAAAATATATTCTTCTCCAAAATGTCATTGAAATAAAATTTGACCGCCCTATCTTCAGCTTTATGTTCGTCTGTGTATTTCTTTGGTTCTATTTTTATGAAAGGGACTACTTGCTGATTTTGTTTCATTGGAGGAAACCAAAATTTCACGCCGGCAAATCATCGACTTTTTACTATGAATAATTTCCCTGATCGTGACCAGTGAAATCATGTTGTCATACAGATCTATTACTTAATACATTTTCACTGAGAATACAGTTTCACTGTGACATATATACGACATCTGACAAATTCATAATTATATCCTAATTGTGAGGTTTTATTACAAATTTTATTAAGTTTGACAATCAGCGTTGCCGCCACTGAAAGGAGTTTTTCCACATTACGACGCATGAAAACCTGGCTAAGGAATCGTAAGAGTTCTGAAAGACTATAGGGTCTGGCTTTATAACACATCAACTGGAAAATGTATATTTAGCTTGAATATTCTTTGGGCCGATTTGCAATGTCAAAAAAACGAAAATTTTACTTCATTTTACAATATTTGCGATTTTTCTCTGGTACTAAACTGTATTTTTTTATATAATGTTTTTATTTGTATTTTTGAATTTGAAATAAATGAATCCATGATAATGGTCAGAGTCATCAATTAAATCACATGATTTCGTCCGGGGTCATCGTTTCTTTAAGCGAAGGGTTATCATTTCTTCTGTAATCGCTTCATAAAAGTATCGGTGCCGTCCAAAAAAATCGCATTAAAAGAGAACTGGGTGTATATATATTTTTTAATGTTTTATTTATGTATCATGCTTATTTTCAAATGGAATGGCTACCCCCTGAGACAATTTGTGGATCCGTCACTGGCGGCCGGTCTCGTAATATATATTATAATTGTTATAGTCGTAAGGTCAGTGCTAAGTGTAAAAAAATGAGAATAGAATCGAATCGTAGAGTACACTCACGGATATAAATTGCATTTATTTTGGTTCAATTAGTATACGCTCGAATTTTACAATTGATAGATTGGTTAAAAAAAACAGCACATCATGTCTGATACTTTTCCTGCCACCATTATCTTTAATATGACTGGTTTTAATAATGTAAAAGTAAAGTGAGACAGGTTTGAGAATAAGAATTCCACATGTTACGGTTTTCGATAAAAAGCTAAACCATTTTTTTATCTGAAATAATACGCTGTCCATATTATCATATTCACTATATTGTTCGCATTCCGGCTTAATCTATTCCTTGATTAAACTCGGCTAGACAATGTTTCTCTTTCAAGGATAAACTTTCGAAAGCACATAAAAAAGTCTAGCAAAACTCTTCGGACCCACTGGAAATGAAAAAAAAGCTCAATCCCTGTATTACCAAAAGCAGAATTCCTGTTTTTTTAATGTAAATTTAAGTAATATCCTCTTCCCTCACCTTATATATAGATATAGAGATACCTCACGGTGTTTATCTCAACATATTTTAGATAAACGTCAAGATAGTTTTAATGCACACACTTAAATTGCAATTATAGTCCTCAATAATTCGAATTGATGATTGCGCACTGTCAACAAATACGCTAAATATTATTAATACATGAACGTTATCTTAGATAACACTATTAGATTATTTTGTCGTCGTGTGAATTAGTTGAGATCATCTCAACGTAAAATGATATACACCCATGCCCAAGATCTCTTTTTCGATTAAAAAACTCTGAAATTTCCGGGACTTTAACCCAGAGCCACCTGGTCGCTAGGGCAAAGCTCTTGCTACTCGAGCACAGAGACCGGCATTTTAACAATGTCCGCTCCTAGCTTGGAGCATATGGATTACTCACAGACTTTATATACATATTTTTATTCTAGACGAACTACTTGTTACAAAATTTCTCAACCTCTATTTTTTTAAGGAAGTAGAGATTGGAAGGGTACGAAGACTAAAAGAGGACTACTGGTTAACCAATTACACTTGATACGCGCCTCTTTTGGGATCAGGAGGGTGATAAGGGATTTTTTTATAATACTTTTGAACAGGATCGACTGAAAAAATCTGCTCGTACCGGGGAATCGAACCCGGGCGGACCGTCACGAAAGCCAACGATGATGACCACTGCACCACGGACCGGATAATATACATTAATATTTTTTAACCATGTCCGCTCGCAACTTGGAGCATATGGACTCCTCACGGAGTTTATCTCAACATATATTTTTTTTCGAGAAACGCTTGTTAATCAGTTGCTCAACTTCTCTTTTTTTGACGAGAGTAGGGATTGAAAGGATACGAAGACTAAGAAAGGACTAGTGGTAAGATAATCGCTCTCGCGATATGTCGCTTTTTTTGTTTTGGAATGGTGGGAAGGGGATTTTACAAAACAAACACCCATTGCCTTCGAACAGAATCGATTTATCGAGTGAAAAAATTGTTCGTACCGGGAATTGAACCGGGGCGGTCCGTCACGGCAGCCAACGACGTTGACCATTACATCACATATATCTTATATATAAAACCGAAACGGCGTATGAACATATGTCTGTGGGTCTGTAATTCCCTTTTGCATTGTTGGTCATTAAGTTGCCATAAAAACGAATATGAAAGAAAATATGTTTGAATTTTTATCGGCGAAGACATTTAGTCAAAATGTAATAAATTATTCTTCTACTGAACTTTTCCCGGCTTTTATTAATATAAAATGTTTATTATTTACGTGAAGGTATTATTTGACATTTATTTGACAGAAAATTAGACATTTTAATGGGCGAGAATGGGGCTGTCATCAAATTAAATAAAGTTTGTGATTTTATTGAAGTTATACTTCTTTAGGCGCGCTATGAAAATTTATGAGAGTGAATTTTTAAGATGCGCGCGCATCACCGACAGCCGAAATTCACGGTATCCGCTACGCATGTGCTACGCGTGTGCTACGCGTGTGCTACGCGTGTGCTACGCGTGTGCTACGCGTGCGCTACGTAAAATGCCGATGATGACGGCAACGAGCGTCATCACGGGCGAGTGAAAGTTCGAGTTATGTAATACAAAATGGAATACATCGTCAGTGTTCCCTATTATTGTTGTATATTTAAATCGCCAAAATAACGGCCAAATTAACCGTCAAATTAATTATTGACTTGTTCGAACTATCAGTTCGCGTCAGACAGTTAAGATGACAGGTAGCCGTAATCGGTAGTGGTTATAAACAATTATAGTGTTTAGGTAAGCTATTTAAATATAATTTTATTTTATAATCATACATAGGTGATCAAAAGAAAATATAAATTGTGTTTCAAAAATATTCATAGATAATATCCAATTTATACTAAGTCCAATACAAGGAAATATAAATCATTAATAGGGAGCACTGACGAAGGATTCCATTTGTATTTGAGCTGTCTCTTGGGGAACATGGCCTACACCAGCAGTTCTCACGTGAAATTTGGCTGTGGCCGCATTAGGACCATCAACGGTCCTACGAAAATGTCTGGTGGCCGCACCAAAATTCTTTTTGTGAAAATACCTAAGCATGTATGTATTTGAGTTTTTTTGAACTGACAATTCTTGATGCACAATACAATGCATACAAAAATATTAAATTTTTTAGTGTCATTGTTGACAGATTAACTTGCAAAAAACACATTTTTTATTAAATATCAATATCAACTATCAAGCTGTTGGTGGCCGCAGCAAAATCCTCTGGTGGCCGCACATGAGAACCACTGGCCTACACCATTAATATCTATTTATTATTATTGGTTATTTTATATTTACAAAATAAGGAAATAAATTTAATTCAAAATTTGTGATAACAATGAAAAGTGAATATCAAATCAAGAAAATAATAAATATTTAAACAATGAATAAACTTAAATTCAATTCTTGAATTAATTATTAAACCCATTTATTTACTTTAAAATATTAAATATTAAATAATCAATAATAAATATTTAAAATTTAGAATCTTATAATATTTAGTACAAATTATGTTATATATAAATATTTATTATTCTCTAAATTTTATTTTTGATAATTATAATATATTTTATAATTATCAACAAAAAATTAAATTAAACTATTAATTTACATTTTTTTAGAACTATTCAATTTCTATTCCAGTTTTCAAGATGGGTAAAACAAATGCAGAAATGTTTAAAGAATATTAAAATCGAAAGAAAGCTGCCAAGGAAGCTGAAAAAATTCGGCAAGGCTTGTCAGTACAAAAACCAATAAAAATAAAAAAAAACAAATGCAGAAAATTGTCGTGCTTATAGGCTGCGAAAAAAAATGCTTTCACAAGTAAACGAATCATCCGTGACTGAGATTTTATCTATCCCGTCAACTTCAAATTCACGAATAAGGACTTCTGAACCATCATTTCAGTTAGCTACCACCAGTGCTAGTACAAATCGACCAGATGTCTCAACGGTGCCCAGTACTGGTATTGCTGATAATGATGGTGATAATTTACGATTCATTTTTATCTACTTCAACACACGACAATCGCAACTTTATAATTGTACAAGCTGAGGTGCATATGGCTAATTCTCCTGTGCTGTATAATCACCGTACATCAGAAAATACTTTATTAGCAGACATGGAGCAAACCCGACTGATTAAAGCCCAAAAAACTATTCAGCAATTAGCTGATGCCTCGAATGTACATATTTTATCCACTCAAGACATTGTACACGATCAGGAGCATGATTTATTAAATCAAGACACGATTATGGATCAGGAACTACCTCCACCAGACGGACTAGCCATTTTTCCAATTCTCCAGAACAGTTTATTAATACTCCCATTGATGAAAAAAATTTATATAGATTTAGATACATCTTTGCCGTATAGTAATTTTCAACGATTAGAAAGAGCTCATCAGGAATTTAAAAAAAGTTTCTTGACAATCCTTTTGGATATCCATGTTGAGTATGTGACAGGTTGTGGTTTCAAGATGATTTGAAAAGGCCGTCTCCTGAACATAAGGAAATGCTAACAAATATTATACCTAATATACCAGGAAAAAATACGAAGCTTTGCAACACATGCGTGCAAGCGTTAAACAAGAAGAATATTCCTTTAATGTCTACATTCAATGGTTTTAAATATCCAGATATACCTCAATATCTACCACCTTTAGATCTTGTTTCTGAAAGACTAATTTCACCTCGTATTCCTTTCATGCAAATCAGAAGATTGAGGCATGTTAATGGTCAGTACGGTATTTTCGGTCAAATAATTAATGTTCCTGTTTCAGTTAATAATATGGTTAAATCGTTTCCAAGGAATATTGATGATGATTATTATATAAATGTACATATCAAACGTAAGAAAATTCATCGATCTAGCTACTTACAAAGTATTGTTAATAAGTGTACTATTAAATGTTGGCTGCGATTTTTAATTCCATCACCATTGTATACTATGTACGATATTAAAGTTGATGAGTCATTCTTTAATGATAATCAAATGCACGATGAAATTCAGCAAGATGATTTCAGCGAACATATTCCTATAGAAGAAAGTTTTACAGCTCAACAGCAGACATTATTGTGGAATGAAGAACAATACTTACGTATTGCACCTGGTGAAGACAATGTACCTGAAAGTTTATTATTTGATGAACATGCGGAGGAACTTTCCTTTCCCGCAATTTACTTGGGTCAGTTCCGTAATTTTAGGGATGGTGTTAAAGTAACTCCTTTCATGATGGCTTCTAGCGAGCTAAGACGATCTGATCGTCGTGCAGTTACACCGTATCATTTATTATATATGGCAATGAAGATTATGAGGATGCGAGTTCGTGATTCTCTCACAATTGCGTTCAAACACGTTGGTAAGGATACCAAAATTACTCGAAACAAATAGAAGATGATCAGCACGTTCATAATTTCATTGAAACCAATCTTGCATTTCTAAGAGCAATTCCAAATTCAACATGGTATTGGATGGATCGCAAAAAAGATCTTTTTGCTATGATCAGACAGTTTGGAAAACCGACTATATTTCTTACTGTCAGTGCTAATGAAATTGGATGGAACGATCTGCTCCAAAAAGCTCTACAAATTCAAACACAACGGTGAAACTATTTCAGAAGAAATCGCCGAGCATCTCCATTATCTTGAAAAACAACTCTTATCAATGAGGATGCAGCTACGTGTGCTATATATTTAAAAAATTGGTCAATGTATTAATGAATCTTTACAATCACCAAAATTCAGTCCGTTTGGGAAATATTATGTTTTTCATTATTTTAAACGTATTGAGTTCCAGCATCGTGGTAGTCCACATGCACATATATACTATTGTGGCTAGCTAATGCTCCAATGGATGCACTTGATAAAAATAGGTTGGATTCTATCGCATTGATTGATTACTTGATATCTGTTTCATCTCGAGACGCATCAGGTAACATTAAATTACAAAGACATAAACATACATTCACATGCTATAAGAAAATAGTGGCGAATCAACCTCAGCATTGCAGATTTGAAGCACCTTTTATGCCTTGCCGATCTACTACAATTTTATTACCTATGCAGAAAGAGGAGCCTGGTTTCAAGAATTATGCTAAGCGTTACGAAGATATCCGGACTAATTTGGAAAATAATGATTATCATGATATTGATTCTTTTTATAAGAGTAACAATATATATTCAGATGATGATTATCACAATATACTTCGAGCTGGAATTAAAAGACCACGAGTTTATGTCAAGCGTCAACCATGTGAAAAATGGCATAATCCGTTTAACCCCTTTATATTTAACTATCCTTCTCCAGTTCTTTTATTATTTTATTGTGATTAATTATTTGCATCCAATTAAAAATTATTTTTTCAAAGAAGTATAACTTCTGACGCGCGTACATAAGTACACGCACCCATTTTTTTTTAACTCTATTTTGGATGTTAGATTTTGTGATATAATTATGTCGAATGATATAACATTAAATAATTATTGGTAGCTTAGTCCGAGCGACGCCGGGTAGCAATACTAGTTAATATGTATATATAAATAAGTGTTTGTTAAATAACAGTTCTGGACGACTGGTCACTCATTATTTGTAGAAATCGACTACCTATCGGGAATTAGCCATATTGTTATGTTCTCTAATCATAGCTTCTTATCAACACGCGATAAATTTTTTCAATTGACTTATTCTGTCGTATTCAAATCAATATAATCGATCCTAATCACAGTAATTAGTTAAAAGCGGGAACGTGCTTTAGCAAGAGCTCAATTAATCGTGAATTGAATACATTTTTAATTTACGTTATTTCTAAACTACAGTTTCTAAAAACCTCGGGCGAAGTAATTATTTTGACATTCATCGCATGTTTGCGGTACAAATTGATTGTTACGATTACATATTCTTAAGAATCATTTTTAAATCTTTCTCCGATTTGGTTGAAGAGTTCTTTTTGAAATAACTTTATCATTTTAAATTTAAAATAACTTTGAATATTCCACGTATTGTGTTACTAATTGTGACACGTGTTTCGCCTGTTTCAGAGTAATCATCGGAGTTACTATCGCAAATTGTGTAACTAATTGTGACACGTGTTTCGCCTCTTTCAGAGGCATCTTCAATGCTTTTACTATCGCAAAGTTTGCGATAGTAATGCTTTTTACTTAAGAAACCTTGAAAGAGGCGAAACACGTGTCACAATTAGTTACACAATAATGTGGAATAATCAAAGTTATTTTAAATTTTATATTAAAATGAACTTCCACAAAGTTATCGCCGAAACCATCGAAAATACTATCGAAAAGTTTGCAGCAAGTTGATTCTAATATTTAAAATTACAAAATGGAGATTGGGATTATTCTTTTTTTACGGTAAGCAAGGAGGAAGGGGGGGTTATAGGATCGAAGCAAAGCAAACAAATAATTATACTACTAATGAAATTAGCAATTAAAAAATATAACTAATGAGATGCAATCAATCAATACGTGGAATACTGTTTTTTACTCAGTTGCTCAACCTCTCTTTTTCGAAGAAAGTAGAAATTGAAAGGATGCGAGCACTAGGACAGGACTAGTAAAAAGCTCTAATACTCATTTGCTCGTACAGGAACTTGTCATGGAAGCCGAGAGTCAGATTCAAGATCTATATTTTTATTTTATCAACTTCGTGTTTGAAAATAATGATTCGCAAAGTTACGTCGAATCGAAAAAAGATTGTATTTCGTGTGCCGCTTTTTTCAGCAATAGATTATTTTCTGTGCTACTGTATTCCATAAGTCCTTCTCTGATTTTAATGATTTCAATAAAATATCATTCTTCAGGTTCAAAATTTTTAATTCTAGTTGTTGTGCCTTTCTTTGAACAACATATGCAATACTATTTATATTTTAATTATTTTCCTAGTAAAGGGATTAACAATAAAGGAGACCATGGCTCGATAGTCGTAAGCTGCAGAAATCTGAAAGTGTGCGACAAAATAATTCCATGTATAATTCACTGTTACCTACCATTTCCTGCATGTTTGGCAAATGCTCGAAAGACTTCACCTATCGATGCGATATCGACAAAACTAAATTTGAAAAAAAAAAAGTTCTTGAAAAATTATTTGTTTCTGGCTGATCATTGGCAGGAGCACAGAAATCGGACACAGGGTTGAGGATCCAGGGGTAGCCAGATTTTTTTTCCCGCGATCGACTTTCGTTTGAAATTATTGGTGGCGATCGACCAACATTAAAAGTAGTAATTTAGCCTATATTAATCTAATTGCCAACCCTTGTTTGACTCGGGTTTTAGAAAGAGATTTTCGTCGATAATCAGCTAACTTCGAGATTTTAGCGTGCTGTCTCTGTCACACGACTTTTCTCGCACGCATCATAGCTCCTCCACCAGAGATTTGTTCAGATCAGATAGGCGATCGACTAGGAATCGCTACGCGATCGACGCTTTGGCCATCCCTGGTATAGACTATGGGGTAACACACAGAAAAATCTGTCATAGATACATTGCTTGAAATTAAAATAATCAACCGAAAAACCATAAACGGCTACTGAAGTCTGGCGGGCCGGTTGCGTAGAGTTAAGGAGGTATGCTGGTCTATGTAAAAGCTCAAATTTTAGGTGTTTCTGCAAGTGCAATAAAATGAGGTATAACAACTTTACTCCATTTTTTTACTAGAAAAAAAATATTTAAACAAAAAATAAATAAATAAAAAAGAAAGTGTATTCTTAATCAGTAAAGTTGACATTTTTCAAGAATTTAGAGAAAAACGTGTTTAAAGTTTCGGGAAAAGTTAAAAACCGCCCAGATTGGTAAGATTCTTTGTCACTAAAGTAGCTATAATAATTAGAATTTAAACAAAAACTTTGTTAGGAAATATTTGAAAAGGTTTTCACTTTGAAAATATGCAATAAAAAAACGGCTTTTTCAGAATCATAGACCAGAATACTGCCTTAAGAAACATTTCAGTGTGACTAAAAGTAAATTAATTACAGCATAAAAAATTGTGTTTCAATATCTATTAATTATTATAAATTTATTCATTGTCAATGCGGCCCATAATCAATGCACTGAGATCTCGATCGAAAAATCAATTGATATTGTTGAAGTGGATCGCCTTCAGTATCGCGGGCAGTAAACAAGACATGGTACGTGTGTCGGACAATAAAACGAGATAAGTACATTTGAGGGGTGTAAAAGCATAACCGCCTTTATCCATATATTATCATTTTTGAGATGATTGATTAATGATCCGGTTCTTACGTTCTATGCCCTGTAATCTTCAAACCAACGAAAAATTACCTCTAAGCCATTTAAAATCGACATCGAAAATGACGATCAAATGCATAACCGCCACAATCTAAATGCAAAAATCACGAGCCAGGGAACACTGACCTACTGCCCTGTCACCATACAAACGTTTTGTGTTCCCTTTGCAAATTATTCTAATATTATACTTGAAGGTTAAAATCGTTTTTTCGATTGCTGAACAACTTGACTTTGTGGAGAGAGGCGGTTATGCATTTAAACCCCTCATTTAGTATTATTATTTTTGCACGCCTTTCGGTGTTGCCAGCACGTAATTTATTGGCGCCCCTAATATTTGAATATGCGCGCGAAAACAAGATAAAGATCGATGGAAGCATTAAGCATTTTCTTAAAGAGGTGTGACCACGGACCAGCGAATGCGTTTTTTTAGGCGGCACGTGTTTTTTAACTTTTGCCGGCCTGAGGGTGAAACAGTCAACCACCACTGACCCTCTTTTTTCCATTTATGTTGACATATGAATATAAAAAATACAGATTTAACATAACACTCGCGGGACATACGTCGAAACCCTTGATTGAAACAAATCTATCTATATAATCAATATTACCTTACACTAAGTGTCAGTCACTCAATCCTTTTTATTCTTTAAAATTGCCGTTAATAGTCAGAAAAGGTCATTTTAAAAATTGCGAGAGAATAATTTGTTATTCTTATTAAAGATTACGATATTGCGTTATGGACTGCGAACATAAAATCAGTGACTGCATGCGCATAACAGGTTTTCATGGAATAACTAACCTGCAATTAGGGTGGGCGCCGTCGAATGAATTTTATAATAATATATTCAGATTCAGAACAAAGGTATTTTATTCGATAGTGTCAACATTGATTTTTTAAGACGTCGTTTAGTTTATTGTAACTGTATCGAACAGGGCCGCAGCGAGGTCCTCTGGCGCCTAGGGCAAGAAGTAAATTTTTTGCCAAGCCCAACCTAAAAACCTCCAACCCCGCAGTCTTGTTATGTTTATTGAATGTGCAGCGCAGGGTATAAACCAGAGCTGTTGTTAAAAAAAATTACGACTCTGTCTCCGACTAAAAGAGCTTCATTTCACCACATTTTTCTCCTACCTTTCCTATTTATGTGTATTCAATTATAAACCAACCAACCAGTCCAGCCAATAGCTAAATTTTACATATTATATGCAAAAATAAAAAGTTCAAACTTTTAAAAATTTCCGACTCTGGGTACGACTCCAACCTCGGCCAAAAAGCTCCGACTCTACAGCCCTGGAATAAACCTTGCATTTGTTTTCATACGCAGATGACAGCTTGTCCACTATTACATTTTAAATACTAAAAACGTAAAAACCATTGATGTTGATTGTAAAAGAATAACTAAAAACGATTTTATACAACTCAATTACAGATGGAACCAATTCAAGGACAACCGCGTGAAATTTAAAAAAAAAATGCGTTAATGTGTAATGATTAATTAACCTCTGTGTCGATACATGTGTTTCCAAGAATAATATCGGCACGTGCCGGTGCCTGTGATTTTTCAACTGATTGCATTAAATCAAATATAATCCATGTTTACATTTCGTTTTTTTATCTATTTCAAAATTTCTGAATTTCGTATTTTTTTTAATCCTGGCATCATTTTGGCGCCCCACACCAGTGTGGGCTTTTGTGATTGCCTTATTTGCCAGCCCTGCATTCCAGCACACATCAAAATAATTTTGTCTTGTAAGGCAAAAATAATTTGTCACAAAAGTTAGAGCTCGCATCCTGTTCAGCCCTGGGCTCCTCTACGCTTAATGAACACAGATTATGGTTTTTTTTTTAAATTTATTTAAACAATTGAGACGACCAGGGTTTCTCTCTATCTGATTGTGATCAGACAGCATCCTTCCAAGGCTTTCGGTGACGGAACTTAGGGACAGGATGGGGAGAAAGGTGTCTCTCGCAAAGATTTCAAACGGTTTCTCTTTGCCGTTACTCTATCCCAGAAAAGGCTAGTTTATTGTTCTCAATTTAGATTGTCAGTTACAAAAACACAGATATAATTGTAGTTGCGACTACATTTCAAAGCCTAAGACCAAATGAATATGTTACTACGCCCTGCCGTCCGAGGCAAGCGCGGAAAAAAACTGATGACTTTGAAAGAAGGATAACGACTGACTGACTTGGCGGTTTTTTTTTATTTTACAGCCACATTTATCCTCCGTGATTCTAGTATGAAAAACAGCTCGACCAATCAACGCAAAGCATTCTGGCCTGAGCTGAATTCAACCAATCACTGCGAAGCCGTCGCAAAGAGTCAGTTACATGATTTTATAACATTTTTAATGCATTTATTCGCGTTATATTACTCGTTTGGTCTTATTATCATTGATTGAGGTGATAAATAAGATCGTCCGAGAGAGTTCTGATACCCTACAACATCATGCGGCATCACAATATATCAGGTTTGGACTCAAGTTAAATTTAAGACAGCATTCTCTTTTCATGTTCCGTTTTTTTTTTAAATTTTGCCGCCTCCTAGAACCTTGGCGCCCGGGATTCTGCACCATTCACCAGCCCCTAGATACGGCCCTGGTATCGAGAAATGTAGTATACGTATAAAATACCTGATTATGGTAATTGAACCGCTACAATAAAACAAAAAAAAAAATTGCCTTACTTTTTTGTGCACTGATGGATGAATTATCGATCAACGTGACATGTGTGCGGATTATGAAATGCACATGCGACTTGATAAAAAAAACAGCCCACAAACATGCCGATAAATGAACACTCGATTAAAAATTATAATAAAAAATACATTTAAATATCTGCAATTGATTGCTACAGCGATAGCAGGAAAAAGAGTTTCATTTCATCAAAAAAAAACTATATGTCCGTATTATTTTACTCAGATAATCGTTTGGTAAACCACGAGAAAGGAAATATTTTCAGCAAAAGATATTTGAATATTAATTTTTTGTGAGAATAAATATAATAACACATTTTTAGTTCTTATTTCAAGAAAATAATAAAAATAATAATACATTTTTAGTACCTTTTCCACATAAAATTTATTTGATCAGGACCGGTTTCGATCATGGCGAGCATTGTCAAGTAATGAAATGTAAAGGGTCTTACGGGAAAAATATGTTTGAATTTTTATCGGCAAAGACATTTAGTCAAAATGTAATAAATTAGTCTTCTACTGAACTTTTCCCGGCTTTTATTAATATAATAATATTTATTATTTACGTAAAGGTATTATTTGACATTTCTTTGAAAGAAAATTAGATTTTTTCCTTGAATTTGGACATTTTAATGGGCGAGAATGGGGCTGTCATCAAATTAAATAAAGTTTGTGATTTTATTTTAACTCTATTTTGGATGTTAGATTTTGTGATATAATTATGTCAAATGATATAACATTAAATAATTATTGGTAGCTTAGTCCGAGCGACGCCGGGTAGCAATACTAGTTAATAAAGGGTCTTTTTATAAGGTCGCTTAGTTTTGAAATGTAAATAAAACAAGTTGTTTGTGAGATTTCGACTAAATTATAATTTCATTTGTAAGTATATTTTACGGCATTAAATATGGAATATAGCATCAAATGTCTGCCAATTTTCAAAATCATTATAAAATGGGCCATGTCGCTAAAGTTGACTTTTTTGACAAATTTGGGTAAACTTCCAACTGCTCCAGAACCCAATCAGGCGTTGTCTGCGGTCGTTTACCTGAAGTTCCTTGGTTAGTTGGATTTTATACGGGTGCAGACATAAGGCCCGATTCAAAATTCGCCAAGTTGAAGTCGCAGAAAAGCCAAGTTCTTGTGAACAACGAGAAATAAGCTGCCTTGGGTTTTCCTGTACACTTTCACACACAGCAGCAATGTTTTCACCAGATATTGTATTTTGATGACGTACAGGTAGGTGTTGGCCGATTATTTACCAAACTGGTTGACTCAAATTTGGCCACTAAACAATGAATAATCTACTCAGCAGGACAAAGTAACATATTTTGAGCGTCCCTATTGAAATACCTTTTATTATTGAAATTATTACTGGAAAAATGTATGATTATTTTTATTATAATGCCTTTCCACCAAGTATAGACAGTGAACACCTTAAAAGGGTTCTTATTTCACATTGAATTCCTTCAATTTTCGCTCACTATCAACATATGTTGATTATGCTCGTGATGAGCGAAACCGGTCCTGATCTAAATAAATTCAATGTCTTGATCTCTGTATTGTGCATCTGTCAGTAACGATGGGAAAGGAGTGCAAATTAAATATGAAAACTAAACTAAGAGACGAAGAAGACTGGAAGAACTTTAACCTATAAGGTTTAGAAATTCTGATCTAGACCAGTGGTTCTCATGTGTGACCATCAGATGATTGATTAAAAATATTGATATTTAAAAAAATGTGCTTTTACAAGTTAATTTGTCAACAAATACTCTGATACTGAAACATTTCGTTTGGATTTTAAGCCAATTGTCAATAGTCAAAAATATTTCGACCCATTTGTCTAATCTTGAGCACAATAGACTTTGTGCGGTCACCAGACATTTCCGTAGGACAATGCGGCCACAGTACAATTTTACATGAGAACCACTGGTCTAGACTGTCTGGTCGATCACAGAGAATTATCTAATCCTCTTTATCAAATTAGCGAGCTTTTTTTATTACAGCAAGTCGCCACACAAAATGAAATATTAAAAAAAGTTACATCATTTTAATAGGTCGTTTATTGAAAGATAATTTCGCCAGATACAACTAATCAAGCCAACCGGTCCAAATCCTAATAAAGTGAATTTTTCTTGCATAATAATATAAAGGCAAAGTTGTAATTTGCAAACTTGCATTATTAATTATTGATACATTTATTTTTTATGCGTCTACTACTTTCTCGACGTATCGCCTTCGACGAATAAAAAAATGTTTTCGTACATATTTTTGCATAACATTGCACAATTTTATTCTTTAGCTGAACGGTGCTGAATAATGTGTCCTGGTTTTTATATTCTGGGCGTCCTTAGGCTAACAATGATGTATGTATAATAAATTGCAAAAAAAAATACAGATAACTACGGATTAAATATATAAAATGTAAATTCTTAGGTTATGCAGCATTATTGATAATACTAATTACTTATTAAGATTGACATGTGGACACCTTACTTTAAAAAGGTTCTAACTGCTCTTGACACTTTTGAGATATGAGCGTTTGAAGTTTTGATTGATTAACATTCACTTGTGACCTGTGGAGACGGTAAAAAAAAGTTCGACTCGGACTCCAGCATTTACCAAAACCACGACTCCGACACCGACTCCAACATTTATCAAAAACACGACTCCGACTCCGACTACAAAAAGTTTAATAACGTCACTTTTTTATCCTTACTTTCCTTTTTATGTGTATTCAATTAAATATCAACTCTACCAATCCTGCCAATAGCCAAATTTGACACATCATATGCAAAAATAAAAGGTTCTAACTTTTCATAATTTCCGACTCCGAGTACGACTCCGGCCAAAACCCCGCGACGACTCCGACTCCGGCCAAAAAGCCCCGACTCCACGACTCCGTCTCCTACTTCCCAGCTCTGCTTGTGTCAATGTGCAAGTACAAATGTTTCAAATTACTTATTTTCTAGCATATGTTTTCACAACTCTTGCTGAAAAATAATGATGGAATTAATGATGACAATCTTAGAACTCTGTCAAATATAATAAATTTAGTAAAAAAAAATGTGCAGATGCAGTGCTACTCTGGAATTCTGCTAACTCTTTTATTCAGCCATCGATAATTCTGAAATTAATATATGAAATAGAATACACTAAATACAAAATTTTCTGATCAAATGGTCATTTTAGGCAAAAATTTCAATTATAATCTTTTCACGGTGAGGTAACGATATGCTAGCCATGATAAAAGATCACGTAGCCACTCACATTAAAAAAATGACAATATTTAGTTATATACGATCAAATAAAATATTTTACATTACAGCTAAAAGAGCGACGTATAGTGACAGCGATTAGCTAATCACTAGTCCTGTCCTAGTCCTCGTATCCTTTCCATCCCACTCTATTCGAGTAACAAGCATCTCTTAGAAAAAATGTTGAGATAAACTCCACGAGGAGTCCATACACATCAAGCTGGGAGCGAACACGGTTAAACAAAGAAAAAATTGGCTATTGAATTGGTTGGTTGGTATTTAATGGAATACACATATGTAAATAAGAAAGGTAGGAAAAAAGAGTGGCGAAAAAAAGCCTTTTTTAGTCGGAGCCGAAGTCGTGTTTTTGGTAAATTCTGGAGTCGGAGTCGTATTTTTGTAACGACTCCACAACCCTGCATTAAAAGAATTAAATAGATGCGTCACTCGCTATACTGGCAAACCGAAATCAACAAAAAATGAAAGTCTTAAAAAAATGATTTACGCGAAATAAGAATTAAGCAGACGACCAGGCATATTATTTCTGTAGCACTAAAATAATATGCTATTTTTTCAGTGGTTGCATAAACACAACGGGTGGTGGCGGGAAAAACCAACTTGCTATTTTCTCTCCGTATCATTTGTTGCATTAAAATAAAATAATATGACTAAATTTTAATATTCATTGCTAGAAAACAAATACTAAACGACCGTTTTAATAATTATATGCTTCAAGTTTTAAGATCGGAGTTATACGTCGACCGATTATGTATGTCAATTTAAAAATTAGCATCAATTAATGATTTGTTGATTTTGACGATTTTTTCTATAATATGAAAGATAGTTCAGTGCAATAAGCTTCATAAAAAATAGACACAAAAAACAACTGACATACTATATACATACACTTAGAAGCGGCTTGCTTTAGTAGAAGTAAGTATCGAGGATTTTCTATTTGCATTGCTTTTATAGAAATACTACTACTTTGTACTACGTTTTTTCATCGTTTTTTTTCCGTATTGGAGTTATTTTTTTAAGAAAATTCCAGGGCTGTGGAGTCGGTAAAAACAAGTTCGACTCCGACTCCGACTCGAGCATTTACCAAAACCACGACTCCGACTCCAATATTGACCAAAAACACGAGTTCGACTCGATAATGTGTCGGGCCAAAACGCCGCGACGACTCCAAGACTTCAACTCCGACTCGGCTCCGACTCCACAGCTCCGGAAAATCCTTTTGGATGTTTAAGCACACTTAAACAGCACAGTTAAGGAACCTTATTTCATATATAACTAGTATTGCTAACCGGCGTCGCTCGGACTAAGCGACCAATAATTATTTAATGTTATATCATTCGACATAATTATATCACAAAATCTAACATCCAAAATAGAGTTAAAATAAAATCACAAACTTTATTTAATTTGATGACAGCCCCATTCTCGCCCATTAAAATGTCCAAATTCAAGGAAAAAATCTAATTTTCTGTCAAAGAAATGTCAAATAATGCCTTCACGTAAATAATTAACATTATTCTATTAATAAAAGCCGGGAAAAGTTCAGTAGAAGACTAATTTATTACATATTGACTAAATGTCTTCGCCGATAAAAATTCAAACATATTTTCTTTCATATTCGTTTTTATGGCAACTTGCAACAACAATGCAAAAGGGAATTACAGACCCACATACATACATACGTCGTTTCGGTTTTATATATAAGATACACCAATATTTGTAAATGTCATTTATTGAATACTCTTATTGAATTTTATTCATTGTCATTTATACATCTATAATAAAAATAATAATACATTTTTAGTACTTTTTCCACATAAAATTTATTTGATCAGGACTGGTTTCGATCATGGCGAGCATTGTCAAGTGATGAAATGTAAAGGGTCTTATGGGGAAAATATGTTTGAATTTTTATCGGCGAAGACATTTAGTCAAAATGTAATAAATTAGTCTTCTACTAAACTTTTCCCGGCTTTTATTAATATAATAATGTTTATTATTTACGTAAAGGTATTATTTGACATTTCTTTGACAGCAAATTAGATTTTTTCATTGAATTTGGACATTTTAAAGGGTGAGAATGGGGCTGTCATCAAATTAAATAAAGTTTGTGATTTTATTTTAACTCAATTTTGGTTGTTAGATTTTGTGATATAATTATGTCAAATGATATAACATTAAATAATTATTGGTAACTTAGTCCGCGCGACGCCGGGTAGCAATACTAGTTAATAAAGGGTCTTTTTATAAGGACGCTTAGTTTTGAAATGTAAATAAAACAAGTTGTTTGTGAGATTTCGACTAAATCTTAATTTCATTTGTAAGTATATTTTACGGCATTAAATATGGAATATAGCATCAAATGTCTGCCAATATCCATTCATTATAAAATGGGCCATGTCGCTAAAGTTGACTTTTTTGACAAATTTGGGTAAACTTCCAACTGCTCCAGAACCCAATCAGGCGTTGTCTGCGGTCGTTTACCTGAAGTTCCTTGGTTAGTTGGATTTTATACGCGTGCAGACATAAGGCCCGATTCAAAATTCGCCAAGTTGAAGTCGCAGAAAAGCCAAGTTCTTGTGAAAATTACAGATGGAACCCATTCAAGGACAAACGCGTGAAATTTAAAAAAAAATGCGTTTATGTGTAATGATTAATTAACCTCAGTGTCGATACATGTGTTTCCAAGAATAATATCGGCACGTGCCGGTGCCTGTGATTTTTCAACTGATTGCATTAAATCAAATATAATCCATGTTTACATTTCGTTTTTTTATCAGTTTCAAAATTTCTGAATTTCGTATTTTTTTTTAATCCTGGCATCATTTTGGCGCCCCCTAGAACCTTGGTGCCCGGGGCGATTGCCTTATTCGCCAGCCCTGCATTCTAGCACACATCAAAATAATTTTGTCTTGTAAGTAAAAAATAATTTGGCACAAAAGTTAGAGCTCGCATCCTGTTCAGCCCTGGGCTCCTCTACGCTTAATGAACACAGATTATGGTTTTTTTTTTAAATTTATTTTAACAATATATCTACAGGTTCGGACTCAAGTTAAATTTAAGACAGCATTCTCTTTTCATGTTCCGTTTTTTTTTTTTTAATTTTGCCGCCTCCTAGAACCTTGGCGCCCGGGATTCTGCACCATTCACCAGCCCCTAGATACGGCCCTGGTATCGAGAAATGTAGTATACGTATAAAATACCTGATTAAGATACACCAATATTTGTAAATGTCATTTATTGAATACTCTTATTGAAATTTATTCATTGTTATTTATACATCTATAATAAAAATAATAATACATTTTTAGTACTTTTTCCACATAAAATTTATTTGATCAACTGATTGCTGGTTGACAATGTCATGGAAACTGGTTGAAAATGCTCGCCATGAGCGAAACCGGTCCTGATCAAATAAATTTTATGTGGAGAAAGTACTAAAAATGTATTATTATTTTTATTATAATGCCTTTCCACCAAGTATTGACAGTGAACACCTTAAAAGTGATATATCTATAAGTTAATCCTTTTTAAGAATGCAACTATATGCAACGACTTAATATGTTCAATCTTAATTATTGAGCCTGATTATTGAGATTGATATAGTCCGGTGCGTTGCGCAGTGGTCTACGTTGCTGGCTGCCGTGACGGACCGCCCGGGCTCGATTTTCGGTACGAGTAGATTCTATTCAAAGGCAATGATCCCAAAAAAGCGGAGCACGTAACGAGATTTATCAGCTAACCACTAGTCCTTTGCTAGTTCTCGTATCCTTTCAATCCTTACTATCTTCGCGATTGAGCAACTGAGTAAGAAGCAGTTCTCGTCGAGTACATGTCGAGATAAACTCCGAGAAGATTCCATATGCTAAAGTTTTGAGCGGACATGGAAAAACAGATTTTTGATATATTTGTTTATAAAGCTTCTACAAAAAATTGTACGTGAGAAACACTGGGCTAGATAATTGTTCTTAAAAAACAAACAACCATTGATGAAAACTTTATAATACTCTCGAGTTAAAATCCTACGGTTAAAATTAAAATTCCCACCGGAAACTTTTTATAAAAATGAAAGTTTTGGCTGCTTTAATTAAAATATGTATTCGCTTCAATTTAAACTATCACGCAAGCCGTGCAATTGGAAATTAAATAACAGACACCTCTCACGCTATTCGCATTTCCACTCCTTGGGGATCTTTTCTCTACGGATAGGAAAACTTGAGTATTTTCCGGGTGAGATTATCATCTTTTCATTTAAAAAAGCAACGCTCTTCAAGTTGTGTAACTAACAGACATGATTTCGCTTTTAAACCAGTTAATTGTATTCTATAGTCCATTAAAAGCTCGATATAACAGATTTATTGGAGGAGGGGGTGTCTTTTAAAGCCGAAAGTCAGTTATATAAAAATTAAGTATAAAATAAATCAAAAAACTTTTTTTTGAAAATACACTGTATTTAGATATGAATATAAATAGAAAACACAAACAAAATTCTAATTAATTGTCTTTGGACACCCGTCGTTAAGTGACGATGCTGTTTGATATCGACGCGCTTGCTTTCGGTAATCCTACTTTGATTATCATAGCCGATTAAAATTGTTTACATGCGGTGACACTTGGATTTAAGCATGTATTATTTTATATGCTTGTTATAAAGGGACGTTTTTTTTATTTTTTACATTTCAACGGATTTTTTGTCCGTTATATCCAAAGTCCGTTAAATAGAGGTCTGGTATATCAAGGTTATACCGTACTATGTATCTTTAATATATCAATACCGTTTGAGGGTGCAGAAAAATTTATTGGTGCAACTGAGGGCCCCTGATATAGCCACTTTATATTACAATCAATATATAATATTATTAGGCCTCTAAAAGCAACAAAAAGCGCCTTAATAATCAAAGATATTATATTAGTTATATAGTCTAATTTTTCTATCGTATTATATTTCCAATTAAGAACGAAATATATTTTTTCAGAAACACTTGACCGCTAATTGAATTAATACAAATGAAATCAAATTGCGCACATCGGCATTGAATTTATCGGTTTCTGCTTGCTATTTCCGGGACATACGGAAAAGTTATTTTTTCTTCTAAATTTTAAAAAGCTGATTGTGCTTAAGACATTTAAAGCCCTGGTACAGTTTCACTTCTGCGAATTAAAAGTGAATTAAGAAATATGTTATCAAAACATCAAGTCAGGACGAAACTGGGTAGTTTAATTGATCACTATATGTTGGCCGCTAGTAGAAGTTGGGAGAAAAATAGTAATAAATACAATCTATTGACTAAAATAGAAAATTCACGTCACTTCTTTTTCTTTTCTCTTGATTCCGTTATAGGTTCCTCCAATGAAACATATACTTTCTGATTTGCAACATTGGAGAGTTTTGACTTCCTGGAAGAACGTCATACAATCGCTATACTGCCGTTCCAAGAAAGAAGGCAGTAACTAAACTGAAATTGAGCTATGAATGCCATTTGCTAAATATTTTTGAAAACTTTATGGTCACTTTTAAGCTGATCACTGTCAATACTTAGTGGATTGGCATTACAATAAAAATAATTACATATTTCTAGTACGTATTTCACATTAAATTTATTGCATCAGGACCAGTTTGCTCATGGCATGAATTATCTACTGATGTGTGCAACGGGCATGATCAGTTGATAATGCTTGCCATGAGTTTATCCGATTCTGATCCAATACATTTAATGTGGAATAAGTTATTATTTTTGCTTCATATGGTGCTCACTTTTATAGGAGTATAATAAATAAAAAAAACTCTAAAAATGCAGTCAATGCAACAACTTATTGCGTGTTTACAGAGAAATTAGTTAATTTTCACATCAACCCGCTGTTGTATATATTCCAAATATTAAATCTTGAAAAAACACATCATCAAGTTTGTCAGAGTCAGTTGATGCCTTCTTGCTTGTATCGGCAGTAAAGTGCTTTAACCAGTTAGGTGCCGGCTAGGATTAGTATAGCCGTGCATAGTGCGGACGGCCTTAATTCTCTTTCAAAAAATAAAACTTATTAAACATATACTTTTTGGGCATATTTTAATAGTACATCACAAATACTTACCATGTAAATACAAGATCTGTCATTTACGCCATCATTTATTCAAAAACCAAAACAACAAACGTTTCAAAAAACTTCAGGGTAGTTACAACACTCACACAGAAAATACGTGAACGTGACTTTAAATCGGAACTTCATAATAAATTTAATCTTAAATGTAAATAAAATTCTTAAAGCAAATTAACTGAGTGTTATGACGCAAAACAAGGTTCTACGCATACCCTGCTAGCGAAAAATTTAAACACAACGAAACAGCTCTTTTAAAAATCGATATATTATAGATTACTATGCAATATCTTCAAAGTTCAAGTATTACATCACGATTCCAAGAAATGTCACTATATGCACGATATTTTAAAATTGTTATGAACGTTGCTCGTCTCAAGTAATGCGTGTAAACACGCGCATTTTGTATGGCTGGCCCTACGAGCACGGAATTGCTTGGCGTGTAAACACGGCCGCGGCATCGAAGAGATTAAATATGCAATATTGTATGTTGAATATTGCATTTGCTGGGTGCATTATAATAGACAAACACCAGTCAGAAAATTTATATTCTCACAAAAGTTGCGCAAGTTTACTGATTGTGTTATTGTTAATTCTATTATCACGTTGTCAGATTATATAAATTACGCAAAGGTAAATCAATAATTCAATACGGTAATATAATCCGAATATGAGTGTAATTTGACTTTTATCCAATTGATTTCACAAGAAATTCAAATAGAGGCGAATGTGAGATTGTATTCTGGTTTTATGATAACATCATCGTTGTTATTTTAGTTTCATAAATATCGGTTTCGACCGTATGCCATTTTAACCCTCGCTGCACGATGATATGTATTTACTACAACTCGACTCTAATAATGAGAATATTTCTATTAAATATAATAGATACAGATCTGAAAATTTTTGTATTCCTCAGTAATGTTATTAAGTATTAAATAAAATTACAGTTATGTATGGTTATTCATTTGCAGCGATGGAAATAAATAATTAGTGGAAGAATCGGGCAAAGAATCACCCATACACAAAAACGTGTGCACAAGTCGCGGTAAGTACTCTTGCAGGTGTTCAGGCCCGGCGCGAAAGCGCATGCGTAGAAGTGATGGACTTCGAACTAGGAAAACATTTCGTCAGTACGAATTCGACTGCCGACGGGTGAACACGTCGGAGCGGCAACTAATTGCGATGTTTTTTTCTTCTTTTCAGACACTTAGATTACAAAAATTGTTATATTTCAACTTCAACCATAGTCAATCAAAGCAATGTTTAGAAATATTCACATTTTTCCGGTTTTTAAATAACTTTTTCATATGGTGTAGTAAATACATATCACCGGAGCTCGCGGAAGTTTTTAGCACAGTATGGGGAGGGTTAATGCAGCTTAAAGCTTAAATGAGGCGCCTGAAAGCTAAAGCCGTTGTCAATCTGCAGTATTAGTAGTGAACGATATTTTTGTTGATTAAATTGACATTTAATTGGAAGGTCTCGATTATAGCACGGTGAAAAAATAGCTATGTATATGTTTTCTACAAAATATGTTTACTATATCTCTAAAAGCAATTTCGGCCAACGCCCTTGCCAGAACTACAGTATAAAGAATAGTTCTGACGAGAACTTGAGTCGGAATAGTTATCAATTTTTATTTTTTTTCTTTAACCTTTTGCACTCTGATCATATTTTCTCAGGACTAGTAAGCTTCTCTGATTTAAAAAAATGTGTTGGTTAAGTGAGTGATAGTCTTCAGTAGAGTTGTATGAAGCACGTGATCAATTTTAAGCTACAAAAGTATTTTTGTTAATTAATGAAAAAATTGCCATTAAACTTATACCAGCGCTGGGCCAGAGAGTCTGGCCCGCGGAGTTGCCTAACAGAATCTTTTCGGCCAGACTCCGTGGCCCACGGAGTGGTATGAGTTTAACCTATATTTGTTGATTAAAAATCTCAAATTATTGGTTTATTGTTTTTGCAATCACTGTCAGCTGTCATCAGAATAGCGAAAAAAAAACATTGGAAATTGGCGAAGAAGTCAACCGAGTAAGTTCCGGCATTTAAACTTTGACCATAAATAATAGTATTCGCTTGAACTCACTCACGGCATTGTGAAATATGTCAATATCCGAAGCAATACCGTTAACGCTACGCTATTCCTAGTGGCATCCTCATTGGCAGACTGGTTCTATTCTTTGGAGGAACAAACAAATCTTGCTTAAATTATCAGGAACATTCAATTTAACATTCTAAAAAATGTGAAATTCGCATTTTTGTCTCGGACAAGCCGAAAGACATGTATGGCCAAATAGATTTCTCTTCGAGCAATTAAACTAGTGAACGTAAGTATGCCAAAGAAAAAATCGGTTGGATAAAGCGATGGGTAGTATTCATATTTCCTCATATATAGAATTATCAAAAATGTCTTCTGAACCTTCTACCATAGTAATATATTTCCCACCATTGTATCTAATATATAAAAATCAATATTTGTTCGTTTTTTCGCACCCTATACCCTGCCATTCCGTTCATCCAATCGCAATGAATCTTTGACACACTTTTTGCTTGCACTTGCAAGGAGGTTTTTGGCATAGTAAACTTAGCTTACAGTAGGTCTTTAATATAAAAATGATTTTTTTTTCTTCATATTTTAGCTGCTGCCATACCGTTCATTTGACAACTTATTGCTGCACTTGCGCAAAGGTTTTAGATATAGTACAATTAACTTTTAGTAGGTGGCGCGTGTGTCTTCAACGGCAAGTGTCATCGATACCGATCAATGTGAGTGAAATTAAATCGAAACTATTTATCTAAGATAGTGTGCATCCGAAAGCACTTCAATAAACAAGTGGCATTGCAACGCTTGCCGGGTACTGGGTAGTAATATATTTATTTTTGTGTTTTAATTTTAAATGATGAGTTTTATTGGAAATCTATTTTCATATCAAATTGTATTTCTAATTAAAAGTAGTAGAATATTTATAGCGACTCATCAGGTGATTGCATTATATATAAACGAATTGATTAATTGGTATTGAATTTATCGGTTTCTAAGTAGGATTTCCGTCAGATTTTATAGTTTTATACAATTTACAATGACTTATGTACATTGACCATGTTTAATCCAGGGGTTCTTAACATCATTGCAACTTCGGACGCATTAGCAATTAGACGAATAGTGACGGGCGCAGGCCGAATTAAAAAAAACAAGATGTAAGTAATACATATTTATTCATTTTACGTACTATTTTTTTTAATTTACATTAAAAAAAGAATCATAAAAAATACAGCTACAATCAAATAAAAACTTTGGAAGGAAAACTTCTTCGTGAAATAATTTCAATAAATGAAATACAATTATGATAAAATTAGGGTATTTTTGTTATTTGATACTTTGTAGAGGGCGCGCGATAATAACTCCGCGGGCGCACATGTGCCGGCTAAAAACCCCTGGCTTGATCTATTTCAATGTATATTTTGTTAGATTCTGGCATAATGTAGGCTTTTGATTTTAGATGCCACAAATGGTTGTTATACATAATATTTAGTTTGAATTACGTGCAAAGTTTTTGGTTTTTTTTCTATTGTAAAATAATAACTCTGTTCCAAAAAATATCATCCACTTGTAACAGTTTTAAATAAACCATCTTTAGTGCAAATAAAAAGTCTGTAACCAAGTTTTTTTAATGCGGTTAGTATTAAAATGGAAAATTTCTCAACGAGTTTGATAGCCACACGACGTAAAAGAAGTTAATTATCGTCGTTAATTACGATAATTAACAATCCACATTAATGTGTAATTAACACCTGCGTAAATAAACGCGTGAAATTTAATTCCTTCTGACATTTCACTTTCGTTTGTTTATGTTTTAGCCAACGAACGCGACAAAATTGTCCAATTGGGTGTGAAAATTTGCAAAATAAACCTGCGTAATGAATTACTTATAACCGATTAGTTTTAACGTCAACACATCTGAATAAACTTAACATAGACAATAATTATATTGATAAAATCATTAAAAAGCGTTTCAAATTCTCATTAGGTATGGTATCATGTTTCATTGTCATCACTCTATGAAAATAAAATAGTTGATGTAACGAATATAGTATTTCCATGAACTAATTTCATTATGACATAAAAAAACAAATTACACGAATGTATGAATTCAAAAATTTTAATATTGATTATAACACTTTCATAGTTTACTTATTTATAGGTAAATAAGCAAAATGGTCTTATACAGGCAAGCCCAAACCTTTGCCCGCGGACCACATTTTGTGAGGTTCTTTCGAGGTTTTCTACTTTCTACACATTTTGTTGTTGGTAAAATTTATAATAAAAATAATAAAACATTTTCATAACAGTATCCACATAAAATTTATTGGGTCAGGATCGGTTTCGCTCATGGTGAGCATTATCAACTCTTATTATAATACTTTTTAAGGTGTTCACTGTTAATTCTTGGTGGAATGGCATTATAATAAAATATTTCAACTGATCAAGTTGATAATACTCGCTATGAGCGAAACCGGTCTTGATCCAATAAATTTTATGTGGAATAAGCAGGGCTGTGGAGTCAGTGAAAAAAGTCCAACTCCGACTCCGACTCAAACATTGATCAAAAACACGACTCCGACTCTGACCAAAAACAGTTCAATATCGTCAGTTTTTTTCCCTAATTTTCCTATTTATGTATGTTCAATTAAATATCAACCCTATCAATGCGATCAAAAGCCAAATTTGACTTGATACCGCATGATGTGAGAATAAATTCACTAAAATGTTATAAATTTTTTTTTGCAAAACCGACATGCGAACGCATCCTTGCACAGCGAACGCATCCATGCTGTTCTGTTCGCCTCAAAAAAACAGATAACAGCGACTTTGATTTCAAGTAGTAAAAATATTGTTATTCATTTTAATCTATCAGGAATTTAAATTTTAAAAAATATATTTTCGTACAATTTGAAACTAGCTTACTCTAGGATAGAGTTTTCGGAAGTATGTAAATTTTAAAATTGTTCTCCCATCCTATCCCTAAGTTCCGTCTCCGAACGCCGTGGAAGGATGCTGTCTGACGCCAGTCAGATGGAAAAGGAACCCTAGTCGTCTCAGACTAAAATGCAAAAATAAAAAGTTCAAGCTTTCCAAATTTCCGACTCCGTGTACGACTCCGGCCAAATCGCTTAGACGACTCCGACTCCACAGTAAAATATATATTTTCGTACATCTGAAACTACTTAGTATACTTGAGTATTTATTTTCATATTTTTCTACTCCATACTCGAGTAGTCGGATGTCGAGAAATTGGAGTCTCTGGTCCCAACTGAATGTCTTGATTTTATTACTGTGCATCTCATTTATCATATGTATAAGATTATTCTCGTGTATAATGTGAATGTTTACTGAAATCGGTTTAACGAATGATATCTATCCATCAAAGAATTTATTCCAGGAGTTAAGTTACACAAAAAATGTTACTGTTAAATAATGACTGCAATATTTTTTCGAAATATTAATCATAAAACATAGGTATACTATTATTATATGTATATTATATATATAAAAAACAAAACTGAACAAAAAACAAACTATAAGAAATGTTAAGTTTTGTTATTTGTTTCAAAATCAATTATTTTCATCTATCCGAATTGATTTGCCAAACGAATCGAAATCAATTTGACGGAATAGTATTTGACATTTTGCCTCATTTTTTTCATCGTTGTAATAAATGAACTTTTAAAACAAGGATATGAAAGGAAAACAATGTAGTTTTTTATTTACCAATCATGATTGAGGTATTTGGGCGTGCCTCCCAATTTAAATGAATCTATTATTGATTTTGCAAGGTTTTATGTTTTATTAATTAATCACGTTTTAACTGACGTTTCGTTATAATTAATCGTGTGCATTTGGTTTTTAATAATTTTAAAGTTTTTTCAATATAGTCATTAATGAGTCATAGATTATGATTATTTTAATATCTTTCAGAAGTCTATGCCGAGCTTTGCCCAGTTTTTTTGGATATCAATTTGACGGAGCATCAAGTTCTAAGGCGCGTTAGCGCCAAAGTTCTTCCAGTCTCCTTCGTCTCTAAATGTTTTTAAATTTTGAATTTTACTTGTTTGCATTCCGTTCCCATCGCTGCTGACAGGAGGGCGCCATCGCTACAGTTGAAGAAGTCAGCTTACCTACGGAGAGTCGTCGAGAAGAATAGCTCTCGGTCTATATCAGATCCTCTGGTGCCTTCTCGTCATAGTTCTGCAGGCAAGAGATTGTTGGGTTACAGTGAAGGCTCACAGCCTTATGAAACTTTTTAAGAGGTTTCACAAATGAACTCGCGAATAGTGGGTACACTTAAATCTCTGTGTAACAGCGATCCACGCACGAACCATGAAGCTTGCCTCAATGACTTATTCTGAACTATCTGGAGAGTCTTCAGATGCTTTTGGTGAGCAAAGTTAGATACATAGGTATTCTTCCATGTTCATATTCCCAATCTTTCCGAGAATGTGAACGAAAGGTAAAGACAGCAAATAGTTTACTACTAGGCTATGTGGACCATACTTATATGGTCACCACGTCAACGTTATGGTCAAGCTACATATTATACTAATATAAGTTAGCCCCGCAACATGGAGCATTATATTATACAGAAATCGAGTGAAAGAATCTGGGCTGCTTGTGATACAATCGCTCAACAATTAAAAAAAGATGTCAAGAAGACTATAGGATTGGAAGGCTGGAAATGAGTTTCAGACATACATTCCTACAAAAACAAATTCATTCAAATTTAAAAAGAAAACTATTTTTAAAAGTTTCCCTACTGGGATTAGGATCTGAAGACTAAAGGTGCCCAAGGCGTTGACAGTGATTATTACACATGGCAATCGAGGCTAAAGAAAATGTTAACTTTTAGTCCATATTTTACGTCAAAATATCAAAATATTTCCATAATGCTTGGTTAGTATTTGTGAAAGGGTCCCAGCTTTAATAAAAATGATAATTCTAAATTCATGTTAAATTAAAGAAACGATCAAGCTATTATTTTCCTGACAAAACATTATATCTGCTAACATAACTAACTCAAAAGAAGTAAATTTTATACATAACACATTTTGCTATGGTAGAAATGATATTTTGTTATTTGCTTTGCGTAATTATAAAAAAATACCTGGAAATGAATCTCATTTCTAAAATCTGGCCTGGCTGATAAGAAGGTTGGCAACACATGCTGAAGACAATCGTTGACGTTGATCACTCGGCAACAGTACTTGAAAATGATACTGTTATAAAAGTTCGGTATGTGAGTAATCTAAAGTTAATCAAGGGCAGTGGCTTGAGTTACTTTTCGAGTCATTAGTAGACGTTTAAAGTTAACTTAACTACTTAACGTTATCGTCATAATCTCTTGCGTAAATAATATTGAAAAACAATGTCAAATGTCAATCGTACTGAATAATATTGTAAGCATGACGCGCCGACCCTGCCTGTCAAAAAAATGACATCCGTATAAGTTTGCGTACGACAGAGACGTTGAAAGATATTATTTTCGCTCATATTCGTGTTCTCAGTGACATGAGAAAACAACGTAACGCCATTTTTGATCGACAAAATAAATCGAGCGTAAAAATATATGAATTCGGCGGCTGATTTTTAATGTTTTTTTTTTTAATATATAAAAGCACATTCATGGTGAGCAATATCATCAGTTAAAAATGCTCTCGATGAGCGAAACCAATCTTGATGTTTATTAAATTATATGTGAAGTACAACTAAAAGGTGTTTATTTATTTATTAAAAAAAAATATTTTTCACCAAGAAGTGACAGTTTACACCCAAAAAGTGACTTCTTAAGTATTCATACTTGGAAAGTTACGACGCACCCGATTGAAAAAATGTCAATCAAGTGAAATAAATATTACTAAATTTCCATAAAATCTTATATATAAAACCGAAACGGGGGATGTATGTCTGTAATTCCCTTTTGCATTGTTGTTGCAAGTTCAAACAAACGAATTGATTTCGCTCGCGAAAGTTTCGACGGTAAATTTGTTTCGTTATCAATGTGTGTGTAGAGACTCCAATTACTCGAGTATCAAGTAGTACATATATAAAACCGAAACGGCGTATGTATGTCTGTGGGTCTGTATTCATTGTTGGTCATTAAGTTGCCATAAAAACGAATATGAAAGAAAATATGTTTTGATTTTTTTATCGGCGAAGACATTTAGTCAAAATGTAATAAATTAGTCTTCTACTGCACTTTTCCCGACTTTTATTAATATAATAAGGTTTTTATTTACGTGAAGGTATTATTTGACATTTCTTTGACAGCAAATTAGATTTTTTCCTTGAATTTGGACATTTTAATGAGCGAGAATGGGGCTGTCAATATATGAAAGGGGCTGTGAAATGTCAATGCCAGTCTGAAATGTTCATTTTAATTCCATTTTAATTGACCTAGACTTTTGAATTTTGAAAAATGTTGTTTCAACTTGGCCCGTCTGAATTTACGCGCCGAGCTGAACATAACCCCAAACTGGTCCGAGCGAAGCCGGGTTCCAATACGAGTATTTATATAAAACTAATATATTTACCTATTTTTGTGAATACATTTAAAAAAAAAACTTTGCCAAATATCAAGGGACAAACGGTGATTGATAAATATTCTTCCGATGCAGATATTTATGTTAAATATTACAGATTTTGATATTATAATTTCACCTTGAAAATTAAGCAATTCGCAGAAAATTGCACTCTAGCATGGAGCGCTATTACAGGAAGGGTGTATGTAAAACAACCAGACTAATTTATAAAAAATCATGCAGACGACTGTTTGCATGCACATCAGGTTATACCACATCCTAATGTCCTGATTTATTACGAAAACGAGCAGTAAGCGCACAAATTACAGTTTTTTTGTCGCATTCATGAAACTACTTTTATCATCTCTTGTCAACTTTGTTGATTTGGCATGTTAATAAATTGTACATAAAATACCTGATGAGTGGTGAAACTATGAATATGCGAATAAATACTAATTACATTGTTCAGACAGTATATGAGACTACCAGGGATGTCGTCTCGTTATGACGGAGACAGACAGCATCCGCCCAAGGCGTTCGATAAGGAACTAAGGGACAGGATGGGAAGACAGGTATCTCTTAAGCAAAGATTTCGCTCGGTATTAGATGGGCCGTTACTCTATCATAGAGTCGGCTAGTTTATTTGAACTCAAAGAATGTTAATTACAGATAACGACTTCCGTTTAAAAACCGGTGAATTTAGGCCCAAGATTTGAAAATGAGAGGATGAGTCATCAGAGGATGTGGTGATTATAAGATCGCCCGAGTTCGTTCTGAGGGCTCGATAACTTTCGGCGGTGACATATAACACCGTTTTCAAACAATGGATCCGGTATCCTGAATGATACACAATGAAAAACAGAAGCTTCTGTTTTTGATACGTAAACAGGATATGTTAATTTGTACATCACGTGGAAAACGCAATTAAAGATGCAATTTGTATTGCTTTGCTTCATTTACGGGCGGTCAGCAAAATAAGGAGTTAAATTCTTTCCGTCCATTGGAATGATACTACAAAACATAAATCACCAAAGCGTAAATGCGTGTCTAATTTTACGCTACTGTATCAAAAATAAACCATTATCTCAAACTGCTGTGCTTCATGACCTTTTTATCATCGGTGACATAAAACCTAAAATTAAAGAATGCTTTTTACTTCAGTACCGTAAAGCCACTGTTAGTCGCCGCGTACGGACGTCGCGAATAAAGTCGCAAATATTGCAAAATATATTTAAAAAATCTTACTGTAAGAATTCTTATGATATTTTTATTTTCATAGCTAGTGACATGTATACACTCTCTCAAGAAAAAAATGGTTCTTTTGTCATTAGTCAATCTTGTTGAAAAAAGAATTTTTAGAAGTCGGGTTGAAGATTTGATCAATGCGACCATTTTGCTCGGCACCGAAGTGGTTAAAAGAATTAATTACATTAGCATATGACTGGCTAATGGAACAGAGCATACTTTTCCTATGAGAACTGCTTGTTATCTCAGTAAATTGACCACTCTTTAGTTCGATGAGAGTATGATTCGAAAGGATATGGCTAAGGCAAGACTGGTGGTAAGCCAGTCGCTCCCGCCACACCTCACTCATTCGGTCGGGTGAGTGGGAAAGAAGTATTTTTAGACAACACAGACATCCATGCCATTTGATAGAATCGATGAATCGACTGAAAAATAGCCGCTCTTACTTGACTACTGGCTGCTGTTGACCACTGCACCACGGATCCGACAAGTAAGTTTATCGTAATAAAAAACGCATTAAAAAAAGGCGAAGACTAAAAAATACTTAATTTAAGTTTCATCTTTATATCTAATCGTGAATTTGTCAAAGATCAAAACATTGGCATCACTACTTTGAGCCAAGATCTTGTTATCATTGTTTTGTGGACGGCAGTTTTCAATTAAGCTTAGCAGCAACTTTAGATTTAAAAAGAAAATGGTGCTTACTAAGTTTTTAATAAACATTATGAGAATTAAATAAGTTATGACAATGACACGGTAAGTGCAAAAAATAAGGCAACATTGTACGTGATTTTGCGTGTGCTTTAGTTTGGTCATTGTGTTGCAATGTGTGAAAAAAATGAACGGCAAAGTGAATTTTTTTGCCACTCAATTAGTCAACATTATTATTCAAAAGGACATTTCTTACATCGCAATGTACAGGAAGAGCCGAAAATAATTTTAAAACTTTATAGATTGTCGTATTAGGTAGTCAAGAGTTTTTTTTAAAATTTCATTTACGCTTTTCGCTTTGATAGTTTAATTGATTCAAATTTAAAATCGACGCTGTTTAGTTTCTGTGTTTTTTTTGTTGATTTGTACATAATTTCATTAAATATATTGTCCCTCCAAAGCCAAAAGCGTGTTAGTAATATGTTGGTGGTTTGGTGAATCTTATATATAAAACCGAAACGGCGTATGTATGTATGTGGGTCTGTAATTCCCTTTTGCATTATTGTTGCAAGTTGCAATATAATAATGTTTATTATTTACGTGAAGGTATTATTTGACATTTCTTTGACAGAAAATTATATTTTTTCCTTGAATTTGGACATTTTAATGGGCGAGAATGGGGCTGTCATCAAATTGAATAAAGTTTGTGATTTTATTTTAACTCTATTTTGGATGTTAGATTTTGTGATATAATTATGTCGAATCATAAAACATTAAATAATTATTGGTCGCTGAGTCCGAGCGACGCCGGGTAGCAATACTAGTTATCTATGAAATAAGGTTCCTTAACTGTGCTGTTTAAGTGTGCTTAAACATCCAAAAGGATTTTCCGGAGCTGTGGAGTCGGAGTTGAAGTCGTGGAGTCGGGGCTTTTTGGCCGGACACATTATATGAGTCAGAGTTGTGGTTTTGGTAAATGCTCGAGTCGGAGTCGGAGTCGAACTTGTTTTTACCGACTCCACAGCCCTGGGATTTTCTTAAAAAAATAACTCCAATACGGAAAAAACGATGAAAAAACGTAGTTCGAATTGACAAAATATTTTTTTTCTCCTGAAATGTAACGATTTTTCACTGACCCTTTGCATGAAGGTGCCAATAGGCGAAGCCAGCGTTGTCAGCGAAAAAACTCGTGGAAAAGAACACAATTAATATTTGATATTTAAATTACAAATGCCCGGTCGGTGGTGCAATGTTCAACGAAGTTGGCTACCGTGTCTTTACGTAGTTGGCTACTGTGAGCAGATTTTTTTCAGTTTATAAATCGATTCCCCTCACAGGTAATGGGTGTTTGTGTTGTTAAATCCATTCCCACTTTTCCGATCCCAAAGACTGAAAGCGATTAGCTAATCATTAGTCCTGCCCTAGTTCTCGTATCCTTTCCATCCCTACTCTCTTTGAAAAAGAGAGGTAACAATCAGTGCATGTATAAAAAATATATGATGAGATAAAGTCCACGAGGATTCCATCTGCTTTAAGTTGGGAGCGGACATCACGTACCTTCAGCCGAAATTCTCAAATACAACAATTTTTTTTTATGAAAAACCTGAAAATGTTAGCGTTAAGTGAAGCCGGTTCTGATCTTTAAAAATATATATAATATAAAGAAGTGGCACAAAAAGTTGTGTTTTATTTAAAAAAAAAAAAAAAAAACTCGTGCCAATTAAATAACTTACGACTATTGCTATACTTGAGCCAACCATTCAACATAATAATACGTGCGCTGTACTTTCATCATACTGCTAAAACAGGATGCAGTGTTACATAAAATACACTATAATGAGAGTTGTAAGTGATTTACGACAAATAACGTAATGGAAGATGCATAAAAAAAGCGACATAACAACTCGGTGCAGTATGAAAAACTTGATTTCAATGTCGCAATTAATTTGCATGGATATTTTCGCTAGGTGCTGAATGCATTATCGATTTCAGTAATTACAGACATCTTATTCTTTCAATAATTTTACTACTGATATAGTTTTAATGGACACGCTTCCGGTCGCCATGGCCTAGTGGAAGTTCTGTGACGTTAAGTATTGCAAACTTATGTCTCAATGATTCGAGTTGATGATTGCGTATTGTCAACAGTGAAAACATATTTGGATAAAAAATACAGCTATCGCCAATGCGCCTAATATTTTTTAGTCATCCGAAATAAACTCTATTAGATTTGTTCTCCCAACTCCCAACTCCCATGATCATTGGGGTAATATTATATTATATTCAAATATATTTTTATTAAATTTGTCAAATGCATGGCGCATTGACGTCAGCTGTAATGCCATGTACTATATTTTTATTTTTTCTAGTAAATTTCCAATATTCGTTATTTTTGAGGCCTCTGACATTTGGAGGCCCTAAGTGCGCGCCTCTTGCGCTTATGGGGTAATCAGCCACTGAAATCATGTATTAATGCGCATAAATTCAGCGGATAAAGCTACTGAAAGAAAAGACACGACAATTCGCTCAATATAAAGCTTTTTAACATTACATTACCTCGTACCTTTAATAACAGATGCTGATTTTTATTCTCGCTATATGGGGGGCCGAAGGTGCTAAAACCCAACTTCCTTTTCGTCTCTTGGAGTTGCGTTTCACTTGTTTAAAAAAGCTGATGATGGTGGTGAATGGTGATGAAATGGTGATGAAATGATGTCCCGACAAGGATAGATTTTTTTAATCGAATAATACATATTGGTCATTGTATTTTTCGATTGAAAAAATCTGTCCTTTCCGGGACTTGAACTTAGACCCACCTGATCGCCAGGGCAAAGCTCTTGCTACTAGTCCACAGAAGCTGGCATTTTAACTTTGTCCGCTCCCAGCCTGTATATGGACTACTTACGTAGTTTATCTCTAAATATGTTTTTTTATACGAGGAATGTTTGTCATTCAGATGCTCAACCACTACTGTTCGAAGGGAGAAGAGATTGAAAGGATAAGAGGACTAGAACATGGGTAGTGGTTTGCTCTCGCGCCACTTTTGGATTTGGAATGGTGGGAAGGATTTTTAATATAAAAAATACCCATGTCTTCGAACAGGATCGATTAATCGACTAAAAAAATTCTACTCGTACAGGGATTCAAGCCCGGAAGGTCCGTCATGAAAACCATCGACGTTGATCATTTCATCAAGCATTCACTTTGCAAAATACTACTATAGCCATGCCTGTGACAGAAAACATACTGAAAGATAGAAAGATATAGAAAACATAATTGATTTTTGATGTGTTAGTTTTGCATTGCTAAGAGGTCTTGAACATTTTATTTTTAGTCTATTTTTCTTGTAATTTGCTTTAATTTATTTGCTTAGTTGATTTACCAATTGTTTGTCATACCTTGTTTTCATACTTAACTTTGCATAAATACCACTGTTTTATTGTATTCTTTATCAGTTGATAATGCTCGCCATGAGCGAAACCGGTCCTGATGAAATAAATCTCATGTGGAAAAAGTACTAAAAATGTTTTATTATTTTTATTATAATGCCTTTCCACCAAGTATTGACAGTGAACACCTTAAAAGTGAAAAAACATACTGTATGAAAAATAATAGTTGTTTGCTATTCGCACTCGCTACATCCCGTTTTTAGGGAAGGATAGTTGTGGAAGTGATTTAAGGTAACACAGACATCCATGTCTTTTGTAAAAAATCATAATTGTAACATTATAACCGCTATGTAACGTCATATAAAAATGCTCCCTTTTTAACGAACCAATTTTCATGCTCAAAGATGTATTATTTTTTAAATATTTAAAACGACATTCTACAGTTGTTACTTCCACCGGAAAAACATAGATAACAATACAAAACAACAAGTTGATCAGTGAATTTTTGATATCATTAAGCATCATGCAAAATAATGTAATCATATTTCTATACTTTCGAGTTTTTTTCTCTTGTTGGTAAATATTATTTTTAAAACAATTGAACATTTTTTAAATGATCTCATATCACAACCGGTTTCAATCAAACGATCGAGAATTTTTAACTAACACTTTTAGCTATAGCGAAAAAAACCTGATTATATATCTTTTTTTTTATACGTGCAATTATTCATAATATGATTTTTATTTTATTTTAATAATTGACAGGGGATAAAGGTGAAGCAATTTTGGTAAACTGATTCACTTTTTTTCGACGCGTTTGAATGAAATGATAACGTGAGACAATGACTCGCTTTTACTCGTTCGCTCTGTTTACTTCACGTTTAAATAATCATTGGAAGGATTACATATATATCAGACACTTTTAATATTACATCAGAAATATATACTAAAGTGTTAATCCCGATATCTATTCCTAAATAGCAGAAAGAAGCGAATATGATGTTTTAATTGCGGTGACCATGGTAACGCTTTCAAACACAAATATTATTAATGGTATTATAATTATAACTAATTTTGTTTGTTATTTTATTTTCATGTATAATATTATCATTTCTGTAGCCGAGTAACAAAATCACTTGTCTACGGTTTCAGCGACTAAGGGCTGGAATTTTCGTGTGGAGTAAATGATCAATTAGTTTTTTTCAGGGCTGTGGAGTCGGTAAAACAAAGTTCGACTCCGACTCCGACATTGACCAAAAACATGACTCCGACTCCGACAAAAAAATTTGAATATCGTCACTTTTTTTTGCCTAATTTTCCTATTGGTGTGTATCCAATTGAATATAAACCCTACCAATCCGGCCAATAGCCAAATTTGACATATTATATGCGAAAATAAAAAGTTCAAACTTTTTAAAATTTCCGACTCCGAGTACGACTCCAGCCAAATCGCCGCGACGAGTCCTACTCCACAGCCCTGGTTTTTTTAATTGAATTATGGATTCGAGTTCAAATGCACGGCTGCCTGTAATGTTATTTATTTATTTATAAGTCAAAGAAGTAAATCGAATGAGTTTAAACAAAATGAACCATATTACAAAACATAGTACTCATCTTAACGCACTCGCATCTATGTGAAATAGGTCGACATCCGAAACAAAACCGTTTTAAATCGTGAAAGCCTTTCCTAGTAGCATCCCTTTTTGTAGTCTAATACTACTCATTGGTCTTAAGAACAAACAACTCATATTCACGATTTCAAAAAAAAAATATCAGGAACATCCAATTTAACATTCTCTAAAATGTTGGAATTCTCATTTTGATCTCAATATAAGCCAAAAGAAATACATGGGTAGATTTTCTCTTCGTGCATTCCAACAAGTGAACGTGATCATGCCTAAGAGAAAATCGGGAAAGCACCTCCTCACCCATTTGATTCTAAAGAAAAGGTGTAGCTAAAACAAATAATTGTATTCTAACCCTTACTGGGAATATAGTAATTGATCGAACGAATAATAAATATATTGATGACTTTTAAGCCACTCTTTACAGATAACAAGTATTGCTACCCGGCGTCGCTCGAACTAAGCAACCAATAATTATTTAATGTTATATCATTCGACATAATTATATCACAAAATCTAACATCCAAAATAGAGTTAAAATAAAATCACAAACTTTATTTAATTTGAAGACAGCCCCATTCTCGCCCATTAAAATGTTTTTTTTTGATGTCAAAGAAATGTCAAATAATACCTTCACGTAAATAATAAACATTATTATATGAATAAAAGCCGGGAAAAGTTCAGTAGAAGACTAATTTATTACATTTTGACTAAATGTCTTCGCCGATAAAAATTCAAACATATTTTCTTTCTTATTCGTTTTTATGGTAACTTAATGACCAACAATGCAAAAGGGAATTACAGACCCACAGACATACATACGCCGTTTCGGTTTTATATATAAGATTTGGTATCACCGTTTTTGTCAATTGTTCAGGATAAAGCTGATTATTATGGTATTTTCAAACCGATCGGGAAAATTTCAAATAGGACTTTCAATCGATTTTTTTTGTACCACCGCCAAAAAATAACAGGTGACAATAGAGGTGAGTAGGTTTTAAAATGACAATGGAGTTATATATTTTTCTTAAACATTTTTAGGATGCATTCAAATAAGTTTTAGTTACAAAAATTTTACGGGACATGCACATTGCATGATACAACAAGATGGCATTGTTAAGACATTTTCAGTAAAAAGTTGAGTTAACAAATTTACTCTTTAAGACATCGATATTCGGATTCATGTTCATAAATGCTACACATCGAGTACAGGAATGGTTAAAAATAAAATTATATTGCCCATAAGCAACGTCATTGTTTACAATCATTCCAATTTTTCACAGTAAATATTCAATTATAAAAAAATGTTTGGGCAATTTAAATTGCATATTTCCGTCTGACATTCCAGTGATTATGTTCCGCTGTTTTTCAAATGTTAGTTTGATAATTACAATTCAGTACGCCCAAAACAAAAATCACTGTACATACCGAAGTGATTAATTCGGTACCTTTGTAAAAACTGCGAAGTGAATGCTCTGAAAAAAAAAAAACGCCCCTTCTTTGACCCGCGCAACCTGCCCTAAGGCTTTCGCTAACTAAAGCCTTCGACTGGGCTGCGAATACGCCACCATTTAGTGAGGTGACCCATTAAAACCATTGCATCAGGCAATCCATATGCAGAGTAATGTAAAATTTGCGGTAATGTTGCTAATGGCAAGCAGCTGGTTTATTGATTTCTTCCATTTATTAAATTTGTGCAATGTTGGTACATATTTCTACATTGTTGATTTTGGCATTGACTTCGCTATGACTTTTATAGTTATAATATACTTCAAATCAACTAATTCTTTTGGTGCGATTTAAAAGTTATTGCTTGGAACATATTTTGGGACAGCGGGTTGTTCACATACTACACGTGAAATATCCAGTGTTTCACCTGTTTATTATGGTGAATGGTGATGAAATGGTGATGTTGTGTAAATCTCTTGATGGTGGTGACACTGATTCGTGATACAATAACCCCAAGGGATTTTTAATATTTTTAAAATACATGCATGCGAGACACGCATGCATGCCCTCGAGAGGAGGTCAACCTTCAGTGTCCGAGACGTTCTGGAACTTCTCTATGAGTTGTACAGTCGTCTACTTCTTTTCTTTTCTTCGTCTACTGGAGTCAGCATACCAGACAGAGAAGAAGGGAACTGTGGAGGGTGAAAAGGTGAGGTCATGTAGGGAGGTTTTAAAAGGAAGACATGTCGCAGTCTTACGTAGTCTGAAGGCGCGTGGATATGCATGCTTTTATGGTCGGGTAATGGTGATCTTTACAGTCGCTGAAGAACTTTCTCGACAGCTTCTGAATGTGGTCATGAATTGAATCTATATTGAGGTCTTTACGGATTGTAGAACCCCGGACGTATCACGGCACGTCCGGGATTTAACGGATGTTTAATAACATTCAGTCTAATTGGGTTAAATTGTATTGGTTACTAATGAGTTAGGGCACAACAACACTGACTTAATACGTTTTGTGTTCATGATAAACAATATTAAATGACCTAATCAAATATCGTGATTATCATAACTCATGATTGTACGCAAGTAATAAATTATTTACTTGCAAGTTGATTGCCTTAAAAATAATTAGAGAGCTTGTCCTTGTATGAAATGTTAACAAAAAATGCACGCACATTTTTTAATGGTCATCGATATATTGATCGATTCGAACCAACAACAATTGAATCGATGGCTGTAGTAACACCGTATAAAGACAACAAGTTATGTTTTTGTCACTTTTTTCACCGAGGGTGGGTCTTTTAATGTCGTAATGTGACATTCGTGTCATTACAATTAAATATACTTTAAATTTTATGCCAATTCACTGATGGTCAAAATGGAATATAAAATATTCGAAAATTTTTTTCACTTCAGGACTTATAAAGTCACAGATTTTTTTGTCTGCTATAAGCCAATCTGTGATTATAAATACATATCGTTACCTTACTTTGAAAAGATTCCAACTGACATTTTGGAAAAAATGACCTTTTGGTCGGACAAGTTTGTATTGACCGTATTTTAGCATATACATACATACATATGTATAATAACTTCAGAATCATATATTAATGAATTACGGAGTTAATTTGTACACTTCTTTAATAAATTCATTTTTTACTAAGATTTTCATCATTATTTCCATTGCTAGATCATTAAGATCATTATTTATCAGTAAAATGGTTTGAGTTGTGAAAAAATATGATTAAAATAAATAATTTGTAACATTTTTACTTGCTCATTGTTACAAGTGAATTAAATATTATGACCAATCTAATCTTCAAGCGCTCATATCTAAAAACAGGGTCAAGAGCAGTTAGAGCCTTTTCAAATTAAGGAGATGAAATGCCGAAATAGCTCTTAAAAATAAAAAACCATTCATGATGTAAAAAATATCTTCATATTAGATGTTGAGTTACTAAGTTTTAAGTTGGTGAAAATTTGTCAAATTATTGAATTAGAGTACAAGAGAATGTCCTTTTTTTTTGTAAATAATGGTTATAGTAAGAATAAAATTTTAAATAACTTTGATTATTTCGCGTCCTGTGTTCCTTAGTATGACGCGTGTTTTGCTTCTTACAGAGTCATCTTCGGACTTACTAACGCAAAGGTTGATTAGGTTGAATTATTTCTTAAGCAACCTTTCCGATAGTAAGTCCGAAGATGACGCAGAAAGAGGCAAAACAAGTTTCAAAATTAGCAAATTTAATATTAAAATAAACTTCCACAAAGTTACAGCCAAATCTATCGAAAGTATAATTATGGTTATTCTGATATCAATCCACGCTCAAAACGGTTTCTATAAAATAAAAATTATATATAATAACACCTGCTGAAACATATTTTGAGGCACTTACTGAATTCTGTTACCGTAAAACTTTTTACCAATCACTGCCTCAACAATGTTTGATAAACGATAAAAATATTTACTATGTAATTTGTCTGAAAGTTATTGTAATACATAATAATTATTATTACGATAAATGGTCAGTGGCTTTTTGTTTGTCTTGTTTTAAAGAAGGTAACGACAGCGAGAAGGGTTGATATCATCAAGGTTGCAGTTTAATAAAAAGTAACATACTATCGCAATACAATACTCACATCGTATTTTTAAAAGAGAGTTACAACTTTGAAATTATATTGAGCAGGTTAAATCATTCCGTGTTGGTAGTTTATTGGAAAACAATAAAATACGTTGCATTATAGCTGACGCCAATGCGCCATGCATTTGACAAATATAATAAAGAAAGTACATAATAATTATTCATTCAGAAATTATAAGAGTAAAAACAAAACACAAAGTTCACTGCTGAAAATGACCACCTCAATAGTGCACCACATTGCATTGATCAGCCGAACAGTTCTTGTGACTGGTGACTCTAATGACCTACGCGGCAAAAATATTTGACAAAAGCTTAAGTATCGTAACATTCTCATTTTAAAATTGGCTTTTCGACTTCAACCCATCCTTAATTTATGTATCATATATTGAACGATAATTTTTTGCTCTCTGTTTTCAACTAATTATTTGCGCTTCTTCTAAGTAAATAAATATAATACTTTTTAATAATTTATAAGGTGTTAATTGTTTCTGATTGGATCGGTTTCCATTATATATATGAAAGTAGTATAGTACAATGTGTTATATTCAATTAACAGCCCTTTACTACATCCAAAATTAAACGGCAACTATGGACCTGGCTTGGACATGTGCTGCGGATACCCCGAATCCTGCCTGTCTCTTCTATCAACCTGATGGATTCCGTTGATCCGTAATGCCCCTGATGACTATCCATACGATATACGTAGTGGAGTTATGGGACGCCGGAATGACCTGAGAAGAAGCGACGAGGTTGGCGGGTAATAGATAATCCTGGAAGCACTGTGTGGTGGTTACATGCTAGAAAAAATACTATATATGCATACGTTTATAGCAAAAAGCTGTATCAAATTTCCTATTACGCCTAAACGAATATTTTACGAACCATTCCTGCAGAAACGATTATTTATTGATAGTCTTATTTATTATCAAAAAGTAATGGGTACTAGAGGAGCCTTTTTCGAGATGCACATTGACAATGTAGACTACTGCTGATGATGATAATACTGATATATTTATACTGAACATAAATTATACATAAACTTAATAAGTCAATATCATAATTTACGATCGAAAATGTAATAAAATATTGTTTTAGCTTCCTGCCTATACAAAAAGTCATTCAAGTTTATTATTGCAGCTACACGATTGTTTTTTTTGACGTGACAACGTCTTATAAATCGATGAACGCCCGCTGCACGCACGAAAAAACATGACTCATTGTCCCGTTTGTCGCGTTACGCCGAAGGCAAGCGTGCGAGCGAGAGCGCGGATAAGCGATAGAGAGGCACGATCGGCCTACCGTTCGGATTGTGCTGCATCTATCTCTCTTCCGCTCGATTGGTCGATGCGTATGAGTAGAAAAGAGACAGCGGCAGCACACAACTTATACACCTACAGTACCTACACGTGATCTGTTTACAACTGTTTATAAAGTGAAGTGAAATGTTAATGTGGTTTTCATTGTTTATATTACAACAACAATTGCGGCAATAAAGGTAATTAATTCTTGCATATTAAAAATCTGACTAACGTATAACAAATATACAAAATAGCGTATCCATACAAAATAATGATAATTCAATAAAAATGATTCCATTTTATTCATAAAAGTATGCAATCATTTCATCAATGTTTTCTTATGACGTTGTCACGTTAAACTAACGTCCGTAAACCGACTTTACAGACACCAATTTTTTATCAGATATTATTTATCTGCGCATAAAATGAAATTAATTTAGGAAATAAATTACATGCAGTCATGAATTGCATTCTTATACTGTAAATCTTGTAATACATGTGATTTATGGTAACATTTGTAAGCTTATATGTGTTATGGTGATATATGAACAGTTTTTGTATCCCTTGTAGTCCTTATAATAATTCAATTAAGTAGATTGTTATATTGACAACCTTGGTAAACCTATAAAAGTCGGTCTAAAATTGCAACTGACCCAAATATATTATGTTTTGTACTCGGTAATTATTATCAAATAAAACTGAATAAAACGACTGAACCAAATAAACCATTTGAACAATCTATCATATTTGTTATTAATACTGTATTTGAAATGCACAATTGGTTTATTTAAAAAAAATCTCTATGTTTTTCGATTTGAAATCATTAAAATATAAGAGCAGCTAATTTGTATGTTAGAATAATGTTGCAGCCGGTCCGTTGCGCAGTGGCAACGGCTTTGACCTGTTCCTGGTACGAGCGGATTTTTTCAATTAATACATCTGTTCAAAGGCATGGGTGTATGTGTTTTTGAAAATCCCTTCCCACCTTTCCGATCCTAAAGAGTGACGTATAGTGACAGCGATTAGCTAATCACTAGTCCTGTCCTAGTACTCGTATCCTTTCCATCCCTACTCTCTTCGAAAAAGAGAGGTTGAGCAACTGAGTAACAGCAGTTCTCATAGAAAAACATATGTTGAGATAAATTCCGTGGGTGTCCATATGCTCCAAGGTGGGAGCGGACATGGTTAAAAAAAAGAAGATAATAGTAAGTTGAGATCTATTAGTTTAAGAAGTGTCTATGCTCATTAAGGCAGTTATAGTGCAAAAAATCACTTCTGTTGAAGACTTAACAAATTTCAATTAACGTTTAGAAACACATACCCAAAATATTTTTAATAACAAATATAATCCCATACATATTGAACAATTGATATATTTGACAAAGGCACTTCTAGCATTAGGCCCCACTTTTTGCCTTAACATTCAAAACTGTTTTGCCATTTATCTCAGTTCGTTGTCTTTGTAGTTTCGCCCGTATGTCCCTAAACCCACGTAATTGTTATCGAATCGAGTAGGTATATACAAACTTCTCTAGGACATGAATTTTGGTTAGCTTATCGCGATTGCTTCATTCGATCACAGAGATACGTGCCTTCGAACATAATTTACAAATAGATTGACAATCAATTGAGTCCGTGACCAAAAAGCAAACAAAACTAATCACTCGAGAACCAATCCGTCTTTTTAATATACGCCGTCTTAACTGAGACTCAGGCGCCGCAATCGATGCCATTGACGTTGGCCACAAACTTGAAAATACACCCAGTCTACATTTTACGCGATTTTTTAGACGGCACCGTTTCTTTTTTACGCGATTTACTTGCTGTTATGCTATTTTTTTTACAGAAGAAATTGACTTTGACTTTTGTAATGACAACTAGTACGGGGACTTGGGCGTTAGCCTAATCCCCTTCATCTGTGGGGCTTTATGTTGTTGAGAAATCTTTGCAGCCGTTTCGGCGCTTGCTTCGGCTGGCGTTAGCTGGCTTCTACAGCAACCGGTAGGCTTGGTAATCATTGTGGAGATGCGAGGTCCGAGATATTGCTTTGGTCGGGGCTGATGCTGGCGGTCGGATGATGATAGTGGTCGAGTAGTTGTAGGATCTTGGCCGCCTTTTGCTGTCGCGCGCGTCCGCTTGCTTCCGTCTGAGTGTTCCATGCAGATTATTCCTTAATAAGTCATGTTTGGTGTAAACACTCAGTTTCGGCTGTGTGAACACGTGGCTTCGACGGCGACCGCGGTGGCTTGATGATAACAGTCACTTCTGTCGGCTTGCTTCAGTCTGTGTGTTCCATGTAGATTCCTTAATCAGTCATGTTTGGTGTAAACACCCAGTTTCGGCTGGCTTCGACGGCGTTCGTGGCTGATCGATGTCTTGAGGATAGCGTTGCAGTAGAAAAGTTGCTGTGGTCGAGATTGCGGGTCGTCGTGGTTGGTTGTAGGATCTTGGTAACACTAGCAGTCGCGCGTGTCGGTTTGATGATAATAGTAATTGTGATGATCGGGTGAGTGAAGGCAGCCAAAACAGGCGACAGCGGCCGTCAGTCATCATGCTGAGTGTTACTACCCCGTACGGTGTGCGCTGAATCTGTTTGCTAACACGAAAGACGGGGTTCCCAGGCCTCGGCAAGAGTCCCGACGGCTGGGCGATCTTCTGGTATGTCTGGATCGCAGTCTGATCGTGGTAATATCGGTCGAGTGATGATGATGATAGTATTTGTGATGATCGGGTGAGTGAAGGCAGCCAAAAACAGGCGACAGCGGCCGTCAGTCATCATGCATAGTGTTACTACCCCGTACGGTGTGCGCTGAATCTGTTTGCTAACACGAAAGACGGGGGTTCCCAGGCCTCGGCAAGAGTCCCGACGGCTGGGCGATCTTCTGGTATGTCTGGATCGCAGTCTGATCGTGGTAATATCGGTCGAGTGATGATGATGATAGTATTTGTGATGATCGGGTGAGTGAAGGCAGCCAAAAACAGGCGACAGCGGCCGTCAGTCATCATGCTGAGTGTTACTACCCCGTACGGTGTGCGCTGAATCTGTTTGCTAACACGAAAGACGGGGGTTCCCAGGCCTCGGCAAGAGTCCCGACGGCTGGGCGATCTTCTGGTATGTCCGGATCGCAGTCTGATCGTGGTAATATCGGTCGAGTGATGATGATGATAGTATTTGTGATGATCGGGTGAGTGAAGGCAGCCAAAAACAGGCGACAGCGGCCGTCAGTCATCATGCTGAGTGTTACTACCCCGTACGGTGTGCGCTGAATCTGTTTGCTAACACGAAAGACGGGGGTTCCCAGGCCTCGGCAAGAGTCCCGACGGCTGGGCGATCTTCTGGTATGTCCGGATCGCAGTCTGATCGTGGTAATATCGGTCGAGTGATGATGATGATAGTATTTGTGATGATCGGGTGAGTGAAGGCAGCCAAAAACAGGCGACAGCGGCCGTCAGTCATCATGCTGAGTGTTACTACCCCGTACGGTGTGCGCTGAATCTGTTTGCTAACACGAAAGACGGGGGTTCCCAGGCCTCGGCAGGAGTCCCGACGGCTGGGCGATCTTCTGGTATGTCTGGTTCATGTGGCCGCTCGGTGTCTTGGTGTTGGTGATGATAGCGGTCGAATGATGATAACGGTCGGATGATGATGATGATAACTGTCGGATGATGATGATGATAGTATCTGGGTTTGGTCCGGTGAGCTGTTTAAAAACAGCTCACCAGTCCCAAAATACTGGCAGTTGTGAAATCGGATTTCAGCTCAGAGAGGTGTTCACACGGCGAGAGTTGAAACGAGAATGACAGAAGAAATGGTGACCCTATGGTTATAAAAGTGATGCCCTGTGCAAAAACATGTGATTTAATCGATGACTCTGCTATAAAACTCGTTTAAACCAAGGCTGTGGAGTCGGTAAAAAAATGTCCGACTCCGACTCCAGCATTTACCAAAACCACGACTCTGAAGAAAGGTTAATATCGTCACTTTTTTTTTTCCTAAATTTCCTTTTTATGTGAATTCAATTAAATATCGGCCCTATCAATGCGGTCAAAAGGCAAATTTTACATATTAAATGCAAAAATTAAAAGTTCAAACTTTTCAAAATTTCCGACTCCGAGTACAACTCCGGTCAAAACGCCGCGACGACTCCGACTACACAGCCTTGGTTTAAACACAATGCATTTATTAAATTCGTTGAAAAACACATTTCCCGGGCGTAAATTATATCACAGAAAGCTACTTTTTTAATTAAATGACGTCCAAATATTCGAAATGAAAAATATTAAATACAGTATTTTCATAGTTAAAAAAATACGCAAATTTTAAGAACAATTTTTTTGTTTTTTCACATATTTTTGATACTTATTTATGCGATATTTTAATTTTTGGAAAGTTCATTTTATATGAATGTAAGGTTTTTATTACGCGATTTTTTATATGCGCCAATTTCTGGAACCAATGCATAAAAAAGGGTTGGGTAAAATCATATTTTATATCCAGACTTGGGTGGAGTAAATAAGAATAAACCCAAACAGCCTCCATCCAGCAGTGTTTGAAAAATAACTAATGATTGACTACAACAAATATTAAACAGGATGTAAATTTATTTATTATCGCAAAGCTACTTACATTCATATTAATGTTATTAAAATATCAGACCAGTTACGGATGAATAGAATTCAACAATACCCAAAGACAGTAATTAATGAGTCAACTAAAGGAAAAAATGTGATTGAACTATCGATACTAACGCCCAAGATCAACAATTCATACTGCAATCATGTGGAAAGTTCAACAAATTGATACCATAATTCACAGTATAGAATCAAGAGTCTAGAGGCCGATGTTTTCTTTTTTATTTCCGCTATCTGAGTGTCAAATATGAATTAATGATGGTATTTTTATATCCATAAAAAACAGTTGCGTTATAAAGAATTAATTGGAAGCTAGTCAATCCAATCTTCTTCCAATTTATTGATTGAGTAGGCATTTACTTGGTAGAACTCCATTATAATACGGTAAGAAGAATAACAATGTATTTAATTTATGTAGAACTAAAATACATTGTTATTTTTCTTAACGTATAATAAGAATAATATTTTTTACTTACCCGTCTTGTAGCTTATTTGTCAACGCTCTTGAAATTGTAACTTGGCCGGTGGCGAAACCTTGAATAAGTTAGCACATCAAATGTGACTGAATACAAAATTACAAACATTGAGGCACTAAATACAACAAATTGGTATGTCCGTTCTAAACTTGGAGTATACGTATGAAGCCCTCACGGAGTTTTATATAAACAAATTGTTTTCTACGACAACTGATGGTTACTCAGTTGCTCAAATTCTAAGTTTCGTAAAGAATATGATACGAAAGGATACGCGGATAGCAGGTGGCCTGTGTGTCAACCCATAGACGATCGACAAAAGAAAAACAGCAAACGACAAACGGCAAATGTTATCGAAACCAATCAATATTAGTGAAATTAAATCGAAATTATTTATGTAAAATATTGTGCATCCGAAAGCACTTCGATAAACACAAACAATTTCTTTCTTTGAGTGGCATTGCAACGCTTACAGGCTAGTTCAAAATAAAAATAAACAAGGAATTTCTAATTTGGTACTCAACCCTTTTACACGGTACTTACCGTGTGTGTTTTACTAGGGTAATACTGAAGATAATTGATAATTACACAAAATGTTGGCCATAATATGCATTTTAAATAATAAAAAAATTACGTCAAAAATCATGGACACACCGGAGACCCGCCCAGGTAACACACAAAAGATAACTTCTTGGATATCTATTTGAAGGAGCATCAAGTTCTAATGCACGTTAGCGCCAACGTTCTTCCGGTCTCCTTCGTCTCTAAGTGTTTTTTTTATAATATTATTTGTTTGCATTCCCATCCCATAACTGCCGGCAGGAGGGTGCGAACAGTGGAAGAAGCTCAGCTTACTATTTCGTCTCTACCTAGGGAGGGTCATCGAGAAGAATAGCTCTTGGTCTATATCGATTCTCTGATGCCTCTTCGTCATAATTCTGCAGGCAAGAGATTGTTGGGTTACAGTGAAGGCCCACAGACTTATGAATCTGTTGTGAAAAGTGATTGTGAGTGTGAAAAAGATCAGCTAAAATTTTTACACAAATTCGTGAATCAATAAAGTGTTTTCTTTCTTTTATTCCCCTTTCAAAATTTCTGTTCCTTAATGATATCTTTATGTTTTTATTCTGCTTGATCGAAGACAATATCAATAAAAAAATATTTACTCAATCATACGACAAGTTCAATAAATTGAAATACAATTTACAGTCAATTTCAGGTCAATGATAGTTACGGCAATTGAATTACGTTTCTAGCGATTAGTAAACCTTTGAGAAATGGTTTCAAGTTAACGATACTCTTTCCATGAACTTGGTTTAATCTTGCTTCGGACTAGACGCATCTGATATTGAACTCTGTCGTTCGGTTCAACGAGTGAGTTAATAATCACACTGAAATATTTCACTATTATCCGCTGTTCCACTTCGACGGCTATTCATTTACAAGCCGTTACCTTACTTTTCAAAGGTACTAACTGATATTTTAGTCGGAATAGTTTGTGTTAACTGTATTCTAGCATATGTACATATATTATAACTTTAGAATCATATATTATTGAATGACGGAATATAAGCAGTGTGTGCAGATTTTCGGGGAACATCTGCAGACTTTTTTACTAAATTTATTTGATAAAGTTCAAAAATTTTCATCATTTTATCATGATAATCATTATTTCTAAATAGAATTGTCCGAGTTATGAAAAAGTATGCTCAAAATAAGTAATTTGAAGCACGTTTACTTGCTCATTGTTAGAAGTGAATTAAATAGTGTGATCGATCGAAACTTCAACCGCTCATATCTCAAAACATTGTCAAGAGCAGTTAGCACTTTTTCAATGTAAGGTATCGAAGTGTAATCTCAGTTGGTTTTCATAATCCGTTTGCCTTTTATCACCTCATGATCTAATTGGCATGACAACACGCTTCTTCGGTATTATCCGGGCCTGATTTTTGTAAAAATATTATATCCGCCTGCGAATTTTTATATTACGTATTTTTTTTGTTGAATGAACTGATTGATCTATGGATGAATTATTAGATTTAAATCATATTATTTTTAACAAGATAAAATATAAAAATGATCATTACTGTATGCATTATAAAATAGATTATTAAATTTGAATCTTTTGAATTTTGTACTTCCATGAGTTTTGTTGCTAACGACCGGGATTGAGCTTTAGGCATCTTCAGATATTTAAAGGGCACGAATGAATTTGCCACGTATAAAACAATTTGTATCATTTAAATTTAAAAATAAAAGTAGATCCATAGGTTTAATTGTTACTAACATAATCTATATGAACTATTGAAATTTTTATGTCAATGAGTTTCAGTGAATTATGTGTGTAAATTATAATTGTCACTTTTAAGGTGTTCACTGTCAATACTTGGTGGAAAGGCATTATAATAAAAATAATAACACATTTTTTAGTACTTTTTCCACATCTGATTTATTTCATCAGGACCATCTGTTCCTAAATAAGCATACTTTTGATATCACTAAAAACTTTAAAATCCTGCATGTTATTAATAAATCTGTAAAACTAGATAAGTTAGAAATCCTTGAAATAAACCGACATAAATTTATGAAAGATTGTAATCTTTTAAATGATCAATTGGTCTTCATTTCCTCGCCATTACTATACCCAATTCACTAAACCAATTCTTATTGTATTTCTTTCTACTTTTATTTCTGATAATTTTTATTTTCCTTTCTTTGATTTTAATTTGTAAGAATTGATATGGCTTTTATTCTGTTACAGGTACTGACTCATTTAAACTCATTACCGGGACTTCCATCTAATTATGGTTGACAGACATTAGATTTATTTATTTTTATTAAATTCAATCAATATTTGGGCTTTTACTTTGTTAATGTTAAATTCATAGTTAATTGATTTTTGATGTTTTAGTTTTGCATTGCTAAGAGGTCTTCAACATTTTATTTTTAGTCTAATTGTCTTCTAATTTACTTAATTTATTTGCTTAGTTGCATTACCAATTGTTTGTCATACCTTGTTTTCATACTTAACTTTTGCATAAATACCACTGTCTTATTGTATTACTTATCAGTTGATAATGCTCGCCATGAGCGAAACCGGTCCCGATGAAATAAATCAGATGTGGAAAAAGTACTAAAAAATGTGTTATTATTTTTATTATAATTGTCAGGTATTTTTAATGTATTATCGCAAATATTAATAACCAGATAGTAACATGGAAAAGTCGATAAATAATTATTGGGTCTTAACCAACCAATTATTGATTACTTTTTAGGTGTTCACTGTCAATACTTGGTGGAAAGACATTATAATAAAAATAGTAATACATTTTTAGTACTTTTTCCTACATAAAATTTATTTGGTCAGAACCGGTTTCGCTCATGGCGAGCATTGTCAACTGACTATTATTATTGAATTGATTGATTTCAAGTGTTTGAGTTTACAATAAATGATCTTTATCTAAAGGGGTTTAACAATTATGACTTTAGAAGATTAAGTTGTTCATTTAAAATTGGAAAACTTTTAAGCTCAGCCCTACCTACTTATTCCTAATATTTCTTGATAAAATAATTTATGTTCGTGTGTGTTTTTATGTAACAATTTAACCCTTTCATCTGCATCGAACGAGTGATTCTCGAATGATAAATCATTAGCGAAGGTTGAACACATTTACTTTCGCTCATCTGATTCTGTAAACTGGGCGAGAAAATTGTGATAAGCTAACCTCTAGTCATGTTGTAACTCCATCTCTATACCCCTTATCTCTTCGAAATAAGAGTGATTAAGTGACTGAATAGACAACAGATTACGAAGAATAAGTATGTGATGAGTTCCATTTGCATCAAATTTCGAACAGACATACCGTAAAACGGGGTGAATAGAGACAAAAACAAGGATTGCACTTTAGCACAACTTTACTGAGTATCCCATGTATTTTTTACCATTTAATTATAATTCTTTACTGTAATACTATCTCTCGGATGATAAACCCAAACCAACTAAATGATTGGCCAAAATTGAAACAAACGTGCTTAAGTTTGATGCCTGTGCATCCTTGATCTTTGACTCTTTATAAACTTCTCTTTTATTGCACGAAAATTAAATAAAATCATGTTCTTTTTAGTCAATAAGTACCGTAAAACGGAGTGAATAGAGACTCGTATAGAATACAGGTTCATGTATTCCAATCATTACAATCTGTATTTTTGTCTCTATTCACCTGCCAAGTCTCTATTCACCCCAATTCAATGTGGATAGAGGACATCGAACAAAATTGACTGTGGCTTAATAACGATAGTGAATATTTGAAAAATATTGTCATGAATGTGTAGTAGGACCAAAGAAACACGTTTCAAGCCATTCATATCCTAAATATGTAACGCAGATATGAAGATACATAGTCGTGAAGGGTAATAATTGTCTCTATTCACCCCATTTTATGGAACTCAATGTTTTTATTTATGCCGGAAAGAACGGGAATATTATATATCGAATATCCAAGTGACGTTTCGGACTGTGAATGGTGTGAAACAATGCCACAGCGTATTGCACTAATACAATCGGCTTTTTTTGGCTCTGAGCAAAGATTACCCAAGCAACACTTCTTAGGCAGCTCAAAGCAAATATAATCCGCCGGGGAAAAGCATGCCGCTGATATTAGATCTTTCCCTTTCCGCATTACGCTTGATTACTTCCATGGCTATGCTATTTTGATATTAAGTTACTCACATAGTCGTGCTTTATAAAAACAAAGAGCAAGGTAGCAATGGATTATTCTGAAATAAAGTGAACTGTTTCCTTGAATATAAGCGGGCTCTAATATTTTCCCTGGGTTATTATTTTGAAGGTTCTATAGGTATCAAGGGTGGCCAAACTTTTACGACTACGAGTGACTTTTTTGAATTCTTTGGCGGCGATCGTCTCACAAAATAAATTGAATTTATTATCATTGAAATAAAAGTGGAATCAGAGATGTGTACATCAGTACTTTAGACAGGCGGGCGACTTGAAATAGCTACGCGATCGACGTTTTAGCCACTCCTGTTATATAGTGACTACAAGTCATTATATCACTTTTAAGGTGTTCACTGTCAATACTTGGCGGAGTGGCATTATTTAAAAATAAAAAGATATTTTTTTTACTTATTTCACAATAAATTAATTAAGGGGCTTTCACGATGGGCGAAACCGGTCTTGATCCAAATAAATCTACTGCGGAATAAGAACAAAAATGTTTTATTATTACTAAAGTCTTTATATTTCTATCTCGCGTGAATGCATTCAATGTTATATGAAATCTCTCTCCGTTATAATATTATTTTTGTGTTTTGATGAGTTTTCTTGAATTAATTAAAAACATTAATTAACATAGTAAACTTTACTAACAATCTTCTGCAATACGGTTTTAATCTTGAAAAGGTTGTTTTATTATCAAATTTGAATTTTTTGAATATTATACTTTTCCATGAGTTTTGTCGCTAACGACCCGGGTTTCGCCATTCGGCATCTTCAGGCATGCCATGTGCATGGATGTACTTGAACTGACAGTCAGTTCAGTTCAGAGTCAGTTCAAGTACATCCGTGCATTTGGAATGCCTGAAGATGCCGAAAGGCGAAACCCGGGTCGTTAGCGACAAAACTCATGGAAAAGTACAAAATTCAAAAAATTCAAATTTGATATTGAAATTCCATCAAGCACCCTCAGTCGAAATACTTAATTGTTTTATTATGTCAAGTAAAGCTGTAATGTGAATAGACGGAAACCGCAGAAAGTTTCAAGCTAAATTTTTAACATAGCATCGATATGCTAGTTGTTTCCGTAGTCAGCCATTTAAGTTATTCCGAAAGATGACTGAAATATAAATGAAATGGTGCAAAACAATGTTGAAATTATTTTAAAAATAAATTCTCTTGGAATCCTCGGTTAATTTGGTCATTAATTTGTTCTGTTTGCGTCCAGAGTTTGCGTAAAGCTTTTTGCCCAGTCTATCCATGAAACATGTAGGATTTTGAAAATCATTTTTTATATAGCGCTTTTAATACGTCCAATTTGTACCACCAATCACAACACGTCTTCTTCAATACCTCTACTCACACAAACCGTTAAATCTTTTAAAAAAAGAATACGGATATAATTCAAATAAAATTAAATACAGTTCTAAATGCGACACGCCAATGCATTTAAGTATTGTCTATTGCTCCATACTTCAATATTACGTATAAGATTGATATCAATATGTCTATTTGTATAGCATTGGTCTCTGTATATTGACATTTTACTCTCGAATGTATAATCAAAATCAGCAACAAGTTACCTATTACAGATTAAATATCACAAAGAAAAAAAGCTTTGTTTGACATTTGCGAAGAAACCGCAAACATTTTGCTACCATTGATTGTATTATAACATTTATTAATACGTTTGCATTTGAGTAGTTCAAATTCAAACTTTCCATTACTGTTTTTTTTATATAAAATATTATTTATTTATTTAACGGGAAGCATATTTTAATCGAACGATAACTCTAAGGAGATATGTGCGTGCGAATTAATTGACGTTTTATAATTAATTTATATAATTGAAAAATTCCGCCGCAATATTATCCGTAAATATCGTAACACTTTTAACAATAAAAATGTAAGTGCTTTTTAAAATGTTTGAAATATTATTTGACTACTAACTATTTGGTCAGTTTCTAATTCGATAAATGGTCAGTTATAAATACCTAAAACGGTCAGTTAAAAATAATAAACGGTCAGTTAATAATAAATTTTGGTCAGTATTTTATTTTAAAATTGTCAAAATTTAATTTAATTTAATAAATAACTAACCATTCAAATATTTTACTGACCGTTTTATTTAATAACTGACCACATTCACACTGATACAATGAAAACTGACAGTTTATAATATTAACTGACCATTTTGATTTTTAACTCACCATTTGTTTATTTAACTGACCAAAACTTGAATTAGTCACTGACCCATTAAATACACGCCTTTTTATTTGAAGTGGATTATCAAGATACTAATTAGCAATCAAGAATGAAAAGATTTATACAAAAAGTTTAACTTGTAGGTTTAATAAAATTGTATAATCAACTAGCTGTCCATTGGAATGTTGTTCTTTTCACCCATTCGTGTTTACGACATTCGTTATGTTTAAAAATGGTGGAGAGAGGTTATAGTTTGTAATGTTTAACGTCATTGTTTCGATTCTATAACGCCTCTCTTGCGTCCCTTATAAAGGAAAAATCTCAATCTGATTGATCGCACCTTATTAGTATCATTATGTTATTGAATTGTTTTGATTCTATCACCCCCTTCCTTGTTTCCTTTAGAAGGAAAAAAACCCGTAATCCATTTTGTAATTTCATAATTTAAAATGTAAGAATCAATCTTGCTTCATTACTCAAGCAAATTTTGCGATAGTAAGTCTGAAGATGCCTCTGAAAGAGGCGAAACACGTGTCACAGTTAGTTACACAATACGTGGAATAATCAAAGTTATTTTAAATTTTATATTAAAATGAACTTCCACATAGTTACCGCCGAAACCATCGATAATATTTTATGACTTATGTAGTACATATAAACCCCAATGATGAAATGCTATTAAAACTAATAATTGTATATTAGAAACTCTTATATGAAAAGGATGTTGTGGTTTACCACTACGTCCTGTTCATACTTTGCATTTAACCCTCCCCATACTGTGCTAAAAACTTCCGCGAGCTCCGGTGATATGTATTTACTACACCATATGAAAAAGTTATTTAAAAACCGGAAAAATGTGAATATTTCTAGACATTGCTTTGATTGACTATGGTTGAAGTTGAAATATAACAATTTTTGTAATCTAAGTGTCTGAAAAGAAGAAAAAAAACATCGCAATTAGCTGCCGCTCCGACGTCTTCACCCGTCGGCAGTCGAATTCGTAATGACGAAATGAATGGCTAGTTCGAAGTCGATCACTTCTACGCATGCGCTTTCGCGCCGGAGCTGAACACCTGCAAGAGTACGCTCGCACTCGCGCTTACACACGCGCATAAATTGGAATACGTTTGTGTGTATGGGTGATTCTTTGCCCGATTCTTCCACTAATTATTTATTTCCATCGCTGCAAATGAATAACCATACATAACTGTAATTTTATTTATTACGTAATAACATTACTGAGGAATACAAAAATTCTCAGATCAGTATCTTTTATATTTAATGGAAATATTCTCATTATTAGAGTCGAGTTGTAGTAAATACATATCACCGTGCAGCGAAGGTTAAATAAAGCGTATGCTTAATTTGAAAATAAATATTATTTTGAAAAACACTAGAAGCACAATATGACTGTTATTAAACTACGCATATAATACAGTAAAAACATAGCAAAGTATTTTAGTTTTACCAGTTGTTTAACATAATTAAGTATTTCGACTGAGGGTGCTTGATGGAATTTCAATATCAAATTAGAATTTTTTGAATTTTGTACTTTTCCATGAGTTTTTCGCTTACGACCCGGGTTTCGCCTTTCGGCATCTTCAGGCATTCCAAGTGCACGGATGTACTTGAACTGACTCTGAACTGAACTGACTGTCAGTTCAAGTACATCCGTGCACTTGGAATGCCTGAAGATGCCGAAAGGCGAAACCCGGGTCGTTAGCGACAAAACTCATGGAAAAGTACAAAATTCAAATAATTCTAATTCAGTTGTTTTACGTTTAGAAAAAACTGCCTGACTTTTCATATGTGCCACTTTCAATTAATTGATTAAAATTGGTAAAATCCCGTGATAATACGATAAAAATGGGAATGCAGCATTTTAGTTGAACTGAAATACATTGCTATTTACTAGGAACTCCAATTACTCGACATCTCAACTACTCGAGTAGCGAGTAGTACAATTTTAAAATACTCGAGTACTCGAGTAGTTTCAGATATATTATTTGTTCAAATTTGTGTATATCAATAGATGATAAACAAATAAATAAGCTTATTTTATTTCATTAATACGTTTATTTAAATTTATGAAACCAATAGATAATTAAACGTCTCAAATTTTCATTTGGTTCGAAGTTCTGCTTTTTTACTCCCGCAGTAGAAAAACTCTCTCTTGTTGCTGTGGACATCGGTTTAAAAGTAGTGCTATCTAGTTTTTCTGTCCGCTGCTTAAAACAAAATAAAATTTGGAAATAAACCTTCATTTATAAATTACGAGTATTACTCGAGTATTTTTCAATTTACTCGAGTATCGATTACTTAAAAAATGGACGAGTATACTCGAGTATCGAGTACTCGATACTCGAATTGGAGTCTCTACTATTTATTCACTGTGTTGTTATGAACTTCTTACAAGTAAATTCTTTTACAGTTAATAAATTAAACTTTATTTTGGATATTATGAATGTGTCTAGACTGTGAAAATTAGTTTTGTTCTGAAAATAAATAATTACACCCATCCCTCGCTCAACACGGAAGATAGGTTCTGCTAGATCACCGTGCTAAGCGAAACCGTGTTAAGCGAGACTAACAAACATACGAAAACGAGAGGGTAGGTTCTTTTTTAGAAATATTAAGAAAAAATTAGGTATGTAGAATTTCTGAAAATTTATTGAAATATTATGAACACGGATAGAATATATTATTCAATGTCACAATCACTAGAAGAATTTTTACTGGCCGAATGTCATTATCACTACTACTTTCAATTACATTTTCTGTTATGTTCCGTCGTCATCAAAAAAATCGGTAATTTTTGGTTCTATATCTTTTTTGATATTCCTGGAAATCTCTTCATTTCTGGCATGCATTCTAGGAAATTTCTTTCTATAATTCTTGCCACTTGCAACCCATCTTTTATTGTTGTAGCAGTAATCGTTGAATTGTTGAATAATTAATAAAAATAATAAGACATTTTTAATACTTTTTCCACATGAGATTTCTTTCATCAGGACCGGTTTCGCTCATGGCGAGCACTATCATCAGTTGATAATGCTCGCCATGAGCGAAACCGGTCCTGATGAAATAACTCTCATGTGGAAAAAGTACTAAAAATGTGTTATTATTTTTATTATAATGCCTTTCCACCAACTATTGACAGTGAACACCTTAAAAGTGTTGAATAATTGACCAAAACATTCGGTTTCGCTTTCGGTATCGCTTCAGATTTCAGGAGGAACACTTGTAGTCATATAAATTAATTCTTCTTCATTTAACTCTTGTTCTTCAAACTTTCTTTTACGTTGAAAACCATTTTTTTCCCACTGAAACTTAAGCCGTGTTAAAGCGAAACCGTGCTAAGCGTGCTAAGCGAGAGATGGGTGAATATGTTTTTTTTTGTAAATATAGTTGAGATTGCCACGCCACGGCCATTGCTAGTCAAATAGCAATACAAAAATATAAATACCTTTCAAGATCTGGTTGCTTGATAGTGTTAAACGCGTAGAAAAATAAAATGTAGGTATAATATATATGAAAATTGTCGACACGTGTAACTTCAAGTAATGAATAAATTTAGCGACTGATATGTTAAAAAGAATAAAATAACATATTTTGCATTTTTGATTACGGCAATGCAAGTTATAATAAAGATCTGTAACTAGTGACAGATACGTAAAGTTGTATTATAGTGGTTATGAAACAAGCTTATGTATGTATCAGCGATCGTCAACGAAACTTACGAATATCATCACTGGAAAAAAATCATTTATAAATACATACCAAAGGTTTTAAAATGAATATCTTTTGTGTTCATAGTATTTTTTTAATAAATAAATTCAATTTCAACTTTAAATCGAGAAGGTTATGAGTATATGTATATAAGCATAAAGCATGTCTTCGATGGTTTCGGCGGTAACTTTGTGGAAGTTCATTTTAATATAAAATTTAAAATAACTTTGAGTATTCCACGTATTGTGTAACTAACTTTTGATTCTATCACCCCCTTCCTTGTTTCCTTTAGAAGGAAAAAAACCCGTAATCCATTTTGTAATTTCTTAATTTAAAATGTTAAAATTGTTATAATTTATCTTGCTTCATTACTTAAGCAAACTTTGCGATAGTAAGTCTGAAGATGCCTCTGAAAGAGGCGAAACACGTGTCACAGTTAGTTACACAATACGTGGAATAATCAAAGTTATTTTAAATTTTATAATAAAGCATGTCATTTTCAACTTCATATAACAATTTAATACCTAGAATATGTGTGAGTAGACTCGAATATTTATGCATTGGTCAATTGAACCCTTTTGTCAAAATAATTTCAAAAATTCTCTTTCTAATTTTTGTTTTTAACCATGTCCGCGCCCAGCTTGGAGCATATGGATTCCTCACGGAGTTTATCTCAACATATAATTTTTATAGGAGAACTGCTTGTTACTCAGTTGCTCAGCCTCTCATTTTCGTGGAGAGTAGGGATGGAAAGGATACGAGGACTAGGACAGGACTAGTGATTAGCTAATCGCTGTCACTATGCGTCGCTCTTTGGGATCGGAAAAGTGGGAAGGGATTTTCAACAACACAAACACCCATGCCTTTGAACAGATTTATCGACTGGTCCGGCACGCAAGTCAAAGCCGTTGACACTGCGCCACGGACTGGACTGATAATCTCTTTCTAATAATTCATGAAATTCGTGGTAACTTTGTGGATGTTCATTTTAATATATAAAGTTAAAAACAACTTAAGTATATTCACGTGCTAATTAAGGTACACATGTTTTGCCGCTTTCAGAACTACAAATTGTTTTTGGGATCTTGCCTTTTTACAGGACGCCATGAGGTCAAGGGGTAAATACGATATAGTACACGTGTCACTATTTATAACATAATACGTGTGATAGAATTGGTTATATTTAATTTTGTATTAAGACTGTCCTCATTTCAACTGGATTCTGTGACCTGTTGCTAAGAACTCTAATTCGTAAGCTCAGTATAAAATAGTGATCTTTTTATTTTTTTAATTTGCTCTCGCATAGAAAATTGGGTGCTGTTTATTTAACCTATTATATGCCGGTAGGCGTAAGAACAATCGTGCACCTAGAGCCGCGTTTTTCTTTAAAAAAATAACGGCGGATTTCGATAATACAAAGAAGCTCTCTTTAAAATCGATATTACATTGATTATAATACAAAATTTGTCAACTATAAGTATAGAAATATGATTATAAGAGATGTCACTATGTGTATAGAATGTTTGATTTATAAAATCGTCGACATTGTACAGTATTAGTGGGTGTAAAGTGGACCGTACATATACGCGAATTTTCTATGATTGGCACTGCGCTCACGGAATTTTTGAACGTTAATATACGTTTCTGGCATACAACCGGTTAATCAATAGCTTAAGATAGTCTGTCAAAATAAAGAAATACCCGACTCATTGTGATTTGTTTTAGACTGTATTTTCAATTATATTTTAATGAAAATGTTAATAAATAAATGATATACACAATATAAAGAAAAAATGATTATCACTGGCGGCATGTATAATAGCAGGTTGTTCCGACTCAAAATGCATGCTGTACTCAGACTGGGCGCAGTACATATTTCCAAGTACGAATTTCAGGTCACACTCATGTTTCACTCGTGTTGGTTCTCATGAATTGAATTCAAATCGACGGTCATAAATTTGATGCATTAATGAGTTCAGTTAAACGTTTTCAGTCTTTTTTTACGCCATACGCATTCTAAATCGGTTGGCACATATTGGATCTGCGACTTGTATATTTTATCGCTTAATACGTCATAAAAATTTACTGGTTTGAAAATTCTCTATTGTTTTGTCAAATAAAATTTTACCCTAACTCCATATATGTATTTTTTGCTTCCAACCACACCAGAATACTTTTCATATCGATTGGCCTACAGCCAGTGCTCGTCAAACGAATTCTTACCATTCTTCTCGCAAAGAGCGTCCTTGGCTTCAGCAATATACCCTTCGCATTCAATATATATTTTAGTCCTTCCAGAAACTTCTCAATAGATTTTACCATTTGATTAATATCACAGAGATTGCGTATTTATTAGCTTGGTAAAACGAAATAATATACTATTTAGTCCTTCCAAAAAAAATAACAATTATTTTAATTCTACAAAATAGAAATTTGAGAAATTCGTCATCAATTCACAGGGATTGCGTATTTATTAGCTTGGTAAAACGAAATAATATACCACATTATGACATGTAACAAGTTTTAACGAATGCACACAGTCTATTAAATACGGTTTTTGTCAAAGGATTATTTAAAATAAGCTAGCGAATGAACTCAGTAAATAGTTTATATCGCAAATTGAATGAATAAGGGATTTTTTTACGTTTCAATGAAGTAATCGAATGGGTTAATTAAATTTTTTTTTTTTTTTACAAGATAATATCATGGAAATGCCTATTAATTTATGTGGATTTTATCCGACAAATTATTAAAAGCTGTGTCAAAGCTGCAATCAAATGCCCGATTTATAAGAACATTGTAAATGTCAACATTGTATATAATATGTCGATACTTTATTGTCAAACTATAAACTATACGTTAATTTCTGAGACGTCGTGTTGTAAAGTAAGTTTTTGTGTCAATTGTACTAACATGAAGATTTTTGTTTCTGAACAATTATGAAAAAGACTTTTCATAAAAAACTTACATTTATTACATATATTTTAATAAATTGATATGAGCGACGCTTAATGTATCCACACAACTTGAAAAATATATTCCTATATTCGATAAATGGTTTTGGCATTTTGTATTTGGATCTATAGTTACCAAGTTAAAGTGAAAAACGAGCAGCATGTAAGGCTTTATTGCTGTTATTACGTCGCACATGTGCACGATTAAATTTGATTAAACAATCACAATAATATAATATTATCTATCTATTTTTGCGGTATAATTGCAACCTGATTTACTGCATTAATTTTGTATCGTAAAACTTTTCAGGTTTCGTGTGTACGTGAGCGTTGAAGTCTTTTTTGTATGCCATCATAATGATTGAATCATTTGTAAATTTAAATTTGTCTTTGAACGAGCAAGCCTAAGTTGTAAAATTATCTTTGATGGGACTAAATGTAATACAAAGGACTTTACAAAGGGTTAAAGTACAATTTGTTCTGCATATTGGCTATATTTTGCAGTCAATATTACCATACCCCCCACCCCTTTGAGTCATACCATAGACCAGTGGTTTTCATGTGCGGCCACCAGAGGGTTTGGATGCGGCCACCAAGAGCTTGATAGAAAAGATTGATGTCTAAAAAAATGTGGTTTTATTAGTTAATTTGTCAACAAAGACTCTGAAAATGAAATATTTCATATGCAATTTATACCAAATGTAAATAGAACAGACATATTTAGGTCCATTTGACATACCTTAGAGACAACACACTCAAGTCGAAAATTTTGTGCGGTCACCAGACATTTACAAAGGACTGCTTATATTTGCGGCCCCAGTGCAATTTGTTATTGCCATAGACCTATTGAGATATTTTTATTCTGGTAGTAAGGATAACGCTCGCGATGAGCGAATCCGGTCCTGATTTAATATTATTTAAATATATAGTCAAACCCTGTGGTCTAGTGGAAAGATCTTTGCCTTAGTGATTACGTGGGCCCGGATTCAAGTCCCGGCAAGGTCTTTGTAATTGAAAAAGTTCTCGACTGATACATAAAAATTTACTAGAGAGTATATCTCGTATGACGTTCACATTCAAACTATTTGGCGCGTTGGTATTGGCTGTAATGCCAAATATTTTTTAAATTTTATAAGAGAAATATATAAAATAAAGGGTATTTCAATAGGGACGCTCAAAATATGTTACTTTTTTCAACTGAGTAGATTATTCACTGTTTAGTGGCCAAATTTGACAAAAAATTATCACAACACCTACAAAGTCATCAAAATATTATTTTTAATAACTTTGCTACTGTGAGTAAAATAAATTTCACTTTTATTTCGTTGTTCACAAGAACGAAAATTTTCTGTGACTTCAATTCAAAATTTTGAATCGGGCCTTTTTATTTTTGCACCCGTTTAAAAACTAACTAACCGAGGAACTTCAGGTATAAACGGTATGCAAATAAATAACTGTTTATTATAATCGTGATTTTTAAAAATGGAATCGACATGGCCCATTTTATAATGAATGGATATTAGCAGACATTTGATGCTATATTCCATATTTAATGCCGTTAAATATACTTACAGGGTGAAAAAGCCTTTTTAAATAATGCTTTTTCACCTAGTATTGTCAGTTTGATGCATTCCACAGTAACACAGCCATGATAAAAATAACTTATTACGAGTAATTTTATTTGATCGAAAATGTAAATTTTTCAATTCAAAATAAAGTCTTTTTTTATCATTTGTTCCTTTTTTAAACTACGCCAAATAATCAAAAATATGCACGGTATGCAAATAAATAACTGTTTATTTTTCTCTTGGAATCAAGTTTATAACAAAAAGTATAGCATTGAATTAGATTTTACGCACTACAATGAAAAAGTTTTTTTATTGATAAAAATTGCATTAAACTGTATATTAACTTTTTGCAAGATGTTAGTTTTTCTCTTGACAAGTTTGAACAAAAAATATAGCATTTTAAAATTGATGAACACGCTTCGAGTTTTTTTTTTAAAACATTTAACACGAAGTTTAATTCAACATACGTTTTTAAGGATAAGGCTATGACATGACTAATTGTGAGCTAACTGATGCTGTTACACCGCAATTTTAGGATCGATCAGATGAGTGTCAGAGGGGATTTTATACATCACAATTATCCATTTCTCCGAATTCGATTCCATGTATCAACTAAAAATCCATTTTTTTAACCTGCCCCTACTGGGATTTGAGCACTTGGGCACTGCAACCAAAACCAACGAAGTTGATACTCGACCTTGGCCTCAACGAATGATAGGTTTTAAATTAATCCTAAGATTCTCTTTATTGATAGTTTTTCTTTATTATATATATCATATAATTAGACTTGAATTAATTTGGAATTCGTATATTTAGACCTTATTGTTTTATGATGACTGTCGAAATAAAATAATATTTTGGCCATATATACTTTAAGAATGAATATTTAACTACTCGATTTTATTATATTGTTCAGTTTACTATGACGGGTCCGTGGTTGAGCATCAAAGCCAATGGATTCGGTTGTTGATGCCACGAGTTTAAATCCAAGCCCGGGGTGATTCATTTTTCAATCGAATAGTTCATATATATTTGGAATATGTGTTGTCTAAAATTCCTTGCCATACCGTAGCGAAACTGCCTGCCTGAATTTTACTCCCACACCCACTCGATGAACTGAGTGATTAAGCACACCCTCATCCAATTTATTTTATCCATCCTCCAGCTTTCGGAACTATTTTCCATGATCTCATAATAATTATGCTTAGGAAGCAAAATATTACACCGAAAATGACGATCATGGTTGACAATCATGTTTGACAATGATGTTTGACAATGATGTTTGACAATGATGTTTGACAATCATATTTGACAATGGTGTTTGACAACCATATTTGACAATCATGTTTGAAAATCATATTTGACAATCATGTTTGTCAATAATGTTTGACAATCATGTTTGACAATCGTGTTTGAAATAAACAATAATTAGCTATTGTCAGAATACCTAATTTATTAAAAGTCGGAATAAAATTTTTAGCGGTAACAATAAAATTATAAAACCTATGTTGAGATAAACTTTAGGAGTCCATATGCTCAGATTTTGGTCATGAAATGGTAAATAAAAACAAAACGTTTCATCGAACCGCTAAAATTTTAATGTAGTTCTATTGTCGATTAACGTTTATTCATAAGACAATACATGTCCTAAATAGAAAAGCATAAATCACCAGAATACTCTTTGGTCACATTACCCTATATTCGCATAAAACGACATTAAATCGTTGTTAATTGTTTTACTATGTGGTATTTTCTATTAACGAGCATGATCATTATGATTTCCTAATTGTTTAAAGTAAACTACAAATAAACATTATTTCATGAATTTTGCAATTTTGAGCCTTGCCAGATTTGTAATGAAAATAAAACAATTAAAATGAATTTATCATAATTAACCTTGGTTAAACTTTCATCATCAAAACGTGTGCTAAAAAGTCGATAAAAAATTTTGGCTGAAAATTTAATTTTTAATATTTAGATTACTTAGAAAATATCTATGTTGACAGCTGTCAAATTAACGTAAATACTAGTGATTTATTCAATGGCCGCGGCGCTAGTAGTATCTACCGCCCATTGGTCCATTTGTCGTATGACATCAATTTGCACCAATAGAAACGCTATTCGATCTCCAAAAACAATTCTGACAGATGTCAAAATAAATATGTCCAAATACTATTAAATATTACCAATTTCGATAAAATTCTGCCCAATGATATTTAAATTCTGATCAATTTGTTTAAGTACTGACCATTCATAATTTATTGTGCCCTCTGTATTCTAACCAATACATTATGACCATTTAATATAAATTCAGACCACTGTAATAAAAATTCTGACCATCTTATTATAAATTCAGACCACAACTGTATTTCTATTATGACCGTTAAAATACTAGCCATAATTATGCTTCATAAGTAAAATATTACACCGAAGATGACGATCGGTGACGATCATGGTTGACAATCATGTTTGACAATGATGTTTGACAATGATGTTTGACAATGATGTTTGACAATGATGTTTGACAATGATGTTTGACAATGATGTTTGACAATCATATTTGACAATCATGTTTGACAATCATATTTGACAATCATGTTTGACAATCGTGTCTGAGAATCATGTTTGACAATCATGTTTGTCAATCAATCATGTTTGACAATCTTGTTTGACAATAACACAATGCAGAGCGATTAGCTTACTATAGATCTTGCCACATACCTAACTTTATACCTCTAAAAACTTAGGAAAAGAGAGGTTTTGCAACTGAGTAACAATAAGTTCTCCTGGAAAACCTATGTTGAGATAAATTCCGTTAGGAGTCCATATGCTCCAGATTGGAAGCTGACATCATTAAAAGAATATTATGACACACGTCAATTAGCAACATTTCATCGAACCGTTAATTTTTAATGTAGTTCTATTGTCGATTAACGTTTATTCATAAGACAATACATGTCCTAAATAGAAAAGTAATTATGAAGTGTGGGCAGTCATAAATCACTTAAATACTTTTTTACCGAATACTCTTTGGTCACATTACTTAATATATTCGCATAAACGACATTAAATCGTTGTTAATTGTTTTACTATGTGGGTATTTTCTATTAACGAGAGCATGATCATTATGATTTCCTAATTGTTTGAAAGTAAACTACAAATAACACATGTGTGCCGTATTATTAATCATGACTGTTATGCAATAATAACTATTATTGGGCCTTGCCAGCCATTGAAACAGGACAGTAATGAAAATAAAACAATTAAAATTGAATTTATCATAATTAACCTTGGTTAAACTAAAGTATTTTTCTCGCGGTAAAGAACGTGTGCAGTAAAAAGTCGATAAAAAGTAAATCAATTGGTTGTTTATTAAATGTGTATATTTATTAATAATCACATAAATATTACTTAGGAAACATAAGATTAACATGTTTTTTAACGACACCTAAATTCATATAATTATCCGTTAGGTTAATTTCTAAACTGTTGTTCTTTTTGTTTTTATTGTATTTTTTAAACGATGCCCACAGCAAAACTGGATTTGAAAAAGAAATTCAACGTATTTTATTAAAAATAAATAAATAATATTTTACAGTTCTACTTCCTTTTTATTCTAATAAAAATCTAGAACGGTTTCTCTCATCACGACCATAAGCAACTCATTAGTAATGTCAACATCAATAGCAGGATAAGTATTGTTGGTTTTGTTTCTACCCTCCCTTCATTGGTTCCCGTAAAAATGAAAGATACCAAACTCCATTTTTGCTATTAATCATTTCAGAATATTAGAATCTTAAGAATATTATTGCTAAAACAATCTTTGCGATTTTTCTGAAAAAGGCTGAAGTTATTTTAACATTTATTTTATATTTTCAACTCAGTTGATTCTAGAATCAGAATATATGTGGAAGAAGTACTAAAATATGTGTTTTATTTAATTTATTTAAATAATGCCATTAAAACAAGCCGTGGTAGTTAACACCTTAAAAGAGAATATTTTCTGAGATGGATTGCTTGAAGGTCGAGCATAGGTTCCAAGTGTCACGTTATCTGTAGTTTAACACATTGGCTATGAGGGAATTCAAAACCCATAAAGAATTACGCTTATTTCAAGTTCTTTATGTGTTAAATGATGGAGACGGAAAAATAATGAACATATGCACGTTTTTACTGAACTTTTCACAAGCGATTTAAGAGCAATATAAAATAATACAATTTTCAATTTGATATCCACAAAACATAGCGATAATTTAATCACGCGGACCTCAAACAATCTGAAAATTGATAAGCTGGTCCTTTTGTCACAATGGTTGTGCAACACTTTACTGAAGAAATAACTCGTTTTGTAGGCTGTGTATAGTTTGAGTTGAACATATGTAGTTTACAAACCGTGTATGTGATAATATAAACAAAATTATTGAGTTATTTTGCCAAGTTTGTTTGTCAAATAATCTAACCCAAAAAAAATTAACAAAATAATATAATGAACCAAGTATTAATTAAATTAAAACATTCATACTAAAGACATGTTTTACATTTCAAAAACGTATTTTTTTGACGCCTTGGACACAAACTAAAATAGTAAAAAAAACATTATTAATCGTTAGATTAAGCCATAAAAATTTACAATAGAGAAAAATATTGACAGGTCCAATTTATCAATGGGTCGATTTTTACAATAGAATTTTGAAACGTGTAAAAAATAACTCACATTTATTTTTACCCGTAGGTTTGCAATTTACTTCATCGATACATGCAATAAATTGTTATCTAAAATCAAAGCCGCGAATGTGATTTATGGATTTGGTGGTAATTTTGTAAATCGTGATCAATCTGATAAGTTTTATCTTATTTATCTAATGTGTGCGTAATCGATTACTTAATCGACGAAATTTGGGTGACGCACATGTATTTTGGCCACCAGTAATAAAAATATCAGAAACCCAAAAATGGTAACGGTATATATAGGTTATAGGTCATTCGATCGGGACGCTCACTCGCGTAGAATGTCCTTGATATTCATATAAACTCGGTGTTGGTGTAGTATGAGGGAAATTATTAAATTCGATCGGCCCCTGTGGGCTAGTGGCAAGCGCTTTGTCCTAGCGCTCAAGTGGGCCCAGGTTCAATTTCCGGCTAGGTCAGTTTTTGGAAAAAGATGCCTTCGGCTGGGTGGATGTAATTTATCGCATTACCTGTAATGGCAAATATAATTTTTTAAAAACAAAAATTGGAATCTTTTGAATTTGACTTTATTTGTGTATTTCTGCATCTTCAGGCATTCCAAGTGCACGAATGAACTTGAACTGACGTTTCAGCGACAAAACTCATAAAAAGTACAAAATTCAAACGATTTAAATTTGATCTTGAAATTTCATCAAGCGCCATCAGTCGATATCTTAAATTATACGGATATTATTGTATGACGTTGTGATAACCATTTATTATAAATTCGGATTCTAATTTTTTGAGGAATCGTGAACATGAGTTGTTTGTTCTTCCAATGAGTAGAACCAGCCTGCCATTGGGGATGCCACTGGGAAGGGCTTTAGTGATTTTTAGTAAAATTGCTTCGGATGTCGACATATTTCACAAGGGCGTGAGTGAGTTCAGACGAGTGCTATTTTTTATGTATTATAGTTGATTTTGTCGGAACTCACTCGGTTGACTTCTTTGCCAATTTCCAATGTATTTTTTTTCTTTCACTCTTATATCTGTAATCTAAGTATTTTTCTTTTAATGTTTTCATCGTTTTTCATATTGCAAAAGTAACAAACTTATAATTTGTAATTTTTGCAAGGTACATTTATAAATAGATGAATTAGTAATAAGCCGCAATCTTTTTTGATCACTTTTATCTATTTTTGTTAAAACGACACTCATATTTAGAAAGATGGAATGTAATATAAAATACCAGTGTCATATTCCTATCTTTATAATCAAAAACGTTAACGTTTCTGTCACACTTTAGGTTCATAATATCTATTATTGTGTTTTTTCCGTTTTATGAAATATCTCTTTTTCAATTATGATTTAAAAATCACGTTAACATTTTCCTTACTAGGCCAATAATTGTCGTTATTACCCAACTCATGTCTAACGTTATTTTAATTTGCTACTGTTTTAAGTTTTATTTTTTTATTAATGTGTTGCTTAATATCTTTTGATTGTGATAAAATATTATGTGTATTTAAGTTGATTATGATTTGTGAAAAAAGCGTTTTATTTATTTTTGTTTACAATCAATCAATTATAAACTTAACGCTGTTTCATTTGTTAACAAATAACTTACATTAAAACAACATGTCAGCGGAATATATTGTAAACGGCGACGTTATCTTGATCGATGGAGTTTTATCATTTTATCGTGTTCCATTTGCACTCCGTCTTATTTTACACTTTTAAATATGAAATAGTTTACTAATAAAATCAAGGATTTTGGTATCAAAGGTTGTACGTCAATTCAAAAATGATTTATTTACAATTCCGAAGTTTTATTCGATTTCTATTGTTCAACATTCCACTCCGAATGCGGAGGACAAAACTGGTAATAGACTACTACAACATTGATTGTATACACTTACGACAACATAATTGCATACGTATCTAGAAATTGTCCATACTATATTTAATTTGAATTGTTTGAAATTTTGTACTTTTCCATGAGCTTTGTCACTAACGATCCGAGTTTCGCTTTTCGGCATCTTCGGGTCTTTCAAGTGCATAGATTTACGTAAAATGTAAATCAGCGAAAATAGAAATTATAAATTAGCTCAGTTTAATAGTTTACCAATTTTAAGCGAACAACTTCATCTTCCAAATTCACCATTATTGTACCCCTTTAAATAACTCATTTATTAATAATTCAAACACTTACTATCATTAATTATTAATTCAAAGACCTGAAATCAAATGACTCAGCAATAATAGGTCAGATAAAACCCTTCATTTATTTTAGTTATTATCTGGTCCCGATTAAAATCCCGATAGTTTTAAGATATAACAAACCCACTTAATTCATTGAAACAAGTTGACATCAAATTTTCGAAGCCGAAAGGCGAATCCCGGGTCGTTAGCGACAAAACTCATGAAAAATTACAAAATTCAAATTTGATATTGAAATTCCATCAAGCATCCTTAGTTGAAATCCTTCATTATACAATATTTATTTTTTGTTTGGAAATCTATTTGATGGAACTTCAAGCTCTAAGGTGTGTTGGCGTCAAAGGTTTTCTAGTCTTCGTCTCTAAGTCGCATTCGCTTTCTATTGCTGCTACAGTTCAAGTAGTCAGCTTAATTTTTCGTCTCTAACCTATGAAGGGTCATCGAGAAGAATGGCTTTCAGTCTATAACGATTCTTTGATGCCTTCTTGTCATAATTCTGCAGTCAATAGATCGTTGGGTTACAGTGATGACCCACTGCCTTATGAAACTTTTTAAAGGTTTCACGAACAAACTCGCGATTTGTGAGCACGAACCATAGAGCATCAAGTGCCGGCATGACTTAGTTTGAAGAATCTAGAGAGTTTTATGCTTGGTGTTTGTTGCTATGGAATCTCAAATGCATATTACATTGAGAAAATGGTTGGCAAAAATCATAAGTGTGTATAAATCACTTAAATTAATCAAAGATCACTCAACATGTTGTTTTGGATTGCTTAGCAACTGTGTCATTTAAAGGTCTCGCATTAGGAGACAAATCAATCCAAACAAGGGATTCCAACTCGGATATTCAAATATTCATTATCCGAATATTCCCTTTTAAACTATTCGATATTCGGATATTTGGGAGAATATCCTGATTATATTCGTATTCGAGAAAGATCACATCACAATTTCTCCACATTTAAAGAATAATTATGAATATCCCAGGTAGTGTTTTTATTTGTGCCTTCGCCCAACTCGGGTGCTTTCAATATCTTATCATAATACTTTATTTTAACGAACCGACTAGAACTCAGGTTTAAAAAAAACTTTTATTACCGTAATTTCATCTAGTATTCAGCTCCAAAATTTAAATATTGTAATACAATGGAACGGTATTGAAATGTGTATTTAAATATTTTGTCTCTTTCTAAGATTTTACAAAAGTGGGAAAAGATTTAGTCTTTAATTATTATAAAATGAACATAAGTGGACAAGGAAATGTTGATCGTGCAACATCTCTATTTGCGTGCGAGTTATACGATTATTTATTAAAACTTAGAAATCGAGACCACTGTCGGATGCAAAAGCAACTGGCAATTTCTTGTTTAATAAAATATGTTTTTTAAATCATAATTTGGTTCATAATTCTAATACAATTGTCAACATTTTAGCCATGTCAAAACTATCCGGATATCAAAATATATCCGAATAGTTTAAGTTGTACTATTCGATGTCCGAATAGTTGGAATCCCTAGTCTAAGCGACATATTTTTTAGTCTCAGACTTAAAATTTAAACCAAGCTGTAAATTTTTGAGAAACTCGTTTTAAGTCGGTGTGATAAGTTCAATGCTTCACAAACCTCTTCGGATTCAAGAAGAAACAATTATATATTCACATAATAATTATTTGGTTCGACTCATTGAAGTTTTTTATGTACAGTATTTATGCAAACTAAATTGATGTATTCATATATTATAATTTGATACACTACAGTTGGCAATTGAAAAATAATTTAAACAAGTTTGCCAGGGGTCTTCATTTACTTTTTTCGAATTAAGATTTGTTGATTTATTTCTGCTTGAAAAGCTTTGAATAGTTAAGTATACAAATTTTGATACTTTTTATTCACGGGTTGCTATGCACTAGATATTAGAAATCAAAGCGGTATGCTAGAATTGTGCTTATTTGGATATTCCAATTAAAAGATAAATTAAGAAATAATAAAACTTCTTTTCTACTTATTCCACATTCGATTTATTAATATCAGTAACACTTTTGCCCATCGCGCGTTTTATCAACTAAACATGATCAAAATAAAACTGTATTTTCTTTATCTTCTACAAAGATTTTACAGCTATATTGATTGCTTAAAACACAGTCCAGCAAAACCTCAATTAAATTTCTTTTAATGGACAGGAGGGTGTTCGTATTTCATTTCAAAAATATGTTTGAGGATTTTTTTTTATTCCGTGTCCACTCCCAACGTGGAGCATACGGCCTTATATAGGTGTCTAAAAATATATTTTCTACGTGAACTGCTTTTGCTCTTTAGTTCGATTAGAGAAAGGATAGAAATGATAAGGCAAAGACAAGGACTAGCGGTTAGCTAGTCCTTATCGCTAAGCTTCACTTATAGGGTAGATAGGAAGGACTTTTTTGACAACACAAACACCCCATGTATTCGAACAGAATTGATAAATTGACAAAATTAAATAAACATGTGGATGGGTACGGCTAAGCGCATGTCAAATAATAGGCCGGAACGCGCAAAAACTGCGTTAAACCGTAGCTTAAGATCATAAAAAATTAGTCATGGCTCAGTGGTTTCATTGTAATATCAACTTATAATGAAACAATGAAATAAGCGGAAATATATACTTGTTTTTCCAGGGCTCTGGAGTCGTTAAAAACACGACTCTGACTCCGATTCCGACATTGACACAAAACACGACTCCGACTAAAAAAAGTTTAATTTAGTCAAGTTTTTTCCTAGCTTTCCTATTTATGAGTGTTAAATTAAAGATCAACCAACCGATCCGGCCGAATCAAAAATTTCATAGTTATGTGCATAAATAAAAAGTTCAAACATTTCAAAAGTTTTTCACGGCTTCGACAAAAACGCCAAAACACCACGACTTCACAGCCCAAGATTTTTTAGCTGTCATACATATAATAAATAACATACAAATAAATTCGTCATTGAAATGATAAATGAAACAATATTCAAATGTGAATTTTTGCAGGCTTTATTTTACGAAACAAAATGTCACGTTAATCAGCTGAAGGTTGTTGTGGCTACTTCGTTAAAGTTTAATAAGTTCCCATGAAGCTTATATGCTATGCTATTATTATCTATTAGGCGATAACAGTAAATTTTATCATGTTCTACCCATTCAATACAGAATGCACTTTGGGAAAAATCTCAGGTTAAAATTACGTAATATATAATAAGATTAGTTTTTGTACAATTTTGATCTTTGATAAAATGCAATTGCAAGATTTATATTGTAACATAAGTATTCAGGTGCTTAAATACTAAAACGAAGCCTCGTGGGTAAATTAACAGAATTGGACATTGTTCAACGAACTATGTTTTGCACTTCAGCATAATTTTCCATTTCAAGAGCACAGATGAACATGAACAGACGTGGAAAGAGTTGGAAGAAGACGAAGTCAAAACCAACACACAATATTTAGTGAATATTCCACATTAGATTTATTAGTATCGGGACCGGTATCGATCATCGCGAGCATTTTCACTGTTTACCAAAATAATCGTAATCCGGTCCTGATCCTCATAAAAATAGTGTAAAATAATTACAAAAAATTGGGTTATAATTTTGAGTATAGAATTATGTTTAATAAATATTGAATACTATCTATCCGTCGTGGATACGAATTAATGCCGATTATTGAAAAAAGCCTACGTGTCCATCTTATTTATTTTTACTTAAAAACTAAAGCCATTTTTTTAAAGTAATGCGAATCTTTAATTTACCGTTTAAGATATTGTATTGAGACGACCTCGATCTCTGCTCTCTCGTTAATGAGAGACAGCCTCCGATCTGACACTCGGGGAGAGGAAATTAGGACTCGGAGGAAGAGAAAGAAGGATGCTGTGAATTTAAAAACGATCTCAAAGGGTAAAACAAGTGCGATTAGCACTCGCACAATTTAATTCAGTTAATTACACAATTACACAAGTTATACAGGTAGTTTACAATTTAACACAATTACACATATAAAATTAATACGACACAGAAGTTAGTCTAAAAATGCAAGGGACGATTCGATTACCTTCTCGCCTTGACAAAGGCGATATCAGGATTTTATAATGTTAGAGAGAGTATTAGTCATCCCGTCTCGAGATACGCTAGCCGTACTATTTGTTTCCGGTCCAGTGGAGGCTGCGTGAAATATCACGTATCTCACGCAGTCAGGGCGTAAAAAAGTCAGCTATATTTAAAGCGAGATGGCTGTGCGTATACATCTAAGGAAACGCCGCGCCGAAATGTCGCTTTTACAAACATATAAATTACTCTATATTGAATCGCTATAGATTTCAATATAGAGTATGATTACATAGACTGAATTTACTTAATGATATCAACTTAAACTCATAGTCTGAGGTGAAAAATAAATCGTTTGAGAGAGTGCTGATGTCATAAATACGAGAAGGTATCAGTATTTACTTCAACTTTTACTATTTATTGACAAGGAAATTTGAAATAAGATAAACATCTATATAGGGTTGAAAAATTGTCTCTAATGTATTCTACCAAAAGTGCTTTATTTCTTAACAAAGCCAATATTAGTCGAGGAATCACTCTATTAGTACAACAATCCTGATGGAAACGACCTTGGACAGTCCGTTCTGACCCACAGGTCAAAGTATTGCACTCTTCCGACCAAATCGGTATAAACAGTCTAAATGCATAGTTACCTGAGAGAAAAGTTGCACATAAGATTTATTGGTTAAATTGGGTATTAGTTTCAATAAGGAAAAACCCAGCGCCTTTCTATCAAATGCAACTGCAAATTCATCGAGTTCGAAGGTTATCGAAATTAGTTCTCCAAAAAAGCTTCCTGGGCGGCAAATCACTCTTATGAAACTAACATATTAATAATTATAAAATATTTAAAAAAGATTATACTTACTCCACAATAAATTTATTTAGATCAGGACCGGTTTATCAACAGATCAGTTGATAATGCTCGTGACGAGTAAAACCGGTCCTAATTAATCAAATGTGTTTTTTTACCGTGTCCGCTCCCAGCTTGGAGCATATGGATTCCTCACGGAATTTATCTCAACATATGTTTTTCTACCAGAACTGCTTGTTACTCAGTTGCTCATCCTCTCTTTTTTGAAGAGAGTAGGGATGGAAAGGATACGAGAACTAGGAAAGGACTAGTGGTTAGCTAATCGCTGTCACTATGCGTCGCTTTTTAGGAATGGAAATGTGGAAAGGGATTTTTGACAACACTAGCACCCACTGCCTCTAAGCAAAATCGATTTACTGACTGAAAAAATCTGCGTGTACTAGGAATTGAACCCAGGTTGTCTGACACGGTTGCCAACGACGTTGACCACTGTGCCACGGACCGGATAGAATGAATTTAAATGCACCGGAGTTGAGTTGAATGTAGAATAGTATGTGTTACTATTTTTATCAAATGGTTTTCCACCAAATGTTGACAGTGAACACTTTAAAATTGATATACTGTTATCACTTTTAAGTCGGTAAAAAAAAGTTCGATTCCGACTCCGACTCCGATTCCAACATTGACCAAAAACACGACTCCGACTAAAAAACTTTAATATCGTCGCTTTTTTTGCCTAATTTTCCTAGTTATTTGTATGCAATTAAATATCAACCCTACCCATCCGGCCAATAGCCAAATTTGACATATAATATGCAAAAATAAAAAGTACAAACTTTTCAAAATTTCCAATTCCGAGTACGACTCCGGCCAAATCGCCGTGACGACTCCGACTCCGACTCCACAGCCATGTTTGTAAGGTGTTCACTGTCAGCATTTATAGCTGATAAGAAAATACATCAAAACAGAGCGAGATTAATCTAAGTGTAATAAACCAAACTAACGAAAATATTTCTGATAAATTTAACTATGAAGCTTTTTCAGAAAGATTTCGTAATAAAAGTAAAATATAATAAAAACATCAACACATTTCTAATCACATTTTGAAATCAATATATGATTATGTATCGCTAAATGGAACCAGTCATAAACAAAATAATAAAGCAAATATTTTTTTTTTAACCGACCGTCCGTACTGAAGTGCAAGATACGCCCAAACGCTTCAATCCGACCAAGGACTAACCCTCGAAAGACGGTCTCTGAGAAAAAGTGCGTGATCCGAATGGGGGGTGTAAAAATACCCAGTGGTATGGCTTTATTGGCATAGATTGCATTGAAAAAATGTTATATTATGCTTTAACGTATTTTTATACATCGTTCTAAAAAATATATATATGTAAAAAATCGACAGTTTTCCTATAATAATTCATATTTTAAGTCACGCATGAAAGAGACAACCTGGTCGATCTCATGTTCATTACAGACTGGCGTTATCTACAACTTTTAATGTAAAAAGCATTCATTTGAACGAGGCACGTTTGAGATAAGATAACGTTATCTAGGTAGTGAAGTTTGAATCCAGGAAATTTGTAGTGACTATATAAATGGTTTTCGGCCAATAATAATCAGACTTATTTTCTTTTTTATAAAATTGCGACAAAACTAGTCGATACCAATCATAGTTTTTTTTTGCAAAAGGTGTAAAGAATAATGATTTAAGAATACCAAAAGTTTACTCAGTGTATCACTAATAGATATATATTTAAGTGGCAGTGGTGGTCAATTGTTTTCCCCACCGAAAAGGCAATGTTAATAAAACAATACTTGCATAATGCATATAAAGGGTCTTTTTATAAGGACGCTTAGGTTTGAAATGTAAATAAAACAAGTTATTTGTGAGATTTCGACTAAATTTTAATTTCATTTGTAAGTATATTTTATGGCATTAAATATGGAATATAGCATCAAATGTCTGCCAATATCCATTCATTATAAAATGGGCCATGTCGCTAAAGTTGACTTTTTTGACAAATTTGGGTAAACTTCCAACTGCTCCAGAACCCAATCAGGCGTTGTCTGCGGTCGTTTACCTGAAGTTCCTCGGTTAGTTGGATTTTATACGGGTGCAGACATAAGGCCCGATTCAAAATTCGCCAAGTTGAAGTCGCAGAAAAGCCAAGTTCTTGTGAACAACGAGAAATAAGCTGCCTTGGGTTTTCCTGTACACTTTCACACACAGCAGCAATGTTTTCACCAGCTATTGTATTTTGATGACGTACAGGTAGGTGTTGGCCGATTATCTACCAAACTGGTTGACTCAAATTTGGCCACTAAACTATGAATAATCTACTCAGCAGGACAAAGTAACATATTTTGAGCGTCCCTATTGAAATACACTTTATATTTAAGTGGCAGTGGTGGTCAACTGTTTTCCCCACCGAAAAGGCAATGTTAATAAAACAATACTTGCATAATGCATGTATTATAACAGTTATATAAATGAGAAGGCGTTCAATATAATAAAATTAGATCGAACACTAGGATTATATTCAAATTAGTTGACTTTAAGTTAAACCAACTAACAATGGAAATAAACAGCTTTCTCTGAGCTTTTTTATATAATACATCAAACATCAGTGCTTTTTTTCTCTGCATTAAATGAGTATCAAGTTTTGATCAACTTTCTCTTATATTCTTCTATTGACATGTGGTTGTTTGTTTTTAATTCAAATTAAATGATTCGACAACAATGCAACGGAACTAAATGAAATGCAAATTTTGTGTTATGTGATTTGAATATAAAGTTTTGCACTTATTACATGCATACTTTTGCATATTATTAAATAAATAAGAATAACTCATTAAATAGCATTGCAAATCAAAATTAATATCTGCAAAAGAAAAACAGAACAGCTAAACAGAAACTGCCTAATAACTAGGAACTCCAATTACTCGACGTCTCAACTATTCGAGAATCGAGTAGTAAAATTTTAAAATACTCGAGTATACTCGAGTAGTTTCAGATGTACCAAAATATATATCAATAATTCAAATTTTTGTATATGAAAATAGATGATACATAAATAAACATGCTTATTTTATTTCATTATTACATTTATTTCAATTTATGGAACATATATTTCAAAAATAATAGAGAATTAATCGTCTCAGATTTAAATTTGGTTCGAAGTTTTGTTTTTTTATTCCAGCAGAAAACCTGACTCGAACCCGGCTGGTCCATCACAGCAACCAACGACGTTAACCACTGTTCCACGGACCGGGACAAAGCAAATACACTGAAAATTAGATCATTACGTTGGGGTTCAGTCTTCAGGTGTTTTGGGTGATGTTGACTTGGTTGGTTAATAGAATAATTTAGCTGAAAGTTAATGGCATTATTGTGAAATGAATGAAGTGAATTAATTTTTTTAATTAAAAAAAAAAATAGTCCCAAATACCTGACATGTTTTTCTTTGAGACTTGTTTTTCTGCGATCTGCGATAAATGCGAGACTGCATTTTTTATGCAAATTTTTCGCACACGCGCCAGTATCGCCTCCAACTAATATCTGCTCCACATTTCTCGGCGAAAATCGACTTTTGTTACAATGACCGAGAGAGTACGGTAACACTGTGTAATACGAATCGATATCAAGTTTCAGTAAAAGTGAAACACAAGGTATGTTAAGTGCAACACTTAATGTCTTGCCGGCAGTAGATCGCGGTGCTTTGCTCAGTGAAGACGAGTGCGCGGGAAAAAGATCGAGTTTTGAATTTGGAATAACCGTTTCGCGCCAAAACATTAAAAAGTAATAACACTTTTAAATACTTTATAAATTGCGTGAATTGAAAATGTTTAAAACTTTTACCACTTGCATAAAAAAAATGATTGAATATCTTTCGATTTTTAAAACAACAAATCGAAGATTATCGATATAAATTTTGTTGATTGTCAATAACTAATTTAATTATTCTTAAATAATTTTTATCATCATTCACTCTAAGCTCACTAGTAAACTGATTGGTTTTTGAATTAATGCAAACATTTCACATTGTTGTAAAAATAAATAAAACAAATTTTATCGTACGACTTCTACATATATACTTAAATATATTATAATAAAAGGCAGGACTGGTTTCGATTATCGGTAATACAATCAACTGAATGTATCAGTATATGTGGACATAGTACCATCAAATTTGTTTCATTTATTTTAACACCTAAAAAGTGATAGTCATAAAAGTAATTGTATGTATTAATTTTAACAAATGATTGTTATTAATATTTGTAAAAAAAAACCCTTAAATAAGCAGGTACCATATTTTTTCAATGTTTCTATAAAAGTACGTTATAATAGATTTTGATGAATTGACAAATAATATATTTCTGTATAGAAGTGTAAAAATGGATTATTTTCTTACAGAGTGTCTAGTTAAGATACTTCAGTAATTACGTTCTTTATAGAAAACAATCTGACAATTATTTTATAACGATTCCGACTATAATTTTTTTTTTATAAAAATCCTTGTTTTTAAATAAATAATTGTATAAAAATCTAACGGTGCAACGTTTCTTAAAACTAATCCTTCATTCGTGTTACGCAAATAACAAAACGTTTTCATTACTCAAATAAATAATTAAAATCTGTCTGAATTTACCCCTACTCATTAAATTAGAAAATACTTTTTTTTCGAGCTAGTAAAATTACGTGATCAAAAAATCGTGATATTATCTTCCATCAACAGGTGTTTGTTATTAGTCTTGTTATACTCTTAAGAGCTTTAAAAAAGTTTTATCCATTTAACATGAGCTTAAGATAGTATATAGCAACAAAGCAGTGGGGTATATATGTAGAACAAACAAAATGCATTCAAGTCAAAGTCATTTAAGTCATCTATCTTTTTAAAATCTTATTGCCTTTGTAATCCATCCACACAACCGAATTTGTTTCAACGCCCCTCTATATATAAATTTATCTCTAATGCTACGCTCTTGATTGATTTTTTAATCAGCGTGATTTGATAGCATTCGTTATTCTTACGAGGTTTTATAAATTCGCCAGTAACGCATGAAAACGCGTGAAATTTTAATTCTAGTTTTAAATATGAAATCAACATTTAAGCAACGTTTTTTTTACATAGCAATCACTTATTTGTTATATATGTATAAACCGACTAGTTAAGAACCTATAATTATTGTAAGTATATTTTTTAATTGCTTCATTTGCGACTTGAACTATGAGATATAATTAAATCCCTTTTTACGTCATTAAAAGAATACATTTATATTTCTAAAATACTTCATAAGATTAGCTTTTATGTTGAAAAGTTCACAGCTGTGTCTTGAACTTTGAACGGTTTAAGTTTGTTTTCGCAATAAAACATTTGTCTTCATTATAATGGAGTACTAGTTTGGTTGAAAATTAATACTAATGCAATGATTTGAAAAATTCGTCGTTGTAAACGTATCTATCGATGTGATAATCAAAAATATTTGACTTTGCTTTCATTTTAAACACAATGAAAGCTTTTGTGATATTATACATTTTTAATATAGCATTCTTAGAAACGTTTATTGCACGTGTATTGATGGGTTAATAAAACCTTTTACTCCAAAAAATCCGTTTCTTACCGTGAATCTAATAATAAATTATTTAATTTGAGGTTAAAAAGTGCATATCCTGCTGTTCAAGTGAGTTTGTTTTTATTTCGACGGTGTGGTAAGAATTTATTATTTATAGTTAATTAAATATAAACAAAAGAGAAATAATAAAATGTAGTAAAAAGTTGTAGCCAAAGAACAGTGAGGTTTTTACCCGAATTAGTGGAATTTGATAACAAAGGAAATTCTCATTGAAAGCGATATATTTACAGTTGACTTAACAATGCTAATTGACTGAATAAACCCATTTATCGTTTTTAATTAATAGTGTGTGTCGATATAGAAAATTTTCCATAAATTAGGAGTTAATTAAAGTGTTAACCCAAAACTTCATTAACCATAAAAACGGAGAAAGCTTACGTTAGTATTGATTAGGTTCAAATGTTTAAGCTTGAGTAATTTAAATTTTTGTCACTAACGAGCTGTATTTTGCGTACAGCTCTAAATTGACAGTTAAATTTCATCACGCGTGCTAAATTGATATCATAAATTAAGATTTACTTATTATTCTGAACAACGCCATAAATAGTTTTAATATGAAGTGTTTTATTTTATAAAAGCTTTTGATATCCACAGTAAAATAACTATATGTTTTTAAATACAAAAAAATGAACTATTTTTAAGTAAAAAAATTGATTACCGCATTTTTAAAATGGAAATGGTTTCTAAACGCTGTTTGATGAACACCTATCATAATATAGTATTTCTCCAAAATAATGATTAAATGAACATTGATAATTAAGCAAATTACAATTATTTACTCTGTTTCTCGTCATGATTTATTGGTTGCCTTTTCGAAAGGCATTTATAAAAATTTACTTATTCACATCTTGGCTGTCTTTAAAACCGGTTATTTGAAGCATTAAATTCAATAAATAATAATGTTTTGAATAATTATTTTATGAACAATGATTTAAAGTCAAGACCCACATGTATTTATTTAAGAATTGAATCCGTTTTTGAATACCAAAATATGCAGTTACGCAATAACGAGCTATTAATTGACAAAGGGAGTTCAATGATTTATTAATCTATCGGCTTAAAACTACATACTCGTAAACAAGAAGCCGGTTTTGAGAGTTAATCCTCGAACATTCAATATCACACCTAAGTTCTGTTTCAATAACTAAGCATTTGAAATTTATGATGTAGTTAAAGGATAAATTATCTTTGTGTTTATATGATTTTTAAATCACTTTTAAGGTGTTCACCGTCAATACTTGGTGGAATGGCATTATAATATAAATAATTAAACATTTTTAGTACATACTTTTTCCACATAAAATTTATTAGATCAGGACAGGTTTCGCTCATGGCGAACATTGTCAACTAATGACAATGTTGAGTTGTGCCAATGAATGTTGATGATGATGACAATCTTCAGTTGACAATGCTCGCCACGAGCGAAACCGGTCCTTATCTAATAAATTTTATTTTATGTGGAAAAAGTACTAAAAATGTTTTGTTATTTTTATTTTATGATTTTTAAATGATTAAATATGCTATTATGTATTAAATTTAACTTAAAGGCCAGTCCGTGGTGCAGTGGTTAACGTTGCTGGCTGCCGTAACTAGCCGCTAGGGTTTGAACAGATTTTTTTCAGTCAATTAATCGATTCTTTTCGAAGGGAATGGGTGCTTGTATTGTTATAAATCCCTTCCCGGTCTTCCGATCCAAAAAAAACAGCTCGTATCGAGAGCGATTATCTAACCACTAGTCTTGTCCTTTTCTTCGTTTCCTTTCAATGCCTACCCTCTTTGAAAAGAGGAAAGGTTGAGCAGTTGATTACTAAGAAATTCTCATAAAAAAACATATGTTGAGATAAACTCCATGAGGAGTTTATATGCTCCAATTTGGGAGCGGACATTGTAAAAAACTTTACTTATTATTCATTCAAATTTCAACGGATGTAATCTTAAAATAATCAAATTAAGACCTTATGCCAATAAACCTTGTATCAAAATAATATTTTTAAGGATTTACTTTACTTAAAAAGCACTGTTTACTCACTCATCGAAATGAAGTAATATTTACGGATATATTTTTGATATTGATGAACTTTAATAATTAAGAATAAAATAATTAAATATTAATTATATACGCTGTTCTCTGAAATGCAATAACAAATCTACCGTTCATATTTATAAAAGACTACTAATTATTAGGTCAGTTTCTAATTCGATAAATGGTCAGTTATAAATACTTAAAACGGTCAGCTAAAAATAATAAATGGTCAGTTAAAATAAAAAGAACAATTCATAAATTTGCCTATTACGACCATATTTGATAAAATTCACAAGCTGTCAAACTAAAACTTATCATTTTTTAAAAGTAGCTGACTATTTAAATTAAATACTAACCATTTTTAATAAAAAACTAACCATTAAAATATATTACTGACCGTTTTATTTAATAACTGACCACATTCACACTGATACAATGACAACTGACCATTTTGATTTTTAGCTGACCATTTATTTATTTAACTGACCAAAACATGAATTAGTTACTGACCCATTAAATACATGCTTTTATAAAAGAGTTTTATTTTAATTGAATACTCTATTAAAGTTGAATTTATTTAATATACTAAAATGGTGGATGATTAATTGATCGTTCACAAAGTCCAATGTTGGCAATATCGACTGTCAATGTGCCAATGTAAGCTCGAGATAATCATTGTGAACAAGTTAATAGCTGCACGTTTGTACGCAATGTTATCCAGGCATCAAAGTCGATGTTAAATTTGAACGAAATGGCGTCGTTAGGCATTTTAATTATTACATGAAAACGGAGACTAAAAAGAAAAGTATTTTAAGATTAATTAACTTATGAAATAGCTATAATGTTTAACGTCATCTCTTTTTAAAATTCGAACAATTAATCTAGAAAAATTAAAAAACATCGCGAGTTTACACAAATCGTTCGATTTTTAAATAGTTTATATTTGCCAGCCGGTTCTGCCCTAAGCTTTGTTAGTTTGTCTATAATTCAAAAACAGAAAATAGCCACACTTATTTTGATTAGTCAAGCGATTTCTAAAACGATAGTTACTGTTTTGTTAAAGTTAATAATAATTTTATTTGACCACATTACAATTTCGCCGCTGAATGATGCCGGTTCTAATCTTTCCAAAATATATTTTTTTCATCCCACATTCTCTAATAATAGTATGCCTTTGCAATTTGATTGCAATGCTAAAATTGTATGTCTATTCTGTACACTTATTTTTTGTAAAAAATCCACAAAATCATAATGATAATGATAACACAATTGTGTTTTTTTTTTATCTATTATATTTTTTGAAAATGAGCCCTTACCGGGAAGAATGTTTCATACAAAAATTAGCCTGTTTTGAGAAATGTGGAGAAAACTAAACCACTCATTTTTTTACATTTTATATTTTAAATACAACAAAAATATAATTAATGATTTCAACTGAGGGTGCTTGATGGAATTTCAATATCAAATTTTAATTGTTAGAATTCTGTACTATTCGATGAGCTTTTTCGCTAAAGAGCCGGGTTTCGACTTCTCCAGGCATTTCAAGTGCAAGCTGATGGAAGAGTACACAATTTAAACAATTTTTACAATTAATATAGTACCATGCCATAGTTATTATCTTAAGCGATGCACAATACAACAAACTCAACATTTTTCAATTGATATTTTTATTAAATATAACATACGGTGACATAACTACGGAATGGTTTGGCATCACTACCGGCGTCAAACAGGGCTGTGTTCTAGCTCCGTTCCTCTTTATAATAATCTTCGACTTCATCCTGAGGAAGTCAATTCCACCTGACCGAGGAGTAGCCGTTGCTCCCAACCTGAAACTATGTGACCTCGAGTATGCCGACGACGCTGTCATCTTTGACAAATCAGTTGCGGGTATCCAGGAAACAATGGATAGACTGCAGAGCAACTCGTATCGCGTTGGCCTCAAAATCAACGCGAGTAAAACCAATGTGCTCTGCAACAGCGCCTGTCCAGATCCAGACTACTCTCTGTTGAGTGCGGGGCAAGAAATCGAGAGAGTCGATGGTTTTAGGTACTTGGGAGTACACATCACGGGAGATGGCAACCCGCGTAATGAGCTCGCGATCCGATTAGGGATAGCTGGAGCAACATTTAATTCAATGCGGAAAGTCTGGGACTCACGGCTGTACTCGGTCAGAACCAAGTGCCACTTGTTCAACGCATGCATACTGACTGTGCTGCTTTACGGTTGCGAGTCATGGCACATCACAAAAGCACAGGGTAACCGTATACTGTGCTTTGAAAACAGATGCCTGCGGCGAATACTAGGAGTACAGTGGTTTGACTTTGTCAGGAATACGGAGGTAAGAGAGCGGACAAACCAGCCCCTTATTACGTCCAAAATTAAAAGGCGACGATGGACCTGGCTTGGACATGTGCTGCGGATGCCCCAGGGGAGCCTGAATCCTGCCTGCCTCTTCTATCAACCTGATGGATCCCGACGCCGCGGAAGGCCTCTGATGACCATCCATAGGATGTACTCAGGGGAGCTAAGGGACGCCGGGATGACCTGGGAAGATGCGAGGAGGTTTGGCGGCCATATGCTCCGAATAGGGAGCGGATATGGGAAAAAAAAAAAAAAAAAAATAACATTCTTCCGAGCAAGGGTTCAACTATAGAAAGGGTGAAAAAATGTTTGCAAAAAATATGACTGAAATACTTAGCAATTATCAGCAATTAAAGAACTCTATACACGGCTTTATAACAAAAAAAAAATACAATTCAAGTAGGCAGTTGGTATTTAAAATAAGTAATGGTTTTTTTCTTCACTTTAAAAGGCTATTAATTACACATTGCAGAGCAATATCCGTAATTAGCCAAACATAAACAACAAGCGGCCTAAAATTTATCAACGTCCTTTGATTCTTGTAAAACACCTTTCTCCATAAAATGATTTTGCTATTTTTTAATTCAGGACAATACAAATTTTACCGCACAAATAAACTAAACTTTTATAATGCTTTCAATTGGTTATGTTCTTTCAAGTAGCCTGATTAATTCATTCACAAATAGTTATGTCGTACATATTCTATTTCTTTTTCTATTTTAGTTTCTAAAGAATATTCGACCATTTTTATTAAAACCGCTATATCTATTTACTTTTCCCTAAATATAAAACAGTGAAGCATTTTTCGTTTCTTATATAATTGCAATAGTTTGAGAATTTATTATAATTATTGAGAATTTTATTTCAGTAGTTTGTGGTAAAGATAACATATTTTTAAAACGAATCTACACTTAACGATTTTTTTCTTAAAATAAAATAATAAATATTTGGCATAACAGCTTACGCCAATGTGCCAAATATTCTTGATTGTGAAAGTCATACGATGATAAATAATGAATCAGTTGTGCACAAAATCAACGATAAATAACATACATCCAGCCCAAGATCTCTTTTTTAATTGAAAAAATCTGAAGTTGCCGGGAATTTAACCTGGGCCCCCTGATCGCTAGGACTAACATCTTGCCACTTAGACCACAGGGACCGACATTAACGTATTTTTATCGAACTAAAATCCTTATCATATGATAACATTTAGACACATTTTTGATAAAGATTGATGAGGTAAATGGCGTTCATAATTTAGTCTAATTTATCGATGCAATACTCAATTTAAAATTTCAAGTGAAGGGGCTTGATGAAATTTAAATATCAAATTTTAATCTTTTGAGTTGTGTACTTTTTCATGAGTTTTGTTGCTACCGACCTGGGTTTCGCCTTTCGGCATCTTCAGGCATTTTAAATGCACGAATGAACTTGAACTGACGCGAAGTAAACGGTTTGTATCGTTAATTTATAAAAATAAATCTAGATTACTAAGTTTGATTGAAACTTTTGGCACTTGCACTTGAAATGACTAAATATACCGAAAGGCGAATTACTGGTCGTTAGGTACAAAACTCATAAAAAAGTACACATTCAAACAATTAAAATTCAATACTCAATTGTCCGCGATCGATTTTCTGTACACATTCTATTTTAAGAATTCCATAATTATTTCTTCACTATTTCTTATTTCAAAAGCAATACATCCTATATCGTATACTATACAATGCTATCACGCAACTTATTTTAATAGCCTGGAGAATTAGAATACTGTCTTATCATAACTTGACACCCTTAATTTAGACTCCATTTAGACGGCTTATGATTTCATACCGACACATTTTTTACTAATGGATTACACACTTTCTTGCTCACAGTACGACACCTTACTTTGAAAAGATTCTAACTTGGCACAGTCTTGAGATATGAGTGTTTGAAGTTTCGATTGATTAAAATTCACTTGTAACAATGAGCAAGGAAAAATGTTAAAAAATTACTTATTTTAAGCATATTTTTTCACAACTCTTGCTGAGAAATAATGAGTTTAAAGATCTAATGATGGAAATAATGATGAAAATGTTCAAACTTTATCAAATGAATTTAGTAAAAAAAAGTGTGCAGATGCATTGCAACCCCGGAATTCAGCTAACTCCGTTATTCAACTGTAAATATAATTCTGAAATTCATATATATCAGGGGTAGCCAAAGCGTCGATCGCCTATCTGATCTTTTAAAATCTCTGGTGCCCGTTCCAAGAAGCATGCGAGACAAGTCGTGTGACAGAGACAGCACGCTAAAATCTCGAAGTTAGCCGATTATCGACGAAAATCTTTTTCTAAAACCCGGGTCAAATAAGTGTTGGCAATTAGATTAATAAAGGCTTTAAATTACTAATTTTAATGTTGGTCGATCGCCGCCATAATTTCAGACGAAATTCGATCGCAGGCAAAAAAGTCCACCCCTGATATATATGATAGAATGCGGTTAATATAAACTTTTCCTACCAAAAGATCATTTTAGGCAAAAATGTCAATTATAACCTTTTCAAAGTATGGTAAAGAATTGATAACGACGTGCTTGTAATTATTTTTGTAGTGCTTGGATCATTTATCTGTAACGGTTCATGCGTTTGCAACATATACACCGAAAAACATTATATTTTTTACTCTTGATTTTGTATATCTTATGGTATCATCAACCATTTGTTACGAGCTTAAAAATCTTCGTAATTTTTTAATTAAATGAATTATTTTTAATTAGTAGAAAAACCTTTCAATAAAACCTTTTTGAGTAAAGTTTTATGCATGAATGGTGGCACGGAAAAGTCCATACACTTCATTCGAGCTATAAACGTTTTCCATAATGTTTGATTCAGAATGGAAAACACTGGAATTTATCAACTACATTTTTTTCAATTAAGGATAAAATTAAGATTTTATACAATGTGGACCATAAGTCTTCCAGAAGGAGTTCTTTAAATTTAGATAGAGAACGAGAACTGCCTATTAATTAGTCACTCAATTTTTTAGTAACACTTTATATTGAGACGACCTTGATTCGGGTTCTCTCGTAAAACAAGAGAAAACCTCCGTCCGTCACTTGAGGAGAGGAATTTAGGGATCGGAGATGGAGAATCAGGATGCTCTTTAACAAAAACGATCTCAGAATGTCAAATAGTGCTATTGCACACACAATTTATTAAAGTTCGGTACACAAGTTATTTTTAAATTACACACAAAAATAAAACACAGAAGTTATACTCAAAATTACACAAATACTGATTAACAATTGCGAAAAGCCGATACTAGGGACTGTACGCGATTAAAAGATACTCGAAGGAGGGAGGATACCTCGACCAATCTTGCAAAGAAGTGCACTCGAGGAGCTTAAAACTCTAACTGCCTGTAAAAAAGCGGTTCTTGTAGGTAGAAGACCGTTGGAACAAAAGATCGATAAAAACGTCAAGTAAGATAAGCAATCTTATTTATAGGTTATTGCACTTAATATGAGATACCGTGCACTCGGAGTGACACAGCCAGAGACATTTGGGAGCGAGCCGCCCGTATTACAAAAATGAATTTAAAACTTAAACTCACTGACTGAGGCGAACAAAAGATCGTTCGAGAGAGTGCTGATGTCCTACCATACTAGGAGGTGTCAAATCCCCCTACTTCTGATAATCAGCAACTATCTCGGACGTCTTCCTCAATCAATGGGTTCGCAAGAAAAATATAATAACAACAACAAGACACTAGACCAAAGTGTTACACAGGTCAACATTGCTGTCTAAAGGACAGTGGTAGCTCAAAGTTAAAAAATCATAATTAAGTTAATAAAAAAAAGTTACATCTTTGTATAAGAAGGCAAGTTATTTAAATTTATCATTTTTCTTGTTTTAAAACAAACAAGGGCAATTAAATATGGGTTACACAGTTAATAGAGTCAAGTTTAATTCAAATTAAAGTCAAACACACACACACACTGTAGTTACACGAAACACATCACTATATGGACCGGGCTCGTACGAATGGCGAGCGCGGCGGCGGCGTAGGGGCGTCGGCTTCTGGCGTCGGCGGCTCGACGTCGGAGGTAGGTTCAGCAAAAGGCTGCGGCACGGGGCGGAGATTGTCGACGTGTGTCTTCCGTGCGGCTCCTCTCACGTTTACCCAGTAGGTATGGGGCGAGTTTCGCGCTATTATTGGGAACGGACCTTCCCATCTGGGAAGTAACGCCTGGGGGGCGTTACGTTTGGAGATGGTGGTGTTTCGCAGATAAGCTTTGTCGCCGGGGTTGAATGTAGGGGCCTCGGCTCTATTTGCGGTGCCGTAGCGTCGTCGGAAGTACTCGTCCTGATGCCGTAGAAGACTTGCATCAGCGTCTGCCCGTTGATGGTCCAGGAATCTAGGAGGCTCTGGATTCAGCTGCGATCGCCACTCACCTGGGCGGCACATTTCGTAGCCCAATACGGCTTGGCTAGGCGTCAGGCCGGTTGCTGCGTTCTCGCGCACTCGTAAAGAGAACAGGGTGTCCAGCAATACCTCGTCCCAGCGATGGTAACCGCCTGCTTCTAAGCGGATGCGCAGAGCCTTCTTTATCTCCTGGTTCCTCCTCTCCGTGGGGTTAGCGCGTGGATGGTAGTTGGGAGTCGTCCAGTGTTCGCATCCCCATCTATCCAACGTGTCAACCCAGTTCCTGTTACGGAATTGGGGTCCATTGTCTGTCAAGACGGCTCTGGCGTAACCAAAGCTATGGAAAACTCGCTTAAGCAACGGCAGTGTGGCTGCTGTTGTCGCGGCCGCCAGTGGAAACGCTTCCACCCATCGGGAGAAGAGGTCCGTTACGACCAGGAGGTACTTCTTCCTACCCGTCGTTATAGGAAAAGGGCCCATATAGTCAAGGGCCACCACTTCGAACGGCCTCGTAGCTTCTTTGTGGGAGCGCTGCGTAGCTGGCGTTTGTAGCGCACCGCGCTTTCTTGTGGAACAAGCGGGGCACTGTCGGACGTAGGCCTCTACGTCTCGCCGCCTCTTCTTCCAATAGAAGCGATTTGCAATCGCTCGGCCGGTTTCGTGCGCTCCGGGATGACCCGCACTTAGGTCCTCGTGATACGCGCGGATTACTTCGCGGCGTATTGCAGGTGGCACATTTGCCAGGTACTGCCCGTGGTGGTTGACGTGGCAGAGGATGTTGTCCCTGACTCTAATATTCCGGCATCGTTGGTGAGCATCTGGATCATCAATATTTCGGATACGGGCCTGTATCCTGGGGTCAGCGCGCTGGGCGGCGACTACCGCCTCGAACACGTCACCGAGTTCAAGAACTAGAGCTGTGGGCGCTACGTCGGTAGCTCCGCCGGTCGGTCGGCACATCCTCTCGACGTCTTCTACTCCAGGCTCGGAGTCGGGATTGCGTGACAGAGCGTCGGGGAGTTGGTTGTGCTTCCCGGCGCAGTGTTCGATGGTGAAGTTGAATTCGGAGAGCAGGATCGCCCACCGAGTCAACTTCGCTCGCTCATCTTTGGCCGTGTTGAGCCACGTCAGGGCTTTATTGTCAGTAATCAGTGTGAACGGACGGTCTTCAAGGTACGCCCTGTACCGTTTGATTGCCCACACAGCAGCGAGCGCTTCCTGCTCGTTGCTGTGGTACCGCCGTTCCACTTCGGAGAGACGGGCACTGGCGTAGGAGATTATATCTCTCCCTCCGTCCTCTCGGGGGTGGAAGAGGACTGCTGCTATTCCGTGCCCACTGGCATCGGTCTGCAGGGCGAAGCGCCGTGTAAAGTCGGGGCGTGCCAACTGCAGAGGTTTTCGCAGAGCCTCTTTCACTCTATTCATGGACGCCTGTGCTTGCGGGGTCCACCGAAATTTCGTGTCCGTTTTTAATAAGTCCGTCATCGGAAAGGCGAGGTCGGCGAATTCTGGCACATACTCTCGCAGCCAATTGCAGAGCCCAAGAAATTCGCGCAGCTCACGGCGCGTGCGCGGAGTAGAGGCCTCCTCTAAGCCTCGTAAATGGCTCGGCTGAGGTATGTTTCCGGTGGCCGTCACTTGGTGACCCAAATAGTCGACCGTGTTCCTTCCGATCTGGCACTTATTGCCTGACACGCGTAAATCGTGCTGTTCCAGCCTCTCGAATACCAGGCGCAGGTGTCGGAGATGGTCCTCCCACGTATTACTGTAGACTATGATGTCGTCTAAGTATACGAGGCAGAATTTTTGTACATATCCGACTAGTACATCCTGGCTCATGAGACGCTGGAACGTCCCTGGTGCGCCTTTCAGTCCGAAGGGCATTACCGTGAATTGATAACACCCTCCGTCCGGAGCGTTAAAGGCTGTCAGGGCCTTCGTGTCCTTATGGAGTGGCACTTGCCAATAACCAGTTTTGAGATCCAGTGAGCTGAAGACGGTTGCTGGTCCCAAGTCTTTCAGGGTTTCGTGGATCCTGGGCAGGTGCGTGGCTTCGTCTTTTGTGCGGGAGTTCAACTTCCGGTAGTCGACGCAGAAGCGAGGAGTCCCATCCTTCTTCTTGACAATCACTACCGGAGAGCTGTAGGCGGAGCGGCTAGGTTCTATGACCCCGTCGGCGAGCATCTGCTGCACTTCTGTCCGGATCAAGTCTTTTGTGCCTTCCGAGTGCCTGTGTGGATTTGCGCGGAAGGGCACCGGATCGGACAGACGAATTTCATGCTCTGCCGTGCGACATTTGGGTCCAGTGGCCGCAAATCGACTGCCGAAAACTTTCAGTATTCGACTAAACCGGCCAATCAGGTGGTCTGGTACCGCTTCGTTCAGTGGCGGCACTTCGGGGGTGGTCGCCATTGAAGGTTTGATGAGGGTGGCACAGTGCACGGTGTGTCGCAACTCGCGGCCAAAATGCAAGCATCTACGCTTGAAGTCGAGACTGGCTTCTTCGCGTTCAAGCCAATCCAGCCCCAACAATAAGTCGAAGCGTAGATCTTCTACGACGAACGCCGTCGTTGTAAACGCCTCATTCTGCAAGCGGCCCGTTACGTCGACTTGCCCAACTGTCGGAAGCGTGCCCCCTCCAGCCAATCGCAGACCGGGTCCGGCCTGCCCTCGTTTGTAGTGCGGCACTAAGTCACTCCGAATAATCGTATGTGTTGCCCCGCTATCGATTATTGCAGACAGTGGTTGTGTCACGTTTGGGAGTGACAAAGGTACTCTTAGTAATCGCTGGTTGGCAATAGGGGCCGTTTCGCTGATCCCTACTACAGGATACTCTTCTAGTTCCTGTAGTATTCTATTGGTCGTGAGGTTCTTCCGAGGAAATGGTACGGGAGGTTCCTCGACCTTCGTCCTCGGAAGAGAGGTCCATGACCTCTGTCGCGGTGCGGGCACTGGTGGTTGCGATGCTGTCAGCACATCATTTTCTTTGCGCACGTTTATAACTTTATTGTTTATGTCGTCAAAACAACTATTGGTATTGTTGAAACCACTATCGCTATTGTCGGTAATGTCAAAACCACTGTTGTTATTGTTTATAATATCCGCACTAAACAACTCGTCTATATTTTCTTCATCAACGTTATTGTTATTGTTTATAATTTTTACACTTTTAAAATTGTTTATATTTTTTTCACACACGCTATTGTCATTGTCAATACTTTTTACACTATTAAAATTATTATTATTTTTTTCTCTATTGTTTATAATTTTTAACCCTATCTCTAACACTAATATTATTTGACAAATTTTTATTTTCATTGTTATTAACATTGTCTACACATTTTATATTTCTATTTTTAATTCTATCCTTAACACTACAATTGTTTGACACTTTTATATTTGCGCTTTTGATTTGTGCCAACCCTACACTATATTTGTTCATATCGGGTGTTTTTGGCACCCCTACACTACCGTTCGGCACTTCATTATCGATAACGGGCGCTGCGCATTGTTCGGTAACGGAAATGTTCGTTATCGTAGACGGTCGTACACACTGGGGACTTCCAGATGTTTTCGTCAGCATAAGGCAGGTTCCTGATGCTGATGATGGAGACATCTTGGCAGTCTGTTCGACCTGTCTGATGCAGCGGTCCCGTCAACGTTGGTTGCCATTGTTATTAGAGCGCGTTGGGCACTCCCTTGTCAGATGCTGTCCGTGACAGTGCCAACAATCTAGGCGGGTGGGCTGGCGTCTATTCTTCCGCCTACCTTCTTGGTGGTTAGGCGGGGGTCTGTTGGTGTCTGTCCAGTGCTCTCCTCTTGGTGCACTATCTTCTGCCCGCCTCCATCGTACTTGAGGCGGAGGTGGCGACACGTGACGTTGACGAGGGGCGTCGCGGTGGACGACATAGTACCGCCCTTGGTCTTCGTCGTACAGACGAACCATCTCGTCTTCGTACATCCTGCCACTTCTTGGTGGCTGTACGGTACGTGGTTCTTGCACGAGGTGTGGTGGCTGCATGGTGGTCTGTGGCTGCATGGTATATGGCAGCTGCAGAGAATGTATTGGTGCCACTCGAGGGCGACTGATTTCCATCGTCTGCGCCGCCTCGATGAGCTCATCAAGCGTTGACCATGACAGCTTCGCTGTTCTGTCCTCGTCACGAGGCGTCATAAGGCGGTGCACTGTTTTTGCCAGGTCCCGTTGATCGGCTCCTGGCGCACATACCATTGCGATGGCTCTTTTCTGGTCAAGGAATTCGACCAGGTCTTCGTCGTCAGCCTGCTTCACATACTGGAACTCGAATTTCACGAGTACTTTTCGCTCCTCATTTTTATACTGCCGCAGCAGCTGGAAGGTAAGCATGGACCAGCTGCTCGGCTTTGATTTGAGCGATTCCCACCATCGCTTGGCCTCGCCTCTAAAACTTGCCACCACTTTTATAATTTTAACTTCTTCTCTGGTCTTCGATGCAGAGAAGATGATGTCGCAATCCGCGAGGAATCGTGTAATGTCGGCCCTTGAACTTCCGTCAAATGTAATCAGAAATTCCACTTCTTTGTGGTCATTTTTCTGGGGTTCGGGGGCGGCATCTCTTGGAGGTGTGAGCGTTGGTGACTCCATGATGACTCGGCCTTGGGGCGAGCCGACTCTGTCACTTTCACTCATATTGTTTAAATGTTCATTATTAATTAGGGCGCCACAAAGTACGTTCGTACTTTGAACACTCTGAGATCGGGTGAGCATGGATGAGGATCAGGATCAGGATGTGGATTCCGTCGTTGTCGAACGACGTCGGCCCCACGTTGGGCGCCAATTGAGACGACCTTGATTCGGGTTCTCTCGTAAAACAAGAGAAAACCTCCGTCCGTCACTTGAGGAGAGGAATTTAGGGATCGGAGATGGAGAATCAGGATGCTCTTTAATAAAAACGATCTCAGAATGTCAAATAGTGCTATTGCACACACAATTTATTAAAGTTCGGTACACAAGTTATTTTTAAATTACACACAAAAATAAAACACAGAAGTTATACTCAAAATTACACAAATACTGATTAACAATTGCGAAAAGCCGATACTAGGGACTGTACGCGATTAAAAGATACTCGAAGGAGGGAGGATACCTCGACCAATCTTGCAAAGAAGTGCACTCGAGGAGCTTAAAACTCTAACTGCCTGTAAAAAAGCGGTTCTTGTAGGTAGAAGACCGTTGGAACAAAAGATCGATAAAAACGTCAAGTAAGATAAGCAATCTTATTTATAGGTTATTGCACTTAATATGAGATACCGTGCACTCGGAGTGACACAGCCAGAGACATTTGGGAGCGAGCCGCCCGTATTACAAAATGAATTTAAAACTTAAACTCACTGACTGAGGCGAACAAAAGATCGTTCGAGAGAGTGCTGATGTCCTACCATACTAGGAGGTGTCAATATGTATATATATATTTCTTAAATCCATATCCATAATGGAAGTATACTAAGAGGATTTTCCAGTTTTATTAATTGTTTAAAATCACAGTCCAGCAAACCTTCAATTGAGGAACTTTTAATGGGTATTCGTTTTTTGTTTGTATTGAGATCATAAGCGACGCAAAGTACTTCATATAAAACATTATTTAGGTTTCAAAAATGATAACTCAAACACCCATACCTTCTAACAAAGTGGTTCTCATGTGCGGCCACCAGCAGCTTCATATTAAATATTGATAATGAAAACAAACATGGTCGTACAAGTTAATTTATCAATAAATACTATGAAAATTAAATATTCCTTGTGTAATTAATACCAACAGTAAATTGGCACTCATGGTTAGGTCTATTTGATAAATCATAAACACAAAAGATTCAAAATAAAAATTTGGTGCGGCCACCAGACAATTTTACGTGAGAACCACTGTTCTAACAGGATCAATTTATCGACTGAAATTAGGTACAAAAAACCGTCGTTTCAACAAGGCACGAAGTGTTATTTGTTTTTCACATGTAACCAACTAGATTGTAAATATGAGTAATATCAATAATGATAGCCATATTTGAGTGATACAATAAATTATATCAAGGTATAGACACATAGAGTCTTACTAATTTTGTCTTACCAGATTTGCTCTATCAATACAATTTAAGCTGAATATATCTTTAATAAATCAACTCCTAAAACAGTTTCGAGCCACTGCCCATTTCTAGGCACGCATAAAAATAATATCATTTGAAAAAAATGAAGTATAAACCCAGTTATCAGAACGTATAATGAACGGCAGTTTCAACAGTTAGGTAGAAGGTATTCGATTGTTATTCCCTCGAGTCTATATTGTCCAGTCATATTTTCCGTCAGCTGTTAGACTTCTACGGAAAGTGAAATTAATTTTTGTACCGAGCTACTATGGTGCTGTAATATCAGCCTGACAGAAGAGTTTTCCTTATATGACATACAACGCTTGCAGATCATTTTATATAATCGCAGGCATTGGCGGATCCAAGTGGGGGGCATGGGTGCCATGCCCCCCCCCTGAGGATAATTTAATCCATTCAAAATATTATGACATTTATTTTCAACTGATTTTATTTAAATAAATATGTTGTAGTTTTTTTTTACGACCCTTTAGTTTAATAGCTATATATACGACATGTGATAAATTCATAATTATATACTTATTATGAGGGCGTTCAACGTTGCCTAAGCGGAATGGAGTTTTTCCACATTATGACTCATGAAAACCTGGCTAAGGAAGTTTTCATTTTTGAATTGAAATAAAAGAATCTATGATAGTGGTTAAAATCATCAATTAAATCATATGATTTTGTTTGGGGTCATCACTTCTTTAAATGCAGAGTCATCATTTCATCTGTAAAAATAATCGCGTAAAAAGACTTTTTTTATGTATCATGTTCATTTTCAAATTGGCCACCCCCTAAGACAATTTCTGGATCCGCCACTGATCGCAGGGTATGATAATTAGATTGAAAATCTTTGTAACATATGTAATTATAGTAATAATTGATTATTTGTTACATTTGTATGGTTTGCGACATGGATTGCTCATTTTTCTATTATCCTTCAACGTATTTAAATTCAAATAGGAAAAAGAAGCGTCTACTTCAAAGTCGCTGTCTTTTGTATCGTCAATTTATTATTATATTTTTACATTATCATTTTTTTATTCGTAGCCATTTGAAAAATGATCCCATAGTGAAACATCTAAGCAAAAGTTGTAAGTTGATCATTCACCTTGCTTATCAGAGAAGTATGAAATGGACGGAAACGTTAATTCAGGGTATTACTAAATAACGCGGTGAAAAAACAAACAATGTATTTTTGTTCTAAAGAAACTATTTCATAAAGTTATAATAATAACTACTTATCAATTCATTCAATAAACTTCAATCCCTTTTAAGCTGCAATTTAAAATCCTGATCACGAACAGTTAAGAGATCAGCGAGACGGCTAATATTTAGTAATACTGTTGATTGAATTGGCATTAACTTGGAAGAACTTCATTATAATACGGTGAAAAAATTACAATATATTTTGGTTCTACAGAAATAATTTTATATTTTGTTTATAGCTTTTTCGGCTTACGCCATCGTCATAGCTACGATTAAACATGCATTTACTTATCTATACATACTGTTGTAGACAGGGTGCACAATACGTTATCTTTTCTGTTCTAACATCCTAATGTTATATGGTTATGAGCAGTCAACAATACGAAATAATCTTTAATATATTGCGCGCTAGTGTCGGCGCAGTCTTGTCGGTGTCTATACTGCGCGGCAGGGCCCAACGCGCTAATGCCGGCGCGCAAATATCGTGTTGCAATTTCAATTATAAAACGTTATGAGTATTAGCTACACATCTTCGTACAGGGACTGTTAATAAAAATTGCAGTAATCTATTAACAATTCTAGTAACACAATATTAAATCTCGATCAATCACGTTTCCAACTGTGCGACATTTTATAAAAAGCCACACGCTAACGAGATAGCATCACAATGGATTGTATGAAAGTTGTTTTTGAACAAGCGGCTGAATAAACGCCAGACGGAAATGACAGTGATGTAAACTTGGAAATTGGATCACGGCCTTCAATTATTTTTACCGACGCTTCAATGATTTTCACAGATGACATTGTGCGTTCCAAGTAGAGACTTCAATTCGAGTATCGAGTACTCGATACTCGAGAAAACTAGTCCATTTTTCAAGTTATACTCGTAATTTACAAATAAATATTTATTTGCTTATTTAAAAATATATATACATATAGGTAAAACGGAAAGAAATGACAATTTTTCTGGCGCGTCACATTAAACTCAGTTTGTCAACGGTTGCCGTTGAGCTAGCACGTTGTGATTGGTATCATTTTGAATCTCTGTGTGTATTCTTTCCATAACGAAATGAAGAAGTCTGAGATTGAAGAAACACATTATAATTTTTAACCATTAGACACCTAACTTTGAAAAGGTTCTAACTGCTCTTGATACTGTTTTGAGATATGAGCGTTTGAAGTTTCGATTACTTATTTTAAGCATATTTTTTCACAACTCTTGCTGAGAAATAATGATCGTAAAGATCTAATGATGACAATCTTAGAACTTTGTCAAATAAATTAAGCAAAAAAGTGTCCAGATGCAATGCAACTCCGGAATTCTGCTAATTGCGTTATTCAACCATAAATAATTTTGAAATTCATATATATGATAGAATGCGGTAAATACAAGCTTTTCCGATCAAAAGGTCATTTTAGGCAAAAATGTCAATGAGAACCTTTTCAAAGTAATGTAACGCATTGCGATTAACTGAATCTTACACGTGGATTTAACTCGTAGGTTATATTTTTGCGAAATGCGAAAATTTCTTTTGTTACCTTTCCTTTGGGTCCTGCTGACTTATCTTATTTATGATGACAAAAGACAAAATATTACGTACTATTATTTTTGAAATTGAATAATTATCTATTTATGTACAAAAATTTGAATAAATAATATATATTTTGGTAAATCTGATACTACTCGGATATACTCGAGTACTGGAGTATTTTAAAATTTTACTACTCGATACTCGAGTAGTCGAGATGTCAAGTAATTGGAGTCTCTAGTTCCATGACAACCACGGAACAATGGAATGATTGTATGATAATAATGGATTATTTACGTAATATGACATCGAAAATTGCTTTTTTATTTGAGCGACCTTCTCAATAAGATTGTTCCAATCGCATTTTTTTACATTTGAAGTACAACACTACCTTATCCAAGTTCAATTAATTCCATTTGATTTTTTTTATTATGAAGCTTCTGTTAATCTTACAACAGCCCAAGATTTGAATTCAATAATAAAAAATATGCTAATCAAGAACTTAAAAATAGTAGTCATCAATCAAAGCCGTCTAAAATACTTATTCACGAAAATTTTCAAAAATCTATTCAAAAGTAAGGATTTCACAACACCATACTATACAAAAAAAAATATTCACAGAAAACAATTCAATAACGATGAATAACACTTGTTATTTATAATGATATGCGTCATGCCAGCTTACGCGTCGTGAACTAACGAACGTAATGTCTGATATTATAATGAAATACGGGAGAGCTGATTTTGCTTTAAGGGAAATCCCTTTATTCCAGTGATATATTCGATGATGTGTTATATAATATTATATCAATGAAGCTTCACGCAATTTTGCGGATTTGGAAAGTATTTTGTTTGTGCCTATTATATGTAACATATGTTTACTTTTATTGAAATTTATCTTTACCTTAAGGGCTATTGTAAGGTTAAGTGGGACGTAGGATAGTGATAAGCTTACCAATGTGTCTGCCTAATTCACTGAACAAAAAAGTATATTTAGTAACTATATTTTATTGTATTCAGTTTCCTTACAAATCTGGATATAAAATACTTGATTTCAATAGTGTATAATTGAGTCATTTTACATATCTCTTGTCAAAACCATTGTACTAACGAAATCTTCATAATTTTGATACTGTTCATGTTCATGCCGATGACTAAACACTAGTTCTATAGGTATTAAATGTGTAGAATTTTTTTTATTTCGAATCGTGATGCTATCTAACGTTCTAAAACGTTTCAATAAATCAGAGCTGTCAGCCAAAAGCACACTTATATCGTCAAAATTAACTATTTGATATATTAAATGCTCTAATTTCTCAATTAACTCTCACTTTCAACACAGATGTAATAGGTTTGCTTTCTTTTGAAACATTTTTTTATGGGCTCTGAAGACGAATTATATTCGATCCGATTTGTGAATTTTTCTGGGCTCTTAAATTTCTGTGAAACTGTGGCATTATAGTAATTAACTAGATTTTAAAATTTCTTATGGTAGCGCAGGTTTATTGATTGGATTGCATTAACTTAGTAGAACTCCATTAAAACATTCTTATTTTATATTGTTATAATAAATTTTTAAATGTGACAAATTGATTGTATGTATTTCTCGAAGTTAAAGCTAATCTGGATTTTTATTGAATGGTAATGAACGTGCAATTAGTTTTGTCAGTTCAATTACATTCTAGTAAATGCCTGAAGATACCGAAATGCAAAACCCGAGTTGTCAGCGACATAACTCATGGAAAAGTACACAATTCAAACGATTCAAATTCAATGGTTTTCTCTATAAACATCGTTAAGTTTTATTTATAAATTACTTGTATTCGAACCCGGCTTCGCTCGGACCAGTTTGGGGTTATGTTCAGCTCGGCGCGTAAATTCAGACGGGCCAAGTTGAAACAACTTTTTTCAAAATTCAAAAGTCTAGGTCAATTAAAATGGAATTAAAATGAACATTTCAGACTGGCATTGACATTTCACAGCCCCTTTCATATAATGACAGCCCCATTCTCGCCCATTAAAATGTCCAAATTCAAGAAAAAAATCTAATTTGCTGTCAAAGAAATGTCAAATAATACCTTCACGTAAATAAAAACATTATAATATTAATAAAAGCCGGGAAATGTTCAGTAGAAGACTAATTTATTACATTTTGACTAAATGTTTTCGCCGATATAAAAATCAAATATATTTTCTTTCATATTCGTTTTTATGGCAACTTAATGACCAACAATGCAAAAGGGAATTACAGACCCACATACATACATACGCCGTTTCGGTTTTATATATGTACTACTCGATACTCGAGTAATTGGAGTCTCTACACACACATTGATAACGAAACAAATTTACCGTCGAAACTTTCGCGAGCGAAATCAATTCGTTTGTTTGAACTTGCAACAACAATGCAAAAGGGAATTACAGACATACATCCCCCGTTTCGGTTTTATATATAAGATTTTAGTGAGCTTATTTTGTTATTGAATTAAATCAACAATGAGTCATATTTTATAAATGTAATATTACAGCATAGATTCGTCTTGATTTATCAATCTACCTGTAACGCACAGAACAGCACAAAACCTACTATTATATCTGGATGCGCATTGAAAGAATGTTGAACAGTAGCACTACACCTTTGCAAAAGTTAAATACAATTTTCAAGAGTAAATGAATATCATTATTGAGAATAGATTTTATTCCCTTTTTTAAATACAGCTCTACATTTAAATGACTGCAATTTAACTGCAAGATCTATTCTTCAAACTATGTTACAATAGAAACTCATTTTCTATTATTTAAAACTTTTAATTGTTTACTAATATATCACTCAATCGGAAAGATTATGTGGAGAAACTCTCTTTGAGTATAAATGATGTGACATTATTTAACAAGTAAAAGTGGTTCGATCATAATAAATCATTTTCTTAAGAACCTCGCAACCGGCTAACTCTCGTATTATCTGCGTAGATATTTCACACTTATAATAACAGGTTAAATTACTACGCGCTTCAAACACAATGGGTAAACATGGTCAGTATTATTAGAAGCTCAGATATTACAACCTTAAAATAAAATTTAAAATTACTTTGATTATTCCACGTATTGTCCTACTAACTGTGACACGTGTATGGCCTCTTTCAGAGGCATCTTCGGACTAACTATCGCAAAGTTTGCTTAAGTAATGAAGTAAGATTGATTCTAACATTTTAAAATGATGAAAATACAAAATGGATTTTGGGATTTTTCCTTTTTACGGGAAGCAAGGAGGGGGTTATAGAATCGAAACAAAGCAAACAAATAATTATACTACTAATGACGTTAACATTACAAACTACTAAACTAATGCACTGCAATCAATCAGATGGGTTAGAGATTACCCCATTAATTTGAAATAATGTAAGCAGTGGCGAGCAACCTGTCCTATTAAGAATATTGTTTAAAAATACTTATTTTTTTTCTTATTTAAGAGCTTTATTTATTTCTAAACTAAAAATTCTAAACTATTCATCTTTAAACCCTTTTTATTTACTCAGTGTAGTATTTCTAAATTACTACTCTGATTAAAATTATGATCATTTTCTATTAAATGATTGGAAAACTCAGAAAAATTGTTACTTTTTAGACATCTTATATGTTCTTTTATTCTAATATTAAAGTTTCCACCTGTCGGTCCAAAATAATAAGCTTGACAGTCTCCACAAGAGAATCAATAGATACCACTTACCTTCTTTGTAATTTAGAAGTCGTCAAACTTCTAATTCGATAGGTCCAGGAATAGGATAGCGATTTACATTTTTCTAGATTATTTCTGAAAACTATTATTTTTAAAGAAATTACATTCTTCCCATTTCATTTTTGACGGTCGTGTGGTGTGGTGTCGAATGAGTTCAAGTTATCCTCATTAATTTAGCTTCTGAGTATACTTTGTTACTGATTGATGATTTCTTTATACCACATTCATATTTAAATATCGTCGATTCACGCACACTTAATCTAATGTGACGTTTAGAAGTTGTTATCTTACTTCGAAAAGGTTTTAACTGACATTTGGGCAAAAATTACAGTTTTGTCGGAAATGTTTGTATTAACTAACCGTATTCAAACATGTATGTATGATAACTTCAGAATCATATGTATATTATTGAATTACGAGGTTAGCAGTGGGTGTAGATTCCAAAGATCATCTGCACACTTTTTTTACTCAATTTATTTGATAAAGTTATAAACAAAGTTAAATTTCCATTAATCGATCATTCAGATCATTATAACTCAGTAAAATTGTTTGAATTGTGAAAAATATGCTTAAAATAAGTAATTTGAGACACTTGTACTTACTCATTATTACAAGTGAATTTTATCTTTTGAATTGAATAGTAAAATCAATCCAAACTTCAAACGCTCATATCTCATAAAAGAATCGAGAGCAGCTAGAACAGCGGCTCTCACGAAAAAATTTCCTGTGGCCGCATAGTAAACATAAGTGATACTACGGAAATTTCTTGTGGCCGCATCTAATTTTTGTTTTGGGTCTGTTGTGTTTGAGGTATGTCAAATGGACCTAAACATATATTTCAATGTACTATTGATATTCATTGCACACGAAATATTTCATTTTCATTGACTTTGTTAAGAAATACACTTGTAAAATCTTTTTTTTTAATTATCAATATTTTCTATGGAGCTGTTGGTGGCCACACATGAGAACCGCTGAGTGAGAACCATTACAAATTAAGGTGTCGAATTGATAACGCAGTCATTGTTGATTCGTTTATTATCCTAAAATCATCAAAATATTGATCAATTTATGATTCTATTCATTAATAATTTAATTTATTTCTCGTATAAAAGTTATTCTTATAATTATTTATTAGTATCTCATTAAATAATCACGCATTATTTCACTTAACATAATTCAATTTTGATTGAATATTTTAGCAACATAATCGGGAGATATTAAATATTCATTAAATTAAAATTAAATAATTACACATCAACTCAATCTACAATCCAGGCTGACATTTCCTTTATACTTTATATTAACAAACAAAATGCATGCGATATTTGATGTTTATCAGGTCTATCGATACACCGATTAAAAGTATAATTCTAAATAAAATACCTCTGCAACCGATCATTCTGATAAATATTAACGGATATCCGCCGATATTATCGCAATCAAAATAATAAATAATATGGAATTAAAGTAATATGAGAAGTTTCTAATTTTTAAAAGATTTAACGTAAATTTACGTGTTAAAAAATCCGTAATTGATATGACTATAAATTCTATGAATATTTAACATCTACTATTGTGCTCGAGCAATAAATTAATTGTTTCGCGCAGTGCTTCTCAAACTGAGGGACGCAAAGCCTTTTTAAAACACGGAGATGCAGAATATACTAGTTTTTAATGAAAAAGAAACATTTTTAGTATATTACGGTATGAAAAATAACAATGTATTTTAATTCTACAGAAATTATTTTATATATTTGTTGATAGCTATTTCGGCTTACGCCCTCGTCAGAACTATGTTTTAAAAGTGCATTAGAACAAGCATATATACCTCGCCTAGACAGTGTACACAATATATCTTCTTCTCTGTTCCACCTTATATTTTATCGATACAATAAATGCGATGACGTTTCGTAATTTTGTGAATGAAAAATGTTGTGTACTTTATGTTAGAATTATATAGCTTGAATCGTTTGAATTTTAATCATTTTTTACTATACTGAAGTTTATTTTAATGTGCACATAAAATGCATGAAGATGCTGTAAGGCGAATCCCAGATCGTTAGCGACAAAAACCTTCAATCAAAATCTTCAACTCTAAGAAAAATGTATTATTTAGCACTATCAAAAAAATCTTTTAGTATTAATTTTTGCTCTGGTCGACTATTTTTAACAAAAACACTATACCTAGAATGGAGTATTGGCAACTTATTATTTAGTAATTAATATAATTTATTCATAAACATGTCATAAACTTTGAGGAGTTATTTAATTTAATTAACAACATATTAAATATTCATTAATACTGTCCGATTGATTGTCATAACACCTAATGAAAATCCAAATCATAACATACATATACCAAGGCATTTGTTTAAGTGTACGTGAGAAGCACTGGCTTAATGCAGTAAAAAGCATTAAATCGTGGTTTGTGCTTTATAGTTTTTCAATAATAAATGTATTTTTTTATTTCAGCTTCATAAAATAATTAACTCGAATATCATTTGATATGAGCCACTAAAATGTACTACATAAAACTATTTTCATATTTTCTAAATAAAAAAATTAACGACGGCTTTAATTACAGAATATAATAAACCCTCGCCCCTGAAACTTGAATGCGGTGAAAAGAAACGTAGATTTTGAAATATTAATCGAAAGTAATTTATAAAAAAATAATCTTGAACGGCAGTTTTAATCATGAATGGAATTATCATTTTTGAAAGAAAAAATAATTGTTAGCTGCAGTAGGAATGATCTTATAAATATGCCCTGAAGATATAGAGATTTAATAAAACAAATTTTCGAGTACTATAGTGTCATTTTTTCATTTCACATTTCGAATTTCATATATCTGAAGATGCTCCCTAAAGAAACGAAACGCGTGTCACTATCTGTAACTCGATACGTGAAATAACAAAGTTATCATTTTAATGAATTTCCACAAAGTTAGCGCCGATTTCTTTAAAGAATTTGAGTCTTTCAATAAGGACGCTCGCTCGTTTAGAATGTCCATCGTAGCATGTGCTGTGTGGCATGTAGGGTCATCCTTTTGAAACCACATGTTATCGGTATTCATATCATCCCGTCTAGGCCACAGAAGAAGCTTATCGTCGATCTGTAGCTCGTTGTTGACGGTTATGGTAGTGCCAGTTTCGTTTTGGAAGAAGTAGGGACCGATGATTGCGCCAGACTAAAATCCGCGCCAAAAGTGACTTTCTCTGGATGCAAATTGTGAAAAAATATTGTGAACTCTGGTGAACTGTATCGTTCAGTGCCATGTCCTCTAAAACTCATCATGTTTGATTATGTTACGCAAGAAATATGATTAAAAGAAAGTCTATACATCATCGATAGCAAAGTTATATTTCAAAAGACTGTTAGACGGCTTCAAAATTAATCAGAATGTAAAAGAAAATAAAAATGAACACACATAACCGAATAGAAAAAACCACATTAAAAAAAATACGTATCGATAGCAACTAGAGTTGACAGTGGGTGATAAAAAAAAAAACACTTTCTTCCGTATTAGAAAAAGTGGTCTTGAAAATTGACCAGTCATAAAATTTAGATTAACTTCGACCAAACCGTAAACCAGTTTTGTCAGCGACAAGTTTAAATCGTATTGACTTATGTCAATAGAGTGTACTTGCCGGTGAATTCATTTTGTACATACATTTAATTTTTTTTTTATCAGCTTCGTGGTATTGATTAGTGAACATAATATTGCTTGCAAGAGACATTAAACATATTTTGCCATGTAAGAATAACTAGTTATATACATTTTAACGCTATCTGTCCTTGTTGGGAAGAATATAGACATCTGAAATACTTGAATGTCAAATTTGAATAGTTTGAATTTTGTACTTTTCCATTAGTTTTATCGCATTTTCAGGCATTTCAAGTGCACGGATGTACTTGAATTGACGCGTAGTAAACAGTTTGTATCGTTTATATACAAAAATAAAAGTAGATAATTAAGTTAAATTGCTATTAAAATATGAATTAGCGAAAATTTGATGTAAACTAGTTTCAATGAGCTAAGTGGGTGTGTTTATAATTATCGGGATTTTTGAATGCAGTATCGCGAATACTAATGACCAGATAATGACAAAGGAATACTTGAACGTAAATCGTTAAAGTTTAATCGCCAGAAAGTAATGAATAACTTTTGAGATTTTTGTGATCGTTCTACGATATTGCTTCGTATATCGACATACATAAGTCGATTTGGTTGGAAGAGTTGACTCCCTTGCTAATTATTGTCAATTTTAACCATTTTTAATTATGATTATGATTCGTCACTTTACAAAATAACACCCATAGCAAAGATCTCAAATGTTAATAATGAAATTAAGATAATTTTATATATTCCTTATTTAAAATAAAATATTGGACCCGTATTCGTAACAAACCAACGCTTTTAAGGTATCAACTGTAAATTCTTGGTGGAACAGCATCATCATTTTTAATGTGCTAACACGTTCAACCGTCACTTCTTGGTGGAATGAAATTATTTTGAATAAATTAAACGTATTTTGCATTACTTCTTTCGTTTGTTATTTGATAAAAATCAGGACCTGTTTCGCTCATACCGTACATTATGAATAATTAGACTAGTATCAGAGAAGAAGTAAATCGCTCTCTCCACATTTGATTTTTAAGATACGATCGTACACTTTCGATGGATTCAGTGATTAGTTTTGGTAGCTCATTTTAATATAAAATCATACTGATAAAATTGTTATACAATGTGTTTTTTATCAAGTAGTGACTTTTCTGAAGATGCTTTTCGAACGACTACTAATTATTTGGTCAGTTTCTAATTCGATAAATGGTCAGTTATAAATACCTAAAACGGTCAGTAATAAATACTTAAAACGGTCAGTTAATAATAAATTTTGGTCAGTGTTTTATTATAAAATGGTCAAAATTTAATTTAATTTAATAAATAACTAACCATTAAAATATATTACTGGCCGTTTTATTTAATAACTGACCACATTCACACTGATACAATGACAACTGACCGTTTATAATATTAACTGACCATTTTGATTTTTAACTGACCATTTATTTGTTTAACTGACCAAAACTTGGATTAGTTACTGAACCATTAAATACATGCCTCATCGAACGGGTGAAGCACGTATCACTACTTGTTGCACAATACGTGGAATAAAAAAGTTTGCATCTTAATTGTATTTATAAGATAGAATCCGGTCCGTGGTGCAATGGTCAACGTCGTTGGCTTCCGTGTCCAACCGTTCGGGTTCGTATCCCGGTGCGAACAGATTTATTCAATCAATTCTGTTCGATGGCAATGCGTGCTTGGGTCCGATCTAATAAAAGCGGTGTTTAGCGACAGCGATTAGCTAACCACTAGTACTGTCCTAGTCATCTTTCTTTTCAATCCCTACTCTCTCAAAAAAAAAAAAAACGTAGGTTCAGCAACTGAGTAACAAGCAGTTCTTTTAGTAAAAAAATATAGTAATAGGTGTACCGGAAAAGAATGTCGTTTTTTTGATGAAACTATTTGATATGATTAAAATATTTATTTATCAAAACATGGTCCAAAATATAATTTCCATCATTTGATATGACTTTTTTCCACTAATCTGTAATTTTTTTTGTCCTTCTTTCGTAAAATAATGCTGGTTGTTAGGCAAAATACTCGTATATGCCCAATTTTACCCCTCCATAACCTCAATATTCTTTGTCATGCAAACGTGTGGTATCGACCAAAAAAAATGATAATCGGATCGAGCAATGTCCGATGAATATAGTGGGTGACATATAGTCTTCCTCCATCCCAGGTTCTTAATTTTTTTATTTGGTTAATTTTGTAGCGTTTGATGGTGCGCCATCTTGCTGCAAAAACACTTGTCTACAATTAGCTAGTGCGGGTATTTTTTTTATTTCTGCATAAAAACGTGGAAGTCGTTCAAATAAACTTGTGCGTTTATTGAATATTGGATGAATGGAAAAGTGGAAAGGGACATTTTTTGACTAAATTCTCCACACGGTAAAATGTTATCCATTGTAAATCTGGGTGTTATTATTTTTTTTAAAATTCACATTACACTCTTGGTATGTGTATTTATCGAATCAACCCAAAATATACTGTCAAAGATTGACTGACGAAGCAGAACTGACCATTCATGAACGATAACAAAAAAACGACATTCTTTTCCGGTACACCTATTATAATAACTCCGTGAGGAATCCATATGCTCCAAATTGGGAGCGGACATAGTTAAATATAAAACATAGTGCGAATATAACGGAATTCATGCTTAAGGAGTAAATTAAATAACGATCGCGATGTACAATACCGATCTTGACCGTCGACGTGAACCTGTTCCTTCTTACACCTAATATACATAATTAAATTCTTTCAACAGCTGATCATTTGAAAATTTAAAATCGAACTAAAAAACAACGTTAATTTCATTCTACGAACACACGATTGAGTTCGATTGAATACACTTTACTGATACAGATGGCGATCGAAAACGTGAAAGTGAACATGTGAAAAGTGAATTTTATTCACCGTTTACTGGACTCATTTCATAAAAAAAGAAACAACTCTTCGGAACACGGACAACACAATATATTGTGTGCTAGAACTTGAAATTGCAATAATTTGCTAAACACTTTATCTAAGTATTATGAAGTCGTGAATTTTTTGATTCTTTTATGCAATAGCACTTTTACTGACGTGTAGTTTGTGATTCGTTTTGTTAACGTTATATTTTAGATTTTTAAGCCATTGTTTTTTAAATGGGGAAAAAAAACGGTAAGTTTATTATTGTGTCTTATTGAAATCCCTGTTAGTTTTTACCACGTGAGGCAGTCGAGATAATAAAATTCAATCAATGGAAAACAAAATAAAAAATTATGTGCTACCAACCGGTAGCCGGCAAGCGTTGCAATGCCACCCAAAGAAAGAAAGTACTTTCGGATGCACAATATTTAAGATAAATAATTTCGATTTAATTTCACCAACATTGAACGGTATCAGTGACATTTGCCGTTTGTATTTTTTCGAAAGGTCATTGAACTATGCCTATAACCTTTGCGCAAGTGCAACAATAAGTTGTCAAAATGAACGGTATGGCAGCGCATAAAATATAAAGAAACATAGATTTTTTATATAAAAGGTCTATTATAGGTTAATTTTACTTTGTTTTATAACCTTCGCGCAAGTGCAAGCAATAAGTTGACAATGTTTTATCGCAATCGGATGAACGGTATGGCAACGCATAAAATACTAACAAACAAACATTGATTTTTATATCAATGTTTGTTTTTTTTTATCATTTTATCAGTGGTAAACAAACGTTTTAAATTCATTGCGTTATCACAACCCTCTGTAAAATCCTAATGTACCAAAGATAATTGTATTGCTTAATTGATATTATATTATAAGATAAAATCATTTTACACATAACTGTGTCAACTTTGTTGGCAATTAAGTGTTAAAATAGCAGAATATTTTATAATAAAAGTAATAACACATTTTTAGTACTTTTTCCACATGAGATTTATTTAATCAGGACCGGTTTCGCTCATCGCGAGCATTATCAACTGATAAGGAATACAATAAAACAGTGGTATTTATGCAAAAGTTAAATAAGGAAAAAGTACTAAAAATGTGTTAATATTTTTATTATAATGCCTTTCCACCAAGTACTGACAGTGAACACCTTAAAAGTGAGAACATTTTGCTTATTTTTCTTATTCCTCTGAATATAAGGTTTTCATTATTTATTTATTTATGATAAGGTCGAAGCTCGACACTTTTCTACGCCCCGTTTTTAGAGCACTTTAAACAAATGATAAGTCTACATATTCGGTTGCATTTGAATATAAATTTATTTATTAATTGTATGTTTAAAGCACGTAATTGTCCATTTGGAGATATATCTCCTAGAACTGTAGCGCAAAGAATTCGGTCACTCTAATAAAAATTCTGCAACACCTTATTTGAGGAAATCATTTTGTAAAGTTTGTGTAGATTTTCTTATATAAACTATTTATATTCAGCGATTACCGCAACCATAAATGGAAAGCAAACATCTCTAGGGGAGAATTTCCACCAAGGGACGTGTCTGGTATTTCAACATTCGCAACGAGTTGAAAAAATATTAGCACACATAATAACTGCGTGTTTCTTGTAGCAATATAATACCTTGAGACCACAGCTTTTTTAGCACGATACCTTTAATTTAATTGGTTCTTGTTATTATGTTCTAATAGGGTATCAACTCCAATCTCTTAGCCAGTCATTCAATGCTTGTGGACTTTCGCTTTCTTGGTTGCGCAATCAAGGATTTCAGTCCCTGAATGGAGCCTTTTATAAACTATTTTTACTGTTAGAAATGCCATGTTTTCATTGTCTCCCAATCATCTATCTTATTCTAATACAAATCTTTCCTCATCTCCGCTATTATCTTATTTATAAAACAAAAACAAATGTTAGTAATTTGTTTTTTGATTGCCTGTCTTTGGATAAGTCTCTGATGGGCTGCATTTAATATTCTCAAATATTCTGCGGTTCAAACAAACTTCCTTAAAAAACAAAATAATTCAGCTTACGTAAATTATAACAGAATAATATGTTTTAATTATTGAATTTATTTTCCTTGAAGTATTAAAAATACCAAGCGGAACCGGATGGAAATAACTTTTAGTATTATACTTTCGATGGACCCCTCCTTGCTAACAGTAAAAAGGAAAAACCCCAAACTCCATTTTTGTAATTTATCAATTTAGAATAATAGATATTGCAATATTGCTTTATTACTTGAGCAACTATTGCGATATTAAGTCCGAAGATGCCTCTGAAAGAGGCAAGACACGTGTCACAATTAATTAAATAATACGTGGAATAATCTAAGCTATTTAACATACAGACCGCTTCCTTTCAAACAACTTCTGTCGATTTATAAAGACTTCAAGACATAAAGACTTAATTCTGGTTAAAGTTTGCATCAAAATTTGCATCAGAATATTGAAAATAATGATTCAAATAATTATCGCCTGCATTAAAGTTTAACACGGCTGTGGAGTCAGTAAAAAAAAGTTCGACTCCGACTCCGACTAGAAAAAGTTCAATGTCTTCACTTTATTTTCCTAATTATGTGTATTCAATTAAATATCAACCCTACCAATCCGGCCAATCGCCAAATTTGACATATTATACGCTAATATAAAAAGTTCAAACTTTAAAAAAATTCCGACTCCGACTCTGACTCCACAGCCCTGGTTTAACAGCATCACTATTTAATTGCACGCATTACTTAATGTACGCTTATAACGTTTTGCTCGTGTTAAAACTAACAGTTTTCTTATAAATTAAAACATTCAGGTTAATAGTGGCGCGCATAGTCCTTTATAATTGTGTGGTTTTTGATAATTATACGAACAGCTCTAAATTGGCTTATCATTAGCTCTTGAACGATTTCTAACACCTGCGTTCAGGTTTTAACTATCGGTTATCAGACTAGAGTACCAATAACAATAGAAAAAGGGAAATACGATTTGACTTGCTTCGTATTCGATTCTTGCAATATTGTGGTATGCAGATGAGCTAAGTGTCGAGCTTCACACCTTATCATAAATAAATAAATAAATAATGAAAACCTTATATTCAGAGGAATAAGTGGGAATAGCTAATGTATAATTCTTTGGTTCGAAGCCGACTTGAGAGTGGATTGATTGTTTGGGCACCGAGGGGTGCGAAATGTGTTCTTATAGTGGAGAGGGTTCAGAAGAAATTTTTGAGAATTCTCTATTTGAGGACATATCGATATTACCCATGGCTTTATCCAACAGACTTTCTCTTAGGGATGCTCACTTTCAATAGTTTTAATGCTCGAAGAGAAATGTACTTGGCATTGTATTTCTTTCGGCTTATCCGAGGCCAAAATGAGAATTCCACCATTCTTGAAAATGTTGAATTGAATGTTCCTGATAATTTTTTGAGGAATCGTGAGCATGAGTTGTTTGTTCTTGCTATGGGTAGTACCAGTCTGCCAATGGGAACGCCTCTGGGAAGAGCTTTAACAATTTTAAACGGCATTGCTTCGGATGTCGACATATTTCATATTGACGTGAGTGAGTTCAGACAAATACTATATTTTATGAATAAAAATTTCTGGATTCCGGAGCCCGAATTTTTTGGCATTGATTTATTTATCAGTCACAAACCAATTATCATCAATAAAATTGCACGAGTTTCCTTTGGCAATAACAAATTGCTGCAATACGCTTTAATGCTAGCAACGAATATAAAAATGAATGTATTTAGAGGACAAAAGATATCAAGTTACATAGTTAGAGCTCATTTAGGACGATAATATTAAATGAGTGTCAAATGCATAAAATTCTAAAATCTATCCCGAAATTTTGAATGATAATGGATTTGTCTTTAATAAAAACTGATACTGTCGGACATTTTTTTCAATGAAATTCACCCTTCGATAATGGATAAAACAAATACGATCGATCATTTAGTGCTTGACGTGCGGACATGGGTCACTAATTAACGTTACATGAATGTTACATGTGTACATTAAAATTTTATTATTTATTATTTTACTATTTTTAATGACATATTCACATGGATTACATATACTAAACTACTCCCAACCACCACCCGCCACGGCCTTACATTCGGTATCAGCGATCGTGTCCCGTGACGTAACAACGTTAAGCTTATCTGTTCTATTGATTGAGTAGGCATTTACTTGGTAGAACTCCATTATAATACGGAAAGAAAAATAACAATGTATTTTAATTCTACATAAATTATTTTATATATTTGTTGATAGCTATTTCGGCTTACGCCTTCGTCAGAACTATCTAACTATAGTTCTATATAGAACTATAGTTCTGACGAAGGCGTAAGCCGAAATAGCTATCAACAAATATATAAAATAATTTATGTAGAATTAAAATACATTGTTATTTTTTCTTCCGTATTACTTATCTGTTCTGTTTGCGAGTATGGAGTTGTCTCGGGAGCATTTGCCCAGGACTTGGAGGCCAAGGCACTCAAGTGTGCATTACTGACTCTAAATAATTAGCAAACCCTATACGTTACTGATTCTAGAAATGCTATTTAATTAATGCAATCAACAAAGGCCGGTTACGCACCTATACGAATAGGTCCGTCCTTCCACCGTATGACGCCGCAAATTATACATATTGTATTTATATACAATATATATAATATAAGATTACGTATACCGTATTCTTAAATCTCGGGACCAATCTGGGATCAAAATTTTGGCCCGGGATCGGAAACTATGTCAAGATTATTTAAAAACATAAGTTTTTAAAGTTTTCATTGCCATAAATAATCATTCCAGTAATTCATTCGCTGGTAATTTATGTTGTAAACAAATTTAGTTAGCACCGGAAAGTTGGATTTCCCTCCTACTTTGCATAACTATCCAATTCATTCTATGTGAGCCACTAATAGCTACACGATAGAAATACGAATGAATGAGTTCATTTGAATTCGTTTTAAAATTATAAAGAAGAAAAAAACTTCAAAGTAGCCGCCGAACCGTTGAAACAAGTTGATAATTTCACAATGAACTGTAAAAACATTACACGTAAGTGTATTTTCGAACCATACAGTGGTTTTGATAATTTCTGCGTGTAAAATAATTACCCTTAACATCTTGTGTATCTATTTATTTCGTTCCAACCATTCTTCTCGATGACCCTTCATAAGTAACAAGATAAAGTAAGCTGACCTCTTGAACTGGCTTCAATAAGGATTGCTCACCACTACAGTGATAACGCTCTCCTGTCAGCAACGATGGGAAAGGAATGAAAATGACTGTAAAAATTAATCTGACTTCTCAGACGGCGCCATCGTTAAAGTTATTTTGGCAGCCTTGAGGATGAAAAAAGTCTCGCCATACTTTCGATGGTTTCGGCGGTAGCTTTGTGGAAGTTCATTTTAATATAAAATTTAAAATAACTTTGATTATTCCACGTATTGTACTAAAATGAACTTCCACAAAGTTACCGCCGAAACCATCAAAAGTATAAAAATAGCCAGTACGGCAAAAAAGGCGCTTTTATATCGTAAATTGTTTACTAAGCAAACTTTGCGAAAATGCCTCTGAAAGAGGCGAAACACGTGTCACAGTTAGTAGCACAATACGTGGAATAATCAAAGTTATTTTAAATTTTATATTAAAGTCTCGCCTCACTACGCCAAAATTTACGTTTGTCACTGGGGCCACAGCCTTAAGGTTTTTCAATCAGGACGTGTAGAATGTCCATCCATGTACTATGTGGTACGTAGCGCCGTCCTCTATGAACCACATATTATCAGTATTCACATCAACCAGTTTCGGCAGCAAGAAGTTTCTTATCATCGATCTGTAGTTTGCCGTTGACGATTATGGCTATGCCAGTTTCGTTTTCGAATAAGTACGGACCCATGATTCCGCCAGACCAAAATCCGACAAAATGGCTTAGTTAAAATAAAACCGTATGAATCATCGATTAACAGTGCGACTAGATTCCATTGTTTAATATATATGTTTAATGAATACAAACAATGAAATCAAAACCAATTCGTCTGAATTGACTAAAATGAACGGAACCTTTACGAAACAATCCTTTCGGATCTTTTACCAAGATATAAAATGAACTTTATAGCGCCTGAAATAGCAAATGAAAAAATATACTGTATCTATGCCCCAGTTGCATTGGCGGATCCAAGAGAGGGGGGCATATGGGCCATGACTCCCCCTGAAGAGAATTGATTCCATTCAAAATATTATAACATTGATTTTCAAATTATTTTTACTAAAATATACATGAACTACAATTCTCTTTTTTTAGTTTAAAAGCTATATATACATAATGTGATAAATTTATAATTATATCGTAATTGTATGGTTTTGTTACGAATTTTATTATGTTTGCGATTTTTCTCTGGTATTAAACTTTATTTTTTTATATTATGTATTTTTATGTTTGAATTGAAATAAAAGATTCAATGTCATCAATTAAATCACATAATTTTGTTCCGGGTCATCACTTTTTTAAGCGCAGGGCCAAAAAAATCACGTAAAAAAGTAGCGGTACCGTCCAAAAAAATCGCGTAAAAGGAGGTCTGAGGGTATGTATTTTTTTAATCATTTATTTTGTAATGTATTATTTATGTTTCATGATTATTTTTAAATTGAATGGCCACCCCCTGGGACAGTTTCTTGATCCGTTACTGCCCAGTTGAATCATAAGGCTTGAATTTGCCATACTACTATTGTATATAAAGTGTTGGTATGTATATATAAAACCATATTAAGAGTCGTTTGTATTCATGTATTGCACTCAATGGTGAATGCCAAGCCTTTGAAGAACGACAACACTTGCTCGCTTTCCAATAATAAATAATTTATTTTGCAAATAAATGCAGTATAGCTTATCCTGACTCCACTGGCCATCTGGCGATTTTTAGCCGTGAAGTAATTATACAAGTTCCGTATTTTTGAGAGAGGCATGCGTTTAGGAAAATTGGAAAACAGCGGATGTCAATCAAGTGGAAAAGGACAATATTTCAAAATATGAAATATTGATTGCGGTCCTTCATTTAGAAGTTTAATTCAATTCAAGTTCATTCGTGCACTTGAAATGCCTGAATATTCCGAAAGGCGAAACCAATGTCGTTAGTGACAAAGCTCATAAAAAAAAAACAAAATTAAAACTATTCAAATTCGAATAAACTTTGTTTTAAAACTCATTTATTGAACACACTTTGTGTAAAACAAGTCTTTAAAAACATCTCACCATTCACTAAACAGTGTTTCAGTCAGATATATTACGGCAGGGGTTCTCAGCCCTAGAGACTCCAATTCGAGCATCTAGTACTCGATACTCGAGTATACTCTTCCATTTTTCAAGAACTTGATACTCGAATATTTATAAAAATACTCGAGTAATACTCGTTTTAGTAATAATCGTCGAGAGGTTTTTCTACTGCGGGAATTACAAAAACAAAACTTCGAACCAATTAAAAATTTGAGTCGTGTAATTCGCTATTATTATTGAAATATATGTATTTATGAAATTGAAAAAGCTTCTTTATTTATTTATTATCTATTAATATACAACAAATTCGAATTAATAATATATATTTTAGTATCGAGTATTTAAAAAATTAACTACTCGATACTCGAGTAGTTGAGATGTCGAGTAATTGGAGTCTCTACTCAGCTCTATGCTTATTTGATCATATGTTCCCATTGAGCTAATTTCGTGCGGCCGCTTATAACCATTTATGTTATTTTACGAGTTTTTATTTTGCACATTTTTTTCTTTTACAATTAGCTGTAAAATGTCTTTTATAATTCTTGTATGAAGGTAAAGTATAACTAAATCTACCAGTTTATGATAAGTTTGATTTAATATAATGAATGTAGCACATAATATTATACATCAAACTCCCCACGAAGGATTTTTTTTTTATCTATTTACAATATATTCTTGGAAAATTATGGATATATGGTCACAGGACAGAATTTTTGTAAAGATTTATAGATAGATCCTAAAGAATACTTCGCAATAAGTATGCAATGGAGTTGTTTTAATTTACAGAAGCAAAAATGCAACCACAAACTACACAAATAATAATATTATACAGATAGAGACAGTCACATAAGTTTATTATTTGTTTAAAATAAAAAGAATAATTTTATTATAGGCTAATATTATTATAGGCTAATTCTTCTTTCAGAACTTATACAATAATCAGTAATATTCTTCAGATTTAATCATTTTGATTCCACATTTTATAATAATCCACAAGAACTCAACGAGTAAACTCAAAACATAAAATCATAAGCCAGTATGTATAAATTTTTTGAGCTTAGCTCGAGAGGATTCGGATTCTGTCCCCTGACCATATATCCATAATTTACCCAATTCTTTTCACACTGCAAAAGCTTCTGATTTTTTAAATGTAAATAAAAAATATTTTTAAGGGAATACGCACTCTCGGTGGATTCTGCGGTAACTTTGTGGAAGTTCATTTTCATGTATTTCATAATCTCTTAAGCGGAATCGTTATTTTGTTGCCAGTCTTGTCCAGAACTAAAATCTGTATAAATGGACAGAAGTTGTTTGAAAGGAGGTGGTTTGTAAAGTGCTAAAAGTTTTGATATAAAATTTCAAATAACATTGATTATTTCACGTATTGTGTTACTAATTGTGACATGTGTTTCGACTCTTCGGACATACTTCCGTGTCACAATCTGCTACAAAAAACATGGAATGATCAAAATTATTTTTAATTTTATATGAATATGCACTCGTTTTGTTTTTTTAAAATCCGACCTGCACCCGTTACTATTCTTCAAAATCTCAAATGCACCCGGAGCCGCAATAAGTTTTAAACCCCCTGTATTACGGCTTAAACCCCAGTATGGGGTAAAAATCTGTAGCGAATACTACATTGTATACTTCAGAATGGATAGTGATTGATTGCGCGTCCGAAATCTGTTAATAGCGAGAATTTTGTTTAAATTGCTTTAGTCTTGATTTATTGCCATTTCTGACTTTGTTTTTAATCCGTATCGAAAACTCCCTAGGGTTCAAATAAAGAAAATCGACTCATAAAATCACGTAAAAACCAGGTCGTATCGCTTGGTTATGAATAAAGTCCCTTGAGACCAAACAAGTGCTTATCCAGGCTTGAAACAATTTTACGTGATAAAGCTATTTAAAATATGGCAAAGTTGTTTTGCAATAGCAATAAAAAAATCACACTGATTTAACACATTACGTATTTGTAATTAAATGTTTTAATGGTTGGTAATTGAATGTTCCAAACTAATTACTTTAGAAAATCTGATATTTGAATTGAAATGAGAGCTGTAATCAAACATTAAAGACAAGTAATAACGCCTCTTAATAACACTTCATTCCGTATCTTACCAAAATATTATTATTAAAGATAATAATAAAGATTATTATTGAAGATAATAATTTTAAGCATATTTTTTCACGACTCTTGCTGAGAAGTAATGATGACAATCTTAGAACTTTGTCAAATAAATTTAGTAAAAAAAGTGTGCAGATGCAGTCCAACTCCGGAATTCTGCTAGCTCCGTTATTAATTCTGAAATTCATATCTATGATAGAATGCGGTAAATACAAGCTTTTCCGACCAAAATGTCATCTTAGGCAAAAATGTCAATTAGAACCTTTATGAACTAAAGTAACGACCATTCAAATTCACTCTTTTAAATGTAATTTATTTTATTTACCGTGGCATACACTGAACATGGTCTTTATTCAGTGACGGGTATGCTAAAAATACCAAAGCGCTCCATTTTATTATAGCTTGTAAATGAAAAGCAACAATCCAAAGATAAGAGGGTGTGGCGTTTATAGAATGCCATGACTTAAGGGACCTTCGGTTGAAATCTGCCCACTGAAAACGGCCTGATGAAAAGACGGTTACTACATTACTTTGAATGCATGAAGTTTAATTTTTTTACTTGCATTTGATTGAGGAAGAAAAAAACTGGTGAATCAACATTCCTTATTGAAACTGGTTGAGTTTTTCTAGTAGGCATATCGATTTTCGCTTCCGTACAATCAACTCTTTCGTATATTTTTTGATATCTCTTATGTATATTGGTAGGGTGTAGTGGGTTTTTTTTTTACTGTACAAATAGTTTTTATAATATAAAAAATAAGTTTCTTATTATATTTTATAAAAAAGTCTATTCAACTTGCCATATTTATTAGGTTTGCCTTCAATTTAAAAAATAAAGTAAAAGACAATTTTCTGAATATTTTAATGAAAGGTAATTGATGGCCAGCTGGATGTACGATTATAAATTGACTGCTATCGAGGGCACCATCATCACGTGAGTGATGTGCATTGCTCAAATAAAATTGTTTATAAAATTGTTAAATTACTTACATATTATTATATAAATGAAAAATTTCAATTAATAGAACCTCTCTACTAGATATTGTAAAGTTTCAATCCGTTTAAGAGCTTTGTCTCGTAGAGAATAAAGCGCTTCTTACACATATAATTTGGTCAAGGTCAGAACCGGTTTCACAATGTTTTTTATTTGTTTAAAATAATGCCTTTCCAGCAAGAGTTAGATAGCACCTTAACCCTTTAAACGCCAAGCCAATTCCATGGATTTTTGCCACAGGCCACCCTTTTTCAGCCCTCAATTTTTCCCTTAAAATGCCACGTAACATATCCGGAAAATAATTTTATATCCGACTCATTTTTGGTTTTCAAAGAAAAGTGGAAAAAGGAGTAAGATTTAAAATATGTTTCCAGGGATAAATTCGATAATAAAGTACAAGCCCTAGTGACATCTGTTAGCTTAACCTCAAATAAAATAAAAACGGCTAAAAATATCGATATTTTAGCGATAATATTGCTTTGAAAAGATGTGTTTGCATTAGGTTTCATTTAAAAATACGATATGTATTCATAAATAAACCCGAAGTGGCGCTTGCGTGCCTGCACGCCTTGGCGTATGAACAGTTAAAAGTGAGAGTTTAGCATTCATTCTACTTGAAAAAAACCATTGATCCCCGTTTTAAAGATCTCTGATTATTTGATATTTAACAAAGTATTGAAACTTAAACATTATGGTCGCTACGCGGAGGGAGACAGGCCTAGCAGTAAGAGCTCAATCCTCATCAAGGTCAATTATAAAATACTATTTTGCTCAATATTAAAGGAGATAGTTCTTGTAATGTGTATTTTTCCTTGAATTTAATCTGCTTTGATTTCGAAAAAATATGATTAATATCAATTAGCTGTTAATTGAAATATTAATTTCTACGAATGCGAAAAATGCTGTTTTTATTATTTCCAATTGCAAAATATCATTACGCCAGAACATTAAAATTCTCGGTCAAATGATACTGGCGATCATTTGAAATTGTTTAACTCTACTGTTTTATGGGATTCACATCAGGTGGTCGCTAGCACAACTTTGAGAATGTATACTGAGTAGATTGAGATTCGTTATAAGCCATTATTATAAAGCCAAAAAAATGGTAGCCCAATAGGAAAGAAGAAGAACTTAGCAACTTTTACACGCAAACGTATCTTAGTCAGCTTAAAATTCCAAGTCAATGATGACAGATTTTAAACTATAATATATGGCAAAATCGGAGATTTTCATATGTGACAACCAAGGCTGTGGTGTCGGAGTCGGAGTCGTGGAGTCACGATATTTTGGCAATGCAAATATTTATACAAAGCGTCGACCTTGTATTTGTTTCTTTTACATACTTTTACTGTTTCTTTATTTTTATGTTGTGTGAAGTCATCATCACTTGCTCTTATTAAAATACATTGATATTAAATTGGTATTTTATTTAAAAATCAATGTTTTTTCATATTTTATGCGCTGCCATACCGATCGTTTTGTCAACTTATTGTTGCACTTGCGCAAAGGTTATAGGCATAGTACAATTAACTTTCAGTAGGTGGCGCGTGTGTCGTACCATAGAAAATCGGCAAAAGACAAACAGCAAACGTCAAACGGCAAATTTCATCGATACCGACCGCTAGGGAAATTAAATCGAAATTATTTATCTTAAATATTGTGCATCCGAAAGCACTTCAGTAAAAACAAAAACTTTCTTTCCTTGAGTGGCATTGCAATGCTTGCCAGGTACCGGCAAGTCTGTTTATAAAAAGATTAGGTATGTCTTTCGGTTTGAATTAAGATCAGATTACTCTACAGTTTTTTGTTCTTGAATACACCACTGGACGTGTTTACAATAATATGACGACTGTCTCAAAAATAATCAAGCTCGCTTAAAAATGTGACCACGCCCGAATCAATAACATAATATATTATAATTTAGCCGGGCGCCGTGTTTATAATAAATGTATCGATAACCGAAGCGACTGTCGAACGTGCTTTGCTTTGAGCTTTTTTTATGCTTTATTGCTAAAACGATATTTCGTCTAAGAATTCGCTGGCTAGACGTTCTTGGATAATTGGAAGAATGCCTGACAACTAAAGGTTTCTAGAACTTTGTACATACTTATACAATTGACTGCTTATATTATATGAATTGATCGTTTGCGTTAAAATATGCAACATTTATTTATTACGTTGAAGTGTTGTTAATACTTAATGACTGCATTTATTTCATTCTTTGGAACGTTCATAAACATTTACACTGGCTATTTTTGCTATCTCACTGACTTGTAAGGAGTGATAAAAATAAATAATAAATTCATATCAATTATTTATGTGTCAATCAAATACAATAAAATATAATAATATCTAGAGGTCATTAATATAATAATAAAAAACAATTGTACATATTCCACATAAAATTTATGAGATCAGGACCGGTTTCTCTCATAGCCAGCGTTATCAACTGATAAGTTGAGTATTATTAGGCCATTACACCAAATATTGACAGTGAACACCTGAAAAGTAATATAATACGAGTTAATAGATGAATCAATTTAGATATCTTAGTTTCCCGCAAACTTTTTTACATCCTTTGGGACGTTTTTGGCGATGAGCTATTTCCGCCATTGGGTTCGGATTTTTTTCTCCATTTGACACAATATTTTATTTCGTTTCTTCAATATGTGCCGAAATTTATAATTGTGCAACTAAAATGGTTGTCTGTAAAGTCGGTTTACGGACGATAGTTTAACGTGACAACGTCATAAGAAAACATTGATGAAATGATTGCATACTTTTATGAATAAAATGGAATCATTTTTATTGAATTATCATTATTTTGTATGGATACGAAGAAGGAGTGAAATGAAATCTACAATTTTTTATTGATATATTTTATTCGCACTCATTAATTCAAGGATTAATTACCTTTATTGCCGCAATTGTTGTTGTAATATAAACAATGAAAACCACATTAACATTTCACTTCACTTTATAAACAGTTGTAAACAGATCACGTGTAGGTACTGTAGGTGTATAAGTTGTGTGCTGCCGCTGTCTCTTTTCTTCTCAGACGCATCGACCAATCGAGTGGAAGAGAGATAGATGCGGCACAATCCGAATGGTAGGCCGATCGTGCCTCTCTATCGCTTATCCGCGCTCTCGCTCGCACGCTTGCCTTCGGCGCAACGCGACAAACGGGACAATGAGTCATGTTTTTTCGTGCGTGCAGCGGGCGTTCATCGATTTATAAGACGTTGTCACGTCAAAAATATCTTATGTGACAACACACTAACTAGGATATTTCTGGCACCGTATTTACTTTATCTGTCTAGTAACTATAACGAACAATATATTCAATGTGCAAAATTCAGGAAAAACATAATCAGTGTTAGTGACAATTTTATTATATGAATGAGCTGTTGAATGTAAATCTGCAATTAATAAAAGTTTGTATTGATTATCTCCTAATGTGCTTTTTTCCACGTAGAAGAAAGTGTACGAGAAACGACCATATATTAATAAAATTCTGTGTTTCAAGAATTGTTTTCTAGCTCAGTACGAGATTTATTTGTCAACAGTATGTTTCGATAGAGAAGTGTGATTGTAATAAACGTGGCATTAAAAACGTTAAAAAAATGAATACTTTAAAATAACGAAACTGGTTATATTATATATTTCAGATTTCTTGATAGCACAATAATTATAAAAAAAACTCGCCATAGAACAACACCAATTTTATTAAATCAAAACTCACACTTCAATTCATCGGATAGATATATAAAAATAATTATATATCTATAGATAATTATACTTTATTAAACACCAATTTATAAATCCCAGAAAGCATAGGCTTGTTTTCAATTATTTTTAGTCTCGAAGGCATGTAGTTTTATACAATTATTCAGTACCATGTCGCAGAATTATGTTAATTCATTTATGGGCAGCATGTATTAATAAACAATTACTGCATTCATAAAAATATAAAACGCGAGCCGGTTTTCAGAACAGCTAAGTACTTGCGAACTTGACTAGCAATACCTTAGTCTCGGTATATTAAACTGGCTAGACTTTGCTAGAGTTTTGAGTGACAATCCACACACAAGCACAATGGAACACGTTGTTTCACCATTACCAAAGACATGCTATTCCAAGTTTTCTGATAACAAATTAATAGCTCACTTAAAAGCTCAATCACACTTTACTGCAAGCTAATCAAGTCCTGGGTAACTGCTTCCAGGACAATTCCAAAGCTAAAAACTGTATAACGCCTCACGTTTTTACGCCACGGAAAATTCTGCTAAAACCAGACGTATGGCCGTGGCGGGTGGTGGATGAGTCAAAAAGCTCATTTAACTGTCCGGAAAAACAGTAGTGACGAATACTATTCGGATATTTGGGTAAATATCCGAATACTGTTCGTTATAATTTTTAAAAAAATATTTTACAAAATCGACGAAAGATCACATTACAATTTCTCAACATTTAAAGAATAATTATGAATACCCCAGGAAGTATAATAAAAATAATAAAACATTTTCAATACTTAACTACTTATATGTAATAACTAATAATAAAACATTTTAAGTACCCCAGGTAGTGGTTCTTTTTGCCTTCACCCAACTCGTGTGCTATCAATATCTTATCATAATACTCGAGTTTGACAAATCGGCTTGGACTAAGGGCTTAAAAAGTTCTTTAATGCCATTATTTCAGTCAATCAGCCAAAGCTATCGGTATTTCCTTATTTGTATAAATATATATTTTTTTAAATTAGTTTATAAATTTGAAATATGAAACATTAAATGCCCTTTCATTTTTTTAATTTGAATAAAATACTTTTATCAAAAATGGGTTTTTTTTTATGTACTTTTAATTGTATTATTTGAAGAAAACATAATTGATATACTGAAAACTATCCGGATATATTCGGATATCCGTTTATTTCAGTTGTTATTTCAGTTTTAATATTCGATATCCGAATAATTTGAATCACTAGGTAGTCGTGTATATGAACTTATATGTGCACAACATTCAAAGAATTTCAATAAATGAGATTATCCAAAAAAATTCTAAATTTGTTTCACTCAACGTGAAAATTTTCAGCGAATTTATGCTGGCGATGAGCCAAACTGGTACCGGTGCAAATAAATCAATCGTGGAATAAGTTCAAAGGTTCATAGGTCTTAGTATATTTTGAATTTTTTATTTTGCAAGAGAATGATTGTGCGAATCTAACAGTATTATAATAGCAGATACCTTAATATTCATTTGTTTTAATCAAAATTGTACTACAACAATGTCGCAATTACTTCAACGGCCATGGTCGCAACTATAGTTGTAATTATTATAATTCCGCGCGGGGTTAAGGCTCTCGATAGCACGCAGCGCGCGGGTTTGCTCGGTGACCGTTGTCACGTCCAGCAATTGCCGTGACGACAGCCGGTTTCTGGTCCCGGGTACTTGGCCATTTGCCGTCTGTACTTACTCTTGTCGCGGTGAAAGGTGGACGGCAATTTTTATTGTCTTATTCCGGCGTCCTTGAGGCTTTATCCGCCTGCGAGGCCCGTGATTTACATCGATGCCCTCTATTTGTTGATCCGATCGATGTCTAGTCCTGATGCTGATTCAAATAGGTACACAATGTTTGTTACAACGCTGACATAAGGTTAACAAGTAAAATATTAGAACTCACGTTTTTTCAAACAACAAATGTAGGTATGTTAATAAAATCGCATGATCTAGGCGGCCACTGAACTGGTCCATTTCGCGAAATAACACGCTCACCAAATTTGGTTTTCAATAAGTCAATTGTTGCGTGTGCCGTGTGACTGGTAGCGCCGTCTTGTTGAAACCACATATTGGCCAAGTCCATACCTTGCAATTGAGGCCAAAAATAGTCAGTTATCATGGAGCGATAACGATTACCATTCACAGTAACATGACGATTAGCATCATCAACAAAAAAATATGGTCCAATGACACCTCCGGCATGTAATCCACACCAAACAGTGATTTTTCCGGGATGCAATTGTGTTTCGTGAAGCATAGGATTGGTGCCTGCCCAATAACGCATATTTTGCTTGTTTACATATCCGTTGAGCCAAAAATGAGCTTCGTCGCTAAAGATGATTTTTCGATGGAATTCAGCATCATTTTCAAATTGTTGTGCAGCCCAATTGTCAAGCGGCTTTTGTTCTTGTGTCAACTGGATATATGGATAAGATCTTTTCGCAAAATCAATGACGTCACAGAAATGCCCAATTGTTGAGAACGTCGTGTCAGTGACTCATTTGGGTCATCAAGAACAGATGCTCTAGCGGCGGCAATATTTTCCTCACTTCGTGCATTTCTTTGTCTCACTGGCACATTGGAACATTGTGTAGCGACAATGTGCTTTCAATTTTTTGCACCAAACGTTGAATTGTTGATGTGGCAGGCAAGTGATGACGACGATAAAATGATCGTAATGAATAATTTGCAAGCGTTGCTCCGGTGTGTACTACTCTATGATGATTTGCCAACTAAGTACGAGTGTTAACCTCAAAAATTGAGCGTCGTACGAGTGTTAACCTCAAAAAGTTTGAGCGTCCCTATTGAAAAACCCTTTACAAAAAATTTTCCCTCAAAAGATGGTCCCTGAAAAATAACTTGTGATCCGAAGGATGGGACTCCAGTGGTTTGGCTTTATTGGTATAGTTTGCATCAAAAAAATGGTATATTATGCTTTAACGTATCTTTATACATCGTTCTATAAATATATATAAATAATAAATCGATAATTTTCCTATAACTATTCAAATTTTAAGTCGCGCATGAAGTGACAATCTGATCACGCTCATATTTATTCTAGACTGGCTATGTCAAAACCGTGAACGCGACCGTTTATCTACAGACAAAAGTATCCATTTGATTTGAAACATACGTTGAAAGAACTTATTTTATCGCGTATGAGCAGTGAAGTTTGAATCCTGGCAATTGGTAGCGACAGTATAAATGGTTTTCGGTCAATAATAATCAAACGATTTAAATTTAATATTGAAATTCCATCAAGCAAACTGCGATGGCAAAACGCATGTATGTAAAAACAATACATACGACTTTAATTGCATATACATTTGAATATCTTAAAATATGCACTGTCATATATACAATTATTATTTGGTGTATATATTCGATCTACAGTGTATTCTAACAGATTTATCTATAATCTAAATTTGATTAAGTATGGATGCTTACCCAATAACTAGCCCTTTATTTATCCCATTCTCTCGACATTTGTTACTATTTCTACACAAACAGCTATTGGTATAGAGAAATATTTTGATACTAAATATTCCACGAGCAAGCCAATTTCACAACAAACGTAGCTCCGCATTACATTGTACCAAAAGATTTATTTAATGTTTGAAACAAAGATTCAAAAAGCTTTGAATGCCAATGTATTATTCAATACGCAAAATATCAAAAATACATCATAAAAAACTGATTTTGTTCTTAAAATTCGTTCAAAAGATTTCTTTTTACGCATAAATTTTAATTTATTTGCCTTACATATCCCAATATAAATAATATTTTCATCTTCGGTTCGTATTTATTATTTCGCATTTAAAATATTTGGACGTCTGAAGCGTATTTATTTGACATAGTAACTCTCTGTGATAAAATTTACTACCAGGAAACGTGCTATTCAAAGAATTTAATAAATGTTTTATGCTTAAATAGTTTCAGAGCAGAGCCATCAATTACATCACATGATTTTGCGCATGGTCATCATTTCTTTATGCGCAGTCACCATTTATTCTGTTAAAAAAATCGCGTAACAACGAGTGAATCCCGTAAAAAAAGCAGTGGTGCCGTCCAAAAAATCGCGTTAAATGAGAACTGAGTGTATTGAGATTACACGTGTTGTTATTAAAAACTCATTATGATTCATCCCAACTATCATTTAACGCCTAGTGGCATATTGCCAAATATATCGCACCAAAAATGGCAAAAGGCGTTCGCACATTTTTTCGTCTTAATAATAAAGCGAAAAATATTTCTGATTAAAACTTAGCCCACTTTCAGAACTGCCTTGGCTTAGATTTATACACAAATTTCCGCCATAATTAATAATCCATTATATTAAATGTATAATTGAAACTTGTTGTGCTGCTAGCCAAAGAGAGAAATTATCAGAATATTTTTTTCTTTTCTTAGTCGATATCATGATGTAATATGATCCGTAATTAAAAACAAATGATCCAGTGCTTCAAACCAGCTGGTATTTTTATATTTTAATGCTCGACCAGCGAGTACCTGGCATGCTTTGCAATGCCACTCAAGAAAAAATAAAGTGTTTTTGGATACACAATATTTTTTTGTTTGTCAGTCCGAACTTTACATTTTACGACATATGATTTGCCATGAAACTGATCGTATAAAGCTTTCTTGAATGACTATGCTTATTAAGAAACCTTCGTGGGCTTCCACACAATAACTCACCAAAGTTTTATTGCAATCGAATTAAATGGTATAGGAACGCTTACGGGACAAACAAACAAACAAATTTTATTTCCTTTGATTTACAGAAACTCTGCATTTTGCGCATTTGCTTGATTTCGAGTTTATTTTTTATCAACGAAACAGTAGTTGTAAATTTTAATGACTATATTTCATTGTTTTGAAAGTTGATATTATTAACCGCAAATATTGATTTATTTTACATCAAAATAAAAGATTTTTGTAACATAATAATTTTAAGAATTTTTAGCTTGTAACTTGTTTTAACTGTCAAGCACTTGGTGGAATGGCATGATATAAAAAATAAGACATTTTTTCAACTTTTATTTGGGTCAGGAACAGTTTCGCTCAACGCGAGAATTTTCAACTGATCAGTCTTAATATTTTTTAACGTCACATGTTATATTGTAGACCATATTGCATTATAAATATTGTTAAGTATTTAGAATCAACTTATAATCATAAATTTAATAGTTATTCAAAAACATAAACTTTTTGAGGTTGAGTTGAAGAATAACCAATTTTTAACAGTATGATCCCGACATGCTATCAGTGATTACCATACTCCTCAAATTTTCGAGACACTTTCATTTAATCAATTCTGTCTACAAAGTTCTACTTAACGAGTTCTACTCAATGAGTTCTACTTAATGAGTTCTACTTAACGAGTTATACTTAATGAGTTCTACTTACTGAGTTATATTTAATTAGTTCCACTTTATGAGCTATACTTAATGAGTTCAACTTAATAAGTTATACTTAATGAGTTATACTTAATTTTATTTATTTATTTATTTAAGATAAAGCAAATTATGGCATTACAGCTGACGCCAATGCGCCATGGATTTGACAAATATAAATACATGCATTTATTTATATATATACATACATACATGTAAATATAATATCAAAATCACAAATTAATTAAAATTAAAAATAAGATGAAAATTACAATAGTCATAAAAAATACAGAAGGGAAACATTACTATTAATATCACATTAGAAATTTTCAAAGTAGTCAACCGAGTGAGTTCTGACAAAATCAACTTTTATTCATAAAATATAGTATTCGTCTGAACTCACTCACGTCAATATGAAATATGTCGATATCCGAAGCAATGCCGCTTAAAATTGTTAAAGCTCTTCCCAGTGACATTCCCATTGGCAGACTGGTTCTACCCCTTGGAAGAACAAACAACTCTATTAAATGATTTTGAACTTAATGATTTCTACTTAATGAGTTCTACTTTATGAGTTCTACTTTAATTAGTTCTACTTAATTAGTTCTACTTAATTAGTTCTAATTTATTAGTTCTACTTAATTAGTTCTACTTAGAAGTTCTACAAAGTGTAAATCGCTATTTTTTCATCGTGTAATAAAGGTTTCGTTTTGTTTCCGCTTGCATTGAATGCAAGGCTAATTTCGTTTTTCGGTTTATAAAACAACACTTAATTCTGAAATATTTGCTCCAATGCGAAATGTACGTGTTGCACAAAAGGACATTGCAAATTCAAATCAGTATCATTCTTTTAAACTGCAAACGCTTCAGCTAAATTGCATTAAACTTGCATCGGAAGCGAAGAAACGGACTGGGTTTCGTAATTGGTATCAAAGAGGAATTGTTGCAGCGCGTGCTTCTCTGACTGACAACATGGCATTCTTGCCAACTGCCACACGCACTTGTAAAACAGCTTGTCCTGCAAAAATACGTATTATTCAAATTATTGCTTTGTCAACTTGCCTTTCTAAACAAGGCAACGATTAATCTAAGCCAGTGTTCCCCAACCGTTGGTCCACGGCCCAGTGCTGGGCCGTAGAGAGTTTCCGCCGGGCCGCTAACAGTATGCCAAATTTCAATCATTTATCATAAACTCAAACGCTCGAGATCAATCGATTCTCAGTATTCAACCTAACCTAACCTAACCGATGGTCCGTGTTTTTTTTCCTTTTTTACCAGTCCGCAGGTTTAAAAAGTTTGGGGAACACTGATATAAACTGTAATAGGTACAATTTTGCTAAAAAATGATTATTTCGAGGTCGTATATCAAGTTTTCCATTTTTTTCCCGAAACATAGGAAAACTTGTTTTATATTTAGATTTGATATAATCCATCATAGTGATACAATCCATCGTATCATGTACATGTAAAACAGATGTAGATAAAATATTTGTAATACATTAAATTTATGAACATTAAGGTGTTCACTGTCAATTATTGGTGGACCGGTATTATATTAAAAAATAATAAAACCTTTTTTTGTACTTATTCCACAATTAATTAACTAACACATTCGCTACGGGAGAAATAAAAACATATAGAGAAAACGACACGTGTTCTGCGTTACCAGCAGCCAATATGTTAAGATCGGGAACGGCTTCGCTTATCGCAAGCATTTTCAATTGATGTAATGAAACTCGAAAATGTTTGCGATGAGTGAAATCCGTCCTGATCTTAATAAATGAATTGTGCATTGTGCATTGTGCAAAATATTAATAACTATGGTGCTATAACAGCATAATTAATACGGTAAGAAAAATAACAATGTATTTTAGTTCTACATAAATTATTTTATATATTTTTGATAGCTATTTCTAAATAACTTCTTTATCACTACATCACCACTTCTAAAGCCTTTAACAGGCAGCAAGCTAAAAACAATTTAAAATGGATTCACTCGAGACATTGCGGATTTTGAGTTGGTTCATACGATAAAAATAACCCAAAAATACCCAGATTAACGTTCACTTCAGGATTACGCCAAATTAATAACTTATTTAAATTTTTTCCATGTGGCGTTGGGATGGTTGAGCAGAGAGGGGATGTATGGTGTACCCTGTCTATCCTAGGTATATAAGCTATCTCTAATATACGTTTAAAACATAGTGCTGACGAAGGCGTAAGCCGAAATAGCTATCAACAAATATATAAAATAATTTATGTAGAACTAAAATACATTGTTATTTTTCTTACCGTATTTTAATGGAGTTCTACCAAGTAAATGCCTACTCAACCAATAAGCATATTTAATGTTTTCAAGATAGAAATATCACTTTTATGCTAACGAAATCGGATATAAAGTATGTGTTTAAAAGCTTACTTGAAATTGGACACTTATTATTATCGATGGATTCGGTGGTTACTTTGTGGAAGTTCTTTTTAATATAAAAAATATATGGTATAACATATAAACAAATACAATATAATACAAAAACATTAATATTATAAACACTTGTTAGTTGTATTTTCTGCTATGCGACCTTATGAATTATTTTTTCTAATATTTTCAAACTCATGAATGTCACGTTAAAGATTCTTAATTTTCTAAATAGTTTCTTGTCGGTCTCTGCGGTCTAGTTGTAAGAACTTTGTCCTAGCGATCAGGTGGGCTCCGGGCTCAAGTCTTGGCAAGGTCATCTTTTTTCAATCGGAAAAGAGATATTGGACATGGACATTTTTCGTTGAGGTATTCTCGACTGATTCATAAAAATTTATGATTGAGTTTATCTCGTATAGTTTTTGTATTTTAAAATATTTGGCGCATTGGCATTAACTGCAATGCCAAATATTTTAACAACAATTAAATTTCAATATTTTGAACAGTTCAAGTGCTTGGAATGCCTGAAGATTCGAATGATGAAATTTAGAAAAACTTGTTTAAAACAATTTTGTAATCCATTTTGGCAAAAAGTTTACTTATTGTCTGATATCTATCTATATATATAAAAATGAATGTCTGTGTGTATGTCCGCTATGGACTACTAAACCTCTCGACCGATCAATGTGAAACTTACCAAATTTATTGAGTACACTCCCGCAATGGTTTCTGGCCTACCAACCTGTCCCCCCCACCACCCTCAACCTCCACCTCCCCCATTGTTTTTTTAAACTTTATGAATTTTTCGAGTTCACACCTTCGAAGGTTTCTGGCATACCCCCATCATACGCCCCTCAAATCCCACCCCGCCAAACAACCCCTCTTCCCCCCCAAAAATTGATATCGAAATTTTACAAATTTCTCGAGTACATTTCCGTGAAACTTTCTGGCGTACTCCCCCCCCCCTCAATCACCCTTACAATTTCTGACGTAGCAACGCGCGCAGGGTACAGCTAGTTATTTTACAAATAAGATAAATGATTTATAAATACACCACCAAATATGTAATATTAAGAAAAAAACAATAATACATAAAAAACAAGACTAAGCATGTCTATGTTAATACTTTAATATTTAAAATATATCACTAAAGAGGTCGTTTCGTTGAACCTGTTTTTTAACTATATGTAATCTAAATATGCTTTTTTGTCTTCTTTTTTATATCTGCGTTCAGCATTCTTTATCCTTGTGCTTTCAAAGCTTACCGACTAGTCTCACCACTCCCAAAATCTTGATACGCTGCGTGAAACAGGTCCTAGTATATAAATTGTGAAATATGTGACATACATATCCATTATATTATCGGTCTGTCTGTGTATGTTTTTGCAGCCACTGATTGACAGCAAGTACTCCTAAAATGGATACAATTTTTGACTTTTCGCAATTTCGCAATACAGTACCGTAAAACTGGGTGAATAGAGACACTTTTTACCCTTCACGTCTATGTATCTTCATACCTGCGCGCCACATAGTTCGAAATATGAATGGCTTGAAACTTGTTTCTATGGTCCTACTACACTTTCATGACAATATTTTTCAAATATTCTTTATCTTTATTAAGACACAGCTAATTTTGTTCGATATCTCTATTCACATTGAATCGGGGTGAATAGTGACGAGAGAGGGTAAATAGAGACTTGGCAGGTAATAGATACAAAAATACAGATTGTAATGATTGGAATACACGAACCTCTATTCTATACGAGTCTCTATTCATTCCGCTTAACGGTACCTATTAAACAAAAAAAACATGATTGATTTTAATTTTCGTGCAATAAAAGAGAAGTTTATATGGGGTCAAAAAGTAAGGATGCACAGTCATCGAACTTAAAAACGTTTGTTTCAATTTTGGCCAATTATTTAGTTGGTTTGGTTTTGCCATTCGATAGATAGTATTATAGTCATTGTAAAGAATCTTCTTATATATAAAACCGAAACGGGGGATGTATGTCTGTAATTCCCTTTTGCATTGTTGTTGCAAGTTCAAACAAACGAATTGATTTCGCTCGCGAAAGTTTCGACGGTAAATTTGTTTCGTTATCAATGTGTGTGTAGAGACTCCAATTACTCGAGTATCGAGTAGTACATATATAAAACCGAAACGGCGTATGTATGTCTGTGGGTCTGTAATTCCCTTTTGCATTGTTGGTCATGAAGTTGTCATAAACACGAATATGAAAGAAAATATGTTTGGATTTTTATCGGCGAAGACATTTAGTCAAAATGTAATAAATTAGTCTTCTACAGAACTTTTCCCGGCTTTTATTATTATAATAATGTTGTTATTTACGTGAAGGTATTATTTGACATTTCTTTGACAGCAAATTAGATTTTTTCCTTGAATTTGGACATTTTAATGGGCGAGAATAGGGCTGTGAAATGTCAATGCCAGTCTGAAAAGTTCATTTTAATTCCGTTTTAATTGACCTAGATTTTTAATTTTGAAAAAAGTTGTTTCAACTTGGCCCGTCTGAATTTACGCGCCGAGCTGAACATAACCCCAAATTGGTCCGAGCGAAGCCGGGTTCGAATACTTGTTGTATATAAATAGGAAAAAATACATTGGATACTTAGTAAATTTGTGGTAATGTTCAATTCTTGTGTCTGTCTCTATTCAACTGCCAGTCTCTATTCACCACGTTTTACCGTTACCAATTAGAGTAAAAAAAAGTTTTTTGTTACAATTCAATTACGATTGCAAACGATCACATTGTATCATTTGATATTCGCTGACGACTTTCAAGGTGATTGAGCTTTTTCTGTGAGTGAATAAAAAACACCCTGCCTTAAATATGCGTTGTTTATATTCATACCGCTCAAGAGTTTTATTCATTTTTTTATATATATTTTAATTAGTGTAATCAAAGCATTAATGACACTACCATATTGGGAATATGCCTATGTTAATGTATAATCGAACGATTATAATGAATTGATACCAGTTTGCGAAAATTACAAAGCGTAAATAAAGGGTCTTTTTATAAGGACGCTTAGTTTTGAAATGTAAATAAAACGAGTTGTTTGTGAGATTTCGACTAAATTTTAATTTCATTTGTAAGTATATTTTACGGCATTAAATATGGAATATAGCATCAAATGTCTGCCAATATCCATTCATTATAAAATGGGCCATATCGCTAAAGTTGACTTTTTTGACAAATTTGGGTAAACTTCCAACTGCTCCAGAACGCCAATCGGGCGTTGTCTACGGTCGTTTACCTGAAGTTCCTCGGTTAGTTGGATTTTATACGGGTGCAGACATAAGGCCCGATTCAAAATTCGCCAAGTTGAAGTCGCAGAAAAGCCAAGTTCTTGTGAACGACGAGAAATAAGCTGCCTTGGGTTTTCCTGTACACTTTCACACACAGCAGCAATGTTTTTACCAGATATTGTATTTTGATGACGTACAGGTAGGTGTTGGCCGATTATTTACCAAACTGGTTGACTCAAATTTGGCCACTAAACAATGAATAATCTACTCAGCAGGACAAAGTAACATATTTTGAGCGTCCCTATTGAAATACCCTTTAAATATAGGCATTGTAGTGAATTTTGTATAGTTGTTAAGATTTATTCTTAACATTATCGTATACATTACTGATTGATTTTGAGTTAAAATTATAGCCTTCCTACAATCAAAAGTAATTAAATATGTCTAAAGACTGCTTTGCAAGTAGACTTAGTATTTGGAAATGTAAGCAATATGCTGATCAATAAAATTAATATGCTTTAACTTAGCTATAATATGAACTGCCTTTCTATAAAAAAAATCAATGTCAAGGAAATCGGTATTATGAAATGATAATTATTAATATCCCTTCCCACTATAGACTCCAATTATTCGACATCTCAACTACTCGAGTATCGAGTAGTAAAATTATAAAATACTCGAGTGATCGAATATACTCGAGTAGTTTCAGATGTACTAAAATATATATTATTAACTAGTATCGCTACACGGCGTCGCTCGGACTAAGCGACTAATAATTATTTAATGTTATATCATTCGACATAATTATATCACAAAATCTAACATCCAAAATAGAGTTAAAATAAAATCACAAACTTTATTTAATTTGATGACAGCCCCATTCTCGCCTATTAAAATGTCCAAATTCGAAGGAAAGAATCTAATTTGCTGTCAAAGAAATGTCAAATAATACCTTCACGTAAATAATAAACATTATTATATTGCAACTTGCAACAATAATTACTAAAACGAGTATTACTCCAGTATTTTTAAAAATAGTCGAGTATCGAGTACTTGAAAAATGGACGAGTATTCTCGAGTATTGAGTACTCGATACTCGAATTGGAGTCTCTACTTCCCACCTTTCCGATACCAAAAGCAGTACGAAGCGATGACGATTAGCTAACGACTAGTCGTCGTATCCTTTTAATTTCCTATATTCTCAGAAAAAATGAGGTTGAGCAGCTGGGAAACAAGCAGTACTCGTAGAAAAAAACACATTTTGAGATAAACCCCGTGAGGATTCCATATGCTCCAAGTTGATGATGGATATGGTTAAAAATAAATAAATTTTGATATAAATACGAATGCATTTTTTATGCAATGCTTACCGAACAAAAACAAACACCTTTATCACATAATATATTTTTTAAGCATTTATGAAAATACATTGTTAACTAAAATATAAAGAAAATATTACTACCAAAATTATTCTAGAAAATACATAGTCACTGAACTAGCGATATTTTTTTTGAAAATAAATTTTGTTTTTACTATTTTCCAATTTATTTTACTGTTCTTGGTTTCAAACCACATTGCATTTTGTATTCCAACCGGTCACATGGCCAAGTAGTTAATATTTTCTCTCGGGCTCTCGAACTACATGGTCGCGTGGTCAAGGATTCGGTTCCCCGGATCGTTACTTTTATAACTTGATTTATAAATCACTTACATCGTAATGTCTGTGATGCAGTTATCCTTTTCCAACACACCCTCATTCGATACCAATAATTTGTTGCACTTTTTTTTCGTATCTCTCTCACGGAGTTGGTTTCTGATTAATTCATTCCAAACCGTTTTAAATGTGATTTTTTTCGCAAGCAAATACTATTTATCAATACGACACTTACTGCTTTTGACCCTGTTTTGAGATATGCACGTTTTATGTTTGGAGTGACCATACAATTTAATTCAAAAGATAATATTCACTTGTATCAATGAGCAATTAAAAATGTTTTACATTACTTGTTTTAAGTACATTTTTTCACAATTGGAACCATTCTATTGAGAAATAATCAGTGATTTAGTGATAAACTAATAGGTACCAGGTTGGTCATTATTTTCTTGCCTATTTTTTATATTCATATGTCTGAAGATAAAAAAAACACAAGTATGAACAATAAAATAATAAAATAAATTCAATTTTATGAACAGTATTTTGAATATTAGTATGTATGTACCTAAAAATTGAGTAATTAGTCAAAAGGATAGAAGGTCGGCGCCCTGGCTCATTTTTAGGTACCAGGTCACTGACTTGGCCCCCCTACACCACTAGAAATAATAATAACAACCTTAGAGCTTTTCAAATAATTTTAGTAAAAAAAGTGTGCAGATGAACTTCAGAATTCTGCTAACTCTGTAATTCAAATAATATTTTATTCTGAAGCTATCATTTACATATTATGTATGCTAGAATATGGTAATTTTTTTCCAAAATGTCAGTTGGAACCATTTCAAAGTAACGAATTTAGTATACGTATAGAATTGTATTCCTAAATATGACTCCTTTAAATTTTAGATACACATTGACACTATACGCTAAATGTTTCATAAAAAATATTACAATACATAATCCTTGACACTCATAAATTATAATATGACTGAATGTTGTGTTGATAAACAAATCAATATAGCTTATCTGTCATCAATCTGCAAACAAGTTAAAAGAATTTTTGACTGAAATAACAAGTCATGCAGTATTCGCCATAGACAATTGAAATGATTGTCATTGTGCGTTATCTGTGTATATGTAATTAAGTATTTCGACTGAGGGTGCTTGATGGAATTTCAATATCAAATTAGATTTTTTTTTTTGAATTTGTCGCTAACTGTTTCGCCTTTCGGCATCTTCAGGCATTCCAAGTGTCTTTTTTGTCAGTTCAAAGTTTATCCGTGATTTCTGCTCTCAAATGTGGAGTTAATTCAAAAAAAAAAAAAAATTCTAATCTGTGTATATGTATTTAATTGAATCAATATATTTGCAGATGTTATATTATATTCAGCACTGTGAAAGTTTTATCTTTTTTTATTTTTGTCCATATCTGCTCTCAAATGTGGAGTTAATTGACTAATAATGATTTTTTCAAACGCTTCGTGAATACATAATTTCGGCTGTGGTAGAAACCACTTTGGCTAACCCTTGCCTACATCTTCTATATATATAAAAATGAATGTCTGTGTGTATGTCCGCTATGGACTACTAAACCACTCGACCGATCGATGTGAAACTTTACAAATTTATTGAGAACACTCCCACAATGGTTTCTGGCTTACCAACCCCTCCCCCAACGACCCCCCAACCTCCACCCCCAATTTTTTTAAACTTCATGAATTTTTCGAGTTCACACTTTCGAAGGTTTTGGCATACCCGCCCCATGCGCCCCCTCAAACTCCACCCCGCCAAACAACCCCTCACCCCCAAAAATTGATATCGAATTTTTACAAATTTCTACTACACTCCCGCGAAACTTGCTGGCGTACACCCCCTCCCCTACCCCCCCCCCCCAATCCACCCTACAATTGCTGGCGTAGCAACGCGCGCAGGGTACAGCTAGTTCTTTATAAAATATGCTCTTTATTTAAAACACCAGTATAAACACGTAATTTTCTATATTAAAAAATCCGTATCCACCTCCAATGTGGGGCATGTGGTATTCGACTAAAGGTATCTAAACATTATTTTTTCTACGAATACTGATTATTAATCAGTCGGTCAACTTTTTTTCAGTTTGATGTTAGTATGGTTATAAAGGATTAGGCTAAGACATGACTAGTGGTTAGATAGTCACACTCGCTATGCTGGATTTTATTGTAGTAACTGATGGGTGAGAAGAAACTCTTAGACAACACAAACAACCATGCCTTCGAACAGAATTGATACAGCGAAAGCTAAAAAGATACCAACGACTTTAAACACAGCACCACTGACCAGACAAAAAATATTACTCAATTACTTAATAAAGGGTATTTCAATAGGGACGCTCAAAATATGTTACTTTGTCCTGCTGAGTAGATTATTCATTGTTTAGTGGCCAAATTTGAGTCAACCAGTTTGGTAAATAATCGGCCAACACCTACCTGTACGTCATCAAAATACAATATCTGGTGAAAACATTGCTGCTGTGTGTGAAAGTGTACAGGATAACCCAAGGCAGCTTATTTCTCGTTGTTCACAAGAACTTGGCTTTTCTGCGACTTCAACTTGGCGAATTTTGAATCGGGCCTTATGTCTGCACCCGTATAAAATCCAACTAACCAAGGAACTTCAGGTAAACGACCACAGACAACGCCTGATTGGGTTCTGGAGCAGTTGGAAGTTTACCCAAATTTGTCAAAAAAGTCAACTTTAGCGACATGGCCCATTTTATAATGAATGGATATTGGCCGACATTTGATGCTTTATTCCATATTTAATGCCGTAAAATATACTTACAAATGAAATTAAAATTTAGTCGAAATCTCACAAACAACTTTTTTTATTTACATTTCAAAACTAAGCGTCCTTATAAAAAGACCCTTTATTATAGATTAACAATATTTATTATGGCCTGATTCATTAAAATTACTTGAAATTGCTGTATCAACAAATGGCACAAAAAAAATCGCACATTCATCAGAATGTACTTGCTCTTCCTCTTCACTTGACTTGCTGGCAGATCGTTACTAAAAAAAATTCCTACCAATAATTCATTCCGCGTCAAAATTTGTTCCTTATAATTAGTAACTAGCCTTTTTTATATCACTGAGGTAATTTTTGTATGCACTATTAAAAGCATTAATTACATCACTTAAACTAGTTTAAACTCTTAAATTAATATTGCAAAAAATCAGGAAGTTTTAACTCTATTTACTGTTTAATATTTAAAAAATTGACGTATATGAACACGATTAATTTTAAATAAAATAAAAAATTATCACGAATATTTTACGTAATTTTTTAATTACCTTATTAGAACACGTTCTCTTATCAGGGGCTCTAAACCCTATTGCGACCCCAGGCGCATTTGAGGTTGACGAAAATAGTGACGGGCGAAGTAGTAGATATTTGTGTATTTAATCATTGTAACCTGGATAGCATTAGAGATATATTGCATTCTTTGTATTTTTTTTACCATGTCCGCTCTCATTTTGAAGCATATGGACTCCTTTGAGAGTTTATTTCAACTTGTTTTTTTCTGCGGGGACTGCTTGTTTCTCAGTTGCTCAACCTTTACGTTTACAAAGATGGGATTGAGAGGATACGAAGACTCGGACAGGACTAATGGTTGGCTAATCGCTCTCGTTATGCTTCGGTCTTTGGGAAAGGAAAGGTGGGAAGGGATTTTCAACAACACAAACACCCATGCGTTTGAACAGATTTATCGATTGAAAAAATCCGCTCGTATTGGGAATCAAGCCCGGGTGGTCCGTCACGCAAGCCAACGATATTGATCACTGCACCACGGACCGGGCCAATTTTTATATTATTACTGAATTATTTTAAGCCGGAAATTATGTTTTCATTTACCTTCGCAAAAGAATTATAAAAAATACCACACAGTTGCACATAAAAGATGATAAATGATTAAAAAAACAGTCATAAAATAAAACATTTGTATACAAATGTATTCTTATAACAATATAAATAAAATATTTTATATATCAATAAATAAAAAATGAGAGAATACAATTAATTGGGACAAAATTTGGATTCTGCCGTCATTCAATATTTTGCAACGGGCGCACATGTGACCGCGGGCATAAGGTTAAGAACCTCTGTCTTATATACTAAAACAGTTATAATGAGATTCAATAATGTGGTAGACGGATATTTTAATGATAATTGTTTTGATTTATTATGATATGTTCTATTATTTATTGCCATAAACAAAGTTACATCTAACATGTAAAAAAATGATTTATTTATCACACTATTACTTAATATCTTCCGTTTGAAATAGTGAAAACGAAATTTCACGTCTTTAAATTGAATTTAAACAAAATAAATGAATTTAAACGCGATGAAAGACAAACAGAGCATAAAGACATGTGTATTTTTCAAGGACTTCTAAATACGAACATTTTTCATATTTTTTTTTCATCGAATCCATATTTACTTGGCAGGAATCAATTTCAGTACTGTGAAAAAAAAACACAAAAATAAGATAAGGATATCGCCCTTCCAAGCCAAAGTGGCGCTAGTGACAAATCGTTCGTTTCCAGGAGAGCAAAAGAGTGAACAAAATATTGTGTTAATAAGAACAGTTTTGTTTATTTAAGTTTTATTTTTTGAGACCATCGTTTTGGCAGTCTGTGCATATTTTTGTTGCAAACCTTACCTTATATTTATTTCAAAATCACCCAAATGTCACCAACGCCCTGCCCTGTTGGCTTGGTAAATAGGGACGATATGATAGCTTTATTGACATCTTGACATACCGAAACGGCCATATAACATTTTTCTAGTATGAAAAACTTTAACTAGGTATTTTTTCTATTCACAATTGAAAAAAAAGCATCGGAAACTGTTTGCCGACGAAACAAAACTACTGCGAATCACGTATGACTTATTTAAAAATTCTCATTTGAATTTTGTAGTTTTCCCATGAGCTTTGACGCTTTACAACCTTTTTGGGATCTTCGGGCATTTTAAGTGCTTGAACTGACATTTAGTATCGCTTCTATATAAGAATAAGAGTAAGTGACTTAGCTTAGTTCTTATTATCAAAATCTGTATGAATTAGTTAATGTTTTTATGTTAATGAGTTTCAATTAATTAACTGCTTACTAATTTAATAGGACGCTTTATCCGACGCATTATTAAGGAATTGGTTTATTTCGATTGTTTTTAATTTATAGTTAATGATATATTTGAAAAGGTTCAAACTCTTATAAAAATGCCTAGTGACAAAAATCAAACGATTCAATTTTGATATTGAAATTTCAACAAGTAAATTCAGTCAAAATCCTGAATTAATTTTACTTTGTTTCTTTTTGCAGGACGTTCGTATAGAAGAAAAGTTGCCAGTATAATTTAAAGTTATACAGTGAAAAAGGCAAGAAACAAAAATGAGATCTTCACTCATTATATGCTCCCTATCAGTGGTGATATTGCTCGCGCAAGGATCGTCTGCGCAACTCGAAGATGTCTTACAGTGGAATTTGGTGTCGTATGACTTCGCTTCTTCAGCACTGGCTGCGGAGAATGAGCGCCAGTTCAGGCCTGACAACACTGTGCTGACCGGACTCGAAACTTCAGCTGACAGAATATTTCTGGCAGCACCTAGACTAAGGATGGGAGTAGCAGCAACACTGTCTACTGTTTCAAGGTTCTCGCCGGCTGGATCCAGCCCTGCATTAGAGGTACTATTTCAATGTCACTTATTTATCTAATGCGAATTTTAAATCTTCGTTTTTGAGGACCATATTCATTCTATCGAATTTTGAGGCATTCGATCAATTTGCAAAATCATATGGGGAATGGGATACTCTTGATTCCTCTTCAGATTCAACGCGAAGTAGATTTAACTCCACGGATTCTCAGTATACAGATACATAAGATACTTAATATCACTCTAACAAAGTGGCTGAGCAAGTCACATTTTTTTTTTTTTCCTTTCTTTTTTCTTCTCTTTAAGCACCTTAGTGCATGGTTAAAAGATCAGTCCCGTGCAGCTCTGTCTCAGGCCAAGTAAGTGAGGAGTAAATTCGTTTCTTTTCTTGATCGTATAGCGTTATGGAAGGCGGCTGTTAAAAACGGCTGCACACAAAGATAACGGAAGGGTGGTGGCAGAACCAACTGGTTCACCCAAATATATATGCATTCTGTATGTAAAACGTATTACTACCTATGGCTTCTTAATGATTCCCTATCGTCCTCAAATTGCATTTCTTTCTCCCATGACATATCAGCATCGCTAGAATACAATTGTATGAAACAAGAGGCAAAAAATGTTAAGGTTTTCTAAGGGCATTTAAATACAATACGTGAACCAGTGATCAGTTTCAACGTATCTCTGTGACCATTGACGTAACTGGACGATACCTGGTGCATTTCAAAATCTCCAAACCACCTCACCTTCAATAAAGACAGATATTCTCAAAGCCCATTACACCTAAACCTATTTTTGTACGGATGATTCGTTCCGCGGAAAATGGCAAAAAACAAGCTATGACTTTATATGGAAAAATTCTATTTACAGGGACGCACGTGTATTGTAATAAATAGGTGAAGCACTTTATTTTGCACGCACAGCAAATGATCGACGCGCTGTTAATTACGATTTGACAGATGTACGTATATATAGTCCCAAAGACATTTGAGTGTAGTCGGGTTTTCCTGAGTTTTCTGTTTCAAAATTATGCGATTTGTATAGATTCAATACAATGTCTACTGAACCTTAAGTTTCCAAAACTGACAACTAACAACCAAACCCAGCTTTGGCAGAAGTGCGAAACTTATTCATTAACTAGCAACCTTGCATCACCGTCCATATTATACACTGTATGCTGGGAGAGAAAGCGATGAAAAATTTGTCAGAGAAGATTTTCTTGTATATCTATATTTCGTTTTATGAATTTGTGTTCAAAGTTTAATGATATATACAGTTGTGTTTATATTCTTAACTAGCTGTACCCTGCGCGCGTTGCTACGCCAGCAACTAAAATAAATTTGAAGGAAAGACATTACACAAATATTCAATTCAATTTGCATGTATTCAATACTCGAAATTTGTAAAAATTCGATATCAATTTTTGGGAGGGAGTGGGTTATTTGGCGCGGTGGGGTTTGGGAGGCGTATGGGAGGGTAGGCCAGAAACCTTCGAAGAAGTGAACTCGAAAAATTCGTAAAGCTTAAAAAAAACAATTGGGGGTTGAAGGTTGGGGGTGGTTGGGGGGAGCAGTTGGTAAACCAAAAACTATTGCGGGAGTGTACTCAATAAATTTGTAAAGTTTCACATCGATCGGTCGAGCGGTTTAGTAGTCCATAGCGGAAATACAGACAGACAAACATTCATTTTTATATATATTTAGACTACTAACAAATGAGTAGTAGTGAGACTGATTCACTAACCAGAAGTTTTTATTTAATCTAATGCTTACGAACAGTTAAGTTAATTAGTTATTTAGTATACTGTATTAATAGCAACCAGTTCTGCAAGAAATGTCTGTTTAAAAACAGCGGCTAAATTACATTTCAACTATGTCGGTTCTTAAATATGATTGCATAGTTTTATTAAAGTTGAATTATCAAGAATCGTTTTTATCTATTTTCTACGTCTAGTCTACATTGAAGTTATTTCTGATAATGATAAAAATCCAAATCATAAACATGTTAAAATAGACAATTATTATTAACTGAGCGTGGGGTATATAGCAGCCAACATGATGTCACAAAAATATTGTTATGTCATTAGGTGGACAACAATTGTTTAGCTATAACTATAAATTACTTTACTAACAACTTTCGACAATTCTCTCGCAACGCGCTATGTTTCCTATAGTACTTTCACCAGGGAAGGTAAATATGATCTGCTAAAAACTGAAACAAAAAAACATGTTTGCGAAATTTTTCGCGTTTCCGTATATAAAAATTTAGTTTTACTTTTTATAATCTTTATGAATGTCTAATTCGATTTCTGTATTGATTCGAAAAGGAAGTTAATGTTTTGAAATGTTACGGGCTAAAGGAACCGTGTTTATATTGTAAAAACCGAATCAATGTTATTTTGTGGCTCTATTTAAGGCAACTAATTATTTTGTCAGTGTCTAATTCGATAAACGATCGGTAAATATGAAAGAAATGGTCAGTAATAAATACAAAAAACTTAATATGTAAAAGACTATAACAGTGGTCGGACGATCTGGCAAGGTTTTATGTTTGGGGTATGTAATAATCAAAAAAATCGTAACCCTTGGTCATGAATTTGCTACCATACAAAAATATTTGATTAATTTCGCAGACTTTCAAAATAAAACTAGCCATTTATTTAAATTGACTGAATATTTAATTCAAATACTAACGGTTTACTTATACTGATTTAGTGTATACTGACAGTTTATAATATTTACTGACAATTTTGACAAATTACTGATTTATTTAATTTACTGACCGAAACTCGAATTAGATACTGGCCGAATAAATATACACCGCAATTAAAAGTATTGCATTGATAAATAATGCCTCTTTGAGACTGTATTACAAAATTTAGTTAAATTTTAAATTTATTGGTTTCAATGTCCTATTATTCATGTAAACCTTATTTCCACAAATAAAGATTAGGCAGAACTGATAAGATGACGCGAAATTGACAATGGGAAATAAAATACAATGAAAACATAATTCTCACGCGTTTTATCTGTATGTTGAAGTTCATTTATGCATGTCAGTCATAGAGTACAGAGTACTCGAAAAGAACGCAAGTAAAAATTATATATATTTTCTAATATTAATTTAAAAATTCATACAGTTAAAGTTCATTCTTGGATAGTGTATACACTTTTTAAACTATTCATTTGTATAAACTATTCACTGAAAAAAAATTAGCATTTTGTTCAGTGAATAGAATTAGGCAATGATCAAGTTACGCCTGACAATGATGAATATCATATATTTGTGAAAGTAGCCGAAGGGGTAAAGGTAACACGCAATGAGATCATTTTAATACGCAATAATATTATTGAAAAAACCAGGGCTGTTGAGTCGGAGTTAGAGTCGTGGAGTCGGGGTTTTTTGGCTGTAGTCGGAGTCGTCGCGGTGTTTTGGCCGGATTCGTAATCAGAGTCAGAAATTTTGAAAAGGTTGATCTATTTATTTTTGCATACAATATGCAAAATTTGGCTTTTGGTCGGATTGGTTGGTTGATATTTAATTGAATACACATGAATAGGAAAGGTAGGAAAGAAACGTGACGAAACTAAACTTATTTATCGGTATATTTTATTACGTTTCATAAACATTGATTACTACTGATTTCCAATAAATCCTGTGTTCATAATTTCGCAACACAAAATATCCTATGTGACAACACATGACCATTTTCTTCGAGCAAGGTATTGGCTTTATTTATCTAACACAGCGATGCACAACCTGCGGCTCTCAATGGTATTTCATGCGGCCCGTAATAAAAAATATCAATCACCTTTTTTCTTTAAAACTTTTAACGAACGATGAAAGAAAAATATAAAAACAATAAAAGTTTCAATACACTTAAAATATCGATAATTTGCGGCCCACCAACTATCTGAAAATTGATTTTCTGGCCCTTTTTCCAAATTAATTGTACATCACTGATCTAACAAAATACATCCTATGTGCAAAATTCATGGAAAAATTGTCAGCTTTAATAGAAATTTTATATTTATTGAACTTTTCCTAAATCAATAAGATATCGAATTTTACTCTTTAATTATTAAAAATAATTGTTTTTTTTTTATTGATTATCTTCTAATGTGCTTTTATCCACATAGGATATATTGTGCAGGTGATATATAAATAGTCTCGGCAATATTTTTGACCCACTCTGTAAACTCATAAATCTTTTCGCACCGTTAAAATGTCAGTCTTTATTATAATTCAATAAATCACAATGCAAAACGTTTAGCGCCATTTCTGTCGCTATTGTGTTTTTTTACCACACTGATAACTCAATTTTGAACTTATTTATGGCAATATAATGTGAAATGTATACCTGCACGATATGAAAAAAAAACATTCTGTGATATATGAAAAACACTGACCTATCTCAAGCTTTATTATTTTTCTTATATTAAAAAAAACTATTATTTATTTAATCTATAATACGGTAGCCCAATTCGGAGAATACAATTACGTTTTTTTTATGAAACGATTTGTTTCAATAATTAAGATTAGTGTAGTTTTAAAATTCGATTTTTGCTTGCCATAAAAATTGATTGTCCAGGTGCAAAAATAGCTTAAAAGTGTTTTAAAAAATTCGCATTTCTTTTTTTTGTATACCTCACAAATCTTGTTCCGACATGTTCAGCTTTTTCACCTCATAAACCGTGTTTTAAGCAGAATTGAAATTTTATAATAGTTATAATACAAAGAGCTATCGACTTCAATTGATTATTCCGCTAAAAAATAATATTTATTTTTTATTTAAGAAAAAGCAAATCATGGCATTGCAGCTGATGCCAATGCGCCATGTATTTGACAAATATAAATACATGTATATACATACATGTAAATACATAATAAAAATCACTAATTAATTAAAAACAAGATGAAAACATTGTAGTCATAAAAACTGAGAGAAAAAAATTATAAAATCATATTAGAAATTTTCAAATATGTCAACCGAGTGAGTTTCTGACAAAATCAACTTTTATTCATAAAATATAGTATTCGTCTGAACTCACTCACGTCAATATGAAATATGTCGACATCCGAAGCAATGCCGTTTAAAATTGTCAAAGCTCTTGCCAGAGGCATTCCCATTGGCAGACTGGTTCTACCCCTTGGAAGAACAAACAACTCATGCTCACGATTCCTCAAAAATTATCAGGAACATTCAATTTAACATTTTCAAGAATGGTGGAATTCTCATTTTGGCCTCGGATAAGCCGAAAGAAATATAATGCCAAGTACATTTCTCTTCGAGCATTCAAACTATTGAAAGTGAGCATCCCTAAGAGAAAGTCTGTTGGATAAAGCCATGGGTAGTACCCATATGATCTCTGAGAGCCGTCATTTTACCCAAACACAGCATAAAATTTTTTTTCTAAATATAACGAGATGTGTAGGGACGTAATCAGTTTGTATATATGCGACGTTTTACAGTGTCTTCTCGACCTTGCGGTCACCAATAGATTCAGATTAAATATTAATGAAATAAAAGAATGTTTTTTGAAGCTTATTTCTCAACGAAGATTTATATGAAATATTTCGTATGCGTCAAGATCTATTAGTAAGCAAAACGGTTGTTAAATGCATGGAAAATTTGGAATTAGCAGCGAGAAAAAATAAAATGCAGCATAACAGATCAAGTGGTGCGGCCACAAGAGGTTTCTGTGGGTCTTGATGTTAAGAATACGGCCACGGTAAAATTTTAGGTGAGAACCACTGCTCTAGACCCCAAAATAAAGCTAAATACTTAAAACAAAAATAAATAAATGAACATAAAAAATACAAAATATTTTTAGTACTTCTTCCGCATAAAATTTCTCAGTCTATTGAACTTTCCAAATAGGAACGTTAACCGGTTAAAACAAAATTACCTATAATATAGTTCAAGACACATTTGAAATGTTTTAAAGGTTTTTGCAGCTCATTAGTATGATTATTTGTTTGCTTTGTTTCGATTCTATAACCCCCCCCTCCTTGCTTCCCTTAAAAGGAAAAAAAACCCAAACTCCATTATGTAATTTATTGATTGAGTAGGCATTTACTTGGTAGATCTCCATAATAATACGGAAAGAAAAATAACAATGTATTTTAGTTCTACATTAATTATTTTATATATTTGTTGATAGCTATTTCGGCTTACGCCTTCGTCAGAACTATGTTTTAAACGTGTATTAGAGATAGCTTATATACCTTTGCTAGACAGGGTGCCCCCTACATCATCTCTTTCTGTTGAAACCATACCTACGTAGACATGAAAGAATTTAAATAAGTTTGATTTATTGGTCTAAAGTAATGGTGGGAAACAATAATTTGGGTATTTTTGGGTTATTTGATCGTGTAAAACCACTTAAAATCTGCAACGTCTAAGTGCATCTATTTTAAATTGTTTTAAGTTTATTGTTTGTTAAAGGTTTTAACAGAGGTGAACTGTTAATTGTAATCTGATCGTTAAGAATTTCATTGGACTGATTATAACTATTAATTTCCAGCTGTTCCAATGCATTATATATAAGGTATATAAGCTATCTCTAATACACGTTTTAAGCATAGTTCTGACGAAGGCGTAAGCTGAAATAGCTATTAACAAATATATAAAATAATTTATGTAGAACTAAAATACATTGTTATTTTTCTTTCCGTATCCATTATGTAATTTCATAATTTAAAATGTTAGAATCAATCTTGCTTCATTACTTAAGCAAAACTTTGCGATAGTAAGTCTGAAGATACCTCTGAAAGAGGCAAAACACGTGTTACAGTTAGTAGCACAATACGTGAAATAATCAAAGTTATTTTTAAGAAAATTATATGTATTAACAGTCATTTCATGCTCAAAATTAGTTAAATAAATAAAAGACTACTAATTATTTGGTCAGTTTCTAATTCGATAGATGGTCAGTTATAAATACTTAAAACGGTCAGTTAAAAATAATAAATGGTCAGTTAAAATAATAAAATGGTCAGTTAAAATAAAAATAACATGTCATAAATTTGCCTATTACGACCATATTTGATAAAATTCACAAGCTGTCAAACTAAAACTTATCATTTTTTTTAAAATAGCTGAATATTTAAATTAAATACTAACCATTTTTAATAAATAACTAACCATTAAAATATATTACTGACCGTTTTATTTAATAACTGACCACATTCACCCTGATACAATGACAACTGACCGTTTATAATATTAACTGACCATTTTGATTTTTAACTGACCATTTATTTTAATATAAAATTTAAAATAACTTTGATTATTCCACGTATTGTCTAACTAACTGTGACACGTGTTTCGCCTCTTTCAGAGGCATCTTCAGACTTACTATCGCAAAGTTTGCTTAAGTAATGAAAATGCGAAACACGTGTCACAGTTAGTTACACAATACGTGGAATAATCAAAGTTATTTTAAATTTTATATTAAAATGAACTTCCACAAAGTTACCGCCGAAACCATCGAAGACCATTTATTTATTTAACTGACCAAAACTTGAATTGGTTACTGACCTATTAAATACATGCCTAAATAAAACATTTGTTTGTACCAATTCCAAATAAATGTTATAAAGATAAGAAACAGTTTTTCTTACTGCATGACTGATCAAGTGTTAAAACAAACTTTAATGTAATACAAACTGGCTGGGCCTTTGATAATTTTTTGAAACACTTACCTTTTGGTGATATATGTTCCTAGAATGTGAAACTACAAAGCTTATGTTTCATTGCTCCTATGATCAGTTGGAAATTCTCGTGATGTGCGAAACCGGCCCTGATCTTTACATTATAAACGTGAGAGTGCTATTTTTTTTTTATTTTAACCAAGGCTGTAGAGTCGATAAAAAAAGTTCGAAAAAAGGTTTTAATATCGTCACTCTTTTTTCCTAATTTTCCTATTTATGTGTATTTAATTAAATATCAACACTTTTTGAATTTTGCACATAGGATGTATTTTGTTAGATCAGTGATGTACAATTAATTTGGAAAAAGGGCCAGGAAATCAATTGTCAGATAGTTGGTGGGCCGCAAATTATCGATATTTTAAGTGTATTGAAACTTTTATTGTTTTTATATTGTTCTTTTATCGTTCGTTAAAAGTTTTAAAGAAAAAAGGTGATTGATATTTTTTATTACGGGCCGCATGAAATACCATTGAGGGCCGCAGGTTGTGCATCACTGTGTTAGATAAATACAGCTAATTCCGTGCTCGAAGAAAATGGTCGTGTGCTGTCACATAGGATATTTTGTGTTGCGAAATTATGAATGTCAGCACACAGGATTTATTGGAAATCAGTAGTATTCAATGTTTATGAAACGTAATAAAATATACCGATAAATAAGTTTAGCTTCGTCACGTTTTTTTCCTACCTTTCCTATTCATGTGTATTCAATTAAATATCAACCAACCAATCCGGCCAAAAGCCAAATTTGACATATTATATACAAAAATAAAATGTTCAAACATTTAAAAATTTCCGACTCCGAGTACGACTCCGGCTAAAACGCCACGACGACTTAGACTCCAGCCAAAATACTCCGACCCCATAACTCCGACTCCACATCCCTGATTTTAACACTTTAAATACACTTAGTGCATGTTTCATAACAGATTTTTGGCGTCGCTTTGGTTTGATCACTTTAAATGTGTTTAATGTCAACACTCAGTTCAATCAATATATGGTATTCGTTGAGCAATTGAATTTAATCTAAAAGCCTTTTTTATGTTGTCTATCTCTCTTTATTATGAACAAATGTTAGGAATATCTGTATATTGTTCAATAGAAATCACATTTACAGTCACAATTGGACATAGAAGAATGCAAGATTTTCGGGTGTTTGAAATTCGTACAAAGTCAAACCGTAAATGAATTATAACAAAAAAGATATTTGAAATATTCACAAAGATTTGGGATTGGTTTCATAACCCACTCTAATAAAATTCGTGATCTGTTTAATGTAAATTTCAAACTCCTCACGAACTACCACAAAAACTTTTTTATGGCAAAATATAAGTTTTTTCTCCGTTTGATTTTTAATATTCAGTGCCTACGTGATTAAGTGCACCGACAAAATCTATCTATCTATCTATATATATAAAAATGAATGTCTGTATGTATGTCCGCTATGGACTACTAAGCCGCTCGACCGATCGATGTGAAACTTTACAAATTTATTGAGTACACTCCCGCAATGGTTTCTGGCCTACCAACCCCTCCCCCAACCACCCCCAACCTCCACCCCAATTTTTTTTTTAAACTTTACGAATTTTTCGAGTTCACTCCTTCAAAGGTTTCTGGCACCCCCCCCCTATACGCACCCTAAACCCCACGCCGCCAAACCACCCCTCTCCCCCGCAAAAATTGATATCGAATTGAAACGAAAAGCTGCAATGTCCCAATTTTTTCAAAATTTACGAAATCAATAAATTGACTCAAATTGAATTGAATATTTGTGTAATGTCCTTCCTTCAAATTTATTTTAGTTGCTGGCGTGGCAACGCGCGCAGGGTACAGCTAGTATATTTATAAATAGTATGCAAATTTAAAAAATTATAAGCTGGTCGCACAAATAACTTTTATTCAAAGTTACAAATTGAACGCCTGAAAAAAATATAATTTATTCATAGGCGATGCCTCGTGTCGCTAGTGGGAATGAAAAAAATCTGAATGCAGTAATTGACCTCTAGCTTTTTTGTTTTCAATTATAAATGGTTTTATAGATCTTACATTAATTTAGTAAGAGACTGAAACGGTCGAACAACAATGGAATTCATCAAAGCTGTAGATGAATTCATTTACCTTAGTTCTTTGGTTGACTTTCAATGTAAGGGAAGATATTGAAATAAGGCGTTCTTTAAAACCATGTCCGCTCACATTTTAGAACAAACGAAATCCACACAGAGTTATCTCTCTTTTAAAATCTTTTTTTTGTATTGGTAAAACTGCTAGAACCTTAAATATAAGAGTGGCTGAGCATTTAGCCGCTTTTCGCTTAAAAAAAGATACCTCCACCTTCGCCAACCATTTAATTCTTGAAAACCACACGTTTAATTTTGACTCAGGCATTAAGTTGTTACATACTAACAGGGGTGAGTTTAAACTATTTTATCAAGAAATCTTAGAGATTAATCGAGCTCAGCTCAACGGTCTGCCAATTTTGAACGAGCAACTTTATTTGCCTAGTTCACCATTGTTATACCCTTTTAAATAATTGTTAATTTTAATTTATTGTCATTTATTTACAATTCAAGCACTTGCTATTATTAAATATCAATTCACTTACTATCATTAATGTAATATAATAATAAAGGCTTAAAATCAATCAACTCATTAACGAGACGTCGGATAGGACCCTAGATTTATTTTAAATATTCTTATGTTATCATATGGTCATTAATATTTTCAAAAATCCCCGTAATTATAACAAACCCACTTAAATCATTAAAACTTGTATTCATTCAAATTTCGCTAATTTACATTTTAATAACCTTTTAACTTAGTGACCTACTTATATTTTTGTATATAAACGATACAAACTGTTTACTACGCGTCAGTTCAAGTACATCCGTGCACTTGGAATGCCTGAAGATGCCGAAAGGCGAAACCCGGGTCGTTAGCGACAAAACTCATGGAAAAGTACAAAATTCAAAAAATTCTAATTTAAAGTATGCCTATTAATTATAAAACTTGAAAGTCTTGACGTATGGGTAAAAACATCCTGGACGCTAAGCTCCCTGCTTCCATAAAGCTGAAAGTTTAGTATTAAAGCGGAATGTCCTGCAAAAACTTTCTTGCACTCTCAAACGCACGAGCTTGTAGCTTAATTAAAATACATCTATCTCAAAATAAATCCGTTTTCGAAGGCTTTAAAATATCCCTTTGATCGCAATTTTTCTGCACGAAAGGAGTATTACAAGACCTACAAATCACCTTTAAGGTGTTCAATGTCAAGACTTGTTGGATTGGCATTATAATAAAAATAATAAAACACCTGCTTTGTACTTATTTGACATTGGATTAATTGAGATCATTACCGCTTTCGCTCATCGCGATTATTATCAACTGATAAGAAATACAGCGTGGTTTATCTTTTGATTCAGCGGTGTTGTATTATTATTAGACCTACGTACGTGGTTTTGGTTAGCAAATGGAGAAGGAAGGCAGAATGCTAACCTGAGTGGATGGTATTGATTTAAGCATTGTTAGTTTGTGTGTGTCATTTCACTGAATTTCATTGATATACAATACGTGGAATAATCAAAGTTATTTTTAATTGTTTACTAAGCAGTTGAGGTTAGCACAATTCAATTAGAAGAAGAAGATTAATAAAACGTTAAATATATTATATGTATATCCGTTACCAATGGGTTACAATATTTGCCGTTCATTTATTGTATTGGCCATAATAGATATTTCATATTAAACTACAATAGTAAATAATTACATTGATGTAAGTTACAAAACAATGATTCTAAGTCTGAATTCATATTACGTTTAATATGACCGGTGTCCGATACGAAAGTAAAAACATTATTATAAAAGCTACAAGAGTTAGGTGTGGTCAGCAATCGAAAAGCAGTGGTGTGTTAATCGTGATTAAAGTTAATAGCAGTGAAATAATAAAATTAGTTTACGCCCCAAATGCCACACAACGTGTCAGGTCGCTGATATTAATAATGCTAAAGAACTCAAAGAAAAACGAAGTTTTGATGCTTAACTTTAGCTGTTCAAAAACTGCACATATAAAGGGTATTTCAATAGGGACGCTCAAAATATGTTACTTTGTCCTGCTGAATAGATTATTCATTGTTTAGTGGCCAAATTTGAGTCAACCAGTTTGGTAAATAATCGGCCAACACCTACCTGTACGTCATCAAAATACAATATCTGCTGAAAACATTGCTGATGTGTGTGAAAGTGTACAGGAAAACCCAAGGCAACTTATTTCTCGTTGTTCACAAGAACTTGGCTTTTCTGCGACTTCAACTTGGCGAATTTTGAATCGGGCCTTATGTCTGCACCCGTATAAAATCCAACTAACCAAGGAACTTCAGGTGAACGACCGCAGACAACGCCTGATTGGGTTCTGGAGCAGTTGGAAGTTTATCCAAATTTGTCAAAAAAGTCAACTTTAGCGACATGGCCCATTTTATAATGAATGGATATTGGCCGACATTTGATGCTATATTCCATATTTAATGCCGTAAAATACACTTACAAATGAAATTTAAATTTAGTCGAAATCTCACAAACAACTTGTTTTATTTACATTTCAAAACTAAGCGTCCTTATAAAAAGACCCTTAATATTTATAGAATCGTTTTATTATATCGTTTCAAGATGAAAAACTTAGCCTCATTATAAATTTGAAGAGCTTAATGTTTTCTGTGTTTTATATTTTGTGAAAAACGTCGAAAGCAAAAACATAATATATGAGTTATCATTAAAAACTTCATGGGTTAAAACTTATTCTCAAATGAAATTTACCCGACATACGATGCAATGCCAATCAAAGAAAGATAGTGTTTGTATTTTAATTCTGTTTATTGAAGTGCTTTTGAACACACAATATTTTTTTTTCTATCTGCAATCTTTAATTCAAACAGCATATTTGTCGGCATTATTGGGATGCGTGGCAACAGTACATCTTCTCACCACTTGGTAGAACTCCATTATAATAGATGAGAAAAATAACGACGTATTTTAATTCTACAGACATTATTTTATATATTTGTTGTTAGTTATTTCAGCTTACGCCCTCGTCAGAACCAGAACTCATAGTTCTGACGATCAACAAATATATAAAATAATTTCTGTAAAATTAAAATACACTGTTATTTTTCTCACCGTAGTACATCTTCTCTTTAAAATTTTCTATTTAAAGTTCTAGCTTTGATGATGTTGCTCATAATCTTTTCACTGAAAGCCTGGTACCATTGCAAAGTTGCGATGGATTTATATTTCGGAGAAGAAGCGATGATAAGAACTATTTTATCAATTTAATCACTATAATAATTTAAATAGTAAAACAACATTTTTGGTAAAGCTTAAATTGGGTTAAACCCTTCACCTCTCAAATTCAACATTTTATATTTTCTAGTTCATTAATATAAGGCAACAAAATTATAAAATGATCAGAATTTGTAACAATTTTGGTCTGAAATGGTAAATAAAAACAAAACGTCAGAACAAAATTCGGTAAAGGTTTGGGTTCATATATTTATAATCTCGTAATTGCGTGTGTTCTCACCAGAGCACACAGCCATTCCCCTTGGATAGAACTGTATCCATATCCGTGGTTCCAAGAACAATAACGGGCATCCCTTCCCATACTTATTTATATATTGCGAAATATGAACATTATTTCTGATTTTTGCATTTTTGAGAAGCCGATTTGTTGAACTTAAAATTCTGAATTCTCGGTGACTGTCATCATCAAAATTCTCCTCATTTTCATATTTAATTTTTAATATTTAACGTAAATACTAGTGATTTATTCAATGGCGCTAGTAGTATCTACCGCCCATTGGACCATTTGTCGTATGACATCACTTTGCACCAATAGAAACGCTATTCGATCTCCAAAAAAAATTCTGACAGATGTCAAAATAAATATGTCCAAATACTATTAAATATTACCAATTTCGATTAAATTCTACCCAATGATATTTAAACTCTGATCAATTTGTTTAAATACTGACCATTGATAATTTATTCTGCCTCTGTATTCTATTTTATACATTTAACCATTTAATATAAATTCAGACCACTGTAAAACAACATTTTTGACCATCTTATTATAAATTCAGACCACAACTGTATTACTATTATGACCGTTAAAATTCGAGTCATAATATAATAAACACTTGTATCATAATTAATTTACAATTTTTACGTACTCCGGTACTGTCTTTTATCGTAGCCTTTTATAAAATGTATGATCGCCCAGGGTAATGAAAGTGATTACAAATTTTGATATCTTTCAAGTGATCGATTTTAAATATTACTTTCTTTTTCCGATTGAAAAAATTTACATCAGCGCGTGTCATAATAAAAGCTTGTTTAGAAAGAAGCCATGAGTAAATAATAGTATACGATTATAATATGCAATCTAATTTTTCATTTAGAGTCAAGAAGTTTCAGTTTTAATTATTCACAGTTGGAAGTTCTTGAGTCTTTGAATCAGTGAAGTTGATTAACCTTTTTGTAACACAGGTAGTTTTTTTTCTCCAGTCTCTCCGTTCACAACATATGTATGCATATCATAATATTTAATCCCTCGATATACTAACTTAAATTTCAACACATTATATTTGACTGTATTGTTGGAAACGAATGAACACATCATACAATTACATTGTTATTGGTAAAGCAATCATTGTTGGAAATGACGTTTACTCTTTTAAGGTTCACTGTTAATACTTTTGTATATACTTATTTCACATAAGACTGAGTTGATAATGATAGATTCAGTTGATAACGCTCGCGATTAGCGAAGTAAAATATAATTATAATGACTCGTAACATACTATTTTGTATCTAATGGCATTCATAACTCAAAACAAGCTACGTTTCTTTTATCTTAAGGGGCCAAATTTATAGTTAAAACCTTAAATGCTTAACCCCTTGCACTCCTCAATATAGTATTTTGTTTCTTTAAGTAACTTTTCAATAGATTTGAGCAGGGCTGTGGAGTCGGTAAAAAAAAGCTCGACTCCGACTCCAACATTTACCAAAACCACGACTCTGACTCCAACTAAAAAAGTTGAATATCGTCACACATGTGTATTCAATTAAATATCAACCCTACCAATCCGGCCAGTGGCCAAATTTTACATATAATATGCAAAAATAAAAAGTTGAAACTTTTTAAAATTTCCGACTCCGAGTACGACTCCGGCCAAATCACCGCGACGACTCCGACTCCGGCAAAAAAGCCCCGACTTCACGACTCCGACTCCGAATCCACAGCCCTGGATTTGAGAAATTGATCTATATCACACGGTTTGCATTTTGATTAGCTTTGCGACACTTTACTTTCAAAAGGTTCTAACCAGGGCTGTGGAGTCGGAGTCGGAGTCGGCGCGGCGTTGTGGCCGGAGTCGTACTCCGAGTCGGATATTTTAAAAAGTTTCAACTTTTTATTTTTGCATATTATATGTCAAATTTGGCCATTGGCCGCATTGATAGGGTTGATATTTAATTGAATATATATAAATAGGAAAATTAGGGGAAAAAGGTGACGATATTAACCTTTTTTTAGTCGGAGTCGGAGTCGTGGATTTGGTAAATGCTTGAGTCGGAGTCGGACTTTTTTTTACCGACTCCACAGCCCTGGTTCTAACTACTCATGACATTGTTTTGAGATATGAGCGTTTGAAGTCTCAATTGATTCAAATTCACTTGTAACAATGAGCAAGAAAAAATGATTCAAATTACTTATTTTAAGCATATTTCACTTTTAAGGTGTTCACTGTCAATACTTGGTGGAAAGGCATTATTATAAAAATAATAGCACATTTTTAGTACTTTTTCCACATGAGATTTATTTCATCAGGACCGTTTTCGCTCATGGCGAGCATTGTCAACTGATAAGGAATACAATAAAACAGTGGTATTTATGCAAAAGTTAAGTATGAAAACAAGGTATGACAAACAATTGGTAAAACAATATTTGCTTAGTACAGTATTTGCTTAGTTGTTTTACCAATTGATTGTCACACCTTGTTTTCATACTTAACTTTTGCATAAATACCACTGTTTTATTGTATTCCTTATCAGTTGACAATGCTCGCCATGATCGAAAACGGTCCTGATGAAATAAATCTCATGTGGAAAAAGTACTAAAAATGTGTTATTATATTTATTAAGCATATTTTTTCACAACTGTTATAATGATCTTAAAGATCTTATGATGGAAATAATGATGTCAACCTTAGAACTCAAATAAATTTAATATAAAAAGTGTGCAAATGCAGCGCAACTCTGAAATTATGCTAACTCCGTTATTCAACATAGATAATTCTGAAATTCATACATATGATAAAATGCGATAAATACAAGCTTTTCTGATCAAAAAAGTAATTTTAGGCAAAGATTACAATTAGAACCATTTCAGAGTAAGGTAACAATGGTTAAACAAACTACTGAAAAATATACCACATTATGACATGTTACAAACTTTGACTAAGGCACACAATCCAATTAGAAAAGGGTAATTTAAAATTAACAAAAAATATTTCTCCAACCAATTTGTTCAATGGCGAACAGGAATCGACATAGAAGTTGCAGGAGGTAAGGCTAGGCCTCGGATCAAATATTACCGACTAACGTTAGGTTGAAGAATTGTCTACCACTTGGCAAAGATTCTCGTCGATACGCTGTGACTATGTATACCTTGTTTATTTGACATGTCTTAATTTCTCTTTTCACCTAACGCACCTATCGCAGAATCTTGTTTTGGACATTTTTCAAACACGTGGTCGCACAATTTCACTTATTGCAAGAAAATGGCTTTTACTTTCATCCATTGTAAGTGTCCGCATATGCGGTGAAAATAATAGTGGTAAAAGCTGTTTTCCTGCAGCGATCAAATGGGTCTAGGTTAAAGTTCCAAAATTCAATATCAAATATTTTTTTATTCAAATATTTGAGATATAGGCTTGGTTACATTTTTTTCTGTTCCAGTTGACATCAGTGCATTAGGTCGACAGTCAATTCTTCTTTTACGACTATTTTCAGGGGATTTTAGAACTTTTGATCTTCCATATTTATCCATTATTTGTTTCTCGTAATAGTGAAATTCAATTAAAAACAAGACGTTTCACTGGCCAATAAAGGTGTTCGATGAAAGTTTATTTCAATATATCCACTTCCTTTGTAAAAATATAAAATACATATATATATTTATGTCGCATAATATGGTTCTACTATAATTATGTGTCATACTTTGCCTATTTCATTAGTTGAAATGGTCACTATTAGCGAAATCGGTACTGATCGTTATTACATATAATATATGAGTTCTTGACAGTTGAAGAATCTAAAATGGTGAAACTTTTATTATATATTGGAATTTTAGGTTATATCTCGTTTGTACTTCTGTGAGCCACTCAGGGGCTCATATGTGAAATTAATATTATTTAATATGTTTTATTAATTTAAAAAATGCCTGTAAAAAAAGAACAGAATTCAAACGGTTCAAATTTGACATGTCTTTAGTTCAAATAAACTCCGTTCGCTCTATAACTAGATGTAAATTTACTACAATTGCCAAGTATTTTCAACATTTTGTAAGTGTGACGTTTGAGAAACAATATTCAAAGTGTTTTTACTTCCACTTTGACTTGAATGACCATAAATCGCGCATGGCGGTAGTGGCCAATAGACAAATATCGACACAATGTCAAAAAACATGCTACAATCACGCCGGCTCGACAATGGAATGGATTAGATTGTACGTCGGCGCAGTCGAAAAATTAATGATTACACCATTACAACGAAAACTCGTTGAGTAATGGAATCGTACATTTTTTACCCGATTGAAACAAGATTTGCTGCCTCAATATTCTATTACACTCTATCCAAACAATGCTATCGATATTTTCACACAGTAAAATTTAAGATACGTGTTTTGCATCACTGAGAAACATGACCAAACTGAAGCTGCAAAGAAATGGAATCGTATGATTTTTTTCGCTAACAACCTGGGATTCGTTTTTAGGCATAAACATTTTAAGCACACGAATGAACTTCAACAAAGCATATTAAATATCAGCTAATCCAGATTGCGATAATAACAATTCAACTTAAGTGACTTACTTTTATTCTTATATACTAGCGATATAAACTATTTACTACGCGTTTTTTTTCATTCGTGCAATTGAAATGCCTGAAGATGCCGAATGGTGAAACCCGTGAAATCGCGTAAAATAAGGACCGGGTGTATTTTAAAAATTAGTATAACATTTTTGTACTTTTTTTTTAACCATTTTCGCTCCCAACATGGAGCATATGGTCTTCTCACGGAGTTTGTCTCAACGTTTGCTTGTCTACAAGAACTGCTTGTTGCTCAGTTGCTCAACCTCTATTTTTAAGAAGAGAGTAGGGCTTAAAATTATACGAGGACCAGGACAGGACTAATGGTTAGCTAATCACTCTCGCTATGCGTCGTTTTTTACGATCGGAAAGGTGGGAAGGGATTTTAGAACACCCATACCTTCGAACAGAACTGGATTTATCGACTGAAAAAATCTGCTCATATCAGGAATCGAACTCGGACGGTCCGTCACGCAGGCGAATTACGTTGACCACTGCACCACGGAACGGGACCGATTTCGCTCTTCGCGAGCATTTTCTGTAAATGGTCCCGATCTAAATAAATGTTATGAGTAATAGTTACAAAAAAATATTTCACCATTTTTTTATATAAATAAGTACAGGAAGGTAAATATTTAAATATTATTGCTGCAGAAGCAGTACTGAATCCAATACATTACCACATGACAATGACACTGCCATTTGAAGGAGTGTCATAATTATTCTCAAAGTTAAATTTTATCCATTGTCACGTCACGCTTATCGGAGCGATTGTTGACCAGACAACAGACGGAGAAAAAGATTAATGTCGGTAATAGTGTATTTCGAAAAAAATTGAATTAAAAAAAAAACTCCAACAAAAGCGCCCGACCTTGCAAGATCAATTTCGTAATTGAACGCATTTTTTGTTAATTTCTTTGTGGCTATAGGAATGTACATGGTGTACAGTTAGAGACAATAATATTTAAAGATAATAAAAATACAACAAAACGTCAAATATAATTAAAATCACTAGTTGTTTGTTTGTTTTACGTTATGTTGACAATTTAACTGGGACAATTCATTGACAGATAGTTATTTTCATATACTATGCATTATTAGGATGTGAGAACAGAAAAGAAGACGTATTTATTCTCGTTCCCTGACTACAACAGTATATGTATATAGATAAGTAAATCTATGTGTAATCACAGTTCTGACGATAGCGTAAGCCGAAATAGCTATGAACTATATGTAGTTTAATTTATGTAAGACAAAGATACATTGCTATTTTTCACCGTGTTATAATGGAGTTCTACCAAGTAAATACCAGTTCAATCAATAACCCGTTCTTAGCTTCAATTATAATTATAAACTTACCTCGTTGTGTTCGTAAAGCTGTGTCCTTGTTACATTTCACTTTTTCAATCAATGTTGGTGATTCCATACTATCTGTATGCAATACGAGCCGGTACCAGGCAAGCGTTTCAATTCCACCCAAAAAATGAAAGTGTTTGTGTTTATTAAACATAATTATATGCACAATATTTTAGATCCAAAATAGAGTTTTTAAATAAAATCACTAACATTGATCGGTGTCGATGACATTTACCGTTTGCTGTTTGTCTTTTGCCGATTGTCTATGGTGCGACGCAAGCGCTCCCCACTGAAAGTTAATTGTACTATATCTATATTAGGACGATAGCGTAAGCCCAAATAGCTATGAACTATATGTAATATAATATATGTAAGACAAAGATACATTGCCCATTTTCACCGTGTTATAATGGAGTTCTACCAAGTAAATGCCAATTCAATCAATAACTCGATCATCGTTAATCTTATGCAGTCAGATCTTTCCTGTATCTTGGTTAGGAAACTAGACCATTTTGTATAATATATAATATAAGTAACGGTTAAAATTTTAAATAACGCGTCATATATACTGTCCACTCTCTATGTAGATCATATGGTCTCAGAGTGGAGGTATCTTTAATGATTTTTTTCATTCGCTCAATCTCTTGAGTTCAATGACAGTAAATATATAAATGATAAGGCTAAGAAAAGACTAGTGGCAAGTCAGTCGCTATCGTTACGCCCCACTTATAAGATCCGATGGGCGTAGAAGGATTTTTTGGACAAAATAAATGACTATGCCTTCGAATAAAATCGGTAAATTATCTGAAAAGGTGTTTGTATTGGGACTATAGCCCGTGACGTTAACACAATGGCTTTGGGGAAATTCAGAACACCAATAAAAACGATTGTACGTACCTCTTAGGCAATATGTCAATATGGTTTCCTACAATAGGTATTATATTACAAGTGTGCTGAAAATACACATGAAAATATTTACTATCATCGCAAAAAAAATGATGGATTTTAAATCTCACTTGTTTTGGGTGGTGGTGACTTCATTGGTAATACAATAATGTGACTACAATATTAACCAACCGATAAAAAATGTTTGAAAATTTCTATCTGGTTATTTGAGTATTTACCAGAAAACCGAGTGAATTAAATTACAGCACTAACAACTCGGCGTTGGTACCTCAAACGAGTTACTTATCAATTCTATCTTCACTTTATTCTTCTATCCATTCCTTTTCCGAATAAAATTCAACCGATATCTTATTTTCTAGAAGAGACATGTATGTTAGATACTTCATAATTAGTCCATACACTTGTGCAGTACCAATTATATTGGAAATAATAAACTAAATGTAAAAATCAAATCCTTGCTATATTTCGTGTAATTTTCCATGGCAGTGTGCTACATCCATTTTTTTAAGCAACGAAAAATAAACTACTTTTTGATTATTCCAAAAACTTTGTGTTCGTGCGATATTTATGTGTCTGACTGTACTTTTCTTAAAATTTTAATAAGCACTGTAAACACGACAATTTTGTAAGTCTACATGCTTATTACGCAATTTTAGGATATTACATTTTAATGACATGTCATTACATTGTTATTGATATGAAGTAAATATTAATTGAAAAGTTACAAATTTTAATGAAATAATAACATTGTTTTTATTAAAATGAATGTCACGCACAATAGTTTTCGAGAAACATTGAGAGTAGTAATTATTGCTTTATTATCGATCGAGGGCGCTTGACGCTTAACGCACGCAATAATTCACGTTGCTCATTTAATCTTGTCGGTGTCTGTGGTCTAGTGGCAAGAGTTTTGCCCTAGCGATTAGGTGGGTAAGTCCTATCTGACTCATCCACCACCCGCAACGGCCATACGTCTGGTTTAAGCAGACATTTCCCGTGGCGTAACAACGTGAGGCGTTATACAGTATTTATCTTTGGAATTGTCCTGGGAGCAGTTACCTAGTACTTGATAAGCTTGTACTAAAGTGTGCTTGACTGACCCTAACTTTTCTTTATACAAAAATCAAAAAAACTACAAACGCGAGCTTGAAGATACCGCATCTAAAGCCAACTGTGTTGATAACTCGACTACAAACCTGGCCCCTGCAGGCTCAATACTGTATGATAGGGGCCACCAGACTTATTTGAGAAACGGGCCGGATTGAAATTTTTAAAAACATGGCAGGCCGGTCGACAAATAAATTCGTGTTGGAATCCAGTTAGAATATTAATTTATATGATTATATAATCATTATGCTTACTTTATGCTTATCCCAATTCATAAATTGAAACACATGTCGTATTGTCAAATCACAATAAAATCTTAAATTTCTTTGTAAATCATTATATTTTCTATATAAATTACTAGTATTCGAACCCGGCTTCGCTCGGACCAGTTTTGGGTTATGTTCACCTCAGCGCGTAAATTCAGACAGGCCAAGTTGAAACAACTGGCAACTTAATCACCAACGATGCAAAAGGGAATTACAGACCCACAGACATCCATTCGCCGTTTCGGTTTTATATATAAGATATTTTGGTTCATATGAAACTACTCGAGTACTCGAGTATTTTGCAAAATGTACTACTCGATACTCGAGTAATTGGAGTCTCTACACACACATTGATAACGAAAGAAATTTACCGTCAAAACTTTCGCGAGCGAAATCAATTCGTTTGTTTGAACTTGCAACAACAATGCAAAAGGGAATTACAGACATACATCCCCCGTTTCGGTTTTATATATAAGATTAACAGGCCTCTTGCACACTTTAAATTCTAATTTCGTAGTAAAGTAAGTGGATAGATATCGATATATAAATTAAATTTGGAAGTTTAGCCCCTTACAAATTATTTCTTAGATATTCAAAACATGTTTTTCAAAATCATAATACCAAATCTATCATTGAAATCTTAACTAATTGTTAAATAATTGATTTAAAGGTTCACCGCGTTGACGTCTCATATGAAAAATGCCGTAGGTCTAGGTGAAATTTCTCAGTCTATTGAACTTTCCAAATAGAAACGTTAACCGGTTAAAACAAAATTACCTATATATAGTTCAAGACACATTTGAAATCTTTTAAAGGTTTTTGCAGCTCATTAGTATGATTATTTGTTTGCTTTGTTTCGATTCTATAACCCCCCCCTCCTTGCTTCCCTCAGACCCACATACATCCATACGCCGTTTCGGTTTTATATATGATTTATACAAAAATTCAACATTTTTAGGGGGGCCGGATGATAATTTTTAGGGGGCCGTAGTTTGGTGACCACTGCTGTATGATAACCAAAATTAAGGACTGTCGACAAGCAATGATTATTTGATTCGACTAGGTACATTCTCTCTGTTTGTTTGGTAATTTGCCATACAACAACAGGTGGTTAGCAGCTGGTATCAAGTTGTTGAAATAACGCGTATTTACTCAAAATTTGCGAATGCTTAAATTTGTAAACGCATCGCACTTACTTGCAATTCGTTGGAGCGTAGAAAAATGTTGTACATACAATTTTCATCGTTCACTGATTTCGTTTCCACACACCTAACTACATATGGGACGCAACCAACAAGAATTGAGCTGACAAAATATAATAATTAGACTCTATTATATTATAATTTTGAAAAAAAACAATGTTTCAAAGTTCAACAAGATGTAATTGATGACTTCAGTGAAGTGCTTGGTGGAAATTTAATATCTAGATTTAAAATACCTGATACTAATAATGCATCCACAAAATTGCTTACTTAATTAATTGAAACTACTGAACGTCTAAAAATTCGATAATTCATCAGTTCAACAATTCAACAATTTAACTAAGTGATCTACTTTTATTTTTATACTAGCTGACCCGGCGAACTTCGTACCGCCTCAGAATCAATAGATGTGTTAACGTATTAGCTGAATTAAATTTAGTTTTTTATTAAGTCAAAATCAATACTCAAAATGAATATGGAAAATAAATGTGCAAAAATCAAAATGAAGTATTTTAATTACATTGAAATGAATGTAATTCACGTGGCAGCAAGGCATTTGCTTTATTGAAGAGAATCAAAATTATTCGCGTAGCATTCTTGCACTGCTTTCTGTTAAACTATTTGCTGGATATATATATATATAAACTTTGATGTGATATATTTTCATACGATTATGAAAAGCGCCATTTGCGACTGCTTTGCAAAGCTTAAATTTAATTCGCTGTATGAAATGTCAAACTTCACGCGCGCCCTCTGTGATTAAACAACAAAAATAATAAATAATGACAGATGTCAGAAATATTAAAATACGTCTTGATAGAGACATCCTTCACTTAGCGGTATGAAATATACTTTACAACCTTCTCTCATATCTAACAAATATACATAAAAAAATTCAAAATAATTGTTCCAGCCGTTTCAAAGCAGTTTGGCGACAAAGATTTGTGTCGAGATTTTTATATATATAGAGATATTGTAAAAGCAATACAGACTATTTACTTCGCGTCAGTTCAAGCTCATTCGTGCTCTTGAAATGCCTGAAGATGCCGTAAGGTGAAACCCGAGTCGTTAGCGACAAAGCTTATGGAAAAGTTCAAAATTCAAACGATTCAAATTTTCAGCAAGAGTGTCGAATATTTTGTATCCAAAGCATCAAGCGAAACTAAATTGTGATAAAATAAAAATGCTATTTTACCGGAATATAAAAGTTTTCATGATTACACTCATAAGTGAGCGAAACCGGTCCTGATCTAGATAAAATCAATGTGTAATAAGTACTAAACATGTATTATTATTTTTATTTATTATAATGCCATTCCACCAAGTATTGAGAGTGAACGCCTCAATGTGAAGTACTGTAAGATTAAAAAGCATATTGGCAAGTCGGTCGTATTAGATAATAATTTAATAATAACTAGATTTTAACATTATTATCATTTTAATTACAGAACTCATCAGTGATTCAGAATAGATAAATTACTTCAGCATTCACCTCCCACGAAGCCAACTACAATTTGGTACAATAACGGTCAAAAGTTAAATTTTATATTAATTAGACCTTGGGGAAAAATTTTTCACGCGATTAATTCTTACGATACTTAATTGCGTGCTATTTTTTAAAACTTTACGTCATCGTGAAATGTGCCGCTAACTTCACATTAATGTGTAAAAAAGGCATAATTTCAAGATTGCATGTATTGCGGTTTGATATGGATATTTTTTCACAATTGGACTAGGTATTTGTTTTACTAAATAAATAATATATGAGGCATATTGAATTAGTAAAAAAAAGTTTCGCTTACGCTTTCCGTCAATCACAGTGATGCACAACCTTTTTATCAGAAGTGCCAGCAAATCGATTTTTAGATTTTTCGAGGGCCGCATGGATAAAAGTGATAATGATTTCTTAATTAAATATTGAGCCGCTGAAAATTCTCGCGATGGGCGAAACCGGTCTTGATCTTAAGAAATAAATTGTGGAATAAGTACAAAAAATGTTGTTTTATAAAGAAAACTGATATTTCAATCGCAGTTGATAGTTGTTCTGCAAAAAGATCAGCCCCAGCTAGGTACAAAGATGATGTCAAAATTATTGTATTTATATATTCAATGAAACGATACTTGTTGTCCATCGCTCGTGAAAAATTCTGAAGAAAAAGAAGTGATGAAGTATTTGTCTTTTTGGGCCACAGGTTGTCCATGACTGATCTCGCAGGTCCAATTTTATGCTGAAATTACCTAAACTACAACATGTAATTCTATATATAACACGTTAACATGAAGTGTAATATTTTAAAATTATAACACATACTAGAATAAACGTATATTTACACAATTATTTAAATATTTTATAGATTTTTGACGGTTAGTAATTTTTAAGGCAAACACGAATAATAACGTGTTTGAGCATGTCGCAATTTTTGACGTGACAACGTCTTATAAATCGTTGAACGCCCGCTGCACGCACGAAAAATCATGACTCATTGTCCCGTTTGTCGCGTTACGCCGAAGCACACAACTTATACACCTACAGTACCTACACGTGATCTGTTTACAACTGTTTATAAAGTGAAGTGAAATGTTAATTGTTTTTTCATTGTTTATATTACAACAACAATTGCGGCAATAAAGGTATTTAATCCTTGAATTAATGAGTGCGAATAAAATATATCAATAAAAAATTGTAGATTTCATTTCACTCCTTCTTCGTATCCATACAAAATAATGATAATTCAATAAAAATGATTCCATTTTATTCATAAAAGTATGCAATCATTTCATCAATGTTTTCTTATGACGTTGTCACGTTAAACTATCGTCCGTAAACCGACTTTACAGACAACCATTTTTTGTTTATCACTGTCAATACCTGATGGAATGGCATTATAATAAAAATAATTACACATTTTTAGTACTTATTCCACATTGGATTTATTGAGATCAGGACTGGTTTTGCTCATCGCCAGCATTATCAAAAAAGATCTTTTTTATGTGTTATTAAAAAAATTCTTCAAATATAAAACACCATTGAGGATGTTCAGAAGAAATGGCTAAAAACATAGATTTAAAATCATATAAGTAATTTTTGTTGAAAATTATATCTTGGCCGATGAACGTTGCCGTTTCTGTAGGTTTTAAGAGTTTCGTATTTGAACTACCGAGCTGTTTGACAGATTCAATATTAAATTACAAATATTCATTTCATTACTTTTGATATCTTTCGTCTCAAGTTCATCATGAGATGAATTATTGTTTATTTCCAAAAAATGTATCAAGTGTATCAACATTCTACATATAATTAAAAATCACTACCCACTCTCCAGGGGAGCAAAAATAATGATAAAATATTGTGTCAATTAGAACTATGATTCTTTACAACCTCTTTCCATGTAACAGAGTTTTTTTCCTTTTGAGGACATCCTTTTGGCAGCCTGTGCATATTTTTTTGTTAAACCAACCTTATATTTAACTCAGAATCATCAAAATGTTATAAACGCATTTTTGGCTTGGTAGGGACAATATATAAATATATAAAAGGTATTTCAATAGGGACGCTCAAAATATGTTACTTTGTCCTGCTGAGTAGATTATTCATTGTTTAGTGGCCAAATTTGAGTCAACCAGTTTGGTAAATAATCGGCCAACACCTACCTGTACGTCATCAAAATACAATATCTGGTGAAAACATTGCTGCTGTGTGTGAAAGTGTACAGGAAAACCCAAGGCAGCTTATTTCTCGTTGTTCACAAGAACTTGGCTTTTCTGCGACTTCAACTTGGCGAATTTTGAATCGGGCCTTGTGTCTGCACCCGTATAAAATCCAACTAACCGAGGAACTTCAGGTAAACGACCGCAGACAACGCCTGATTGGGTTCTGGAGCAGTTGGAAGTTTACCCAAATTTGTCAAAAAAATCAACTTTAGCGACATGGCCCATTTTATAATGAATGGATATTGGCAGACATTTGATGCTATATTCCATATTTAATGCCGTAAAATATACTTACAAATGAAATTAAAATTTAGTCGAAATCTCACAAACAACTTGTTTTATTTACATTTCAAAACTAAGCGTCCTTATAAAAAGACCCTTTAGTTATGTACAATTTGACATTAAGATTTTCTTACACATAGATCGATTATTATTCCTATGCTTCACGCAACTAATAACATAATTAATATAAACATGGGAATTAGTTTATTGATCGTGTGAACTAATTAATTAAATCAAACCAGCTAGTCATTAATTCTTGATTTGATTAATTAAAAAGCAATTAATTATTACACTAGTTATTGCACGATCATTCTTCAATTCTCGAGGAAAGTAATTATAAGCAATTGCGCAATGATTCTGGTAACTTCATTTAATTACTATAATAACATGGAAGCTATATTTAATTTATTTTTAATGGAGAAAATAATGACTTCTAAATGTATTTATTATTCTTAGAGCTATAACTAGATGATATGTTTCTCAATCATAAGAAAACAATTCAGTTTATCAAATAACTTTTTTACGTTTTTATATCGACAAAAACTAGACTAAAGGTGATAAATTTACTGACTTATCATTTTTAGATACATAACTATTTCTATTACCTGTCCGGTCCGTGGTGCAGTGTCAACGTTGTTGGCTCGATTCCCGGTCCGAGTGGATTTTTTCAGTCGATAAATCTGTTCAAAGGCATGCGTGTTTGTGTTGTTGAAACTCCTTTCCCACCTTTCATATCCCAAAGAGCGACGCATAGCGAGAGCGATTAGCTAACCACTAGTCCTGTACGAGTCTTTTTATGCTTTCCATTCTCTACTCTCTTTGAGAGGTTGAGCAACTGAGTAACAAGCAGTTCTTGTAGAAAAATATATGTTGAGATAAACTCCGTGAGGAGACCATATGCTCTAGGTTGGGAGCGGACATGGTTATAAAAAGGTAAATTATGAATATATGGTCACAGGACAGCACTTTTTTAAAAGATTTATGAAAAATACGCACATTAAATGAAATGAATGTAAGGTTTAGAATTTTTTTTCAAATGTTTCATCTTTAATTTTTAAATTTATTATAATAGAAGATCCTAAAGAATACTTCCATTATTCCATATGCTGCAAGTTGGGAGCGGACATGGTTAAAATAAAAATAATATATGACCGTTTTACTCCAATAATGCAATTCCACCAAGTATTGACAGTGAACACCTTAAAAGTGAAGTACTGCCAAATTAAAAAAAACATATTGGCAAATCGTCTCGGTATGTTTTTATTTTTAAATGTACTACATACTAAATTAATCATAATTAGGCGTTAAGCTATTTCTCTAACATATTATAAAAGGAAGTGTGTTCTGGATTACATTTAATTTTAATTGCGAAAGTAAAACACAGTCACGCATATTGGTTAATATCTGTTTTTGCAACCTATTGTTCATTATACTATTACTTCATTTCTTTTTGAGTTCATACTTGTTTTTCAGAAAATATTGTGCTATGATTATAATGACACATGCTTCAACAGTAAAGTGCTTAACATATTTAGACTAAATTTAATTGCTTATTTTACTGGCCTTAATCATAAGTTTAATAATGCAACAGGTGAAAGTTCTGCTAATAATAACACACTTAGCTTTAAATATATAAAATAAAACAGTTAATGTCTTTTTAAATATAGTTATAATTTAGCAAAGTATTTTTATAGTTTTCTGTATTATCATTTGAGTGTGTTGCCAAAGTTATACAGTTTGTCGATGACGGAAACTATGATTATAACCTTTCAACATAATTATTATATTTGGGTGAACAAGTTGGATGTCCCACCCCCTCCATTATGTGTATGCAACCATTTTTCACACACGCATTGTATAATTCCATACGATCAAGAAAGGAAATCAATTTACTTCCCACTTACTTCACCAGATACAGAGATGAACGTGACTTATCTTTTAACCATGCACCATCTTTTAAGTGCTTAAAGAAAAGAAAAAAATAAAATGTGACTTGCTCAGCCACTTTGTTTAAGTATACTTAATATATCCTGTGTATCCGTATACTGAGAAAGTAGAGTTTAATCTACTTCGCGTTGAATCTAAAGAGGAATCAAGAGTATCCCTTTCCCCATATGATGTTGCAAATTTATCGAAAGCCTAAAAATTGGCCTTGGCCGAGGTCAAGTCAGCGTGGCCTATTGGACCCGTATGAGAACGGACCGCAGCAAACCAAACCGCTCTTCTCGTTTGGCATTCATCTCGCGATAATCCTAGAGTGCAAGCATCAATAATACCAAGATTTCAAAAAGTTAAGAAACTTACTTAAAATATGTTAAACGAGCACTAACATAAGCTAGGCATCATTGCCAAAAAATATATATTCACTCTTTACAGATGAAAATTAGATACAAAAAATGAAAAATCTTATTTATAAAGAAAATAAATGACCAAGTTAATGTTATGCGTTCTCCCATATTACGCGTCGCAAAATAACGAGCGTGAATGTAAGATATTATTAGCATTATTATACTTCAAATGAATGGCTGAATAGCAATACGCATGTCATAATGGCCGTGATGACATGTGTTATATTTCTTTCGAAACATCAATAATATCAATATGGTTACTGCAAAAGAAAATAATGCTGACAATATTTCTGGTAATCAATCAATTTGTATCGTAGAAACGGTCTTGTATAGATTAAAATAAATAGTTCAGTATGAGAACTTCGCCACACTGAATTTAATGAATATTTGCATCATCAATAGTGAGATGACAACTCTAATTGCTAATTTGATAATATGTGATTTTTTTACAAGGACCGACGCGTGACTGAACGATATGCACAAAGTGTTTTTACGTCTTCTTCTCACATTTCACTTTTGTTTTCAGCCTTTCCCAGACTGGTCATGGCACGGCGCAGGACGTGGCGATCTCAACTGCAGCGGTCTGATCAGCGTCTATCGTGTCCGATCCGATAGCTGCGGACGCCTGTGGGTGTTGGACTCCGGCATCATGAACTCCATCGATGACTTCCAGAGGGCGTGCAACCCGAAGATTATCATCTTCGACATGAAGACTCACAGACCGATCAGATCGATCCGTTTCCCCGATGAACTCCTCAGGCCTAATTCCCTTTTCACCAATCTTGTGATTGATGAGACCACTAGCTCCCCTCATGCTGGATGCGATGACGCTTTTGTTTATATTACTGACACCGCAGCACCAGGTATAGTTCAACACGTGAATATGTATTTTTAATTTGAAGCACAAATAACGTTGTTACGCTACGGAATACTTCATTTAACCTTTCAGACGCCATTACGAGTTTTGTTTTGAATAAAAATCATATTTTTTAATGAAAACTAATGCAGCGACATCTTTCAAATGTCTTGTGATTGTTAAAAAGTCATAATCTTGGTGCGTTCTCATTTTATTTGAAATCGAGTGAAACGATAGCACTTGGGCTGGCTTTTCACTTAGTTCATTCGATTAACATAATGAGTCCGAATGAGAAGAGACTAAATGAATGAATCAGTAAGTGCGAGTGGACAACGCATATAAATATATTTGATTATACAGAATTTAGTGTTTTGAAATTTTTGACGCAAAAAGATTTTTTTTAACAAAATAATAATAAAATCACTCAGATGTTTATCTAATAGTTATTTATTTGTTCAAACACTTTTTTTCACTATTCTATGAAAGCTCATCATACCGTGAGTCTAAAATCATTTTTCAGATCGTTTACATAGAAAAATTGTTGGTTAAAAACGGGGGTGCTTAAAAGGCTACGAATAATGTTAATACGCAGATGGTGGTGCCGGATACAACGTTGATACCCAGCCAAAGAATGTTAGATAAAAACATATTGTGTGCATGATTTTGTATGTGTATTGATTCAATCCAACAATAAAAAAGGACACTGGTCGACTCTTTTCGTTTTTTGTTTTCAGCTTTGATCGTATACGACAGCAAAGCCGACAGTGCATGGAGAGTTACCCACGCTGCCATGTACCCTGATCCTGAACTTTCCACGTACAGAATTGGAACCGACACATTCGAACTGATGGACGGAATCGTAGGGCTCGCTTTCTCACCTTCCCAGAGACTCGTATACTTCCAACCTCTTGCCACTGACAGGTAAGCAATGACAATATGTATGCAAATATAACGATTGCCATGTACAGTATTTTTGTTTGTCTGACTGATTTTGAAAACCAGACGAAGTTAATGAATTAAATATACGAAGGTAAAGTATCGTCTTTTAAAGTCACAAGAAAAATACTGTCTACTCAAACCTTGGTTGAATGATACATATAAACAATTCCATGATCAGTTTCGCTCATCACCAGCTTTATCAACTGAGTTATACAATAATAGGTATGTAAGTTAACTTTTGTATTAATAATATAAAATTTTAAAAACTTTGATTATTTTGCGTATTGTATTGCTCGTACAATAAGTGAAATAATCATTTTTTTTATTAAAATGAACTTCCACAAAGTTACCGCCGAATCCATCGAAAGTATTGACTTTTGTATATTACGAGATGATATTCGCGACCATCCAAGGTATATTAAAGTTTTTTTTACATTTAAGACAGACAATGATTATAATAGTACAAAATTCGAACGGTTCAATTTTAATTTTTAATTTAATTAAGTAAATTAATATGCAGATAAAAGTATGACTAAATTTTTTCATTCAATTTGAAGTAGCTAACGAATTTATGTATCAATTGTTCAAAATGTCTTCTTGTTTACCAACGTTTAATTCAATTCTAAAAAACAAATATTTTTAAAATTTAAAATCGGTCCATAGACAAGCTATATAAATCTTTTTAGAACGCACACTATTTTTTTTAAAAATATTATTGTCATAATTAGTATTAATATATATTATGTCCTTCCCATTTCAGAACCTTCAGTGTACCGGCTGAGGTGCTCCGACAAGGTCCCCCTGCTGATGGCGAAGAGCTTCCCGTCACCCTTGTCGGTCGCAAGTCTTCCCAAGGAATCGGTTTAGTCATAGATCCAGCCACTGACACCCTCTTCTACAGCCCTCTGACTGAAACTGCTGTAGCTTCCTGGAACCCACATACCAACGAACATGAGTAAGTTGACTATTATCTTTTAACAATCTGTTTAAATCAGAAATGCCCAAACCTTGGCCAGTGAGTGACATTGGCTCTTTTGGAGGTTTTCAGTGGCCCTTTCGAGGTTTTCAACTTTCATGTACATTTTTTAATTGGAAAAATCGATTGTTGAAAATGGTGGCCTGTGGCAAATATACATGGAATTGGCTTGGCGTTTAAAGGGTTAAATATTTTACAGATATTTTTTTCTCAACATTTGTCTCATAATTCCTTACATATCACAGTTTTGTTTTATTTTTAAAATAACGAGAACAACCTGAAAACCAGGGGTCGATTAGATGAAGCGTTTTCAGACGAAGCGAAAAATCATTGAGTGGTCGTACAATTTAATCCCGGAATTTTATTTCTAAACAACTCTTCTAGATTGAGTTTCCCAAAAAATGCTGATATATTGAATTAAATACATTGCTATTATAAAAGTTTTAAGCATTGTCTTTCCACCAAAGATTGTCAGTTAATACCACACAAGTTTTAAAGTCTTCATGTTAAATAATCTATTCTACATGCTTAAACAGGAATCTGAAAAAATAATCATGGTTTATTTCCTTTCCAGGATCCTCGCCTATGACCCAGAGAGGATTCAGTTCGCCGCCGAAGTAAGGTGGATGGCGGACGATGCCGCACCAGTTTGGATTCTGACAACTCGCTTCCACAAATTCTTCCTGAAAACTGTTTCCGCCAGCGAGATCAACATCCGCGTCTCCAAGGTCCGCCCGAACAGCCGCCTGTTCTCTGGTCCTCCTGCTCTTCCACCACCTCCTCCTCAATACTACAATGCCCCAAGATACGACCTATACGGAAGTAACAGGTTCTACAGACATGCCAATGCCACAGCAGGAGCTTATTGAACATCCAAATACAAACAATTTTTAACAACTATCATAGAAGTCGTAAAATGAAATAACAATGAACTTATGCATTTTACTTCTACATTTAAAAATATCATAAACTTATTAAGATTCCATTTCAGACATTTTGAAAAAATCAGAGACCTTCTTTTTACAGTTATTATGGTTTCTTAAATTCAATAATTCAGTGTTCTTCAACCTTTTTACATCCGCGGACCGGTTAAAATTAGAATAAAATTTCGTTTCTGAAATATATATATTATATTAACATGAAGTAAATAATAAATTATTATTATTATTATAATAAATTCAAAAGTAACAATCGAAGCGTCAATTTAATTATACATAGAATTTTGGACATCAAAGCCTTTAAAATAATAGCTTAGTGAGACACATCTTGCTGCTTTTTTGTACTCAAAATTTTCGAGACATGAAAGTTTTCGCGGACCACAGGTTGAAGAATACTGATTTTAATCACAACTAACGTTTTTTACTTTTTTTTAAATGATGACTATGGATAGCATATCAATTTAAACTTGTAATGCAAAATGAGTTCATTGTTATTTTATTTCACAAATCGAAATATCAATACGAAGTAAATAATCCTTACCAATATATTATCTGGTTTTCTTTTGTTTATTGGTTAATAATTACATTTTCATACCAATACATGTATCGCAAATGCTAAGCTATCCCAAAAAATAAATATTTGTAATTAACATCCAGGTTATTAAAGATTCGTAGATAGAGGACCGAATTTTTATAAAAAACGGTACTCGTTTTCCAAAAAAACCATTCCATTCAATGCATCTATCTATGCACAATCTTAATTATTTTAAAAACTAGTCGAAAAATAATTTAGTGCGTATTTAAAAAATATTAATTATTTAATTCGTCTACTTTTATTTTCGAAAGGTAAATGCAAAAATAATAAGAAATAATATTTTGGTAAAATTGACCAATAATAATGAGGCATATTATTTGGAAAAATAATAAAAAATACTATTTATTCAATCTCCAATTCTTTTTTTAAAAATATCAGTTATTATCATTGAATATCCCTGGATATTTTTGTAGTAAAATTAGTTTTAATCTGAAATTGAATGAAATGTTCAGCAATTTAATCATTGTCAATGTATGTACTTTACTCTCCTACACCCTTAGTTCATTTTTTCCTTGAAAAATGTGTTTTAATAAAATAATAATATAAATGGTTCATACTTGTACAGACTGAAATATAGTTTTCTGAAATTTAGTTTGTAAACATTTGTATCTTATCTTTAACTTTAAAATCTTAAATGTAACATCCACAATACATTTTTTTTTTTATCTCCTATTTAATATTATTTAAATCTATAAAGCCATTTTAGGTGTACTTTAACTTATAAAATACAACCAGTCCTCTTTTTATACGACATATTGGTTCCAGAAAAAGACGCTTATAAAAAAACCATACTTTCATATAATTTGATAAATTGTTCTCAAAAATCAAAATATCGCGTAAATTTTATTTCTTCATTAATTATAAAAATACAATGAGAAAAAAAACATCTACGCAAAATTGTATTCACTGAAAAAAGTATTCGCCTGCTGGCCACTGTAAGATTGAATCGAATATAATCGTTCGCTATTTCATATTTAAAAAAAATCGCGTGTCAACGAGTAAGTCGCGTAAAAAAAAGGATTAGGTGTATAACCTTAGTACTATGATCTTACTCGTAAAATTTTTATTAGTAATTAACCAATTTAAAATTTTCTTTTTTATTTACTACTAACGTTTTAGATGCAATTATTTATAAGAACCAATCGATTCTACTAATAACTATCTTTTTTCGAGTGTTTCTTACATGATGAAGAATCGTGATTTATCTTCATATATTTATTCCTTTTGAGGACAAGATATTCTCCCACCTGTCACGGTCTTCGATTCTTCCTCTCTTAAACTATTTTACTATGTCATCATGTAGAATTATTCATGTTTATAATTACGTTAGGCTCAACGAACTATGACATGTCAAATTTTGACACTGAAGAAAAAATGTAAATAAATATCAAATATTGCTTACAATTACTTACTGTATTCATTAATCACAATATTACTGTCATTAGTAAAAAAACAGCTAAGGGCAAACTTCATATCTTTTAAAAGACAGTTTAATTACAGATTGTGTTTTATTGCTCAAAATGTGCATGTTGTCGTTAGTTGTCTTTTTACTTATATCTGCAGAATAAATTAAAAATACTTTTGGAATGTGTAGTACAATAATATGTAATGTATTATATGTATGTATACATAGGAACATAGTTTATCTTCTCCATTCTATAATATTGTAAAATAAATTTTGTAAGATGATTTAAAAAAAAATCAAATACATAATTATAAATATTTTTAAGCTAATTTATGAACTTGAGTTACCGTGTAAATCTTTTGTACTTTTGGTAAATAAAAAATATTGGAAAATCGATCCATGTTTTTTCTTCATTTCGAAATACGCAATTGATAAAATAATACATCTTGTAGGTGGAATATGTGCTACGGAATCCCATGCTAAAATAACAATATTTAAAAACCACTTTCAAGGTGTTCACTGTCAATGTCAATGGTGGAATGACATTATAATGAAAATAAAAAAAACATTTGTACCTAGTACTTATTTCACATTTATTAAGATCAGAACCGGTTTCGCTCACCGCGAGCATTATCATCTGAGTACATAAAAACTTTCAAAGGTTATGGAATAATATCTACTCATTTATTTAAATAAATAAATATAAAAATCAAAAGAATCAATCGATGTTGAAATTTTAAGTCCAATTATCCATTTGCTTAATTGAAAAATAAGTGACCACAAAAAAAATTTACAATAACATATTTTTTGCCCATAATAAGCTTAAGAAGAAACGTTACAAGTATAATTTTTTTTTCATTCTAAGAATAAATAGTGTTTATTTTGAGTGGAGTACAGAAAATCTATTGTATTATTTAATTAATTTAACTTACTAATTTTCTCACCAGGGGTGCCATTATTATTTAAGACTGCGCTTGGTAAAATGCGCCATCTATGACTGGCACTAAATAACACTTCGTAATAATTCGAATTGAGATGGAATCGAAACATTGTTGTTAAATAAAAGATAACCGCTCGAAAATCAAATGTTATATTATTGACAGGTGGTGTGAAATCAAATACAATCTCCCCTCTTACTTAATTCAATTATAAATAACCTGATCGCTTTTATATATTCTGTGCTAGTTTTAATAATTATTCTATTAATATATGTGAAGTATTGATAAAATAAAAATTAGAATTATATTATAAAAGGCCTTTTTATAAGGACGATTAGTTTTGAAATGTAAATAAAACAAGTTGTTTGTGAGATTTTGACCAAATTTTAATTTCATTTGTAAATATATTTTACGGCATTAAATATGGAATATAGCATCAAATGTCTGCCAATATCCATTCATTATAAAATGGGCCATGTCGCTAAAGTTGACTTTTGACAAATTTGGGTAAACTTCCAACTGCTCCAGAACCCAATCAGGCGTTGTCTGTCTCGTTTACCTGAAGTTCCTTCGAAAAGAGGATTTTATACGGGTGCATTACATAAGGTTCCGTAGAAAAATATGTTGAGTTAAAGTCGCAGAAAAGCCAAGTTCTTGTGAACAACGAGAAATAATATAGTAGAGGGGGTTTCCTGTACATTTTAAATCAGTTCAAAATGTTTTCACCAGATATTGTATTTTGATTCGCGGTAGCTCAAATTTAGGTGTTGGCCGATTATTTACCAAACTGGTTGACTCAAATTTGGCCACTAAACAATGAATAATCTACTCAGCAGGACAAAGTAACATATTTTGATCGTCCCTATTGAAATACCCTTTATAATGAAAATCTCTTGTTCTTACTGTCATTTAAATAAGCTTATCTATCCTTCTATAAGTTAAGCTATAAAAATACATTATATTGCAATATAATTGAACAATCATTGGTTTTACCTTGTTGAGTAGCAGCCCTGAAAAAGATTATTTTAACCTATTTGTGATGTATTTTGCAATAATCAATTCTCGGTATTATATCACATTAAACGTACTGTTGCATCTAACATTTAAGCAAGAATTGTGGTGAGGAAAATCCCAGTGTAAATGAAAAAAAACTAAATTAGCATTACATGGTTTTTTTTCTAAATCGACGCATTTATAAATTATTAAAAAAATACATTTATGTACCTATATAAATAATACATTGAACATGAAGCGTATAATTATAAATATTACACATACTGCATCTATAATTATATACATGGCAAAAATAGATACTTTTATTATCTAAGTAATACATTATCTTTGTTATTAAATATACCGGACTGTAGTCAAGTGGTCGAGCCGTCTTTGACGTCCACGGGCTCGACTCTTTATTCAAGAATATATTAATTTTATTTTGGAACTGGATTTTTCATGTTTCATTTCTATAGAAAAGAGTTTTACTGTGATAACATAATAAATAAACAGCTCTACGAGATGTGCCGTGATTCTCTAAGACAGCGGTCACCAATCTACGGCTCGCGGGCTGGATCCAACCCTCCAAAATTATCGTTTTTTCGGAAATAAGTTATTTAAATAAGAATGTTTATATTTTAAAATTTCATGTTGTTGTTGTGAATTCACAACTATTTATTTAAATTAATCAATTAGTAACTATTAGTTACGACAACGTTTGAACCTATACAATATTTTCCATTATAAATTCCAATAGAAATTACATTTGTTTTCATTATATGATTATATTCGAACATATAAATTAATATTCTAATTGGATGCCAACATGAATTTATGTGTCATGCGGCCCGCCAAGTTTTAAAGCAATTCAATCCGGCCCGTATCTGAAAAAGTCTGATAACCGCTGATTTAACCCATTGTTTACGGCGTCCACAATTTTTTGCGTAGTTACTATAGTAATTAAAAACCCGTAAACAAAGTGTTAAGAAATAGTCAAATGAATGAAACAAAGAAAATTATTTTCAAAGAATCAAACTAAGATAACTTAAAGTATATGTGAAAGCTATTCAAGAGTGAAAATAAAGGGTATTTCAATAGGGACGCTCAAAATATGTTACTTTGTCCTGCTGAGTAGATTATTCATTGTTTAGTGGCCAAATTTGAGTCAACCAGTTTGTTAAATAATCGGCCAACACCTACCTGTACGCCATCAAAATACAATATCTGGTGAAAACATTGCTGCTGTGTGTGAAAGTGTACAGGAAAACCCAAGGCAGCTTATTTCTCGTTGTTCACAAGAACTTGGCTTTTCTGCGACTTCAACTTGGCGAAATTTGAATCGGGCCTTATGTCTGCACCCGTATAAAATCCAACTAACCAAGGAACTTCAGGTAAACGACCGCAGACAACGCCTGATTGGGTTCTGGAGCAGTTGGAAGATAACCCAAATTTTTCAAAAAAGTCAACTTTAGCAACATGGCCCATTTTATAATGAATGGATATTGGCAGACATTTGATGCTATATTCCATATTTAATGCCGTAAAATATACTTACAAATGAAATTAAAATTTAGTCGAAATCTTACAAACAACTTGTTTTATTTACATTTCAAAACTAAGCGTCCTTATAAAAAGACCCTTTAGATGTACATAATTATCATGGAATAAAAAATATGGAAATTTTCAATGGTAGATCCGAGCTATATTCCGTGGAAGTTAGTAATAAGAAAACTAAATGCATTGTTTGACAGATCGTGCAGTTTCAAAATTAATAAATGATTTATTATAATTAAAATAACAGAAGGGGAGGGACAGTAAGAAGAATACAAAGAAGTTGTCTCACGAGCTTGAATTTTAAAAAAAAATAACAGGTTTCTATGATTATGAATCTTTCCATCTTGTTTTATATACAGTTTCAATACCAACATAACAGTTAATTTTTTATAATATTATGTTGATACTAATGTTACATGTCACGATCGTTCTACGGGGAATTTTTCCCATTGTTTATCATTCGTATTGATTTTTTCCATATGCAAATTTTAGCAAATTAATAGAATTGTGATAATATTTGCAAAAGATGTTTCATGTGGGAATGTATAACATCATTTTGTAACAAAATATTTCAATGTCATGGTTAACATACAATGAATATTTAAAAATAAGGTTGCTTCTTTTATAATTGTCAGGAAATAACGCATAAAAAATAGTTTTGTAATCTAAACTATGAAAGGAATACAATGCTATACGGTTTATTCACAATGGAAAATATTATGAATAGATAAACTGATATGTTTTCTAACTCGGACCTCTTACTGTCAAATGGGTGGAAAAGAGAATATAGAGTAAAAAGATTTAAAAATCCGACAGAAAAAGCCATGGTTATATAATTAATATCAAGAAATCTTACAGAGATTAATCGAGCTCAGCTCAACAGTTTGCCAATTTTGAACGAACAACTTTATTTTCCTAATTCGCCATTGTTATACCCTCTTAAATAATTGTTATTTTTAAATAATTGTCATTTATTTATGTACAATTTAAGCACTAGCTATCATTAACTATCATTTCAAAGTCTTGAAATCAATCAACTCATTAATGATAGGTCGTATAAAGCCCTAGATTTATTTTAAATATTCTTATGTTATTATCTGGTCATTAATATTTTAAAAAATCCCCATAATTATAACAAACCCACTTAAATCATTGAAACTTGTATTCATTCAAATTTCGCTAATTAACATTTTAATAACCTTTTAACTTAGTGATCTACTTATATTTTTGTATATAAACGATACAAACTGTTTACTACGCGTCAGTTCAAGTACATCCGTGCACTTGGAATGCCTGAAGATGCCGAAAGGCGAATCCCGGGTCGTTAGCGACAAAACTCATGGAAAAGTACAAAATTTCAAATTTAGCCATGGTTATGTTTATCGAGCCTTGGGCAAAAGCGCTAACCAATCAAATAATCCTTTTTTCAGTTATCATGAGAAACTATACAAAAACCAAAGTTACCAAAAACTGTTATTAAGATCAAGACCGGTTTCTCATTGCGATAATTTTCATCGGATAAGAATATAAATGAAAACAGAATTATGTATGTGTACATAACTAAGACTTATTAGGAGGAAACAAACAATTGGTAACAGAAATTTGAAAATAATTTATAAAACATTAAACGAAGTAAGCTTCGCTGATATTGAAATAAATAGACTTCAATTTAAATGTTAAGGCCTCGTACAATCACTTCAAACAAGCAATTAAGTAATCACTGTCTTTCAATGCTCGTGATGAGAAAAACTGGTCCTGATCTCAATAAACTAAATGTGAAATAAACACAAACAATTTCTTATTATTTTTAAACAAAATCATCTGGTTGTAACAAGTTTTGACACATCAAGAAATAGTTTTTTGGCACATAAACCAACACAGACGATTTTAGCGTTATAACAAGATTTTTCTTAAAGCCAAGTTGTTCCCATCTCCTTCACCTTTTCTATATTTCTAAGTTTCTATATTCGAGGTGCATTCCCTTCACATTGCTGCTGACAGGAGGGCGCGTTTGCTGTAACAGTGAGCAGTCCCTAGTGAAGCCAATTCAAGTGGTCAGGCTAATTTTAATTTTTACCTATGGAGGGTCATCGATAAGAATGTTTCTCGGTCGATAATGATTCTCGTTGTTCGTTGGGTTACATTTCTCATCCGACCCATAAATTTTAGAAAATTATCGGTTTAATAATGTATTTTTCAAGCTCCGTCCATCTGTCTTAATTTCCCCTAAAAAGGAAGTTTAAGCGACCGAAAAAGGCTATAACTTACTGTCACTAGAATGAAAGCTTCAACTGTGTCATTTTCTTTCATTAACAAAACCCGCATAACAATAACAGGCATATAATTAAAACAGATGTGGGATTTTTTCTAGATAATGACATACTGTATGTTAACTGAACTATTCCATTTAATGATACTTCCGTACCGCTATTGTACTCAATATTATAATGAGACACTTGATTAAACAAAATACCCACTATTTCTTCCACGGAAAAAATATTTTTCGAATCTCATTTTACTTTTTAAAAAACTTGGTTGTTCCGGATGGAATATTAATGCAATAATGAGCGATGGATGCCATTATTACTATCGGCAGCCGATTGCATTAAAGAATAAAATACATCAATAGCAACAGTTGGACATTCCCATGGCATAACAAAAATATATCTGTCACTTTTACGGTGTAAACTGTCATTAATAATGAACAAAACATTATAGTTTAAAAAAAGATCAGATTTTGTGAATTTATAAAAAAGTACACGCCTATTATCATTGAACTGAAGGTCAAATTTGAACCGTTTAAATTTTGTACTTTTCCATGAGTTTTGTCGCTTACAACCCGAGTATCACCTGTCGGCATCTTCCGGCATTTCAAGTGCAAGGATGTACTTGAACTGACACATGGAAAAGGACCCCTCAGTCGAAATTCTTAATTATATCAACTGAATATGTTTGATGAAATTTCAATTTCAAATTTAAATCGCTTGAATTTTTTACTTTTCCATGAGTTTTATCGCCAACGACTCCGGTTTTGGCATCTTCAAAATCAATATCCATATCGAGTATACTCGAGTAGTTTCAGATGTACCAAAATATATATTGTCAATTCAAATTCGTACATATAATTTTTTTTTTCCCATATTCGTTCCCTATTCGGAGCATATGGACGCCACACGGTGCCTCCAAGATTCTCTGTCTCCCGCCAACCTCCTCGCATCTTCCTAAATCATCTCGGCGTCCCGTAGCTCCCTGAGTACATCCTATGGATGGTCATCAGAGGCCTTCCGTGGCGTCGGGATCCATCAGGTTGACAGAAGAGGCAGGCAGGCTTCAGGCTCCCCTGGGGGACATGTCCAAGCCAGGTCCATCGTCGCCTTTTAAATAGATGATAAATACAAAAATAAGCTTTTTGATTTCATTTATACACTTATTTCAATTTATAAAATATATACGTAAGTACAGAAATAAACGTCTCAAATTTGATTGATAATATAAGAGCCCAAAGCAAAAGTTACAAAAGAAATTCTCGTATAGCATAGTCAACGGCAAAACCATTTAAAATGAATTAGAAAATAAAATTTGGAAATAAATTTTCAATTTTAAATAAGAAGCATCGAGTAGGACGAGTATTCGATTCTAAAATTGCAGTCGCTAGTTCAGTGGTTCTCATGTGCGGCCATGGTTTTCCTGCGGCCACCAACAGCTTCATAGATTATTTGATATTTAATAAAAATGCGTTTTTACTAGTGATTTTGTCAACAGAACACTGAAAATGAGGTGTTTTGTATGTATCGTATTGTGCATCAAGAATTGTTAGTCGGCAAAAACCCAAACACATATATGTTCCGGTCTTTTTGACGAAAAAGACTTTTCCGTAGGACCGCCGATGTTCCTAATGCGGTCACAGCCAAATTTTACGTGAAAACCACTGCTCTAGTTGACGGTGCTGGTGCTAAGCGAAACTGGTCTTGATCTCAATAAATTTAATGTGAAAAAAAGTAATTATTTTTATTATAATGCCATTTCAACAAGTATTGACCGTGATCAATAGTATCCTCTTAACGATCTTTTTCAACAGTGAAATATTTCAAAACAAAAAATAATGAGAACGTTTGCACGCAAATGAAATTAGCATTTCGATCGAATAAAACAAAAGGTTGCGTTATAATAAGGAGTTAGCCGTCACTATCTGAATTATATTAACTAATTGTAGGTTGAAGAGAAGAATATATGTTTAATATGTATCTATTTTATAAAAACTTGTTTGCGTCGATAAGTTACATCTTCTTTTTGCTTATTTGTCTGAAAATGATAATGGTTTTTAACCCTCGTAGGACTATCCTTGAAAAATGACACTCAGGCCGAAGGGGGGTACAAAAAAGACCAGTGTTTTGGCCTTATTGCCATAGACTGCAATAAAAAAATGATTGATTATGCTTTGATGTATATTTATACATCTTTCTGAAAACAAAAATCATATAAAATCCCTATTTTTCCTATAATTATTCATGTTTAAGTCACGCATGAAAACGACGACGTTTCCACTCCAACGGCTATGGCGGACTAACAAGCCAATAACCGTGCACGAAGTTACTTTACCTTATCTTTTATCTTTTATCTTATTGCTTATCGCCTTTTATTGTTGCCAGATATGAAACACTCCGTCCAGGTTATCTTTGACTCACTATGGCCACGTTCTCTTATCGCTTACGGGTGTGAAATTTTATGTTGGTGGCGCTTCCCAGCAATTGCTAACATTGACAATTAGACTGAAAAATTCCGACTTCTTCTCTTTTTTAATCGTTTACGGCGCTACTAGCCAATAAATATCATATTTTTTTTCCGCGAAAGGTGTAAAAAACTCTGATTTAAGAATACTAAAAGTTTAGACATTGTATCACTACTATGAAGATAAGTATTTAAGGTAAAGTAGCTGTTGGGACAAAATCTATACTGTTCGGGATGGCTAGGTTAATTTCCATCGAGCATTGTAATGCTGGATAAAAACATTGTCTTAAGTAATGCGTCATTGTAAATGTATTTTTTTTATTTAAGCACGATTATAATTATCTTATTTTTTTTTATTAGCCATGTCCGCTCCCAGCTTGGAGCATATGGACTCCTAGTTGGGAGCATTTATTGAGTGCACTCATTTTTGGGCTTTTACTTTGTTAATGATAATTGATTTTTGTTGTATTAGTTTGCATTGATAAGCGGTCTTAAACATTTTATTTATAGTCTATTTTTCTTGTATTTTGCTTCAATTCATTTGCTTAGTCGTTTTACCAATTGTTTGTCATACCTTGTTGTTCATACTTAACTTTTGTAAACATATCACTGTATTATTGTATTCCTTATCAGTTGACAATGCTTGCCATGAGCGAAACCGGTCCTGATCAAATAAATTTTATGTGGAAAAAGTACTAAAAATGTATTATTATTTTTATTGACAAAATCATTGATTTTGAATTCACGACTTTGAACATCTTCACCGGCAAAAGCCAATTAATGACATCTGAAAAGTTGTCTTAAAATTTGATAATATTATATGAACCTTTTTCCGGTCTGATCTTTATTATAGGTTCGGTCATATTTTTTAATACATAGGTCAGAATTAATATTAAATAGTCATGATTTATCAGTCAGAATAAATAATTAATGGTCAGGTTTTATTTAAAATGTCGATGATTTCAAAAAAGAATTGTAATATTTTATATCATTTGGTCAGAATTGTTTTGACACATGGTCAGTTTATTTTGTTATCACATAACTTTACCTACTAACAATAATTTTATTCAGGCCAATAATATTTTTATTCTGTCCAATTATTGAATTTTATTCCGACCAAAAGTCTATTTAAATTCTGACCTAAAATTGATTTAAATTCAGACCATCTAATTTGCTCCCTTATTATATGTTCATTCCAAGTGCTCAAAAATACAATTTGTTTTAACATTATAATCGTGAAAAAAATTAATAACCGATTTGTTTTATGAATCGGGCTTTGTCAAAAAACTGTTGTATTTTTAAGGAGCATTTTAAAATGCTCCACTTCGTTTTTTATCTTTCTACCAAGAAATTACAGACAGTATCCACCATTCAAATATACATACAATAATATCTTATTAATTTCTGAAAAATATAAATTCAGTTTCGTTACAGTTACAGTATCGAATACTCTATACTCGAGTAATTTGAAAAATACTCGAGTAATACTCGTTATTAATAAACGAAGATTTATTTCCAAATTTTATTTTTGTAAGCAGCCGAGAGAAAAAATTGAAAACACTAATGAGTTCTTAAGTTAAGTATTTCGACTGAGGGTGCTTGATGGAATTTCAATATCAAATTTGATTTTTTGAATTTTGTACTTTTCCATGAGTTTTGTCGCTAACGACCCGGGTTTTCGCCTTTCGGCATCTTCAGGCATTCAAGTGCACGGATGTACTTGCACTGACGCGTAGTAAACAGTTTGTATCGTTTATATACAAAAATATAAGTAGATCACTAAGTTAAAAGGTTATTAAAATGTAAATTAGCGAAATTTGAAATCTAGGGTCCTATCCGAGACCCTAGATTTATTTTAAATATTCTTAAGTTATCATCTGGTCATTAATATTTTCAAAAATCTCCGTAATTATAACAAACCCTGTTAAATCATTGAAACTTGTATTCATTCAAATTTCGCTAATTTACATTTTAATAACCTTTTAACTTAGTGATCTACTTATATTTTTGTATATAAACGATACAAACTGTTTACTACGCGTCAGTTGAAGTACATCCGTGCACTTGGAATGCCTGAAGATGCCGAAATGCGAAACCCGGGTCGTTAGCGACAAAAAACTCATGGAAAAGTACAAAATTCAAAAAATTAAAAAAAAAAACTAATGAATTCATTGTTAACTTTTAAGCCGACTTCCATAGCAACAGATAGAGTTTTTTTCTACTGCGGGTATAAAAAAACCAAATTAAAATTTGAGACGTTTAATTCTCTATTATTTTCGAAATAAATGTATTAATGCAATAAGATAAACTTATTTATTTATTATACACAAATTTGAATTAATACTATATATATTGGTACATATGAAACTACTCGAGTATTTTTATATTTTATTACTCGATACTCGAGTAGTCGAGATGTCGAGTATTTGGAGTCCTAGTTACAGTACCTAAACTTTCTTTAAATTTCTTTTAATATTTTTACTATACAATTTTAAAGAAGAGTACAAAATTCAAATATCTATTATCGCCTATCTATGTCGTTTAACATATTTTATGATCATGCCATTTATTGCATAGTCACGCCACTGCCAAGCTCATTACTATCGTCAACATGTACTTATTATAAATTATATAAGTAATTTTCCTCATTCGATTATTTACTTTATCGCCCAAACCACAAATTTTACTTACCTACATATCGCGTATTCAAATATTATTGCGTACAAAAAACCGTTTATATGACAGAAAATTTATTCGTGACCTTCCCAACACGTCATCCGCATTTCCGGATGGAGGGGATCCGAAGAGCTACGGAGATAGTCCCATCATCTCGTCGTGTTTGCAGTCACTTACCGATCATTAAGTATCGAAACTCCATTGAGAACGGTCAAATAGAAATTGTACGTAAAATTTTTATAAATGAACAAAGTTTATTGAGAATATATTACTTTAAAGTGTGCCTAATAATAACATATAAACTCTATTTTTATTAAAAACGTTTTTTTTATAATGTTGTGTTTGGGCTTTAAAATATTTATTTTGAGTTATAATTAAGTGATTAAAAGTTTTTAACTAGACAGAATTCTAAAATTTATAATAACTTTGATTATTCCACATACAATACGTGGAATAATCAAAGTTATTTTAAATTTTATATTAAAATTAACTTCCACCAAGTTACCGCCGAAACCATCGAAAGTATCAAAACTGAAATAGATCATTAAATAAATTTCAATGAAAAAATACTAGTTCTGCGTAAACCGAAATAGCTATCAAATATAAATTATGTAATTTTTGTAGAACTTAAATAGATTGCCATTTTTTCACCGTGTTATATAAGATCTACCAAGTAAATGCCAATTCTATCAACAACAAAATACTTGGCTTATTAAATGAATTACATAGTTTAGTAAAACTGTTAAAATTTCGTATAGATAACATCAAAGCGAATGGCTAACAACTCGTATTAGTGGAAAATGATGTTTTTGTTTTATTTGAGACTCATATCGTCAGTGAATTGCCACTCTTTTTTTCAAATTTGAATCGTTTGTACTTTTCCGTGAGTTTTGTCGCTAACGACCAGTGGATCACCTTTTGGCATTTCAAGTGCACGACTGGCGTTTCGACTGATGGTCATTCGTGAACTTGAAATGTCTGAAGATGCCAAATGGTGAACCCCGGTTGTAAGCGACCAAATTCATGGACAAGTACAAAATTTAAACTTTTATATTGAATTTGATATTGAAATTCGGTCAAGCACCTTCAGTTGAAAACGTAAAAAAACTCCAATAACAGTCGCACTAAATAAGTGTATTTAATTTCATAAATAATTTACAGAAAACAGTCAATTGTGTCTTTGAATAACTCTCTCTCAGCTCAATCTAGTCTCACTTAACACCCTTACTTTGGTAATTATTAAAAATGACAACGATTTAAAAATGAAAAATAAATTAAATGTTCACAAATATCGGTATTTCACCATTGTAAAGAGATAGACTCTCATCGATGTGTTGATAATGATGTTTCTTAACTTTCCATAATATATTTTTTAAATTGACGCAGTTTTGATATATTCTCTTACTTAAATATTTTTAATTTGCAAAACAAGAAACCAAATTTTCCACCGATGCAGTGTTTATCAAAAACAGACGATAATTATTTAATCCGGTTTTAGAATGTGTGCAAACTTATTATACTAATCACGGACATAAATTATACGTCACACAAATATGTAAATAGAATCCTCTTTTGGAAATAACATTATCAATGTGTACGCTTTTAATTAAAATATGAGATGATTTCCAAAAAGACAAAACACGTGTCACGACAAATATAATAACAATATCAGCTGCCAAACTATTTTTTTTTATTTTTACGTTGATTATGCACAAAAATACACAATCAAAATATTAGTCCTGTGTAGCATTACATTCGACTAATTATCCAAACCAGTTGTCATTAGACTTTTTAAGAAACGGGCCGGATTGAATTTTTAAAAACTTGGCGGGTCGGATGACAAATAAATTCGTGCTGGAATCCAAATAGAATATACATTTATATGTTCTAATATAAAATGTAATTTCTATAGGAATTTATAAGAGAAAATATTTATTATATTTTATGGGTTCATATGCTGTCCTTCATTTCTTATACCAATTGATGAATTGAAATAAATAGTTGTGAATTTACAACCAAATCATAAAATTTTAAAAAAAATCTTATTTGAATAATTTATCTTCAAAAATCGCGAATTTTTGGAGGGCCAGATGAAAATCTTTGGCGGGCCGTAGTTTGGTGACCGTTGATCTAAACCTAAACGGAAAACGGCTCTTGGTATTTTATGATATTATAACTCTAAAATTTTCACTATAATTGTTAAAATATTTGTGATATATAAAATTTTAATTTATTGATTTTGATTAAATTTACTGTTGAACCAGGAGGATCTTCAAGAAATTTTATCAAGCTAGTTCAAGGTAAGCGATCATATTATTAACAATATTATCCAAACATGTTCTTGGATTCAATCATAATGTCAGCTTTAAATATTATGTTAGCAAATACAGTCTGAAACAGTGTATCTCAATCGGTGGTCCGCGGCCCAGAGGTTTTCCGATGGGCCGCTAATAGTATGCCAAATTTCAATCATTTATTACAAACTCAAACATTTGAAATCAATCAATTCAGTAATACTACCTAGGTCGGATAAAACTCACATATTATTTACTGACATTTTCATGTTAGTATCTGGTAATTAGTATTTGCAATTATATATTCAAAATACTCGATCATTATAATTTACCCACATAATTCATTGAAACTCATTTACATCAAATTATTCGCTTATGCCTTTAGAATACGTTCATAACAATTAACAACAATACAAACTGTTTACTACGCGTCACTTCAAGTACATTCGTGTACTTGAATTGCTTGAAGATGCCAAAAGGTGAAACCCGCGTTGTTCTGTCTCTATTTTATTTGAGACGGATATTGAAATTCCATTAAGCACCTTCAGTCGAAATTCTTTATTGAATTATTTCTCACAAACTATTCTGTTTTTTTTTTATATTTCAATTTTAAAAAAGTATTTGGCATTACAGCTTACGCCAATGCGCCAAATATTCTTAATCGTGAAAGTCATACGAGATTAACTCGATTATAAATAATGAATCAGTTGTGCACAAAATCAACGATAGATAATATTTTTTTTCAATTGTAAAATCTAACCTTGCCGGGAATTGAACCCGGGTCCCCTGATTGCTAGGACAAAGCTTTTTTCCACTAGACCACAGTGACCGACAATTTTTTATTGGTCCGCAGCTGTAAAAAGGTTGGGGAGCACTGGTAGAAACATGTTTGACACCGCATTCATTAAATGACGTACTAATTATAAAGTGTGTTTGAATAATTATCATTTATTAGCATAATCAGAAAAGTCGTTATAATATAAATACAAATGATGCCGTCTTAAATAAATTTATATGACAATTGGCTATGTTCTCAATTTTGCAATATTATTATCATTTTCCAAATAACATACGCGCGAATGTCACTTTATAATTATCACGAATTGTGTAATTGGATATTCTTGAATATAATAACCTTGCTGGGTCCATGGTCGAGTATCAACTTTGATTGCGGAGCTCACAGACTCAAGACCCAGTATGGGTTTTTTCATAAATTGATTTTTCAACCGATTTATTGATTTCTGCTTGAAGTCATGGACACCGAAAATGTTTAAAATTCACTCCTACAAGATAGTAATAAGTTAACCACTAGTCCTGCCATTCTGCCCTTTCAAGGAAGAAGGCAGTCACTCGCAAAATTTCTGAAATTGAGTGCTGATCGCCATTCTTAAACATTTTTTAAAAATAAATGTTTGGCGCTCTTATGTATTTATATTATAACTAGTATTGCTACCCGGCTTCGCTCGGACCAGTTTAGGGTTATGTTCACCTCGGCGCGTAAATTCAGACGGGCCAAGTTGAAACAACTTTTTTCAAAATTCAAAAGTCTAGGTCAATTAAAATGGAATTAAAATGAACATTTCAGACTGGCATTGACATTTAACAGCCCCTTTCATATATTGACAGCCCTATTCTCGCCCATTAAAATGTCCAAATTCAAGGAAAAAATCTAATTTGCTGTCAAAGAAATGTCAAATAATACTTTCACGTAAATAAAAACATTATTATATTAATAAAAGCCGGGAAAAGTGGAGTAGAAGACTAATTTATTACATTTTGACTAAATGTCTTCGCCGATAAAAATTCAAACATATGTTCTTTCATATTCGTTTTTAAAGCAACTTAATGACCAACAATACAAAAGGGAATTACAGATTACATACATACATACGCCGTTTCGGTTTTATATATAAGATTACTAAAATACTCTCAAAATCATACGGTGAGAAAAATAACAATGTATTTTAATTCTACAGAAATTATTTCATATATTTGTTGATAGCTATTTCGGCTCAATCAATAATATCAAAATCTTTTTTGAAAACATAGAGATCTAATAAAAGTATAAGAATTCCTTACCCAAAAGGCAGCAACTACTCTAGTTAACTTACCAACCAAACAGTCAATGCAACTACACACTGCTAGTTTACAAAGAAATTAATAAATTTTCGCATCAACCACGTTTTATAAATTCTAAATACTAAATCAACAAAAAACACATTTTTTTTCAAAAGCTTGTCAGAGTCTCTCTTGATTGGACGGGCAGGAAAGCATCTTTATGTCCATACTCTCCTCGAAAAGGAGAGATTGAGTAATATGAAGTTCTCTGAAATGAACTAACTTGTGTTAAGATTATTTTTAACAGGAACCGCATTTAATAGCTGTCCTTTTTTTCAAAATATATTAAGCAACGTTTTTAATAATATTAAAAACATTACTTGAGAACTTCATTCAGCTTTTGAACTATCTGTTTTTATGTCTAAACTCAATACAAGACTTAGGCAAACATTATGGTTGAAAGAATATTCAAAATGAATGTCGGGCCGCAAATTAAACACCAAATTTTATGCATACATCATCATAAAAAATAGTTATTCTCTAATAACCAAAATTTTGCTGCAAATTCACTTAATCGATTATTTGGTCAATTAGCAAAATTACAATGTTTATTTCTTTTTATGACGTGACAACGTCTTATAAATCGATGAACGCCCGCTGCACGCACGAAAAAACATGACTCATTGTCCCGTTTGTCGCGTTACGCCGAAGGCAAGCGTGCGAGCGAGAGCGCGGATAAGCGATAGAGAGGCACGATCGGCCTACCGTTCGGATTGTGCCGCATCTATCTCTCTTCCACTCGATTGGTCGATGCGTCTGAGTAGAAAAGAGACAGCGGCAGCACACAACTTATACACCTACAGTACCTACACGTGATCTGTTTACAACTGTTTATAAAGTGAAGTGAAATGTTAATGTGGTTTTCATTGTTTATATTACAACAACAATTGCGGCAATAAAGGTAATTAATCCTTGAAAAATGAGTGCGAATAAAATATATCAATAAAAATTGTAGATTTCATTTCACTCCTTCTTCGTATCCATACAAAATAATGATAATTCAATAAAAATGATTCCATTTTATTCATAAAAGTATGCAATCATTTCATCAATGTTTTCTTATGACGTTGTCACGTTAAACTATCGTCCGTAAACCGACTTTACAGACAACCATTTTTTTTTTCAATGTTTTAGTTAAACGATTATCATATACGTGTTCTTCATTTCGTAGTTATTTTTAAAATAACCAGGCTTGCCTTATAATATTAAATCTATTGATATACAAAAGGCACATTAATATTGGCCTAAATATGAATAAAATTCTTAAAATAATCCATTAAATAGCCCTGTAAATATTATGAAATATTAATATCAAATGGCATTGAAATTGGTGTAGTGTTATTTTTATTTTCGGTGATAGCCTTTTAAGTTTATGAAAACATTTTTTTCCTATTTAAATTGTAATTTAAAAAATAATGATATCTCTTAGCATTCAGTTGACCTGAGAGTGACATTCACTATCGGCACAAAGTTTCTGTAATAAAAATAAATTTTGATCTTATTTTGACTCCATTATCATTGATTGTGTCACTCTAAAACATTTACATATATTTTTTTGAATTGTTTTAAATTTTGTACTTTTCCATGAGTTTTGTCGCTAATGACCCGGGATTCGCCTTTCCGCATCTTCGGGCATTTCAAATGCACGGATGTACTTGAACTGACGCGTAGTACACAGTTTGTATCGTTTATATACAAAAATAGAAGTAAATAGATTACTAAGCTAAATTGCTATTAAAATTTAAGTTAGGGAAAAATGAATGTAAACAAGTTTCAATGAATTAAGTGGGTTTTTTATAATTATAGGGATTTGTGAAAATACTAATCACCAGATAACAGGAATATCTAAAATAAATCTACGGTTTTGTCCGACCTATTATTAATGAGTTGATTGATTTCAAGTCAATGATAGCAAGTTACCTAGAACTGAAGTTGCTCGTTCAAAATTGGCAAACTGTTAAGCTGAGCTCGATTAATTTCCAAAATTTAAATTCGCCCCTTTAGTAAAAAATAATTTTAAAATTCGCCCTGTTAGTTTTATAATTTGTAACAAATCAATGCCTGTCAAATCAAAATTAAACGTGTAAACAATGACCTAAATATACATACATATAAATTCGTTTTATAATCAGTCGTTCGATATTAATTTTCCATGTCCATTAAATTTTAAATTTTTGATATTATTTTGAGTCACAAAATGTGACGGCATAATATATTCTTTACCAAATACACGTTTCAAAACTACCATTATTTAAAGGCGCATTTAACCGTTCATACGCCACGGCGTGCAGGCACGCGAAATCGATCAAACCACCAGGGCCACGGCCACTACGAGTATATTTAATGTATAAATATCTATTTTTTAATGAAACCTAATACAAACACATCTTTTCAATGAAATGTGATTGTTAAAACATCGATATGTTTAGCCGTTTTTTTTATTTTATTTGAGGCTCAGCTAACAGATATCACCAGGGCTTGCACCTTATTAATCGTAAATATCCCTGGAAACCTATTTTAAATCGTACACTTTTGATATTTTTCCTCTTTTCTTTGAAAACCAAAAATATGTTGCGTATAAAATGAATTTCCGGGCATTTTCATGGAAAAATCGATAGTTTAAACTGGTGGCCAGTGGCAATTATCCATGACATTGGCTTGTCGTTTAAAGGGTTAAAGCTATTTTAAAGATTTGGAGGCCTCAATCGCGTGCCTCTTGCACTTATGGAGTTATCTGTCACTACACGCACCTACAAACCAATCGCATTGAATGCCTCCTCAACGTTATTATTTATTTTGAAAAAGCGATAAAACTTTTTTATTAACTTGATTGTTTACAAGATAAATAATAACCATACCAGTAGCATCCTTAAATTTTAAAACGATTTATTATTCTCAGCGGCTTCTGAATCTAGTCCCAATTTACATAAACAGCCTATTTGTTTTCTTGTATGTAACCTCTCTAAGTATGTTCGATGGTAAAAAATGCAGTAAATCTTGGTTTTACGTCTTTCAAACCAGTTATATCAGTTAACACAATAGATATCCTTTTTACATAATAATTTATGCTTACGTGACAAAGTTATTATTTATGAACTTGTTAATAAGCCGAAGGCCAAGTTATTTATATGAAATTCTTATTGATTTGTTAACGCTGTTTTACTAAACTTTATAAGCAAAAAAAATGTTGGGTATTCCCATATTATAACAATAAATAAGGAAAACTTTCGCCTATTGAAAAAATTCCATGACCTAGATCCAAATGAATTTCTATTGGAAATAAGGAGACAAGATAAACTGGTATATATTCACATTTTCCAAATCATTAGAGAACTACTTTTTTAAATCAAAAAAATTATGCTTCGGCTAAAAGTTTTTTAAAATTACGTTTGGAATTAAATCTGTGGCATTATAGTCGTTAAAATAACTCGACTCCGACTCCAGCATTGACTAAAAATACGACTCCCACTCCGATTACAACATTGACCAAAAATACGACTCCGACTAAAAAAAATGTTAAATTTTGTCACGGGTATTAAAAATAAATATCAACCAACCAATCCAGCATGTTTAGTGCATACAGAAAAAATACAACTACTCCGGCCAAAACACCGCGACGACTCCGACTAAAAATCCGCAACTCTACGACTCTGAAGTATATAGCCACACAGCCCTGATTATAACACAACCTCATATGTCCGCTTAACTTAAGTTGGCGCAAGCAATACGATATTTTTGCGTGGTGACAAATAAAGCCATCTAACTTACCGGTTTTTTGGCTAGCCATCCTTTTTTATAAATAAGCATATCAAGTTTGTTCACATGATATATCGTTAGCATAGATAATAACTGACATACCAAGTTTTGCCACCATATTCAGAGGAACAGATTCTTTAAATTGAGAGATAAATAAAAGTACAATAATAACTGACATATCAACATGTGCCATTGTGCCACGGATAAAATATACTTTTGTCGGTAGTATATTTTGTATGTTAATATCTGATTTGACTTATTCAGACGAGATTGATAAATATTTGGTCCATATTGTAACAGTACGTTTTCAGCATATTTTGTGGAGCATATGAACTCTTAATAGAGCTGAGTTCAGCCTGAGAATAGTTTTTACGATGGCGTAAACCGAAATAGTTATCAACCATATATAATATAATTTCTGTAGGACTAAAATACATTGCTATTTGTTTACCGTGTCTAAATAAAGTCTTTCTCACCTACGAGTAGAACGAGGACAGGACTAGTGATTAGCTTGTCACCCTAGCTTTACCCCATTTTAATTTAAGACAGTACAATAATGACTTTAAGCATGTGGACTCACTACGGAGTTTATATCAACATTTGTTTTTCTACGAGAACTGAGTAGGGATGGAAAAGATACGTGGACTAGCCCAGGACAAGTGATTAGCTAATCGCTATCACTTTGCATCGCTCTTTAGGATCGTAAAAGTGGGAAGGAATTTTAAACAACACAAACACCAATTTCTTCTGAGCAGAATCGATTTATCGACTGAAAAAATCTGTTCGTACCGAGAATTGAACCCCAGTGAACTGGCATGGTAGTCAACGACGTTGACCACTGCACCACGTACCGTGCGATCTAAGAAACTAAGAACTAACGTAAGACCATACACAATAAGCATATCAGTGCAGAATAGATAAAATAAACATTTGTTCACTCACTTCTGTTAGTAATTTAAAGCTATCAATGATGTAATATTTCCTCACTGCTTATTAATGGAATATATTAATAGTATAATGATTATATTATAAAACTCCTGAATATATTAATATTGTTATGATTAAAACGACCTCCAAAAATTATGAAATGACTTTACAATAAGCAAATTTGAATTTCCAACATACATTTTATAGCAAGATACAGATAAATATGAAATATACTTTCTTTGTTGCAATTCGACAGCACATCGCATTGCCGGTTCCGTTTTTGTATAGCAAGAATAATAAGTAAGTTTAATCATATTTTATAAATGCTCCAGTTTCATTATGTCAACTTTTTGGAATTCATAAATCATTCAAATCGTTCAATCGCAAAAACTATCCCAATTCACACTCAGCGCTCGGTGTGCAATCCAAATATTAGCTAATAAAAACTTTTTTGATATTACGTTATTACATTAACTTGTAAAAACCATTAGTCTGTATTTGAAGTAACGTGGAGAAATTCCGGCAAAATTTTCATCGTATTTTTATCGACCATTACCATACTGTATGTGTCGCTCGGACTAAGCGACCAATAATTATTTAATGTTATATCATTCGACATAATTATATCACAAACTCTAACATCCAAAAAAGAGTTAAAATAAAATCACAAACTTTATTTAATTTGATGACATCCCCATTCTCGCCCATTAAAACGTCCAAATTCAAGGAAAAAATTTAATTTGCTGTCAAAGAAATGTCAAATAATACCTTCCCGTAAATAATAAACATTATTATATTAATAAAAGCCGGGGAAAAGTTGGTAGAAGACTAATTTATTACATTTTGACTAAAAATTCAAGCATATTTTTCATATTCAATTTATGGCACTAACAACAATTTACAGACCCACATGCATACATACGCTGCTTCGGTTTTATATATAAGATTCTGCATCTGTAACGTTTTCAGATAGCTCTAATTTGAACGGCTTAATTTTTACTATGGGAACAAACTCTTAATGGAGAATTCTTTGTTACTCAATTTTCTTAAAACTTCTTTTCGAAAAAAGTGTGAATAGAAAGGATAAGACAGGACTTATGATAAGCTGATCGCTCTCGCTATGTCTCGTATTTTAATCTGTTGACTGTTAGTGTATCCTACTTCGAGACACCACAAGGTGTTGCAAATTGATATAAAAAATAAATCGAACTAACAGTGTAAAAAATATCACGAACAAGATTCTTGTATTCAAATATGTATATGCTACAGTGAAACTGTATTCTCAGTGAAAATATATTCTTCTTCAAGCTGTCACTGAAATTAAATTTGACCGCCCTATCTTCAGCCCTATGTTTGTCTGTGTTTTTCTTTGGTTCTTTTTTATGAAATGGACTACTTGCTGATTTTGTTTTATTGAAGCAAACCAAAATTTTAGGCCGGCAAATCATCGGCTTGGGCCAATAATTTCAATGATCGTGGCCAGTGAAATCGTGTTGTCAAACAAATCTATTACTTAATACATTTTCACTGAGAATACAGTTTCACTGTAACATATACATTATTCAGTCTGATTACCTCTATGGGTGTGTTTTAAACAAACACTGATGAATTATTTTTTAAAGTCTTTGCTATATATGTATTGTATATTCATAAATCGGCTTTGTAGGGATGAGGTTAAGGATCAAATGGATTGCAAATTGGAAATAATTATTCATAAATTGATTGAAAAATGCAATCATCTTGACGGGGATTCGAACACAAGTGCGTCGGTACTGAAGCCTAACGATTTTTCCTACTTAAATTACTAAATAGTTGCTGAAGTATGTTGAATAACTTGTGTCTATCGTCTATCTTTCCTCTTTTAAAGTAAATTTAACTTTTCAACTGTCTGTTACAAGCGATTTTTCAATTTGAAACTGTTTTTTTTATGAATTGTTGTTTTGTGATTTTACTTAAAACAGGGTTTGGCATTCGCCAACAACTGATAATCCTGATATATCATAGCTGTAAATTCGCGCTTACCTAAATTGAAGGTAAAGAAAAAAACCTGTTCTTATTTATTATTCAAAATATCGCAGTTGTGGATTTAAACGCCGCGTCTTATCACGGAAACATAAAAATCAATCACCTTCTACACGAGTGACTCCATGCCGGATGGCTTCTTTTTTTCGTGTTTGTATCGCAAAAAAAAACGTCGGTCATTTTTCAAAATATTAATATATCACTAGCCGGTACCCAGCAAGCGTTGCAATGCCACTCAAAGAAAGAAAGTATTTGTGTTTATTAAAGTGCTTTCGGATGCACAATATTTTTGATAAATAATTTCGATTTAATTTCACTAACATTGATCGGTATCGATGACATTTGCCGTTTGCTGTTTGTCTTTTGTCGATTTTCTATGGTACGACACACGCGCCACTTACTGAAAGTTAATTGTATTATGTATATAACCTTTGCGCAAGTGCAAAAATAATTTGTCAAAATGAACGGTATGGCAGCGAATAAAATATGAAAAAACATTGATTTGTATATAAAAGACCCACTGTAAGCTAATTTAACTTCCACGCAAGTGTAAGCAGAAAGTTTGTCAAAGTTTCATTGCGATCAGATGAACGGTAAGTCCGGGCCTAGGGTGCGAACATAAACAAACATATATTGATATTTATATATTAGAAGATTGAAAATGTATCCAAATATCAAGATTTTTAGAAGATAACTTTTCTTGGGATGTTTCATAACACAAAGTCTGATATTATAGTCAAGTCATGTCATGTAAATGTAAACCTAAAAATAAAAAAAACAATTAAAAATTTTTTTCATAGTTTGATAGAAGATACAATATAAATTATTGTCAGTCATTAATTAATAAAAAAATATTAAGTTTAATACAATAGACATTATAATAAAAATAATAATACATTTTTAGTACTTTTTCCACATAAAATTTATTTGATCAGAGCAAGCATCAGAGCGAGCATTGTCAACTGATCAGTTGACAATGCTCGCCATGAGTGAAACCGGTCTTGATCAAATATATTTTATGTGGAAAAAGTACTAAAAATGTATTAATATTTTTATTACAATGCCTTTTCACCAACTATTGACAGCGACCACCTTAAAAGTGAACAATAGACATTGATGATTGAGCGTAGAAAAAATGCACATAAACATTACATTAAATTTAATGCTGCAAAAGGGGTGTCTCTAATGGTGGACGTAACTGGAAAAAAAACACTGTAAAAAAGAGACATTCCAGCTAGGGACTCCAATTACTCGACATTCTCAAAAACTCCAGTATCAAGTAGTAAAATTTGAAAATACTCGAGTACTCGAGTATACTCGAGTAGTTTTAGATGTACCAAAATATATACATACATCCATTTTTTAAGCCATATCCGCTCCCAATTTGGAGCATATGGATCCTCACGGAGTTTATCTCAACATATGTTTTTGTGGATTTTTAAGTGATTTAGATTTTGATTTATGACTGCCACAGCTGTATCAATCGGCAAAAAGATTATTTTGCCTCTGGTCATAAACTTGTCGTCAGTACTCAAAGCAATACTCGAAATTCTCGCATAGCAATATAGTCAACGGCAAAACCTTTAAATATATATATATATGACCTGAGTAAAATTCACACGTAAAAAACCCAACGTTGAAACATTAAACAAAAATACTTTTAAATTAGTAAATAAAATTTTGAAATAAATCTTCATTTAAAAATTACGAGTATTACTCGAGTATTTTTCTGACTACTCGAGTTTCGAGTACTTGAAAAATGGACGAGTATACTCGAGCATCGAGTACTCGAAACTCGAATTGGAGTCTCTAATTCCAGCTACCAGCTTAAATATTTTTTTTCCTTCATTATTATCCAATTTTGAATTGTATCCTCTTTCGGTTAATCAATAAACATCAACAAATGAAGAAAACTTGTTTTTAATTTAAATTTAAATCCGAAAAGCGATGCAAACCTGTTTCAATTAAAGTAGAATAAAAAATATCTTTTAATTCTTTATAATATTATCATACCTAAACAAATTTTGGTGACACTTTCATAATTAGTTGTATTTATAATATTAACGATATAAACCCGTTATCAACATTCTAACTTCTTATTTATATTAGCACACTTAAGAACAATGTTTTGGATGGCTGCTCTTATACTTTAGACCAGTGATGCACAAATGCGGCCCAAAATAACAAATACTTCATCAACAAAATTTTCATTCAATATGATAAAAATTGTATTCGATATGTGAACAAATTATGCAGTAGCAACGGTATATAAAAAAATCAACCCCTTCTCAGTATCCATCAATGAGGCCGATTCATCATTGCAACTAGAGTTGATCGATTTGCAGAACAACGATCAATTGAGATCGAAATATCAGGAAGGCGATCTGCAGAGTTTTTACAAATATCTCCCCGAAGAGCAGTTTCCTACCCTACGGGCTGCGATTTGTGCAAGTCTTTTGAAGCACCTACAAATGCATTTTCCATATTAAAACTAAATAAGTCTCAACACAGAAACCGCTTGAACAATTTCAACTTCATCAAAATGCTTGCTGCCAGTATACAGTGTCAAAATTGTATTCATCGTGCAAATCTGCACGTAATGTGGAACGGAAAGGATCGAAATTATGTAGTAAATAAAATATAAAATATATATCATCTAGTAAATATATACATTACCCTTAGCCCTTGCGGCCCATGAAAATTTTAAATGAATAAATTGGCCCTCAATCAAAAAGTTTGTGGACCACTGCTTTGATTCATTTATCAGGTTATACGGTATAATAAGACGTTTATTAGAGTATCCCATAGCCCAAGATTTCAATAAAGTAAAAAAATAGAACACATTGGTAAAAATATGTTAAATAATCACTTACAAATAATAGGCGTCAATCAAAGCCGGTCAAAATATTTCTTCATATCAAATTTCGTGAAAATTTTCGAAAAATCTATTCAAAATTTAGAGTATGTATTCACTTTACAGACCACATCTTATTAATGGTGCAAATAAATGATCAAGTAATTGATATGCGTTATGTCAGCTTACGCGTCGCGAACTAACGAACATGTATGTGAGATTTTTATTTTCGTTTTTTGAAGGAAAATTCCTTAATCGATGTACCATATTCAAAGGAATTTAAATGAATGATATTTTTGGAGCTTTGCGATCGTGACATGCTAACTTTTATACACCATCGAGTGGAACGTGGAAGACGATTTATCAAACTTGTTATACGATCTTGGTAAAACCCAATCCAGTTTACAGTTACCTGCAATTTGGTTGCGTGTAAAGCTTAATTTTTTTAACGTGTATTACGTATTTGAACATCCATAAGAGAACAAAACAAAAGGATGTTTGCTTATATATCAGTTTGCAAGCCCGAACGGCAGCCCATATTAAAAAATTTTTTAATAATTTACTCATGGAGTTTTTGACATTTTCTACTAATTTATAATTATTAGTGTTCATGACACATTTAATGTTTTATTATATGATAGCATAATATTATATTCAATATATTCAAATGACGTTCTTTCGTTTTATACAATAACCACTCCCAATCCCTCATTTCAGTTCCGAACACAAAAGTCATTTACAGCTAACAAGTGGACAATTCGTTTTTACTTTTAAGCGTCGCATATGTTATACATATAAACATGCATTTGGACCCGAATCCGTGAATCGATTACCACCTCTAGATGTTTAATTTCTTCATAAATTCTAAAACAAATATTTACAAATATCGATAATTTTCGTATAATTATTCATATTTAAAGTCGCACGCGCATGAATGAGAAAACTTGATCGCACTCATGTTTATTCCAGACTGGCGATATCAAAACTGTGAACGCGATTTCTAATCTACACTTTTTAATGTAAAAAGCATCCATTTGATTTGGAACGTACGTTGAAAGAGGCGCGTTTGAGATAAGATAACATTGTCTTATCGCGTATGGGCAGTGAAGTTTTAATCCTGGCATTTGGTAGCGGCAATATAAATGGTCTTCGGCCAATAATAATCCAACTTATTTTCTTTTTTATTTAATGCGACGAAACTAGTCAGTAAAGATCATATTTTTTTACTGCAAAAGATGTAAAAAACAATAATTTAAGAATACCAAAAGTTTATTCATTTTATCGCTAATATTAAGGTAGATATTTAAATTAATTTAGCAGTGGTGGTCGACTGTTTCACCCTCAGCCTGGCAAAAGTAAAGGACTAATTTTCAAACGATTATACTTGAAAAATATTGTTAAGAAACGCTTCCTGGCAATAACAATCTTAATATTCACTTAATCACATCATTATTTTTATGCTTCCTGTTGATCCAATTAGTTCTTAATAATAATAAATATTTTTGAATTCTAATTATCCTATTAATTGATTCTTATCCAACATCTTGCATTTGAACTGCATTGTTTAGATTTTTCTTCACAATACCATTATAGATTATGCTTTCCCAACTCCAATTAAAAAGTGCATTTTAACTGTGGCAAAAGACTTAATTTCATTACATGGGTTTTATGAGACGTAGCTTAAAATTTTCAACGAATATTGTATTTTAATATTTTCGATGGTTTCGGCGGTAACTTTGTGGAAGTTCATTTTAATATAAAATTTAAAATAACTTTGATTATTCCACGTATTGTGTAACTAACTGTGACACGTGTTTCGCCTCTTTTAGAGGCATCTTCAGACTTACTATCGCAAAGTTTGCTTAAGTAATAAGGCAAGATAAATTCTAACATTTTTACATTTTAAATTATGAAATTACAAAATGGATTACGGGTTTTTTTCCTTATAGAATCCAAACAAAGCAAACAAATAATTATATTACTAATGACGTTAGCATTAAAAAATAATACATGATGAGTTGCAATCAATCAGATAGGTATATTTTTACCCGATTAACTTCCACAAAGTTACCGCCGAAACCATCGAAAGTATACAGATTATTCACAATGGCAAATATTCTGAATAGCTAGCTGATATGTTTTCTAACTCGGACCTCTTACTGTCAAATGGGTGGAAAAGAGAATATAGAATAAAGAGATTAAAAAATCTGACAGAAAAAGCCATTTAATTTGCCTGAAGACTGCAACACACGCTATAAAAATTGCTATATAGCAGAGGGTGCTGTCGGGTTGACTATATGTAGTTTTTTTAAACCATTTTAAAGCAGAGTTTTTTTTATTTTTTTACTATCGCGTCTTTTTTAAAACCGTTCAAAAGAGGATTGTGTGTATTTTTTTGCAGTTGGAAACATCCATGGCGTCGTTCATTTGCGTAAACATGAACGTCACAAAATATTAAATTAAATCTACATTTAAAACGATGAACGTTGTATTGCGCTCAAATGTTTCGACACTTGGAACGGGCAAAAAGAATTCATTGTATAATTAATGAAGAATAAATTCTTGTTGCGATTTTTTTGTATCCAACCTTGACCGTGTGTATAATGTATTATTAATCGGCTGAAGGTGCTTCGCTATTTTTTTAAAAGTATTTAGAATGGAGAAGTGCAAAAAAAACGTGTTCAAATTCAACATAAAAAGTGCTCATCGGTCAATACAAACATAAAGCGCAAAAACGAGACCTGAACTTTAAAAAAAGAATTATTTTCGATGTTGTTGCTGCTTGGCTATAATTAATTGTTATATTATGTACTTTAAAAAACAACATTGGATCTTTATTATTGTCCAGCGTTTTAAAAATAATTCTGAAGATTTTTTCACATTGCAAAATCAGTCCCGTGCAAATCTGCTCGGTCTATCAATGTTAGGGGTAAATTCCTTTTTCTATGTCGACATACATATCGATAACGATGTGAAAGGCGGCCATAAAACATTGGCTGCATATACACAACGGGTAGTGGTGGAAAAACCATCTTGTTCTCCTTCGACATATAATTTTAAAAACCAGTACCGATTTTGCACATCGCGAATCAGTTGGAAAAACTCAACGTTCTGAAACTCTAGCGAAAAGGGTGTTCATCTTAACAGCATGCATATTATTATACTTGAAGAAGTTGCACCAAAAATGTGTTAAGAAAAAATAACTAAAAATAAAAATAATTGCACACGTCGCTTGACTTCAATTGTTAGAAAATAATTTCCAAGTTATTGACCTCATAAGAAGCAATCTAAAATAGTGCAATTTTTTGATAAATATTAACACACACATTTATTTTTACTAGGCAGATAAAATAGTTTTTAAAAACGGTTTTACTTCATTTACATTCAAGATAATATGCTTTACTCCTTGAATAAGTTTGACTTAATCGATATCAAAAAGTATCGATGTCACGTTTTTTTCACAGGAAAATCATAAACAGAAAAAAATTGTGACTTTCATTGCGACCTTCAATTAACAAATAAAAAAATAAAACGGTAATTCTAAGCATTCGTATCGAAGAGTATTTAAGTATGAGTTTTTAACGTCTGTTTCAGAACACCTAGGTGAAGATGTCACCGCTAAGCAAGCTCCTTTGCTGTTTCCTGCTGCTGCAGACCGTGAATGCCATTGCCAACCTCCGAGTGCTTCATGAATGGAAGGAAATGGAGTACGTGTATCCCGATGATGCTGCAAGAGATGCCGCAGCCGAGAAGCAGTTTTACGTCAGAGGAAACTCGGTACCAATCGATGTAGATGTCTTCTATAAGCGAGGTGAGTTTTGAATATGCAAATTAAATAATAAAGGGTCTTTTTATAAGGACGCTTAGTTTTGAAATGTAAATAAAACAAGTTGTTTGTGAGATTTCGACTAAATTTTAATTTCATTTATAAGTATATTTTACGGCATTAAATATGGAATATAGCATCAAATGTCTGCCAATATCCATTCATTATAAAATGGGCCATGTCGCTAAAGTTGACTTTTTTGACAAATTTGGGTAAACTTCCAACTGCTCCAGAACCCAATCAGGCGTTGTCTGTGGTCTTTTACCTGAAGTTCCTTGGTTAGTTGGATTTTATACGGGTGCAGACATAAGGCCCGATTCAAAATTCGCCAAGTTGAAGTCGCAGAAAAGCCAAGTTCTTGTGAACAACGAGAAATAATCTGCCTTGGGTTTTCCTGTACACTTTCACACACAGCAGCAATGTTTCACCAGATATTGTATTTTGATGACGTACAGGTAGGTGTTGGCCGATTATTTACCAAACTGGTTGACTCAAATTTGGCTACTAAACAATGAATAATCTACTCAGCAGGACAGAGTAACATATTTTGAGCGTCCCTATTGAAATACCCTATATATAAGTATATAACAGATTATATAACTAGGCTTTTTATGGAATTACAAAAATATATTTACCACTGTATTTGTCTAGCTCGAATATTTCACAGATGCCCAGATTAATTTTGTTCATTTAATACATTTTGTTCATGAATGATTTTGAATAGCAATATATCTTATTTAAAACTGTATATTAAAAATACGCACTATTTATTTTAACGAAGGACAATATCGATTCCATCTCTGAGTTTATCTCAATATATGTTTTTTCCACGACAACCTCTTGTTACTCAGTTTCTCAATCTCTCTTTTTGGAAGAGAGTTAGTATTTAAATGATGCTAGGACTAGTGTTGGGCAAGTAGTTAGCTAATCGTTCTCGCTTCGCTTTTGGAATCGGGAGGGTTAGAAGGGATTTTTAACAACACAAACATCCTTGCCTTCGAAGAAGATCGATAAATCGATTGAAAAAGATCTGCACGTACAGAGACCAGAACATGTAAGGTCCGTCAAGAAAGCCAACGACGTTGACCACTGAACCACGGTCTCGGTATACACGATATTTTTTAGCAATTAGTAATACTGATAAATCATTCGGCTTATATTCGGTATTCAAAACAGATATAAAAGAAAAAAATCATATTACATAAACATAACCTGTTTCTTCTTTAATTAATAAATGTTTTTTACATTCAAATATAGCAAATAATGCTATTTTATCACAGCTAATCTTGAAAGGATCAACACTGTTGAAAAAACCTCTCAAATTAAACTCTTGGCGGGATCATAAAATTACTACAGCGTCATTTAATATAAGTTCGAAATACCGGTATTTTCCATTTTCAAAACCGGTATTCAACTATATAAAAAAGAGCTCAATACCGGGATCCTTGTATCCGTTTTATTACTTCTACCTCTGGCCAGAGGTCACTGTTCAAATGTTTTTGTGCGACGTAAATACAACTTTTTAAAATTTATAATTAAGCTATGTAAACGCAATTAAATTTTTAATGTGAAATGAGTACTTATTTTCTTTTATTATTTGTTTTATAATGCCATTTCACCAAGTATTGACAGTGAACACTTTAAAAGTGATAAAAGTCAAATTTGACGCCAACTCCAACATAATTAAGCGATACTTTCGATGGTTTCCGCGTTGACTTTGTGGAAGTTCATTTAAATATAAATTTTAAAATAACTTAATGTTCCATATAAATGTATAATGATTATTCCACGTATTGTGCTACTATCTGTGACACGTGTTTCGCCTCTTTCAGAGGCATCTTCAGACTTACTGTCGCAAAATTTGCTTAAGTAATTTATGAAGCTGTTAAAAAGTTTGAATTTCGTCTCAATATGAAATGATATATTTTGATTGAATAAGAAAGTGCTTGAATGGACTCCCGTATGACTTATTATATCTTGATATAAAATTTAAAATAACTTTGATTATTCCACGTATTGTGCTATTATCTACTGTTTGTTTGCTTTGTTTCGATTCTATAACCCCCTCCTAGCTTCCCGTAAATAGGAAAAATCCCAAACTCCATTTTGTAATTTTATAATTTTCAAATATTAGAATCAATAATCAATCTTGTTTCATTACTTAAGCAGACTTTGCGATAGGAAGTCCGAAGATGCCTCTGAAACGGCGAAACACATCTCACAGTTAGTAGCACAATACGAGCAATAATCAAAGTAATCTTAAATTTTATATTATAATTAAACAATTTCACATGACAATAACAAGACGTAACCTTGCATATTGTTATAAGATCTCAAATAATTGGATAATATATTTAACCTTGCCTGAAAATTATCCCCAGGTCATGTGATTGATTTCGATTTGATTGTCAGTGTATGGACAATTGTTTTTAAAAAAAGAATTGAACACGGCCGAGTGAAAAAAAGAATCTATTATTGTGCCGGTGTTGCTATTCATGACATGTATTTAGTATGACGGATTATAATTCCTAATTCAAAAATACATTATTGATGTCGGCCATTTCGTGTCATTGTTTATGGGTCGCATAAAATCGAGATGATTGTAACTGTCATTCGGTAAACAAACATTGAATAAAAATTCGATTGTGGGAATTTCCCGATTTTAATGATTAAATTTTAATTAAAAAATATCATCATTCGTTATTTTTATCTCCACAACATACTTAACATCAATTAAGTCATAATCTTTCTAGTCGAAACCACACTTTCATTTCGTGCTTAAGAAACAGTTTTAATTTAATTTACATATTATAACACAAAAAATGTTTTTAGAAAACATACAGTGCGGAATGAATGAATACAAGTTTCAATGATTTAACAGGGTTTGTTATAATTACGGAGATTTTTGAAAATATTAATGACCAGATGATAACATAAGAATATTTAAAATAAATCTAGGGTCTCGGATAGGACCCTAGATTTCAAATTTCGTTAATTTACATTTTAATAACCTTTTAACTTAGTGATCTACTTATATTTTTGTATATAAACAATACAAACTGTTTACTACGCGTCAGTTCAAGTACATCCGTGCACTTGGAATGCCTGAAGACGCCGAAAGGCGAAACCCGAGTCTTTAGCGACAAAACTCATGGAAAAGTACAAAATTCAAATTTGATATTGAAATTCCATCAAGCACCCTCAGTCGAAATACTTAACTAATAAGAATAATGATTTTTTTTTTATATCTTATTCCACATTTATTTTATTAGATCAGGACCCTTACTCATACATATATAGCATTTAGGTGACAATTCTCGCGATGAGCGAAACCGGTCCCGATCTACCAAATTATATGTGTGATAAGTACAAAAAATGTTTTATTATAATGACATAGTCTATGATGCGAAAATTGCCTCCCACCCAGCCGGTACTAAAAACGTGGTGGAGCGATTAGCTAACCATATGTCCTGCCATAGCTGTATTCTTCTATCCCTACTAGAGACTCCAATTCGATTATCGAGTACTCGATACTCGAGTAATTTGACAAATACTCGAGTAATACTCGTAGTATATAATAAATGAAGATTTAGTTCCAAATTTTTATTTTGTTTTAAATAGTGGACAGAAAAACTAGATAGCACTTTTTAATTGATTGTTAACTTTTAAATCGAGGTCCACAGCAACAGAGAGATTTTTTTTCTACTGGAATAAAAAAACAAAACTTCGAACCAAATTAAAATTTGAGACGTTCAATTCCCTATTATTTTTGAAATATATGTATTAATGAAATAAAATAAGCATATTTATTTATCATCTATTTATAAACACAAATTTGAATTTAACAAAATATATTTTGGAACATCTGAAACTACTCGAGTATACTCGAGTACTCGAGTATTTTAAAATTTTACTACTCGATACTCGAGTAGTTGAGATGTCGAGTAATTGGAGTCCCTAATCCCTACTCTCTTCAACAAAATAGCGTAACATGTTGTCCCATCATAATATTCGAATAAACATAATATTTTGATTTTAACTTAAAGTGAACAGTGCCTAGTATTTATTCTTTTATTACCGTGGCGTAAATAAATTTACTCTACTAAGGGCATGAATATTTAAACATTTCAAAATTAAAAGTTATAGATAATGTCTTTTATAAAAACGACTACTTTGACTTTTTAAAACCAATATAAAAAACTAATCTTAGAACATTAAATACCAATATACTTCTTATTCAATTCCTATTGCTTTACATTGTTAAACAAACTTTTCTGAATGTCATTTAGTTATACAATTGTTATCAATAATGCGTTTCGAATGAAATAAAGAAAGTAAAAAATAACCATGAAATTGTGTGGATTTTGTTGAACCAACATAACACACAATAATGCTAAGTTGGTTGAGTTTCATTTACTGTTGAAAATATTAAAATTCAAGCGTCTCGGTAGTTTTTACCAGTTTTCAATTTATTATTAAAAGAAATAACTTTAACAGTTTGATAACTTTGGATTTAAATGAAACACTTCTCGGTCCCATTAAAAAATCTGTATTCAATGCGTCCCAAGCTGACCGCAAAATATGCGTTTAGCGCAAAAATACAATTAACTTAGAACTTAATGCAGAAGCATGACTTAGTGTGTGGCCACAGTGGTAAGGCGTAGTTTCCGGCTTTGCCTATCGATACTTGCATAATAATCAAAGGTTGTCGCAATGGTTTTAACCACGGCGCGTAATTCAAAATAACGTAAAAAAATTGTACGCCGAAGCAAGCTGACTTTGACATTAACGCTACGTTTTGACTTCTCAGACGGCGCCATCGATAAAGCCATTGCGGTGACCTTTGATTGTGAAGCAAGTGACGCTACGCCACGCCAGAAGCTACGCCTGTCACTGTGGCCGTAACATTTCAACATTTTCGGCCGCTCAAAAAAATCGTTTAAATTTACCAGTATATGCTAAAAACTCAATCTATTCAAATACAAAAAAAAACCTTATTTAAGTATATTAGACGTTTTACGTGAGTTAAAATCTTTTTTTCAATCGACTATTACACGATTCTTCATTCATATTATTCTATTCAAACAAAATACAAAATAGATTGGTTTCTATTTCAATTTGAAATAGAAAATAACTTTTTAACGATAGCTGGAAAAGTTAATATTCACGTAAAATACATTAAACTATTATTACTACATAGCGTTAAATATATTTTTTTAGATCAAATTCTACTTCGTGTATATTTGAAAGTAATCATGGTTGAATTATAATCCCATTGAAATGTAAGTTAGTGTTTTATTTCTACTGCATTTCATGTAGCTAGGTTTTCCAATCCCGAGCCAAAATCGGATTCCGGGATTTCGGGATTGTAATAACTCGATCCCGGGATCTTGGTACTGGTCCCGGGATTTGGAATATTTTTTTAATGGTCGATAACTTTCATATTTATTAAATACTAGTATTGTTACCCGGCTTCGCTCGGACTAAGCAACCAATAATTATTTAATGTTATATTATTCGACATAATTATATCACAAAATCTAACATCCAAAATAGAGTTAAAATAAAATCACAAACTTTATTTAATTTGATGACAGCCCCATTCTCGCCCATTAAAATGACCAAATTCAAGGAAAAAATCTAATTTGCTGTCAAATTAATACCTTCGCGTAAATAATAAACATTATTATACTAATAAAAGCCGGGAAAAAAAGTTGGTAGAAGACTAATTTATTACATTTTGACTAAATGTCTTCGCCGATAAAAATTCAAACATATTTTCTTTCATATTCGTTTTTATGGCAACTTGCAACAACAATGCAAACGAGAATTACAGACATACATACATACATACGCCGTTTCGGTTTTATATATAAGATTAGGCATGTCAATTTGTCATGAAAATAGTTTTAAAATAATTGATGTCACTACCTTTTTATTAATATTATATTAAGGTTGTTTACCTATTATTGGAAAACGAAAATATTTGATTAAAATATAATGTACGAGAGTATCGGTCTCGATCGAATGCGATCTGATAACTAATTGAAATTAAAAATATGTTTGGCTATGCACATAAAGAGGAGCATTTTATGAGGACACATTAATGGAAATAAATAATGTTTTTATTTAATGAGAATCCATTACCATCCGGGATGTTCAATTTTAAAAATGTATGTACTTGACACTCATTAAAACATTATTTATCACTATTAATGAGCTCCAGCTGTTTTACTTGATATTTTCCGTCCTCTAAATTCATTTCAAAATTATTGTTTTATATTCGATGCTGTCATCAATGCATAACGCAAATAATTTATTTTCCACGAACATCCGGTGTTCCAACAGATGAAAAGTGCAAGTACACATATAATAACGATTCATAAACGATTTTAATTTTGGTGTGATATAATAATTATAACGATGAATTGAACTTCCATTCTTGGTGCAATGATATTGTATTTCTTTAAAAACAAACTAACTCCAAAATTATATACCTTATGATTGACCTCCAAGAAAATAAATCGTTTCTGGTTGAGAAATAAATCAATCCCGAAAATTTTGGTATAATGTTTTCTAATCCCGGGATTCATCAGGTATTGAAAATTCTCTGAATTTGAAACCCTACATGTAGCCTTAACAATAGATCTACCGATACAGTTGTTTTTATAATTTCCTTTTGTTGCCAAAACTGGAATGTATTGTGATATTCAAATCGTTGATGAAAATTGATCAATCAAAACATGCTGCCGCATTCATTCTGTTTTGTTGTTTTTTTTTTTGTTTAACATATACATACCAATGACTTTGTAATAGAATCGTACGATTACTATACTATCATCAGTATATTTACCATTATAAAAGTACCTCTAATAAATGCATCACGAATTCACGGTCAGCATTGCACTTTTAACCATTTATATACTCCACAGTATACTTATATATTTGCATATACATTATGTAAGTCATAGGTACAGTTTCCAATCCCGGTTTCGATTCCCGGTACGAGCGGATTATTTCAGCCGTTAAATCAGTTCAGAGGCATGGGTGTTTGTGTTGTTAAAAATCTTTTCTATCCCAAAGAGCGACAAATAGCGATACCGATTAGCTAACTACGAGTCTTGTCCAACTCCTGGTATCCTTTCCATCCCCTACTCTCTTCGAATATAGATAGGTTAAGCAACTGAGTAACAAGCAGTTCTCGTAGAAAAATATATGCTGAAATGAAATATCGTTAGCGTCAAAACTTACGGAAAGGTACGACATTCATACGGTTCAAATTTCATCAAGCACCTTTAGTCGAAATCTGCAATTGCACTGAAGTAACTAAAACTGCAAGTTTTTTTTTATTTTAGGATTGAAAGTAAAGCAAAATTGAAACAAAAATGCAATTGATTGTATGTAATATTCTTTATAGATATAAAAGATAACTATACTTAAATTACTGTTTTCAACGGTGTCACTATATTATTTATTTTATCCATAGTCATAAATGCAATATTCAAAGTTCATATTATAAAATTTCAGGGCAGAAGACAAGGATTTTCGTATCGGTTCCTCGATTCGACATCGGCAGACCCATGACCTTGGGTGTGGTCTCCAAAGAAGTTGGACCAGGAGGCTCTAAGCTGGAAGCCTATCCTGACTATTCATGGCACGACAATCAGGGAACTAATTGCGATGGAATGACATCCGTTTTCAGAGTAGCAGTAAGTTATGCGAATTACATTTTATTTTTTTATTAAATATTTAAAAAAATAAATCATTAATTAATATATGTAGTCTATCTATACGCACATGAAAAAAGCAGACTTGTAGTACTACTACAATATGTTCAATGGCATTTTTAAGTGAAAAGAGAATAGATATTCTCACTATCGTTATTTAAATCAGTGCTTCCCAATGTTTTTCATTAACGGCCATATCGAATTTGCTTATCTTATATATAAAACCGAAACGGCGTATGTCTGTGGGTCTGTAATTCCCTTTTGCATTGTTGGTCATTGAGTTGCCATAAAAGCGAATATGAAAGAAAATTTGTTTGAATTTTTTTCGGCTTTAGTCAAAATGTAATAAATTAGTATTCTATTGAACTTTTCCCGGCTTTTATTAATATAATAAAGTTTATTATTTACGTGTAGGTATTATTTGACATTTCTTTGACAGCAAATTAGATTTTTTCCTTGAATTTGGACATTTTAATGGATTGTTATTTTATTTTAATTTTATTTTAAAGGATTTAATGATTTAATGATTTAATAATTTAACGATCTTAATGGATTGTTATTTTATTTTTATTTATTTTTTACCGAGCGAAGCCGGGTAGCAATACTAGTTATCTATATATATAAAAATGAATGTCTGTGTGTATGTCCGCTATGGACTACTAAACAGCTCGACCGATCGATGTGAAACTTTACAAATTTATTGAGTACACTCCCGCGATGGTTTCTGGCCTACCAACCTCTCCCCCCCACCACACCCCAACCTCCACCTCCCAATTTTTTTTTTTTAACTTTATGATTTTTTCGAGTTCACTCCTTCGAAGGTTTCTGGCATACCCTCCCATACGCCCCTCAAACCCCACCCCGCCAAACAACCCCCCTCCCCCCCAAAAATTGATATCGAATTTTTACAAATTTCTCGAGTACACATCCGCGAAACTTTCTGGCGTACACCCCCTCCCCCACCCCACCCCCCCAATCCCCCTTACAATTGCTGGCGTAGCAACGCGCGCAGGGCACAGCTAGTTTATAAATAAAACTAATTCTAAAAGTTATACAAGTAAAATATTATTTTCAATTTAAATTTAATATTGGATAGATAAATATATTCAGTCAGTGTCACCACTTGATTATAACTATTATATTCTGCTATTTGCCAGGTATAGTTTTTTTAGAATAAAAAATCAGTCAAACAATCAGTACAAACAAACATTCCAAAATAGAATCGGGTGGACGGTTATAGTTATTAGACACTTCAATTTTAACCACCCAAAATAAATAATTGCATAGAATTCTCGTGGATTATTAGATACATTTGTCTGCTTCACACCAACGAAAATTCTATGCAATTCTTTATTTTGGATGGTTAAAATTGAAATTTCCAATAACTAAAGCCGCCCAACTCACTATAGCAGTCACTCTTTTATGGTTTTAATACCGATCAGTATTACCGATATTGCTACCCTTACTCTTGAGCAGTGACGGCTGGTGACGGGGTGCTGGGGGGTGCAAAAGGAAGATTCAACTATTTTTCCATACTAAGGAAGAGAAACAGTTGGTATTGCGAACATCTGAATTGAAAGTCCATGCTATAGAAGTGTTTTAAAATCCAATGAATAGAAAAGAACTCTTGCAAAAATGGTTGAATCTTCCTTTGCACCCCCCAACACCTCGTCACCAGCCCTCGCTGCTCTTGAGTATTGCTTTTGCGGCCCTTAGCTCAAATACTGAAACATGCATTGTTAAAAGCGAATATGTCCGTTCTAACGACACGTTGTTTTTTTAATTTACAGGTTGATGTCTGTTCAAGGTTGTGGGTTTTGGATGCTGGTAAAATTGGTGAGAATCAAGTGTGCCCTCCTCAAATCTTGGCCTTCGACCTGAACACCGACACCCTTCTTCACAGACATCGAATGAAGCCAGGAGTCTTCAAACCAGCATCTCTATTCATCACACCCGTAAGTAATCTAATCCAAACTTTTATTTCAATTGACCACAATTCAAATTAGAATTTTTTGAATTTTGTACTTTTCCATGAGTTTTGTCGCTAACGACCCGGGTTTCGCCTTTCGGCATCTTCAGGCATTCCAAGTGCACGCTTGACCACAATTCATTCAAAGAAGAATGAAGAAATCAATAGGTATAATCAATCCAATGACATTCTTAATGAACAAATAACAATCAACACATTACCACTTCTTAAGCCAGTATATATAGTTAAGTAAATGCATGTTTAAACATAGTTCTGACTAAGGCGTAAGCCGAAACAGCTATCAACCATAATAATATTTATAATGCAATTACTGTGAGACTAAAATACATTGCTATTTTTTTCACCGTGTTAAAAAACGTACACTTATTGAGAAGTCAAAAACTTCTGTCAGTTCAGTCAGAGTTTCATAACATTGAATTAATTAACGGAACTATATATCTCAAAACCGCATCAATAAATTTAATGATGTGGTTAAAAGGAAAATATTTCTGATAGACATCTTATGAATTTCTATTATTAGACGTAAGTTTGATTAATCGATTAAGTTCAGGACTGACCTAATTAAACTTATCTCTAATAAAATTATTAATTTAATTGTTTCAATAGCTACTTATATTAATTATGAAGCTAAATATTCTTTTATTGTGTTGTAACAAACAAACAAACAAAGACAAAAAAAATAATCATTGTGAAATTTTAAATGTCGTTGCAAGTAGTCAAAGAAATGTTTTGGTAAGCATTTTAAATGATTTAGGACTTCAAGTAAAGGTGCTTGATGGAATTTCCATAACAAATTTGATTCGTTTGAATTTTGTACATTTCCATGAGTTTTCTATAGTCCCGGCAAAACGCTCATAAGAAAAATGTTAAAAAATCTCGCATTAATCGTTCCTCGATTTATCGTCGAATAATTATGGTCCCGTCACAAATAGTATCCCGATTTACCATTTTTGTTGTATATTTCTCATAATTCAACCCCATCCAATAGGTATACAGAAAAAAAGGCTGCAAGAGTGCAATTGTTTACGATTCATGGTCATAATGTTTCCAGTGATGACACACTTACTGGGCATCTGTGTCTTCTGTAGAAGTTAAAGTTAAAATATTCTTTTATTGTGTTGTAAATAGAGACTCCAATTACTCGACATCTCAACTACTCGAGTATCGAGTAGTAAAATGTTAAAATACTCGAGTACTCGAGTATACTCAAGTAGTTTCAGATGTACCAAAACGTGTATTATCAATTCGAATTTGTATATATTAATTGTTGATAAATAAATAAAAAGCATATTTAATTTGATTAATACATTTACTTCAATTTATTCAACATAAATTTCAACAATAATAGCGCGATACAATTAAGCGTCACAAATTTTAAAATGGTTCGATGTTTTGTTTTTATAATTTCCGCAATAAAAATAACTCTCGCTAATTATTACTAAAACGAGTATTACTCGAGTATTTAACAAAATACTCGAGTATCGAGTACTCGATACTCGAATTGGAGTCTCTAGTCGTAAATGACTAAAATTTCTACTAGAAATTTATTAGTGTAAGATGTGTCTATGTTTACTTAGGCTGCTATTTTGCCAAAAATTGCCACTTTACTAGACTGCCTAGTTTCCAATCGTTTCAATAGACACAGTACCAACATATTTTTTGTAACAAAGAAGTGCATTTTTTGAAGAGTTAATATATTTGAAACAGGCACCTCTAGCATTAGGCCCCACATGTCTTATAAAATTATCTTTGGACTAGTAAAAGTCATAAAAATAATATACAGTAAAACCCCGATTCTACATATTTCAAGGGACCGTATAAAACAAACGATTAATGCGGGAAACGATGAATGCGGAAAAGTTTTATATGTGAACTAAATGCCGGGACTATAGAAAACGAGCGCACCATGCGGGAAAACGTATAATGCGAGAACGTAAGATCGGGGTTCCACTGTAATATAATAATGCAAGTCGTCCAAATTATTTTCTACGGTGTCTTTATTTCGGTTACGATATCAATTCAACTTGGAGTAATTGCCGAGGCTATATCTGCAAACGAGATGTTTAGTTCTGAAACCTGGGCGCCTTTTTTGCGGCACAAATAGATGTCTCCAGTGAATGAGCACTACACTGTTTCACTGTTTCAATTGTTGTATTTACTCTTTCCCACAATCGGTAAGATTTTAACGACAATCCGCAGGTTGACATTAACCCATTGACTGCTTATATTTGTAGAGTTATCCGACGTGAAATGCGAATAGTTTTGAACATAGATATTGGCACATAAAAAAAAATGTTTTTTTTGCCTCATCAATGTACAGTATAAACCACGGGTTCCCAACCCATGGGTCGTGACGGGTTTACTGATGGGTCACCAACTTAAGCAATCAACTAAAAAAAAATCCACTTTAATGCATTAACTAAGTTATGAAAAATGCCTTTTTCAATTTGGCATTAGGGGTCGAGGGTCAAATGGCTTTCACAAAAAGAGGTCGCCAGCCTAAAAAGGTTGGAAACCTATGACAATTTAAACAATTTAAAAAAAATAGTCATTGTGAATTTATAAAAGTTGTCGCAAGTACCTAGTAAAAGAAAAGCATTTTAAATGATTTTGACTGGAAAGTCTTGCTGAATTTTCAATACCAAATTTGAATCGTTTGAATTTTGTACTTTTTCCTCAGTTTTTGATGCCAACCAACTGGGTTTTGCCTATCGGCATTTCAAGTGCACGGTTGAACTTAAACTAACGCGTAGTAATAGTTTGTATAGCTTTATATAAGAATATATGTAAGTAGTATGTCACTATATTTAACTGTTACTGTCAAAATCTGGATGAATTAGCGAATGTTTAGATGTTAATGAGTTTCAATTAATTGGGTAAGTAATTGTATGGGTAAATTACAATTTTTACGTATTCTAAATGTGATATCGCTAAAATTAATTACGGGCAAGTAAATGCCCACTAGTTTATTATGTCGGTTTTATTCGACGTATTTTAAAAAAAATTGTATATTTGGATTGTTTGAATCTATGATATTTATTTAAAAGGATATAACGAGATTTAGTTTGGAAGATTAAGTTGCTCATTGAAAAATTGGCAAACTATTCAGCAGAACCCTACATATTTATTCTAGTATTTCCTGGTAAAATAATTTATGATCACCCGTGTTTTCATGTAAAAAATTACAAATATTTTAATTGAGAAAAGTATTACGATGTATTATCATTCCAAAAATCGATTGCATAAACGCATTTTAGATTTTTATTGAAACAGATTTATAATATATACTAAGCATCAAAGTGGTTAAATTTATTAATGAAAGTTTAAAAAATGGATTGTCACCAATGAGACAAATCCACCAAACAAAGCAACGGGACTGCGGTACATTTACAGTGTCCAAAGACCGGAGTAAAATAAGTTTTTGCTCCCGTTTTTTCAGTTTTTGATATTGATCGCCTCAATGAATTGACCACTCAAGAAATCTCACATAATACTAATTATATAAACTTTATCTTGACAATAGAAAAGTTACCACAAGACGTAAGACTGTGGCCTGTAATGAATTGACTCGCACTGAATGATTGATTGATAAGAGACGTGATTGTTTAGAACACCGACCATTATTGTCATTTAGTTTTTCTTTTTTCTTTTGCTTTCTTCGCGTAGCTGTTAGTTCAATTTCTTTGTTTATTTTTCATAAGCATTTAATTTTATTCATGTCTGCTTCCAATATGTGGATTCATAATGGTGATTATTTTTTAAAACCTTTTTTACGAAAATTGCTTATTGCACTATTACTCAACCTCAATTTTGTCCCGGAGAGTAATGAAAGAAAATATCACCTTTAAAGTGTTGACTGTCAATACTTGGTGGAATGGCATTATAACAAAACATTTTGAGTACTTTTTCCACATAAAATTTATTGGATCAGGACCGGTTTCGCTCATGGCGAGCATTGTCAATTGAATATATACTTTCGATGGATTCGGCGGCTACGTCGTGGAAGTTCATTTTAATATAAAATTAAAAATAGCTTTGATTATTTCACGTATTTTGTTTCAAATTGTGACACGTGTTTCGCCACAATTAGTAACATAATACGTGAAATAATCAAAATATCTTTTAATTTGATAGAAACACGAATAAATATTTAGATAGAAACACGACTAAGACGGGGCCAATCGATATTACTTAATCTTTATGATCGAAAAAATTAGAGGTAATTTCAGATATCACTTTTCATTTTTACTTCACAAAGCTGTCTGTACTAGGCCTCAAACCCAGAACTGAAATAAAAATAATCATGATATTATATTATATGTCACTCGCGTCGGCCCAGATTTTGACCAAATAAACTCGAATGAAGGAATAGATTTTATTACGAGGAGTGCTTGTTATTTTGTGGCTTGAAGTTTTTTTACCGGCGAGAATAACAGTATATGAATACAGCTTAGTGAGGCTTAGTTTGTTAATCACACTCCATAGGCTTTGTATTTTATTTGATATATTCGTGACGGTATTCGTGACGTCCGTACGCGGCTGCCACCAGTGGCCTTACGGTACTTGAGTGGTAAATAAGGATTAGGAGTTTGGGCATACTAACATTTCCCCGAATGTAAAAAAAATATTCAAATATGAATGAATATGAATAAGTAAAAATCTACTTTATTTTCTCAAAATAAAAAATAGTAAAACCTTGTACGCTTTTCAATGTATAAGATAATCGACATTATTTACCAGTTTTTAAATTGTAATTGAATCTTTTAATTGGTGAATATATGTTAATAAACCTTCGTTCACAATTTATACTTAAACGATTTTTTTTGATGAGCATTTAATTATTCACCAAAGGTATTCAAATATTGTAAATTGAATAAATTAATAACGGGACTTGAGCCTTTCTGGACTATAACGGTTATATATTTAATTATCATGTCCGAAAATATGCGAGGTTAAATGGTCGATTATTTTATTGATGTGAAAACGACTGACGTAGTAAAAGGTTGATTTATTTATTGGTTACTAGTATTCGAACCCGGCTTCGCTCGGACCAGTTTGGGGTTATGTTCAGCTCAGCGCGTAAATTCAGACGGGCCAAGTTGAAACAACTTTTTTCAAAATTCTAAAAGTCTAGGTCAATTAAAATGGAATTAAAATGAACATTTCAGACTGGCATTGACATTTCACAGCCCCTTTCATATATTGACAGCCCCATTCTCGCCCATTAAAATGTCCAAATTCAAGGAAAAAATCTAATTTGCTGTCAAAGAAATGTCAAATAATACCTTCACGTAAATAAAAACATTATTATATTAGTAAAAGCCGGGAAAAGTTCAGTAGAAGACTAATTTATTACATTTTGACTGAATGTCTTCGCCGATAAAAAAATCAAACATATTTTCTTTCATATTCGTTTTTATAGCAACTTAATGACAAACAATGCAAAAGGGAATTACAAACCCACAGACATACATACGCCGTTTCGGTTTTATATATGTACTACTCGATACTCGAGTAATTGGAGTCTCTACACACAAACATTGATAACGAAACAAATTTACCGTCGAAACTTTCGCGAGCGAAATCAATTCGTTTGTTTGAACTTGCAACAACAATGCAAAAGGGAATTACAGACATACATCCCCGGTTTCGGTTTTATATATAAGATTTAATAACAAGCGAACCATATCCCAAAATGAATACTTTTCTTTCGAAACCTATTTTTCCATGTTGTCCAGAAGAAATCATCATTTTACGATTTCCTACATGAATTATTTCTCAAGTAAAAAATTTACTAGCTAGAATCCAGAAAAACAGTACATTTTCAAACCATAAAAGATACGATTTGTACAATGGTTTAAATCAGGGATACCCAACTGAAATCACTTGAAATCACAAAAAAAGTAGCAAAAAAAAAAAAACTAAATCTTAATAATACAATAATAATTTAACCATTTTTTTAGTACTTTAAACATTTATTTTTGTTATATGATGTTTTTGACCGGTAATCTGAACTACGCGCATCGCAGTAGATCAGTTAAATTTTCTTCAGTCAACCTGTTTGGACACTTCTATTTAAAGATTTGTAACATTGTCAAACATTACTTCAAAAATGCACATTGATTATTCCCTTACTTTCGGAAATTAATCCTCAATAATACATTTTTGATTTTGTCTGGCTTCGGAATGGAACACTCACAAATTGAGTTTATCTCAACATATGTTTTTTTTCTACGAGAACTGCTGGTTACTGAGTCGCTCAACCTTTCTTTTTCTAAGAGATTAGGGATGAAAAGGATACGAAGAATATGACAGGATTAGTGGTTAGCTAATCGCTGCCACTGTGCGTCGCTTTTTGGGATAGGAAGGTGCCATTGCTTCTGAGCAGAATTGATTTGTCGACTGAAAAAATCTGATATCAGGTAGTCTAAGACGTTGACCACTGCATCACCGGGCAATGTATTTTACCTACAAAAAATGCAAAATGTACAGAAAGTTGAAAACCTCGAAAAGGCCACATATAACCTTCAATTGGGCTACATGTGGCCCGCGGGCCAAGGTTTGGGCATGCCTAGCTTAAATTATGAAATAATGCTCATGTCTGCCCGTGCTACTTACTTCAAAACAAATCGTAAAACGATTTACTCACAAACATTTTTGTTTAAAAGAAAGAGGACGTGTTCAAACAATATTTAGTATTACAACATTCTGTACAAGACAACACAAAATATCGACTGACAGAATGAAATCTAGATGTTTCGTGTTTAAAAAATAGACAGTTTAAATTTTACCTTTTACACTGTTAAAGCAAACCATTGTGTTATAGCAGCTGTCCAATTTAAAGTAAATAAAAACACGTTTGTTTATCAAAAAGTGTCTCGCATAAAAAGTCTCCATTCTTCTGTTTTATATTTTGGCAATTTTATTTTATCCGTTGCCAATCTTGAAATAGCCTATTCTATTTTCAATTGCTTTTCGGATTAGACTTTTGTTTTTTTTATATGCTGCCAATACAAATAAATTTCAATATGGAATGCCTTATCGTGAAGAGTAAAAAATGGCAAAAAAGTAATGTAAACCTAGCGCTTTCTAGGTATGTTAACCTTTTAAAGCCCTACGGTCCCGTAAGGAACCAGTGAGTATGGTGCACTTCGCTATCGGATTACAATGGTTAATGATAATAGTTGTCAGCATATGAATATTAGCTTTCATAAATAATCTATTATTATATTTTCGGTTTCGTTAAACATTTTTGCAATAATGAGGAATAGAAACATCTGCGTTAAAAGGTTGATTCTTGGTTTATGCGTTTCGTTATATCCGGCGGTTCGAAATAAATCAGCTTTATTCACATCATACAGTATATTTATATGGTGAATGCACTTGAAATGCCTGAAGATGCTGGAAGGTGAAACTCGGGTTGTTAGCGACAAAACTCATGGAAAAGTACACATTTCCAACGATTCAAATTTGGTATTGAAATTTCAACATACCCTCTCAGTCGAAGTCGTCAATTATATTATAAAAGTATGTTAAACCTGTTTTTTTCTTCAACCAGGTGGTGGACATCCGCAATCCAAATGAAGGATGCTCAGACACCTTCGTCTACATGGCTGATGTGTCAGGGTTTGGAATGGCCGTCTTCGATCTCTCAACAGATTCATCTTGGCGTATTGAAAACAAACTTTTCTACCCATATCCGCCATTGGGAACCTTTGAAATTGCCGGTATGTTTAATTTACACCAACACTATTTTCTCTACCTTAAATCTGCCCCCTAAAACCACTCCTCAATAAATATATGTTCTTAATTTATCTATGAAATAAGAAGTTTTGACGACATCTGTGTCAATCTCGAGACATTTCTGAACAAAATATTTACAATAGGTACCATACGAGTTATTTCGATGACAAGTATTAACGTTCGAAAACAGATGTCACTACTCAATTTTAAAATAAAAGTAACGATTTTTTAAAAATCCTATTTGGATCCTATGGCCTCCTTATGGAGATATCTAAGCCAGCTTTTTTCTTCGATGACTGCTTCCTAGACAGTAGCTCCACCTCCCTTCAGTTCTAAGAGAGTAGATAAATAAAGGATAGGGCTTGGATAGAGAACCGGTTAGCTTATCGCCCCAGTTACGCCCCGTTTACATAATCAGATATTTGGAAGGAGTTTTAAGACAACATAAACGCCCAAGCCTTCGAACAGAATGGATAAATCGACTGAAAAAAGTGCTGGGAAATATGGTGCTCAAACCCGTGAGATCCGTCACGGAAGCCAGCGACGTGTTCTACTGCACCCGACATAAAATTTAGCACTATCTAAGTATCTACAGATGAGACATCATTACTTCACGTCACCGAATTTGGAACTAAAATTGTCACCACAGAGTACATATCTTCAAAAGCCATTTAAGTTGTAGCCTACATACTGTTAAAAATATATTTACAAAAAAAAAAAAAATTTAAACCTTGCATATAAAAAATGGGTGAGTAAAAAAACCTCACGCGTTGGTGGCGCCCTCGCTAGCGGCCAAGTTATAATGGTACACCTATAGTAACTTCAGGATGATTATTTAATCTTCAGGTGAAAACTTTGACCTGATGGATGGAGTATTTGGATTGGCTCTTTCCCCGCTCGTGAGTCCTACTGCAGATAGGTCTTTATACTTCCACGCTCTGGCCTCCGTCACAGAGAACAAAGTCGCCACTTCCGTCTTGAGGAACTCCACAGCGTGGACTGGACCATTCCCAATTGCTAACCCGAGACATTTTGAGGTATTTGTTTATCATTTTATTATTATCTTCACGAGTTTTATATCATTCAGACTGCGATTAAGATAATCATTTTTTTTTTAAATGAAAAGATAAAAAATAAAACCATAAAAGCTTTTCCTTGTTCTTTAATAGTTCTGTTAGTTATATTTAAACAAAATCATTTAATCAATGTCAAATTTACATCTTTCTCACAAATTCATAGAATCATTAGAAAAGTAAATGAAACAAAGTATTCTTTATACTCTTTACTGCCACTGCCAAGTCTTACAATAATCAAAATAATTACATTATATAAAATAACTTTTGAAAGCATCTTTCAAAGGCAACTTCGGACTTAGCTACGATCGCAAAGTTTACTTAAGTAATGAAGCAAGATTGATTCTAATATTTTAAAATGATGAAATTACAAAATGGAGTTTGGGATTTTTCCTTTTTACGGGAAGCAAGGATTATAAAATCGAAACAAACCTCAATTCAATTGGTTGATACGGGACACAGTCGTATTGGCAATTTTAATGATGCGTTAATTGAGGTCTTCTTGTTGAATCAGTTGTAATACTTTTCATATTAAGTCTAAGTAATCAATTGTTTAACCTGAACATTTTCTAATTCTTCTGTGAAATTTTTAGTTATACAGGCAGACAAGATCGTCTCAATCAGCGTCGCAGGCGATGGACCGCAACGGAGTTCTATTCTTCGGCTTGACCTCACCCATGTCCATCGGCTGTTGGGATATCAGAACTCCATTCGGCCAGAAGAATATTGAGACAGTCGCTCAGAACTCAGAAACTCTACAATTCATCAGTGGAATGAAGATTGTCAACAACTTGAAAGGAGGTCAGGAGCTTTGGGCTCTGACGTGCCGTTTCCAGAAGGTATTTAAAAAAACAGCCCTAAATCACTACCTTATCCAACCTGGAGTTAAAGATTGGTCAAATAGTATCACAGTTATTGCCAACATCAACCGCAAAGTAAAGGGTCTTTTTATAAGGACGCTTAGTTTTGAAATGTAAATAAAACAAGTTGTTTGTGAGATTTCGACTAAATTTTAATTTCATTTGTAAGTATATTTTACGGCATTAAATATGGAATATAGCATCATCTGCCAATATCCATTCATTATAAAATGGGCCATGTCGCTAAAGTTGACTTTTTTGACAAATTTGGGTAAACTTCCAACTGCTCCAGAACCCAATCAGGCCTTGTCTGCGGTCGTTTACCTGAAGTTCCTCGGTTAGTTGGATTTTATACGGGTGCAGACATAAGGCCCGATTCAAAATTCGCCAAGTTGAAGTCGCAGAAAAGCCAAGTTCTTGTGAACAACGAGAAATAAGCTGCCTTGGGTTTTCCTGTACACTTTCACACACAGCAGCAATGTTTTCACCAGATATTGTATTTTGATGACGTACAGGAAGGTGTTGGCCGATTATTTACCAAACTGGTTGACTCAAATTTGGCCACTAAACAATGAATAATCTACTCAACAGGACAAAGTAACATATTTTGAGCGTCCCTATTGAAATACCCTTTATATGAAATTCTAGCTAGCTAGTTTTTTTATCATTAAGTGTATTTATACAAATGATTTTTAAACATCACTCATCAAAGTTCTTCAGTGAAATATGTTGCTATCAAAGAAATTACACGTAGCCTGAAAGATTATCATCAAAAATGAATACCTTCCTTGGGCGTTTCTTCAGTTTATCGTCATCTTTCTATTGACATTCATATCCTTATGGCGAGTTCCTGAACTCGATTTCATTGACTTACCTGGCATCGCGCTCATCTGTAATAAAGGCAACAATGTTTAAGGCAGATATATGATGAATTGCGTCAAATATATCAATATGCTACATTTTATATCGTTATTTTTGATAATAAATATTGGCATTCGAGCATAACCTACAGAGTTTTATGACATAATTTAGAATATTCTGGGTTACTTTGCCCAAGGGTATAGTTACCCAGATTGATTAGTTATGTTAACGAAATTACTAAATATGCTAATTATATAAATCACGACCTAGTAAATAATCAGAAATATCTCTTTATTAGAAGTAAACATAACATATAATTAATGTATCATTTACCTTTAATTTTACTTAAAAATAAATGATTTCATAAAATTAACATGGACAAAAAAGATATTAATCTGACGACTGACAAAATACTACAATATGATGAAATATAATTGATATTTTACGACATAATTTTGTTCAAATAAAAATATACGGGCGGCAATGGTATGACCATAGAATTATAGCAGCATTAATTTGAAACTTTTTTTTTTGTAGTGGCCCAATCTTAGACCGATGGACAAAGTTACCCGTATTAATTGTAATATACGTTGATGTTTTAAGGTTATGACCGGATCCATGACAATGGAAGAAGTCAACTTCCGCGTGCAGGCCGCGAACATTGAAGACCTCGTCCGGGGCACCAGATGTGCTCACCCAAACGGGGCCGCAGATCTCACCAATCTTGTCGGAGGAAGTTCCTCGAGCTATGGCGGTGTGAGGTTTCCTTAGAGATCGAGCGGATGTCCCACCGATTGAAGCATGGCTATTAAGGATCGCCAGGTAGACGGGAGTCCTGTGAAGTTCCTTCTCAGAGTGACTTTACATGATATAATAGTTGCCACACCATTTCCGAAGTCTTAAATCTTCATATTATTTTCAATTCCAAAATTGAAAACAAAACACTTTTTTAACAATTCAGACCAATATTCTTTAAAAAAATAACATATTTATATTATTTAGGTAATTTATTAAATTTTTAACAGCTTAACACCTTTAAGTTGTACAACCGATTTTTTTTACAACATTTGAAACTATTCATTTCATAATAAAAATGAATTCATACATTTTTCATCCAGACGAAATTTGATAACAATAAAAATTACTGTTCCTTCGCACCTTTTAACTATTTCATAAAAAACTGTTTATACAAAAGAAAAAAATATATAATTTATTCTATATAATTTACTATAGCTTTAAAAATGCTTCAGTGAGATTCCACTGAAAATATCAGTGAAAAAAAATCAATAAATATATTATTATGTTTGCCATCTTATTAGGTTTGATTTTAATGGTTTTAATTAATAATAACACGAGCAGTCTGAAACTTAAAGGGCTTAAAAAATTAGACACAATTGCTGACCGCTATATTCCAATGTTTTAAAACATTTTATTTCATCTAAATTAATTTTCTGGCCTACTTGGATTGGATTCAGTCAAACTTAATACAAAATATTTAAGTCTTACAACCTACCTTCCTACATTTTCTACAACCCATCTCTCATGAGACCATGTCTTAACGTAAGATCAGTCTCTTTGGTGTTATTTTTAATATACTTTATAATCTTTAATAGTCGTTTAAGTAGGTACCATTGTAAAAAATATTTTTTACCTTAGAAATGTTTCATTGCTATGATATTCTCTAATTATAATAGTGATTCTTCTATATTATATCAATAAACAATATTTTTACAACTGACGTATTTCTTTTACAGTATATTTTGTTGTGTTTAAGAAAAAAATGGAATCATTTTTATTGAATTATCATTATTTTGTATGAAGAAGGAGTGAAACGAAATCTCCATTTTTTATTGATATATTTTATTCGCACTCATTTTTCAAGGATTAATTACCTTTATTGCCGCAATTGTTGTTGTAATATAAACAATGAAAACTACATTAACATTTCACTTCACTTTATAAACAGTTGTAAACAGATCACGTGTAGGTACTGTAGGTGTATAAGTTGTGTGCTGCCGCTGTCTCTTTTCTACTCAGACGCATCGACCAATCGAGTGGAAGAGAGATAGATGCGGCACAATCCGAACGGTAGGCCGATCGTGCCTCTCTATCGCTTATCCGCGCTCTCGCTCGCACGCTTGCCTTCGGCGTAACGCGACAAACGGGACAATGAGTCATGTTTTTTCGTGCGTGCAGCGGGCGTTCATCGATTTATAAGACGTTGTCACGTCAAAAACAAATTTATTACTGTATTAATAACATTGATGAACGAAATAAGTCCTGACCTTTACAAAATATTAAGTAGTACAATAAATTGTGTTTTATTTATTTAAATATAATGCTTTTTTATCAATAATTGACAGCAAAAATTAATATCATTGACCATTTACCAAGGTAAGTATTGGAGTGGTCAACGTCGTTGGCTTCCGTGACGGACAACCCAGGTTCAATTCCCGGTACGAACAGACTCTTTTAATCGATAAATCGATTCTGTTCAACGGCCTGTGTTTGTGTTGCTAAAAATCCCTTCTCACCTTTCCGATCACAAAAAAAAGCAGGACAAATAGCGAGAGCGATTAACTAACCACTAGTGTTTTCCTGGTCATTGCATCCTTTCAATCCCTACTCTGTTCGAAAAAAAGGTTGAGCAACTGAGTAACAAGCATAATAACACATTTTAGTACCTAATAATTCCACATAAAATGTATTGGATCAGGACCAGGATAATGCTCGCCATGACTGAAACTGGTCCTGATTCATCAGTTATAATGGCTCACAATGAGCGAAGCCGTACCTGATCCAATAAATTTTATGTGGAATAAGAACTAAAAATGTGTTATTATTTTTATTATATTGCCATTCCACCAAGTACGACAGTGAACACCTTAAAAGTGGGTAACGAAAAGTCATCATAGAAAAAAAACATTCTGGGATACACTCAACGAATGAAGTCCATAACCCTATAACAGTGGTTCTCATGTGCGACCACCAGAGGATTTGGATGCGGCCACCAACAGCTTCATAGATAATATTGATTTTTAAAATAATGTGGTTTTACAAGTTAATTTCTCAAGAAAGACTAAGAAAATGAAATATTTCGTCTACAATTAAAGCTAATAGTAAATTGACAAACATGTGTAGGTTAATTTGACATACCTCAAACTCAACAGGCTCAAAACAAAAATTTTATGCGGCCACCTGACATTTTTATAGGACCGTCTATGTTTTCGATGTGAACCACTGCTCTATAATCTATATTCTCCAAGTTGGGAGCGGACATGGTAAATAAATATGGATTCTACCACGTTGTAATAAAGTACAGCAACTGTCAATGCACTACACCAACTCGTAAGATAGTTTGTCATTTATTTCTGTATTTAAATATTTTGTCCGTAAACTTGATAAGTAAGGAAAGAAGTATGATTAATTCGCATTATTTTTCAATGAATATTTACCAAACTTTCCTTACAAAGACCCGGCGCGTGGTGGTTTAAAATGTTTACAAACGCAAATTCCCTTTGTTATGAAAGTGAATTTCAATAATTATTTAATAATAGAAACCGAGTGCAGCAAATATTTCACACAATAGTTTCGTTTTCAAATATTTGAATATTTAATAATTTTCTTTACAGTATGATAATTTATTTTCCGTAAATAAAATTGTGAATATTAATTACATGATTAATTATAAATGAGTACTTGAGTGATGATAAACTATTTCCATTGATTCGCCATTTACGGTTTGCCAAAATTTTTATTGACAATAGTTTCGGGTCACAATGCAATGTACCGATTGAAATGGCATTTTTATGGTAGAACTCCATTATCACACGGTGAAAAATATCAATGTATTTTAGTTCTACAAAAATCCTTATTGAAATAAAATCAGGGCTGTGGAGTCGGAGTTTTTTGGCCGGAGTCGGAAATTTTGAAAAGTTTGAACTTTTCGTTTTTACATATAATAGGTCTAATATGGCTTTTGGCCGGATTGGATGGTTGGTATATAATTGAATACACATCAATAGGAAAGGAATGAAAAAAAAACGTGGCGAAATTAAGCCTTTTTTAGTCGGAGTTGGAGTCGGAGTCGTAATGTCTTTTAACGACTCCATAGCCCTGAATAAAATACATTGTTTCTTTTTTACCTTCTCACAATATGTACAATATACTTTAAAAATAAAATCACATTATTTTTGCAATATTTTTTAAGCCATCTCCACTCACAAAATGTGGAACGTATGGTCTTCTAATACTCCACCTCAATTTTTCGAAGAAAAAGGGATAGAAATGTCATGGTGAAGACAAGACTAGTGGTAAGCTAACCGCTCTGCATCTGCTGCTAGGATCGGATGGGTGTAGAACAGTGGTTCTCACGTAAAACTTGGCTGTGGCCGCATTAGGAACATCAGTGGCCCTACGAAAATGTCTGGTGGCCGCACAAAATTTTTGAGTTGAGTCTTTTTTGTCAAAAATACCTAAGCATGTATGTGTTTGAATTTTTGCGAACTAACAATTCTTGATCCTCAATACAATGCATACAAAATATGAAATTTCCAGTGTCTTTGTTGACAAATTAACCAGTAAAAACACATTTTTATTAAATTTTAATATTAACTATCAAGCTGTTGGTGGCCGCAGCAAATTCCTCTGGTGGCCGCATGCGGCCACCGTGGCCGCACATGAGAGCCACTGGTGTAAAATAGTATTTAAAGCAGCATATATGTACATTCTGTCTCCGAACAGAAATCAAAAATTCGATTGATAAATAAAGCCGCCTGAGATTCAAAGCTGTGGGCTCCACAATCGAAACAATCGACACGTGAAAACGGAGGCTAGAACAAACACATATCAGCTAAGTAACAAATTATCTTCGACAATATTTCTGAAATTAAAAGGCATGCCAAAGGTTTAACAACTAAAATAAGTATGTATAATTATTATCGATTGAATGGAAAATATTTTGCTTAAAATACAGATTAATTACCAACATCTTTATATAGTACGGTACACATGTTTCATATATTTTTTTTAAATAATTATTTAATTAATTGGTTAATAGAACTTCTTTTTTAACTCATTGTTTACGGTTAAACCAAAACACATACAAAAACGACGCGTATTCCACGTTCCCTGTCCATGAGATAAAATATTGTTAAATAAAATTAGTAGCCCAAGGACCATATGAAAAGCTCCATGTACTCTTTAATCTTTTTGTGGATTTGTTGGAAACTTTGTGGAATTAGACTGTGGACCAAATTAAATTATTATCTTTGTTATTTTACATATCGTGTTACAGATAGTAAAACGCGTTTCGTTTCATAATGAAGCATCTTCAGACTTACTAACGTAAAGTTAGTTTAGTTCAAATTATGAAATCGTAAATAATATATACATATGTATAAAAAAACTTTTTATAATATATTGGATTTTTATTAAGCCGACCCCAATGCACCACGCATTTGATAAATATAATAAAGATATAACATAATATATAACAGAATACATTAAATATAGAATGGCATAAAAAACACAAAATACTATTACATACAAATTATAGGAGTAAAAACGAATTTAAAACCAAAACAAAATGTTCATTGTTAAAAATCTCCACCTCGATAGGCAGTGCATTAATCCGCCGAACATCCCTTGTGACTGGTGACTCAAATGATCAACACGACAAACAAATTCAGATTTTAAAAAAAAAGCTTTGGTTACGACGACGTAGGTGAAAACTGAGGGCATGCAAGTGTATAGTCTTAAGGATTTAAGAGTTATCAAATCGACCCCGAAGAAGAAAAGGAAAATGTTTTAATACTGAAAATGATCTTCTAGCTTCAAGAGATTGAAACGAAAGCATTCCTAAAAGAAACTTGATTGAACTATAGATTTAAATTCGTGGCCGAAAAATCTACAAATAAAAAGATGATGTCGCATCCTTGGATTATGAATGATATTTTTGATCAAAAAGTATTAAAAATTTTAATAATAATTTCGTCTACCATATTTATACATGGAACGAATCCAAATGAATTTTCCCATAATATTCAACAAAACACATGGTATCCACACTTTAATCGAATTGCAGATTCGTATTAAAATTAAATCAGAACGTAATTAAAAATACCGTCTGTTCTGCTTACAAGTAATTGAAAAGAAAATAATCTGTCTAAACCAGCTTTGTTTATTCGCATACAAGATTATGTAAAGAGGTTGCCTTTAAGAAAATGATTCGTGAAAAAATATTTATACCTCCCCTGATTGTGTTTTGGGTATCAGTTGCTTTTCAGCAATATAGCTCTTCAGTAATTGTGGTCATATACGAAACTGTTGTGTATGATTTTAATCGGTAAGTTCAATTAAAAATAACTTTAGTTATTTAAATATAATATATAAAAATCAATGTGTGTTTGTTTGTTTGTTCGTATTTTATGCGTTGCCATACCGTTCATGCGATTGCGATAAAACTTTGTCAACTTATTGCTTGCACCTGCGCAAAGGTTATGGGCATAGTAAAAACCACTTATAGTAGGTCTTTTATATAAAAGTCAATGTTTTTTTCATATTTTATGCGCTGACAAACCGTTCATTTTGACAACTTATTGTTGCTCTTGCGCAAAGGTTATAGGCATAGTACAATTAACTTTCAATAGGTGGCGCTTGTAGACAATCGGCAAAAGACAAACGGCAAATGTCATCGATACCGATCAATGGTAGTGGAATTAAATCGAAATTATTCATCTAAAATATTGTGCACTTCAATAAACACACACACTTTCTTTCATTGAGTGGCATTGCAACGCTTGCCTGGAACTGGCGAGTTTTCAATAAGATATCTTAACGGAAACTGTTCGTGTTAATTCACGCAGTCTCTCTTTTCGGAGAGAATGAGTATAGGGAAATAAGGCTAGAGGATGGCAATAATTTGAGTTATTACCTCGTATTTAAATAATGTGACTGGCGCAGGGTGAGAATAAACTTACATATCATAGACATCCATCCATCCATGTTGAGGTATCTTTACTGCTCGTTACTCAGTCTTTATAGTTTGATGGGGTTAAGGATATAAAGGATAAGACTAAGCCAAGACTAGTGGTTAGAACCAGATGGTCACTCTTATTAGGTCACGCTTATAGGATCGGATGGATGGGAGGGAATTTTTCGAAACCACAAACACCCATCCCGTGGCCGCGCAGCAATTTGAAGGCCCCCGCGCACTCGTCTCAGGGTGACGCACACTCTTATAGGTGATGAATTCAGTGACCTAACATATTGTTTGAAATACCTAAAAGATCCATAAAATAGAGTAGCATAAGCTAATAAAACATTTTATTGACATTTATTTCTAACTCCGTGTCCGCTCTCAATGTGGAGCATATGGCATCCGAATGCCGCATTTTAACAGAAGTTACTCTATTGAAACTATGCCGCGCATTTTTTGGAATGGCCGGCTCAGTTAAAGATGTTTTCGCGCCGCTTACTTCCCAGATTAGAGTAAACATTGACTGGGGCTCGAATCCGTGAAGTTCGTGATGGAAGCCAACGACGTTGACTAGTGCACCACCGACCCGACTTTTTCAAGTTTGCATATACATATTATATTATTTGTCCTTTTGTTGCAGATTCTTCTAAATGTTACAGTGCAACATGAAGCTTTTAACGATACTAGCACTTTCAGCGGTATTGTTACTGCAAACAAACTCAGTTTTCGGTTTAATGGCGGCAAAAAGAATGATCAGATCACCGCAACAACCTGGACTCGAAAGTGCATCATCAAACATCTTCAGACCAAGTTCGACTTCGACTACAGCGGTGCCATTCATCTCGCCGTTTGCTCCTGCACCAACTGGCCCAAAACCTCCACCTTTGAAGACAGTATTCGAATGGAGAGAGCTAGAGTTTCAATTTCCGAATCTCAGTGCCCGAAATGCTGCGATCGCTGATCAGTTATATATAAGAGGAAATTCTGTACCTATCGACATTTCCGTTTTCTATGGAGGCACAGGTAATTATTCGTCCTTATATCATTATTTCAATTGCTGCCCTTGAAATACCTAAGGTGTATTTTGACGGAATATATTTTCTTTTGGTGATATAGATAGGGAATGAATTAAATGGTTTGAATTTTAATCAATTTTTGGTGGCTAGGTGAGATTAGATTTGGCTAACACGAAAAAAGTTGAGACCGTGTGTCAAAACATTTCTGACCAAATAATATCAAATATATTCAATTTCATTTAAATTATGACCATAAATCGTTTATTTCTAACCTCTGTATTCTTACCGATACATTTACACTATAAATTCAGACCAATTTAATAAAAATTATGACCGAAACTGTATTAAAACTCAGACCGGAAAAATACGAGCCATATTGATTTGTAAATTAAACGATGTTAAATGTTACTTCTTGACGAAACTATTTTTAAAATTGCTACTTTTAATGTTGGTCGATCGCCGCCGATAATTTCAAACGAAACTCGATCGCGGGCACAAAAGTCTGGCCACCCCTGTACTATATAATGTGTTTTGTTTATTGAAATAAACGTATCTTTTTTTATCTCCAAGGTACACCGAAGTATTTTGTAACCGTTCCCCGGTTTAACGTTGGACGCCCAATGACACTCGCAACCGTTGTAACTGATAGCAGACCAGGACCTGGTGGACCATTTCTGCAGGCATACCCTGACTATTCTTGGCACGTCAACCCTGCAAAGTGTGAGGGGATGGTTTCAGTATACAGAGTTGCGGTAAGTATAGAATTTTTTTTATATTTTTACTACCTACATAATATATCTGCCCAGTGTGAGACTATTTTAACATATTTTTCATAGGAAGATTCCTTGTTACTCAGTTGCTAACCCCGTGTCTTAGGTAGGCGAGACGAAGTGCTGCGGCGACGTGTAAAAACCAATTAATTTTAAACATAGTGGACTAAAGGTCGTATGTGCCATCGCTCGGCACGACGCAATTAACGCTCTGGTGAGCTTGGACCGTTTGATATTTTCAAGCGATTCGCGCGCACCATGAGTCAGGCACTTGAGGCGACTTACGACATATGCCGTCCTGACCGGATCGCGTCGCCCACATATGACACTTGCATGGGCGAGGACCGTTTGATATTTTAAAACTCTGCCGCTTTTAAAGCGCGCCGGATCGCTTCGCCCACCTAAGACGACCCGTAAGCCTCTCTTTTATGGGAAAATAGTAAGAATAGAATAAGAGCTGATACATGGTTAATCCTCCTCACTACGCCCCGCTTGAAGAATAAGATGAGTCAGTTTTTAAGTGTTCACTGTCAATACTTGGTGGAGTGGTATTTTAATAAAACAAAATACTTATTCCACATTAAATTTATAAAATAAGGACCGTTTTCGCTCATAGCGAGCATCCGTTGTTAATGCTCGCTAAGACCGAAACCGGTCCTGATGTAAAAAAAATACTGTGGAATAAGTACAAAATTAAAGTTTTATTATTTTTATGATAAATTATATAGTAATGCTATGTGGAAGTTCATTTTAAATTGTATATAAATTGTATATTATTTTGAATAATAAACAATATTTTCTTTCAGATGGACAGTTGTGACCGCATGTGGGTTTTGGATTCCGGGAGAATCGGACCATTGCAGCACTGCCCCCCTCAATTGCTACTCTTCGACTTGAAGACGGATCGTCTTCTTCATAGGCATCGCTTTGGGCCAACCCTTTACAGGCAAACATCAGTTTTTGTTAACCCTGTAAGTATTTTACATTCGATGATATTTTTGAACAAGGTTGTTTTAAGAACAAATCATTTTTTTTTAATTTCTGACGCCGCGTTCTATCTGAGTTTATTCAATTGTTTTCATTTGTCTTTTGTTTGACTTCCCATCGAACAATTTGACAGTTGCATTTACTATTCCAGTTTATGTATATATAATATTAGAAAGTTTGTGTGTTTTGTAGCAGATAAGTTTATATTATACTAGTATTGCTACCCGGCTTCGCTCGGACCAGTTTGGGGTTATGTTCACCTCGGCGAGTAAATTCAGGCGGGCCAAGTTGAAACAGCTTTTTTCAAAATTCAAAAGTCTAGGTCAATTAAAATGGAATTAAAATGAACATTTCAGACTGGCATTGACATTTCACAGCACCTTTCATATATTGACAGCCCCATTCTCGCCCATTAAAATGCACAAATTCAAGGAAAAAATCTAATTTTCTGTCAAAGAAATGTCAAATAATACCTTCACGTAAATAATAAACATTATTATTAATAATAAAAGCCGGGAAAAGTTCAGTAGAAGACTAATTTATTACATTTTGACTAAATGTCTTCGCCGAGAAAAATTCAAACTTATTTTCTTTCATATTCGTTTTTATGGCAACTTAATGACCAACAATGCAAAATGGAATTACAGACCCACAGACATACATACGCCGTTTCGGTTTTATATATAAGATTTAGTTTGCAAAATAATATACTTCATCGAATTTTATCATTTGTTTAGGTCGCAGACGTTAGGGACGCTCAATGTAAAGACACATTCATCTATATAGGCGACGTGCAAGGATTTGGTTTGATCGTATATGACCATGCTCGAAATGCTTCCTGGAGAATTGATAACAAACTATTTTACCCTTTCCCATCATCGGGGACACATCGCATTGCAGGTAAATACATAACAATGATTATCTTATATATTGTACAGCATTATTGACTTAACCTTCGAAAGACGGTCCATGAAAAATAGCGCGTGCTCCAAAGGGGAGTCGAAAAATATCCCATTGGTATGGCTTTATTAGCATAGATTGCATTAAAGTAATGCTATATTATGTGTTAACGTATTTTTATACATCGTTCTAAAAAAATATGTATACATATAAAAATCCATAGTTTTCCTATTTGATGTTCATTACAAACTAGCGAAATCAAAACTATGAAAGCGAGCGCTTATCTTCACAGTTTAATGTAAAAAGCATTCATTTGATTTGAAATGTATGTTTGAAAAATGTGCGTTTGAGATAATATAACGTTATCTCATTGCGTACGGGCAGTAAAGATTGAATCTTGTTAATAGCTACCAACGAATAAAATAATAATTTATGTAGAACTAAAATACATTGTTATTTTTCTTACCGTATTATAATGGAGTTCTACCAAGTAAATGCCTACTCAATCAATAAATTGAATCTTGGCAATGTGTAGCGACGATATAAATGGTTTTCGGCCATTAATAATCCGACTTAATTTCTTTTTATTTAATTGCGACGAAACTAGTCTAGTTGAAACTACTAGTAGAAGTAGATATTTAAGATAAAGTAACAGTGGTGGTCGACTGTCTCACTCACCGCGAAAGAAATGTTAAGATGGAAATATTATGCTTGAAAATAAAAAAAATTGTTCAAGTTTAATGGTTGTACAGAATTCATTTGGTACAAAACTGCATACTAAAATAACAATAAAATATATTGTATAACCAAAGTGACCATACGTCCCGTTTTGAACGGGACCGTCCCGTTTGTAGGTAGCCTGTCCCGTTGTCCCCAAGTACAGCTTCGGGACGTCGAAATGTCCCGTTCTCAAAAAGAGGGCAACACACGGTAATAATTTGAAAAAAAAGTGCAAAAAATCGACGGTGGTGCGTAGTATAGCCGATTCGTATAACTTTGCGGAAAAAATACTAGCTTGATTTCGGTGCATATGGCTACAGCGGGTAGCTGGTGAGTCATGTGCATGTGCATGCGCAATCGTCACACCCACACATTCATATTTGTTTGTTACAATTCGTCAGCTTACTCGTTTTTGGGTACACGACTACACGTTGACAGCTGGCGCGTCTTTCTTGAAGATTGATTTTTTTATTGGCGTGTGTTATTGTAGTCATTATTATATAAAAGCAAACCCAGTTATACTTAAGAAAATTCGTTCATCAGAAAAATTTAAAACAACATAATTTTTTTCATATTTATATTATTTATTCCTGTTATTTTCTTTATCAACATTCCTTTTCTTTTTATTAATACATACAACTATGAAAAAATACGTGTTTTCTTGAATATACATATTATTACGTAAAAATTGGTAGATGTCCCGTTTTGAGGACAAAAATATATGGTCACATTATGTATAGCTCAACTCAAATATGTTTTATCATTTAACAGGTGAGCAGTTCGAGCTGATGGACGGAATTTTTGGAATGGCTCTTGGACCATTGATTGACAATGAGAGATTCCTCTACTTTCAAGCATTGGCATCGTTGACTGAAAACCGTGTGGCTACAAGCCTCATCAGAAACTCAACCATCTTTGAGAAAAACTCAAGAGCATCTCCACTCAGTTTTCAGGTTTTTTTTTTTACTTATTATAATAAAGGTAACCAACCACAAACAACAAATCATGAAAAATAGGCCCCTAATGATAAGAGATACGTATTAAGATTTTTGCCGGTCCTGAGTCATGAGTGCCACTTGTTACAAAATAATTATCACTATGTGTCAAGATTTATATCAATAGGACAAGTGGATAAGAAGATATTTCGATGCATATGAAAATCATTTTCTTGTTCGAAGCTCCACTTAACTTAAAAACAACACATTAATGAATAAATTATTATTGTATAGTAAACAAATTAATCAGAATGCCAAAGCCTCTCATTAAGAGATAATGAAAAAAAAATGAATGTATCTGTTTAAAAATAGGGCAAATTGATTATGCTGAAACTTGTAGTTTGGCTCTCCGGAAAAGTAGAGAATATGTGTAAGCTTTCTCTGCTTCTTAGGGTCCGAACTGACACTTTTTATTTCAATTGGGATTTACTGGGTAGAACTCCATCACAAGACGGTGAAAATAGGAATGTATTTTAGTTCTGCAAACATTATAAAATATCACTTTTAAGGTGTTCACTGTCAATACTTGGTGGAAAGGCATTATAATAAAAATAATAATACATTTTTAGTACTTTTTCCGCATAAAATTTATTCGATCAGGACCAGTTTCGCTCATGGCGAGCATTGTCAACTGAACAATACACTCAGTTGACAATGCTCGCCATGAGCGAAACCGGTCCTGATCAAATAAATTTTATGTGGGAAAAGTACTAAAAATGTATTATTATTTTTATTATAAAATATAATATATAGTTGTAAGATATGTCGGCTAACGCCTCCGTCAGAACTATATATGTTTCAACGTACATTAATTTATCTTTATATACTGGTTTAGAAGAGGTACACTGTACATCTTCTCATCTATTCTAAGAATCGAAAAAAACGGAAGTCACTCCAGAGCAGTATTAATGAATTTACTAAATCAATTTTAAGCTTCTTTACAGTTCTCCAATGAATTCATTTTTCAGAGATATGAAACGCCTCTCATTGCGTATTAGTTAACGACAAAAAATATCCAACTCTTAGAATGAAGAGTATGTTATAGTGATTTTACAATCAAGAAAAATCTAAAACTGCATCACTACATAGTCACTTTTCTTTTGTGTAGGTTTACAGAGGGAAAAGACCCTGCCAATCAACTGCAGTAGCTATTGACAGCTCTGGAACGATGTACTTTGGCCTCAACGAGGATATGTCTCTTGCATGCTGGCTCACCACCAATGCTTACGGTGCACCAAACATACAGACTCTGGTCCAAGACAGCACCACATTACAGTTCGCGAGCGGTGTTAAGATCGTCCCGAATTCAAGAGACAGAAACAAAGAAGAGTTGTGGCTCGTGACGAACCGTTTTCAAAGGTATATGACTGGAACCATGAACAATGCGACTATCAACTTCAGGATCCTTGTTGGAGACACAGCACAGCTGTCGAAAGGTACCGTGTGCGAGCCCAGACTGTTTTTAAGAATCGCTCCAATCGGCGAAACTCTTGATACAGTGCCCGCGTTTGAGCCCGTTGAAATTGTTCCCGATCAAGTTAACTACATCGGCTGAATGCGTTTTAAATATTAATATTATTTGCTTTATTAATAGCATTAAAAATAAATTTTAAATATTGTAAAATTTTTCAATTCTTCGTGTTATCGTTCCTATGTATCAAGGGTGGCCAGACTTTTTTGCCCGCGATCGTCTTTCATTTGACATTATTGGTGGCGATCGACCAAAATTTCAAGTAGTAATTTAAAGCCTATATTAATCTAATTGCCAACCCTTGTTTGACCCAGGTTTTAGATAGAGATTTTCGTCGATAATCGGCTAACTTCGAGATTTTAGCGTGTTGTCCCTGTCACAGGAGTTGTCTCGCACGCTTCTTGAGACGTGCACTAGAAATTTGTACAGATCAGATAGGCGATCGACGCTTTGGCCACCCCTGCAATATATGATAGACCTTATTTATTATTTTGCGTTCTCTGTTTTATATCATTTACTCCTTCCAGCGCTAAACTAAATAATCATTTTTTTTTGTGTAAGCCATTTGCTATAGTGATAAGTATATTATCTTTTGGTTTTGATTTAACTGTATTTATGTTATGACAAAGGTAGGCACAACATTCAAATATTGCGTCAAATAATATCAAGCGTATTTTGCGAATGTTGACAGGTGTCAATTCTACCGGGTATTAAGCACTACACCATAACTACTATTGAGCAGATAATTGTAATGTTTCGCTCTTATTTCGAGCGAGCTCAATCAAGCCTTGTCTGAATAAAAACCTTCAATTTTTAATCATTCTCCAGGTGATTTTTTTTAAAGACCTGGGGTGTAATTTGCTGCTAGCTTTTACAAGTAAGGTTTTAATAAAAATAATAATACATTTTTAGTACTTTTCCCACATAAAATTCATTTGATCGGGACCGGTTTCGCTCATGGCGAGCATTGTCAACTGATAAGGAATACAATTATGCAGTGATATTTATACAAAAGTTAAGTATGAAAAACAAGGTATGACCAACAATTGGTAAAACAACTAAGCAAATAAATTGAAGCAAATTACAAGAAAACTGATCAAATAAATTTTATGTGGAAAAAGTACTAAAAATGTATTATTATTTTTATTATAATGCCTTTCCACCAAGTATTGACAGTGAACACCTTAAAAGTGAAGTAAGCTTTTATTGATTGAGTAGACATTTACTTGGTAGAACTTCATTATAATACGGTATTCCTACCTACTATTTCCTATTGTAATACGGAAAGAAAACAAACAATGTATTTTAGTTCTACATAAATAATTTTATATATTTGTTGATAGCTATTTCGGCTTACGCCTTCGTCAAAACTATGTTTTAAACGTGCATTAGAGATAGCTTATATACCTAGGCTAGATAGGGTACACCATGCATCCCCTCTCTGCTCAACCATCCCAACCCCGCATGGAAAAAATTAAATAAGTTATTGATCTGTTGTAATCCTGAAGTGAAAGTTAATCTGGGTATTTTTGGGTTATTAAAATTTTTTTACGTGTGAAACAACGCAAAATCAGCAATGCCTCGAGTTAATCCATTTTCAATTCTTTTATTGTTCGCTGCTTGTTAAATGCTTAAGAAGCGGTGATGTATTGATTATAATCTGATCATTAAGAATGTCATTGGATTGATTATACCTATTAATTTCTAGCTGTTCCAGTTTTTATTTTATGAATGTAACACATGTGTAAAGCTTCCCAGGAAATAATGATACAAATTAATAAATATGTAAAAATAAGTAGTTCAGAGTTTTTGTTTTAAAAATCCGGACTGCGCCCGTTACTATACTCCTCAGTCCAAAATGTACCCGGAGTTGCAATAAGGTCCCCTGCTCCAAATGAATCGAATAAAGTGAGCACTTTGAACGCATATAGAAAATTTAACAAATCTTCACTTCAGTATATGTAGCATATGGAGTATTAATATTAGTTCAACGAAAAAACTATATATATAAATATCAATTGAAGTATGAATGCATATAATTTTCGAACTTCAACAAAGAGCGAAAAAACGTTGACCCTTCCTTCGGCTTTAGAATCGCCTGTCTATAGTAAATATTTCCACACCAAAAATTCTGAATATTGCCAAATAAGCAAACTTTTGATTTCAGTCATAATATTTATCTAACATATTAATTTTTGATACATAAAACATGCACTTAATCCAGCTGTCGGCTGTTATATCAACATGAATATCGCCAAATATTTACACAGCTTATTTCATTTAGTGTGAAAAATTCAATTTTTTTAATTATTCACGCATGAAAGGATTATTGATTTTTTAAATACTAAGTATTTTAGCAAGAATGGAATTGGTGAAATCGAAAAATATGCATGTACCATTTAGTAGTTTAAAATGGGTTTTTATGTGAGGAATCTGCCATTTTTTAAAAGAGACAGAATCACTTGATATCGTTACACTTGGGCTTCGTATAACATGGTTTTATACAGCATGGTTTTCCACAGCACGGATGTATAAATTGTGACATATTTTTATTCAACACGCTTTATATAACGCGGTTTAAGGGGGAAAGAAATATGTATTGATGGAGAAAGTTTTTATGGCATGAATATTCATGACATCTAAGAAATATTGGAGGATCGTACGTTGAACGAAGAAGAATTAGTCGAAATTTTGGATGAACCTACCACAAATAATGGCTTAGAAAGCAGTTGCAGCGAAGTAGCTACATGTCTCACATCAAAAACAATAAATGACAGCTTGGAATTAGCTATTAAATTGGAAAATGAATTCGCTATTAGAATGGAAAAAAGTTTGAAATTCAAGAGGGAATAACAAAATATTTTGGAACCATAAAAGGAAATACGTAAAGATGTAAAAGCTAAAAGCAAACAATCGCTTTTTATCGAATTTTCGATTATGAAAACTTACAACCTATCTACGAAAAAGAGTCAAACATATAGAATTCGAATAACAATGATTATTGGTATATTATGTTATTAAAGTTTCTTTCAATAAATATGTAAATGAATATTTTTTTATTCAAAAAAATAAAGTAAAATATGGCGTTTTAAAATCCAATGAATAGGAAAGAACTCTTGCAAAAATGGTTGAATCTTCCAATGCACCCCCCAACACCCCGTTACCACCGTCACTGCGCCAAGTGTACCCTATTTTTAACATTAAGAGATTTGTCAGATTTTCCATATCGCACACAGTGAGTTGTGATTTCTGAAGATCAAAAATAACTATTTTACCTAAGCTGTCGCATAGAAAATAATCAATTTGCATTCGCAGGAACAACAATTCATAAAAATATATAATTTAAATCACAGTCAATTATTTAAAATTTCAATTGAAGGTACTTGATGAATTTTGTTCTTTCCCATTAGTTTTGTCGCTTACTACCCGGTATCGCCTTCCGGCATCTTCAAGCAGTTCAAGTGAACGAATGTACTAATGCCAACAATGAAGTATGTTAAGATTTCAGTAAAGAAAGAATTATCTCATCTAAAAAGCCTCTAAGCCAGCGACTTATGATGGTACGAATGCGAATAACTGTACAATTCACATCTAGAGGAAACCCAATAATAATTCTTGTCAGGTACTTTTCCATATTGATTTTCTTTTTTACTGTTAGCTTTTCGTGATTAAACATGTAAAATTCATTTAAAATGTTATCTACAATGTTAATGATAATTATTATCATTAATCTCAGTCAGTCATTCGTGCATGCCTTAAGATGCCGCAAGGTGAAATCCGGGTGAAATGACAAAACACATGGAAATTTTTAAACTTGATTCGACGATTCAAATTTGAATACTGTTTAGTAAATAATGAAAATGAAAATGGAGCTACTAGATTTTTAATGTCCGATTTGTAAATGTTGCTCTGTTGCTATTAGCTTTAAACAACACCGTTAAATAAGCAAACAAATCTTGTCAAAACCGTATGTAAGTATTCATCATTTATTGTATTCTGTAATATTATGCTTTCTTTTATTTTAAATGGTAATTTATTATAAATGTTCAGTAGAAAAATTCTCATTAAATCGAAAGCAGTAGACTAGAAAAGGTCTACTGAAGATTTTATTTATTATAATTTTAAAGGTATTAATTTACTTTCGTGTTTTAAAATACTTTTACTTTGTACCGTCGATATATGCATTTCATTATTGACATTCATCTGTTTAATCAAGTGTACTAACTGTTTAAAGATTAATTTTCTGTCTTTGTCTAGATAACATATTAATGAGAAAGTGTAATGATTTTAGAAGTGCTTCCGGTTAAGATGAAGGCATTTGAATGTTATACATAATTTATAAAATAGTGAATGAGTGTCTCTTAAACATACTTAAAAACTGCCTGCATCAAATGCATGCAAAATAAATATGGTAACTTAATAAAGTGATCAGAACGAAAATAATATGTGTCGACTTTTGTTTCGAGTCGAGATGCAGGTGCGCGGAAAATCCAAGAAATGCGCGGCATGGTTTTAATATTTTTGCAAAAATAACCTTCTTTTTGTTCCACTTTAGATAATTAAAATCATTTAAACAGATGAAACATGAAAAAAAGCGGAGTTTATTTAATTTATAAACAAAATAAAATCTATGACAAATTAAGAAAACGTAAGCAGAATGAGCCAATTGATCAGTCGCTAAAGTTAATTTAATGTATTCTTCTCTATTTGTTTCGATCCTTTGAACAATATTTAATAATAAGGTCGCCAAATTAAACTTTTGGAATGCGCGACAACACAAGACGAGTGCGTGGAGGTTTTCAAACTGCTCCGCGGCCGAATTGGAACTTATTGGTATTTAAATTATCTTCTACAAAGTATATGTAAAATCGACCGGCCATGTTGACTCGAGTGTAATATCGTTGCAATGAAAGCCTATGATATATATCCTATTTATATCTTTTTACTAGTGATTCTATTCATATGATACCGTTGAGATGAATTTATACGAATATCACCCCAAAAATTGGAGCTTATTATTACCAAAATAGCGTTTCAGTATTATTTTAATAAGTAAAATATTTTTTATCATTTTTAGAAATTGGCCAGAAAACTTGTCATGACTTTGAATTGTCTGTCCAAGAAACTTTTATCGCTGTTTCTCCTGCATCAAGTCACTTCGTCAGCCCTTTCACCAGAAACATCAATAAAAACAAATCTTCAGAGAATGCCACTGGGAACCCTGAAACCAACTCCCGCACCAGCGAAGTTTCTACCAGCACCAAGTTCTTCATCCCTTATTACTGTACTGCAGTGGAAGGAACTAGAGTTTTGGTTTCCGAGCAAGGCAGCTAAAGACAAAGCTCTGGCTGATCAGTCGTATATTAGAGGAAATTCTGTGCCAATCGATGTGGGAGTACAATATGGGACTAAAGGTTTGTTTATTTTTAATATATTTATTATTTTAGGACGCTATCATGAACGATTTAGTTGACATAACATGATAAGCTGACATTTTTATTTTTAATGAATTCATTTTCAGGGTCTTCTTCCAAATCATCTAATTAGTAATTGTCTCTTCTTAGTATGACAACGTTTTTACCCGTTGAAAATAAATGTGTGATCCAACTTATAAACTCGTGGGTCTATTAATCAAAACACATCCATTCATCATCGTTTCCGCCGTTGGAGAAAAAATGAATCCAAAATACCTAATCTTTGTAAAAAAACTTCAGTCATCCGCTCATTTTTTATAGAAATGAATCGTCGCGAATCATTAAACGTTATGTTGTTATGTACGAATCGGACTCAACATGTTCTATTCTTGACTGAAATGTCATTGCTTTATAGATCAAATCAAAACTGCAATAATCATAATAAGCAATCTATTCTGGGGGTATTGATTATGAAGGTTTCTTCACTTAAGCAAACTTTGCTATAGTTAGTCCAAATATGCCTCTGAAAGAGGTCTAATACTAATTTTGAAATGTATTATGAAGGTTTCAATTGTGAGTTGGTTTCAGAAAATGATACAAGGCAGTTGTTATAACAATTCTTGACGTATTGACTCGTCTCAAAACCTTTCTATTGATGCCAAAACTGGCAAAACCCACTATTATAAGTATTGAGACTACCAGGGTTTGTCGTCTCATTATGACAGAGAGAGACAGCATCCGTCCGAGGCGTTCGGTGAAGAAACTTTGGGTCAGGATGGAAGGACAGGTATCGCTTGAAGGAAAGATTTCGCTCGGTATTATATGGGCCGTTACTCTATCATAGAGTCGGCTAGTTTATTTACTCAAAAATGTCAATTACAGTTTAATACGAAGTTTTAAGATTTTACATTCGCCTCGACTAGACTGTCGACTTTAAAGGATTGAATATGACTGTCTTATTTAGTTTAAAAAGTTTATCGGCAAAAGATTTGAAATGGCGACGATGTGTCACCGTATGACGCGAACACTGCCATGACTTATGACGGCGCAGCCCATTCGTCATTATTTTATGACTGCAGACAGCAGACGCCATGACATGTCTAGACCATATTTTTCTAACTTTAACATTAATTTATTCGCGTGAATGTAATCGTTTTGGCATTAACTCATTGATTGAGAAGACACTAAGATCGCCCGAGTTCGTTCTGAAGGCTCGACAACTTTGGGCGGTAACAATATCCAGGCATTTTCTCTCTAGGTCAGTGATGCACAAACGCGGCCCGCAGGCCGCATACGGCCCGAAATGGATTTTTTTGCCGCCCAAAATAACAAATACGTCATCAACAAATTTTTCATTAAATATGATAAAAAATAGTATTCGATATGTGAACAAATTATGCAGTAGCAACGGTATATAAAAAATCAATGTTATTTTTTATTATTTAATATGATTATATTCACATGGATTTAATTTTGCTACCGAATTTTTTTTTTAAATGAGTCAAATCGTTTGCCATGCAGGTGCAGTTTATTGTTAGATTATTGTTTTCAACACACGGATTTTATTGTTAGTTCTTCAGGATTTTTGTCAGTGCATGACGTTTGTGAATCGATATTAAAAAATCTCCGCAAATAATGAAAATATATAATATTAATATATAAAAATCGTATACTGATTTATCGATTATCTTGACAGAAAAACACTTAATAATAAAATATTTTTCTTCACTTTTACCCTTTGCGGCCCGTGAAAATTTTTAAATGGATAAATTGGCCCTTCTCTCAAAAAGCTTGAGTACCACTGCTCTAGGCCAATATTTAAATTTTTATCTTTTTTATACACCATAATATGTAATGCTATCTTATTTTCAGGGCGTCGAATTTTTGTATCCATACCCAGGTTCAGTATTGGCAGACCAATGACGCTGACGACAGTTATGGTGGACGAGTCAGGACCAGGCGGTCCACTTCTTCGTCCATATCCTGACTATTCCTGGCATGTCAATCCTACAAAATGCGAAGGGATGGTTTCCGTTTTTAGGATTGCGGTAATATTTTATTTTACAATCTTCATACACTTAACTTAATTGACCTGCAATGGTTATTTAATCAGCTTGTTCTGCTGCAAAATTTCTACTATATGAGAAATCAAATAATGCAAGTAAACTCTTAAGAATTTTAAGACCTAAAGGCATGTATTTAAATAAACATGTGATTTGGCAATTTCGTAAGACAATATTAAAATTCCCCGGTCCGTGGTGAAGTGGACAACGTCGCTGGCTTCCTAGATGGACCACCCGGGTCCGATTCCCGGTACTAGCAGATTTTGTCAGTCTATAAATCGATTCTGTTCAAAGACAATGGGTGCTGCTGTTGTTAAAAATCCTTTTCTAATCCCAAAAGAGCGGGGCACGTAGCGGGTGCGATTAGCTAACTATAGTCCTTTTCTTGTCTTCGTATTATTTTTATTACCTTCCCACTTTTAAAAATTGAGGTTGAGCAAACGAGTAAAAAGCAGTGCTCGTAGAAAAAAAAACATGTTGATTTAAACTCAGCGAGGATTCCATATGCTCCAATATGGGAGCGGACATAATTTAATCCTTACTCAGGGATACATACTCTTTTGAGGCTACCGAAATCTCAAATACTTAGAAGAGTGAGCTGCAATAGGTTAACTTCTCGATAATATTGGTTATTTATTATTTTTTTAGATGGATTCATGCAATCGACTGTGGGTCCTGGACTCTGGTAGAATAGGCACAGTTCAACACTGCCCACCCCAACTTCTATTATTCGATCTGAATACTGATTCATTGATACATAGACATCGTTTCCAACCTCAAATCTACAGACAAATCTCAGTCTTTATAACACCGGTAAGAATCAATCTAACTTAAATAAGGCACATTATAATGCATATACACCAGGGGTGGACAAAGCGTCGATCGCGATTGACTGGTCGACCACGTAGCTATTGTAAGTCACCCGCCTGTCCGCTGTACTGATGTACACATCTCTGATTCCTCTTTTATTTCAATGATAATAAATTCAATCTATTTTGTGACTCGCCCGCCGTAGTAAAAGCTTGGCCACCCCCGATATACACCATCTTTTGAGTATCTACTGCTGAGACACTCTTAGCTATCATTTGAAAAATATCTTTTGTGAATCAGGTTTTAAAAACATGACTTTTACTCTTTTCCGTTACAACGTGAAAAATATTCAAAAATTATAACGCATGGGTGATTAAATTATCGTTATTTTTAGCGCAAATATATGAAATTGAAGATTTTTTTTCTTTCGTCGTCCGTGAAAAGTTCCGTAGAAAAAAGACCGTGGGCCGCAGGTTGTGCATTGTTCAATGGTCTCGATGATCACCGGCTGTCAAACTTTTGAACTCTTCGAACCACAAATCTGACAAATTTGAATTCACAAGCTCACAAGATATTTATTCCCACGTCCACAATATTATAAAATATAATAAATAACAACGATCTTTAAGGTTTTTTTCCCATAGAAACTGCACTTGTTTATTAAAAAAAAAGAGCGCAATATTGGCTGCTGCGAGTTATAAATATTTATCGCAGATAATCATCCAAGGACCACCGGTTGCTGACCGCTGGTAAGGGATCGGCAAGGTAGCATATTTAGATTTTTTTAAATTATAGGTAATAAATTATGCACTCTTTCAATTATGAAATTTAAAAATCGATTCATCACCACAAATATGCCACATAAATGACTGGCAAAAAATAATTCCTCCTCAAAAAAAGCGGTCCATCATTTTCTTTATAGCCAGGTCTCGATTTGTCGTTTGATGACTTTATGTATTTATCTGAATCATCTCTTTATGGTAATTTTCAATATACTTTCAGGTAGTAGATGTGAGAGACAAACAATGCAAAGATTGCTTTGTATATATAGCAGACGTTTCGGGATTCGGTCTCATAGTCTACGATCACGCCCGTAATACATCATGGAGGATCGAAAACAAGCTCTTCTACCCCTATCCTTCATCTGGAACACATAGCATCGCAGGTGAGTTGATATTAACTGACAGCTTGTTTTGGTGAAAATGTTATGAGATTATCTCACTTAATTGTTGAATGCATTCCATTCGATCCCAGTGAAATCCAGTGTTCGAAAAAAGTCCATTCAAGAAACAAAACTTGAGTCTCATTTCGAAGTGAATCAAAAATAGTAGCTACATAAACAACCCATCCTATTGGACACGCCGTTTACCAATCTCCATCACGCAGAACGAATGGGTAGCCTATACAGCGCATCCTATTGGACGTGCCGTTTCGCGTGCTCGTTACCAAATGTGTTTGATCTTCTTTCTTGACATTTCGATAGCAGAGAGAAGTGTCATATTACCATTGTATTACAAATGGTGTATTGTTTTATTTAAACAACCCGTTTCGAGGATTGAATGGAATGGTTGGAATACGATGCAAACATCACAAAACTGCTTGATACATTTCGATAAAGTAAAGTTATGGAAAACCATGCACATGGATGATAGCATTGCCTTGAAATCCAAATACCTGTACCATTTTATATTATTAGTATTATTTTTTTCGACTATGTATAAAGCAAACTGCATCAAATGAAGTGCAAACGAATAAAAATATTCGATATTTTTACGTTTTTTCGTTTCAGGGGAGCAGTATGAGTTGATGGATGGCATCCTGGGACTTTCCCTTGGTCCCTTAAGAGACGATGACAGATATCTATACTTTCACGCGTTGGCTTCTCTTTCTGAAAACAGAGTTGCCACGAGTGTCATCAGGAATTCAACTATATTCGAGAGAAACCCAAGATCATCTCCACTCTCTTTCCAGGTATATTTTTTTCTTTTGAATTTTTACAATAAAAGATTTCTTCACTTGGTTAACCTTCGAAAGACTGTCCTTGAAAAATAATTCGTAGGCCAAAGTGGGGTCTAAAAAAGACCCCAGTGGTATGGCCTTATTGGCATAGACTGCAATAAAAAAATGATTGATTATGCTTTGACGTATCTTTATACATCGTTCTATAAAAGAAAGATATGAAAATCGATAATTTTCCTATAATTATTCAAATTTTAAGTCGCGCATGAATGAGACAACCTAGTCGTGTTCTTGTTTATTCTAGAATGGCGGTGCGAACCGTGAATGCGACTTCTTATCTACACCTTTTAATGTAAAAAGCATCCATTTAATTTGGAATGTTCATTGAAAGAAGCGCGTTTGATATTAGATAACGTTATCTTATCGCGTATGCGCCGTGAATTTTTAATCCTGACAATTGGCAGCGATAAAATAAATGGTTTTCGGCCAATAATAATCCGACTTATTTTCTTTTTTATTTAATTTCGACGAAACTAGTCCATTAAAATCTTATTTTTTTACTGAAAAAGATGTAAAATACAATTATTGAAGAATACCAAAAGTTTACATGTTGTATCACTAATATTAAGATATATTTTTATGATAAATTAGCAGTGGTGGTCGACCGTTTCACCATCAGCCTGGCAAAAGTTAAGTTGTACTTTCAACGTTTAAATTTTCAAATTATTTCAAGGTTTACACCGGCAAGAGGTCGTCCCAATCAGTAGCATCAGCGATTGACAGTTCTGGAATAATGTACTTCGGCCTGAACGAAGACATCGCTCTTGGCTGTTGGAGCATTGACAGTCCTTACGGAGCACCATACGTCCAAGTGGCGGCCCAAGACCACAAGAGATTGCAGTTCATGAGCGGAATCAAAGTTGTGGCTCATCAGAACAACGAAAACCTGTGGATGCTCACCAATTCATTTCAAAAGTACATGTCTGGTACTTTGAACAATTCAATGGTTAACTTCAGAATACTGACAGGAAATGTGCAGGAACTTTCAAGGGGTAATGTTTATTGTATTTAAAAACATTTTATTTCATCACCATCTTCATCTTACAACTACTAACAAGCAAAACACTTATCAAATGAAAAAAAGGACACTAGGATTCAACAAACTTAGTCCCCTCTATAGTGAGAAGACAAGTCATCAATCATCATGAACCCTGAAACTCATCCCAAACTGACAGATTAAAGCTCTTACCACGAGATCAAAGAGGCCAATGTTATTTAATGTAATACAAAAGCGTTATTCGTTTGCACCAATTCATTTCAAAAGTACATGTCTGGTACTTTGAACAATTCAATGGTTAACTTCAGAATACTGGCAGGACATGTGCAGGAACTTTCAAGGGGTAATGTTTATTGTATTTAAAAACATTTTATTTCATCACCATCTTCATCTTACAACTACTAACAAGCAAAACACTTATCAAATGAAAAAAAGGACACTAGGATTCAACAAACTTAGTCCCCTCTATAGTGAAAAGACAAGTCATCAATCATCATGAACCCTGAAACTCATCCCAAACTGACAGATTAAAGCTCTTGTTAGGCCAATGTTATTTAATGTAATACAAAAGCGTTATTCGTTTGCACTCCAAATTGTGTACGTGTACAATTGCAGAACCAGTTTCGCACAGTAATCTGTGCTCACTTTATGTAGCATTTTTCCTTTTTTCGATGGAGTCTAATTTTGAATCGTTACGTTTTCCAGTGCCCGGACGCGTTGCAATGGTCAACGCAATTGGCTTTAGTGACGGGCCGTCTGAGCTTGATCCCATATACGAGCAGATTTTTTCAGTAGATGTATCGATTCTATTCAAAGGCAATGAGTGTTTGTGTTGTTAAAAATCGCTTAACATCCCAAAAAGTCTTCTTCTATTCCTCGTATCCTTTCAATTCCTTACTCTCCTAGAAGAAGGGAGGTTGAGCAACTGAGTAACAAGCAGTTTTCGTGGGAACAACATATCGAGGTGAACTTCGTGAGGAGTCCATACGCTCCAATTTGGAAGTGGATCAAAGGTGTGGACAAATTGAGCAATTATATTTGCTCTACTTTGAATGTGTAAATCTTGGTCTTCCGTCGCAGTTCGAATCCTTTCAAGACTTTCTTAAATGTATGAAACACCCAACCAATTCTGAAACAATCATTGTCGCATCCTCTTCATAGAGTAACTGAATCAATAACAAGCAGATATGTTAGATAAAATTGTGTGAAAATAAACTTGGTCAGGGCTCCATAGCCTCTACTTCAGTTTTAAACAAACTTGACTTGTAATTGAGGCCATACATTATTTCAAATTTATGGCTCTTTCGCGTCAGCCTGTTGTGTTATAAAAATTTATACAAATTCTCGGTTAACGCGTAGGTTATCTATAATTTAAAAAAAAAACATTATTTCTTCGTGATTTGACATTTCTGATGTTGATAAAATTATATTTTTCATTTATAATTCATGTTCTTCTTCTTCCAATCTCAGGATGCCGCAGCTCTAACAATGGTAAAGTGGACGCAGAAAAGATCTTCAGCTTGGGCGAGAACAGTCCACGAGATCACGGGCTGGCGTTGGGGAAAGCCAAAAAGACTACCGCATGATAAATGGTCACAAAATACACAAAGACATCCTGGACAAGATTGTTATGGATGTAAAATAAAATCATGAGATGGAACACCAAAGGCGGGCATACTATTACTCTGATGAATCATTTGAACATCAATAGTGAATCAAGTTCGATTTTATATCTTTTAATAAATACATTCGAGCCGGTAGAAGTATGACAGGCTTTTATATAAATGCCAAAAATACGTGGAGCTTATTTATATTCCCATTTTATTTTGTTAGTACCTACAGTCAACCTTCCTACAGCACCTTCAGCTATAGAGCGTGTGCTGCAGTCTTCTGTAAATTATTTGTATCGTAAATATGTAATTTATTGATTGAGTAGGCATTTACTTGGTAGAACTCCATTATAATACGGAAAGAAAAATAACAATGTATTTTAATTCTACATAATGTAGAATTAAAATACATTGTTAATTTCTTTCCGTATTAAATATGTAATACTATGCATTCGAAAAATATTTATCAGTAGCTGTACATCCCTTTGCCTTTGATAAAGTAAGTCATGAAAAAATTCAAATCTCGGTACTGGAGAAGGACTTTTCTGTACTTTTTAAAACAGAATTCTTCAAATTTTTTTTTTCTTATACATGTACGTCAAAAATAAAAATCAATCGTTTGTTCACAACTAAAATAAAATGGCAAGTTCAATGCAAAACTCTTGCGCTGGGCAAGTTGGTTTTAAGACCAGGCTGTACTTGCGGGAACGCCCACCAGGACGCTATTCACATCCTACGGGACTGCTCCCGTACCAATTCCAAGCGAGCAGAACTGTTTGCTGTGGTCCGTCCTCACACGGGCCCAATAGGCCACGCTGACTGTATTTCAACTAAGGCTAACTTGATTGTATTTTAAAATTTTCCAAATTTATTCGGGGATCTACATGATCTCGATTCTTCACTAGAGTCTAACACGATCGACTCTCAGTGTATGGATTATACACATGATACTTTGTACCTAACTGTTTTCAGTGGCTGATTTAGTCACTCCAATTTATTTTTATATATTTTATTTTCTATTTTCAACCGCACTAGTGCATGGTTCAACTTGACTTTTGTAATGACAACTAGTACGGGGACTTGGGCGTTAGCCTAATCCCCTTCATCTGTAGGGCTTTATGTTGTTGAAAAATCTTTGCAGCCTTTTCGGCGCTTGCTTCGGCTGGCGTTAGCTGGCTTCTACAGCAACCGGTAGGCTTGGTAATCATTGTGAAGATGCGAGGTCCGAGATATTGCTTTGGTCGGGGCTGATGCTGGCGGTCGGATGATGATAGTGGTCGAGTAGTTGTAGGATCTTGGCCGCCTTTTGCTGTCGCGCGCGTCCGCTTGCTTCAGTCTGAGTGTTCCATGCAGATTATTCCTTAATAAGTCATGTTTGGTGTAAACACTCAGTTTCGGCTGTGTGAACACGTGGCTTCGACGGCGACCGCGGTGGCTTGATGATAACAGTCACTTCTGTCGGCTTGCTTCAGTCTGTGTGTTCCATGTAGATTCCTTAATCAGTCATGTTTGGTGTAAACACCCAGTTTCGGCTGGCTTCGACGGCGTTCGTGGCTGATCGATGTCTTGAGGATAGCGTTGCAGTAGAAAAGTTGCTGTGGTCGAGATTGCGGGTCGTCGTGGTTGGTTGTAGGATCTTGGTAACACTAGCAGTCGCGCGTGTCGGTTTGATGATAATAGTAATTGTGATGATCGGGTGAGTGAAGGCAGCCAAAAACAGGCGACCGCGGCCGTCAGTCATCATGCAGAGTGTTACTACCCCGTACGGTGTGCGCTGAATCTGTATGCTAACACGAAAGACGGGGGCTCCCAGGCCTCGGCAGGAGTCCCGACGGCTGGGCGATCTTCTGGTATGTCTGGATCGCGGTCTGATCGTGGTAATATCGGTCGAGTGATGATGATTATTCGGTCTGGTGATGATGATGAAAGTCCTTGTGATGATCGGGTGAGTGAAGGCAGCCAAAAACAGGCGACCGTGGCCGTCCGTCATCATGCAGAGTGTTACTACCCCGTACGGTGTGCGCTGAATCTGTTTGCTAACACGAAAGACGGGGGTTCCCAGGCCTCGGCAAGAGTCCCGACGGCTGGGCGATCTTCTGGTATGTCTGGATCGCAGTCTGATCGTGGTAATATCGGTCGAGTGATGATGATGATAGTATTTGTGATGATCGGGTGAGTGAAGGCAGCCAAAAACAGGCGACAGCGGCCGTCAGTCATCATGCAGAGTGTTACTACCCCGTACGGTGTGCGCTGAATCTGTTTGCTAACACGAAAGACGGCGGTTCCCAGGCCTCGGCAATAGTCCCGACGGCTGGGCGATCTTCTGGTATGTCTGGATCGCAGTCTGATCGTGGTAATATCGGTCGTGTGATGATGATGATAGTATTTGTGATGATCGGGTGAGTGAAGGCAGCCAAAAACAGGCGACAGCGGCCGTCAGTCATCATGCAGAGTGTTACTACCCCGCACGGTGTGCGCTGAATCTGTTTGCTAACACGAAAGACGGGGGTTCCCAGGCCTCGGCAAGAGTCCCGAAGGCTGGGCGATCTTCTGGTATGTCTGGATCGCAGTCTGATCGTGGTAATATCGGTCGAGTGATGATGATGATAGTATTTGTGATGATCGGGTGAGTGAAGGCAGCCAAAAACAGGCGACAGCGGCCGTCAGTCATCATGCAGAGTGTTACTACCCCGTACGGTGTGCGCTGAATCTGTTTGCTAACACGAAAGACGGGGGTTCCCAGGCCTCGGCAGGAGTCCTGACGGCTGGGCGATCTTCTGGTATGTCTGGTTCATGTGGCCGCTCGGTGTCTTGGTGTTGGTGATGATAGCGGTCGAATGATGATAACGGTCGGATGATGATGATGATAACTGTCGGATGATGATGATGATAGTATCTGGGTTTGGTCCGGTGAGCTGTTTAAAAACAGCTCACCAGTCCCAAAACACTGGCAGTTGTGAAATCGGATTTCAGCTCAGAGAGGTGTTCACACGGCGAGAGTTGAAGCGAGAATGCATGGTTCAAAATCAGTCCCGTGCAGATCTTCTCAAGCCATGAATGTGAGGGATAAATTCCTTTTTCTATGTCGATAGCGTTGTGAAAGGCGGCCATGAAGCATTGGCTGCATATATACAACGGATGGTGGTGGGAAAAACCAACTGGTTCAAATCGCGATTTATAATTTATAATCAAAATTTTTTTTAATATTTTTAGCCAATATTTGATGAAATGACGAAATTAATATTATCACGTACAAAGATGTATGAGAAAAATTTGTGATTGTTAAATAAAATGTGGAATAAAAATATAATATATACATAAGTGTATTTTCTTTTTTTTATATATAAATATTATATCTGTTTTTTTTTACCATGTCCGCTTCCAACTTGGGGATATGGACTCCTCACGAAGTTTATCTCAACATTTGTTTTTTCTACGAAAACTGTTCGTTACTCAGTTGCTCAACCTCTCTTTGTTATTAGAGAGTAGGGATGAAAATGATACGAGGACTAGGACAGGACTAGTGATTGGGTAATCGCTGTCACTAGGCGTCACTCTTTGGCCAACGTCGTTGACCACTGCACCACGGACTGGAACTGGATTAGGGATTCCAATTATTCGTCAACTATCCGAATATCGAATAGTAAAACTGAAACTATCCGCAGATATTCGGATATCCGGATAGTATATAATTTTTCCTCGAATAATACATTGAATAGTACATCGAAATCGAGCCCATTTTTAATAAAAGTCATTTATTCAAATGTCTAAAATACATATTTTAAAAACAATAGCAAGGGTATTAATTGTTTCATATTTCAAATTTACAAACAATATTTCAACGTTTCCTTGTTCACTGAAATACATTTTGTAATAATTTAAGACTAAATCTTTCCCGACTTCTGTAAAATCTTATATAGAGACAATACATTTAAATACACATTTCAATACCGTTCCATTAGCACCCGATTTGGGTGAAGGCAAAAAGAACCACTACCTGGGGTAAAAATGTTTCATAATAAGTAAGCAAAAGTAGTAGAGTTCTAAAAATATTTTACAGTAGAACCTCAATTATCCGGATTGGTCAAAATAAACAAAAATATTACAAATTTGCTGATATTCACGTGGCAAATTGGGTCCACTGTCTACGTACGTGATGGAATGCAGTCTTAATATTTCGATCGAACAATAAGTCCTGTGTAAAATATGGGTCAGTCATCGTCCAATTTCAATACGCATTGAACGTTTGTTACTTGAAAAAAATATTTTTAATATTACCGATATGTCAACGTAAAGAAAATATGTCATAGTCAGGGCTGTGGAGTCGGAGTCGGAAATTTTGAAAAGTTTGAACTTTTTATTTTGCATTTTACATGTCTAATTTGGCTTTTGGTCGCATTGATAGGGTTGATATTTAATTGAATTCACATAAAAAGGAAAATTAGGGGAAAAAAGTGACGATATTGAACTTTTTTTGGTCGGAGTCGGAGTTGGGCTTCTTTTCACCGACTCCACTGCGGTCGTAGTTTCATTAAAAGACTAATTGGATATAATCGATGCTTTGAAACGGGGTGAATCGGGATGTTTTTTGTCTAATAAATATGGTGTCGGAACGTCAACGATCTCGGATATAAAAAACAAACTGAAAAAATCGTCGAATAAGATATAAGCGAGGGGTTAAATTGCGATGCAAACGATCCTGGAATTCAAATTTTGAATGATGACGAAATAATTAAAGAAATATCAACCTCAGAGGAACAAGATCAAGAAGACGTAGAAGAGATTTGTGCGGGGGGAGATATTGGTCCTACACATTCTGAAGCTTTTCAGTGTCTAGATGTCGCCATGAAGTGTGGCTTGAGAGTCAAGACGAGTGCTATTCAAGACAACTTATGTGTCTTAAAAGTATTCGTGATTTAGCAGCATCGAAAAGAAAAGCTAGCTTTAAGCAGAAATCGATAATTGATTTTTTCAATAAAAAATAATTTATTATTAAAGCTATGTATTAATCTAAAGAAATAAAATTGATTAATACTGAATATACTTGTCTTTTCCTGTCAATTATGATTTTTTAGATTATCCGGATTTGTCCTTATCCGGACTATCTTCATATCCAATTAGTCCGGATTAATACTAATTGGGTATGAAGATAGTCCGGATAATCGAGGTTCTACTGTACTACCTGGGGTATTCATAACTATTCTTTAAATGTGGAGAAATTGTAATTTGATCTTTCGTCGATTTTGTAATATATTTCTTTACAAAAATATTACGAATACTATTCGGGTATTTTCCCAAATATCCGGATATCAAATAGTTTAAAATGGGCCGAATATATCCGGATACTGAATATTCAGATATCCGAGTTGGAATGCCTAGACTGGATCATTGGCAGTATTGTAATTGGAAAAAAAATATTTCATTCGGAGAATCTCTCCAAAATGGCAGCGCGTATATCGTACGTCACGGGTGTCTGAAAAGTAAAGAGGTCAGTCACACTGGGCAAAGACTGTTCCCAAAATAATTTTGCTTTCATATTTATGAAACATAATAAAGGATATTTCAATAGGTACGCTCAAAATATGTTACTTTGTCCTGCTGAGTAGATTATTCATTGTTTAGTGGCCAAATTTGAGTCAACCAGTTTGGTAAATAATCGGCCAACACCTACCTGTACGTCATCAAAATACAATATCTGGTGAAAACATTGCTGCTGTGTGTGAAAGTGTACAGGAAAACCCAAGGCAGCTTATTTCTCGTTGTTCACAGGAACTTGGCTTTTCTGCGACTTCAACTTGGCTAATTTTGAATCGGGCCTTATGTCTGCACCCGTATAAAATCCAACTAACCAAGGAACTTCAGGTAAACGACCACAGACAACGCCCGATTGGGTTCTGGAGCAGTTGGAAGTTTACCCAAATTTTTCAAAAAAGTCAACTTTAGCGACATGGCCCATTTTATAATGAATGGATATTGGCAGACATTTGATGCTATATTCCATATTTAATGCCGTAAAATATACTTACAAATGAAATTAAAAATTAGTCGAAATCTCACAAACAACTTGTTTTATTTACATTTCAAAACTAAGCGTCCTTATAAAAAGACCTTTATGTTAATTATGTACAGTGAAACCCCGATTCTACGTTTTTCAAGGGACTGTAAAAAACATACGAATAATGCGGGAAACAATGAATGCGGGAAAGTTTTAAATATGAACTATAAAAAACTTTTCAAAAAATTCTTATTATACCTATAACATTTATTTAAAAAAAAATCCTCACCACTACGTTGCTTCTTTGCAGTTTGCCACTTCAATTTAAACAAATTCGTCTCTAATTCTCATATTTTTTTAACAGATTCATCTAAATCCTGGAGGTATAAATATATTTTTATTTTTTCGAAGGCCAACAACGCTGCTGTTAATGTCATTCCATGGTTCATTATTGCGTGTTTCGTTATCTTCTTCTACAGAAGACACAGATGCTCAGTAATTACCGGAAACATTATGACAATGAATAGAAAACAAGTGCACACTTGCAGTCCAGTTTTTTTTCTACGAGTCGATTGGAAGGGTTTGAATTTTTTTTAAGAAATATTCAACAAAAACGGTCAATCGGGATAAAATTTGTGCTGGGACCGTAATTTTTAAACGTAAAATCTAGGTAATCGAGAAATTGGGGAACAGTTAATGCGGGAATTTTTAACATTGTTCTTATGGGTGTTTCTCCGGGACTATAGAAAATGAACGGACAACGCGGGAAAACGTATAATGCGAGAACGTAAGATCTAGGTTCCACTGTAGTATGGAGTGCGGAACTCCATTCTTAATATTCCTAAAAAGTATTATCTATTAGCACTATTATACTTTTTTATTCCCTTTGTTAGATTATGTTGTTTATCAAGTAGCCTTTTTAAATTCCTTTGAACAACATTATTGTTTGAAAATAAGTAAAACCATGGGTAAAGTGGTAGACAAAAGTAAGACAGAAGAATTCATTTGAAATGGGGCATTGTTATAATAATAAATAAATAAATATTTGCCTTTGATAATACATTGACAATATGTTATTGTACATTGCAAATAAAGGTACACAGTCAATTAAAAAACATTTAGTTTTGTTTAATTGTTTTTAACCAAACACATTTTTTACGCTGCAGCTAAGTAAACATTTTTTTATCGTTCAATGGGTCTATTCAGTGGTTTTCATCTTTGATTTTTTTTTCAAATAATATGGAGGCTCTAGCGCCAATACATATGAATGGGAATTGTTTATTTTACGATCCCATTACAATATAAATTTTCATTATTTTAAACAGGAAAGAAACATTTCAAAATGCTCAGTGATTGCATAAATTTTAGATAATCCAATGAAGCCATCACAGCATTTGTTTAATAACGTTTTTATCTTCAAAAATGAATCTTTTTTTGATATCTATTTGATGGAGCTTTAAGTTCTTATGCGTCAAAGTTCTTCCAGTCTCCTTCTGCTTAAAGTTAAGTGTCCTATGTGCCAACATTCATAAATGTGCAAGACAAAATATCCTGATGTTCCGAGCACGGTATATGGCTGTATATATCTAGTAAACTGGACGCATACTAAATTATATGTAAAAAAAGAACAGTTTTCGTATATTTTTTAAAAAAATCCACCTTATTATAAATAACGTGTTGAACGTATGTAACTGTACAATTAAAAAAAAGTAAAAATATAAAAAAATAAACATATTTAAAAAAAAGGTTTTTTTTGATTATCTTCTAATGTGCATTTATCCACATAGAAAATAGTGTACAGAAAACGACGCTTTGTATATTAATCCATATCCACTCCCAGTGTGGTGCATATGTCATCATTATGGTGGTATCCAAAAAAATTTCAATGAAGGTAGGGATACAAAGGGTGAGGCTAAGACAGGATTAGTGGTTAGCCAGTCGCTCTCGCTACACCCCGCTAATAAATTTAAGAAAGACTAATCTTTACGCCAATGGAAAAATTAAGCCCACCCATATCTAAAATTTATAGTTTATTTAGAAAATTAGACTGTCGAGGTAACTGTCAATTTTTGGTGGAAAGGCACAATTTTAAATAAGTAAAACACTTTTGAGCGCTAATTTCTCGTGTATGTTGAGAATGCTCATGATGAGCGAAACCGGTCCTGATCTTTATCAGAATACATGTAGCAATAGAAATATAAAATGTGTTTTATTTATTTAATTTCAAATATATAGTGAATGCATGTCACGGCTCGTTACACAGCTGATATATTTTGTACGAATTGTGTTGAAGCCACTGTGTTATTTAAGTACTGCGAATATTGTATCGGTATCTCTTACCTAGTATTGAACAGTTTGAGAGTGACTGGTATGTTTCATTGAATGATCATAATAGAACAAAAAAGCTAAAAAGGGAAAATAGATTTTGTTTTTTTTTGTAGTAAACAATATGCACGTGACATAATAAAAAACATTATAAAAATAAGGATTCAGCATAAGGAAGTCAGTAAAGGATCGATCTACGTTGGCTCATTAGTTCTCAGGTAAATATATCATTTTAAATTACCGGAAATAGTTATTTAAATTATTTCTTCTTGTTTGATAACATTTTTTGTGATCTTAATTTTGTTTAAATTAAAAAAATCTGTTAAGCTTCTGTGACATTTCGTTACCTTACTTTGAAATGGTTCTAATTGTAATTTTTGCCTAAGATGACCTTTTGGTCGTAAAAGCTTGTTTTGACCGCATTATATCATATATCAGGAGGTAATTTTCAAAGACTACTAATTATTTGGTCAGTTTCTAATTCGATAAATGGTCAGTTATAAATACTTAAAACGGTCAGTAATTAATACTTAAAACGGTCAGTTAAAAATAATAAATGGTCAGTTAAAATAATAAATAGTCTGTTAAAATAAAAAGATCATGTCATAAATTTGCCTATCACGACCATATTTGATAAATTCACAAGCTGTCAAACTAACACTTTTTTAAATAGCTGACCATTTAAATTAAATACTCACCATTTTTAATAAATAACTAACCATTAAAATATATTACTGACCGTTTTATTTAATAACTGACCGCATTCACACTGATACAATGACAACTGACCGTTTATAATATTAGCTGACCATTTTGATTTTTAACTGACTATTTATTTATTTAACTGACCAAAACTTGAATTAGTTATTGACCCATTAAATACATGCCATTTTCAAAAGTGGACAATTCCAAAATATTTTTTTTCAACTGCCAGTTTTAAATTAAACTTTTGAGACCTTTTTTATTCACATGGAAAAGTTTGAATGTTTACACATTATCAAAACATATTTTTAAAATATTTTTAGTAAACACAAATTAATGAGGAAAAAGTGATATCAACTTTTGAAAATTACCTCCTGATATATGAATTTCAGAATAATCTAAGGTTGAATAACGGATTTTGCAGAAATCCAGAGTTGAACTGCATGCACACTTTTTTTTGCTAAATTCAGTTGACAAAGTTCTAGATTGTCATGATTGTTTCCATCATTAGATCTTTAAGATCATTATTTCTCGAGTTGTGAAAAAATATGTTTCAAAAAAGTAATTTGTTACATTTTTACTTGCTCATACATTAGCTACAGGTGAATTTCAATCAATCGAAACGTTAAACGCTCATATCTCAAAACAGAGTCAAGAGCAGTTAGAACAGTTTCAAAGTAAGGTATCGACTAGCTTCGCTGAACTGATAAGCATCTCAACTCAAGCTTAACTATTAATACTTTCGATGGTTTCGGCGGTAACTTTGTGGAAATTCATTTTAATATAAAATTTAAAATAACTTTAATTATTCCACGTATTGTTCTACTAACTGTGACACGTGTTTCGCCTCTTTCAGAGGCATCTTCAGACTTACTATCGCAAAGTTTGCTTAAGTAATGAGTAGCTTAACTGTTCAATTTATTAGTTTCATTATTTAATTAACTACGAAACTGTTTTGTTGTTTAGACGTAGAATAAAATCTTACACTTTATGCTACAATTGTAACTAATTTTATATAGGCCAAAGCACTATGATGTTCTCCAATAGGAAATCTTTTTTTTTTAATGAAATGCGATATCAATATGCGGATTTTTTTTTAATGATAGTGTGATGGCAAAACAGGTACCAGCAATATTCACATATTGTCATGCAATTAGAGACTCCAATTCGAGTATCGAGTACTCGATACTCGAGTATACTCTTCCATTTTTCGAGTACTCGATACTCGAGTATTTTCAAAAATACTCGAGTAATACTCGTTTTAGTAATAATCGTCGAAGTTTTTTCTACTGCGAGAATTATAAAGAAAAACATCAAACCAATTTGCAATTTGAGTCGCTTAATTCTCTGTTGAAATATATCTTGCATAAATGTAAATAAATGTATTAGTTTCTTTAGTTATTTTTCATTTATAAATATACACAAATTCGAATTAAAAATATATATTTTGGTCCATCTGAAACTACTCGAGTATACTCGAGTACTCGAGTAATTTGAAATTTTACTACTCGATACTCGAGTAGTTGAGAAGTCGAGTAATTGGAGTCTCTACATGCAATCGATGGTTATTTGGTGGAAGTTCTTAATTGAGTGATTGAATTAGTTCAATATAATATAACTGTATTATTTTGCTTATTCTTAAGTATGCAAATGTCTATCGAAGAGGCCAAAACTTATCACATTAACAATGTTTTCAATTTTAATTTTAACCCATTGTTTCGTGCGTAATTAGTATGGTAATTGAAAAGGCCCGTAAACAAAGTGTTAAATACATTTTTATGTACATATTTAATATAAATTTTCTTTTCTTATTTCAGCTAAAAATAACAAAAAAAACGATGCGTTTCCTAGTAGTTCTCTGGGCTGCAACATCTCTAATAGCATTCTCTTTTTCCTTGACCCCGTTTCGACTGATGAATCAGTGGTCCCAAATAGACTTTCTATTCCCAAACTCCAGTGAACGACAAAGGGCTATTTCTTCAAGACATTTCATCCCCGGCGCGTCCGTTCCGATTGACATTGAAATAGATCGATCAGGTATGTTGATACAGTAAAAATGGTTGTCTGTAAAGTCGGTTTACGGACGATAGTTTAACGTGACAACGTCATAAGAAAACATTGATGAAATTTATGAATGTCGTTGCAGACGTGGATGCGGTAGCATCTTGCACCTCCATGGGTACATTACTCCTTGACGATAGTGGGAGATCCGTGAGATTTACAGGTTCGTCAGGTTGGTCTGCCATGGTGTGACTTTAGGCGGTTCTGCGAAAGAAATCGTTGATAATCTTTTGTTTATTTAAAGTATATTTGTTATACGTTAGTCAGATTTTTAATATGCAAGAATTAATTACCTTTATTGCCGCAATTGTTGTTATAATATAAACAATGAAAACCACATTAACATTTCACTTCACTTTATAAACAGTTGTAAACAGATCACGTGTAGGTACTGTAGGTGTATAAGTTGTGTGCTGCCGCTGTCTCTTTTCTACTCAGACGCATCGATCAATCGAGTGGAAGAGAGATAGATGCGGCACAATCCGAACGGTAGGCTGACCGTGCCTCTCTATCGCTTATCCGCGCTCTCGCTCGCACGCTTGCCTTCGGCGTAACGCGACAAACGGGACAATGAGTCATGTTTCGTGCGTGCAGCGGGCGTTCATTGATTTATAAGACGTTGTCACGTCAAAAAATCTTAACACTTTTAGCCACGAATCAAATCATCAAAGCAATATTCAGTCGATAATATCAATAACTATATTTCGAACGGTGTAGGTCTCTACTATTATTATAACTTGCAAATGTTTCGAAAATATTTACCTAGATGGCAGTAATACGATCATATTTGAAGAGACAATAATATCACATCAAAAAACACGCTATCGGGACTCTACGCATAGTTAATGTATCACGTCAACACGGCTCCGGGATCGAAATTGTAATGAGTACCACACCGTTCAATAAGTAACAAATCCGCGTAAAAACGCGCTTTTCTTCAATGGATTGAAACATTGATTAAAGTATTTTCCTCTCCAAATGCATACATATATTCGTTCAAACAAATAAAACATGTTCAGCTAATCTTATATTCAATATGCTGGTGGTTTTTCCCCATATAAAAGTACTGACAGTCTAATCATTTAAGTTTCTACAGAAATTTCTAATATATGATTGATAGGTATTTCTTATAATGAAATAGCTATCAAGAATTAGAAGTTTCTGTAGAAATTAAATTACATGTCTATTTTTACTGTGTTATAATGGAGTTTTACCAAGTCAATTCCAAATCAACCAATAAAGTATAATCATTTCTTAAGCAAAGTAATAATTGCCTTGCCATTGTTATCATAAATTCTCTTATTCGTATAGATCGTGATAAGAACAATTAAACTTAGTGACTTACTTATATTCTTATAGACAATAAAAGCGATAAAAACTATTCACTACTCGTCAGATTAAGTGCATTCGTGTACTTGAAATGCTTGAAGAAGACGATAAGAAAAAAAACCGTGTCGTTAACGACTAAAGGCGTAAGCCGAAATAGCTATCAACAAATATATAAAATAATTTATGTAGAACTAAAATACATTGTTATTTTTCTTACCGTTATATATCATTGATCTTGATTTATTTATCTGTGACACACACCACAACAATAACCTTGCGCATATTAAGTTTTTATTTATCGTATTTCCAGGACACGATGGTCACGATAGGATATTCGTAACACTACCACGTCAAGGACCAGGTCGGCCTTTCACTCTTGCGACAGTCACGTCTCAGCCAGGAAACGGCGGAGTGCTCCTGCGCCCATATCCTGACTATTCGTGGAATGTTGATCAGGGTAGAAACTGCGATGGACTTACTTCTGTATATAGAATTTCCGTGAGTATATTTTCTTTTTAAACTGCGATCCATTCTCTACTGCATAACGATTACCAATTCGGCCATTTTGGGTAAAGAAACGTATATCGATTTTTGATGGCTTAGAGTATGAATGCCACTTGATATAAAATAATATGTTTCGTTAAGTATGTGTAAAAATTTAAGTAAACTCAAAGATTTTTCAGTATGTATCGAGTAAAATAACTTCACTAAACCTTAATACAACACTTTTTATCACAGAATATATTACTATTTTATAATTATCAAATAAATTATACATAAAGCTAAAACATCGCCTTTAAAGAAAGTGAAAAGATGAATTTAATCTTTTAAAAAATCTTGTACATAGGTAGAATTTATTACTATTAAAACCTGTTTTTTAGCTCACCAGATAAGTAGAGAAAAATGTGTTAGGTTTATCTGTATCTAAGTGACTAAATAGTAAACATGATTTAGATTAATCTCTGTAGGTATATCAAATTTACAAAAATATTTATTAAAGCATATTTAATACATGAAAGTAGTGGGGTTATAAAAGCAATGAGTTATTTTTCTATGGAACTTAGACAGTTTTGACAAGTTAGAACTGGAGAATTTGCTTTTTTCTTTCCAGATTGACGAATGCAATCGACTTTGGGTAGTAGACACAGGGAAGATAAACTTCACACCAAGTTGCCCTCCTCAATTGCTAGCCTTTGACCTGGCCACCGACAAGCTTATACTGAGATACAGAATCCCTGATGACCAACTAAGAGAAAGATCCCTTCTTATCAATCCAGTAAGAATATTTTATTTCATAATCAAAAAATCCACAAATTATCCACAATGAGCGTTGGCTTTGGTTTAAACGTAAAAGAATGAATACAATATCAATTTTTGAATACTTTGAATTAACTATTTTCAATGGGTTCGGCGGTAGCTTATCGGAAACTCATTTGCTTATGAAATTTAAAATAACTTGACTCACTCCTGTCTGAGATTGCTTACGTATTCATTAAATAAGCAACCTTCGCGATATTAAACCAGAAGATGCCTGGAAGGAGCGAAACACGTGTCGCGAATAGTTATACAATACGTGGAATCTTTTGTGTTGTCCTATAATATATTTTATATTCCTTTGGATTTGACATACAAAAATGCACGAATTTTCACCTCGGGATGATCTCGAGTCTTTTAAAAATAGAGTATATTTGATCCATTAGTCGATTAATGCATTAATTATATGCCAATACTTTGATATTGACTCATTTTTTCAACTGTCACTTCTTGGTGGAAAAGAATTATTTAAATAAATGAGACACATTGTTCAATACTATTTCTACAAATACAGCTGTAAAATCTTATATATAAAACCTAAACGGCGTATGTATGTCTGTAATTCCCTTTTGCATTGTTGTTGCAAGTTGCCATAAAAACGAATATGAAAGAAAATATGTTTGAATTTTTATCGGCCAAGACATTTAGTCAAAATGTAATAAATTAGTCTTCTACCAACTTTTTCCCGGCTTTTATTATTAATAATAATGTTTATTATTTACGTGAAGGTATTACTTGACATTTTTTTGACAGAAAATTAGATTTTTTCCTTGAATTTGGACATTTTAATGGGCGAGAATGGGGCTGTCATCAAATTAATTAAAGTTTGTGATTTTATTTTAACTCTATTTTGGATGTTAGATTTTGTGATATAATTATGTCGAATGATATAACATTAAATAATTATTGGTCGCTTAGTCTGAGCGACGCCGGGTAGCAATACTAGTTCCTTATAAAAATACTTAAATTTTACTTTTCATGTTAACTTTCAGATTTTGTAGTGAAGCTATTTTGTGTTCTACATTTCGCATATTTTGTGAATATCAAGGCTAGTTTCAACCATCGCAATCATTTTCATGTGCATGGATATATACTTAATGTATTTAGGTGCAAGTTCTACAGAAAAATGAAGTATTATAAATTTAAATTTAAATTTCACGTGACTGTCCATTAGTTATATTTACATACAACTGTATCTCTAGGCATAATTTTTTTTCAGACTGACAATAATATCCCTAGAACATGCCATTAATAACATGTTTTTCTTTAAAAGGTTCACGATGTACAAAGCATGTCAAACTCCTGCAGGAACACTTTCGTTTATATAGCTGATGCTCCAACTTTCGGTTTGATTGTATTCGACATGCAAAACATGCGTTCTTGGAGAATTGAAAATAAGGAATTCTACCCAATGCCTGCATTCGGAACTCACACTATTGCAGGTAAATTTTGTTTACAATACGCCATTTTTTTCGACGTATTTAAATTTCGATTCATGAAAAATAATTGCAACCATGCGGTGAAAATCTAAGTTGTCAGATATTCGATATATATATATGTATGTTCCTGAACTTTGGTCGTAAGTCAAATTTCATACAAAATATAGTGCAAAATAAATCATGTATTTACATACATAAATATCTTATATCTATATATATAAAAATGAATGACTGTATGTATGTCCGCTATGGACTACTAAACCGCTCGACCGATCAATGTGAAACTTTACAAATTTATTGAGTGCACCCCCGCGATGGTTTCTGGCCTACCAACCGCTCCCCCCAATCACCCCCCAACCTCCCCCCCCCAATTTTTTTTTTTAAATTAAAGATTTTTTCGATTTCACTTCTTCGAAGGTTTCTGGCATACCCTCTCCATACGCTCCCCAAACTCCACCCCGCCAAACAACCCTCCTCCCCCAAAAATTGATATCGAATTTTTTCAAATTTCCACTACACTTCCGCGAAACTTTCTGGCGTACAAACCCTCCCCCTACCCCACCCCCCAATCCCCCTACAATTGCTGGCGTAGCAACGCGCGCTTTGTGTTGTATAGTTTTCAAGGTACAAAAGCGCAGAGCCTTTTTGAAAAACCCGTAATTAAATAATAATAATAAATGTAAATAAATGAATATGGACTTTTTGTATAATCTGTCTTTTGTTGAGATGCCTTCCATACTGCGTTTAGGCTTAACTTTCAGTGGATAATCTCCCATAGAGACGTACTAAAATGATTTCTTTTCTAGGACAAAGCTTCGACTTGATGGGTGGCATATTAGGAATGGCGCTTCACCCGCGGGTCAGGGGAAAACCAGCTGAAACTCTTTACTTCCATGCTGCTTCATCAAACACTGAAAACACCGTCTCAACGTCAATCATCAAGAACTTTACGCTGTTTGAGAATGATATCAACGCAGTGCCAAGAGCGTTTCAGGTAAATCTATATTAATACTTTTGATGGATTCGGTGGTTACTTTGTGCAAGTTCATTTTAAAATTAAATTTTAAATAACTATGACTTTTTCACGTTTCAAATAACACTGCAATACATAAGACAATACTTGGACTAATCAAAGTTATGTTTGAAATTCACTAAAACTAAAAATCATGTTTTTATTCCACAGTGAATGCATTAAGATCAGGACCTGTTTCGATCATCGTGAGCATTTTCAGCTTATTATATTATATGATGGTCGCAGCAAATATATACAAAAAAATGTTTTATAATTCCTTTCCGCCAAGTATTGACAGTGGTCACCTTGAAACCACCATGTTTTTAGCTGAATTGTTTTCAATTTTCCACATTTATTCAGCATCAAATTTAACTTTTTAAAGAAGTCAGTCTGTCATGGAAAATATTTTAAAAAATCAACGATTTGATCCTCCTACAGCACTTTATGCCAAAGAGCGGTTTTTTATAAAGTGTGCTGTAGTTTTCGTGCAAATTATATGTTTAGTAAATATGTTAAATAACTTTGATAAATTAAGTCAGAAAATCCGATCCTGTAAAAGAGTTGACTGTATTTACATATATAAAACACATTATATACAACAACTTCCACGTATATGTGGAAAAAGATCATGACCGATTTCCCATTCTGTCAGTTGACTAAAATTTATAATAAACTTTATACAATAACAATGAAATGGAATTAATTATACTCTTATTGAATTCGAACATGATTAAGCTACGTTAAATAATGTGATAAGTTCAACGGCAATTTGTAAAAATATAAAGGTTCTAATTTAATTATTTTAGAAATAGTCTATTGTCTTGAAACAAGGTATTTTGACTTCAAGCATTCTGCCAGTATATCGACGATGTGTTATAAACTTGCTATTATCTATTTAAGCATATTCAATTGTCATACAAAATATCCGTCATAAACGTATGTCAACAATATCCATCAATGATTTCAATAATAATTGTTTCTTCAACAGCTCATTGGTCATCGTCCAACGCAAGTCTTTGCAGAAACCTTCGATAAAGCTGGACGTCTTTATTTCGGCCTGTACGATCCGATCGCGGTGTATAGATGGAACAGTTCTACTCCATATGACGTAAACAATTTTGAACTCCTGGCCCAAAATGACCAGACACTCCAATTCTCTTCTGGTGTCAAAATAGTCGAAGATTCTGGACGCGAAGCACTCTGGGTTTTGACGTGCAGATACCAGAAGTTCATGACGAATACCTTGAACTCTTCAGAGATTAACTTTAGAATTTTTAGAGCTTTTGTTAATAATGACGATTAGGTTACTATTATTACCCGTGTGGTAGGGTTTCATTTACGGATAATTACAGCTACAAAGTGAAAAGGTCCAATATTACAGGCCACCCAGATCGCACCTCGAGCGATATTTCACCACCGCAATACACGTACTCGTATTCATGCAATCATCGAACTAATATCTAGATCACAGATGGCCAACCGTTTCAGTAGCCGGGCCAGATTTTGACAATGAAATTTATAGTCGGGCCACAATTTTCACAAACATTTTTTATAATAATACAATACAAACAAATATGTATCATTTTTAAAAGGACAAAAGACATTAATTATATATTTGACTGGACTGCTTGCAGTTGGTAATGTCAGCAAAAAAAGATCCTCTATTTCCTGGAAAAATAATTTCATGAAAGACAAGATTCTTTTACAAATGCGAACTAATCATTGTGTAAATAGTTGGATGTGTATAAAATAATCGAAAAAAGATAAGTTTTAAGTTAAAGGTTTTTGTCAGTTACGCGGGCCACTCGTTGGCCACCAATGATCTCGATTATTCTATGACACTATATTTTTAGTATTAAAAAATTAAATATCTATCATATTCGAAATTTTTTCAAAGAGACAAAACACGTAACACAGCCAATGGAATGAAAACTTAAAACTATTCCAAAAAATAATTAAAAATTCATTGCATGCATAAATTTTGTACTGCTTTCAAGTACATATACTGTGCAATGAAAAGGACCAATTGCAATTCGTCGATAATGCTCACAAAAATTGAAACCGGTCCTGGTCATTATAAAATAGATGTATAATGTTTCTTTTTATATATATAGTCTTTTCGAAAATTGATTATCATTATTATTTATATCTGAAATAAATATCGTAAAAATAAATGTTTTTTTTTTATTAATCCGACGTATCTAAACACAGCTGAGAAAAATGTGTATTTTCGATTGATGAAAATAATTAATTGGTTTTTTTGATCGACATTCATGACAAAACTAAATTAGTTTGATAAAACAATGAAACAGAGGATCAAATATATATGCAATTACATAGTTCAATGTATGCTTTTTATATAAATTTATCACCTCTTTATTTTCAATGAAAGATGGAAAAAATGTTTTAGCTGAAATCTAATTTAGAATTTCGAATGAAGGCGCTTGATAGAATTTCAATATCAAATTTGAATCGTTTGAATTTTGTACTTTTCCACGAGTTTTGTCGCTAACGTAACGGGTTTCACGTTTCGGCATCTTCAGGAATCAGGCATTTCAGATAATTATAATTTACCCACATAATTCATTAAAACATCTCAATTGTCTATAATTCATATAGATTACGAAAATACAATTAAACTTTGTGATCTACATTTATTTTTGTACATAAACGATACAAACTGTTTACTACACATCAGTTCAAGTACATTCGTGAACATGAAATTCCTGAAGACGCTGAAAGACGAAACACGGGTCGTTAGCGACAAAACTGTACAAAATTCGGTAAATTATGGATATATGGTCACGGGGCAGAATCCCAATTCTCTCGAGATAAGCTCAAAAAATTTATACATACTGGCTTATAATTTTATGTTTTGACTTTACTCTTTGCGTTCTTGTGGATAATTATAAAATGTGGAATCAAAATGATTAAATCTGAAGAATATTACTGATTATTGTATGAGTTCTGAAAGAAGAATTTGTTTTTTAATATTAGTCCATAGTAAAAATATTCTTTTTATTTTAAACAAATAATAAACTTATGTGACTGTCTCTATCTGTATAATATTATTATTTGTGTAGTTTGTGGTTGCATTTTTGCTCCTGTAAATTAAAACAACACGATTTCATACTAATTGCGAAGTATTCTTTAGGATCTTCTATTATAATAAAATTAAAAAAGCCTTACATTTACTTCATTTAATTGTGCTTATTTTTCATAAATCTTCTGTCCCTGGACCATATTTCCATAATTTACCCAAAATTCAAACATTTTAAATTTAATTTGCCAAATACATTAATGTTCGAACACATGTTCCGTCAGTGATTTAACATATTTATTGACACTTACCTACATATGTATAAAAACATAAACATATTACAAAATTCAATGGTCAATATAAAAAGTTTAACATCTATCTTCCGAATAAGAATCTAAGTTCAACCACTGTTACATTTTAGTCTAATGCCATCAATTATTACGCTTAAAAATAACAATGTTCTTTTGTTTTTTTTGTAACGCTTGTTGCATTCGAACAACAATTTAATTATAGTTCAATTGTTAATTGATCAAACATTGAGATATTGATATAATTGACATTATAAATTATGGATGTGTTTTTTTACTAGCCAGTTGTTCACAAAACTCTCCGCTGAATTTTCACAGGTGAATATTAATCGAGTGCATTTGGTGACCCCGTAAATAAGTGATTGATGATTTATGAAATATTTCTTTGAATATCTGTATTGTTTTGTTTTTAAGTCACTTCTGCTTAAAATAGCTGCCATATTTTTAAATTTCGAATCATTTGCGTAAACATTATTTTCAGTATTATCCAACGTAATTTATGATATTTTTATGTATGTAAATCTTATCTTTTAAAGTATATATGATCCACATAAATACTACAAAAAATAAATGTTTCTAAAGGAAAAGGCAACGATGAAAACCCTTACCTCTTTACACTCCTTAATTTATTATTTTTGTCCTTCCAGCAACTCCTCAATAGTAATACTTTCGATGGATTCGGCGGTAACTTTGTGGAAGTTCATTTTAATATTAAATTAAAAATAACGTTGACTATTCCACGTATTGTGCTACTAACTGTTACACGTGTTTCGCCTCTTTCAGAGGCATCTTCAGACTTACTATCGCAAAGTTTTTCTTAAGTAATGAAACAAGATTGATTCTAACATTTTAAATTATGGAATTACAAAATGGCGTTCTGGTTTTTTTACCTTTTAAGGGAAGCAAGAAGGGGGTGATAGAATCAGAAACAAAGCAAAGAAATTATCATACTAATGAGCTGCAATCAATCAGATTGGGATTGTTCCCTTTAAGGGAAGCATGGAGGAGGTTATAGAATCGAAACAAATAAGGGAAATAAACCCAGACTACATTTTGTAATTTCATAATTTAAAATGTTAGAATCAATCTTGCTTCATTATTTAACAAAACTTTGCGATAGTAAGTCTGAAGATGCCTCTGAAAGAGGCGAAACACGTTTCACAGTTAGTAGCACAAATCACGTGGAATAATCAAAGTTATTTTTAATTTTATATTAAAATGAACTTCCACAAAGTCACCGCCGAAACCATCGAAAGTACAGTTAAACTTACTTACGGTGGATTCGGCGGTAGCTTTGTGGATTTTTATGTAACTTACAGATCGGTTGTTAATCATTTTGAGGTTTTATAAAACATTTGCATTGTTTGATTGCATCCATACGTGGAATGGCAGTATAATTATTTAAAATACTAAATCAAATACCATCATGGATATCTGCGTAAAAAATCCCCCCCAACACCATCTTATAATAAAAATAATAATAATAACTGGGCGAGCATTATGAACTTTATCAGTTGATAATGCTCGCCATGAGCGTAACCGATCCTGATCGAATAAATTTAATGTGGAATAAGTACTAAAAATGTTTTATTGTTTTGAAACATCCAGTGATCACCACCGATCATGCGACTATATACCTGGACTCTCACTGTGATTGTTTTTAATTTTCCAATATAACCTAGTAACGATAATATTAATTTTTATTTAAGATTTTTTTTAACCATTTCCGCTCCTCACTTGGAGCATATGGACTCCTCACGGAGTTTATCTCAACATATGTTTTTCTACGAGAACTGCTTGTTACTCAGTTGCTCAACCTCTCTTTTTTTCAAAGAGATTAGGGATGGAAAGGATACGATGACTGGGACAGGACTAGTGATTAGCTAATCGCTGTCACTGTGCGTCGCTCTTTGGGATAGGAAAGGTGGGGAGGATTTTCAACAACACAAACACCCATGCCTTTGAACAGATTTATCTACTGAAAAAAATCCGCTCGTACCGGGAATCGATCCCTGGTGGTTCGGCGCGCATGCCAACACTGCGCCACGGACCGGACAACTTTACCATTAAAACCAGGGCTGTGGAGTCAGTAAAAAAAAGTTCGACACCGACTCCAGCATTTAAAAAAACCACGACTACGACTCCGACCAAGAAAAAGTTTAATATCGTCACATTTTTTCCTAATTTTCCTATTTATGTGTATTCAATTAAATATTAACCCTACCAATCTGCCCACTAGCCAAATTTGACAAATTATGTACATGCAAAAATAAAAAATTCAAACTTTTCAAAATTTCCGACTCCAGTACGACCCCGGCCAAAAAGCTCCGACTCCACAGCCCTGATTAAAACTTTACCATTACCTAAAAAATAAACTTATTTTGAAAACTCTATCAGAATAATTTATCACATCAAAAGATTAACAACTAATTTTACAACTTTTCTCCTTTATAGCACCTTGAAATGAGCTACTTCTTTCTATTAATTCTGATGCTCATCACCACTCGTCCTGCATACAATCAAGATGCAGTAGAAGCACCAACTCCACCACGTCAAGTAAACACATTTGACACTGAGGATATATATTCACCAAAGCAGAAGCCCAGATATTTTTCGACACCGCGCGGAGTTCAAGAGCCGTTTCTTCAAACGATGCTTGAATGGAAGGAAATGGAATTTTTATTCCCAAATGACACAGCTCAAGACAATGCCGTTCAGGATCAGAGCTACATAAGAGGAGAATCAATTCCGCTGGACGTTGGAGTAGACTATAACTTCAAAGGTTTGTCACGATGATATCCAAGTTCTTCAAATATCTTTCATCTTTCAGTTTAATTATTAATTTATATTCCGTTTCCACCGATGCCAATATCATCGATTTTCGATTTAATTTGTGGCCATATCTATCCACGATCGTTTCTTCTATACATACTGCCCTGTCAAGGAAGAAGGCAGCAACTCGTAAATTTTTAAAATAGAGTGAATGCAATTTGCGAAATATTTTTGAAAGCTATATTTGTTGCTCACTTCAGTGGCGGATCCAGAAATTGACCCAGTGGGTGGCCATTCAATTTGAAAATAAACATGATACATTAAAAAATATAGTACCCTTTTACATGATTTTTTGGACAGCACCGCTTCTTTTTTTTACGCGATGTTTTTTCGATTTTTTTACAGAAGAAATGATGTCCCTGCGTTTAAAGAAGTGATGACCCCGAACAAAATCATGTGATATAATTGATGACTCACCATTATCATCGCAAAATTTTCGCAACTACTAACTTCTTGTTTACTAATAAATAACTCATTTTCGCATCAATCGCCTTTTATAAATTCTCAGTACTAAAACTTAAAAAAACACATCATGTCATTTTTCTCACAAGTTTGTTAGTCACTTAGTGCCTTACCTGCATATCAAGGCAGTAGAATGAGAGTCTCTTTACTATATCCAACATGATTTGATAACGTATGGTTTTAGTGAGAGTTTTTTCAATACATTTCCAGGTCTTCCAAGAGTTTTTGTTACAATACCTCGGCTGCGGGAAGGCGTACCAATAACACTAGGCTCTGTTGCCAGGGATCGAAAACCAGGACCTGGTGGACCACTAATTCGACCATATCCTGACTACTCCTGGCACACAAATCCGGAAGAATGCAATGGTATTGTTTCAGTGTTTAGAATAGCAGTAAGTACAATTCATGTTTAAAAACAAGATTTGCTTAGAAATAAATAGTCGTTTAAGTAAAATTGCATGACATAATCAATCTAAATTTTCAGTTCTTCTGGTTGTTAAAAAAAACTATTGTTTTACATGTTTAGTAGAAACAAATACGTCAAATTACAAGTATAGACTATGTACAGTCTGACTTCCTTAACAGTTCACTCGAGTGTGCGGCAGCCGTTGATACTAAATAAATAATCTCCCCTTTTACATAAGAATTCACCTACCCCACTTAGCCCACGCGTTCAATATATATCAATTTAGGGAATTTTAAATTTTCGAACTCTGGCAATCTTTTTTTGTGGGCGTCATTCAGGACATTCTCACAGCGCCACTCTTTCGAGTGCATAAGTACCGTGGTCAGACTGTATAATAGGATTATATTTGACACGTTTTATCTGTACAGTAAAATTAGGTGGAAAGCTTTTATGCAGTTCAATTGCATTTTGGATAAATTAATGGTCCTTATTTTATTGTTTTCTTTCGACATTGTTTTAAGCTTGGCTTATTTATCTTATATATCTTGATTTATGTTGCTCTATCTGAAAACTTATGAACTGAGTCTGCCATTGTGCTTAAAGTGATAAAATAGCATCTAAACATTCGAATGATTGTACTTGAAAAATAAATTGTAGTCCGAAGGCGGGGTCTAAAAAAGACCTTAGTGGGATGGCCTTATTGCCATAGATTGTAATAAAAAAATGATTGATTATGTTTTGGCGTATGTTTATACATCGTTCTATTAAAAAAATATATGAAAATCGTTAATTTTATTTTAAATATTCATATTTTAAGTCGCGCATGAGACAACCTGATCGCGCTCATATTTATTCTAGACTGGTGATATCAAAACTGTGAACGCAACCGCTTATCTACACCTTCAAATGTAAAAAGCATCCATTTGATTTTGAAACGTACGTTGAAAGAGGCGCGTTTGAGATAAAATAATTTTATTATCGCGTATCCGTAGTGAAGTTTAAATCCTGGTATCCGACTTATTTTCTTTTTTATTGAATTGCGACGAAACTAGTCAATCAAAATCATATTTTTTTACTGCAAAAAATGTAAAAAACAATGATTTAAAAATACCAAATGTTTGCACATTGTATCACTTATATTAAGATAGATATTTAAGACAAAGCGGCAGTTGTGGTAAACTGTCTTACTCACCGGGACGGAAATGCTAAGCTGCGCTTACGCCACTTAATTGAATTTTGAAATAAAAGCTTTTATACACCATTTCAGTTCCATTTTCTGGGTTTTCAGATTGACCAATGCGATCGCATGTGGGTATTGGACACCGGGAAAATCTGGCGGCAACCAATTGTGCCCCCGCCAGTTGCTTCTTTTCGATCTTAAAACTGATACCTTACTTCACAGGCATATCTTTCAACCTGCTGTTTACAAACCGAATTCAGTTTTCGTCACCCCGGTAAGAAATCAAATTCAAATATTTAATATTGAGATTCTTACCGATTAATTAGCATTAATAATCGATCATCGGTTATGATCATTGTGACGAAAATTTTCATCGACAACGATAAGAAAATATATATTTTCAAAAATTCAGTAACTAATTACTGTTAATTTATGTTAATAAAACATAAGGTATAATAAATTATGCGTTATGTTTTTTTCTTGATAGAATAAGGTAATACAACCCCACGACACTTTTCTCAAGCCATTTAACTGTTAAAATAAAAGTGATTACAGAAAAGTGAAATTAAAATATGTCTTTATTATTACATGCATAATTTATTATTTTACATTCACACGCATTATCAAATTATGGATTTCTGATAAGCGCTTTGACGGAACATCGAGTAACTCTGAAAGCGCGTTAGCCTCGAAGTTTCTCCCGTCTCCTTCGTCTCTGAGAATATTTTTTTAATACTCCTTTCTTATTGCCCTGACAAAAGTGCGTAATCGCTGTAGTAGTGATCAATCCATAGTGAAGCCAGTTCAAGAAGTTTACTTATGCATGCATTATATTCATATAGCATACCTATACATACGCAAAAATAGTATATATATTAGATCAGGACCGGTTTCGCTCATGGCGAGCATTGTCAATACTAAAAAGACATTGGATGATCTCGTTTCCGTGATGCGAGAGGTATAATTATTTCTTAGTTTACACACCCCGCTCCCATAAGCTGTCTCCCTGAATACCCGACAATATTTGTATAATATATTAAATATCAATTAAACATATCAGTCGCGTGCATCTCCGCATGGTGCCTATTATCGGCTATTAATCTTATAGCGTTGTGGAAGATGGCTGTGAAATAGCTGCCGCATACATATAACTGCAGGTGGTGGGAGAACCAAGTTGGTTTTTCCCACCACCTATTGGCCTATTGGACCCGTGTGAGGAAGGACCACAGCAAACAGTTCTGCTCGCTTGGAATTCATTTGGGGCAGTTCCATAGGCTGTGATTAGCGTCCTGGTGGGCGTGCCCACAAGTACAGTCCTGCTTTAAAACCAGCTTGCCCAGCGCGAAGAGTTTTGCATTGAACTTGCCATGGCCGGCTAGAAACTGGCATGTCCAATGGGACGATGTTAGTGATTTTATTGCAAGCCTCCTGGACACATCCGGGAAAAATTGATACGTATGTCACCCTTTGGAAGATGCAGTCCATCTGGTCTGCCATCCAGTTACGACATTTGAGAGCACTAGCTTGCCAATGAATGAGCGGTAGGTGTGGCCTTTAGGTGTCTCTTGGCGAGGAGGGACCGCTATCCGGATGCCTTCTATAGATGTGTTAATTCCCTCCATTAAAAGGGTAATTGCTCCACGTAACTGTATGTGCAAATCTATTTGAGCACCCCAGCAAGGACTGGGAGCGCATCCGTCGATGTCGTCCTGTAGGCTTTCGTTAGTGATATTCACTATCTATCCCGGAACCGTGTTTTGACGTGATACGTTAACTATGCGTTGAGTCCCGATAACGTGTTTTTTGACGTGGTATTCTGTCTCTACAAATATGATCGTATTACTGCCATCTAAGTAAATCTCTTCGAAACATTTGCAAGTTATAATAATAGTAGAGACCTACACCATTCTAAATATAGTTATTGATATTATCGACTGAAAATTGCTTTGATGATTTGAGTCGGGGCTCAAAGTCTTAATGCAAGCTGTTGTCCGCTTCGCTTAACGAAACTGATGTTAGTTCTATGATGCCAAACGCTAGAGGCGTAACCAGCCATCTAAATGGAAATCGCTACATATACTATTTTAAAAGCACGTGGCTTAAGCCCCCATTCGTGATAACAATGGAATTTATAATATTCAGGTAAACATTCATAACCAACGTATTAATAAGGAGTGAATATTTTTACAGATAGCCGACGTTAGGGACCTTGAAGGTGAAGACACGTTTGTGTACATAGCTGACGTCCAGGGATATGGTCTCATTGTATATGATCACTCCAAAGACACTTCTTGGAGAATACAAAATAAATTATTCTACCCATATCCTGCGTCAGGAACTCATCGGATAGCAGGTATTTTCTTTTACTTTGAATCATACACAATTGAATTGAATCGTCCAATTACTTAAAAACAGCGGTTTCCAACCAGGAAGTGTTTTAAATTTATCAAAACTCTGGCTAGCCCTGTTTGATAAAATATGCTACCGGTAAAACGGGGTGAATAAAGACTAGCGGGTGAATAGAGACAAAAACAAGGATTGAACTTTAGCACAACTTTACTAAGTATCCAATGTATTTTTAATTGTTTATAAATATATAAAATTCTGTACAATGACTAAAATACTATCTCTCGAATTACAAAACCAAACCAACTAAATGACTGGCCAAAATTGAAACAAACGTGCTTAACCCTCGCTGCACGATGATATGTATTTACTACAACTCGACTCTAATAATGAGAATATTTCTATTAAATATAATAGATACTGATCTGAGAATTTTTGTATTCCTCAGTAATGTTATTAAGTATTAAATAAAATTACAGTTATGTATGGTTATTCATTTGCAGCGATGGAAATAAATAATTAGTGGAAGAATCGGGCAAAGAATCACCCATACACACAAACGTATTCCAATTTATGCGCGTGTGTAAGTAATTACTCTTGCAGGTGTTCAGCCCCGGCGCGAAAGCGCATGCGTAGAAGTGATGGACTTCGAACTAGGCAAACATTTCGTCATTACGAATTCGACTGCCGACGGGTGAACACGTCGGAGCGGCAGCTAATTGCGATGTTTTTTTCTTCTTTTCAGACACTTAGATTACAAAAATTGTTATATTTCAACTTCAACCATAGTCAATCAAAGCAATGTTTAGAAATATTCACATTTTTCCGGTTTTTAAATAACTTTTTCATATGGTGTAGTAAATACATATCACCGGAGCTCGCGGAAGTTTTTAGCACAGTATGGGGAGGGTTCAGTTAGATGTCTGTGCATCCTTACTTTTTGACGCCTTAAAAACATATTTTTTATTGGATGAAAATTAAAATCAATCATGCTTTTTTTGGTTAATAAAGTAACGTAAAACGGAATGAATGAGAGACTCGTATAGAATAGAGGTTCCTATATTACAATCATTAAAATCTGTTGTTTTGTCTCTTTTCAACTGCCAAGTCTCGATTTACCCTCTCTCGTCTCTATTCACCCCGAATCAATGTGAATAGAGACATCGAAAAAAATTTACTGTGTCTTAATAGCGATAGTGAATATTTGAAAAATATTTTTATGAATGTGTAGTAGGACCATAGAAACAATCACGGAGGCCGGCCCCGCGACGGACCGATAAATGATGATTTTGGAATACCTTTATTTTATACAGGTATCAGTCAACGCGGTTGTCTATTCTTGGTAAATTTTTTTCCGAGTACATTTTATTTTCTTCACAAATATTATAGCCAATTAACTATTCTAAGGCTCGAAAAGAGTAAAACAATGTATGTGTAAAGTTCATGAATCACTTTGTCGGCAGGTGAACAGTTCGACCTTATGGACGGTCTATTGGGGATGTCACTTGGACCGATCGTCAAAAACAACCGCTACCTGTACTTCCACTCCTTGGCTTCGATCACCGAGAACCGGGTTCCTTGCAGTCACATCAGGAATGCCACTGCATATGAGCTCCAGCCCCAAGCGTTGCCGTTTGCATTTCGGGTAGGTTGTTTTGTTCCCTTTTAAGGTGTTCATTGTCAATACTTGGTGGAATGGCATTATAATAAAATTCGCTCATGGTGAGCATTGTCAACTGATAAGAAATACAACAAAACAGTGATATTTATACAAAGCTTAAGTAATAATTACAAGGTATGACAAACAATCGGTATTATAACTAAGCAAACAAATTGAAACAAAATGTAAGAAAAATAGATTATAATTAAAATGTTGAAGACCTCTTAGCAATGCCAGCTATTACATTACAAATTGATTAGTATGAATAATCATTAGCAAAGTATGAATCAAAATAGGTGCATTTAATAAATCTTAATGTCTGTAATCGACGTGGAGATTCCAGGGAATGCTCAATCAAACGAAATTTCTGCGAAAAGAATTAATTGGGGGGGAATATCAAGTCTTACAAATAAAGCAAACAATATGAAACAGAAATAAAAGTATACAAATAAATAAATATATTTTTTTCCTTCAGGTTTATAAAGGCACAAGAGAAAGTCAATCAGCAGCGTCTGCCATCGACAGCAACGGAGTCATGTATTTCGGCCTCAACGAAGATATGTCTTTAGCATGCTGGAATTCGAACGAAGCATATCAAGTTCCATATATCCACACAATAATCCAAGACGAGAAAACCCTCCAATTCGCTGGCGGAATCAAGGTGGTCGTGAACACGAGAGAAAAGAACAAAGAAGAAGTCTGGATCATCACAAACCGTCTCCAGAAGTATTTTACAGGGACGTTCAAAAATGATACAGTTAATTTTAGAATAATCGCTGGTGATACAAAAAGGCTTGTCGAAGGGACTCTCTGTGACACATTCGGAAGTTTGACGACTTCGGTTGAAAAACCCAATGACAGCAGTTTCTTCGAGCCGGTTTCTATTGTGCCAGACCAACTGCATTATTTTAGTTAAAATTTAAAAGGCAGGCTTTTAAATATTTCATTAAGTGCTGAAGTTTGACATTGACTAATTAATGTAAATAAATAATTTATTATTTTTGATTAAAAAGTAAAAAAAACATTCTTTGTACTTATTTCACAATTAATTTATTAAGATCATGACCTGATTGGTTATGATATGTAGATAATTCTGATGAGAGAGTAAGCCGAAATAGCTATCAACCATATATTATTTATTTTTTGAAGAACTTAAATACAATGCTATTTTTTCACCGTGTTGTTATGCTAATCTACCAATCACAGATTTGTCAATTCAATCAATAATGAATTTCCAGTAATTATTGAATCCACATTAAAACATATTTCTATAATCGAACATATGAATATGAGAATATGTATTTAAATGCCTTAGCTACTTACAAATGTAACTATGTCCAACACTTCACCCGACAGTCACATGCGACCCAATTGACCATTTGTTCTGTGACCCTCTTGGAGTTTGTAACTTTCTACATATTTTGAATGTTGTTGTGGTTATTTGAAAAAAATATATCTACCTGAAGTTTGAAGATGTATACTAAAAAAGCCATGGTCATCACTTCTAATTTAAAATAGAGCCCATCCCAAAACATTTTTTCTATGAGAATTGCCTGTTTTTATCTCAACCTCTCTTTTTAGAAGGGAGTAGCGATAAGGCTACGACAGTAACAGTAGATACATAGCTATTAGTTCAAAAAATTTAGAAATCGATGCCTTCGACTACAAATCCTGAAATCAAAATGAAATTGTGAGACTTGAGCCCGTGAGCACCGCAACCAAAGCCAACGACGTTTACCACGCATTCATTAACTCGTCTAAGATATAAAGAATTAATATTTAAAAAAACAATGGTCACATTAATTATGGCGTAATAAAATATTTAGATAAAGTTTTGTTCGTTGAATCGAAATCGACTAAGATACCCAAATATTTATATATAAAATGTCTCATTCAGTAATCTTCAGAGTCTCTCTATCCTTAATGTTATTTTTGAAAAAAAACCTTGTATAATCTAGGATTAAATATTTGTCCAATTAAATACAAATATTTTATTTTATTTATCACTAATATCTTTGGTTGAAATGGCAAAAAGTAATGACACGAACTTTTTCTTACTTTTTTCATTAACACTTCACTTTCCACTAAGTAAATGAGAATTTTCAACTCAGTGTGATTCAGTTGAAAACACTCAATCACTTTATTGACGCTAGAAACTGCTATACCCTAGCAATCAGATAATACGATAATGTTTATAAATAGCATGCATGGTAAATATTCGTTTGCTTGATTAAATATTTTTTTGATTTATTTCATACTAGCAAAAAATGTACATATAGTGCTCTCTATCAAATCACGCCATTTGAGTGTCCACTCAGTAAAAAGGTTGCCAACCTCTGATCTGTTGAGGATTGCTGTCAGAATCATTGGTTTGACTATAGTTCTCTTAGCAAAGACAAAACTAGTAAATAAAGTCCTACTTCGTAGACACCAAATAGTGTTTTTAACCGATTCTATGCCGGTAAAAATCAATATGGCCGTACACAGGAGGCCGCGATTTTCTTTCAAAAAATAAATCCTAATATAATTATCGATGTATTACACATTAAAATTCAATATTCTTTGAGTTCAAGTAGTACAACACGCTCTCAAAAGATGTCACTATATGCAAGTTAAATTCAATTATTTTAAATAGGAACTGGTGACTTGTAAATTAAGTAAAAAGGAGAGCGTAAATTTACGCGCATTTTGTATGGACGGCCCCTTGAACACGGACTTGTAGCGCGTAAATATACGCTTTAGGCAGAGATCAGGTTAAGTAAATCCAAATATGCTTAGAAACGAAACAAATTAATTTATTTCATATTTAGGACTTTGTGGGATTCCAGCCTTTTAAAAGCCTCAAAGTGCTCTGTAATCAAATTTCAGTAGCAGTTGACAAAAATGTAGTTAGAAAAACTGTAATTATTATCTACAACTATCCGGTACCCCTCAATACCACTCAAAGAAAGAAAGTGTTTTAGTTTGTTGAAGTGCTTTCGGATTCACAATATTTTAGATAAATAATTTCGATTTAATTTCACTAACATTAATCGGTATGGATGGCATTTGCCGTTTGACATTTGCTGTTTGTCTTTTGCCGATTATCTACACGTGCCACCTACTGAAATTTAGTTGTACTCTGCCTATAACCTTTGCGCAAGTGCACCAATGATTTGTCAAAATGAACGGTATGACAGCACACAAAATATGAAATAACATTGATTTTTATACAAAAGACATAAACATCTCCGCAAAAGTGCAAGCAAAACGTTTGTCAAAGGTTCATTGCGATCGAAGGAACGGTATAGGGTGCGAACAAACAAACAAAAAAATAATGATTTTTATATATTAGAAGATTTACGGACATTCAATCTGCTTTCCGGGGTTTCTCAATTTTTTTTGACTAAGACTTAGTAATATAAGATTCAGTGAACTTCTAGTGTAAGTAAAAATTATTAAAAATTATTTTTTCGTTAATACTATAATAATGACTTCTTTTATTACATTAATTGAATTATATTATGCGCCCAAAATGTTTAACATAATTTTTAATAGTGGAAAATATTGTATACTTGCAACATAATTGTTAATTGTAGCTATTTAGAAGTATGTAAGTAAAACCATGCCTTGTTGCAAAACTTAATATCAAACAAAAGTAATTCAAAACGCTTCTTTTTAATTAAGGCATTGTAATTACTTCAATAACTAATTATTTCTCTTTTATATGGTATTAACAATGTATTCATTGTGCACTGTAAATATACATACATTCAGACAATTATTAGATATTGTTTTGTAAAATTGATTTAAAAACACATTTTTATTCAGTGGATCAGTAAACATATGAAATATTTTGTTTAGCATGCGCGTAAAACAATTAAGTGGTTTCTATCTGTGATTTTTTTAAGTCAGCGACCCCCAAACTATTAAAAATTTGATAAGGAACTTATGATTTAAAGATAATAGCTCGTTAATTTTGTATTTTTTTAAAACGGGATAAGAACGACTCCGAGAGATTTTAGTATGGTCAATGATTCTAGGAATTCTCAGGATAATAAGAAGAGCATTTTTTTATATGAAATAACTTAGATTTGGCACAATTAAATCCAGAAATTATTTAATTCTTTTCCTCTTTGCGCCCACTCAACTGAAAAATAAAGCTTCACCCATTTTTATCAAGTGCATTTTATTAGTCCGGTCTTAAATTGGTGCTTAATCTTATATATAAAACCGAAACGGCGTATGTATGTATGTGGGTCTGTAATTCCCATTTGCATTGTTGTTGCAAGTTGCCATAAAAACGAATATGAAAGAAAATATGTTTGAATTTTTATCGGCGAAGACATTTAGTCAAAATGTATTAAATTAGTCTTCTACTGAACTTTTCCCGGCTTTTATTATTAATAATAATGTTTATTATTTACGTGAAGGTATTATTTGACATTTCTTTGACAGAAAATTAGATTTTTTCTTTGAATTTGGACATTTTAATGGGCAAGAATTAATCATCAAATTAAATAAAGTTTGTGATTTTATTTTAACTCTATTTTGGATGTTAGATTTTGTGATATAATTATGTCGAATGATATAACAATAAATAATTATTGGTCGCTTAGTCCGAGCGACGCTGGGTAGCAATACTAGTTATTTATAAAGACAACTTATAACCGAAATAGAATATACATTTAATCGAAGGCACCGTGGATTTCATTAAAAAAAGGGTATCAAAAGATCAGGCAGATTTTTCAAATACAATAGATTTTTTGTACTCCTTGTATATTATGTTAAAACAAGGCTGGTTTTACCCATTTCATTTTAAGTGAGAAATATTAAATTGTGAAAGATAAGGTAAAATAAGTGATAGGTGTTTGATAAAAGTAATCATACAAAATGGAATATTACTGTCGCAGAGTAATATAATATATTAAAATCATTATTATTTTATGGAAAGTGGTACCCAGTTCTATAAAGTTTAAGAGTAGCTGGTAAATTTCATTGATTTATTATAATAGTTCTACTTAATTACACAGCTTAAATGATATCTTTTTATTCTAAAATGGAAAAATGGAAGACAATGCTTTTAATGAATGTTTAACACAATGTGTACGTGACAGAAAACATTATAAAAATCAGGATATAACATTTAGAAACCAGTTGAGGCTCGAGCCACGTTGGACACTTTAGTGAAATATTTGTCTGCTGTAAATACTTATTTTTTTTTTGAAGTAAATAACTATTTTACAGTAAGAATTAAAATATTTCAGTATCCAACGTTGTTTAATAAATTCAAAATAAAATTCTGTGATACAGTGAGTTCCACGTGTTTCGTTTATCTGAGAAGCGTCTTCAGACTGGCTGAACAATTTAAGGTTTGATTCTAATTACTTAATTTTAATTTAACATTACAAAAGCGAAATGAAAGCTTTTCGAGATGTCTGAATAATATTTATTGGAAACAATAAAAATACAATAGGTACATGGCATTACAGCTGACGCTAATGCGTAATGCATTTGATAAGTTGAATAAAAATATAACATTACATATAACATAAATTTAAAAAAAAAAAAAAAGAAACAGAACGGAAACAAATTAATTAAATAAAAAGAAAAAAAATAGAAATAATGCACAAAGTTCACTGCCAAATATATCCACCTCAACAGGCAGTGAATTCATTATGAATAAGTGTTTTAATTTATGGGTGGCAAAAAAGTGTGTATTGTGAATTAATATTTGAATTTAGAATCTTTTATGCTGCAATTGTCAATGAGTTTATATAGGTCAAATCACTAACGGTGTAATATCTCTCATTTCAGTATTGAAAAGTCGTTAACGATGCATTTATTGGTATTTCTCTTGGCTGTATCCTCGCTGTTGTCAAGCGTCTCCTGCCTGGTCCCGTTCCGGCTGATGAATCAGTGGTACCAGTTGGACTTTCTATTCCCCAACTCTACTGAACGACAAAAGGCAATATCTCTCAGACATTTCATCCCTGGAGTGTCTGTTCCAATTGACGTAGAAGTTGATCTAGCAGGTATGTACTAATTAGACGTTAAGTGAGTGAACTTTCGAGCAAAAAACTGTCTTGTATTCAATAGATATCTCTTTGTACATTCTGTTCTCCAAAGCAAAACATGATATGTCATTTTTTCATTACAAATATTATATGCACAATTCCTAACTGTATATTGAAAATAACCAGCTTAAGGAAGTCATCATTACATAATGTGAAAATAAAGATCAAATGATGAATTGAATCGTCGTTACTTTTAAGGTTCATCATACCTACAGTTGAAACAGCTCAGGATGAGCGAAACCGGTTCTGATCTTAATAAATTTACTGTTTACTTTTAAAGTGTTCACTGTCAATACTTGGTGGAAAGGCATAATAATAAAAATACATTTTTAGTACTTTTTCCACATAAAATTTATTTAATAATAATATAAATGTACTGATAATAATAAAAATATTAACTAATAATAACAATATAAATGTACTGTTGTAAGAGTACAAATTTTTTTAGTATTTTTTAATGTCGTAGATTGTAGAATTTATTTTTAGCTTAAGAATGAAAATAAGTTTTTTTTTAATTAATGAATATTATATCTTTCAAAATAAAATCCTTCTCTTTTCTTTCAAAGAAAATCGTGGCCCTCTGTGCACGACCGTTCTTATACATACCGGCATATAGCGGGTTAAGGTGAAGTTTAGTGATTTATATCAAAAATTTCACGCTGTTTCCCCAAAGTTTATTGTTATTAATAATCTTATCTTAAATTATTCGTCATCTTGATTCCAGGAAATAATGGCACCGGGAGAATATTCATGACAGTGCCCCGACAAGGACCAGGGCGGGCCTTCACTCTCACGACAGTCACATCTCAGCCAGGAAACGGTGGAATGCTTCTGCGCCCATATCCTGACTATTCGTGGAATATCAACCAGGGCAAAAACTGTGACGGACTTACTTCAGTATTCAGGATTGCGGTATGTCGAGTTCGATGCAATATCTTAACCATATCATAATAATTCTATACAAATAAGAACATTTTTTGTTGTATTTATTTCACATTTAATGTATGAGGATCAGGACCAGTTTCGCTATGTTGAAAATGTTTACGATTCTCATGAATTTTACGTGGAATAAGTACAAAAAATATCTTATTTTTTTAAGTATTATAGCATTCTAATGAGTATTGATAGTGAGCACTTGAAAATAATAATTATAGACATTTAAAAATGTACGTTTGAAATTAAATTTGATGGAATGGTCTTGATGGAATTTGAATCGTTTAAATTATTTATTTTTGAGTTTTGTCGCTAACGACCAAGGTTTCGCCTTTCGGCATCATCAGACATTTCAAGTGCACGGATTTACTTGAACCTAGTTCAAGGGTCGTTTACGACAAAACTAATAGAAAAGTAGAAAATTCAAACAATTTAAATTTAAGTAAATTTCAAAACATTCGATACACCACATATATCAATAAAATAAGTATTAAAACTCACACAAAATATATCAAAACGATCGGGTTATTTATAATTGAATCAAGTAAGAGAGAAGTGTGTTTTTTTTTCTTTTCAGATCGACGAATGCAATCGACTTTGGGTACTAGACACCGGAAAGATAAGCTTCACTCCAAGTTGTCCTCCTCAACTGCTAGCCTTTGACCTGGCCACCGACAAGCTAATCCTGAGATACAGATTCCCCAGTGATCAACTTAGAGAAAGATCCCTTCTTATCGATCCAGTAATAAAACATAATTGTCTTAACCCGTAACATGCCATTCTATGAAATATCGTATCAAGCCAAATATGCGATGCTGTAAAAACAAACCTTTAAAAATTTCCACAAGGTAGTGAGACAGCATTGTAACCCAGCGGTATCTTGCCGAATCATGACGAGAAGGCATCTGAGAATCGTTATAGACCGAGAGTCATTCTTCTAGATGACTCTCCAATGGTGCAAAGAAAAAATAAGCTTACTTAGCGATTGCTCAACACAGCAGTGATACCACTCTCCTGTCATCAGCGATGGGAAGGGAATGCAGCTTGACTATTAACTAAAATAAAAATAATTAAACATTTTTAGTACTTATTCCACATAAAATTTATTGGATCATGACCGGTTTCACTCATGGTGAGAATTTTCAACTGATGATCAGTTGACAATGCTCGCCATGAGCAAAACCGGTCCTGATCCAATAAATTTTAAGTGGAATAAGTACCAAATTTTTTTTATTATTTTTATTATAATGCCATTCCACCAAGTATTGACAGTGAGCACATTAAAATTTATTAAAACTAAACTTAGAGACGAAGGAAATGGAAATAGCTATGACACTAAGGCGCCTAATAATTCAAAGCTCCATTAAATAGATATCCAAAAAATCGTGTCAAGTCATGGATTAACCTTTGTCAATCACATGAATTGTCATTATTAAAGCATATTTTATAAGCAAAAATTTAAAAATAAATATTTAATTTGCTAATATTGCACAGACGTCCATTCCTTTGCACATAAGCCATTGAAAACAAGCTGTCCATACTGGGAATTGAAACCATGAGCTCCGTCGCCGAAGCCAATGACGTTGACACGGACCTTACATTCTTCAATAACGTTATTTTTCATTTATAGGTTCCTGATGTACAAAGCTTGGCAAACTCCTGCAAGAATACGTTTGTTTACATAGCAGACTCTCCAACATTCGGTCTGATTGTCTTTGATTTGCAAAACACGCGTTCTTGGAGAATTGAAAATAAGGAATTTTACCCATTCCCAACATATGGCACTCACACTGTCGCAGGTAAATATAACTAAAAGTTTTGTCAAATTTGAATCGTTTGTATGCCAAATATTTTTTTTGTTTTAACCGTATTTAAAAAAATGATGAATGAGGTAAACAATCAAAGGTGAACGACATATGTGTTTACTTTACAATGTAAACCAAAATTTCAAGACATTGTAAAAGCTTACTTAAGGCTTAAATGAACAAATCAATCACTTTGAGTCGATTACCAATTGTTCATTATATTCGTATTACTCGGTAATTGATTTGACATGTCACTTGATTGTAATATTTAAACTATTATCTGTCATAGGTTTTCATTGTGATTCATAAAAATTAATTTCTATCTCTGACCATTTAAATTCACCTCGTATAAAATTCTCCTCGTTTTAATTTGAAAGGAATATTAAAAAATGATAAATTAAAATAAACAGTATGATATATTTGCATAAGGGTAGAATACGCACGTTTAATTTGATATTATCCTAATAAAACTATGTGAAATTTAGTAATCGAACTAAATCTTTTTGGGCTGTGATGAGTTGAGACTTGTCCCAGAAACTAATGCCAACTAATTATTTGGCCAGTATTTTATTCGATAAACGGTCAGTAAATATGAAAGAAATGTTCAGTAATAAATGCAAAAAACGGTCAGTAAATAATTAATTTCGTTCAGTATATTATTGGAAAATGGTCAGTCATTTTTTGTAAAAGGTTCGTATATATCTTTAAGCGGTATGTAATTAGTCATGGTTGGACGATTTGGTAAGGTTTGGATAAAATTATAATGAAATATTTCAAAAGAATTAGATTTGCTCATAAATTTGCTTATTAATACCATATTTGATCAATTTCACAGACTGTCAAACTAAAACTAGCTAATATACGATTTAAAATAACTTTGATTATTCCACGTATTGTGTAACTAACTGTGACACGTGTTTCGCCTCTTTCAGAGGCATCTTCAGACTTACGTCAAATTTACTACTTATTTACTATTTAATACTTATTTAAATTTACTATTACTACTTATCGCAAAGTTTGCTTGAGTAATGAAGCAAGATAAATTCTAACATTTTAAATTATGAAATTACAAAATGGATTACGGGTTTTTTTCCTTCTAAAGGAAACAAGGAAGGGGGTGATAGAATCAAAACAATGCAATAACATAATGATACTAATAAGGTGCAATCAATCAGATTGGGATTTTTCCTTTATAAGGGACGCAAGAGAGTGTTATAGAATCGAAACAAAGCAAACAAATAAATATATTTCTAATGACGTTAAACATTACAAACTATTAAACTATAAACTAATGAGCTTCAATCAATCAGTTAGGTTGGGTGATTACTATATTAATTGGGAATAATGTTAATAAAGGCGAGCATCCTGTCCTGTTAAGAATATTATTTAATAATATATCTTTTTTATTAAGAGTTTTATTTATTTCTAAAAATTCTAGACTATTCATCTTTAAGCCTTTTTTATTTACTCGGTGGAGTATTTCTACATTACTAGTCTGATTAAAATCGAAACCATCGAAAATACTAAAACTAGCTGTTTAAATAAAATGACTGACCATTTAATTCAAACACTGACCGTTATACATAAATTACTGATCCTTTAGTGAAATAACTGACCACATTCATACCGATTCAGTGGATACTGACTATTTTGACATCGATATAACTGACCTAATGATCATATCTCTCAGATTAGGGATTTGATGTAAAGAGAAGAGCAAGCTTTAGTCTGAACTATTTACTTTGTCTTATTCAATCACATCAATTTGGTTTTCTTATTTGACGATTCTTTTATCCAAAATAAGGAATTTGATATAAAGCTGAATACAGTGGAACCCCGATCGTCTGTTTTATACGGTCCCTTGAAAAATATAGAATCGGGGTTTCACTGAATGCAGAAATTTTCATCCAAATTTAAAATAAAAGTGTAATGGTTTTTCTAGGGCAAAGCTTCGACTTGATGGGTGGCATATTAGGGATGGCACTGTACCCCCGCGTGAAGGGAAAGCCAGCCGAAACTCTTTACTTCCATTCTGTTGCATCCAACGTTGAAAACACCGTCTCAACTTCCATCATCAAGAACTTTACGCTGTTCCAGAATGATATAAACGCAGCACCAAGAGCCTTCCAGGTAAATGTTTATTATGCTATAAATTCATGTCCGAAATAATGGAAAAACTAAAAATCAAACGTTTTGTTTTTTAATTTTAATTTGTTCAATTGTACACAATTACTTACAAAATTCAATTTTTACAAACATAGCTGAATAGATAAGACTTTTGAGCTTTCGTGCAACCGCTCATTTAATTGTTGATTGAATTTGCATTAACTTGTTAGAACTTCATTAAAGCCCGGAGAAAAATAGCAATGTCTTTAAATTCTAAAAAAAATGTATAATATATTGTTGAAAGCTATTTTGGCTTACTAACATTCCACCAAGTATTGACAGTGATCATCACAAAAGCGATGCATATTCATTTTTGTATAGACTTGTTGAGAAAAACAATTATAACTCGCTATCGGTCATAAATGATAATAAATATAATTATATTCTACGTATTAATATAATATAAAAACTTTTTTTTATGAACCTAAGCAACTTGTTCATATCATTTCCAATCTAATTAAATTTAATTATTATTTATTGTAAAATCTGTTTTGCAACATCTTCATCAAACATTTTTCTGAACTCACTCATTTTCATGTAGTATGGCGACACAAATTTACTGTTTTCTTTTTAACAGCCCATTTCCGGTTATCGTCCAACGCAAGCCTTTGCAGAGACCTTCGACAAATCTGGACGCCTATATTTCGGATTATACGACCCGATCGCCGTCTACCGGTGGGATAGGACCACTCCATACGGCATGAAAAGACTTCGAACTCCTCGGACGCAACAACCAGACACTCCAATTCTCTTCTGGAGTCAAAATAGTCGAAGATGCCGGACGCGAAGTTCTTTGGCTTTTGACGTGCAGATATCAGAAGTTCATGACGAATACCTTGAACTCGTCAGAGATTAACTTTAGAATTTATAGAGCTTTTGTCAATGATGATGATTGGGTTACTACTGATTATTAAAGACAGTCATTTTCTTGCGCTATATTTTTAAAAGACAAATAATTATGGCGTGTTTTTAATGGGTCAGTATTTAATTCCAGTTTTGGTCAATAAATATTATAAACGGTCAGTATTCACTTAATTCGTATGAATTTTGTCAGTAATTAAATTATACGGTCGGTAATTTATCTAATACGGTTAGTATTTTAATGAAGTTAGTCACTCATTTTAAATAAATGACTATTTTTATATTGACAGCTTGTGTAATTGATCAAATATGGTCTCAAAAAGCAAATTCATGACCGAGTCAGCTTAATTATTACTTGACCCAAACCTAACCTAGCCAAATCGTTAAACCAAACTTACCCTTTAACAAAAAAATAGTGAACATTTTTACAATTACATGCTGACCAAAATTAATTATTTACTGACCGTTTTATGTATTTATTACTGACCATTTCTTCCATCGACTTAGACCTGACGATTGAATTAGATAATGACCAAATAATTAGTTTCCGATAATTATTACTGTTTCTTCTTCATTTTAAATTTCCCATGGCAGTAAACACGTTGTGGGAAAATGGGTGAATTTAATTCCGTAATAATATTGATATTTTATAACTATGAAATTCGCGTGAGATTTTTTTTTTAATACATGTAGTTATTTATTTCAGTATGGATTCCATCGTAAAATACCGAGTAGTTTTCTATTTTTTGTTAATAAACTATAAACTTAATACATCTTGACAGTTTGACGTGAAGGGTGCTTATAAAGGGTCTTTTTATAAGGACGCTTAGTTTTGAAATGTAAATAAAACAAGTTGTTTGTGAGATTTCGACTAAATTTTAATTTCATTTGTAAGTATATTTTACGGCATTAAATATGGAATATAGCATCAAATGTCTGCCAATATCCATTCATTATAAAATGGGCCATGTCGCTAAAGTTGACTTTTTTGACAAATTTGGGTATACTTCCAACTGCTCCAGAACCCAATCAGGCGTTGTCTGCGGTCGTTTACCTGAAGTTCCTTGGTTAGTTGGATTTTATACGGGTGCAGACATAAGGCCCGATTCAAAATTCGCCAAGTTGAAGTCGCAGAAAAGCCAAGTTCTTGTGAACAACGAGAAATAAGCTGCCTTGGGTTTTCCTGTACACTTTCACACACAGCAGCAATGTTTTCACCAGATATTGTATTTTGATGACGTACAGGTAGGTGTTGGCCGATTATTTACCAAACTGGTTGACTCAAATTTGGCCACTAAACAATGAATAATCTACTCAGCAGGACAAAGTAACATATTTTGAGCGTCCCTATTGAAATATCCTTTATTATGTTTCATAAATATGAAAGCAACATTATTTTGGGAACAGTCTTTGCCCAGTGTGACTGACCTCTTTACTTTTCAGACACCCATTACGTACGATATACGCGCTGCCATTTTGACGAGATTCTCCGAATGAAATATTTTTTTTTCCAATTACAATACTGGCAATGATACAGTCTAGGCATTCCAACTCGGATATCTGAACTTTCGGTATCCGGATATATTCGCCCATTTTAAACTATTTGATATCCGGATATTTGGGAAAATACCCGAATAGTATTCGTAATATTTTTGTAAAGAAATATATTACAAAATCGACGAAAGATCAAATTGTAATTTCTCCACATTTAAAGTAACATATTTTAAGCGTCCCTATTGAAATACCCTTTATTAATGAACGAACCAAGTGCCTAAACCCTACAGTTCACTAGTGTTCGTTTAATATAATTGTAAGTCATGTGTCATTAATGTTTATTTCTTAAATAAATTTATATGATTATTAAAAAAAATCTTGTTTTTTCTATTAACAATTATAAATATAAGTTTACGTATTGATGACTATAATACTAATTGGTGCCTGATGAAAGAATGGCAATCACTCTGTTAAAGCAATTGTTCGGTAATAAAAAAAATTACGATGTATTTCTGGAACTTAATTAAATTTATAGAATCTATGTAATCTTTTACATTGCTAATTCTTCTTACACTAGACATTTCTGCAACATTATTTTGACAAACAGATTTGCTGTCCTTATCTTTCAATCAATTTTAAATCGAATTATATAGGGATTTCTAGTATAAAATGAAAAAGTCCTACAAGCCAACTCTAATACATAAATGCACTTAATTTCTCATTTTAGTCGTTAGCATGGGAAAAGTACAAAATTCGAACGATTCAGTCGATTTATTAAAAACCAGGGCTGTGGAGTCGGTCAAAAAAGTTCGACTCCGACTCCGACTCCAGAATTTACCAAAACTACGACTCCGACTCTAACATTGACCAAAAACACGACTCCGACTCTGACTAAAATAGTTGAATATCGTCACTTTTTTTTGCCTAATTTTCCCATTTATTAAATATCAACCCTAACAACCACCGCGATGACTCCCACTCTGGCCAAAATGCCCCGACTTCACGACTCCGACTCCACAGCCCTGTTAAAAACAGATTTTGTAGTACTGATTCCACATATATTCTGATAAAGATAAGTTTCAGATCACAGCGAGCATTAAGGTGTTCACTGTCAAAATTTATCCGATCAGGACCGGTTTCGCTCATGGCGAGCATTGTCAACTGATAATAAATACAACAAAACAGTGATATTTATACAAAGTTTAAATACAAGGAATGATAAACAATTGGTATTATAACTAAGCAAATAAATTGAAGCGAATTGTAAGAAAAATAGATTAAAATTAAAATGTTGAAGACCTTATAGCAATGCAAGCTATAATATCAATCTTATTCTGATCTTTAAAAGACTATTGTATGGAAATATTACCATATTGTGTGTTTTGTTTATTTAAATAATGACTTTTAACCGAGAAGTAACAGTTAGCAACCTAAAAATTGGTACCGGAAGAAACTGTAATTTGATTGTAAAAAAATATGTAATTGGTCGACTTCATGTGGAGATGACGGAGATACTTTTAAAAATTTGTTTTTTAATACTTGCCAGTTGATGTAAAAATTAGCAGTCATCTAATTAGATAGTACTTGCAATTAAAGCGAAAGAAAAAAAAATATTTTTCTTTAATGTACTGAGTCACGACGGTTTTTGATATTTAGAGCTTATAATGCTTATATTGTGTTACAGGCAAAACGCGAATCGACAAAAACCAATGTGTCCACAATGCTTCTTTTATAAACATTATCTAACTAACTGACTCACTAACTAAATATCTTGGGCCGTGGTCGAGAGTCAACGTCGTCGGAATCGGTTGCGAATATAACGGGTTCCAATCTTAGTCCAGGCAGTTTTGTTTTCAATCAAATTATTGACTTCTGCTCTTTTATCTCTGTAATAAAAATAATTAAACCTTTTAAATACTTATTCCACATTGCATTTATAAGATCAGGACCGGTTCCGGTGAGGTTCATGCGATGAGCGCAACCTGTCCTGAAATAATAAATTCAATTTTGAATAAGTACATTTATTTTTTATTTTTAACTGTAATGCCATTCCACCAAGTATTGTTAGTACCAGGGCTGTGGAGTCGGTCAAAAAAAGTCCGACTCCGACTCCGACATTGACCAAAAACACGACTCCGACTCCGAATAAAAAAAGTTTAATATCGTCACTTTTTTCCCCTTATTTTCCTATTTATGTGTATTCAATTAAATATCAACCCTATCAATACGGCCAAAAGCCAAATTTGACTTATTAAATGCAAAAATAAAAAGTTCAAACTTTTTAAAATTTCCGACTCCGAGTACGCATCCGGCCAAATTGCTGCGAGGACTCCGAATACGGCCAAAAAGCTCCGACTCCACAGCCCTGGTAAGTACAATGAACACCTTAAAAGTAGTATTAAGTATTAATGTCTGTGTTATGAAAAATCTCACCCTACACCTACCCGATCTTGAATACGGGAAGTATCAAAATCAGTCCCGTGCACCTCTATATCTGGCCAAGTAAGTTAGGCTCAAAATCGTTTCTTTTCTTAATCGCATAACTTTATGGAAGGCGGCCGTGAACACGGATACATACACACAACTTGAGGAGGTGGGGCAACCAACTTGCTGGCCGAATTTATTTATTTTGTAAGTTTTCAGTTCCATTTTTAGATATCTTCAGAATTTATTGAAGCTAAAATATTTGTTATGCGGTATAAATTTAGTATTTTCTTTAGTAATAAACTTTTTAAGCATTGACAGTTTGATTGCATTTAGGTATTATCAGTTTTCTTACATTTACACCAATTGTTTGTTATACCTTGTGTTGTCTTTATAAATTTGATAAATTTAGCAGTGATTCTATTTATACATCATTGGTTGTAAACAGGGCTGTGGAGTCGTTGAAAAGAAAATACGACTCCGACTCCAACATTGATCAAAAACACTCCGACTCCGATTCCGACTAAAAAAAAGTTTAATTTCATCACGATTTTTCTCTACCTTCCCTATTTATGTGTATTCAATTATATATCAACCAACCAATACGGCCAGTAGCCAAATTTTACATATTATATGCAGAAATAATAAGTTCAAACTTTTCAAAATTTCCCATTCGAATACGTCGCGACGACTCCGACGCCGACTTCACAGCCCTGGTTGTTAATACTGGCGATCAGCGAAACCACTCTTGATCTTCACAAAATATGTATGGAAGAATTCTTCAAAAATTTGTTTAATTTTTGTCCATAAAGTGTATTAGCAATAATATACTGTTTTTAAATACAATAGTTTGACTTTACAACTTACGGAAAAAATCTTTTCACACATGTTGTATAATACCTTCTAAACTCAATTAATCTCCATGCATTTCCGTCAGTAGCAAGTGAGCACTAGACGTGAAGGCGAAAATAAGATTAAAACATTTTGAAAGTAAATTTAAATAATTAAAATAATTAATGCAGTATTCACTTCGAGTACATTACTTTCGTTAAAAAAAAACAAATAATTAATATTCCTTCTTACTGCCGATTTATTAGTCTGTGATATTTTAATCCAAACAACTTTTACTCTATATTTTATAACTGAATTTATTAAAATATGTAGTAAAAAATAATTGCATGCCATTATATTATATACGATAACCTTGTTGGAATGATAATTTTATTTTTTATAGCCCTAAATTAAGCTTACACTTACGCATACTAGTTGCAATGTATTTGCTAACTGATGCTAACTTTGCTATGAGCGAAACTGGTCCTGATATTTGTGATAATATATATGGAAATTGTACTTTATGATTTGTTTTATTTAATTAAATTTATGTCGACATTTCCTGGCATAGACACTCTTACACAAAATATTGACATACTGTTGGTGTCGAGTCCGTTGTGCATTGGTCAACGTCATCGTAATCTGTGACGTTCTTCAAGCGTTCCCAGCACGAGCAGCATTTTTCAGTCGATTTTTCAATTCTTTTCGAAGGCATGGGTGTTTGTGTTGTCTGAAAACTCCTTCCCACCCAGCCGATCCTAGAAGCGTAACGACAGTGTCTAGCTGACCACTAGCCATGCTCTTGCCTTACCTTTTCTATACTTAGTGTCTTCTAACAAGCAGTTCTTGTAGAAAGATATATTCTGAGTTACCTCCAGTGGGAAGCCATATACTCCAAACAGGGATCGAATATGGAAGAAAAAAATTGGGCTGTTTTTTAAATTGAAAAATATAACTCAATATTAAAAAGCTAACAAAACATTTTTCGTAATTTTCCCGAAATGTCAAAAAGTGGATAGTTCTACTTTTGATCCAATACGACTTAAAAAGACAATAACGCAAAACTGAGATTGTGCGATTGTCTCACTGTTAGATTGATGTAGCGATATATAATTTCATCTTTATATTATGTAAAGATATGTACAATTAAAACAACTCACATGCACACCGTGGCGTACAACGCAAACCTTTCTATTATGTATTCCAACTTAAAGCCTGCGATATCACATTATTGTTTTGGAGAGGGTAACCCCCGGTGAACAAATCGCTGCGACGGTAATCGAACCGAGAGACTGGGGATCGAAAAGTGCCGTGCACAATTTTGTCATATCAGTCCGCCGCGAATTTACAGAGCGACGCACGCTCTCTCTGCGTAAAGTTATAAGATTTGGTTATTAGTGATCGGATAAACTATTCCATACACGGTGATTATAATTTTAAATATTTACAATTAATAAATAAAAAAACAATATTTTTTATCCACGCAGTCGCCATATTTAGTCGAGCTATTGAAATTAATAAATTACTATGTACATTTATTTTAAATAAATAAAACACAATCGTTCTTACGACATCCACACGCAATTTGTAAAGACCAGGACCGGTTTTTGTCATCGCGATATTTTTGAACTGAATAAATTCCAAATGAGCGAAACCAGTCCTGATCTTTTACAATCATGTGTAGCAAGTAAAAAAAATAAAATCTTCCGACCAAGAACACATTAAAAGTGATAGCATGTATATTTTTCTAAGAATAGTAATATTATTTACGATCTTTCCGCTTGTATAGCAGGGCTTTAATAGTGACAATTGAAAGTGGTCGACTATGGTTACTCCACGGTTTGATTCGTTCATTTTTAGGATGGCGTGATTATAATAAAAAAACGAATTATTAAATCTTAACCTGTAATCACTTTTAATGAGTTAACTGTCAAATTGCAGTTCAAAGTCATAATATTTATTTACAATGGTGAAAAAATAACAATGTATTTTAGCTCTACAAAAATTATAAGACATATAGTTGATTGATATTTCGGCCTACGTCCTCGTCAGAACTAACCATTCAATCATTTATATTTATTCAATATATTTATTTAACTTAATAACACGAGTTTTTTATAATTATTCTAGAGTTTAAAATGATGATCATTACCGGTTTCGTTATTTTCAACTTTTCGCTAGTCTATGGAAATTTTGGAGCTTGTTTGAAATTGAAATTGTGGATAAAGGTGTTTTGCTTTTATAAATTGACATGGTCATGTTTTGTTGCAATAATTTATCATCCAAAAAGACATATTTTTTAATTAATACTTTTTTTAAATTATTGACAGCAAAATATATACAAATTTAAATTTGGAACTAAGTATCGCCCCTGGGCACCGCCATTGTAATATTTTATAGTACAGATTTTTATCATAGTAGAGTTTAATGCCAAAATATGAAATCCGGGTCGTCGATCGACCGGGAGAAACTACTAAAAAGGTACAAAATAATGATACAATTGTTACGACAGTTATGAAACAAAAGATATAGACAAAAACAAACAGTAAAAAAACTATCTTTATTATTACTAATAATAATATCACCCTTATTCAGGAAAATAAATCACTTTTAATGTGTTGTTAATTTTTGGCGGAAAGGAATTATCACTTTTAAGGTGTTCACTCTCAATAATTAGTGTAATGGCAATATAATAAAAATAATAAAACATTTTCAGTACTTATTCAACATAAAATTTATAAGATCATAATCGATTTCGCTCATAGCTAAGATTATCAACTAATCATTTTCGGCAATTTGTTTTTACTTTTAATTGTTTATTTTTTTTCTAACAAGTGTTTTTAAAACGACCAGGACTGGTTTCGATCATCACGATTATTTTCAGTTGAAAAATTTCCGATCAGCGTAACCGTACATAAAATGTTTTATTTTTTTTTTTATTTTAATGCTTTCCTACAAAATTAAGACCGTGAACACCTTTATGTCTCGTCCTTCTCAATGAGATATTTATAAACCTCTTTCGACGTATATTTTACCGGCTGAAAACTTCTTGCAAAACCGGTCCTGATCTGATAAACTTTATGTGAAACAAATACTAGAGATCTTTTATTTGAAAGGATTAAAAAATAAAACACAAATTTTAGCTATTTTATGTAGCTTAATCACAAGCATTATTTTATCTTGTACTATTAATCCTTTCCCACCTTTCCGATCCCAAAGAGCGACGCATAGTGACAGCGATTATCTAATCACTAGTCCTGTCCTAGTCCTCGTATCCTTTCCATCCCTACTCTCTTCGAAAAAGATAGCTTGAGCAACTGAGTAACAAGCAGTTTTCGTAGAAAAACATATGTTGAGATAAACTTCGTGAGGAGTCCATATGCTCTAAGTTGGGAGCGGACATGGCTAAAAAAAATATTATCTGTCTCAATTAGATATCCAGTAAATTGCGTATATGTCATTAGTTGAAAACGATCGCTGATCTTAATATAGTAAGTGAAAGCAATAAAAAAAATGTATTTTATTTATTGGCTTACGGGTCGCTTAGGTGGGCGAAGCGATCCGGCGCGCTTTAAAAGCGGCAGAGTTTTAAAATATCAAACGGTCCTCGCCCATGCAAGTGTCATATGTGGGCGACGTGATCCGGTCAGGACGGCATATGTCGTAAGTCGCCTCAAGTGCCTGACTCATGGCGCGCGCGAATCGCTTGAAAATATCAAACGGTCCAAGCTCACCAGAGCGTTAATTGGGTCTGGCCGAGCGATGGCATATACGACCTTTAGTCCGCTACGTTTAAAATTAATTGGTTTTTACACGTCGCCGCAGCGCACCGCAGCGCTTCGTCTCGCCTAAATAAGACACGGGGTTACTCTTTATGTATTCCGTGTACAATAATTCAACTCAGTGTATTTTAAAGACATCACATCTATGTCAACTTTACGGAATCCACGATCTAAAATCGTGCGTTTAAATCTACCGGGATCTATGGTTCATACGAGTTAATTGCCTATTCGTTACCGGATATAAATTGCTTATTCACGCTTAAAAAGAATTTATTTTAACAGTAAATGTTGCGTTAAATATATCTCATTGGGCAATTCAACATCGTCTATAATATAATTTATCAATGAATCAGTTAGCACCCTATTCAGTATCGGTGTTTTCGTGCTTGAACCGATGTAAAGCAGGTGTTGGCAAATTTTTACATTGAGTTACAAATCTGTATAAATCTTTTGTTGACAGTAAGTTGTAAACTTGAACGCCATTTTTGTGAAATTTTATCTCAGAAAAGGCAAACATAAGTAATGATTATTTAATACTTTCGATGGAATCGGCAGTGACTTTGTGTAATTTATTTTTATATAACTAATAGCAAAAAAAAAAAATAAAACATTTTAGTACTTTTTCCACATGAGATTTATTTCATCAGGACCGGTTTCGCTCATGGCGAGCATTATCAACTGATAAGGAATACAATAAAACAGTGGTATTTATGCAAAAGTTAAGTATGAAAACAAGGTATGACAAACAATTGGTAAATCAACTAAGCAAATAAATTAATGCAAATTACAAGAAAATTTTCTTACCACTGTTTTATTGTATTCCTTATCAGTTGATAATGTTTTTTTATTTTTATTAAAATGCCTTTCCACCAAGTATTGACAGTGAACACCTTAAAAGTGATTACTAATAGCAATGTTATTTAAACTTATTGATTGAGTAGGCATTTACTTGGTAGAACTCCATTATAATACGGAAAGAAAAATAACAATGTATTTTAGTTCTACATAAATTATTTTATATATTTGTTGATAGCTATTTCGGCTTACGCCTTCACTTCGTTACGTCAGAACTAGTTCTGACGAAGGCGTAAGCCGAAATAGCTATCAACAAATATATAAAATAATTTATGTAGAACTAAAATACATTGTTATTTTCTTTCCGTATTATTTAAACTTATATTAATAAAAATAATAACACATTTTTAGTACTTTTTTCCACATGAGATTTATTTCATCAGGACCGGTTTCGCTCATGGTGAGCATCATGAACTGATGATCGCCATGAGCGAAACCGGTCCTGATGAAATAAATCTCATGTGGAAAAAGTACTAAAAATGTGTTATTATTTTTATTATAATGCCTTTCCACCAAGTATTGACAGTGAACACCTTAAAAGTGATCTTATATTAATGATTATATAAAAAAGTAATGTTTGTTGAATTATCCCTTAAAAATCCATCCTACACATTTTTAGTACTTATTCCATATTTTATTTATTGAGATCACGACCGGTTTCGCTCAACGCGAGCCTATTAACTGATATACATAAGTTGTCAAATAAATAAAAATATTTGTAGTTTCTTAATTGAAAACTGTGTTATCAGCACTTGCGATAGAAGTAAAATTGCATCTACAAATTAATATCTTTATGTATGATTCCTTTAATTTGGCCGCCTATTCAAAGGTATTTCCCGGTTCTTAATTGAGACATGGTTAATATAAGTAGGTGTTAACAGAGATGAAGCAAAACTATTAGCAAACCAGTATTCTTTCTTTAACCCTATATTTCTATATTTAACCTTTCCGAAGCAATAACAATAATAAAACCAACATAAGTTAAGATTCTCTATTAACTGTCCATATCATACTTCACACTAGAACAGTGGTTCTCATGTGCAGCCACCGGAGCGTTTGTCTGCGGCCACCAAGAGCTTCATAAAAAAAGATTGATATTTAAAAAAATGTGGTTTTTCAAGTTGATTTCTCAACAAATACTCTGAAAATAAAATATTTCGTATGCAATTAATACCAATAATAAATTGACGAACATGTTTAGGTCAATTTGATATACCTCAAACACAACAGATACAAAACAAAAATTTGGTGCGGCCACCAGACATTTCCATGTGACCGCTTTTGTTAACCATGCGGCCACAGTGCAATTTGCCGTGAGAACCACTGGTCTATACCAGTGATTCTTATGTGCGGCCACCAGAAGATTTAGCTGCGGCCACCAACAGCTTCATAGGAAATATTGATATTTAAAAAAAGGTGGTTTTAAAAGCTAATTTGCCAACCAAGACTCTGAATATCAAATATTTGAATACAATTTGTACCAATGGTAAATTGGTAGACGTGTTTAGGTCCATTTGTCATACTTCAAACTAGAGGTCTGCACGGTCCGAAATTTTGAAATTTTACCCGGCCCGAGCCCGAAAACCTCCAACCCGGCCCGGCCCGAGCCCGAGGCTCATTTCCAAAATCTTACCCGAACCCGACCCGAGCCCGACTTTTTTCATCCTTGCCCGAAAAAACCCCGATTTTTTTTTTGACAATTCTAATAAAAATTAAAAATAATTAAAATTGACTGACCAATCGTCGTGTGTGCAGTTTTTCAAAATAAATTTAACAAATACTAAATTCAGGATCATATTATGAAATTTATTATGCGTATTGTACAAACTCCTCAACAGAAGACTATCCATTAAAAAATAATATGGTGGTGAAAGCAGTCAATAAACCGAGAACAATGCGTGCTGTTCTATCGAATTGATGTGTTCATAAGGGAAAATAAGGTTTTTAAATAACGAACAAGGCGTCGACAAGATGACTGTAACGAGTACGTGAAGTTTATTATAGTATTACATTTAGATTTACGATAATGGTGAGTTTATTCGGAAATCGCCCGATTTTTGTTATATTTTTTGTGTGCCTGGACCCGAGCCTGAATCAAAACCCTCATTACCCGGCCCGTGCAGACCTCTACTTCAAACACAACAAACTCGAAACAAAAATTTGGTGCGGCCACAGGACATTTCTGTAGGACCGCTAATATTAAAGATGCGGCCACAGTGACGATTTCCGTGAGAACCACTGCACTAGAAGCAGAACATGTCCGGAATTTTTTTCCGCATAAGCAAAAATATTCAAATCTTATTCGATAATAATTCAAATAACAATGTTGTCGCTTAATAAATCATTCTTTTTCAACGCAGCAACGAAGTAACAAAAATGAGCGAGACATAATCAGTTTTTGCTTAAATTATAAAACAGACTGTTTGCAAATCTGTTTAAACCTAGAGGTTAGTAAATATTAATTGGTTTCTTGGGCTAATAACTCCAAAACAGTACCGGATATTACAGTTGTTGACCAATGAAGCGGATTTTCAGGCTGACACTAAACTGTCAATTTACAATCGATAAATACTTCAAATAAATAGTTTATTTTAACGTGAAATGTACAAATGTTAAGTATGGGGACTGTGGACATATATTGGAGTGTCTTATGTAAAACGGTGCGTAGAGGAACTGGTTATAACCTGTTGACTGCTGGCGTCTAATACGTTGAGACGCCTGAGTACGCGGTGTGCTGCAAATTGATATTCAAAAGTAATTAACATTTTTTAGTCCTATAACTCCCATGTGTAGTCTATCTCGATATCGTATAGGTATCTTGCAACTCTTATGTCAAGTCCTGCGCTGACTGTATACCAGTGGATCTCATGTGCGGCCACCAGAGGATTTTCCTGCGGCCACCAGCAGCTTCATAGTAAATATTGATATTTAATAAAAATGTGTTTTAACAAGTAAATTTTTCAACAATGACACTGAAAATTGAATATTTCGTATGCATTGTATTGTGCATCAAGAATTGTTACTTCGCAAAAACTCAAACACATACATGGTTAGGTCTTTTCGACGAAAAGACTCGACACAACAATTTGGTGCGGCCACCAGACATTTCCGTCCGACAGCTGATGTTCCTAATGCGGCCACTACCAAATTTAACGTGAGAACCACTGCTGTATACTGTGAAAACTGTATAACTGTGTAGCCAGCGAAAATGTCTGCTAAAACCAGACGTATAGCCGTGGCCTCTACTCACCGTATACTGGTATAAAATCCATGCCCCGTGTCCATGCCCCCCTACGTGTGCCATGGTTAATTGCATTTATTATCTATGTCCGCTCCCAATATGGAGCATATGAAATCCAAATGGAAATTTACCTCAACATTTTTTTTTTTTACAAAAACTGCTTATTACTTGTTTGTTTGACGTTTTAAAGCCCTACGTCCAACTCACTCAGTCACCCTATTAGTGTTCAATCGATTCAATTTAATTTAAATACAAGAAAACATTTCTAGTTTCCAAAACAACATACAACTAAAACAGAATTTAAAACCGTTTTTACTGTAAGTCTGAAAATAGCGGAACCAAATGAAAAGGATTATAATACTAATGGCACTTTTTTATAGTAGAAAACCATTTCATGTTAATTAGGTCTGTTTATTTCCTCCCAAGATCAAGTAGTATTTTTAATGGTTTTTGATAGACGTAAATACGATTTTTTTGTATTATTCGATTTGAAAAAACAGATTATTAACGGAAATGCGGCAGTGTTTGTTTATTTTGTTATCAAACGATTTGCATAATCAGCATTCAAAAAAATTAAGTGGCAATTTATATATTATAAAAGCTAAATAAACATACTTACTATTTCATTTTTTTACAGTGACTAAAATAAGATAAATCACGTACAACTATATACCAGCTTTCTTGTCGTGCTTGCTAATACTAAACTATTTTTAATATCGACCCCTTATAAGCAAAGAAGTGGATCTCAGTTTTCTTTACTTTTCAGGAGCGCCAAAAAAACAGGTTTCACAAGTAATCAATCTTACATATTCTTAAACAGATAGATTTTGTCTTTATCTTTAAATGCGATGCTTTGGCTTCCTGATTTATTAGTTAAATTTAAAATATAATTAAGGATTTCGACTAATGGAATTTCAATATCAAATTTGAATTGTTTGAATTTTGTTCTTTTCGTTAGCGACTAAACTCATGGAAAAGTACAAAATTAAAATAATTAAAATTAAATTGAAAATAGTTATAGATTCTACTGTAATTTAGGTTTCGACTGAAGGTGCTTAATTTAATTTCAATATCTTATTTGAAATTTGTACTTTTCAGTTGTCAATTCAAGTTCATTCACAAGCCCGGATCGATAGCGACAAAACTCATGGAAAAGTACAAAATTCAAACGATTCAAATTTGAATATTTTAATTCCAGAGTGTTTTTTGAGCCATAGTGGAGCTATGTATGAACAGAAAAATGATGATTGAAATATTTTCGAATCTACTTCTTCTATTTATATGACTCTTTGACACATAACGTAACATATTATTTTGTATATACTAGTGGCATTCATAACACAAAACCTTCAAAAATTGAAGCATGTTTTTCTTGCGCACGCCTAATGAGCCGAATTATTACTTCCTTTTAAATTTGAATTTAACGTTGTGTTTTAACCAGAGTAAAATATGATTTTATGTCAATTTTCATTTCATCCAAGTATTGTTATAAGAATTTAAAAGATTCTCATAACAATACTTGGATGAAAAGAAGGTCATAATTACTCCAGAAATATATTATTAGTATTTACGTTTCCTCATAGCACAATGTTTAATTACGTTAATTAATAATATTCTCAGCTAAATATTCAATTGCTTTAGATATTGTGTGTGCTTAATAACAATGGACGTCAAAAATATCAAAGAAAACTCACACGTTTGTTTCATTTTCAAGGATTATTGCAAAGTAATGAAAGTTACACTAAATTTTCGCTCGATTATAATCTGGATTCTGTAAACAATAGCTCTATTAACGCAATGTTTTTTTCCGGTTGCACCTGGGTAAATTACAATAATGCAAACATTATGCAGTGTTAACGTAAAAAATATCATTGAATATGCATTGTTATTTTTTATCGAAATGCATTTCATTCCACACGCCTTAGTGCAGGAGATCCCAACCCTTTGCCCGCGGGTGGCATGTCGCGCGCCGACCGATTTCTGTACGCCCACCAACATTAGCTCGAAACATATTTTTTTTTAACTTTACATTACTTCAAAATTAGTTTTTGGATATCACATCAACATGTGAAGTCTCTCGTGCATTTCCGAAAAATGGATGGTATATAACCGTGAATTAAGCGTGGAATTATTTGTCGTACTCATTCAAGTGCTTCAAATACAGTTTGAAGAGAGATTTCTGCAGTTTACAACTATCGAGCCAATGGTTCCCTTTATTATCTAACATTTAACTTGCCAAGTAAATATAATATAGATAGCTTTATGATTTGCAGATTGTGTTCAAGAAAAGGCAAAACAAGAACAAAATAACACTAATAGTCTTTTCAACGAGTTTTCACTTTATTCGAAAAAGAGAAGTTGAGCAACTGAGTTACAAATAGTTCCCGTAGAAAAGAACATATTTTAAGATAATCGCCGCAAAGAGTCCACATGCTCCACGTTGGGAGTGGACGTGGTTGAAAAAATCATTGTCTTTTTATAATATCCTTAGTAAAGATATGTATGTAGGTGGCGCCCGCCGCCCCACATTTTTCTTTAAATGCGCTCTCGGGTCCAATATGGTACGGGGTTGGGGACTCCTGCCTTAGTACATTGCAATTATAAAAGAAAATATTTCTCACTGACCATGTAACCTTTTTTTTCGTACTCAGTGTGTGGTTGAATATTCGAATCTGCAAATAGCCATTTTCATACATTATTAAATAATTAAAAAACTTTTTTTCTTCTACTTTCACACAATTCATATTATTTATTTCTATTGTATATTTATATATGTATTGTTTAAAAAAAGTTGGCCAAGAAGTCAATCAAGCGAGTTCGGACAAAATCAACTGTTATATGTATTTACATGACAAATATGTAGTACTCGTCTGAACTCACTCACGTCCATGTAAAATATGAAAAAATCCGAAGCAATACCGTTTAAAATCGTTTAGGTTCTTTCTAGTGTCATCCATCGGCTGGTTCTACTCCTAAAAATAACAAATAACTTATGTTCACGATTCTTTAAAAAAATATCAGGAACATTTAAATTATGTAATGAGCAGGACCGACTTTGCATTTTTTACCCGTGATATTAATTTATTACTTTAATTAATGCACGGGTGCCTAACCCATGGGTCGCCAACTTATACAGTCAACTAAAAAACATATTCACTCTAATGCATTTTCGTTGTTTTTTTGACGTGACAACGTCTTATAAATCGATGAACGCCCGCTGCACGCACGAAAAAACATGACTCATTGTCCCGTTTGTCGCGTTACGCCGAAGGCAAGCGTGCGAGCGAGAGCGCGGATAATCGATAGAGAGGCACGATCGGCCTACCGTTCGGATTGTGCCGCATCTATCTCTCTTCCACTCGATTGGTCGATGCGTCTGAGTAGAAAAGAGACAGCGACAGCACACAACTTATACACCTACAGTACCTACACGTGATCTGTTTACAACTGTTTATAAAGTGAAGTGAAATGTTAATGTGGTTTTCATTGTTTATATTACAACAACAATTGCGGCAATAAAGGTAATTAATTCTTGCATATTAAAAATCTGATTAACGTATAACAAATATACAAAATATCGTATCCATACAAAATAATGATAATTCAATAAAAATGATTCCATTTTATTCATAAAAGTATGCAATCATTTCATAAATGTTTTCTTATGACGTTGTCACGTTAAACTATCGTCCGTAAACCGACTTTACAGACACCAATTTTTTTTATTATCTTTTTAAAAATGCCTTTTTGAATTGCATGGGGGTCGCGGGACATTTGGCTTTCACAAAAAGGGGTCGCCACCCGTAAAAGGTTGGGAACCTATGTTTAAATGTTTGGCATTTCAACAAGAGCAAAAAAAACACAACAAACATTGTACAACCTTTATTGTTTTATAGCCGACCAATATTGAATGAAATGCTTTTCGTAAATTGGCTTTCATAACAGACCGTTCCGCTGATATATATTTTCTATGAATGATAATAATCAAGCATATAACTTGTATATATTATTTAGATATGAATGCAATGTAGAACTATTAATCGTTTAATTCAGAATTGATTGTTATCTCTGATAACGTTACTACTTACGTTGAATTAATTTTCTTTACTTTTTTTCCACTTTCGGCGAACTAGTTTCTTAATAAACGCGTCACGATCCAAAAAACCGCAATACGCAAATCGGTGAGTAGAAAAAAAAAACACTTTCAAACATGTAATTTCACTGCATTGAGAAACATGCAATGTATAACAGACAACACAACATAATCCATTATCACTGTCGTAATCAACGTCAGCGGATTAGGCCATCGACTACTAACCGATCCACACCTCCACATTGTAATTTATTTAGACTAATTGAGCCCCTGAGAAGTGAAGAGAGCCAAATGGGATTTTTAGAAGAAAAAAAATGAGTTAGATGCAGTATCGTATTCTTCGTGTCTTAAAGTATCCTACAAGTGAAGTGAGATTATTAAAAACGTACTGAAATATTGTTTTATCTCGCTAATACAAAACAATCATTTTGCTACTTGGCTCACTTCATTTCTTATTTGATGTCCTCGTGGTGAACTAATCGCATTCTTTTTATAACACTAATCAATATTTCCCTGAAATACGTTTTTCTAATTCATTCATTCATAAAAAAGTTAGGTCCACAAAAAACGAAGAAAAAACGTAATTGAACTTTAAAGTACAATAGAAAAGTTTCACCATTTTAAAACTTGTCTCACTTCACCTCTCAAGAGCTCAATTATTTCCGACTTCGTAGCCGAGTGTCAACGCCGTTAACTTCGTTTGCGGAGCAATCAGATTCGATTCCCAATATAGGCAGTTTTATAAATAAATTTAATGATTTCAATTCAAAGGCATGGATGTTTTAAAAAACATATATTTAAAATTCCCTCTCACCTATCTGATTCTAAAACCGGAGCGTATGGAGAGATTGATTAACTACTGGTTCTTTCTCAGCTCTATCCTTCTATACCTACTCGCATCGAAAAAGAGAGATTGAGCAACTAGCAGTTCTCTTGAAAAATTCTGTTGATATTAAGCTCAGGGTTCAATGTGCTTCACATTGAGAGCGTAAATGGCTTTACAAAAACCATGAGAATGAATGTTTGCGTTAATTTGCCTTTTTATCTTGTGTTGTTAAAATTCCTGACTGTATATTCGTTTATTTATATTTATGCATCATCAATTTTTCTTTTAATAAGTCACTTTCAACATTCCGTCACCGTGCCAAAAAAACAACATCCCATCCAGTGGTGTGTACAGTGTAGTCACTAAGCTTCAATCAAGGATGGTTTTTTTATGGTGATTAATTGTTAATATGATATAGGCAACTAATCACCATAAAAAAACCACCTTTGTATGATGCGTAGTGACTACACATTACTGGGTCGGATGACATTGTTTGGACCGTAAAGAAAGGTTAAAATCAACGATGGATTTCGTGAAAATCTCAAATCAGAATCCTGATTCGCACCACAGCCCAATATATAGGAAAACATCTTTTTTCCATACTGCCATCAGTTTGAGAACCGTCAACAAGCAAGCAGTAAATATTCAACAAAAAAATGACAGCCCAATAGCTCAAAGCATTTAACGGTTACGTCACTAATTTCACTTGTAAACGATATTTTAATTCCGTCAATTATAATTGTCATGCGAAAATTATCAACAATAATTGCCGCCTATTAAAAACGTTAAATAAATAAAACTTTCCAAATCTTATTTATTATGTCAATTTAGCTTTGGCGAAAAAAGATTAAACAATAATTACGTTGCATACGCTTCGCCCGAGGGTAAAAAATGGCAATTTATGGACGAGTGTTTTCGCCTCTGAAAAATTATGATTCGCAAGCGCTTGAGTTGTCCATAAATTAGGTCAGTCGAAGCCATAAAACTAAATAGTGATTAACGTTGATCTGCAATAGGCTATAATCAGAGTATATGTTATTACAGAATTTTATATTGTGTTGCACCCAAACTGGTAAAGTCAAAGACCTGCAATAAACCTGATTATTACGTATACAGTATGTAATTTGAATATATGGCATACGGTTTTAATCTTCAACTATCGCGAACGGAGATAAGCAATAAATATATATGGTTTTACAGAGTGATATTAGAATGTAGAACTTGGGATTATTAAATATCGATTTGGTTCGAATGGGTATATTTTGAGGGTTGGCCCGGTTGTTCTGATAAAAATTGACTCATGCAACTTGAGACTCGAATTACTCGATATCTCAACTACTCGAGTATCGAGAAGTAATTTTTTTAAATACTCGAGTAGTTTCAGATGTACCAAAATATATATTACTAGTTTTACTATTTATTTGTGTATATAAATAAGTTTATTTGATTGATTATGCCACAGCTGCAACCATTCGTCGGCAAATCAAAAGGTTACTTTTCAATATTTTATTTCGTCTCTTGTCATCATAAACTAGTCATTGATAAGATAAGTCAGTAGGACCCAAAGCAAAAGTAACAAAAGAAATTGTCGCATAGCATAGTCAACGGCAAAACCATTAAAAATATATATTACCTGACTATAAAATCTACGCTTCAGACTCAGCTAAACGCAACGGTTAAACATTATATCTATTATTTAATTTTTTTAATAATTAAATAAAATTTGGAAATACCTAAGTCTTCATTTATAAATACCGAGTAGTACTCGAGTATTCGATGCTCGAATTTGAGTCGCGACGTGCCTGTACAAACATTTTGAAATATTTTATCGATATTTACTTTTATTTTAATTATTGACTTAAAAAAACCAGGGCTGTGGAGTCGGAGTCGTGGAGTCGGAGCTTTTTGGCCGGAGTCGGAGTCGTCTCGGCGTTCTGGCCGGAGTCGTACTCGGAGTCGGAAATTTTGATAAGTTTGAACTTTTTATTTTTGCATTTAATACGTCAAATTTGGCTTGTGGCCGCATTGATAGGGTTGATATTTAATTGAATACACATAAATAGGAAAATTAGGAGAAAAAAGTGACGATATTAACCCATTTTTAGTCGGAGTCGGAGTCGTGGTTTTGGTAAATGCTGGGGACGTAGTCGGACTTTTTTTGACCGACTCCACAGCCCTGAAAAAAACGAAACAAATGGGTTGAAAACGAATTTTAAAGATGTGATGAATAATGTATGAAGGGAATGCACAGTGAATTTGAATTATTTTTTGGAGGTAAACTTGTCTGGTAAAGTGGATCAAAAGAAAGGGAACTTTAAGTCTGAAAAGATTATACAAGTACAATATTCAAATTAAGTATTACTTGGACCGGAAATGCTTAACCAGAGCTTGCCAACATTATAAAACTATTCCTTATATTATAACGGAACTTGATTTCATTTTAACGAGGTATTAACATATAATATATTCCAATTATAATTTATAATTGGTCGTTTGTACTTCAATTATATACTATTAATTTTCTTTCCTCTATAATTTTCATAATTCTCTGTAAGTTCTTTGATTTTCCTTGTCAACCATATTCAATTTTATATCAGATCATTAGAAGCAGAGAAGCCTATTTCATTTTTCTTTACAATTAAGGAGAGCCAAAAAATACGATTTAACAGTAATCAGTTTTACAATGTTTTTGAATCGCAAATTTTTGTTGTTAATGTTGATTTCATTTTGAGTGGTTTCTGTAAATTTTAATTTCTTTTTTCATCATACATGATCGAGGAATGGCTTGAACAATTTGCGGTGCTCCCCGCTGTTCACTCGTAACAATTCAGAAAGTACCTAGCACACCCGCACGCCTTACTTTATTATTTAAGAACCATCGTTCATTAAATCTTACTATTCGTAATCAAATATATTTTCATATTAAGTTTGAGGCCACCAAGACATGGAGGCCCTAAGCGCACGACTCTTTTGCTTATGGGGTAATTCGCCACTAACCGATCCCAAAATATGTGGAATTAGATCAGAAAAAAGTGTTGTTTTCTGTTGAATATAAAACAAAGAATAGAATTGACAGTTCACATGTCAAAAACCAATATACATCTAGCTTTTGAAACGTCGAGAGATTTTATCAGTTTGACGGTTGAGATCGTATGTACAGTTGTATTATATTTACTTTGACTCTTGTTGACTTTTATTGACTGTCAAAATGCTTTGAACATATCTCACGTGATTAAAATAGCTGGTACATTATAAGCTGGGGGTACACATTACGGGAGATGGGAAACCGTGTAAAGAGCTCGCGATCGGATAAGGGAGAGCTGGAGCAACCTCAAATTCAATGCAGACAAGTATGGGACTCGAGTTTGTACTCGGTCAGAACCAAGTGCCACATATTCAACACATGCATACAGCATGTACTGCTTTTCGGTTGCGAGTCTTGGCACATGGTAACCGTTCGAAAACAGATGCTTGCTGCAAATAATAGGAGTTTATTGGTTTGACTTTATCAGGAACACGGAAGTAAGAGACCGGACAAACCAGCCCCAGTTCAGGGGTTACCAGGCTTTTTGAGAAACGGGCTGGATTGAATTTTTTAATACTTGGCGGGTCGGATGACAAATAAATTGGTTTTAGAATCAATTTATATGTTCTAATATAATTATATAATGTAAACAAATGTAATTTCTATTGGAATTTCTAATAGAAAATTTATTATATTTTATGGGTTCATTCGTTATCGTTTCTTATAGGTACCAATTGGTGACCGTTGCCCTAGTTGAGGAACACTGATTTTTATCACGTCAGCTCCTTTTTTCTTGTTGTTAATCCTATATGCTGGTCTCCTTGAAATAATGACCTATGCACCCATCACAATCGAAATTAGTTTTATATGATTTTCTTAAACTGTCCAATGTAAGATCGATCATTGTTGGTGGGGAGGGAACAACAGGCTTCACGAATTATTGTTATTTGTTATCTAACTTTATTGTGTTGGCCCACTACACGATCACGTAATGGTAATAAAAAATGTGTCATACATTTTAGTCGGGATACAATTTTACAGTGAATGCATTACAAATCGAGTTTAAGGTCATTTCTTCAAACAGTTATTAAAAAGATACTGAACATTTCAATGCACATCAGTCACGAAGTAGTTTTAGCTTGCCGGACTTTTAACTCATTTTATGCCGGTAGGTATAAGAACGGTCGTAAACCTAGCGCCGCGATTTTCGTTGAAAAAATAAAACCTAATAAATATATGTTTTTGGCAGTATACATATTAATAGTATATCGTATAGACCAGGGTTCGCCAGTTTGTCAAGTGAGAAGAGGCAAATTATCATGGAAACAGGATAACAAAGATACCAGAGCCGCATTTATGTAATACTAGTAATCGAACCCGGCTTCGCTCGGACCAGTTTGGGGTTATGTTCAGCCCGGCGCGTAAATTCAGACGGGCCAAGTTGAAACAACTTTTTTCAAAATTCAAAAGTCTAGGTCAATTAAAATGGAATTAAAATGAACATTTCAGACTGGCATTGACATTTCACAGCCCCTTTCATATATTGACAGCTCCATTCTCGCCCATTAAAATGTCCAAATTCAAGGAAAAAATCTAATTTGCTGTCAAAGAAATGCCAAATAATACCTTCACGTAAATAAAAACATTATTATATTAATAAAAGCCGGGAAAAGTTCAGTAGAAGACTAATTTATTACATTTTGACTAAATGTCTTCGCCGATAAAAAAATCAAACATATTTTCTTTCATATTCGTTTTTATGGCAACTTAATGACCAACAATGCAAAAGGGAATTACAAACCCACATACATACATACGCCGTTTCGGTTTTATATATGTACTACTCGATACTCGAGTAATTGGAGTCTCTACACACACATTGATAACGAAACAAATTTACCGTCGAAACTTTCGCGAGCGAAATCAATTCGTTTGTTTGAACTTGCAACAACAATGCAAAAGGGAATTACAGACATACATCCCCCGTTTCGGTTTTATATATAAGATACATATGTATAGAGTATGGATATTTAGGGGGAAAAGTTTGTCGAGATGTTTTATTGAACAATTTAATTAGAACGGTGTATATGCATCACTTTTGATGGCTTTACGAAATCTGGGATAAAACTTCTTATTTTTAATTGAATACATGTTTGTTTATTTTCATCCGTTTTAATGCTTCTAATTTTTTTTTTTATTTGATTTATAGTTGAGAATGTTTGTTCACGTATATATGTAAAGCCAAAGATTGTGAGAATATCAAAAGCTAGTTTTATACTAGTTTGTGAGCCACAAACATCGATGCAAAGAGCCGCTCCTGCCGACCCCTGGTATAGACTTACCAAATAAATACACGTTGTGTCATTTGCGCCACCATTTATCCAAAAAAAAAATCGTAACCAAATGTTTCACAATACGTCAGGGCTGTCACAAAACTTACACAGAAAAACACGTGAGCTAGATAATGTATGAGAGGTATCTAATTTTAGTAAAACAAATAAAAAAATCCAACCGTTATTACTCGACAAATTCAATACCCATGAAGCAACCCTGTTAGCTACTGATTTCATTATACAAATAAGCTCTTTTTAAAATCGATATTACATTGATTAAAATATGTCAACTATTAGTATAGAACTGTAGCTTAAGAGATGTCACTATGTGTATAAAATGTTTGAATCATTCAAATCGTCGACCTTGTCCAGCATTTTCTATGGCCGGCACTGCGCTCACGGAATTGTAGACCGTCTCTGGCATACAACCGGTTAAGCTCAGCTTCGTTACAATAAAACTGATTGTTATCATTGGCGAGCAGCATGAATTTTATAACACCTTTCGCCTACGAATGATTGAAAGAATTTTATTGTATAATAAAACATATGTGTGCCAAATTGGTACACATTTAAGATACAAGTTATGTTTATGCATGACTGATTTTGAATACAAGCATATCTTTATAATGTAATATATTATTATCTGTTTGAATGGGCTTATGTATTTCATTTTAACAAATTTGGTATCATAAAGATTTGTAGTTAGCACCATTAACTCAATACGATGTAACAACGCCCAGCTGACGGGTCTGCAAAATATTATAATGACAGTCATTAAAATCGTTCTAATTTTTTTTATTGTTTTTATCTTCAGGATATTACGATACTCGAGTATCTTTTCATGCATATTTAATAAAAAGTGTTTTATTTTTTATTTACCGTGACCGCTCCCAACTAAGGCATATGGACACCTCGCGGAGTTTCATCTCAACATTTGTTTTCTTCGATGACTGCTTGTTACTCAGTTGCTCAGACTCTCTTTCAGGCAGTCCGTCACGGAAGCCAATGACGTTGACCACTACACCACTGAACGGGCATTGAATTATACGAATAAATTACAGATTTTTTTACAGATGTTATAGAAGATAACAGAATGAATACTACAGTCAACAATCATAGGTTGCAAAGTTTAGAACTGAGCTATAGAAAATCGCATTATATGATACTAGAAAACTTACCAAAATTTTGGGTTAGGTTTTTGTCATTTATTTTGTAAATTTTACGAAATCAATGTAGGTATGTATGTATGTATTATATCGGGAAGCTCGGGTTCGTGGTGTAGTGGTCAACGTCATTGGCTTCCATGGCCAACATCACGGACTCGCGCATCATAATAATTTGATTTTTTAACGAAACCGGTTCTGATCTTTATCAGAATATATGTGATAGTGGTACTACATATATCATATGTTTTTTTATAAAAAGTAATGCCTTTCCTCAAAGATGTGACCGTTAACACATTACGTTTAATTTTTGTATATTTTCTATAATCCTTCTCTGCTATAGGCTAAGCTATCTTACATATTCACACTGTCTTGATAATATAACTAACGTATTTTTGTTTAAATTTAGACCAATTATAGATACATCTATAGCCAGAAGGAATTAGAAAATAAGTCTTTAAAATTTTCTAAAGAAACTTTTTAATAACATTAAAATTAAAGCCTTTTCATGCCACCATAAAAAGCTTTTGAATATACCGTGTGCCTTATTATTCTATTTCGAAGGTTATACCAAACAATGCTGATGAACATAAAAACATATATCCTTTCATAAAATTTTTAACTTACTTTAATCGACCTACATATAACTTTGTAACTAATTGATGGTTTTGTTCCATTTATGGTATATTTTTTAATTACCGATTTAGAACATTGCGAGCTTTAAAATACGATCTCTTTCGACCAAGAATTGACAGCTAATACCATGTAATTAATACATTATAAATTGAAATAGATACATGGTTAGATTATGACTGCACTGCAATTATTTTGGCAACTGTAATTGCAAACATGTAAAAATGCTTTTCTATTGGCCAATTTTTGATTTGAATACGTTGTATCTAATTAACTAACAAGCAAAAAATGCACGAATCAATTTCAGAATCCGATTCATATCAAAACATATTGAGTAATCAATCATTGACTTTTTTTAATGTAGCCAATATACAGGTGGCTTTAAGTTTATTTCGATCGACATACATTTACACATCGCATCCTCAATTTAAAATTAAAAACAATATATAAAGAGTCTTTTTATAAGGACGCTTAGTTTTGAAATGTAAATAAAACAAATTGTTTGTGAGATTTCGACTGAATTTTAATTTCATTTGTAAGTATATTTTACGGCATTAAATATGGAATATAGCATCAAATGTCTGCCAATATCCATTCATTATAAAATGGGCCATGCTTATTTTGTTTCTTGTCATCATAGTCGTTGATTAGATAAGTCAGCAGGATCCAAAGCAAAAGTAACAAAAGAAATTCTCGCACAGCATTGTCAACGGCAAAACCATTAAAAATAAATATTACATGACAATAAAGCCACGCGTAAGACTCTATTATATATTTTAAATAAGTAAATAAAATTTGGAAATATGTCTTCATTTATAAATTACGAATATTACTCGAGTATTTTTCAAAATACTCATATATTTTTCAAAGTACTTGAAAAATGGACGAGTATACTCGAATTGGAATCTCTAGTTCCAATGCATACCTAACATACATTTGTTTGTACTGATAAATAAATGCGATATTCATTCATGGATATAAAGGGTCTTTTTATAAGGACGCTTAGTTTTGAAATGTAAATAAAACAAATTGTTTGTGAGATTTCGACTAAATTTAAATTTCATTTGTAAGTATATTTTACGGCATTAAATATGGAATATAGCATCAAATGTCTGCCAATATCCATTCATTATAAAATGGGCCATGTCGCTAAAGTTGACTTTTTTGACAAATTTGGGTAAACTTCCAACTGCTCCAGGACGCAATCAGGCGTTGTCTGCGGTCGTTTAACTGAAGTTCCTTGGTTAGTTGGATTTTATACGGGTGCAGACATAAGGCCCGATTCAAAATTCGCCAAGTTGAAGTCGCAGAAAAGCCAAGTTCTTGTGAACGACGAGAAATGAGCTGCCTTGGGTTTTCCTGTACACTTTCACACACAGCAGCAATGTTTTCACCAGATATTGTATTTTGATGACGTACAAGAAGGTGTTGGCCGATTATTTACCAAACTGGTTGACTCAAATTTGGCCACTAAACAATGAATAATCTACTCAGCAGGACAAAGTAACATATTTTGAGCGTCCCTATTGAAATACCCTTTACATACATAGCTCCTAGAACTCTTATGTCGATTTTAGCTCGGTTTTGTAAACGTAACGCGCAACTCCTGCTCTTAATTGTAAAACTTAGTTGGAAAATTATTTTTTACTATTTTAAATTATCCTTATATCAAAAAACCGTATTTATTAAATTTGTGCCTTAGTTACTGTTTGTAACACGTCATAATGTAGTATATTTTTCAGTACTTCGTTTTACAATGCTAATAAATACGCAAACCTTGTGATATTAATCAATTTCTCAAACCTATTGAGAAGTTGCTGAAAGAAAAAAAATATTTATTTAGGAGTGCAAGAGGTTAATCTGATTTTTTCGTATTGTAGATGAAGTATTTAAAGTTCTTAATATTTTGCTATAAATACGAAAGAGGGTCTAAATGTAGCAACTATAAGTTTTCAGTATAGGAAACATGATGATTTTACAACTTTCATTTAAATATGTACCCTAATGAAATCGAAGACCTTCTGTCCATCGTTTTCAGCGGGTGATCAAAATTAATTAATCAATTTTTCTCCGACACTGTTTGATTTCGAGTTATGAACAATTTTTAATTGACTAGTAACTAGATGACTATATTTAGTGTGTGCATTTCCTATCTAATATTAAGTAATGTATTTTTAACCAAGTCCGCTCCCAACGTGGATTATATGGTTTAAACCAGTGGTTCTCAAGTGAAATTTGGCTGTGGCCGCATCAGGAACATCAGCGGTCCTACGGAAATGTCTGGTGGCCGCACCAAATTTTTGTGTTGTGTCCTTTTTGCCAAAAAAACCTAAACATGTATGTCTTGAGTTTTTGCTAACTAGCAATTCTTGATGCACAATGAAATGCATTCAAAATTTTTTATTTTCAGTGTCTTTGTTGGCAAATAAACTTGTAAAATCCGATTTTTATTCAATATCAATAATAACTATGAATCTGTTGGTGGCCGCAGCAAAATCCTCTGGTGGCCGCACATGAGAACCACTGGTCTTTTTTGGTCAAGTTTTTTATAATAAAAATAAAAAAAAGATTTTTTTTTTACTTATGAAATTTATTAGATCAGGACCGGTTTCGCTCATGCGGAGCATTATCAACTGATAATAAATACAACGTAACAGTGATATTTGTACAAAAATTGAGCTAGAATTACAAGGTATGAAAAACAACAGTTTTTTTCTACGAGAATTTTTTGCTACTCAAATGCTCAACCCCTCCCCAAAGGATACGAAGACTAGTGGTTTTGATATTGCTCTCGCTGCGTTTTTTCGGTATCGGGAGAGTGGGAAGGGATTTTTAACAACACAAACACCCATGCCTTCGAACAGGATCGAAAAATCTACTGAAAAAATCTGCTCCCACAGGGGCATGAATATACTCTGACTGTTGTTAAAAATCTCTTCCCACATTTCCGATCCCAAAGAGCGACGCATGGTGACAGCAACTAACTAACCACTAAGTCCTGTCCTAGTCCTCGTATCCTTTTTTATCTCTATTCTCTTCGTAAAAGAGAGGTTGAACAACTGAGTAACAAATTCTCGTTAAAAAATATATGTTGAGATAAGCTCTGAGGAGTCCATATGCTCCAAGTTTGAATGGGATAAGGTCAAGAAATATACGTTTATATTATAAACACAAATGATAGTATATTGATTGATTGAGTAGGCATTTACTTGGTAGAACTCCATTATAATACGGAAAGAAAAATAACAATAGTTCTGACGAAGGCGTAAGCCGAAATAGCTATCAACAAATATATAAAATAATTTATGTAGAATTAAAATACATTGTTATTTTTCTTTCCGTAATACAAATGATAGTATATATATATGGTTGATAAATCGAGTATTTCATTTTCGTCAAAGCGAATAGTTACTCGAATAAGACAAGTGGGTGTCTTTGATTCATGGAGTGGTACTGAAAAAAATCGTTATTTTTTAGAAAGTGTGACTGCATAGGTCTTTCGATTAATCTAAGTGTCCCCTAAATGGAATGAAAAGTGATTTAATGAACATGGCATTCGAATTAGTGTTATTATAATTTAATATTTCGGTCATGTAATGACACGCAGGTGCAGACGTCACGTCTATTTGATTAAGATAATATATTATTGAATGCATCAGTCTCAGAACTGTCACTTGCAATTAATAATCACTTTCATATAAGTTGTTTGACCCCTACTTCTACTGTTGTAATGTATAGACACTCGCCAAATCAAGGCTCGGTATTTAAAAAAAAGCTTTTTAAAAATATGCCTAAAGCTTTTTATAAATTAGATCACAAAGCTGCAAAGAAATCTTGATTTTTTGTCAACGCATTAAAAATGATTTATTCAGAGATTAACTTCTACAATATCATATATTGACGAAAGGTGCTTGATGGTATTTCAATATCAAATTGTATACTTCTCCGTAAGTTTTGTCTCTAACGACCCGGGTTTTGCCTTTCGGCATCTTCAGGCATTTCAAGTGCACGAATGTACCTGAACTGACAGTACTGACCCATTTCAAGTAAATTAGTACACTTGAAATGCCTGAAGATGCCGAAAGGCGGTGCAGGTCGTTAGTGACAATTCATGGAAAAAGACAAAATCCAAACGATTCAAATTTGATATCTTTAACTGTCTGAGAGAATTAAGCGCTAAGCCTTTATAAATAAGTTGAACTCCAATTAATGTTAAACTTCAGAGATCAACAACCCAATTAATTACCTCATAAATACTGTAGAATTGTCGCATGTTTGGAAAATGATCTTTGTCTTCCAAGTTCACCATTGTTGTACCCCTTCAAATAATTTTCATTTATAAATTGTATTTATAATTCAAGCAATTACCATTAAGTATTAATTCAATGACTTAAAATCCATCAACTCATTAATAAAAGGTCGGATAAAACCCTAGATTTATTTGAGATATTTCCTATGTTATTATCTGGTCGTAAGTATTTTAAAAAATCCCGATAATTATAACAAACCCACTAAATTCATTGAAACTTGTTTACATAAAATTGTCGCTAATTTACATGTTAATAGCGGCTTAACTCAGTGATCTACTTCAATTTTGGTATATAAACGATAAAAACTGTTTACGCGTCAGTTCAAGTACTTCCGTGCACTTGAAATGCCTGAAGACTCCGAAAGGCAAAACCCGGGTCATTAGTGACAAAACTCGTGGAAAATGTTGTCCTTTTTCCATGATAATTATCTGGAAAAATAAATAAATAAAACACATTTCTTGTACATCACCGGTTTTGTCCATCGTGAATAGCTTTTACATCAAGACTTCACAGCTAACAACTTAAAAGTAACAAAATTAAAATGTGTTATATCCTTTGTTTATTTAAATCTGACAATATCAAACATGAATATCATGAATAAAGAAAATGTATTTGATTTTATATAATTTGTCGTTTTAATGGGCAAATACTAATTATAGTATATAAATGGTATGAATTTATTTCAAAACAAAACGGAAACCATTAACTTATTTACAAACTGTCTAATTCGAAATTTAAACAATATCATGAAGTATTTATTTATATTTGAACTTTGTTCGAAACAACAGCTGTTTACATAACCGCCAAAAAATAAATAGCTTATTTAAAATGATAATGGCTTTTGACTGTTAAAAAATGTTCAATGATTTATTAACAAGCTGTATCATTGCCGTTTTTTTACAACAAACAATCTGTTTCACTGCATGAAATATAATAAGCCAAAAATTCTTTTTACTAAAAACGGTTGCATGAAATAAAATAAAACGATAGTCACGTTTATTGACTTTGTAACGTGGTATTGTTTTAGTAGTGGCGCAAAGATTGGCGATTCCTATTTATTTTGATGAATGCAGTTTTTTGGCACTTTACCCAATGGAGCTTGGTCATTTAGTCATTTGGTCATAGGCTGTTTACTGCAGTTACTCATTTAACGCTTTGCTAAGTATCTAAAAGTCGGTAGTGGGTTTCGCTTTTATATCTCGGAACACTGATCCAAATCCGTATTATGACATATTTATATCACTTTGTTAGGTGTTCACTTTTAATACTTGGTGGAAAGGCATTATAGTAAAAATAATAATACATTTTTATATATAATATTTGGTCAGGACCGGGTTCGCTCATGGCGAGCATTGTCTACTGAGTCAGTTGACAATGCTCGCTATGAGCGAAAGCGGTCCTGATCAAATAAATTTTACGTGGGAAAAGTACTAAAAATGTATTGTTATTTTTATTATATTTATATCAGTTAAAAGTTAAATGAATGATTTAATTTCAGTAAATAAAAAAGAACAACTTAATCTTCCAAAATAACCATTACTATACTCCTTTAAATAAATATCCTTAATTATAAACTCAAACACTTGAAATCAATCAATAAAAATAGTTCCGATAAAACCAAAGAATTCATCGACATTTCCATGTTATCTGGTAATAAGTATATGCTATACTGCATTCAAAATACTCGATAATTATAATTTATTGAAGCTCATCAAAATGTTCGGTATTTCATATATGTAGATTACGTTAATAACATGCTTAGTAATCTACTTTTATTTTTGTGTATAAACCAGGGCTGTGGAGTCGGTCAAAAAAAGTTCGACTCCAACTCCGACTCCGGCTCCGACTCTGACAAAAAAAAAGTATTATTTTGTCAGGTTTTTTTTTCTTCTCCCTCCGAAACAAAAAATAAACGAAAAGAAAAGTAAAAAAAAACAAAAACTAAACGCACAACAATCGATTAAGTTAAAAAAATAGGCATAAATAAAAATAAAATAAGTTCAAACCTCAATTATTTGAATTCATTTTAAAAACAGCATTGCTTCTATCAAATCTGCATTTCGAGAAGCAAGTTCAAAAAATATCGGATATTCCTTCAAAACAATGAGAAAGAAAGAGACGAAAACTTTTTAGACTTAAATCTTATATGTTAAATACATTGCAACTTGGTGATTCACTGATTCGGCGCGACACATGAGTCATGACGCCGATGTCGTTCATTTCTATACACAGCTATTTTTAGAAAAATATTTAAAAAAAAAATGGTAATAAAAGGTGTCGGAGTAGGAGTCGTTGCTCGTTTTACGACTCCGACTCCGGCCAAAAAGCCCCGACTCCACAGCCCTGGTATAAACGATAGAAACTGTTAACTACGCATCAGTAGAAGAAAATTCGTGCACTTGAAATGCTTAATGATGGGTCGTTCTATAAAATGACATAAAATTATTACGAGTCGTATATAATCACTTATAATTACTTCGGTAACGGTACGGCTCAAATCGAGCCCTGGCTTCTTCCGCCGCGATTTTCCATCCGGTCCAGTCCTTGGCACACTTTTTGCTAAAGTTTAAGCAAACAAATTACTCATTAATCATTATTATGCGACAAAAATATTTTCAAAAAATGAACTTCCGGAAAATTATATAATTCAGACAAATCATTTGATTTAATACATTAACTTCGCGAAAGCCATTTTTTTCTTCTTCAACAACATAATATTCTAATGAAAAACCATTCATAGATTAAGGTCAATACAATCACCTCATTAAAACAGCCAAACAAAAATTCCGACTTGTTTTTAAAAACGAAACTGTCAAGTGTTAGTTGCATTTTCATTTCCTTGCATTTTTTATATTATACAACCGCTAACTGTCACTTGCAAAATTGTCCAAGGTGAATATGCCACAAATATTTTATTCTATCATCAATACTAACGGTTATGTGTGCATAAATACGACGGTATGTAAACCTTCATAAGTATACTACGACTAACACGGTGAAAAAATAGCAATGTATTTTAGTCCTACCAAAGTTATATTATATGTACATAAAAGGGTCTTTTATAAAGGACGCTTAGTTTTGAAATGTAAATAAAACAAGTTGTTTGTGAGATTTCGACTAAATTTTAATTTCATTTGTAAGTATATTTTACGGCATTAAATATGGAATATAGCATCAAATGTCTGCCAATATCCATTCATTATAAAATGGGCCATGTCGCTAAAGTTGACTTTTTTGACAAATTAGGGTAAACTTCCAACTGCTCCAGAACCCAATCAGGCGTTGTCTGCGGTCGTTTACCTGAAGTTCCTTGGTTAGTTGGATTTTATACGGGTGCAGACATAAGGCCCGATTCAAAATTCGCCAAGTTGAAGTCGCCGAAAAGCCAAGTTCTTGTGAACGACGAGAAATAAGCTGCCTTGGGTTTTCCTGTACACTTTCACACACAGCAGCAATGTTTTCACCAGATATTGTATTTTGATGACGTACAGCTAGGTGTTGGCCGATTATTTACCAAACTGGTTGACTCAAATTTGGCCACTCAACAATGAATAATCTACTCAGCAGGACAAAGTAACATATTTTGAACGTCCCTATTGAAATACCCTATACATCATTGATACGGAAATAATAATTTAACTGTTTTAAACCAAATTACAAATGAGCTCTTCTGATTCAATAAATTCGTAGGATATTAAAATGACGCTTGTAATAAAACAAAAATGACTTGGTATTAAATTGATATTTACAAGGTAGAGCTTTGCAAGCTTATCTGAATACTAATGATGTATATTTTTCTATTTTTAATCAATATATCATTGAGTTATAACGATTTAATTCCAATTTGCTTAATCAACTGTATAAAAAAACAAAACTACGTTTAAACATACGTTGATCACTCTCGAGATCACTTGATTACCCCACCATCATCAACATCATTGAGATTAACAGAATGATATCCCATATCCGCTCCCTATTCGGAGCATATGGCCGCCACACGGTGCCTCCAAGATTCTCTGTCTCCCGCCAACCTCCTCGCATCTTCCCAGGTCATCCCGGCGTCCCTTAGCTCCCCTGAGTACATCCTATGGATGGTCATCAGAGGCCTTCCGCGGCGTCGGGATCCATCAGGTTGATAGAAGAGGCAGGCAGGATTCAGGCTCCCCTGGGGCATCCGCAGCACATGTCCAAGCCAGGTCCATCGTCGCCTTTTAATTTTAGGTATTTAATAAAGGGCTGGTTTGTCTGCTCTCTTACCTCCGTATTCCTAACAAAGTCAAACCACTGTACTCCTAGTATTCGCCGCAGGTATCTGGTTTCGAAGCACAATATACGGTTACCCTGTGCTTTTGTGGTGTGCCATGACTCTCAACCGTAAAGCAGCACAGTCAGCATGCATGCGTTGAATAAGTGGCACTTGGTTCTGACCGAGTACAGCCGTGAGTCCCAGACTTTCCGCATTGAATTAAATGTTGCTCCAGCTATCCCTAATCGGATCGCGAGCTCATTACGCGTACTCAAGTACTCTTTGATACTAAAATAAAATTGCTATTCCGCTGGCTGTTAAACTATGTATGACACGTTTTTTTCATCTGAAGAAACAATGTTTTGCCTATTTGAAGATCATCTTCAGACTGAAACATGTGTCTCATTATTAGCACAACCAGTGGAATATAAAAATCGATGTGACTTTTATATGAGCACATAAAATAAGTTTATTATTAAAAGTTGGTGTAAGACTGTCCATATGAGTAAATAATGATTGTCACTCAACGAGAACAAGACAAGATAATACACCTAAGTAATTATCAATTGCACAATTACTGTGTAAAGGTCAGAAAATTTTACTAATATTAAGGTATAGAAGGCGAGATACCGAATCATCATACATTTACAAACTCTTTAGAAATTCAATTAATTATTTTATATCTTTTTAAATTCGTTGCTTTTCTTGCAGATGCCAACCATATTTGTCTATTTTTATCCCTTAAATGTGGTGATTTTTAATCTCGCAATTCGTTTAAATATAAACTTGCCATCAGCAGTGACTTCTGTGGTGTTGATGTGGCCAAGACCTCACCAATTAGATGAGTCTGGTTGTGTCAATTATAATCTATTAATTATAAAAATATATTAAAATTGGTGTCTGTAAAGTCGGTTTACGGACGATAGTTTAACGTGACAACGTCATAAGAAAACATTGATGAAATGATTGCATACTTTTATGAATGAAATGGAATCATTTTTATTGAATTATCATTATTTTGTATGGATACGATATTTTGTATATTTGTTATACGTTAATCAGATTTTTAATATGCAAGAATTAATTACCTTTACTGCCGCAATTGTTGTTGTAATACAACAATGAAAACCACATTAACATATCACTTCACTTTATAAACAGTTGTAAACAGATCACGTGTAGGTACTGTAGGTGTATAAGTTGTGTGCTGCCGCTGTCTCTTTTCTACTCAGACGCATCGACCAATCGAGTGGAAGAGAGATAGATGCGGCACAATCCGAACGGTAGGCCGATCGTGCCTCTCTATCGCTTATCCGCGCTCTCGCTCGCACGCTTGCCTTCGGCGTAACGCGACAAACGGGACAATGAGTCATGTTTTTTTGTGCGTGCAGCGGGCGTTCATCGATTTATAAGACGTTGTCACGTCAAAAAAAGCACCTGAATAATAGTTACAAAGTCAATGCATTGTTCTTTTTAACGACGTTTACAAGGTGAGTGACGTATTCACCGAGTGTTTGGTCTATCCGTAAAACGAATTCTAGATCTTCTGTACAATAACCAGTCCAAAAAACTACATAGCTTTATCTGATCTGTCAATTAACGTAACCCAAAGAAACTTTTTAAGCCCATTCACAGATGACTGGATAGAGAATAATGAGCGATTACGTTTTCGTTTCTTTGAGATAAAAATCATTTTTTACCATCTCAAATAATCTCGGAACGGCTTAGAATTTGCCCTGCTTTATGGCTTACTTTTGCCGGCATCGATTATACAACAATAGTATCGTTTTATTGTTTAGCAAATCCGGTGTTATTTTATCTAAAGATATCTAATCTATCGATGTCTTAATTAATCATTTCAAAATATCAGCTGGGTGTTGCTTGGATTAATTCCTTTTGGTTCAAGTGAAAGAGTTTCAATGAATTCAGTGGGTTTGTTATAATTATCGAGATTTTTGAATGGAGTATCGCAAATGCTAATAAACAGATAATAGCATAGGAACATCTAAAATAAATGTAGGGTTTTATCCGACCTATTTTTACTGAGTACGGATCGCCCGGACTGGAAACCCGGTACGAGCTGATTTTTTCAGTCGAAAAATCGATTGCGTTGAAATTTTGTCTATTTCGTTGTTAAAAATTACTTCCCAGCTTTCGTATACCAAAAAAACGGCGCGAAGAAAGAGCGAATTAAAGAAGAGAAGAGAGCGAATTTAAAGAAGAGAATTCTTTATAGAGAACAGTTTTATGTTGTTTACATCTCATAAATTCATCAAAAATACCTAATAATTTAAATAAACTTTTGAAAAACATATTTCCAACAGAAATCCAATAAAATGTCTGTGGCATTAAGAATACTTTTTCTTTTAATATTATTGTACAGTGCATATAACAGCGATTGCAAACATTGATTTGGTTGAATGAAACAACAAAAATTGCTAACCACTTGTCCTGCCTTAGTCCTTGTATCCTTTCAATCCCTACTCTCTTCGGAAGAGAAAAGTCAAGCAACTGAGCAAGAAATTTTCGTAGAAAAAACATGTTATTTATACAAAAGCTCAGCAATATGGCCTTGTACGTGGTGCAGTAGTCAACGTCGTTGGCTTCTATACATTTTGAGATAAACTCCGTGAGGAGTCCATATGCTCCAAGTTGGGAGTGGACTTGGTAAAAAAAACATTTTCTTAACTTTATTCACCTTCATTTATTAAGTCTCCTAAAATATAATATTTATCTGTATTATTTAGTTTTTTTTCTAATGAAACGTAAAATTTGAAAGTGATTAAGATAAATGACTTTCAATAACTATTTTGGCGAGTTAAATTTTCTAGAGTTACCTTGATTTTAGAAGGGAATATTTTTATTGAAAAACATTGTTCATAAAATTGAATGAAGCTATTAATACCTACTATAAACCATTCAGAATGTGATTTTTTTATTATTATTTACTGAAATAAATCGCATTTTATTACATCTAAGGCACGGGTTCCCAACCCATGGGTCGCCAACATATAGTCAACTTAACACATATTCACTTTTAATGCATTTTCGCTGTCTTTTTAAACCTTATTAAAAATGCCTTTTTCAATTGCATTAGGGGTCGCAGGTCAAATGGGTTTGATAAAAAGGGGTCGCCAAAAAACTTGGGAACCTGTGATCTAAGGAAACGACAAATTACGAGTTTAGCATAAAACTATCATTGATTCCAATTAAAATAATGAATCTATTTATTTTTAATTATAAGGATTTATAAAAACGAACAACTGTCAAAACACAATTCATGCCAATCAAATATGACATTGCGAATTGACAGCTGCTGCGAGATTTTTACGAAACAAAATTTAGCTGTCAAAAAATATTATTTTAGTGGGTGTAAATATTTAACAAAAAAATTCAGTCACGTATTTGAAAGCATTGATGTCTTACTAGCGATTATTTTTAATTGCATTTGTGTGTCAGCTGCTAATATTTTTTTAATGCATTTGAATTTTAAATAAAATTTATGTTCCTTAAAGTCAACCCTTTGCTTAGTGTTTGAATAACGGCTAACGTAAAATTTTTCAATTGAGAGATCGGCCTAAAACAACACATACATTATAATGTATTTATATATACAAATAGCAATGTATTTTAATTCTACAGAAATTATTTTTTATGATAGCTATTTCGGCTTACGCCATCGTCAGAACTATCAGATGTTCTGACGGTGGCGTAAGCCGTAATAGCTATCAACAAATATATAAAATAATTTCTGTAGAATTAAAATACATCGCTATTTTTTTCGCCGTATTATAATGGAGTTCTACCAAGTAAATTCCAATTCAATCAATAAAACATACATTGTTTGCGTACAAAACGAATCCAAATGACCTAATCTTTCCAGTCACTATGGAAAAATAAGAATCGTTTCAAATTACTTGTCACCCTCATTTGGAATTTAAACTTCTTTGTAAAATAATTTCAGCAAATAAAATACAATTCCGATAAAATGTGTGTTTTTCCTGATTTGTTACTTTATAGCGGGCGCACGATAATTGCTTCGTGGGCGTAAATGTAATCGCGGGAATAGGGTTGAGATCCCCTGCCTTTAAGCATTGATTTGTGGGAATAGGAAATAGGAAACACGAAAAAATATTATATACTAAACGCAGGACTTTTGATTGGAATGTGCTTTGATTCAAGAGTGTAAACCGTTTTCAAAACGTTGTCTATATAGATTAACAGAAATATTCATTTAATTTTAAATCCATTCAAATGTTTAACTCGCGTTCTTAGAGTGAAAGTATAGAAAGATTGTCTCAAGTGTACCATCAGCTTGCATACCCATATATGTATTCTATGCGAATTACGTACCTACACAGATTCTTCGATAATTATGAATAAACGGTATTCAAACTGTCACCATATACGGTAAAGACTAATGATGCATCGCTTATAATGTTTCGTTGATATGAATTACTTTTGAAGTGTTAACTATTAATTATTCTTGTTGATGTTGCACTATATTTATCAAAAAATACTCTTACGCTTTTGCCTATCGAGAAAATTTACTACTGATAATTGTTGAAGTATTAGGAAACAATTTTCAGCCGTTTTCGTAAACATATAATTATTAAGGTAAGACTCAAATTGGACACAAATCTTTAAATTAAAAATAATAAAACATTTTTTAATATTTATTCCACATCAAATTTACTTGGATCAGGACCGGTTTCGCTCATCGCGAGAATTTTCAACTGAGTATCAACATTGTCGACAAAATGCTCGCGATGAGCGAAACCGGTCATGATCAAAATGAATTTAATGTGACATAAGTATAAAAAATGTCTTATTATTTTTTAATATGCCATTTCATCAGGTTTTAACAGTGAACACCTTAAGAGTGATAAATCTTTCAACTATATATACGTATTATTTGTACAAAAGATAAGATTTTTGATTTAATATTTTAAATAACCATTTCCTATATGTTTCTGACTAATTTCAAAGTCTACCAATTTATTCGTTTACATTATGTCTTCATCTTGATAAATAAGCTCCATTTTGTAAACTAACAACTTGTTAGATGCTACATTTAAAATATTTAATATTTTTCCAATATCAAATGTTTAAATGAAGACCATTGATCAATTTTAAAAACACGTTAATGTCACGTCGTCGACAATGTGTTAATTATCCCCAAGAAGCCTATTAATAATCAGTCACTAAAAAGTAATATTGGTAACACATCATTAAAAATCAGGTTTCCAAAACCGGTTTCGCTAGCAAGTAAGTTTTTGTAACGTATTATCTACCCGTTCCATCAAACATTACCAAATACAATTATTTTCTATGATTTTATAAAAATTCTCTCCCACATCAATCCGATCTTTAAAACGAGACCTAAAGAGAGCGATTAGCTAACCACAAGGCTTTTCCTTGTAATGTCTTTTCTTATTCGCACAATAAAGGGAGAGCCAGTAGTTCTCATATAAAAACTTCTCTTGCGATAAATTCTATCAGCTTCACGTTTGGTGCTGACATGGCAAGAAAAAATTACACCATGATTCAAAATTTGAGACTTTGACTATAGGTGTTTCTAGATTTCAGTATCAATTTTAAATCGTTTGAATTTCATACTTTTCCATGAGTTTTATCACGATTTAGATTTCGTTTAAACGATACAAACTATTTGCTACGCGTCAGTTCAAGTTCATTCGTGCACTTGAAAAGCATGAAGGTTCCCAAAGGTTAACGCCGAGTCGCTAGTGACAAAAGTCATGGGAAAAATTTCCGGTCCAAACAATTCAAATTATAATTTCTTTCATTTTATTTTATGCAAAATGAGATAACAAGTCAATTCTCTTACGCTGTATTTGAAAAAAAACGTACTTAATATTATATTATATGTGGAATAAGTACTAAAAATGTTTTATAATTTTTATTATTATGCCATTCCAAATAGTGACAGTTAACACCTTAAAAGTAATAAAAAGTTAAGTTATTTGTATATCATTAACTATGGTAAACCACCATGACTCCAACTGGCATATTCCAGCATCGTTAATACTGCAGTAGAAATTAAAGTGATTGATCGTTGATTTTAATAACATGCCATCAAAATTTTCCGTTGAGAAACTGCTTTCGATGTGATATCGACAGAAAGGGAAAGTTTATGCTGTACAAGACGTTTGTTGAGTATCATCTTAGGTCCAGGAAATGAATTGGCAAATTCGCACTCACGATTGTAGCTGTCAATACACGAGGCGAATTATTTGAGAAGGTGCTCACATGCGCTTTAAACTGACTACATCTTCTGATTTGGACCACGCAATTGTCCGAAACATTACTCCTACGGCTTCTATGACAAGTTTAGCATGACATCGTATAGGTAACGTGTAACTTCTATATCAAGTTCTGCCTGTCTTTGTAAAACTTGGTTAAAAAATTATTTTTTAATTATCTTTATTTCAAAAACCGTATTTATTGGATTGTGTGCCTTATTTAACGTTTGTTATTTCACCATGCTAATAAATACGCTAACACTGTGATATTAATCAATTTTTCAAATCTATTGAGGAGTTACTGGAAGGAAAAGAATAATATATTCAGGAGTGAAAAGGGCTAAAATGTACCGCTTTAGGAGCGATTATCTAACAATTGGTAACCCTGAAGTTGAGTGGTAAATTTTTTCAGCTTAGACTACCATTTTCATAAGTTTAAATCGCAGTATTGACAGCTTAACGATTTGATTTTTAAACGATTTAGTTATTTGCCGTATTTTTGTAATATGTAAATTCAACTTCACCGTGCCACCTTTTTTTACCATTATATTTCCAGTGTGGAACATAACGGCTTCTTAGAGACAGAGGAATCTAACTCATTGTTTTCGAATAATCAGGAGAGCCTAAAAACACGTTCAACAGTCATTAATTTAACCTTTTTTTTCAACAGATGCATTTTTTTATTAAATTATTTTTATGTGTTGTTTTAAGGTTTTGTGGAACTATGCACAAGAAAGCCATTTTAATTTAGTATTGAAATATCTTCGTATCCATTTCTCTTATCGGTATGTGTCTTTGACACTTAACGTAAAATATAATTTTCTAGTGGCATTCATAACTCAAAACCGGTAAAAATCAACATATGTTTATTTTATCCGAAGGTGCCGATACGATCTCTTTTTGTCTAAATCTCTTGCCGAAGTTTGTCTATTTTAGACTGCTTGTTACTTAGTTTCACAACCTCTCTTTTTCGAAGAGAGTTTGAAAGGCAAGGCTAGGACTTAAAAGTGGTAAGCTTATCATTATATAGTTAGGATTAGAAGGGTGGTAGGAGTTTTTAGATATCATAAACATGCATATAGAATAAATATTGATAATAAATTCATGAAATAGCACGTATAAGGGTGTGAGCATGAACTCATGACGCGATCGACCACTCAAGAGGCCAATTTTGAAAATAATAAAAATCAGTCGAAATATTTTTATTTAAAACAAAATTTCTATGATCTATGGTCAATGGGTGATCACCGGATATGTCAAAATATTTTTTTGTTGGTATGGTCAATTAATACCGTTACGCAAAATAATTGTGAAACTTATTCTTTTGCCGCTTAAAGGTGATAAAGATAGTATAAACTTCTTATTGATATTAAATTATCGGTTACGTCAAAGATTACGGAATTTTAATTATAAAGGGTTTTTCAATAAGGACGCTCATTCGTGTAGAATATCTATCGTGACATGTGCTGTGTGGCACGCCACCCTGTTGGAAGCACACGTTACAGGTATTCATATCATCCAGTTTTCGCCACAAGAAGTTGCTTATCATCGATCTAGAGCTCGCCGTTGACGGTTACAGCAGTGCCAGTTTCGTTTCGGAAGAAGTACGGACCAATGATCTGGTCAGACCATAATCCGTACCAAACAGTGACTTTCTTGGGATGCATTTGGTGGCGGTGTATCTCTTACGGATTGGAATCGCTCTAAATCCGACAAATTTGCTTCTTCAAATATCCATTAATCCAAAAATGGGTGACGTCGCTGAAGATGACTTTAGCGACGAATGTTTTTCGAACGGAGCAAAGACTTTGATAATAAAATTTGATGATTTGCATTCGTTGTTCAACGCTATAACTTCTATGGTGATTTGCCGTACACTTCTTAACACTTGACATTAAATTAAATAGATGACACTTTAACAATATTGCTACCGTAACCTAACAAATTTCAAGCGTCCCGATTGAATAACCCCTTACATGCGTAGAAGCAGTTTTCTTGAGACATCATGTATTCCCATACATAATACTTATATTATCTTCTATAACCATTCATTATTTTCATAACGATCCCATTCCCTTCCGTTTTTTTTTGTCACAGATATAAACAAAATATCCGGGATAAATAACCTCAAAGCTTGTTTGACTAATCTTTTGGGAAAGTAACCACCTTTATGGCTACACCAAAAAAAAATAGTAACGATTTAAAATCATGATATACAAAGGTTATGGTCAGCTGGATTTGTCAATTTAACTTAGCAATTTGACATTAAACTAATTTTATTTTGAGAAAAACTTAAACTGCTATCAATGATCATACATTAATAATTGAGTAGTTCAGAATCAAACTTATAATAATAACGAATACACACTTCATCAAAATACTAATTAACTATGTTTTAACTTTAACTTAAGACTGTACATATATTGACTGCCTGTATATTTTTTTAACACTTCCCTCTCCCAGCGGCTCCCGCAAGGGGTTAAGCCACTAAAAAGTTGAATATTCCACTTAATATAGTCAGTAAGTATTTATAATTTAAGGTATTGTCAGAATAAATAGTTATTCATTCAAACAAAAAATCAAAAATTCAAAAATATAATGCTATTTACGCAAAATCGTTAATTTTCTCTGATTCCAATTGATTTTTCAGACTTTAAATCTAAGGATGCGATGGAGATATGCAAAAATAAATATTTTAGAAAGATACTCATCAGGAATACTTTAGAGAGATGCATACCATTTTTCTATAATCTGAATCGTAAAAATTGTTCATCAAAACACTGTGTTCGTCTTTCGATATCTTCAGGCATTCGAACTGCCAATGCAATTAATAACTTTTTTTCAAACTTATTTCACTTACTTAATATCATAGATCAGAACAGGCTTCGCACATCTCGGGTATTATCGACTGATGAAAAATGATACCATGCGTGGCTATTCCACACATTTGTGTATTATGGATGACAAGGTTTATCAAAAAATTGGTACAAGATATTTGACAATAATTAACAGATCATACCAAATATAATTAAAGTGTCTACAGTAGAAATGTTTACGATATCTCCGAAACAAATAGCATATAATCCGTATTAAAAATGCTTTTTATTCAGGTGAAACACAAAACGTGGAATAAAGTAAACTATTTTTTACCTTTCCTTGCACTTAGGTAAAGTGGGAATGAGTTTTCTTCCAGTCCAGAAGAATAATACATAATTGTGCTCTGGAATGCCATTTTGAAATGTAATGCATTTCAGCCAAGAATACATTTAGTGGGGTGATTTAGTAAATTGTTGAGTTCCACAATAATTTTAAATTACAGTTGTCAGCTACCTAGTCTGTCCCAGTTTTAGTACTGATCAAACTAAAAATAATTAAATGGCTAAAATTGCTATCATTTATATTCTCTGTACGTACTATGTACATTCTTGTTAAATTAAATGCTCTACAAAATATATCACGGTGAGAGGCTGAGGTGCATTATATTATTGCAATAACTCTCTTATCTCTATAAAGCTTTATGCGATCTAATATGATAAGCCATTGACAGAATAAATACAAAATAACATCGTGACATTGTATTCATTTCTTGATACTGTGCGTAAGCTTGAATTTAGACAACTCAATACATCAAGAATAAAGGCGGTATAAAAATGATTTTGAAAATTTTATTGCGTTAGTCATTTTCTCATAGTAGGTATACAATCATCTAATCTATTGATTAATAAATAATATAAATTTATAAACTTTCTCCATTTTAAAATGGGTTTCATTTTTTTAACTCAACTCAGCAATTCTTATTGTATATTTTGCAGATTTCAAAATCATTATATCATCTCAATCGACGTTTTTTTGTTATGAGAGCAAAACTATTATCTTAAAAATAATGAATTATATTGTGTAGTTTTGTGATATATGTATGAGTGAAAAAACTATATTTACTTATCAATAGAATCAATAGAATTTAGTAGGCTGTAATAGGTTTGTTTTATATGCATACGTACTGGTATTTTTATTATTTTTGCAAAGTTCTGAAGATGGCTTTAAGAAAAACTCGTGTTGTTTCTGTCAGAGTAATGGTCTGCATATTCGATTCTGATCACGTCATGTTTATCTTATCAATTATTTAGTATACAGTAAAAGAGTAATATTGAATTTAAATAAAAAAATGTATATTATTTTTGATTTCAGTGAAGTGCCATAGACAATATTATTAAAAAAAATAAAACAAATGGAAAAAAAATAGCAGTGAAAGTTTACAACGTGAAATAGAACAAAATCAAAATGGCAGTAGCTCCAGTGTCACACTCGTGGTTCCTACAATGGGCTCCACCATCAGGACTATTTGGAAACCCTTCACACCTCCAGCACAACTCCCACCAACCTTTCCAATCCCGCCCAAGCACGACCTACTTCAACCAGTTCCACAATGATGCCGGTCCAATCCACGAGCCTGCAGATCCTTACCGAGGATACAACTTCGGCCCGTCAGGGGGCGGCTTCTTTCAAGGGCAGCAGAACTTCAAATCGTCTCCAGCTGTGCTTCCCGGTTCACATAGTGTCGTCGGAAGTAACCGAGGATTTGAGAATCCGTTTGCGGCGCAAAGTTTGGAATTGTTTCAACCTGATGGTAATTTGTTTCCAAGCTGGCCGCAGTCACAGCAATCTCTTCCAAAAGGAAACTCTCAAAAATTCAGGAGTAACCAGCGTCAGAAAAGTGAGTACACTTACATATTTATTACTTTGCATTTGTTAGGAAGAAGAAGAGTATATATTTTTAATAAATTCAAAGCCACGATTCAAATCTGTTGCTAATAGTATGGACATGTCTAATAACTTTAATGGTGGGGTTTATTCGAAGTATTTTGAATGAATCGGTTCATTTCGATTGTTTCAAAAATTACCCATGGTTACCTGAGAATCATTCGTTCAACGTGAGGGTATAAAATTTACATCAAAACACGGGTGATCATAATTTATTTTGAAATAAATAAAAAACATAATTTATTACAAAACAAACGATTTATGCGGGAAAGTTTTATATATTGAGACTACCTTGATTCGGCTCCTTCGTAAATCGAGAAGGAGCCTCCTATCCGACACCCAGGCAGAGGGATTTTGTGAATGGAGTAGGAGAAACATGGAACTCTTTAAAATAAAACACGTTCTCAAAGCGTTATGTGGGTGTGATTAGCACACATTATTTAATCGTTAAGAATTTACACAGACGTTATATTACACTAGTACATTGAATTTAAATACAAGACAAAACACAAATATTACGATAGCGAAGAAGATATCAGGAATTTGACTCGAATTTAATTCTTAGGGAGAGGATTAGGAGCGTGCATTTTCAATGCTGTACAATCTCTCACTGCAACTGAAATAAAAGCGGTTCCTTTAGGTAGGAGACCGTTGCAACCAAAAATACCGTTAAACGTCACGCGCGATAAGCGATTATTTATGACCTATCGAACTGTGCATGAAATACCATGCACTCAGAGCGTGAACGAGTCAAGAGACATTTAGAGCGAGACGTCCGCATAAATGTCTCTTTTACAATTTTGAATCACTCTGTATTGAATCGCTATAGATTTCAATATAGAGTATTATTAAAAATGAATTTATTTCCTGATATCGACTTAAACTCATTGACTGAGGTGAATAATAGATCGTTCGAGAGAGTTCTGATGACCTACCACATAAGGCGGTGTCAATATGAACTTAATGCCGGGACTATATGAAATGAACGCACCACGCGGGAAAACGTATAATGCGAGAACGTAAGATCGGGGTTCCACTGTACATATATTATATTTTAATTTGTTTCGCTTATGCTTACTATATTGCAGAATTAAAAAGGCATATTACGAGTAATTGGAAATATAATACGACGGAATAAGTAGACTTAAATAAAATTGCTTATTTAAGCGTGAAATGCAAGAACGTCGTTTACCACTAACTAACATTGACACAACGGTTTTTACTTTCTAACACCTCATATCGAAACAGTGAGAAGCAAATCTTAGAGACACGCATTTCGTTTTATATAAAAATCATTTAAAAAGAAAACTGAGAATGTTGTTTTAATAACGCAAGTCTTAATAAATAACTACTTAATAACTAAGCTCATATATATTATGCTTAGTGAATTATCAAAATTTTAGTTAGTTAATAGAAGTAATTAAATAAAATAAAAAAAACATACTGTGGGAACACATAATTTGTAAAGACTAGGACCGCTTTCGCTAAACGCGATCAATTTTCAGCTGGTGACATATCAATCGACGGAGGTTTATTTATATTAAATTGAGAATGACAAGAATGATGAGAATGATGAGAATGATGAGAATGGTATAATAAACACGTACTCCGAACACGATAATGCGAACAAATACAACTTATTCATTTTAAATGCGTTCACAATCGGTACTTATTATTGTTATTAAAATTAAAAAAAAACGTTTAACGTACATATAAGCAGGGCTGTGGAGTCGGTAAAAAAAAGTTCGACTCCGAGTCCAGCATTTACCAAAACCACGACTCTGACTCCAACATTGACCCAAAACACAACTCCGACTAAAAAAAGTTTAATATCGTCACTTTTTTTTCCTAGTTTTCCTATTTATGTGTATTCAATTAAATAACAACTCTACCAATCCGGCCAATAGCCAAATTTGACATATTATATCCGACTCCGAGTACGACTCCGGTCAAAAAGCCGCGATGACTCCGACTCCACAGCCCTGATGAATATATATTATGCTTAGTGAATTATCTACAATTTCCGTAAATAAATAAAATAAAAAATCATACTGTGGGGACACATATTTTTTAAAGACCAGGACCGCTTTCGCTCAACGCGATCAATTTCAGCACGTGACATATGTACACATAAATCGAAAGAGGTTTATTTATATCAAATTGAGTATGACATGACAAGGTTACACTTATTTGCTTTTAATATGTTCACAATCGATACTTATTATTATAGGCATTATATGAAAATATGAAAAATCTATTTTTTATAAACACTTTTCCAGGATACGTAAGTGAATTCAAATTGTCAAAAACTAAAATCACGATCAATTGATAATGCTGATATATATATTGTGGAATAAGTACAAAAATTTTCTATTATTTTTTACTACAATGTTAAAATGACACAAATCGGGAATCATAAACCAAATCCATATTTTAAATATATTTAAGTGGCAAAAATAAAATGAGCCATTAACATGTGGTTTTGGGTCATCAAAAATTTTTATTATTTATTTTTAATAATGCCTATCTTGTCCGGTCCGTGGCGCAGTGTCAACGGCGTTGGCTTGCGTACCGGATCGCCCGGGTTCGATTTTCGAGCGGATTTTTTCTGTCGATAAATCTGTTAGGTGTTTGTGTTGTTGAAAATCCCTTCCCACCCTTCCTATCCCAAAAGAGAATAGTGACAGTGATTAACTAATCACTAGTCTTGTCCTGGTCCTCGTATCCTTTCCATCCCTACTCTCTTCGAAAAAAGAGAGGTTGAGCAACTGATTAACAAGCAGTTCTCATAGAACAAAAACAAAAAAAGTTGAGATAAACTCTGTGAGGAGTCCATATGCTCCAAGTTGGGAGCATATGGATTATCTATCTACCAATAATTAGCAGTAACAAAACCTTGAAAGTGATAAATGCATTTTCATGGTCCCTGCTGTCTGCTAGTGTCATCATTGTCAAAAAACTCTAATTGAAAAATTCGTACTCTATGGAAAACCATGCCAAGGCTGTTGTAATTTTCACACCGTTTCAAATCGAAACTTTGATCTCAGGATACCTCTTTATATGAGCGTAGCCTATTGTTATAGACTCCAATTTTAGTAACGAGTACTCGATACTCGAGAATACTCGTCCATTTTCAAGTACTCGATACTCCAGTATTTTGAAAAATATTCGAGTAATACTCGTTTTAGTAATAATTGTCGAGTTTTTCTACTGCGGGAATTCTAAATACAAAACTTAACCAATTTAAAATTTGAAACGTTTAATTCTTTATTTTTGTTAAAATATATGATTCTTCATATATTTATCATCTATTAATATACACAAATTCAAATTAATAATATATATTTTGGTACATCTAAAACTACTCGAATATGCTCGAGTACAAGAGTATTTTACTACTCGATACTCGAGTAGTTGAGATGTCGATTAATTGAAGTATCTACCTGTGGCCCATTCTTTCAATATTTAGCAATCGATTACTTATTTCAAAATCACACGATTACTCAGGAGACATAATTTAATATTTCAAAAGATCGATCAACTTCGTTAAATTATGCTATATTCTCTGCCAATAAATAAACGGAAATATAACGACATTATTGCCAACAATGGCACATTGATGACCCATAATAACTATCCGTAATTTGAATAATTTGTAACTTCGTTCACGACTTTGTTAGATATACTTATACGGTACTTGTTTTATGATATCGTTATTACTTCGCAATTTGTATTACAAATGATGCAGATTCTCACCGAATTAATGATTACCTAAATATTTAGGATTGCAGTAGTTGGATGATATCTCGGACATTGTAGACGGTTTTTGGCCGGCATGTCTCAAGAACTAACTGTCTAAAAATTTCTAAGTCTTGCAGACTTCAACTGAACAGGGGTGTAAATAAAACATTCCAAAAAAATATAAATTAAAATTTTAATTAACTTTGATTATTCCACGTATTGTGTTACTAATTTTGACTCGCGTTTCGCCTCTTTCGAATGCATCTTCGGACTTACTATCGCAAAGTTAGCAATAATAAAGCAAGATGCAATAAAGAACTAGCATTTTGCACAGTAAATACATAATATATTGATTGAGTAGGCATTTACTTGGTAGAACTCCATTATAATACGGAAAGAAAAATAACAATGTATTTTAGTTCTACATACATTATTTTATACATTGTTATTTTTCTTTCCGTAGTAAATAAATAAGATAAAATTTTACTGAACACTAAAGATCGCGTAGAATCGTCGTCACAGAGTGGTATCTATCGCATCTCTTGTGGAGACTGCCAAGCTTCTTATGTTGGGCAAACAGATAGAAACTTTAATATAAGAATTAAAGAACACATAATAATTAACAGTAAGCTCCCATGTGATATATATGAACCGCACGACGTCCATTTTAAGTTTGCTTACTTGTTGTCAAGCAGTTGCTTATAAACAGTGTCTGCCTGGTGACATTTACAAGTTCGTGTGAGAAAATCCAAAGGAAAAGGTCAAATAAAAAATAATGGCAACATTATATTAACGCTGTTAAAAGTCACATAATCTCTTAGTGACATAATATAAAAACCAGTTTTTCAATATATATATTCTGGAAATATGTTCAACTTATGATTTTTGTCCTTTTCCATGAGTTTTGTCAATAATAATCCGGGTTTCACATTTCGGCATATTCTGGTATTGAATGAACTTGCACTGACGAGGAGTAAATATTTAGGACCGCTTGTAGTAAAGAATAAAAGTAAATAACTAATGAACTTCCACAAAGTTACCGCCGAAACCATCGAAAGTAGTAAATAGCTAAGTTTAATTGCTTTTATTGTAATCTGGGTCAGCTAGCGATATTAAGTTGCTAACAGATTCTGTGTAGACAAATAAAACATATCTCTATGACTAATGGAAATGCTATAACTATTCATAACTTCTATGATTTTTTTTGCCAAATTTTAATGTAGGTTCTTTTTTAAAACAAATATTGTTAAGTCATAAATTTTGCTTGACAACACGTCAATCTTGCTGTACTAGCAATTTTATCAACTAATTGAGGATTTCGATTAAAGGTGCTTGATTTCAATATCAAACGCATGTAAATCGTTCAAACAAATAGTGTTTGTATTCATTTTAAAATAATGCCTTTCCACCAATATTTTAAATTCTTAAAAGTGAACATTAATATCATATTTGAATCATTCGAATGCCTAAAGATGCCAAAAGGTGAAACCCGGGTTGATAGCGACAAAATTTGTGGAGAAAAATGTTCGTTATGAGCGAAACCGATATTGATCTTGTCTATCAAAATGTCTTATTAATTTTAAAAAAAAATAACAAAAAGTATTATTTATTTAAAAAATAATATTCGAAAAAAAAAACAGAGATCGTAGCTGAAATAGTCCACATATCTTTATATAAGGTATAAGCAATTTATTTTACGAATACATAAAGCAAACGGTACACGGCATTGTATGTATACCCTCGTATACTTTCCACACCAGCACAGATTAAAACGTTGAAAATATTACGGAGGTAATAGCGAAAAAACTTTTTTCATTTTCCTCCAATCTGCAACCTCTCGTAAGCCTTGCAAATTAATTTACTTTTTTCTCGTAATTGTTTTCAACCGCGTCGACACGAGCTCTGGTTTACATTATTTAAATAGTTTTTCTCGGTTTAAGACCGATTCGGTAGCTATTTATTCCGAATTGTTGTGAAGTGGCGTGCGGTTAATCGGTAGTATAAAAAAAATATGTCTACGTAACTAAAATTCATTTACTCACTGCCGTTGAGCGTTAAAATTTTCATTACATGGCAATGTTTTCAATTAACTATTGTAATATAAATTTAAAATGATCTTTAATTCATCGTTAGGATTTTAAAATATTTATAAATCCACTCCCAATGTCGAATTAGTTGTTTGAAGAGAACCGCTTGTTACTCGGTTGTTTATCTTATCTTGTTTGAAGAGATTAGGGACAAATGGACCTTGGACAGTGATTTTTAACGGAATTGCTTAGGATGTCGACATATTTCACATGGACGTGAGTGAGCTCAGACGAGTACCATTTGCTATGGATTAAAGTTGATTTTGTCGGAACTCACTCGGTTGACTTCTTTGCTAATTTCCAATGTATTTTTACTTCCAATTTTTTCATTTCTTTTCACATTACAAAAACAATAAACTTATAATTTGTAATTTTTGCAATGTACATGCATATATATATAAATAAATAAACACTAGTTGTTTAGAATCGCTCTCGCTACACAACGGTTTTGGAATAGAATCGGGAGAATGTATTTTTTACACTACAAACATCCATCCTTTCGTACAGGAATCGGTAAATCTATTTATAAAATTGCACGCTCTGGGATTCAAGCCCATGAGCACCGCAATCAAAGCCAACAACGACCAAGAGCCCTGCATGAAAATTTCCAAATAATTATACAATTTTATTTTTGAAAGAAAGGTATTCCGTGGCCACTTATTTGGTTGTACGGTATTTTTTGTGAATATCGTTGTTTTATAAATAAAGTATTACATTCAAAAGGTCACTAAATACATGACTATTTCAATGTTTGTTGTTAAAGTTTTAAATATCAACTTAAGAACTAAATGAAGATTTTTTTAAATATATAGAACCTTTTCTAAACAGCATTCTGCGTAAATGTTTATGAATTCATATGCACCAAGCTAGGAGCGGATATGGCCAGCTAAAATGAACAAGAAAATGATTTTAATACGCTTTGAAATATCTTTGTCACCACTTACCCTAGTGATATAATTCTTTGTCACAATCTTGATTCCTCTTCAGATTCAACGCGAAGTAGACGGAATCCACGGATTCTCAGTATACAGATACATAGGATACTTTATATCACTCTAACAAAGTGGCTGAGCAAGTCACATTTTCTTTTTTATTTTCTTTCTATTTTTCTTCTCTTTAAGCACCTTAGTGCATGATTTAAAGATCAGTCCCGTGCAGCTCTGTCTCGGGCCAAGTAAGTGAGGAGTAAATTTGTTTCTTTTCTTGATCGTATAGCGTTATGGAAGGCGGCTGTGAAAAACGGCTGCACAAACATAACGGAAGGGTGGTGAGAGAACCAACTTGTTCACCCAAATATATAAATGACAATGGATACATATTTTCTTCGTTTCTGCGTCAAAGTTCTTCCAGTCTCCTTCATTTTGTTTTCCAAGTGGTATTCCCTTCCCATTGCTGCAGACAGTAGGGCGCAATCGCAACAGTTTAAAAGGCTAGCTTACTTTTTCGTTTGTACCTATGGATGGTCGTTCACCCAAAGATATATAACATAACATATTATTTTGTATCGAGTGGCATTCATAACCCAAAACCTACATAAATCCAGATACGTGTCTTTTACCCTAAGGGGCCGTACTGTAAGTTTCATATTTGCCGATCATTGGCAACCAACATATCAAAAGCGAAGAACTTTATGCGTTGGCACAGTATTGGATATCAGAAAAAAATAAGATTAATTTGTATTGCAATGAAGCAATTCGCATTACCAGAGCTGTTGCATATACTGGTTCCAATATATTTTATTTCTATGTTCAGTTTATTGACATGTTTATTAACATATCATGTCTATAAGATACGCCATGCAGCCCTTTGCTATACAAAACCAAGCCTACATCTAAAAACTAGATTGCCTAACGCTCGTTTTCAATATAGAATACAAGTTGTACAGCGTATATCAGCGGTTAGGAACCTTTTTAGAAATAGCTTGCTCGCGACAATGTGCATTTTATCTCATGTGAGCTGTGTTAATTTCGTAAAATTTTTGATATTATCAATGTTAGTAGATATTTTTGTAGTCGAGTGTCAGCGTCGTTTGTTTCGGTTGCGGAGCACACGGGCTCGAGTCCCAGTCCGGGCAGCTTAATACACTGATGTCTGTGTTGTCTTAAATTCATCGGCTTAAAAGTATGATGTACTTGAACGGATGTACTTGAACTGTCAGTTCAAGTACATCCGTGCACCTGGAATGCCTGAAAATGCCGAAAGGCGAAACCCGGAGCGACAAAACTCATGGAAAAGTACAAAATTCAAAAAAATCTAATTTGATATTGAAATTCCATCAAGCACCCTCAGTCGAAATACTTAATTTATGAAGAAGTTGTTGAAAGGTCTTTATTACTATTTTTTCGCTTCTATAATAAACTTAAATAATGACTATTCAAAGTGGTCGACTAAGGTTACTTCACGGCTCAATACGTTAGGGTTAGATGGTTTTTTAAGCCATGTCTACTCCCGACGTGGAGCATTTGGACTCCTGACGGCGTTTATCTGAGCATATGTTTTTTACGAGAACTGCTTATTAATAAGTTGATCAACCTCCCTTTTTCTAAGAGAGCAGGGATTTAAAATATACTAGAACAGGACTAGTGATGACTTAAAGAGGGTGAAGACGTTTTTGGCACCCATTTCTTATCGACTGAAATGTACTCCGGTTCCGATTCCACAGCCCTGATTTTTGTGAATGTGAATGGGCACTTAGAATTTTATACGCCCCGGGTTGAGGACTTCTGGCGTGTAGTGTTATATCACGCTAAGTTATTAGGAGAATGTGCATCTACGTAGAGCCACGTTTTCGAATGTAGATCATTTAATATATAATATAAGTATCTCACGCTGAGCGCAATGGCCTAGTGATGCATCGTGTGTTCACGACTTGTGCACAAATCGAACTTTCTAGAGCAAAAACGAATCACCTGAGTCTTTAATTAATATCAACTATTCATCTATACAATTACTTAACTCGTATTCTTCTTCTACCACTATACGTATTAACTGCAACAAAGATAGAACTAAGGAAATTGTTTCTGTATTCTTAATATCTATTCCATATTTGTAAAGCCTCTTGAAAAGGACTAATGATGATTATTTATAATGGTTCCAATTAGAGACTCCGATTACTCGACATCTCAACTACTCGAGTAGTAAAATTATAAAATACTCGAGTACTCGAGTATACTCGAGTAGTTTCAGATGAAACCAATTTTTTTTGTTAATTCAAATTTGTTTATTGAAATGATTGATTAATAAATAAATAAGTGCATTTAGTTGACTACGCCACAGCTGCATCGATAGCCGGAAAATCAAAAAACTATTTTTCAATATTTTATTTTGTTTCTTGTCATCATAGTCGTTGATTAGATAAGTCAGCAGGATCCAAAGCAAAAGTAACAAAAGAAATTCTCGCACAGCATTGTCAACGGCAAAACCATTAAAAATAAATATTACATGACAATAAAGCCACGCGTAAGACTCTATTATATATTTTAAATAAGTAAATAAAATTTGGAAATATGTCTTCATTTATAAATTACGAATATTACTCGAGTATTTTTCAAAATACTCATATATTTTTCAAAGTACTTGAAAAATGGACGAGTATACTCGAATTGGAATCTCTAGTTCCAATGCATACCTAACATACATTTGTTTGTACTGATAAATAAATGCGATATTCCTTCTTGGATATAAAGGGTCTTTTTATAAGGACGCTTAGTTTTGAAATGTAAATAAAACAAGTTGCTTGTGAGATTTCGACTAAATTTTAATTTCATTTGTAAGTATATTTTACGGCATTAAATATGGAATATAGCATCAAATGTCTGCCAATATCCATTCATTATAAAATGGGCCATGTCGCTAAAGTTGACTTTTTTGACAAATTTGGGTAAACTTCCAACTGCTCCAGAACCCAATCAGGCGTTGTCTGTGGTCGTTTACCTGAAGTTCCTTGGTTAGTTGGATTTTTATACGGGTGCAGACATAAGGCCCGATTCAAAATTCGCCAAGTTGAAGTCGCAGAAAAGCCAAGTTCTTGTGAACAACGAGAAATAAGCTGCCTTGGGTTTTCCTGTAGACTTTCACACACAGCAGCAATGTTTTCACCAGATATTGTATTTTGATGACGTACAGGTAGGTGTTGGCCGATTATTTACTCAAATTTGGCCACTAAACAATGAATAATCTACTCAGCAGGACAAAGTAACATATTTTGAACGTCCCTATTGAAATACCCTTTACTACTGATGTAGATATCTTTAATTCTGTTATAAATATTTATAAATAAAAATGACCGATCATATAAAGATTAACGGAAAAGAAAGTGTTCAGATGCGAGGCAAGTGTTTTCATTCAAGAGATAGTAAAGAATACATTAAAAAATAATTGCATGCGAGGCGTGATTAATGCCGACTGAATTCATCAAGCAAGTTAATAAATTATCATAAATTAAAATAAACTGACGAGAGAAATGATTTATATGATTTTTTCGATCTCCATTTAAATGTAACGATCTTTATGTAATCATATATCAGTTACGTGAATGGCTGTTAAAAATAAACCGCTTATTAAAAACTAGTAAATAAATAACTAGCTCTTGTCTATGAACCACAATCAACGTTTGAAAATAGAATTTATCTTAGATGAAAATATTTTATTACATACGATGAATCTGTATTCAGTTTGGGTGACCATTTGATGCTAGATTTATTGTATTCTTTGTTAATAGTTTTACCAATAACAGCGAATTATGAACTTTATAATTTAGTCAGTAAAACAATATAATAGCTCGCTAGTAATTTTATTTGTCGTAAGAGGTTTTCCTCAAATGTTTTCCCACACCAAGTCTTCAGCTGACATAATTGTTTGGATAATCAATTCTAAGCTAACTTACATGCGATAAAGGGAAATAAACTCTGTCAGTAACCTCACTAGCAAGAAACATAGCCAGGAAACTAGGAGTCTGTTTCACGTACTCATATGGTTTCAGTAGGAAAGTAAAGGTAGCAAATAAAATAATATTTGTTCACGTAGGCGCGTTGGAACTGACTTAAGCCACTTGCTGCGGATGCCTCGACCTTCCTTGCATCTTTCTTCCGACCGATGGGAATCCGGCGTCCTGGACTACCGCTTGGTACAATCCATATGTTGTTCTCATGTTCTCGGCATGTCATGCGAGGTAGCAAAGCAACTGGTGCGTGAAAGAAGATCATGGAGCACCTCGTGGTGGCCATAAGCTTCAAATACGGGGCGAATATGGTCAAAAAATTATCACAGCCAATGTGACAAAAATGTTATGAAATAATAAATGAGATGTCGTCAGCAAATTCGTGTCTATCTAGATATTTAACCAATAGTTGAAACGATAACAATCTCGTATTCGGTTTCACAATTTCCAAATATCCCAATGTCCAAAAAAAATATATCACATAAACAATTATCACCATACACGACAGTATAAATATTCCCACTAAAAAATGTTTATTTATTTAATTATTGAACGCTTCCATTTTCACTGGTTATATTTTGCTTTTGTCTGGTCCGTGGCGCAGTGTCAACGTTGTCGGCTTGCGTGCCGGACCACCCGTGTTCGATTCCCGGTACGAGCGGATTTTTTCTGTCGATCAATCTGTTCAAAAGCATGGGCGTTTGTGTTGTTGTGAAAATCCATTTCCACCTTTCCGATCTCAAATAAAAACGCATAGTGACAGCGATTAGCTAATCACTAGTCGTGCACATCCCTATTCTCTTCGAAAAAGAGAGGTCGAGCAACTGAGTTACAAGCAGTTTTTCTCGTCGATAAAACATATGTTGAGATGAACTCCGTGAGGAGTCCATATGCTCGATTGGGTATATCCAGTTGGGAGCCGACAGGATAAAAAAATAAATATTTTGGTGTATCTATGATATGTGTAGGTCAGGGGTTCTTAACCTTATTGCAGCTCCGGGCACATTTTGAGTTGAGGAGAGTAGTGACGAGCGCAGTCCGGACTTTTAAAACAACAAATCTTTAGTACTTTGAACCAGGGCTGTGGATTCGGTGAAAAAAACTCCGTCTCCGACTCCAGCATTTACCAAAACCATGACTCCGACTCCGACATTGACCAAAAACATGACTCCGACTCCGACTAAAAAAAGGTCAATATCGTCACTTTTTTCCCTAATTTTCCATTTTATGTGTATTCAATTAAATATCAACCCTATCAATGCGGCCAAAAGTCAAATTTGACATATTAAATGCAAAAATAAAAAGTTCAAACTTTTCAAAATTTCCGACTCCGACTTCGACTCCACAGCCCTGCTTTGAACACATTTAATAATTTGTATAATGTCCTGGAAAGCTTTACAGATGTGTTAAATTCATGTACTATTTTTTAATTTTCGCATTACAGATGTTCAAAAACCGTACAGTTACATTGGAATGAAAACTTCTCTGAAAAATAATTTCAATAAATAAAATATAATTATGATAAAATTTAGTTTTTTATTTATTTGTTCCTTTGGAGGGTGCACGATAATAGCTCCGCGGGCGCAATTGTGCCCACGGACACAGGGTTAAGAACCCCTGGTGTAGGTCTATAAATAATTTTGGTTTCAAAACTAGCTTCCGTAATCGAACTAACAACTAGCTTCAGAATTCTTAGACCGCTGCTTTTAGGCATTGCAACTCGCATGTAATTGCAATCTATTTCATAACAATATTCCGACCAAAACAAACCACACATACAACATACGACAGTCCGAGTTACTCCTTTCCTTTCAAATATAATTCACATGAAAATTTATGTCAAACTCTTTAAATTGTTATCTAACGATTCGAGAGAAATTTTTTATCGCAACCTTACGTAGGATTACGTCACATAAATAAACATGGTAAAGAAATTGTTTTTATAAACGTATTAAACTAACTATGTATAGTCAGTCGTAAACAACTGCCGGGCTCGTGGTGCAGTGTTCAACGACGTAAGCTTCCGTGACGGACATTCCGGGCTCAAGTGCCTATGCGAAGAAATTTTTGCAGTTGATTTATCGATTCTTTTCGAAGGCATGAATGTTGTTGTTCAGCTTAAAATGCTCGCCACGATCGAAACCGGTCCCGATCTAATAAATTTTGTGTGGAATAATTACTTAAAATGTGCTTTTATGAGCGTATGTATAGTTTGAAATCATACTCCCTATTCGGAGCATATAGCCGCCACATGGTGCTTTTAAGACTCTGTCACCCGCCAACCTTTTCTCTTCTTCCTGCTTCTTCCCGGAGCTCCGCTGAGTATATCCTATGGATCGTCATCAGCGGTCTTCCAGGGCGACGGAATCCATCAGGTTAATAGAAGAGACAGACAGGAATCAGGCTCCCTAGCACATGTTCGAGTCACGTCTTTCATTTTTGACGTAATAATATAAATATGCTCAAAAATATACCGAAAATATGCTCAAAACAAAAATACAACTCTACTATACTTAATAGAAATGTGAAGCAATTTATACAGTTTCCTTGTATGAAAAAACATGATAACAATCTGTTGCAAATTTTATTACACACAGATAACAATCATAAGCGACGATGAGAATGCATAATGTGCACGCGAGAAAATGCATAATTTGCAGTAACGGAAAGAATAACTGCATTCATAAAATTGTTTATTTTCTCCAGTACAACACTTCCTATTGAACATGACTATCGTCTTTACCAATAAAACAAAAAACTTTCAATTTAATAACAATTCAATTTTGAATCGTTAGAATTTTGTTTATTATAGTCAGTTGTATTGCTCGTTTTGTCAAGGTCGTTCGCTGGTGTTTAGCTACAAAGCTCATTAAATACTACAAAATTCAAACGATTCTAATTTGAAATTTAAAATTCTATTAAGCACCTTTAGTCAAAATGTTTAGCCATTCTCAATTTAAATATGTATTTGAGGAAAAATTTTCACTGGCGCAGTCTATTTACTACGCGTTTTTCTTTGATATTTTAGAACTTCCCTTCTCAAGCGATCACGCATTTATCCGTGAATAATATTTAAACCATTTTAAACCAGAAAAATATGTTTTCAATACTAACTTAATAATAACGGCTAAAATATTAAGACAACGTTGGAAATGTGCAGCGGATGCCCCAGGGGAGCCTAAATTCTGCCTGTCTCTTTTATCAACCTGATGTAGTCCGTCAGGTCATCGAGGAGTTAAAAAAATTGTGATTATTTGACGAAACATAAATTTAGTCTTTTTTACAAATTGTTGCAAAAAAATCACTCGGGAAACGGTTGATATTACTTTTTTTGCGTGAATCACGACTCACGGCATGGAATTTGAATACCCATAAATAGAATAAAATCGTTAAAGAGAACAAATCAGATTTTTAAAAAACTTCCAAGTAGAGATTCGAGTATTGAATACTCGTACATTTTGTTAATTACTCGATACTTCTAGCTTATAAATGTATCTTGGAACATCTGAAACTATATTTTAGAGATATCGTCTAATTGGAGTCTCTACTTTCAAGTCACGAACTTCTGGTAATTATATCAGAACCAAGGTCTTGCAAGGTGTATTTATAAAACACTTAGTCGCCTTTCGTTCGTCGCCATAAATTCATTCTTCACTGTGTCTTTTGTGTCAAATTGTAATAATTATCTCCGGATGTCAGCGCGTTGCGATTTTTTGCAACTTTCGCAACCTGCGAGTCCGCTAGGAGAGAAATAATTTTGAGGAAAAAATCTGCGCCCAATCGCCCAAAACAGCTTCGAGGGCAGCCGCCAGAACGACTATTTTAAATAAACATTACCTAAGTACTTCCTGTAAGAGGCTTTTAGTCGGTGCTTCTCAAAGTGGGAGTGACTTTGTCTCAGGGTTACGATGTCAACCAAGGTCGTGAGAAATCTAAGCCAAGTAAATACATACAAAATTATATACATAGATTATTAAAATTACGCTTAAGTGTTGTGTGGTGGTTATGAAAGGCTACACGTTGAGACTTCCAGGGTTGTCGTCTCATTATGAAAGAGACAGATAGCATCCGTCCAAGGCGTTCGGTAAACGAACTTAGGGGCCAGGATGGGAAGACAGGTATCTTTTGAAGAAAAGAAGAAAGAGGCCGTAACTCTATCATAGAGTCGGCTAGTTTATTTAACACAAGAATGTCAATTACAGAAACACAAATTACGAAGTTAAGAATTTACATTAGAGCGCAGAACCAAAACGATTATATTGCGCTTCTCCTGCTCTCCGAAGAGCAAGAGCAACTCGTATGTCGACTTTATAAATGACTGGGGAATTTGGTTTAAAAACCGGTGAAATTAAGGCTCAAGATTTGAAAAGGCGATGATGAGTCACCGCATTTAGGCTTCGAACACTGGCTATCTGCCCATGACTTATCACGGCGCAGCCCATTCGTCATTGTTTTATAACGGCAGGGGTGCCATAACACGTCTCGCCTGAACATTAACTTTATCGTGAATTTATTCGCGTTATAGTAATCGTTTTGGTCTTAACTCTTTGATTGAGGTGATAATAAGATCACCGGTGACAACGTGAAGTCAAAAATTATTCATTTCTCTTAACCACATGAAAATTTGACATAAATCAATATCAAATTTGAATTGTTTGAATGTTAAACATTTCCATGAGTTGTGTCGCTACTCATTAATTAATGACTTGGATAACGCCCTTCAACATCTTCAGGCATTTTCATTGCACAAGTGAAGGATTCAAGTCAATTTCACTGTATACTGTCAATACTTACTTGATGGAAAGGCATTATATTCTAAAATAATACAGCATTTTGTTAACATCTTTCACAATCAACCAACTGGTTATGCTCGGATCAACTGATAGTGCTCGCGTTGAGCGAAACCGGTCCTGATCTTAATAAACTAACTGTGCAAGAAGTACAAAAAATGTTATATATTTTTTGATTAATACAAAAAATAGTGTAATAAAATGTCCGCAACGGTTCCAGAAACGTTCAGGTCTCAATCGAATAGCTTCAGTTTTCATCATGGTGACATTTATTGGTGAAATAAAATGATATTTTTTACCTATTTCCTCTCTCCATAATATTACAGCGGAGATGGTCATGGGAATAAAATTATGTGGAAAAGAATACTTTTACGACGTTTTAAAAAAAAAATGAAAACCATTTTGTCAATTACATTATTGGATATTAATAGATTTCGTCACAAAAAACATAAAGCTTTTGCTTCATCCTTAATCCGCATGCACGTGTTATTGCCACATTGCTAACTTTTATAATTAAAATTCATTTCGTCTCTAATATTCAGACCGTAAAAAAGTAATCATATGACACGGTTTATGAACCACTGAAGACTTGACAGTAAGTAGGCTTTTAATCGTAACTAGAACTAATTTCATTTCCACGGCAGTGACAGAACTGCCGCGACAATCCGGTTCCAAGTGATGATTTCATAAAAGTAATAATTAAATCACCATTCAATATCAAACATATCGTTGTATAGCAGACCTCATCTACATATGGATGCTGTTTGATGTTTCCAAATTGGTTGTCTCACTACCCATCCGTTATGTGTGTGCAGCCGTTTTTCGCAGCCGCCTTCCATAACGCGATACGATCTAGTAAAGAAACGAATTAACTTCTCACTTACTTGGCTCGAGACAGAGCTACACGGGGCTGATCTTTTAACCATGCACTTAAGTGCTTATGAGAAGAAAAAAAGAAATTTGACTTGGAAAATAAAGGAAATTTGACTTGCTCAGCCACTTTGTGTGATATGAAGTATCCTATGTATCCGTATACTGAGTTTAATCCACTTCGCCTTGAATCTACAGAAGAATCAAGAGTATCCCGTTCCCTATGCCTATATGATGTTGTAAATTTATTGTGTCCGGTCCGTGGCGCAGTGTGAACGGCGTTGGTTTGCGTGGCGGATCGCCCGGGTTCGATTCCCAGTACGAGTGGATTTTTTCAATCTGTTCAAAGGCATGGGTGTTTGTGTTGTTGAAAATCCCTTCCCATCTTAACGATCCCAAAAAGAGCGACGCATAGTGACAGCGATTAACTAATCACTGGTCCTGTCCTAGTCCTCGTATCCTTTCCATCCCTACTCTCTTCGAAAAAAAAAGAGAGGTTTAGCAACTGAGGAAAAAAAATGATGGGATAAACTCCGTGAGAAGTCCGTATGCTTCAAATTGGGAGCGGACATGGGTAAAAAAAAAAAAATTATGGAATGCCTCAAAATTGCTGTATGTTGTTAATTGTAAATGTGTTTCCGTTAATTCTTTTCACACTAACTGGCAGTAAACAATTTAATCAGCGAGTCGGCATTCGCTCAGCCAAATACTTAAAAAAATAGCAAAGAAAAGTGCCACTTAGTTACTGCACATCAATTGTATAGAAAAAGTTATTCGTATTAAAATTTAAAACTTAATTTTATTTGGCAAATGTATTTTATAATTAAACTTGTTGATATAAATAAGGTTCTGATATATGTTGAATTATATCAAAATTGTTATCTTTACTATTGACAGTTACTAAATTAAATATTATGTTCATAACATAATCTTCAATATCCAAGAAATTGATAAAATATATGAATACACATATTTTATATAATTTTAACGATTGGCTGTTGAATTTAGTTTATTAATGTATGAAAAATGTCAGGTTTGATGCCGAATCGTAAACGTTCTTCGGGCCCTCGTGCTCTTAGATTGCTGTGTCCGCAGGTTTTAATTCCCAAACATGCACTTAATATCAGTGCTATTCAACCTTTGAGAATCTGAAAAATATTACGACGACCCGCGTCAACCAGATACACATAATACGGAAAGAAAAATAGCAATGTATTTTAATTCTACATAAATTATTTTATATATTTGTTGATAGCTATTTCGGCTTACGCCTTCGTCAGAACTAGTAATAATTTTTCTTTCCGTATTATAATGGAGTTCTACCAAGTAAATGCCTACTCAATCAATATACAGATACACATATGTACAGTCAGTTCTCAATGTACGACTCTTCAGACTTACGACGGAGTATAAATAAGATAGAATAAAAAAACTGAAATTTCTGTCAAATATTTGACCGCGGGTGACCTATGTAATGTCAAAATTAAACGTTGACTGTCAATAGTTAAATGGAAAAACTTATCCTGATCTTAACACGTTGGATACGAGGAACTCGGAATACACTTCGTTTCACTTTGTTTTGATTTCTTCCGTAGCCAATGTGTTTATAAATTAGTTAAGGAATAAGTACAAAAAAAGTTGTATCATTTTTAACTTGTACCTCAGCAGGTTTATTTTCAATATTGTCAGAGGTTATTATTCTAAATACAAATTACATATAACACAAATTCATAGACATTTTAGAAAGCTAAATTTATTACGGTTCTGCCAACCGAATAAAATGACAAATATTTCGGTAATTCGATATTCAAAATAAGCGTCTAGAATGACAGCTGTGTGTTTCAAAAACACATAAAATGTCAACTTGAATATTTATGACTGAACAAATATTGAAATAATCTATGCTTTTTATAATTAATTTGAAATAATGCGCGCGGTTTTCAACCTACTGGGAAGTAGGGCATGCTCAATACACTGGAAATAAATTGTCTTTTAAAAAACGTACCGCCATTCGTGTACTTCTCAACCAGTGGGACACGTTAGAAGAAAGGCCGGAGCTTTTCTAAGATTCCGTTGTTGATGGCTTGGTTTCAAATAAACTCGATGAGACTTAAATTGAAAATGTTACTTGGTATATCAGCTATAAAAATGAAGTCTCTATTCTGCAGATGTCAAATAACAAAATTAAATTAAATACAACACAACGCAAAGACCTTTGTTCGTAAACTGCTTACAATCAATGATATATTATATTGGGATCAATACTATTTTTCATATTTCTATAAAAGGTCAGATGATCCAAGCTGGTTTGAGCAGGCTGGGTATCTTATTATCTCCCAATAGGGATGCCACTGAAAAGTGCTTTAATGATTTTTAACGGAATTGCTTCGGATGTCGACATATTTCACATGGACGTGAGTGAGTTCAGACGAGTACTATTTTTTATGTATTATAGTTGATTTTCTTAAAACTCTCTCAGTTGACTTCTTTTCCAATTCCAGTATTACTAGCTCAACCGCTGAAATGAAGCTCATGTGAATTATCCTGTGTATAATCCAAATTCTGTGATCATGCCGTATTAGACGTGTTTTTATACTCTATTGAAAAATCAAGGTTCATCGAGAAGATTTTTGATCCCGAAATAAATTGAAGCTAGCCTTGGGTGTAATGAAGTCAGCGTGACCAATTAGACCTGTGTGATAACAGATCGCATCAAACATTTTTGCTCGGGTAGAATTCATCTGAGAGTAGTCCCATTGAACGTGAACGTTTTTTACCATGTCCGCTCCCATCATGGAGCATTTGGACTTCTCACGGAGTTTATCTCAACATATATTTTCTACGAGAACTGCTCGGAACTCAGTTGCTCAACTTCTCTTCTTCGAAGAGAGTAAGAATTGAAAGGATACGAGGACCAGGACAGGAATAGTGGTTAGCTAATCGCTCTCACTATGGGTCGCCTCTGGGATCAGAAAGGTGGGAAGGGAAATTAACAACACAAACACCCATTGTCATCGAACAGAATCTGCTCGTACCGGAAATCGAGCCCGAGCGGTACGTCACGGAAACCTACGCGATGACCACTGCATCACGGACCCAACAACAATCCGGATAGACTGCAGAGTTTTGCGCCAAATTTGCAGTCAAATTTTCAGTAACGTAACAAATTAAATAATATAACACACAATGGTATTACTCTCATTATTGGATTTCTGTTGGAGAAGTGTGGAATATTTAACACACTTTTAGATTTGACAGTTCAGTAGATTTGCTCAACTTTAAATAAATAAATTAATGGCAGCGCAATACGTGTACTGGAGGTTGAAAATCAATGAAATGAAAAAATCCATCACGATTTACTCTTATTGGCATTTACGTACTCTTGCATCGTCGACTGGAGTAACTTTTATTTTACTCCACTTAATGAGACCGATTTGCGAAACAGAAGTCAATAATCATTTATCACTTTATTTAAATTTGAAAAAAATATTACTTTGAAGAAAATTAATCGCTTTTAATATATAAACACAGTTTCCATTTGTTCATTTTTTAAATGATATATAATTTTAAGACACTGTGAAAAATATCAATGTATTTTAGACTGATGTAGAAAAGTTATATAATATATAATTGATAGCTATTTAGCTATTAGGCATACGCTCTCGTCAGAACTATTGCTATTTTTTCAGCGTGTTATGATGGAGTTCTACCAAGTATATGCCAATTCAATCAATATGATATATTCAGAATTTATTTAAACCTGGGCTGTGGAGTCGGAGCTTTTTGGCCGGAGTCGGAGTCGTCGCGGCGTTTTGGCCGGAGTCGTACTCGGAGTCGGAAATTTTGAAAAGTTTGAACTTTTTATTTTTGCATTTAATATATCAAATTTGGCTTTTAGCCGCATTGATAGGGTTGATATTTAATTGAATACACATGAATAGGAAATTTAGGGAAAAGGGTGACGATATAAAGCTTTTTTTAGTCGTAGTCGTGGTTTTGGTAAATGCTGGAGTCGGAGTCGGACTATTTTCTCCCAACTCCACAGCCCTGATTTAAACTCTGAATAGATTTAGTATTCATGACAAATTCTTTGCCTTTTTTTATTTCATTTATGTATTTTATACTTTTAATTCTTGTCATTAATCCGACTCAATTTTGCTAAAATAAACATTTTTATAATTCACCATTTGTCATTTTCTTCGCGATGAGAAAAACCGGTTCTGATCTTTACGAAATATAAAGAAAGAAGTAAAAAAATGATTTTAATTCATCTTAATATAAAACCTCACCACCAAGAATTTACAGCTACCACCATAAAAGTGAAAACACATTCAAGTGATATAAATAGATTGCTTTGTCCAAGTGATTAAAATACTTTCAATTCCAATAGTTTAATCGGGATTTTCCGAGTAAAAAACTTTTCAGATAAGTACCACGAATTTACGCTATCGGAATATACGATTTTAATTAATTACATGTACATAGTTAATTTCCCTTTAATTTAATCCATTGTAGAACGTTCTAAATTCCCTCCAATTTTAAAATAACGAAAATTCAATTTATTGTCTATGCTATCTGTCAGTTGTTTTAATGTTCCGCCAGTTTTTGTTCAATTTTATCTGACTTTTGAAATTGGAATCGCATTAAATGTGAAGAACTCATTACTGTCTGTATTTTTTCGATGTAATTGAGTGCACAGTTATGTATATATAAGTATAACTATGTAGTATATTATGTAAAACAGCGTTCATCATAACATTGCATTACTCGACTGCCATTGACCTATGACTAGATAATCACAAAACCACATAAACACAATAAATAAATAGAACAGTTCAAATTTACTATTCTGAAGTAATTAATATAAAGCATCAAATCTTATATATAAAAATCAATGTTTGTTGGTTTGTTCGTATTTTATGTGTTGCCATACCGTTCATCTGATAGCGATAAATCTTTGTCAACTTATTGCTTACACTTACACGAAGGTTATAGGCATAGTAAAATCAACTTATAGTAGGTCTTTTATATAAACATCAATGTTTTTTTTCATATTTTTTGCGCTGCCATACCGTTAATTTTTACATCTTATTGTTGCACTTGCGCAAACGTTATAGGCATAGTACAATTAACTTTCAGTAGGTGGCACGTGTGTCGACCCATAGGCAAAAGACAAACAGCAAACGTCAAATGGCAATTGTCATCGATACCGATTTAATGTTAGAGAAATTAAATCGAAATTATTTATCTAAAATATTGTGCATTCGAAAGCACTTCAATAAACACAAACACTTTCTTTCTTTGAGTGGCATTGCAAAGCTTCCCGGGTATCTGCTAGTTACTATATAAAACAAAGGCGTGAGAAGTGTTGTTTTTTTTTTTAGTAAAAACTCACATATAATAATGAAGATGTAAGAAGTAGGGCTTCCATTTCCGGGACCCGGACGATTTTCAACAACTGATGAGCGCCGGAAGTACAAAATATAACATAACGTAATTTTCGAGATTGATAAATTTATGAAGCACAAACGAATTATTATTTACAAAATCGTATTTCGTGTTCTTGCACGATGCTCGTGGATCGTAAATTATTTTCTGCGCTACATATTGATGACAGCATCGAATATAAAAATCATTGTAATAAAATGAATTTAGAGGTCGAACAATGTGAAGTAACAAAACAAGTGCTCATGTATGGTGATAAATGATGTTGTAATGAGCGGAGAATCTAATTCTAAAATAACCACGAACTGACATAAATATCTAATGTCAATAACTTTACCCTAGAGCAGGGGTTCTCAACCTAATTGGAACCCAGAGCGCATTTAAAGAAAAATGTAAGACGGCGGGCGCCAATTATTTTTTCTATAGAAAATATAAATAAACAATGATTTTTTCAACCATTTCCGCTGCCAAAATGGAGCGTGTGGACTCTTTGCGGGGATTATCTTGACATATGTTCTTTTCTACGATAACTATTTGTTACTCAGTTGGTCAACCTCTTCTTTTTTTGAATAAAGTGAAAACTCGTTGAAAAGATTGTCAGTTTCATTTTCACCTTTCTAAAACACAATCGGCAAAACATGATGCTATTATATATTGTTTTTAATTGGCAAGTAAAAGTATTGTTAATAAAGGAGACCATTGGCTCGATAGTCGTAATCTGTAGAAATCTCTCTTCAAACTGTTTTTGAAGCACTTGAATGTGTATGACAAATAATTCCACGCTTAATTAACTGTTATCTACCATTTCCTTCATATTTGGTAAATGCACAAGAGACTTCACCTGTCGATGTGAAATAAACAAAACTAATTTTGCAAAAATGTAAATTGAAAAAAAATATGTATCGAGATTATGTTGGTGGGCGCACAGAAATCGGTCGGCGAGCGCCGTGGCGCCCGTTGGCGTACTCCTGCCCCAGAGACTTACGGGTCGTCTTAGGTGGGCGAAGCGATCCGGCGCGCTTTAAAAGCGGCAGAGTTTTAAAATATCAAACGGTCCTCGCCCATGCAAGTGTCATATGTGGGCGACGCGATCCGGTCAGGACGGCATATGTCGTAAGTCGCCTCAAGTGCCTGACTCATGGCGCGCGCGAATCGCTTGAAAATATCAAACGGTCCAAGCTCACCAGAGCGTTAATTGCGTCTGGCTGAGCGATGGCAAATACGACCTTTAAGTCCGCTACGTTTAAAATTAATTGGTTTTTACACGTCGCCGCAGCGCACCGCAGCGCTTCGTCTCGCCTACCTAAGACACGGGGTTAATGATAAAACGCATGTATGTGCATACATGTTCCTTCTTTCATTTTATTATATATATATATGTTCCTTAATTGTATCTATAAATTTAAATACACTGCAAATTTTTGTGTTCTCGAATAAATAAATAAAATATTTTATTATTTTTCCTTTCAAATTCAAGTCTTAACGTATACATTGTCTAATAATAATAAAACTAATCAGATTTAACTGTACTACTCATTTCAAATTATTTTCAATGGCCAATTTGTATGGATAATATTTGTTTTTTTTTTAATATTGACCATTAAAAAATATCCTGAAACCCGGGATAGACTAATTGCAATCTCAGGATTAAAATTTTACCCAGGAATTCGGAGCCTATGAAATTTATTAAATCTATTATTTAGTGTAGGCAACACCAGATATCTTTATATTTGGATAATTTTTGTAAAGCTATTTTAAATATCTCAAACACTCCAGTGTTCCATTATCCATAGACAAAATTTAAAACTTTGAAACAGCTCCGTATTTGCATAATCGTTTGACTGGCAAACAAAAACAAAACAATTCAAAACGTTTGAAGATGGTAATGATAAAAATAAGCGCATACGTAAAAAAAAAACAACGGTGTTGTATGTGCAAATAAAATGCCAACGTCTTCGTGAACTTTTTTAAGGATCTGAGATTAATTTCTTACCAAACCGGAATTTTCTGCGCCATGATTCTTTTTTCAAATGATTCCACTCCGAATCTTTTTTATCATTTATCGATGTTGCTTCAAAATTTGAAAAAAAGACTGTATATTCAATAAATTATCAATATTTTGACTAATAAAAAAAACTCGCAAATCACTAATTTATATTGTTTGATTGTTTTGCGCATTCTCTCACATAAACACTCATTATTTATTAGTTAAAATTAGAAGTCTGCAATTATTTACTCTGGTTTTTTAAATGTCGGGTCTACGGTGCAGTTGTCTTTCGTGACGGACCGCACAGACTCAAGTCCAAGACTCAGTTACATTTATTTGGATCAGGGCGCGTTCTGCTTATTGCTCGCGATGAGCGAAACCGGTTCTGATCCAAATAAGCTTAAAGTGGAATGAGTACAAAAAATCTTAATGATTTAATACGGTGCCATTCCACCATGTATTGACAGGGAACACCTTAAAAGTGATCAATGAATAATTTTGATGGATTCGGCGGTAACTTTGTGGAAGTTCATTTTCATATAAAATTTTTAAGCAATTACTTAAACAACCTTTGTGACAGTAAGATATCTGAAGATATCTTTGAAAACCCTCTTACATCGACGTCGTTATCCATGGGCAGTCACTACATCCGTGGTCGCAAAGACTCTCGCGTTTCATTCAATGATAAATAAATCAGTTAATATGCCCTTTTCTAAAATCAAAACTTAAGAAAAGCTTGTTTGATAGCAAGTTCGAAGATGCATCTCAAAGATACGAAACACGTGTCACTATAAGTAAATACATGAAATAATCAAAGTAAAATTAATTTTATATGATTTATCTATTTATTTATTCGAGAAAATACAAATAATGGCATTACAGCTGACGCCAATGCGCCATGCATTTGACAAATTTAAATACATTTATTTATATATATACATACATACCTGTAAATACACAATAAAATTCACAAATTAATTAAGAATAAGATGAAAACATTGTAGTCGTAAGAACAGAGAGGAAAAATTAATAAAATCACATTAGAAATTTTCAAAGCAGTCAACCGAGTGAGTTCCGACAAAATACATAAAAAACAGTAATCGTTTGAACTCACTCACGTCCATTTGAAATATGTCGATATTCGAAGCAATTTCGTTAAAAATCTCTAAAGCTAATGATTCTGTTCATAATAAAATATTCCAAAACATAGCCATTTACTAATTTAGTTATTTAGTCAATAAGTTGCCATGCATAACCAATTAACACGTACTGATGAGTATAGCGTTGATAGATTAATATAATGTAAATTCAACAGCGGTATTCAATTGATCGTTTGCTAGGAACTACGCCAAGTGATCGGACTCGCCTTGGTTCAATTTCGCTCCAATTTAAGTGGGTATTATACAAATTAAGGTACTTCATGGGAAGCGTTTACACAACACAACGAGTCGTTATTACATTTAAAAAATATATAATCCGACTCAATATATATTAAACTGTTAGCTATATTTATATTTATTTATATTTTTAAAATTTTTTTTAAAAAATATTTGGCATTACAGCTTGCGCCAATGCGCCAAATATTCTAAGTTGTGAAAGTCACACGAGATTAACTCGATGGTAAATAATGTATCAGTTGTGCACAAAATCAACGGTAAATAACATAACACCCAGCCCAAGATCTTTTTTTTCAATTGAAAAAATCTAACCTTGCCGGGGATTGAACCCGGGCCCCCCGATTGCTAGGACAAAGCTCTTGCCACTAGACCACAGGGACCAACTATGCCTATGAGCGAAACCGGTCCTGATCTTATGACCGGTACAAAATAAAAATGTTTTTGCCTAATATACATAAGTGTGTTCATATTAATTTGTCTTGATTTAATTTATTATTCATTCATGAGCACAAATCTGCAAATGCGCAGATAGAGCTAGAACGAGTTTGTTTGATCTTGCCTATTGGGCGATTGTAAACAAGCGGCATTACATAGACTTAGGAGTATAATATCATACGCTCATAAAAAAAAATCACCCAATAACTTTGAAATCTTTTTTTTGTGTTTTTATCTCCCTTTTGTCAGCGGTTTGAATTACTGATTAAATATGAGATTTAATTAAGTATTATCGATTTGATACCACCTATGTTTTTTAGAAACTTTATACAGATTGCAGATTTTAGAACTGATCATTATAAATTGGCCAATTTAGACTATTTTAAAAAAATAATATGAGCTTTATTACACCTATTGAATATTCTCCATTTACTGACCGGTCAATATATGATATTTAGTATTAAGTGGTAGAAATATTGAACAATTGACCTATTTGCTCGAGGGCTTGGTGAAATCACGATTATATATAACTTACAAATGATTTACATTGAAAGAGTTAGTTGGTTTGGTCCATTTAAACGATCTTATCCCGTGTTAATATTCTTTCGTTAATCGGTTAATTAATTGCACAACACAAAATTCGGAATATATGTTTATATCGTTGCAGTAATAAAATTCAAAATAAGCTACTGTTATTTTTTGCTGGACCAGTATTAGGTATATTTCAATAAATTTTATATGTGAAAAAGTAGTATTTAAGTGATTTTAAAAACAACATTAGAAAATAATTTAAACCGGTTTTGCTTCTCGGCGATTGTCGTATTTATTAAATGTGCTTATCACTTGATAAAAGTAATAAATATAATTCGAAATGTTCAATTGCATACATGCAAAAGTATTTTTTTTTGCACTATTTCTACGATATTACGCCAACGGTGACGTCTTTGGGCTGATACAAAGTGCTTTTTCGACAGGTGTTTGTTTTATTTAAAAAAATACCTATCAAAATATCTCACGTCAAATAGACAATTAATCGCGAGGTGGTCACGAAAGTAAACTCAACTGGACAATTAGCATAAGTGTCGCAATGCAAGTGTTTGCGTGCATGTAAACGTATCAGGGATTCGCGCAAGGATAACGGGCAGGAGATAGTGGGGAAATCTACTTTGCCGACTCGTCCGACATTAATAAATAAAATATTCATCACTTATTTATTTAATTCAGTACATCGCACACTCTTACATGTGGTGTTATGTGCATTTACAGTTCAGTTAACGGTCAAATTGTTATTTCGTGATTTTATCGGCTGCAAGTGAATTTGCGGATACAAAATGCGTGAGTAAATGAAATATGAACTGACACAGTGAATTTAAATTTGGAACGTTGTAATTTGTTTCCATTTCAACTGTCAAACATGCTTGGTAATTAATTATCTAGTGAAACACTACTTGTGACTATCGCTAATGATCATTTATGTTGGAACGGCGTTAATTATATGCATGATTCTAAAATAATTTTGACCATAGAGATCAGTGACAGCTGATTTGATTAATTTATACAATAATACCAATTATAACATTACTGTAACAAAAGCTTTCAACTTTGTTTCTGCGACAAATTATTAATATCTTTCGTATATGAGCTGGCGTACAAAACGGCTCTAACAGCTTGGCAAACTAGGTGGTCTGCATCCACCAAAGGGCGTCAAACATATCTTTTCTTCCCAGACGTGACCTGGAGGCTCAAGGTGAAGAGTCTAGCGCCTGGACACTGGACTTCCCAGTTTATAACTGGACATGGCAAATTCAACGGCAAACTATTTGGATTTCGGGCAAGTTGGTCGAAAAGGCCGGATTGCACTTGTGGACACGACTACCAGGACGCTAATCACGTACTGTGGGACTGCCCCGAGATGAATGCCGAACGAGCTGAGTTTTGCTGCGGTCCGTCCTCATTCGGGCCCAATATCCACGCTGACTTGATCTCAACCAAGGCCAATTTTGAGGCATTCGTGAACGGGATAATCTTGATTCCTCTTCAGATTCAACGCGAAGTAGATTAAGCTCCACGGATTCTCAGTATACAGATACATAAGATACTTAATATCACTCTAACAAAGTGGCTGAGCAAGTCACATTTTCTTTTTATTCTCTTTCTATTTCTCTTCTCTTTAAGCACCTTAGTGCATGGCTAAGATCAGTCCCGTGCAGCTCTGTCTCGACAAGGGTAAATTCGTTTCTTTTCTTGATCATATAGCGTTATGGAAGTAACCCGAAAAACGGCTGCACACACATAACGGATGGGTGGTGCTTGCAACTTGTTATCTTCAATTGCATATTTTTTACATTGAGAGAAAAGATCGTAATCCTCACATACATACATAAAATTGCTGTTGTTTTTTCAATACAATTTATATAAACACTAAGGAGTGCACGGCATAGATTGCAGTGTCACTCAAAAAAAAATATTCGTATTTAATTTCTGTTTATTAAAATGCTTTTGGACACACAATATTTTTTGATTTTTCTGTCTGGTAAAATCGTTCTACTAATTAAAAATTATCCGCGGGCGTCCGCACCACAACTCGCCAAAGTTTTTATCGCAATCGCATGAACGGTATAGGGACGCACACGGGACAAACATTCATTTTTATATATCCAACAAAAAAATATAAATAGTAATAATAAATAATCCGTATATTTGTTTTGACAAACAATAAATCTTAGGGCTTGCATGTTGATAATTAAAAGCATATTGGCTGATATGGGAATACTTCATATTGAGGTATTTCTAAGCAAGAACCACTGTTTTTTTGCTGCTTAATATCCATTTACAGATAAGGTAATGCACATAGAGGCAAGATGTAGAACTTGCTTTTGCCGAATCGATTTTTAGCTCCTACAACACATATGCCGAGTCATATCAGTTTGTCGGAGCAACAAGTTCTAAGGCGTGTTAGCGCCAAAGTTCTTCCAGTCTCCTTCGTCTCTACATATTTTAACTCTTGAATTTTATTTGTTGACATTCCCTTCCCATCGCTTCCGACAGGAGGGCGCGATCGCTACAGTTGAGAAGTCAGTTTAATATTGCGTCTCTTCCTAGAGAGGGTCATCGAGAAGAATAACTCTCAGCCTATATCGATTCTCTGAGGCCTTCTCGTCATAATTCTGCAAGCAAGAGATTGTTGGGTTATCGTGAAGGCTCTCTGAACCATACAGTCAAGTATCTTGGACTTACCTTAGATAAGAGACTGAAATTTACGAACACACCGTGATTAAAAAGCGCCAAGCTAATGCTACTAAAGCGAAATTGTACTTTATGCTTAATGCTAGAAGCAAACTATCCATAAAGAGTTAACTTTTCCTATATACAGCAATAACTCGTCCAATTATGGTGTACGCCACACCAGTGTGGGCGTTTGCTCACCAAAAGCACCTTTGACTCTCCAGGTTGTTCAGAATAAGTCATTCTAGATCGACATCGTATAGGTAACGTGCCACTCTTATGCCGAGTCTTGCTCGACTTTGAAAAACTTGGTTGGAATTCTTTTTTTATTAATTTTTAATTGTCCTTATTTAAAAACCGTATTTTTTTAAATTATGTGCCTTAGTTAAAGTTATTACCATCTCATAATGTGGTTTATTTTTTGGTATTTCATTTTACCATGCTGATAGATACGCTATCCCTACGATATCAATCAATTTCTCAAATCTATTGAGGCGTTCCTGGAAGGAAAAAAATAATATATTGAGGACTGCAAAGGGTTAATATCTGTATCATCCAAACAAATTTTTCTTTAATTATATATTATGATTTAAAAAACAGTTGTCGTCATGTTCAGTATAAAATAAAGGGTGTTTTGATTTAAACTGATTTATTACTATTTTTTGTAACCATGTCCGCTCCCAACTCATTTCATATATGTAGACTCCTCACGGAGTTTATCTCAACATCATTTTTCAACGAAAACTGATTGTTACTCAGTTACTCGACCTCTTTTTTTCGAAGAGAGTAGCGATTGAAAGGATATGAGGACAGGGAGAGTACTAAAGATTAGCTAATCCGCTTTGTGGGATTGGAAAGGATTTAAATTTTTTTAACGGGTGTTTTACACAAACACCCATTGCTCAGCAAAGCCAAACAGAATCGATTAATCGCCTAAAAAAATCTGCTCGTACCGGAACTCGATCCCGGCCAGTCCGTCACAAGCAGGGATAATAATCTATATATATAAAAATGAATGTTTGTCTGTCTGTATTTCCGCTATGGACTACTAAACCGCTCGACCAATCGATGTGAAACTTGACAAATTTATTAAGTACACTACCGTAATGGTTTTTGGCCTACCAACCTCTCCCCCAAACCACCCCCCATTTTTTTTTTTTTAACTTTACGAATTTTTCGAGTTCACTCCTTCGAAGGTTTCTGGCATACCCACCCCCCCCCATACGCCCCCCAAACCCCACCCCGCCAACAACCCCCTCCCCCCCCAAAAATTGATATCGAATTGAAACGAAAAGCTGCAATGTCACAATTTTTTCAAAATTAACGAAATCAATATATTGACTCAAATTGAATTGAATATTTGTGTAATGTCTTTACTTCAAATTTATTTTAGTTGCTGGCGTGACAACGCGCGCAGGGTACAACTAGTTAATGTATAAAATATTGAATTCATTGGCTTCAATTTTAACACTAAATTCATTTCTGAAAATTTCTGCATCCCTATGTAGAGCAAGTAAGTTGTTCAGCAAAACAGATTAATTAAACAATCATTAAATTTTTTTTTGAAATTAAAACAAAAAAGTAATGCTTAATTAAACCAAACTATTTTTTAAAATCTACGTATTGTATCATTACAGAATTCAAGTCACAAAGACCATTAACAGATAATGAATAATTTGGATTATTATTATTCATATTATGCATTTTAGTAATAATAAAAAACAGCAGGTGTGCTTTATGATATCTGTTGAAAAAATCGCATTGATTTCATAATGTAAACCGGATACTTTTTATTAAAATATATTATTTAATAGAGCCTTGTTTGTCAACGCAATCAACATACATATATAAATCACGTTGTCAGTGGTCGAAAACATTTCAGATCAAATCTAACAAATGTTTATTCAAGGTATTCGAATTTTCAAATTTAACTAAAAAGAATAATCCCAAAAAAGTTTCAATTTTTACTTTTCTCAAATGAAAAGCTCATGTCGACCTTTTCAATCCAAAATGGCGCGAGTAACAAATCACTACTTTTCAGGAGAGCAAAAAGAGTGAACAAATATTGTGTCAATTAGAAAAACTTCTTCTACTTTACCACTTCTTATTTTTTTGAAGAACAATGCTTTTGGCAGTCAGTGCTAAATGTTTTTTGAATCTAATATCATATTTAACTCAGAATCACCAAAATGTTACTAGTTGGCTCGGTAGGGTTGACATGTGCGAACATCTTTAATATATTCACGATACTAACTTCATGCTCATTTTCATGAGCTTTGTCGATAGCGCCCCGTGAAATCACTCGGATCGCTGCAAATATTAATGGAGAGTCATCTTCGTAAGTCTCTTGAACAGTCTTATACTATCGTGGAGTATCTTGAATATAAAGGCGATAGTGTATCGCATTTTTTGATAAATATAGACAACCATACAAATTTTACGCTTGTTAAAGCTGAGAGTAAATCCGTGTAAAAAAAAATATCGGTAGTTGTTTTAAAACCGTGTTATTTTGAAACTGTGCAAAAAGAGGATTGAGTGTGTATGAATTATTATTATATAATTGATGATTTCGATGGAAGGTTCAATAATAAATTTGATAATTTTAATTCAATACAAGTTCATTCGTACGCTTGAAATGCCTGACGATACCAAAAGACGAGTCAAAATTCCACCCTAAGCGACAAAATTCATGGAAAGTATAAAATTGAAAAGATTCAAAATTTCATCATGCACCTTCATTCGAAATAGTCAATTATATTAATTTAGCACTAATTATTTAGATTCATAGACCACCAGTTGTCGACCTCTTCACATATTTGCAGCTTTATATAGCTCGATTATAATCGTATTTCAGCATATGTGTTGACCTCTTAAATATGGTAACAATCGATCGAGCACGGAATGACTTTTCTTTAAAAATGTATATTGGTTTATAGATTATGTTAACACACTCATGACCAAATATATTTTTGAGGCGATTCTTATCCAATAGCAATTGATTTAGCAATATAATGATTTTCTACATGTATCCAGTAGCGGATTAAGAACTTGGTAGGCCCCAGGCGCATTATAATTTGGAGGCCTTCTTCTAAAAAAAGCGTCGCAAAATTTATTCGAAATTAGACTTAGTCATAAATTTGTTGTTATTAATGTCGAGTCGTTTATCCTAATTGTAATTTGAGCAATGTTTGGTGTTCCACGCAGTTCACTTAAAGGAATTTAAGAATGATTAGCTAGCTCACCTGAACATCGTACTTCATGATGATCCATTGAATATGATATTGTTCCGATATTTTTGAGTGCCTTAAGATTTCGAGGCTCCAAACAATGCCGAAAAGCGAAACCGGGTCACAAAACCCATGGAAAAGTACAAAATTCAAACAATTATATTGAAATTCCATCAAGCACCCTCAGTCGAAATCTTTAATTATATCAACATTGATATAATTACGTAATATTGTGTACGGCAAGATTGAGTGAACTCTACAGCAAATTATTGTTGAAGTTTCGTGTTGTTATAAATATAAACGATACAAACTGTTTACTACGCGTCAGTTCACATACATCCATGCACTTGAAATGCCTGAAGATGCCGAAAGGCGAAACCCGGGTCGCGAATCTCGTGGAAAGGGACCTTAACATGTTTGTCAATCGGCTATTGGTATCAATTGCATAAGAAATATTTCATTTGCACAGTATTTGTTGACAAATTAACTTGTAATACCACATTTTTAAAAATCAATTCTTTTCTATGAACCTGTTGGTAGCCGCATGCCGCCACACATGAGAACCATTGATCTATAGAGTTGAAAGCTTTGGTAAATTATGGATATTTGGTCACGGGACAGAATTTTTGTAAAGATTTATGAAAAATAAGCACTTTAAGTGAAATGGTTTTTCATATTCAGGTATTTGAAAGCAGATAACATTATTTTAATTAATGTAAGGCTTACTTTTTTTTGAAATGTTTCGTCTTTAATTTTTAAATAGAAGATCCTAAAGAATACATCGCAATAAGTATGTGATCGAGTTGTTTTAATTTACAGGAGCAAAAATGGAACCACTAACTACACAAATAATAATATTATACAGATGCGTTTTAAAATTCCGAAAATAAATTCAGTACTCATACAATAATCAGTATTATTCTTCAGATTTAATCATTTTGATTCCACATTTTATAATAATCCACAAGAACTCAAATAGTAAAGTCAAAGCATAAAATTATAAGCCAGTATGTATAAATTTTTTGAGCTTACTTCGAGAGGATTGAGATTCTGTCTTGTTACCAAATATCCATAATTTACAAAAGCTTTTTTTAATTAGCAATGACAGTGCGCAGTTGATTTTAAAGCGCCAACTATAATGTGTTAATCAAAGGCATTCAGTATTCGACAGTAATTTACAAGCTATCCATTAACGTATGTAACTGTCATGCGGTTTAAGTAAATATATTATATTAGCTCACGCATGTCGCGTATTTGCGGCGTGCATTAATTTGGCAAATAATATAAATCACATATGTAGGCATTCACATACATACCCTTAGGCTAAAATAATAGCTATTCACGTTTGAAATTAAAAACCTGAAACAATATTCGAACCAAACCGATGACATAGTTAGATATTTCCAGTTACGCTTTTTGGCGTAGACTCGACTAATAGCCAAGGACCTTTTTATTTAATTGTATGTATGTTACAAAACGTACATGGTATGACAGTTGACACAAAACATGCCACACATTTCGCTTATATGTATTTAAAACATTTCCACTCTCATAATATGTAGAACATTTGAACTCCGTTTTCTATGAGAGCTATGTGCTTCTCAGTTGACCAAACTCTTTCTTCGAATAGAGTAGAGCAGGAGTTTCCAATTCCGTGCCTGCGGGTGCGATGGCGCCCGCCAACTGATTTCTGTGCGCCCACCAACGTTAGCTCGAAACATTTTTAGCATCAGATATGTGTGTGAGGGAATTTTGTACAACACAGACACCCGTTTCTACAAACAAAAATCAATACCGTAAAACGGGGTGAATTGAGACACTTATTACCCTTCACGACTATGTATCTTCATACCTGCGCCATATAATTCAAATATGAATAGATTGAAACTTTTTTCTATGGTCCTACTATACATCATGACAATATTTTTCAAATATTCACTATCGTTATTAAGACACACTCAATTTTGTTCGATGTCTCTATTCACATCGAATCGGGGTAAATAGAGACGAGAGAGGGTGAATCGAAACTTAGCAGGTGAATAAAGACAAAAATACAGATTGTAATGATTGGAAAATGAGATCCTCTATTCATTCCGTTTTACGGTATATTAAAAAAACATGATGATTGTAATTTTCGTGCAATACGAGAAGTTTCTAAGGAGTCAAAAAGTAAGGGTGAACAGGCATCGAACTTAAACACGTTTGTTTCCATTTTGGCCAGTCATTTAGTTGGTTTGGTTTGTCATTCGAGAGATAGTATTAAAGTCATTGTAAAGAATTATATATAAATAGTAAAAAATACATTGGATACTTAATAAAATTGTGCTAAAGTTCAATCCTTTTTTTTTCTCTATTCACCTGCCAGTCTCTATCTACCCCGTTTTTCCGGTAATTAAGTGATAGGGATTCAGGAGAGTTCAGTGATAAAAAAGATTACATCAGGTAATAGGCGCAACTTTGGCAATCTATATATTATTAAAGTAACTAAATTGAAAATAAAAAATTAATTAAATAATCGACGAACCAATTCTACGGCAACGGAATGTTAAGAATGCTAAAGTCAGCGAAGCCGAAAAATATTTTTTATACCATACTTTAGTGACATGAGAATAAATGACCGCCAATTTTTTCACAACGTGGTACCAATCCAACAGCGAAAAATTAAAAAAACTCATTAAGAGAATCCATTTTATTCATTTATGCAAATACGAAAAATGCAGTTCGAAATGACAAGGAACAGCTTCAACTTGTTTCTTTTCATCTGTCAAAACTTTTTTCCCATCAGCAAAGCCATCATCCATTTCATTTGAATTTAAGAACGCAGCAATCGACACGTACCATAGACATCGAAATAAAATCTATAAATAACGACAACTTAAAAATAATGCAAATTTAATCTCGTAATTCGGTGTTGCCTTGAACGAGAAAAAATCTGCGACACAATCTTGTCGATTTAGGAAGTGAACGAAATATGTACCTACTTTAATTTTTATTTCCAATGCATAAAAAAAGGCTAAAATAATTTCAAAACTTGCTGCATATTTATTTGTTTGTCAGAAAATTATTCGTTTACGGTATTACAAAGACGAATTGTTATATACAAAATATGGCTCAGTGGTGATAAACTATAATTCGACGGTTTATATAATATTTCATTTTAAAACTATGTTTATAATTAATTATTGAATACCTAAGCATTTACTTGACCGGACACAAGTAGTTTATTCAACAAGTAATTGAAATGGAGGTTTTACTTGGTAGAAATCCATTATTAAAAGGAAACCCTATCAAAGTAAATATTTATGTATATTGATTGAATTGATATTTGCTTGGTAGATCTCCATTACAACACCGTGATATTTAGGTATATTATGACTTACACCACCCACCTAGTTCTGACGATGGCGCAAGCCGAAATAGCTATCAAGCATATCATATAAGAGATAATATCTGTAGAACTAAAATACTTTGGTATTTTTCACCGTGTTGTAAATAGTTATACGTTATAAATATATTACGTTGATTGATATTTCGACTCGTCGGAACAGTTTTGAATGCAGATGCAGTCAAAAGTTCGTCTATATGGCAAAGTTGAAATAGCTTAGTAAATTTTGTTTTGACGATGGCGTCGAGAAGAGGTAGTATGAATCATTCATTTAAAATCGCTTCGTAAATCTGATTTTCTTTTTGATTATGTGCCATAAATTACCATCACTGGACATGAATTGTATCAGAGATTTATAAGAAATTTTATTTCAAAAAATATATATCTAGTTTTTTATTGATATGATGTGGGTCAAATTTCTGTTTTTAATATTATTTTTTTGAATTTAGAATGACGGTTTAATTATAGCAAAATAAATAATATAGGTATACCTATCCATGCTGAAACTTGTTTGTATTTTAAGACCTTTACGATTGCTTTATGCATACAAAGTTGCAGAAAATGAAAGTACTCGATCTAACAAATACGCTGTTTTAAATATTACAAAAGAATACGTTTTACAAACAAAGTTATGTTCTTCTGCGCACTGCTGAGGATTGGTTTTGGAACGATTGTGCTATAGTCACATTACTTGCCTTTTGACGTTTGTTTTAATTTTTGACCATCTTCGGCGAGTGAAAACCATAGATTATTTTGAAAATAAGCTCTTACCATAAAATCACACATTAATCACAAATGTTAAAACATGCTATCGTTATGTAGACGATATCTTTTGTATTTGGACATGCACAAATAGACAGTTAGATACCTACTTACGGCATGGCATACTAAATATTAAATTCACCCAAGACATCCAGCCGCAAAAGACCTTACATTTTCTTGACATTCAAATAAAGATAACAAATAAGAATTTGCCATTTATAGAAAACCCAACAACACAGGCGTCGTTATCCCCACTGATAAATAGATTAGTTAATACACCTTAAATAAATAAATGGTCAATATTATAAACGGTCCTGCAATGATAAATAAAACGGTTATTATATTTTAATGGTTATTTATTAAAAATGGTTAGTATTAAATTTAATAACTTAAATTTATGTCATGTTCTTTTTATTTTAACTAATCATTTATTATTTTAACTGACCATTTAACCAAGTATTACTGTCCGACGAACTTTGCGATTGTAATTCCGTTGAATCCATCGAAAGAATTCATCTTTGAAATAATCAGTTGATGCTGTGAAAATTCCGTGTAGGAATACAACTATATTTAATAACAATGTTTAAGTTTTATTATTTTCAAAAAGATTTTATAAAAACACGCCAAATAACACAAAGTATCCGGTGACCAGACCGATCGGCAAAAACCGCGAAGGCACGTCGACACATGTCAAGTCGGTAAAAAATACTTCAGCGACCGCTTGCCGCTTATCATGCATGCTGGATTATGAATAATCATGTCGTTATTGACAATGATAGGAATACAACTATTTTGTAGATATATCATTAGAAATGAATAATCAATCCAATAACATTTTTAGTCTTTATTATGAAAAACCCAGATTTGCTTTCATTTCCAGAAAACATAATAAAATTTGTCACAAGTCTAGCATTAAAAATAGCCATCAACAATTTATTATTTTGTCAAATACATTTTTTCATTTTAATACAAAAAGGAAATTTTGTCAAGATGTCTAGGTGCCGAATTGTCTATTTCAATACTATTGTCGACGTATGGCCGAGTTATCACCAACTTTCCATGACATTAAAAATGGCGGCAAACTGAATTGTGTGAACATATAGGCTTAGATAGATTTATGAAAAATTGTAAGCTTCCATGTGAACTTTGAATAACTGATGTAAATTTACATTGACGTTTTCAATAGAGGAATAGACACAAATATAAATTAATGAAATGTAGTTCAATTTACAAAATGTATCCAAAAACAATTGGTAAACAATATACAACAATGATTAATGAGGTAAAGTATTAAATTCTTGGTCTGAGGTAATTTACAAATGAAGATTTATTTCCAAATTTTATTTTGTTTAATCAGCGGAAAGAAAAACTAGATAGCACTATTTAATTGATTGTTAACTTTTAAACCGACGTCCGCAGCAACAGAGAGTTTTTTATACTGCGGGAATAAAAAAACAAAACTACCAACCGAATTAAAATTGTAGACGTTTAATTCTCTTTTATTTTTGAAATAAATGTTTCATAAGTTGAAATAAAATAAATTATATTCTTTTTTTTTTTTGATTATTCCACGTAAATAAATTTTCATAAACTTAAGCAAACTTGAAATAAATGTATTAATGAAATAAATTAAGCATATTTATTTATTTATCATCAATTTGTGTATACAAATTTGAATAAATAGTATATAGTTTGGTACATCTGAAACTACTCGAGTGTTTTAAAATTGTACTACTCGATACTCGAGTAGTTGAGATGTCGAGTAATTGGTGTCCCTAGTCCGAAAACTCTTCTTTTTTTTTATTTCTTCCACAAATATTCTGCAAAGGTCAGGACCGGTTTCGCTTCTCGTGAACATTTTCAATTGAAACTTTTCATATATGTATGTAGAAATAGTATCAAAAATGTTTTCGTTTAATTTATTTGATTGAACAATGATAACAAATTATGATTTACCAAAATTTATCCTTGTGCGTGGTAAAAAAATCATGGAAAAAGTAGCAAAAATTTTTGTTTGCGGTATAACTTTACATTTCTCAGTATTTAGAATCCCTTTGAATTGTGATGTGGCATCAAAAAATATTACAACCATTTCTAATTCAAATTCTTTTTTATCCAGGTCCAGGTTCAGCAATCCTGGGAATTTTACCAGCCCTCCTGGCAGCCAATATCGTCGGTGGCGATCGTAACCGCGGAGACCAGGATCCTCCCGAAGATCCTGATCGAGATTTGGGGGGCCCAGCTCCTCTCAGAACTCTCTACCAATGGAATCTGATGGACTTTGAGTACAACACCGATGCCGACCGACAAGCTGCAATTCAATCCAAGTATGGTCACTTATATCATAACATGAACATTTAATTAAGTTTTGACATTCAGCATTTTTTTGATCACGTTTTCCGATGAGCTACTGAGTTCTTGCTGCTTCTTCTGGTGTCATCGTACAGTGGCCGATTACCCATAAACGCAAAAGGCGCGCGATTTGGACCCCAAGTCTTGGGGGAAATAAACTATATATTGCCCAGGTAATAGGTTTTGAACATGATTTGGCTTGGAATAAATCATGATATCCTTTATAGCCGTCATGCTGTGAAAAGAGCCAATAAAAATAAAATACGAACTCATTAAACATGTTTTTTAATTCCTTTTTTAATATTTTTCAGTGAGTTTGTTCCCATAAATACTCTTCCGTTGGGTATGGAAGCCTGGGGCGATAGAATATTCGTTACATTCCCTCGCTGGAAATCTGGAGTACCATGCACACTGGCCACTGTCCCAAGAACTCCAACTTTAAACCAAGGATCGCCTAAAATGACGCCATACCCGGATTGGTCCTACCACCAAAAACCAAGTAAAAAAATCAATTACTCATTATTTTTAATATCGTCACTTTTTTTTCCTAATCTTCCTATTTATATTGACACCGCCTTATGTGGTAGGTCATCAGAACTCTCTCGAACGATCTATTTTTTACCTCAGTCTATGAGTTTAAGTCGATATCAGGAAATAAATTCATTCTTATAATAATCTGTATTGAAATCTATAGCGATTCAATACAGAAGTATTTCAATTTCTCTTATCTCTTGACGCCCGACAATGCATGTGCTTCATAAAAAGTTCATTGGGCGATAAATAATCCTTTATCGGCGGGCGCACGTGTTAACGATTTTTGAAACGGCCATTGTTTTTTCTTTCTAAAGAAACCGTTTGTTTTCATACAGCAGTGAGAGATTGGACTGCATTGAGAATGCGCGCGCCTAATCCTCTCCCTAAGAATTAAATTCGAGTCAAATTCCTGATATCTTCTTCGCTATCGTAATGTTTGTGTGTTGTATAACGTCTGTGTACATCCTAAACAATTAAATAATGGATGCTAACCGCACCCAGATAACGCTTTGAGATCGTCTTTTTCTTTATAAGAGTTCTTTCTCCGTCCCCAAAAAACCCTCTTCCTGAGTGTCGGATAGGAGGCTCCTTCTCGATTTACGAGGGAGCCGGAATTAAGGTAGTCTCAATATATATTCAATTAAATATAGTCCCTACCAATCCGGCCAATGGCCAAATTTGTCATATTATATGCAAAAATAAAAAGTTCAAAATTTCCGACTCCGAGTACGACTCCGGCCAAAGCGCCGCGACGACTCCGGATCCGGCCAAAAGACCCTGACTCCACGACTCCGACACAACAGCTCTGTTTATTAGTTTAAGAACTCTGGATATTCTACTGTATTTTATTATCAAAATATTTGATTAGTCCGATTAATGTTTTCGCTCTTCTTTACCAATCTCTCCAAGTATCTTCTATCAGCATTTTCTGTTACAAAGCCCCATCTCTTTGCAGTGATATTTTTAATAAATTTTGAAATGATTATTCCTTAGGTGGTGACTGCTCCGGCTTGACATCGGTGTTCCGAATCAGCGCTGACCGATGTGGCCGCCTTTGGGTTTTGGACTCTGGTCAAATCGACGCCCTCGCCGTGCCCAAGCAACTCTGTCCTCCTCAACTGCTCGCTTTCGACATGGCCACAGACAGTTTGATCGGCCGCTGGCCCATCCCAGAAGAACACGTGCGTCAGAATTCCCTCTTCAGCAACATTATAGCCGACATTCGCGGGGAAGAATGCAATGACGCTCATATCTACTTCACTGACGTTTGGAGGTTCTCTATTCTTGTCTTTAGACTGAGAGACGAAAAATTCTGGAGGTTTAACAGTCATCTGTTTTACCCAGATCCATTAGCTAGCGATTATACTGTACAAGGAATCAACTTCCAATGGAGTGACGGTGTATTTGGTATATCTTTGACTCCTGTCGATAGACATGGTGACAGAACATTGTACTTCCATCCAATGTCCAGTTTCAGAGAATTCATGGTTCCAACGTCAATTTTGAGAAACCAAACAGCTGCAGATGACATGGCTGTGATTGCTAAAACCATCCGTCTCGCCGGAGAAAGCCGAGGATATAGAGGACAAAGCTCCGCATCAGCCATCGACAGAAATGGAATCATGTTCTTCAATTTAGTAACGCAAGACGCCGTGGGCTGTTGGGATACCAGAAAGCCATACAAACGATCAGCTCTTGGAATCGTAGCAAGAGATTCAGAAAAACTCGTCTTCCCGAACGATTTGAAGATCGACAACGAAGAAAAGCAAAGCGTTTGGATTCTAAGTAACAAACTTCCAGTATTTTTCTACAGCAATTTGGATCCGAAAATCATCAATTTCCGCATCATGCGTGAGTATACCGAAGAAGCCATTGCAGGGAGTGTTTGCGATCCTCGCTTCCCACTTATTGGACCACAAACTATTGAACCAGAATGCTATTGATATGCATCAACATAACTTTTCTTCATTTGCTCTTGCTACTCCGGCAAAGACTTTCAAAATGTATTTTGAAAGAGCAAATAAAAACTTACCTTTCGTATATTTCTTTTTAGTATTATTTCTAGTAAAAAAGAAGCATTTAATGCGGCCATCTTCTTGCTTTCCTTTATTAATTATGATAGTATTTAAGTGTTAAAAACACTAATCATCATCCTATTTTAGTATAAATGTATTTCATAGTACATAGTTATGTATAATATATTTCAATGACAGCATTTAATCATAAGAGTTTTAGAATGTAGAATATTCAACATAGTTTAAGTATTAATCATTTTCGGCGAAATACAAAATAATGTTTAACGGAAAACCACACAATTAACGAAATTATTAACAATTACATTCAATTTCAATGATATCATAAATCGCAGAATAGTAATTTTTATTTATTACCGTTATTAATCAGACAGTAAATTCTTTTTTTAATATACAGCTTAATGAATTAAAGTTGTATTAAATGACTATTTTATTTAATAATTGCAGGTTTCGATTATTATTTTATATTGCTTTTGCTTATAATTATATTGTAACAAAACTGCTTTTTTGCTACTATTTATAGTTACTTTTAATTACACAATCATTTCGAGCAAAAACATTATGAACTTTTAAAATTCTGACAAGGTTTATATTCTGGCTTTGCCAGTTTTTTTAGATTAATTAATAATTTCATCAATTTTATTCACTTTATAAAAGATGTCCATTTCATTTTTTTTTCAACAATTAATATAAACATGTGCAATAAGTGTTGTTTTAATTATATGACAAAAATAATTAGTCGGTTAAGAAATCAACTTGATAAATCAACAAAAATTATAATTAGTTTAATCTACTAAGGTAATGCAATATATTTTAGTATGTCACTTTTTTGTTGTAAATATAGACACATTTTTAAAACCATAAATGTGTGCCATTCTTATAGTTTAAACAATCTTTGTATTTATTCGTTTAGTTTTTCATACGCCTAAGTAGCAAAGTATGTTTTTTTTTATTTAAAATTTATATTTTTCATTATATGTATTAATCACAATCAGGAAATTGAATAATTTTAAATGTATTTTTGAAGGTGTTAAGTTGTAAATAAGTTTCATTACACAAATGTACTATTAATATATTTAGAAATAAATTAGGTTTTTTACATTCCAACCTATGTTTTCTTTCGCACGAAATCACTTCATTTAGTTTCTAGCAATTTTTCCTTCAATATTATTTCGATAATTTCCATTTTCTCCATCTCACTAAGAGGCGCATCCACTACTATTCTGTTAATTGCAGCAGTCTTCGTTTTACCACAATTGAATACCATTTTTTGTTATACATTTAAAGCAGTGCCCGATCCGTGGTGCAATGGTCAACGCAGTTGGCTTCCGTGACGGACCGCTCGGGTTCCAGCTGACGTTTCTAGTCGACTGATTGAAGGCAATTGGTGTTTGCGTTGTTAAAAATTCTTTCCCATCCTTCCGATCCCAAAAAACGAAAGCGATAAGCTAACCACTAGTCTTGTCCTAGTCCTCGTATTCTTTCAATACTTGCTGTCTTCGAATAGGAGGGGTTGAGCAAACTGAGTAACAAACAGTTCTTGAAGAAAAAAATGTTGAGATAAACTTCGTCCATACTGCTGAACGTTAGAAAACAGTGAAACCCCTATTCTACGTTTTTCAAGGGACCGTATAAAACAAACGTTAAATGCGGGAAAGTTTTATATATTAACTAAATGCCGGGACTTTAGAAAATAAATGCACCACGCGGGAAAACATATAATGCGTGAACGTAAGATCGGGATTCCACTGTATTTCGATTTTGTTATACCATAAAACGGGGTGAATAGAGACATTTATTTACCCTTCACGACGATGTATCTTCATACCTGCGCCACATAATTCAAATATGAATGGCTTGAAACTTGTTTCTATGGTCCTGCTACACATTCACGACAATATCTTTCAAATATTCACTATCGTTATTAAGACACACTCAATTTTGTTCGATGTCTCTATTCACATCGAATCGGGGTACGTAGAGACGAGAGAGGGTGAATCGAGACTTGGCAGGTGAATAAAGACAGAAATACAGATTGTAATGATTGGAAAATGTGAACCTCTATTCATTCCGTTTACGGTACTTTAGTCATTGTAAAGAATTATATATAAATAGTAAAAAATACATTGGATACTTAGTAAAGTTGTGCTAAAGTTCAATTCTTGTTTTTGTCTCTAATCAAACCGTTTTACGGTATTTATTTTGAAATACAAAGATTTCCATTTTCAAATACAACCAAAAATGCGACTATATTTCAGACACAAAAATTTTCAATCTACCATCGATTCAGTTTCTTTTGATTTTTTTATATTCATTAAAATGTTTTCTTCTCACGCGTTTCCCTTTACAATTAGTATGCGAATCAATCCGATGGCATATCCGTCTATTCGACGACCCAGCCACACCTTCGTCCACCGCAAAATCAGGAAAATTCGCCCCAAACTCTACGGTGGGGGTCTTGAATCAGCGACCACCTCACTGAACCTCTCCCTCATCACCGGGTCCTGCCTCCAGATGCTTAGCTTTAGGCCGACGGGCAGACTCACGGGGGTGGAGCTTTTCTTAAAGATACCAGGATACACGGTGATGTATTCAGGAGGCTGGAAGGGCCTATCAACAGTGGAAAAATCAGATGGAGCTATAGCCTGCGAAATGGTAGATGGGGAAGGATATGGCAAGAAAATATCGCCTAATTTTCTAGGTATTGTATCACTTTCTGTGGGGCCGAGAATAACTGGTGAAATGGACAGTCTTCTTTGGTCTTTTTTGCATAATGCAAGCTCCTCGCACAGGGCTATCAGCTGTCTGACGACACAGTCCTGGGTAATGGTGGCTTGGGAAGGATCGCTGATACTTTCTCGCTTCGAGGAACAGCTGTAAAGCTCTTCTGTGGCGTTGGCCGGGCTGTCGAAGGACGTAGTGCTCTTCGTTGGCGACAGCGGGTTAAAGCTTGAATCGTTGAATAATTCTGGGTTGGATTTCAATGTAGAATAGTCGTTTCTGAAAGATATTTTAAGAAAATCATTAATACTTGAGATCTTTTTTTTCAAATTCTTCTTATAAAACACTACCCTATCATAAATATAAATGATCTGTAATATTAATACAGATTGAAATATCGTAATTTTTTAATACCCAGTTTTATCGGCTGATTTTCAAATATCGAAATAACATTTTCAAAAAGAAAAGTTGCTTCTTACATATAACAGCACACTACGAAAAGCATTTTCTCCAAGCGTGGTAAAAAGTCCCGAACATTGGATAAACTCTACCCCTCCAACGATCTCTTCAAGTTTACGCCAACATTACGATCAATTCTTGGTAAGAATTGAACCTTTTGTTAATGATTCCAAGACACTCATTATCTTAAGGGGTTTATCTTACGTGTTTGCTTACTGTATAAGCTGGTGATCCCACAAAAACGCGTCGCGACTCAGAGGTTGGGAGCCCGTGACTTAGCACCCTAGCCCGTGACCCTAGCAAGAAATAGGCAGGAAACCAGGAGCCCGCGTCGCGTACTCCATATGTTAGTGGAGAAAAAAGAATTTTCTGCAGAACTAGTTTCCAAGAATGTTCTGCCAAGATTTTCAAAATTCAACATTTCAGAATTTTCAATATTGTTGTAAAATAAATTTAATGTATTTTTTTACAATACGGTGAGAAAAATAACAATGTATTTTAGTTCTACATAAATTATTTTATATATTTGTTGATAGCTATTTCGGCTTACGCCTTCGTCAGAACTATTCTGAACTATTCTTGTTCTGACGAAGGCGTAAGCCGAAATAGCTATCAACAAATATATAAAATAATTTATGTAGAACTAAAATACATTGTTATTTTTCTTACCGTATTATAATGGAGTACTACCAAGTAAATGCTTACTCAAACAATATATTTTTTTACATGTTCATGATTAAGACATATTATACTTTGAGACCGGCATATATGATAAAATATCTGAAAACTCTTATTTATTGAAGTTGTGATCGGTTGGACCATGTTTGACTGTTCATTTTTTATTATTAACGTTTGCAATACCAGGACTGCTATCCTTATTCCCAATGCCATGATAATCCGAAAGAGTAGCGTATAACCACTTCATTGCAAAGTATTTGAATCCCTGTAAGGTTACGTTATATTTTCTCCTCACTGACTCTCCTTAACCGATCGTGAAATGGAACATGGCGAAAGCGATCAACTAACAATCATTCATGTCCTTGCACACCCTTGCTGTCCTTATCCCTTTTGATAAACTGAAAATCAGCCACTTACCATCAGGGATCACCTATTGATCATTTTTGTTGAGATGCTCCACCAACATAAGATATATCTAACATTGCAAGCGGATATGGTTGAAAACAATAAGCTGACGTATGCCGTGGTACCTCAAAATTTCCAGAGAATTTCTACAAACAAGATTGGGTCTGATTCCTCTCGATAATCTTCTGTTACACTGAAGAATAGTGTCACGAATTTCTTTTTCGGCGATCCGATTTAGAATCTTAGCACGCAAGCTGGCCTCATCTAGCATCCAAGACCAGTACCTTTGCAAATAATATTCATATATTGTTGTTTGTTAGGAAACAAAATACAAAACATGTCATTACAGCTGACACCAATGAGAGATGCATTTGACAAATACAATAAAAAGAGCACATAACATATAACATAACACAACAATCACTTAACAAAGAATGGCATAAAAGACAAAACATACCATTCATATAGAAATTAAGAGAGCAAAACAAAATACCAAGTTCACTGATGAAAATTTCCATCTCATTTGGCAGTGCATTCATTGATCAAGAATAAAACTAATAACTGTACAAGGGACCGAAGGTGGTAATCCCTCATTTCCCTTTCGCCTCAAGGGATTGCGTTTCGCCTGATAAAAAGATGATAATGGTGGTGAATGGTGATGATGATGGCAATGAGGATGTGAAGATCTATTGATGGTGGTACACTGATTCGTGATGCAATAACCTTGAGGAATAAAATAAAAATAAAATCATTTTTCTTCGTATTTATGAACAAAACAAGATTCGCTTGGAATCAAAAAAATGATTTACTAGCTTCCTAATTCTGCTGTTAGCGGACTCACGGAACACTCCATTGTATTAGGCCGCTTATAAAGTGATATTGCTAATCACAGTCAAACTTAATACTGATTCCTTTGAATCTGAACAATTAGATGACCAGACGACGATTCAATGATTTCGGCGGTATATTTCTCGGTGGTAAAAAAAATCAGTTTAATAAAAAATTTAAATGACTTTACTACTATTCAGGACACGTGTTTCGTCTCTTAAAGGGTCATCTTCGTATTTACTGACACAAAGGTTGGTAAAGTATTGACAATACTTACCAACTAACCTTAACCAAGTCATTGAAAAATTTATATTAATAGCAATCGAACTTAATTAAAACTTTTTGTAAAACTTACATTTTACTTAACTTAATACATATATCAAGTAAATGGCAATTCGATGAATAGCTTTGTATTCTACACCACATATGTACATATGTATATACCAAATTGAAAACATTTTAAGCTCGTATTTTAAATCAGTGATTTGGAAAATTTAATACAGATAATTAAATTTATTTTTGAATTGAGATATTACCAGAATGCTAGAAGCAGTAGATATAGGCGATATATGATGAAGGGCTTGAAGAATCTTGTTCCTGCCATCACCATCCAAGGCCACAGCATAAACTCACATCTCTTCTAACAAGATAAAAATAATTAATTTATAAATACAGTCAACCCTGCTATAGCGGACACTTCTATAGAACTTTTTTCTATAGCGTATGCGGCAGTTTTTCGTACAAGGCACGTGTCGCTTGTCTACAAACTAAACACTTATAATTGTGTAAGGGTGCCTAAGTTTACAAAGCGTTCATTTGTTATAGCGTACTCCCTATCCTCCCGCTATAGCAGGGCTGACTGTATATATGTTACAGTGAAGCTGTATTCTCAGAGAAAATGTATCAAGTCATAGATTTGTATGACAACATGATTTCATTGGTCACGATCATTGAAATTATTTGCCAAAGTCGATGTTTTACTGGCCTGAAATTTTGGTTTGCTTCAATGAAACAAAATTTATTTATTTATTTATTTAAGAAAAAAGCAAATCATGGCATTACAGCTGATGCCAATGCGCCATGTATTTGTAATCACTAATTAATAAAAACAAGATGAAAACATTGTAGTCATAAAAACTGAGAGAAAAAAATTATAAAATCATATTAGAAATTTTCAAAGATGTCAACCGAGTGAGTTCTGACAAAATCAACTTTTATTCATAAAATATAGTATTCGTCTGAACTCACTCACGTCAATATGAAATATGTCGACATCCGAAGCAATGCCGTTTAAAATTGTTAAAGCTCTTCCCAGAGGCATTCCCATTGGCAGACTGGTTCTACCCCTTGGAAGAACAAACAACTCATGCTCACGATTCCTCAAAAAATTATCAGGAACATTCAATTTAACATTTTCAAGAATGGTGGAATTCTCATTTTGGCCTCGGATTGGCCGAAAGAAATATAATGCCAAGTACATTTCTCTTCGAGCATTCAAACTATTGAAAGTGAGCATCCCTAAGAGAAAGTCTGTTGGATAAAGCCATGGGTAGTACCCATATGTCCTCAAATAGAGAATTCTCAAAAAAAAATTCTGAACCCTCTCCACCATAAGAACACATTTCGCACCCCTCGGTGCCCAAACAATCGATCCACTCTCAAGTCGGCTTCGAACCAAAGAATTATACATTAGTATCAAAATTTTTACTCCTGGAAAGACCCTGGTAGTGCGGAGGATAAAGCCCAACATTTGCAAAATCAGCAAGTAGTCCCTTTCATAAAAAGAGAACCAAAGAAAAACACAGACAAACATTGGGCTGAAGATAGGGCGGTCAAATTTGATTTAAATGACAGTTTGGAGAAGAATATATTTTCACTAAGAATACAGTTTCACTGTAACATATAGCACTATCAATGATTTTTCAAAAAGGGAGTTTACAACACCTACGACATGTTTGATCATATTTACCGTGTAGAGGGGGTACAGCATACAAATATACGCTATAATATATATTCTAAGACTGTAAAACTCCAGATCGTCCGTTTTATTATTCGTGTTCGAATGCCAAGTCCAGAAATCTTTCAGAATGCCCGGCATGAACCTTTCACTATACTGACCAATCAAAATATGATAAATTTCCATCAGTCCTCTGATATCCCTCATGTCCAAGTGGGACCAGAATATCTGAAATAATAGTAGAAACTCAATAACTCAGATACTCATTATTTATCACAGAAAGATCGTTTAGTATTGCTATATACATTTCTAATTCTGTGAAAAAGCATTCCTTTTAATCGCTTTCAAGCAAAAATACGTGATCGATGTGGTGGTGTGTAATCCACGGTCATGCCAGTTCACGAAAAAACTTCAAAAATGTGTATTGTCACAAATACAAAACAAAAACACGTGATCGCTGTGGTGGTGTGTAATCCATGGTGAAGCCAGTTCATGAAAACACTTTTCACACGTTTAGTGTTACGAATAAAACAAAAACACGTGATCGCTGTGGTGGTGTGTAATCCATGGTGAAGCCAGTTCATGAAAACACTTTTCACACGTTTAATGTTACGAATAAAACAAAAACACGTGATCGCTGTGGTGGTGTGTAGTCCACGGTGAAGCCAGTTCATGAAAACACTTTTCACACGTTTAGTGTTACGAATAAAACAAAAACACGTGATCGCTGTGGTGGTGTGTAATCCATGGTGAAGCCAGTTCATGAAAACACTTTTCACGCGTTTAGTGTTACGAATAAAACTAAAACACGTGATCGCTGAAGTGGTGCGTAATCCATGGTGAAGACAGTTCATGAAAACACTTTTCACACGTTTAGTGTTACGAATAAAACAAAAACACGTGATCGCTGTGGTGGTGTGTAGTCCACGGTGAAGCCAGTTCATGGAAACACTTTTCACGCGTTTAGTGTTACGAATAAAACAAAAACACGTGATCGCTGTGGTGGTGTGTAATCCATGGTGAAGCCAGTTCATGAAAACACTTTTCACGCGTACAGTGTTACGAATAAAACAAAAACACGTGATCGCTGTGGTGGTGTGTAATCCATGGTGAAGCCAGTTCATGAAAACACATTTCATGCGTTTAGTGTTACGAATAAAACAAAAACACGTGATCGCTGAAGTGGTGCGTAATCCATGGTGAAGACAGAACACTTCACATGCTTAGTGTCACGAATAAAAAATAGTTTACTGTAAAGGGGGTCGTGCTTTATTTTCAATAAAATATTCAAGAAAGTAAATATCTAACAGTATTGAATATTGAATTGGCTTAAATGTGAGAATTACTTTGATATCACAACACCAACCTCTCTTTAAAATAATTCGTCTTCTTCTCTTATTTTTTTATTCGCAGCAAACTATCACCACAGAGTGCCTCCAGGACTTTCAATTAATATTCCCTAACTTAATCTTCTTTTAAGTAATATATTTAAAAGAAAATAATTATCTATCCGACTTTGCAGACACGTCGTAAAATTTCCGACCACATCCTTTCTATTCGTCATTAACTTTAATTTGTGATTGTGGATAACTTATACTTTTTATTATTAATTTAATTTTGTCGAAGTAAGATGTGTCATGACATCAATTTGAATGTTCTTGATAATTTTTTGAAGAATTGCGAGCACGATTTTTTGTTCTTCCAATGACTAGAACCAGCCTGCTAATGGAGATGCCAAGAGCATTTATAACAGTATTGCTTCGGATGTCGACATATTTCACACGGACGTGAGTGAGTTCAGACGAGCACTATCTTGTATGTAGATATTACAGTTGATTTTGTCGGAACTCACTCTTTGTCAATATCAAATGTAATTTTTTTCTCTCTCTCTTCTTTTTGCAAACCATATTTATTAACTAAAATACATTACTATTTTTTTCACTTTGTTATAATGGAGTTCTACCAAGTAAATGCTAATTCAAACAATAAAATACTTAATACTTTCGATGGTTTCGGCGGAAACTTTGTGGAAGTTCATTTTAGTATAAAATTTAAAATAACTTTGATTATTCCACGTATTGTGCTACTAACTGTGAGACGTGTTTCGCCTCTTTCAGAGGCATCTCCAGACTTACAATTGCAAAGTTTGCTTAAGTAATGAAGCAAGATTGATTTTAACATTTTAAATTATGAAATTACAAAATGGATTACAGGTTTATTTCCTTCTAAAGGAAACAAGAAACAATGCAACCATAATGATGCTAAAGGTAGGAAAAAAAAAAGATTGGGATTTTTCCTTTATAAGGGAAACAAGAGAGGGGGTTATAGAATCGAAACAAAGCAAACAAATAAAAATATTTCTAATGGCGTTAAACATTACAAATTATTAAACTATAAACTAATGAACAGCAATCAATCAGATAGGTTAGTGATTACTCTATTAATTGGAAACAATGTTAGTAATGGCGAGCAACCTGTCCTATTAAGAATATTATTTAATAATATTTCCATTTTATTAAGAGTTTTATTTATTTCTAAAAATTCTAGACTATTCCTGCTTCATTACTTAAGCAAACATTGCGATAGTAAGTCTGAATTTGCCTCTGAAAGAGGCGAAACACGTGTCACAGTTAGTAGCGCAATATGTGGAATAATCAAAGTTATTTTAAATTTTATATTAATAAAATACTTCACATTGGGTGCAGATATGATTTTAAATTCTTAAAATCTGCATCTCGCATTTAACTGAATAGAACTTATGATCACTAGTCTTAAAATATACATAAATTGTTTCATACGACACCACGTGTCCATAATTATTACTATTTCGTATTAAATAATATATTCTGATGATAATGTTTACGAACCAACAATTATTGCGTGAGCAGAAACAACTGTTATAGAAAATTCCGAATTTATTTATTTTTTTATGATTTACAACGTGTTTTCATGAACATAATAAATATGTGTACACAATGACATTATGCACACATAGATTTTTCCGATTTATGTAATTCAAGCATCTATAGTAGAGACTCCAATTACTCGACATCTCAACTATTCGAGTATCAAGTAGTAAAATTTTATAATACTCGAGTACTCGAGTATACTCGAGTAGTTTCAGATGTACCAATTTTTTATTATTAATTCAAATATGTGTATTTAAATAAATTATAATAAATAAATAAGCGTTTTTAATTGATAATGCCACAGCTGCATCCATAGTCAGCGAATCAAAAGATTATTTTTCAATATTTTATTTTGTCTCTTGTCATCATAATTGTTGAATAATCGAAGATAAGTCAGCAGGACCCAATGCAAAAGAAATTCTCGCACAGCACTGTCAACGGCAAAACCATTACAAATAAATATTACCTGACAGTAAAACCACGCGTAAGACTCAGTTAAACGCAACGGTTAAAAATAATATGTAAATATGTACGTTTTAAAGAAGTAAATAAAATTTGGAAATATGTCTTCATTTATAAATTACGAGTATTATTCGAGATATTTTTGAAAATACTCGAGTATCGAGTACTTGAAAAATGTACGAGTATACTCGAGTATCGAGTACTCGATACTCGAATTGGAGTCTCTAATCTATAGGCATATAATAAATGAGTACAACATAATTATGATTTTTACGCGTTTTCAGAACGTGTCCGTATGCATTTTGTATGAACTCCATATCTTTTTTTACGTGGATTTTCTTATCCTAATGAACTTATTTTGTATAAGTCACTGTCAAATTTTGATGTAAAATCACCAAATTTAAAGAGATTTCATTAGTTGCAAATTCTCAAGATTGTCAAAACCAGTGATTTGCAAATTCAGACCAAAAATAAATTGTGTTTTATTTATTTAAATTTTGTTTAAGTTTCATATCTTCTTTTCGCGGTTTTTGCCGAATATTTGTACCGCGAAAATCGTGGGTATAATTTACCTATTATATTTTGGCTAGGCGAAACCTACTTCAGCTGTATCAAAAATAACTCTGAGCAATGAATGCATCATGGATTCTCAGCTTGCTTCGATCCACGAATCGTTTTTATAATAACCAAGTCTTCTTCCATTCCAGGCACGTTCCGAGAACGGTTTATAAAAGTCAATCTAGCAACAAATGCATAGGTATTTAATTTCTTGATTGCATTTGCATCTTAGCAACAAGTTTGAAAATGGAATAGTATTTATTTAAACCATTTTTAGCGTTTCTTGCTTTTGTTTTGCATTAAGACGTGCTTAAAAAGCATTCAAAAATGGAACAAAAAACGTGACATTTCAATACTGTCGACACTTAGAATATCAGAAGCATGTGATCAAATTCCATACTATGACAAATAACGTGCGCAGAAAAACACATCGTCGCTTTCAATGCAAAACCACTTGCCAATGCCACTCTATTCAAGTTAATATTCTACACCGGTAGGCAAATCCCTGGAGACGAGGGACCACTAGGAACGCCTCAACAGTTTGACTTTGACGTGGAGAAAACATGTATAGACCATTTTTGTTGGAGTTAGTGATAGTTGTCTTAATTGAAAATGTGTTCCGGAGAAAAAAGGATTTTATTTTACACGAACATATACAAAATCATAATAATAAAACATTTTTAGTACTTATTCCACAAAAATTTATTGGATCAGGACCGGTTTCGCTCATGGCGAGCATTGTCAACTGATAACATTTCAATTATAATTAATTTCGTCAACATATAAACTAAAGTCGATTTTGCTTCAATTTATTTTCTTAGTTGTAAAACCAATTGTTTGTCATACCATGTGTTTCTTACTTAACTTTTGTATTAATTTCACTGTTTCGTTGTATTTCATAGTATTGACACCTTAAAAGTGGCTTGCATATTATTTTTTTTGACACTTTATTACGGTCTACCAGGGGTGGATTAGCGTCGATCGCGTATCTATTCCAAGTTGCCCGCCTGTCTGGTATACTGACGTACACATCTCTGATTCCTCTTTTATTTCAATGATAACAGATTCTTTTTACCAATTGAGTCGATCGCCGCCAATTTTTTTAAAAAAAGTCGCCCGTTATGGTAAAAGTTTGCCACCCCTGCTGTATACATAATCTCGATTTTTCACTCTATTCAATACACTCGTCTTACACAAAGGGCTCTTAGTATATGGATTATACACATGATACTTAGTATAAAATTGATTTTAGTGGTCGAGCTATTCACTCTAATTTGGTATAATTTATTTTCTATTTTCAAGCACACCAGTGCATAATACTTTCGATGGATTCGGCGGTAACTTTGTGGAGGTTCATTTTAACTACACTAATGCATGGTTCAAAATCAGTCCCGTGCAGATCTGCTTAGGGTATGAATGTGAGGATTAGACTCCTTTTTCTATGTTGATAGCGTTATGAAAGTCAGCCATGGAACATTGACTGCACATATGTACACAACGGGTGGTGTTGGGAAAATAACAACTTGTACAGCGATGGATGATGCCACCAAAATCGCAATGCCATGACTTCAAATACCCTTCTATGGCTTTCAAACAAACTGATAATCAATAATAAACCCGCTCTTACCTCTTTTGTCAGATGTAAAATACCCAACAATGTCCAAATAAACATTTCATCTCGCAAGGAAATCTTGATAACCATTCCACATATACTCATTTTGTTAGGCAATCTTTCATGCTTTTATATTCATGATTTCATATCTTGTAATTTATTTAAAAAACGGTTTTATTGAGGAAAACATAAGATTTTTTTTTAAATGTGAACTGTGAGAACTCTATTACAGGAGCTGTCAAAAACAAAATAAACAAAATGTAATTCCAATTTTGAATAATGAGCATTTATTTAAAATTGTAAGTCGGTTAACCTTGGGAATAATTATTACATATTTTAAAAATAGTTTTACCTAGTTATTAAATTTATCATCTGCCATCTAGCGCTTAAAAGGCAACTAAAACATAACCTTCAAACCACAGCTGCATTCATAGACAAGATAATTTAAAAAAAACTTCAAATGTTCACTGTGTGCACTGGTTAACGCCATTTAATATTTCTATTAATTTATTAATAAATAATTAATCTTTATTAATTATGAATTTGAGATAAAGTGCTTTGCAATTTGTATTACATCTTGTACTGATAGTAGTATTTGTAATTTGCAGGCGCTTATCCAATTTCATTGATTTTATTTGAGCTATGATCTTTCCTGACAAAAGTTGGAAACTTTTGTTGCAATCATTATTCGCATGAGGTTTTCCATATTTTTTTCTCCATTCAAAGCTTTCTGTTGATAGGATATTTGAAAGCAAATGCGACGTTTTTCAATAGTCCAACAAAATCATTGTAAATTGAGGATATTTGGGACCAAAATTCTAACCAGAAACAAGATTCTCTTTGCGTGCGCTTTTCATGTGGAGCAACATCGTCAATTTTAACTGGACCGGTAAAAGTATGAATAACACTTCGCGGTTGTCTGAAAAACTGATTACAAATGGTTTAGATGTTGTACCTTTCCATTGTTTTGTCAATAACAACCCGGGTTTTGCCTTACGGCATCTTCGGACATTCAAAAAAACTGTTTATCATGAAATGACACGTGACGAACGAAATGACAAAACGGATGGAAATGTACAGAAACCAAACTATCCAATGTTGGTATTAAAATTCCATCCAGCACCTTCAACTGAAATCTTTAAAACAATACTTTCACGGCACTCCGCTTACGCGTTTTAAAAACTTATATGTTACTAATTATACTTTGCAAAAATATTTAAATAGACCATCCATATATGTAATAATATTGCCAATTTATTAAATGTTATATTTCCTGAAAAGATCCACTATGTGAATACTATTAACGTTTAAACTGCAGGCAAAAATGAAGAGTATGATTAAAATGAACTCTATTTTTTGGACCTGTTGAAAAGTTATATATTAGTTATTATTAGTTTGCGGACGACTGTTTGTGAATATGCATAACCATAACTACTGTCTGTTTTTTAGCACAACAACTCACGTCTTTGTCTTTTGTTGTCACCGGGTCAAAGATGTGAAAGCATAATTTGTTAATTTTACATAAATTTGCGAATGTGAAAGCAGCCATGATATAATAAAATATTAAAGATTAACCATCTGTTTTTGAAATCATAACACATAAATGACTGAGCAAAATAGTAATGTATACTTGTTTATTTGTGTATAAGTTATTGCTGGCCATTTACAAACAGTGGCTGATTGTTGTTGTTAATTAGCATGCTTGGTTTTCAACATGACCTAATACTCAAAAACAATGGCGGGTGTTGACAGGAGGCATATCGTTACCTTACTTTGAGAAGTTTCTAATTGATGTTTTTACCTAAAATTACATTTTGGTTGGAAAAACATGTATTTATTGCATTCTATATATGAATTTCAGAATTATCTATGGTTGAATAACGGAGTTGCACACTTTTTGTAACTAAATTTATTTGATCAAGTTCTAAGATTGTCAGTATTATTTACATGATTAGATCTGTAAGATCATTATTTCTCAGCAAGAGTTGTGAAAAAATATGCTCAAAATAAGTAATTTGAATTATCATTACTTGAGCATAGTAACGTATAAGTGAATTTTAATCAATCGAAACTTCAAACAGTGTCAAGAGCAGTTAGAACCTTTTCCAACTAAGATGTCTATATGTCAGATAAAGGATTATCTTAAGAATTTATATTCAACAATATTACAATATTAGATACAGACATATTTATAATAGGATGAACGCATGCAATTAGGAGGTCCCATATAATCTTGAAGGCATCTCGAGATAGTAGGAAGAATGATTCAGGAAAATCTTGAAAAAGCAGTTTTTAGGTGGAACGTGACATGCTTCCAAGAAGATGTCTGCACGCGGGCTCGAGTAAGCCCGACCCGACCCGTGGGCCGGGTAACGAAGGTTTGGATTCGGGCCCGGGCCGGGGACGGGTACACAAAAAATATTTTTTTCCGAATGTATACGCCACATTCGTATTTCTTAATTGCAAAAATATGATAATTTGATTAGCTTATATTAATATTTTCGATGGTTTCGGCGGTAAATGGAAGTTCAAATCAAAACTTTATTAACTCGGGTTGCGATAGTTGGGTGAAGATGCCTCTGAAAGAGGCGAAACACGTGTCACAGTTAGTTACACAATACGTGGAATAATCAAAGTTATTTTAAATTTTTTAGGCTTATATTAAACTATTTTAAATGTTAAATTAAAACTTTATTGGCTCGATTCGGGTTTGGGTAAGATGTTCGGTAATGAGCACCGGGCCCGTGCAGTTATGTTAATCGCTGTCACTATGCGTCGCTCTTTCGGATCGGAAAGGTGGGAAGGGATTTTGAAGGTCCGTGGCGCAGTGTCAACGGCGTTGGCTTGCGTGCCGGATCTCACGGGTTCGATTCCCGGTACGAGTGGATTTTTTACAGTTGATAAATCTGTTCAAAGGCATGGGTGATTGTGTTGTTGAAAATCCCTTCCCACCTTTCCGATCCCAAAGAGCGACGCATAATGACAGAGATTGACTAATCACTAGTCCTGTCCTAGTCCTCGTATCCTTTCCATCCCCACTCTCTTCGAAAAAAGAGGAGGTTGAGCAACTGAGTAACAAACAGTTGAGATAAACTCCGTGAGGAGTCCATATGCTCAAAATTTGGAGCGGACATGGTTTTAATTTTGTACTCTTCCATGAGCTTTGTCGCTAACGAACCGGGTTTCGTCACCATCAAAACATTCGATAATCCAAGCGATGATAGCAATTAATCTTGGTAACTTGTTTTCTTATAAAATAGGGGCAATACAAAATATTAACAAAGGGTCAGTTCAAGTTCATTCGTGCGCTTGAAATGCCTGAAGATACTGGAAGGTGAAACCCGGGTCGTTGTGGAATATTACAAATTCAAACGATTCAAATATAACAGCTACATCAAAGTCAAAAATGTGACATAAAAAAAAATATGTGCGGTTGATACAAACAAATAAATAAATGCACAAAACAAAATGCCACTGTTTGTGTTTAATCAGCAGTTTTAAATGTCTGTTTGTTCATAGAAAACGTGTACTTCAAACACTTTTTTTAAAAGGGAGTGTTTTTGGGCAAAAATGTTTGAATATCATTTTGGGGCATTTTAAGATAATTTTTTCACTGTCGATTGAGTTCCACAGATGGACATACAAGACTGGTTGTATTTCCGCAATGCTATGAAACCGGTTACCTTACTTATCGCGATGCAGGTGAGGAAAACTTCGGCCCTTTTTAGACACATAGATCACGTTCATTAAAAACACCAAAAAATCTTTATTTTATTTAAAATGACACCCAATAAAAACTCATTGCAAAAATCACGGGTTCCCAACACATGGGTTTTCTGTGGAGTCACCAAATTATGAAGTATCCACTTTAATGCATTATCGTTGATTTTTTTAATGAACTTATGAAAATGCCTATTTAGATTTTGCCTTGGGGTGTCGCGAGTCAAATGGCTTTCATATAAAAGGGGTCGACATCCGAAAAAGGTTGGGAGCCTTTGCGTTAAATAATTGATGTACATATATATTACCGCGCTGGCATTACCAAGCCGACGTTTGCGCGCAATAATTTTAATATTTTAATACAAAAACAATTGTATTTTCCAAAAAATATAAACACTCAAACAGCTCGAAAATTACACCGAACTAAAGAAATTTTAGTATATTTAGAAACTTTTCATAAATTTACCGCTTTTTGCATTCCGGATGTTATAAATTGAATCAATTAATTTGAAATAAGATGCAGTGGAAAAGTCTTCTTATGAAAGTAAATTTCTTTAAATGAGTGGCCAACAATACAAGATAATTTTATATTGCGCGTAAGTGACGGCGCGGTAATGTCGAGGCCTATACTGCGCGGTAGCGTCCAGCGCGCTAATGTCGGGGAGCCATATATGTTTTTAAAATATGTGTTTATGTTTTGTAGTAAGTCATTGTTGACTTACGTCATAAATGACAGCAAAGAGGGCTAATTTTAAGTAACATTATTCGTTTATTTCAGATATTTCTAAGCACCATATATTACAATATGTATCGTTCATTGTGTTGTATCCAGTCAAATTGAAGTCCATCGGAAAATAACGCCATTTATAATAGATTAATCAATTATTCGAAACAAATTCATGATCAACAAATAAATAACATTTTAAATTTAGAACGCGTTTATAATCCCTGTCTCGACTATAACTAACTATTGCGACCGATTGTTTTCATTGCGCGCCGCAAGAAAGCGCTGTTTGTCTGGAATTACGTCACCAGCCTTGCGTTACCTGATTTTTCTTCGCAGTTTCAAAACAAGACTCAGTTTGAGATCTTCGTTACTTGAAATCGGTGATCTGAATACAGAGCCAACGAAACTACGCCGGTATTTTTAAATATATTACGCGTATTTATTTTTGTCAATAAAACACCAGCGGGATCTAGCGGTAATTTTTGAATCGACCCGAACAGATAAAAAGTTTTAGTTCCATATTCAAAAAACTTCATTATAATAATTTTCAGTAAAATTCTTTTACCTAAAATATTGTTTATGTGATTGTTTATGACGTGCTGCAAATATAACTTATTGTTTGTGATTTTTTGAATGTTTTAGAACAGTTTGACGTCAAGTTGGCATTCAGCTGTTTTCTGCGAATTAAATTTACAGGTAATTTGAATTCTTAATATGAAATCACAGAGAAAAATAGTTTCTACATAACGTCATCAGTACAAATATGTTTCTTCGCCTACTCTATAAATATTCTGATTTGATTTCTGTAACGTGCTATTATACGTAGTTATTAATTATTCAGCAATCTAAAAACTTTTGAATAATCGGTAACCATTGTTGTAATTTAAATAAAATTTGTTATGTAGAAATACATTCTGCTCTAAAAATTCAGGCCATGTGTTGGTAATATATTTTATTAAAAAACCTTGAATTTTCGTATATTATGGCATCAACCGAATCGAAGTACATAATATATGCATAGCGCTAATCCATATTATGTAAAACGATTTTTTTAAACATATCAATTAAAAATGTTCATAAGTCTAGTGCAGTGGTTCTCACGTAAAACTTGGCTGTGGCCGCATTAGGAACATAAGCGGTCCTACGAAAAGGTCTGGTGTCCGCACCAAATTTTTATGTTGAGTCTTTTTTGTCAAAAATACCTAAACATGTATGTTTTTGAGTTTTTGCGAACTAACAATTCATGAAGCACAATACTATGGATACAAATTATAAAATTTTCAGTGTCTTCATTGACAAATTAATATGTAAAACCCCATTTTTATGAAATATCAATATTAACTATCGAACTGTTGGTGGCCGCAGCAAAATCCTCTGGTGGCCGCACATGAGAACCACTGGTCTTGTGCGAAGAAGTTAATATTTCCTTCCATTGAATTACTCATCACATTAACAAATTAATTATTTTTTTGCTTAGCGTTAACTCAAAAATATTTTATTCCAAAATAATAATGGACAACAGTGTGTATCAAATTAGTCTTTCTTGGAATAAACAAGTTGTATATTTTCGGGACTGCCGAAAATACTGACCTATGAGTAACGCCGCTGATCTAAATTTACTATTCAACGTAGCTGTGTCTGCTCCTCATGGGGAGAATATGGACTCATAACGGAGCTAGATGGTGGTAAATCAGTTGTTAAACTCTTATTGCTGATCATAATATAAAGAGAATGAGATTATGAAAAAAATGCAATGTATTTAAGTACTATAGAAGTTATATTATATATGGTTGATAGCTATTTCGGCTTACGTCATCGTCAGAGCTATGCTTAAACATACATTTACTTATCTATATATTATACTGTTGTAGATAGGGTACACTATACATAAAGTGCCCATACGTCCCGTTTTTAGGTAGCCTATCCCGTTGTCCCCAAGTACAGCTTCGGGGCGTCGAAATGTCCCGTTTTCAAAAAGAGGGCAACACACGGTAACAATTTTAAAAAAATTGCAAAAAATCAACTTTGGTAATAATAATTTGACCCATAAAATCTTTCGAGTAATCATTGAATACATTTTATGCTTGCCCGGAACAAATGCACCCGTAGAAAGAGTCTTTTCACAGATGAATGAGTTGTGGACGACAGAAAAAATACAATTACAAGTCGGAGTACTTAAAGCGGTGTTGTTAGATTAAATAATTTTTAAAAAATTCTGCCAAGAATTCTATTCTTTTTAAAAAGCAAACCCAGTTATACTGAAGTTATGCAGTTATAAGAAAATCAACATAATTTTTTTCATATTTATATTATTTATTGCTGTTATTTTCTTTATCGACATTCCTTTTCTTTTTATTAGTACATAAAAAATATGTGTTTTCTTGTATATTCAATTACTATTACTATTACGTAAAAATTGGTAGATGTCCCGTTTTGAGGACAAAAATAAATGGTCACATTATGTATACATCTTCTTTTCTATTCTAACATCCTAATTTTAAATGGTAATAAAAAAATATCAAAGCTAACACATTGATTTTATGTATTTCTCGAATTGTAAGCTAATCTGGGTTAAAATGGAATGTTACCATTTGTGTTTCTCTTTGCAAACCTCCTCCCGTTTTTGGTCAGGTAGAAGTTAAGGGCTCGTATTTTAACGGTCATAATAGAAATACAGTTGTGGTCTGAATTTATAATAAGATGGTCAGAATCTTTATTACAGTGGTCTGAATTTATATTAAATGGTCATAATGTATTGGTTAGAATACAGAGGGCAGAATAAATTATGAATGGTCAGTATTTAAACAAATTGATCAGAATTTAAATATCATTGGGCAGAATTTAATCGAAATTGGTAATATTTAATAGTATTTGGACATATTTATTTTGACAGCTGTCAGAATTTTTTGGAGATCGAATAGCGTTTCTATTGGTGCAAAGTGATGTCATACGACAAATGGTCCAATGGGCGGTAGATACTATGCCGCGGCCATTGAATAAATCATTATATTTACGTTAATTTGACAGCTGTCAAATCTATATTTTCTCTATATATTAAAATTAAATATCAAAATGAGGAGAATTTTGATGATGAAAATCACCGAGAATTCAGAATTTTAATTTCAACAAATCGGCTTCTCAAAAATGCAAAATCAGAAATAATGTTCATATTGCGCAATATATAAATTAGTATGGGAAAGGATGCCCGTTATTTTTCTTGGAACCACGGATATAAGTTCTATCCAAGGGTAATGGCTGTGTGCTCTGGTGAGAACACACGCAATTATGAGATTATAAATATATGAACCCAAACCTTTACCGAATTTTATTCTGACGTTTTGTTTTTATTTACCATTTCAGACCAAAATTGTTACAAATTCTGATCATTTTATAATTTTATTCAGACCGCTAAATAATTTTATTCCGACCGTTTAATAATTTTATTCTGACAATCATTAATTTTATTCAGACCGTTACTATTTATTTTATGACCTTATATTGAATTGTATTCTGACCAAGGAAACCATTTTTATTCTGACCGAAACATCATTTTAATTCTGACCATTTATTTTGTTGCCGAAGTTAAGTGGGGTTGGAAAAGGCATCATTTTCATCCATTCATTTTGCTTTTGGATGAAAATTTCTAAATATATGTATCATCTGCTCTTTTTTAAATTTCAATTTAAAGGATAGCAACATTTCATGGATGGAATTCTTTTTTCAAAATTGGCATCCGCAATGAACTTTAATACCGCCAAAAACTGTTAAATGTTTACATCCACTTGACATATTATTATTTTTACAATTAGCAGAATTATTTACTTGCGCTGTTGTTTCAGCTAATCATTCTTGTCTCGCCAGTAAAAAAGTATGACGATTTTGACTGGTCTGCATGGGATAAAAATCCGTCTTGGTCTTAAATTTTGGAAAACATTTATTTCACTGTCAACACTTAATAGTGGAATAATAAAAATAATTACACATTTTCAGTGCTTATTCCACATAGGATTTATTAAGCTCAAGACCGGTTTCGCTCATTGCGACCATTACCAACTGAAACTCGTCATCGTCAGCACTCATTTGACAAATCTCGCGACGAGCGAAACCGGTCCTGATCTTGACAAATCCAATATGGAATAAATGCAAACTATAAATGAGTTGTTATATTTTTATTTTTTTCAAATGACTTTTTTATTTATCGACAAAATTTAAAGTTTTTCCTAAATGTTCTGCTTTATTTGATATGCATAAAATATTGACAATCTTTTCAAATCTTATATTTAAGTATGTTGTAAATATTACATTTTAATGGATCAGAGGTGTAAAACCTGCGGATTTCGACTCCAATGTTTTCATTAATTTTCAAAATAATTTTTAGTATAGATTTGTGTAGAAAGGTTCCCCGACTCCTTTTATGGATACTCTAATAGATAATATTTATATCATTTGTTTCTTGAAATGTTCCAGGCGCTACATGTTAACATATTTTAAAAAAAAATCCTGCTTTATTTATGGTTTTTTAATTTTATTTTAAATTAAAAAAAAGAAATGCCTAAATAACTTTAAATACATTTTTATTTTTGCATAAAAAACTCAATAATTACGGATATAACGGAAAACGGCATAGGTATCTAGACCTGATGTTTTCAAACCCAATGATATCTTTATGAAATACTAGTATTGCTACCCGGCGTCGCCTAAACCAATAATTATTTAATGTTATATCATTTTAATTATTCTATTAAAATGTCCAAATTCAAGGAAAAATCTAATTTGCTTTATATAATACCTGAAATAATAAACTTTATTATATTAATAACAATTTATTACATTTTGACTAATAATAAACATATTTTCTTTCATTTATGTAATACAACAATAAAAGAGAATACTTCAAATTTATTTTATATATAAGTTGAATATATTTGAACTGGCAGTTTATATTTACTGGGTTTGCATATTTAGTAATTTTGGCGGTTGTTTATAATGGTTGACGACCACTAAATTAGCCTCACTGGTTAAATGTATTTTTCCAAAGTGTCAAAGGGTTATCAATATAAGTTGTTTTGAGTCGTCAATATAGGATTTTTTATTGGAGAGGTCCACTCGTTTTAATTTATTTTTGATATTTTTTTATACAAATAATTGTGTAATTTCTTATCAACTTTCATATTATTTAAATTGGAACGATCTTTTTTTCTTAATAAATTGACGAGGACTTTTTCAATGTCATAATACTTCAAAATAAATTATATGTTATCAAGTTGGATATCACTTTTAATTTGTTAACTATCCATTCTTTGTGGAAAGGCACAAGATTTAAATAAATAAAAAAAACATTTTTCTTTGTAATACTTACACAAATAGCATTATTCTAAAAACAATATTTAAAAAAAAATTACCGACATACCACTTATTCCACATTGAATATATTTAAAACAGGACCGGACCGGGTTGGCTCATCGCAAGCGTTACCAACTGATAATAAAAACAAATATACATCGATATTTATATAAAAGTTAAGCATGATTTACTAGGTATGACAAACAATTGGTATTACAAAAATGCAAATAAACGAAAATTGAACATAATTAAAAGATATAAATAGCCTCATTACTAGCGAAACGGTGCGATAGTTGATCTGACGATGCTTCTGAAAGCGGCGAAACACGTGTCACTATCAGTCACTCAATACGTGGAATAAACTTAGTTAATTAAAATTGTATATTACAATTAACCAGGGCAATTAGTCGGAGTCGTCGCGGGGCTTTGGTCGAAGTCTTACTCGGAGTCGGAAATTTTTAAAAGTTTGAACTTCTTATTTTTACATATATGTATTATGTAAAATTTGGCTATTGGCCGAATTGGTAGGGTTGATATTTAATTGAATATACATCAATATGAAAATTAGGCAAAAAAAAGTGACGATATTCAATTTTTTTAGTCGGAGTTGGAGTCGGAGTCGTGTTTTTGGTCAGTGTCGGAGTCTGAGTCGTGGATTTGGTAAATACTGGAGTAGGAGTCGAACTTTTTTACCGACTCCACAGCCCTGCTATTTACCAGGGCTGTGGAGTCAAACATTCACGTTTTTTTCCTAATTTTTCTATTTATGTGTATTCAATTAAATATCAACCAACCAATCCGGCCAATAGCCAAATTTGACATACATATTATATGCCAAAATAAAGTTGAAACATTTCAAAGTTTCCGACTCCACAACCCTGCTATTAAACGTAAACCATCTTTGGAAAATGCTGAGCTGTTCTGTTAGAAAAAAAATGTGTTTATTAAATGTTTATTATATTCATAGTATATTCTCTCATGTCGGGCCTGGTGACCTTAAATGAAATGCACGTCCAGAGTAATATTAATCTTTCACAATATAAGATGTGTGTTATATTTAAAAATGACTCGAGTGATGCATTTACATTGGAATGACTCACGCATTATCCCCATACAAAGTGTTGTCAAGAAACAAAAATATAATGACAACACGAATACGTCATATTTTACATGACATACGAAACCTTCAAGCCGAAAGTATTTTAGTGCAAGAATAATGATGACAGTATTTTTTAAGGTTTATCGTTTCAAAGCAAGTGCCAAAAGTGGCGCCTTAAAAAAATTCATTTCAATTACGCAAACAAGTTTATTGTCATACGGCGAAAGAAATAACAATGTATTTTAAGTCGACAGAAATTATTTTACATAAGGCAAATGTACCAGTAGCTGACCGCTTAAACTACTAAGATCAATATCGCGGAGTTGAGAAATATAATCGTTCCACAATACGAAAAAATATGGTGGCAATATGTGGGAGTGGCCTTAGAAAACCGTCATTAACACAAGATCACGACTGACTGTCCAAAAATATTTGAACATGAAAAAATTTTCAACTAAAATAGTGCACATATTTTTCTGAGAAGATATCCAGCGAACGGTTGTTTTAAATTATAAAATGTTGGCTAATCCAGCATGTTGAAATGTTTCACTGTTTTTATCGAAAATAAAATTTTGTAGAATTTACTTGCATGCATGAGAAATCTGTCAGTAAACTTATACCTACGCTCGGCCTGGCCTATTGGCCCGCGGAGCCTACTAACAGAATCTTCCCGGCCTGGGGTATTGGCCTTTAGATTGCTAAGCGTTAAGAGAAAATTTCAACAACAATAAAGATTTAGGTTTAGCATTGTACCGAATGATGGCAAAGCAAGTATACTCATATCGGATCATATGTCTTAATTAATATTATGTAACAAAAATTATGAAATGGCCTTTTTAAAAAAAAAGTTGTGTTAAATTATTTAAAGTCATGCTCCCCTTTCAGTAGTTGACCATTTCACATATTGAAAAATCCAGTAGTTGACCATGTCTAATCAGGGGGCTTTGTAGTGAACTTTCTGACAGAGTTGCCTCAGGGCTTTCTGTCACACCACTCTTCAGGAACAAAGTACACACCGTTTCTAGATTGACCACTTAAGAAATTTGAAATAATACACTTTCCTCACTAGGCGTTGTTTTCAAATGGCCACCCTGGCACTTCATTGGCTTTATGGTGATGTGTTAGTGGCTCATTCCGACCACAGATGCCTTAACTTTTCTGAACTTTACAATTTAGAGCAATCCCGCATCTGCATTTCTTATTTTGGGCCATTTTATTCTCAAAAGGTCAACTACTGGTACATGGTCAACAACTAGTACATTTAACTTATTTGTTGATAGTTATTTCGGCTTACGCCATCGTCAGAACTGTGTTTAAACCTGATGATTGATGATTTGTATTCTCGCTATATGGGGGAGCGAAGGTGGTAAACCCTCATTTCCCTTTCGTCTCTTGGGGTTGCGATTCGCTTGTTTAAAAAAAGATGATGATATTGGTGAATGGTGATGAAATGGTGATGATGTGTCTCTTGGTGGTGGTGACACTGATTCGTGATACAATAATTTATTTGTATTTACTCATCCTTTATATACCGTTGTAGACAGGGTACACAATACACTTTCTTCTCTTTTCCACCGCCCTAGTTTTATATGGTAATAATTAGTTATTATATGTGACACATTGATTTGATGTATTTTTCGAAGTGAAAGCTACTCTGGGTTGTAAGGGAGTTCTACCAAGTAAAAGCCAATTCAATAAATAAGTTCATTCTCTTTATGTTACAAGTTACAGCTCTCGCCCCCTAGGGATAAAAGAAAACGAATATCGATTTTCGCCGGTTTTGAATTATGAATGCCACTAGATACAAAATAATATGTCAAAATTATGTTGTTTTATATTTTTCTGATAAAAAAACATTCTCAAGTATAGCTGGGTTTGCTTTTAAATAAGAATGGAATTGTAGGCAGGATTTTTTAAAATTTATTTAACATCGCTTTAAGTACTCCGACTTGTAATTGTGTTTTTTCCGTCGTCCACAACTTATTCACTGTGAAAAGACTCTTTCTACGGGTGCATTTGTTCCGGGCAAGCATAAAATGTATTCAATGATTACTCTAAAGTTTTTATGGTTCAAATTATTATTACCAAAGTCGATTTTTTGCACTTTTTTTTAAAAATTGTTACCGTGTGTTGCCCTCTTTTTGAAAACGGGACATTTCGACGCCTCGAAGCTGTACTTGGGGACAACGGGACAGGCTACCTAAAAATGGGACGGTCACGTTCAAAACGGGACGTATGGTCACTTTATATATACCGTAAAAGAATTAATTAAATTAAGAGTTTCGACTGAAGATGCTTGATGGAATTTAAATATCATATTTGTACGTTTGATTTTTTATTTTTGCGTTAATTTTGTCGATGCCGAATGGTGAAACCCGGTTCGTTAGCGACAAAACTCATGGAAATGTACAAAATTCAAACATTTCAAATTAACCCATAAAAGAAGTCAAGATTCATGATATTTTACTCTCGTCAAATATATCTTCTTTCAAATACTTAATAGTTGTTCAAATTTGGAACAGTGTTTGACATAGCATTCTTACACGGTAAAAGGGATTTAGTAAAAGCTTTACAAATCGCTACATGTCATGGATATTTTATTTAACGTTTGTTTTTACAAGTTAAATGACTTCAAAGTCATGTATCAAATAAATAAATCTCTCAGAATAAACAAATAGTGCGGTTTCACATTTTCAGTTCGTGGGCAGCCAGAAAATAAAATGAGAAAACTTCAAAAATAGATCCGGGAAGTAGGGCTATGTCAAATATCTCCCGCGTTTAATGATCTCTTCGAAGTTGGTTCCGGTCATTAATAATTATCAAAAATGCCAACGTCTGTCTCCATGGAAACGTTTCGTTTTAAAATTATCGACAGTAACTACATATATATAACGAGAAAACATAACACACTGTTAGTATTTTATACGACCATTGCTAGTTTCCTAAATAATCATTTTAATTTCGTAATTTAGACAGTTGATAAAGCACGCGATGAGCGAAACCGGTCCTGATCTTAATCGATTGAAAGTGGAATAAATACTGAGAATATGTTATTACTTTCGATGGATTCGGCGGTAACTTTGTGGTAGTTTATTTTAATATAAAATTAAAAATAACTTCGATTATTCTACGTATTGTGCTATTAACTGTGACACGTGTTTCGCCTCTTTCAGATGCATATTCGGACTTAATATCGCAAAGTTTGCTTAAGTAATTTGCATATCTTAAGCAAACTTTGCGATAGTATGTCCGAAGATGCCTCTGATAGATGCGAAACACGTGTCACAGTTAGTAGCACAATACGTGAAATTATAAAAGTTATTTTATATTAAGAATATGTTATTATTTTTGTTATAATGCAATTCCACCAAGTATTGACAGTGAACTCATTAAAAGTGGTTGCAGTGATACATATGTATATGTTACAGTGAAACTGTATCCTCAGTGAAAATGTATCAAGTAATAGATTTGTATGGCAACATGATTTCACTGGTAACGATCATTGAAATTATTGACCCAAGTCGAAGATTTGCCGGCCTAAAATTTTGGTTTGCTTCAATGAAACAAAATTAGCAAGAAGTCCCCTTTCATAAAAAGAGAACCAAATAAAAACACAGACAAACATTGGCCTGAAGATAGGGCGGTCAAATTTAATTTCAATGACAGCTTGGAGAAGAATATATTTTCACTGAGAATACAGTTTCACTGTAACATATATATATATACAATTCATCCCGATATATCGTTCTCACATTCATTGTTTTCTTACGTCCATCGTTTTAACATTCATATGTTTATTTGTTCATTCGATTTAATAATATGCATCAAAAAGTCATTGATTTCTGTGATTTCCTTTCCAATGTCCCCAAATACGGCATAAAGAAAGCGACCACTAGTCTATTCTTCTGTTTCCTGTGTCCCAAAAATTTATTTAAAAATTCCATTTAAAAAAAACCTCAAAGCTTTGAAATCGCACAAGAAGATGTTTGAGTGTACTTGTAAAATGAGTAGTGTAATTTGATCAAACCGTGGCTTTTTGTTGTGGTGGGTACAAATCTTCTATCTATGTATATATATAAAAATGAATGTCTGTATGTATGTCCGCTATGGACTACTAAACCGCTCGACCGATCGATGTGAAACTTTACAAATTTATTGAGTGCACCCCCGCGATGGTTTCTGGCCTACCAACCCCTTCCCCCAACCACCCCCAACCTCCCCCCCCCCATTTTTTTTTTTAAACTTTAAGAATTTTCGAGTTCACTCCTTCGAAGGTTTTGGCATACCCCCCCATACGCTCCCCAAAACCCACCCCGCCAAACAACCCCCCTCCCCCTAACAATTGATATCGATTTTTTACAAATTTCTCGAGTACACTTCCGCGAAACTTTCTGGCGTACAAAACCCCCTCCCCCACCCCACCCCCCTCAATCCCCCCTAAAATTGCTGACGTATCAACGCGCAGGGTACAGCTAGTGTACTTATAAAACAATACTTACATTGAAACCCCGACTCTACGTTTTTCAAGGGACCGTATAAAACAAACGATTAATGCGGGAAACGATGAATGCGGGAAAGTTTTAAATACGAACAAAATGCTGGGACTATAGAAAATGAACGCACCACGCGGAAAACGTATAATGCGAGAACGTTAGATCGGGTTTACACTGTATACCAACCACCTTAAAAAGCATTTCCAATTGAATTTAGTAAACGAATCGGAACTTATTGACGACAACTAGTATAAAATCAAAAATGACTTTCGTTACGTTTTGTGTGAGTGAGTTTACTGAATTTGATAGTGATACTGTTCATCGTCTGCGTAAACTCTGAGAAACGAACATGACAGTTGTAACATTATTTAATTGGCAAACATTGCTATATTTGATATTTTAAATATACATTAATTTTAACGTACGGACTTAAACTAGCGATAGATGTGGGGTTTTTAGGGTGAGTTTGTTGAATTTGATACTGATAGTTTCTCAAGTGTGTCGTCATTTATGATGATGCATTATTTTGGCATTTCCGAATAAACAAAACAAGTTAAAAGAAGATGTTCAGTCAAATAAACATAGAGAATACATAGAGAATACATAGAGAATACATAGAGATACATCGAGAAACATAGAGAAAATAATTTAATTAAAATTTAGAATAACGTGTCCAGCAACCAGGGCTGTAGAGTCGTTAAAAATACACGACTCCGACTCCGACATTGACCAAAATCTCGACTCCGACAGAAAAGAAGTGTCAGGTCTTTTTCCCAGGGCTGTGGAGTCGTAAAAAGTATTATGACTCCGACTCCAGCATTTCCCAAAAACACAACTCCGACATCAACTAAAAAATGTTTAATTTCGGCACGTTTTTTCCCACCTTTCATATATATGTGTTAGAGGTCTGCACGGGCCGAAATTTTGAAATTTTACCAGGCCCGAACCCGAAGACCTCCGACCCGGCCCGGCCGGGGCCGAGGCTCATTTCAAAAATCTTACCCGAACCCGACCCGAGTCCGACATTTTTCAACCTTGCCCGAAACAAATCCGATTTTTTTTTCGAAAAGATGGCTAATACGTGAAGTTTATTATAGTATTAAATTTAGATTTACGATAGTGGAAATTCGGAAATAGCCCGATTTTGTTATATTTTTTGTATGCTTGCGTCCGAGCCCGGCCCGGGCCCGAATCCAAACCTTCGTTACCCGGCCCGCGGGCCAAACCCGAGCCCGTGCAGACTTCTAATATGTGTATTCAATTATATATCAACCAACAAATCCAGCCAATAGCCAAATTTGACATATTATATGCAAAAATACAAAGTTCAAACTTTTAAGAATTTCTGACTCCGGCCAAAGCCCCGCGTCGACTTTGACTCCGACTCTGACTCAAATACTAAAGAACTCCGACTCCGACTCCACAGCTCTGCTTTTTCCTATTTGTGGGCAAATCCGCAAAAAACCAAGGTATAAATAAAAATAAAACAAGTTCAATGTTTAAAAAAGTAGTCGGAGTCGTTTGTTTTTCATGACTCCAACTCCGGCCAAAACACCGCGACTCCAAAGCCTTGGTTTCATGTGTACCATCAAATAAGATTAGTAGTATTAATAATAGTATTAATAAGATATTTGATATTAAAATATTCACTCTTGACAACGAGTACAACAATTATATGTAGTAAATTATGTATAGTAATATTACAATTTTTGACGAGGGTATCTTTATAATTATTGTAGCACTTGAGGAACGGTCATAAAATCAGAGTGGGTGATTCAGCCAACTCTGTCAATGCCTATGAGATGATCCCGTTCATTTATTTGCGTCAGTGTATCCGAGCTCTTCTGCATTAAATATTTCAACGAGCTTATTACCGTTGGTTGTGAATCATTGGACCAGCCAGTTTGTTTCTGGCCATGGTGGTTTTGCTGCCAAGCTCTTCAGGCTTGGCCAGATGGTAGATGGGCCGACATGTAGATGCGGCGATATAATGGATGCTGATCACATTCTATGGATTTGTCCTTTTATGTCCTCTGAGCGGGAAGATTTACTCAGGTTGGTCCGACCGGCTGTCGGGCCAGTAGGCCACGCCGACTTGGTAGCCAATACAAATAATTATTTGGCCTTCAGCAAATTTGCGGCGTCATACGGTGCAAGGACGGACCTATTCGTATAGGTCCGTAACCGGCCTTTGTTGATTGCATTAATGACAGCATTAAATAGCATTTCTAGAATCAGTAACGTATAGGGTTTGCTAATTATTTAGAGTCAGTAATGCACACTTGAGTGCCTTGGCCTCCAAGTCCTGGGCAAATGCTCCCGAGACAACTCCATACTCGCAAACAGAACAGATACGCTTAACGTTGTTACGCCACGGGACACGATCGCTGATACCGAATGTAAGGCCGTAGCGGGTGGTGGTTGGGAGTAGTTTAGCTTATTACCGTATTATTTGTCACATTTGTATTTCTTGAAATATGTCGCATTTCATTAAAATTGTTATTTGGAATTAAGTTTTCATTCGGCGTTGAATTATAACATTGTGGTAAAAGGATCTTTTGTTTCGATAAGGTTTAGAAACCCTGGCTTAATGTCACCAAATTTTGAAAACATGTCGCATCTAATACACCAATGACTAATAAGCAAATGACTCAATCCAATATCCTGTATGACTCCGACCTATAGGTCCACTTTGACCGTAATGTTAGGTCACAGGAATTCCTCAAATGGACATGATACACTTTCATCATCCTGATTCATACATAGATTACTACTTTGCAAATATTAATTATGAACTTTAAATCAGGCATTAGCAACCTTTATCATTATGCATCACCAGCAAAGTTATTAAATAATTTGTATTTATATTAAACTAGTATTGCTACCCGGCGTCGCTCGGACTAAGCGACCAATAATTATTTAATGTTATATCATTCGACATAATTATATCACAAAATCTAACATCCAAAATAGAGTTAAAATAAAATCACAAACTTTATTTAATTTGATGACAGCCCCATTCTCGCCCATTAAAATGTCCAAATTCAAGGAAAAAATCTAATTTGCTGTCAAATAATACCTTCACGTAAATAATAAACATTATTATTAATAATAAAAGCCGGGAAAAGTTCAGTAGAAGACTAATTTATTACATTTTGACTAAATGTCTTCGCCGATAAAAATTCACACATATTTTCTTTCATATTCGTTTTTATGGCAACTTAATGACCGACAATGCAAAAGGGAATTACAGACCCACATACATACATACGCCGTTTCAGTTTTATATACAAGATAATTTAAGCCAACTTACCTAGACTAAACCAGTGGCTCTCACGTAAAATTATGCTGTGGCCACATTGTAAATATGTATAAGCGGTCCTACGGAAATATCTGGTGACCTCACCATTTTTTTTTAACAATTTACTACTGGTAATGCAATGACATTGAATACTTTTCTCACTGTCAATTCTACATTTTTCCGGGTCTTTTTTAACAAATTAACTTTCAAAAGCAAATATCAATATTTTCTCTGGAGTTGTTGGTGGCCGCAGAAAAATCTTCTCGTGGCCGCACATGAGAACCACTGATCTAATCGTTGATGTGACAATGCTTGGATTTAACGTACATCTACAATTCCACATGGTACAATTCAAAAAATTATAATACATTTATTTACATATACTATATATAATGTAAAAAAAACAATTATTGTGAAATGTATTGAATCTTCAATATTAATATTCTCAAATTAGAATTTTTTGAATTTTGTACTTTTCCATGAGTTTTGTCGATAACGACCCGGGTTTCGCCTTTCGGCATCTTCAGGCATTCCAAGTGCACGGATGTACTTGAACTGACGCGTAGTAAACAGTTTGTATCGTTTATATACAAAAATATAAGTAGATCACTAAGTTAAAAGGTTATTAAAATGTAAATTAGCGAAATTTGAATGAGTACAAGTTTCAATGATTTAAGTGGGTTTGTTATAATTACGGGGATTTTTGAAAATATTAATGACCAGATGATAACATAAGAATATTTAAAATAAATCTAGGGTCCTATCCGACCTCTCGTTAATGAGTTGATTGTTTTCAGGCCTTTATTATTATATTACATTAATGATAGTAAGTGAATTGATATTTAATAATAGCAAGTGCTTGAATTGTAAATAAATGACAATTATTAATAAATAACAATAAATTAAAATTAACAATTATTTAAAAGCGTACAACAATGGCGAACTAGGCAAATAAAGTTGCTCGTTCAAAATTGGCAGACCGTTGAGCTGAGCTCGATTAATCTCTAAGATTTCTTGATAAAATAGTTTAAACTCATATTCTCAATGGGTTTATTTAAAAACAGGACTGTAGAGTCGGAGTCGTCGCGTTGTTTTGGCCGGAGTCGGAAATTTTGATCTTTCTATTTTTGCATATAACATGTAAAATTCAGCTATTGGCCGTATTGGTTGGTTAATATATAATTGAATACACATAAATAGAAAAGGGAATAAAAAAACGTTACGAAATTAATCTTTTTTAATCGGAGACGTGTTTTTGGTCGAGTCGGAGTCGTACTTCTTTTAACGACCCTGTTTAAAAACACAAGAAATGTGTTTTTTGCAATGCCAATTTACTCTTGTTACAGGTCAATAAGCATCATGTTTACTACGCGTCAGTTCAAGTACATTCGCCTAAAGATGCCGAAAAGCGAAACACGGGTCGTCAGCGACAAAACTCATGGAAAAATAAAAAATTCAAATGATTCAAATATGATATTGAAATACCATCAAGCAACTACAGTCGAAATTATTAATTATATTCTTCAATACGTAGAAACAAAGATGAAAGCGCAGGGCCTCTAGCTTCTCCTCAGTGGTGGCCATGGCTGCAATGGCCACCCCCTGGATCCGCCTTTGCGATCAATACCAACAGCAAACTTGCAAATCAAGATAAACCGACTCAGTGTCATAATTGATTCGTAATAATACATCACACGAGTGACTCATAATGACCGAATCGATTCACTGAGCAGCAGTGATGTAACTCGCAATAGTAAACATCGACGTCTCTCGGCTCTCCGCCTTTTGTAACGGCCGGGAGTAGTTACCTAGTCACCAGTGTGGCAAATGATTTCTATAAATAATAATGGTAAAGACTACAAGTAGGCGGACATGTGGGCGGGCAGCAGACGCCTTGTATCTTGGGCGGCTTGGCTTTATATAGAATCCGTGATCATCAATCGTATGTTTCCATCTTGATGGAAGAAAACGCGCCTATTTCGTTTTCGCATACTACGCACACTTTGCTTTAAAAAATAGGACACATTTTCAAATGATATAGAAAAATAAAGAATCACAATTTTCTGGCATTCGCCGTTTTATAAGCATCATTAAAAAACAATGAACCGAGATTCCAGGTAATATATTTTTATTTTTAACAATTTCCGATCCCAGCGTGGAGCATATCAACCCTTCCAAGCCAAAAGGGCATGACAAATCGTTACTTTTAGAAGAGTAAAAATATTGAACAAATATTGTGTCAGTATAAAATAACTTTATTCCACATATTGTTTTACTAATTGTGACATGTGTTTCGCCTCTTTCAGAGGCATCTTCGGACTAACGCAAAGTCTGCTAAAGTAATAATGCAATATTTATTCGAATATTTTAAAATCTTAAATTACAATGGAGTTTTGGATTTTTCCTTTTTACGAGAAGCAAGGAGGTGATGATTTTTCCCAGCCTTTCTAAGCAAAAAGGCAGTAAATGACTGACAAGCTTTTGAGCATAATGACAAAATTTGTTCAAAACAAAGTTTTAGTATCTACCTATTTAGAATTTATAAAAAACGTTTGATGCGAAAATTACCTAATTTCCTTGCTTCCCGTAAAAGGACAAATCCCAAACTCCATTTTGTAATTGTATCATTTTAAAATACTAAAATCAATCTAGCTTCGAAACACATGTCACAATAAGTTGATAATTATTGGCAAAAAATAATATAATATCCATGGCATTACAGCAAGCACCAATGCGCCATGCATTTGACAAATTAAATAAAAATTACATAACATATTACACAAAAATTTTAAACAGAACAGAAACATATTATGTACATAAGAAGGAAAAAAAATAAACAAAGCATCAGGTTCGCTGCCGAATATATCCACATCAACAGGCAGAGCATTTATCAGCCGAATAGCCCTTGCAACTGGGGATTCAAAAAACCTACGTGACAAACAACTTTTGACAAAGAAAATAAGTGGAATAATCAAAGTTATTTTTAATTTTATATGATCTAATTTATTTACTAACAGTTTCTAAGTAGTTGTATTGACTACCTCTTTGCTAAAAAAGCTAGAATGACTGCTTCTTTGCAAAAAAAAAATTATACTTTTAGCAGATGTTCATTTTTTTACAGCGGATTTTAGTTATTAAACTGCTATAAAAATGAACACCGGATATAGCTTTGAAACGTTATCGAATGGAATACTTCACTGCCTTCTTCATTGGAACGGCAGTATATATGTTACAGTGAAACAGTATTCTCAGTGAAAATATATTCTTCTCCTAACTGTCATTGAAATTAAATTTGACCGCCCTATCTTCAGCCCTATGTTTTTCTGTGTTTTTCTTTGGTTCTCTTTTTATGAAAGGGATTAATTCTGATTTTGTTTCATTGAAGCAAACCAAAATTTTAGGCCGGAAAACCATCGTCTTGGGCCAATAATTTCAATGATCGCGACCAGTGAAATCATGTTGTCATACAAATCTATTACTTGATACATTTTCACTGAGAATACAGTTTCACTGTATCATATACACATTCACACGTCTTTTACGATTAGCAAGTATACTGTACTGTGTAGTAACAGTATTGCACGCAAAAATGGATATTTATCTACTGGCAACATATTCTGACAAGCGTACGGTGTATCGATCGTATGTGGTCCAAATGGCGATCTTTTAGTTCCGTGAAGGTTTCCTTCTGTCAAATATGGACCGAATAGCTCAACCAACATACATGTACTCCTTTCTCAAGACCATCATAAGTCGACTATTTGCTGGCCTGACAACTCGGCTGCCTCGACTGTTACAGAAACAGTAACGACTCCGATTGTATTTTTGCTATGTTCTTTTGCTCACTTACTGGTTTTGTTTTGCTATGTTCACGCTACTACGAATATTTTAATTTCGGCTTTAGTTCTACTTTCGTGTTTGGAATTTTGCAGAGCGCTTAAAATGGCTCGTGTATTGAACCGGTTGACACAAAATTTGAATTTCGCTGTCAAAATTAACCTTTAAACGCCCGTGCATCTTTTACGAAATAACCACGCGACCCGTAACTCTTAATAATTATATCTCTTGTAATAAGTGTTCCAATTTCGTCGCTCACGCAAATACGTGTGATACCCGAAGTGCGCCCATATGAGCATTTTAAAATCGTCGATCGATTTTTGGCGTTCACGCAAATACGTGTTTCATGTAATTTCACGATTTCTGACATTGTATGAGACTATTTCATGATATAATATTATGTATATACATAATATGTACATATAATATTCAAAGAAAAATTCTAAGAAGACATTTTTGCTAAAATAATTTGCCGGGGAAATGGTTAAACAAGTCAGCCTATGTGGGTAAAATAAAAACCATTAGAAAAATAAGATATTGCTTATAATTTACAAATAGAAGACCAGCACCACATCTTGTACGCTTTCTAATTCTCGGGGTAAAAAAATAAACGAATCCATTTTTGCTATAGTTATCTAGAAAAAATAATCTGTCACCCCCAAGAATAAATTTCTAGGTATGGAAAAAATCTGTATCGCCATTAGAATATGTGCATGCATAAAGCTGATTTACTACGGTCCGTCGGATGTTTATATTCTTCATTATGACAAATATATTTAACGAAAGCGAATATAAAATTATATATCGGTAGATATTATTTATGAAAGCTTATATTCATATGTTGAAAACTATTATCATAAATCAGTGCAATCCGATAGCGAAAGGCACCATAAGCATTTGTCCCATATGGGACCGTAGGGCTTAAAAGGTTAATGATAGCCGGACAGATAAATTATATGTTGGCTAAATTTAAAAGTGGAATACATTCTGTCGCTGCACCAATGAAAAACAGTAGGACAGTCGACAAAAAGTGTTTTGAGCTATGCATGCCATTTTACACCATAGTAGAATACATTGTAATGGTTATTTTATACTGTAACTTTAAAATGTGTACGACCTATTTAGACATAACCTGAGAATGTCTGAATGAATAATTATTCTGCTGCTCTTGAATGTCTAAAGATGACGAAAGTCGAAACCCGTGTCAATAGTGACAAAACGCATGGCATTGTTCTAATTTGATATTGAAGTTTGGAAGATTAAGTTGCTCATAAATTATATAAATTCAAACAATCGAAATAGATAAATTCTTTAATAATACGTCAAATAAAACCCACATATTTAAAAGGAAGGCATTTCCATGCCATTGACTGGTAATTATTTTTAACGATGCCTCATTTGAAATTCCTGATGATTGTAATTTACCCACACAACTACATACTTACTCAATTAATTGAAACTCATTAGCATCAAACATTCGCTAATTCATCCAGATTGCGATAAGAACATTTAAACTTTTTGACCTACGTTTTTCTTATAGACAACTAGTATTGCTACCCGGCGTCGCTCGGACTAAGCGACCAATAATTATTTAATGTTATACCATTCGACATAATTATATCACAAAATCTAACATCCAAAATAGAGTTAAAATAAAATCACAAACTTTATTTAATTTGATGACAGCCCCATTCTCGCCCATTAAAATGTCCAAATTCAAGGAAAAAATCTAATTTGCTGTCAAATAATACCTTCACGTAAATAATAAACATTATTATTAATAATAAAAGCCGGGAAAAGTGCAGTAGAAGACTAATTTATTACATTTTGACTAAATGTCTTCGCCGATAAAAATTCAAACATATTTTCTTTCATATTCGTTTATATGGCAACTTAATGACCAACAATGCAAAAGGGAATTACAGACCCACAGACATACATACGCCGTTTCGGTTTTATATATAAGATAAGCGTTTTTTTTATATTTAATACCAGAGTCGTCGCGACATTTTGGCCGCAGTCGGAAAATTTTGGTTGGTTGATATATAATTGAATACACATAGATAGGAAAGGTAGGAAAAAAATGTGACGAAATTACACTTTTTTAGTCGGATTGGTTTTTTTTTCGACGACTCTACAGCCCTGTTTTATACGCGTCAGCTCAAGTTCACTCGTGCACTTTTAATGCTTGTAGATGCCTAAAGGCGAAGCCCGGGTCGTAAGCGACAAAATTCGTGAAAAGTATGATTCTAATTTGACATTTTTTCTTGTTGATTTTCATACCGATGTCTCGCTATTACATTGTTTAAGTACACGAGTTTCCAATGGAATAGCAATTATTACAAATGCGAAAAACGACGCAAAATCTAAAACGTTTTAAAAACAAAATGTCTTCTAATAGATCTAAACCGCCACGTACTTGCTGTAGGCGCATGCTGCATGTGTATTATTATCAGTATGTCGGAATGGAATACCAAACAAACAAGATTTTCTATCAAATGTAATTTTCTCTTCTTTGTATGTTAACTTCCTAATCCGTCTACAGAAACCAGTTGATGTGAAAAGAAGTGGGGTGGCATGTAATCACAATAATTATTATTCGTATGTCCAAATATGTACGCATTTTTTTCCGAACCGGGCGTTTAATGTTTAAATGCCTATTGAATGTTTCATTATCATACTGACATACTGTGTCTAGAGCAGTGGTTCTCATGTGCGGCCACCAGATGATTTTGCTGCGGCCACCAATAGCTTGATAGTTAATATTGATGTTTAGTAAAAATGGGTTTTTACAAGTTAATTTGTCAGCAAATACACTGAAAATGTTTTATTTTGTATGCATTGTACTGCGCATCAAGAATTGTTAGTTCGCAAAAACTTAAACACAAACATGCTTAGGTATTTTTGACAAAAAAGACTCGACACAAAATTTGGTGAGGCCACCAGACATTTTCGTAGGACAACTGATGTTCCTAATGCGGCCACAGCCAAGTTTTACGTGAGAACCACTGGTCTAGAGACTCCAATTCGAGTATCGAGTACTCGATACTCGAGTATACTCGTCCATTTTTCAAGTACTCGATACTCGATTAATTTGGAAATTACTCGAGTAATACTCGTAATATATAAATGAAGATTTAATTCGAAATTTTATTTTGTTTTTAGCACCGGACAAAAAAACTAGATAGCACAGTTTAATTGATTTTTAGCTTTTAAACCGTAGTCCACACCAATAGAGAGTTTTTTCTACTGCTGGAAAAAAAAACAAAACTTCGAACCAAATTTTTGAAATATATGTTTCATAAATTGAAATAAATGTAATAATGAAACAAAATAAGCATATTTATGTATGTATCATCTATTTTCATATACAAATTTGAATTATTAATATATATTTTGGTATATCTGAAACTACTCGAGTATACTCGAGTACTCGATTATTTTAAAATTTTACTACTCGATACTCGAGTAGTTGAGACGTCGAGTAATTGGAGTCCCTAACTGTGTCTGAATGGCACCACCCACTAACCACTAGTAACCAACCACTAGTACTGTCCTAGTCATATCCTTTCTGCTCATACCCCCTTGGGAAAAATAGCGTGAGCAGTTGAGTAACAAGCAGTTTTCGTGTCCAAAAATAACGTATTATTTATTTCCATCATTAGGATCTTTTTTTGCCACAGAGAATGGTTTTATTTTGAAAAACTATTCTTAACCGTTTATACGTCATGGCGTGCAGGCGCGCAAACGCCACTACGAGCTAATTTATGAATAAATATCGTATTTTTAAATGGAACCTAATACAGACACATCTTTTCAATGCAATGTGATTGTTAAAATATCGATATGTTTAGCCGTTTTTATTTTATTTGAGGTTAAGCTAACAGATGTCACTAGGGTTTGCATCTTACTATAGTAAAAATCCCTGGAAAAATTTATCTTACACTTTTGAATTTTTCACTTTCTTTGAAAATCAAAAATATGATGGGTATAAAATGATTTTTCGGGTATGTCAAGTGGCATTTTCATGGAAAATGATGGCGTGTGGCAAACATCCATGGAATTGGATTGGTTTCAACATATTTAGTTGCTCACAGCTAGAAGTGAATTTTATCTATTGAATAACTTGATATCAAACTTTAAACGCGTTCGGTGTCGTCAAGTCAAAACTAATAAAATAACCAGTGGAATACCAAAGATTACAATGGTCGACACCATTGAAAATATAACATCAGCTTTATGCCAGTGATACACTTTTGTCTTTTCAATTATAAAATTTTGTTTAATTTGCTCTGCCACTCGTAATTAGTGACATTGAAATAAACAATATAATAGCTGGCCTAACAAGCCAATCGCCTGGGTGACCTAACGTTTGTTTGGCTTACAAACTAAAATGTCAAGCAAAATTGGGTCATCTTTATGCCATACTCGTTTAAGCCTCGGATACGTTTTAGCACAGACTAGAGCACTGCGCGGGTCCAAATTGTGTGGTAGAATGATATAATATAACCCGGCCCGTGCCTTGGGTCTTCACAGATATGTAGTGTTAAGGACTGTATTGATATCACACTTATAACCAGATGACCTTCAATACTTGTCCAGATTTATTGTTCCTTTTTTAAATTTAAAATAACAATGAAATTCATTTTAGACTTATGGATGGAAAACATGTACTGAATAATATTCACACTTACATTATGAACCTGATAAGCGCGGGACAGATAATCAGGGAAATCGACAACTTCAAATACCTCGGTGTACACATGCCAGAAGATGGTGGCACAAAAAATAGCTTCTTATTCGCTAAAGAATAGCTGGATTTAATTAAATGCGAACTATCTGGGACGCGCAGTTGTACATTGCTAAAACCAAATGCCATTTATTCAGCTCGTGCATTTTACCAGTACTACTTTACGGTAGCGAATCATGGCACATGACGAAGACTCTTAATACCATATTATTGCGGTTATATATTTTTTATTGCGGCAACGTATCCGAGTTATTCTACATAAACACTTTGCACTCTTCATTATATTATATATTTTTTTTCCTTCTACCAACTCCTCAATAGATTTAAGAAATTTATTGATATCATAAATAACCCTTAAACAATGAGATAAAATAAACTAATTATTTAATATACCACATTATGAAATGTTACAAACTTTATCTAAGTCGCACATAATCCAATAGGTCCCTGTGGTCTAGTGGCAAGAGCTTTGTCCTAGCGATCTGGAGACCCGGGTTCAATTCCCGGCAAGGTCAGATTTTTTAAATTGAAAAAAAGAGATCTTGGGCTGGATGTATGTTATTTATCGTTGATTTTGTGCACAACTGATTTATTACTTATCATCGAGTTAATCTCGTATGACTTTCACAATTAAGAATATTTGGCGCATTGGCGTAAGCTGTAATGCCAAATTTTTATTTAATTTAAAAAAAAAAAAAAATATGTATGGGTTTTGAAATAAGGTAAATTAAAAAATAATTTTCCAACCAAGTTGAACAATGTAGAGCTGGACTACACATGTGAGTTGTGCGTTACCTATACGAAGTCGAGTTAGACTCGATATAGGAGTTCTAGGATTTAAAATCAGTCGCCACCAAACAACTCCTGCTGATGTTAATAAAACGGCCAAAAAATGGTGAGACATACTACTGGTCTAGCGATATGACAAATCTTTTAAAACAGCGTTTTACCCAAAAGAATATAAATATTCCAAAATCAAAATTTAAAAAAAAATGACAACATTGACATAATGATTCGATGATATTCATATTTTTTTTTTTTTTTTTGAATAATGAGTAAAATACATTAGGTCATTTTATGAACAATTCGAAACGTATCACTAAACGTCACTTCATATTATTGTATATAAGACTGCATCTCAATTAACCGTGATTTTACGCTACCGCTTATTGCCAAACCAAAGAGCCTGACAAAATGGAAACGCTGATAGCGTGGGTCTCCATTTGTGTATCGTTAGTTTTCAACGTTGATCATCCCAATTGCAAAAATTGCCTCTTTCAACCATGACCTGACATTTAAAAGCAGTTTCGCGATATTGATCGCCTGGCCGACATTTTATCTATTTTCTGCTTATCGGTCGCACCTTCTTCTGCGTGGACACTCTTTTACAGCAGTGGCGGTCTTGCCGAATATAATCCCTCACTCAAAATGGGCATCTAGATCAGTGGTTCTCATGTGCGGCCACCGACAGCTTAATAGTTAAATGTGTTTTTACAAGTTAATTTGTCAACAAAGTCTCTGAAAATTTAAATTTTTTATGCATTGTATTGTGCATCAAGAATTGTTAGTTCGCCAAAAACTCAAACACATGTTTAGGTATTTTAGAAAAAGCCACAGACAAATTTTACGTGAGAACCACTGATCTAGATTCTAGATCAGTAGTTCTCACTTATAATTGTACTGTGGTCGCATCGTAAACATAAACGGTCCTACAGAAATGTCTGGTCGACGCACCAAATCTTTGTTTCGAGTCAGTTGTGCTTAAGTTTGTCAGTCCCTGTGGTCTAGTGGCAAGAGCTTTGTCCTAGCGATCAGGGGACCCGAGTTCAATTCTCGGCAAGGTTAAATTTTTTCAATTGAAAAAAGAGATCTTGGGCTGGGTGTATGTTATTTATCGTTGATTTTGTGCACAACTGATTCATTATTTATCGGTCTCGTATGACTTGCACAATTAAGAATATTTGGCGCATTGGCGTAAGGTGTAATGCCAAATATTAAAAAAAAAAATGGGTTTCAGATGAGGGGCTTAAGCATTTTTTTTGCATTTGACACATAATTCAAGATGGCTGCCGACATAGTTCCCAATAATTATTTGCTGATGTGTGGAATTATCAAATTATATATTTAATTAATTAGCTATTTTTAGGCTTATTTTTGGTCAGGTTTGGGTAAGGCTACGTGTGAAGTTTAAGTTAGTTTAGGTTTGGGTTGTTTAGGATTTTTAGCACGTAGAAATATCACTTGTTCCAACACGTAGAAATATACACCAGCAATTAATTAATAGGGAACGCTGTCAGCAGCCATCTTGAATTATGTGTCAAATACAAAAAAAATTACTAAGCCCCTCGCTGAAGGATTACCTTCAAATGGACCTAGACATGTTTGACAATTTACTTTAATTGCATCCGAAATATTTCTCGAAATAGTCTTTATTGGCAAATAAAGTCACTGCGACATAAGTGATTTTTCAGGGTGGTTTTTTTTAGAGTTATGACTGTTATGACCAGGGCTGTGGAGTCGGTAAAAATAGTTCGACTCTGACTCCAGCATTTACCAAAACCACGACTCCGACTCCAATTCCGACTAAAAAAGATTAATATCAACACTTTTTTTTACCTAATTTTCCTATTTTTGAGTATTCAATTAAATATCAACTTACAATCCGGCCAATAGCCAAATTTGACGTATTATATGCAAAAATAAAAAGTTCAAACTTTTCAAAATTTCCGACTCCGAGTACGACTCCGGCCAAATCGCCGCGACGACTCGGACTACGGCCAAAAAGCCACGACTCCTCGTAATCGGATTTTTTTCACACGTCCACAATTCTTACGGCCCTTGAGTGGAGAATAAGTAATGCAATATAAAAACTTTACTTTCCTCTCCCGCAAAGACGCACGCCACTGAACGACCACAGCGAGCGCTATTAAAGAGGAGTGCCCATTTTGAATCCTCTATTCATTGATACAAAACCTTTTGGAAGATTCAATTATAGTGACACTGCAAAAATAAAATTCTATCGCTGACATAATAAACTTCCGCATTTGGGCCGGCGAAACCATTACGCAATCAATAACGGCGATCCATTTCATTGAAGACCTTTGCCAGGGCTGGTGAACCTAGGGCCCGCGTTGCACAATTAAAAACATATATCACAACAGTTTTATAAAAAACGCCTTCTAATTATATCGAATCGTTTCAATTGAACGATGTTGGCGTCAATTTTATATAAAGTTTTCCAAGAAATAGAAAGGCTAGAGGTCTGCACGGGTTCGGGTAAGGCTGAAGGTTACGAAGGTTTGGGCTTGGGCCTGAGTAAACAAAAATTCAAAAATATATATTGTAAATCTAAATTACACACATATTATAAATATTCATTTGTACGGTATGTGTCGAAATTTTCGGGCTCGTGCCGGATAGAATATTGAAATTTTGGCCCGTGCAGACCTCTAATGCAGGCAAGTGACTAAAATGAACTATATATAAAGTGTTTGGTAACGAATGTACAAATATCTTCATTTTAGTCTTCATTATCTTGCCCAATGCAATAATGCATGCTTTACAAAACAGTTGAGCATCATCGTTCCTCCGCGTACATTTACCAATCGGCACAGGAAAATTCGCCCTCGTGGTCGGCTTATTAGTTTCACCCGCCTACCTCCTTGCCTCGTCATATGTCATCGGCGTCCCGGAGCTCCGATGAGTACATCCTATGAATGGTCCATCAACTGGTTGTTAGAAGGGACAGGTAGGATTCAGGCTTACCTGTGTTATCCGCAGCACATATCCAAGCCAGGTCCATCGTCACCCTTTTATTTTGGATGTAATAAGGGTCTGGTTTCTCCGCACTGTCACCTCCGAACACATGACAGTCAAACCGTCGCACTCCTAATATCCACCGCATGCATCTGTTTTCGAAGCACAATATACGGTAACCTTGTTTTTCTGTAAAGTGTCACTAGCAGGGCTGTGAAGTCGGTGAAAAAAAGTCCGACTCCGACTCCGACTCCAGCATTTACCAAAAACCCGACTCCGACCAAAAAAAGTCACTATTTTCCCCTAATTTTCCTATTTATGTGTATTCAATTAAATATCAACCCTATCAATGTGACCAAAAGCCAAATTTGACATTTAAAAAGCAAAAATAAAAAGTTCAAAATTTCCGACTCCGAGTACGACTCCGACCAAATTTCCGCGACGACTCCGACTCCGACTCCACAGCCCTGGTCACTAGTCATGACTTGCAACCGTAAAGCAGCACAGTCCGTATGAATGCGTTGAATAAGTGGCACTTGGTTCTCACCGGTACAGCCGTGAGTCCCAAACTATCAACAGTCAGCTGTTTTAAAAAAACCGAATTCTTTTCTTGTCTCTCCTTAAATGCGTGTACGTTAAAATGTTTAATGACTATTTCGAAATATCAATTTATTATTTCTTTCTCAACAAAAATGGCGAACGGAGATTGCCGAAACTTTGACTTCTGTACAAGACGAACAAATACTTCATCTATGATGCCAACTTACCGGTTTCATCTAGCATAAATTGCAAAACATTCAAAGAGTTCACGACGTATGAAAGCAAACGAAAGTGTCAATTCGGAAGATTTCGTTTACCTATTTAGCTTTCTTCACATTTAAATGCGTGTAAACAGGTCTTAATATATAGGAATTATCCCCTGTGAGAAGGGTGTTACGACCTTGGTGGGTAGAGATGAGTAAAACGTTGAGTACCCTGGAGAATATTAAAATGTATGTCATCCTTCATGCTGCATAAACATTGTTTCATCTCCTCTCATTATCGTTATTGACGCGCATTCTCCAGTACTTCTCAACTGCGGGTAGGTAAAAAAAGGAATTTAATTTCGCTGACCGCTAGGGCAAACATAGCTGTACAGTTTTTTTTTATTGATTTTTAAATCTTATATATAAAACCGAAACGGGGGATGGTATGTCTGTAATTCCCTTTTGCAATGTTGTTGCAAGTTCAAACAAACGTATTGATTTCGCTCGCGAAAGTTTCGACGGTAAATTTGTTTCGTTATCAATGTGTGTGTAGAGATTCCAATTACTCGAGAATCGAGTAGTACATTCAAAAACCGAAACGGCGTATGTATGTCTGTGGGTCTGTAATTCCCTTTTGCATTGTTGGTCATTAAGTAGCCATAAAAACGAATATGAAAGAAAATATGTTTGATTTTTTTATCGGCGAAGACATTTAGTCATAATGTAATGAATTAGTCTTCTACTGCACTTTTCCCGGCTTTTATTAATACAATAATGTTTTTATTTACGTGAAGGTATTATTTGACATTTCTTTGACAGCAAATTAGATTTTTTCCTTGAATTTGGACATTTTAATGGGCGAGAATGGGGCTGTCAATATATGAAAGGGGCTGTGAAATGTCAATGCCAGTCTGAAATGTTCATTTTAATTCCATTTTAATTGACCTAGACTTTTGAATTTTTAAAAAAGTTGTTTCAACTTGGCCCGTCTGAATTTACGCGCCGAGGTGAACATAACCCCAAACTGGTCCGAGCGAAGCCGGGTTCGAATACTAGTGTTATATATTAATGTAAGTAATGTGGGAGTTTGATCGCAAGTAATGAAAATTCAAAATATGAAATGAATTGGTGAATTGATCTAATTGACATTTACTTGATGGTAGATCTCATGTAATTTTTGTGGAACTAAAATACATTTGCTATCTTTTCGTGTTACTGAGGTAAATGTGCGTGGCAACATGCTACTATTTTACTGAATGCAAAGTAAAGTTGAAAAATAAACAAAAACAAACATTTTCCACACAAATTCAGGTGGCCTTATTGGCTCAGGTAATTGACCAACCCGCCTGTGCCGTTTTTTATAACCAATGATACCACCTGTATTAGTGTGGCACGTTTTATTCGCTGCGCTGTAAAAAAAAAACGGTCACTCAGGCCTTACCCATCGCATTCCAACGCTCACTCCGTTTTCCTTCAAGGGTACAAAATGTGACGTGCTTTACAGGCTATGGAGATGAAAATTCTTTTCTTTATTTAAATAACTTATTTCATATTTCACAACGTCACTCGATTAATTATTTTTAGAATAATCACTCGATGTGAACATTTAACTAGCTATTCTTTACAGCAGTGATGCACAACCTGAGGCTTGCGAGCCGCAATGACAAATATCAACCCCCTCTTTTCTTCAGAACTTTTTAGGGACGATGGAAGAACAATATAAAACAATATAATTTCCAACAATATATATACTAAAAATATCGATAATTTATCAATGCGGCCCTCCGAACTATCTGCGAATTGATTATCTGGCTTTTCTCCCAAAAAGGTTGTACATCACTGCTCTACAGTCTACAAACAACCACAACCATGGTTGACATTTTAATGATTTAATAAAAATTATAAAACATTTTTAGTACATATTCCACATAAAATTTATTGGATCAGTACCGGTTTCGGTCATGGCGAGCATTGTCAACTGATAAGAAATACCACGAAACAGTGATATATATACAAAGCTTAAGTAAGAATTATAAGGTATGACAAATACATCATGCTATTACATCAGAAATCAATTAAGTATGAATAATCATTAGCAAATTTAATGATTTCGCTGAAATTTAATTGGTACTGACATACATAATGTTGGACCGGCACTGGTCTGCGGACTATTGTTTGAGAAACATAAATGTGACATTCGTAAGGTCGCGAGCGCAGTATAAAAGCAGTATTCCAACAGAATCCGCTGGTGCAACCTTGGCCTCGATTGCATTAACTAGAAATTATGTCACAATGTCGGCATTTTTCTTATATTGAATATATTTGCTTGTGCTAACAGCTGTTTCTTTTTTAAACTTCAAAGTACACACAACTCTTTTTTAAACGTTCGATACGTTCCACGAAATATCTTTGCAATACTCAATATATTATTGTTTTCCTTCCAGCAACTGCTCAATAGATTTGAGAAATTGATTCATATCATAGGGTCTGCGTGTTTTTAGCATGGTAAAACGAAATACCGAAAAATATGCCACATTATGACATGTTACAAACACACAATCCAAAAAATACGTAATAGTTACAGATTAATAAAATATAATTTCCCAACCAAATTTTACGATGTCGAGCAGGACTTGACATAGGAGTTGAAGGTGTTAAAGACCGCGTTATTTAAAAAAATATCGATATTGTGGTTTCGAAAATCGTGTAAAACGGAGTTGATTAGTTGATGAATTGTGATTGCTACATCTCACGCGGTCGCCTTTCGGCTATCGACTGACTTTACTTTTTTTGAACTCGGAACCGGAACCCAATAAAGCGCAAAATTTAAAATATTCAATAGATTATGATCAACGGTGACGACTTCTTCGATAAACTCGTCATTTTAATTTATATGCCAATAATAAATATTATTTTAATGGATTTATTCATCCGTTATTGCGATCCCACTCGGCAGTAATTAGTATTTATTCGTTTGCTCATATTTATCTATATTTGCAATATTTATATAGGCATTATTCCGGTATAAAATCCATATAAATACGCCCGTGTAGTGTAAATAGCTATTAATACACGTTTAGAAGTAAACAAACACGGTCGCTTGTGGTTACAAACGCACTTGCAATTCTAATGCAGTGTCTACAAGTAAATAAGTACAGCAAATCAGCTTTTAATTTTTAAACTAGGATGTAAAAATAAAATCTTTCCTGGATATAGAAAACATCTAGATAGTGAAAAATTATTAAATTTACCGCCGAAAAATGTGATGCATCCTTATGTAAAATTCAGAGCAGAGACATCTCTTGAATGAAATATTATTTCTATAATTTTCAAATTACCATTTAGTTATTGATTAAGTCAACAGATGTCCGTAGTAAACATTATCACAAATAAATTCAGCATGCAAAATGAATATGTCTCACAAACAAATAATTGCTCATGTGCTTCACACCACATTCAATAAAGAATGCTTAAGGGTTTCTTCTCTTTGTCTGACTTTTCCACGTGAAGTATTACTAGCGGGACGGGGATTCAGTTCTTTTCTTTTAGCATGTGTTGGGCTATAATGACTGGTAATCCGAGGAAGATCAGTTCTACCATGACTGTGTCGGAGTATTTAGAGTCCGGAATTCCCCTGATGGCAATCTTTAGGGTTTTTTCTTCTGGGAACATTAATGAGTGGAAGAAATCCAAGAAGGATACTGTTTTTTGTTATTATTTCTATAGCATAGTCCCAGTCTCAACGCTATAGGGGGTCGACTGTATTATTAACACCCATATTGTTATTACAATTTCATATGCCAAAAAAATAAGTTTAATTTTTGTCTGGTGGTAGAATAATTTTTTAATATTGGGGTTGGTATAAACACTATTTTTACGATTATGGCATAGGGTAGTGGTCGGCAACCTACTACCCGCGGGTAATTGAATTACCCATTACGACATTTTGAATTACCCACCAAGAAAATGTGATAATATTTTTTGGTTTTTTTTTTATAAAATTACTAGTATTGCTACCCGGCGTCGCTCCGACTAAGTGACCAATAATTATTTAATGTTATATCATTCGACATAATTATATCACAAAATCTAACATCCAAAATAGAGTTAAAATAAAATCACAACATTTATTTAATTTGATGACAGCCCCATTCTCGCCCATTAAAATGTCCAAATTCAAGGAAAAAATCTAATTTGCAGTCAAAGAAATGTCAGATAATACCTTCACGTAAATAATAAACATTATTTTTTATAATAAAAGCCGGGAAAAGTTCAGTAGAAGACTAATTTATTACATTTTGACTAAATGTCTTCGCCGATAAAAATTCAAACATATTTTCTTTCATATTCGTTTTTATGGCAACTTAATGACCAACAATGCAAAAGGGAATTACAAACCCACAGGCATACATACGCCGTTTCGGTTTTATATATAAGATTTATTCATTGAAAATACCAATAAATAAATATACAATAATGGGAATAAATAATCTAGAATTAGAATACATTAAATTCAAATGTTCAGTTCTATGGACAAATAAATTAAAAGATCTTCGACAGCATCTCGAAAACACAGAAAACGATGACATGGATGCAATATCATCATTCTGGGCGACATTACCACAAGAAAATATGCTTATAAAAATTGCATATTATCAGCATTTGGTTCCAAGTATTCTTCTGAGCAAACATTTTCCCAAATGAAATGTGTCCAGAATACGCTGCAGAATAGACTTACGCTAGCAAATCTCGATTTCTGTGTTCGACTCAAGTTAACCACATATTTGCCAAATATCGAAAAAAAAATCTAAACCAAGCCAATTTTTTTTTTTATCATTGTTTGTTTTCTAAAAAAAAATGTATGTTTACATTTTTTCATTATGTACACATACGTATGTGTTTTTTTTAACTTTACCCACTTATCAAATGAAATTTTCAAAATTTTTACCCAGTCTCTCAAAAGGTATATATTTTATTTTATGAAAATTTTAAGCACTGTATTTTTTAACTTTTCAATCAATCATCTTTTTATCAAATAAAATTTTCAAAATTGAAAATTTTCTTAGCGAACCAGGTTCAATTCCCGGCAAGGTCAGATTTTTCAATTGAAAAAAAGAGATCTTGGGCTGGGTGTATGTTATTTATCGTTGATTTTGTGCACAACTATTTTTAATCTCGTATGACTTTCATTTTTGGCGATGCCTTAGCTGAATAAATATTTTTATAAATTTTCAAATAAATATTAATATTGTAATTTTCATACAACCCTAGTTATAATATCTGGCTTAAAAATAAAATCTATATAAAATATTATTTTCATAATTATTAATGGATAAATTTCAAACCAAATCCACATCTGTATTACTATCAATACATCAATTATTTAATCATCACAAATTCTTTTTGTATCTGGATTCTGGAGCATAGCTAAAAAAATAAACATTTAATTTCATTCCTCAAATAATTTATAAATAGATTAAACTGTAAATGAGGAACGTTCATTGATTGGCTGATTGCCAACACTCTCGATTCTTTACAAATATGTTTACATTTTTTGACCTCGGCCCACTTCTTAATGTTATAAATACTTTATTTTTGTTCTTATATCGATAAATGTCACTTACCAACTCATCATTTTAAGCAAGTATATTTTATTTTAAAACTACGAGTATTTTGCTATTCAAAAGTTATGACTAGCGATTCTTTTTCTCTGTGTCCTAGGATACAAGACACAAAAAAGTCCTGGAGAATCAAGACTATAGAACAGAGATGGGAAGCAATGTTCCCTCTAATTTTCCAAACAATATGTGCGCAAAAAGCATTTGACTATGCAACTTTTAAAGGGAAAATAAAAAAACTTGTGCGCCACATAATGGTATTTAGATCTACTACACGAAACTAATAATTGTTTATATTGACAATAATTAGCACTATGTAACCCAATGTTAGGAACTCATTCTTACTCCCTTTCACCCTTCTTCATGTCTTTAATTATTATGTCTCTCATTTTCAGCAGCCAGGAAGTACAGAAATATAAGCAAAGATGGTGTGGTTAAATTCATGCTGCAACTGCTGCTCCCTGAAGTCAGGGACAATAGTGAGCGGTATTCTAGGAATCTTATGTGCAATCGTATCACTGATTGTAATGCTTACAACCAATGATATAGTATTCAAGACAATTATTCTGGATTGGTTACCTCAATGGATAGGTAAGAAAGTTTTTACCGTTCAATAATTACAATTTACCCTGGCAAGAAAAGTCTTCTGTCACATTCCAGGAACAATTATGTATTATTGTTTATCTTGGCTACAGTGTTGGTTTATCCATTCGTAATTTATCAAATGTCAAAAAGACAAAGAAAAATCGATGAAGAGAATTTGCAATGAAGTTTGACTTAAGAAAAAAAAATTATCGAAATTATACAATACAGTGGCAAATTCACAGTTTTTTTAGATTAGCTTCTACATATATGAATTATATTACATTATTCCAGTACTTTCATGTTTGGCATTAAAATTTTACTGCATAACTCAGTTTTTATCATTCAAATGCTTTCATAACAAAGTTGACATCAAAATTCAAATTGTATGTCAATCAGTTTGAGATTCAGCACATTGCAAGTTCAGAAAAAAAAAGAACTGTCGTGTTACTCATTATAAAGATGCTTTACAAAAGAATGTTGAAAAATACACTTAACGTTGAGGACAATATTGCCGTTGTTTGTTTTTTAATATTTAATCCAGTATAATGATTTATTTTTTCCAGTTAAAACCATCCTGGCTATCAACTTGGTGATGACAGTTCTAATATCAATTTTGTTAATTATCGGAGCTTTAAAGGTATGTTCTATTATCATCTTATTACAATTTAATATAAAATCATTTAACACATTGTTTATGGGCCTTTTTAACCCTCCCCATACTGGAATTATGCACAAATTTATTTACACACCATAAAAAATTATTTAAAAACCGGAAAAATGTGAATATTTCTAAACATTGGTTTGATTGACTTCCTTGAATTGATTAATGAATATTATGTAATTGCTAACGTCATTAGTAAGATAATAATTTGTTTTCTTTGCTTTGATTCTATCACACCCTCAGTGCATCCCGTAAAAAGGAAAAATCTCCTACTCCATTTTGTAATTTTAACATTTAAAAATATTAGAATTAACCTTGAGCAAACTTAGCAAAACACGTGTCACCATTAGTAACACAATACGTGAAATAATCAGAGTTATTTTAAATTATAAAAAAGGTGTTTATTACTTAGCTGTTCAAATAATTAATAGCCTCCTAGGGTGGTCCTAACCACTAGAATCCCATTGGTCGGATAAAAGTTTGAATTATTTTGATGGGTAGAATAAAACTTTAATCTTATTGCAACATTTTTGTTCACAGAGAAATACATTCATGATGCTTCCATGGGTGGTTCTTGGAATCATGCTCGCTATTGGACTACTAGTGAGCGTGATTTACAATGAAGGTGTCTTTTTACTTGCAGAACATGTAATTGCAGGATGTCTTTGGCTGGTCTTTGGAATATTATCCGTCGGTAAGAATAACCTTTTTTCATTACTTTTTACCAGGGCTGTGGAGTCGTTAAAAAAAATTACGAATCCGACTCCAGCATTTACCAAAAACACGACTCCGACTCTGACTCCAACAATGACTAAAAACACCACTCCGACTAAAAAAAGTTAAATTGCATCACGCTTTCTTCTTACTTTTCCAATGTATGTGTATTCAATTATACAGTAACCTTTTGGATAAGTACACAAAAAATGTGGTACGCATCCCGTTAAAGTACGCATGAAAAATGGCAAAAAAATTGGATCAATATTTAATATGCAAAAAATTAAAGAAAATTGAACACAATTATTTTATAAAATGGAAAACAGTTAAGATAACAATTAACTATTATACAAAGAGAAAAAACCGTAAGGGAATCAGTCGCATACTGACATTAATGCGCAATATTTATACCTTATTGCATCATATTTACCATATTGCACCATTTTTTTTTTTGTAAGTGGAAGAGGTGCAGAAAAGAAAGGGGGTGAGCCTTAAATAACCACCTCCCGGTTAAGTACGCACAATACCCTTTGATTCAATACGCTTACTTAACCGGGAGGTTACTGTATATCAAAAAACCCATCCGGCCAATAGCCAAATATGACATATTATAAGCAAAAATAAAAAGTTCAAAATTTCTGACTCTGACTCCAGCCAAAAAACCCGACTCCGCGACTCCAACTCCGCAGCCCTACTTCTTACACATCTTACCTATGCATTTGGATATAAAATTTAGTTGACAAATTTATCTACAATTATATCATTGGTTTTTTTATTTTGTTTCTGTCTTTATCAAATTATATTTTATGACAAGGCTTACATATTTATTCTATTTAAAACTGCTTAACTCTTTTATGGCCAGACTTTTTTGAAGAGATTAGCCAACACAACGAAGCAGTTTTTACCGGATTTCAAAAAACAAATACAGATTAGAGATCTTAATTGTTTTATTTGTAATTTTTCCTAACATCTGTTACATAATTCCATCTTCTTTGTAGACTTAATAACTCATTTGATGAATTTCATTTATTTATGGCTATTTGATAATATGTTATTTGTTTCCATTTCAGTGATATACGTTTACATGTGGATCGTGGTCTTCAGCTATTTCCAGCAACTGAAGGAGGATGAGAGCAGGGGAATGTATGCCAAAGCTCCTTACAAACGATGAATACCTGTCAATATTTTATCACTAATAATATATCACTCTTATTTATTTCACGTAATGTTAAATGGATGAATGTGTATGATATGTTGTAAAAAAATAAGCTGCAAATCTTCTTGACATAACCTAACTAAAGATATGAAGATTTTATTTCAATATAATTTGAAATACAGTATAACCTCAATTATCCTGACAAATTGGGGATGAAGTTAGTCCGGATAAATAGTAATATCTTAATTGACATGGAAAGGCATGTATATTATTAGTATGAATATATTTCATTTACCTAGCTTCAATAATAAATTATTTTTTCCAAGAAATTCAATTATTTATTACTGAAGCTGTCAAATCCAGTGGCTTATCCCCTAGGGAGCCCCCAGGCGCAATATATTTCTGGAGGCCCTTTTTCCATTGATAAAAAAGTGTCGTAAAATCACTAATACTTAACTATTAGAGTCATTTCTCAAAATTGTAATTTTCTTTTCATATTGTATGTGATCGAGAGTGTGGGTTGAATTGTGGGTGTCATTCAATACTACTATTTTGAACATGCATTTTTCGAAGTGACAGCATAACATAACATTCTTAGCCAAATACATGTGTCAAAACTATTTTTCGAAACATGTAATTTGAGATATATCAATGTGTGCTTTTTTTGAGGCCCCCAAGATTTGGAGGTCCCAAGTACGTGCCTCTATCGCTTAATTTTTAATCCGCACACTGGTCAAATCGCGAATACTGTTAAGACATATAACTTGTCATGAGGTACACTCTTCTTAACTCTATAACACCTCATGACGACATCAAAACAGTTAAAAGCTTCAGAATATGTAGGACCAATATCTCTTTCATCGCAATTGTGTTCTTTGTCATCTCGATCAGCGAATTGTTTGTTTTGAACAATCCGGATAGTTAAGGTTCTACTGTATATCTTTTTCATGTTCAAAATGTTGAAGCATTCAGAGTCAATCTTATCCATGCATTCACACTTTGCCATGATGTTAACCCGTTGATTCCTGACATTTTCAAATTGATGGGTCTGTGAGGTATTAAAATAAAATCATTTATAAGCATTTAACAAAGTTTTAAAATCCATTTGAAAACTGAGTTTTCATTGGAATCAAAAATATGTTTACAGAATACCGTTATGATATTGATAATATTCTTTTGATCGATTTATGTGAATTCAATGTTACTATTTTTATCTAGATAGCTTTTGACATTCTCCATTGAGATATAAAGACAGTCTGAGATATTTCGGCAGATTCAAAAAAAATCATTATCAAATAAGATGAATTTTCAAGTAAATAAATAATATTCTTAAGTTGTATTGATATTTTAGTGAATAGAAATCTACTTATACAATGATACTAACCCATACCAAAGCTCACAGTACATTTACAATAGAATAATGAAGTTGATCATTCAACATCTTATTTCCCAATAGTCTACAAGCAAAAACTACATGAACTCTACAGAATTTAACTGTCATTTGGACATGTTTGTCTTTGCCATTATTTATTGTTGCTATCTAGTTCTGATCTCTTCTAATTGTCTATGAACAATGTGTCAACTGTTCTGTTCACTTGAAACACGTTTGAACTGACTCGGTTTTAACTGTCAAACTGTTACAGGCCAAATCATTATGTTGTGGAATATATTATGAAAAATTCAGTGTAGAAAGCACAAATAATGCATTTTGTTTACAGTATATTTTATTCAAAATATATGATTATTGTTTTAATCATAAAAATATTATAATTAGATAAATATGAAATAGTTTCATCAAAACCTTGACATTAAACCAGGGCTGTGGAGTCAGTCAAAAAAAGTCCGACTCCGACTCCGACTAAAAAAGGGTTAATATCGTCACTTTTTTCCCCTAATTTTCCTATTTATGTGTATTCAATTAAATATCAACCCTATCAATGCGGCCACAAACCAAATTTGACATATTAAATGCAAAAAAAAAAAGTTCAAACTTTTCAAAATGTCCGACTCCGGCCAGAACGCCGCGACGACTCCGACTCCGGCCAAAAAGCTCCGACTCCAACTCCGACTCCACAGCCCTGCATTAAACATCTACATGTCAAATATCAAAAAAAAAACTGCCTTATCAATGTAACATTATTCTTATATTTAAATGTTCAATTTTTCTCAGATTATACTGATAACTTTTTTTACTACTAGTCAATACATATATAATGTCTAAAAATCCCTCCCTTCCATCCAATCAAAACAGTGACAAGCTCTAGCTCTAGCAAAATAGTTATGCTCTAGCCATCTTAATTATATTTCTGTCTCTGAAAATGAGGAGTTACTTGACTAACTTACAAGATGTACAATCTAAATAACTTCAGTCAAGAAATCCTTCATAACCATTCCATATACTCACTTAGGGAGACTATATGGCTACAAAACTCTACCTAAAGTACCTCTATAGTTTACCAGTGGAATTTTCTCCAACTAATAGAATTGACCATTTGTACGACAAGCGGACCCAATACTTCAAAAAATTATTCTTCTGTATTCATTTCAATAACATTGTATTTTTAATTTAATAAAGACACCAACAGTGAATTTCATACTCTAAACAAATAAATATTGACAGTGATTATTAAATAAATAAAATTTATTTTACAAATCTTACTTGATTTATGATATTACTATGACTAAAACGATCAATAAAATATTTTTAACAGGTCGCTGTCTTTTTTAGTTGTTATTTAATATAAAGCAAATAATTAATTCAATTGCATAATTCAGAACTATTTGCTATCTGAATTTTAATCATTGTTTATTATAAACACTTGAAAAACCAACAATTTAATAATATTATTTACTACACTGCATAGAACATAGATCAGCAAAGTCATTATATGCACATTAATTTAATATCAAATTGAATTAACTATGTATTTGTTTAATATATTCTATGTTTGACACCCTTCACTAAGCATACCATACACCAGTGTATGCTTGGCAGTGAAGTGGTTATATCAATGGTTCTCATGATTGTTTAAAAAAATCGTTATATTGAATGTCAAACTAACTCCACTTGCCATATTTTTGACACAACTCAATACAAATGGTGCTTTAAGATCTTCTATTAAATGTTACTAGGTTCTATATTACTTTATTGATAATGGTTGCTTAAAAATAATGTCTATGCTATTGTTGTTTTATTTTAACAAAATATATTGGTTATGTATATATTGCCATTTCTCAATGAATTGTAATACTTTGCTCTGTATAATATCACTGCTTTTTATTTAATAATAAAGCAATCATTTGATTCATTCAAATTTAGTAACATGTTTTCTTTCTAATAAAATTCAATTTCAATTATTCCATAATACTGATTACTTTATTTTATGGAAATAAAAAAAAGAAATAATACTTTAGACAGTGATGTTTTAAATAAACTACATTCTACAACATGTATATTCAAATTATATATTCTACTTTCGATGGATTCGGCGGTAACTTTGTGTTGAAGTTCATTTTAATATAAAATTAGATTGATCACGCTCGTATTCCACATATTGTGTAAGTCTGAAAATGCTTGGCAAAAAGGGGAAAGGGTTATCACCACTTTTTACACAATACGTGGAATAACAAAGTTATCAAACTAATTTTAAATTATATATTCTATTTTTTCGATTGAAACTGATAAAACAATATTTATTTTGTTATATTAACAAGAAATATAAAATTTATTTACAAATATTTTCAAGAGTTATTTTTATCCCTTAACCTTTCAGATGCCACTGCGTGCAGACACGCAAACGACACTTCGAACTTATTTATGAATACATATCATATTTTTTAATGAAACCTAATGCAGAGACATCTTTTGAATGTAAGATGATGTTCAAAAATCATTATAGTTATTATTTTAATTAAAATCGAGTGAAACGATGTCACTCGGCCTGGCGAAGGTCTATTATCGCAAAGTTTGTTCAATTGAATAATAAGTTAGAGTGATAAGAGAATAACTGAATATCAACAAGTGCTAATTAAAACAAATCAGATCTACCATTACTGTTTTGGTAAACCATAAGTCATTTGAAAAAACACTCCCAACTTGTGGCATATTTGTATATCGGGTATGTGGTCAAGCGGTCGACATCTTGTCTGGAAAAGTCCGGAAGTCTGGAAACTGAGTATTTTTTATATTTTAATACCCCTTTCCCGAAATGATTCAATTTCCGCACGGTGTCCGTTTCCAACAAAATATTCTTCCAATACTATCAATACTGATATTTACTTTACCTATAATTTTTTTCAAATTGTCTAGAAAAGTGTGTGGGATGCACCCTGCTCCACCACTACTCTATAATGATTGTTTTATGAAAGAATGTTAATAAAAATATTGAGGAGAAGAAAAAAAATTATAAAATTCATCAAAATGAAATTAAATCTGCAATTATTTTTTCCTGTTATTGAGTCCTGTCCTGTCCTAGACCTCATATCTTTTCCATCCCTACTCTCTTGGAAAAGGGAGGTTGAGCAACTGAGTAACAAGCAGTTCTCATAGAAAAACATGTGTTGAGATAAGCTTCGTGAGGAGTCCATATGATCAATGTTGTGAGCCGACAAGGTAAAAAAATAAAAAAAAATATCAGCGATAATGAAAAAATACGAAATTTATTTCATTATTGCACAAGGATTTTTCTTTACTATGTGAATATTATATCTATATCATATTTAGCGAGTTGTGTTTTTCGCCTTCAATATTTATATAAATAGAGACGACAACACTGCTGAGAAGAGACGTCCGTTTCCGTTTACGGGCCAGAACAGAAGTTTTAAAATATTTGAGAATAGGTATATAATTTTTTTATTCAATAAACGATAATTTCAGTAAAGATTGCATTTTTCATTTTTCAAATAGGTCCATAAATATGAACGATATATATATTTAAATGTACCAGAAGTAAATATAAAGAACTCAATTTCTAAAACCTGAAAAGTAGACTAAAAAAAATGCACGTTTATTCGATTACGAATTTTTTTGGTTAGTACTTAATTCTGACTTTTTGCTCTTTCAAAGGATTTTTTATATGAAAGTGCGCTGTATAAAAATCTTGCAAAAGTGAAAATCTTTAACTATTTACATATCTGTTATTACAATGTGCGTTATGTGACGAGCATTTTTGGTGATGACAAATTAATAATGGTGGGTATTCATATTTTGATGCGGGAAAAATATCCATCGCTATCAACCACAAAACATGCGCCTGTAGCAATCTTGTCTATGGTCTGTAGGCAATATGTAGAAATTATATGTTACAGAATTCGGAGACTCGTCATATTAAAAATTATTGTGGCAACTATGAAATAAACCTATCCTTTTCTTATATTTTTTATAAATTTTAATAGAAAATATTATTTGCTGTAGGTACTAATTATTGTTGTGTCATTTTTTTTGTAATAAACAGCTGCTTTCTTGTTGATTAAATAGTAAAAAAAATACTACCTGCTAGTTCGTGCTCCTATTTGTAGATGGCCCACTCCTGCCAGCTTTGACTAACTTCATGTGCAAAGCGACCAATCCAATGTACATTAGTTTGTGACACGATTATTCTCGCCCTCGCACGGGCCTACATACAATTAAACTTTTTCTTTGTATAGCCTTGCTTATATTCACCTGTCATTTTGACAGATTACTATATTATTAAAGTTTATTTTCTAATTCGAGATACTTTAATAAACCGCTGGTTCCTAAGTGTTGAAATGGAAACAACTAACAATCCCACCAGATAAGACTAATTTGTTTTGAAGGAAGAGCAATATGGCCTCTCTCTATTGACAGGACGTCTTATTCTTTTCATTACACCAATGAAATTATTCTAAACCTCTAAAATGGAGCTGCGCGTAGGCAACAAATACCGCCTCGGTCGAAAAATCGGCGCTGGCTCGTTTGGAGACATTTACTTGGGTCAGCATCGTCTTTATTTTTTCGAAAATAATAGTAAACAAAAGTCGACACACGATTTTATTGTTCATCTGAAACTGAGACGTGAGCTCGTCCCTAGGAAACATGATAATTATAAGGGAACATGACATCCTCACTAGAATTACATTTATTAAAACAATATATTTGACCCTAGGGACAATAAAAATTCTTTTATGCGATAATTTTCTCCTGGTATTTATCGGAATTATACTCAACCCTAACATGAATGACAGATATTTAATCATTATTATTTTTTATTTCTCGTAGCATTATATGATAAATAGTTATCATGTAATAATTTACGATATTATTTTGGATTATATAGTTATATTACGACTGTAAAAGGCATGATTATTTTAATAACATTAATGATATTTATTTACCTTATGCACTTTTTGAAATTGGAATGCTTGTTTCAGATAGTGATACCAATATAAGAAGCTTAAAATTTAGATTCATTTATTTTATCATTCAATACCACTTATTGATATCTCACTCAATCAAATTGTTATTTATATTCCTGATGAATAGGTAACATATTTTCCCTTTTTAAAATTAACAGGTACCAGCATTACAACAGGAGAAGAGGTTGCCATAAAATTAGAATGTTTAACTGCTGCCCATCCTCAACTTCGCATGGAAAGCAGAATATACCGAGTTCTACAAGGCATAAGTAAATGCAACGCTTTTGTAATACTGATTGTAAGCAAAATGTTGACCTCGCTTCTGAGAGACAACAATGTTTCAGGGGTGTAGATGCAATCGATGAAAAATTGTGGTTACCACGCAAGTAATATTGATCCTTTGTGTATAGTGTAAAATTTTGATTTGAAGAATGTGGCAAGAATAGTTCTTGGTATTTTATGTAATGTGTAATATAAAATAAATAGTATGCAAGACTTAACTAAAGGCAATGTCCAAGTCTTAATATCAACCTGTTCCGTAGCCAATGAATAATTGATTTCTGTTTGGAGACGTGGATGTCTTTGCTGTACAAAATTCTCTCATACAGCCATACTGTTAAAGGTTTAATACTTTCATGATATTTTGTATTTGAATTAACCTTAATTGACTTATTGGGGTAATATTTTCTTTAGCCCTATTTTTCTATTGTTATTGTTGTCTTATAAATGAGCCCTTGTGAGGTGAAGTGAGCCTTGTAAAAATTGTGAAACTTTTCTATTGGACACATTTTTTCAAACTATCTTAACATTTCGTGGAAGCTTGCTACATAAATGAACAGAAAAAAGTATTTCAGAGAAATAACGATTAAGGGGGTCCCCCCAAGTGACGGCCGGCTTTTTTGGATTTTTTTTTTGATGAACCTTATCAACGTAGAAATTTGAAAATTTTACCATATGTTTATTGACATTTTAACAGTAAGTCAAAATATTTTCAGACTGAAATCTTCATCACAATGTGTGGTGCACCACTCCAAACGCACCATGTCGAAAAAACGGTCTCCATCCGACTGGCTGATTGGCTTATCGGAAATGAAAAAATCTAACGGCGTTTTAATCTATAAAACTGTAAAAATCGTTTGACCTAGGATCTTTTCAAAATGTGGAAAATTGAACAATAAACAAGTTTTTGAAAAAAAAAGTTCAAATTTCATGCTTTTTTCCGACTATTTGGTTACGTTAAAACAAAACGGCTGGGAATTTTTTCGTTATCCTACGTCAAACGATGACAAAACATGTTTTTAATCTACCATTAAAATTTTAAAGCAATCGGTTAACCTGTTCTTGAGATATCGTGGAGGCCAGTTAGGAAAACATAGTTTTGAGAAAAACGCGTTTGAAAGTTCAACTAAGATTTAAAATTAAGTGTGAAATTTTCACGGAACAATATATCTTCTCTTCTCTTCATCTTTCAGTCGGAGTGCCCAAGCTGAAATGGTCAGGCTCAGAAGGAGACTACGAGGTGATGGTGATGGAACTGCTCGGTCCCTCCCTTGAGGACCTTTTCATGTACTGCTCGAGACGTTTTTCCCTCAAGACCGTGCTGATGCTGTCCGACCAGCTGATATCGCGGATAGAAGTCCTCCACCTAAAAAGTTTCATTCACCGAGACATCAAGCCTGACAATTTCTTGATGGGGCTCGGCTCCAAAGGAAGCCTAGTGTACCTAATCGACTACGGACTCGCCAAGAAATACCAATGTTCGAAGACACGGCGGCATATAGAATACAGAGAGGATAAAAACTTAACAGGTGTTTTAAAATAATATTTTTTACAATCCAATCACATTCATTAATTCTTTTGCATGTTTGTACACTGATAAGTCAACAGATATCGGCCCGTTAGAAGCAGAACAATGTAACTCATTTTTCTCTACTTTTCACCAGTAATCAATTTTACCTTTTATTTTTTTTCATTATCTTCAATGCCGATGATTTGGTTTGGTTCTGATTTATTTGTTCAACAGTAATTATTCTAATGTATTGTTTTAAGGCTTAGTCGAGCTTTGAACAAAAATTTGATATCTATACGCATCGAAATATCTTCGTATCCACTTCTATTGATATGATTCTATCATATTATTTTGTATCTAGTGGCATTCATTACTCAAAACCGGCAAAAATCTCAACGTTTCTTTTATTCTATGGGGCTGATAGTCAACAAATATGATAATAAGCATTTCTTCACAGTGCAAGGGCCTGACTAAAATAGATGTTGCATTAGCAGAAGTTCCACAGATGACCGCCATCATGACTTATCGGCCATCAAAATTGTGTGCTAATTCACTGGCACCAATAGCGTGCAACCGAGGTTGTCTATTTCTGTATGTTTCTTGAACTCGCAAGTGAGCGGGATACATGTTTCCCGAATGTAATGCTGAAGACCAATGATGAGCAGGATCATAAAAAGTTGCAGGCTTGTCTGAATAACTCGTGGATGACTCTTTCTAGCATGATTAGGACATGAACAAAAAAAATCTTAATTATTCAACTGCTATTTTGTGTGTAGAAAACATTTATTTTTGAGATTTCCATCGATCAATTTTCATTCATTATTCTCTATATTCCACTCTCTGCCTTTATAAGGTGCCTGGTTATTGTAAAAACAAACAGCATCCTGGAGTATATTATCTAATAATTGTTTTCCATGTTTCAGGCACTGCTCGGTATGCGTCCGTCAACACACACTTAGGTATAGAGCAGTCCAGGAGAGATGACTTAGAATCCTTGGGCTACGTTTTTATGTACTTCAACCGAGGTTCGCTGCCCTGGCAGGGTCTGAAGGCTACCAATAAGCGTCAGAAATATGAATGTATCTCCGAGAGCAAACTTTCCCTGTCAATTGAGAAACTGTGCACGGTAAGCCTGGGTTATCATTCCACCTTTTGTAAACTAAAAAACTCGTCCCGACAGAAGTTCTTATTCTGTTCTGAGCGTCAATTTGCTGTACCAATTTAATTCGTATGCAATCCCATTTTTTAAAATGTTTTTTAGCAATATTGAAATTAGTTTTCTAACCTTGTCGGGTCCATGGTGCAGTGGTCTACATCTTGGCTTCCATGCTGGACTTCACAGGTGCGAGTAGCAAATTTTTTTTGGTTGATTTATATATTCTGCTTGAAGGCATGGGTGTTTGTGTTGCCTAAAAATTCCAATCCCATAAGCGAGGTGTAACTACAGCGACTAGCTAATCACTAGTTATATCCTTTCAATCCCTACTGTCTTTGAAAAAGAGAGGCTGAGAAGCTGATTAAAAAGCAGTTTTTGTAGGAAAACATGGTTAGAAAAACTCAGCAAGACGTCCATATGCTCCACATTGGGAGTGGACACGGTTAGAAAAACAAACCTTGTCCAACCCCCAATGTGAAGCAGCATATAAACACTCAATAGTGCTTATCTCAACAGAAGCTATTCTACGACAACTGCCTGTATCTCATTCGCTCAACCTCTATCCTTCAGAGAGAGGTAGGATAGGACTAAATATGAGAGGAAGAATAAGACTGAGACATATGAAGGTATTAGGTAATCACTCCCTCTACCCGCTCTTTTTAGGATCGATTGGGTGAGCAGGAATTGAAACATCAGATACATTGATTCTAGATAGACACAGTTCTCAAAGCAGCCGCAATAAAATTGTATGAGAATCACTGATCTAGAGTAGGATATATAACAATTGATGGAAACGGAATTTCATCCTCGCTTTTCAGGGCTTCCCTTCAGAGTTCAGAGAGTACCTTCGCACGTGCCGAGTGATGCTATTCACCGAGCAGCCAGACTATGCGGCACTTCGGTACCCCTTCAGAAGACTTTTCAGCCGTCAAAAATTCATATATGACTACGTATTTGACTGGAACATTCTCAAATTTGGTGAGTTCCTCATCTCAATATGTTTTCTACATTGCAGCGTATAAGTTCACCGTTTTTATATCTGTGATTACAGTAAAAGTACGTTAATTCGATCAACGATAATTCGTAATTCAAAATTTTCATAATTTGCTCGTCCCAATATTGACTTTTCATAGTAAAATGTACCCTTAATTCGAAATATCGCTTAATTCGTAATTCGTAATGTTTTTCGCCAAAATGTACCTATGATTTCTTGTAATTCGAAATTTTGATAATTTCGTGAGTTTGTTAGGTTAAAAGTTAGTCAACACATTGTTTTGAAGAGTAAAGCTTATGTAAACCATTAGTGTAAGTGAGACATCTATATTAAGTGAAGTATCGTATGTCAAAATCGAATTCGAGCATTTATAACATTGGTGCAAGCGAGACTTCAAAAATTAGTATGTACCTAACTTCAGTACAATGGTACATTTTTATAAGTATACACCTAAACGTCATTCTATTTTACGCGTGAATACCTTAAATATAAGTGACTGAAAATCAAATATGTTTACTGTTTTTTATTCATATGAAATGCCTGTCCATAAAAAATCGAAAAAATGGCCGCGATGTTCCAGGCCATCGACAATTGCCGCGAAAATTAAATTTTTCATACTGATCCCGTAATTCGTAATTCGAATTTTTTTGGGAAATCTGGTCCCTTGAATTTCGAATCAACGGACTTTTACTGTATATGTATTGGAAAATCCGACATTGGACCCATTGAAATAGAATTAGACGGTTGTAATAAATGGCAAAAAAATTTGCGTTAACAAAATAACACGGGTCAATTTTTTGCTCAATATTTGTATTGAAATCTGACACATAAATAAAATATATATAGTTGATATCAGGGCTGTGGAGTCAGTGAAAAAAAGTTCGACTCCGACTCCAGCATTTACCAAAACCACGACTCGGACTCTGACTCCAACATTGACCAAAAACACGACTCCGACTAAAAAAGTTTAATATCGTAACTTTTTTTTGTCTAATTTTCATAATTATGTGTATTCAATTAAATATCAACCCTACCTATCCGGCCAATAGCCAAACTTGACATATAAATATAATACGCAAAAATAAAAAGTTTATACTGTTCAAAATTTCTGACTCCGAGTATGACTCCGGCCAAATCGCCGCGACGACTCCGACTCCACAGCCCTGGTTGATATAAATTTTAGATTATCAAATTTCTGTATAATAAAAAACTCTAACTCATGTTCATCTACTTTTCAGGTGAGCCAATCAACAGGTTTCATCAGTAATCAATGTTACCTATTTTTTATGGATACAAATTGTCTTTTTATTATCTTTGAAGAGTGATGCTTTGACTTTCTGATTTATTTGTCACATTTCTTTTCCCCCCTTCTAGGGGCCGAATATTAACTTGATGATCAGTTGTTAATGCAGTTAACATTTTGATGCAATGAGTAATATTAGTCTTATTACGTTCTTGTAAAAAAAAAATTTTGCAATACAAGAGTGTGACTATTTTTGTCAGAATACCATGTTTATTATGATAGTGATTTTTTATTCTAGGTGAACCGTCTCATAAGGAAGGCCTGTCAAAAGGGGGCGGCACCGGTGGTGTTACGATACCTGCCGTCACATCGCAGCAGCAACAGCAGCAGCCGCAGACGACATCTTCTCAGCCGACGGCTACACAGCAGACAGGACCGCAATATATAGCCCCCCAGATGTCACTCACGCGTTACTCTGTTGCATATGCTTCACGCATAAATCGTAATTAGTTAACGGAGTGCACTTAATTTTGCTGTAATGGCGCGTGATGCAACAGTTTTTTTAATTTTTACTAAAGAGCTCGCATGCGCAGTGTGGTCTGTTGAAGCGATAGCTGTGCGTGTGTGTGAACGGTTTATTTAATTTTTAAAATATTGAAATGGAATAATTAATTTGTCTTCGGTCTCATTGACAAGTAAAGCAGCAAACTTTGTAAGACGTTGAGCATTCCCTTTAACATATTATCTGTGTGGAAAGAAATTGGGAATGCTATAATAGTGAATATCGACGAAATAAAAAAAACATCTGTTTCGTAGGAAAGAGCAAAAAGAAAGAAAAGTGTCGGTACTGGAAAAGGTAATTTATTTATATTTCATTATCATATTTAATACCAATTTATATATATAAATAAACAATTAGTATTTATACTAGAACAATTTAACCTTTACCATGGTAAATCCTTGTTGATTTTTTTTATTTCCCACCTTTTTTTCCTGCATTCTTCTTCCCACGAATTACCTTAGACGTAATTGTATGTGTCCCAAATGTGTTTTGTAAAAAAATTGGAAAGATAATTGTTTTATCAATACCTGGATTCGGATAGTACGCTTGACAAAAAAAAAAAACTACAGTAAGGACACCCATCCTTTTGTTTATATGCGATCTATAGGTATACAAGAAGGGTTCCTTTACCTTTAAAAGAATGAGTAAATCTATATTGAATGTAATTCAAAATAATCTTTCTTTATTACTAATTACACTTTGTGATAGTAAGTCCGAAGATGTCTCTGAAAGAGGCGAAACACATGTCACAATATGTACGTGGAATAATGGAAGTTATTTTATATTGAATTTAATTCATCCTATTGTTTGAACCAAAAGTACGACCATACTCCTTTTAAAGTTAATGTCGTCATATAACAGGGTATATAGAGAAAAAGAGTTTTATTATCCATGGTTAAATCCTCGAAGATCAAAAGTGACACTAACTTAAGAAAAAAAAGCATACTGGACATGATATGTAAATACTTAACAATAAAACTTCAAGTTGTTTCTTATGTCTGCGTTTATTCTATAAATTATCAAAGTGCACTCTTAGGTTTGCACACCAACAGCTTGGGCAAATAAAATAGCCCACAGCTCCATTTATGTTTCCATAATTTTAACACCTCCGACATAATGTCATTTGACTTGTGGCGGCGACCATTTGAATACTGCTTTTCTCATAAAACAGCTTATTTGGAGATGTCCGACTAATGAACTGGTCAATAATTGCTTTATTCATGCAAATTTCCTTATTAAAGCAGATTTTTCATACTTATGAGTTATTTTTATAATGCAGTAAACACAATTTAAATGAACATTTAACATTAAACTGCACAATATTTCAATTTTAAACAATGTAGCCTCATGATAATTTGGATTTCAAATGCAAATGTCTAATTAAACCAATATTAATAGATACAGGAGATGCCTCTTTAAAAAAACCTACTCTTTGGCTACACTTCATTACATAAGGAAAGTAGCTCAACAGATCTGTATGCCTATCGCTTTCCTAATTTTGAAATTTCTTTTCAAGGTATTTATCGGACTTCAACCTTTCATCATTGCTGAATTCAACCGTCAAGAGTTCTTCATGTGATTTGTGTATAATTTATTTGTACCTGTAAATATTGTTATAAAATAAAATATATTGCAACGGTGTTTTTTTATAAAACAATTTTCATATTAACCCTGCATGTTTTGTTTGTTAGTTGTATGTGTATTTCATTTCGTTGGATGACGATGAATAGAAACCATCGGATTATCTATTTTGTTTCATTTATCGGTAAACCGGTAATGGGTGAAATTATTTACCGTTTACCGGTTATTGGAATTTGACGGTAAATTGCAAGCCCTCCTAACTATGCAAAAATACAATTTCAATACCCAACTAGATCCTTATTGATCTGAAATATGAGTTGAATAATTTTGGGTAAGATCATGAGAACTGAAATATAACTGTATACTAACTACAGTTGCCTTATTTTTTTAACCATGTCCACTCAATGCAGAGCTTATCTCAACAGAAGCTCGTCTCCAAGAACATTCTTGTTTCTCAGTTGCTAAACCTCTACATTTTTAAAACTTTTGGATTTCTAATTAAAATAATAAAACATTTTTAGTACTTGTTCCACATAAAATTTATTGGATCAGGACCAGTTTCGCTCATGGCGAGCATTATCAACTGATTTTGGATTTCTGATCGAAGAAATGGATGTATTTTGTCTTAAATTTCCCTAGCACCCATCTTAAAGAAGGCATATCTACAGCGATTTTTTAACCACTCGCCCTGCCTTTATCTTTATATTCTTAATATCTTTGAAAATAGAGAGATTATAAGAGGATAATTAAAATTCAAATATGGAATCTTGAACTCAAATAAGTCACAATAAGGAATATCATATTTTATTGCAACTAACCCACACTACAGATGTCAGCACAATATTTAGACACGAAATATTATATTTTTTAATATTAGTTAAGTATTTTTTAGGTATAACATTGTTTATTACATGCATTTCAATCAAAGTTGATACTATCATCATGCCTTGCTGCAAATGCCAAGAGTGCGACTCCGATTCCGGTCATATGTGAGGAGCAACCTCCTTCACCAAGAGGCTGCGTCGATCTACGAGTTCTCACTGCTCGTCCAGTACCATTTCTCTTATATCCACTTTCGAATCTTAAAAGATCGTGTTGTATGCTTTGTGTGTTGTCATCTTGAATGATTTTGTTCCTTGGAATTTCTTCAATACCCCAACAACCTTCTTTCTTCTGCCATCTGAACACGTGTTGAAGCCAGGCACTCTGGAGAAACTCCCCATATCCACTCAAAGCACACACCAGCACTGGAAACATAATTAATTACTCTGCAGTCAAAAAAATTATGAAATACAAGGTTAACAAATATAAAGGTTTTATATAGTATAAAATTTAAAATAACTTTGATTATTCCACCAATTGTGACATGTGTTTCGCCTCTTTCAGATGCATCTTCGGACATGTTATCGCAAAGTTTGCTAAATTAATGAAGCAAGATTGATTCTAATATTTTAAAGTGATAAAATTACAAAATGGAGTTTGGGTTTTTTCCTTTTTACGGGAAGCAAGGAGGGGGTTATAGAATCAAAACCCACCAAACACATAATTATACTACTAATGACGTTAGCATTACAAAATATTTACTAATGAGATGCAATCAATCAGATAGGATTGGGCTACACCCTTTAATTGGAAATAATGTAAGCAGTGGCGAGCAACCTGTCCTATTGAGGATATTATTTTATAATTTTTCTTTTTTGTTAATTCCACAATGTTCGAAATCTATCGAAAGTTATATAGTTTTAAAAATTTTATATTGGCTATAAAAGTAAACAGTTTACGGAATAGCATTACAAGAAATGGCCTCAATTAACTAAGACATATTAAAAATTTTGCTAACTAGATAAAATCAATATTTACACTGAAGGCCCAGTTCTAAAACAGAATAAGTTGAAAATTTTATATTTTATGCCACTAGATGTAAAATAATATGTTACGTTATGTGTCAAATGAAAATACAATTTTATCCATTAAAAAAAGGTATAATTCATTACTGATGAAACCTGTTTTTAGCTCTCTTGAAAGGTAGAGAAAAATGAGTTTGGTTTCTTTTTCTCTCAGGGCCTGATTAATAAGTTATGTTGTAATAAAAATAATAACACATTTTTAGTACTGATCATTTGATAATGCTCGCCATGAGCCAAACCGGTCCTGATCCAATAAATTTAATGTGGGATAAGTACTAAAAATGTGTTATAATTTTTATTTTAATGCCATTCCTCCAAGTATTGATAGTGAACACCTTAAACGTAAGTTATGTTATTTTACAAATAAGATCCAAACTCTAAGAGACTAACCTTGTTCCATAAACAGATCTCTCAGTGCTAAAGGAAATCCATCAGATTCAATATCCAGAATTTCCTTCCTTATATTACAGCACAAACTTTCCACAGACTTCTCTTTGCATCCCTGCGATTCACCGACAAGAAAGTAAATTACCCTGACATGAAATTACAACAAATGAATGAAAATTTTATTAAGATATAATATTCTTGCAATGACAATTCTGAATAATAGTTACCTGTGTGTTAGTGCATAGCCCCAAGGCCTACCTGCTGTCATAATTTGATGGCATTCCTCAGAAATTTCACATTTAAAATTTGTAACCGACATTTTCTTTTTGATATCTGCCTCATCGATAAGCTGAGATAAACACATGTCTAAAAAGGTATTACATAATTCAATCAATACATATTTATATTATATATGTGCATATCGGGAGCAGTGTATGGCAATCTGTACTTCCAAAAGAAGAATTATTACATCGCGGATTACCATGATCTGGATATTTGTATTTCCTAGTACACCTAAACCTTTTGTTGTGCGGTAGATGCGTTCCGCAGAAAATCGCACAAAAAAGCAATGACTTAATATGGGAACATAACATGTCCAAGGAATGACGCACGTGTCAAGGTCACATTGTAATAAACAGTTGAAACTCTGGATTTTGTACGTACAGTATGTGAACAACGCGCTGTTAATTACGTTATTACATATGTACTTTGAAATAGTGCCAGAAATACATTTAAAAATCGATTTCGTAAAGTGTAAACAGTCCGCTTATCAATTTGTATAATTTCTAAATGGTTATACATTATGCTTATATCTACCTGATTCAGTTTCATTAGGCGAATTTCTTGAAGAAAATATCTTTTGCTTTCGATCCATTGGTCTTATTTTACAATTTAGTTGTTTTTTTACTTTCAATCCGATTTTTAACCAGTTATCGGCGCTCAAGATGTGTCGAGCGACTGAAAATCAAAACAACTTATTTTTAGTTTCAGTGTTTCATGTCAGTTTGGATTATTTTGTTCATATCCTAGTATTTAAATGATATGAGATTAAATATAGAGGTACCCTCATCTAATATTCTCGAATTCATTGTTTATCCGCATTTGCTATTATTTTTTATATTCGCGGCTAGGGTTTCCAATCCCGGGATCCTGAGGATTTTCAATGCCTGATGAATCCCGGAATTAGAAAACCAGACATTTGTTTAATTTCAATTAGTTGTCAGATCGCATTCGAACGAGGCCGATACTCTCGTACATTATATTTCAATCGAATACTTTCCATCTTGATATATTTCCAATTAAAAGTAACTATAAATGCATAAAAAATTACCATTATTCAGATTTGGTCCCAATGGATGATTTACAGTTGGGCCCTTTTCAAATAAATACTCAACCATTTTTTCAAGATCCGGTTCCTTTTCCATTGCATCCAGTTGAACTGAAAAGAATGCATGAAAACAAATATCGTTAGTGGTTAGGCGTAACGTGCAGTTGAAGGCATTCTAAGGAAAGCATAATTGAAGGATATTCTAACAAATGGTGTACAAACGTTGAGGTGTCTTTATGCAATCTAAAGCAGCTAGATGTTCAGCCCATCTTATATTTCTTATTATTTGTAAAATCATTAAAATGAATGCTATCTTTATTGTTTATTAATAATTTACTTGATAATTTTGTTGCAATAATAAGCTGGTTTGACATCAAAACTAAAACAAAACTGTTTGTTTAATTTTCAAACTAGTATTTCCTAATGTTTTTTTTCTACGCCAAAACCTAATATGATCTTTGTCTTTAGTATAACATTTATTTCATCCTCTTGTACATCATTTTTTCGTCTAGTTTAATAATCCTTTTATATAAAAGAGTGTCTATTGGAGACATATAGTACCCATTATTGATGACACTTGCTCAATGATTTTTAATTCGAGTTCAAAATTTACTTTACTCAAGCGGAAACTTAGTATCTCCCTGTTTTTTTTATCACTGTAATATAAACTGATTATAATAATTATTTTACCTTTTGCCAAAATGACGCCAAAGTATGCATCGACGTCGATATCGTCCAGGTTGTCAATCATCGCAGTAAAAGCGCGCGAAAGTCGCTCAAATAAAATGGCGCGGAGAGAATTTCCTTCCGGGTTCGGCCATTTTGATTGATTTCTCGGTACACCAATAGATACAAGAAAAGGAGCAGCGAATCCGTCAGAAAATATTTCTACTAAAAACAGCGCGATCCAACAGCATCTAATATTGGATTGTAACAAAAAGAATTTTGGCTGTATTTAATGCGTACTTTTATTAAAAATGTATATTATCATAACATTGACTTCTTCGTCATGTTTTGTGTATTTAATTAGTAATTAACAGATAGTGATCCTAGAGCAGGTAAGTGTGTCAAAACTGACCATTTTATATGTAAAACAAATCTTAGATGATCTTATGGCGTGTGGTTTTGCATAGTCATGCATAGGCTTACCATACGTCCCGGCTTTAGACATTGATCCTGGCCGTTTTGGTATTTTGTCCCGGTTTTCGTTTCCCGTGACGATAAGACACGTTTCAAAACTTCTGACTGTATTTCCAAATAGATCTCAAAATTTGGTTCCGCGGGGAGTTTCCACTCACAAACACTTTTATTATGTCAAAAAATGAAGAGTGGAGTTCAACCAAATGAGTGATTTGACAAATGGATCCAACTATTCAAAAAATTGCAAGAGAAGTGTATCGATGGACCGGATCTGGCAAAAAGATCCCATATATTTTATATCTTCCAGAAACGTCCGCACCTTTGGAGCGCGTTTCTCGATTACACACAAATTTCACATTAAATTACATTTAGTCGGATGACCAAAGCCGCATGCTGAAGTCATCAGTACGAGCATTTGTGTACTATAGAATATACCTAGTTAAAACTTTTGAATACCATTCATTTTTATGAAAAAAGTATTTAAAAAATAGTGAATTTCAGTCCAGTACGACTGGTAAAAAATAGTTAAAAATCTGCTCAAACTTAAAGGTTTCAGTTACTTTTAATTCTTGTTTCTTACAAGATTCGCACGTCATTGGGTATCATTTTTATCACAATATTTTATAATTTCTTCAGACGATTTGACTTAGTACTTAAGAATGTATAATCAATAAACTAATTCGTATGGTAATGTAGATATGTATATATTTTCCATCAAATTTATAAAAGATTTTTTCCATTTTGAATCGGGCCTTATGTCTGCACCCGTATAAAATCCAACTAACCAAGGAACTTCAGCTAAACGACCGCAGACAACGCCTGATTGGGTTCTGGAGCAGTTGGAAGTTTACCCAAATTTGTCAAAAAAAGTCAACTTTAGCGACATGGCCCATTTTATAATGAATGGATATTGGCAGACATTTGATGCTATATTCCATATTTAATGCCGTAAAATATACTTACAAATGAAATTAAAATTTAGTCGAAATCTTACAAACAACTTGTTTTATTTACATTTCAAAACTAAGCGTCCTTATAAAAAGACTCTTTATAATGGATATTTAGCAAAATTATTTAACAATTTTAAAACTTAAAACTATAACTTGATTGAAGGCACACCTTTGAACAATCATCACCACACTGCGTCAACGATTTCTTCAGTTATAAATGTAATTTTCCATGAATTTTCCAACTCGAGGGAAGATAGATAACTGTCTCTTAATAAACCTACATGCCGTTTTATAACATTCGAACCGGTGTTCTTACCTAATCAGTATTTTCTTTTCCCAGAGGGATGTGGTAGTCACTTAAGTATTGCAGGTGATCCAAACTTTCATCACCATTTTTTCGTGACGAAATGTGATCAAACCAAAACGCAACGTGTAGATTGAAAATAAGTAACGAACAATTTAATATATTGTGCACACTGGAAGAAGACAGCTTAGATCAGTGTAGCCCAACCTTTTTACACATGCGGACCGGTAAAAAAAAATGGTTTTTATTTCAATTTTTTTTAATAAAGAATTTGGACTGAAAGTGCTTGATGGAAGTTCAACATCAAATTTGAATCGTTTAAATTTTGTACTTTTTCATGCGTTTTGTTGTTAACGACCCAGGTTTCATCTTTCGGCATCTTCAGGCATTTCAAGTACACGAATATACTTGAACTGACGCGTAGTAAACAGTTTGTAATTTTGTATCGTTGATTGTTCGTACAAAAATAAAAGTAGATTGAAAGTGAAAAGTATAAGTTCAATTGATATGAACTTAATCTATATGAAAATGCGAAAATTTTGATGTAAATGAGTTTCAATGAATTATGTGGGTAAATTATAATTATCACATATTTTGAATATAGTATCGTAAATACTAATTAACAGATAATAACATGGAAATTTCGATAAATATACTGTGGGTTTTTTCTGAATTGATAGATTTCAAGTGTTTGAGTTTATAATAATTTATGATAATTTTTTGAGGAATCGTCAGCATGAGTTGTTTGTTCTTCCAAGGGGTAGAACCAGTCTGCCAATGGGAATGCCTCTGGGAAGAGCTTTAACAATTGTAAACGGCATTGCTTCGGATGTCGACATATTTCATGTTGACGTGAGTGAGTTCAGACGAATACTATATTTTATGAATAAAAGTTGATTTTGTCAGAACTCACTCGGTTGACATCTTTGAAAATTTCTATTATGATTTTATATTTTTTTTCTCTCAGTTTTTATGACTACAATTTTTTCATCTTGTTTTTAATTAATTAGTGATTTTTATTATGTATTTACATGTATGTATATATATGAATACATGTATTTATATTTGTCAAATACATGGCGCATTGGCGTCAGCTGTAATGCCATGATTTGCTTTTTATTTAAATAAATAAATAAATAATAAATGTTTGACATTTGACACACTGTTTGCGGCCCGGCGGAAAGCCTTTGGTGGACCACCAATTTTGGAACACTGTTTTAGATGTCATATTAATGGTCATATTGGTTATCTTAAAAAGACCGACACATTTCAAAGTTATTTTCATTTTATGTACCGTGTAGTCATTTTCATGAAATATCTTTCTATTATTTTATACAATTACTGATTCAATACATTATAAAAGGTGTACTCAATCAATTTCACCTAAAGATTCTTCCGAGGTTCTTCTTGAGGTTTTTTCTACATCTGTCTACGAAGATGATATTTGGTGGCATCAGCAGAACCATGCACACAATTTCCTCTACGGCGAGCCATCGTAAGTAAAACCTTTATCAGAATGCATGTGAAAGTGGTACAACATATCATGTTTTATTTATTTTAATTATTAGATATAGTAAAATTACATAGTCTGTCAGTGTGTGGTAGATCAAGATAAATTACATTGTAACCAATGTATCTTTTTCAAGTATCATAATGGAAACAAATAGAATGCTTTTGTCTACGTTTTGACTTTGGATTGTGGTCACCCTACTTTCAATTAAGTATTCAAGTCTTGCCTGGGGCGTCTTTCCCACCCTATCACAGACGGATAGCGTTTTCTACCACTGATTATTATTTATATGAAAACATCTAGCCTTTAGAAAGCTTTATTTGGTCACAGTGGTAGCATTGTCAGACAAAGTATTTTTTAACTTTTACGAAACGTATGTTTGTGTTTTTGTAAACCATATTCTTGTGCATTAGGAAAAAATGCAATACATGGCATTACAGCTGACGCCAATGCGCCATACATTTGACAAATATAACAAAGGCAGCACATAACAAAAATTCAAAAAAATGGCATTAAAGACACAACATACAATTCATAAAGAAATTAAAAGAGTAAAACACATTCAAAACAAAACACCGAGCTTACAGCTGAAAATGTCCACATCAATAAGCAATACATTGATAAGCCAAACAACCCTTGTGACTGGTAACTCAAATGACCCACGCAAGAAATGGGACCCTCCATATATAATACTAGTATTGCTACCCGGCGTCGCTCCGACTAAGCGACCAATAATTATTTAATGTTATATCATTTGACATAATTATATCACAAAATCTAACATCCAAAATAGAGTTAAAATAAAATCACAAACTTTATTTAATTTGATGACAGCCCCATTCTCACCCATTAAAATGTCCAAATTCAAGGAAAAAATCTAATTTGCTGTCAAAGAAATGTCAGATAATACCTTCACGTAAATAATAAACATTATTATATTAATAAAAGCCGGGAAAAGTTCAGTAGAAGACTAATTTATAACATTTTGACTAAATGTCTTCGCCGATAAAAATTCAAACATATTTTCTTTCATATTCGTTTTTATGGCAACTTAATGACCAACAATGCAAAAGGAAATTACAGACCCACAGACATACATACGCCGTTTCGGTTTTATATATAAGATATTTTGGTTCATATGAAACTACTCGAGTACTCGAGTATTTTGTAAAATGTACTACTCGATACTCGAGTAATTGAAGTCTCTATACACACATTGATAACGAAACAAATTTACCGTCGAAACTTTCGCGAGCGAAATCAATTCGTTTGTTTGAACTTGCAACAACAATGCAAAAGGGAATTACAGACCCACAGACATACATACGCCGTTTCGGTTTTATATATAAGATTATAATATAATGCGACTTTCTGAAGGAGACCTATTTGTGGCTAAAGGAGATCATAAAACAAACCCTCATTTTTCCGCAAGCAAAATTCGTTGAAAATGACTTTAATGATTATTTTCGAACTGCAGCAGGAGGGGAGACAAAGATTTAATGACGAAATGTAAGGCATAAAATACCTACCAATTTGTTGGCGCTGTTTTTGAGTGACTAAATAAAACTGTGGACTACGTGGCAGAAAATCTTACATTGTTTTCTTTTTATTTCAAGATCAATTTGTTGAAATTAAAATTATTTTATGTACGGTATTTCAATAGAGACGCTCAAAATATGTTACTTTGTCCTGCTGAGTAGATTATTCATTGTTTAGTGGCCAAATTTGAGTCAACCAGTTTGGTAAATAATCGGCCAACACCTACCTGTACGTCATCAAAATACAATATCTGGTGAAAACATTGCTGCTGTGTGTGAAAGTGTACAGGAAAACCCAAGGCAGCTTATTTCTCGTTGTTCACAAGAACTTGGCTTTTCTGCGACTTCAACTCGGCGAATTTTGAATCGGGCCTTATGTCTGCACCCGTATAAAATCCAACTAACCAAGGAACTTCAGCTAAACGACCACAGACAACGCCTGATTGGGTTCTGGAGCAGTTGGAAGATTACCCAAATTTGTCAAAAAAGTCAACTTTAGCGACAAGGCCCATTTTATAATGAATGGATATTGGCAGACATTTGATGCTATATTCCATATTTAATGCCGTAAAATATACTTATAAATGAAATTAAAATTTAGTCCAAATCTCACAAACAACTTGTTTTATTTACATTTCAAAACTAAGCGTCCTTATAAAAAGACCCTTTATAAAGCGTGATTGTTTTTTTTTATCTAGATACTTGAATCATATTTATGAGTCAAAGTTATAATAAATAAATGATTCAATATAAAAAAAAACCTACTGACCTACACCACTGGTATTTCTCGGAAAACTCCGTTTGTTTTAATTTATGAGAAAATCTGTCTTGAAATCCACAAAATTAATCAAAAATAAACCGCACGTTCCTGTCATCTTGGTATTGTCATCTAACTTTTAAAAATCTACAAATAGGTGGGGAAATATAATGTATAGCACTTTATTTATCATTTTTTAGTAAAAAAAAATATGTAGTCGCTTGTTTTATAATAGAAGAATGGTTTTTAAATATGTAATCCCAGTAATAAAGTTATTAAAATTGACGTAAAAAAAGTCATTTGGGGCGATTCCAATCCATGCGAGAAAGTCACTGCTTGTTGCGGATTTTAGTCTGGCGGAATCATCGGTCCGTACTTCTTCAGAACCGAAGCTGGCATTGCCATAGCCGTCAACGGCGAGCTACAGATCGATGAAAAGCAACTGCTTGTGGCCTAAACTTGATGACATGAAAACCGATATCATGTGGTTCCAAGAAGAACGTGCTTCGTGCCACGATGGACATTTTACACGAGCAAGCGGCCTTTTAGAAAGATCCTTAATGTAGAAAAAACCAGCCCACGTAAGAGCCGAACTTCTCGGGATTTTAATAGTCTTATACTTTGTACAGGATAGAAAGATGATGCACTGAAATATGATTAACAACCTTTAATGGAAGACGACACCAAGATATGGTGAGATCGAAATACTACCGATATCATACATTTATATGTTAAAAGATGGCGTTAATGATTGTAATGTTATATGATGGAATGATTTGCTTAAGTTTACAGACACCAATAATATTATCATTCAAAAAATTCTCCGTTTAATTCTGTTGCTTTAATATTCTAAGTAGTCTGTTGGTAGACATGATACAATTTTTTAGTATGTACGAAAACAAATTATTCATAATATTATTTGTAACATACTTAGTTTAGTGTCAATTCTAAAGGAAGAGGTTATCTATTTTAATGAGTGTTTCATACCTAAGAGTAATAAATGATACGGAGTTTGTATCATATTATCAATAATATAACTGTGAATTAGGTATTCAGAAACGTAATAAAGACTTAAGACGCGGTGTGGCGCTGATAAAAGTATATTTCATTTTTTGCATGACACTGAATATCAAAACTCTTCAATTATATGCTCAAGGTACATGTTTAAATATTAGCTGCAACAATAAAGAATATTGGAATAAATCGTAAATTAAGTCAGTAATAACAAACAAGTTACTTAAATAATTATACCAAACGGCGGTAAAATTTTTTTTTTCAATAATAATTACGGATTGAATGATTAGGTTAGAGGTAATAAACCTCTTTTTAGTTGACAGAAGTTTTGCAGACGAAACTAGATCTGGATTTCTGCATGATAAATGTGCACATCGAGGTGTCTTAATATAAGGTTTGCAAGAATTTTAACAGGAATTGGTAGCAACGTAAAATACCGACAAGATCACTTTGGATCAGCTGGTGGTTTTTCACAGCACGTAAGAATGGTTATTAGCTGTGGAGTCGGTAAAAAAAGTTCGACTCCGACTAAAAAAAGTTTAATATCGTCATTGTTTTTCTCCTAATTTAACGAGTACGACTCCGGCCAAAACGCCGTGACGACTCCGACTCCGGCCAAAAAGCCCCAACCCCACGACTCCGACTCCACCCACAGCCCTGGTTATTAGATTACAAGGCTTTTGGTAATCAGGAAAAAATATTCCGCTAAATGCAGCATTTAAGACAGTTGAACTCATATCAATCGATCATTCATGTTTGCACAATTGTCAGTTTTCGTAAAATATCACTTTAGAAAAAATCATTTTGTTTTTAAAATATTCCTATTCCACGCATTTCCTTCCCGAAATTTATTCATCCCCAATATATCAGTGACCCATATTTTGCAAGGTCTTCAAATTCTTTCAAATAATACCCACTGTTCAATGTACGTGCGCCACTGAATAATAATATGATAATAATATTAGATGCAAGCGAGCGATACTGACGTAGTGTGTTTTAGAAAATTCTGTTATCATTTTAAGTAGGTAACTATTCAAAACTTTCATTCAAATCTGTGTGCAATTAATTATTGAGATTATGAATTCTTCATTCAAGGGAAAGAGAATTTTGGTGACAGGAGCTGGCCGAGGTAAGGAATAAATTAAATACATGCCAAAAATAAAACAGGCTAAATTGTTTTTTTAGTTCATTTCAATGTTATATTATTTTTTAAGACCAACATCACTGAATCATAACAAATACAGATGTCAGACAAATGTCAAAAAATCAGGCAGCTTTTCAAAATTAGATTGATTTTCGAAGAAATGTAAGACTAGTTTCTCACTCCTGTGTATTATGAAATAACGTAATCAATAAGAATCTACTTAAAAGATTTTTTTTGTTTCATAATTTGAAGGTTGAACAATTGCTATTTACATTTTACAAACGTAGGTTTATAAACAAATTAAGTCATGTGTATTCGAGTCAAAACTAATTGCAGAGTTTGGTAGGAAAATAATGTCGAATTGTTCTTCAAGAAATTTATGTGAAAATAATATAACTCAAAAAAATACTTGCAGGAATTGGCAAGGGTATCTGCATGCGTTTGGCAGAATATGGAGCTCAAGTCATCGCTCTGTCCAAATCAGATCAAAACTTAAGTGAACTGAAAAAGCAGATTCCTTCAATAGAAACGGTTTGCGTGGATCTTAGTGATTGGAATGCCACTCGCTCTGCGGTTACTAAACTCACCACAAGGCCGATACACGGTTTAGTAAACAATGCAGCTTATGCCAGTCTGGAGTCATTCTTTGATGTTGTACCAGATGTTTTTGATAAGTAAGTATTTGCCTGTAGCCAAGTTATATTGCCTTCTTTTGTTTCCGTTTACAGGTTTCAACACCAGTATCGACACCTTCATCAATTCATTTTTAAATATATTCATGTTGGAGGCCATGGAGATTTATTATGTCTTTAAAAACCCTACCACCTCCTACTCGGTCTTTAAAAATATTGTAGCAACTGATTAGCTAATTACTAGTCGTGTCCAAGTCTCATCCTACTATGCCAAAATGGCTATAACATTAAATATTAGAAAACCCTAAGATTTTTAAACACATGTACAATAGTCATGAACTGCCACGTAAAATCCTACATGCCCACCCTTTCTCAACTCACCCATGATTTTTTACTTGTTTGCTAAGAAAATTTGGTATTTTTGCTATCCATTACCTTTGGATAGCAAAGACCTCCTGAACATTGTCAAAAATGATTAACAAATGTTTGACTTATTATAAATTATTATGTGAGACATAGACATATAATTAAAAAAGTATGTCCTCATTACACTTAAACAAATAGTTTATGACATGATGTATTTCATTTTCATTTTCATAATCATTTATTTGTTTCAATTTCTACGAGAATAATTGTTTATATAATAGCTGCATCCTATTTGGTTATTTTGTACTTAGTCTTCCGACGAATCACATTCAATGATCCTCAGTTGACAGTATAAATTTAAAATATAATATTAATTTTATTCATATTGCAGATCATTCAACGTAAACGTGAAAGCTGTTTGCAATGTCAGCCAGGTAGTAGCTAAAGAAATGGTGGAAAGGAAAGAGGGTGGATCTATTGTAAATATCTCTTCACAAGCTTCTAAGGTAAGCTATGATATTTTTAGCCCAGGCTTTCTTTGTTCTCAATGTATCAGCTATCAATACAAAGTAGCTATTTATTCTATTCTTCTCTAGGACAAACTGAACAAGTTCTACAATGATATCTAATCCCTGACCAGTAGGGCAATAAAACGTCCCAGATGTAATATCCTGTTTTTGTTTCATATGCCCTAGTGTTCTCTAAATTACACCCACCCCTAGCCGCTATGCCTTTACACCCTATTTACATGGTGTATTCCGAAGCGTGACATTCACGAATCAATTTTGTTCTGGAACGTACGAAGAAAAATGCCTGGACTAGATTGAACAAAATTTTCCTAAAATAATTTTAATGCAATTTAAAAGCAAAAAAACAATTTTTGTTGACTACTAATCGAAATGCGTTTAATCGATATACCAATATAATTCGATTGGATACATGATATCATTAAAACAGAACAAGTTCCGTGCACTTGAATTGCCTGAAGGTGCCACAAGGCGAAACCCGGGTCAGTAGCGACAAAACTCATTCAAAAATACAAAATTCAAATTAGTATAAGTAGGTTAAAAAAATGTTTTAAGATTATAAACTTCACCTTGATTAATGTATATCTTTACTTACCTTTCACAGTTTAATACAATTCAAATTTACATTGCCAGATGCGAGTACTAATTGTCTTTGCATTATGAGAATCTTCACAAAACCGAGAGCATCTTTTGACTAGGTGAGAAGTCAACAATATTTTCATAAAAAAACCTTCTTCCAGGCAGCTTTGAAGGATCACACCGTCTACAGTGCATCAAAAGGTGCTCTGGATGCAATGACCCGAGTAATGGTCTTAGAATTAGGACCACACAATATCAGAATAAATTGTGTCAATCCAACAGTAATAATGACCGACATGGGTCGACTCGGATGGTCAGATCCTGCTATAGCTCAGCCAATGCTAGACAAGATACCGTTGGGACGGTAAGATAGTTTTCTTTATTTTATTTGCATGATGCAATAAATACATCAATTTTCATAACTCTAAATCTCAAAAGTTGTAAAGCATCTTATTTTTTATAAAACGTAGCATTTTTAATCCAGTAAATACTTACATTGTGGAAGTTCATTTTAATATAAACATAGATGGATAACTTTTTTATTCCACATGCAGTGTAACAAATAGCGATACGTGTTTTGCCTCTTTGCCTTTAGCATTGAATGTGTTAACCTCTAGGCGAGTACCGCCCCAACCGTGGGATTTGAAAAAAACGCCTCAAGAAGCGTACCGCCCCACGGATGGGATTTTGTTCATATTTCAAGAAATACCCAGAAAACGTAAAATTTTTTACTTCTATTGGCATCTATGGACGATTTGATGAATAAAAAAAAATTCATTTTGTAATTATTTGTTTTACCGACCGGTTAAAAGCCATTTCAAAATATCACGTGGTCTGAGCGTGACTATGCCAGTTGTAAATAACCGTCAATTTTGAATCCCGTCTGTTCCGCGTAAAGCTTGATTTGTTTGATTGTTTTGGATATATATTGAGCGATACTGTATTGTTTCTCTTTGTTCGTGAAACTGTGTTATTTCGTTTATTTTCTGCGTGAAACTATGTGCTATTTATTTAGTATATTTTTGCGTGAAACATATTTGAGAGAAAATGGATCGATTTTTGAATGAAGACGAAATCACTCAATTTTTTAACGACAGTGAGGATGAAGATTTGCTGGATGATTTAGACGATTTAGATTTGCGGGCATCTTCGTCTGATGAGGAAGATTTGCATTCAGAATCAGATTCGGAATTGGCTAGTCCACCAACGAGACGTCGACGAACAAATGCATGGGAATCCGGTAACTTTTCACCCGTTTTATTTGATTTTGATGAAAATCAATCCGGTATAAATTTTAATGTTGAAATTAGTGATGAAAAATGTGAGTTAGCATATTTTCAATTATTTATGACAAACAGTATTATAAATATGATTGTATATCAAACAAATATTTATGCCGAAAAAATTATTCAGAATGTCGCGATCAACTCAAATTTCCGAAAGTGGAAAGATACAACATGTGGAGAAATCTACGTTTTTTAGCCACTCCTCATATTAAAAATAGTTAAGTAAATTCCATAAAACCAATAATGGTTTCAAATTTAACTTTTATTGTTTGAGATTTCATCAACTGATCATCAGTTGATAATGCTCGCCATGAGCGAAACCGGTCCTGATCTAAGAAATTGGATGTGAAATAAGAACTAAACATTTACTATGAACATTTTAAAAGTGAAGTTCGATATAAAATACAATGCGACGTTCAATGGTTGACAACTTCTGGAAAAAGGTAATATTTAATTCGATTTTTCTCATTAACCTGATGATATTTATTGAAAATTTTAACACCCAATATTTTTAATGTTGATAAACATACTTTTGCCGTGGTAAATTGTTAAAAAAAAATATAAAAAAAAACTCACTCCACAGAGCACAACTTTTTTTTATTAACTTACTCCTCTAGAGGTTAACCTTGTAATGCACAATCTCAAGTTATTATTTGTCAAGCAACATCTTTCAATCCATCTTTGTTTTTGGTAGATTTGGTGAAGTCTCAGAAGTGGTGGATGCTGTAGTCTTCCTCTTAAGCGACCAATCGACCATGATCAATGGCGTGCAGTTACCAATTGACGGAGGATTCTTGGCTTGTTGATTTTATATCTAACATCTATTGGAATATTTTAAGATTTACTGCTCAGTGATTTTGATAAATTTTAGATAGCTTTTATGTTTCGAGGATATATTTAATATTATTTACCACATACTTACCAGTGTAATAAATCTGATACAAATTATCAGAAGCTAAAGAATATATTTATTTCTAACTACATAATGATAGTGGCCATCTATATTTACCTCTCCTGTGTGTACTCATCTTACCTGGTTGCATTAACTTTTGGCTGTCCAAGGTGGATTCTCAAACACCTACTATGCCCTCATCTCATGATGGTTCATTCAAATTAATTTCTTTGCCCTTTCCTTCTATCAACACCCTCATCGAAAAGAGGTTGTACAGTAGGATGGACATTACATAAAAAGAAAATTTTAAAGCTTTGTAAAAGCAAAATAGTAGTCATATATTTAAAACGGCTGTAGAATTGGATTCTTGGATTAACAGTATATTGGGCAGGCGGTCATCAAATGTTTTCATCACAAATAAGTATAGAGGTGTCAATTCCAACTCGGTGAGGAATGTTGGCGCTCATTTTGTCTTCGACAGCCAAGGATAGTAGTGTTGTTAGATGTAAAAATAAAACTACAAAATAGATTTCTTATTAATTCTATTTTTTTTGTATTAGGTATAAAAAAATCATTGTGAACATTAATATTTTTCTCTATTTGTTTTATGCAATGGCGAAACTATACATTTGTCCATTATGAGGTAATTGCAAAGCCTTAAAGAAGTTTTCGTGAAATTAAAGATTTAAAACATTCAAATAATGAACTTTAGGGAAAAAATCTCACGGAATCCACACATTCGATAGATGTAAAATCGCTACAAGAATATGTATTGATAAATGTAGTTCAAACGTTTAAAGGGTCCGCTTTTGTGGACAACAGAGACAGACCATCCCGCGCTAGAAATATTTCTTTGACTGGTAGATAACCGTGAAACATTTTTGAACAAAACTCTTCGATACATTCAGCATTAGTAAAGAAAATGGACAATTCTCAATGGAGAAACTGTACGATTAATAAAGTTGACACACCTAAGTGAAGTGAGATAGGATGATATCGAACCTATTGAAAGAAACGTTTTTGTTGCAATTAATTGCGACAGTTTAAATGGAATCTAAAAACCCGATACTATAAATACGAGATCATGTGTAGAGCGCAGTTAGGAAAAGCACGCACTGAGAAAAACTTTTTGAAAGTCTTTTAGATATATCATGAGGGTTCCAAAAACAAAGTACAACAATTGCCAATATAATCAGATTTTAAGGAAGTTCGTTTGAAAACTTTCAACGATATTAATTGCTTACAACACACGGATATTTATGACATTATATGAAATGACTAGTCATAAATACAATTACAATGAGTAATGAAAAGTTTCATGAATTATTTAATATCAAAGATTGAAAAATAAAGATTCACATAGTTTATCGAGCGTAATTTTCTCACTTATTAAGATATCCGCAGACGTGTGTGCAGAATAAAATTTTAAGAACACATTTGAGTTTCATTATTTTAAACGACAGACTCCAGGATGGCGGATTGAAACTTTCAATCGAAACAGTTGCTGAATGTACGTCGGTTTGAATTAATAATTATTGCAATTTTGCACAAATGAGCATCGTACAAATGAAACAGAGGATCCCCTGCTACATTTCAAGTATATAAATGGACACAGAGAAGTAATAAATTTCCAAGCTATACTAAAAAAAACAAAAAAAAAATGTGATGCTTTATCTATAGAGATTTATTAACAACTGAAAACTTCATTTCACTGGGCAGTTCTTTCGAATAAGGACTAAGCGTCGAATGAACTGCGGAACTTCACGTTTTAAAAAAAAAAACCATTTCTTAATGTTAACGAGTTACAATTCACTTTGAAAGATGGCATACGGGGATTAAATAAATAACATACTGTGATAATAATCGCCTCATTAACAATCCTGACAATTTGCCACGCACACACAATGATTAGTCAACAATGCTATACAGGATTTCAGAATGCTTACACACGGGGATACATAACTTATATTCAATTACGACAGGCAAACATTCACAGTTCATTTTCAAAGTAGTCGATTTGGAACAGAATACGTTTACGTTTGTCCGCTGTTTTGGGGTTGATCATGTTAAAGACATCTACAACAATGTCTGCGGATCGAAATCGGATTAAAAAATACTTACGCAACTAACATTCATACTGAACGATAACATTAAAAACAAATTCTATCATGAATAAGTCTTAAAATAAACGTAATTTTAACGTCACAACACATTGCGAGCTAATAAAGTAGGTGCAATACATCGTAAGTACAAATAAAAAATTGAACCGACGGCCAGGCTTCCGTGAAATGTCATCAGACATTAAAAGTCGCCGCAATGTGAGACTATTGCAAATAAATGTCCGATCTCTGGCCAAAGTGGTGCCAAATTTTAAACGTAACTTCCAGCAGGTCAGTGATAAGAATATCCACACATTGGTGGAAATGCAGATGATTTCAGCCAACCATTGACTGTTAATAAAAAGCATCCCAACCGACAAACTGAATAAAGAGTGTTATAATATTAAAATGATATCATACATAAAATATGGTCTATTTCCAGACAAACAATTATGAAAGTGTGATAGAAGTAAAAAGTAAGATAAGCCCGGGATGTCGATGACCCGCTTGCATGGATAGAAAAATAAATTACTGAAGCCGGAGAGAGAGTTCGAATCGTTCATTACAACACAACTGAAGGTGCAATGAATGCTGCGAGTTACGTAGTCTAAAGAAAAAAATATAATAATCATTATCGACTGTGTTTTTGGTGCGTTTACACAAATAGAACAATATACAAATTTGCATTAGACGGTTCGGGAAGACGTTTAAAACCGGACTAGCCTAAAAACTTAATAGAAAATATACATGAGAATAGTAACGGTAGAAATTAAATTCAAAATGATGATACAACGACCGCTCCGATAGTAAAAATGTGTCATTCATAATCATGGTGTCGTATAATAGAAAAGATAGTAAATTTAAATTTCATACTCTAAGAATAAGTAAAAGATAATCATCTTAAAAACTAACAATTTATTGTTGCCAATAAAAAAAAAAAAAAATATGAAAGATAATACTAAAAAATGCATCCTTCATATAAAAAAAGATTCAAACATATTTCAATTTAGGTCTCGGCCTCGTTATGTTGACCGCATCATTTCAACACTTTTACATTGTCGCTCTAAGATTTACTTTTATATTTTTCAAATAATTTTACAAAAACACGACAGATGAATACAATGGCCACATTTCAAGTTACATAAAAAAAACATAAACACAGAGTTAGTAATTGGCGAACAGGTCAGATAAAATTAAAATAGTCAGAAGACTTGTATACAGATGGTGTTGATATTTGCAGAGATAACAAAACATGTCAAAACAAGTGATGATTGTATTCATTTTCTGTTTTAAGAAATCATTTCATATGAGCTAATTTCTATTTACTTTTACTTGTTGCAACAAATTACAATTCACCACAAAGGGTAGACAATATAGTTAATAACAACGATTCAACATTGTAAAAAAATGCAATACGCATAGCGAATGATAGGTAAGGCTTGTCAGAGCGTTAACATAGTAATGAGCGTAAAAACAGAAAAGAAAACAAATATAACAGCGTCAAATTTTAGTACAATTTCATACTAAACAAACATTTGAACAATTTCAAACTCGCCGCATGCGAAGAAATAATTTTCCAATTATTCCGTCATCGCATCGCTTATTATCTAGTTGGCACACAGAATGCTCAAATCCTCAAAATTGTTAACAAGTTCTTAACCATCGCGTTAATCCAAAATCGACACACGAAAAATTTGAAACATCACAAGTGAAAGATGCAGCCTGGAGTGGATTCCGATGTCTATCTTCAAGTCTTACACAAACATGTACAGTAAAGAAAAAAGAAAGAAACGGAAAAAAAAACACATTTTCGGTGATCGAATAACAGCTTTAGTCGCCGATTGTTTTCTATATACTACGGGACAATTTTAAAGCACTGTAAAACACCTGGCATTTCATCAAGATTATAATTATAGCGTAGCGTTATTTAACTCAAAACAATAAACATAGTTAATGACGTATGATATTGAAAAAATTAAACTAATTTGTGTGTAAGAAACAGACGAGTCATTTCTGACCGAAACAATTACAACCCATTCGTATTGCACAAAGAAATGGTAGGCGTTTTAAAATTTGTTACATAAATAATTCAACTCCGGCGGGCTTACTGCGGAACCGCAATAAGCCTGTTACAAAATGAGAGTTGAGTAAAAACTTCCAGTTTTAAATTGTAGTATGTAAAATGAAGGCGAGAGGTGACAAATTTGACTATTTGAAAGCGGTTAAAAAACAAAACTTAATATGGGTATCAGTTCAAATTAAATTATGAAAGGTAAAAGATATTAGTAATGATTGTTGATATATATGCATACGCAATCAATCGAGTGTACTTTGTAAAAGAAATCATACTTACAAATAATCCTCTGATTAATAAAAAGTTGTAAGTTTAGGAAAACTGCTGTCGGAAACACACTTAGTATCAGATATACAGAAATCGACATCAATAAAATGCGATACAGTTCATATTTTGCCCTTATTCGTTACAAATAAGCGATTTGGTCATAAAAACTAATGTTTTCTCGCACTCTACGTACATTTTGCGGAAACGATATAATTATATGAATAGTCGGGATCCGGTCGACGGACGGCGTTTGACAAGCCATCACGCGCGGACCCGAGGAGAGTTCATTTACTAAAATTAATAACATATAACCACTTTGCACGGTAATGTATATTTAATTAAGGGCTATCCGCAGCTCCCATCACAGAATCGTACTTAATCTAAAGAATAAAGCTGTCCGTCCGATGAAGCGCACAAAAAATACAGAGTCCCGTAACGGCACAGCGATTGTTTTACGTCGAAGCACTGATCCCGTATTGCGGCGTTCATCGAAACCGGGCCCGCTTGCCGACCGTCCGATGCCCCTCCTGAACATCCTGAAACTCGTAATTTGCTAAGCGATACGGCATCCACATTAAAATCGTCAACAAGCACAATGACACACATAACTGCACGCGTCGTTCTTTCCAAATTTGCGCGTTGCTCTCTTTTAACGCATTTGAAACATTCAAACGCTTATCTTAATCTTACACACGGACTCGTGTCACTCTTTCCTAATCCTAACTACGCACACTTCCTCGCTTTAATCCAAATATTGAGGCAGACGACTGGAGCTTAGAGTATTGATACATTTATATAATTTCTAACTAAATATTACAAATGCACGTCAAACGTGTCAGATGTAAGGCAATTTTGTCTAAGAGCTTCCATTAAATTCACTACATAACAATTCAAAACGATAAAAATACAGTTTTGTGGTGATTCATGTTCCACGGTATGGATGTCTGCGTTTTTTAAATTCCCTCAGACACATCCGATCCTTAATACGGGGCGTAACGAAAGCTGATTAGCTAACCTCTAGTTCTGCCCTAGACCTATCCTTACTCACTCTAAAAAAAGAGAGGTTTAGCGACTCCGTAACGAGCTGTTCTCTGAGAACAACTTCTGTCGAGTTGAACTCCAACAGGCGTCCGTGGTCTCCACAATGAGAGAGGACGCGATTACAATAATTTTAATATTTCAGTTAGTGTGTTTTGCCTGATAATTTGCAGAAGTAGTTTGAATCAAAATAAAATACACTTTGAAAGAAATCATCGTGCGCAGCAATGTAGCACTAGACACCTAATAATTAAATGAACCGTCCGTCCGTCTTGCGATTCGAATCGACAAAACCGAACATTCAGTACCCGGTTGCGGAGATTCACGGTATCGCGCTCTATTTAACACCCTCTAGGTACAAATTTTGAAGTCCGGGTGCGACGAGGTAATGCGACAACGGAGGGCATCGTCGGGCAGTCGGGCGGGCGCGGTCGCTTTCAGCATGAGGGGCGGGGTGATGCACTTTGCAAAGTTGCAGGGGAAGGAAATCGGGGGTGTTAAGAGAGAGAGAAATTGATGATGGGTGTTCTATCTCTCGGCGGACAAGAGGGAGGGTTATTGGGAGGGGGCGGCGGCGCCGTGTTAGAGGAAGGGGTCGGCGGTGCGGGTCTTCTTAAGGCTGCTACATCGCTCGCCTTCGGCGTCCAGACCCCGCGACCTGAAAACAAAGTTATATTTCAGTATACGCTATTTTTTTCGATTGTCGCAATGTAAACAACTTAAAGCACGTTATATCAAAAGGATGTAAGCTGCTAACGCGGAATTAGTATCTAAATTTAGCTTTTAAGTTTGAAAAAAGGCTCGCGAGATTGGCGGCAAGGAAAAAGGACTTCCGCACGCATGAATCACCAGTAAGTTAATCAGTCTTTCGGGTAAGCTTTTATGGCAAGTAAAAAAGCGGTAAGCGTCTTGCAACGCAAATGTATGGGAAACATTGCAGTTTTACCAACCTCTGCCGGCCGGCTGCTTACAGCTTTGACCATGGAGAAGACTCAAGCCGCTTACGGCTCTCGCCTACCCGTGCGACGGTTAACATCTACATCAAGTCCTTTCAGAAATTAAGAGTTTAAAATATAATCATCACATTAAAATGACAACGGAAAGGAGTATTCTTTAAAATATGTGGTGTCGACGTGGACAAAAGGTTAAGTGCTCACAATTACATATTGAAATTTGTATGTCGGAAGAATGAAGGGTTATCATTAATTATATTTATATTGTTTTAAAACTACCATGTTACAACTATATTATGAGATGATAAAGTTTATATTATATTTACTAAAATATATAATAAAAATTCCACCAAGATATTTTTAGGTTATGTGTCATGCTGTGTAAACTTTTTCGACGGAATTTATTATTCATACACTTAAACTTATGACAAGTCATTGTAATAGACGAATAATATATTATGATTCACTGCTTTATATACAGTTCTAGTATTATACGATGTATAATATTCGATCGCCCTTGGGCGTAATTTACATAGTCATCTGCTCTTGAGCAGTTTAGACCAGTGTTCCCCAACAAGTGGTTCGCGGCCCAGTGCTGGACCGGAGACTTTCCGCTGGGCCACAAACAGTATGCCATATTTCAAGCATTTATTATAAAAAAAAAAACACTTGAAATCAACCAATTCAGATAATCCCACAAATTATTTATTGAAATTTCCATGTTATTATCTGGTAATTAATATTTGCCATACTACATTCAAAATTCGCTATAATAATAATTTACCCACATAATTCATTGAAACTCATTTAAATCAAATTTTTCGCTAATTGATATAGATTACGTTCATAACAATTAAACTTCATGTTCTACTTTTATTTTTATACATCAACGATACAGACTGTTTACTATGCGTCGGTTCAAGTACATTTGTGTACCTGAAATGCTTGAAGATGCCGAAAGGTGAAACCCAGGTCATTTATCACAAAACTCATGAAAAAGTACAAAATTCAACCGATTAAAATGTGATATTGACTTCTGTCGAAATTCTTTATTAAAAAAATATGAAATAAAAACCATTTTTATTTCAGTGTAAGGGTCCACGATTTTTTTTTCCTTATTTTACCGGTTGGCAGGTGTAAAAAGGTTGGGGAACACTAGTTTAGACTACACTGCAAGTAAAAAGGTATAAATACGACACATATTCCTTCATATATTTTACATGCATAATTGTATGATAAACTATAGTAGTAGTGATGGGCACCATCACGAATAAATTTATTAATTTCAGTTGCAGCGTGCTGTTAATTTTACGCTACACACCCATAGGTGATTTTTTTTGATATTCGCTGTGAAAACAGTCAAAACAGACATTAACAATATGACTATTTGAATTGTTTGAATTTTGTACCTTTCCATGAGTTTTGTTGCTAACGACCCAGGATTAGCCTTTCGGCATCTTCAGGCATTTCAAGTGCACGGATGTATTTGAACTGACCAAGTCAGTGTCAGTGAAAGTCAGTTCAAGTACATCCGTGCACTTAAAATGCCTGAAGATGCCGAAAGGAGAAACCCGGGTCGTTAGCGACAAAACTCATGGAAAAGTACAAAATTCAAAATTTGATATTGAAATTCCTTCATGCACCCTCTGTCCAAATCCTTAATAATACGACTATTATTCAAATAAGTGATGCTGACTGCTCTAGTCATAGGTAATCATACTACTTTATCCGGATGATCCAAAACATTACACTCTTACCGGCACCAGAAATACTGAAGGTTCATACTTGATACCGTTTTAAATTTGATTGAGATCACTTTCGTGTAATATACAGTAGAACCTCGATTATCCGGATTTTCGATTATCCGGATTAGTCAAAATAAACAAAAATTGCGTCCACTGTTTACATACGTAATTGATTTTTTCAATAAAAAAAATTAATATTAAAGCTATGTATTAATCTAAAGAAATAAAAATGATTTATAGTGAATATACTTGTATTTTCCTGTCAATTATGATTTTTTCGACTATCCGGATTCGTCCTTATCCGGACTATCTTCATCCCCAATTAGTCCGGATAATCGAGGTTCTACTGTAGTTAGTATTTGTGTATTCAAAACACCCATCCATTTACTAAGTTACAAGGAAGAAGTGTGTATTTACCTCCCCAGTGAGTCGCATGGGGCAATTGTCTGGTGGCGCCATGCGCAGGTGGCTGAGTTGGCTGGGGCGGTGTGTGGGTGGGAGGGACGTTGGCGCTTGCCGTAGTGCCGCAGACCGCCGCGCCGGACCCGGTCACTGCGCCTCCTGACGCTACACCGCCCGGCGTGTTGTTCATCTCTTTGCGCGATGAACCTAAACAGTTGTGAACGTTAATAATCATCTCCACAGTAATCATCCCTAAAATTGTATTGTAAACAAACACATTATGCAGTTGAGTGATGGAGGAGACTTCACAAATGCAGTAACAAAAATTTGGGATGAATGTGACAAAGCAAATGTAAGTCTTTTAACCCGTGGCGGACGAACGTCACATATGTTGTGTCGGGAAAAGACAAGGCCCGTACGCGACTGTCACGACTTGTGTGACGGGAACTTTCAACTGATGATTAAACGATAAATCTCTTGCACACAGGGGTGATTATTGTTTTAAAATATTGCCTTATCTATCTTGCTACCACAAACTCCTTGAGATTGTCAGAAATAATAGATTTAAATATAAAAACATTGATTTCTCGAACAGCTACAATTTTTCGATTTTACCCGTCAGTGCGCTTATTCGTTTGAAAGTTCGCGCGAACTCTCGCGCCTGCGCAGTTCTCATATAATTTCATTCGCGGCTGTACATATGACGGAACTATTTTACGTGACAGGCACTGCGCGGTATTATATTTTTTTTTTCTTGCGATCTTTATTTAATGTTTTTATACTTCGTATTGTATTGAGGGACACATTTAAATAAAAAACTATCGTGTATTTATTCTAATTGTGTCGACTATTGTGTTTACTAAAAAATTATTGGGTGTATTCAATATTTAAAAACATTTAGTTCTGATTTGTGATTTGCACAATGCTCAAAATGTAATTCAAAGAAAAATAAAAAAAACTTTAACAAGTTTCATGTGCAAAGATTGTGATGTCTTTGTCGTTATCTTTTCTACAAAATTTATAACTCTTAAAAAGATTTTAAAAAAATCATAAATTATTATCTCTCCTTAGGTGTATGTGTGTTGAACATTTGGTGATAAATGTCTCGATATTAAATTATTTATGTGTTTCCCCGTAATTAAGCGAGTAATATATGTATGTTTCGAAGTGACAACGACCATCGAATGAGTTCGTCGCAGGGCTCTTAATTTGACACGTTCGTAATTAAAGATAATAAATACGTCATGGCGACAAGCATTGCTTTTTTTGTTAGAGATTTGTTTGTTTAATGAATTGTGGCTTCATGTGGTATTTCTTTCGGGTTTTTAGTGTTATGACATATTCTTAATGTGTCTGCCTGCAATCAATATCAATCCAATTATTTTTAATCCCTCTATTTATTACGATAACACGAAAAATAACATAATAACATAACTCGAAGAAAGGTGACGCGCACGCCTGTTATTTGAGTTAATAAGTTAAAGCGTGTGACGGGTTAACTGTGATTCGGAAACATCAAAAGGGACAGCCACTTTTAAGTGAAAATTCTTAATTAAATTTCTTACTGAAAAATAATTTCAAACTACAATACAGTCAACACTCCTACAGCACCGAGATAGGGATTTTTTTTATGACATACTTTATTAAAAGTAAAGGGACGTACAGCTACTGATAAATATTCTTCAAATGCACATATAATATTACATATTTACGAAACATATAATTTGCCTGAAGACTGCAGCACACACTATAAAAAAAACGACTTTATTTTTTATTTATTGTAAAAAATTAAACAGAATACATGGCATTACAGCTGACGCCAATGCGCCATGCATTTGACAATTAATAAAAATAACACAAAAAGTATTACACAAAATTGAAAAAAATAAAATAAATATAGAATTAACAAATGTATGGATCAGAACAGAAACATATTAATTACATAAAAAGAAAAAATATAAAAACAAAGAACCAAGCTCACTACCGAAGATGTCCACATCAACAGGCAGTGCATTCATCAGCCGAACAGCCCTTGTGACTGGCGACTCAAATGACCTACGTGACAAACAAGTTCTGACAAAGAACATTGATTGGCCTAGGCTACGACCACGTAGGTAGAAACTGGGAGCATGCAAGCTTAAAGTTTCAAGGATGACAGGGTTATCAACTCGGCCCCTAAGAAGAAGAGTAAAATGTTTCAACATTGAAATCGATCTATGAAGCTTCAAGAGAGTGAAACGAAAGCATTCCCAAAAGAAACTTGGTTGGATAATATTCCATTAAAGAATTATCAAAAGGAAATAGATTGAATTTTTTGAAATAATAATAACGCAGAAATTTTTTATGAACTCGCTCCAGTTGCGAAATATATTTATTTTTATATAGACCCCAAATAATAGATCCATATTCAAGCTTGCTTAAAACTAAGGAAATATACAGAGTACGAAACACAGTAGGATTTTTAAATGGCTTACTTTGCCGAACTATGAATCCAAGAAGTTTACTAGCATGCAGGGTAATTGAAGAAATATGGGAGTGAAACGAGAAAGAAGAGTCAAATGTTATACCAAGATCAACAACTTCAGACAAACGCTGCAAATTTATATTCGATATCTCATATTTATATTTGATCGGCAATTTTGAACGAGAGAAGGAAATACAGAAACATTTCGAAATGTTGAAGTCAAGTTTATTTACTGAAGACCAATTCAGAATCGAGTTTAAATTATGCTGTAGAATAGCACAATCCGACTCATTCCTGATGGTTGAAAACAGTTTTAAATCATCAGCAAAGAGCAGATATTGTATTCCACTTTATAGCAGAGGGAGCTGTAGGAGGGTTGACTGTATATGAATATATAATAAATATAAGTAAAAACAGTAATGTTTTTTTGAGATTATAAAGTCTGGAGTACTTGACTTCACAATTTGTTGGGATGATCAACGTTCTACTGTAACTTTCAAATGCCACAAGTCATATTTATTTGCAGTCAATTAGATACAGGCTAATTTAAAAGTGGTTATTTTCATCATAATCTTTTTTTCCTTTCATACATCCAGAGTTCTGTAACATGCTGTGTTTGTATGAAGTATGCGCTCTCAAATGAGTTAGTCTGAATGGTATTCAATACTTACAGATCAATTATGTCTCAATTTGACAAAGGTTTTTAAAATACATGATTGTAGAGAACCACTTGTAATACATTTATATAACCACTAATTCTGACTCTGTGTTTATTAAATTAAAAGCACAACTGAAATTAATTGCTTTACGAATTTCGAAATATTAGAGTAAAATAATGAAGAAGATATGTAGTAATATGTCAGATTTGATTTTGTAAAACATTGCACTTACCGAATTTCAACATATTCCAATCAAACACATAATCGTAATAGAATCCTTGTCGGATGAAAAGGTTCCCAAAAAGATAATGCAGTGCTTTATAATTTGGCCGCTCGGTGAAACTCATTTGTCTACACCTCTTCAGGTAAAGGCAGAACTCTGAAGGATAACCCTGAAACATACAATACAACAATTATATTGTGTCGGCACTCTAGAGGCTAAAGGGGTTGAAACTTGATCCAACTAAATATTGACATGTTGACTTATAACACAAGTTAACAAGAATCTGATCGAGAGAACATTTCATTGCTCGAGTGAACAAACACTCAGCTGTTTCAAGAAGCATCAACTGAAACAAACAAGATAACGAAACTTGCAATCTGATCAGGTTGTATTTTGTTTCATTGGACCAACGCGTCAGGCGTATAAGTAGTAAAGTCCCGGTTTGTAATTTACTTTCGTAACGGTTTCTTGAAATACCTTGCAAAGTTCTTCAATAGGCGCTGAGAGTTTGCTTTCAGATATACACTCGTACTTCTGTCTCTTGTTGGTCGCTTTCAAGCCCTGCCAGGGCAAAGATCCCCGGTTGAAGTACATCAGTACGTAACCGAGAGATTCGAGATCGTCCCTTCTCGACTGCTCGATTCCTAAATGGGTGTTGACCGAGGCGTAACGAGCAGTGCCTGTAAACAAAAAATGATAAGACTTAATTCAACACGCCAAAGGAATATTATATATGAAAAAAGTATTATGAAATACTTGATGGAATGAAATATCAAGCAGAAACCATTTTGAGACACTTTTAAGCAAGCACTTCAGTTATAGTCAGTCATACTTGTACTGTATTTGACAGCACCGTATTTTGCTTCAGGAGTTAAGGGCTTTATTAAACATATTAACAAATTGTTATGCACAAATTTGTGCACACCGTAAACAATGGGTTAAGAATAATAAACATACTAAAAATAAATTCTAACTAATAATAAAAAACAATAATGTACCTGTCAAGTTTTTATTTTCTCGGTATTCAATATGCTGAAGAGTTTTGGGATCCCGATACCTCTTGGCCAGTCCGAAGTCAATTATGTGAACCATATTGCCCTTCTTTCCCAGACCCATCAAGAAATTGTCAGGCTTGATGTCCCGATGGATGAAATTTTTATTATGGATGTACTCGATTCGGGAGATGAGCTGGTCGGCCAGCAGCAGCACGGTCTTGAGGGAGAAGCGCCTCGAGCAGTACATGAAGAGGTCCTCTAAGGAGGGGCCGAGCAGTTCCATCACCATCACTTCGTAGTCGCCTTCTGAGCCTGACCATTTTAAGAGTGGAATTCCATCTGAAAAGAATTTCATGCAAACAATGACAAACTTTTTTACTGTTGAACAATTTCATCCTATGGTAAGGTTCTGATCGACAAAGATATTATTTCATCTTTTCATTGTGTAGTAGACAAAAGAGAATGAAAGCTTCACCATTTGCCAAACATTAGGTGACGTGACACCCAATCATTACCACGGTAACAATTCATCTTTTTCATGAAAAAATTCAGTGAATTTAGTGATTTTTTTCACCACTTAAAACCAGAAAAAAATAACTAGTAACGAGACACTCAAAATTAGCTTTGGGATATCTCAAACCAATATGTACCCGGAATACAATCTGGAAGAACTAATATCTTCAGCTAACAGAGCTAACAACTCCTGTAACCTAGCACCTTATTTAGATCAGGTTTCATTTCAATGCGAGGCCTGTGGACTACAGTAATTGTCAACCTCTCTCTCCCACTTGAGATAGGGTAAAGATCTATATGTACTATAGATGTAACATTATAACTTTACCGTTAGCAAGGGCGCCACCACCGCGTGATTGATGTGCAATACTAAACCAATTTTTTATTTACTCATACATTTTTACATGCAAGATATAAATATCTTAATAAGAAAAAATCTATGTAAATATTTTTTTACTATAACAATACGACTTAAATGGCTATTGAGAATATTTACTCTATGGGGACAATTTTAGTTCCGAATCCAGCAGCAGTCAAGTAATGATAGTACGTCTATAGTAATGCATCACATTATCCATGCCTCGTTTTCAGGGTTGGATAATAGGTGGGCGGAGACAGAAGCTCATGCCCTCAAAAAATGAATGCCCATGAGCCAATGGAAGTGACGAATCTCAGTGCAGTTTTATAGCATCCGTTAACAAACCAGGAGTAATAAAAATGTTTCTCACCTCCTCCCTGAAGGTAACGATAGATTTTGCTCTCCGTGTGAAGTTGCGGATGGCGGGCGTTGAGACATTCTAATTTGATGGCAACTTCCTCGCCGGTGACTATGCTTGTCCCTGAAATACAATAAAATTGAATGAGTTACTGGTGAAAAAATTGAATTCAGATTACAGAACAGATAGACAAAAAACTGATGGAATTGCTTGTTTGTGTAACAATAAGTGTGCCTGTGAGATATACCTTGACACCTTTAAAGAATATTTTTGATTTATCGATTCTGTGCAAAGACATAAGTGTTTGTGTTGTCTTAAAATTTCTTCCCACCCATCCGATCCTATAAGTGAGTCACTAGCTAACCACTAGTCCTGTTCAAGCCTTACGGGTCGTCTTAGCTGGGCGAATCTAGGCGAGGCGATCCGGCGCAGCTTTGAAAGAGGCAGAGTTTTAAAATATCAAACGGTCCTCGCCCATGCAAGTGTCATATGTAAGCGAAGCGATCCGGTCAGGACGGCATATGTCGCAAGTCGCCTCAAGTGCGCACTCATGGCGCACGCGAATCGCTTTGAAAATATGGTAACGGTCCAAGCTCACCAGAGCGTTAATTGCGTCTGGCCGAGCGATGGCACATAAGACCTTTGATCAACTACGTTTTAAATTGACTGGATTCGCCTAAATTCTCTTGCCGGTTCGCGTCGCTTACCTAAGACACGGGGTTATCCTTTCTATCCCTAAGCGACCAAATAAGAAACAAGTACTTTAAAAGATTTTACTATCGTTAAAAGTCAGCAAACTCTTATTTTGCAGATGTTTTAAGTTAATGATAATAATATTCTGTATTTCAGTGAAGAACATGCTAGGATCAGCATCTCATGTGTTAAATAGGATGGTAAGTGAGAGTGATGGTGATCGACATATAGTATACAAGATTTTTTTTCATTTCCTGAATTGTTTATTTAAAAACAAATATATTTAATTAATCTACTATATTTATTTTGCAACGAAAACCATCTTATATGAACTTTGAATCTCGTATAACCTTCATTCGCATAACACAAAAATTTTCTTGAACTACATAATCGTATGACAAAGAGGCCTAAGTGAACTGTTGGTTATTTCAGGTGAATTGGCAAAATAGATAACAGGTTACATGGCAACCGTATTGGATGCAAGAAACAGAATCTTTGTTGATGTGGCAGTAGATACATAAAAAAGACTGCTCATATCTCCTTTAGCAGACTTGGGTGGATCTATAAATAAACAAATAAAGCTTGCTTGACTGCAAAGAAGACCACCTATACCCTTTGAACTCGGCACACAATTAGCAGAGAGCAGCATGTCCATTTACTTAAAATGATAACGATAGAAATGTTAAATGCACTATCAGCTTCTCGGTGCAAAGTAGAGTTTAAAATGTATCGAGAGATAAACGAGTCTCAGCAGATCAAACATGGCCATCTCCCGATGAAATGAAAAAAACTGCTGCAATATTTAAGAATAGAAGTAATTTTGTTTTTATTGATGCACACTGATATCACAACCAAAAAATTACATGGTTTTCTTTTTAATTTCAATATAATTAAAAAAAACGTGTTCAATATTTATCTCTTGATAATAATAGCAAGATATGATAATCATTTTTGTATCCTTTTTCAATCAGTTTAGAAATGGTGATTATTCTAATTTGTTACTTGAAACCGGCAAAAAGCCACACATCATGTTGTGGACATTTCTTTGTCTCCATCACAGAACCACATTTGCGTATGAACAATTATGATAAAAAAGCAAACGCCAGCGTGACCTTACATATAATGTTATCTCACTCACGCCCTTCACTTGGCATGTGATTAAGGGAGAAATAAAAAAACACTGATATATGAGTAATGTGACCAGACATCCCATTTTTAGGCGAATTCCAGTGTCCCCGAACATAGTTTTGGGACGCCAAAATGTCTCGTTTAATTGTGGGATTTTGTCGTGATAACACGAATTTGAATTCTGGCAGCCAGAGCAAAGGAATAATCATATAAAAGAAAACACAAGCATGAAAAAGGAATAGAATAAAGTCAATAATGTATTCAGTTAATTTAATTTAGCTGTTGGAAGAACTAAAGTAGGGATTGGATGCGGAGAACATAGTCCCCAACGCAATTTAAGCTGCTGCAGATTGTCTGCTGGTAGGATCTTGAATATATAACGATATATATATTGTCAGGTCAGAAGTTCAGTTGTCTTTGGTTGCGGATCGCACAGGTTCGGATCCAAGTCTAGGCATTATCATTTTACAACTGAATTATTGATTTCTGTTCGGAGACATGGATGTGTTGCCTAAAATTCCCTCCCACACCCATCCAATCTTAATAACGGAACAGAACAAAACGTAGTGAGTTCGATAAGATAACCAGCAGTCCTGTATAAGAAAAGGTTGAGTAACTAGAAGTTCTCATAGAAAAATATGTGTTGAAATAAACTCCCATCAGGAGTCTACGTGCTCCACATTGGGAGTGGACATAGATAAATGTATTCAATTTTCCCTTGATTTGTTTGGGGTCGACGCAGTTCCACTGTGTAAATGGATAAGCAGTCACGTATTTTAATAATCAATAAATATCCCAACGCATTAAATACAGGATCCCTTTCGGTATTTCATCAGTGCATTAAAAATGATGTACTATGAATAGAATTTTAGTGATTCTTTCTTAGGAGTTTCTATACTGGAATATGGTAAATGGAACTGCAGTTCTGAATTTAAAAAAATATGTTCAGATGTATGGAGATCTCTAATTATCATATTCTTGCCAGGCTTATCTTTTATAAAAAGCAACAAATGGCAAAACAACAATATCCGTAATCTACCTAAATACGCTATTTCTTTATCACATTGTACTAGAGATTTTGTTTACCACATGAAAATGTACAGTGGATTGTCTGTATAAAATAAATATTGGCAAATGTCCAGATGTATTCCTTGTTTACGAAATAAACAAAGATATTTTGAAAAATCGGAAATAATTATTGAAAGCGTAATTAATCATCGATTCCACTAATTATTACACTAAATTCACATTGAATTGTTAATTTAATTTCAAAATTTACTAAATAACTTCGTAGTTGGCAAAGAAATGTTTAGTGCATGAAGATTTTTATGATTATTCAGTTATTCAATAATAAAAAAAATATACAAAGCTCAAATATACAATACACCTTACGAATTCTTTAGTGATTCATAACAGAGATAGATTTTTTTGTTGTAAAACTAAGCAGCAGGTAGGACGGCATAAAAAAAACTGGGATAAAGGTGAAGTATGTAGGTGGTTTTTACGGAAGTAAATCTATTATGGAATTATTTAAAAATCTAAACCTCAAATTAAATCGATCATATTTATAGCGCAAGGTTTAATATTCAGATATAAAAATGTAATTCGCGAAGACAAAGCAATCCAATTCTTAGATCCTAAATACGCGTAAATATGGCACCAGAGCAACAAGCCCATTTAGTACTTATTTCAGGAATGTGAAAAATTTCCGAGACCAACAACTAAACAGCAAATAAAAAAACACCATGCATATGATCGTATCACTATCAACTCCCGGATAGTTTCCTCTGTGTATCCATGAATTTGATTGGAATAGAAAATGAAATACCATTAGATGTCATCTTTACTATTCTACAAAGGTTTTGTTTACTATGTCACCATATACTTAAAAAATACTCACCTAAATAAATATCACCAAAAGAGCCAGAACCGATTTTTCGACCGAGTCTGTACTTATTCCCCACGCGAAGCTCCATTTCTCAAACACTTCTGTTGATATTCATTGAGACGAATACAAAGTCACCGTCCTGTGCCATTAGAAAGCAGCCATATTGTATTTGCTACATAACAAATTTCGTTTTTCAACATGAAAATTCATAGCTATGTATTATATATTCAAAATAATTGCACAAAAATAATCACTTAAAATGAAAAGGGCATTCAATTGTCAATGTATTCACATATTCATAAAAGAATTAATTACATAGCATACGGAGGATTACTCGGATTAAAAAATACATTCGCTAATCCGACAGATATAGTTCGATCAAATAGGTAAACTATCCTGCTAGATTTCATCAAAAAGTGACCGACAGTCAAAAGTTGCTTAGCACACTGATAAGTAATATTTTTAGAGCCAAATAATAAATTTATTTATTAATATGGTAAATAGATCATAGAATACTATCAGTATTTTTTAAACGTAAAATTACGGGTTCTCTCACAATTTTATTTATCATTTTTTTAAATTACAATTACGTTAAAAAATAGTCGTATTATGAAACTTTGTTGTTAAAAAAAATAGATATAATTTTTTATATTTATTCTCGTTATCGAAAAACAGCAATAAATTAACGCTTATTTTTTTTCTTTTTGCATATTCAAATAGATAGATACATACAAATCTATATGTACGTCAAATGTTTTTATTTGAAATTCTATTATATTATTTCATTGAGAATTTCAAATATTCAACAAAATAATGATAATAAAATTGACAGAACCAAAAAAGATTAGGACTACAATAATATTCAAAAAAACTAATACGATTTATTTCTAGTGTACAATTTTCTAATATTGCTATAGCTTATCGTCTTAATCTCAAACTTGTCTTAACGATATATTTTTTTATAATAAAAGGAATGATATGAAACGAATGATTCAATGGTTTAAATTGTCTATCTAATAATACAAGGGGACGGAATCGACTACTCTAATAAAAATTGCGTTGAGAAGATTGTAGACATGCCGCATTTTATACACATAAACTGGAACCTGTATTACTTACCACTACCAAGTTTTAATAACTACCACTAATTCAATGACGAATGATTTCATCGTTTTACTCAACATATCGTATAATAATTTATCAATAAATATGTGGATTTCAGTGTTGGTGTCAACAAAAATCAAATGCTCGTCACCTGCAATATTATTCTACTGACGAGTTTTACAATTGAGTTGTGATAGGTATTGGGATGGCACCGACTACCAAATTTAGTGCCTATGGTTACGCCAGCATTCCATTTATAGTCTATGGCGTTGTAGCCAACGTTTGACATTCGTTTCGTTCGACTACGTATTTGACAGTTCGCCCAACATTATGAAACAATGTTGTTTTCTTTACAGAATGTGGTACGTTAACATCTGATCCAATAGATGTACCGTAAGCTAGAAAGAGAAGCGCAAAAACAATCACTCTATTCAGATATTGTTGACATTATGTTCTTCGCGCATGCGTGACTTGATTATTAAAATTGTGCGGTAAATATGATTTTATCCATAATGGGAATTTCACAACAACATTGTTAATAATATTATTCAGGATTTCATACTTACAGGAATTTTATCAATTGATTATACTGTGAGTAGCCAATTTTCGTAGCATTCCGATCGGTAAAGTTACCACATGTATTGTAAAATATTGGGGCATAAATAAAAATTTAAAATATCATAGCAAAATGTCATATATTTCATGATTTCACGAATAGTATTTTCATAGTGCCTACAAATAAATGGCAATGTTTTAATACATAACAGTTATAAATAACACGAATGAAAGGATACAAATTATACTAATAAACACTTCTTAGGCTATTATGGTAACCATTACTAGATAATAATATTTAAGGGGACAAAATTAAAACTGACAGTGCAGTACATTTAAAAAAACTAGCTTAAACATAGTAATATTGATCTTATTTTTAACATGGAAGAAATGTAATTTTCAACAGTTCGATTTTTAATTACAATCAATAATATATATAATAAATTCATTGAGAATATATAAATGTAAAATAGAGAATTGAAAAGGATTTAAAAATGACACTATAAAATGCTAAAGAATATGCACACATCATTATTCATTATAACTCGTAGGAATTTGTTCAAATTAAAAAAAATGATTTAGAATATTACTATCAAATTTACGGCTATATAAGGCAATTGTATTTTATGGATAATTTTATCTTATAATAAAAAATATTATTTGACACACTGAAAAATATACTGTATACCAGGGGTTCTTAACCTTATTTCAACTCCGGGCGCATTTGAGATTGATGTGAATTGTGACGGGTGCAGGCCAGATTTAAAAAAAACAAATCACCAAGTAATTTATTAATAAATATGTATCATTGTTTCCTGGGAAGCTTTACATATGTGTAACATTAATGAAATATTTTTTAATTTACCCTAACAGATGTTAAAAACATCATACAGTTACATATGAATAAAATATAATTCTGATACAATTTGGGTTTTTTCCTCATTTGATACATTGTGGAGAGCGCATGATAATAGCTCAGTGGGCACGGGGTTAAGAACCCCTGCTGTATACATACATACATTTATTAGTAAAGATGAAGGTTTTTGTTTTATTTCTTTCCAATGTAGGTGCATAATTAAAGAACCAATCACAAATATTAAAATGCATTGTTTATATTTGTACATACATGACATTTAAATCAGATGAATAATGATGGAAATCATTGTTTTCCCTAGACCAATTGATAATAAACAATAGATTTAAAAGGATACCACTTGACATATCTATATGTATTAAAGTATATGTGTTTGTATATTGGATTGGTTGACTTATTGCCCATTTATTAAGAGAATATTGCCTATTCTGTGGTGTATAAAATGTCAACTGTTTTAAATATGTCTTCAATTGTTTTTTTTTTTATTCCATTTGACATATTTATCTGCATTTTAAATTTGGAAAAATGTACATTTCAACAAGAGTAGGTCAATAGTTAATGTATATGCCTAAGAAGTTGACGCATAGCCAATAGTTGTTAATTGCATTGGCTGCAACGTAGAGAATTTAGAATCGGACTAGTGAGCCTATAAATAGAATAACTATGTACTCCTACTCGAAACCAACATTAGTTATTTGTGAGTAATATGCTATCTCCACGTGTTAAGATTTCATTGTCACTCAATACACTCAAACCTCTTTTTGTGCGATTTCAAAGATATGCGGTTTTTTTAAATGCAAATTTTATAACTAACGTACATATGCAATAACTTAATTAACAGCGCGTTTTTCACATACTGTACGTGCTAAATCCAGTGTTTCACCTGTTTATTACACCGAGACCTTGAAACGTGCGTCTTTGTATATGTTATGTTCCCACATTAAGTAATAGCTTTTTTTGTGCGATTTTCCGTTCAACGCAACTACTGCACAAATAAAGGTTTAGGTGCATATCACATTTAAGGTGTTTACTGTCAATTATTGGTGGAAAGATTTAATATTTAAATAACTAAGCCACAATTTTTACATATTGTTTTTTATTTATTTAGACTAAGCACACCATCATCAAGTATCATAATTGTTAAAAAATGTATGCATAAAAATCAGAAATGAAATGTATTTGCGCTTTTACTAATAGTGAGCATGAAACAAATTTGAATTATTTGAATTTTCTATAACACCTTAACACCAAAGAAGTAATAAAACAAAAACATCTGTATACTAATCATTGACGTTGGAATGTTTTAAAACATTAAATAATTAATACAATAATCCTTTCAGATTATGAACCTCTATGGTAAATTCTATATTTAAAATTATGGCTCATAAAAATGATAGACTGAAATAAAAGGTTTTTAAAAATCTTAGAAGCAATCCTTTATGAAAAATCATCTCTGTACTTTATCATGTAAAAAGTGTGTTTATAATGAGTTGTAGGAAAATGAAAATATTAAAACATTTTCATCATAATAATGATTTTGCACAATAAAGGTATTTACAATAATAAAGTAATAATATGAATTATATAACTTAAAGTTTTTAAACAACATAATAGGAGACATATAACATATATTAAAAACACAACGATATGTATTATAGATTCTTCAAAAAATGTTCTTATAGATAAGGAAAGATTGATAACTTTCAATAAATGCTAGATACTTTATTTTGTAGTCTTCAATTGTCAATATATGAGACAATATTTTTACCGAGTATAGTTGTGAGAATAGCATAATTTAGTTGCACTGTTACTCAATAATTTAAATATATTATATTCTGCCTGTTGAAAAATTTATGTTTTAAAATTGTCAATTATATGAGGTTAAAAATACGACATCTCCATAATTTTTTATGTGTTTCATCTCAAAAAATGTATTAATTTTTAATTCATAAAAGATTTTTAATCTTTTCCCATTTAAAACAATGAGATATTACACATTCAAACAAAACCCTGTAAGAATTTTGTTTTTGTTTAGTTGGTATGACATACTCATAATAAAATAAAAAGATATCTATTTTCAAAAATAATTTTAATCACTAATGTCATTACAGAAAAAGAAATGTCGATGAATTCATTCTGAAAATGGCCCCAATGATTTCAAATATTAGAGTATTAAAAACTTATTGTCAGAAAATTGCTGTTGTCTGGAAATGTTACCATTGTACAGCGACAGATGGAAAATTAAAGTTATGCATCCATTCAGTAAGTAACATTAATGGCAAATATGGCTAAAACTAAAATAATGTTTCTATTTTATGGTGATGCTTTTCTACTAACTCTTCTAGCTTTCCTACTTAAAATATTCTCAATCAAATATCAAATGTTCAGTCTTTGTTTAGCCAAATGAGAGACACTATATTTTCATTAAAAATTACTATTATTTGAAAGAATACGGATTTTAGTAATCTATGGGAATTAAATTTATTATTTACCTTTTAACACTTTGTTTTCAAGCCATTTTAATTACATACAAATGTGTTCACTCTGTAAACAGTGGGTTAAATACAGTGATAAAATGGAATTTTGCAGTAATAGTGTTCACCCTGTTGATTTGTGTTATGATGTTACAAAATTACCAAGAAAATAAGTTTCAGTGTCAGTCTTAGCATAATATAAATACATGAATATAATGGAGAAGCATATATCTTCATAACTTTCCAGAGCAAACAAAACTTTAATGAATGCTTTTATAAACCGAATTTCACTAGTCACCATTTATAAAAATAAAACAAATCTGTCAGTAAAGTAGGTATTAATTTATACTGACTCAATTATATTACATGATAATAGATACAAGAGAAGAAAAAATCATTTCAAATGTTTAACAAAGTTGTGTTTTGCCATCTGATCTTATCACAAATTGTTTCATTGACCTGTTTACAATGTTTGATGATTTTTAATAACATCGAGAAATTATTGAAAATCTTATTTAAAACTTTGTAAACCTGTCAGTAAAATAGTAAATGTGGCTAGGCTGCCAAGAGTGGACTACTTTTCCATATTTTACCACTAATACACCACTGCCAATCTTTTAATGTGATTATGATGTAAAACTACATATAACTTATCAACTGAGAGCTATTTCACGTGGAGATAAAATATTCATTAGCAGCAATAATAAATTTTATTCAGTAGACTATGACTCTAAACAAAGTGTTGCCTTGTACCTACAATAACTGTATCAAGAATAATTATTATTTCAATGATATACATGAAAACATTGCAGTGAACCACGATTATCTTATGTACCGTAAAACCCTTCACAACGATGTATCTTCATACCTTGCGCCACATAATTCAAATATGAACGGCTTGAAACTTGTTTCTATGGTCTTACTATGGACAATCAATTTTGTTTGATGTATCTATTCACATTGAATCGGGGTGAATAGAGACGAGAGAGGGTAAGCCGAGACTTGGAAAGTGAATAGAGATAAATATACAGATTGTAATGATTGGAATATATGAACTTTTATTCTATATGAGTTCCGTTTTACGGTACTTATTAACCAAAAAAAAACATGATTTTAATTTTCGTGCAATAAAAGAGAAGTTTTTAAGGGGTCAAAAAGTAAGGATGCTCAGGCATCCAACTTAAACACGTTTGTTTCAATTTTGGCCAATCATTTAGTTGGTTTGGTTTTGTCATTCGAGAGATAGTATTATAGTCATTGTAAAGAATTATGTATAAATAGTAATTCACCTGCCAGTCTCTATTCACCCCGTTTTACCGATATTTCTAAATATAAAAATAGATTTGATATCTTTTTTATTCCATTTATTGTGTAACAAGAAGTTCCATTTATTCAGCAAATGCATTCTACCGGTGCTGCTTTATGCTAGCTAATCATGGCACCTGACAAAGACTCGGAAAAACCGTTTACTGAGCTTTGAGAATAGATGTCCACATCGCATATCATGGGAGATGTGGTATGTTTTTGTGAGGAATTCGGAGATTAGGGACCGTAACAGGCAGCACTTTGTTACGTCAGCATTCACGGAGAGATGTAAGAACTTGCTGGGTCACCTCAAGTCTTGAGCCTCAACTCTGCCTGTGACCTCTTCCAACCGATGGGATTCCAGCATCTGAGACGAGTGTCGGGTACCATTCATTAGATATACTCGGCAGAACTGAGAGATGCTGGTATGTCATGGGAGGGAGCGAAGAATTTTCCGGTTGATAGGGAGTCATGGAGGTCATATGCTCCACATATGGAGTGAATATGGTCCAAGAAGAAGATTTTTTCGCTTCAGAGAATTTATCTAGTTGGGTATAATATATCATTTTAAAAAATACAACCTTTTATATTCTACACATATAAATAAAATCTATTGGTTATTTTTCTCGAATATCGGCCCCTTAGAGACAAAGAAAGCTAACTCATTTTTCTGTCCTTTTTAGGAGAGCCAAAGTGCACGTGTCACCAGTTATCAATGGTACCTATTTTTTTAAAAGATACGAATTTTCAATATCTTTAAGGCAATAATCCTTTTTCTTTCAGACTTATTTATTAAATATAAAATGGTATTTTATTTTAATTTGTTGTTCAAAGTTTAGCGGAGCTATGAACTAAGAAAATGATTTTAAAACATATTGAATTATTTTCATATCCACTTCTCATGTTGATGTGTCACTTTGACATATAAACTAAGGGATTATTTTGTATCTATTGGCAACATTCATAATTCAAAAAAAGAAAAAATTGAGTAAGGTTTCTTTTTTCCTATAAGGGTCAATATATATTGTTTACTTGAACATTTAGAGCGGCTACTAGCCATAAACAATCATTTATAAAAATATATACACTAAAAAAAAAACTATTACTAAGTACTTTATAAGTCACAACAAGTTTACGGCTGCAATCGATTATACGTAATAATATCTATTTTATGCTTATAGTATTCGGACGGCGGCTCAACGGAATATATTTTCGCTGAAGAGTTTTCACACATTAGCAATGAGGAAGAAGGAAGCATTATTTTATCACAGATATCTGGCATTACAAATTGTCAATAATTGTCTTCGTAATGCTAGAAAACAGACACTAGCCGCTTTGTCTTTACTATTAATTATCACATTTCACAAAGTGTTTGTCCGGCGTGTCAGATCGGCGACACTGCAGATGGAGACGCTTCGAGGTCTCGCTGCAGAGGGCAGTTGTTGTTATCCAATTGACTGTCATTACAGGCTCCTTCTCCACCGTCTTCCACGTCAACAAACCTGTTGATAGAAATATATACTTTATTAATTAAGATGGGATAACAACTAGAAAGAAATATGACAGTTTTCAAGTAGTTTAGTTTGGACTCAGTGGAATAGTTATCAATTTTATTAATTCTTGTGGGACAAGTACTTATCATTTATTAGTTATAATATTGACTGAAGCTGCTTAATGGAACATCAATATCAAATTTGAACCGTTGAAATTTTGTACACTTCTGTAAGTTTTGTCACAATTCACTTATGGGTTTCACCATTCGGCATATGTATTCAAGTGCACGAATGAAGCCGAGCTTACCACTTATCCTGTCCTAGCCCTCTATTATCACTCTATCTGAATAAGACAGATTGAGCGACTGAGCAATAAGCTAAAATTTAAAATAACTTTGATTATTGCACGTATTGTGCTACTAACTGTAACACGTCTTACGCCTCTTTCAGAGGCATCTTCGGACTTACTATCGCAAAGTTTGCTTAAGTAATTAAATTATGGATTTACAAAATGTAGTTTGGGATTTTTCCCGAAGATGGCATAGATGTAAACTTCTATTGGGAATTCATATGCTCAACATTGCGAGCAGACAGATTGCGAAAAATCAATATCTTATCACGTGTTAATGATACAGTAAGAAAAAAGTCAGCCAATAACTACATCCAATGAACACTCAGCCACAGTTTTATTTGTGAATTAATAATTAAATACAGCAGTTGTCTTACGTGTAATGTTTTTCCTCTCCCCGCATATCGCAGATAACATTCGTAAGTGCCATTATGTAGTTCTTAGCGAGTGTTAGAGTTTCTATTTTCGATAGTTTTCTTTCCATCTTAACGTGTGGGATGACCTCTCGCAGTTGCTATAAGAGATCAAATTAAAGCATCAATATTAATTTTGCTGACACGAATATTGTCACACTTTCATGATAAGAACATAACATAATATTATAATGAGTTATACGTGTTTTATTTCCTTACATGTGCTAAAAGTGCACAGTTGTGATATTATTGTGTATGTACCAAGGAGATAAATGTATTGAGTTAATTTAATAGTGTTTGTATTATACACAGATACCGTGTAGGGATAAAGTTTTAATATTCACAGCTATGCTGCAGTAAAGACCCTACTGTTTCTATCATTGATTGGGATGGGGGGAAAGAGTTATCAAATTAGGCAATTTTTTTTATTTTTAAATCAAAGAACTAAGTATAAAATGTTTCAAAAGAAATTATTGTATGAGTTAATTCAATTAGTAATGATAAAATTACACTGTAGAAGCACCCCATCAAGTAATCAATAAATTGTGTAAAATGGACAGTTAAGAGTTCTTGGAAAATACAATCCAGTTATTAACCTTTAAATGCCCAGCGGTCCATACATGGACTGAGGATTTTCGTTGTTTGCTGCCAAGCAACTATGGCGAGTTTAGCAACAAAATTACATTGATTTACAATAACAGTATTAAAATTTGGTTTTTTAGATAAAATCTGTAATGACTTCAATATAAAGAATCATAATTTTATTTTCAACTTCTAAAAAAATCTTTTTTCAATAAGACTGACTGATGACAGAGAGACCATTTTTTCTAGAGACATTGTGTAGATGGCACTAGATATACAAAGAAAAATATCCTTAGTATCCCTATTGGAAGATTATTTATATATTTTTCAATATTTGTGTCGTGCTGGGCTGTAATAAATCAGTTTTTTTCTCTTGTATGTAAGTATATTGGACCGATTCTTTTCATCCTGTGAGATTAGAATGATTTTGTCATTTTGTAAATGTATTAATTGAAATTTAAAATGTGAAAAAAGGTTAAAAATCTCTGTTAGAACTAAATATTTTTGTTTTGACATGAAAGAATCTTTTTTATAATTCAAAGTTTGCCTGAGTAATGAACCAAGATTGATTCTAATATTTTAAAATGATAAAATTACAAAATGGAGTTTGGGATTTTTCCTTTTTACGAGAAGCAAGGGGGCTATAGAATCAAAACAAAGCTAACAAATAATTATACTTCTAATTAACGTGTGCATTACAAAATATTAACCAATGAGATGCAATCAATCATATAGGTTTGGGTTAAACCTTTTAATTGGAAATAATGTAAGTAGTGGCGAGCAACCTGTCCTGTTAAAAATATGTTTACTGGTGTTTGAGATACATATACTTAGTTGTTCTTGCGATTGACCAATTTCAAAATTAGTTTTGCGAAAAACTATTTGTATTGAATTACTCTTAATGATCAAATGTAGGTGTCAAATGCAAATTCATGGTGGATAAAAGTTAGATTAAATAAAACACAGATTTTTTTGTTTATTTTTAATGTGAGATTAATTTATGATTTTCGATTAGTGTCCTCTCAGTTGTATAAATTATCAGTGTTCTGTATGTTGAACAAATGTCGTCAGTATAAAATCTCACCTCAAAAGCATCATTGAGAGAATGCATTCTCATCCGTTCTCGCTCATTACTTTCCAATCTACGAAGGTTTCTTTCTCGAGCTGAAGCTGCAGCTCTCCGCCGTCGTCCACCGAGTCTCCGTCGAGGTCCTCGATCGCTTATCCCTTGGCCTCGTTCACTTTCTGAACTATCATCGTCTGAAAAATATAGGAATACTAAATTGAGCTATTATTATTAATGTAATCAAATTTTATATTAGTAGACATCATTCTATTAAACCTCCAATCGTAGAGGTATTTAATTATTTTATTACTAAAGCAACTGTACAATAGTAAGTTTGATGATGCCTCTGAAAGAGGCGCAACACGTGTCACCAATAGTAACGCAATACGTGGAATAATCTAACTAATATAGTTATTTAACCCTTTGGATCCCAGACCATTATGGAAAATGCCTTCGAAAAGTCTTTATTTTATTTTTATCTCAGCTAATATTAACTTATCAGTGTTAATTTTTTTTGATGTCATTCAGTTAGTATTTCTTTTAAATAGGTTTTAACATAACATAAAAAAATGTTAAAACGTGCTAAAAACCCAAATTCATCGCCGAATCCATCGAAAGTATGTTACTATTTATTTGGTTTGAAGATGTTACACTTGCAGGCGAAACACGTGTCACAAGTGGAAAAACAATGTTGTCAACTTTAAATGAGATTTGTTTCGTCTTTCGTCCTGCATATCTTTAAACAGAAGTGACGGGTTAAATTTATTAAATAAACACCCACCATGTGGTGGTCTAGGTGCTCCTTTACTGCCCGCGCTGTGCGACTCCATCTCATCAACGTCGACATCTTCATCATCGTCGTCATCGGGCCAGGCCGCATCACGGCCAGCAGACCCTGGTGAATCGGCCCCCGAGCCTCCCGCCCTGTCCTGAGACGTCCACCAGTCGCCGGGTTCCCCTCTCACTACACCCCCGACGCTCAGACCACCGCCGCCCCCTCCTTCGCCTTGGGACGGCATCGCCTGGAAAAAGACATAAATGCTCATATAGTGACATATATAATTTAAGTAACATATAATTATAAATATACTTCAGTAATAAAGTTTTCAAGTCAAGTAAATTTAACTGCCAGTATGATCACTTTCTTTGTCAACACTTGTTAGAAAGGCATTATATAAAATAATAATAAGAAATTTTTGTACCTATTACACAATGTCCATGAGGACCAGTTTCGTGAGCAGTATAATATACAGGTTAAACGGGGTGAATAGAGGACTGGCAGGTGAATAGATACAAAAACGAGTATTGAACTTTAGCAAAACTTAACTAAGTATCCAATGTATTTTTTAATGTTTATATATAATTCCTCCTTCGTCAAACTCGAGCTTTTCCACCGAAAACGGTACTGCCCAAAATCATAAAGATCCATCACTTTATGATATTAGTACCGCGGTGTATGTTAATTATTGGATGTATCTAAGGCTTTTTTTGCAAAAATAAGGTGCCGGAACTCACTTTATGTCAAGCTTTTTACTAAATAAAATTATATTCAAATATTCAAGTAAAATTTCGTCTAATTGATTTTGATATTTTGATAAAAGGTGCCGGAACGCTGTTCCAACGCGTTAAATGGGAAAAAAGCCCTGGATGTTGATGCACGGGCAAGCTTAATACACGCTTAAATAATATTAATGTACAGGGCTTTTTTTTAATAAAAAAGGTCCCGGAACTCACTTCATGTCAAGGTTTTTACTAAATAAAATAATACATCTCATCCGATTCATTACAATACCATACTTTATCATTTTGACGAATTATATAAATATAGATTGTAATGTAAGCGTAAATATTATTTCGCATATTTGATTTTGAAATTTCAAAAAAAAAGATATCGTGAAAAAGGGTGCCGGAACGCCGTTCCACCGCGTTAAATGGAAAAAAAGCCCTGTTAATGTATAAAATAATATTACATTTGTCTAAATTTGCTTGGGGGTGCTGCAGTTCCGCAGTGCGTATGAATATGCCGCCACTGCATATACCAGTAAAACAGGGTGAATCACTGGCAGGTGATAAAGATAAAAACAAGGATTGAACTTTAACACAACTTTACTAAGTACCCAATGTATTTTTTTACTGTTTATATATAATGTATTTTTGTCTCTAGTCACCTCCCAAGTCTCGATTTACCGTCTCGTCTCTATTCACCCCGATTCAATGTGAATAGATTTCTTCTTTCATCTAGCTCTAAAAAAAAAGAAACTTTGGGGTTGATATGATATATTCTAAGAAGGGAAAAAAGCTTAATAAATAACGTATTAACAATATTGCACAAACAATTTTTACATCGATAATACCTAATTATTTATCAGATTTTGCAATTTTTTTAAATTCCCGCCCTGTCAAGTTAGTTTTCAGGTTGGCCACAGTGCTGACCATACATTAACCATTACTCTTTTTTTTAAATGGGCGAAAATGGGAATTTTCTCTAAGCAAAATTATAATTTTTCGACGATTTGTCAATATTTATTTTTCATTAGATACATTATTCGGCATGACGATTGACGTATCTAATCAACTGAAATAATAGAGCATTTTAGCTTGTGCCCTTAAATCTTTAAAAAAGTAAATAATGTTCTTGCATTTTTATAATTGATAGTCCCTATTCAAGCCGTTCACCTGACCATGCACAGCTTTATTTATACGCTCAGTAACGCTTCTGGATAGCAGCAAAATAATTTTACGTCGAATACAGCTTTATGGCTAAATGATCGTCGGCCTTCTTTTGAATAAAAAAAATCAGTTGTTTTGATTAATAAAATAGATTACAAGACGCTCAGTCATGTTCCATCATTTTTTAAAAAGCGAATTGAAGATTTGTTTAATCTGCCGGTAGAAAAGGCATAGACAAGTAGACGAGAATCCATGCACGTCACACGAACGAACGCTTAAGCTGAGGCGTTTTATAAAACAACTGTACGGGAATTTAATTAAATTATAATAACGCCGATCTAGTTTCAGCGAATAAATTAAATCACTTTATTTGATTACGAACCTACAGCAAGTTGAGACAACGGCTTACAACTTTTGCCAGGTGTTCTGATCAGAGAATGTACGAGCGCTGCACGTTAGCAGACAACAAAAACTACTTTCATTTTTAGTCTAAAAAGCTGTCAAGAAAAAATACTCCGCCGATAGATGTGGTCTACTGCCGACAGTGTTAGATATTCGAAAATAAATCTCGGATAAATTACATTACGTTTCTTTTCAAATAACTTGTTATAGCTTGATATTGAAATCCGAATGTTTAAAATGTCGATAAATTATGCAATGAATCAAATTGGTTTGGCATTTGCACCGCTGCTGCTCCACGCTTCCACGTATGGCAAAATATTTACGAATATTTATTTTACAATTCTTTATTTCGCGATATTTTTATCACCGTTCAATGGCTCATTCGCCGCCAACTTCACACCATTAACTGGATATTAGCGATTTTTTTAGATGATATTAAATATTGCGAAAAAAGATCGACACAATATGTGTTTCATTATGTAATTTTTTTTATAGTTTTGTCAATTTAATAAAGATTTAATAAATCGTTAAAAATAAAATTAACATTTAAAAGTCTATTTACACATTAAATACATTAAAAAAAATAATTATACTTGTAACTAATGCCTTTTTTTAAATAATTAGAACACAATATTTTTTTGTACTAATGACACATATTATATTAGAATTTTTTGAATTTTGTACTTTTCCATGAGTTTTGTCGCTAACGACCCGGGTTTCGCCTTTCGGCATCTTCAGGCATTCCAAGTGAAAAGTACAAAATTCAAAAAATTCTAATTTGATATTGAAATTCCATCAAGCACCCTCAGTCGAAATACTTAATGACACATATTATGTTAAAATTGATCGGGACCGGTTTCCCTCAACGCGAGCATTATTGACGAGTATATCAAAAAATGACCTATAAAATGAGATTCGAATTGTCAAACAATAGATAAAAAAATCAAAATTGTCTATAAGCCATAATTGGATTTTAGTTCAAATATAAAATGAATTGCTGTGCTTGTAGCATTCCTTTCCATTAACCAGCAATCCGGCACTAAACACGGAGCGAAGAGATCGCAATTAGCTTATCACAAGCATATCTATCCAAGAAGAGAGGTTGTGCGACAGACATAAAACTTGTTCTCGTAAAACTACTTCTGCATGAGTACACATGCTCCACACTGGAGCGGGCATGGAAATACATTATAAACGATTTAGAAATGTTTTCTATTGTTATGCAATCCATATAAATATACATGTTATGATAAGAACTGTTACATTCCAATATTTAAACAAGTAGCAACTTTCCCGCTGAAACTCTTTCTGTAAACTAGATTCCAGTACCGTATCTAGGCTAGTCAGTGCCTTGGGCGAAATTGAAAGAGCTGATGTAAGTTTTATGAAAAGAAAAAAGCCTAAGTATTATTATTAAGCTCCACTGTGGCATTCGGTAATGTGCTGCAATGGTTTTTTTTCTTTCAGTATAATGAAGCCTTGAATACTTGTAAATCAGATTCTATAGTGCTATGTTTATAGTTACCTACTATGATTAAGCTAAATTATATTTGGTGCTTATATGGTAATAAGTATACGTGATTACCGTTTTTATTTCGTTCATTTACCGTTTTTATTTAATCATTGGAACACAGCATTTTGAATTTGGAATTTTTTATTTGAGCCGAAGATGCATTCAATTGTCGATGGAAAAACATCAAACGTCAATTTATTTTCATCTACGACTCAGTGTGAAATATCAGGGATTCATAATTTTGACCAGTAGGGGGCATGGATATGCGGGAATTTTAAGAATACAAAGCACCTGGGTGACAGAAATTTATTATTTAATCAAATACCTACATAATTGGTATGAATTAATGCATTTGTTTTGCACTCTATTTTGGATGTTAGATTTTGTGATATAATTATGTCGAATGATATAACATTAAATAATTATTGGTCGCTTAGTGCGAGCGACGCCGGGTAGCAATACTAGTATATTATAAATTCAAATGTGTGTATATAAATATGCAATATTTTATTCGAGTAATTAGTATCGAGTACTCGATACTTGAAATGGAGTCTCTAACCTGTATGCATATTTCCTTGTTAAACTAAATTCCTTATATCAGTGACAGTATGTAGTTTAAGTCGATTATTATAGTAATGTCTATTATTATAAAAATATTTAAAAAAAAAAAGTCCTATCTACATAGGATAGAGTAGCAATAGTTTCTATTAAATATTTTTCAGTGCAAAAGAAGAATCGTGTCGACACTGTCTACGTATAATTACGTATCTGGCACTGACGTGATTATACGTAATTTGCATTTTCGTAGAATACGTATTCAGTTCTATGAATAAGCGTCAAAAACATTGGTCGAAGTCCTTCGTTTTAATCTAAAGTATAAACACGCAACTACTTGTTTGCAATTACGTTTTGAAGCTTTCTTAGACGTTCTCATAATTTTGGAAGCCATCTTTTTCGAATGACAAAAAAGTGTCTTAAAATCACTAATACTTTGCTATGTTGATTTTATTCTGAGCCATTTCTCAAAATTGTAATTTTCATTTGTATGTGATCGAGAGTATGGCTCGAACAATTTACAGTGGTCCCCACAGTTCGCTAGAAACAATTCAGAAACATAGCACACCGTACTTTATGATTTGTGACCCATCGCTCATTCAATATTACTGTTTTGAGTATGCATTCTTCGATGTGACAGCATAATATAAAATTTCAAACTAAATACATGTGTCAAAACTACTTTTCGAAACATGCAATTTGAGCTATATCAATGTGTTGTTATTTTTGAGGCCCGCAAGATTTGGAGTAAAAGGGTAATCCCCAACTGCGGTTTTGTCAATTCATCAACATAGACCGAATCTTATTTCTAGGTTGTCTACAATCACAATGTTCATGTGGAATTTCAGCACTAATAAAATTACTAGTGTTCTTAAACGACCCCTAAGTTCGACCCTGCGTCTATCCCAGTATGTATGGTTATTTTATATTTATATGTGTTTCGAAATGTCCATTTCGTAAATCTATGACAGACTTAACTTGCCTGGGGCGCGTTGGGAAATTGCATTCGACACTATTTGAAGGTCCGCAGGTTAGGCATGCCTGTACCGCATGCTTTGGGAGGGGCACTTTTATAACGGTGTGTTCAGGAAACAGCATTCGAGTTATATAAAATTGAAAACATTAATATACTACTGGTTGTGACTGTCTGTTTGTTTAGTCTCTTTGAGAAAAGTTTTTGAAACAATAACAAAGCAAAAATTTATATTTCCATACAGTTATTGTCGAATCCATCGAAAATATGAGGATTTGGGGTAGTTACTTTCGTGCTAACTAGACAGGTGGCATTATTCTGAACTAAGTTTTAAATAATTTCTTCGCACCAGTGGCATCCAATCTGTAAAAGCACGAAAGTCGCGCGAGTCCATGAAAATACGAATATTTATTTTTTAAACAAATTTATTCGTTACTTTTTCGAAATATTGATCAGTTAATGAAATATTTACTATCTAAAAATGCTTCTCAAAGAGACGAAACACGCTTTACTTTATAAAACACAATACGTGGAATAGCAAATGTATATAATACAATTTTATTGGAATATATAATACATATTGCAGGTTCGGTTTGAAGTGATAAAAACAAATATTTTGAATGCGCACTACATTTAAAATTTCAATGTATTACAAAATATGTCGTTTTGTGGATTGCTAAGATGTGGACTTATACATTATAAACTTACGTAATTAAAAATGGCAAGCGGTGCAGTGATAAAAATTGCCAAACTACCGTTTGATCCACCTCTTCTCTTCAAGATTTTTCTGAATATATTATGTATTTCAATGTTTTTATATTGAAAAAATCATGACCACAAGTATTGCGTGTAATATTAATGAAAAGTTTTTGAAAACGTACCGAAGAGCGCTTTGTCATAGACAATGTACCAAGTCCCCGACAAATTAACGAGCTGGCAACTAATTACTAATAGTTTACAGCCAGAACCATAAAAATATATTCAAATTATTTCATTTAGATAGCAACACTGCTAAAAAGTTGTCGCTGGTAATTATTGTAACAACATTTTATTATGTGATAAAAAACTGAAATGAGTCGACGAGAAAAATAGTAACAATTTTAATGACATCTACCTGTTTGTTGTATAATTATATTTATGTGTAGAGTTATTACCATGATAACAATAATGAATTCATTTTCATTGTTATTTTGTACGGCTTTTTTGTTCATCAGGTCTAGGCAAACCACGGCCCGAACAAGAATGAAAGTGCTGCAGTGGATATAAATACATATTTATGTAATGTGACAAAACGTCCTTTTTCCCGTAACCCCGTGTTCATTGTTTAGTGTAAGCGACGCGAACCGGCCAACACCTACCTGTACGTCATCAAAATACAATAGTTGAAACATTGCTGCTGTGTGTGCCATCGTACAGCCAACCCAAGACAGCAATTTAACGTTGTTCACAAGAACTTGGACCGTTCTGTATTTTCAAGCGATTCGCGCGCGCCAAGAGTCTGCACCCGTATAAAATCAACTTACCAAGACATAAACGCCGTCCTGACAACGGATCGCTTCGCCCACAGTTGGATTTACCCAAATTTGTCAAAAGGGCATGGCCCATTTTATTTAAAACATTTGGCCGCTTTCCGTGAAATATGCTAAATGATCGCCTCACAAACAACTTCGCCCATTTACATTTCAAAACTAAGCGTCCTTATAAAAAGACCCTATACATATGTATGTAATGTGACCAGCCGTCCTTTTTTACCGTAACTGTCACGTTTTCAGGCGGGGTGTCCCGATGTCCCCGAACACAGCTTCGGGACGCCAAAAAGTCCCGTTTTCAGAAAGAGACAAACGATTTGACATTAAAAATTATGGCATTTTGCTGTGATAACACGAATTGAAATTTCGACAGACAACAAAGGATAATATGTTCACCAACATCAATTTAGCTGTTGGTAGAACTTAAGTAGGGATCGGATGGGGAGCGCATATAGTCCACGTCGCAATTAAATCTACTGCAAATTGTCTGCCGATGGATTGTTGATAATACTCGCGATGAGCGAAACCGGTCCTGATTTCAATAAATTCAATGCGGAATAAGTCTTAAAAATGTGTTATGTTGAGTCTGTTAAATTTCCCTATTCGTACTGAATGATTATACGAATGAAATGGCTGGCAATACCTTTGCTAATTAAAATAATTAAAAAAAAATCATGCGGCCCTTTAGCTGAAACCTTTGCCCAGGCCTGTTGTACATGTATGTATATGTTACAGTGAAACTGTATTCTCAGTGAAAATATATTCTTCTCCAAGCTGTCATTGAAATTTAATGTGACCGCCCTATCATCAGCCCAATGTTTGTCTGTGTTTTTCTTTGGTTCTCTTTGTATGAAAAGGACTACTTGCTGATTTTGTTTCATTTAAGCAAACCAAAATTTTAGGCCGGCAAATCATCGAGTTCGGCCAATAATTTCAATGATCGTGACCAGTGATCATGTTGTCATACAAATCTATTACTTGATACATTTTCACTGAGAATACAGTTTCACTGTAACATATATATTTCGTGATTTTATGGTTGCGTTAAAACTTCAGTGATCGCAATTGTCTATGCTTACCGCGTATTATAATATACATAATAGAACCATTAGTGATTAGAGAAATGGTAATACAAAACAAGATCGGGTAAAACCAGTGCCTTTTTTTAATGGCCTGTATTTATGTGTTCTGATTTTTTCATTCCCGGTCGGTCCCGTGTAGAGACTCCAATTACTCGACATCTCAACTACTCGAGTATCGAGTAGTAAAATACTCTTGTACTCGAGTATACTCGAGTAATTTCAGATGTACCTAAATATATATAATTAATTCAAATTTGTTTATATAAATAGATGAAAAATAAATAAATACGCTTATTTAATTTCGTGAGTCAATTTATTTCAATTTATGAACATATATTTCAAAAATAATAAAGAATTAAACGTCTCAAATTTTAAATTGGTTCGAAGTTTTGTTTTTATCATTCCCGTGAAAGAAGAAACTCATCATTTAAGATTCTCTTCATAATCGGAAACTTTATAATCGGAAAACGTATTTTTAGAAATAATCGATTATCAACTACTTGAAAAATGGACGAGTATTCTCAAGTATCGAGTACTCGATACTCGAATTGGAGTCTCTAGTCCCGTGTCTAAATTTTTAGTGCTGTAAGGATGTAAGGAACTTAAATCTGGTATGGTTTTCAAAAAAGATTTCAATATTCCCATTAGCAAGTCATTCAATCAGATTTTTTAAGTGGGAATATTATCCTAAAAATGCTCTGATAATATGAAATATTTGCTGTTAAAGATATTCGAGTTTCGGCAGTCTAAAACAAGTAATTCCGTTCGATGGAAGAAGGCAGTAACTCGCTAAATTTGTGAAATTAAGTTACGAATGTCAATTGTTTAATATTTTTGAATGTTACACTCAGACTTCTTTAACAGTGCACTAGAGTTTGCGGCAGCCGTTGATACTAAATAAATTTCTTCCCCTCTGACATAAGAATCCACCTACTCACTTAGCCCACGCGTTTAGTTTATATCAAATTAGGGAATTTAAAATTTTCGAACTCTGGGAATCTATTTTTTGTGGTCGTCATTCAGGAACTTCTCGCAGCGCCACCCTTTCGAGTGCATAAGGAGCGTGGTCAGTCTATATATGTTCATTTTGATACATGTTTAATGACTAAAATAATCAAAAAATCCTTTGTGAAAAAATGGACATCTGCTAAAAGTAAAAGAATTTCCTAGGTCCAAAAAAACAGCAACTCTATTCAACAAGTTGATGCTATTATTTGCTGCTTTGTTTTACAAAGAATTTACTTAATTTTCGCAATAACGACTTTTTATAAACCAAAAATACTAAAACATCAAAAAACACATTATGTCATTTTTCTTAAAAGTTTGTCAGAGTCAGTAACTGCCTTCTTGCTTGGAAAGGCAGTATAGTCATCAGAGCGTGATCAAAATAGTGTATTTTTTTTATTTATCACATTCTAGTAATAAAAGATACATAATAATATGAGGAAAATTTTTTCTGAATGTAAAATCATACAAGCATGTTTGAGAATTGCATCATTAATAGTGTAATGGTAATTTAATTTGCTCAACCACAGGTAGCGTACAGAAAGTAGATTGTCGGACAATATTGACAACCTTAATAATGTCAATCTATAATTATAATTTAATAGAGCAAATTGATTTTTAGATTCCCTTTGCAGATAAACGAAACTGGTTCCAAGTATCAACGACATATTATTAACTGAAGGACGCCATAATAGTATTTGTAATTATTGTGTTTTATTCCATTTCCTCATTCAAATAAAGAACTAACATGTGGTATATATTATTATGTTCTTTATTCAAATATTCATGAACTGTCAAAAATACATTTGAATCTAAGGCCCAATTCTACAGTTCGGACACGAAAATGATTTGTTTTATGGACCTATATGAAATATGCCTAACCTCAAACCTTATATACATATGTATATGTTACAGTGAAACTGTATTCTCAGTGAAGATGTATCAAGTAATAGATTTGTATGACAACATGATTTTATTGGTCAGGATCATTGAAATTATTGGCCCAAGTCGATGATTTGCCGGCCTAAAATTTGTGTTTGCTTCAATGAAACAAAATCAGCAAGTAGTCCCTTTCATAAAAGGAGAACCAAAGAAAAACTCAGATAAACATTGGGCAGAAGATAGGGCGGTCAAATTTAATTTCAATGACAGCTTGGAGAAGAATACATTTTCACTGAGAATACGGTTTCACTGTAACATATTATATCTTATATATAAAACCGAAACGGCGTATGTATCTATGTATGTCTGTAATTCCCTTTTGCATTGTTGTTGCAAGTTGCCATAAAAACGAATATGAAAGAAAATATGTTTGAATTTTTATCGGCGAAGACATTTAGTCAAAATGTAATAAATTAGTCTTCTAACAACCTTTTCCCGGCTTTTATTGATAATAATAATGTTTGTTATTTACGTGAAGGTATTATTATGACATTTCTTTAACAGCAAATTAGATTTTTTCCTTGAATTTTGACATTTTAATCGGCGAGAATGGGCTGTCATCAAATTAAATAAAGTTTGTGATTTTATTTTAACTCTATTTTGGATGTTAGATTTTGTGATATAATTATGTCGAATGATATAACATTAAATAATTATTGGTCGCTTAGTCCGAGCGACGCCGGGTAGCAATACTAGTTATACATAAATATCTTTATTTTTGACTTGATTTAAAATGGGCTTGATCTAATTTGATCGCCTTTTCTTTATCAGTTTTCTCAAATCGATTTTCCAACTGTATTCTTTGTAATCGAATAAATAATACTAAGGCAATCGCATACAGGTTTTTTTGTATTCAATTCCGTCTTTTTTGACGTAGACTTTAATCATTATGACGTCAGATTTTGAAAACAATTCTTTTTAGATTGTAATGGAATTATAATCATCAATTTCAATTCGCAAATTCGAGTATTTTAAGTTCATTTTATTAAATAAAAAATTGATAGCTTTGTTAGTCCAAGTCTTGTGTAACGTGTTTCACCTATTAAAGAAGCATCTTCTGACTGTTCAAGTTCATTGATGCACTTGAAATGGCCGATGACGCCAAAAGGCAAAACCCGGGTCGTTAGTGCTATGTCGTAAAACATTAAAATTTGGCGCATAACATAACCGTTTTAAATTATGTGCCAAATGCAATGGGTAGTGGTTTCGACATTATGGCATTGATATGGTTATAATAATCATGGTTTTACGAAGAAAAATAACAGCCATGTATATGAAAACAAATGTCGATTTTATATATGTAATAGAATGATTTCAACGGTTTTTTGAACAGTGAAATTTGTCTTTTGTTTTTACTTCAATAAAATTAAAATAAATTGTAAAGATATTATTTTTACTATTTGTTTAACATCACCCTTTAAGTAAGTAATAAATTCAGACTTCCGAGTAAATTGATGATACATGGGTAACTATTGTTGGTGCAGTTGATGCATAAGGTAATTTTTGTTGTTTTATTGTGTCGCGGTTAATCGATTCAAGCCATCTTCGAAACCACAAAAATATACTGATATAACAACGAAAGTATAATACATAACGACATTTATACATGCAGAAAAAAACTGGTTAATTTCTTGTTTTTCAAAAACGTGCGAAATACCAGTTATTATTCCGATTTCAAATTCAATGGAAAAATAAATTTTAATCAACACCGAACCATCGGCATGTTATAAAGAATTGTCTATTGTCTTCTATAGGGATTCCTTTTTTAAAACTAAACGGCGATAATTAAAAGAATATTTAAGTCTTCAGCCGGCAACAAAAAAAGTTATTTTAAAATAACGATTCCATTATCTTGATCTTGTCACGAAGTTATATCCAAAACTTATATAGTTATATTTAATTTTTCCTTTATCTATACATCGAATACTTCATACGACAAATATGTTTCGCATTAAATTGTTATTTATTCGTACGGCAGTAAACTAAACTAAAACAGAGAAATCATACATATTTATAAATCAACTTTTTACAATACAATGTATTCAAAAAAAAAAAAAAACACTCGAAGTTAAAAAAGAAGAACAAATGAACTGCTATTGAAAATATGTTTTTCGTATACTGAATTCATATTCTTTGATTTTTAATGGCGTACGCATTTTTTAAATCTAAATATTTTATTAAACGATACCATACTTACGTTTCGTACAATAATAAATCACATAAATTAACACTGTGGATTTTAGTTGACAAAAAATCAACTGAAAAACATTGCACAGGTGTTGAATTGGCAAACAGCAACAGTTTATCTGACTAAGAACAGCTGTGGAAACTTATAGTTATAATAATGTAGAACATACCTCAATGTCACTATATGTTTCAACTATATTATATTTTATTAATTTTGAAGAGAACGTGAATACATATTATTTGTATAGACACATATGATAACAAGTCGTTGGGAATGCAAAATAGTATTTATTTTTTATCTTAAGAACTTCAACAACTCTCTTATTATTAATTAACATAACAAAAAAAAAACGTCTTGGTTAACCATCAACTCATGATACATTGCCAATAATTGTTGACATTTAATATAATTATATGGGAAGGAACGATTCGTATACTTTACTCATATTGGCTAATTTGTATTAAACTGCTTTTTAATGCAGATGGACTCGGATTAGCTGTAAATAGAATAGGCCCGACTGTATCACAATTATCATAGAGATAAATAATTACAAAAACCATACAAAAGCCGACATCCGGAAAATGAATGAGTTAATCACCGACTAATAATCCACGAGAAATTGTTGACATATAATACAGAAAGGAAGGATCGATTCTTATACTTTACTCACATTTTTAATGAATTGTTTTTTTTAATGCAGATGGACTCGTATTAACTGTCAATAAAATAATTGCGACAAAAATAAAAATGCAGGGAAATGACGACATATGGGGTAGCAAATCATTCCCGGTGGCATCACCATTTGTTATGCCACAAGATTGTACTAAACATTGTAAAGATAAAAATAACGGTCAGAAAAACTAAAAGTCACATCAGTCTAAAAACTGTTTTGCTTTCAAAAATATTCGTTGTAGAGGATTATAAACTGTTCACAGAGAGAGCTTATATAAATTAAATAATGCTATGATCCATTTCTCGTAGAAAATAATAAAACAATAAAATAATAAACTTCCAACTCAAATATAATAATTTTCATTAATCAATATAAGAAAAAAACTCTTTCCTGCACAGTGTATTTATTGGTATATTGCAGTCGAAATAAAATAATGATTCGCGGATCAAACAAAATTTCACCAATCAACGACGGCGTATAATTTGGGTAACCAGATTTGAATCCTAACAATTCGCATCGGAGTTAAATAGTCAATAAAAGATTTCCAGAAACTTTTATAATCAGAGACAGTGAGCACACTTTGTACATCAAACTAATATGATTTAAATCAGACTCGATGACCCTTGCAATATTTCTAGTGAGCGGATAGAGTTCATTTGTTTTTTTTCTACGTTTCAATGATAATTCAAAGCATATTTTCAATGGATTCTTTATTGATTCATTTCAAAATTGGAATTAGTAATAAATATTGCCAATTGCAAAGATTTTAAAAGTGAAATGAGACATTACATATGAGAGCGAGACAAAATTTCTACTTATTTATAAAAAAAAAAACAAGATAAATATGAATGGAGTAACTATCATCAATTTATTTCGCGAAAAGAAAAGATAATATGGGATAACATCATGTTAAATAATTGAAATAGTTGTTTTAAAGTTCATTTAATTTAGCCGAACGATTTTTTTTTATAAATACATATATGACTTTCATCAACACCAATCAATACACAAATGTATCAATCAATAATGTATTAAAGCGCGGATCAAACATTATGAGAGAAGAAAGTCTTGGTGTTACCATAAATCATTAAAAAAATTGAATGGATACTCATCGCTGTCATTTGGTACATAATATGACATTGTAACTGTTCGTGTGTCTCTCACCATTTAGCAATGGACCCATAAAAAACAGGACATGATCTATATTTACAGATTTGACAATGGCGTGATGCTGAAATAGCAATCGATTATTTTTTTTATTAAAAATGCATACTTTTGTTTTATCTTCGAAAAATGGAATATAATCATATCTTATTCACAGATGTATGCCATGAACATGCAAAATCCCACCTGACAAATTAATCAATTTTTAATTGTATGTCATTAATAAAAACGTTCATTTCTAAGAACATTGCAGAAGACTACACATTTTGTTACAGCGCTGGTAATTTAGCAAAACAACTATATTATCACATTGCAGCAACGCTGAGTTTTACTGTTTATTTATAATACTTGGTAAAATGACGCGTTGATCATGAAAAAATTACAAAGCAATTAATTTCACGACTTATTAAACATGATACATTTGCTTGAAAAATGATTATTTTGAACTACTCTTCTTATTCATCTAAATATGTGTTCATACCAAAAACCCAAAATGCTTAAACAGCAGATTACAAGTATTTTCCTAATTGTTAAAAAAATCAGTCACGTCACGATTTAATTACAGTTTAATGTTAAAACATCATCATCATCATCATGAGTGCGATAAGCTGAGTGAGTCATAGCTGGACCTAATAACTCTCTTTATCTTTTATCTCTGCTCAAAATGGTCGTTCTCTAGCTTGATTCCTCCCCGTGAATCTTCAGCCTGGATCGGGAAAATTTCAAAAAGGACTTTCAAACTTTCATTTTTGTACCACCGCTGAAAAACAACGAGTGAATGACAGGTGACAATAGAAAATGGTGGAGTTGGATAATTAGCAGAGTAGGTTTTAGAACGACAATGGAGTTATCAAATTTTCCTAAAACGTTTTTACGATGCACTCTAATATGTTTTGGTTATAAAAAATTACGGGACATGCACATTGCATGATACAACAAGATGGCATTATTAAGTCATTTTCAGCCAAAAGTGGAGATAACAAAATTACTCTTTAAGCCATCGATATAAAATTTCCTCCCAGAAGGCGTTTACGGCCCCATTAGGAAACACCGATTTATGGGTAAACGGACAAAACAGAACATGACAAAACAGAACAATCGGCCTACCTACGGACGCCTGATTCTGGCGCCTTGACACAGTCCGAGCGTTAGGTTAGGTTAGGTTAAGTTAGGCTGTTTTATCATATTCTGGAAAGTCATGTTCTGTTATGTCATGTTATGTTTTAACATGGAACCATTTTATGGTATCCGAATTTTTATATTGAATAATATAACATATTAAAGACATCCTGTAACGAAATCTTTGATGGAATGAAAGTTTCAACTGGGGAATACGAATCGCACACCAACAAATTACATTATACAGAAACATTTTTTTGAAAAACAATTTTCCGGCGACGATCATCCGGCGAGCCACGGCGCAGTGGCACAGCGGTTCGGGAGGGGCGGGAACCCGAACCGGAACTCGCAATCGAAAACTGGTCTAAATACCAGAGGCGGCGATGCATGACCGCCATAAGAAAGAAATCGAGTTTTTCGAATGGCCAGCCGGAGGACCGAGACCGCCGCATCTTTCCCACCGCCACTGTGTTAATTTAATCCGAAAATTGGAGCAGCATTATACTATTATTCTAGTGCCAATTATTGTTATTTATAGATATGTTACAGTGAAACAGTATTCTCAGTGAAAATATATTCTTCTCCAAGCTGTCATTGAAATTAAATTTGACCGCCCTATCTTCAGCCCATGTTTGTCTTTGGTTGTTGACTTGGGCCAATAATTTCAATGATCGTGACCAGTGAAATCATGTTGTCATACAAATCTATTACTTGATACATCTCCACTGAGAATACAGTTTCACTGTAACATATACATCGATGTAATTTAGTATTGCGACTGGAGGTGCTTGATGGAATTTCAATATCAAATTTGAATCGTTTGAATTTTGTTCTTTTCGTATTATTCAACGGTATATATAGGTAAGTCAAGTGAAGTTACTTATCCCACATTAAATTTATTAGGATCAGGACGGGTTTCGTTCATCGCGATATCATGATAAACATTTCGTAATACAAATATGCAAATATGTAATTCAAAGACAATAAAACGAAATAAGCATAATTGAAAATTATTGAGTTCCATTTCTTGGCTTCTGTGACGGACCTCACAGGTTCGAATCCCATTACGAACAGATTTTTTCAGTCCACTTATCAATTCTGTTAGAAGGCATGAATTTTTGGGCGTGTTTGTGTTGTTAAAAATTCCTTCCAACCCTCCCGATCCCAAAAGCGGTGCGTAGCGAGAGCGTTGGCTAACCACTAGTCCTGTCTTAGTCTTCGTATCTCTTCAATCCTTATTGTCTTTGAAAAAGAGAGGTTGGGATACTGACTAACAACCAGTTCTCGTAGAAAAACAAACGTTGAGATAGACTACTCCAAAAAAAAAAAAATTGTAAACCTTTATTACTTGAATATCACAAATAAATCATTATTTACAGTTATTTAAAGTCGCTTAGGATAATTTTAAATAAAATAATTACTATACTGCAGCTGGTATAAACATTTTGCAATATAATGGGAATTGTGTTGTTTCTTTGGAAATTCTGTTTGGTTTCCTAGCAACCAGTTGTCTTATCAATCAAGAATTACGATAAGAATTTTAATTTTGATCATTGATAAAATTCTACACTTTGTAAAGATAATTTTATACATACATATATCATTATTTCTATAGAACATTTTTACAGTCGCAAGATATACTAAAATCTTACAATTATTGTAGCAAAGAAATAAATAAGAGAGGTGCCATTTTGATTTTTATATCATGAACTAGTTGCTGAAGATAAATTACATTTATCTATTAATAGTAATTTGACATGTGGCATATTATTACTAATGTGGCCCAAATTAGATAGGTCTGTAATATGCTAATATTTGAAATTATATTACACCTATTCGAAACTAACAGGCATAGGTACTTGAGGCAATGAATATAGAAAATAATTATTCATACATGAAGATAATGTTGTATATAGTTACACAAAATATCAACCAAAGTGACAGCTACATATACTAAAATAAAATTTAAAACAAAAGACACTTCGATTTAAAACCACGATAAGTTCTTATTATGAATTATTGTAGTTCAATTTCTGTCCGCTACATCGATATGTTTGCGAGGCAATAAGTTAAAATGGGAAACAATATAATTATTGTCTATGACTTCCTTACAGAGAATTTAAATAAAAGGAATATTCGTGCAAACCATGCAAGCCAACAAAACAATTTTAAAAATATTATTATTGTCGGACAATATTTACAACTAGGCGGAGTATAAACTATTCTTTTGTTGTAAATCAAATAATAATTAACATGACTTCGCCCTTGATGAAGCACAAACAGAGCAAAAAAAAGAAAAACGTTGAGCTGAACAACTAAAATTATTGATATTTATAGTTTGAATGCAAAGGAAGTTATTAGTATGTCATTATAATGCACTATTTGACACTGCAAACGAATAATTAATTATGCAACCACAGTAAAAAATATTTCAAAAAAATTTCGACCCACATCCCAACCTAGGACAACTTAATTAGTGACCGATATAACAGTGCTAGAAATATCGTGCAAAAATAATGTTTAAATATTAGCTTCAATTTATTTATAACGATTATGTTGTCTATGCCGGGTTTTTAATAGCCGAGTCCTTGGCCGAGTCAACTTCGTTTTCTTCGATGGTGGAGCTCGCTGGTTAGAATCCCAGTTCGGGCAGTTTTTTATTGATTTCTGTTAGAATACATTATTTTCTGTGATGTCTGAAATTCACTACTACTCACCCTTACCTACAAAGGAATGCAGCGATTATCTAACAAGTGGACCTATTGTCCTATTCGTATCCTTATATCCGCACTTTCTCCCAAAAAGAGAGGTTGAGCAACTGAGTTAGTATCAATTGGTTCTCGTCGAGTTCATAGGCTTTACGTAGGAAGCAAAAATAGGTAGAAAAAATATTGTAGATTTTATGTTTCGCAATATAGTTATAATAAATGGTAAATGGATACTTTCAAGAACACAGTATGGGTTTAAGAAAAATTAATATGCTCTTGATGTCTGTCAATCATATTTGTCAAGTGGATTCCACGGTACATATTTGACGAGGTCTGATTGAAAGTCAATCGTTGCTCCGTAAAGATTAAATCAGTTCTTTCCAAACCTTTTATGCAACGGCCACCTCAATCTGAAAAAAAAAATGTCAGCCCCCCCATGGAGAAAAAACAGTTAAAGAGCAAAAGTTTTAAAAAAACGATATGTGCTGCAGGTAACATAAAAATACGACATTTCAGAACAAAAATAAAACCGAAATGTTAATATAATTGGTGTTTGATTTAATAAGTTTGATAAGGCACTAGCACGTGTCGATATTGTTCTTGGAAACACATATATCGACACAGAGGTCATTTATCATTAAAATAAACTCATTGTTTTTTAATATGGTTCAGTCACGCGTTTGTCCTATAAAACAGTATTCCCCAAACTGCACAAAACGTGTGTTTTTGTTGGGAGGGCGAGGATTACTTTTTTAGATTTAGGGGGCCGTTGCATCAAAAACTTTGGGAAGCACTGCTCCAAGGTTCCACCTGTAAGCTAGAATTTATTTGGTTAAATTCTAATTAAAGTCATTCTTCTATATCAGTGGTTCTTATGTGCGGCCACCATCAGCTTCATTGAAAATATTGATATTTAAAAAAATGTGGGTTTACAAGTTAATTTGACAACAAAGACTCGAAATTAATACCAATAGTAAATTGACAAACATGCTTAGATCCATTTGACGTACCCCAAACACAGCAGAATCGAAAAAAAATAATCCTTAGGACCGGTTATGTTTTCAATGCGGCCACAGTGCAATTTTCCGTGAGAACCACTGTTCAATCAATCGTTTTAGTATGTTGGTAAGGTTGGAGGAAAAAAACCTACCCCGATACGTTCGGTACAAGCGTATCTCACTGCCATCTAGATCCAAGCCACCGTAATCAATATAAATGTTGAGTATCGATATTTTGTAATAATCGTTGGCACATCCTTATCGCGATCTATTTTGTTATTGAACACTCGACATTGCTCGTCGAAAACTGTACTTTAACAGTTCGTTACACTAATTTCGATTACGAATGCATTAAAATAAAAATAAAACAAGAGCTTGTTTCTTGGCACGAATCGTTACTAGCTTATTTTATTTCAAATTCAGAAGCGGTGTTTCGTTTGTCTTCCGTATATTGACGAAACGTCAAACTCGGCCATTTCTTTGTGCAAGTACAATCAATGCAAAAGTTAGGCAATATAATCTATTAAATTGTCTTCAATATTTACGTATTATTAGTTCACAAAATGCGATCCCATTGTTTACTATAATAACGGTTGTTAAAGAAATACATGTCGCCATTTTAGATGAATGGATTCGACGTCGGGAAAATCAATTTCCGTACTATTCGATAACTTTTTGAAAAACGTCATAAGACTATATATTACCGAATCTTTATGGAGAATAATTAATTGTCTTCAATCCATTTACGTATTATTTTAATTCTACATAAATTATTTTAAATATTTGTTGATAAAATTTCGATCCCATTGTTTAAAACTATAATAACAGTTGTTAAAGGGTGCCTCCTATGTCGCCATTTTTGAGATGGATGGATTCGACGTTTCATGAAAATGGTTTCAACGATTTTCGTACTATTCGATAACTTTTTGAAAAACATCATAAGACTATATATTACCGAATCTTTATGGATAATAATGATCATCAGTTTTGATCAGCAGAACGATTTATTAAAGATTAAATTTAGTTGTATTGATTCAATTGGCATTTACGTGGTACAGTTGCATTCGTAAGTATTTAGTTGCATGCGAATTATAAGCTCTATACTTTCGATTGATTCAGTGGTAAGTTCATTTTGATACAAAGATTTTTCTGAAGCTTAGATTTTTCAATGCATTGTGTATCTATTCGTGAAACGTGTCCTCTTCCAGGGACATCTTCAGACTTACTATTGCAAAGGTTGCTTAAGTAATTTCGATTAGTGTGAAGATGCCTCTGGAAGCGGCGAAACACGTGTCGAAAGAGTTACACAATACGTGAAATAATCTAAGTTATTTATAGTTTCATATTATATAGTCAATATTTGGTTGGTAGGTGTTTCGGCATATATCATCATCAGAAGTATCAAATACTAGTTTATACAACTATATTTATTCGGTTAACTAAAACACTTTAGTATATTTGAATTATTAAATGGAAATTCTATCAAACAAATACCAGTTCAATCGACGGATTAAATTGCATTATTGAATAATTTTATTTAAATGGTTGGAAAATATCCAGTTTTTTATTCGTACATTAAAAAAATCTAATATCTTATCCACGCAGCTCTGCATCGGGACAAGGAAGGCAGATATTTAAATTTATTCTTTCCTGTAATGTCGTGAGAATAAATTTTAAAAAATGATCGAATTTTCGACAACCTTGATAAAAAATGGCGACAGGCAAGCCAAATTGTTGTCAAACGTGTGTAATTATATTCATGTCACTCTGACTGTTATCTTTATTGTTTCGCTTTTATTTTACTTGAAATGCAGACACTAACACCGGTGGCAATTTCTCTCCGATATTTATTCTCAAAAACAGTTACAAATCGTGCAATGGAGTGCGGTTACTCCAGTTATATTTGTTTCCCAAAAAACGTATTGGTATTCGATAAGCATTCAGTATTCTCGATGAATTTGAAATAACTGGATCAAGGCTTTTTCATGAACCTTTCTTTTCACAAACCACCAGTGAATCACGCGAAAAATCTTATATATAAAACCGAAACGGGGGATGTATGTCTGTAATTCCCTTTTGCATTGTTGTTGCAAGTTCAAACAAACGAATTGATTTCGCTCGCGAAAGTTTCGACGGTAAATTTGTTTCGTTATCAATGTGTGTGTAGAGACTCCAATTACTCGAGTATCGAGTAGTACATATATAAAACCGAAACGGCGTATGTACATATGTCTGTGGGTCTGTAATTCCCTTTTGCATTGTTGGTCATTAAGTTGCCATAAAAACGAATATGAAAGAAAATATGTTTGATTTTTTTATCGGCGAAGACATTTAGTCAAAATGTAATAAATTAGTCTTCTACTGAAGACTTTTCTTTTCCCGGCTTTCATTAATATAATAATGTTTTTATTTACGTGAAGGTATTATTTGACATTTCTTTGACAGCAAATTAGATTTTTTCCTTGAATTTGGACATTTTAATGGGCGAGAATGGGGCTGTCAATATATGAAAGGGGCTGTGAAATGTCAATGCCAGTCTGAAATGTTCATTTTAATTTTAATTGACCTAGACTTTTGAATTTTGAAAAAAGTTGTTTCAACTTGGCCCGTCTGAATTTACGCGCCGAGCTGAACATAACCCCAAACTGGTCCGAGCGAAGCCGGGCTCGAACACTAGTAATATATAAAAAGTGGGACTGTGCATATTTAAAATCATCATTTAAGATGCGTAATATTATGTGATTAATTACATATTATCATAGGCAACGATATCCACAATCATTTTGACAATACGGCATGTCTTATAAAATAATTCTTTTTTTGAATCGATAAATGTGTCTATTGTTTATGGGCACATCCTCATCTGACAATTATTTCTGCCGTGGAACAGTATAGGAATGGAATAGGAAAGTGAAATATCCAACGTGTTACTAACACGCATACTTTTATCATGTTATAATACATATAATTATATCATAATAAAAGTAACAAGAAACCGTATAATAATTATTAAGATGTAAAAACCCCGAACAAACGCAAAAATACTATAACATTCTTTGACACTTACGAGCAATAAAGTTTATTCGTGCTCCATTCTCTAAATTTAAATTTTCCAGCTTCAATACGTTTTTGCAGTGTGGCAAACATGCAGTAAATAAATTATAATAGAATTTACACTAAAATGTTTATAAATGTGCATTATAAACACAAAATTATGAATATTGTCGGTAGGTATGTATTTATTGCGATATTAAAACCGGCTATGCCTAACTTAAGCAGTTAAATTAGCATTTTTCAATATTTGCAAGATTCAAGTTTCTTTGACACGCCATTTTTTTTTTCCATCGAGAATGGAAAGTGATTGGTTGTAGAGTAAAACGTGCTTTATAAAAAGCAGCAATACCGACTTGTTTCAGTCCATATTTCATAATTCAATTTTCCAATAGGATTAAGTTTTATTTTTTACGGGTTTAGGATCTGGGTGCATGTGAACTGGGACACTAGCATTGAAGTATATTCCTGTATCAACGGCATCTGACAGTTCATATCTTCGTTTTCTAATGACATATCTACATATATACAAATATCATTCGTCAAAAATTTATTAAAGAACAAACTGCTGCATTTGTTTCATAACATGAACCAAATGAGTTTTTAATTCACAGTTTATTAAATGCAATATATTCATCCAAAATGTAATCAATGATAATTAAAATCAACGAATTAAATAATGCATATGAGACACAAAACAATGTGATTTTGTTCGATTACAAAATATTAATGTACACTCCATTATTCATGATATTTTCTCTTTTCCTCTTGTGCTAGAGCAGTGATGCAAAACCTGCGGCATGAAATTTACGTTTCATGCGGCCCAATATGATAAATATCAATCATCCTTTTCTTCAGATTTTTTACGGACGATGGAAGAACAAAAAAAGTTAAAAATAGTTACAATTTTATATACACTAAAATTATCGATTATTTAATCATTTGTACCCATGCGGCCCTTGAAATGTCTGACAATTGATTATTTGGCTCTTCTCCCAAAAAGGTTGTGAATATCGGCTTTAATTGAATAACGAAATAGTAGGCAAAATAGAAGAGTTAATAAATTGTCTACTTATCCAATATATAAATATATGATCCACTAAAATTATGTACAATTAATGGAAAATAACAGTATTGTGCTTTAAAAACAGAACTATAAAAACAACAATTTGCCACAACGTGCATTTATGGCGTTAAACGGCATAGTTCTTTTTTTCGGATTAAAAATCATAGTACGAAAAAATGTAAGCGGCCTTGCGAAAATGACATTTAACTAAGCGGTTATTTGTTCTGTTATTCATGTTATGTTAATTGCGACGAATAAATCGTAACAGGATCGAACCAAGGCCACGGAGGAGTCTGGGATTAGTGTATAAATACGACCCTTAAAAAGATCACAGACAATAATTAGGATCTGTACTGTTCGAAATTTGAAAGTATGTATCCATGGATAATATACTAAGAACATTTTGTGTGAGGCATACCTACCAAGTCTTTCTTCGCGAGCAACTGAACATTAATAATTCTTCACAAGGCAGCCGCGCAAAATCGATGCATAGCATACTCATCTTTTCGGATTTCCATTCCGGGTTCTCGGACGATTTTCAATACTCAATGAACACGGGGTAAGAAAATATAATGCCGAAAATTTCGGGATTGATTTATTTATCAAGCACAAACGAATTATGAAAACCGGTGTCTTCTTTGGAACACCGGATGCTCGTGGATAATAAATTATTTGCTATGTTACGCATTGATGACAGCATCGAATATAAAAATAATTGAAATAAATTTAGAGGACGAAAAATATCAAGTAATAAAACTAGAGCTCATGTATGGTGAAACATAATGTTTTAACGAGTGTCAAATACAATTCAATTTGTTATCAGATCGCATTCGAACGAGACCGAATCTTTAATTAATTTTTATGGATAAACAATCGAAATAAAATATTCATAAAAAGGGTGTGATTTCAATAATTTTAAAAAAATAAATGATAAATTAACATGGCCAACATTTACCAGTAAAAAAATTAAAATAACTCTGATTATTCCACGTATTGTGCTACTAACTGTCACGTGTGTTAAGTATTACTTAAGCAAACTTTGCGATAGTAAGTCTGAAGATGCCTCTGAAAGAGGCGAAACACGTGTCACAGTTAGTAGCACAGTACGTGGAATAATCAAAGTTATTTTAAATTTTATACTAAAATGAACTTCCACAAAGTTAAATATCCCATGTCCGGAGCCAGTTTCGAGACCGCCTTATTGCAATTAAAAAAATTCGGGATGAAAATTTTGTCCCGGGATTGGAAGCCCTACTTATATTCTATATTTAGCTTTTTTATTATCATTTTATACGGAATAATTTGACAAATCAAATCCATCAAACATACCTATTTGTTCTACATAAATCCAAATTGTACCTCATTCATAGATCGCACACAAACAGTTTGCGATAAAACAGTTAGCTGTATGATAACGGTGATCACGTGTCTTTTATCTCAGCAATCTGTCACTTTTCAGGTGTTATCTGTCAATAATTAGGGGAATGGCATTCTATTTTACTTAATAAAACACATCATTTTGTTATTGTATCGGGCCGGTTTCGCTCGTCGCCAGCAAATCGATTGAAAATCAAAGTATAAATATTTCCATTGCTGGATTCGAGGTCGCCAAAGAATATGGATGGAAAAAAATGTAATGGCCGCCGAAACCGACATAATATATAACGGGGATAGTTCTTGCAATTAAAAATTTGAGCTATGGTGTCGAAAAAGATATTTTAGAATGATCGCATTAATAATTCTATTTTACCTTGAATATAAAAACGAGTTTTTATTCAATTCGTCAAATTTTATGGTAATTCCGACTGGATTCTTAGTGGTATGGCAGTCGACTGTCTTTTAATGATACGTTTCATATTAATTAGTTATAATTGGTAAAGATTATAAACTGTCAAGTATCACACAAATTGTTAATAACCAAATCAGCTGATTAATTATTCTGGCGGCCTACATTACACATATGTCCTTATTTCAACATATTTGCCTCCATGACTCCGTACAGTTGCTTTGATTCCTCCCAAGACATGCCAACATCCGTCAGTTCCACCAAAAACATCCTAATGATACTACCCCGGATACCAGTCAGGAGAAGAGGCAGGCAGGGTTGAGGTATCCACAGTACGTAACATAGCCAGTTCCAACGTTTCTCCATAACAGCTGACTTAACAGGACACTGCCCAGTGCGTTGTCTAATTTCTGAGTTCCTCACGAAATCAAACCACCTCACCTCACTATCATATACGGCGACATTTATTCTTGAAGCTCAGTATACGGTTTTCATCGGGAGCCATGATTCTCTACCATAAAGCAGCATTGGTACAATGCATGCCTTCTTGCATTAAAAACGATTGCCTGAACCTTATCATCAACTACTTAATTTAATTATTTATGTTTTCATTTAATGACTTCAACACCTCGTGACCTGAGAACTGCACGGTGTAATGGTACACGTAAGAACTGTCATAATATGTATTTCGGTCTTAAATTGGTTGTCCTAATTAAATGAAATATTGCCCAAATTGGTTGTTTCAAAACACTGTTAGTTCCTTGGTTTTGTGTTTCCTTTTAAAGGTGTTCAGTGACAATATTTGGAAGAATGGCATTATAATTCAAAAAGAGAATTCCACCATTCTTGAGAATGTTAAATTGAAAGTTACTGACATTGAATAAGAGTTGTTTGTTCTTCCAAGGGGTAAAACCAGTCTGCCAATGGGGATACCACAAAGAAGAGCTTGATATTTCTACGGATGTCGACATATTTCACATTGCCATGAGTGAGTTCAGGCGAGTACTATTTTTATGTATCATATTTGATTTGGTCGGAACTCAATTGGTTGACATTTTTTCTCTATCTTCTGATGATTATAAATAGGTGGAATGGCATTATATTAAAAGAAAATCTACTTATTTCACATTTAATTTATTTGGATCAGGACCGGTTTCGCACATGGCGAGCATATTCATCTGATAAGAAATACAGCAATGCAGAGTTATTTATACAATTCTTGTCTTTTTTTATAGTTTTCATTTCTTGACCCAAATAAGCGGCAGCCTCAATTAAGCGGAATCGTTTTGTACATTGCTATTTTTGCCCAGTTTGATTCGATGTTTCGGCTTCACCGAAACAAGTTGTAATTACATATTACATGATTCGGGAATTGAAAGCTTGCGTTCACCGAAGGATTTGCGTAATAATTGATAAACTGGCGATATTAAATATTGGCAGAGAGCCGACCTTTCCTTTGCTTTTGAAAGTGGCCAAACGAACTGATCCAACGCGATGGGAGAAAGTTGCTTTTGTCAGTCGATTGGCAGATTACTGCGATCGACAGGGCCGCCTCGAGTACTTCTTCTGCCCCTTATTTTGACATTACACTGCATTGAAGCCGACTGTAGTTGTTTATTGTTTAATTGAGGATTTCGACTCATGTTGCTTGCAGGATTTTCAATATCTTTAACGAAATTGCACATATTTCACATGGACGTGAGTGAGTTCAGACGAGTACTGTTTTTTATGTATTATAGTTGATTTTGTCGGAACTCACTCGGTTGACTGCTTTGAAAATTTCTAATGTGATTTTATTAATTTTTCCTCTCTGTTCTTATGACTACAATGTTTTGTCTTGTTTTTAATTAATTTGTGATTTACAGGTATGTATTTATATATATAAATAAATGTATTTAAATTTGTCAAATGCATGGCGTATTGGCGTCAGCATGCCGTGATTTGTATTTTCTTAAATAAATATCAAATTTGAATCGTTTTACACGGTGAAATAATAAGTATTTTATTTCCAAATAAATTATATAATTAAGAGCAATTTCGGCATAAACCATCGTCAGAACTAGTTCTACGTCAGCGAAAATAGCTATCAACCATATATCATATGATTTCTGTAGAACTAAAATACTTTGCTAATTTTGACCGTGCTGTAATTGAGTTCTACCAATTCAATGCCAATTCAATCAATGAATTGTTTGAATTTTATGCCTTTCTATGAGTTTGGTCGATAACGACACGGAGTGATACAAACTATTTACTACGCGTCAGTTTAAGTTCATTTCTGCACTTTAAATGCCTGACGATGCCGAAAGGCGAAACCCGGGTTGTAAGCGACCAAAACCATGGGAAAATTCAGAAAAAATACAATACATGGCATGACAACTGACGATAATGTTCCATTCCTTTGACATGTATAATAAAGACAGAACATTACATGTAGCAAAACACAACAGTTATTCAACAGAGAATGGACGAAAGATAAATTAGAAGAGCAAAAAAAACATCAAGTTCACTACTGAAAATTTCAACCATAATAGGCAGTGCATTAATCAACCAAACAGCCCCTGTGACCGGTGACTCAAATGACCTTCGCCAAAAACATTTTCGTGTCAGTCGCCGATTTACAGCAGTTTTCGACGGCGCTCTCATTATATCCCTTCAAATGAGTGTCACCGGAATTCAATTAATTTAGTCCTTGAAAACACTTGGCTCACAATTGCAATTTGTAATCTCGTTTCTTATCGCCGCCTTCGAAAAGGATATTGATACGTTTGACGTTGATTAGTTATGATTTTGATATCGGTCGCAGATTTTATCTATCACAATATCAGCATACTATGTAGACTAGAATTGAAAGCCCCGCTAAACGATCGGATGGTTTCAGGAACGAGATTAAAATATCGATTATTCAATGTAATAATTGAAATCTTCAACGTGGGCGTTTTTATATCAGTATAGAAGAGGGGAGTGGAATCTTTTCATGATAGGTCGCATACGTTTAAATTTAACCAAAAAACTTCAAAAGTCCTAAATTTACGCGATTAATTGGATCCAAAGGTTTTCGAAAGTTGAAAAAGGATAGGTAAATAGTGGATGGTTTTAAAGATGTATATGTTGCAGTGAAACTGTATTCTCAGTGGAGATGTATCAAGTAATATATTTGTATGACAACATGATTTCACTGGTCACGATCATTGAAATTATTGGCCCAAGTCGACGATTTACCGGCCTAAAATTTTGGTCTGCTTCAATGAAACAAAATCAGCAAGTAGTCCCTTCCATAAAAAGAGAACCAAAGAAAAACACGGACAAACATAGGGCTGAAGATATGGCGGTCAAATTTAATTTCAATGAGAGCTTGGAGAAGAATATATTTACACTGTAACACATACACTTAAGACAACATGAAAGGAAAATATTATGTATTCAGGTGCATGGTAAATTCTGCGTATTTATTACACAAAATGGTATCTTAATACATATATACGTATATTTGTGTATATTAATATCACCCCAGGCATCATTTAACTTACTTTTAACAGCGTTATAAATCTTTTTTTCCATATTTGGATTAAATTTAAATTAACTTTCAAGTCGAGGACTTACCATTCAGTAAAAATATGTGTGTAAATTAACGTTATCTCTGAAACAATACAACAGAGGGCCGTGTGTTTATTTCCCACCACTAGAATTCATGCCAGCGCATCGTCTTCTAGGCGTTGATATGTCTCGAGTCGGCCCTGTAAGGGAGTTCCTTAAGAGGCCAGTCAACGAGAAGGAAAAGAAGGGATTTGAACTCGAAAGATATTGAAGTAACCGTATCACTTCACAATGTCTGAATAATAAGTATTGTAACACTAGAACACTGGCTTTTGCGGTTAGTGGAACTAAAATACATAATTTCTGAGCTGGTTTATTTATTATACATTGATTACGTATCTAAGGTAAGGTTATAAATAATTCTTCCGAAGGGATCAATTAAATCTATATCTCAATTATTTTCAGGTCCATGTAATCTAGACTTATGTTGTATATTCAATCGACGCAATGAGAAATGATACATGGTCAAATGTACATACCATTCATAATGTACCTACAAATTAAATTGGGTACCTAGTCTGTCTATAATACAGAAAAACCAATGATTATTTGACGCTATATTAACCTCTGACAGTTCTTTCCCAAGATGGCGGATTTTCAGTTGTCATCATTGAAAATGGCTACCTCGAAGTATGAATGAACCAAGCAAATAGATGGTGTATAATATAAAACAATGATATGTATAACGCTGAGACGACCAGGGTTTCTTCCCAACCTGACTGCGTCAGACAGCGTCATTCTAAGGCGTTCGTCGACGGAACTTAGGGACAGGATGGGGAGAAAGGTGTCTCTCGCAAAGATTTCAAACGGTTTCTCTTTGCCGTAACTCTATCCCAGAGTAGGCTAGTTTATTGTTCTCAATTTAGATTGTCAGTTGATATAATTGTAGTTGCGACTACATTTCAAAGCGTAAGACCAAATGAATAATGTGAATTCCTCCTGTCCGAAAGGGCGAAAAAAAACTGATGACTTTTGAAAGAAGGATAACGACTAACTGACTTGGCGGTTATTTTATTTGACAGCCACATTTATACTCCGTGATTCTAGTATGAAAAACAGCTCGACCAATCAACGCAAAGCATTCTGGCCTGAGCTGAATTCAACCAATCACTGCGAAGCCGTCGCAATGAGTCGGTTACATGAATTTATAACAATTTGAATGCATTTATTCGCGTTATATTACTCGTTTGGTCTTATTATTATTGATTGAGGTGATAAATAAGATCGTCCGAGAGAGTTCTGATACCCTACAACATCATGCGGTATCAACGCTAAATATTTGATCGAAAGGCATCTTTTAAACCTAAGTTTAAAGTGAATTTATATAATATTATATTCTAAGTATATTAATAGGTTGATTATGTAAACAATTACTTTGTAGCAAATCTATGATGGGTCAGACCACGTATTCGATCTTATTAATGACCTGAATATGCAAGATATCGAAGAAATGACCGAGGAAAGTGTGTTCAATCAAGAAGATCGTCATAATATATGATAACCTTACCAAGATTAATGACAGAAAGCAATTGCAGCGAAGCAGCTACATACATGTTCCATATTTAAAACAATAAACGAAGGCTTGGGATTGGTAAATTAATTGGATTTCCTTATTGGAGGATTATAATGCAATATAACGTAAAGATGTACAGTCTATAAGAAGGCACTTGCTTATTATGCAGTTTTTAAAAGTATAGGTATAGGTAAATTAATGTGATGATACAGGTAATTTGTTGATTTGGTGTAATATGTATTTTAACGTGTAGCCAAATAACCTGTTGTAAAAATGCTTTCGAGAAAATATCACAGATGAACATTTTCACAACAGGATATTTGGTAATACGTTACAAACTATAGCCGAATTACACGAGTCACCACAATATCTTGCCTTATCCTATATTCCAAAATATTGAAGGGTTTTAAAAAAATATACCCAATCCTTAAAAGAAGTTGAAAAAATAGAGAATATATTAGATTATTAAACAAAGATGTTATTATGAACTTCTAATCTCTTATAGCACGTTTTTATAGAACCTTAGTTATTTTAAAATACATGGCGTTTCAGACGACGCCAATGCGCCATGCAATTGACAAAAATATCATACAATGAGCAGTGACAATACACACAAGAGTAGGGTTGCCAATGCCGGGATCCCGAGAATTTTCAATACCTGATGAATCCCGGGATTAGAAAACATAATCCGGAAATTTTCGGGACTGATTTGTCATCAATAAAAGCGTTATTTATTTCCATTAATGTGTCCTCATTTTGACAATGTGAAATTCTTAAAAAATGTGCATAACTAGACATATTTCAATTTCCATTAGTTATCAGATCGCATACGAACAAGATCGATACTCTCGTACATTATATTATATCGAATATTTTCGCACTGCAGTAATGGATTAACTACCGAAATATATTATTATAAAAAATATAGTGACATCAATTATGCCGAACTAATTTTAATGACACATTATATTCACAAAAAATTCAAGGATCAGTACCGGGATTCAGGGATTGACTTATTGCAATCCCGAAATCCAGGGATCATAATTTTGGCCCGGGATTTTCAACCCTACGTAGAAGAGAAAAGCCCAGATTCCGAAAAATATTTTTCATTATTAACAATGATAATGATTAATATGATAAGTTGTTATCAATATTAGTTTGTTATCAAATCAAATCAAAATTAATCTTGAATTAACCAAAAACTATACATAATTTTTCGCTTGTCTTTTATCTAATGAATTATGGAATTTTTGATATGGAAGTGCATACGAAATTACATCAAATATTTTCGAGAATGAAATGCAGAATAATAAACTATCTTTTTTATATATGTATGTACATACATCATGATTTGTATTATACATTCAAAGTGTAAAAAATGAACCCATCGCTGTCATAAAATTCAATAACAATAATACCACCATACCAACTTCTAGTTCATTAACTCTTTTATCTTGGTAAGATGAACCCATCGCTGTCATAAAATTCAATAATAATAATACCAACATACCAACTTCTAGTTCATTAACTCTCTTATCTTGGTGATAAAAACACATAAGAAAAAAAAATGTACTTCAAGCAAAGAATAATAAACAATGCATGTACGAATAGACAATATATATTATATTACTTTGGTGTATTCCCCACTCAATCTCAGACAATTCTTTTTTTAAATATGTCAACCTTATGGAAAAAAAAAACGTAATTGTTTATGGCACGTATTTCTCCATAGTTGAGCATTTTCCAGACTTGTTCTGTGAAAAAGCACCAGTTTGACATGCTCTTGGTGAGTGGGAATATATGATACAAAACATTCATGCAATCAAATTTTATCTACGTGGTGGGTTTTTATCAACGATAACAAAACAAAACTCTTCAAAATTCTTCACGTCGTTAAAGTGAGTAGATAATTGCAAGGGCTGTTTCGCTGGCCAATGCATTGCCTAGAGACGTGAAAATAATTTCTAAACAGTCGAGTAAACCAAATTAACGGATAATGTTTCCTGTAATTCCGATGTTTTAATTACATATGTGTGTCTGGCAAAATTATAATTTAATTAAGCTCGAGTACTCCAAGTGAGTCACCACAGCTTTTATTGGTAACGAATTTCTAGACCTATTTCCAGGGCTGTTGTGGAGTCGTTAAAAAAATCGACTCCGACTCCAACATTGCATAACAGCCCTGTTTATTTCACATGCACATTTTTACAATAGCTCTACATTAGAAGTCTGCACGGGCTCGGGTAAGGTCTGCGAGCCTAAGCCCGGACCAAGGGCTGGGTCGGGTCGGGTAACGAAGCTTTGAAGAGTTTGAGAATAGTGGTTGAGCAACTGAGTAACAAACAGTTCTCGTCTAAAAAAAACATGTTGAGACAAACTCCGGACAAGGTAAAAAAATATATATACTGCAACATTTAGTAGCGTAGTAAAAATTAAACCAGTCAACAGTTTTTTTTCCTTGGGAGTGTCTCAGGAGCAACTATGCAATCGTGCACAAAAGAAAACATTTGAGTTTATGTGTACTCGCTCTCCTTATGACGGCGTTATAATTTTCTTTATTTAAGCTCAAACTCGGCGCGACCGATCGGTCCAATGGGCGGTCGGATTGACTCGCGTAGCTCTTCCTTTTCCTCGCACATTCAACGTCACCGCGATGGAATGTGTTGTAAAACTGGTTGAACACGACTGGTGTAGATTACCGCAAGCGTTCCAAATTAGTAGTTTTATATAATACCTTATGTAAAAGTGTTAAAAGTACTTAAAATCAAATTTGGCATTTTGAGCACTAGAGTTATTTTGCCGCAAGCATCGTTAGCGACATCGCCTTACTTTCACAATCGGCGAAGGAGATATTAAAAAAAATACTCACGTTCAAGTTGGCAACAAGCAATGCATTTTCAATCACCTATTTTGAAATCAGCAAAATCGACGCGATATAAATAAACATAAATAAGTGTTGGAAATATCTACGCTAATTCTTGGGTGCGATTTTGTTCGCAGATTAAAATGCCAGTCGAAAAAAACACTTCTGGCAAACTTCTGACGTCTTAACTGTCAAAAATAATATTCATAGATAAGAGAATCTAAAACGAATTTTTAAATTTAAAAATAGAATTCGTTTCTGCGGGCAGCGTTTGATTTATAAAACAACAGTCATTTTACAACCAAAATAAAGGAAATGGAACGAAATTTTTAAAATATGTAGTTCAGTCTGCAATCCGTGTAGTTTCATCGATTGATCAATTTAAAAGTAAGTCTAAAATTCAGTCCCACCCATACGATCCTTAAGATCCTTAGAGGCCTAGCGATAGAGATTCTGCTAGATTCCTGCTGTAGCCCTATTCTTATCTCCCTAAAAAAACGGTTGAGCTACTAAGTAACAAGCAGCTCTCACGGAATCGGAAAAAAACAGGGATGACAATTCTACTCCTTGCCCTAGGCGCCAGAAGACCTCGCTACGGCCTTGGATAGATCATATGCTCCACATTGAGAGTGAACATGATTGAACTAAAAAAAAGGGGGAAAAAATGGAATCCTGAAAAAGGCTGGAACAATCTTAAATATAATGAATCATTATCGATTTTTTATGAATATAAAATTTAAATCTTACTGTTTGTTATTAAAAATTTCTGACGAAAAAAGGTGATTGATATTTTTTATTGCGGGCCGCATGTTATGTCATTGAGGGCCGCAGGTTTTGCATCATTAGTATAAAGCTTATTCAAAGAGCACTCAATCTCTCATTGTCAAATTTACAATAAGGGCCAGTAATTTTATACATCTGTTATTGAAACCGCACGTGAGATTACGTTCTCATACGCGAGATAACTTATAAAAGATAAAAGTATTTTCAACATAAATTTGCTTGTTGAAATTAAAATAAACTAAATCAAACGTAACCTAAATCCGTATACAATAGTCCTCAGAATTCAAAACATCCGCCTCGTAAAAATGTTGCGGTTTTGAAGGTTATTCCGGGTTTGCAAAATTCGACACAGGTAAACACATCAAAATAACGGAAAATAGTTGTTTGTTACTACTACGATTTAAATAAAGGAATACTTAATTATTAGGGCGAAATAAATATCATCGTTTTGTACAGGGACGTGTCAGATTCCATGGGCAATAGCAACATTAAATACGTGAGCGGCGATGTACAGGGGGCGGTAAAATAGGGCTATAATAAAAAAAAATGGTAAAACTTTCACTTGACTTTGTGAACATGTATATTGTGCAATGAATTACCTAGGTCAAGGTTTCAAGGTGGGTTGACCCGGTCCGTGGTGGAGTGGTCAACGCCGTTGTTAGCTTCTGTGACGGACCGCCCGGTTCCGAGTCCCGATACGAGCAGATTTTATTAGTCGATAAATCGATACTGCTTGAAGGCAATGGGTGTTGGTGTTGTTAAAAATCCCTGGAAACCTTTTCGATTCTATAAAGCGTCGCGTAACGAGAGCGATTATCTTACCATTGGTCCTGTCCCAGTCCTAGTACCCTTTCAATCCCTACACTCTTCGAAAGGGTGAGGTTGAGCAACTGAGTAACAAGCAGTTCGATTAGACGAAAAAAATATGTTGAGATAAACTCCTTGAAGGGTCCATATGCTCCAAGTTGGGAGCGGACATTGTAAAAAAAAAAAACATCGTTTTTTACAGGGACGTATCAGGTTCCATGTGTAAAAGCAACATTAAATACGTGAAGGACTATGTACAGGGGGCGGCTAAATATAATATAATACAATAATGGCAAAATATTACCTTGACTTTGTGAACATGTATGTTGTGTGATGGGTCAGGGTTGCCCAAACATTTTTTGCAATATACAAATCTGTAAATTTAAATTAGAATTTCGACTGAAGGTGCGTGATGGAATTTGAATCGTTTTAATTTGTCCATGAGCTTAAGTTCGAGTTCAGTTCAAGTTCATTCGTGCACTTGAAATGCCTGAAGATGCCGAAAGGTGAAACCCGAGTCTTTAGTGACAAAACTTGAGGAAAAGTACAAAATTCAAACGATTCAAATCAGGAAATTATATCTAAACTTTTTCTTTGAGGTTGGGTAATTCCGATAAATTTCCTCATATTTTCAAGCTGTTTTTTTATCAGATTTATGACCGGTGTTTATTGGTGCGGCTAGCCAGGCTAGTCAATCTTGGCAACTGTCTTTCAAGTAAGTCAAGTCAAGTAAAAAAAAATACACCCCATCACTTTCATACGCACGGTATGAGAAAAGATAGCCTGTATCTCGACACTTGAAACATCAGAGGAGATTAATGATCACTCACCTTTCATTTATAAGTAGAAGGTATTTAAATGAGTTGCATTATATAAAACCTTTCCAAATTGTCACGGGCCAGCTATTCAGGTTGACCGGAACGCTGGTGTTCTGCGGAACATAGTTTGAGAAACCCTGACCTAGGTCATAAAGTGGCGTTATCCTCGATCGTGAAAATCCGAACCAAAAAACATATCACGACTGCTTTCTACTGCAGTTTTTTAAGCTGCATTCTATGCAAATAACCCACCATTCGAATGACGATAAATTTAGTAACATTGATAGTAGAGACTCCAATTATTCGACATCTCAACTACTCGAGTATCGAGTAGTAAAATTTGAAAATACTCGAGTACTCGAGTATACTCGAGTAGTATCAGATGTACCAAAATACATATTTTAAAATCTAATTTGTGTATACAGTGAAACTACGATTCTACGTTCTACCGTATAAAACAAACGATTAATGCGGGAAACGGTGAATGCGGGAAAGTTTTAAATATGTACTAAACGCCAGGACTATAGAAAATGAACGCACCACGCGGGAAAACCTATAATGCGAGAACGTAAGATCGGGGTTCCACTGCATTTATAAATGACAAATAATTAAAGAAACTCATTGAATATTACTAATACATTTATTTCCATTTATGCAACATATATTTCAACAATAATAGAGAATTAAACGACTCAAATTATAAATTGGTTTGGTGCTTTTTTTCATTCTCGCGGGAGAAAAAACTTGACGATTATAACTAAAACGAGTATTACTCGAGTATTTTTCAAAATACTCGAGTATCGAGTACTTGGAAAATGGACGAGTATACTCGAGTACCGAGTACTCGATACTCGAATTGGAGTCTCTAATTGATAGAGCAAGTTCTGTCATAATCTTATAAAAAGTAGATCATTTTCAAATCTCACCCATAAATAACCATTTAAGTGTCCAACTTTGGAGAGATTTCGCTTCGATTGCTTCAGACGAAATCGACAACCAACAACTTTATTTTAATACATTAAAACAACAAAATTGTTACTACATGTCAAAAAATAAAAATCTATTTTTTTTCTTTGTACCGTATGCGCCCCTATACCGTTCATCCGATTGCTATAAAATTTTGGTGAGTTGTTGTGTGGACGAAAAAACCTTAAATTCACTTGATTTGCCAGGCATGTCACCTCACGTTTAAACATTGTAAATTGACGTACCTACCATTCTTCTTCGACATATGAAACCACTTTTTCGCGGCTTTCAGTGAAAAAGATGATGAACTATCTCGTCGAAGCTACAGTTTGAATAAGAAAATTTAAATGATAAGATGTACTGTTGCCACGCATTCCAGTGTTTCCAACAGGTGTGCCATTCGTATTAAAAGGCTTGCGGTTTCCGGTGCGGTTCGCATTTGCAATGAACATACAAAAAAAACACGGGGACAATCACTAAATGTGTTTGGACTTAATTTGGAAAATCCATACTTCTCACATGGACAGCTGAATGTGGCTTGCTCAAGCGTTGGAAAATCTTATGATTTATTCGAATACGCACCAGGCAGAAAAACAAAAAATATTGTGTATCAAAAAGCATAATAAATATAATTAAAACACACGCACTTTCTTTCTTTGATTGGCATTGCATCGCATGCCGGGTACTCGACAGTATTTTATAAATATCATGACCCGTCTCGCTCATCGCTAGCATTTTTAGCTGATAACATATAAATAGAAACAAGGTAATTTATATCAAATGAAAAAGACAAGGTGTACAAAAATGATAAGAATTTTAAAGATATCATACATAAGTGGAATAAAGCCAATAATTAAAATGTTGATGTTTTCTTAACTTCTTGTTTTTCTCAGTTTGATATAAATAACCCTGTTCATATTCATATCTCGTCAGTTGAAAATAAAGAACGAAACCGGTCCCAATAACAGGTGGAATAGTGCATCGTATAGGCAACGCGCAACTCCTATGTCCTGCTCGGCATTGTCTCAACTTGATTGGTCAAATATTTTTTACTAATTTAATATCATTCTTATTTGAAAAACCGTGTATATTGGATTGTGTGCCTTACTTTATGTTAATAGCATGTCACAATGTGGTATTTCGTTTAACCATAATTATAAATACGCAAACCCTGTGACATCAATCAATTTCTCAAATCTAGTGCAAAGTGCAAAGGATTAAAAGTATTTTTTATAAAGATTATTTTTGGTCGTGCGGCTCACTTAATACCAGTGATATTGTATTCGGCCCATCTAACAATTTCTCTTGGGAATTTTTTTTTTTTTGCTTAGTTGTAATACCAATTGTTTGTCATACCTTGTAATTCTTTCTTTACTTTTGAATGAATATCACTGTTTCGTTGTATTTCTTATCAGCTGATAATGCTAGCCATGAGCGAAACCGGTCTTGATCCAATAAATTGTATGTGGAATAAGTACTAAAAATGTTTTATTATTTTTAGCAACAGTCTTATTTGTTCATGTGTGGAATTATTATTGCTATCGGCACGTTTAATTTTAATTGAAAAATGACATAGTCAGATCCATACAATTCGAGAAAAGGTGTAACCATAAACAATAATGCGTAACGCAAACTTTATTATTCGAATGTGGACACAAAAAAAGCAAACGACATTTAATATGGATTACATAACAACAATCTAGCGGTGAAATTTTACGACACATTTTAATCATGTGCTGTTTACATGCTGGAAAATTAATCTTGAATGCCAGAAGTTGTATCAAATCGGCACAGAGCCGGATGCAGGATGCGGTATTATTAATAATTTACTTCTCTCTTCTCGACAAGACATACAAAAAACATTATTGCATATTGATGGCTTAAAGAGTAAATTTGTTATCTCCGTTTTTTGTCTATTGTACGGGAGAGTAAAAAGAAGGTAAAAACTGTTTTGGTATTTTCAAACCGATCGGGAAAAATTAAAATAGGACTTTCAAACGATTTATTTGTAACAACGAGTGAATGGCATGTGACAATAGAAAATTAGCGGATTTGGATAATTAGCAAAATAGGTTTTAGAACGACATTGGAGATATCAAATTTTTCTATAACGTTTTTACGATGCACTCAAATACGTTTTGGTTATAAAAAAATTACGGAACATGCGCATTGCATGATACAACAAGATGGCATGGTTAGCTAAAAGTTGAGTTGGCAAAATTACTCAAAGCCATCGATATTTTTTTTGACTTTTTATTTTATCGGGTACTTGGTGCTGTTGTCAACGACGTTGGCTTCCGTGACGGACCTCACCCCCTGTGCGAAAATCATTTTTGCATTTATCGATAGGTGTTGTTTAGAAACTACCACCCACCCATCCGATCCGATCCTAACCACTAGTACTGTATTAGGTCTTATTTAATCTTAAGTGGTTGATGGACTTAGCAGAGTAACAAACCAGTGCTCATGAAAAAATGTATAGATACGAGACAAAATGTATAGGAGGCCGTATGCTCCACATTTGGAGGAGATATGGATATGAATGAAAATCTTAGGTAAAATAGTATAGTGTAATTAAGCAATTGGAAAGGTATTGTACCAGAACCGGTTTCGCTCATCGTGTGTATAGTCAACATACAAACGTACAAATTCATACAAATTTAGCCTCGATAATCTGAATCGCGTGACCAAAGATTCATAGGGAATTATACTGGTTTCGCTCTTTAAGATAAGATCTTTAAATAAAATTGTGTAGTAGAGTACAAACAGTCAATTTTTATATTACTTTTATATCTACATAGCTGTCAATTCTTGATCTGAAGACAACACATTTCCACAGAGAATCGACAGTTAATACAATAAAACTAAATAAATATGTATTTCGTGTTTAATTTATCAAACATTTAAAATTTATTAAAGCACGCACGTGTACGGAGAGGATTTTCAAACATTTAGTACTATGAGAGTTACTTAATCAAAAAAAAAGGCGTTATAATACCTTATTTCAGCCCTGCTTACATAATAAAACTTTTGCACATTTCTGCTTGTCGATATTGTGAAATCGTCGAACCGTAAAAGCGAAACAGGGTTTAATTATTTTTTAAATAAAATAAAGCTAATTTACTGCAAGTGTGGCATCAATTATCAAACCCGGCCAAGTCATGTTAAGTTTTAGAATGACAATATCTACAATTTTTTACATTGTATATAATATATGTATTCTATTATCAAACTCGCGACTGAAAGTAGTTAAATATGAACCATAAATTATAGTTTTTCTATACAAAATGGTGAAGTCAAACTCACATTGTTATTATAGAGGTTAATTTCCTGAGATCCAATAAAATGCAGCGCTTGAACCAGCTGACTTTATAACACATAATTATTCGTCCATTACTAATGTAAATGTAAGTTTTGTGGCTTTCGTTGTCATGTTAAGATAAAATTATTAGCAAAAAGGAACGAAATATAAATATATAAAACTAGTATTGCTACCCGGCGTCGCTCGGACTAAGCGACCAATAATTATTTAATGTTATATCATTCGACATAATTATATCACAAAATCTAACATCCAAAATAGAGTTAAAATAAAATCACAAACTTTATTTAATTTGATGACAGCCCCATTCTCGCCCATTAAAATGTTCAAATTCAAGGAAAAAATCTAATTTGCTGTCAAAGAAATGTCAAATAATACCTTCATGTAAATAAAAACATTATTGTATTAATAAAAGACGGGAAAAGTTCAGTAGAAGACTAATTTATTACATTTTGACTAAATGTCTTCGCCGATAAAAATTCAAACATATTTTCTTTCATATTCGTTTTTATGGCAACTTGCAACAACAATGCAAAAGGGAATTACAGACATACATACATACGCCGTTTCGGTTTTATATATAAGATGTGTCCTGTGAAAATGTGTATTAAATGAACAGAGATGGAATAATGGGGCTAGAACAGGACTGAAGGTTAGCTAACCGCAGTGGCTACAACCGTTTGCATAGGTGAGAGGGAATCTTAGACATCACACAAATCCATCTAATAAAATCAATATATATACATATATTGATATTTCGTACGGCACTCGAAGAGGTGAGAAAGTACATTTCACAAGTTCACTTGTGCACTTGAAGGGCCTGGAGATGCCGTAATGCAAAACCCGATCGTTATCGGCAAAACTCATGGAAACGTACAAAATTCAAACGATTCAATTTTAATATTGAAATTCCATCAAGTTCAGTGGAAATCATCAATTTATCAACTATAAATTTACTATTATAACTTGACCGTTACGACCGAGGGCACTACCATCGCGTGAGTGATGTAGCAATACTCAACCAAACTGTTTAATTAAACATATATTTTCAGTAAAACAATGCATCTCAAATGGTTTTTATGGATATCTACTCTATGGAGACAATTCTACGGCGGTAAAGTAATGATGGTATATATAAATATAGATGAATATTGGTATTAGTCAATTAAATAATGAGATACATTTCATTTAATATATATTGACACGACCCTGCTGGAAATATGAATTTAAATTAAATTTATAGATAATAACAATCACAGATAACTTTATAAATATTAATATTATTTCTGCTAAAACAGTTCAAGGCATACCTGCGTGAGCAAATAACTGGCTTATAAATATTATCATTATTATCAATGTGTTTGACATATCCATTTTGCTGTCTATTTCTGGGGATTTTAGCAGATTACAGTATTGGAAAATTTATATTCAGTCGAACCTCGACATATTTCGTGTTTTTTTTTCCATTAATCGTTGGTTTAACCTTTTCTTTTTATATATACCACTCGTCAAAAGTTGATGACGTTTAACAAGATATACATATATAGACAAACTGCTGCGATGCTGATGCTGTTAAACCGACAATCTGCATGATACCGTGAAACCCCGATTCTACGTTTTTCAAGAGACCATGAAAAACAAACGATGAATGCGGGAAAGTTTAAAATATCAAATAATAAAGTAAAACTTTTAAAAAACTCATATATTTATAAGACTTTTTTATCAAACATATAAAATTCATTTTAAAAAAATATAGTCATAAGTTGCAGTTAGGTTTTTTTCTAAGAACCGATTGGATGGGGTCGAATGTGCTTAAAAGAAATATTCAAAAAAACGGTCAAACGGGATAATATTCATGACGGAACCATAATATTTAGACGATAAATCGGGGAACGATTAATACGGGATTTTTTAACATTGTACTAATGGGTGTTTGGCCGGGACTATAGAAAACTAACGACCCAACCGGGACACGGTTTATGCGAGAACGTTAGATCGGGGTTCCACTGCATACAGCTATTTACCGAGCGCACTTGCTCTATGATCTGTCTACAGAAGAAAAAGAAGAAATTTACTATAATAAAACCGAAACGGCGTATGTATGTCTGTGGGTTTGTAATTCCCTTTTGCATTGTTGGTCATTAGGTTGCCGTAAAAACGAATAAGAAAGAAAATATGTTTGAATTTTTATCGGCGAAGACATTTAGTCAAAATGTTATAAATTAGTCTTCTACCAACCTTTTCCCGGCTTTTATTAAAATAATAATGTTTATTATTTACGTGAAGGTATTCTTTGACAGCAAATTAGATTTTTTCCTTGAATTTGGACATTTTAATGGGCGAGAATGGAGCTGTCATCAAATTAAATAAAGTTTGTGATTTTATTTTAACTCTATTTTGGATGATAGATTTTGTGATATAATTATGTCGAATGATATAACATTAAATAATTATTGGTCGCTTAGTCCGAGCGACGCCGGGTAGCAATACTAGTTTACTATAAAGCAATGCAAATGTCATTTTTTCACGCTTCTAAATTAATCGTTATCCGGCATGCATCATTTATGATTAACTACGTAAAATATATAGAACTAAAGTTGTTTGGCTATATAATATTTCATTTTTACAATGTCCAATCCGTCAAAAGTTATTTTATAATTGACCAGCTCTTATTATTGATCAAGAAAAAAGATAGTTAATTTCCGAAACACGAAAATAGCTTTCAACTATCGAGTGAGCCAGAATAACATTGCCAATCAAATTTATTCTTCAAAATATGTATAATCTATTGAAATAATGTTACGATGACCTGTTTTGAATGCAATTTACCAAAAAAAAAAGCTTTAGTCTTCGTACATCGGCTTTTCATAACAACACCCATCTTATTCGTTGTCTTTCTCAACAAATTGCCAGTGTTGTTTTATTTTGACGTTTCGTTGCCAACCTGCAGAAACAATATTCCTTCATTACTTATTTTCGAAATGTTTTAAGTCAGAGTGATAAAAAAATGGTTTCCAATGTAATTATTTATGTCAAGTCAAGCACGAAACCAGATAAAACTTTCAATCACTTTAATTTCAACCGTATTGGACAAGTTTGTAGAATAATAATAACGGTTCGCTCACTGTAACATGACTGGTCAAAAGTGTCCAATCTCTAGTTTGTATGGCATATTCTTATAGTGTACACGTTTATACTTCACTAAGTGGAGACTGGAGAATAAATTCAAGGTGCACTTTCACGCAAGTCGGAATTCTTTTTAGGTTAAATTCATAACCCGTTTTGACGAGACAATAAAAATGAACGCAGTATATTTATGTTATATGTACCGTAGCATTTAAATGTTAGTATTTTGTCTGTTTGGTAACTGACGCGTTATGAAATGACAGGTCAGTTATTAACCATTAATCTAAATACAATAACGAATGATAGCGTACACAAACAAACAAAAAAATACAGGCCCGCTGCCAGTGACGGGCAATGTACGCTTTTAGGAGCGACAACATTTTTTTTACTGTGGAAACTTTTTGGCTGAAATGTCACACAAGAAAATCATAATGTACTACTGGCCAGAAGAAGATGGAATTTTCGAATAAAAAACCAGTGATTCTCCAATAATCAACAATTGAATGGGCCACGGTTTGCCTAGACCTGTACTAGATTTTCTTAGTTTGCAGTATTAGATTGAGATCTCGGTTGACCTAGAAATTTAACATCTATTGTCCCTTTGAAACAAGATAAAATTGTTTAATGATTTTAAATTTTCATAAAGATTCACAAGTAATTTATTGAGAACAGGACCGGATTCGCTCATCGAGAGGATTTTAGACTGAAAATGAAAGTAGAATTCTGTTGAAGATGTTTGCGATGAGTATAAAAAATGTTTCATTATTTTTTAATATCGTGCCTTTCCACCAAGTTTTGACAGTGAACACCATAAAAGTTTTCTATAATAACTATATATGTATACTATAAAATATATAACAATCAGTTCTCTAAAACTTTGCATTTACCTTACACATCAGACTAGCAACCACCCTTATAAGAATACCGACTGAGAAATTACTCAGTATACATACATTCAAAATCCAATTTGATACTGACATAATAATATTGAATTTAATTAAGAATTTCGACTTAAGGTGCTTGATGGAATTTCAATATCAAATTTGATTCGTTTGATTTTAATTTCAATTTTGTCAGTTCAAGTACATCCGTGCACTTGAAATGCTTAAAGATGCCGAAAGGCTAAACCCGGGTCGTTAGCGACAAAGCTCATGGAAAAGTACAAAATTCAAACGATTCATGTTTAGTATTGAATTATTGTTCTCTGATATTCTTTTAAGATTCCAGTGGCGTAACAACTATATTGACGCCTTCCACTCTATATGGTGTAAGGTAAATACTCTAAATTGTAAAGTTCAGACAAGTTAAGGCAAATGTGGTCGGAATGAGCCACTAACACATCACCATATAGCCAATGGAGTGCCAGGTTGGCCATTTTAAAACAACACCTAGTGATGAAAGTGTATTATTTCAAATGTCTTAAGTGATCAATCTAGAAACGGTGTGTACCTTGTTCCTGCACCACCCATTGCTACTTGATTCAACCAAGAGTGATGTGACAGAAATCCCTGAAGGAACTCTGACAGAAAGTTCACTATAAAGCCCCCTGATTATACATGGTCAACTACTTGATTTTTCAATATCTGAGATGGTCAACTACTGAAACAGGAACATGGCTTAAATAATTTAACACACTTTTTTAAATTTTTTGTAACATATTATCAATTTAGACATATGACCCAATATGAGTATCCTTGCTTTGCCATCATTTGGTACAATGCCTTAATCGTTATTTTTGTTGAAATTTTCTCTTAAACGATCAGCTAGTGGTACATTCACCTTACATACTTAACTTGCATTGACCATTAAAAATTACCACGATCGACATAACAATTGATTAACAGCAACATTCATTGAATTAAAATATTGTACCACACTTAAAGAATCATTATTTGCATTATGGATGTATCTACCATGAAGTTATGCCGATACGGAAGAGAATATTTTAAAAAATCAACCAGGGCTGTGGAGTCTGAGTCGGAGTCGTGGAGTCGGAGCTTTTTGACCGGAGTCGGAGTCGGCGCGGCGGTTTGGCCGGAGTCGTACTCGGAGTCGGAAATTTTGAAAAGTTTGAACTTTTTATTTTTGCATTTAATATGTCAAATTTGGCTTTTGGCCGCATTAATAGGGTTGATCTTTAATTGAATACACATAAATAGGAAAATTAGGGGAAAAAAGTGACGATATTAACCTTTTTTTAGTCGGAGTCGGAGTCGTGGTTTTGGTAAATGCTGGAGTCGGAGTTGGACTTTTTTTCACCGACTCCACAGCCCTGAATTCAACTTGATACAGCTGAAACTCCTTCATTAATGAAAAATGCTAAACTAGTTTACTATACGAACTATATTTAGTTAATTTTTAAAAGAAATATTAATTAGTTTACTATTCAAGTTCCTGAATTATTTGTATTGTTCTGTTGTCTATGCATTTCTTACTTGCTATTAAAACGTCACCATGTTCAAACGGAAGTTTATTTGATATATTATCAGTTAATTGCCTGATTTATTGGCAGTAGGGATTAACATGTAAAAATATAATGTAAGTATCATGTAAAATTTCCAAATATAAATAATACAGAAGTATAAGAAACGTGAGCATTTTGTAATTTTCAACATTTGTTTAAATAATCATAGACAATAATCAACTATAAATCAGTGCATATGTATCTCTTCGGTATAATGGATAATAAATTATGACAAATCAAAATGCATTGCTTAAATACCGCTAGCCAAACAAACGTTGAATGAAGATGAAAAAAGCTCATTAGAAATCTCCAAGGTCGATGATAGTTTAAAAATGAAAGGTATTCTTACTTTCCTTTTCGATTATTAAAAATAAATAAGCATATATTAATTATAATAAATTAAACTATAATACTGCACAATTTATTCATAAATAAACATTATGGAAAGCCGTAAATGTCATGAATTTGTTCAAGCATGCGTACCAATATTTAAAAAATATAGTTATCCTAACATTGATGTGACATTCCAATTTTATTTTTTGCTGAATAACACCAGTTGTAAATAATGTATATTAATTGATATCAATGTATCAAAACATAATTAATTTGTAAGCGATAGGTACTTCGCAACAGATAAAAAAATTCGGTGGAGGTGAGAGAAACAAATAATGTTGCTCTCTGTATTTATAACACATAAAATTATGAGTGAGCAATGAATTTACGTAAATTGACAGTACCCACGTAAGATACATTCTTTATTCAAAGTAATTTGCGGTTTAAATCGGAACTATTATAATCGTGAAAATAAGGTAATATGTATATCTGCATTATTTATGTTTATAAAGGTGCATTCTATTTTATGACACATATTATACAATCAAAAGTATCAGTCTACACAGGTAACTACATACTTTCTAATCAACCATTAATTTCACTTTTAAGGTGTTCACTGTCAATACTTGGTGGAAAGGCATTATAATAAAAATAATAATACATTTCTAGTACTTTTTCCACATAAAATTTATTTGATCAGGACCGGTTTCGCTCATGGCGACCATTGTCAACTGATGACATGCATTATTAATTTTAACCATTAATTTATTTTACATACCTCGCAGGTTTTACACACTTAGTATCTAATAATATCATTATGAACTTACTGACAAGAGTCTAAATTGAAAAAAAACACCATACTATTATCAAACAATATAAAAGGTATTAAACGTTTCTAGAATATTAAAAGATTGCTCCAATGTCGAAGTTTTTAAAAATGATTATTTTTACTTAAAAAAATGCTCTCATTGGGAAATCAAAATAATTCGATATATATATACATCTACGAATAAAAACAAAAAAAACTTTCTATTTGAATATTATGTATAAGCAATTTACTTAAAACATAATATATATTTTTTATCTTAGATATAAGTTTGCATGTGTGAAATATTACCCTCTCTCTTTTCGGGAGCCATAATAAAATATATAAATAATGTTGTCTTAGTATGTAACAGAAGAAATTCTTTTTCACTTCGTTGTCTATTGTGTGGTTCACATAATAAAATATATTATTACTAGTAGGTTATATCGAAACAACGGAGAATTTCAAACCGGATGTAACAAAGTGGTACAGAAATTCAAGTGACATTCATCGGCACGACACGTAGGTATAAAAGTTAATAAAACACGGACACTCCGAAGGCCTCGTCTGAGGAAATTTCTGTTATATTTTACAAACAAAACTTGTAATTTACCTGAAGTAATCGAGTCTCCCCTGCTCTCATGTGGAATCAAAAAATTCACTTCTCCTGTCGCAAAACTTGACTTATAAATAGCTCAGTTTTAGTCAGGTAATTAATTTTACTATCGCGAATCAATAACGAGCACTTATATAAAGTAAAAAAAACAATACTTTTATTTTCTAGTGTTTTAGATTGTCATTCGCATCACTGAATGTATTTTTTTATTTTAAGTTATTCCTACGATTTTCACTGTTTGAGATTATTATGAAGTCATAAATTGTTTTCATTTTAGACTTATTATACATTATCATTATTTTACGTATCTTGTTTACGTAGTTGGGCGATTTGATCAGTTACTATTAAAACTTTGGAAATTTCCCGTCTTTATTTTTATTGTTTTCTTTTTGATCTCCGCGAATGTGTTACACGTCGCCAAAAATCGCTCTTTAATCACATTACGATAACAACTAAACAACTTGTTGATTTTGACAGCAAATCATGCACTTTTGCGCAACGTACAACCTTTGCTACAAGTGGCCACGCAGCGACTGAAAATGACAGCTAGCTGAGTTGGCGAATCCCCTCTCTAGTGCTCACTTCACTTTTATAAAACGATATGTACCTATTGTGGTTATTATTACATTATTTCTCGATTCCTGACAATATCAATTTAATGATTATCGAATATTATTTTGATAATGTAAACATTATCAATTAATAATTAGCGTCATATCTCCAAATAAATATTTCGTCTAAAGAAACAACCGATTAGGTCTCATTGGAATCTAATTGGTGCATAAAGCATGGAACAAAAATTTTGCCGTGGGTATTTCGGTTGTTGGATTACAATATTTTTTTTGTTGATTATATATTATTATAATCGATGTGCTGGAGGGGGCTCGGTGGAAATCGGCCATATCGCAATAAAATTAATTAATTGTCTGTTTAAATAAAAATAATGTTTATTTTATCAATTTGATTGCTGTCTTACTGATATAAGTAGCTTGAAATAGTTTTCAAATTGCTTTCTTTTGACATTTTACTTGCAGGTATATCAAACAAACCAGTTTGTGATATGTATTGTCGGCAGGATTTAAAGTTTTCTCTGTTATATCAAATTTGTCATTATGTGTTAATTCCAGAGCTGTGGAGTCGGTGAAAAAAAGTCCGACTCCGACTCCAGCATTTACCAAAAACACGACTCCGACCAAAAAAAGTCGTCGTTCAATATCGTCACTTTTTTCCCCTAATTTTCCTATTTATGTGTATTCAATTAAATATCAACCCTATCAACCAAAAGCCAAATTTGACATATAAAATGCAAAAATAAAAAGTTCAAACTTTTCAAAATTTCCGACTCCGAGTACGACTCCGGCCAAATCACCGCGACGACTCCGACTCCGACTCCACAGCCCTGGTTAATTCATGTCAAATTTTTCACATCAACTGTTTAACATACCTTGTCATTGGTGTTTTGATATACCCAACCCTCTTGTTGCGAAGGGTGAAACTGGTCCTAATGAGTATATGGTATGTGTAATTGCCCGGTCCGTGGTGCAGTGGTCAACGTCGTTGGCTTCCGTGATCTGGGCTTGAATCCCGGTACAAGTAGATTTTTTCAGTCGATCAATCGATTCTGTTCGAAGGCAATGTTGTTAAAAATCCCTTCCGATCCCAAAAAGCGGCGCGTAGGGAGATCAATTAGCTTACCATTAGTCCTGTCCTAGTCCTCGTATCCTTTCAGTCCCGATTCTCTTCGAAACAGGGAGGTTGAGCAACTGAGCAACATGCAGTTCTCGTACAAAAAAAACATGTGTTTATAAACATGTGAGATAAACTCCATGAGGGGCCCATATGCTCCAAGCTGGGAGCGGACATGGTAAAAACAATGTGTTTTATTTATTTAAAGAAAATGCATTTGGTTTTTACAGCTCATAATAGTAAATGTTTGAACACCTACAAATCCATAGAGATGAAACAGCTCTGTCCTTCAAGGAAATTACAGGTTAGCTAAAAAAAAATTAATTGCTTCGCTCAAAATCCACAGAATATTATTTCTGGATATATTAAACAAATATGTCAAATATCATAAAGCTTTTCAACAACTTAACGAGAAAATAGCATATAGGTTACCATGGTTTATGTTATGTATATTGTTGAATTGTCAACCATTTCAAATATTTTTTTACATTTACTTAGAGTAAAAATATTCTTATGTGAAGCCGTTCTTTGCAGTCGATCAAAAATATATAAATTAATAATTTTGATGAACTAGTTTATTGTCGATTCTCGATCACACTTAAATCATTACTCGCATGTACAATTTGCAACATACGAAATCATCTTTCGCAGAAATATGTGTTGTTTTTAAGGTACGTTGATAACCGTCGCTCTCTACACAATATATCCCATGTGCATAAAAGCACAGAGGAGTTAATCAATACAAACTGTTTAAAAAGTTCAAGACGTAAGTGTTTTTGGTACTATCTTTATCAATAGTAGAGTTACGTTCATTGAATATGAAATTTCCATTAAAACTGACTATTTTTTTATGATTTTTGCACATATGTAGGATTAATTATGCTCGATAAATAAAGCCAATAACGTGTTCGGAAAAAATATCCAAGGTCGTGTGTTGTCACATGGGATGTTTTGTGTTGCACAATAATAAATGTAGGCACATATGATTAATTGGAAACACATGAAGCAAAAAATCCGAATCCGATGGTGTAATTAGCTCATTTTGGCCAAAAGCGTCACAAGGAGTTGTTGAACGGGTAACGACTAGGGTTTCCAATTCCGAGATCCCGAGGATTTTCAATACCTGATGAATACTAAGATTAGAAAACTCAAAACCATAACCTATTTATCAAGTATAAACGATTTATTTATGAAAAAATAGTAATATTACGTGTACTTGCACGTTTCATATTTGGAACACCGGATGATCGTTGAAAATAAATTATTTGCGTTAGGCGTTGATGACAGAATCGAATAAAAAATATTGTTTTGAAATGAATTTTGAGGACTTAAAATGTTTTAATAAGTGCCAAATACATACATAACTGCATCCTGGATGGATGGTAGTGGAATTGTCATTGATAAAAACGTTATATATTTCCATTAATGTTTCTTCATTTTAACAATATAATTTTTTTGAAAAACATGCTCCTCTTTATGCTATGTGTGTCCACCAGACAAATTTTTAATTTCAATCAATTTTCAAATCCGACCGAGACCGACATTATATGTCAATAAAATATTTTCGCTCTTCAATAATGAATAAACAACCGAAATATAATATTCCTAAAAAAGATAGTGAAGTTAATTATTTTTAACTATTTTTAATGATAAATTAACGTGGCTTATATTTAATAAATATGAAAATTATCGACCCTTAAAAAAATATTCCAAATCCCGTGATCAAAATTTTGGTTCGGGGTTTGAAGCCCTAGTAACGACGATAAGCTAAAATGGTATAGCGTAAAACCCGTAATTCCATGAACAGCGATATCGCCACATTGAATATTGCACCTGCTATATGCGACTTCGGTCTTTATTAGCACATAGTGTAATTTTCGTCAATGCGATTATAGTTTTTCATAAAAGCCCGTGTGACGTTAACATGGCTAATAGATATCGTGTTGTGTGGTCAGCAACGCAATTAATAATGTAACATTTGCTTTCATAAAAGAAGATACCGTTTTTTAATAGTATGTCTTTATAGGTCGGTAATTATCCCGTAAAAAAACCTGAAATTGATTAAAATACTAGTTTTGTTATCTATGCTTCTTACAGATATTTTTGAAGCCACTTTATTGCCTACGGCTTTTGTCTAGCGCAGAGGTTCCCAAACTCTTATGTCCCGTAGACCTCTTAATACCTCCTAATATGTTTTTTTTACAATTTCGTCAACAATGTGTAAATAAAAATAATAACACACTTTTAGTAGGTACTTATTCTACATTAAATTTATTGAGATAGGACCGGTTTCGCTAATGGCGAGCATTATCAACTGATGATAATGCTCGCCATGAGCGAAACTGGTACTGATCGAATACATTTGATGTAGAATACGTACTAAAATGTGTCATTAGTTTTATTATAATGCCCTTCCACCAAGTATTGACAGTGAACACCTAAAAAGTGTTTAAATGTGTTTTTTAATCTGAAACAGAGCTTCTCACTTTGACAGGGTTTATTGTAGAGTAGAATGTTTAGAAATAAAAAAAAAAACAAGTTTTATAATCATACATTTATTCATTAAAACGACACAAAATGAAAATCGAGGAGGACTAAAATTACAACACACAAAAAAGCAGTGCTTTTAATGGGAAGGATGAACCTGATGCTTTGATTGGTAAATTTAAATATTTGGCTTCAATTAAGTCAGGCCTAACCTTAAATCTATCGTGGACCCCCATTTACATCTCATAGATTCCCATTTTTTTCACAGTCGTAGACCCCCTGCGGGTCGGAATTGACTCTCAGGAGTCGATAAAGACGACTTTGGGAACGACTGATCTAGCAGATAAAATTCCGTGTTTTCGATTTGCTCAGTGGGGGTTTCTCTTACAATTTTTATATATCTTTGAATAATTTTCAAATGAACAATACACACAAGTTATTTTTGAATCTTTTGAACTTTTTAATTTTTCATGAATTTTGTCTACCAACGTGCGTTTCGCCTTTTGGTATCTTCAGGCATTTCAAGTGCACGAATTAACTTGAACTGACGCGTAGTTAATAGGTTGTATCACTTATATCATATTTTATAAAGAATAAAATTGGGTAACTTAATTTATTTGTTAATATCGCAATCTCGATAAATTAGTGTGAATGTTTTGATGATAATGAGTAAAAAGGAGGCATCTAAAAATATATTGCGCCTGGTCCTCGATAAATGCTTAATCCGTCAGTTCAAATGCATTGAGAAATCTTAAAAAGCAGAGGCATGTCTATTAAACAGTAAAATACAAACTCATTTTTTAGAACAGTTAAGTATTGTTATGAAAAAATGTGACACAATCGAGTGTAGGGTATTGGATGCTACACAAAAAAAGAAGCTGGGTACCATTAAAAAATCGATAAAGAACCAACAAGTGTAAGTATTGACCACGAAGGGGACGCAGAAGTTGTGTAAATACCCAAGCGCTATTGTGTGGGTATCTTTCCAGCTGATTTCATGCGCCTCCCAAATCTCAAAGGAACGAAAATAAAACCTCCGGTGAAAAAATGATATATTCATGTACATTCATAAATAGGCATATGTCATATATCCAATGCGTAAAAATAATAAAGTTTCAAATTATTACCCGCGAATGGTTTACTGAAACACGAAATGTAATGTTGCCTGTGGGGTAGATTACAGCGTTTGTGAAGATTATACTAACGAAAAAGCATTATAAAGAAAATGGCTTGATATTGAAACAACTAAAATATTTTCTTACATTTATAATATTTGTGACATATTCAAAAGTATTAAAATTATTGAATACTTGTAAGTCATTTTATTCATAACCATAGACAATTCAAACAGAATGCTAACAGATAATTCAACGCGCCAATAAGTGTTCAAACTATCGGAATGGAAACGTCAAAAAGTTAGTTGTTTCTGATGTCACAATTTACATTATTACTAAAAGAACATTATAAATTTAAACATAATGGAGGGAATTTTGGAGAGCTTAGATGGTCTTAGGGATAATTTAACATGTTCAATTTGTCAAGAGCTGTGCAGCGAGTCTTCGCACTTTTTAAAATGCCGTCATAACTTTTGTTCGAAGCACATCAGCAAGTCTCTATCGTGTTTGAAATGTGACGATGTGTTGAACAGTGCTTTCGAAAAGTCTGCATATACCGATGAGATGGTTTCTGCATACAATCAATTGAAAGATATTTTCGCCGCTTTTAAACCAGCTGCCGATGAAATAACATCGCAGACAACGAATATTGAATGCTCTGTAAAGATCGATGCGAAACCGAAAAGACCGGTTAGAGCTGTCAGATCGAGGAATAATACTCGCTCTATATCTCCTCAAATTAAAGCACCGGCCAAAACACAATCGCGACCAATAATCTCTAATTCGCCAAAGAAAAATGTTGTCATGGAAAATAAGAAGAATACATACGAAGTTGTGAAAAAACCACTCAGGAGGTTAAGATCTGGAGATAGCACTTCGAAGGGTATCATAACAACAACAAATGCTAGTGGCGGATCTGAAAAGAATGCAATGAAAACTACATCTAAACCTGAAGACAAATTAAACAAATCGAATACCAATAAAAAGTCTAAAGAAACTCATAATAAAGATGCCAACGCGATGAAGAAAAACAGTGTTAATACAATTGATATTATCGATCTACTTACTCAAACGGATGAAGAATTCATTACAAATTCTAACGATAAAGCTAAACCTACCGAAAAGAAATTGAATGTAATCAAATTTATTGAAAAAATTACTTTTGACAAAGCGATTCCTGAAATATCTCAAAACGCACTCGAAAAATACAGCCAGGAGAAGAAAAATCGTAAAGGTGAAACCGCACTCCATTCGGCCTGCGTCAATTGTAATATCACATCAGTTAAAGAGTTGCTGCTGGGTGGAGCGAATCCGAACACAAAAGATAATGCAGGATGGACACCTCTCCATGAAGTGGTTTTCAATAACAGGCTGGATATTGCTGAACTTTTACTACAGTTCAACGCATTGCCGGACGTTCCTGGCCCTGAAAATGTTACGCCTTTGCATGAAGCAGTGAAGAATAAGTTTTTGCCAATTGCTGACTTACTGGTGAAGCACGGAGCTAATACGGACGCAAAAAATATAAAGGGAGAAACGCCTGCGGAACTGGTTGATGAAAAGTTAAGAAAACAGTTTAATAGTATACAAATGAACATTTCGGCATCTGAAAAAAAAACTATTCATTATTCTCTTCACTTGGTACAATCAGAAATGGACAATATAATTATGTACCTTTCAAACGTTCAAAAATCTACAGCATCATCTGTGCAGAATCTTGCTATTACTAATACCGCTTTGAAAATTGAAAAGAAGCTCCCTAAATCAACGCATGTTTTAGTTGAAAGCCATGTAAATGATATCTGTCTTTTGACAAAAGATATTTTGTACGCATCGGTAACTGGCAAATGGATCATTTCACGAGACTGGACCAATGATTTGATAATTGACAATATTGAAAATTATGATATCAACGTTTTGGAGGGGACATCTAATGGTGTGGAATTGTCGCGGTTGAATCGTTACAGACAGCTGCCGGGTCTCTTTGACGGTTGTCACTTTTATTTCATTGGATTAGATTCGCCGTATGAAATAAGTACCACCCTAAAGGTGGACAAAAATTATCTCGCCAGTCTGGTGGAGGCCGGTGGTGGTGTTGTTTTAAAACGTGAGCCCAGGCCTGAATCCATTCCAGAGAAAGAGATAGTTTTCCCATATCACGCAAGTAAAGACAGTGCTTTAAAGAAATGTGCTCATTATATTATCTACAAAAATAAACCATCTATGGCTTATAATATGGCCCACATAAAATCTCTACCGTTGGGTTGGCTTATAGATTGTATAAGACGTTTTACTTTGGTTGATCCATCCTAAAAATGACTAAAACTGCATCTATAACTCATTGCCATCTCAGTACCGATGTCATATAAACATTTATATTTTTAAGATCGTTAAATGTTAAGTGTCAAGTGTTTTATTAAACAATCTATAAAAACTTTGATGAGGTTAAGTAACTATTGTATGTCAGTTGATGTTGGTGTTCATAGTCACTTGCAGAGGGAAAACTCATCATGTAGGATAGATGCGTTATTGTTCAATTCTAGATAAGAGGAACAATGAAATGATTTTGGAAATAATTTTAATTCTTATATACTATGATTTACACTAGTTCCTTTGCTTGAAAGATATTAAGAATTGGCTCCGAGATTTGATTATAATACAAAAACCTTTTGAAAAATTATTTTTAATATTTTTAGTAATAGTAATTTGTCCGAGGAAGCCCTGGATTGTTTTAGCGTAATTTTAGTCAATTTTGTGTTGTCAGAAATCAAATTGTTACTCCCATGATATTATTACTTTAAATAATATCAATTGAAATATGAGTACAACATAACCGGGATCCTGTTATCTTAGCTGTTTTTTAAAAAAGTTAAATATGTACTGGTTTTGGAACCACATGTCATTATTTAAATTTATGTTATTACAAATTATTGAATGACTGGTCTAAAATCTCATGTTGATTTTGAGAGAACTTTTCCTGCAACTGGACATATTTACTATGGTTTGATCAAAAAGTAAAATTGTTCAATTGAAATATTTGATAAATTTATATTTATCATCCCTTCATGATTAAGATTTAAACTACAGTATATAATTATACCCAATTATACTTTAACTTTAAGTTTTCTCTATTAATTATTAACACTATGTGTAAAAGGGAATCAAAAAAGTTGGTTGAATTGTATCAGTTTTTTTTTTGTACAATTTGTCAAAACTAAATTTTGAAATTATATGCCTCTTACAAACTTTTTGTAAATATTTTCATGTATTCTCAAGCATGACTCATTTTTTAAGAGTACATATTGTTGAATTCTTCAAGGTCAATAATACACATAGATTTAGTCTGAGATATTTATTTTACGATTTAGCAATATTACATTTTTATCAAATTCTATATTTAAACTATTATACCATTAGCAGTGGAATATTAATATAATTTTGTTTCAAATGTTTTTTAATAAAAAAAAAAAAAGGACTTCTTTAATTTTATTTGTTGCGATGACAACATTTTGAATGAATCTTGATTGCAGAACAGTTACTTTTATTTATATTTGACAGTTTCCTTAGCCAGTCTCTTTGTGTCTTTCCAACTCATCCTAGCACCCCTTAGATCCACCAAATAAATCATTCAAGGGCACCGAAATTCATCTGTTTTGAAGAAGAGACGGGTTCCTCTGGGGCATCCATTGCGCCAATTAAATAATACACATCTTAACAAACTGGTATCAATAGATTTATTCATGCTGATATTAAGAAATAAATATATGAAATAAATTTCAAAAAAAAGATTGCCTGATCAACTAATCCAAGTTGTCATCATTCTTCCAAAAAATATAACTGCTGGTCATTTGATGCAGACAAAACGTCAGGAGACACGTAATCCAAACTTATTCTATCACCGTTGATCAGCGTTTCATTCTCTAACAGCCATGACAGCTTCTTGTCCATCTCGTTAAAGTGTACGGCCATTCCGTCAGGTTCTCGGAACAGTCTTAACTTTGGCGCTTTTGCTTCATTATTTTCGTTTTTAATTGAACAGATTCTTGATATTGAATCAATTGTCCGACCCAGTGACCATTCATTTGATACATAAACGGAGGTATTCAACGTATCATCATATTTATAATTGTTACCGTCTTTGGGAGTGCAAATTAAAGTTTTATTAGTATTTTCAGTTGGTTTTCGAACAGAAAAATAAATTCTATTCACAGTTGGTACCGACGGTTCTCCTTTTGCTTTAGATTTTACTTTCATTAGTTGAATTTTGAAGGCAGTTTTGGACTTTTCAGAATTCTTCTGTGAGTTTCTTAAGTTTTTGGTTATCTAAAAAAAGTATTAAAAGATTATAAGAATGGAATTACATTGCTTGAAATAAAATAAAGTGGGAGGGATAATTTCTTAAAACATTTAAATATATTTTGGTCACATAAACCACCAAAACCTTACAAACTTATTGAGTGAGTACCTTGTAATTTTAAGGAGGAACCACCAGTTTTAATTAAAACTTTAGTGGACTTGATATAAAGATTTTTACCAAAAATTGCTATTCTTTTGGATCCATGTTTGAGTGGCCAATGTCCAGTGTTTCAGTGGCAGTGCTTGAATGCTTGCAGGTTCGAATCTTAGTCAAATTTTTTGAATTTCTGTCTGTAATGTCAAACTTCCCACATAGTGAGAGTGACAAGCTAACCAGCAAGCTCTGTCTTAGTCATATCCTTCTACCCTTACTCTCAAAAAGTATAACTGATAAACGAGCAGTTCTTGTAGAAAAGTTTTCATATGCTCCACATTTCAGGCATGATAAGAAAAGGAAAACTAAAAATTCTTCACAAAGAAGTGAAACTCAAGTTGCATTTAGGAACAATACAAGAGGACTAAAAAATGATGAAATGTACAGCCTTATATGGTTATTGCTGCACAAATATTATATGATAATTGTGTTCTTCTCATACCTCGGCTTCAACCAATGCCTTTACTTTCTCAAATTGTATCTTTGGTGCTTCCCATCTAATTTTTTCAGCAAGCAACACTTCAGGATCTATCTCAGGACATTCTCTGAAATTTTACAATGAACATTATTATCAACTAAGTATTGAGTAAAATAGATTATAGGTGCATTTACTTTATTGGAGCAGATCATTTTTTGAAGCGGAGCGCTTTGGGTAAAATGACTCGATAGAATTAGTTTATTAAATGTATACCAATAAAAATAAGCTTGATTAATCTGTATCATTATTGAATCTTTAAAATTAAATGGCTGACAGCAAATCATGCTTCATCATTTACCTCTTCTCGCATAGTAATTTAAATTCAGAACATCGCTCCCACTTTATTATTGAGCATACTTTAGGACAGTGTTGTCATATGTCAAACAATTTCAATTCTCATAAAATCATCCAGCGACAAATCATTAAAAATGTTGTGCTTTTGCTCCAGTCAAAGCACCATTGCTACACTGCTTTAAGTTCCTGCTCCAAGATCAGCTCCAATGCCTCGGTTTAAATACCTCTATGCAAGCTAAAAACCTGTTTGATAGTATGAACATAATTTACTTACGGATGAAACCTATGTTCTATGCAAAAATGCTGATTACATTTTGGACAGGGTAGCTTCAAATAGCTAGAACTTCGACATTTTTCAGACTGACATGTGTATATTTGAGACGTGGAATTAAACTGCGGTTGCTTCGTTAGGCCTAAATAATAACTGCATTCTCCGGATAAACAATGCTCACTGAAGTGGTCTTTACAATAAAATCCAAGACACTGACATTTCATAGGGATGAAATCAAGTTGTTTGCAACTTGAATTCATGCATCGTTTACCTAGGTCTGGAAATTCCATTTCAAATTTTAGTTATAAACAAAGCAAAAGTTCAAATATTACGAATCACAATGCGTTGTCAAAATAAACGTCAAGACAAATTTTTAATTGTTGCCATAAAAAAAACTAATAAGAAAAATTTTGTCACTACTTTTTTTATAGTTTGTAATCATAGCAGTAAGTATCAGGTTATATAGGCTTTCAAGATACTTTCAAGGAAAAGGAAAATTTCGAAAACCATAGAACTACCACTTTAAATTGATATAGAAGAATAAAATTTTAATTTGTCTATGGTTTGCGGGCAAAGTTTAAAGATTTGTTTAAAAAAATATTTATGTCCATACGTGCACAACATTGTAAATATTTGATAAGAAATCTCTGGCGACTGAGATAAAGATAATAAACGCCACCTGTTGAACTACAACTCAATTAAGTTTTATTCTTATCATATTCAAAATTTATCTGTCAACATATCAATAACAAGCCATTTGATTTTTTTAAAGTTTTACTATATGTTATACGAAATGGCACTATATAAATTTATCCGATCTTCATTCAGACAAGAATTCAGAATAATAACTACAAACTTGAAGCGTTTCAGAAATTATTCAACTGAAAATCAAGAGGTCAAAGAGCTGTTAGTAGAAAAACTTCAAGGTTCACAGGAGGGTATTACTGTTTTGAGTTTTAATAATCCAAAAGTAAAGAATGCTCTTAGTAAATCACTCGTCTATAATGTATTAGAAAGTATAAAAGACATTGAGAATGACCCAACAACTCGCATACTGATATTGCGAAGCAATGTACCTGGGATCTTTTGTGCAGGTTTGTATGATAACAAATAAATTATTTAAATTTGGAACATTTTACAATCTGTCATCAACAAGAGAAATGTTGGATGAATATTGTAATGATTGCATCCAGTAGTTACCTCCATGTCCACCACTGGTTCAATAAGATATAAGATAAATAATGTGTATTATCCTATCATGACTGAAGTATAAATTTATACTCAATCAAAAATCAAATTAATGCTACATCTGTCAATTGTGATAATTTGATTTTTTTTTGTGATTTTTAATTCTTCATAATTTTGTCATTTTAAAACACTATTTCTTAATTTAAGTACAGGAGGTTCTCTTTATATGAGGATAATTGGTTCCCAAGAATATCCCACGATGCAAATCCACTTCAAACAGGGACCAAATAAGTTATATAAGTTCGCTTACTACAAAATGACGGAGTAGAAAGCATGAAAGCTAGGCAGGAAATATGAGGGTATGGGATTTAAAGTGACAGTTGGTGACTGCGCTATGACACTTGTTTTTATATACTTCAACTCTTACCAAGAGACCAGAGGCCAGTATTACACAGAATTTCAACAAGTTAATGCCAATTATAATCAAAAGCATCCTATTAATCAATATGCTTTCTACTCTTAATTTCCGTTATCCTGCGAAATAACAAATGTTGTTTTTGTTTTTAGGTGCAGATTTAAAGGAAAGGTTATCAATGACCAACGAAGAGGTTGCGGACTTTGTCAAAACTCTAAGAAAGATGACGGCCAATATAGAAAACATTCCTGTTCCTGTGATAGCAGCCCTGGATGGCGCAGCTTTAGGCGGAGGCCTTGAAATAGCTTTGGCGTGTGACATACGAGTAGCTGCAGACACGGTCAAGTTAGGACTCGTAGAAACAAGATTAGCTATCATTCCAGGAGCAGGAGGTACCCAAAGACTGCCAAGGATAGTTAGCCCATCTTTAGCGAAAGAACTTATCTTCACAGCAAGGGTTTTTACCGGGAAACAAGCCCAAGAAATGGGTAATTAAAATTTTTGTTATCTGGGTGATTCTGCCAAATTGGTCCATTTTCTAATAGTAGTATCCACATATTTTATCAATATAGTTCCTTGACTTGGTGTCTTGAGACACCAAGTCAAGGAACTAACATTAATTTGCATTACTTAATCGGGACAGAGTTTATAGACTTAATCTTTCTTATATATCAGGAATGTCCGGTCCATGGTGCAGGGGTCAAGTTCATTGGCTTCTGTGTTGGACCCCCTGGATTCGATACCCGATATGAGCATATTTTTTCCATTGATAAATCGATTCTGTTCGAAGGCAATGGGTGTTTGTGTTGTTAAAAATCCTTTCTCACTTTCCCACCAAGCAGTGCATGGAAATTGTGATCCCCTTTCAGTTCGATGATAAATAGTGTTGTGCTGTTAAATTATGCAAAAACATCCCGTAGGCCTAATATCACTTAGCCAGTCACAAATGTAGTTGTAATGTTGTATAATATTTAGATATTATTATCTAATCAAATGTCAGCAGTCATTTTCCTGTTTTGGTCAACTTATAATTTTATATGTAAGTATCATTAAAATTCAGCCAACTAAACACACAAAATGTTAGTGGTTTGTTTCAAATGAAGTTCAATATGGTTTTAATTATTTCAGGAGTTGTAAACCATTCTGTACCACAGAATGAATCAAAAAATGCAGCATTTAAGAAAGCAATGGAATTAGCTGAAGAGATACTGCCGAACGGACCCATCGCTTTGAGAATGGCGAAGCAAGCGGTCGACGAGGGTATTCAAGGTTCCCTGACAGAAGGATACAAAGTTGAGGAAAAGTGCTACCGAGGAGTTGTTAACACAATGGATAGAATAGAGGGATTAAAAGCATTCGGAGACAAAAGGAAACCTAAATATGAAGGAAGATGAAAATATTTTCGAATACTAAATGTCAATTTGAAAACAACTATTAGTTTAATTAAATTTTTCTTGTTCGATGAAACCTATAAGCATCACTTTGCAATAAGTAAAAAAAAATATGAATAAGAAATAAGATTCTCAACATTCCAATTCTGTACATAAAATAAAACATTGTCTCATTCCAATATTTGAAATCTTCAAGCATTTAAAAATGTTATGTTCCATAATAAAACATAATGTATTGGCGATTTGAACACGAAAATGGTTCTGATCTAAAGACACCAAGCAGTATCCTTGCATTTTTTGGAAATTTTACCTAGAAAAAGTTAAGCTATAAATATTGTAATAAAAAAATATCAATTTAATGAAAATGGTGTATCTGATATAAGTATATATATTTAAATAAATAAAACAAATTTTTACTCCTACAACTCCTATGTCGGTCCAGCTCTAGATTGTACAACTTGGTTGAATTTAATTTGAAATTATCCTTATTTCAAAAACTGTTTATGTATATTGGATGATGTGTGCCTTAGATAAAGTTTGTAACATTTCATAATGTGGTATATTTAGTGATTAGTTTTTTTAATCTTATTGTTTATGGTTATTTTTTACATCTATCAACTTCTCAAATCTATTGAGGAGTTGCTGGAGAGAAAAAAATAATATATTGAGGAGTGCAAATGGATAGTCAAAGATCAGGACCGGTTTCACTCATCACAAGCATTATCAACTCATACTCATGATGAGATAAATTAGTCGTGATCTTTATCAAAATATTTGTGAAAGTAGTACCTACTAAAAAAATTGTTTTATTTATTCAAAATCATTTATGCACAGAAATCTCTCGGTGCTATTTCTTTCAGATCCATTTTAATTAAAGCTAGAATATTTTGTTATGTTATTTGCTAGAAACTTTTATAATAATCATTATTTAGTATATAGAAATGTTAAAACAATGAATATGTTTTTTAATAAATACTCTTTGCAAGTTGTTTTTAAATGTTTATTATAATAATATTAATGTCAAGCAAAATCTTTGATAGCCAATTTGCTAACTATCAAATCAGTTAAACCAAATTTGTGTTCATTTGGCTGTATTTTATAAGTTTTTTCTATCAAACTCTGATTGTTCAAGTCTTTGAGCTCATCCATACAGCATTGTTGGCCAATTATCTGTTTTAAGACATCCAATTTAACATCTTCGCTACCTTCTTCAATAAACGCCACCAGCAAACTTGTTTCTTTGTCATCGATTCCGAAAGTGGTCAAACTCTGCGTGATATTCTTTGATAATGATAAATTGAATAATATCTCTGAATAAACTGTACGAGTTTTCATTGTATTGTTCTTGGACGATAGTAGAGCTTTATTGGCAGCTACCGTCACATGGAATGGATCACTGATAATGCTAGCTTTCATGACACAGCATTTTAACTCTCCGGATAAAACTTTCTGGCGGATTTCATAGGGGTTTTTAACGTCTTTGTAAAGATATAGAAAAAGTTTCCCTCCTGTTTCGGGATCGAGACAGCAGGAAAATTCTTTGTCAGCCATTATCTGAAAGTAATAAAAAAATATAATTAGACTCAAGTAGCTTATGCAGTTACTTAGGGCGTTTATTAAATAGTCAGAATCTAATTCGACTTTTGGTTACTAAATTAAATAAATGATCAGTGAATGTTGTAAACGGTCAGTATCCACTGAAACGGTATGAATATGGTCAGTTATTAAATAAAATGGTCAGTTATTTATGTAAAACAATCAGTCATTTGAAATACATGGTTTTTAGTTTGGCAGCTCGTGAAATTGATCAAATATGGTAAGAAGAAGCAAATTTATGACCAAGCTTATGAATTTTTTTGAAATATTTGATTTTTACCTTAGGATTGGGCCTTTCCTTATCGCCCTACCACTACTAATTACAGACCATTTATGGATTACTAACCCTTTTGAAAAAAATTACTGACCATTTTCCAATAATATACTGACCAAAATAGATTATTTACTCACTGTTTTATGTATTTTTTACTGACCATTTCTTTCATATTTACTTACCATTAGTCGAATATGATATTGACCAAATAATTAGTTGCCGTTACTAAGTAGGATATAACCATACAAGAATTCGTTAAAATATCAACAACGCATAGTCTTAACCTTTCATACTAATTGCAATTTTCCCGAATAAAGATAATGTTGATAATTAATGTTATAATGGTATGAATGCTGTTACTTCCTGCTTAATGCAGCCCATGGGTAGCAACTTTTTAGAAATACTAATTGAAGATAAGGCTATGAAATATTTCTGGAAATAATTATATTGGAATGAATTGTTAATCATCTTATATGACGCGATCCTAATGGAGACCACATATTGCAAGACACGGCAAACAGAACTATTAATCTATCAAAAACTAGGGAGCTAATGCTGGTATTTCTTTGATATTTCTTAACAAGCTTATGTATTAAAAATAATAACACATTTTTAGTACTTTTTCCACATGAGATTTATTTCATCAGGACCGGTTTCGCTCATGGCGAGCATTATCAACTGATAAGGAATACAATAAAATAGTGGTATTTATGCAAAAGTTAAGTATGAAAACAAGGTATGACAAACAATTGGTAAAACAACTAAGCAAATAAATTACAAGAAAAATAGACTAAAAATAAAATGTTCAAGACCTCTTAGCAATGCAAAACTAAGTATGAATTAACATTAACAAAGTAAAAGCCCAAAATTAAGTGCATTTAATAAAAATAAATAAATCTACATGTCTGTCAACCATAATTAGATGGAGATCCCGGTAATGAGTTCAAATGAGTCAGTTCCTGTAACAGAATAAAAGCCATATCAATTCTTAAATTAAAATCAAACAAAGGAAAATAAAAATTATCAGAGATAAAAGTTGGAAGAAGTTGGAAAGTTGGAAGCTTGTTCACGTAAAGGGAATGAAGTATCTTCATTTGGAAACCATCTGTTCCTAAATAAGCATACTTTTGATATCACTAAAAACTTTAAAATCCTGCATGTTATTGATAAATCTTTAAAACTAGATAAATTAGAAATCCTTGAAATAAACCGTTATAAATTTATTCTCAATTCTAATCTATTAAATGATCAATTAGTCTTCGTTTCTTCGCCATTGCTATACCCAATTCATTAAACCTAAGCTTATTGTATTTCTTCCAACTTTTATCTCTGATAATTTTTATTTTCCTTTGATTGATTTTAATTTAAGAATTGATATGGCTTTTATTCTGTTACAGGAACTGACTCATTTGCACTTAATTTTGGGCTTTTACTTTGTTAATGTTAATTCATACTTAATTGATTTTTGATGTGTTAGTTTTGCATTGCTAAGAGGTCTTGAACATTTTATTTTTAGTCTATTTTTCTTGTAATTTGCTTTAATTTATTTGCTTAGTTGTTTTACCAATTGTTTGTCATACCTTGTTTTCATACTTAAATTTTGCATAAATACCACTGTTTTATTGTATTCCTTATCAGTTGATAATGCTCGCCATGAGCGAAACCGGTCCTGATGAAATAAATCTCATGTGGAAAAAGTACTAAAAATGTGTTATTATTTTTATTATAATGCCTTTCCACCAAGTATTGACCGTGAACACCTTAAAAGTTTATGTATGTTGACCAGGGCTGTGGAGTCGGTAAAAAAATGTTCGACTCCGACTCCATCATTTACCAAAACCACGACTCCGACTCCAACATTGACCAAAAACACGACTCAGACTAAAAAAGTTTAATATCGTCACCGTTTTTTGCCTAATTTTCATAATTATGTGTATTCAATTAAATATCAACCCTACCAATCCGGCCAATATCCAAATTTGACATATTATATACAAAAATAAAAAGTTCAAACTTTTCAAAATTTCCGACTCCGAGTACGACTCCGGCCAAATCGCCGCGACGACTCCGACTCCGGCCAAAAAGCCCCGACTCCACAGCCCTGATGTTGACACATCAGATCTAATACCTCTCATTTATTATACTCATGGTTCCATTAGAGAATTATTTAAAGGCACACTTTTCGAACATATTTTGAGGACCCTATTAACCGCCGCCCTATGCATACGAACCTACGTGATATGCACATTTTGACTGTACCATTCTGCGCTATCATCCCGTATCACGCACGCGCTTGAGAAAAAATAATATATGTACCTCAAAACTACCTACAAGCCGTAAGGAATACGCTTGCGTCCCAACAACGTTTGAAAAGTATTTCTTCAAGGGCTCTCGTCTAAATTGCGGTTTTCGTATGAACATTGGGAATGCATTAATTTTGACAAAATCTTATCGGATTTGAGTATGACTAACATTGTATTCATAACCTTGACCAAAAAAAAAGTTTTTTGCAAATTTCTCGGAAAGTAATCTGAAGGGGGGCGGTTAAGTATGAAATATTGGGACCGCCTGTATATCCTTGGCTAATCTCCAATGCCTGCAATGAAGCATGGCGGTAAATGTTTCACCACCTGTGTAAATAGCGAAATGCTATATTCATTGTGTTAAAAACTTTACAATATCATAAAAAGTGTTTATGCAGTGTTCACCTGGCATTTTTCAAATCATCAGTAATAACTCAACTGGTAAAAGGTAAGTATGTTTCACATAGAATATTCAGCTGAGTGCTGATTCATGCAAATGCACTAGCTCTGTAGACAAAAATAAAGCGCATATTTGTGTATCAAGAGCTATTTATTTCACCTTCAAAGATATATTACACAAATATTCATAGCATAGTTAGTTACAATAGTATTGGAAAACATACACATATGAAATTAACATATCAGTCGAGAGATAATGAATGCCGATAAGAGATTTATTTTACATTATATGAAGAATATAATAGTATGTTTCAATAGCAATATAAAAATTGTTGAATCACTATATTAAAATCGCTAATGCTCTTCCCAGTGGCATCCCCATTGGCAGGCTGGTTCTATTCTTTTGAAGAGCAAACAACTCATGTTCACGATTCCTCAAAAAATTATCAAGAACATTCAATTTAAGATTCTTAAAAATGGTGGAATTCTCATTTTAGCCTTATACATTATCAGGACACAGTGACAGAGCTAAGTGCTTAACACAGCGCTATAGAACAGAGTGCAACAATATAGGTTTGTGGTATTTGTTATGCCACTGTCTTTCATTTGTTGCTTTTGGCACGGTTTAGAAATCGACACCTTACTTTGAAAACTGCTTACTGATCTTGATACTGTTTTGAGATATGAGCGTTTGAAGCTTCGATTGAACAAGTAAAAATGTTTCAAAATACTTATTTTAATCATATTTTTTCACAACTCTTGCTGAGAAAAAATGATCTTAAAGATCTAATGATGGAAACAATTTAAATTGAAGAATTTTGTCATATAAATTTAGTAAAAAAAGTGTGCAGATGCAGTGCATCTCTGGAATTCTGCTAACTCCGTTATTCAACCATATATAATTCTCATATTCATATATATGATAGAATGCAGTAAATTCAAGCTTTTCCGACCAAAAGGTCATTTTAGGCAAAAATGACAATTAGAACCATTTCAAAGTAAGGTAACGAAAAGTTGATTAATCACATTTCACGTTCTGGGCAGATAATGTTTTGAAGAATAGAAAACTTAGGAGGACAGGAATTTAAAGAGTAAGTGAGACAGTGAATAATGAAGAGTAAAAATGATCGCTGTATTTCTTGATATCTTTGGCAGAAAATTAATTTTACAGCAAATATTAAGACAAATTGAAAAGATTCTTCAATTGTTTCTTGGTATCTTCAGGCGAGGTGACTGTGTGACCGATGGTCCTCGAATCTTCAAATATCTCATGATCGTTACCGCCTGGCGAAGTTTTGTCTCCAAAGAAGTGTACTTCTTCAAAATCACTTCCGTCTTTGACGAATTTAAGACAGAACGTTTTATCCCATCCGATTGGGAATACGTCAATACTGATTTGTCCACCGAGTGCAAAATGTAAGCCGGAATCCGGAAAAGATTCTTTCATCGCAGCTACAAACGTCTCCCTTACTTTGTTCTTTATATCGTACTGGGAGAACTGATCTCGTTCTTCTTGACTGCATGATCTTCCGACTGGGCAGATGTTCAGCATTCCAGCTCTGTATTCGATAAAATTACCTCGTTTTACGGGTAAAGTTATTTTTGAAAGATATCCCAGACAGAAGTTGATAAATTTCTGCAGCGTTTCTTCGCCCACATGCTTCACCATGCTCTCTTTGCCCAGCAGTTTTCCATGTTTGTATTGTACCAAACCGTTTTCACAGAAAACATAATCAAATTTATTTATCATATCTTCGCCCTTCATTTGTTTAGATATTTTGGCGTAATCAGAGCCGCCCACGATACCGATGTTGGCCAGCGGTTTAATCTCATCTTGAATAAATTTATCAAAGTCGTCCGATATGACCTGCATGGGTTTGGTCAATGTCCCGTCGACGTCGAACAAAACTATAATTTTTTCGCGCGGTAACATTTTGAATAGTGATTTACTGTAACGTTTAACACCTGCGAGAGCGGTGCCCAACATACACCAGTTTTTTATAAGGTACTTAAACGAAATCGCCGCTGGCCGGTCGTATAAATCAAACTGTGACCGGTCCGGTCCTTTCACATCCGTAAACTTTTTCAGTTTTGTCGAGCTGTCAAAATGAAGCGGTCCGCGCTGCGTTCGCTCTGTATACTGTTGCTATCGATAATAACGGTCGATCAAGTAAACTCACAAGCTCGCAAAAACGTGTTGCTTATGATATGTAAGTAAAATATGATTAAAAAATTACCTTCGTAGACGATTAGATGTGTTTGTAAATATCACAATGCGCCATCCGTCAGATCGATTTGATTACTACTAATTCCTGTTTTACCGACAGAATAAAATTTTCAAATATCTATTTCCAGTTAGTTTCTAATAAGAATATTAATTTATTAATCTTTTATATTTTCAGCTGATGATGGCGGATTTGAAATCGGCGCATACAGGAATAAAATTTGTCAGACACCAAACATTGATTCTCTGGCAAAAGAAAGTTTGATTTTTAACAACGCTTTCACTTCTGCTAGCAGTTGCTCACCAAGGTACAGATGAAAAAAAAGGTTCAAAAACTATACAGCTCGAATTAATTTTGTGTATTTTGTCCAATATTCATGCATTTCTTAATAAATATGTTTCCTAATTTGAATCTTATATTGTCTCAGTAAATGAAATGCTAGATTTATATTACATTTTATTAGTAATTTATTAGGACTTGTTATTTATTCCATACAACATGCTTATACATTTGATTGTAATAGTTGTGGAATTTCTATTTTCAAATCTAAATACTTGTTGAGAATAACTGCCATATCCAAAAAATCTTCAATTTTATAAAACCGCTTTTATTCTATCTTGCTAATGACTATTTTACAACTCGCTAGAAGAATTTTATAAACCTTTTTATCAGGCTATTTTCAACGTCTTATCTTGAAAATGAGTAATATCGTTGAAAAATTCTTTGTAATTATTTATATATTAAGAAAAGATAGTGTTATTCCATTTCTTACACATAGTTCAAGTTTCTCGAATTTTGACCAACCTCAAATTTTAATTCAAAACCAAAACATCACCAACTGAATGTTCTGGAATTTATTTAATCTTTTCTAATAAAGCTCACCATTTTTCAAAATTTGACTCATCCCACTGTAACTTTAACCAGCTCAAATAATGTATGTTGTACCATTTCTACATATCCTTAATCCTCCATTTATTTCCACAGCCGCTCCATAATCTTGACGGGAACTCCAAGTCATCAAAATGGAATGTATGGACTTCATCAAGGAGTCCATCACTTCAACTCGTTTGACAAAATTAACAGTATCACTACAACGCTTCACAAAAATGGCATCAAAACAGGTTTGTAATTATTTGTAACACTGCACAAGTAAATTAATCAGCGAAGGAAAAATTCCATAGTTCTTTATACCAAATTAAATTCTAGGGATCATTGGCAAGAAACATGTTGGACCGTCAGATGCCTACCCATTCGACTACGCTCAAACTGAGGAAAATAATCATATCAACCAAGTGGGCAGAAATATCACCAACATGAAGTTGCTTGCCAGAGAGTTTTTGGCTCAAGCAAACAATGAATCTATGTGAGTAACCATAAATCTTAACCGTATTTATTTTTGTAGCATTTGATATTTTCATAAATCATTTCATATCTCTGATGATGGCACAGAGTTCAAGAGCAGTGGTAGACACACCCAACATATTTACGTTGCCTGTCAATAACACATAAATCTTTTAGATATTGAAAAACACAGTTTTTATTCAGTACTCATGTTTGAAAATAGACATGTGTGTTTTGGCTTGACCTTAAGTTCCCAACTATCTTGCCAATTGCTTTATAGCAGCAGTTATTATTTTGGTGAACTAATTACACTACGAATAAATGCTCATGCTTTGCAAAATAATTATACGCAAATAAGTCTAGATCTTGAGTCATAAAAGCTTTCCCAATACTTGTTGTCTTTCCAGAAAAATCCATTGCACTACAACTTTGTTTTGCGCAATCGCTCTCGAGGCAACCCTAATGAACATTTGAAAGTACTAAATTAACAAATCAAATTGAAAATTATATGTTGTTTCAGGCCATTCTTCCTTTACATTGGATTCCATGATCCCCACCGATGCGGTCTTACCAACCCTGAATACGGTCCATTCTGTGAACGTTACGGATCTGGTGAAGAAGGTATGGGCCATATTCCTGACTGGCAACCCTGGTATTATCAATGGGAACAGATCCAGTTGCCTTATAATGTGCAGGTATGTTTATTCTACTTTAACAAACACTATACATATTTCAATATACCAATTTGATCTAAAATATTAATTTCTAGAGCAGTTTTCATTGAAAAAATAACAATGTTTTATTCAGGATACTGAAGCAGCTAGGAGAGATATTGCCGCACAATACACCACCATGTCCAGATTGGATCAAGGTTTGTTATTCATTTATCTTATATTCTCCATATTATGCTTATTTATACACGACAAGAATTAAACTAAAGCCCCTTCAGTAGACGAAATCTTTATTAATATAGTATTTAATATGTATAGTGTTAAAACACATGTGGGTGTATATGTAAACAAATTATATAAAGACTAAATCTGTAATCATTTTATATATAAAAGCAACCACAAGATATATCTGAGGATTTCGACTGAAGGTGCCTTAAGAAATTTCAATATCATATTTAAATTGTTTCAATTTTGAATTTTTTCATGAGTTTTGTCAGTCAATCAAGTTCATTCGTGCAATGTCGTTAGCGACAACATTCATGGAAAATTACAACGATTCAAATTTCACAAAATATATATTTTTGACATGTGTGACATGTGCGGAACTATATACTATATATGTATATATATCAATATTTAATTTGTTATATAAAATGATAGTGGACTTCTACCATGATTCATGAGTGACCAATACACTCATGGATTTCTACTCAAGCTGGATGGCAGAAAAGAGAATGACAATTTCACCCTGATATTTATATATCTGTTCGCTATAATTTTGTCCCACTTTTGATAGGCGTCCCTCACTTCGTTGCCATTTGGAGACACCTTTGATATTTAGCATTTAAGAGAAAACAAGTCCCGGGTTGCCTACCTCTGCTCTAAACAGTTATGTTTTAATTGCAGGTGTTGGTTTAATCTTGAAAGAACTCGAACAGTCTGGACACAAAGAAGATACCCTTGTTATATTTACATCTGATAATGGAATACCATTCCCCGCTGGAAGAACTAACCTCTACGATTCCGGAATGCGTGAACCCATGTTCATGTCGTCACCTGTGCACAAGAAACGTAAATACCAAGTGACGTACGCGATGACTAGTTTGCTGGACATTGTGCCAACGGTCATGGATTGGTACAATTTGACGAAGGGTGACAACTATGTCGAAGACTTTGAAAATAATACTATCTCCAAAAAAGTTGATATGAAAGAGACTATTCTCACTGGGAAGAGTTTATTACCGTTATTGGAAAAAGGTGATATATGATTCATTATATTTCTACAATTTTTTGATTACTATACCAGGATGCCAGGTTACTGTCAAAATTCATTAAATGGTATATATATCATATACCCTTTGTTGTTAATATTTACTCTCAATACCAGTCAGCAGTAAAGATTTAACAAATAAAACACATTTTTTGTAACACTTCCACATGTAACTTATAATGATCAAGATCGGTTTCGCTCACCTTGAGGATTTTCAGTCAGTTTTTCAGTGACAGGAAACACCTTAAAAGTGAGCAGTAAAGTTGTTTTATGAGAACCTGTTGTTATTCATTGGCTCAAACTCATATTTTCAAAGTGAGTAAGGATAGGAGAGGGTTAGGATGGGAATAAAGGATAGCCAATCTTTATCCATATTTTTAATCAAAAGAATGGGATTTTATATTACACATCACAGACATTTGTCTTCAAACAAAAAATTTGATGGGATATTAAAAGTCCCTATAATTCATATCAGGAACTGGTTTTAAAAATTATGATATCTCTTCTTCTTCAGGGTTGAATTGATAATCATGACATTCTTGAGACTATAAACATGCATGTTCCCAGTTTTTACCTGTGTGTCCGTGTTACTGAAAGATTATGTATTCAATAGAGCCACCATTGGATCCTGAAGCAGCTATATTTGCATCGCAGACACACCACGAAGTAACAATGTACTACCCAATGAGGGCAGTTCGCACAAATCGCTACAAACTCATCCATAACATCAATTACCTGATGCCCTTCCCCATCGATCAAGACTTCTATGACTCTCCAACATTTGAAGTAAGTCAAGGCAGTTTATTTTGGTTCCCTTCAACTTATGATTCTTGAATATGCAATTGCTTTATGTTATTTTATAAAATGGTCATAATGTATTGGTCAGAATATAAAGGGCTTAATAAATAATTTATGGTCAGAATTTATATAAATTGGTCATATTTTATATTACTTGGTCAGATTTGTTTTGACACATGGTCTGATTTTTTTGGCAATAACCTAACCTAACCTAACTTTTTATAATTTTGTTCATTACTTTTTTTTATATTTAATGCGGGCTATACGTTACATTCGCGAAACAATTATAGAAAATCACCAACTTGTGAACTGTGAATGGAGACGTGCTTTGTAAACATGGTCTATGTTAAAAAAAAAGATGAATTAGCTCATACCAATATTAAGTATGCTATTTTGTTGTAGGACATACTTAACAGAACGAGGACTAATACACCGATCCCATGGTACAAAACATTGAAGCAATATTACTACAGACCGCAATGGGAGCTCTTCGATCTGAAGATGGACCCGACTGAATCTCAAAATCTCGCAGGTACAGCTTTGGAGCTAAACAATGAAACAAGCATTCTTCAAATTCCTCAATAAAACATACAATTTATATCTATAAGTAGTACATATTAAAATTAATTTGACACTTACACACCACAGATTTGCCATGCCTAGTAAATGTAAAATTGCCCGTATCATGTGATTTAAACTGAACTCTTTAAATTTCAGATAAGCCATCAATGTCTGAACTATTTGAAAAGTTGAAAGGTAAACTATCAAAGTGGCAGAAGGCAACTGATGACCCATGGATGTGTGCTCCCAGTGGCATCCTCCTAAGTTCTGGAAGCTATAAAGACAATCCTCAGTGTATGCCGTTGGAGAATGGATTGTAAGAAAAGATTGATACCTATGCTTAAGGATTTATTATGAAAAAATTAAGCATGGATATGAACTGTATCAAGTATATCGAATGAGTCCCACCAACGATTAGCACTAGCTTGCACATGAACACTGCTATTTCGTACATTCTTTTTTTCTTGCCTAGTTTTTTTAACAAATGGAGTTATTCCAGTTTTGAAAATTACTCTTTTTGATGTGCACAAAGATGTCTGGTAATATAAGAATAAAATGATCAAATTAGAGCTTGTTTTTTAACTGTGCTAAATAAAATGAAAGTTAGATGACTCATCTGTCAGTCTTCCAAATCATAAACATGACAATTGAAAAAAACCTAATTTTGCATATCTTTGACAACACTATGTTGAAATTGTAGACCAGACATTGTTTTCATTTGTTTATAATTGAGGTTTAATTTTTCTTCAGTCAGATGTGATGTTTTATATTTAAGATATAGATGTTTTTATTTTTTTGAAATTGTACCTATGTATGTTGTGTGAAACTTTTTAACATCATAATGATGTGATAATAACTTCAATAAAATCCATTAGTTGAAATTTTACGTAGCTCAAACATCGCATGGTCATATTGATGAGTATTGTTATTAAATATAGTAGATTTTATGTCATCGGATAAATATCAACCTGTGTTTGTATATTAAATAAATAGTCTGAAATCATGTCTGAAATTCAGACCAGTAATAATTCTCAAAATGTGGTTTTCAATTTTCATTTATTAATGGCACTTATATAACACAAAGAAATGTTTTATAATAATGTAACAAAACAACCATTGACATTTGTATAATTCATTCAATAATAATAATTGACATATTATATATTTCAAATATAATGTATTGTGGCATGTTTCACCAATTCATAACTGCCAGTAGAACATGTATTTTTGAATGTAGCATTCTAAATTCAAAATTATCTTCTGCTTTAAAAATGCAAATCTTTTGTTACAAATTATATGATACATCACACAAAGTATATGATTTGGAATACTGATTTTTATATTTTGTTTTCCACATTTTATACTCATATTTTTAACAGAACTAAAATAAGTGTTAGTTAATAAAGCTCAATTGCAAAATACATGACATAAACTTATTGTTTTAACTGCAGACTTATTCTGAAATTCAATACTGTATTTTTCCCTGATACTTTCTCTATGGCTAAAATAAATGCTTTAGCGTCGTCTCACAGTGACATCTATTAATAAGAAAAACTAGTACGATCCCAATAAAATCAGTTGATTTGGTTTGAAGACATTTGTAGTCTTTTCCTAGCCCCGTGCTTCTATCTTATCTTTCTCCAGAAGAAGCATGGATATAATATATTTATTTTTTTAACCATGTCCGCTTCCAACTTGGAGCATATGGACTCCTCACGGAGTTTATCTCAACATATATTTTTCTACAAGAACTGCTTGTTACTCTGTTGCTCAACCTCTCTTTTTCGAAAAGAGTAGGGGATAGAAAGGATACGAGGACTCGGACAGGACTAGTGGTTAGCTAATCGCTCTCGCTATGCCAAAAAATTATATCTTATAAAAAATGCCAAATATTTATTTTGTAACCAGTAGTTAAATACTGACATATTTTTGTTTTTATTTGACATTTCGAAATCTTGATTCAAAAGCGACTGTAAAAATATAGTAATTATCTTGGATATTCATTTATTTTGCTCACATAGATTTCACTGTCATAGGAGTTTTGGCATTTCTCTTACCCTTAAGATAGTTTAAAAGTGAAGTGTGGACAAAACATTTACACATTATTGCTAATGACCGGATAGATCTGCCGATTAATATTTTAATACTCAATATATAGTTAGTAAGATATATTATTATTATCATTTTTCACATAATTATACTAAGTATACATCATGATTAAGGCGTCCACAGCATTCTAGCAATTTTAATTGATTCAATTTGAAGAGATTTTTCAAACTAACCATATTCCGTTAGATATATTTACAAACAATAGGTATATGAACAATGAATCATCAAAGATTACTTATTCAAAAATATGATTGACTGTCTCTTAAATTTGTAATTACTGATTGCATTTCTATGGTGGACGGCCATGTCAATAAAGCATCTATTGAGTTATGTTTACTTTAACTATAATATTAATTTAAGAAGAATAATAATGCACTTGTGAAATTGATGAAATAAATTTTGGCATTTGAATTATGTCAGTCGATGAACTTAACTGACTTTGTAATGACCGTAAATAGTTGAAAATATTTACACATACGTACAACTACTTTATAAAAATAATGATTTTATTTTTATTCTACGAGTATTTTACAAAATGCTGTCTAAAATAACTGTAAAAACTGATCATATTTTGAAATACTGATTCCATTGGATTTTATTTGAAAAAAGAATCAATAGAATAATACTGAATAATATTTTGTTTTCATTATAATTTAATAACATATTTTGGAATACTGTTTCCATTAAAATTTATTTGAAAAAAGAATAATACTGAATATTTTGTTTCCATTATAATTTCCAGCCTTAGGTGTTAGATTGACAAATGAATGTTCATTATTAAATAATTTTAATTTTAAAGCACGCTAGCACAAAAAGAAAGGCTTCATGTCATGGATATGTTAATATTTTGAAATATAATGTTATTTACACTCGAAACAAGAAAATGTACAAGATTTTTTTTTTAATAAAATAATATATTACAATAAACACTTTTTTTTTTATTAATACTGTTCATTCAATAAACCGAAATTATTATTGTTCAATAGATTGCTTGGTCTAGTAAGTATGCACTACAGTTTATGTTTTACATTAATATAAATAAAAAATAGCAATAATCCCTTGTTATTCAAGCGAATTTGTGATTAACATTTTTTACAATTTTCTTTTCTTCACTATTTTGATGAGACATTTATTATATAAGAAAAATTAGTTATTGAAAATTATTTTATTATTAGTGCAATTAATATTTATAATTTATTGTTAGTTTCTAGGAGAAAAATAAGATTTCAGTTAGAACGAACAGTTTCCACTGAGGGGACATGAAATTACAGATTTTGTAATAAGCCCAGCAGGCATCATTATACATATTGATTACAAATAATTACAAAATCGATTATTTATAAAAAAAAAAAAAATGAAAGATACTACTGGCATTAATGACAATAGTTATATCAGGAGATAGTTTTCAAAAGTGGTCAAATCAATTTGTTGAAAAACTGAGAATGTGAGATATTTTCCTCATAAACTTGTGTTTACCATCAATATTTTTAAAATATGTCTTAAATTAATGAATTACGGATAATGTGTACAAATTCAAACTTTTCCATTTGAATAAAAAAGGATACAAAAGTTTAATCTAAAACTGGCAGTTGAACAAAAATATTTTGGAATTGACCACTTTTGAAAATGACCTCCTGATATATGGATCTAAAGTATTTATTTTATTTAAGGCAAAATAATTAACTTATTTTACTTATAGCAATAAGTATATCAGTGACTTGAAATACTTAACTAAATAATTTAATTTACTTAAATAATTGTATTGAGTTTCCGTAATATGCATATCTATTGATGATTTTTTGAGGTTAATAGCTTCCAGCCAAACCTGAATATAAATAGTCGCCAGTGAAAATCTCTGCACTGACTTCCTTCTTGGATTGAAACCATACAACTAACAGTAAACATGACTAGTGATACAATAAACATTACAACAGTAAAGATATTTGTGTAAAATATTCAAAGAGATATCCACGCATAGAAAATGTTTGCGGCCACAAAACATTTATCAAGTAATTACAGAGATCAGGTATATGAGAGAAGTGAAGAAGCAGGAAAGTCCATATTTTTTTCAAATCAATTTACTAATTGTGACACGTGTTTCGCCACTTCTTCATCGTCAAACATGTTTTCACCAATATCGCACTGTGTTTCTAATTTCAATTAGTTAGTGATATTCATAATTTGGTCACGCAGGCTTGATTAGTTGAATGCCATGATTAATCACTGAGCCGTGTTAATTGGCTCTTTTTGAGCAGAACAATAATTGTGATTGTAAATACTATGAAATTAAAAATTACTTCTCACATCATCAATTGATATTTTTGATTCCTTTTTTAGTTATGACGGGGTCTAAAAACATAAACTGATGTGCCCACCTTGCAATGTAAATTAAAATGTTAAATAATTATTTTATTTCCAATAAATACAAGAGATATAAATTTGAACATAACACTGTTTGCCTGTAACTTTTGAATTTATAAATTCTTGCATTTGTATGAATTCTGACACATGCGGAACAATTTTTTTAGACGGAGTCGTGTTTTTTATTAACGACTCCACAGCCCTGGTAAAAATACTTAATTACTTACATAGTCCAAATGCTAAGATCGGACAGGGTTAAAATAAATGTATATTTAGAGAGCCATTTAATAAAATTAAATATCTACATATTCACAAGTAACTAAAAGTGATAATATTATAAAAGTATACTGAAAACTTAATGTAATTATTATTCTATGTACTATAAAATATGAATCGTCATATTAATTTTACAGTACTAATTTTGCAATGCAAGATAACATATATTTAATTTCAAAACAAAATAGCCTTGGAGAAATATTGTAAACAAACAAACAAACCAACAAGCATGAACAGTAGTATTCATTGATTGAGTAGGCATTTACTTGGTAGAACTCCATTATAATACGGAAAGAAAAATAACAATGTATTTTAATTCTACATAAATTATTTTTAAATATTTGTTGATAGCTATTTAAAAATAATTTATGTAGAATTAAAATACATTGTTATTTTTCTTTCCGTAGTAGTATTCATTATAAACACTTAAATCTAAAACAAGTCAGGGTCAACAAATAAATCAAAAATTTCAACATAAAAATCAATAAGCATTACTAAAGCTATAATGAAAATTAAACAAGTCGATTTAAATAAAAAATCAGGGTATAAAAGACCAACAAAAATAATATCACAAATTAATATTCTCGATGGTTTCGGCGGTAACTTTGTGGAAGTTCATTTTAATATAAAATTTAAAATAACTTTGATTATTCCACGTATTGTGTAACTAACTGTGACACGTGTTTCGCCTCTTTCAGAGGCATCTTCAGACTTACTATCGCAAAGTTTGCTTAAGTAAAAACTTTGCGATAGTAAGTCTGAAGATGCCTCTGAAAGAGGCGAAACACGTGTCACAATTAGTTACACAATACGGAATAATCAAAGTTATTTTTTAATTTTATATCACAAATTAAGACTGTAAAAATTGTTACTGACATACAATAGAACAGAGATTCTTCACATAGAGCAGGAGTGTCCAGACTTTTTTGCCCGCGATCACTTTTCATTTGAAATTATTGGCGGCGATCGACCAACATTAGAAGTAATAATTTAAAGCCTATATTAATCTAATTGCCAACCCTTGTTTGACCAGAATTTTAAAAAGAGATTATCGTCGATAATCGGCTAACTTCGAAATTTTAGCTTGCGGTCCCTGTCACACGACTTGTCTCGCACGCTTCTTGGGACGGGCACTAGTGATTTGTACAGATCAAATAGGCGATCGACCATTTGATCGCGATCGACCATTTGATCGCGATCGACGCTTTAGCCACCCCTGACATAAAATACATAAATGAGGATAAAAGTTTTGTAATGAATTTTACTTTTAAGACAACTCATACTACAGTTTTAAAGAGATCATCTTTTTCCATTTTCACTTAATAATATTTTTATGTATATTTTTGAAACTATCCCGCAAAGAGACAAATTCGGACTTGCGACTGTATTTTGCTGGCGGTTTGATATATTTAATATATCAAGATGCATTTGAACTGTGATTTATTATAAGACTAGGCATGACTGTAAAATAGAAACATTAAATTCATACTAAAAATGGTTTAATGTTCAGTTCGAATTCATGCAATACTGGCAAGACATTGAGAATAAACTCATATTGATTTGTAACGGAAAAAACAATATAACATTTGGTCACAGTTAAAAATCTAAACATTAATATCATAACAAAGGGGAATACAATTAACTTATAGAGAAACAAACTTAAGGTACAAAATTTTAAACAAAATGAATTAAGAATAGTTAGACTATTTTTAAGCAGAAGGCAACTATTGCAGAAATGGTTTCATTGAGAATCTTTTTCTAATTACATCCAGCATTGTTAAATCAATTAGTATAGCTAATTAAATTACATAATTAAATAAAGAGACTGTGTCCTACTAAAAAATAGTTATACTTAGAAGAGAGACATGAAAATCCATAATATTATTAAAGTTAACAGTAAATTTCCAATGTAAATATATAATAGTATAACCTCTTCAGGCCCCGGGTATCACCTGTGATACTCATGGTTTTTATAAAATATCAGCCCAGTTGTAGAATTGAATATACCAAAACCAAAAGTATCATATAATGAAGGAAACAGTCTTACCAACTGAACATATCCGAAAAATTTCATGTCAGTATAGAAGTCACTGTTGTTGAAGGAAGTTGGTCCTTTTAAGCATTTAAAATGTTTTGACACTACAAATACAACAATATTTTTCTCTACATCATACATTATTATTTAATTAATTGCATCAATAAGAATTACTTTAACATATTTTTTATAATACAGCATGAAAAAAATTGTTTTGGTACGTTCAATTCATCAGCCGAGCTGATATTTAATAAAAGCCATGAGTATCATAGGTGATACCCGGGGCCCTAAGAGGGTATGGAGTATTATTTTTAATACTATGGCGGTTTTGACATATGTGTGAGATGTTGTAGAAGTTTTTGTCGCTTTTTCTTGAACTCCATGTCAGTTTTCGCTACTATTAGATTTTCGACTGCTTTCACCGCCTGAGCGGTTTCTTTGGCGAGGCGTTCTACGACCAGCAGTGTGTCACCGGTGTCTCTCATCTGTGTAACAGATCGACAAAGAAATACTGAGAAATTTCCTGATGGTGCATTATTGTTTTAACTTTTCTATATACTCAATATCAAGCTGTGTTTTTAAAAAAATAGCAGGTTTTCTAATTGGTCAAAATTTATAACATGATCCAAAGAAGATGTCAAGAAATGAGAAAATCATCGGGATAACGGTGTACCCTATTTTGAATTGTATCACTGAGGTTGTGCTCTTGAGTCATGATACATAATAATTCGATGCAATTAGAACAGAACAAAATGTCAACTCAACACTCTCTTAAAATTAGTACCTAGACAAATGAAATATTTTCACCAAACTGACGAAAATAAATGAGGATACAGTGGAACCCCGATCTTACGTTCTCGAATTATACGTTTTCCCGCGTGTTGCGTTAATTTTCTATAATCCCGGCATTTAGTTCATATATAAAACATTCCCGCATTCAACATTTCCCGCATTGATCGTTTGTTTTATACGGTCCCTTGAAAAACGTAGAATCGGGGTTTCACTGTATATGTACATATGAATACTTTTTTTTTTTAACCATGTCCGCTCCCAACTTGGAGCATATGGACTCCTCACGGAGTTTATCTCAACATATGTTTTTTCTACGAGAACTGCTAGTGAGTAGAGATGGAGAGGATACGAGGACTAGGACAGGACTAGTGAATAGCTAATCGCTGTCACTATGCGTCGCTCTTTGGGATCGGGAAGGTGGGAAGGGATTAAAAACAAAAAACACCCATGCCTTTGTACAGATTTATCGAATGTAAAAAATCCGTTCGTACCGGGAATCGAACCCGGGCGGTCCGGCACGCAAGCCAACGGCGTTGACACTGCGCCACGGACCGGACATGAATACTACCCATGGCTTAATCGGATTTTCTCATAGGCATGCTCACGTTCACTAGTTTGGATGCTCGAAGAGAAATATACCTGGCCATATATTTCTTTCGGCTTATCCAAGGCCAAAATTTGAATTCTACCACTCTTGAGAATGTTAAATTGAATATTCCAGATATTTTTTTGTGGAATCGTGAATATAAATTATATGGTCTTCGTTATAATTAGAAAATGACAATAGGTAAATGTACCAGTAGCTGACAGTTTAAGAGAAAATTTCAACAAAAATAATGATTAAGGTTTAGCATTGTACCGAATGAAGGCAAAGCAAGTATACTCATATTGGATCATATGTCTTAATTAATATTATGTAACAAAAATTACGAAAGGGCCTGTTTATAAAAAGTTGTGTTAAATTATTTGAAGTCATGTTTTTGTTTCAGTAGTTGACCATCTCACAAATTGAAAATTCTAGGTGTTGACCATGTCTAATCAGAGGGCTTTATGGTGAACTTTCTTTCAGGGTTTCCTCAAGGTTGTCACACCACTCTTGGTTGAATCAAGTAGCAATGGGTGGTTCAGGGACAAGATACACACCGTTACTAGATTGATCACTTAAGAAATTTGAAATAATACACTTTCCTCACTAGGTGTTGTTTTCAAATGGCCACCCTGGCACTCCACTGGCTATATGGTGATGTGTTAGTGGCTAATTCCGACCACAGATGCCTTAACTTGTCTGAACTTTACAATTTAGAGCAATCCCGCATCTGCATTTTTTATTTTGGGCCATTTTATTCTCATAAGGTCAACTACTGGTACATTGTCAACTACTAGTACATTTACATTATATTGTTATTCTTGTAGAACAAAATACACTGCCATATTTAACTTTATAATCAGGGCTGTGGAGTCGTTACAAAAAAACAAGACTCCGACTCCAGCCTTGACCAAAAACACGACTCCAGACCATGCCTTAACTTGTCTGAACTTTACAATTTAGAGCAATCCCGCATCTGCATTTATTATTTTAGGCCATTTTATTCTCAAAAGGTCAACTACTGGTAAATGGTCAACGACTGGTACATTTACCTTACTGTGTTTGAAATGAATACATTAATCCAAAAATTCAGTTTCTGGAAATTACTAAGTTTGTTTTACAATGTCACATATTATAGTGCATTCGAAAACAGAATAGGACCAACACACACTTATAAGGTAGAGATAAATATCAAATAAATGAAAGTCTTACTATTGTGTTGTATTGTTGATATCTATGGTTTCTCTGATGACTGTTGTACAAGTGCTTCACAACCAAGACCAATACTAAATAGAATATCACAATAAATATTTGAACGGGAATTGAGAGACGGCCGCGTACTGACGACATAATATAGTCTTCTTTGAAAGTGCCATAGCCATGCGGGGTATAAGCTGTAAAGATTAACAGCACACTATTAAAAATAATTCAGCGCATAAACACAATTTCTAACATGTTTTACACCTCATTAATGTTTACACTGTGACATATTTTATACTTTCAAGGTCGGTTGTATATTTAATGACGCTTATTGATAACTCTGCGTTGTTTCGTATGCATTTTATTCACTTGGATGAGTTTTATTTGTAATCATATAATTAGGTTATGTGGCAACAGTTTTACTTATTAACGGCAATATTTTGGTGTCAAAACCTGTTTTAAAATTGACAAGCCCAAATCAGAATTTATTTAACAATTTATTCAATCATTCACCGCGTATTTCGATATCAAAAGAATGTAAGCATTTAATGTTGTTATTATGTTAAATTATTACCTGTCAGTGTCAGAATTCCATGCTTAGTATACTGTGTAAACATTAACAAATAATTTACAATACTTTGAATACAGCATATTAAAGTGCAATTTTTACGTTACTTTGGTCGTTCTGATGATTTTAAACGAAAAGACGACTTATTTGAATGCCAATATTATTGTCTTTTTAGTGACAGGTATTTTTCATAATACAGAGAACTGTTTTACCGACAGATTCACTTTTTAGTTTGACGTAAAATTATAACCTCACATTTAATTTCAAATTCATCAAATATTACATGAATACACGGGCTAGTTTTACAAGTAAGTTTTTCTTAAATGTAAAGCTTTAGATTTTCATTAAACTAACTAATTAAAAATATATGTAATGATGTGGAGATGTCGCTCTTGCCGACAATTCTTCCTATTTCAATTTTCAAAATTTCTTTATTATTCAACCATTTACTAACCTTATTTTAATTATCATAATAAACTATTGTTCTGATAAGCCATCTGTTTTGTCAAATCAAATCATAAAATCGTTTTCTAAGTGAAAAGCTCCCCAATCATCTTATATTAGAAATCATTCATTCGCGTTATCCGAATTTCATTTCAATCCGTTCGTGTACTTATCCTTTTAACCAGAGTATATTTCAAAAATAACAAAATATTTTACATTTTACTTAATTTCAATGTTAGGGACTGATTTTAATTATAGTTTATTAAATGTCCGGTCCGTGGTGCAGTGGACAACGTCGTTCAGATTTTTCATTCGATAAATCGATTCTGTTCGAAGGCAATGGTATTTTGTGTTGTTAAAAATCCCTCCCACCCTACCGATCCCACAAAGCGTCGCGTAGAGATTAGGTAACCACTAGTCCTGTCCTAATCCTCGTATCCTTTCAATCCTTACTCTCTTCAAATAAGAGACGTTGATCAACTGAGTAACAAGCAGTTCTATTAGAAAAAAAAATATGTTATAAACTCCACAAGGAGTCCATATGCTCCAAGTTGAGAGTGGACATGGTAAAAAAAACCTCACCTAGTACCTAGTATAAGTACACTTTAAAAAAAGATTAAATTTATTTTTATTTCCAGATTTTCCAAAATGAGCAATTACGCGAAATATTCACAGCTTGTAAACTTATCAACAAATTATGGAAAGCGAATGAAATACCTTTCAAATCGAATATTCGGAGAAGTAGCGAGACCCACTAAGCCGAAAAATATGAAAGTAGTCGAGATGTTCTCCAAGCAGCCTGCTTACCTCAACCGTGAGATCGCTGACTACTACCCAAGACACGTAGAAACAGGTTGGCTAGCAATGAAACTGCGTGACTACGGATTGTTCAGAGACGAGCATCAAGATTTTAAGGAGGAGATGGTTCGACTGAGAGCTTTAAGAGGAAAGGTACCAACGAAGAAAGGAGAAGGAAAACGATCTAAGAAATAGTTGAATTCATGGAGACATTTCCTAGAGATATAGAAAACATAATACAGTACTCTCTCTTGACTGAAATAAATGAGGAATTAAAAAAAAATGTTAGAAAAATACAAAATAATGGCATGAATATTCCTCAAAAATACTTTAAAGAACACAATACTTGCCCTTCACAATAAATTGAAGGAATAGAGCAGGAATTGTGAAGAACAAATAGTTCATTTTTGATTTGGAACTATCCCTGAAAAAATTTGAATGGTTTTAATTTTGTACTTTTCCATGAGCTTTGTCGCTAATGATTCAGGTTTCACCTTTTGGCATCTTAAGGCATTTTAACTGCACTTTTCGCATTTGATGCCAAAATGCGAAACCCTGGTCGATAGAAAAGTACCAAACTCGTGGAAAAGTACAAAATTAAAAACACCCAAATTTGATATTGAAATTCCATCGAGCACCTTCAGTTGAAATCCTCAATTGTATCCCAGTTAAGTGGGAGCCTACTGTATGCATGTCAACTAATATTTTCCATCTTACTGTGTTTTGGCGTTATCAATTAATTGAGTCGATTAAGTCTTACTAAAAAAATTCAGAATAATATTTCTCATGAATTCAACAGCCATTTCAAAACTTATAAGTCAGTAGAAAATACAGTACCTATTTATATTTCGCAATACCACTGAAAATTACTAAAATAACTCATTTACAAATGCATTTATTAGAAGAGTTATTGTAATTGATACCAGTGTTGCTATTTATAATCATAAATGTTTGACTCCTTTATTGTAGGCTATCATTATTATTTAATGTCCAGTTTTCCAATGCATAATTGAACACAGGTTGTACAAATGTGTGAGACTTATAGTGTCTCAGTTGATCATAGATGTCGCCGCTGGGATTGATTTTCTTTGAGAAATAAACTGTTATTTGACTCGAAATATGCATCTGATTTGATCACTAGTAGATTGATAACGTGAAACTAACACTATTTTAGAAAATCACGAAAACTATTTGTATGAATGTTAATGTATTGTTATGCTTGTTAGAAATACATTTTTTATTAATAATATTGTTCTAGTTTTATTTTTATTTTTAAAAACTTATGTTAACACATTGGATGCTGAGAACACGCCTAGCGTGTTCAACTGCATACTAAAAAACAGGTTCAGCATTGAATGTGTCAAACACAGCTCAGGTTGTGTTTCATGCAGATTTTTTGTATCAAGTTCATTTCCAAGATTGATAGATTGGTTTGATGAGATCAACAATAAAAAATGGAAAGGAACATATTGGACTGAAAAATTGAATAAAATTTTAATTTTTAATAGCATAACAACAATATATTTGTTCAGCGAAACCATAAAGAATACATAAAAGATTTTCTTTGAAGATATCTATGCAGAGTAATCAAGACACCGTTCACGTCCTGTCATCCAATAAAAGCATTTTAAGTGTTTAAATCAAAATAAAAAATAATCAAATGAATTCTGCCAACCCCACCCGACAAGGAATAAAAGATTTTTACAGCCGTTATGGGATAACAGAAGTGACGCGGTTTTCACAGATTCTTCCTAAGAAATATAATTACATTAACAGTTTGACATTGTACACCCTCGTTAATAACATATTAAGATGAAAATAATCATTGGATATAATTATCGTTATCAGACATCATCATCTCGGCGATTCATGCGCGTGCAAAAACTTCACAATCAATATTATAACTATTTACAATGCCACGTCTTCATGATTTACCGGCTAGCTCTATTATGCAATGGCATTCAAACTCCACGGCTAATATTGTCAGGCTTCTTTATGGTGAAATGTTTGTCAAACTTTTATTTTTATTTAAGTTACTATCAATGGAGCTGGCATAAGTGGGAAATATTCGTTTTTTTTACTTGCCATGTGGTAAATTTTATGCTTCTAAGCAGTTTTTGTTTGAAAGAAATTCGTGGAATAAATAAAAAGATACGATTTTTTTTAAAATCTATACGCAAATGCAATCGAAAGCGAAAATGCCGGATACTTGAGTGTTAAGATGTATTTACCCTACGTCTACTAATGTAGCACTACTGACATGGTCTATTGATACTCAGCATGATGGCACGATAAATCGTGAGAAATTTTCAATCAAAAGTAAATGCGAAAGATTTAAGTTTTGTATCAACTCATGTATTAATAATGATACATTAGAAGAAGCTGGGTTTAAATGGTATTTATATTAAGGTTTCCGATTTGGTAAATAAGGATGTATCAATTTGTCTGTAAATAATATCCAGCTACAGAGAATACTAGGGTACAGTTAAAAGTATGAAGAATTTGTTTTACCAGCATTTGTTGCCTCTGCAAGACAATATAGGGATCGATTTCAATTATCATTATCTACAATAAGGTGTAACAAAACACAAAAGATCACAGTTTTAAAAGTAAGACTTTATAGCAATTTAAAGCCAGGGTTGAATACCATTGATTTAATGCAATAAGGTGACACATCTCCTGCACGAATTCAACATCAAACATACGCATCAAGGCAATCTCACACAACAATGCACATCCATTCATGAGTAAAATAACCATATCTACCACACACCTAATCATTACGAAATCATGCTTACAAACAATATGTAATTTACATCATCAGTAATTGTGCAAGCAACTGATTTAGACAATACCATAGCAGCCATATTGGATCTGGATGATTTGAGAACACGTCATATTAAAATGTCAATCGTATCATCCAATATTTATTTGCTGTACGGCTACTTTCAAGATCAGATTTTCGGAAATAATCAAAGATGCATAACGTAATCTACAGTAGGCCAGTCAATATATATTATAAATATAACTTTTCTTTTTCACATGAGAGATAATAAATCAAGTTTTAGAATAAGTTTTGATTGAATTTATATTAAACTTCGACTTGAGATCATACTCGACTTATTATACATTAGAAAAATATGTCCGAAATTTGTCCACTTAAAATTTAGTAAAAGATTCCTGGCACATTTTTCGCTCTACATATAAATATTAATTTAATGAAATACTGATATATTATATATTGCCGTAAATATTTCACTGGCTATATAAAATATAGATATAAATTGAAATTGTTTGACTTATTAGGAGGTATTTGACTGGCCTACAGTCACAGCTGAATGAAAAAAAAAACATGTCTATACAAGAGAAATAATAATTCAAATTTTACAATCATAGCTAATGAAGTTTTGTAGTTACAATTATTAAAGTTACAGACCATGACACAGTATATAAAATTAAATTTCGAGTCCATTATAATAATCAGACTAAAAAATAAGTCCAGTGAATAGAAATAATTGTTTACTTGTTTATTTGGTAAAAAAAAAACTCACTTTCCTGCTGAGTAAACAATTACTTTTATTCCTCTAACTTATTATGCATGCAAGTTTATAAATTGATAGCTAATAATTCATTTTTTTTTTTTTAAATCACAGTGAAGTTTCACGGGCCAAAATGGATCTAAACAAACAAAATAGACGTTGAGTGTCAATGAATAATATTTACAATTATTGATCGAAAATGTCTAAGAATTTTTACTATTCATCTGAAGTAAACGATAAAATAGATGAGAAATTTTTCGAGTGCGTCAAATATTAAAGCTCTGTTTATTCAGCCAAGTATAATCTTTATCATAGTCTTATATCCGTAAACACTTCATTAAGATTAGCTTAATTATATTTTGATTGATTCAAAACTTTGTACATCACTTCTTGAATTAAGAAGCATCATTTTTACATCGACATCTCCAACGGAGATATCATTAAAAAATACAATTTACAATTATCTCCGATCGACTCTCAAGGATAAATCATACAAAACTCTACAAACCGCATTAGATGATTTACAAACGTATCAATTATCTGATTATATATTTCAAATCAAAACATTCTGTTATTATCAAAAGACTATTTTTTTAATTAACAATAATAAATAAAAAGCGTGAATTTTCTAAATGCTTGGGTTTTGTTAAGATTTAAATAACAAAATTTGAATATTCCAATGGTTCTACTATTTTATGTCAATCATTCACAGCTGTTACTGGGCGGCCATTTAAAAAAAACTACATTGACCATTGGTTTGACAGTTGAGTTCCTCCTAAATGTGCACAATACCTACATATATAGAAATATCACATTGAATTTCAGTATACTTTTATCAGTTATTAAACAAATGACGGTTGTCAAGAATACCAAAATGAATGCATTTAACACTGCTTAAATGAAGTAAATTTATATTTTAACTAGTATAGGTACTCTCACCTTAAATTGTATACCTCAAGTTAATCAATGCTTGGTGTCACCTAACCTTTATGAATACAATAATTTCACATCTCAATTTTAAAAAAGAATTTGCAAGGTTTACAATTTTACAAGGTCACTATTATTGTGTCCATAGATTTTTTAATAGATTACAAATAATATTTGATTTATTTTATACAATGACAACTCCTTTACATTAGAAAGATGTGGAATGAAGGTGCAAATGTGCGTTTAAAAATGATTTAATATTGGTTTTCAATTTGATGTTAAAACTCAGCCATAATATTTCATTAGGTTTTTTTCAAACTTTATTGACAGTTGTTATTATAAGATATAGATTAGTGGGAGAAAATTCATTACCCTGAAACTTATAAGGTATAGAATTTGAATATAGAAACCAGACAAATGAAGAATGGAATATTGGTGTTGCCAGCTCAATCGCACATATAAATAAAAAGAAAAAAAAACTTATGGTGAATCTTTGCGGATATTAAAGCTATGTCGAAAAACAATACAAATTTCTTGATAATTTGATTAAACCCAAACAAAAAAACAATCGTTTCAAATTTTCAATATAAAAAGCAATACTCAAACAATGATGTCACAAATATACTCATAAATTTTCTTCTATAATATTACAAATATTTATTAAATTATATGGAAATGCAGAATGTCGATTGCCCAATTAGAAGATTTAAAAAAAAATACAAAGTTAGAGTAATATATACTATTGACGATTTTTTATTTTTGGTTGCTATATTTTTTTTTTATAAAAATTAAATGATATTCAATAGATCAAAACTAAAATAAACATAAAATTGATGATAGAAATAAGCAACTAGATTATGTACAATAAATAAAAATGTAAAAGGTGATAATATTCACATACTATACATCAAATTCCATTATAAAAAAAAAAACATTTGAGTCCAGTAAACAAAAGTAAGTATTTGCTACTGTCACTTTTAAATAGTTCAACAAATACTCATGTCAACACAATAATGGCAAATACTTACATTGGTTCATTTCCCACATTAAGACTATCGACATTCCAGATAACTGTGTTTATGAGACCATTTGCTGAGTTTATATCTGAGCCCTTGTTCAAACATATTATATATTATAATATCAATAACTTATAAGCAACAAAAAATCAAAGAATAAGATATAAAAACAGATTGCAAGCTAAATAAATTTTAAATACACGAAAAGTTATTTCACAAATGACAAGATGAATTCCAAAATGGTCGCCAAATATAACTGTCAAAATGCAACATTGATATTTCTTATCGTCTTTAATGGTGTGTTTACATGTTGGCCCCTTAGCAACAGGGAAACCTTACTCATCTTTTTCTACTTTACATGAGAGCCAAAAAAAAGGCTCCACCAGTAATTGATGTTTTATATTATTCAACAGATACAACTTGTCTTTTCATTATCTTTAAAAGCGACAGTTTAAAGAAAGTTTAGTGGAGCTATGAACATGAAAGTGAAATATCTACGTCTCTATGACACATAACGAATTATTCTGTATCTAGTGGCATTCATAGCTTTCATGTTTGAGATTGAATTAAACCTGTCACTACAGTACAGCAAAGGTAAGAGTCGCGCTGTTTGATTTTTTAAATAACAATTTTAGATATATTGATTGAGTAGGCATTTACATCGTAGAACTCCGTTATAATACGGTAAGAAAAATAACAATGTATTTTAATTCTACAGAAATTATTTTATATATATTTGTTGATAGCTATTTCGGCTTAGAACTAGTTCTGACGAGGGCGTGATCAAGATGATTAATTTCAGTCATGAATGATTATGATGCCTTTCCTCGTCAAATGATTGTGTTGAATTTTATCAGAGATTACTTTGAGTGATTTAAATATACCTGTGCATTGATGATTAGTAGTAGCGACATAATAGATAAATGATGCATCTTGAGAACAGAGAACAAATAAACCCTCCAATAGATAGGCGTTCCGGGTTATTTGAATGCAAGTTATTCAGGTAATTGAATCCGTACAATGTTTCGGGCTACTTTTTATGGCACACCCAATACATTTGAGAAGGAGTGACTTACTGACATATCCAAATAAAAAAGTTCTAGAAGAGAACAGTACTCTATTAATGTTCGCTGTGTGGTATTCAGACGTTTCCCGAAAAACACAAAATTTCAATTGATGTTATGCTGTATGATTATTTTGATAAAATTATATAATGCAGAGAACCCGGATACACTGACGAAAAAAAAATGAATGCGCCCGTTTTACAATTTATGACGGATGCAATTGCTCACTTTTTTAACAGCACCTCCCAATTTTTAAAAATATCAATACATCCCCCTTAACCCTTTGAGAAGTATGTATTTGTCATCTATTTTCTATTGCCTTTCTTTTTTTTTTAATTATTTTTTCATATATTGAAATTAGAGATATCAATCACGGAATTTTTGTGGTCAAATAAACAAAAGAATATTATAAAAAGATTAATATTTGGTAGCAATCCTGTGTCAATATATTATTGAGTATAAAATACATTTCGGTTGTATACGTTTCATGGAATCAATGTCAATAGAGAACCAAATGTTGCCAGATGAACACAATAAAGATACAGTCCCGAGTTGGATGTAAAAGCATCTAGATAATTATTTAAAAGTTGTAATGAATTATTTGAATTACATTTTAGTCTATGCATTTTAGAACACTGCAATAATTCGTGGGCGTAGGGACACACGGGTGTAACTAAAAAAATGGCTGTTTTGAGTTAAATACGGCATTGTCATGCTCAAATGCAGTTCTATAAGGTATAAAAATATGAAACCTGTACGAAGAGGGGTTTACCAGATATTGCTCGGCTTTCCTGCAAATCCGTAAGAACAAAGCTTAACATTGAAAACTGTTTTGCCATTTATCTCAGTTGGTTGTTTTTGTAGTTTTGCCGGTATGTCTCTACACACACGAATTAATATTATTCTTTCCAGATTTACGGCCAACTCACCACTCAAAGGGCTAAGAAATACTGTAGATAATAAAAGCATGACTAGTGAGTCTGATTTAATATAGCTGCTGCAGAGAAAGTGGGGCCAGGATCATATGGGGGTCTAAGCATAAAAGTCTTAAAAATGATAAGAGACAAAAGATTCAGTTTGGTACAAGGTTCAAATACAAACACGGCATCGTGGCAAAGGTTGTGGTCGTGATGTAAAGCATGATTAAAGAGCAGCGGTGCTACGTATACTCGGTGAAGTCGTCCATGCAATGGCTGCCGCTGACTCCGTGATGACTATGCTCCTTCTTGTGCTCCCTCTCTTGTAGGAGCTTGTTTTTGAGCCGCTTGATGATCCTCAGTCGTTCAAGCCAGTTGGAGGCGTACGGTGTGGATATTGTCGATTTGGTGCTCAGCGAACGGGAAATCAGGGATGCCAACTGAATAAAACAACGCAGTTTATTATCATTTCAACTAAAGGTGCTTAATGGAATTTCAGTGTCAAATCTGAAGCGTTTAAATTTTGTACGTTTTCATAAGTTGTCGCTAATCATTTGTTATTTGAGAATAACTCGTTCAATGCGGCTGAAGTGATTAAAATTTTACATCACAACATGGGTGATCATAAATTATTTTACCAGGAAATACTAGTAATAAATAGGGTACAGCTGAATAGATTGCCAATTTTAAATGAGCAATTTAATATTCCTAACTCACTCTTGTTATATCCATTTAAATAAATTAAAAATCTAAACAATCGCATAAATTGCGATAACAACAATTTAACTTAGTGACTTACTTTTATTCTTATTTACTATGTATCAGTTCAAGTTCATTCGCGCACTTGAAAAGCTTGAAGATGCCGAAAGGCGAAACCCGGTTCATTAGAGTCACAACCCATGGAAAAGTACAAAATTACGATTTTTTTTTCACTTCTCTTGTTGACATTGACTCCTTTTTGGAGGATGCTTCGAAATGAGGATAAACTACATCACTTTTTTACGACACTATAAATGGATATTAAGCTGGTACTTACATTTGAATGTAAAGCTAGTTGCCGTGCAAGCAGAGCGACGTTCTGATCGGAAATAATCTTGGGCTCCGTCTGGTTCAAGAATTCTCTGTCGCCAAGCTCTTTCTTAGTCTTAATTGTTACTTTATTTGTACCATGGTCTAATGGTTCTATTATAATACAGGCAAAATTAAACTGCCCCTGAAAAATTAAATAGAACATTGGAAATATATTTAAAAAAAAAACAATTGGTTATATTTGATCGACTCAAGTCCTATTTACATGCCTCAGCATTTAGAAATGTGGTAACTTATGGGGTATCATTCCAAAGAACGTGTATTTTACAAGTACAGGACAATAGACAAATTTTACTAGTTAAAAAAGCCGTGTAATTAATGGGTCGGTATCTAATATATGTTTGTGTTAGTTATATATCAAAATGATATCCACTGTATCAGTATGAATGTGGTCAGTTATTAAATGAAATGGTCAGTATTAAAATAAATAGTCAATCATTTTAAATGATGGTCTAATTTTAGTTTGACAGCTTGTGAATTTTCGACAGATCATGACCAGGTCTATGAAAGATAAACACATAAAATGACATGATTTCTAAAGTTAAGGTATTTGAAAGCTGATAGTAATCTATTATAATTGGTCTAAGTTTTGCATTTTTTTTTAAATGTTCTAACTCAGGGATCCCCAACCTAATTGGACTCAAGAGAGCATTTAAAGCAAAATGTGGGGCGGCGGGCGCCATCTATTTTTCCTAAGGATATTATAAAGTGAAAACTCGTTGAAAAGATTATCAGTGTAATTTTTTTCTTGCTGTGCCTTTTCTTGAACGCAACCTGCAAAACATAAAACTCCTCATATTGTATTTAATTGGCAAATAAAAGGTTTGACAATAAAGAAGACCATTGGCTCGATAGCCGTAAACTGCAAAAATCTCTCTTCAAACTGTTTTTGAAGCACTTGAATGTGTATGACGTTTAATTCACTGCTATCTACCATTTCCTTCATATTTAGGAATTGCACGAGAGACTTCACCTGATAACTATCACAAAACTAATTTTGCAAAAATGTAAAGTTAAAAGTTAAAAGTTCGAGCTAACGTTGGTGAGCGCACAGAAATCGGTCGGCGGGCGCCATGGTGCCCCCGGGCACGGAGTTGCTAACTCCTGTTCTAACTTAACCAAATCGTTCTGCGACTACTAATTACGGACTGATTATAATTATCTACAGACAATTTTCCAATAAACTACCTACCAATTATTATTTTTTACTGACCGTTTTATTTATCCATTATTTCATATTTACTGATTGTTAATCGAATAAGATACTGACCAAAAAATTAGTTGCATTAAAAAATCAAAATATCTTCCTTATTATAATAATTTTAGTGACTTGAGTATTGGCATATCTTTTAACACTTGTTTACTGGCCTTTTCAATTACCATACTAATTACGCACAAATTTGTGCACACCATAAACAATGGGTTAAGATTAATTGTGAATTACTGCCTGACAAACATAGCGAATGACATGCACGATTGCCTGTGAATTAGATATTAAAACTCTTGATGTAAAAAGTGAATTGGAAGTTTTGCAATTTAAATAATAAACAAATCATTTACCTTAATTGTTTGAATTAAAAAGTCTTCTCCGCTCTCATTATAAACTATTGAAACAAAATCGTTTCCTATGTGCTTCCTCTTTTCGTTGCACTCTGGATCGGAAGCATTATTTGGCATCAGTGTCGCCACATGAAAGTGAACCTGAAAAAAGTACAGTAGAAACTTGATTATCAGCACCTCGATTGTACCATGATTTTTAATATTTTAATGCAATCTATTGAAAAATACGTTTTTTAAATTCTTGTGTACAACAGTGTGTAATTCATTCCATTTTTATTTTTTTTCCCCATATCCGCTCCCTATTCGGAGCAAATGGCCGCCACACAGTGCCTCCAGGATTCTCCAGATCACCCACAAACTTCCTCGCTTCTTCCTAGGTCATCCCGGCGTCCCGTAGCTCCCCTGAGTACATCCTATGGATGGTCATCAACGGTCTTCCGGGGCGTCGGGATCCATTGGGTTGATAAAAGAGGCAGGCAGGATTCAGGCTCCCCAGGGGCATCCGCAGCACATGCCCAAGCCAGGTCCATCGTTGCCTTTTTATTTTGGACGTAATAAGGGGCTGGTTTGTCCGCTCTCTTACCTCTGTGTTCCTGACAAAGTCAAACCACCGTACTCCTAATATTTTCTGCAGGCATTTGTTTTCAACGCACAGTATACGATTACCCTGTGCTTTTGTAATGTGCCATGACTAGCAACCGTAAAGCAGCACAGTCAGTATGCATGCGTTGAATAAGTGGCACTTGGTTCTGACCGAGTACAACCGTGAGTCCCAGACTTTCCGCCTTGACCGCTTTTTTTATATTCTATTTGTTTAATGATGCAACAAACATTTGTTATGCCATTTCTGTAGAGAATCTAAAACATTTGTCGCATTGGATGTTTATATTTCGACGCCTCAGTTAGACAGGCGAAAAGACTTGTATATGAGTCATCCGTAACCAATGTGTTAAAAAAAGTATCTTCACCTGCATAATATCATCTTGCCATACATAAGCGAACCTTCCGTCACGTCCGCCTTTCTCCACGTCAAGGAACAGCCCCATACTCTCGGCGTCTTCCAATGAGATCAGCGTGCCCAAGTCATGAAGGAACTCGGCATACCTAGGGAGGTCAATAAACTTTCAATGTCAATGTCAGAGCATTATTTATTTATTGTGAAAAGAGAAGAACATTACCTGGCACAACATGCATTCGGCATTTACAATATAGGTACAGTACTTAAAACAATGGAGCATATGTACTCCTCATGGAGTTTATCTCAACATATATTTTTTCTACGAAAACTGCTTGTTACTCAGTTGCTCAACCTCTCTTTTTCGAAGAGAGTAGGGGATGGGAAGAATACGAGGACGGGACTATTGGTTAGCTAATCGCTCTCGCTATGCGTCGCTCTTTGGGATAAGAAATGTGGGAAGGGATTTTCAACAACACAAACACCCATGCCTTTTGAACAGATTTATCGACTGAAAAAATCCACTCGTACCAGTAACAGACAAGTAATATGCCAAAGAGTCATATACTAACCTAAGGCTGCCGAATTCGTTCTTCAATATCTTGGTCTCGTTGTCGTGCTGGCCTCGGCCAACATAGAGAACGCCCACCCTGTATGTCTCCAGCGGGGGCACCAGGTCGAGATTCTTAACCGATCGAGCGTGTTGGGGATCGCCCAGCACCAAGGGTCTTTCCCCTCCGTTCCCACCGCCCGCTAAGCCGTGGTACAGCTGCAGGAAGACAAAGGCGGGACTGGCACCGGACCGGGAGGCTGAATCTCGTGATTTCGGTGATGGGTTGTCCCTGTAATACATTTTTATATCATTCAAAATGGCTGACAAACATCAGCGCTTTTGATTTTAGTTTACATATTTCTCTTTCAGATAAAATCAGGGCTGTGGAGTCGGGGTTTTTTGGCCGGAGTCGGAGTCATAGCGGTGTTTTGGCCGGACTAGTACTCAGAGTACGGAGTCGGAAATTTTGAAATGTTTGAACTTTTTATTTTTGCATACATGTAATATGTCAAATTTGGCTATTGGCCGGATTCGTTTGATATTTAATTGAATGCACATAAAAAGGAAAATTAGGGAAAAAAGTGACAAAATTAAACTTTTTTTAGTCGGAGTAGTGTTTTTGGTTAATGTCGTTTTTTTTTAACGACTACAGCCCTGGATAAAATACATACTGAAAACTGAAATCTATAAAAGAATTAGATGCTCTTTCCACAATAGATTTAAGTTTTTTTTTTCAAAATAAAAACTAGATTTTTCATAAAAATGAAATTGATTTTCGAAATATATAACGCATTGTCCTTACTATATATATTTTGATCTATATGAAAAAAAAATGTGGACTTGCTATTGATATTAACTCAACGCTAAAGAAGAAAAAAAATGTCAAATGACATTCGACATAGGACCCATGAGGAAGAAATCAATGTCGAATGAGATTCCACATAGGACCGGAAAGGGTTAAGGAATAAACAAGTATGGCTCTTACTTTTTTTTTCTAGTAGGGCTCATGACCGATATTGTGTTTGACCTCTTCGACCTTGACAGCGGTGGCAGATCGTCCGACGGCATATTCTGATGACTAGATTGCGACTCGTTAAACTTCAGATTTAAATTTATGGCATTCCGCAGCGTTTGGGTGTCGCTGGGAAGCAGGGAGTTGCTCCTGCCCGAGTGGATCATGGCCTGGCCGGTGACAGGGGTCCTGTTGATCGGTCTGGGGGACACGGGCAACGGAGAGTGGGGCGGTTTGGCACTAAGTTTGATGACTTCGAAGGTGTTCGCACTCTTGCCAGAGCCCGGGATGTATATATCTGACGGTTTGCTGTGATGCAGTTTCGATGGCGGATCATTGAGCGTTAGATCCGTTCTGGATTCCGGTTTGTTCGTTGTTTTGGATATGTTCAGTTCGGAGGTGGACGTTGATGATATTTGTGCCGATTCGGAAGCGAGGATTGCCTGAACTGCTCCTGAAGGAATATTCATATTAAATATATTTTTATCAAAATTTTATTCATTTAGTATTACTACACATTATGTCCAGTGTTTTGTGTGGAATTTTTACTGATAAATTGTTTCTTCAGTTTTGACTATATTCATCCACTAGCGACATAGAGTTAATTGACAACTGCAACACCTAACTCAGCTTTGGTTAAAATTAAATGTTATTATCTATTAACGCTTCGTTTATATGGCCCTTTAATTACCATGTTAATTCGCCATTGATGACCAATTAGCAAACGCACAAATTTGTGCACTCATAAACGTTGTGTTAAGACTTATATTATTTTAAATTTCTTAGAATTCTAAACTATTCATTTTCGATCTGGGTTTCACCTTTCATCTTGTGATACAGCTGTACTTATATGAAAAGAAACAGCATCCTTGGACCAAGCGGTTTCTGTATAAAAATAGAAACATCATGGCACCTTCAAGTGGAATTCTGAGAACAAACCCAAGAGCCACATTTAGCATCCCTAGCCCTGCCCAGAAATCGGCTGCGTGCCAATCTATAAACACTCGAGTACGGTTCTTCAATTTTGCTCTCACTCGTCTAGGACCAAATCAATTCAATTATATCATGTTATCGATGTACAGCCGGTCAGCAAAAAAGATCATACCTGGATCTGAGTTGTACGTCATGAGGTGGGGATGCGTGTTCGAATGCATATTAGAATGATGCGGCATGTGGTGCAGTGGGTGAGGAGGTGTACTCCCAGACATCTCTTCGGGAATGGCTTCGCAGCTCACTCTCATGTCCTTCGTTAGGCTTTTCATCACGCCCTTCTTTGACTGCTGAAGACTACTGCCACTGCCGCTTAACATATTGCTGCAAAAAAACCAATCAACGATTTAAGCATGGTTGAATCATTCCTTGTTAAACCGAAAGGTAAGGCAAGGTATAATAAACAATTATTGGTGTTTTGTTGATTTAAATATAATGCCTTTCCTCCAAAAATTTACAGTTAACATTATAATCTCTTCGATGCCGCGGCCGTGTTTACAGGCCAAACAATTCCGTGCTCGTGCTCAACGTTTATAGCAATTTTAAAATATCGTGCATATAGTGACATCTCTTGGAATCGTGATGTAATACTTGAACTTTAAAGATATTGTGTAGTAATCTATAATATATCGATTTTAAAAAGAGCTGTTTCGTTGTGTTGAAATGTTTCGCTAGCATGGTATGCATAGAACCTTGTTTTGAGGCATACCACTTAGTGGAAGACTATTAATTTGCTTTAAGAATTTTGAACGTATTTTTTATTTACATTTAAGATAAAATTTATTATGAATCAGTTCCGATTTGAAGTCACATTCACGTATTTTTTGTGTGGGTGTGAGACTACTCTGGAGTTTTGTGAAACGTTTGTTGGTTCTGTTTTTGAATAAATGATCCAACAAAATGATCCCTCCATGCACGGCCATACTAATCCTAGCCGGCACCTAACAGATTAAGATGATGACTGTCAATACTGTTGTTGGGTACTTCTTTTGGAAAACAAAATATACAAATATGCCCAGTTGGGTATTCTAAGCCAGAACATAAAACAGAACCGCACAGTAATATCAAAGCATCTTTAAATCACAGAAAAAAAACTTCCGCTTACCTATTCTCTTCTAGACCTTTCGACTGTAAGTTGTCAAAACTCTGGTCTCCCTGGGTGCTGAACGTGACCTGCTGACCGCCAAACTCGATTCCGACGTCTCCGTTCTTCCCGTCAGCTTTTTCCATGGCTTCCGATTTCCTCCAGCCGTTCTTCCAGCTCGATGACATCTCGGGAGAGGAATTAGAGCGACGCACGGGATGCCGAGATTTGCCCTGTTGAATTGATCGATTAAATACAACTGCCAGCTATACTACATTCGCCTTGTTCAAAATAGTAAACATTTTTTTATCAGAAAAGCTACCGATGCCAATTGAAATCAATCCAGGAATTGAGTTATCAATCAAATTTTATTTTGTTGCATCAAGATGATCTAAGAATAAAAGAAACATATCTCGATTTTTGCCGGTTTTGAGTTAAGAATGCAACTAGAAACAAAATAATGTGTTTTACGTTGTTTCAAAGAGACATATCAATAGAAGTGGATACGAAGATTATTCAATACTTATTAACCCATTGTTTACGGTGTGCACAAATTTGTGCGTAATTACTATGGTAATTGAAAACTGCCGTAAACAAAGTGTTAACATCACTTTTTTTTTTAAATCATTTGAATTAGGTACTTTTCTATGACATTTGTTGGTGACGTCCCAAATTTCACCTTTTGGCATCTTCAAGCATTTCGAGTGCATTGGTGGACTTGGCCTTGAAGTACAAAAGTAACGATTAAAATTTGATATTGAAATCCTCAATTAAATCACTCTATTGTTCATAGCTCCACTAAACCTTAAAACTACACATTAGACAAAACTACTATTTTATATTTAACAAATAAATCAGAAAATCCAAAGCATCATCACCTTTAAAGATAAGAAAAAGTTTGTACCTATTAATTTTTTTAAGGTAAAATTGATTACTGGGTTTTGGCTCTACTGAAAAGTAGAGAGAAACAAGATAAGTTTCTCTGTCTCTATTATTATTCTTAGGTTGTCAGTTTTATTTGTATTTAGTATCTTACCGATAGTCATAATTTATAATTAAAATAATTTTATATATAAAGCATTACCTCTTCGTCGAGTAAGGGTTGCGATGGATCGTTGAGGTTGAGGGTTGATTGACCGTCTTCATCGTCGGTGTTTGTCCCTGAAGAGCTTTGCCGCTGAGGAGATCCAGGTATGTTGATGGGACCAGTGCTCGCATGAGATCTGTTAAATAGATACAAACCATATTAGATATTTTGAAAACATTTCAAAGAGAATTGTGAAGATACATCGGTTGAAATAGGTGGATATCAAGTGTTCAGGAAGCGAGGAAAGGATGCAATTAATTTACTATTAAACTTACATTCTTGAGACCACAAGTGATGTTTTTTTTTAAACTATATCTACTCGCACTATGTGAAGCATGTGGACTGTTAACCTCTTGACCGTGGCTTAGTTTATAGAGAACAACGTCCATACGCGGCACCTTTCTGGCGAATTTGTAATACGATTTACAACCATAAATATAGGTTGTAATATTTTGTAATAGGTATCCAGATATGTTAATTTACATCTATAGTATTTTTTTAAATCATGAAAAACATAATATTTCTCATAGTTTCGGTATAATGTTCAAATAATCATTCATCATACAATTGGATCAAATCGCCGCCATTACTCCGCCATTGCTTACGGGAAACGGAGAACACTGCACCGCACGTAAAATAATATTTCTCAGAACACAATATTTTTATCTCATTAGAAGTTTTCTACCAGAACTGCTTGTTGTTACTCAGTTGCTCAACCTCTCATTATTCAAAGAGCATACGGTTTGAAAGGATCCACAAAGCACAATAACATTTGTAGATTTTTTTTTTACCATGTCCGCTTCCAACTTGGAGCATATGGACTGCTCACGGAATTTATCTCAACATATATTTTTCTGCGAGAACTACATGTTACTCTCTTTTTCGAAGAGAGTAGGGAATGGAAAGGATACGAAAAGAAAGTACTCAGACAGGAATAGTGGTAAGCTAGTCGCTCTCGCTATGCGTCGCAATTTGAGATAAGAAGGGTGGGAAGGAATTTTCAACAACACAAACACCCATGCCTTTGAACAGATTTAATAGATGGACTGAAGAAATCCGCTGTACTGGGAATCGAACCCGGGCAGTCTGGCACGCAAGCCAACAACGTTGACACTGCGCCACGCACCGGACATTTGTACATGTTGTACCTAATTGTCTTCCTGCATTATTCTTGCATAACTTAGACTTAAGCTGGCTGTCATAATTCAAACTGGAATTCAACCGCTAATCAAAACTGACCTGACAGCGTTAGCGACAGCCGCGGCCGCCGCAATAGAGGCCGTGTGGGCGGGGGGGACGATGCAGTGGGTGGCAGCGTGAGGGGGACGTGCGCCAACCACGCAACAAGCGCCGCCTGCTCCGGCGGTAACTATACTGTCGGAGTTAGACTTCTGCAGTTGCTCTGGCTGCGATCCTCCGCTGCCGCTTCTCGAGCGGGGGTCTCCGTCTGACAACTGAAAAATAATATTCAATTAACCTCTTCCCTGCTGAATCGATCAACGAATATTCCAACAGCCAAGATTTGTAAAATGAATTCATCAGTGTTTGTGTTAAATACCTCACAAAATTTGAATTTTATATTCCCTTTGCATGCCTTTATTTGTATGAATTGATTTTGTCTATTAAATCTTTTCAATGCTCGCCATGAGCGAAACCGGTCCTGATCCAATAAATTTTATGTGGAATAAGTACTAAAAATGTTTTATTATTTCTATTATTCCTATCTGAATAAAACAAATCTTGTCTGTGATAGTTTTAACACTATTAACTGCATTTATTTTTAAATATCAATTTGCAACACACCGAAATCAGGTGTCTCAACATATGAGACAGTTGCAGTTAACGTAAGGTACTTAAATGACTTGGTACACGGTATCTGCTTTTCAATGTTCACATAATATCTTTGCAAACTTACAACATCGCTGCGTGCGTCTGCGAATCCGCTAGATGCTATGGATGCACCACTACCGAGGTTTGAAGGGATAGCTCCCGAGCCGTGAAAAGCAGTGCTACCACATCCCAGTGCGCCGCTTCCGCCAGCAAACAGCGACGAGATGTCACTCAGAGGGAATTCCCCACTCGGAGAATCAAAGTTGACCTGGAATCGGAAAGGCAATGTTTACATTTCTATAAAATACAATTTATTTCAATCATGCCCACATTCAATTAGCAGAAGATGTACTATGTTAATGTGATGTATTATCTTAACCTTTAAACGCCAAGCAGTTCATATAGGACGGTGATCCCCAAACGGTAGCTCGCGTAGGATATTGTACCATACTTATAAATTTGCCTAGGATCAAATTTTATCAATCGTTGGGGCGTAAAAACAGCAGTCTTGAAAGATTGAATGCAAATGCAGCAACATTAATAATTTATATATGTATAAAAGTGTAGCAAAATGATTGGATTTTATAATACATATTAAGTTTTTTCTTCATATGTAGGTAAAAAAATCAAGATGTGATGTGTGATGAGCCCCATCCATTACTTAGGAAAAATCAATAGTTTTTGTTTTTTTTTTTCTATAAAATGCTAACTTTGCTTCCAAAGCTCTTATATATAAGTAGCTCACACCGTTATTAAGTTTGGAGACCACTGATATAGGAAATCCTAAGGGAGAATTATTTAATGTTTTGAAAAACAACCTGTACAAAAATAATCTACAGACCAACCAAAAGTATAAAAGGCATATTTTCAATAAATTGATGAAAAGTTTGCAAAGCACTCTGAAATGTAATCCATCAAACCTGATTCTGTATTCTCATAACCCACGAGGTGTCGCCGGTGGGCCCCCGCACGTGTATCTCGGCCCATCCCCCGCACCAGCAGGCGCAGTGAGACCTCGGGTCGGGCACGCTCGCGGCGCCCTGTCCTCCCACGCCGACGGAAGCCCCGCCTGACATGGACGAACCGCCCACTCCCGTCGTCGTTGAATTTGAATTCAGTCCCAACACCCGCTCTAGCCGGGCCGGGAGTACCGAAAAGCTGGATTTCTCTTCAGCAAACTGTAATGCAATCACATCAATATTAATCGAGTTAATCATCAACCTTAGTGCAAATTAAGTGCAGTGTTATCTGTTTCAAAAAATTGGCATTACAGTTTAACCTTCGACAGACTGTCCTTGAAAAATAGCTCGTAGGCCGGAGGGGGTCTAAAAAAGACCCCAGTGGTATGGCATAGCTTATTGGCATAGACTGCAATAAAAAAATGATTGATTATGCTTTGACGTATCTTTATACATTGTTCTATAAAAAAAATTATATGAAATTCGTAATTTTCCTATAATCATTCATATTTTAAGTCGCGCATGAATGGGACAACCTGATCGTGTTCTTGTTTATTCTAGACTTGTGATATCAAAACTGTGAATGCGACTTCTTATATACACCTTTTAATGTAAAAAGCATCCATTTGATTTGGAATGTTCGTTGAAAGAGGCACGCTTGAGATAAAATAACGTTATCTTATCGCGTATGGGCAGTGAAGTTTTAATCCTGGCAATTGGTAGCGACAATATAAATGGTTTTCGGCCAATAATTATCCGACATATTTTCTTTTATTTTAATTGCGATGAAACTAGTCGATCAATATGATGTAAAAAACAATGATTTATGAATACCAAAAGTTTACACATTGTATCACTAGTATTAAGATAGATATTTAAGATAAAGAAGCAGTGGTGGTCGACTGTTTCACCCTCAGCCTGGCAAAAGCTAATAGCCAATACACTGGATATTTTTAAATTGCCAAAGATTCCAAAATTAGATTAGAATAAACTGGCCACCGAAGTGGGCAGATTTAGTATGACTGCATGACTTTGTTTTGTCCAGCAGTGTCAGATTACCCAATAAGCGCAAGAGGCGAGTGCTTGGGGCTTCAAAAATAACTTATATAGTACAAAATAACCAAAAATATATAGCCCACGTGATATTTTATTGACACATGTATTTGGAATAGAATATATGTCACACCGAAAAATGCATGTTCAATGGTAATAATATTGTCCGGTCCGTGGTGCAGTGGTCAACGCCGTTGAAATGCGTGCCCGGTTTCAATTACCGGTACGAGATTTTTTCAGTCAATAAATCGATTCTGTTTGAAGGCATGGGTGTTTGTCTTGTTGAAAATCCCTTCCCACCTTTCCGATCCAAAAGAGCGACGCATAGTGACAGCGATTAGCTAATCACTAGTCCTGTCCTATCCTTTCCATCCCTACTCTCTTCGAAAAAGAGAGGTTGAGCAACTGAGTAACAAGCAGTTCTCAAAGAAAAAAAAAAAATATGTTGATATAATCTCCGTGAGGAGTCCAGATGCTCCAAGTTGGGAGCGGACATTAAAATTATAATAATATTGAATGACCGATGGTACATAAATAATAAAGTAAGGTAATATCTACAATGCTCAAATTATAATTTGATGTTGAAAAATGTTGGAAATGAAATCAACATTAAAAACAAATATTTGTGATTCGTCTAATCTAGAAAAAAATTTGCGACGCTTGTTCATCATTCAAAAAATAGGGCCTCGCAAGTGCTTAAGCCGCCACTGTTGTCCAGACAAAAATATACCCGTCTGTCGATAAAATATGTCCATTTGACAGGGAGGGCCACTCTTCAGTACCCAGTTACAGTGGATACCAATCAATATTCATCTAAGTAGATCAATGGTACCAGGTGGATCAAAAACTAAGCCATATATTGTTGCCAGAACGATAAAAAATTAATAAAGATGAGTCACCTGTTTTAGATTCTCTAGTTTGAGGCTTAGCTGGTCTGTTTCGGAATCCAGGTGTCCTTTCGGAGATCCGGAGAGAATATCCCCAGCGGTCTTGTTCTCTGATGAATTTTGTCTGAAAATGAGTCAATGAAAGACATGAGTCATTAAAGACAATAGTCAGTATAAAGACTCAGAGGATGGCAAAAATTAATAAAATCTTCTTATGTAGTAAACCAAACTAACATTTAAATCAAAATATCATTGGTAACAATAACAGCGCAAGTTTTAATCTCAATTACATTGAGCCAAATCCCCCATTTTTGTATTGTTTGAATTTTGTACTTTTCCATGAGTTTTGTCGCTAACAACTCGGGTTTCGCCTTTCCACATCTTCTAGTATTTCGATTGCACAAATGAACTCGAACCGATGTGTGGTAAATAGTTTGTATCGCTTATATATAGGAATAAAATTAAGTCACTAAATTTAATTACCACAATTTGGATGTATTAGCGGAGTTTCAATTGATTGGGTAAGTAAATGTATGGTTTATTTAATCATTATTACTATTTTAAGTTTATTCGCGCACTTAAAATGCTTGAAGATACCAAAAGGCGAAACCGGGGTGGCTAGCGACAAAATTCATGGAAAAATAGAAAATTCAATTGATTCAAATTTGATATTGTATTGAAATCCTCAATCAAATCTATCATGTTGCATTGAACAAAAACATAATGCCTTATAATCCAGTGGTAGTTTCTCCTTGTTTTGTTTACATATACATACATATAGATATGTATTACTCACGACTACGTAAACAGTAAAATATGTATTATCGGTAAAAACTAATACACTACAAAATAACTAAAAAAAATACTAAAGATTACCATACCAAATTCCATCTACATATAACCATTATTTCACATCCACAATGCGACCTGTAGATATTATTGATGCTGTCAATAAGTCCTCCGTTTGTGGTGATGTGTGTCATGAGTTAAAAAATTTGATAAACCTTTAAATGACTACATAAAAGACACCAAGAATTGTATAAAAACAATTTGGGAAAAAAGTACAGTATTAAAATTACTTCTGTATTTATGTTTTGTTTTGGTACCATTTTAACATGAACTATCGTCACTGCATAACAAATGTTAGGTCCGTTTTGCGTATGATTTGAAATCCATTTGAACTCACCTGCCACACAAACAACATGTGTGAAAAAAACGCACATAACAATGGCAATTATTGGCTGGAATGTTTCTTTGCGTTTGATTTATCTTTATTTACTTTTAAGTACAAATAAAAAACTATGTTTCCCATGTCCAGATGTTTTTAGATAACAACTATCTTAAACAGTGTGTTCCTAATATAATACCCAAACTACTTTATAAACAATTAAAACATTTAGCTACATAGTCTGAGTTCGTCCGTGTACTTGAATACCTGAAGCACCGAAAAGTGAAACCCGGGTTCTTAGTGATAACATGTATTTAAGTGTACAAAATTCGATTGATTCAAATTTAAAATGTTTGGGGCATCTAAATAAATAGTTTAATAAATGTCGATGGCTTAAAGAGTAAAGTTGTTAAATCCACTTTTCGTTGATAATGACTTATCTTGTTGTATCATGCAATGTGCATGTCCTGTAATTTTTTTATTACCAAAACTTATTTAAGTGCATCGGAAAACGTTTTAATAAAATTTGACATCTCAATTGTCGTTCTAAAGCCTACACTGTTAACTATCCAACTCCGCCACTTTGTATTGTCACCTGTCATGTATTCGTTGTTTTTCAGCGGTGGTACAAATAAATCGTTTGAAAGGGGTTTTTTTTGTTTATAGCACAAAATTATAACAAAATAATCAGTTTTTACCCTCTCCTGCACAATTGACAAAAACAGAGATATCAAATTTTCTCCTTAAGCCATCGATGTTCTTCTACTTCTACAATGCTGGCAAAACAAATCAGACAAATAGAACAGCTTACAAGCAGCGGGGCATAGACAAAGTGAAGCATAGACAAAATGAAGCAGAGACAAGACTCACCTTGTAGTGTGACCGGACAGACTTTGCAATGAGAGAGTATTGTGGCCGGAGGGTGGATAAAGAATGTTATCGGAGGTGGAAGAAGAAGAGTTTGTCGTCTCATTGCTTTTGCTATGCTGCAGCGTGTACTTTGTATACCTTGGAATAACAAACGATCAAAACATCACAAATACATAAGCGAGTCACACACACACGCAAAACAGCCACTGTCCAAAATTATTTCAGCTTTCAAATGACCTTCAATGCCAAAATAAATAACTTTACGACCTTGAAATAATGAAAATAAATATCTATTGAATTTTGTTTTTAAACAGTGGCAGTTTTAGATGAAGACTCTTTGTTTAACCCAAAACCAAACATCACACAAAGCAAAATCAAAGCCAAACATAAAATATATTAATCGTTTCATATACGGACAAAATATTCCTGTTTTACCATAACCTTCAAAATTCAAATAAAACAATAGACAAGAATAGATAAATAATAGAGTTATTAATTCTTAAAATACCTACCTAAGTTCTATTCTGTCTAGGTATAATAAGTATGGAAAAATTTCTTCTGTTGAGATACTTAATGGGTGCGGCATAATCTTATATATAAAACCGAAACGGCGTATGTATGTATGTGGGTCTGTAATGCAATTTTGGATTGTTGGTCATTAAGTTGCCATAAAAACGAATATGAAAGAAAATATGTTTGAATTTTTATCGGCGAAGACATTTAGTCAAAATGCAATAAATTAGTCTTCTACTGAACTTTTCCCGGCTTTTATTAATATAATAATGTTTTTATTTACGTGAAGGTATTATTTGACATTTCTTTGATAGCAAATTAGATTTTTTCCTTGAATTTGGACATTTTAATGGGCGAGAATGGGGCTGTCAATATATGAAAGGGGCAATGTCAATGCCAGTCTGAAATGTTCATTTTAATTCCATTTTAATTGACCCAGACTTTTGAATTTTGAAAAAAGTTGTTTCAACTTGGCCCGTCTGAATTTACGCGCCGAGGTGAACATAACCCCAAACTGGTCCGAGCGAAGCCGGGTAGCAATACTAGTAGAAATATAAAACATACAGCATTACTTTACGAGCAAGTTGCCAATCAGTTGATAATGCTCCAGTTTTAATCTCAATAAATCTAATGTGGAATAAGTACTAAAAATGTGTCAGTATTTTTATTATAATGCCATTCCACCAAGTATTGTTAGTGAACACCTTTATAGTGAAAATTAGAACTGATGGTAGTAAATTAATTCATTTTTAACACATTCATGCAGTGTTTCTAGCCTGATACTTTAACATTTCAACCGTAAGATACGTGTTTGATTATTTCATTACCGGTAATCCTTGCAGAGATGCGCTTCTACACTAGGATAGTACCAACTGCATACATAGCTAAGAGACACATTGTTGTGTGACTAGCCCAATAATTTAATACAGTGCATTCGTCTCATAAGAGATAAAGCCAAAAAAAAAACAAAATTAGCATTTCCCATTCCCAACAGATTCACCACACTCCGTACGATATTTTGAATTGCCTACCGTTTGACATCAGCCCCGACAGTCTGCAGCAACCCTTCGCTGGATCCTCTGTCAGATTCCGATCCGGCCGTGAGAGTTCCCGAGGTGACTGCTCCAGCGCTACCGCACGGGCTGGGCATCGACTCTGCATGAGCTTTGCATAATGCAAGACATCTGTAATGTTAATGAATTGCATATTTGAATCATCTTTTCAGGGGAACAAAAAAACCAAACAAGATGTGATTTTGAATCTTAGTCCATTTCCTGCTGAGCCACCAAAATCGTGCTCTTCGGTTCCAGTGTACACATAGGTTCAAATCCCACCTTTGTTAATTGATTTATGGATATGTATTCAAAGGCACGGATGCCTGTAGTGCCTAAATTCTCTCTCACCCATGCAAACCTAAGAACGTGATACAGCAAGAGTATTTAGTAATCTACTAGTCCTGTCTTAGGACCATTTTTTAATCCTTACGCTTAACGAACAAAAGGGAGGTTGAGGGAATGAATCACAATTAATATAAAATTTTATATTAAAATGAACTTCCACAAAGTTACCGCCGAAACCATCGAAAATATTAATCACAATTAAATTTGAATAATTTGAATTTTGTATATTTCCATGAGTTTTGTCGCTATAAACCCGGGATTTGCCTTGCCGGGATCTTCAGGCATTTCAAGTGCATGAATGAATTCAAACTGATTCGTAGTAAATAGCTTGTATCGCTTATAGTGATATAACTGCACAGTGATATAACTGATATATCAATAAAAGTGAGTGACTCAGTTAAATTATCACAATCTGGATGAATTAGCAAACTTTTGGAATGAATAGGACAGGTTTTGAAGAATTTTAAAATTGTGTTATAAAATTTTCATGGATTGGTTAGGTTAGGTAAGTAAGTTTCTTTAAATGAGCATCAAATCTACAAAATAATCTTTTATTGCACGCCAATATCCCACGCGCTTATTTGTGGGTTGTACTACGTCAGGGTGGCATCAATTGGGCTTAGCAAAATATTTTGATGGGCAGAAGGAGTCGCTATATGAAAAGAAACAAACCTTTCGCAGAGTCCCTGCCGCAGCGCATTCTGAGAGCATCCGGACGTAGTGACGGTGATGATTTTATGACCGAGAAGCCATGACATGGTCTGGCCGCCAGAGAGAAGAAAATCTGCAGTGGGGAGTCTGAAAAAATGCCACATTTATGTAGATCGTAGTTGAAATGAAAATAATCGATTTGAAATAATTTGGTGTAGTCACCAATTTTTCACCATTGCCCATCAAGTCTGGACAACTTACCTTTTAGGAGCTGATATACAAGGTGAATAGGTGTATCTGGCCATGAGGTCTATGCAAGTCTCGGTGAGTTCGACATGGAAGGTTATGGAGGCTTCTTGCGGAGGGTGGATTTCGGGGTTGAGAGGTAATCTGCTTGGAAGTTCTCTGCTACGGGAACCCTGATGAAAAACAGATGATTAAAGCTTTTTACACAGATAATCAACGGCGATGATCTTAACTCTTATACTCCACTTGCAGTCTTTATCAAATATCTACATAAGTAGAAGACGGTTCATAAAAATAATTGTCTACCTTTTCCGTAAGACTGGAGCTTCTTTTTCTACTCGACGAGTCCTGATTCAAATCCGTCTCCTGGTGCAATCTTCCTTCTTCGAATGGCTTCAAAATATTGTTATGTAACCCCTGAAAATAAATATATAGTCAATTTGTAGTGAAAAGAAATAAAAACAATTCTCTCATTCTTCTGTGTAAGACAACTGTCTTTGAAATCAAATAACAAAATGGCGACTGATTGCCCCTCTTGATTTTTCGATCCTTTTGAAAAAACACGTTGTGCAGTTATATCACTGTTCGAGCAAATGACAAAATGACTTCCGAAATGGTTGCCAAATAAAACTGTTGGAATGTCACATTGATTTCTTACGGTCTTTAATGGTGTGTTTACATTTTGGCCCTTTAGCGACAGGGAAACCTAACTCATTTTTCTCTACTTAACAGGAGAGCCAAAAAACAGGTTCCACCATTAATTAATGTTTCCTATCATTCAACAGATATAAATTGTCTTTTCATTATCTTTAAAAGCGACACTTTGTTTTCTGATTTATTTGTTAAATATAAAATAGTAATTTATTCTAATGTGTTGTTTTATGTTTTAGTGGAGCTATGAACAAGAAAGTGAATTTAATACTTGCTGAACTATCTTCGTATCTACTTCTATTGATATGTCTTTTTGACACATAGCATATTATTTTGTATCCAGTAGCATTCATAACTCAAAACTGGCACAAATCAAGTCACGTATCGTATACCATTTTATTCTTTTAAAAAATGAGTAATTGTATTGATTCTGTCATAGTCAAAATACTCACTTCAATGAAATACTCTATATTACGGGTTTTCGTATTACATATAACATTAAAAAAAACCCCATTAACTTTTTGATTGATGAGTGTCAAATGATAGAGGATATAAAATGAATGCCTTAGTTTTTATTGAATAATGCTTCAAGTGAGACAAAACTTACATGTTTGATGAATTTGACGAAATCCCTCCGAAAGGGCAGTCGGCACTTGAGGAACCAGGCAGCGATGACGTGATGGGCTAGCGACACAATGTAGTGGTTGTACTTGAACGGGTTGGTGTACGGAAGGAGTATGGCGAACACCGACATGTACTGGTCACCCACAAATGAAGCAAACACTTTCGGTAATCTGGTCAGAGCTGAAACGATATATGTAGTATATACAAGCCGAGGCAGTAGTACAAGAGGAAATCTATCGGTCTACAGAACTGCAAGCCGTGTCATTAACGCCTAACGTTAATGTGACTTAACGCATCAAAATTAGCGCATTGAAACATATCAAAGTGGATATATTGTTGATGGAAATTTTGGCTAACACCGTCAGAACCATCCTCTATTCAATAAACAATGACCAATCTTTACTTGATAGGAATTCCAGAATGGGCACTGCAATGTAAACGGTGGCAGAGATCTTGGACAGATCCAGGAGTACTTCAGGAAGCAGCTTCACCATTGTGTCTCGCATTTCCAGTGTGAAAATAGTGAGGGCCATGACGCACTGCTGGGCGCAACGTGATACTACAAAAGAAAATCATTAACATTGATACATGATTTGTAATTGTTTCATTTAACTTCACTTTTCGATATCATATTAGGTAAAACAGAAAGAAATATCATGTGAATTTTGGTGCTGCGGGAACTCACTCCAATGTCCTTGGATCAACGCATAACAATCTGTTCGCTGGACAATAGCAAATAGATTAATTTGCTTGACCCATTAGAAAACCTCTAGTCATCTGACAGTGATTTCTGAGTGCAGTACCAAAGGCAACAGTTTCTAGCTTGAATGTGATTAGCAATAACATTTGTATACAGTGATGTCCTGTGATTCTGTATGAAGCAGTATTGCATTGCTATGGGACCATCAAAGTAATATGACAAATTGTTATAGATTCCTTACCGAGTCCAAACCTGATGACACATTTGATAATTCGTTGCTGTAGTTGAGGATCGAGATGCGCGTGGTACGGAGCGAGGCAGGTCAAAACCGGAAGAACGGAAGCGTGAAAGTCTGATATGCTCATCTTCCCAGGTGTGTTGCGAAGTGTTTCAGGGAGCATCAGAGACTTCTCTGCCACCTAAAAATTATATTAGATAAAATTCAGTAAACTATTATTATGTACATATACAACAGGTGATCATTTCACAGCCGTCATTAGTTTTTCTCAATGCCCGGTCCGTAGTGCAGTGGTCAACGTCGTTGGCTTCCGTGACAGATGCAGGGTTCAATTCCCAGTATGAGCAGATTTTTTCAGGGGATATATTGATTCTGTTCGAAGGCAATGGGTGTTTGTGTTGTTGAATATCACTTTCCTATCCCAAAAAGCGATGCATAGTGAGAGCGATTCGCTAACCACTAGTCCTGTCTTAGTCCTCTTATCTTTTTAAACCTTACTTTCTTCGAAAAAGAGAGGTTGAGCAACCAGCAGTTCTCGTAGAAAATAAACATGTTGAGATAAATTCCGTGGCGAGTCCATATGCTCCAAGTTGAGAGTGGGCATGGTAAAAAATAAAATAATGGCGTTCTACCTAGAAAATGCCAAAACAATCAATACCTAGATTTTTTAGCTGTCGACTAACGGATTATAAATAAAAAATTTGGCTCCACCCAAATTAGAGTTTTCCTGCTGAGCAGAGACTAAGAGTGAAAGCGGTGGATCGCTTACCATAGAACAGAGAGCTGACGCTAAGAGATCGATGTCGTTGCTGTTTTTGGAGAGTACCAGAGCTTTATTCTGCATCACGTTGGGGATTTCTCGGAGCACCATCTGGAGGACGGTCCAATCCTTTTCCTGTTTCAGGCAGGTGATGATTGTCTGGCACGCTTTTCTTATCGACACGTGGACCACTTGTGACTGCAATATATAACATAAAAACATTTTCAGAACCGTCTAGTGAGCAATGCAATAAAGCAGAAACAATTAATTATAGAAATATTATACATCACTTTTAAGGTGTTCACTATCAATACTTGGTGGAATGGTTTTGATATCTATAAAAACTTTAAAATCCTGCATGTTAATAATAAATCTTTAAAACTCGATAAACAAAAGATTTTAGAAATTAATAGACATAAATTCTTACCTAACTTTAATTTATTGAATGAGCAAATATTTTCTACACCTTTGTTATATCCGTTTCATTAACTTATTTCTAGCTTATTATTGCATACTTTTATTTCTTTTGAATTTTTTGTTTCCTTTGTTTGTAAGAATTGATATTGTCTCGTAAAATTCTTTTCACAGAATATGACATTGGACTGAGCATTCTTCCCGGACATTCCACGACTAATTATGGATTACAGACATTCAGATTTTTTTATTGAATGCACTTATTTTGATTTCTACTTTGTTGATTAATGATCATTCATACCTAATTGATTTTTGATGTAATAGCTTGCATTGCTAAGACATCTTCAACATTTTAATTATTGTCTATTTTGCTTAAATTTCTTTGCTTATTTGTAATACCAATTGTTTGACATACCTTGTAATTCTTGCTTGTAACGTTTGTATGAATATCACTGTTTTACAGTTACTAAAATTCTCTAATTCGAAGAGAGTAAGGATGAAAGAATGAGATGAGACGGGGCTTAAGACATCACAGGAACATATTCTCAAGTATGCAAAGATACACAATCAATAAAAAATTCAGAATTTTGCTAGTTTTAGTGATAGGATTCGAGAAACCACTCGGCCATAAAAGTAATCGAAAACAAAATAATGGAAAATATCCGAATACAGAAATACAAATGCTTCAATTTATTTGGTTAGTTCCATCCATCGCCATCAGCGAAATAGGTCCTGATCCAATAAATTTTATGTGCAATAAGTACTAAAAATGTTTCATTATTTTTATTCAAATGCCATTCCAGCAAGTATTGACAGTGAACACCTTAAAAGTGATCAAAGAAATATTATTATATATTATTCAGGGGGCACTAAATCAAGATATTACATGAGAGACTATCGGTGTCTGATGAGTGGGTTGCGGCGTTGGACTGTGTGATGATCTGGAATCGCCTCCTTCAACGCAAACATAAGGACTGTAGATGATTTTCCCGCCAGGCTCCGACGGAAAGCCCACGTGGTAGGATGAGTTCGCCCGCGCCGACAGAAACCATTCTAACAGCTGAAATCAATATGCAAATATTACAATTCATTAATAATGATAATAACAATTAATTCATAATCAAGATCATAAATTATAAAAACAAATCTGGCATTTATAGATTGCAGTGTAGCGACTGACCTATGTTTTACATTGGTAAAACATCTAGAACATCAAATATAAGATTGGCTGAGCATTAAGCCACTTTTCCTTTAAAAAAAGATACCTCCACCTTCGCCAATCATTTACTTTTTGAAAATCACACATTTAATTTTGACTCAGGCATTGATTTGTTGCATATTAACAGGGGTGAATATAAATTATTCTATCATGAAATATTAGAAATTAACAGTTTACCAATTTTAAACGAACAACTTCACCTTCCAAATTGACCAATATTGTACCCCTTTAAATAATTGTCATTTATTAATAATTCAAGCACTTACTATCATTAAGTATTAATTCAAAAACTTGAAATCAACCAACTCATTAATAATAGGTTGGATAAAACCATACATTTATTTTAGATATTCCTATGTTATTATCTGGTCATTAGTATAATAGTAGATACTACATTCAAAAATCCTGATAATTAAAACAAGCCCACTTAATTCATTGAAACTTGTTTACATAAAATTTTCGCTAATTTATATTTTAATAGCAATTTAACATAGTGATCTACTTATATTTTTTTATATAAATGATACAAACTGTTTACTACGCATCAGTTAAAGTACATAAAATGCCTAAAGATGCCGAAAGACGAAACCCGGGTCGACAAAACTCATGGAAAAGTACAAAATTCAAACAATTCAAATTTTACATTAGAATAAATTACTATTTTATATTTAACAAATATATCAGAAGGCCAAAGCATCAGCAAGCCTTTAAAGAGAAAAAAAATAGTTAAAATTGATTACTGGTAAACCCTGTTTTTTGGCTCTCCTGAAAATTAGAGAAAGTGAGTTAGGTTTCTCTGTCTTTAATGGGCCGCATTGTTAGTGGAAATTTGTTTAATGATTTTTAATTCATAACAAAACGTAAACAGAAAGCTTCAAGATAAATTGAAATATTGCAATGTAATAGAGAATGCAAAGTGATTTTTTACCTTCAGTCTGATAGCCGAATGATTCTCGAGAATTTTAGGCCGGGCGTAGTGCAAATCGAGATGACGGCCCGCAGCCAGATAGGCCCTGACTGCGTGCGCGGATGGAGGCCTGTGCAGACGGTGGCGGAAGATCTTGGACGCGCCGCTCGCCACGGCGAACATGTCGGCCGTGTCGGCGTCCACGAGTAGAGCCGGGGCATCAGGCGACGGGTTCAGCTCAAATGGTCGATTTAGCAACTGGAAAAGAGAGGATCATACACCATTTAGATTGGAGTTCCTCGACAGGGGCGTTTTAATATTTCCAATCAGTCATCTCAATTCTTGATTGAATTGGCATTTACTTGGTAGAACTCCATTATAATACGGTGAGAAAAATAACAGTCAGAACTTGACGAGGTAAGCGTAAGCCGAAATAGCTATCCACAAATATATAAAATAATTTCTGTAGAATTAAAATACATTGTTATTTTTTTCACCGTATTTCAATTCTTGGTTGTATAACTTTTAATTCAAAACAAAGTTTTTGTTGTTTTTTATTTTTAGTATTTAAAAACAAGAGTAGATGTTATAATCCACTGTCTTATTACTGCATCTTAGAGTTGATGAAATACGGCATATTATGATACCCACGTGGATACAGGTGCAAATCATTTTTCATCTACATTCATTAAAATAATAATCGGCATTGAAATAAAGTCAACTGACCTTCTCGAGGATGTCGAAGAGATCAGAGAATCTTTTAGAATGACAGTGCATGGCTAAATCGATGAGCAGCTTTGAGCAGGCGCATCTCACGGTCGCGTCCGGCTCCAGCGCACAATGCTCCAGATTCGGCAGCACCGCCCTATCCAGGAGTTCTTCTTCGTAGCTCCGTCTGTAACAATAATATGGCATATAGATATTGGATGTTTATTGGAAAAAAATATAATACATGGTATTACAGCTGACGCCAACGCGACATGTATTTGGCAAATGTAATAAAGATAGAACATAATATATAACCAAACATAAAAATGATTATAATAAAAATCAGCTGAACAGCCCTTGTGACTGGTGACTCAAATGACCTGGTAAAAACTGGGAACATCCAAGTTTATCGCTTCGAGTCTTGAGCATGTTAGGGGAAGAAGAGAAAAATGTTTCAATATTGAAAGTGATCTTCTAACTTCAAGAGAGTGAAACGAAAGCATTCCTAAAATAAAATTTGTTGGATAATACTCCTTTGAAGAATTATCATAGAAAAAATATTCACATATTCTGCCCCATCATATCTATGTGTTTCACATAGGCAGCCGTATCTGCTAACCGAACATGAAGCATTTGGTAATAGAATTATACAATCTATCTTTAAATATTTGTATACATATTTCTATTACCAATTGTTTGTGACACCTTGCTTATTTTTAGCACGGTGAAAAAATAGCAATGTAGTCCTACAGAAATTATATTATATAGAGTTGATAGCTATTTTGGTTTTACGCCATCATCAGAACTATGTTTAAGCATACATTAACTTATCTATATTTTTTGATGCAGAAAATGTACACAATACATCACCTAACGTGGTTTGTATTTTGTATTTTGATATTGTATATGTATTTTGATGTTTAACTTATTGTCATATAAATAATGCTGAATTGTTGCTGTTATTATAAAAATGTATGCGGTGAGCGAAACCTGTCCTAATCCTAATAAACTGTATTTGGAATAAGTACAATAAATTATTTTCTTACAAGACGAGACAATAAATTAATTTCTCAAAATAGTCTTGATTGAGGCTTCATTTTATAGCGTGCGGCAGTTATTTTTGCCAATCAACAGTGTCATATAGAGAAAGCCGAAGAGTTAATATTTACAGTGTCGGAGTGTGCACTTTTCCTCACCTGTTTTGTTCAACGACGGTTTGAAGCATATTCAGCACCTTCAGCCTGATGCTGATCCGCGACTCCTGACGGCAGTACCTCTCCACCAATCTATTCAGCGTGCCCAACCAGTCGTGATTCGTCGGTATCACTTGCGACATCAGATAGGTGATCAGTTTCATCACGGAGAGCTCCTAAAAATATTTAATTCAGGCGTATTAGCACACTAAGCCAACCGTCATTTCGCGCTTTCCATTGGATTCACATCTTTTTATTTATTCCACGGATTTCTTTGAAACAAAAAGTACTAAGAAGAATATAGTCATGTCCATGTAAATTAATAATGACTGGTCATATCAAATACCAATGGCAAGTCATTCACACTTATGTCGTCTCCCTTGATAATGACCGAAATAAAAATAAATTTTGATACACCATAAAGCAAAAGCCCTTTAAACTTTTTGTACATTCTGATTCAAATGATTCAAGTATAATGATTAATAGTTTCTTACGGGTCTGGAATGTCCGCACATGTCAATGATGCTGTACATGCTGGAGACGCTGCCATTGAATTCACCCGACTCGTGGAGCTGCTCTATTGCCGATATCGTCTCGTGGAGATAGCACACTGTCTGTTGGTTCGGTGATGGTGTCACTTCTGTAAAACAATATTTTACTATTGATTGAGCTCACATTTACTCAGTAAATTAACTATATATAAAGAACCCATGCAACAGCAAAAATATAAAACAGGGTGGACACAAATGTGCTGAATATCAGGGATATATCGATGGCTTAAAGAGTAATTTTGTTAACTTCACTTTTGACTGAAAATGACTAAATAATGCCATCTTGTTGTATCATGTCTGCTAAATTTTTATAACCAAAACTTATCAGCATACTTGAGTGCATCGTAAAAAAGGAAAATTTCATAACTCCATTGTCGTTCTAAAATCTACACTGCTAATTATCCAACTCCATTATTTTCTATTGTCACCTGTCATTCATTCATTGTTTTTCAGCCGTGGTACAAAAAAATCGTTTGAAAGTCATATTTGTAATTTTTCCGATCGGTTATAAAATACCAAAATAATCAGTTTTTACCCTCTCCTGCACAATTAACAAAAACGGAGATATCAAATTTACTCTTTAAGCCATCCATAAATTAAAGTCTTTTTAAGGGAATTGAAGCTAACAAAGGAATAAAAAAAAAATAGAGATCTCGAAAATCTCTTTCAATGAAATATTACTTCAGAAATACGTTGGGTATGAATAGAATGAGTGTTATTTATTGGAAAAAAATGATTATAATGTAGAATGGTGTGGATGACACTGCAAAAAAAACTACTTTCATTTGTCAGAGAAAACCAGCAACTCATCAATTCTTGAAATTTTTTCAATTGGTCAAAAGTATCTTAATAATCAGCATTTACCCTCTCTGGTAAAATTATCAAACTTGCTCTTTAAGCTATAGATAATCTTCACATAGAAAAAGGATGTAGTAAAAAAATCGATGGATTACCTAATTGCTTGATAATTGTAATTATGATACTAAAAATGAGATCCCAGGCAGGCTCGTGCAGCTCCTGGCCATGTTTGTAGACAAGGCTCTGCATGGCTAATATCACTTCATACGTCACAACTGACTGGTTTCCTTCCAATGCCTGATGAAGATACAAATAAAGTTAACAAAGCGCTAGAGAAAATATGGGCCGTCACTTATCTCAAATGCAGCAGACATGTCTTTTAACAATTAAAACAAGACATGTGAAAGAAAAAGACACTCATGAAGTAAATACATGAATATGCTGCGTTATGATATAAATGCATTATAATTTTGACTACACCCAATAATTAATGCTCACAGCAAAAATACATCAGATTTGCACAAAGATTTACATAATTGAGAACTTTGACTGTAGATCATTGGTTCTCATGTGCGGCCCCAGATGGATTGGGTGCGGCCACCAACAGCTTCATAGAAAAATTGGTATTAAGAAAAAATTGGTTTTACAAGATAATTTGTCCACAAAAACTCTGAAGATGAAATATTTCCGATGCAATTAATACCAATAGTAAATTGACAAAAATGTTAAGATGCATTTGACATATCTCAAACACATTAGACCACTGAACCACTGCAATCTTTTATTGTGCAATTGTCAACGTAGTTCCTTTTGTGGCAGACCACCCTGGTTCGATTCCCGGTACGAGTAGATTTTTCCATTTGACAATTGTAAGTTATTTGTTTTTAAATCATAATTAAGAATATCCAAATCCTTACAATTGTAAGTCATCCGATTTAAAATCTTAAGTAAGTATATTCAATTAAGTATTTCGACTGAGGGTGCTTGATGGAATTTTAATATCAAACAGGAATCGTTTTAATTTTGTACTCATCCATGAGTTTTGTTGCTAAAAACCTGGGTTTCACCTTTCGGCATATTCAGGCATTTCAAGTGCACAAATGAACTTTAATCTTCCTAACTCAGCCTTTTTTATCCTTTTTAATAAACATCGTCAATTATCAAAAATTATATATTCAAAAAATAGGAATAAATTAATTCTTTAATAATACGTCGGATAAAACCCACAAATTTAATACGTAGGCATTTCCATGATTAGCTATTCATCAAAACATTTGCTAATTCATCTAGATTACAGTGATAGCACTTGAACTTAGTGACTTACTTTTACTCCTATATATAAGAGTTGCAAACTATCTACTACGCGTCAGTTCAAGTTTACTATTACACTCGAAATGCCTGAAAATGGAAGGCAAAACTCATGGAAACTAGAAAATTCAAACCATTCAAAATTTTACATTTGTCATCTGAATTAAACTTAAAAATCTTTTCTTCTAGCATTGGTAACTCACAATGAGGAAGCTTGGAAGAACTTGCGTAGGCGTGCACTTCAGGGTTGCAACCCGTTTGGGTCCCCACAGAGCCATGTTGAGGTAGAAAACGGCACCTCGTGCCAGGCCGCAGTCACTACTCGCTGCTGTCCCCAGGGCCACGCACATAGTGTGCAGCGCGGAATGACCCAAATCTGTTCCCAAGACGCGGCTCATTATCTGTAAATGAGTACAACATATTTAATAATTAGGCTATAATAAATCAAAGAAGATTTATTGAATACTTGTGGGGCCTAGTTTTAAAAGGGCCTGGTATAAGCAATTGTTTGTTATTTAAAATATTTTGGCAATGTGTTTCAGAGAGTTATTGAAATTTATGGTATCTATGCAGTCCAATACAGTGGCTATTTGTCGTACTTTAACTGCCTTAGGCAGTGATCGCATAACGGTCGCTTGCATTGGATATTTTACCATATTATTGCTAGGATCAATCAAATTTTATCAATCCCTTGGGCGCAAAAACAGCAGTCTTGAAAAATTTATGCAAATGCAGCATTATCAACATTTATAATTTAAATATCTAAAAAAGTGGGACAAAATGGCTGAATTTTATACATATTATGTTTTTAGCACTTTCTATATAGGGGCAATACAAATGCTGCATTGAATTCAACCGCATTAACATAGATCAAGAGTGTTTTTTCGCCAAAATGCTTTTATGCTGAAAAGCTAACTTTGCTTCCAAGGCCTCATGTATAAGTAGCTCAACAGACAATTTCAATTTCGGAATGTAGCTCTCATCCTTATTGAGTTTTGAGACCACTGGCTTAAAGGAACGTATACACTTCTTACACTCAACTTCTGATCATCTATGTCTAAGGGTAAAGTTTTTGAGAAACGGACCATATTCTAGATTTTTTATAAAATATTATAAAGGAGATATTTTAATATCACAGATTTTTTTAAAAACATTGCAGCCTATTTCGATTTGTGAAATTTGAAAAATAAAAAATATAAAACATTATGGCTATATAAAAAAATTATACATTTGTTTTTTGATATCGGTCAAACTGTATAGAACAGTACTTATTATTTCAAATAGTTAATTGAGTAATTCATTATTTTCAAAGACTCGTCTACAAGCTTTTGATTAGGGTCTAATTCTTTATTGAGTTCATCTATTTCATCCACTTTATTTTGGCATTTTGAATGGTGAGCAAAATAAGATAATTAAATTAAATAAATTAGTAATATAAACAAACCATCCAACTTTGCTGACAATATTGTTCAACATTAACCGTTCTGCACAAAGCGGAGATAAATGTCTGCAGCGTCTCGTGAGGTAGCATGGTATAACAGACAACTGCATCCAGGACATTCAAGCAGCCAAACACCACTTTCGATTCAGCCGAGTAACAGCAAAGATAACAACTATTGCTGTAAGAGGAGACAAACAACATATTAGATATTGTATTTATTTATTTTTTAAAGCAATGTCAACTCCCAATGTGGAGCTTATCTCAACTCATATACTGGGAATAGAAGGATAGGACTAGTACAGGACTAGAATCGTACACCCAGTTTTCAGGAAGGAGTAATAGACATCACATCGTGGGTGTAGGGACATACGGGCGAAACAACAAAAATGGCTGTTTCGAGTTAAATATGACATTGTCATGCTCAAATGCGGTTCTGTAAGATATAAAAATATGAAAATTGTACGAAGAGCGGTTTACCAGATATTGCTCGGCTTTCCTGCAAATTCGTAAGAACAAAGTTTAACATTGAAAACTGCCATTTATCTCAGTTCGTTGTTTTTATAGTTTCGCCCGTATGTCCCTACACTCACGACATATATCTATGCCTTCAAACAGAAATCAATAAATCGATTAATGGAAATGCCTGTGGTGAAATTATGTGAGTTCTGCAAACCCCCTGAAAAATTTCCTACAAGTCATTTTGGCTGTTTTTTTGGCCAAAGTGTTCATGAGTATACCAACCAATCAACCGCCAACAAAACACCTGTGAGTGGTTATCATTTCAACCATTAAGAGATATGTTTAATTAATAAAGAACATTTTTGGTACTCATTCCACATATATATGGTGAGTTATTCGGATTATTATTAGAGTAAAAGAACCATATCATATTCCCTTCTGCAGCAGCATGTTACTCGCCTCCAAACAGAACAAGCTCATGGAGTCTCCCGACTCGTCAGACAATATATCACTCTTCAGCAGTATGGCGCTGGACCTCTCAACTCAGTTTGAGTGAATATAAAGGTAAATTATTTATTAAGCCTTTAGTTTGGCCCCTTATTGTAAAAGAAACATATCTCTATGTTTGCCAATTTTGCACTAGATACAAAATAGTATGTTACGTTGTGTCAAAGAGACATATTAATAGGAGAAATGGATATATTAATTTCACTTTTTTGTACATATCTCCACTAAAACTTAAAGCAACACATCGGAATAAATTACAATGTTATATTTAATAAATAAATCAGAATCCAAAAGCATCACATTTAAAGATAGTGAAAAGACAATTTGAATCTGTTAAAAAAATAGGTAACATCGATTACTGGTGAAACCGTTTTTTTGGCTGTAGTTGTCCTGAAATGTAGAGAAAAATGAGTCAGGTTTCCGTGTCACTAAGGGGCCATATTATAAGCAGTATTCGTACTAATCAAAGGGAAAGGACATCAATCAATGATGGTTCGTAATCACTTACTTGACGAAACCTACGATGACTTCTTCGGACAGACAGGCAGCCGCATTATACTTTATGAGATTAACAAGAAAATCAAGAAATTTTTTAGTCACATCTGAATTTGTCACTGTGGGCATCCATTGGAGTACAAATTTTCCTATCTGAAAACAAGAAAAAAATATCATTATATTAATGCCTAATCAACAGATGAAAGCGTGCATTCACGACCTGTGCTCTTGACTGCAAAACCGAGTAGAACAAAAGTCTGAGTGGTGCAGCACACATTATATGGAGCTGATTTTATTGCGTTACTAGACGGTACCCGGCAAGCGTTGCAATGCCACTTAAAGAAAGAAAGTGTTTGTGTTTATTGAAGTCCTTTCGGATTCACAATATTTTAGATAAACAATTTTGATGTAATTTCACTAACATTGAACGGTATCAATGACATTTGTCATTTGACGTTTGCTGTTTGTCTTTTGCGGATTGTCTATGGTACGCACCACCTACTGAAAGTTAATTGTACTATGCCTATAACCTTTGCCTAAGTGCAACAATAAGTTGTCAAAATGAACGGTATGGCAGCACATAAAATATGAAAAAACATGATTGATTTTTATATAAAAGACCTACTGTATGTTGATTTTACTATGCCTATAACCTTCTTGCAAATGCAAGCAATAAGTTTTATTGCAATCGAATGAACAGTATGGCAACACATAAAATACAAACAAACAAACATTGATTTCTATATATTAGATAAATTACAACAGAGCTAAAAAATTTCAAACAGGGAATAACTCTCACCTCTCCTTCAAAGCATGAAATATTTTTGCCGTTGTCAGTGAGCGTCTGCAATAGTTCCAACCGAGGCTTCACGTCTTCGGGGAGATCATGTTCCTTCACCACTCTGAAAAAGTGGCTCCGCATGATCGTGAGCAGGTCGTATTGGCCCTGGATCAGACATCGCAGAAACTCGAGCAGGAGGTGACGGCATTCTTTGGTATGCGCCGGTTGCAGCAAATCCGATGTGCATAGCCATAGCCTTTCAACTACTGTTTGCTATTTTATTTTTAAAAAAAAAGGAAATTATATACATAGTTTTCAAGATCAGAATAAAGTTTTATTAAGTGGCAACTGGTTTTCAATGAAAGAAGGTTTCTTGAATATATAGAATGACTGGTTGCTGCAATGAATAATATCAATAACAGTTGGATGGATTGTGCAAAAACATCACAAGAACTCGGGCTTTGGAAATCATACATCCCTTAAACCTTGGAACTCTTCAATATATTATGTTGTTCTTCCAGCAACTCCTCAATAGATTTGAGAAATTGATTGATATTGTAAATAATCCTTTAACAAGGAGATAAAAAATCTTATTACTAAATATACCAAATTATGAAATGTTTGAAACTTTAATATAAAATGTAAAATAACTTTGATTATTCCACATTTGTGTTACTAATTGTGACACACGTTTCGCCTCTTTTAGAGGCATCTTCCGGCTTGAAAGAATCAAGTCATCAACACCAAATCCAAAGATGCCTCTGATAAGGTACACATTATCCAATATGTACAGTTTTTGAAATAAAGATAATTGAAAATTAATAAAAAACAATTTTCCAATCAATTTGTACAATGTTGAGCAGAACTAGACATTGGAGTTGCGCATTACTAACAATCACTTGACATTTAAGATATTCTACATAAGTTAGCACTGCTTTCAATACAACTTACATACACACACACAATCTCTCTCTTTCTCTGCAAATTGTGAAAATTTTGATATATGGCACTGCCACCTGATGATTTATAGCTAATATTACGAATAAAAAGATTCTATGTAATAAGTAAAAGTAAAAGGTATACTCTGAAAGATTAAACATAAATTGTGATTTCACAACAGTACAATCCAGACACAAAAACAGAATTATATGCTGCATTTGAATAATAGACAATAATAGAACAAAGTTTCAAATAGAAAACTCTGTATTTATAAATATAACAACTGTATTGTGAGATGATGACAGCGGAAGAAATAACTGGCTGATAGAAGCAACAATTTTTCAGATTCTTGTTGTAGAAACGCTGATGTGTTTTAATTCATTATGAGACAGGTAATGGTAGTGAGATTCCCAGTTAGAATAAAATTATAATGGGATAAATATGTACTTACATCTTGTAACTGTCTGCTGGCTACAATATCACAGAGATCTTTGATGCCTTTTAATCTCTGCGGTAAAGGAGTCTCTCGACTTAACTCTTTTTCAATCTCGGCAGTGACTACATAATCAGATCTTTCCAACAAAACTGTCCCTGGAAACAAATTGCGAGAAATAATGTGAAAAAACGCCGAATAATATAGGGGCATACGTGTATTGTAAAATGCAATTAAATATGTTTCAAACGTGAGAAATAAAAACAAATATTTATGTCCATCTTTCTTACCTGTGCCACTTCTCCCGATTCGAGAAAACCATTGCTTCAACTTTTCTGGAACAGATTTGTTTTCTTTGTCTCTTGAACTCATTTTTACGCGATTCCCTCGATGTTAATCGCTCGCTACGCGTCGTAAAAGGCTAATACTATATTATATTTAACATGTAAACTACCTACTTACACTATTATTTAATCTTAAACGCATATTTATAAAAAAATAAAATCTGCACCTAATCGTCGCTAATCCACAATTTTTTGACAGCTCTCTGTGTCTGTGCCACAGACATCAGCTGTTAAAAATATTTTTCGTAGTCCTTCCACATAATAAATTTTAAATTAATTTTAAACTTATTAAATTTATACGTGTGATGTGAATGGTTTGATCATTCTAAAGAAGTTATTTAAATAAATGTTATTTATTTTCATGAATAGTAGCTGGATAAAATTTTTATCATCAAATAATGGGATCTGGGTGACAAAATTGTACTTTTATAATGTGGGTAGAAATGATAAATTAATGTCACCTATTTCTCTAATTTCTTTCTTTTCGGAGTCATGAATACCACTTATTAATATATTAAATTATAATTATTTTTAACTGCGAGATGTAGTGATTTGATACTTGAACAGATTATTATTATGTATAACATTTATAAGGTTTTATAAAAATAAAAATAATAACATCTTCAAAATATTCAGATGAATTATTTTGAAATCCCCACTTTTGTATGAAGTGCGTTTCTCTCAATATTTTTTTATCCATGTTCGTTCCCAATGAGGAGTATACATAATTATGACATTCGAGGGGAAGTTGGTATCATAATATTTTTTAATGAGAACTGCATGTTACTCACTTGCTCAACCTCTTCAGTTTGATGAGAGTAGTGACAGAAAGAAAAAGACTAGACCAGGACTAGTGGTTAGCTAGTCACTCTCGCTATGCTCGTTTATATGATCAGCTGGTTAGGGAGGAGTTTTTAGAAGACAAAAACATCCATGCCTTCCAGCAGAATCTTTAATTTAAATGAAAAAATGCTGCTCGTACTCGAACAATGTTGACCACTACACCACGGACCCCCACATGCTTATAATCTTGAGGAGGTACCTACATATATTATTCAATTATACCTAGATCAGTGGTTCTCACGTGCGGCCACCAACCGCTTCATAGTTAATATTGGTATTTAATAAAAATGTGTTTTTACAAGTTAATTTGTCGACAAAGACATTTAAAATTAAATATTTCGTATGTATTCTATTAGTGCACCGAGAATTGTTAGTTCGCAAAAACTTAAACACATACATTTTTATGTATTTTTGACAAAGAAAACTTAAGACAAAATTTTGGTGCGGCCACCAGACATTTCCGTTGGACCGCTGATGTTCCTAATGCGGCCACAGCCAAATTTTACGTGAGAACCACTGACATACATGGTATTTAAGTTGCATGAAAAGGCACGACCTTATCATGCAAACATAACATACCTCATCGTAATACAGTCGGAGTCGTGGAGTCGGGGCTTTTTGGCCGGAGTCGTACTCGCAGTTGGAAATTTTTATTTTTGCATATAATATGTCAAATTTGGCTATTGGCCGGATTGGTAGGGTTGATATTCAATTGAATACACATCAATAGGAAAAGTGACGATATTCAACTTTTTTAGTCGGAGTCGTGTTTTTGGTCAATGTCGGAGTCGGAGTCGAACTTTTTTTTACAGACTTCACAGCCCTGCAATAATATATTATTTGGATATTTATTGTTTTAAAATGTATTTTAATCATTAGATAAAATCCTATATTTATAAAAGTGACAGGTATGATACCTAAAAAAATATGTTTTATCATTCGATACGGACATAACTGAGATGATAATTCGAGGAGGTAAAAATGGTAGTTCTAAACTAGACTATCTACCTACCTACATATTATAAATTGTTCTAAGCATATCATAGCGAAATTAAATATTTTGTCTATGACATTTAGACAAACTTGTTATTTGACAACCATAGACATGACAGTTTCATTGCTTTCAGATTGACGTTTGCGGCGCATTGTAAATTACCAAAGACGTTAGGTTATATATATTTATTGAATTAATCTTTGCAATACACAATAAATACTAATGCCTAAGGTTCGAAGAAGTCGCAAAGCTCCCCCAGAAGGATGGGAACTTATCGAACCTACTTTGGAAGAGCTTGAACAAAAAATGCGCGAAGGTATATTTTCACATAAACATAAATATTATTAAGGGGCCTGGAAAACGTTACTATATGATATTACAGATGTTACGAAAGTTATTCTCTTTTCGAATAGTTAAAGCGAAGCTGCGCATACTTATATAGTGACTGAACTACATTTTACTGTTGTAAATTTTAACCTACGATTCGAATAACTTGTTCGCTTTTTTAAATCATTTAAAACTCCAACGATGACTCGCAGGGGGTGCATTTTTTGTAATGTTGCAGAGTTGAAATAGTAGACACAAAAAAGATTTTGTGACGTCATATCAGTATTCACCACGCAACATTTGCAAGGGAAGTATCTTTGAACGCAATTGGAGACAACGATCATGTTCACGTATTATGATAAATAATGAACAACGATCATCATAATTCCCGAGTTACTTCTGCGTTTCTCTTGTACTGGTAACACTGATACACTGGCCATGTTGAAACAAACGTCCAAGTCTTCTGAAAACTCAAATGTTTTATTAAAATTCCATCAAGCACCTTCAGTCGAAATCCTCCATTATATGCTAGTTTGTTTTAATTTCAGCGGAGACTGAACCACACGAAGGCAAAAGAAAACAGGAATCCCTTTGGCCCATATTCAAAATACACTACCAGAAGTCCCGTTACATCTACGATCTATTCTACCGCCGGAAAGCCATCAGCAGGGAACTGTATGAGTACTGCCTGAATGAGAAAATCGCCGACGGCAACCTGATAGCCAAATGGAAGAAACTAGGATATGAAAATCTGTGCTGCCTCCGATGCATACAAACTAGGGACACGAACTTTGGAACAAATTGCATTTGCCGGGTACCCAAAAGTAAACTCGAAGAGGGTAGGATTGTTGAGTGCGTTCATTGTGGTTGTAGAGGGTGCTCCGGTTAATATTAAAACCATCCAGTTTACTAATTTACCCAATATTAAAATACTGTGACTTTCATTACTGGGCATGCTGAATCAAGTAATAAACAATGTGTCCCTGAATCTATTGTTTATCTTCAATGTTGCTTGCTGAAATAATTGGTTGAAAATCCAGCACAGCAACAGACACAACCAGTGTTTAAAAAAAAGTATTATCTAGAATCAAATTTAATATTTTTTTATCTTGTGAATGTTCACTGAATATTTAAACAACACTGACTCTTGTAACTGAATTATTGTGAAGTGTTAAAAAATTAAAAAACCTGTTGAAATATTTTTTTATTTCTTTATTAACCCCAAAATCAGAAGTGAAGTAATAACATCCCTTCTTGACTCCTAGAACTCCTATGACGAATCTAACTCTACATTGTATAGCTAACACGTAGCTGCTATCTTTAGTCCTGCTCGACATTGTGCAACTTGTTTGGAAAAATATTTGTTTAAAATTTTAAATTATTCTTATTTCAAAAATAGTATTTATTCGGTTGTGTGCCATAGTTAAAGTTTTAAGCATGTCGTAATGTGGTTTATTTTACAGTATTCTGTTTTACCATCATGCTAATAAATACGCAAACCCTGTGATATTAATCAATTTCTCAAATCTATTGAGAATTTGCTGGAAAGAAAAAAATAATATATTAAAGAGTGCAATAGGTTAAATAGTAATTTAAAAATACATTCGGAAAATGAAATTTTTTATTTGAGCCTTAAAATGAAAATAAAAACAAAGTAATACGCTAGATATGGTAATGCCGGAATTAATGTCGTTGTATTTATTCAGATTGAACTGTCATGGCCGACAAATGCAAACACGCTATTGGCCGATTTAGGATTTGGGCATTTATGAAACCAAAACTCACAGTATTTGGGCAGTTTTGATTCTATAGTCACATTTTGATATTGAATTGCGTGGAAGCTATGAGGATTTCAGAGAGTTTGAAAATGAAATTCTAAGCTTTAGAAGAAGTTCTTCCATATTACATCGCTAACTCGTTTTTTTATCAAAACTGGATTTGAGCATGTTTGATCCCAAGCTCCTCATATAATTTGAATACTATTGCAACAAAAAAAGTGTTGTTACCGCCCAGAAGTTAGTATGTCAGAAATTAGATTGTTAGGAATATGACACATACTACTAATAATTAAACTTGATATATTATCAAAATCATCAATTTAAATAATCGAATTAATGTTTTGATGATGCTTCTAAGAGTTCACCTCTTACAGACAAGAGTCTGTTGATTCTACATTCATTTTAATTTTATAATACAGTTGCTCAACACATTTACTATGGACTAATTTAGGTATAAATTGATGTGGCAACAAATGGTCGAAAGACAAAATGTCCCCAGACAAAGCATTTGGCAATTTTGTTAGGTTATAATCAAACACATAAAAAAAATTGCCAGTCAACATTTTGTCCAGGGACATTTTAGTAGCATACGCGTCATTTAATGAATTTTATACTAAAAATAACTTGGTCAATGTCAAAATAAACTTTCACAAAGTTACTATTGAAAGAAATTTGACCACATAATGAAATGAATGAATTACATACGACAAAAAAAAAACATTTGTAATTTGTCAATAAAGATGACATAAAAAGCAAGAAGCAACAAAATATGTCAGTTATTTATCATTATATTATGGCAACTTCTTTACTACGATTTTTAAATTTTATTTGCTTCAAACTGAAACAATTGACATGTGTACATATATGAGAGTTATATGGAAAACAATGTATTGGTATATTTCTTCCAATAACGACACCCTTTTAGGAATACGAAAAGAATTATAAAAAACTTATGAAATGGTATATAACATAAATATTATTATCGATAATAACAGCTATTTATAGTATAGGAAAATTACCACTAGAATTTGGCAACCGTTTTATACTTTGGCATTTGGTAATAATAAGACACTCAATTGTCAAGACAATACTTCATTGAAATTAAATGATATTCATTTTAAATAAAAAATAACTGCCAAAAATCATAAATAAATCTGAAGAAATTAAATAATTCAGTCATAATATGAGAATTGCAACAGATACCTCGCAGAAGCCTTCCTGTCGAAGTTTTTCAGTCACTTACTGCCTTCTTGCTTGGAAGGGCAGTGATGGGCTACAATGACAATATTTGGCTATGGTCAGTATCTTAATTTTACCAGTTCTGTCTTACTTATTTTTATTTGACAGTTAACACATTCACTGTGGAATAATCTAAATGTAGATTGATGTTGCACCAATTTGCACAAAGTTACTGATCTAGATCAGGGTCCCCAACCTAATTGGACCCAAGAGCGCATTTAAAGAAAAATGTGGGGCGGGGGGCGCCACCTATGTTTTCTAAGGATATTATAAGAATAATGATTTTTTTTAACTGTCCACTCCTAACGTGGATCATGCGGCGATTATCTTAAAATATGTTCTTTTCTACGAGAACTATTTGTTACTTAGTTGCTCAACCTCTTTTTTTTATACGAGTTCACTCATTGAAAAGATTATCAGTGTAAATTTTTTCTTGCTATGCCTTTTCTTGAACACAACCTGCAAAACATGAAGCTACATATTCATATTGTATTTAATTGGCAAACAAAAGGTTTGATAGTAAAGAAGAACATTGGCTCGATAGTCGTAAACTGCAGAAACTCTATTTAAACTGTTTTTGAAGCACTTGAATGTGTATGTTTAATTCACTGTTATCTACCATTTCCTTCCCTCATATTTGGGAAGTGCACGAGAGACTTTACATGTCAATGTAAATCCACAAAACTAATTTTGCAAAAATATAAAGCTAAAAATGTTTCGAGCTAACGTTGGTGGGCGCCATGGCGCCCGCAGGAACGGGGTTGGGAACTCCTGATCTAGATGATGAATAATTTCGTGCTCAGGGTTGACAACACGAGGAATCAATGTGTGTTTTTGTAAAATTAAAAAGTATGCACAATAGCTAGTTTTTATTTTACAAAAAAATAATGCAGAAACGCAATGTTAGCATAAAGTCGGCTAACAAAGCTTTTATACTTAATATTAATGGCACAAGAAATTTTCACATTGTGTCATACTCTGTGTGGCCTTGCAATATTTAAATACATTATATTGTACTATTTCTACATGTCAACTTCAGTTGATAATTCTCGCGATGAGCAAAACCATTCCTGATCTTTATGAGAATACATGTATAAATATTTCTATATAATGTGCTTTATTTATTTACATAATGCAATCCCACAAAGAAGTGACAGTTAACACCTTAAAATTCTTACAATATAAAGTCAACCCTGCAGCAGACGCTTCTATAGAGCTTTCTGCTATAGCGTACAAGGCATGTGTCACTGGCTTACAAACTAAACACTTGGATAAATGTTTGATTTGCTGCAAAACACAAAATACAATCGAAAAAGTGAAACCCCAAATTATGTATGGTGGCCTAAGTTTATATAGCATTTATTTGTTTTAGCGTACTCCCTATCCTAACGCTATAGCAGGGGTGACTGTACTAAAAAAAAAGATTGGTCCCTTAATCCAAAAAATATAGTATTAAAATATAATAAAAAAAACTTACTTACATGTATGTATAACAATAATTGGCGACACAATGGTAATATTAATCTAGATACAAAATAAAGGTTATACGTAAACAGAAATAATACACCTTTTTGTAGTGCTAACTATTAAATCTAGATAAATCTAAAAATTTGAGCACTTGAGTAAGGGAGACAAACTGAATTGCAGCAAGCACTTCTTTGCGCAGTCAATGATGTCAACACTTTAAAAGTGATCAATATTTACGAAGTTGATTTGAACTTACAAAAATCAACATCATTTGATATTGAAATACACTTCTATTAGTAAATTTTAAGATTGAATAAGAATGGAATATAAAAACAAAATTCGTATCTTTGTTTCAGTATTTTAAGAATAATGACAAGCGTAATAAGATAAACCTTATTAAAAAATGATTTTGTTTTAATAATTTCCGGTATGTTTGATGGATTATATTAATTGTTAAACAAAAAAATATAATTGCTGTCAACTTCTGAATATACACCTGATCCTCTTTTTGCATGGTTTTGAAATAACTTTTATATTTCATGAAACTGATTTTTTCCTTCAACACAGTTTATAAAAACTATATACTGAAAAATAGCAGTAAGCAGATAAATATATTGTCGAATTTCAACACTGAATGAATATATTTCTCTATGCTAAATTTAATTGAAATTGAAAACTATCTAAATTATTTACTTGTATAAGTTAAATCTTATATATAAAACTGAAACGGCGTATGTATGTCTGTGAGTCTGTAATTCCCTTTTGCATTGTTGGTCATTAAGTTGCCATAAAAACGAATATGAAAGAAGATATGTTTCAATTTTTAAATATGTCTTCTACTGAACTTTTCCCGGCTTTTATTAAAATAATAATACGGATAGAAAAATAACAATGTATTTTAATTCTACATAAATTATTTTATATATTTGTTGATAGCTATTTCGACTTACGCCTTCGTCAGAACTATTCTATATAGTTCTGACGAAGGCGTAAGCCGAAATAGCTATCAACAAATATATAAAATAATTTATGTAGAATTAAAATACATTGTTATTTTTCTTTCCGTATTATAATGGAGTTCTACCAAGTAAATGCCTACTCAATCAATAAAATAATAATGTTTATTATTTACGTGAAGGTATTATTTGACATTTCTTTGACAGCAAATTAGATTTTTTCCTTGAATTTGGACATTTTAATTGGCGAGAATGGGGCTGTCATCAAATTAAATAAAGTTTGTGATATAATTATGTCGAATGATATAACATTAAATAATTATTGGTCACTTAGTCCGAGCGACGCCGGGTAGCTATACTAGTATTTTTATAAATCATAAATAAATTTCGTATTGCGAGTTGATTTTAAGTAATGGAGCCTATCTACCATGTTTTATTAATTTTTTTGCATAGTAGTCTTCAACGTATTTCCCGTGCAAAAAGAGGATCGGGTGGGTATATGTTTTTAATTGTGGAAACATTTAAAGTCCTGGTATATAATGGCATAATTTTTAACAATCATCAAGAATTTACTGAGAAACTTACTGGCATAGTTTGTAATTACATCATAGTAGATATAAGGCACTTAAAATTTGTATATTTATTATTAAAATTAAACTTAGCACTATAATAATTAGTTGCTGCCATTAATATGTTCTAGCTTTTTCTATATTTTTAAGGAGATCTTTTAATCACAGATTTTTTTGAACTTTAGCAGCCTATTTCGATGTTGAAATTTAAAAAAAACATAAAACATTATACATACAGTGGAACCCCCAATTACACTATGTACTCAGAATTATGAAATATTTGCCTCAAATCCCCCAATTGAATTTACAAGGCAATTAGTAACTAAATATTTCGTCCATATTTTTTGTTTTGCAAAACTAAGGGAAATCATAGTTTTGCATTTTTTGCGGAAAAAGATTCACTCCCCTAATTAAACTACTCCAAATTACACGGTCCTTTTACACTTTACTGTAGCTTTCTTGGGGGCTGTTTTTTATGGCATATTCAACCCTCTTAGCCTCAGAGCGCCGATCTATCGGCGCACCTACCATATGCGAAAAGCCACACAGCGCCGATCTATCGACGCATACTTTGAAATATCATATACGAGATATAGAAAAAGCAAACATAGTGAAACAAAAAAGGCCATTGGAGAAATGTTTTATCATTAAAATAAACTAATTTACGAATTATTTTTGATAAATAGCAAGTTGCCTTCATTGACGAATATTATCTTTTTTTTTTTTATGTATGTCAATATAAAGAATTATTGATTTCTCTCTCTAAAAAATGTTCTCCTTCATCTATTAAAGTGTCCTGAATTTTTTTGTTTAAAATAAAAAATATATTATAACCAAAGTATATACTATGTTTTCATAAAAATAGTTTTTTCATAAGTACCCACAAAAACGACTGAGGCTAAAAGAGTTAATACATTAAATGTTATAATGCTTTAATTCTATCAAATTAATAGCATTAAAAAAAAAATTAATACCACTGTGATGCATATTAGTTTCAACTGTTTTGCTAATATATTCTATTTCTTGGGCAATTTTTATACAATTATTAAATAGTCTGTGGAAACCAAGAACATTCCACTGTATTGATGAAACCATGAGATTATGAAAATGATCATCAAAGATGCTATGGTAAGGTTTTCCTGTGAATTACTGGCAAAGTTATTGCAAAGGATTGATTACTTACAATAAGACCAAGGAACATTTTAACATGTAAATAATGTTTAGATTCCAAATTTAAAAACATTGACTTTTGTTTCACTTGCCAAAACAGTAAAGAATTTTCAAAATTAGAACTACAAAAAAATCAAATGTCATGGTATTATAAACACCTAGCTCTTCGAACAAATTCTTTAGTGACAAACCATTTTTAGCAAGTAAATTATAAATTACAACATTTCCAACTTATCTGCGAAAAAAAAATTTCAATGAAAGAAAATGGGAAGTTCTGTTGTAGAAAGGTTTCTACAGTATGATCAATTATGAAAAAAAAAGGTTGGCGAAAGAATGTTCAATTACAGAGACAACGAAAGTTTCATTTGGATCGTAATGAATAATGTTTTATGCAAAAGTAAAATTATATTCTTTTGTTTTATGTGTGACATTTATTTTGATAAATGTTATTTTGTTAATCAAGTGCTTATAAGGTAAATTAAAATCTATAGCTAATACCCTTCAATTAAAGGAAGTTACATGTATGTATATGTACAGAATTTATTATAAATACGTTCAATGTTTTGTTGAACCTTTCAAAAGGCTAAATGTTAAATTCGTATCATGAATGATTTATTCATTAAAGGCAATTTTATACTGTTTTATAAATGAGACAGATACTTGCTCACAAGAAGAAGTATGATCATTGCGTAGGTGATTAGACAATCGCCGTTTTCACATCAAGTTCTTTTCCCAACTCTGTAAGCAATTCCCTGAAAATAAATAAGTTTAGATTTTTCCCCATTTGGTGTAAGATAAACCAATCTCCAATGCACAGTTTGTTTACGATATTGACAATATGATATCTGGGAACGAGACGGGATTGAGCGGCCAAGATGTAAACTCTGAAGCAAGAGCAGGTGAAGATCAGCATCCTATAGATAATAGACAGCCCGGTCACGACAGCCAAGCATATCAACCAGAACCACAGAAATACAAATATTTTCTCATTGACAACGTTGAAAGGTAGTATGCATAGAAGTTCAAGGTTCTGGAGGGATCCGGCACTTCCGTATGAATGGAATGAACACTTGGAAACTTTGGGGAAAGCCATTGCCATCGGGTCGATGCTGTTCGGATCTGAGGAGTCATGTCTGAACGAGGCCACGGCTGCACCATATTCGCTGAATGATCCGCCCAGAAACTTGTTCAGCAAGAAGATTTGAAGCACCTGAAAGGGATTCAATTAAAAAAATATTAATATAAAGCAGTAATGTACAACCTTAATGGGAGAAGGGCCAGATAATCAATTCTCAGATACATACAGAGTTCGAGGGAGCATGGGTAAAAGTAATCAAATTATTAATATTTTTGGTATATAAAATTTAAAATTTTATTTTGTTCTTCTATTGTCTGTAAAGGTTCTGAAGAAAAAATGGTGATTGATATTTGTCATATTGGGCCACATGAAATGTCATTGCGGCACGCAGGTTGTGTATCACTGATATATAATATTGAATTTATCTGCAAGATCACATACAATATGTTGATATAGAGTTCAAACAAATCTCAATTCAATCAACTAAACAACATATATTTGTCTATTTCAATTTCATTTTTATCAGCTATATAGAAATATTTACTCTATTATAAATTTCAAGAGAAGATGATTTCCTTACAACATTTCCAAAATTTAAGCATTCGCACAAGGCAAATTGGAAGGCATAACAATTGTGGGAATAAGCGTTGGTTTCCAAGATATAGTTGACCAGTTCATCTTTCTTCAGTTTTGTCCAAGCCTTGGAAACAATTGGTGTATCTGAAAATAACAAAACATAGATTATTTATAATAATTAAATTTGATGACATCTCTAGTAACTTTTATGTTAGATAATAATCAATATAGTAATACAGTAAGTTTTCGACTTCAATTAGACTAAAACTAATTTACTTTCATTACCACTCAATAAAATAAACCCAGTTAATCTAGAAAGATGAATTGCAAGAAATACATCAAATCATTTTCTCACAATTAAAATTACTAACATTACTTCAATATGAAATAAGAATGTTAGAATAGGTGAGAAGTGTACATCTTCTATACCAGTATATTTAGATAATAAGTAAATGTATTTTTTAAATAGTTCTGACGAGGGCAGAAGCCGAAATACATAGCTATCAACTATATATTACTTTTAAGGTGTTCACTGTCAATATTTGGTGGAATGGCATTTTAGTAAATTTATATCTATAATTTTAAGTATGTATAGTCTATTATGTTCGTTTTTGCTTAAATTTATTTGCTTGGTTGTAATACCAATTGTTTGTCACACCTTGTAATACTTGCGTAACTTTTGTATAAATATCACTGTTTTGTTGAAATCAGTTGATAATGCTCGCCATGATCGAAACCAGTCCTGATGCAATAAATTTTTGCTATTATTTTAACTAACTATATATTATATAATTTTTGTAGAACTAAAATACATTGTTTCTACCAAGTGAATTCCAATTGGATCAATAAATTAATTAGTGATGATGAACGATTTTTCTTGGCGTAATAATGTGATATGGCTCAGATATTTATCTGGCGGCACACGAAATTGTTCTCACCTAGTTCTGTAGTCAGCAATTTGATTCTACCTCCTTCCCACAGTTTCCAAAGTCCACGTGGCATGTAAAAGAGCGCGGCTTGGATGAGTAGAACGAGGTACACCCATTGGTAATACTTGTGAAAAATGATTTCGTCTCCAGGCCGGGATGGACCAACCCCAGGAGCAGCAACATCCCTACCAACAGTCCCTGAAATTGAAAAAGACGAAATGATTTATATGAAGAATCACATATATTGTTAAGTATATGGACTTATAGTGAAGCATCTTTAATATAAAAGGTCATCCTTGCTTGTTTTAGAGGTTTAGTTCGGAAGTAACGATTGGAAAAGCATGAGAGATAGAGAATGTTCCCTCTGAGGCAACAGGTTCTCTATTGTGCAAATACTTTGATATTTGTGAAAAATTTTGCCATTTCCTTTATCACAGCAATCTTGTTTGTTCTATTACTGTACATTTTTCTTTCATATTTGAATCATTTGAATTTTGTACTTTTCAATGAGTTTTGTCGCCAACGACCCGAGTTTCACCTTTTAGCATCTTCAGGCATTTCAAGGGCACAAGTGAATTTTAACCGACGCACTCAATCTTCCATATTACATCTTTCAAACAAATTAGAATTTATATTGATATTAGGGTGTTATCTATTTAGCAATGTCTTTCTTTAAATCGTCGTTAAAAAGCATTCGTCAGAATTCTTACGAGACTAATAAATAGGGCTAATCTTTTTGAGTAAATAATGAATGGAATATTTTTTTCGTGTGGAGTCGAAAAATTACCTTTGGCTTTGAAAATGTTAAAAATAGAGTACGTCAAGTTGCAGTTAAGCGCAAATATGTCGTTGTCAGGTTAACAAATATTATAGGCACTTGTTTTTAATTTATAACCTGTCACGCCATTATCACAATATGAAATCGCGCACTATTGCACAAAGTCAAAACTATCTGCGTCAAGTAGAGGTCTGCACGGGCCGAAATTTTGAAATTTTACCCGGCCCGAGCCCGAAAAACTCTAACCCGGCCCGGCCCGAGCCCAAGGCTCATTGCCAAAATCTTACCCGAACCCGACATTTTTCATCCTTGTCCGAAAAAAACCCGATTTTTTTCGACAAATTGACTCACCAATTATCGTGCGCATTTTTTCAAAATACATTTAAGAAATTCTAAATTTGGGATCATATTATGAAATTTATTATGCGTATTGTACCAACTCCTCAACAGAGGACTATCCATTAAAAAATAATATAGTGGTGTTCATAAGGGAAAATAAGGTTTTTAAATAACGAACAAGGCGTCGAAAAGATGACTGTAACGAGTACGTGAAGTTTATTATTGATATCAAATTTAGATTTACGATAATGGTGAGCTCGTTCGGAAATAGCCCGATTTTTGTTATATTTTTTGTGAGCCTGGGCCCGAATCAAAACCTTCGTTACCCGGCCCCACCCGGCCCGCGGGCGTGGCCGGGTAAGGCCTGAGCCCGTGCTGACCTCTAGCGTCAAGTAACTACTCAACTTGTCGAGCAAAAAAGAATTGTGATTGCATCTAAACAAATAATAATGTAGGCGATGTAAAATTATTGTTGATTATCTTTGATAACTTTGTGGTCGGAATTTTACTAAAAATGTAATATCGTGATATAAACGAAATTATAGATCAAACCGATTCTATGCAGCGTCGCAAATGTTTGATTGGAGCGAACCCTACCGCGACATTAGGAAGAACATGTCATCAAAATTCTTAAATATTAAAGTATAATTTTAATACCTACTGCAATCGGAGGAGGTGTTCACGTAAATACAAGACAAGGAATGCAGTATCATTTCACGACTACGCAATTAACACAATACATTAGTATACTAAGTAATTCGTATGATGTGGTAACGTTATATACTAATTGATTACACAATCAACATTGGTTGAATGATTTAAAATCGTAAACTGCAGTAAGTGGTTAAGTGTTATATAATTGAATATCTATTATTTTATTATTTAGGCATGGCGTTTTCATACTATGGGGTTGAGCATTGTTATATCATACGGTATCTAAATATTAACGGCTTACCCTAAATATGATGAGTGTAAGAATACTAATTAAAGACAGCGCTTTACTCACCGCATGAAAATGAAAACAACAACCCATGTTTTAATTACTTTGATCGCCGATAATTAATCAGCTCTTTACAATAATAACTGCTACGGAAGAATCCATCAATTACCTTTAAGATGCTGCGAAACTGTGTATGTTCCGAAAATCCAACAGAATGAATTTATGGCATCAGTATATCTCTCCTTGTCACCGCCGAGGCAGTAAATTGGTTCTCCGAAGAACTGTTTAGAGGTAACCGTGAATGCCAGCACCAATAAGATTATCACAGTGAACCTGTAGTGTAATCTAAAAACATTATTATCCGTGCAAAGCTTTCCTAGCTTGAAGAAAGTTTTGAAAAGCAAAATATTTGGTATCATTCTGTCAGTATGAACTCGAAACTTTTACACTTAATTATGTTTGTGTGGGAAATTCTTTGTTTTATATATTATGGAACAGTTAAAGTGCACTATTCACTATTTCTACACCACAACTCTCTAAACGTGACAAATGTACAACTTTGGAAGCGGAGCGGGAATCCCAAGATGCCACCTGAAGTAGGAAACAATCCCTTCCTGTAATGATAACCGAATATACAATGGCGACCGGCGCGATCCAAAATAAGCATATTACTCATAAATAATTATTGTTACATTTTCTGAATTCAATTGTAAATTTATAGTTACGATTCATTAATTTAAAATGTTATATTTTACTCACCATTATGTAACGAAGTGCCCACACTTTTTCAGTGAACAAGATTAGAAACACAATGAAAACAGTAAAAATGTTTTTCTGGATCACACACTTCTATTTTCTTGAAATAAAAGAAAAATATAAATAACTTTTCAGGTAATTAAAAAAACATTATCAAAATTTTCCAACAAAAATAAATTATGTTTGCGACAAAATTAACTGCTAAAGTTACCAAAACCCAACATATAATTTGGACTTTTAGTGCCGTCAAATGGGGTTACTTTGCCTTCCGCCGAGTGTCTGCCTCTTCCATTTTATTTTTATAAAACTACTCAGATTGAAATTATTTGAATGCATTTATTAATATTTTACAAAAGGATCTGTGCTAGGAGCACTTGATATTACCAACTGTTTCTAATGTCACTGTAAATCAGTTTTGAGTCAATTTAGTGAACTTCGAAATTTCAGTGCGAATGATATTGAATAATGTTTTGGGGTGACTTTGCTTGCTCTCGGGTTGTCAAAAAGATAATTAGTTATTTACAGGGCTTTTTTTTGGTAAAAAAGGTTCTTCATGTCAAGCTTTTTACTAAATAAAATTATATTCAAATATAATAGCAGCTTTTCCTATGCCACGAAGCGCACAAAAAATCATTTCTTAAGATTATTTTTTTAACCATGTCCGCTCCCAACTTGGAGCATATGGACTCCTCACTGAGTCTATTTCAACATATGTTTTTTTTCTACGAGAACTGATTGTTACTCAGTTTCTCAACCTTTTTTTCCAATATAGTAGGGAAAGATACGAGGACAAGGACAGGACTAGTGATAAGCTAATCGCTGTCCTTGTCCTCAGAACCGTAACCGCAAACATTGTTTCGTCAAATTGATTTTGAAATTTTGAAAAAAAAACCGTGAAAAAAAGTGCCGGAACGCGGTGTTTTTTTTGTAGTGTGACTCTCCACACATCTTGTGGAAATTCTTCGCAAATATAAACTAAAACTATGAAGTTTGGATCAACGGCAAAGAAAAACTACGAGGAAAATATCTTCGAAGAAGCCGTTACGGAAAAAAATGAGCTGTCATCATGCAGAGAAATATAAAAAAAAACTCAAACAACAATCTTCAATGAAATCAAGAGTTTGAATGTGACTGTAGAAAAATTTGCAATTTAAAGGTTGTGCATAAAAAAATCATTTTATTCTTTATCCACAATCGTGAAATTTTTAAATGTATCAAAATCACCGTGAACTTGGGGGTATGATTGTCTCCGAGCCAATTACTATTTACGATGACTTCTGAGGTAAAATTGTTTTTAATGACCAAAAATGAATCAATGTTCAAAAATGAACATTTAGCCAGATTTACACGTACCTACCGAAAACTTTCTGAGCAGAATATTGAATGAAATTGGTGGAGGGTGGCAACACATCGGGAAGGTGACTTTGCGTCATTTTTTTTTGAAAAAAAAATAATCCATGCATCACGATTTTACAATAGTAAACATAATAATATTCTTGATCCAAACAATTGAAGGATCCAAGATTAATTAACAGAAAAAATATGAAAAATTGTGCAAAGTCACCCCGCTTGGCGGTAAGTATGCCCAAATACGAACCGACAAAGTCATAAGGTATACAATTTTCGAAATCGTCATAGTATAAGAGTGAGATTGAAACTATTTAAAATTATATTTTTTGCCGTTGAATAAAAAAAGCAGGGCTGTGGAGTCGGTAAAAAAAAGTTCGACTCTGACTCCAACATTGACCAAAAACACGACTCCGACTAAAAAAAGTTCAATATCGTCACTTTTTTTTCCTAATTTTCCTATTTATGTGTATTCAATTAAATATCAACCCTACCAATCCAGCCAATACCCAAATTTGGCATATTGTAATCAAATATAAAAAGTCAAAATTTCCGACTCCGAGTACGACTCCGGTTAAAACGCCGCGACGACTTCGACTCCGGCCACAATGTCCCGACTCCACAGCCCTGAAAAAAAGTAATGAAACCTATATACCACCGACTTAAACCTATCAACCCACAGCTTTTTTTTCAAATGTCAAATCATCATAATATATTATCTAATTATAAATTGAGCTTGAGGTGTATTTTACTATAATGATGGTTATTTTTTGTATTAAACTTGAAGTTGAGTTTTGTCGAAAGATGTCAGAGGTCACCGGAAATGGTTCTTTAAAGATTACAAACGTAAGAGAATTTTGATGAGAATGTTCACTTTTTTATGAAAATAAACACATTCCATAGAGAAAAGTGACGAAAATATAATATATAAAATTTTGAATTTTAACTAAAGGCGCTTGATGGAATTTCAATAACACGAACAAATTCTAGTATAAGTTTTTTTAGGATGATCTGGTACTACAGGAGCATATTTTTTATAACCATGTCCGCCCCCAACTTGGAGCATATGGACTCCTTACGGAATTTATCTTAACATATGTTTTTCTACGATAACTGCTTGTTACTCAGTTGCTCAACCTCTCTTTTTCGAAGATAGTAGGGATGGAAAGGATACGAGGACTAGGACAGGACTAGTGAATAGCTAATCACTGTCACTATGCGTCACTCTTTTGGATCGAAAAGGTGGGAAGGGATTTTTAACAACACAAACACCCATACCTTTGAACAGATTTATCGACTGAAAAAATCCGCTCGTACCGGGAATCGAACCCGGGTGGTCCGGCACGCAAGCCAACAACGTTGACACTGCGCCACGGATACAGGCATATAATATATAGTATATATTTTTAAATACATATTTTTATACCTTAAATTTGTAAATTAAAATTAAAACTCAGTCATTTCACTTTATTTCGTGCACTTGAAATGTCTGAAGATGACGAAAGGAAAACCCCTTGTCGTTAGCGATAAAATTCATGGAAAAATACAACATCCCAAGATTCAAATTTTCTTCTATAAAAAATTATTTTTTCGGAATCCTTAAGACGCACACGAATTGGCATTCAAAACTGACTAAGGCCAATAATTAGTTAAATAATCTTAATGTTTTTTGCGAAGCTTTTAAAAATATACGTAAAAAAGTTTAATATATATTTTATATCATCTCTTGTACAGAGGAATCAATCCCTTCTAATAACGCCACAGCCCGTGAGTTCGATTCCCTTATATATAAGTAAGGATATTGGAAAAAAACGTATTCGATTTAAAAGTTCCTAGTAGGTACAAAATATTATTTATTCATCACTGGAATTGTCGAGTTCTGAATAATGTGTCTTTTTAATAGCAAATTATTTTAATTCAATGTGAGGAAACGCTTCCCTAAAATATTCCAAGAAGAATCTAATTTTCAAGTTGACAAGTATGTTTTATTTTCGCTAAACCATGATACCGTATCATTTAAAAGTTTCCGAGATATCTACCGCGGGCATACTTTCAAAAAATAGCCATTTCAATAACAGATAACTACATTATCGACTTGTCTATATTATTATGACGTGTAAGTTTAGCAGCATTTATAAAACAAGTTTGGTCTCTTTCACTCTTTCAATTGAGCTGATTGCATTACAGTTTTACTAACACAAGAAAAGAGAACAACAAAGTTTCATGACAGGTAAATACCTGTATATAGAATAACGGGTCCCGACTTCAGTAGACTTCGAATTTTGTAAAGAGCAGTGCACCGCAGCGTGCTTCCTTTTCACTCACATTGGCGTTGGCAACTAAAATGAAAGAGTCGTATGCTCTTACTATCTCTTACTTCTGAGCGAATGTGAGGTAAATACTCAGGAATTTCAATGGTACCTTGACTACATGCCGAAGTATGAAATGAAGTATTTGTGGCACCACGGTCCAAGAATATTGTGTGTGAGACTAATGTTAAAGGCGTGACAGTAAAATACAAATATTCAAAAATTGCTAGCTGTATTTCGTGTAGTTGATTTGTTTTCGTTTCGTAAACAGTGTAAAAAAGTGAATACGTTTGTGCCTGTTTTAATTGACATAAATTTACTGTGAAAAGTTTTTATAATATTGTGATTACTGCTGGAAACTTGGAACGAGAATTTCGACATTCCTACGCATTTGGATTTATCATTTTCTTAAAGGTAAATAGTAATTGGACTTAACAGATTACGTATAATACACCCTACGTATAATTTTCTGCCATATAAACTACTACAATCTTTCGGCGAATGTGTGTTATGCTCTTATTGCACATACAATCTTGTGCATAACAATATGTAAACGTTTACAAAACTTCACATAACATTATTACGTTCGAAAGCAATGAAACGTTATACGAATGCTTATTTGACATTATCTTATTATCTTTATGTGTGCCCATTTTATCATGAATCTGCATATATCTTGCATGTCTACGTAATCTTAAGAAATTTGTTTGCTATTTCTTTTAGTACGATAACTTCCACTGACGTATGCGAGATATCAACGCACGTATTGCCCCGAAACCTGATTATTAGTAACCAATATAATATTTCCGGATTGAATCGTTTCTATTCAATCAAATGTATTTCGTCCTTCTTTAAGAAAAAAATACATTTTGCTAGTGCTTCATAAAAGTATGCGCTTTTGACTTGTAGCCGCTTTAAATTGCTCATCTTGATGAGGTCATCAAAATGTTTAAAACAGAGCTCAATTACCATGTTGATTGATTTCAAATCATCTTATTCGATTCGATACGTGATTTATTTTTAATGTTGTGGTACATGTTAATGCGTATCAAAGAATAGGTTATTTTAAAACGGTTATTTATATATTTAATTAGAAATAACATTAGTTTACTTCTTCAGAGATCGTTAAAGAATATTATTGCATTTTAATCGCCGAAGTGATAACGTGACCCATTATCTACTTAGTTTTACAATGTAATTATGAATGATATTAATTTGCATTTCACTGCATGAAACTCAGCTGTTGAATATAATAGTAATAATGATGTACATCTCAACCATTCAACATACTAAATTATATTATGAGCTATGTAAGTGATGTGATACGTACATAGAAGTAAGAAGAGGATAGCTACTGTATAGATATGGAAACCATATTTTTTTGATAATTTAAAGAACAGATCCATCTTTCATATTTTATCTTCACGAACATACAATACGTTTTGAATAAACGCTTTACTAAATATGTTTTACAACTTACTTACGGCAATCAACTAAATGCGACTCTCTATGGAATTTAATCAACAATAGAAAAATGCCAAATAATCATCAATGGGCATCATGTTTCTGGCAGTTTACGCGGAATATGAATACGATATCAATAAAATAGTAGGTGTCGTTGGCTTAAATTGCTCGAATCCGACACCGGGCAATTTAATTTTTCGATCGAATTATTGATTTCTATTCGGAGACATGGGCGTCTATGTAGTCTAACATTTCATAAGATTCTGAAAAAAGGGACGAAGCAACAATAAGCAAACCACTTGTCATATCTTTTCCATTCCAATTATCTTCGAAAAAGAGAGGTATTAACATTTCTGTTGAGATGTGAATATGTACCTATATGTTCCACATTAGAAGTAGGTAGGTATGATTTAAAAAAAAATCTCAAATGGTTCGTTCTTAGAACAATCCATAGAGCAATTTTTAAAAAAAGAACCTTTAGAATTACATTGTTTTTGCGGCATTTAGTACATTTTCAAGTAGAAAAAGAGTACCACGATCTCAAGCATATTTACCAACGATTTCAGTTTGATACAATATAGATGACTGACTAATGTGATTGCAACTTTGCAATTTCAAGACATGTAACATATAAACCGTGCCGGCGAAATTAAATTCTTAATATTCCACAAAATAAAAATAAAACAATAGGGCCATTTCAGAATATAAATAAATCTTCCAAAGACGGATCACGGATCACTGAAATAATGAACGTGTGGTCACCGCAGTTATATAATATGGTATCGTTGATACTGTGCCTCCTGTACTACAACCCTTTTACTCATTTATAGAAGACATGACTAAATAATGGTCATTTCAGAATATGAATAAATGAAGAACTTAAATTAAGAGCCAACGCGTATAGCATAAACTTTAGTTCGGTAAACACATGTTTATATTTTTCCTATTTGATAATATAAAAAAATCTACTCTTTGAAATAAATAAATTCACCTGTCAAAGATTAATTAAGGCGCCACCGAATAAACATGGTCAAAACAAGATGTATGCAAAACGGCCCACGCATTTTTTACGCTTCTGTAATTGAAATTTTCTTATACCCAAACGTTAATGCCGGCCCCCGTAGCCGAGTGCAAACGTTCTCGGGATGTCGTTTTTACTTACTTGCACAGTCCAGTGCAAAGGTTCGAATCTTTGAATGCACGGTCAGGTGTATCACATCTTCAGTGGAGCGATGCGTTAACCACCGGCCCTTTCTTGATCCCATGCGAAAAGCATTTCAACCGTTTCTCAGACGATAGGTTGAGAAGCCAATTCTCGTTAAACGCATTCTGTTTAAGTGCTTTTGAGTAGATGCCATAGTTACAGACTCTCCATTAGAAACGGACATGATTATGACAATGAAAATAACGTGATTTATCTTCAGTTGAAAACGGCTAAGCGGGGAGTCCGTATGACTGAAAATGTACGAGTTTTTTTTTGTATTATTTCATACAATGTCGCCGATAATTGAAAGTAAAAATAAATAAATCTTATTCAAAAAATTACCGATGTGCGTTTCAAATTGGTTGCTGTCGGACTCGTTTCTGATTGGCTGTGATTATAAACAAATTCCTTTTTCGTATGACTCAAATAATTGCTAAAAAACAAACGAATGCACGACAAAATAATTTTGAATTCTTTTGATTTTGTTTTCGTATAATTGTGAATATATTAACACATATTACAAATATCGAGCGAAAAAGCACGGAACCATTCATTTTTCGATAAAATTCTGAAGAAGTAATTTTAAAGACATGATCCAAATAAAAATTACCACAAAAAGGTTCAAATATTAAATCATACATTATTTCTTTAACCGTATCCGCACACAATCTGGAGCATATGTCATTGCAAAAAAATTATCAGAACTGCTCAATATTTGATTTCTCAGAGAGAGAATACGGATTGCAGGATAACATAAAACTTATGATCACTTTTAAGGTGTTCACTGTCAATACTTGGTGGAAAGGCATTATAATAATAATAATAATACATTTTTAGTACCTTTTCCACATAAAATTTATTTGATCAGGACCGGTTTCGCTCATGGCGAGCATTGTCAACTGATAAGGAATACAATAAAACAGTGATATTTATACAAAAGTTAAGTAAGAAAAAGAAGGTATGACAAACAACTGGTAAAACAACTAAGCAAATTACAAGAAAAATAGACTATAAATAAAATAAATATAAATATATGTAAATAAAATAGTCTTCAAAATTCAAATGATTAAAATTTGGTAAACTAATCGCTCTCGCTACTCCCTGTTTGTAGGATAGCATGGATTCGCGGTCCATTCAAGACATCACCGACACCCATGCCTTCGAACAGAAAACATAATCAATTTATGACCCAACGTTACCCACTCGACCACAACCACTCTTGTATTAATGGTTATCGGATAAATTTAAATCATACTCATTTTTTATAATATTTTTGTACTAAGGTGTCAGATACTAATGATTGAATTGGTATATGAGAGATATTTATTTCTAAAAGTACTTTGAGTGTTGATAATTAACCCTAATCGATGTGAAAGTGACATATCGCTACTATTAATTATACTGCAATTTCTAGCTTTTATAACTTGTGATGCATTCATTTCATCAAACACCTTCAAGTAATTAACGTACAGAATTGACTGTATTAATTATCCATCAAGAGAAACGAAAGTGCAAAATAGACACTAAGCACTACGTTTAGACACAAAAAATGTCGAACTCAAGGTTAATTTTAATAAAATCAATGTACTATTTCGTGGTCAACGTCGTTGGCTTGTGTTACCGTGCTCACTGGCTCAAATCCCAGTATGGGCAGTTTTAAAAATTGATTTCTCAATGGATTTACATATGTTCGAAGGCATGGATGTCTAAATCACCTCCCACGCATTCTATCCTAAAAACGGTGCGAAGAATTATATTAAAATGAACTTCCACAAAGTTACCTCTGAATCCATCGAAAGTATCTCTGCAAATCTTGTTATCGAGAGAACTGGTTGTTACAAGTCGTCCAAATTCTCTTTAATAGAAGGGAATGGTAGAACAGTGGTTCTCACGGAAATTTTCACTGTGGTCGCATCGTAAACATAAGATGTCATACGGAAATGACTAGTGGCCGCACCAAATTTTTGTTTTGTGTCTGTTGTGTTTGAGATATGTCAAATGGACTTAAGCATGTCTGTGAATTTACAATTCGTATTATTTGCTTACGAAATATTTCATTTTAAAAGTCTGTTGACAAATTAGATCGTAAAACCACTATCAATCAATATTTTCTATGAAACTGTTGGTGGCCGCAGCCAAATCCTTGGTGGCCGCACATGAGAACCACTGTGATAGAACCATGTTTCTACATTAGAGAATCAACTGCAAATCTATTGAAAATTTAAAACCTTTGCGATTCTTCTTAGTTCACACAATTTATATTTTTAAACGCCCCCCTTGTCTTTTGTATCCAAAAAAATGATTTTTCGTCTAATTCGAATTACAAATATTCGTCTAATTCTAAATACAAATATTAAAGTATTCAAATATTTTACGATTTAAGTTTTCGATATTTGAAAAATCGTCTTGTTCTTTTTTCAAAAGCCAACTAACTTTAGTCAAACTTTGCTCCGGCATTCCGTAATACAGTGATATAAATATGTAATTAATTAATGAATGATACAATTGAAATGTTAATGACCGAAATATTTTCGATTCATTAAATTTCTAATTGGAAAGTAAAAGATATGTTTAGTAATTACAGCTGTTTGATTATTGCGGTGTTGTTCATAATACGGCCCTTGAAATAACTTCCGGCTATTAATATGTTTGAAGACTTCACAAGTGCGATGGTTAATTCTAACAGCTTTAGATATCCAGGTGCAATAAATTCATGATACGTACTTTGTGATGGGGCTACAGTCTATGTAATCCCGGCAAAGTCAATACCAAACATAGATTTGTTCAATCATACATATATGTATGCAATAAAATGAGATCTTGGAAATGTTTATTTGTGATCTCTTCTCTCACCGAATTGATCACATGTAATTTTGACAATTTCAAATTTCATGCGCTTTGGCTGTAAGTAATAAGCTGTAATGCCAAACTCACAAAATGTAAAAAAAAAATACTCTTTGATAATGTGAATTTATTTATGTATGATGGCCAATATCGGTCAGTTAGCTGCGGGGAAAAATTCAAATGCTGAGCAGGCCAATCCAACAAATGTGTGGCATAATTTCAATCAACTATTGAAATGATTCATACGGAAGCCAAAGGCTCCACTTTAGGAGCGGACGAAGATTAAAAAATAACTGTTATTAACACATTGCCTTCGGGGGAAATCAAAACACATAGAGAAACGACGCGTATTCCACGTTTCCCAATGTGTTAACATGTTTTATTAATTTATGTGGATCTTTTAACCAATATCTATAAGTCGGCTTAAAAAATTCTTCAACTATTACGAGTGCGCGTCAACGCAGAACGAGTGCGCGGAGATTTTAAAATTACTGTGGGACTTAAAGGGACGCCTCATTGACGACGGAATGTTGATGTCTCATATATATTATTAATATGTAAGTGGCATATTCCACATCTCTGAATTTTAATTCATTCTAGGGCATTTTGAGATGCAACTATTATTGAACGGTGGGCTGTTAAACGGTTAAGGGTCTAGATTTCGAAGGCAATCGAAAGAGTCGCGAGAACACTGGTCCAATGATGTATACTGGATAGGCTTGCAACTAGAGACTCCAATTCATTTTTCAAGTACTCGATACTCGAGTAATTTGAAAAATACTCGAGTAATACTCGTTATATATAAATGCAGATTTAATTCCAAATTATATTTTGTTTTAAGCAGCCAACAGAAAAACTAGATATCACGATTTAATTGATTTTTAACTTTTAAACCAAAAAAAGTCCAGTTTTTACTGCCGGAATAAAAAAACAAAACTTCGAACCAAATTAAAATTTGAGACGTTTAATTCTCTATTATTTTTGGAACATATGTATGTTTCATAAATTGAAATAAATCTATTTAAAGACACAAATTTGAATACATAAAATATATTGGTAAATTATGGATATATGACCACGGGACAGAATTTTTGTAAAGATTTATGAAAAATAAGCACATTAAATGAAATGAATGTAAGGCTTACCATTTTTTTTGAAATGTAAATATATAAATTTATTATAATAGAAGATCCTAAAGAATACTTCGAAATAAGTATGAAATCGAGTTGTTTTAATTTACAGGAGCAAAAATGCAACCACAAACTACACAAATAATAATATTATACAGATAGAGACAGTCACATTTATTATTTGTTTAAAATGAAAAGAATAATTTTATATTAGGCTTATATTAAAAAACAAATTCTTCTTTCAGAACTCATACGAATAATCAGTAATATTCATCAGATTTAATCATTTTGATTCCACATTTTATAATATGTAATCCACAAGAACTCAAAGAGTAAAGTCAAAACATAAAATTATAAGCCAGTATGTATAATTTTTTTGAGCTTAGCTCGAGAGGATGGGATTCTGTTCCGTGACCATATATTCATAATTTACCAATATATTTTGGTACATCTGAAACTACTCGAGTATTTTAATATTTTATTTGATATGTCGAGTAATTGGAGTCCCTACTTGCAACACCATCGGAGATCATGTAAATACTACGTAATTTTCTTATGTAAACTCTTCTTGCATCGTCAACACACTGAAGATATAAAATTTCGTTGTATCGACCGTCAACCCGATGATTTATTTTTCATAACGAAAAAATTATCGCTTCCCACTAAAATGTTAAATAATTTTTATAAATGTTTATGAAATGAAGTAGGTCTCATGGGAATCGTTCAGGTGTTGCGAAAAATAAACGTGTACACGTTGATAAGTGATGGTAAACATTTTTGGCTGTGCACCTATTTTATCTCGAGCTTATTTGAGTAATACTCCAGAATCTGACAACACTAAACGTAGTTAATTACGAAACGACAGATCTTCATTTGTTTCTGTGGAAGTTTAAAAATGAAATACAAATGTTTATTAAAAAAATAAAAATAAAATTTTGTACTTATTCACGTATAATTTATTTAGATAAGGACCTGTTTCGCTCATCTTGAGCATTTTAATAAATTAATCGTCGAACATAATATAACAAACAATGTTTTATTATTTTTTAATTTAACGCCTTTTTACCAAGTAAGTATTGACAGTGAACACCTGAAAAGTGACGAATGTTTATTTTATTTCTTCCATATGTTCAACGATCGGCGATATAGCAGTCGTAAAAGTCTGATTATCTTTAATTATGTCGATTGATAGTTCTTCAATAATTTACATTTTTTCCATATCCTCTCCTTATGTGGAGCATATGTGCTCATATTTTTTTTATGAGACTCCATATTATTAAATCGATTCATCTATATTTTCCAAAGGGAGTAACTAGACATGGATATGAGGCTGGGCAATTCTAGTCTAGTGCTTAGCTAGTTTGCCGAAATACGCGATCATTTTAATTTTGATTTGTGCAACATTAAATATAAAGGAATATTTTGTGAATTTATTGATTGGATTGGCATTTACATGGTAGAACTCCATTATAACACCGTGAATGAATAGAAATGTATTTTAGTTCTACAGAAATTATATGCTATATATGGTCCATAGCTATTTCGGCATACGCCATCGTCAGACTTAAAGTTCGATAGTTCTGACGATGGCGTGAGCCGAAATATCTATCAACCATATATCATATAATTTCTGTAGACCTTAAATACCTTGCTATTTTCTCACCGTGATATTTTGTAAACAAGTCTTCATGTCGTCGTCGTTTTTAGTTTTCGGTGTTGCTCAATTTAAAATAAATGTCAATTCTTGGAGTTGTTATGAAATAATTATATGCATAATAATGTATTTATGATTCATTTTCGATCGACCAAAAATAAAAAATATTTGGCTTGTTTGTCACAAGTGGGAACGCGTCCCGAAAGTTTTCGATCGATGTAGATATTTGCAAAATCGTGAGTCAACTTAATGAATGAAAAGTATAAAAAAAACAAAATATTTATAAATATGACGCCACTATTGCTTAGATCATTACACTAAGTGGCCAAATGTCTGGTTATTTTGTTCGAGTACGGAAGCAAGCGCTCATAATTCATAACGAAATACTTCGTACTTAGTTTGTCAGTTTGCTGTGATTTTAGTTCTAAAAAACACACAAACGAACCTTGCTTAAATTGCTCTGTCGACTACATAGGGAAAAGATGATTTTTCCAGCATGTGTGAGGAAAATTCAAATTTGCTAGATTGTTTTATTGGTTTCAATACAATTACAAAGTCTTAACTCTATAGCAAGGGTGGCCAGCCTTTTTTACCCGCGATCGACTTTTGTTTGAAATTATTGGCGGCGATCGACCAACATTAAAAGTAGTAATTTAAAGCCTATCTTAATCTAATTGCTAATCTTATTTTAGAAAGAGATTTTCGTCTATAATCGGCTTACTTTGAGATTTTAGCGTGCTGTCCCTGTCACACGACTTGTCTCGCACTCTTCTTGAGACGGGCACCAGAGATTTGTACAGATCAGATAGGCGATCGACGCTTTGGCCACCCCTGCTCTATAGCGACTAATGGGGTTTTAATTGATCCGATACTTGATTTAAACATTGTATTTTATTGATGCAAATATACTGCACTTTCACCAAGAATTGACAGTTAATTAATATCTTAAAGTAATTATTTACTTATCACTAGAATATGATTTCGAAATGTATGTATTTTTTTAAATTGATGTTCGCTTCCAATACGTAGCATTTTATCTCCTAATGAAGGTATCTAAACATATTTTTCTACGAGATATGCTTGTTACCCAGTCGTTAATCAACGGCCATGGTTAAAAAAGAGATTTGTTTATGAAATTGTAAAACTGTTAAGTAGACTTCATTTTGACGCAACGAACACAAATTTAATTTGAATTGTTTGAATTTTGTACTTTTAGATGAGTTTTGTCGCTAACGACCTGGGTTTCGCCTTTCGGCATTTTCAGGCATTTCAAGTGTGCGGATGTACTTGAACTGACGCGTAGTAAACAGTTTGTATCGTTTATATACAAAAATAGATGTAGATCACTAAGTTAAATTGCTATTAAAATTCAAATTAGCTAAAATTGTAATCCTTAATTATAAACACAAATTTCTTTGAGGAAAAAAACCACTTATTTGTCCCTATTATAAGGAGTATTTTTCACAAGTGCTTACCTTGCCACATCCTTCTATCTCCACTCTCTTAAAAAAAACAAGAAGTTAAGCAACGAATAAGGTTAAAAAAAGTTATTTGCTTAAAAAACTGTTTAGTAGACTTAACTTTGACGTAACAAGCTCAAATTTCTCTTCGGAAAAAAACACATATTTGTCCCTATTATAGAGATTATTTTTCACAACGAGATTTGTTTCGCGCAATCATCTCGTCTATTCAGTCAGTTCAGTAGTTGGCTAAGATTTTTCCAATCCGAGAGCGAGCAGCGGTGATTATGCAACCGTTCGTCACCGGGTACTCGTGCAAGTCGCGCATACTATTCCGAGACGTGGGGGATCGGAATGCCATTCCGGTTTTATCACTCGAGTGATAAATAGTCCGCCGCTCGCAATAATAACAAATTCATTCTTGTGTTATTATCAAATTGTTGTATTATCACAGGCGCGACGCGGAGCGTTGACGCCTTTCACCGTGATATAAGCGCGCGCGGCAGTGAAATGGTTAATTGGTAACTTCTGTAAAACTATCCATCGAACTGTACTCGATGCTTTGCTAACTCCTATCATACTTGACATCGTATAGATCAGTGTTCCCCAACCTTTTTACACATGCGGACCGGTAAAAATAGGAAAAAAAAATCGCAGACCACTAATCTAATATATAAAAATCAATGTTTGTTTGTTCGTTCGTATTTTATGCGTTGCCATACCGTTCATCCGATTGCGATTAAACAATGTCAACTTATTGTTTGCACTTGCGCAAAGGTTATAGGCATAGTAAAATCAAGTTACAGTAGGTCTTTTATATAAACATAAATGTTTTTTCATATTTTATGCGCTGCCATACCGCTCATTTTGACAACATATTTTTGCACTTGCGCAAAGGTAAAGGCAAAGTTCAATTAATTTGCGGTAGGTGGCGCGTAGACAATAGACAAAGACACTCGGCAAAAGACAAACAGCAAACGTCTAACGGCAAATATCATCCATTCCGATCAATGTTAGTGAAATTAAATCGAAATTATTTATCTAAAATAATATGCATCCGAAAGCACTTCAATAAACACAAACACTTTCTTTCTTTGAGTTGCATTGCAACGCTTGCCGGGTACCGGATAATACTAAAATAATTATGATTTTTTAAATTTATTTTTTTCATGGCCACAGTAACGTCCGTAAATTTTGGCGAAGCGTGGCGAGACTTGCTACATAATCAAAGGTTGCCGCAATGGTTTTAAAAATGGCGCCGTCTGAGAAGTCGAAACGCATTTCGAAGTGCTATTCACTGTGGCTATAGCCTAAGGGTTAGCACTATAGTCTTTACTGCCAAAAACTGCAAGAAGTGATACATAATGATCAAACTTCCAACGTTGGCAATAGTGAGTTGCGTTATCCAAAACCATCCACGCCTCGAAACGAAATCTGAAATCCACGCAAAATATTTCAACCCATGGGACTCGGTGTTATTATTTTAATAAAATGCCATCGTGTGTCTGGCAAAGAAGCAATTCGAATTCTTTTTTCACTTTCACTGAGTTAAAAGCCGAATTCCTCGTGTATTCTTGTAATTATTATTTCGTGATTTGTTACGTCAAAAATTTATATAATACTCCTCTGAACATTCGTTTGTATGAACTTAGCATCGTCATCACAATAAATATAATATATAATACTTTTTGTAAAAAAGATTCAACTATTTTTGCAAGAATTTTTCCTATTCATTGGATTTTAAAACACTTCTATAACATGGACTTTCGAACATATTACGATGCCAGTCTTATGAATTTTTGCCTGTTCGAATTTTAATTTTTTTGTAATATACTTTGATTACTTCTTTGATTATTCCACGTATTGTGCTACTAGCAATTGAACTAGCCAAGTTTATTCCGAAATATAATGCATGATGATGCCGAAAGGCGAAACCCTGGTCGCTAGCGACAAAACTCATGGAACAGTATAAAATTAAACGATTCATATAATATATGTACTTTTCCATGAGCATGACTTTTCGGCATCTCCAGGCAAGTTCATTTATAAAATAACTTTGATTATTCCACGTATTGCGCTACTAACTGTGACACGTTTTTCGCCACTTTCAGAGGCATCTTCGGACTTACTATCGCAAAGTTTGCTTAAGTAATGAAGCAAGATTGATTCTTATATTTTAAAATTATAAAATAAAAAAAGTAATTTGGGATTTTTCCTTTTTACGGGAAGCAAGAATAATAGAATAAAAACAAATAATTATACTATTTACTAATAACGTGAGCATAACAAAATATTATCTAATGAGATGCAATCAATCAGATAGGTTTGGGTTAAACCTTTTCATTGGAAATAATGTAAGCAGTGGCGAGAAACCTGTCCTATTAAGAATATTACTTCTTTTTTGTTAAGAGTTTTATTTATTAATAGACGTGGAATAATCTATATGTTATTTTAAATTTTATATCAACATATGCATTGTTTCTGAAATATTTTTGGAATATTCCTTCGATACGATTGCATTAAGGCAGGGGTTTTTAACCTTATTGTGGTGACTGGAGCATTTTAGGTTTTGGAGAAGAGTGATGGACGCAGGCCAAATAACATGTTTTTTCCATATCCGCCCCATATTCGGAGCCTATGGCAACCACACGGTGCCTCCAGGATTCTCTGTCACCCACTAACCTCCTCGCTTCTTGTCAGGTCATCCCGTTTCAAAGCAGTTTCTTCAATTCATTGTCTAATTAATTCAGTGACAGCCAGTATAAATACTGAACAGTATTTACCGATTTAACCGTTCAGACGCCACGGCGTGCAGGCACGCAAACGCGATTACGAGCTTATTAATGTGAGAAGAGAATAGCTAAATATCAGTAAGTGCGAGTAGATAACACATGGCATTTTGTGCTATTTATAAAATAAAGTTTATTTAAAAAAAAAACCTATATATATATATTTCATATTTTTATTTATAATATTTATTGTTTTTGGCAGCCTTAGAGACATTTTTTAAATCTTGTACTTTTGATATATTTTTTTCACTTTTCTATGAAAATCAATAATAACTTGAGTATTAAATTATTTTCCGGGTATGTTACGTGGCATTTTCATGGAAAAATCGATGAATGAAAATGGTGGCGTACAGCAAAAATCCATGGAATTGGTTTGGCGTTTAAAGGGTTAATTTGCTGATCAACATTTTTTTTTAATGGTTAATATATATACAGAGACACTCTTACTTTATTGCTAAATCAACCTTTGTTTTTGAAAGATGTATGAAGATGCATTTGAAAGAGGTGAAACACGTGTTGCGAATAGTAGCACATTGCGTGGAATAATCTAAGCTATTTTACATTTTATATGAAAATGAACTTCTATAATGTAACCGTAGAATCCATCGAACGCATATATAAAAGATTTTATAGTCAAATAAAATAATTATGCAAGAAATTTACAAAGCTGTTTCAATTAAATTAACTGAGGAAAAGACAGTAAAGTTTTATGCGTCAATCTATGTAAAGATTTAAAAACTATATAAGTAAACCGCCTACATAATTGATTTATTACTATCGATTTATTATTGCGTTAGGGTTTGCAAATGCTCAGTGATGAGGTTAATGAGGCCAGCAGTTGACAACAATTGGTGATAAATAGAAAAATAAACAAATAAACGAAACGAATACATCATACTCCCAATTATTTATTGATTTACTATACTTTTTATATAAGACGTTAATTTTATTATTTCACATGATTTGGACGTCTATGACTGTAGAGCAGTGATGCACAACTTTTTCGGTAGAAGGGCCAGATAATTAATTGTCAGATAGTTCAAGGGCCGCATGGGTAAACTCAACGAGAATTGATTTGTTAGGTTTAAAACAGCGATGCACAACCCTTTTGGGAGAAGGGCCAGATAATCAATTCTCAGATAGTTCGAGGGATTAAATCTGAAGAAAAAAAAAATCTGTTATATTGGGCCGCATGAAATATTATTGCGGGCCGCAGGTTTTGCATCACTGCTGTAGTGTATAGTTTGACATCGTATAGGTAACGCGAAACTCTTATGTCGACTCCTGCTTTTGTTTGTGATCGCGCTATTTTTTTCAGTCGTAACTCGAGGACTCAAACGTCAAACGTCGTTCGTAACTCGAGGACCCAAACGTCGTTTTGTGCGATTCAAAGTTATGCGGTTTTTTTAAATCCATTTTTTATTTATTTTAAATATATTTTTGGTACTACATATTTCAACGTACATATGAAAAACGTAATTAACAGCGCATTGTTCACATACTGTACGTGCAAAATCCAGTGTTTCATCTGTTTATTATAATGTGACCTTGTACTTGTTATGTTCCCATATAAAGTCACAGCTTGTTTTGTAGGATTTTGTTTTTTGCGCTTTTCCGTGGAACGCATCTACCGCACAAAAAAAGGAATAGGTGTGTACTTGTACTTTTATCGTATGCGATAGCGCGTTATTTGTCTTCACATATTGTGTGGAACATTAAGATGCCTCATATGCTTAATGTTGGGTGACTTGTTATAAAAAAGTTTCTCGTTTCCTGACAATCGTATATAATTAATAACACAAGCATGTGCAGCATACGCCAGCGTACGGTGCAATAACCGATGTAGGATGGATAGGTGGTGGTCATGGCTCAGTTAACGCGATGCCAATTCCTTGGCAAAAAATATATTCATTTCTAAGTCGTACAATTAAGTCGTGATAGTGGCCATTACATCGCTTTCTTTCGCATGCATACATACATTATTCAACGAATGCCCGATTCAGTTTTTGCAAAGCTTATTTCACTCTATTGCAAATGAAATTCATCATTTTGCAAATCTATTTCACCCTTTTGCAAATTAAATTCACCCTTTTTTAAAATATTCAAACCGAATTCTGTTTGCTTACAAAAGGAAACCTTCCCGAAACACGTGTCTCAATACGTGGAGTAATAAAGTTATTTTTTACTCAAGTAAACTTCCACAAACCTACAGACGAATCCATCAAAATATTTGAATGATGAATCTTTTTTTTGAGTTTTGTCGCTAACGACCTTCTTTATGCATTCGTGCACTTGAAATGCCTGAAGATGCCGAAAGGCGAAACCCGAGCCGTTATCAATTTTGTATATTGACACTTTAATAAAACATTTTTAGTACTGATTCCACATAAATTGTATTGGGTCAGGAGCGGTTTCGCTCATGGTGAGCATTGTCAATTGATAAGAAATACAACGAAACAGTGATATTTATACAAAAGTTAAGTAAGAATTACAAGGTATGACAAAAATTGTTATTCCAACTAAGCAAATAAATTGAAGCAAAATACAAGAAAAATGTTGAAGACCTCTTAGCAATGCAAGCTATTATAATAGTTATTAACACTTTGTTTACTTTTTAATTTCTATGGTAATTGCGCACAATTTTCTGCACACCGTTAACAATGGGTAAAATTGAAAATTGAATTATTTCATTATCTTCCATCGTCCGTGATAAGTTCCTAAGACAAAAGAGTGATATTTGTCATATTGTGCCGCAGGTTGTGCATCACTGCTCTTATATGATATTTGGTGTATGAAATTGCGAAAATAAAGTTCTAAGCTTTGGTTTTTAATTAATATATGCATTCAATTTAAAAAGCAAATTCAAAATTGCATGTCGAAGGTCTTTGATACATTTCTTATTTCCGTGTCGAACCCTGAAGTTCTAAATTTGAAATTCGAATGACCATAGAGTAACTACCGAATCGACAGACAAGCGAGAAAACAGAAGCCGCTCACGTGAACACTGTTTGTTGTCTGTGGAAAACTTTTCCATAATAAGTAATTTGTCATTGTTTTGTTTAGACGCCGCTCAAGTCTCGGTGATGATTTTGATTTCGCAAGAAAAGTAACGTTCAAATAATAAAAAAAAAAACACCTCGAGCGTGAACGTCCTTGCTTCGTAAAAAATCGGTTCGTAAAATCACGACATAAACGATTTGTTAATAGCGTGAACATTTAAACATCATGATATACCTGCCATTATTAAATATAAATACTCCCATGTAAATATTACGTTAAGACCAGGACCGGTTTCGTTCAACACATTAAACATCGTAATACTTTCGATAGATTCGGCGGTTACTTTGTGCAAGTTCATTTTAATTTAAAATAGCTTTGATTACTACACGTATTGTGTTACTAATTGTGACACATGTTTCGTCTCTTTCAGATCCACCGTTCCATCAGACTTACTAAAGCAAGATTAATTTCAATATTAAAATTTATTAAAATAAAAATGATTAAATTACTGTGAATAAGTTATAATTATCTAGTATTTTGAATGTAGTATCGCAAATACTAATTACCAGATAATAACATGGAAACATCGATAAATAATTCGTAGGTTTTATCCGAACTATTATTAGTGAATTGATTGATTTTTTTTTTTTCAGTCGATAAATCTGTTCAAAGGCTGAGTGTTTGTGTTGTTAAAAATCCTTTCACCACCTTTCCTATCCCAGAGTCCTGTCCTAGTCCTGTCGAAGTCCTCGTATCCTTTCCATCCCATAATCTCTTTCGAAAAAGAGAGGTTGAGCAACTGATTAAAAAGCAGTTATCATAGATAAATATATGGCGAGATAAACTCCATGAGGAGTCCATATGCTCATACACAAGTACACAATAAAAACGATTCAAATTTAAAAAAAAAACGTTATGTTTATTATTTTCGTAGACAGTAAAGATTATACATATATGAGACATAATTCAATGATTTTGTTAGCAATGAGTAATAATTGTTGTGTAAATATCACAAAAAATTAAAGGACAAGTTGAGAAATTGTGTGTTGCTTATTTTATTTGACCTTTTGCGTTCAACCGTGACAAATGAAGACATTTCCTCACAATTTTAGGAAAATTAAGCAAACATCATTGGATATTAGCTGTCTGTTAAGTCGAGGTCACTGGCAGTGTGATTAATCGCCATTTTTTTGTCGATTTAAAAATTCGTATGGCCTTTTATTCTTCTTCATTTTGTACAGTATCCGTTCGAAGATTGGCTAACAATTCGAAATATGTAGTTCTATTTCATCTTGAAACAGTCGTGTCAGATTAATAGCAATGAGTCGCGTATTATCACTCTGCCGTATTCCAGTTGACTTTACTTGATTTGTTGGAGTAATTCGTATTTCTCATTACCGAAAATGTGTTTTTGTCTTTTTGGCATCTTGATTGTATTGAATTTCTCGTGTTGCGACATGTCTATGTCGGCCCCTGTGCTCTATTGCTAATATCAGGGACCCTAGCGATCAGATGGGTCCGGGTTCAAATCACAGTAATGCCAATATCAGTTAAGACTATTTCAATTTAATATTTGAGACATGAAGGCATGCAGTGTCTAGTATTATGATGGTCCTTTCCATTAGCCTTGAGGCAAAGAATCCGCTGAACTACCACTTAGTGCACGGCCCGAGTGCCAGCGTTTTTACAGCGCAGCGTTCAGTTCGGCGGACACACACTTGGTACACAAATGCCGGTAGCCTCATTGGCTTAAATAAGAGGCAATTTGAATTTGTGTGTATGCTGCCCTGTACGCTACGCCGTTAAAAACGCTGCCACTGAGGGCTCACACTCATTAGGGTATAGAATCATTCATGCCATAAGGCAACGTTTGTTTATCTGTAATCTAATCAGGCCGCATGCAACAATATTCAATTAGATATACTTAAAAAACGCATGTCTTGTACATAGTCGAGTTAGCTTCGGTGACGGAGCCCACTGGCTCGAATCCCAGACCGGTCAGTTTTATGTTTTAGTCGATTTTTTTATTTATGTACGGAGACAAATTCCAGCCCCACAGTTTGTCCGAGGTCTTATCGTTTGTATCCCTACATTTTTTTTTCTATTTCGTTGGTTATGTGAGTCACCAGTCAAAAGGGCTGTACGGATGATCAATGCACTGCCTGTTGAGTTGAAAAGCTTTCAGCTTTAGAACTTGGTGTTTTGTTTTTACCCTTTTTAATTGCTAAATAAATGGTGTGTTGTGTCTTGTATGCCATTCTCTGTTGAATAATTGTCGTTATGTGCTGTCTTTAAAATATTTGTCAAATGCTTGGTGCATTGGCGTCACCTTTAATGCCATGCATAGTATTTTTTATCAATAAACAATCAAATTATTGAAAGAAAAAATAACATCTCGATGTTAGTAATACGGTTAAGTAGCTCTATAAAATATGTTCGGCGTGCAGGTAGCGTATCATATCTTTGAAAACTGTATTTGAAACAAAACTGAATCGATTGGTTGTGCTTCTAAGAAATATTCAACAAAAACGGTCAATCGGGATAATATTTGTGACGAGACCATAATTTTAAGAAGATAAATCGAGGAGAACGATTAATGCGGGATTTTTTAACATTGTTCTTATGGATATTTCGCCAGGACTATACAAAATGAACGAAACAAGCGGGAAAACGGTTAATGCGAGAACGTAATATCGGGGCTCCACTGTAATGCAGTTAGGTTGCTCTATAAAATATGTTCGGCGTTCAGGTAGCGTATCATATCTTTGAAAACTGTGCCGGAACTTGGGCCATTTCCACGTACAGCTGCAATTATTTATTGTTGTTTCTTGCTGCTAGATATGTAGAAATATTCCTAATAGGCAACCTCCGAATGCGCCGAGCTCGATACCGGTGTAAGTCACTCGCTTGATCGTGTCGTCATACATTAATCTAGTTATATTTTTATCGAGTGACTTGATTAGTGTAATTATTTAGGTAGAATCTGGGCCGATTTGTGCTGGTTTTTTTTCGTGGCGTGATTTCCTCATTGATCGCCAATAATTGTGCTGTTTCGTAATCCTTCAGTAGTGTTGTCTAGATGGGTGGTACTCAAATGTTGGTCGGTGGAGCAATAACGGGCTGCGGGTAAGTTACCGGTCCGCGGTTAATAAAACAAATAAAACCTTGACTTGAGATTTATCCAGGGCTGTGGAGTCGGTAAAAAAGTTCCAGCATTTACCACAACCACGACTCCGACTCCTAATTTTCCTATTTATGTGTATTCAATTATATACCAACATTACCAACCAACCAATCCGGCCTATAGCCAAATTTGACATATTATATGCAAAAATAAAAAGTTCAAACTTTCCGTCTCCTGGTATGACTCCGGCCAAAACGCCCCGACGACTCCGACTCCACTGCCCTGTATTTAACTATCTCAAATTAAATACCGGTATTTCATATATTTTTGACCATTTCTACTACACGGAGCATATGTCACCACACTCGTGGTGCCTCCAAGATTCCTCACCATAAACTTTCTCCGAGAACTGCTTGTTATTCAGTTGCTCAACCTCTCTTTTTTAAGAGAGTTGGGATAAAGACAATGGGTAACACACGAGTGGTTAAATATTTGCTCTGGCAACGTCCAGTTTTGAGGGTCGGATAGGCATAAGAGAGATCTCTGTATTAATCAAATAAATTTATTTGGAGCTTGCGACGCGGGCTCTTATTATCCTGGATATTTTTATTACTTGGGCGGGTTGGTACAAACCGAGTCTTTATTGAAAACTGATTCACTGATTTGCATATCTTAAACGTGCATCTTTTATTGCATAAACTCTTCCCCACTGTAAGTAGGCAGTACTCAAAAATGTGGGTTTCATTAGTCAAAACAGCGTGCACTGTCGTGTGATTGCCTGTGAATAATTAATTTCGAATGTTTCGGGCTGTCAGACGCGGATGGTTGTTTGACAATAAGACGTGGCACTTCGCGGGAGAATATTATAATTGTTATTCATAACAATGGCAAGCCTACGCAAATCGTTTCGCAAGCTCATTTGTTATGTGTCTCCAATGAATAAATCAAGAACTTACCTAATCTAACTATAATTGTACAATTTATTAATCGCATGGATGTTATAACATGAAATTCTTTTTGCGGTAGCAAAATAGTTTTAAAACCTTTTGTACTCAATATATATTTTTTTTCCTTCCAGCAACTCTTTAATAGATTGATTAATATCACAGGGCTTGCGTATTTTGCAGTATTGTAAAACGAAATTCCGAAAAATATACCACATTATGAAGGTGTGCTGACAAATGGTCGAAAGACAAGACGTCCCCAGTCAAAATGTCTGCGCGACGAAATGTCCCTCGACAAAACGCTTCATGACATATTTAAATTTTTTTTATTATAGCCTGACACAAACCTTACTGAAAATTACCCAAACTTAACCTAACCCAACTTACTGAAACCTACACATGTTAGGCTATGTTTCGGTTTGGGTTAGGTTAGGTTCTTTCGATGGATGAGCGTTACCTTTTTTACTACCTTGGACTTAACATCGCAAAGTTTTCTTGTAATAAAGCAAGATAATCAAACTCATGTCACTATTAGTAACACAATACGTAGAATAATATTTTTTATTTTATATCAAATAATGGTTACCTATTTATTGTTATATTGTTTAAAATTTGACTATTGGCCTTATTGGTTGGTTGATATTTAATTGAATACACATAAATAGGAAAGGTAGGAAATAAACGTAACGATTTTTTTTTTAGTATGAGTCGGAGTCGCGCTTTTGGTAAATGCCGTAGCCGGACTCGTATTTTTTTAACGACTCTTCAGCCCTGATTAAAACCTTCGCGTCACGTGCTCGTCATAAATAAAATTATCTATGGGCGATGGCTGTTGGATGCACGTATATTGCATATCAATAACTTCTTAAATTTGTTCGAAAAACGAGAAAGCGCCCACTGCCCCGAAAAGACAAAAAAGCATTACCTACTTTTAAAATGCCAAACTGCGTGAGGCAGGTGGGTTAGTTACACCAGTACTTTACTGTCAATTAGTAAAACAGGTCAAACCACATCATTGACACTACGACACCTTACTTTGAAAAGGTTCTGCTCTCGAACCTGTTTTGAGATATGATCGTTTGAAGTTTGGATTGATCATACTATTTAATTTAAAATATAAAGACACTTGTAACAATGAGCAAGTAAAAATGTTTCAAATTATTTATTTTAAGCATACATTTTACAACTTGAACCATGAACCAACTAAAAAATAATGATCTTTGTGATCTAATGATGAGAGTAATGATGACAAACCTTGAACTTTGTCCAAAAAAAATAGTAATTTAAAAGAATATATTGCTTGAATTGGAATTAACTGAATTAACTACTAAAAATTTATTCCACATATATATTTTTTTATATGGAATAACTACTAAAAATGTTTTATTATACATAATGCCATTCCATCAAGTATTGACAGTGAACGCTTTAAAAGAAAATGTATTGTGTACCCTGACAGTATATATACAAAGATAACTAAATGTATGTTTAAACATAGTTCTGGCCGATGGCGTAAGCCGAAATAACTATCAATCATATTACCATATTCATTGTTATTTTTTTCACCGTGTCAATAATATATGTTTCTGAAGTTATCATATATGGTAAATACAAACTTTTCCGACCAAAATGACATTTTTTTTGCCATAATATTAGTTAGAACCTTTTCAAAGTAAGGTGTCGGCTAGCTGTGCCACACCTGAGATCGCACTCAACCGCCACATTACGGGCCGAACCCAACCCGCAAGACGTACATAACACAATTATTTACTCTATGCCCATTGTGCCAATGCCACTTTCTCGTCTGTTAAGAGTGTGGGACATCAATCAGTGAGAGACTTTAACGCATGGTTCGTGTTGAGATTTGTCCAGCTTTTAGAAAACCGAGTTCTGTTTGCGTGCCAAAAGTTGTCCAGTTTTGGCATGCATTTGAATGGTAATCGAAAGACACTGCTTTTTGCCTCGTTTACACGGGTCATGTCGAGAGTTCAGCTTCTGATGATTCCTACTTTCTTTTGACGATATTTACTCACTAGGGCTGTGGAGTCGGTAAAAAAAGGACGACTCCGACTCCAGCAATTACCAAAACCACGACTCCGCTCCAACATTAACCAAAAACACGACTCCGACTCCGACTAAAAAAAGTTTAAAATCGTCACTTTCTTTTTCCTAATTTTCCTATTTATGTGTATTCAATTATATATCAACCCTACCAATCTGGCCAATAGCCAAATTTGACAAATTATATGCAAAAATAAAAAGTTAGAACATTTCTAAATATCCGACTCCGAGTACGACTCCGGCCAAAAAGCCCCGACTCCACAGCCCTGGTACTGACTGCTTTATTACTGAGAATAAGAAAGAGGCTTGGAAAATTGCAAAATTCTACCCGAACCGCGGCCGAAAATTTCGGATCCGGCCCGGCTCATTTCCAAACATTATACCCGACCCGAAGTTTTTTTTTCCGAAAACATTGTGTAATTTAAATTAACGATGATAAAGGTTACACCCGGAAAATGTAAATAACGTGACTTAGACGAAACGCGGGTAGTTCAAGACAAATGTCATGGAAAAGTAAAATATTCAAACAATTAAAAGAATTCTCGATGACTAACTTAGTTTAGCAAATGTTTTGTTTCTCCAAAGTGTCGTCAGATTGAATGTATTGTTTGATTATTCAAATTTCTCGAGAATTTTGGCGAGTTGTGCGGACGCCCGCAAAGGTTTCTTATTCATTCATCCATTTTACTGCGAGAAAGAAAAACAAAAAATATTATGCATCCAAAACAGGGTTACCAGGCCTCCCCGTTTGAGTTCAACAGACAAATCCCGAGTGCCGCACTGTGATTTGGCAATCTGACAACCCTGATCAGCACTTCAATAAGACAACAGAATGAAAGCACACACACTCTTTGATTGCAATTTGAATGAAAACGCATGTTAGGTACTCGCTAGTTGATATATAAAATTGAGTGGCTTTATATAAGTTGCTATAATAGGTCTGATATAAAATATTCTCTAGAATGCAGTTATCGAAATGCCAAGGCTGGAAATGAACGGTGACTTTGTTTTGCGATGAATAACAAAATGATTGTTCCGTGCTCAGCAAGTATTTGCCGATATTAATTATAAATTAATCGTGACTAATTAACAAAGCAAACATTTGATTTGCAATTAAATAATCAAGCCACAATTCTATATTCAAAACCATATTTAAGCTATCCGACACCAACATAACGACTTTTAATATTACTGAACCTCGTAACATCTCGTTAAATTAAAAAGTCTCCAATCTCGGAATCTTTAATACATGATGAAACCCGGGATTAGAAAACATATTTTCAAAATTTTCGGGACTGATTTGTCATCAATACAAGCGTTATTTATTTTCTTTAATGTGTCCTCATTAAATTTTTTAAAACATGTGCATAACCAGACATATTTTAATTTCAATTACATAGTTATCAGATCGCATTCGAACAAGACCGATACTCTCGTACACTATATTTCAATCGAATATTTTCGCTCTTCAGTAATGGATAAAAAAAAAAAATAATGAAATATACTATGTATTCATAAAAAGATAGTGACATGGCTAATGTAATGAAAATTATCGACCATTAAAAAAATATTCCAAAACCCGGGATCGAAATTTTGGCCCGGGATTGGAAAACCCTAGTCGGGACTATTGATTGAATATGTATTTGCTTAGTAGAACTCCATTTAAAACGGTGAAAAAAACATAGCAATGTATTTTATTTCTACAAAAAATGAAAGACATAAGACTTGGTTAAGTAAGTAAAGTAAGAAGTAAGTTCTTAGGTACATTTAGTTTAAGAGCCCCTTTTCTTTTCGAATTTTATAGTTTATTAACTCATTGGCTACGGGAACACGGAATACGCGTCGTTTTTCCATATCCTTCCAAATCCCACGTAGCGTGTTAAATTGAAAATTCATTTGATTATACTAAACCAGTGGTCGTCAACCGTTAGTCTGTAGTTATTTTTACAATTGAACAGGTATTATTTATTTTCAATCATTTGCGCTCCCAATGTGGAGCATATGAACTCCTAAAGAAGGTTTTCCTCAACACAAGTTTTACAGTAGTAAGACAGTTGGCTTATCGCTCTCGCTATGTCTGATTATTCTTTGGATCGGTCGATTGTCCAGATATCGATATCTTCGAACAGAAATCAATATTTCGATTGAAAAATGAAGCTGCCCTTACTGGGACTCAAACCTGTGAGCTCTGCAACCGAAGCTAACTCTACCACGAATCTTATATAGTATTAAAACCATTTCATAATATAAACTGTAACTTATTATCATTATTTTATTGGATGCACCTCAATTATGCAATAAATTTTGGTGGTCCGCGAGATGTCAGATTGCGAGCGTAGTGGTCCGTGAGGTCTGAAAGATTGGCGACTTGTTGCGTAACTAAGTGTGACACGCTTTTTGCTTCGTTAAGTTTGACAATTATTCTTAATGTATATCTATTAAGTCGATCATAATACAGCCAATTGATACGGGTGTATAATTTTGAAAGAAACGCTTTGACGTGGTTCAAATTAATATTCTCCGTTTTTTATGATTGTAAAATTTTTCCGTGATTGAATTTGTGTAGTTCTGAAATTTCGGCATCAAAAAATAGCGATTGTATTCCCTGGTATAGATTCTCAAACGAGAAAATAAATCAATTTCGTATAATTATTAAGTTTTACTTGTCTCTATCGCAATGATTGAAATCGGTCCTATTTATATGGGAGTAAAAGGTAAACAAAAATGGCTTTATAATTATTTAAATATAACAACTTTATCACTTTTAAGGTGTTCACTGTCAATACTTTTGTGGAAAGGCATTATAATAAAAATAATAATAAATTTTTAGTACTTTTTCCGCATAAAATTTATTTGACCAGGACCGGTTTCGCTCATGGCGTAAAAAGTACTAAAAATGTATTATTATTTTAATTACTTTTTAGTCCATTAAGGTATCATGTATCTATCGATTCATAAATTTTTTCACGTCGTCATTTTTCTTACACCACTTGTTTACTATTCTCTGTCTTGTCTTTCTCAATTCGATATATGTACGTACCTGTAATACTGTTTCTACCAATATAGCAGAGAGTATACGACATATACTCCGTATACCACATATACCCCGTATACCCTACACTTCAGCCCTGCTTATAACTTGGCGTAACGATTTCTTTTTCATAGATCATTTTCCGATCAAAGAAATTGACATTTTTTATATTCCTTTTGTGTCATTGTTTCTATTGTGATGCGTATAAATGGGACATGTTATGAAATCAATCTATGGCATTAGCGAAACCGGTCCTGATCAAATAAATTTGATGTGGAAAAAGTACTAAAATTGTATTATTATTTTTATTATAGCACCTTTAAATCAAGAATTGTCAGTTAACCCCCTCTAAAAGTGATGCATATTCATAAATGAATAGTCTTTAGTCAGTCGAAATATTATACATATTCTATCCGAAGGCATGGGTGTTTGTGTATTCTTAAAACTCCGTCCCACCGATCTGATCCTATAAGCGGGACACAGCGGGAGCGACCAGCTGACCAATATTTCTCGTATTCTTTCAACCCATAGTTTCTTCAAAAAAAAATATTTGGATACCTGCATTATAATGTCATATGCTCCACATTGGGAGCGAAATGGTTTGAAAAATGTACAGTTGGAATTCCACATATATTCTGATCATAGGACCGGTTTCGCTTGACGTCAACATCAACAGTTGACAATGCTAATGATGAGCGAAACCGGTTCCTGATCTTTATCAAAACATATCTGGAAGCAGTACCATATAATATTTTTTGTTTATTTAAATGATGACTAAATGTTTAGATACCTCTGTTCGGAGGAAAGTTGGTTTTTCTCACTACCACCCGTGCTTTTCACCACGCTATTGACTTAGAAAAAGGAATTTACCCCTCAAATTCATAGCCCGAGCAGATCTGCACGGGACTGGTTTTGAACCATGCACTAGTGTGCTTGAAAATAGAGGCCATATATTATGCTCCATATCGGGAGCAGACACAGATTTAAAAAAAATGTGTTTTATTGGAATATTCAGCAACCCCTCAAGGTAGCCGAACCGTAGTTTGAGAGGTGCTGGATATTTTCTCAGCGCATTCGCTACATTGCCCGACTTTAATGATAGTTTGTACGTGTTTTATTATTTGCATACGTATCGGAGGCTTTTTTTCTCCACCGCTTAACCCTGGCACGAATGGCCGCCAGCTCAACAAAAAGACAATTTCATTGTTCGGAGGTAATTTTTGGTATCCGCGTGGCCGCACACGGCACATCTCCCGAAATGTTCAATGCGTCTATTTTGACTAACTTGTTTATAATAATTTGACACAACGGTGTCTTGCTTTGAAAAGGTTCTAACTGACATTTTGGAAAAAAAAACTTTTCGTTCGGAAAAGTTTGTATTAACCGTATTCTTGCATATATGATAAAAATAATAACACATTTCGTTACCTTACTTTGAAAAGGTTCTAACTGACATTTTGGCAACAAATTACCTCTTGGTCGGAAAAGTTTGACTTTACCGCATTGCATCAAGTACATATATGAATTTTAGAATTATCTATGGTTGAATAACGGAGTAATAATTAAGTTCTAAGATATGCATCATTATTTCCATCATTAGATCACTGAGATCATCATTTCTCAGGAGAATGGTTTGAGTTGTTAAAAAATACGCTCAAAATAAGGCATTTGAAACATATTGATTTAATTTGACATTTACTTGGTAGAACTCCACTATAACACAACTGATCAATCTTATGACAACAAACAGACTAATATCAATCAATCGCCAAGCTTTAATGCAATTTTAAATAAATCAACTTGATCAACTTTAATCCCCACTAAATAAATCCCAGATTAGCTTTCACTATTACATAAAATTCGAGAATACATCAAATCAATGTGTCACATTTTATAACTTATTATTACAACAGTGTATGTATATATATGTTTAAGTAAATGCATGTTTAAACAACAGAAACAGGATCACTAAGAACCTTTTCAAAGTAGGGTGTCGACAAGTCAGTGAGTGATCACTGAGATCATTATTTCTCAGTAGAATTGTGAAGAAATATGCTTAAAATTAAGTATTTTGAAACATTTTTACTTGCTTATTATTACAATTAAACGTTATCTTTTAAATTAAATATTATTATCAATCCAAACTTCAAATGCTCATATCTTAAATTAGGGTCAAGGGCAGTTAGAACCTTTTCAAAGTACGGTGTCAGTGTGTGCGTAAATGAATGAGACAAAAAAGTATCTCTACCATTTAAAACGTGCATGGCTACGTGATTTGAAAACCGAAGGTGCTGGAAACAACGTCATCTGGAGCATCGCAAATTTGGTTCACAAATCGTCTTTTTGGCTTAATGCAAACCGTCTGGGCTTGTTTCATATGGAATTTGGGTTGCCGTGATTCGATATGGTTATGGCTATCTTTCGTATCTTCGTTTGCTCTATTTGGAATTGCTGTGCCACAATTTGGTCCATATTTTTTTGTGTTTGATAAAAATTTCGCCTAAGGGTGCTTGATGGAATTTGAATCGTTTGAATTGTTAGATTTCATTTCGAGTCGTTTCTTCAAATTTGTAATTTGAACAATGTACAATGTAAAAAAACTTCCATTGTTCCATTACATTTGTGTAGTGCCATAAACCCGTTGTTTTTCATCGTAGAAAACGGTATTCTTGATATTAAAAATTAATTAAGGGCTTCGACTGAGGGTGCTTGATGGAATTTCAATATCAAATTTGAATTTTGTACTTTTCCATTAGTTTTGTCGCTAACGACCCAGGTTTCGCCTTTCGGCATCTTCAGGCATTTCAAGTGCACGGATGTACTTGAACTGACGCGTAGTAAACAGTTTGTATCGTTTACATATATACAAAAATAGAAGTAGATCACTAAGTTAAATTGCTATTAAAATGTAAATTAGCGAAAATTGAATGTAAACAAGTTTCAATGAATAAAGTGGGTTTGTTATAATTATAGGAATATCTTAAATAAATCTAGGGTTTTATCCGACCTATTATTAATGAGTTCATTGATTTCAAGTCTTTGAATTAATATTTAATGATAGTAAGTGCTTGAATCTTATATATAAAACCGAAACGGCGTATGTATGTCTGTGGGTCTGTAATTCCCTTTTGCATTGTTGGTCGTTAAGTTGCCATAAAAACGAATATGAAAGAAAATATGTTTGAATTTTTATCGGCGAAGACATTTAGTCAAAATGTAATAAATTAGTCTTCTACTGAACTTTTCCCGGCTTTTATTATTAATAAAAATGTTTATTATTTACGTGAATGTATTATTTGACATTTCTTTGACAGCAAATTAGATTTTTTCCTTGAATTTGGACATTTTAGTGGGCGAGAATGGGGCTGTCTATATATGAAAGGGGCTGTGAAATGTCAATGCCAGTCTGAAATGTTCATTTTAATTCCATTTTAATTGACCTAGACTTTTGAATTTTGATAAAAGTTGTTTCAACTTGGCCCGTGTGAACATAACCCCAAACTGGTCCGAGCGAAGCCGGGTAGCAATACTAGTTATTAATAAATGACAATTATTTAAAAGGGTACAACAATGGTGAACAAGGTAACTGAAGTTGCTCGTTTAAAATGGGCAAACCGTTAAGTTGAGCTCGATTAATTTCCGAAATTCAAAATTTAAATCGTTCGAATTTTGTACTTTTCCGCGAGTTTTGTCGCTAAGATTTAACTGTCAGTCGAAATTATTAATCTTCAATATTTATTTGGTTTTTTTGTTTTGCTTTTAACCGCATACGCTTTAGTTAAAATTCAATTGATGTTGTTGTGGCAAATTGTCAATGCGTTCGTCCACAATTTGTGCCATCTCATTTATTATGTGTGGGATCGCCTCTCACGATTCAAGTCCACGGCCAACACTATATAATTATTGGCCGACCGCACTTCGATATAAATAAGTGACCGATTTTATTCTCTCAATCGTTTTGCGGTAGTTTCATTCATGAGAAAGAGTGCGCCGCTTGGGCACCAGTCGATAAGTGGAATGGCCAAAAGAAATATTAAGTTTGGAAAGTGGTAGAATTGCGGCCATAAACGTATTGTTTAAAATCTCTACTCACTTTCTTCACGCTGCGAGTGATTATTTCGGTTACGCTTGTGTCATTACTCTATCGATATTATTATAATTATAAATCGTTATTATTGTCTGCTTAGTTGAAGGTTAGAAGGTTAAGCAAGCCAGAATACGGATCTTTTATTTGTGGTCCGTATGACAATAAATATAAGTCGCAACTGGAGCTATGAAGTTCATAAAAAAATCTGTGCTATTATTATTTCAAAAAATTCAACTATTTTCCAACCAAGTTTTCTTTTTGGGAATGCTTTCGTTTCACTCTCTTGAAGCTCGAAGATCAATTGCTATATTGAAGCATTTTTCTCTACTTCTTCGGGGCCGAGTTAATAACCCTGACATCCTTGAAAATTTTAGTTTGCATGCTCCCAGTTTCTACCAACGTGGTCGTAACCAAGACAAATCAATTTTTCTTTGACACGTAGGTCTATCCAGTCTTAAGGACTATTCGGCTGATTAATGTTGACATCTTCGGCATTCAGCTTGATGCTTTGTTTATATTTTTTTCAATTTTGTGTAATATGTTATGTAATTTTTATTTAATTTGTCAAATGCATGGCGCATTGGCGCTTGCTGTAATGCCATGTATTTAATATTATTTTTTGCCAATAAATTGATAAATAAATCTATCTACATCTTTAAATATAAAAGTCAATGTTTACATGTTTGTTCATATTGTATGAGCTGCCATACCGTTCGTCCGATTGCAATAATGTTTTGTTGGGTTGTGGGGAAGCCCACAAAGGTTTTTTTTACTAACTATACATATTTAAATGAATGTTGTTTCGTCCCATATGCGATCATATACCGCTTATCCGATTGCGATAAAACTTAGCTGATTTGTTGTGTGGACGCCCACGAAGGTTTCTTAACCTTTTAAAGCCGAACAGTCCCACATGGGACCAGTGATTATGGTGCACTTCGCTATCGGATTACACTGATTTATGATTATAGTTTATATAAAAGATAACATATGAATATTAGCTTTCATAAATAATCCTTAATTTTATTTACGGTTTCGTTAAATATTTTTTTCATTACGAGAAATATAAAAATCTGCCCTGCAAGGTTGACTTTTGGTATATACGTTATGTTATATCCGGCGGACCGTAATAAATCAGTTTTATTCACATTATACAATACATTTTTTTTGCGGATACATACAATTTATTAGATCGGGCCCGGTTTCGCTCATGGCGGGATTATCAACAAATGTATTTTTAATGGATTTCTAATATGCATCGTTTGGCGTTGCATTACTGAGAAGACTATAAAATACCGACAAACAAAAAAGAGAAAAAAGTTTCAAGTACCATTTTTGGATGGGAAGTGAAAATTGGTTTAAACAGTTGTATTTGGAGCTGCCCATATGTAAAATGTAACTTGAATTGAAAATATGCAAAGCGATGTTCGTTATTTGTGATTGAAAAATGCAAAATATGTAGGTATGTAGGTGATTCGGTAAATTTTGTACGTGACTCGAAACCAAATCAAATTGTTGGTAAGAAACAAACGTTGATAAGCATTCCAATTCTGTTGACCTTTTGCCATGCTAGATTGTCAACGCACTCGAAAAAACTTTACCTTGGCTGTATCTTAGAAGAAAACAAATGATATTCTTCGACTGGGCATTGGTTGATATGATATTGGACCTTAAATCAATCTAGACAACGACGAATTATATTAAGGGTTTAGAATTGAATAGTGTAGATTTTTTAGAAATAAATAAAATTATTAAAAAAAGAAGTAGTATCAAATAATACCCAGGTTAATAGACAGGTTGCTTGTCACTGCTTACATTGTTTCCAATTAAAGGGTTTAACCCAACCCTTCCTGATTGATTGCATCTCATTAGTTAATATTTTGTAATGCTTTGTTTTGATTCTATAACCCCCCTCCTTGCTTTCCGTAAAAAGAAAAAATCTCAAACTCCATTTTGTAATTTTATCATTTTAAAATATTAGAATCAATCTTTCTTCATTACTTTGAGATAATAAGTCCGAAGATTAGCCTGAAAAATGCGAAACACCTGTAACACAGTACGTCGAATAATCAAAGTTATTTTTAATTTTAAATTTAAATGAACTTCCATAAAGTTAACGCCAAATCCATCGAATGTATTACGAATTATGTTTTTTCATTGAGGGTTCCGACTGAAGATACAATGTAAAACTTGAATCGTTGGAATACTTTTCTTTTTTATAGTTTGGCAATTTAAAATAAACAACTTAATCTTCCAAACTCACCATAGTTATACCCCTTCAAATAAAAATCATTAATTAAAAACTCAAACACTTAAAATCAATCAATTCAAAAAAGAATAGATCGGCTATAACCCTCGATTTATTTATCGATATTTCTATATTATTAACTGGTAATTAGTATTGCGAAACTACACTCAAAAAATCGCGACAGTTCTAACTTATCCAAATAATTAATTGAAATTCATTTGCATCAAATTTTCGCCAATTCGTATAGGTTACGTTAAGAAAAATCTAACTTCTTTTTTTGTATATAATTGATACAAACTTTTTACTACGCATCAATTTAAATTCATTCGTGGATTTGAGCTGCCTGAAGATGCCGAAAGGCGAAACCCAGGTGGTTAGCGACAAAGCTCATGGAAAAGTACATAATATTGGCATCATCAAACATTATATTCTGGAATAAAATTTGCTATCATCGCAAACCGAGTGAATTTTAGTAAATTGAATAGTTGTAATTTAATGAGTATTTTAAGTGTGACATCGTAAATATTAATTTAATGCTAATTGCCTGGAAATGCCAGCAAATTTGATGGTGGGTTTTATCCGACGTGTCATTGAAGAATTGATTCTATCATTTGATTTTAAAATAAAAAATGCTCATTTATAATTGGCAACTTATTCAGCTGTGCCCTCTTTATTTCCAGTATTTCCTGATGAAATTATTTATGATCACCCGTGTTTTGATGTAAAATTTTAACCCCATCATCCGCGTTGAACGATTGATTGTCAGATAAAAAATTGTTGGCAAAGGTCGATGTGTTTTTATTCAATCAATCAACCTAGATATTCAGCCACTCTTATATACAATGTTCGGAAGGTTTACCCCACATAAAAGTGCTGGCAGTCACTGCATTGTAAATCTATGTATAAATACCACATTTATTTTTAAAATGTATTCTATCTTTATTGTTTATTTATAATAGAAGGCGAACCTCTGGTGGTCAGCGACAAAACTACAACATATAACGAGAAGGTTAGCTGCACGGAAAATTCAAAGGCTGAGCAGTGAGCAGGCCAATCCACGAAATACTCGGCATGATTTCAATCATCGAGTAGCTGCTGTTTAAATGCTTTATTATAATCTGTGTGTGTTTCAGGTGGTATGAGGCGGCGCAATCATTCCTCCCTCGGCCGCTGAAGAGCCGGCGACGGCAAGCGAAGTCGACATGGACTGGCCCACGGGAGCGGCCGTCTGGTTCGACCCTGGCGTGGGCCACAGCCTGCCAGGGGAGGTCCTGGAGACTCACAAGGCCGCGCAGGTTGTCATCGTACAGGCGCTCATCAATGGAAAGGTAAGAGTAGAACCTTTGCACAATGCATGAGTAAAAACAGCCTTTTACCGCTTTCCGAGTTCAAGTTTACGTTTGTCTTTTATGTCATTATCAGTGGCGCATTAACACATTCAATTGGGAGGACACAGGCGCAATAATATTTTAGAGGCCCTCCTTTTTGAATGGTAAAAAAGAGTTGCAAAATTGGTTCAAGATTAGAATAATCACAAATATTTTATTATTAATATTGATTTCACTTTGAGTCGTTTCTTCAAATTGTAATTTGAACAACGTTCTGTATTCCGCGCAGTACACTAGAAAAAAATCAGAATGCGAACCTTGCACACCAATTAATGACCCATTGTTCATTCAATATTACAACTGTCAATTACTATTTATCAAAAATATTTTTCCGCTTTCAAAACATATTGTGTGGGCTATTTATAAGTTATTTTTGACGCCCCCAGCGCGTCCCTCTTGCGAGAATCCGCCACTGGTAACCACGTGATCACACAGCCGCAGTAGTTTTAACGCGAGCTGGCCGTTGATGTGGCGTACGCTTAGCCATACGTGAACAAATCTTCGCTATTCTACTCTTAAACGGAACGTTAATAATTACGCGTTTTATAGTGGTAAACTATCTTATGCCGGGACAGTGGTCAACGATGTGGCTTCCTTGATGTACCCCACGGCGAAGTATATAACTCGAGGTGTTAGCAAGCATATAAATTTGCCCGTGAAAATGTATTAAGTGCGTTATTGTTGGAACTATTTTGGCAACATGCATAAAAAGTTGTTGTCCTCGGTAGTCGCTTAATGAATCACCGTTCAGCAGCCTTCGAATGAGTCCGACGAGATCCTGACTACAATCATTTTATGATAACTATATATATATATATATATCATATTATTTTTTAAATCCATGTCCGCTCCCAATATAAATAGTATGGCCTCCTTATTTAGGTATCTCAACATACAGTTACGGCAAAAGAAATCCGTGCACCCTTAAAAAATGAAAATCCGTAAAGATTTCGAGGAAATATTCGCAAATAAATGAAATTGTGAAGGGTGCGAGGATTTTTTGGCGTGACTGTAGTTTTTAATCAACCTCTCATAGAGTCGATGAGAGTAGTGATATGAACCATAAAAGGCGTGGAGAGGATTAGTGGTTAGCTAATCGCTCTCGCTCCTTCATATATGATCGGAATGGGTATGAAGGATTTTTTTATACAACACAAACACCCATGCCATTAAACAGAATTGATATATTGACTGAAAAAAAATGCTGCTCGTACTACTCGAACCCGTGAGGTCGGTCACGGAAGCCAATGACTATGTCTACTGCACCCGGGTGATGTAATTTCATCAACATTGCTATTAATAATAATGTTGAGAAGATATCTAACAGTATTCAAAACTCTATGTACATATTTTTACAATATAATTTTATGTATGTAGTTACTTCTTGGAATTGAAAACCAATTGGTAGCATACATATGTATATAAAATATAACGGATTTATAAATGAGACTAGATTTAATATAAATATTTATTATTTATTACAGTTTTTTAGCGAGGAAATAAAATTTAATTAATATGTATACGTGGGAGTAGGAACTCAGCTGGTCATGCAATAGCACGACCGGTATTATACCATAAATATGTTTCCGCAAAATATTCGCCGATGACGTTTGTGCGTATTCACCGTTAGGCGTGTTCGAAGTAGTTATTTTCGATAGCACGGTTCGACGTTCGCGATTGGAACTTGCGACTGTCCCCACTGCACGGTGTCTTATGGATTGCAGCGGTGCCAAACTGTTGGCAGATGCGAAGTGGCTTTATATTTAGCAACTTTGTGACACTGGAGTATCGATGAATATTTTAAATTGGGTATTCAAATAATATCATTTATTTAACGCTTACAGACCTGACAATCGACGTTTTCGTCTTTGAAAGAAAAATAATTGGGGTGACTGCAATAGTGAGTTGTACGGTTATAGTTATTGGGCACTTAAACTTTCACCATCTAAAATAAACAATTGAAAAGAATCCTCGTTGGTGTCAAGGAGACATATTTATCTTGTGTTTCACACAATTATTAGCAATTCTTTTTTTTGGCTTAATTTAAAGTGTCAAATAACTATGGCAGTCACCCTCTTCTAAAAAATACCGTGTACATCAATAAATAGATATTTTTATTGCCCTCCACCACGAATCATTCAATCAATTTTCTCTTAGGCATGCTCACGTTCACTAGTTTAAATACTCAAGAGAAATATACCTCTCCATATATTTCTTTCGGCTTACCCGAGGCCAAAATGAGAATTCCACAATTATTGAGAATCTTAAATTGAATGTTCCTGATAATTTTTCAAGGAATCGTGGACATGAAGTGAGTTCATTCCAGTCCGTTCAAGTGCACGAATGAACTAAAAAAATTGTTCAAGGTCATTCGAGCACTTGAATAATGCATGAAGATGCCAAAAGGCGAAACCCGAGTTGTAAGCGACTAAACTAATGAAAAAGTACAAAATTCAAGCGATTCAAATATGATATTAAAACTCAATCAAGCACCTTCAGTCACAATCCCAATTTATAATACAATTTATCTTCGGCTGGAAATAGCCCTCCATAAGATTATGATCTTATTAATTTGTGTTCACCATGTTTTTTCCTGCCGAATTTTTATGGCCAGCCGTGTGTCATAGGCCTGACTCAAAATGTTGACCATCAGCTGTAAACTGTGTCGTGTGAATGACACCTATGAGCATATTACCGTGCCGCAATTATGTGTGTCCAGCGCGGCGTACGTGTGTCACCATTATCAGACATTGAGACACATCGCGGCCAAAGAAATGGATGCATATTATTGGCCTGCCAAACACTTTCGGAAGTGACCCCGCTCGGTGATTCGTCGGCTCGAGGTGGTGAACTATCTATCCGGCTACAAAATCGGCTCTTACGACACTTTTTCTCTTATCGCGCGCGATCAGAATTTTATCCGGCTCAGTCCAAACGGCTGTTCTGGGTCGACGACCTTACAGTCAGGATATATGGAAATGTTTGAGAAGGTTACTTACTTATTATGGTTTGTGAAAAAAATATAGCTGTGACACTAGCGTAGACAGCCGTGGTAGTTTAGTAATTAGGAAATCTATTTAAGAATCCCGGGATTAGTACATCAATATAATACTGAAACTATTTTTCCGAGGTTTTTTTTTAAACGGGACTAACTGACTGAATTTTTTTTAATTGGTGTTTGTAACACGGTGTCGGAATGGTTTTTTTAAAGTTTAGGTTAACTAATATTTGTAATATTTCCATCATCACTTTCCAGGTGTTAACTGTCAATTCTTGCTGGAAAAATATTATTTAAATATATAAAACATTTATGATCAGGACCGGTTTCGTATGTCGCGAGATTTTTTTTTTTTTTGAAAACCATGCACACTCCTAATGTGGAACATATTGTCTCCTAATGGAGATATCTACACATTGTTTCTACGAGAGCTGATTGTAACTCAGTCGCTCAACATAAGGCTACGACAGGACTATTGGTTAGATAATCGCTCTCGCTTAGTGGGGACGACTTTTAGACAGCAAAAACACCCATGCCATTGATCAGAATTGATATTTTGACTCGAACCCGTGAGGTCAGTCATGGAAGCTAATAACGCTGACCACTGCTCGACTGACACACGCCAAAATGCGTTTATGTATCAGTTGATAAAGTCCGCGATGAACGAAAGTAGTCCAGATCATTGAGTACAAAAATTGTGTTTTATTAATTATTATTGTTCAATGAATAAAATATATGTATTTATTTTCAAAAAAAATATGTCTCAATTTATCATTGACTTGACCTGTAAAAGTCGTTAAATTAAAAGGTCTCCTTTCAAATAGCCTTTTTTGAAAAATTTTATGGTATCTGTTCGATAATGCGCATCTTTTATTTTTCATCATTTGAACCACAGCTTGCGTTTCAACATCCGAACTTGACCCGCAGTTTAATATGCAAATTAGAATGTTAAAGGCGATTCAGTTTTGCATAAAATTAACGGTATTACATGCGTAAACTTAATAAAAAAATCACGCAACCATGTAAAGTGACAGTCGATTGCTCATTAAACATTCCGAAGCCAAAGACAAATCGCTTGTTTCCATTAAAAACCACACTTACCCCGTGTCTTAGGTAAGCGACGCGAACCGGCAAGAGAATTTAGGCGAATCCAGTCAATTTAAAACGTAGTTGATCAAAGGTCTTATGTGCCATCGCTCGGCCAGACGCAATTAACGCTCTGGTGAGCTTGGACCGTTTCATATTTTCAAGCGATTCGCGTGCGCCATGAGTGCGCACTTGAGGCGACTTGCGACATATGCCGTCCTGACCGGACCGCTTCGCCTACGTATGACACTTGCATGGGCGAGGACCGTTTGATATTTTAAAACTCTGCCGCTTTCAAAGCCGCGCCGGAACGCCTCGCCTAGACCCGTAACGGGTCGTCTTAGCTGGGCGAATCTAGGCGAGGCGATCCGGCGCGGCTTTGAAAGCGGCAGAGTTTTAAAATATCAAACGGTCCTCGCCCATGCAAGTGTCATACGTAGGCGAAGCGGTCCGGTCAGGACGGCATATGTCGCATGTCGCCTCAAGTGCGCACTCATGGCGCACGCGAATCGCTTGAAAATATGAAACGGTCCAAGCTCACCAGAGCGTTAATTGCGTCTGGCCGAGCGATGGCACATAAGACCTTTGATCAACTACGTTTTAAATTGACTGGATTCGCCTAAATTCTCTTGCCGGTTCGCGTCGCTTACCTAAGACACGGGGTTACAGTGTCGTCTTTTGAAAATGCGAAATTCAAACAATACACCACATTGAGCGAAAGAATTCAATACTTACTGCTCTGTTGTAAAATTGTATTTATTACTGTCATATAGACACTTCTGTTCCGCAAACTTCCCCGAATATCACAGTTATCTTTACATTTCTTTATTTTCCGCTCGACGTACATAAATAGGTATTGATTATGTCGCATTTTAAAAGAATCCGTTACATACCAATCACCTATATTGTGTCGCATTTCATGTTGTATATCTTACATATAAAACCGAAACGGCGTATGTATGTATGTGGGTCTGTAATTCCCTTTTGCATTGTTGGTCATTAAGTTGCCACAAAAACGAATATGAATGAAAATATGTTCGAATTTTTATCGGCGAAGACATTTAGTCAAAATGTAATAAATTAGTCTTCTACTGAACTTTTCCCGGCTTTTATTATTAATAAAAATGTTTATTATTTACGTGAAGGTATTATTTGACATTTCTTTGACAGCAAATTAGATTTTTTCCTTGAATTTGGACATTTTAATGGGCGATAATGGGGCGGGGCTGTCATCAAATTAAATAAAGTTGGTGATTTTATTTTAACTCTATTTTGGATGTTAGATTTTGTGATATAATTATTTTTTTTTTTTTTATGTCGAATGATATAACATTAAATAATTATTGGTCGCTTAGTCCGAGCGACGCCGGGTAGCAATACTAGTTGTATATAAACACAATAAAAGCTGCACTCACAATAACGTCATCTAATAAAATGTCAAATTTACTCATAATTTTTATTTTTATACTTAAACAGATAAAGGTTCGGAGCTAAATTATTGAATTTCGAATTAATATTTTTAAAATTATAAGCTTTCTGTGCTAAGTGCTAACAGTCAATTCAGGGTTTTTTTACATGCAAATTTTTTCAGTCAATTTATCGACCCTGTTCGAATGCATGGGTGTTATTGTTGTTGAAAATAGATTCCCACCCTTCAGATCCCAAAAGCGTCGCGTAGCAAGAGCAAATAGCGAACCCCTACTCCTGTCCTAGTCCTCGCATCCTTTCCAATCCCTACTTTCTCTGCTATATTTCTTGCAAGATCAGAACCGGTTTCACTTACCGCGAGCATTTTTTCAACTGATCAGCGAAACCTTTCGAGTTGACGTAACGCAAATTTATTAATATCTTGCATTAGTATAAGTTTGAGGCAATTATTGGTTTCTATTCGATATTACTACTTTATAACCAATTCAGTACCGTAATGCCACATTGTACGGACGTCGCGAATACCGTCAAAAATATTGCAAAACATAAAAAATCTTCTTGTAATAATTCTTATGATAATTTTCTTTTCATAGCTAGTACTTAACATCTATACACTGTCTCTAGAAAAAAAATGATTCTTCTGTCATCAGTCCATCTTGTTGAAAAAAGGTTTTTTTAGAAGTAGGGCGGTAGATGTGATTAAGGCGACCACTTAACTGGATACTGAAGTATATTTAGCCTTGGGGATGCCTTTACCGTGTGTGCTGCGTACGTTGCGTGTAAATTTTAATGTGCCCGCAACACTTGTTAATTTGTTTTGACTGGCGATCAAAAGCAATAATCTTTTTTTATAGCTCAGGTTTGTTCGACTTTCTAGATAGTGAATGTATACTCGGTACTAGAGGTCTGCACGGGCTCGGGTTTGGCCCGCGCCGGGTAACGAAGGCTTGGATTCGGGCCCGGGCCGGGCTCGGACGCAAGCATACACCAAAATATAACAAAAATCGGGCCATTTCCGAATGAGGTCACCATTATCGTAAATCTAAATTTAATACTATAATAAACTTCACGTATGTACTCGTATTAGTCATCTTTTCGACGTCTTGTTCGTTATTTAAAAACATTCTCTCATGAACACCCATTCGAAAGAATAAGATGATTGTTCTTAACTTTATGACTTTTGACGCAATTATTTTAGTATTTTTTAATGATGTTTGCTTCATCGGCGTTTGTACAATACGCATAATGAATTTCATAATATGATCCAGGGTATCAGTATGTCTTATGTGGTGATTTCAATCAGTCGCAATTCGATTTGTTAGCAACTGCACACACACGATAGTTGGTGAGTCAATTTTTAATTTTTATTTGAAAAAAAAATCGGGTTTTTTTCGGGCAAGGTCGAAAAATATCGGGCTCGGGTAAGATTTTTGCAAACGAGCCTCGGGCCGGGCCGGGCCGGGTCGGAGGTCTTCGGGTTCGGGCCGGGTGAAATTTTAAAATTTCGGCCCGTGCAGACCTCTACTCGGTACCAATTAAATGTGTATTAATTGAACATTATTTTTATGAAGTGTATCGCCGCTCTATTTTAAAAGTGTTCGACAGTTTTTTGTTGGAGATTTAATTATCATCATTATTATGATAATTTTGGGGCACTTAAGGCAGTATTCTGGTCTAGAGGCTGAAATTTTAGGTGTTTTTGCAAGTGCTATAGAAAAAAAAGGAATAACAATTTAACGCCCAACTTAATTTTACCAGATATTTATTTATATTTTAAGAATATACAAAAAAATATTCAAACCAAAAAACAAAAAACCTGAAAAGTTACAGGCTGGTAAAGTGGGGGGTATCAAAAAAATGGCGCTCCATAGTTGCCATGATCCTAACTTTTCTAGTCACATGAAATAAAAAAAAATATATATTCGTAATCAATAAAAATGCAATTCTAATATACACTAGGACGAATGCTTTTCTAGTCACATGAAATAATAAAAAATATATATTCGTAATCAATAAAAATGCAATTCTAATATACACTAGGCAAAATGGCGGAGGTTTTAAAAAAAAAAATCTTTTTTCCTTGTTTTAGATTTTTCTTAAAGTAGTAAAAGTTGATTTTTTTTTATAATCCCAGTATATACCATAAAGGAATGTATAAAGAACGTTCACATCGAATTTCATCGAAATCGGTTCTGTATAACTTGATATGATGATGAGATATCATGGCAACTATTTTTAGAAAAATCCGAAAAACAATTACGAGAAAAACGTGTTTCAAGTTTCGAGCAAAGTTAAAAACCGCCCAGATTGGTAAGATTCTACGTCACTGAAGTAGCTATATCTCTAACAATAATTAGAATTTAAACAAAAATCTTGTAAGAACATATTTTAAATGTTTGAAATTTGAAAATATGCAATAAAAAAAACGGCTTTTTCAGAATCCTAGATCAGAATACTGCCTTAAATTACAGCTCCGTAAAGTAATGTAACCAAGTTTACTGACTGTGCTGATTTACAGTGGCGAGTAATGGCACATTAAAAAAGCTCAAGATAACCGTATACTGTCATTTGAAAACAGATGTTAGGATTGTGGTGGTTTGACTTTGTTAGGAACACGAAGGTAAGAGAGCGGACAAATCAGCCCCCTATTCCGTCCAGAATAAAAAGGCGTCTCGGATATATGCTGCAGCGTCCATATGCTCCGAATAGGGAGCGGATATTGAAAAAAGTAATGGTGAATTCGAATAATTCTTGCATTACGTAGTTATAGTTAGTTATACTCTTATTAGAATTTTTTGAATTTTGTACTTTTCCATGAGTTTTGTCGCTAACGACCCGGGTTTCGCCTTTCGGCATCTTCAGGCATTCCAAGTGCACGGATGTACTTGAACTGACGCGTAGTAAACAGTTTGTATCGTTTATATACAAAAATATAAGTAGGTAACTAAGTTAAAAGGTTATTAAAATGTAAATTAGCGAAATTTGAATGAATGAAGTTTCCTTAGTTATACTCTTCTTCTTATGTAACTGTATGGGTCCGTGGTGCAGTGATCAACGTCGTTGTATTCCGTGACAAACTTCACGGGTTTGAGTCCTAGTGCGAACTTCGATTTATCGATTCTGATCGTAGACATGGGTAACTCCACCCCACCCATCCAATCCTACAAGTGGGACGTAACGATACTGATTGGCTTACTACTAGTACTATCCTTGCTTTATCCTTTCTATCCGTACTCTCACCTGAGGAGACGTTTAGCGACTGAGTAAGAAGAAGTTCTCGAAGTTTTTTTGGACCATTGGGAAACCATATGTTACATGCATAAGCGGACATGGATTAAAAAATATAATGTACTATTTCCACATTTATTCTTCCCTGAAAATCAAGACCGTAACTGTAAAATGTTTATTTTTTATTTATTCATATATGTCTTTCCCCCAAGAAGTGATTTTAAATAGTTACCAATATCAAATGTTCATATTTATGCGTATGTTTGTGTTAAAAAATATCCTACCACCAATCTAATCCTATACGTGGAGTGTAACGAGAGCCACTCGCTAACCACTAATCCTTTCCTAGTGCTTGTCCTTTCTATCCCTATTCTTATCAAAACTAAAGAGATTGAGCAACTGCTGTAACGATCAGCTATTGTAGAAAACGTCTGTTAAGATAACTCCCCATGAGGAGTCTACATGCTCAACATTGGGTGTGGACATGCTTTAAAAACCTGTACACTATTGAGAAACAATCTTCCCGGTCCGTGGTGCAGTGGAAAACCTCGTTGGTTTCCGTGCCGGACTTCACGGGCTCTAGTTCCAGTACGACTTATGTTAACATAATCTCCATAAGGAGTTCACATGCTCATTCTCATGTTTAAACAAACTAATGAAATAATTAATCAATTTCGCCATTGACCCAGGTGGCTTGGTGTGAAATAAATTCTCGGCATATTTTTACGATAGTCAGAAACACATTTCAACTGAATATGTGAGCACAATTTGATTTTGCAATGGTCACAAATTACGTACACGTTTGCTATAAGATCAAAAACGATATGTTCATGAATATCGTTAAATGCATGTGAAACGGTCAGTGTGCAGTGTGGCTACAAAGCAATGGAGACGTTTTGTTAATATATATTTTTTTAACCATGTCCGCTCCCAACTTAGAGCATATGGACTCCTCACGGAGTTTATCTCAACAATTTTTTTTTTCTACGAGAACTGCTTGTTACTCAGTTGCTCAACCTCTCTTTTTCAAAGAGACTAGGGATGGAAAGGATACGAGGACTAGGACAGGACTAGTGATTAGCTTATCGTTATCACTATCACTATGCGTCGCTCTTTGGGATCGGAAAGGTGGGAAGGGATTTTCGACAACACCAACACCCATGCCTTTGAACATATTTTATCGACTGAGAAAAATCCGCTCGTACCGGGAATCGAACCCGGGCGGTTTGGCACGGACTGCGCCACGGACCGGATGACCGAATGGGGTTGATCCGCCACTGCTTTTAAGGTGTTCACTGTGATCAAGGTGATCAGGTGATAATGTTCTCTATGAGCGAAACCGGCCCTGATCTTAATACATCATATGTTGAATAAGTACTAAACATGTGTTAGTATTTTAATTATAATATTAGTATTGTTATTATATTTGCTCGCAATTTGGAGTATGTAAGCCTCTAATGGAGTAAAGAGATGGAATAGAAAATATAGGACTAGGTCAGGACTAATGGTCGGCTGAACGCTTTCGCTACCTCTCATTTTTAAGAATCAGACATCCATGTATTCGAACAGAAATTAACTCGAACCCGTGAGCTGCGCAACCGAAGCCAACAACGTTGAAACTCGATCGCGGATCTATGTATACTATATGTAAGCATAAAGTCGATTTGTAAATATTGGCGATGAGCGAAATTGATCCCAATCGTTTGACAGAATTGTGTGGAGAGTTAATAAAATAAAAACAAAAAACTGACAAATTAACAGCTGAAAGTTTTCGCAAAACAGTCTAATCTACATGAAAGATATTTTATATGGATGGATTTTTTATCAGGGCTGTGGATTCGGGGTGGGAGTCGTAGAGTCGGGTATTTTTTGGCCGGAGTCGGAGTCGTCGCTGCGTTGTTATAATTCTTATGATTTACTATAATTGTTGCCAAAAATTTTCGTACACACTGTATAGTAAAGCCGTTTACAGTGAGAGCACCTGTCGAAGGAAAATGTGGAATGCAAAATAATTAGAGTCTCCTCTTCTGTCTCTCTCTCTATGTGTGTCTCTTTCTACGCCATCCTCGTTTTTCTTCTTCTTCTTCTTGCGTGTGACGTTGCACATTATCCGCTACATGTCCACGCAACGCGGAACGGGTAAAAAGGCCTGGCACCTATGAGTGATGTCTTGCACGCCCAGTCGGTTCTCGAAGGCCAGTTTCGCTTTTGACACACTTACCAGATATGTTCACTCCAGCCAGTGGCGTGGTTTTTTTAAGATGCATTCAATATCGATTATGACGATCGGCATCTATACTGCTCTTCCAAAAAGATTGCATTAAAGCCAAGCTTTTCGAGGGACGACCCCTATTTATAAAAGCCATGTGACCCGCGACCCCCATGCAATTCAAAAAGGCATTTTTAATAAGGTATTTAAAAATACAGTGGAACCCCGATTTAACGTTCTCGCATTATAAGTTTTCCCGCGTGGTGCGTTCACTTTCGTCCCTGTGGTCTAGTGGCAAGAGCTTTGTACTAGCAATCGGGTGGCCCGGGTTCGATCCCCGGCAAGGTCAGATTTTTTCAATTGAAAAAAATAAAGATCTTGGGCTTGGGTGTATGTTATTTATCGTTGATTTTGTGCACAACTGATACATTATTTACCATCGAGTTAATCTCGTATGACTTTCACAACTCAGAATATTTGGCGCATTGGTATAAGCTGTAATGCCAAATATATTTTATTAAATAAAAATAATCCAAAAAATAATCTAAAAATAAATTTTCTATAGTCCCTGCATATAGTTCATATATAAAACTTTCCCGCATTAATCGTTTGTTTCATACGGTCCCTTGAAAAACGTAGAATCGAGGTTTCACTGTACATCGAAAATGCATTATAGTGAATATTTTTTTATTTTCGATGGTTTCGGCGGTAACTTTGTGGAAGTTCATTTTAATATAAAATTTAAAATAACTTTGATTATTCCACGTATGTCAATTGAATATTAATATCTAATTTGAATTTGTGAACTGGCTGTCTGTTCAAGTTCATACGTACACATGAAGTGCATGAAGATATTGAAAAGACGAAACCCAGGTCGTCAGTGACAAAACTCATGGGAAAGTACAAAATTAAAACGACTCAAACCCTCAATAAGAACAATAATTAATGTCAGGGCTGTGGATTCGGAGTCGGAGTCGTGGCTTTTTCGCCGGAGTCGTACTCGGAGTCGGAAATTTTGAAAAGTTTGAACTTTTTATTTTTGCATATTATATGTGAAATTTGGCTATTGGCCGGATTGGTAGGGTTGATATTTAATTGAATACACATAATTATCAAAATTAGGCAAACAAAAGTGACGATATTAAACTTTTTTAGTCGGAGTCGGAGTCGTGATTTTGGTCAATGTCGGAGTCGGAGTCGTGGTTTTGGTAAATGCTGGAGTCGGAGTCGAACTTTTTTTACCGATTCCACAGGCCTGAATTTAATATTCATTAAAACCGAATCTATGTGAGACTTTAAAGAGGCTATGTTGAAATTATAATTATATTTATTGCCTCGCCAATATTAATCTATGCACGCCAATGATTAGCAGCTTACGCGTTGTATGACCTCACGACCTCCTCAATAATATTGTTATACGAAACTATTTTTTTGAATGATCGTTTTTCACACACTCCATACATCGATCGTTCCTAGGGATTGCAATGCCGGTATTTTATATTTTTATCTTGTCGGTTTCTTCGTCGACGTTGTAATCTTCGGTTGCACATCTCATGGGCACGAATCCTAGCCCAGACAGCTAATTTTTCCAATCCAATTATTGACATCTGTTCGAAGACATAGATGTCTGTGTTCTTAAAATTCTAAATTTGAAAATTTCCTCCGACACCCATTCAATCCTAAAAATTGGACGTAGAGGGAGCGATCAGTTAACCACCAGTCCTGTCATAGTCATATACTTTATCAGGAGGTAGTTTTCAAAACTGGTCAAATCCATTTGTCAAAAAACTGAGAATGTGAGATATTTTCATTACTTTTTCCTCATAAATTTATGTTCAATATCAATATTTTTGAAATATGTTTTAAATTAAAAAAATACAGATAATGTGTAAAAATTTAAACTCTTTCTTGTGAATAAAAAAAGTCTCAAAAATTTAATCTAAAACTGGCTGTTGAAAAACATTATTTTGGAATTTACTACTTTTGAAAATTACCTCGTGATATTTCTCTTAAAAAAGTGAACCTAGGCAAACGAGTAACAAGCAGTTCTCTTAGATTGGTTTCTGTTGTAAACTCCATTAGAAAGTCATATGCTCCCCATCGGGAGCGGATATGCTGATTATATAAAGCAATTAGCAAAAACAAAAATAATACCAGTCCAATTGGGCCCGCAATACACATTAAAATAAATTGTTCAATTTAAGACAAGCTTCAAAAAAAAACAATAAACAATGAAATCACAGCTGTTAATGGGAGAAAATTTTGAAAGGAACAACGCGTGTCTGAAAGCGAGTGACAAAGTAATAGCGCGCTTTTATAAGTTTACATTTTGATTATGCTTAATTTTTTATACGAAAGTATCGGTATTAATGTGTTGGAAAACAGCCATATTATCGGGATCCCGGTTTCAGCGATGTCGGTATTGCAATCCCTAATCGAAGCTATCAAGATTGTTTCCAAATTAGCATTACCAATCAACATTATATTCAATCAAAGTACTATGGGCGTACGATTAATTGCATCACCCACTGAGTAGAACCTCAATGAAGAAGACTTGAGAAATTAAAAGATGATTTTAAATTTACGACCGATAGTGATAACATTTAAAACATTCATTAATAAACGTCGAATTCTACGCATGATAATAACATGATTCCACCATCACATGATAGCAGCAGTTTTGACACGTCGTGGCTGATGATTTGACTGGTGATGAACTCGGTATGTTCACTTGTTTACACTAACTGTTTAAACTCTTTTTCCCGTAGACCTGTTGCCGATTTCTTCAGTTTTCGATAGACCACCTAATATATATATTTTTACAAATTCATTGTGTTTTTCAGTGTGTTTTTAAATCTGACAGAGCTTCTAACCCGCGGGTTCTCAACCCATGGGCCGTGACAAGTTTTCTGTGGGGTCACCATACAGTCAACTAAAAAAATATTCACTTTAATGAAATTTCACTAATTTTCTTTAATTGCTTTATGAAAATGCCTTTTTCAATTTGGCCTAGGGGGTCGCGGGTCAAATGGCTTCACTTTAAAAAGGGGTCACCACCGAAAAATGTTGGGAACTTATGTTCTAACCCTACCTAACCATAATAGGGTTAGATTAGGCTATGTTTCGGTTAGGTGAGGCTATGTTTGGGTCAGGTTTCTTTAGGTTAAGTTTGGGTGAGCTTACAATCAAACACTTTGTCGAGTCGACTAAAAAAATATTCACTTTAATGAAATTTCACTAATTTTCTTTAATTGCTTTATGAAAATGCCCTTTTCAATTTGGCCTAGGGGGTCGCGGGTCAAATGGCTTCACTTTAAAAAGGGGTCACCACCGAAAAATGTTGGGAACCTATGTTCTAACCCTACCTAACCATAATAGGGTTAGATTAGGCTATGTTTCGGTTAGGTGAGGCTATGTTTGGGTCAGGTTTCTTTAGGTTAAGTTTGGGTGAGCTTACCATCAAACACTTTGTCGGGGGACATTTTGTCCTGGGACGTTATATTTTCAGACATAGAATACTTTGATCATAGGCATCTAGTGCATTCAAACTTAAAATAGTTTACGACTGATTCGAACCCGCGACCCTGCTACTGAATAAAACGACGCTGCCCACCCAATAGAATTTGATTACAATCTATTATATAAGCAATTATATCGTTAATATCAAATTATCGGAGGTAATTTGTCCAAAGAAATATCGAGTTGAAAAAAATGTTAATGATGGTTATCTTGTAATAATTATCTTGTTGTTGAATCGATTTGAAAGATACAGCGGTGGTTATTTGTTTTGCTCCAGATATGTATATTATATTTTTTTATCGTTTGAATAGATTTCTAATGCCACGTAACAATCTATGTATCTACCAAGGTGCCAGAGTCATGACGTAAAATATCTTATTATACGGTTTCATAATACCGTATAACCAGTGATACAGTTGTAAAATTCGCTGAGGGTATACGTGGAAGAATTTTTGTACAATATTGGATACCCTTTAATATGTTTAGATATTGTTGAGCGGATTAGAAGAAAGAAAATGTGTCTGAAATGAATAAAATTATTTCAATACACCTAAGCCCTTTTTTGTGCGGTAGATGCGCTCCGCAGAAAATCGCAAAAAACAAAACCACACAAAAAAAGTTATGATTTAAAATGAAAACATGACATGCAAAATGTCAAGGTCAATTTTTCTTACACCAATTGACTATTATTCGCTGTCTTGTCTTTCTCAATTCGATATACGTAAGGTCTTATTTATGTATATTATTTAAAAAGTGGAAAATACTCGCGATGAGCGATACCGGTCCTGATCTGTTGGTAAAATAATCGTTTTATTTTTCCAGTAAAATTTCTTTTTCATGTTACATAAAAACGTTCCATAGACGCGAATCTTGGTCACTACATATATTTTTTTTCACACCTTCTAGTGTCAGTTTATGGTCGTCGTTATATCAGCCATCATGGAACACTAGTATTTCTTTGGAACAAATTCGTGATCCTTTGACATTTATGAACATAAAAAAACATTGATGCTCGTAAATCTACAATGTATTTATCGTAATGCATTTTTTTTCTTGCCTCATGGTCGAAGACTTCGATTGAAACGGAAGGTATACGCTGTTTCTACCAATGTAGAAGAGAGTGTACGACATATACCCCGTATACCCTACACTTCAGCCCTGCTTATAACTTGGCGTAACGATTTATTTTTCATAGATCATTTTCCGATCAAAGAAATTGACATTTTTTATATCCCCTTTGTGTCATTGTTTCTATTGTGATGCGTATAAATGGGACATATTATGAAATCAATCTATGGCATTATCTATATAATGCGCAAACTCCGAACGTAAATTTATAACCGTGCATACAGTGATTCGTACATCAATATTGGTCTTTCTATGTTTTTCACATACGGTTTTATTTATAGTATATGATCCGGAAACATAAAACTATTAATAGTATTCAATAGAAAAGCTAAAGATTATTCACTATTAATTCTATTCGGTTTGTCATTTTCGATATGACCTACTAACTCTTATGCCGAGTCTAGCTTGAATCGTCTAGGTAACGCGCAACTCCCATGTCCAGTTCTGCTTAACATTATAAAACTTGGTTGGAAAAATATTTTTTAATTTTCATTATCCTTATCAAAAGCCGTATTTATTAGATTGTGTGCCTTAGTTGAAGTTTGTAACATGTCATAATGTGGTATATTTTTTGGTATTTCGTTATACCTTGCTAATAAATACGCAAACCCTGTGATATAAATGAATTTTTCAAGCCTATTAAGGAGTTGCTGGAAGGAAAAAAATAGCATTGATGAGTGCAAAGGGTTAATGAAAACTAGAGTTATCCACATTTCATTTCTCTTCAATTAGTATTCGTGTATTGTTATCTAATGGTTTTGTGTCTCTTCAAATATACCATCAATGCCCTGTGATTTTTCATGTCTATGGTCAATTGTCCTATCTATTTGTCACAGCTCTAGAATCTGCCAAATGATTTTCCCTCTATTATTTAGGACTCATTCAGAAAAGACAATCTATGCCAAGTTTTGTAAAACTCCGTAAAAGCAGCACTTAGCATTATTTGTGTGTTGGCAATATTAGACAAGTAAACACTGTCAACAGAATGATGGCAACATAATATTTGCTGTCAATTTGTGTTCGGTTGCCATATTGAATGAATGTAAACGAAAAAATCACATTTTTATGTGTCAACACATTTGAATGCAGTTAAATAGTATGAGGTGACTCATTTATTTCTTGACTGAAGTCTTCTTTTATGTTTAACCTGAATTTTATGATTTTTTCCATAACGGTTCCTTCGTGCTTCGTTACTGCTAGATAACTTATTCAACTAAGGCTTTGCTATTGTATTTTCTCGTAATCATCTGCTTTTTTCATGACAGTACACTCAAATCTTTTTGTGCGATTTCAAAGTTCTGCGGTTTTTTTAATGCTTTTTTTTAAATATATTTTTGGACCATCTCAACATACTTGTGTAATAACGTAATAAATGGTATGTTATTCATATACTGTACTTGCAAAATCAAGTGTTTCACCTGTTTATTACAATGTGACCTTGACACGTCCGTCATAGCTTTTTTTGTGCAATTTTCCGCGAAACGCAACTACCGCACAAAAAAAGGTTTAGGTGTAAGAGTCTTCCTTATAATTATTCACTAGGTCGCCACCCTAAAGCATTGATTCTTTATTTGACTTGGATGATTTAAATTTTGTTTTTCGAATCGATACAAAGGGTTAAATAAACCTCAAATATTAAAAAAAAACAGTTGCAATCTATTTCACTTCACATCTTCATAATTGTCTATCACTGAAAAAATATTATAGCATGCATAAATTCACTGTACAAAAATGGGTCACGTGTTTCGCTATGTTGCTGAGCATCGTCTGACGAAAGCAATCTTCAAATGCGAGAGTGCTGCCATCTTGTTGCGGCGACCGGCACTATTGCAAGTACATTTCAAAATATGATGAAACGATTATGTCCCACATAACTTTCGCGAAGAATTCCTCGCTCCGAACACGTGTGCTTAATGTAATTTCTGAAGGTGTGGTCAGGTGTAACAGATACCTGAGGCTGAATAATTTCACCTCGGCTATTATTTTATTAAATACATGGGAAGCCCGCCATCTGTTGGAAAAACGAGACGTGACTTTTTTGAAAATGGAACATTATCTCAATCATATATTTATTAATATTTTTTTGTCTGTATAAATTAATTTGTTTTTGACTTTTTGAAAAAGGAACATTAACTCATCATTATATCTATCTTACTTGCTATAAATTAATTTGTTTCTATTATAATGCTGCTCTTAATATCGCTCCGTGTCGAAGCATCAAAAGTGTGGTGCATTACGCAGGGGTGGGGAACCTTCGCGTGTTGGATTCACCAAAACATTAATACAGTAAGATTCATACAAAGCCTTTAAAGACACGAACACGAACAACTTCACACGAACTGCAACGCATTTTTTTGAACTCGAGATGCAAAAAAACAAAAACCGATAAATGCTCTTTCTGTCAAAATCTAACAAAATAATGAGACGATATAGGCCATATGATTCACATTGAGAGCGGAAATGGATTTAAAAAAATGTAATGAACATGAATTATTTATAAATGTGTTATGTCTATTTTGTGGACCTTTTCGATATTTAAATCAATATTTATAATTTGTGTCGTAAAATTCGTCAACTATTGCGCGTCAACCCAGGACGCGGGCGCGGTGGTTTTAAAAATGTTGCGCGGCCGCGGAAGATTGCCGAAGAGTGTTTTTTTATTTTTTAAATTACATAAATCGCCACCTAGCGCCTTGCAGTTGATACCCAAATGACCTATACGGTAAAAGTGACCCATGTTCATGTATGCGGCTACAAAATTAATAATACAGGTGTAAATGAATAGCAATTGTTGGTTTGCAGAGATATGGAAAACCGGTACGAGCGGGTTGAGACGGCGAAGAAAGAAAAATCTACATTCCTCGACAAATTAATGCACTTGCTAATCCTCTTAATACATACCGTTCTTATTACTGACTGACCACCCAATCCGTGATATAAATAAACAATGTTTGACATTTGGGTTGGATTTGCTTTTATAAGATACCCTCGTTTCCGCATACTATCTCCAAAACCAAATCAGGAGATAATCAATTAAAACTGATTCAATAATTAATTGAAGACCGGGTCCGTGGTCAACGCCGTTGGCCACCGTGATGGATCGCCCGGGTTCGTGTCCCGGTACGAGGAGATTTTTTCAGTCGATTCTGTTCGAAGGCAACGGGTGTTTGTGTTGTTAAAAATGCCTTTACATCTTTCCGATCCCAAAAAGCGGCGAATGCTATTAGTTGATCGAATTGGCATTTACTAGGTAGAACTCCATTATAATACGGCGAAAAATACTTACAATGTATTTTAATTCTACAGAATTTATTTGTTGATAGCTATTTCGGCACACGCCATCGTCAGAACTATTTGATAACCACTATTCCTGCCTAGAAAGCTATAGGATAACCACATGTCCTGTCCTGGTCCTCGTATCCCTTAAATCCATACTGTCTTCGAAAAAGCCAGGTTGACAAACTGACTAACAAGCAGTTCTCGTAGAAAAAATATTTTTTGAGATAATCTCACTGAGGAGTCCATATCCATATGATCCAAGTTGGGAGCGGACATGGTTTATTTATCAGAAATATTGAAGCCACATTGAAGCTTACGATTTCGAGCATCAAATAATTAGTAAAGAGTTGATTTTTTTTCAATCAAATATATTCGATGAAGAATTATTTAACTTGAACGTATTTTATAAAAAAATTAAAGACAAATGTAAGAATTAAAAAGTCAAGTTTATTATATAAGATGTGGTCAAATAATACAGTTAAAAATAAATAAAAACTAAAATCTTATTAGCTTCCTCTTTTGGATGATTGTGTGGTTATCAGACCTCATACGCTTCGCAGCTCTTGGAACTGGGAAAGCTGCGCTTTGAAAACGTGTGACAGCGGAAAATGTTTTTCCAGTGAAAACTGGCAAAGCAGTCGTATTTTTCTTTGTCAAATTAGAGTCAGCCTTGATTCGAGCAATCAAGGGATCCGATCTCGCAACCTTGATATGTTTGCGAAGTCTGGTTCTCAGAACTTTGTCACCATTGATGACATTATTCCAAATAGTATCAACCAGAGAGACCGAGTAAAGACTGCGGTCGTCCAGCATCCTGAATATCATGGATGCCAACTCAATGGGAAGTCTTGAAATCAAGTCCTCATGTGCGGAGACGACTCGGGATGCTCCCATTACACACAAAAGTGAGAAGAAAGAGTCCATTTTGAGATTTAAAAGTCAATTAGCGAGATACAGTTAGAGTGGTATAAAACGAAAGTTGTTTGTTTTTATTGAATGATTTTTGGGTCGTGGTCCTTCGGTTTCAAACGCTGCTCTCAGAAAAAACGTCACTATCAATGCGACCGGTCCTGATCTCAGTCAGAATATTTGTGGAAGTAGTACTATAAAATAGGTTTTATTTATTTAAATTAATGCCATTCCATCATTAATCTCGTGCAATCTCGTGCGTCTCGAACCATTTCTTAAATTTTCCATACATTTTTCATTATTTCGTGTATAATTTTTTTACGAATGTGACGTTAGCATTCCCTCTTATATATCCGAACATTAAGATGGGGTCAAGTATAAATATAATTGATTTCCAACGCGAAATTATTACCCTGAGAAAGAGACATACACATTATAATAAAAATAATAAAACATTTTTAGTACTTGTTCCACATAAAATTTATTGGATCAGGACCGGTTTCGCCCTGTTGACAATGCTCGCCATGAGCGAAACCCGACCTGATCCAATAAATTGTATGTGGCAAAAGTACTAAAAATGTTTTATTATTATGCCATTCCACGAAGTATTTACAGTGAACTCCTTAAAAGGCGTATTATAATGATCAGTATACGCAGAATACTTCGTAAAACTAGCAATTACTAACAACTCAAATTCAATTTCATATAAAAAACGGATGATTATAATAAATTCACAAATGAATAATTATTATGCACAAGAAATGTTATATAATTTGGTCAAACGAGGAAGGAAATATTATACTCATGGAAACCTGTTGAACCAAGAAATATCTAACTGCGCCTGCTTAGTAGACATTTCTCTCTCTAACTGGAGATATACCTACTTCATTCAAGAATGTTATGTTTTAATGAACATAAACTAAAAATTCCGGTTGCAACTGTTTATTTTAAATTTTAAATGAGTAATATTGGAACAAGCAAATCAAACGAAACTTCGAATGTAATAATTCGTGGACACGAGCCGAGAATAGAAAAGCGGTTATATTTTATAGTTTCGTTGAATGTTGAGAATTTTTTGTTTAATCTGTCATCTTTTTATCATTTCGTTACCTTACTTTGAAAAGGTTCTTACTGACATGTTTGGCAAAAAATGACCCTTCTGTCGGAAAAGTTTGTATTAACCGTATCCTAGCTTATATGATAACTTCAGAATTATATATTACTAGTATTGCTACCCGGCGTCGCTCGTACTAAGCGAGCAATAATTATTTAATGTTATATCATTCGACATAATTATATCACAAAATCTACTATCCAAAATAGAGTTAAAATAAAATCAAAAACTTTATTTAATTTGATGACAGGCCCCGTTCTCGCCCATTAAAATGTCCAAATTCAAGGAAAAAATCTAATTTGCTGTCAAAGAAATGTCAAATAATACCTTCACGTAAATAAAAACATTATTATATTAATAAAAGCCGGGAATAGTTCAGTAGAAGACTAATTTATTACATTTTGACTAAATGTCTTCGCCGATAAAAAAAATCAAACATATTTTCTTTCATATTCGTTTTTATAGCAACTTTATGACAAACAATGCAAAAGGGAATAACAGACCCATAGACATACATCGTTTCGGTTTTATATATGTACTACTCGATACTCGAGTAATTGGAGTCTCTACACACACATTGATAACGAAACAAATTCACCGTCGAAACTTTCGCGAGCGAAATCAATTCGTTTGTTTGAACTTGCAACAACAATGCAAAAGGGAATTTAAGACATACATACATACGTCGTTTCGGTTTTATATATTAGATATATAAGATATTATATAATGGTGGAGTTAATAATAGTTATTAATTCCCCAGCTCACCTAAACACTTTTCTTACTAAATGTATTCTATTCTTAATAAGTTCTAAGATTGTCGTATATCCGGTTACATTTCTAGGTAACGGGTCGTCTTAGCTGGGCAAATCTGGGCGAGGCGATCCGGCGCGGCTTTGAAAGCGGCAGAGTTTTAAAATATCAAACGGTCCTCGCCCATGCAAGTGTCATATGTAGGCGAAGCGATCCGGTCAGGACGGCATATGTCGCAAGTCGCCTCAAGTGCGCACTCATGGCGCACGCGAATCGCTTGAAAATATGAAACGGTCCAAGCTCACCAGAGCGTTAATTGCGTCTGGCCGAGCGATGGCACATAAGACCTTTGATCAACTATATATATATATATTAAGTGGATAACGCGATAACGAATATATAAGATCACTTTTTAGGTGTCCACTGCCAATACTCGTTGGAATGGCATTTTATTAAAAAATAGTAACACATTTTTTTCTGCGGTTTCGCTCATCACGAGCATTATCAAGGGATAAAAAATACAACCTTAATAGAAAAGATAAGCAAGACTAATAAAGGTATGACAAACAATAATTGGTCATACAAATATGCAAATAGCACAACAAAAAATAAATTATTAATATCTTTTATTTTTTATGCGACACAATATTTTTTCATGAAAATCTTATATATAAAACCGAAACGGGGGATGTATGTCTGTAATTCCCTTTTGCATTGTTGTTGCAAGTTCAAACAAACGAATTGATTTCGCTCGCGAAAGTTTCGACGGTGAATTTGTTTCGTTATCAATGTGTGTGTGGAGACTCCAATTACTCGAGTATCGAGTAGTACATATATAAAACCGAAACGGCGCATGTATGTCTGTGGGTCTGTAATTCCCTTTTGCATTGTTGGTCATTAAGTTGCCATAAAAACGAATATATAAGAAAATATGTTTGATTTTTTTTATCGGCGAAGACATTTAGTCAAAATGTAATAAATTAGTCTTCTACTGAACTTTTCCCGGCTTTTATTAATATAATAATGTTTTTATTTACGTGAAGGTATTATTTGACAGCAAATTATATTTTTTCCTTGAATTTGGACATTTTAATGGGCGAGAATGGGGCTGTCAATATATGAAAGGGGCTGTGAAATGTCAATGCCAGTCTGAAATGTTCATTTTAATTCCATTTTAATTGACCTAGACTTTTGAATTTTGAAAAAAGTTGTTTCAACTTGGCCCGTCTGAATTTACGCGCCGAGCTGAACATAACCCCAAACTGGTCCGAGCGAAGCCGGGTTCGAATACTAGTATTTTATAACAATTCCTAAATATACTGATTTCCAATAAATGTGCCGACATTCGTAATTATGGAACAAAAAGTATCCCTTGTGACAACACACTACCGAGGATACTTTTTCGGAGCATATTATTAGCCTTATGTGTCTAGCATAATATATCGTGCAATATTCAATGAAAATATAACTCAACAATTAATAAAAATAGTAAAAAAAAATATAACTTGCATTTTGAATTATTTTAAGTTCACAAAAAAAAGATTGCCAGAGTTGATATATGTGTACTGAACGCGTGGGCTAAGTGCGGTAGGTGGATTCATGTCAGAGGGGAGAACATTTATTTAGTATCAACGGCTGCCGCAAACTCGAGTGAACTGTTAAGGAATTCGTGATTGCAATAATTCAAAGAATATAAGGTTTTATGGATTGAAAATTTCGCACCTCTTAAATCAAAATGCTTACGCGTATCGAATCGTTTATTTAATATTGTTTTTTATTTGTTACATAATTGGCGAAGCCAGTGCAGTGTTTCTGTCTTATCACTATGTTGGCAAGAAGTCGAGTGCATTGCATTAGAAATGCCGTTGCATTTCAGAATCGCATTAGTTTTTATCATGCCTCCGAGAGTTCTCCCAAAGAAATAATCATTTAAACGGCTTATGAAATTCGTGACTTTGAGTCAATCGGTCAGTTTCCCAATGCATGTAATGTATTTTTTTTAAATCAATTTAGAATCTTTCTATAAATTAAGAAAACTTTTCGATAGTAAGTCCGAAGATGCATCTGAAAGAGGCGAAACACGTGTCACAGTTAGTAGCACAGTACGTGGAATAATCAAAGTTATTTTTAATTTTATATTAATTTAGAATTTCGACTGAATGTGATTTTTTGCACCTGTTTTCGACTTAGATGCTCGCGATGAGCGAAACCGGTCCTTATCGTAATAAATAAATTTTGGAATAAGTACAAAAAACGTTTTATTATTTTTTGAGACATTATTGATATTGGTATGTCCTGATGATTATAAAATCCTATATAATTTAGGATTTAGACTGTAGCTACTTTATGAAATTTCAATATCAAATTTGAATCGTTTGATTTTTGTACTTTTATATCAGCTTGGTCGCTAACGACCCGATATCAATGATGCACTTGAAATGGTCTGAAGATACCGAAAGGCGAAACCCCTGCGAATCTTTCTTGACAATTTAATGTGTATTTAGAATAATTTTATTTTTATTTTATTTAAAAAAATATTTGGTTTTACAGCTTACGCCAATACGCCAAATATTCTAAGTTGCGAAAGTCATATGAGATTAACTCGATGGTAAATCAATTGTGCACAAAATCAACGATAAATAACATACACCCAGCCCAAGGTGTTTTTTTTCAATTGAAAAAATCTGACCTTGCCGGGGATCGAACCCGGGCCTAGACCACAAGGACCGACAGTGTCCTGCTTTACCGCCAAGCCATGGCAGCTGTAAAACAGAAATTTTAAACTATTTGATAAAGATCAGGACCAGTTTCGCTGAACGCAGATGATACTTGATATTTATCACATTATGTGTGTAAGTGGTAAAAAGAAATATTTTTTATTTGAAAAAAAAAAAACATTTTTTATAATTCATCCACATTAAAATTATTAGGATAAGGACCGGTTTCGTTCATCGCGAGCATTTCAGCTGACAAAAAATACAAAAAATAAAAACACCTTTAGTCGAAATTCTTAATTAAGTAATAATCGTTTTCAGCACTATTGATTAAATATCAATCAATACTAAATTGCATTTAATTATATTTAATTGCTAGATTTTCCGAATAGCTGTCGAAGAGTTGTCGGCGAGTGATAATTTTTCTAGCCCGGTATTTTCCGCATAGATAGATGCATTTCGCGAGCGGCGGCGTCCGGTTATGGGCCGGGATTTCTGACCGGTTTTGAGTCTACTTCCCGACACGTACAGCTCTGCACAACTTCTCAATCTCGAAGTAGATACATGACGATTGGAGACCTCTCTGCTCCTCTACTTCTTGTTGCTTCCGTTATCCATACTGACTTTCCCTAATGCGAACTAGATTCCAGGCGGTCTTCGGCTTTCGTACTTTATTCGTTCCTGAAAGAGTGCACTAATGTCAAATGTACTGATCCAGTCCTGATCGTAATAAATTTAATGTAGAATAAGTACTAATAATGTGCAATTTTTGAAGTATATACATCTGTACAGTGAAACTGTATTCTCAGTGAAAATGTATCAAGTAATAGATTTGTATGACAACATGATTTCACTGATCACGATCATTGAAGTTATTAGCCCAAGTCGATGATTTGCCGGCCTAAAAATTTGGGTTGCTTCAATGATACAAAATCAGCAAGTAGTCCCTTTCATAAAAAAAGTCCAAAGAAAAACACAGACAAACATTGGGCTGAAGATAGGGCGGTCAAATTTTATTTCAATGAAGAATATATTTTCACTGAGAATACAGTTTCACTGTGACATATATAGTCTGGAAAACAAGAAGTTAAACTGTCAATTCTTGGTGCTGTATAAACTGCAGTTATTAGTACTACTTCCACATATAAAATGGAAAATGATCAGCACCGGTTTTGTTCACAGAGAGCACTGAAAGAGACAAACATCGGACTGAAGATAGGGCGATCAAATTTAATTTCAATGACAGCTTCGAGAAGAATATATTTTCACTGAGAAGCAGTTTCACTGTAACATATACATTAGTGTAGGAATCTCAAATGTACGACACTAGAGCGATTGGTTAGAGAACACCAAATAGTTTGTTTATGCATAATTTCGATGAATTTAGTGAAAATTTTGTCAAGATCCATTTTTCTTATTATTAATTTGTTATTCTACGTATTGTGTTACAAAAGGTGACTCATGTTTCGCCACTTTGAGGATCATCGCACAAACTATCAAAAAGTTGATTTATGCTCTTCAAAGAGGCGAAACACGTGTCACTTTTTATAACACAATACGTGCAATAAAAGCGATATCAATCTAAATTTTACACGTATCAATACTTCTTTATCAAAGCAGCTATGGGTTTTATTAAATAAACGAGGCGTTAAAGCGCACCAGGTATTCAGAGTCATTTGAGATCAACTCAAGAAGAAAAGACATACACGAAAATTTATGCTCACGATCACGAATTTTATACTGAAGACATTTCATTTTGATGTTACATTAGTAGGGCTTAAACCTGAAAACCACTTAATCGCAAGGGTTCACTTATATTATGCCTTCGTGGTCAACTTTGGCTTCCGTGACGGACCTAATGCGTCCGTGTCCCAGTACGAGCAGCATTTTTTCAGGCAATCAATCGAATCATTTCGTTGGCATGGGTGTCTGTGTTGTCTACCATATATCCCACCCACCCGATTCTACAAGCGGGGCATAACGATAGTTATTGGATAACCACTAGTCCTGCCCTAACGTTATTCTTTCCATGCCTACTCTCATCTGAGGATGAGCGACTGATTAACATACAGATGCCATTGGTTTTTTTGAGATACCTCCACATTGGGAGCGGACATGGATTGGAAAAAATTTAAGGATTTCCACATATATTCTTCAAAAAATAACAACGGGATCATTATCGGGATCAGGACCGGTTGCGCTCATCGCGAGCATTGTCAGCGATAATTAACATCTTACAAGTGACTTAAAATTCCAATATTAAATATTTATACGTATGATATTTATGTGAAACTATCATTACATGCTTATTATCGGTCATGGAACGGAAAGTTGGTGCACCGTACGGGCGAGTGAGACGGAAGCTCTATGGGACACAATCCCGCGCCTCTTCTCACACAGCCTCTTCCAGTTTTGCGAAACTATTGGCGAAGCGCGGTCCCTATCATAGATAAGTTCAAGTTTAGAATATGGCTAAGTCAGTTTCGCAAATTCACAACGTGAAAAGTTAGTTTTGAAAAAACGTGACACTCGAAAAAGACGATTTGAAAAAAGAACGCGATATATTCGGCAGACTTTTGTTTTTCTGAGATACTTGAGATACAAACATGATACAAAGGTGCATCGATGTCTAATTTAAACTGTCATATCAATGACAACTACATAATACTATTCAACAATTAAAAATGTTTTCCTAAAGCCAAACATAATCTGGCTTGAATAATTATTGTAAGTGAGTTCAAAACATAGTTAAATTATGGTGAATAGTGATAATAAAACAAACATAAAAAAATTAAATAAATATTTGCGTTGCTTTAAATAAGTTGTGCGTTTTTCTTAGTCCAAAGTTAACATCTTTTGACGAAATAAGTGTCTGGTTTTTAATCTATACTATTATAATGAGTGTTCAAAGTGATTGATGCTTTCAAAAAGTTTGTTGATATATAATATACAAATTTAGGGACATCATTAACATACAATATAGATTCAAAAAATTCGATTTCGCGTATGTGTATCAGTTCTCGATGTTTATAATGAAGTCTTAATAATAGATTAAAAAAACTTTTGGTTAAATAAATAAAAAAAAAAGAATTAGCCCTGTACAAGAATGAAGAAGTCGCTGATACATAATTTTCGGCGATGCCACGAGTTATTAGGCTGAAGTTAAGAGGCAGGGCGACCTCTTGGTCTGAAACATTAGCTTTAACCGAAACTAATCAATATATTGGACAACATTTTTTATTACAAGATGCAGACGATGCCATATCGATTGACAGTACTGATAACGAATTCAATTGTTCAGGTGTAGAGGAAGATAAAGAATTTGATGATGAAGAAGAAGGTTTAGTAAAATCGCCACGTGAAACAGATCCACTGGAAGCATTACCAGAAGAAATTTGTCATAAAAATGATCCAGATCTTAATGACGAAGATGATTTTGTTTATGACCAAGTTGTATCGAATAAAAAAATAGATTTGACAGAAGAAACTAAAGCTGTTAACAAAAAAAATGGTGAAGATACGGATGAAATCCATACGTCGACCAAAAGTTTTCAAAGTAATCATGACGAGAGTATTGGTCCTTCTAGCTGTGATAAGACCTGTCCGGAATTATCTGATATAGTTTGCGAAGACGCCAGCTCAACAGATTTATATGAGGAAGTTGAACATGCAGACGATAATGATGAATTATCCGATTCATCTTGTAGTAGTGGTGACAATGAATATGATTTAGTAAAATACAGTGACAGTGTTCTCAATCAAAATGAGATTGGTCAAGAATTTTTAGAAAGAATTGCAACTATTTCCAATGGCACAAGCTGTGATACTTTGGTAGGAGATGGGACGAACAGTTGGATAAAAAAAGATTACAAGGAAAAATGGTCATTTGACAATCAGAATTTGACACCTGATGAAGTAGAGTTTGCCAAAGCGCGTCAGAATATCGACAATTGGACAGAAGACGATGGGAATTATGAAGAGATTGATTTCGAAGTCGATTCAGAATTCTTCGCTTGCACGTCGAGAATCTACGAGAAAATCTTTGACGTCAAAGTGGACAAAAAACCTAGAGATGAAGATGAAGAATTAGTCGAGAAAGAAAAGGCTGATTTGGAGGGCTTGGCTAGCATGCGAGTTACCTTCAAACTGGATCAGGAGTATACAGAAGAAAGTGACGAAGATGCTCCTTATCAACGCAGACAGTGCAAAAGTCCAGGGAAAGTAGCATGTGTTCCTGTTTTGGCTGCGAAGAAGACGATCAGAAGATGTATTCGAACTGTGCCACGGCTATCTTCACTATGCACAACTGTGCTGGCAAACAATGTAATATTTTTTTACTAATATGTTCTATTGCCTCGAATAATAAATTGTTGAGTGAATTGGAGTTGAAGACACTCTTAATCAAAATGGTAGTCAATTTCGCACGAAAAACATTGATTTGTTTTATCTAATTATTGGTAGATAAAAGCAGTATAAATTGTAAACTTTAGATAGGATTCGGCGGTAACTTTGTGGAAATTCATTTTAGTATAAACTTTAACATAACTTTGATTATTCCACGATTAGTTGCATTCCATTAGTTCATATTTTGTAATGCTAACGCGATTAGTAGCGTAATAATTTGTTTGCTTTGTTTTGATTCTATAATCTCCTTGCTTCCCGTAAAAAAGAAAACTCCCAAACTCCATTTTGTAATTTTATCATTTTAAAATATTAGAATCAATCTTGCTTCATTACTTAAGCAAACTTTGATATAGTAAGTCCGAAGATGCATCTGAAAGAGGCGAAACACGTGTCACTATTAGTAACACAATACGTGGAAGTATCAAAGTTATTTTAAATTTTATATTGATTATGTTGAGTTGATTATTGAGTTATGTATAGGTTACAGTGAAACTGTATTCTCAATGAAAATATATTCTTCTCCAAGCTGTCTTTGAAATTAAATTTGACCGCCCTATCTTCACCCCTTTGTTTGTCTGTGTTTTTCTTTGGTTATATTTTTATGAAAGGGACTACTTACTTGCTGATTTTGTTTCATTGAAGCAAACCAAAATTTTGGGCCGGCAAATCATCGACTTGGGCCAATAATTTCAATGATCGTGACCAGTGAAATCATGTTGTCATACAAATTTATTACTAACATACATTTTCACTTAGAATACAGTTTCACTGTTACATATACAAAACTAAACAAGACTTATTTATGGGCGTAACGAACAATTGGTTGAAGAAACATAAAAATAATTTATAGATAATAAAGTCAGTCAATCAAGTATAATTTTGATCATAAATTGACTAAAATTAAAATGCTCAAGACCGCTTACAAATCGAAGCTACTGAATTACAATCACATTACGACACAATTTACTAAGAATTGTAATTAAACAATAAAATTGAAAATACATTGGCAAATGTGTAATTTTAGTAATAAAATCAATTTGCGTTCAAAGTGGGGGAAACTACTTTTCCAATCAAACGGTCATGAGGATTCTGAAACTGAACTGCATCTATGTTATTATCAGTTGTAAATGCTCTCGATGACCGACACTGGTCCTGATCTTAATAAATCAATTATGTTTTAATGTGATGCCTTTCTACTGAGACAGAGAACACATTTAAAGTAAATATACAATCATTGACTGTCATTTATGATTTCGACGTATTCTGAAAGTCCGCAAATGCCGAAATGATAAAGCAGCGTTAAATGTTACAAAGACATGGAAATTTTATCAATTTTTACAATTGAAATGAAAAAATATTAGTGTTTTCTTATTCAAATCTTATTTTTCACTTTTAAGGTGCTCACTATCAATATTTGGTGGTATGGCATTATAATAAAAGTTAAAACAGATATTTAGTACTTATCTTATATATAAAACCGAAACGGCGTATGTATGTCTGTGGCTCTGTAATTCCCTTTTGCATTGTTGGTCATTAAGTTGCCATAAAAACGAATATGAAAGAAAATATGTTTGAATTTTTATCGGCGAAGACATTTAGTCAAAAATGTAATAAATTAGTCTTCTACTGAACTTTTCCGTCTTTTATAATTAATAATAATGTTTATTATTTACGTGAAGGTATTATTTGACATTTCTTTGACAGCAAATTAGATTTTTTCCTTGAATTTGGACATTTTAATGGGCGAGAATGGGGCGGGGCTGTCATCAAATTAAATAAAGTTTGTGATTTTATTTTAACTCTATTTTGGATGTTAGATTTTGTGATATAATTATGTCGAATGATATAAAATTAAATAATAATAAGTTGCTTAGTCCGAGCGACGCCGGGTAGCAATACATATTCCATATAAAATTTATTGGGAACGGTTTCGTTCATACTCAATTGATTTTTTATGCCATAGCTCGTATTGCTAAGAGGTCTTCAAAATTTTAATTACAGTCTATTTTGTTCGTATTTTGCTTTAAATTATTTGCTTAGTCGTAATACCAATTGTTTGTAATTCATACCTTGGTTAACTTTTGTATACATATCGCTGCATCGCTGTGTTTTTTATCAGTTGATAGTGCTCACCATGAGTGAAACCGGTCCTGATCCAATAAATTTAATGTGGAATAACTACCAAAAATGCGTTATTATTTTTATTGATCTTATTTTGTTCAATTTTTTTAACCGTTTTCGATCCAATTGATTCTTTCTCAGTTGCACAGTCCTTCATTTACGAAGAAAGTAGACATATCGTTACCTTACTTTGAAAGATTCTAGTTGACAGTTTTGCCTAAAATGACCTTTTCGTCGGAATAGCTTGTATTTACCGCATTCTATCGTATATATAAATTTCCGAATTATCTATGGTTGAATAACGGAGTTAGCAGAATTCCGGAATTGCACTGCATCTGCACACTTTCTTTTACTATTTAATCTAATTTATTTGGCAAAGTTCTTAGATTGTCATCATTATTTCCATCGTTAGATCTTTAAGATCATTATTTCTCAGCAAAAGTTGTGAAAAAATATGCTTAAAATAAGTAATTTGAAACATTTTTACTTGCTCGTTGTTACAAGTGAATTTAATCAATCGAAACTTCAAACGCTCGTATCTTAAAACAGTGTCGAGAGCAGTTAGAACCTTTTCAATCAAAGTAATGTGTCGATATATGAATAGGGCCAGGGCAGGACTTGTGGCTAAGTAATCGTTCCCGCTTTTAGTATCCGGTGGATTTAAGGAAATGTGAAGATAACATATAGATATCGATGCATTTGAACACAAATCGATTTGTAAAATCTGTAATTATTGTCTATACATATTAAATGAATTCATACGCACCAATTGAGTTTAAATATCAATATTTTTTTGCCCCATTTCTTGGCACATTCCTTTTTAGTAGTTTTTGAATAATTTATTTGAATTGGCTAAGAAATGAACAGTTTTACATTCGACCTTCTACTCGATTAAATTGCCTTGTTTTGATTAGGAAATTTGCCAAACGAAATTCGTACGCCGACTTTCGATTTAAAGATCCATAGACAACTGCGGGTTCCAATTTTGAAATAACAATCGACAGTAAAATCGATCTTTCTTATCATGGCAACATTCATTAAAGTCAAAGCTGTCAAAGTAATGAGCGCCGCCCAGTGGCCGAAATGGAAGCGTGAGTATTATTTCACACGGCTGGGTGAACCAATGTTCCACTAATTAAAAAAGCGAAACCCAGTGTAAATGAAATGATAATACGATAGCCCTAATTGGTTTCACTCGCTTTGTAATGATATGGTGGAAAAATAGAGCGGGTAAGCTCGCGTGTCCGATATTACGCGAAAATCGTTTTTGACATGCATAAATTAATATCAAGAATGCAAATCCCAGTGGCTGCTCGTGTGCCTGAGAGTGGCATTGTTATTTGTACTCTTAATTATCTAATAATAATCACTTATTATAATAATTATCTCCTTTAAGTTGTTCACTGTCAATACATATTGGATGGAATGGTATCATATTGGAAAATAATAACTCGTTTTTGGTACTTATTCCACATTCAATTTATTACAAACAGGACCGGTTTCGCTCAGAATTATCAACTGATAAAACATACAAAAATACAACGTTATTTATACAAAAACTAAGCATAGCTTATAAAAGTATGACCAAAAATTGGTAATACGAATTTGTCAAAGAAAATAAAACTTTTACTTGAAAATATATTTTATAAAGATCAGGACTGGTTTCGCTCATCGCAAGCATTTTTTATCGAGTGACATAAATAGAAACACGAATATTTATTTCAAATTGAGAAATACATTACAAAGCATTACAAATAAGTGGTGGAAAAAATAATTGAAATAGTTAATTAAATTAAATTTGAGATCTTGGACATGGGGGTGACCTTGATGTCATTAATCATCGAGTTGATCGTGTGATTAACCGATTTTAAAACAGTTGGCCAATTTTTTGATTCTAATTTTTAAATGACTAAATTCCGATTTCTCAATGCGAATATAATTGATTTTACACGATACAATAAAAACTAGTAATTTAGATTTATTGATTGAGTAGGCATTTACTTTGTAGAACTCCATTATAATACGGTAAGAAAAATAACAATATATATGAATTAAAATACATTGTTATTTTTCTTCCCGTATCAGTATTTTAGACTTAACGTTGTTTGTCATAACGACGTCACATTTGAACATGCCTTTTATGTTTGTAGAAATATGTATCAATTAAAAATGTATGCCCATACTTTGATTCAGAAATGCGGGACGAATCTGTGCGCACGCCAATATTGAAGATATTAAATATACAATGTATGTACATGCCATAACAGCTAACACCGCCACGCAAAGATCTCATGCCGACGAAAATATGTTAATTAATTAATAATAATATTTTATCACGCAGCGGCACTGCGCTCGGATCGTTAATTCAAAAACTAGCTTACGAATGCATGCATGATGGGGAAGTGTCGAGTGTGTATCGGTTTCCTTCAAATGTGTTCGGAAAAAATCAGTTTTATTTTGTTACTCGATGTGAACGGATCGCAGTGTAATCTTGTCGCAAGGGTGACTCGTGATTAAGGGTTAATTTCAACTTTATGGGTCACATAAAATTGATTATTTAACAAATCTATATCGCGCAATACAATGGGGTACGTGACGCGTATATTTTACAGTATTTAATTAATTAATAATTACTTTAATTGTTAACAATGTGCTTCGATTATATTCTACGTTTTAATTTTTTTGTTCAATGTTGTTTCGAAGTTTTCTTATTATTATTTCAGATACAAGTTTTTGTTGCTGAATATTTTTTTTTCAATATGTACATTACAAAAATCATAAATTATAAGTTAATTGTTTAGTTATTAAGTTTATAGTGAAAAAAATACAATGGAAATTGGCAACAAAGTCAACCGTGTGTGTTCCGACAAAATCGACTATAATGCATAAAAAACAACGCGTATGAACTCACTCACGTCCACGTGAAATATGTCGACATCCGAAGCAATTAAACAAATGGAAACAGGGTTCGCTTAGAGTTTAGATCAGGCATGTCCAAACCTTGGCCCGCGGGCCACATGTGTTCCAATTGAAGGCTTTGTGTGGCTCTTTCGAGGGTTTAAACTTTCTATGCATTATGTTATTGGTGAAATATAATACAAGAATTTTACGAAAAATATATCTTTGAAGATAAATTTACAAAATTAAGGCAATTAGCAATGAGCACAATAGCTGCATTTGGCGCCACAACTTTAAAAAAAGTCGCCCATATTGGTAAAAGTTCGGCCACCCCTGGAGTATAACAAATAGTTCGGAAGATTATGTTTTCGTTTAAGATTGACAAATTTTGCAAAAAAAAATGCAAGCGATGCTAGAAACCGGTCCTGATATAAACGCAATACATGTTGAAGTCCCTAGTATTAAATGTGTTTTAATTGTCTTAATATAATGCCATTCTAACAACAAATGACAGTCAACACTAGAGACTCTTAATTCGAGTATCGAGTACTCGATACTCGAGTAATACTCGTTATTTATAAATGAAGATTTATTTCCATTTTTTTCAACAGTGGACAGAAAAACTATATATCATTATTTAATTCATTGTTAACTTTTAAGCCGACGTCCACAGCAACAGAGAGAGTTTTATCTACTGTGGGATTAAAAAACAAAACTTACACCGATGAACCAAATTAAAATTTGCGACGTTTTCGTTTCTCCATTATTTTTGAATTTATGTTTCATAACTTGAAATAAATGTAAATAAAATAACCTTATTTTTTTATTTATGTTGACATATTTGAATTAATAATATATATTTTGGTACATCTGAAACTACTCGAGTATACTCGAGTACTCGAGTATTTTAAAATTTTACCACTCGATACTCGAGTAGTGAGATGTCGAGTAATTGGAGTCTCTAGTCAACACATATAATGTGATTATAAAAATAAATATTTAAATTTCTTTAAAATTCCCTTCCGTACATTAGATGAGATTCTAAGTATAGATAAATTTAATGTCGATACTTCGATGCTATCAATAAAATGCATGTGATGGTAAAACGGATAACGTTACATTTTTGTTTGGTTTATAATAAACTGGTATTGGTTCTATTTCTAGTTTTGTTGGCAAACCGCTTATGAAACCTTTCGATTTAATCAGTTTGGAAACTAATTGTTTTCTTCACATATCGACACCTTTATTTGAAAAGATTCTTACTGCTCTTGTCCCTGTTTTGAGGTATGAGCGTATGCTGTTTGGATTGATTATTCTATTTGATTCAAAGAATAAAAATCACTTCTAACAATGAGTAAGTAAAAATGTTTCAAAATAGTTATTTTAAGCATATTTTTTCACAACTCAAACCATTCTTTTAATGTGTTCACTGTCAATACTTGGTGGAATGGCATCATAATAAAAATAACAACACATTTTTACTACGTATTACACATAAAAGTTATTGGATCAGGACCGGTTTCGCTCATGGCAAGCATTGTCAATTGATAATAAATACAACGAAACAGTGATATTTATACAAAAGTTAAGCAAGAATTACAAGGTATGACAAACAATTGGTATTACTTAGCAAATAAATTGTCCGGTCCGTGGCGCAGTGGTCACTGTCGTTGGCTACCATGTCGGACCGTCCGTACTCGATTCCCGCTACGAGCAGATTCATCGATTGCAGGCAATGGGTGTTTGTGTTGTTAAATCCCTTCCATCTTTCCTATCCCAAAATTTCGACGTATATGGACAGCGATTAACTAACCACTAGTCCTGTCCTAGTCCTCATATCCTTTTCATCCCTACTCTCTTCGAAAAAGTGATGCTGAGCTACTGAGTAGAAAAAACATATGTCCCTGAGTCAAATGATGAAAATCTTAGAACTTTCAAATTAATAGTAAAAAAAGTGTTCAGTTGAACTGCTTACTCCGTGATTCAATAATATATAATATGATTGTGAAGTTACAAATATTATATGCTAGAATACGGAAAATACAAACTTTTCCCACTTAAACCACCTTTTTTGGCAAAATGTTAGTTAGACCTTTTTCAAAGTATGGGAACAATATAGAATGTACGTGTATAATTATTTGTTTAATTAAATTTTGTGTGTCGTCTTTTACGAGGTTTCGCTTTGTTCGCCATTTTCGAAAATAAGATTAACTTTAATATATTTTAATGTAAAGCCACAGACGGCCGAGAAGTGTGGATTGTAAATAATAGCAAGTGGAGAAATTTACGTTGATATGGAATGAGTATTTTCACTGTAGATACATTTATATGTAAATTATAAACAAATGCAGCACTAATGAAAATAAATAAAGTGGTTTAATTCAGTGTTATTCAACCTTTTTACAACCGTCACAGACAGCCTGTTCTCGGCTAACGACTGACTGTACCAGTGATGCACAACCTGCGGCCCGAAACGACAAATATCAATCACATTTTTTCTTCAGAACCATTTACGGACAGTGGAAGAACAATCTAAAACATGACAATTTTCAATTTTATATGCAACAAAAATATCGATAATTTAATCAGTTTTACCCATGCCGCCCTCGAAATATCTGAGATTTGATTATGTTCATCACTGGACTATTCGGTCTAAGACGACAGACTAAAAAAAAATGAAATGATTTTTTTTCATAAATTTCTGTCAAATATTTTATACCCAGTGGCTCATACAAATGTCAAAATTGGACTCATGAAATTCTTTTATTGTTTCCAAAAATGTCTAAATAAACAACGGCATGTATTTCTAATTCAAGTGTTGGTCAGTTAAATAAATAAATGGTCAGTTAATATTATAAACGGACAGTTGTCATTGTATCAGTGTGAATGTGGTGAGTTATTAAATAAAACGGTCAGTAATATATTTTAATGGTTAGTTATTTATTAAAAACGGTTAGTATTTAATTTAAATGGTCAGCTTATTTTAACAAAAATTATAAGTTTTAGTTTGACAGCTTGTGAATTTTATCAAACATGGTCGTAATAGGCAAATTTATGACATGTTTTTTTTTATTTTAACTGACCATTTATTATTTTTAACTGACCGTTTTAAGTATTAATAACTGACCATTTGTCGAATTAGAAACTGACCAAATAATTAGTAGTCATAAAACAACAAGCTCGTTCAATAGGGACACTCTAAATTTGTTAGGTTATAGCAGCCATATTCTTAAAGTGACATCTGTCAAATTTGTTGTTAATTGTTTATTAATGTACGGCAAATCACCATGCAAGTTTAAAGCGTTGAATAAGCCGTGCAAATCATCAAATTTTATTATCGAAGTCACTGTTCCGTTCGTCGCTTAACTCCTAGAACTCCGATGTCGAGTCTAGCTCGACAACGTATAACTCCTATGCCGAGTCCTGCCTGTCATTGTACAACTTAGTTGAAAAACTATTTTTTACAAATAATCCTCATTGCAAAACCCGTATATATTGGATAATGTGTGCGTTAGATAAAGTTTGTAACATTTTACCATTCTTATAAATACGCTAACCCTGCGATATCAATCAATTTCTCTCTCTATTGAGGAGTTGCTGGAAGGAAAAAAATCATAAATTAAGGTTTTTTTTATATGCATGAAATTTTACTTACCCTTACCGAAGCGATCCGGCGCGCTTTAAAAGCGGTAGAGTTTTAAAATATCAAACGGTCCTCGCCCATGCAAGTGTCATATGTGGGCGACGCGATCCGGTCAGGACGGCATATGTCGTAAGTCGCCTCAAGTGCCTGACTCATGGCGCGCGCGAATCGCTTGAAAATATCAAACGGTCCAAGCTCACCAGAGCGTTAATTGCGTCTGGCCGAGCGATGGCACATAAGACCTTTGATCAACTACGTTTTAAATTGACTGGTTTTTACACGTCGCCGCAGCGCTTCGTCTCGCCTAACTAAGACACGGGGTTACGCATTGTCATTTACGTCCAAGGTAGCGAAACGAAACCTGCTGAAAGTCGGGAACTGGCCGTGTTAGTTTTAGATAATAAATTCAAAAAGTAACTTATTAAACGTCAATTCAATTTCACATAGAATTTTGTTTATAAAATCTAATAAAATAAAAAAAAAAATGTTTCTGTGACATATGTTTTTGAAAACATACATTTTTTCAGTGACGTTGCGCGGACCACAGGTTGAGAACACTGGTTTAATTATCTCTGTGCTAAGCACACAGCGGAACTTGTTTGAAATACCAACTGGGCTGAAAGTTGCATAAATATGTTATAATATTACCAATTCGTGAACAATTTTTACTATACATACTATAAATGAATAAATCACCGTGGCCAATTGTTGGCAACCGTTTTTTTGAATAGTGCTAATTTTTATACATAAATATATTGGTTTCTTACATATATTTTATAGCTGTAGCCAAAAGAATGTGTTTCTGTGAATTAGTATTTCGTTTTTTTCTTAGCATCATTTTTCTATACCATAGATTCCCAACCTTTTCAGGTAGTGACCCCTTTTTTTATAAAATCCATGTGATCCGCGACCCCCAAGCAATTTATATAGGCATTTTTAGTTAGGTAATTAAAAAAAGCAATGCAAATGCATTAAATAGTTTTTTTTAGTTTACTAGAAGTTGGTGAGACCATGGCTTGGGAACCCGTGTTCTCTACTTACCTCTACAGTAAAATGATATACAACACATGAATAACGTCATAAAAAGTAATAATGCATATTTTGTACTTATTACACGTTAAATTTATTCGGATCAGGACCGGTTTCGTTCATTTCGAGCATTTTCAACTGATGAATGAGATGATGATTCAGATGAAGCCGTCGTCGATGGCACTTGAAAAACTCAAATCAGTCGATATTCATATAAATATGGATCGATACACAATACATACAGTATTACTGCTACAACAAATTGGCTTTTCCCACCACCACCCGTTGTGTATATGCAACCAATATTTCATGGCCGCCTTTCACAAAGCTATCGACATAGAAAAAGGAATTTACCCCTCACATTCATGGCCTGAGCAGATCTGCACGGGACTGATTTTGAACCATGCACTAGTGTGCTTGAAAATAGAAAATAAAATAAAAATAATAGTACTCATTCTGATGAGGACTGGTTTCGCTAATCGCGAGTACCAGTTGAAAGTCGCGGCCAGAACACCGCGACGAATCTGACTCCGGCCAAAAAACCACGACTCCACAGCCCTAATATAATCTTTTCTTGTTGTTAATTCCACATCTTCCTACCATATAATAACAGTTTTGCTAGCTAATGCTTCTTGATACACAACACAATGCAAACGAAATATTTCTTGCGACCATTTGTTGAGAAATTAACGTTTATTAAATACCAATATTTACTATATAGCTAGCGGTTCCATGACAAAACAGAACATGACTTTTCAGAATATTTAGGTTAGGTTAGCATTAAATACCAATATTTTCTATGTAGCTAGAGGTTCCATGACAAAACAGAACATGACCAAACAGAATATGACAAAACAGAATGTGACTTTTCAGAACATGACAAAACAGAACATGACTTTTCAGAATATGAACCTAACCTAAATATTCTGATAAGTCATGTTCTGTTTTGTCATATTCTGTTTTGTCATGTTCTGTTTTGTCCGGTTACCGCAGCTAGCTATCTATTGGTGTCAGCACATGAGAACCACTGGTAATGCTAAACTCTCAAAATATAATTATTGTTTCTCCTTGAGGTTTTTACTTTGCTTAACAAATTCAGTTCCATTCAGATTGTCGTTGAAATCTCAAGTGAAACTAATGAATCACCGATACTTGAAAAATGTTAATTAAAAACAATATTAATAAAATACATTTACCGTAAAAAATACATTCATACGTCGGACATTACTGGCTTGATCAGTCATCGATTTAAATACAGTCCACATGGGGAACCAGCTACATATATTAAGTCGGTTTAAATGAGAAACATTTGTGTGTGTTTCCATTTGGTTGATTTCGATTTATTACACACAATACCGGAATATTCCGTTAATTTGTGAATAAAATTATCTATTATTTTGAAATGTCAACTATTAACGCCGTTCTTTTATTCGACACTAACTCGTGTAGAATTTTATCAACAAATATGCTTAGTTATTAGATATTTCTCCGTGTCAGTTTTTTTTTGTTGGTAATTAAGATTTGTAATTAAAGGTTATAGAAATTCACCGTTAAAAAAATTGTGTAGTGACATATAATGGCACAAATAATAATCATTTTAATTTGTAAGCATGTATGTGTGATTCCTGCCAGCCTATCAGAATGTTCGTCTATAAACTTAAGGGTTGAAGACTAATTTCATTCATAATTCCACTTTTATATATTTAGCAAAATCAACTTGAGACATTTAAATCGAAACAGGGTTAATGTAGAATAAAAAAAACTTTTTTACTCCACGTATTGCGTCACAAATAGTGACACGTGTTTCGTCTATTTGAGACGCATCTCCAGACTTACTATCGCAAGGTAACTTTAATAATATCAATTACTTAAGTTGTTACCACGTAACTTATTACCGATGTTAAGTCTGGTTACGAGAACTGGCTGTTACCCTTGACGAATGAGAAATTTAACAATTGAATTTGTAACCACTTAAAAACAACTTTAATGATTTGACAGGGCACTGCAGTTAGTAAGATCGAAAATTTGATGTAAAAAAATGTGTTTTTTCTTTTTAAAGAATATCTTGACAGTTACTTCATTTAACTATATTATTATCCGATTATGTCCAATATGTTTTGAAATTCTTCAAAAATGTTCTTTTCATTATGTCCTGGCAAAAATTAATTTATTTTATTTATTTGTCTGTTGCAGCCGCAAACATTCACCCTGCAGAGCGGAGAAGGCGGGATCCGCGCCCGGCGAGACCTCGGCGCGTCGGGCGTCGAGGACATGACTCGCCTCGACGACCTCCACGAAGCAGCGCTCCTCTGGAATCTGAAGCTCAGATACGAGAGGAATCTCGTCTACACGTACGCAGGCAGCATCCTGGTGGCCGTCAACCCCTACAAGATGTTCGACGACGCTTACGGCCTGGAAGTGGCCCAGCGCTACAGGGGCAAACTACCCGGAGCTCTACCCCCGCATCTCTTTGCGATTGGAGCGGCCGCGTATGCCAGACTCCCCGAACCTCAGGCTGTTGTCATATCCGGTGAAAGCGGAGCCGGAAAGACTGAATCGACAAAGTTAGTCGTGCAATATTTAGCAGCTGTTGCTCCACCGGCTCGAGGGCAACCTTTAGTACCAGAACAGATTCTGGAAGCTGCCCCGTTATTAGAAGCGTTTGGTAATGCTAGGACTGCTAGGAACGATAACAGCTCACGTTTCGGTAAATATTTAGAAGTGTTCTTTGAAAGTGGCGCAATAGCAGGTGCGCGAGTGACACAGTATCTTCTCGAGAAGTCAAGGATTGTGACCCAAGCGCCGGGTGAGAGGAACTATCATGTGTTTTATGAACTTCTGGCCGGGCTGAACGAGGAGGAGAAGCGAAAGTATGGCCTGGTAGAGGCCGACAAGTATTTTTATCTGAACCAGGGAGGCGGCGATTGTAGCGCTGGCAGAGGAGGCGGGGGAGCCGATTGGGCTTCTCTCAGAGGCGCCATGCAGGTTTTGGGCGTTGGCGAACGGGAACAAGAAGGCATCGTCAAGGTGAGAGAGTTCAATCAGTAACACAGGGGCTCTTAACCTTATTTCAATTCTTAATTACTCGTAGTAAAATTAGTTTGTAAACCCCCTCCTTGCTTACTGTAAAAAGAAAAAACCTCAAACTCCATTTTGTAATTTTATCATTTTAAAATCAATCTTGTTTCATAACGTCATTATAGTAAGTCCGAAGATGCCTCTTAAAGAGACGCAACACGTGTTAAAGTTAGTAGCACAACATGTGGAATAATCAAAGTTATTTTATATTAAAATGAACTTACATAAAGTTACCGCCAAAACCATCGAAAGTACTCTTTTTATCAGCGTAACCTGGGAAGTTAAGCATACATATGTTTATATTACATTCATGAACTATTTTTTAATTTACCTTTACAAATGTTTAAAATACCATACAGTTATATTTGAATGAAAACTTTTTCGAAAAATAATTTCTATAAATTAAATATAATTCTGATAAAATTTGGGTTTTTTCGTCATTTGATACCTTGTGGAGGGCGCACGATAATAGCTCAGCGGGTGCCCGCGGGCACAGAGTTGAGAAGCCCTGAGTTAACACATCAAAATATTCACTAAAATTACCCTAATCATTGTTTTTATTCCATTAATAAGCGGACAAAAAAATACTCATTTTATTAAGAGACTTTTTAGATGACGCATAAAACAGGTTTCATCAGTTATCAATGTTATATATTTTTTGACAGATACAAATTATTCAAATTGAATTTTCATTATCTTTAAATGCGACAATTTGACTTTCTGATTGATTTGATGAATATAAAATACGAATTTATTCTAATGTGTTGTTTGAAAGCTCAGTGGAGCTATGGAACAAGAAAGTGATTTTAGTACGTGTCGAACTATCTTCGTGTCCACTTATCCTATTGAAAAGTCTCTTTGACACATAACGTTACATATTACTTTGTATCTAGTGACATTTGTAACTAAACGCCGGCAAAAATTGAGTCACTTCTCTTTTACCCTGAGTGGCCGACGTATCGACTGAAAGTGAATTAACAGTTTTATTGGATTTCCATGAATCACAATTTAAATTATATTAAACCTCTAACACAAGAATTGGTTTCAAAAATACCTCTTCTCCTTTATAAGATAAACGAATCCGTGATAACTCGGCACACGTCAAGTCGGCACATGGCACGTCGACACAATTCAAGTCGGCACATTTCAAATCGGCACATGGCAGGTTGACACAGACAATTCGGCACCTAGACATCTTGACAAAATGAAAATTTTCTTTTTGTAATACAGTGAAAAAATGTATTTGAGCTACAAAAATAATATATTGTTGATGGCTATTTCATAATAATGCTTGAATTGTGACAAATTGATTTAAGTTTTTCTAAATGAAAGCAAATCTGGGTTTTTAGTGAGTGGTAATGAACGTACATTAGTTTTACATCAAGATGATATTAGTAAAATGGCATTGGCGATCTGTAATGATCTGAGTATTGATGTTGGATAAATGTTTGGTTTCTCATGAAAAATGTCATTGGATTCATGATATCTATTAATTTCACATTGTTTTAATGCATTTATCTAAGGGCCAATTAATAATGATCAATTAATCGTAATTCTGTACTGGGAGCTAGATATGGCTATGGCTGGCTAGGCTAGATTGTAATAACGACATGATTTTTCATAATCTAGCATGCATATTTTACGTAATTATGTAAGCATTCACTTCCCCTAGTGTGCCAGAAGATTCTTTCTTCCATAAAACACCCCCTTCGTGCAGTATTTTGACGGAGTTCGAATAAAAATAGGAGCGGTTTGTCAAGTTTTCTAGGTGCTGAATTGTCTATGTGCATACTTGTCATGTGTCGACTTGACTTGTGCCGATTGGTCTGGTCACCAAGATGAATGTACTTAAAAAGTCTTGTTTACGTTTCGAATCGTTAGTTCTTTTTAGTGGTCTATATTTTAAGTGTGTGCATTGGTTGAAATGATCCCCATTCCAGGTTTTGGCGACTATCCTTCACTTGGGTAACGTTTACTTCCACCGGAGGCAGCTCCGCCACGGCCAGGAGGGCGTGGAGGTCGGCTCAGAGGCCGAGGTCAGATGGGCTGCCCATCTTCTCCAGGTCCCCGCCGATGGACTGAGGCGGGCCCTGACCGCGAGACTGACGGAGGCTCGAGCAGAGAGGGTTCATACCCCTCTGGCTATTGACCAGGCGCTCGACAAAAGGGACGCCTTCGCTAAGGCGCTGTATTCTGCATTATTTAATTGGTAAGTTTTTTTAAATTTTGTTTATTAGACCACGGTTTCCTGTTTTAGGTTGGGTAAATCTACTAGTATTTTTTTTCCTAAGTCTTGCTTTATTTGGTATAAATAACTATATTCTATAGCTATCAGTTGAAAAGACTCGCGATGAGCGAAACCAACTTGATATTAACACATTGGCAACCGGGAAACCTGGACATGTGGAGAATTGATGCGTATTCTACATTTTCCGAAGCCAATGTGCAAAAAAATCAATTGTGGAATAAGTACAAAAATGTTTTATTATTTTTTAATGTAAGTATTGACAGTGAACACCTCAAACGGGTATTATATTCATATAGTACAGGGGTGGCCAAACTTTAACCACTACGGTCGATTTTTTTTGAAATTTTTGGCGGCGATTGACTCACACAATTAATTGAATTTATTATTGATTGAGTAGGCATTTACTTGGTAGAACTCCATTATAATACGGTAAGAAAAATAACAATGTATTTTAGTATTTATAGTAATTTATGTAGAACTAAAATACATTGTTATTTTTCTTACCGTATGAATTTATTATCATTGAAATAAAAGAGAAATCAGAGATGTGTACATTATTACACCAGACAGGCGGGCGACATGGAATAGCTACGCGATCGACGCTTTGCCCACTCCTGATATACTTCAATGTTAGAGTTATAATCCCAATCCACTCTAATAGCTGTGATTGACTTCCGCTGGGGTCTTGAACTCTTTGAATCCTGCCTTTCTCTTCTGTCAACATAATGGGTTCCGTCGTCCCGGAAAGCCGCTGATGACCATCCATAGGATGTACTCAGCGGAACTACGGAACGGCTGGATGACCTGGGAAGAAGCGAGTAGGTTGGCGGGTGATAGAGAATCCTGGAGGCACCGGATATGGAAAACAAACATCGATGTCTTAAAGAGTAATTTTGTTAACTCCACTTTTGGCCGAAAATTACTTAATAATGCCATCTTCTTGTATAATTCAATGTGCATATATCGTAAAAAATTTATAACCAAAACTTATTTGAGTGCATCAGAAAAACGTTTCAGAAAAAAATGATAATTCCAATGTCGTTCTAAAATCTACACTGCTTATTATCCAACTCCGCCATTTTCTTTTGTCACATGTCATTCATTCGTACAAATAAATCGTTTGAAAGTCCTTTTTGAATTTTTCCCGATCGGATTAAAAAAGCCAACATAATCAGTTTTTACCCTCCTGCACAATTGACAAAGACAGAGATAGCAAATTTACTCTTGAAGCCTTCGATATATGATTATTTATATAGTGGGTATTATCGGAAATCTTCTCGAGGGTTGTTATTTGGCACTGTATACCAATAAATCATTGCCAATTAGTCTCATAAATATGCTGCCATATTTAATTACGATACCTTCTTGAAAATATCCGGCGGATACTACTAATTCGCGTTTAATTACATAAGTAAACAAGAAATAATGTACGTTCATTTTTATTCCAAGTCATTTCATACGTTTTGTTATGTATAATTAAAGTGACCATACGTCACGTTTTGAACGGGACCGTCCCGTTTTTTAGGTAGCCTGTCCCGTTGTCCCCAAGTACAGCTTCGGGACGTCGAAATGTCCCGTTTTCAAAAAGAGGGCAACACACGGTAACAATTTAAAAAAAAAGTGAAGAAAATCGACAGGTGGTGCGTCGATTTTTCGATTCAAGGTGTAATGGATACATTGATTCAAAAGGGATTTATTAATAGCAACCAAGACACAGAAGTATTTGATGAGTATTCACTTATAAGTAACTATATTACACCCCGAAAAGTGACCGAATGGAATATTGGAAACGTTTCAATCGAAAATCGTTGGATTGAATTGTTCCAACACTTTCGTTTTAATAATTTGAAACATAAAAACTTAAAGTGATCATTAAATACATATTATGCTTGTCCGGAACAAATGCACCCGTAAAAAGAGTCTTTTCACAGACGAATAAGTTGTGGACGACAGAAAAAACACAATAACAAGTCGGAGTTGTTAGTTAAAATAATTTTTAAAAAATTCTGCCAAGAATTCCATTCTTATTTAAAGGCAAACCCAGTTATACTTATTTGTTCATCAGAAAAATATAAAACAACATATTTTTTTCATATTTATATTATTTATTCCTGTTATTTTCTTTATCAACATTCCTTTTCTTTTTATTAATACATACAAACTATGAAAAAATTCGTGTTTTCTTGAATATACATACTATTACGTAAAAATTGGTAGATGTCCCGTTTTGAGGACAAAAATAAATGGTCACATTATGTATAATCCATGCATTGCTTGCACGAAAGGTTATACTCGAACATTCCTATCTTATTCCGGAAACTTTGTAGTTGTTGGATACGTGAAGTAGCGTATATAATATTTATAGATGTTTTATTCTTCGTGTTTTTTGTTTTCTGTGCGTGTCTTTAATAATAAATAAACAGTAATAAATATTGGAATTTAAGATCTTGATATGCGATTAAATTCTAACTATGAAGGTGTTGGCGCGATTTTATAATGGCATGTATTTAATGGGTCAGTAACTAATTCAAGTTTTGGTCAGTTAAATAAATAAATGGTCAGTTAAATAAATAAATGGTCAGTTAATATTATAAACGGACAGTTGTCATTGTATCAGTCTGAATGTGGTCAGTTATTAAATAAAACGGTCAGTAATATATTTTAATGGTTAGTTATTTATTAAAAACGGTTAGTATTTAATTTAAATGGTCAGCTTTTTAAAAAAAATGATGAAGTTTTATTTTGACAGCTTGTGAATTTTTTCAAATATGGTCGTAATAGGCAAATTTGTGAATGGTTTTTTTTATTTTAACTGACCAAATAATTAGTAGTCTTTTATAATTATCGATCTACTGTATCGACTTAGCACAGGGGGGGGGGGGGCAAACTTTTCGGATGGCGGGCCAATTCTAAGAATTCAAAATGAGCCGCGGGCCACAAGTAAAATACCATTTTCAGATATAAACCCGATCGTTTTTTACGCGACACATTGGTTTCAAAAAGGGGCGCATATAAAAAAATCGCGGAAAAAAGTATCCAAAATATTTAAAAAAATTGTTTTTCGAATTCGACCAAAAAAAATATTTTCTTGAAAAATGTGTTCTTGAAAACTCTCTGTGATAAAATTTACGACCGGAAAACGTGCTATTCAACGAATTTTACAAATGCATTGTGTTTAAATAAGTTTTAGATTAGCTACTGTTGTTTGGTATTTAAGAGATTCCATGGAAAGAAGCTCCTATTAAATTTAAAATTTAGAGGTACACCCTGAAAATTAATAACTGTGTGGTATCCTTTTGATCGTTACTTTCGAGTACCATGTTATCGATTCGAGTATTGATTGTGATTGCTCATTTAATTTTTTATCAATAACTTTAATTCTTCTTACTACGGTTCGTCGATATAAGTTTATCTTCTCAAATTTAAATTATTTCTTAATTTCAACAATATCTGAGATAATATATTTACGAAACGACAAATTCTTCAAATTTTATTGGAATTTTAAATATTTTATGAAAAACACAATGTTCTTATTAAAAATTACGATATCTAAAAATATGATGGCGGGCCGCACTTTGCCCATGCCTGACTTAATAATTATTCGAGAATCACGCGTCCGATGCAGATAAAGGTGTTAAATTGTTACATAAAAACACGAGTGAACATAAATTATTTTGTAAAGAAATAATATAAATAAATAGTGCTCAGCTTTATTTTAAACGAACAACTCAATCTTCCAAAACTTACAATTGTTAAACCTCTTATTAAGACTTTGTTTACGGGGCTTTCTAATTACCATACAAATTACACCGTAAACAACGTGTTAAATTAATATCATTAATTATAAACTCACACATGAAACTAATCAATTCAATAATAATAGGTCGGTAAACCCCACAAATTATTTATCGATATTTCTTTGCTATCATCTAGTAATCAGTATTTGCGATACTACATTCAAAATACCCGATAATTCATTGAAACTCATTTACATCAAATTTTCGCTTATTCATATAGATTACGTTAATAACAATAAAACTTAGTGATCTACTTTTAATTTTTTATATAAACGATACAAACTGTTTACTACCCGTCAGTTCTAGTACATTCGTGCACTTGAAATGCCCGAAGATACATAAATTCGAAACCCGGATCGTTAGCAACAAAACTCATGAAAAAGTACAAACTTCAAACGATTCTAATTTGATATTGAAATTCCATCAAGCACCTTCAGTCGAAATTCGTAATTAGTACTAAAAATGTCTTATTATTTGTATTATAATGACATTCCACCAAGAATTGACAGTGAACACATCAAAAGGTTGTCAGTTAAATTACAAGTACAACATATTGGTGCCTTGTTGTATTTTTAGAATTAATTTCGTGGTTTACCATTATTGTTTCGCGCACCACCAGTTCGGAATAACTTAATGTCTAAAACGATATATTAATACATATATATATATCTGCATAAAAATCATCATCTCCGCTCAAAAACAGTTATTTAAATAACACATAAAAAAAAACAAACCATAGTGGATTCATAAACAAATAAACAGAAACAAAAAAACCCCGGTGATTGCACACTTACCTACATTCTGCTGGTATGAGAGGATTAACCTTGATATTTTTTTCTTACATCCAACATTGATAAGTCGTGTCTCATATTAATTTTATTGAAATATGAGTAATTCGCTGTCATCAAATTATGGTATAATGACGTAGGTATAATTTTGTACCAATCGAATCGAAGGGTAAATACGTACACGATGCTTCAGAATTTTTTGACACATTTTTTGCATTTTTTTAAAAATATATTGTACAAAGATTCTGACTACTATCTATAAAAAACTAATTCTACAACTTTGTTTCATTTTTAAAATGCTTTTATTTTTTTTTTACTTCTCTAAAGAAAAACTGGTTTACAGCAAACAAGTAACTGAAATCAACTCTAGGATAAAAGACGTCTCAGGCATCCATGTCCTAGATGAAAATGCCCATGAAAAATTTGAATTTTCGATAAAAAAAATATTGTATACTTGATTTGAAAACTAAACCTTCAGTGACCCCTGATGTATTTTATCAATTTGCTTTAAAACATAGTCGTGTTCATATTTAAATGAAAAATTTAAATTATGTATTAAATACGTCCGGTCCGTGGTGAAGTGGTCAACGTCGTTGGCTTCCGTGTCGGACCGCCCGGGTTAGATTCCCGGTACGAACAGGTTTTTTCAATCGATAAATCTTCTCAGAGGCAATCAGTGTTTGTGTTCTTAAATCCCTTCCCATATTTCCGATTCCAAAGTTTGACGCAAAGGGACAGCGATTAGCTAACCACTAGTCCTGTCCTTGATTCTGTTCGAAGTCAATAGATGTTTGTATTGTTTAAAAATACCTTTCCACCTTTTCCGATCCCAAAAAGCGGCGCATATTGAGAGCGCTTATCTAACCACTAGTCTTTCTCTTCAATCCCTACTCTCTCCGTAGAAGAGAGGTTGAGCAACTGAGTAACAAGCAGTTCTCGTAGAAACATAAACTCCGCGAGGAGTCCATATGCCCCAAGTTAAGAGCGGACATATCTAAAAAGATAGTAACAAATTGTTACAGCTTATATCAACCAATAATTAGATGAAACAAAACAATTTTTTTCGTGCCATATTTATTACCATTTCATAATGTAACCCATATGCCCCATGTTGGGAGTGGACATGGAAAAAATAAATGAAATAAACTTCGGCGGAAAAATACTGGTTTCTTCATAAAATTCCAATTCGTACAGCTTCGAATGAGCTGTAGGTATCTAAGTATGTCGCCATTGCTAATGTGAACGTAATGAAAAGACAAAAATGAATTAGTGGAGCGAAATACGAGTAATTCGATTGCTCAAAGCAAAAGCAACCATAGCCGTGTGTTGCGAAAAAATCAAATATTTTTCATTTCATTGTTCATTCATTCGAAACCGACGGGCGAAACTCGTTCGAGAACAATGCCACACTCGAATCGTTTTCGAGATTCCCGACACATTCTTGGGACACCCTGTTCTTTCGGCGTTGCGTCACCGATGAATTATTTTAGTTCTTCATTTCCGCGCAGTGTTTGTTGTATTAAAAATGGCCGATTTAGCTAGGTAATATGACAGCGTCTGAGGTCTAATGGCGAGAGATTTACCGCAGAGTAGCTACTAGGGATGTGGAGTAGGGGTTTTTTGTCCGGAGTCGTACTCGGAAATTTTGTAACGTAGCGAGAGCGATTAGCTAACCACTAGTCGTGTCCCAGTATTCAAATCGTTTCAATCCCTACTCTTTCGAAAAAATGGAGGTTGAGGAACTGAGTAACAAGCAGTTCTCGTAGAAAAAAAATAATCTTAAGATAAATTTCGTTAAAGAGTTCATATGCCAAGTTGGGAGCGGAAATGGTAAAAAAAAAGTTACTCAACAATAACTGTTGTTCCTAATTATTATTTTTTGGCCGGAAGGGTAGGAGAGAAATTAAACATCACAGACATTCATGCCTTGGAACCAGGGCTGTGGAGTCGTACTCGGAGTCGGAAATTTTGAAAAGTTTGAACTTTTATTTTTTGCATATAATATGTCAAATTTGACTATTGGTCGGATTGGTTGGTTGATATTTAATTTAATACACATAAATAAGAAAATTAGAAAAACAAAATTGCGAAATTAAACTTTTTTTATTCGGAGTCGTGTTATTGGTCAATGTCGGAGTCGGAGTCGTATTTTTTTTAACGACTCCAAAGCTCTGGTAGCTACAGATTTAAGTGCAGGCAAGGTCAATATTAACCTTTTGCACTCTTCATAGATTAATTTTTTCCTTCCAGCAACTCATCAATTGATTTGAGACATTGATTGATGTGACAGGGTTTGCGTATTTATTAGCATGGTAAATTGAATTTGACCGCCCTATCTTCAGCCCAATGTTTGTCTGTGTTTTTCTTTGGTTCTCTTTTTATGAAAGGGACGACTACTTGCTGATTTTGTTTCATTGAAGCTAACCAAAATTTTAAGCCGGCAAATCATCGACTTGGGCCAATGATTTCAATGATCGTGATCAGTGAAATCATGTTGTCATACAAATCTATTACTTGTTACATTTTCACTGAGAATACAGTTTCACTGTAACATATACATATACTGAAGAAACACCCACCAAATTCCAACTACACTGAATAATAAAAGAAAGCCTGTCTTTAATTGAGCTGCCAAATTTTAAATTTTCTTACACAATCAAATTTAAGTTGTGGAATTTAAATTTCATCTCTACTCTCTACCGAGATATTGTTTTTTTTCCGTCTCACATTGTATCCATATAAAATTTATGACAAAGTTGTTATTACTAAAGTAGGTCGCGATGCGAATAAAAAACAATGTCACATATACCAAGGGGCGTATGTCACGAGGAATACGACGTTTACCGTAAAATGCAGGGGTCGTCAACCATGCTGTCATTATAAAATTAACATTTGATTACTTTGCGAATTACGTTTTCAAAAAGAATCCTGTTCATGTAAAAAGAAAAAATACCAAACTCCATTTTGTAATTTTATCATTTTAAAATATTAGAATCAATCTTGCTTCATTACTTAACACATTCAATGCTGAACTTGTTTTTTGTATGGAATTGGACACGCTAGGCGTGTTCTCACCATCCAATGTGTTAAGCATACTTTGCGATAGTAAGTCCGAAGATGCCTCTAAAAGAGGCGAAACACGTGTCACAGTTAATAGCACAATACGTGGTATAATCAGAATCCTGATCGATAGATTAATAGCATTTGAATAAGTTGTCTTAGCAAAAAAAAATTGTTTTCATCTCGTTTGAATTGGAATTTACTTGGAAAAACTCTTAAAAAAAATTATAACAAAGTTTTTTAGTTCTACAGAAATTATTTTATATATTGTTTGATGGCTATCTCGGTTTACGCCATCGTCAGCTATCATCAATCTATACATTGTTATTTATTTCACGATGCTAAAAATTAATTGTATTGGATTACAAGTTGTCATTCATTCAAGAGGTGCTTCTTTTTCCTCTACCAGAGCCTTGACTTTATGAAAAATTCAATCGTATAATTGACAGCTATGGGGTACATATGCTCCACATTGGGAGCGGACATGGTTTTAAAAAAAAATCTCAACTCAAGTTCATGCGTGCAAATAAATGCCTGATGATACTGAAAGGTGAACCGAGAGGTTACCTGCGCGTAAAATTCAACGCAGGCCAAACCAACAAATGCGCGGCATAATTTCAATCATCGAGCAACTGCTGTTGAAAGGCTTCATAATGAGCATACGCTCAGCATATACATACTCCACATTTATGGCAGCCATGGATTAAAAAATAAATGTTACTAACATGTTTTGATGACATAGATCAATTATTGATATCTTAGAGCAGTGCTTCCCAAAAATTTTCATGCAGAAGCCCCCCAATTCTAGAAAATAAATCGCGACCCCACTGAACCAAAAACATTTTTTGTGTGGCCCCCAGTTTGGGAATCACTGTCTTTGAGAAAACACTGGCACAACATTCAAATGATTCAAATTTGAAACTGAAGTTCCATAAAGCAAGCGCCTTGAGTCGAAATGATAAATTCTAACAATTATCATATTGAAATTGATTATTTTGCATTTTCATACTGCACTTATAATGCGGTCGCCCTCCAAGTTTTTAAAAATTTACGCCCTTGAAGGTGGAAAGGTTGTCCAACACTGTCACATAGTAAATGTTGTTTGATAAACTTAGCCTTGCTTACTTGAAAGTATTGTCTCATATAATTCTTTTGTCATACAAATCATTTAACAATATTGTTCTATTATGACAAAGTAATATTTTATAGCTCTGTAGTAAGGATTCCAACTATTCGTATGTCGAATAGTAAAACTTAAGCTATCCGGATAGTTTTGACATGGCTAAAATATTGTTCAATAGTATTAAAATTATGATTAAAAAAATATATTTTAATAAACAAGAAATTGTCACATTGTTATGACTCATGTACCTATTTGAATAAAAATAATAAAACATTTTTAGTTATTATTACACATAAAATTTATTAGATCAGGTCCGGTTTCGCTCATGGCGAGCATTGTCAACTGATAAGAAATACAACGAATCAGTGATATTTATACGTTTAGTAAGAATTACAAGGGATGACAAACAATTGGTATTACAACTAAGAAAATAAATTGAAGCAAGAAAAATAGACTATAATTAAAATGTTGAAGACCTATTACATCAAAAATCAATTATGTATGAATATTCATTAGCATGTATTTGGTTTGGAATATTATATTAAGCTGTCACATCGAAAAATGCATTTTCAAAACAGTAATATTGAAAGACCAATTGGTCATGAATCATAAAGTACGGTGTGCAAGTGTGCTAGGTACTGAATTGTCGCTAGTGAACTGCGGGGAATACCGTTCACTAGCGACAATTCAGTAATAAAAGAAAATTACAATTTTGAGTAATGACTCTGAATGAAATCAACATTCATAGCAAAGTATTAGTGATTTTACATTTGAAAAAGATGGCGAATATTGTGCCTGGGGCCTTCCAAGGGTATAATCACCAACTGACTAGGCGTGTTATCTCATCGATTAAAATTATTGTTTCTTTTAGTAGTTTAGCATTGATTCCTCATGTCTTCACCCCTTTTCAAAAAAATATTCACCATATTGGTCGGTATCTATGTGCACTTTGGAGCAACATCAATTTATATCTTCCCTTATCCTAAATTATTCCAATAGCGTTCTTATCAAGGAAACACAAACTAGATCAGTATAATATATCTATTATAATATATCTATAATAATATTTCTTTAATTCCAGGCTAGTCTCCCGTGTAAACTCGATAGTCCACCGGGGTGGAACAGACGATGCTCAACGAATCTGCATTCTGGATATCTTCGGATTTGAAGACCTTGCCGAGAACTCATTTGAGCAGCTGTGTATTAACTACGCCAACGAGAGCCTGCAGTTCCATTTCAACAAACACGTCTTCAAGTTGGAGCAGCAAGAGTACCAGAAAGAGAGACTTGAGTGGACCAGTCTGGCATGGGTAGACAATCTGCCAGGTATGTTGAAATGAATATTTAGAAATAAATTTTCCATGAGTTTTGTCGCTAACGACCCGGGCTTCGCCTTTTGGCATCTTCATGCATTTCAAGTTCACGGATGAACTTGAACTGACGCGCAGTAAACAGTTTGAACTGACGCGCAGTATAAAGTATGTATCGTTTACATATATACAAAAATAGAAGTAGATCACTAAGTTAAATTGCTATTAAAATGTAAATTAGCGAAAATTTTATGTAAGCGATTTTCAATGAATTAAGTGGGTTTGTTTTAATTATTGTGATTTTGAATGTAGTATCGCAAATACTATAATATTAATGACCAGAAGATGCCAAAAGGCGAAAACCGGGTCGTTAGTGACAAAACTCATGGAAAAGTACAAAATTAAAACAATTCAAACATGTTACCTAGTGTTTAACAGATTCAAATTGTCTTTTCACTATCTTTAACACATTGGATGCGGGAACACGTCTAGCGTGTTCAATTGCATACTAAAAAACAGGTTTAGCATTGAATGTGTTAAAGGCAATGTGTTGGCTTTTCTGATTTATTTGTTAAATATAGAATAGTAATTCCTTCTTATGAGTTGTTTTAAGGTTCAGTGAATCTTTGAACAAGAAAGTGGTTTTAAAATGTATTGAAAATTCTTTGTCTCTTTGACACATAACGTAAATTTCTATTTTGTATCTAGTTGAATTCATAACAAAAGCAGGGTGTAGCGAGAGCGTAACTAACTTTCTTTAGCCGATTTCATCTAACCTTCATCTCTCCAAAGAGGGAATTTGAGCGACTGAATATCATGCAATTCTCATAGAACAACTTATGCTCATATATTTCACATTGGTAGCCGACATGGTTGAAAGAACGAATATTATTACAACATTGATTTACACTATAATATTATATTATCATTTTCAAATGTCGAGATGTTTTCAGATTACATATTTCATAAATGTTTGATCTTCTACAACAACGATATATTAATGATATAATATTTCATATTTGTTTCTACTGAAAGTAAAGGAAGTAGAAATAATTTTTATATTCCCAGTAGTGTTATTTCGCAAATAAACAATAATGTATACCAAGTGAAAGTCGGTATCTGATTAACATTTTAAAGTGCGCATTCGTAACCAAGTAGTGGAATATAATCAGCACTAATAATTTAAACACAGGAAAATATAGAACACATAAAATGTTTAATTTATTTAAACTTATTATTAGCATTATTATTTCATTCTGTAAATATTGTCTCAGCTGATGTTCTGCTTATACAGTTTGGCGAAAAGTCAGACGAAGAATTTTATAATATTTATATAGTAAACCCTGATAAACACACACGTTTGCCTGATCCGTAGTGCAGTGGTCAATGTTGTTGGCTTCCGTGATGTACTGCCCGGTTCGATTTATTGATCCTGTCCGAAGGCAATGGGTTTCTGTGTTGTTAAAAGCCCTTTCCACCTTTCCTATGCCCTGTGAGGAGTGTGTGCATAATCTGGCATAATCTCATGACATTGTGACATTCCGGAGTCTATCTGTTTAGACCTTTTTTGCCAGGGCTGTGAAGCAGTTAAAAAAAAAATGACTCCGACTCTAACTGAAAAAAAACAATTTCTCACCTATATGTATTGAATTAAATATCAACCAAGCAATCTGACCAATAGCCAAGCTTTTTAGACTCCGCCAAAAACACCGCGATTCCATGAATCCGACTCCTACTCCACAGCGCTGGTTTTTGCGCTTATGCACTTATGTCTTGATAAGGCTAGAAAAATAACAATGTATTTTAATTCTACAAATAAAATAATTTCTGTAGAATTAAAATACATTTTTATTTTTCTAACCGTAATATAGTGGAGTTCTACCAAGTAAATGCCATCTCAATCAAAACACTTAGGTCTTCTTACACAATCTGCCTTATATGCTTGACTGTACCCTCGTATCCACAGCTCAGGACCGATATACTACCATTGACTTGCTTGGAGATTACCTCATGCTGTGATGGTGATGATACGCTCGTATAGTTGAAATTTTTTACTGTTAGATTCCACAATTGGTGTTGGCTATTGTAATTTTTTCCATAATTTTGGACTTCTTTATAAAAACTGTAAATTATTAAATATTTCAACCTTGACTTTTGGCCCACCTGTATTTATTTAAACAACTGAATTATTATTTTGGTGTTAATGCTAATCTTGTTTTTAATTATTTCTCTCAGTATCAAAAGTGGAGCTATGTAAATGTGTCAGCATTAAGATGGCTGGTTTTGTTTCTGTGCCTGTTAAAATACTGTCTATATTTGATTGTTTTATTATACCAGGTATTAGAAAGGAATAGCATTTTAGATGCAAGATCACTCAACTATATATCTATATATCCTCCCCGTTCCGGCCATAAAAGATTAAGTTGTTCATGGAAACAACTAAAAATACACAAACAGAATAATATACAGTAAAACAACTCAACTTGAAAGATGATGTAATGTATGTTTGTATGCAGTGCTTCAATCTTTAGTGAATTGGGAAAAATACAAATATTACAGAACGAATTTGTATACAAATCCATTAACCAGTGTAAGGATTGACTAATTGAACCAATACCCATAGGCATGGTTGTAGAGTTGTTAAAAAAACCACGACTCCAACTAAAAAAAGGTTTAATTTTGTCACGTTATTTTCCTACCTTTCCTATTTGTGTGTATTCAACTAAATATCAACCAACCAATCCGACCAACAACCAAATTTTAAATGTTATATTCAAAAATAAAAAGTTCAAACCCCGACTCTGAGTCCGACTCCGACTCCACACCCTGCTCATTAGTGTTGATTACTGGAAGACCAATTACCATCTAATGATATCATTCATGAAATAAAAGTCCAGTGCTTAAGATTAGATATGTCTGAAACACGCAGCTGTAAACGGTTAAAAATAATTGCCATTTTCACGTACATGCATGCTAACAGTGCTCCTGTATGGTAGCGAATCATGGCACTTGACTAAGAATCAGAAACGTATATCGTATATTGGGGGTTTGATTTTGTGAGGAACTCGGAATTTTTGAAAATGTACCAGGCAAAGCACTTACATCAGCAGTCATGGAAAGACTTTGGAACTGGCTGGATCACATTACCTTTTTCCGACCGGTGGGATTCTGGCGTCCTAAACGACTTCTGGGTACCATCCGTAGGATGTTCTCAGCAGAACTCAGGGTTGCCTGCATATCATGGAAGGAAGCATAGCAACAGGCAGGCGAAGGGGAATTGCAGAGGCCCCATGTGGTAGTCATATGCTCCACTTATGGAACGAATATGGTCAAAGACGAAGCTTAAGATAAAGTTTTATTTTGGGTAGACCAGTGATGCACAACCTGCGGCACTCAAAGACACTTTATACGGCCCGCAATGACAAATATCAATCACCATTTTTCTTCAGAACTTTTTACGGACGATGGAAGAACATTATAAAATTTTCAATTTTATATACACTAGAAATAACGATAATTTAATCAGTTTTACCCATGCGGCCCTAGAACTATCTGAGAATTGATTATCCGGCTCTTCTCCCAAAAAGGTTGTGCATGACAGGGGTAGACAGTATTTTATATGAATTATGTATTAATTGGTTGAATTAACCAAAAGGGAATGAACTGCAAATTTTCTGAGTAGAGATATTAAGCTTCAAAGTTTTGAAATGTGCTTAGATGTTTTATGAAAATTTTATGAATTTAAAACTATGAAACATCACAGATACATTGTACAAAATTCTTTTTTCATAACCATAAATATGACTTAAAATTTATGCCCGCTAAGCAAAAAGACAATAATGAAGCAAATAGAACAGAAACTGGGCCAAATTTAAGTATGAAATCTTTACCAGATTTAAATTTGGAATATTTTGCATTAGTTCCTATTCATAACTCAAAATAACTAACGTCACTTGGTTCCATTTTGTTTAACTCAACCCAATTATTCTGTCTAGTAGAACATGTTATTTATGACATTGTTAAACGAACTATTACTTTTGCATTAATAAAATTTACAAACAAAACGCTTTCCCACTAGTTGGCTTACATGCTTAAAGTGAACAGTAATAATAATTTGTTTTTCTTTTATTAATTTAGTGATTCAGCTCCTAAGCAAGAAACCAGTCGGAATTCTTCATCTTTTGGATGACGAGTCAAATTTCCCGAGGGCGTCCGATAACTCGTTCCTCGAAAAGTGCCATTACAATCATGCCCTCAACGAGCTTTACTCCAGGCCCAGAGTCGGAGGAAAGGAGTTTGGAGTAAATAATTCTATTTATTTTATTTTGCAGTTGAAAGAAACAAACAGTCTAAAATATAATGATAAATTATAAATGTGCCATTCAAGGCTGTTCATATTTTTAGTTAGCAAAACTGTTATTGAATGCATGGAAGATGTGGAATTAACAGTGAGACAAGTATCAAATGCAATTAATACCAGTAGTAAATTTTCAAACATGTTTAGGTCTACATATTTGACAAAATTCAAACACAACAGACTCAAAACAAAAACACCAGATATTTGTGTGAGATCACTTATGTGATGTGTGTATATGACCGTTGATCGATTGAAATTCCATCATGTACCTTCAGTCGAAATCCTCAATTAGAGCATAAATAGTTAAGTGTGCATTGTTTATTTAGACTATTCATAGTACAGGTCTTTCAATAGGGACACTCGAAATTTGTTAGCTTATATCAGCCATGTTGTTAAAGTGACATCTGTCAAATTTGCTGTCAATTGCTAAGCAGAGTACGGCAAATCACCGTGGAAGGTTATAGCCTTGAACAACGTGTGCAAATCATCAAATTATAAAAATCACTACTCCGTTCTAGGACATTTTTGGATGATTGGATATATGAACAATCAAAATTATCTGATTTGGGGCCATTCCAAGCCATACGAGATATACCAGTACCAAATGAGAAAGTCAGTGTTTGGTGCGGATTTAGGTCTGGCGGAATCATCGATCTGTACTTCTTCCAAAATGAAACTGGCATTTCCATAACAGAACGATGATCAGCAACTTCTTGTGAATATCTAGTAATATGAATACGGATAACAGGACGGTGCTACGTGCCACACATCACATGACGCGATGGACATTCTACGCAAGCAAACGTCCTTATTGAATGATCCTATATAATGGGTTCCTTAACATTGATTTGACCTCGCTATTCCTATATTTATTTTATCTACAACCGAGCTTGGATACATCAGCTTTCTTTGTTTCTCGGTTTCATCACTGTAAAGCCTGGAGTATTATTATTAATAACAATTCTTTCTTCCAGATACGCCATTATGCAGGCCAAGTGTGGTACTCTGTAGAAGGTTTCCTTGACAAAAACAGAGACTCTCTAAGGCACGATGTTATCGAACTCCTGTGCAGTAGTAAAGTTGAGCTGGTGGCATCCATGTCTGCTCAGCTTCGAGCTCAGCACGATGGATCGAAGACTCTGCCGCGAGGATCAAACGGGAGATTCGTTACCATGAAACCGCGGACACCCACAGTTGCAGCAAGGTATAAAAATATTCACATTCACAAAAGTTTTCCCAACAGCTTTAACTAATCTTAACCCTTTGAGTGGAGTACATCAGTGCACTTGAAATGCTTGGAGATGCCGAAAGGCGAAACCCGGGTTGTTAGCGACAAAACTCGTGGAAAAGTACAAAATTCAAACAATTCAAATTTTATATTGAAATTCCATCCTCAGTCGAAATCCTGAATTTCATTCAGCAAGTCAACATATTTTGAATCTGAGGCGGTACCAAGTTCGCCGGGTCAGCTAGTAGATTTATAAAACTAAAACAACTGAATCTAAACCATAAATAATTATCAAATTTTTCATGTCTATTCCAGGTTTTCTGACAGTCTCCAGCAATTACTGGAGTCCATGTCGCGCTGCAATCCCTGGTTCGTGCGCTGCATCAAGCCCAACACCGACAAGACACCCATGCGCTTTGACATGCCCTGCGTCCTGCAGCAATTGAGATATACAGGAATGCTGGACACCATTCGTATCAGACAATGTGGTTATCCCGTCAGATTGAAGTTCCACCCGTTCGTTGAGAGATACAGGTAAATGGATGAATGTATTTGATTACTCTCATCCAGTGGTTCTCACGTGTGGCCACCAGAGCATTTTGCTGCGGCCACCAGCAGCTTCATAGTAAATTTTGATATTTGAAAAAATATGTTTTTTTGAGGTAATTTATTGACAATGACACAGACTTAAATATTTTGTATGCATTGTATTCTGTATTGTAAGTGTCAGTTAACAAAAGTAAAATTTGCCTTGAGAACTAAAATTAAAATGTGTACTCTCTCCTATAGCGCCTACGTCAGTCCCCCCTAGAGTGGGTTTTTTTTTTAAATAAAATGAAAATTTTTCAAAGTCAAACTGTGTATTTTGTTTTTTCAATAATTTTGATAAAATGAAGACGAATGTAATAACAGAAGATTGGGGTTAAATTGATAATTTGATGTGTTTAAATTTGTCATTATTTTTTTCAGATATTTATTACCAGGTGCTATACCGCGAGGGACGCCATTCCGGGAAATCTGCCGCTCAATCTTGATTAGTGTGCCACCGACAGGAACAGGTAATTATTTTAAACTCCTTATACATATATGCCCACCATTTTCTATCAAATCTCAAATGCGTGTGTTGCAAATAGAAAGAAGAAAAAAACCTGAGATCTAATTCCTTTATATTTAATGTTACAGTTTTCTATGGCAAATTATCTGCAGGTTTTCTTCCAGCTGTTTTCTCACAGATATATTCAACTGTCAAAGGAATATAAATAGTTAAATCACTTTTAAGATGTCAACTCGACACCTTACTGTGAAAAGGTTCTAACTGCTCAACTGTTTTGATATATGAGCGTTTGATGTTTCGATTGATTAAAATTCACTTGTGACAATGAGCAAGTAAAAATGTTTCAAATTACTTATTTTAACCATATTTTTTCACAACTCTAGCTGAGAATAATGATCTTAAAGATCTAATGATGGAAATAATGATGACAATCTTAGAACTTTGTGAAATAAATTTAGTAAAAAAAGTGTGCAGATGCAGTGCAACTCCGGAATTCTGCTTACTCCGTTATTCAACAATAGATAATTCTGAAATTCATAGATATGATAGAATGCGTTAAATACAAACTTTTCCGATCAAAAGGTCATGTTAGGCTAAAATGTCAATTAGAAACTTTTCAAAGTAAGGTAACGAACTGTCAATCCTTGTTGGAAAGGCATTAAATATGAATAAATAAAAAACATTTAGTTTGTTATACCTCCACATATGTCATGTAAAGATCAGGACCGGTTTCGCTCATCGCGAGATTAAAATGTTCACTCAATGCATATATTTTTTTCAATTTTAAAATAAAAAAAGATAATAAGCCTCATTACCTAGAGGCCTGCCTGAGGGCGCCACACGTGGTGCACAAAATTAGCGGATGTAATTGGGTAATTTTCTGTAAATTAATGTGCATCATTAAAAAATTCTATTAAATAATAACTGTTGATAAATATTCAAAAGAATTTTCGCCGTTTATTTGCATTCAAACACCTGTTTTTGAGTAAAGATTATAGATGAGTTTGATCAATCGTATTTTGTAATATTGTTATAGCTGGATTGGATTATCAGCTGGGGGCCACTCGGGTGTTTCTCCGTGAAGGTCTACAAAGATCTCTCGAGATGGGCAGAAGTGACAAGTTGAAAGTGGCAGCTGTCACTCTGCAGAAGCATATGCGGGGATATTTAGCCAGGTAAGAATCAAATCTCATTGATATTATCTATTACTGATTGCTATATAGATATCAAGTTGGCAGTGGATTTTTCACAGCCGCCTTCTCAAACATCCAATGCGACAAATGTTTTAGATTCTCTACAGAAATGGCATAAAAAATGTTTGTTGCATCATTAAAAAAATGTTCACAAATAAATTTTCCTCATCATCAGCAGACAGTTAAAATATAACTTAATTTTTTTTAAGAAGGTTTTTTTGTTTGAATAATATACATATATAGGATATGTAGTATGTATCCTAATATATAAAGACTAAAGAATAATAACTTTCTTGTGATATTTCAGGAAACATTACAATTCACTTGGACGTAGTACGGTCGCCATTCAATCATGGTGGAGAGGGGTTTACCACAGGAAACGATTTAATAAGGTAAGATTAATATAATATACTTGTTATAAGCTGCGACATGTGTATGACCACTTTGAGAAGCATCTTCAGACTAAGAATCGTAAGGTGAGAGAAGGGACAAGTTGATGAAACAGAGATAATAAAAATAATAATTCATTTTTTGTACTTATTCCACATTTTATAAGTTTAAACTAAAATACATAAAAAGCACATATTGTTTAATTCGGTTTCATTATTTTTTAATACTTTTTTTAAAAAGGGTGAATTTCATTTGCTAAAGGGTGAAATAGATTTGCAAATAGATGAATTTTATTTGCAAAGGGTTGAAATAGGCTTGCAAAAACTGAAGATTGATAGGGCTATGCCAGGACTTATGGTTTATTTATCGCTCTTGCTACGTCTCGTTTTTAGAATCAGTTGGGTGGGAGGGAAGGCCTTTAAACTAGGGCTGTGGAGTCGTTAAAAAATATTATGACTCTGACTCCAGCATTTACCAAAAACACAACTCCGACTCCAACAATGACTAAAAACACAACTCTGACTAAAAAAAGTTTAATTTCGTCACGTTTTTTTTCTTCCTTTTCTATTTATGTGTATTCAATTATATATGGATCAACTAACCAATCCGGCCATTAGCCAAATTTGACATATTATATGCAAAACTAAGTACAACTCCAAGAAAAACTCTGGCCAAAACGCTGCGACGACTCCGACTCCACAGCCCTGCTTGAAACAGATCAATAAATGTGTGAAACTGCTTTGAGGCCTAGAAACGAAGTCAACAATGTTGCCATTTTTATTGTCAATTTTTCCTTATTATAATAAAGTTAATGTCGTTTTAATACATAGCTTAGTAATACTGTTTATTTCATGTTTTAGGTTCGACGTGGTGTGGTCCAGGCTCAGGCGCTCACCAGAGGTCGCCAAGCAAGAAAGCGGTGTGCCGTTCTGAAGGAACACCATAAGCAGAGAGTGGAAGCTCAGAAGGCAGCGCAGTGAGTTCTTGGATAAATATTTTAATGCACAAGTTTTGTTGAATAAATCAATTAGCACGATAATAAACTTGGACTTTATTTGTTTTAGGAAACGTGCTGAGCAACGTCAAGCGAGAGAAAGGCAAGAGCGTACCACGGCAGCAGTGCACCATCTTGACATTCCTGCGGAGTTGGCGTTCATTTTCTCCAAACTTGACCAATGGACGCCTCCGCATAACGAGAGACAGCTAGTTAAGGTATCATATTTAAAAAATAACCACAATGCTTATTGTTTTTAAATTTGAATCGTTTGAATTTTATTCTTTTTCAGGAGCTTTGTCGCTAACAACCCGGGTTTCGGCTTTCGGCATCTTCAGGTATTTCAAGTGCACGAATAAGCTTGAACTAACAAGTTTCAACCTCAGTTCAAGCTCATTCGCGCACTTGAAATGCCTGAAGATGCTGAAAGGCGAAACGGTAGTTAGCAACAAAACTGATGGAAACGTCTATACAATGTGTAATATGAACCAGAAGAAGTTTTAATTAATGGGAAGCTAAACAGGTCCTGATCATTATAACAACATATTTGGAAATATAATGTGTAAAATTTATTTAAAAAATGGATACAAATCCTCAATGTTTACAATAAATCAATTTGAGGATTTGAACCCATGGCTATCGCAATCTAATATGTAGGACTAATGGCAAAAGCGTTGGTCATTTGGCTACAGCGCTTACTAAATATTACTAGGGCTACGAAATAGAGAATCAGTTAAAACGAAACTATGTATTTCAATTACCATCCTAAAATGAATTACTAGATATCAGTACATTTTTTTACTATGTTGGTTTATGTATGATGGTACAGTGGAACCCCGATCTTACGTTCTCGCATTATACGTTTTCCCGTGTGATGCGTTGTTTTTCTATAGTCCCGGCATTTAGTTCATATTTAAAACTTTCCCGCATTAATCGTTTGTTTTATACGGTCCCTTGAAAATTGTAGAATCGGGGTTTCACTGTATATTGAAGTAACACTATTTGGTGTATTCTTTTATAGGTTGTTGGGCAAGTGGAGATGCCTGACTATGATCTTCAGCTCCCGCCTGATCTTGACCAGTTTGCATTCGGAAAGTTCAGCTCGGTATACTTCAAAGGCGCCGAGTTTGGAATGAGGAGAGAGCCTATTACATCGCCATTCTTGTCAAAGGCTGCCGCCAGGTAATGGTCGATTATTCTCCTTGAATAAAAACTTGGTGGTATTTCCTATCACAAGAAATCCTACTTTTGAGATAATAAGCCATGATTATGTTAGATTTATACAATACAGCAGGAGTATATTCATCACTTGTAAGATGTTAGCTGTTAATTCTTTATAAATACGTTTTATATCCCCCCTATAACATATCCCCCTATAGCGCATGTAACTGTTAGGAAGACTATTGATATCAAATTAAAATAATTTCCTATAGCGCTCCCCTCTGAGATGTTTCCTATAGCATATGCAGCAGTCCCCCCTATAGCATAGTTTTTTTTACATAACACAAAATTTTCAAGGTCAAATCGGAATTTTCATAATTATATTATATTTATTACAAAAACTATTAGCAGCTGTTTATACGTTAACTGCTAAATGTATTTTATGACAGTAATATTGTTGTTAATTTTTGGGCAAGTTAAAAAAACATAACCTCTTATTTTGTATGAGTGCCTAGTTCTTTGTAACATAGTATTCCTATAGCGTAGTTCTAAACTCTACACTATAGGGGGGTCAACTGAATTTATAAAACTAAAAAACAAATTTAATACTTATTTAACAATTTTATACAATGCGTTGGACCAGCTACTCTTGAACTTATCATGACCAGTTAGGGCAATTATTGTAACAAGTACATTTATTTAATGGAATCTTTTGTTTGTTTTCTTTACAGAGATCAAGACTTCCAAGATGCATTGGCGGTGTTTAAGCTGATCCTACGTTGGTGTAACGATACCCAACTTACTGGCGCCCGTGAGAAGGCTTTGGCCGATTACATCGTGCATAAGGGTCTCGCGTCCCGGGGCCTCCGGGACGAAATCCTCGTTCAACTGTGCAATCAGACTTGGCGCAACGAAAATTCCGAAAGGGTTTGGCAGCTGATGGGGCATTGCCTGTCAGCATTCCAACCCGGTCCTGCTCTCAGCAAGTGAGTAGTAATTTAATTAGTAATACAATACACAGGCGGCCCTTGACATGAAATAGTTACCATTTGTAATCCATTTGCTCCACAGTGGAAGCGGCCATGGTTTTAAAAGAATTACGTAATTACTATGATTGAATTTGGCAGCTGTCAAAATTAATTTCAATGACTGAAGTTGATTTCAATAATAATTGCCAGTGAGAATATTATCCTGCTAGTGATAATATATTAGAATATGCATTTACTGAAATGCAGTGAGAATATATTTTCCCTGATAATATACTTTTGCTGTACCATATATATTTTTTAATCCATGTCCGCTCCCAATGTGGGGCATACGGCAGTCCAATGGAGATATCTGATCATTTTTTTTTCTATGAGAACTGCTTGTTACCCAACCTCTCTTCAGTTCGATGAGAGTATGGATAGAAAGAATGAGGGCTGGAAAAGACTAGTGGTTAGCTAGTCGCTCTCACTAAGCCCCGCTAATAGGATGAAAAAATGCTGCTTGACTGGCACTCAAACCCATGAAGTCCGTCATGGAAGCCAATGACGTTGACCACTGCACCACGACAGACTACAATAATATATGTTATACAATCATACCTTACAGTCAATAATGTGAACCCATTTCACCATCAGATACCTCCTGAAGTTTATAACGGACCACGCCCCGCAAAGCCAACGCTGGTCTCTTCAGCAGTTGGCCCTCAGATGCTTAGGTTCTATCAATGGAGCGCCGAGGCGTCGCCCACCGACCGCACTGGAATGGAGAGCGGCCCGGCGGCGTTCAGCTGCTGCGCTGGCACTCCTCCTACCAGACGGAAATCCATCACCAGTTGCAGTCGACTCATGGACGACTTGCGAAGAAGCTGCCTCCATTGCCGTAGCCGCGGCCGGCGTGCATCAGGATAACGGATGGACCGTCACATTGGATGATTGCGGATTAGTTACAGGTTGGATAAACTTTTTAACCAATTAGTTAAGCATTACCTTGTTCCATCATAGTTTTGCCAATGTAGTTAATACAATTATTTTTTTATTATTCACACATTTAAATAAATAAAAAACATGTTACATACATACTTTGTTAATGATAATTCATACATTGATGTAATAGCTTGCATTGCTAAGAGGTCTTCAACATTTTAATTATTGCCTATTTTTCTTGTATTTCGCTTCAATTTATTTGCTTAAGTTGTAATATCAATTGTTTGTCATACCTTGTAATTCTTACTTAACGTATAAATATCACTGATTCGTTGTATTTCTTATCAGTTGACAATGCTGCCTGTCCTGATCCAATAAATTTTATGTGGAATAAGTACTAGAAATGTTTTATTATTCTTATCATAATGCCATTTCATCAAGTATTGACATTGAACACCTTAAAAGTAAAAAACATGTAGTATTTCCACATATATTCTGATAAAGATCAGGAACAGTTTCGCTCATCGCAAGCTTTGTCAGCTGTCAAAATATTTAATGAAACAAGGTTGTTTATAACAAAAAGAGAAATATAAGACCAGGTATAAAAAACAATTGGCTTAAGAAATGCAGCAGAATTTAAAGTAAGAACTATAAATAAAATTTTGAATTACCGTTTAGTGTCACTTTTAATTTATAACATTTGTACTATTTTAATTCTACTTATGTATGATTGATTATCTTTAAATTCTTGCTAAATTTCTTAAACCAATTGCTTGTTATATTATATATACCTGGTTCTATGTTTCTATGATGAGCGAAACCGGTCATTATCTCTACACACATTAAAATTAAATTGTTTGAATTTTGTAACGATCCAGGTTTCGCCTTTCGGCATCTTCAGGCATTTCAAGTGCACGGATGTACTTGAACTGACTGAATTCAAACAATTCAAATTTGATATCGAAATTTCATCAAGCACCCTCAGTTGAAATCCTTAATTACATATACCTAACAGCTCTATTTCATGCAAAGAATTCATAAGAAAACCATGTTTTAATATTTCATAAAACCATTTATAGAATCATGTGGTCTGGATTATGTCCTGGATCTTATTGGAGAAATGGAAATGTGTCCAGCATTCCCGGTGCTACGTCACGATGCTCTACGCATCGGTAAACGAGGCTCAGTGCAGCCAGTGTCTCCACAAAACCTCGATCAGAGTTCTGGGGATTTGTCCGACCAGTCTACACCAAGGAGACCTCAGGTAATTTCACATAAATATTATTAAGACAATTTTGATGAACGTTATTTTTATTGCAAGCCGGCTCCTGACTATCTAATGTTATGTCATGTTGAGGTATTCTGTGTATCAGTGGCGGGCGGCGGTGACAAGAATATTAGGGAGTGCAAAAAAAAATATGAAAATAATCCATTCTCTGTCTGTTTAACCCTCATCTGATAACATATCATGTAATCGACCACAGGTATTCAGGTTGTTCTCGTCATTTTAAAAAGAAAATGTGTAAGGCATTATGTAACAAATGTTAGGAAAGAAAATTATAAATAAAATAAACAAGATTTCTAATCTGTATTTGTTTTTGCAAAACATAAAAACTGGTAAGAACTGCTTGGTTATTTTGGCCATCACTTCAAAAAGGTCTGGTTGTAGAAGAGTTAAGTGAACAATGGTTGCTGTCAAGTCAATTTCCTACTATTATTTCTTTTTTTCCGAAATGTTATAATTCTAATATGTTTTTTCTCATAAGGTTCCTCCACCAGAGCCACCGCCTCTTAAATCGATGCAATCATACGCTGAAGACCTTCTGGGTCCTTTACCCGACTCCAGAAAATCGTCTCGAGATAAATCCGAGTTCTCTTCTCAGATGTCATCAAGAAAGACATCAAACAACGACATGCGTTCCGGGTACACGTCACCGAACCGTAAAGTATCCACTGTACCCAAGAACAGCAGCATGATGATGGACAACGACTACAACAACGGAATGAGGAAGGTTTCCCATGATGTCTTATCGAGAGAATCAGCATTGAACGAGAGATATTTCGATAACTCAGCTGAAAAAATACGCAGCCGTTCATTGGATAATTTGCTAGGAGTCGATAATCCTCCTTCGCCTTCCAATTTGGCTGATATGGGACTGTCTCAATCACGGCTGAATGATCGATATCATTCGGTGGAGCAGCTATCTGGACAAATTGAACCAGTGCTTGCTGTGTCGAATAACACTTACATGTCTAAACAGGAGATGGACTTTGAGTATCCTGATATTAACTCCAGTGTCGGCACCTCAAACAGAGGTACGCCGAGGTATATCAAGTCACAGTACACAGGGAAAAGAGCACCTGCTGGTTCTCATTCGAGCCGAGCGCATATAGAGAAGAATTCTGAATTTGGAGGTGTTAGGTAAGGGACATTTATTTGATATTTGTTTTAATTAAGTGGTAACAGAAGTTTATTGCAAACTCAAGTGTAAATTTTTAGTGATGAGTAACTCAGTAAAAAAATCAGTTACCTTTAAAAAAATTCTCAGGAGACTCAAATCTGAACTCAGTTCCTTAGGATAAAAGAAATTTATTGATTGAGTAGGCATTTACTTGGTAGAACTCCATTATAATACGGTGAGAAAAAGAACAATGTATTTTAATTCTACTGAAATTATTTTATATATTTGCTGATAGCTATTTCGGCTTACGCCATCGTCAGATCTATATATCTAACTATAGTTTTGACGAGGGCCGATATATATATAAAACAATTACTGTAGAATTAAAATACATTGTTATTTTTCTTACCGTATTATAAAAGAAACGTGTGTACATGTCATAATGCGGTATCTTCTTTGGTATTTAGTATTACCATGCCAATAAATATGGAAACCCTGTGATATTAATCAATTTATCAAATCTTTTGAGGAGTTGCTGGAAGGCTAAAAATAATATACGGAGGAATGCAAAGAGTGATATTTCAATATGTATATATTAAAATAACTTTCTTTTGGTCATAGCTCCACTAAAATAAATACAGACAAATAAATCAGAAAGCATCGCCTTTAAAGATAATGAAATCACAATTTGTTTCAGTTAAAAAGTAGGTAAAGTTGACTCTCCTGAAAAATAGGAAAAAATGAGTTGGATTTCTCTTTAAGGGGCCAAACTATAAGTAGAACAATACAGTGGAATCTTTCAATAATGTTACAAGGAACTTTTGAAAATACACCAAACATTATTTAATTATATAGATTACAGACATTAAGATTTATTTATTAAATGCATTTATTTTGGTTTTTACTTAGCGAATGAATATTCATACTTAAATGCTTATTGATGTAATAGCTTGCATTGCTAAGAGGTCTTCAACATTTTAATTATAGTCTATTTTGCTTCAATTTATTTGCCTAGTTGTAATACCAATTGTTTGTCATACCTTGTAATTATTACTTAATCTTTGTATAAATATCACTGTTTCGTTGTATTTCTTATCAGTTTAAAATGTTTGCCATGAGCGAAACCAGTCTTGATCGAATAAATTTTATGTGGAATAGGTACTAAAAATGTTTTATTATTTTTATTATAATGCCATTCCACCAAGTATTGACAGTGAACACCTTAAAAGTGATAGAGAAAGGCATTATTTAAATAAATAAATCACATAGTATAACAGTACTATTTCATTAATGTAAGTTTCTTCTCTTAAAGATCCTCCGCAATGAGCGATACATCAGAAGCTCCAAGTCTTGCATCGCACGTGAGAAGAGTCCGAGTACCAAGCCAAGCATCAGACGTGGACCAGTTCCTTGACGAGCTATTCTCACCCGTGTTGGACGGAAATCTGGATGAGCTATCAGACGCGAGATCTCTCGCCGCAAGTATCAAGGGTGGAGATCTTGAAGATTATGATTACGATATCGTTATACCGACAACCCGGAGACCTGGTGTTGTTTTGAGCAACTTTGACCGCGAGTTATCACCGGATTTTAATAGTTTTATGAATGATATATACGATTCGGATCTATCCGATGATGTTTTTGCGTCGCCTGCCGTGGTTCAGTCGCTTATCAAAGGAGGCGGTGGAGTTAAAGGTAGACCACCGAGCCGTAGCTCATCTTGTCTTGACAGAGAAGTAGCTTCGTTTACCGAGGCTTCGGAACCTGAAGAAGAGAGATGTTCTTCAGTCGATGACTATATTACAGATTTGTTCCAGCCGATTTTCGTAAATGATAGTTTGAAGAGATTGACTGAGAAGGACAATTTGGTTGGAGCAATCAAAGGTGGTGGTACTACGCATAGAACAGGCTCAGCAGGACCTTCCAGTTTTACGTTTAGTCCAGTTGCTCCCGGGATTCTCAGTCCTCGGCCAATGATGATGCCGATGATGTCGCCGACGTCTCCGAACGAAGGATTCGTTCCGATATATAATATGCAACCGCCGGGACAACCCGGAGAAATGGCAGCTTATCAACAGAATTTGCAAAGGGCTTTTCTTCAGAGTGCGATGGCTCAAAATATTCAAATTCAACAGCAACTACTCGCCCAGAATCAGGCCCTGCAGACACTCCTGTCTCAGCAAGCTGCCGGAGTAGAAGTGGGATCCCCGCCCGCCCCTGAAGTCGCATCTACTGCTGTTAGAGCGCAGATACATCATCCTCCTCCGAGAAAACCAAGTTTCAACAAATCAAATTCAAACAATTCGTTTTCCTCAGTGATGAACGATTCAAAGTCTCGCAAAGCTTCTACAGATAGTGAAGCGTCTGCCACATCAAGAGGTGGGGTTCCACCGCCACCTCCACCACCGATGCCGCCCCCGTTAGAGTTGGGTGACCCGAACGAAGCAAGACCTTTCCTAGACCCGTACGGACGTGCAAAAACTGTCCGAATCGGCAAATGGAGATGGCCACCACCGCAAAATGAAATGCCTGAAAATGGAGAAGATTTCATTCACTTCAAATTGAGGCAGCATCAGAGGAAGACGACTCCTCGTTCCGGAAGAGGTCCTATTATTTCGCAGGGTAATTCGCCTTCCGAAAGACCAACCGGTAGACATGATTCAACAAATTCTCCTCCCGGAGTAGATTGGGATGAATTTGACGCAGAAGCCGTTGCGGTTGAAAGAATAGAAGAAGCCGCATCTTCTCATTATAGAAAATCTTCCAAAAGAAGTTTCGATATCGGTGCAAGAAGACCGTCGCCCGGTAGTGTTGGTAAATTGAAACTGAGCTCAGAAATGCGGCAAAGATTAGAACGGGTGACAGGCGATAGGTCTGTGAGGAGTACATCTTCTAAAGTAGACAGACCGGCAAGGACTATCAACAAGCTTGAAGATGCCAGAAAATTGATGCTGGAACGGCAATTGGGCGGAAACCGCGAAGCACCTGACTCGCCGCCTGATACTCCCCCGCTTGACGCCGTCGATGCTCCCAGTGTGCGCTCACAAGTGAGAAGAATGGAAAAGACTCGATCTCCTGGTGCTCCGCCCCCTGCCCCTCCCGGCCCCGCTCCGCCGCCGCCGCCCGGTGGACCTCCTCCGCCTCCGCCGACTTCACCACCGATTCCGAGACCCCCTCCGCCGATCGAGCCCTCGAGCTTCATGCAGATGCGGCAAGAAAGAGATACGTATGGTGTGCATCAAAACACAGATGCTTACGGCCCGAGCGGAAGGGAAAGGAACGGTTTCCAGTCGAATTGGGAGGTTCACACGACAGAAAACGTTAGACAGTTTTCTAATGAAGAACGTAGAGTCACCGGAAGGTCAGACGGTTTCGGCAGAAGCGCCGATAATACCAGGTCACCAGTTGATGACGGTTTCGCTAGTAGATTCTTGGAGAGCGACCTACGACGCAGAGACGCTAAGACTTCATTCGATAGATCAGACTCGTGGGATAGAGAAATCGAACTGAACAATCACGAAGCAGAGAGAAACATGCGCAGAGGTTTCTCACCGCCGCGAGACAGCAGAGAAACACGCGTTAGTAGAATCGAGACTTCAGCATCACCGGAGATAGTCAGAAATGGAGAATCAGGTGGCGGAAGATTTATACGTGAAGGTTTCGAAAGATACGAAGTCAGCGAGTCTAGGGGAAGTCCTGACCGTGACGGATCAATGTCGGGAGACTTTGAAATGAGTGGAAGAAAAGAGAGCTCTCTATTCGCCAGAGAGAGTGACAATAGGCAAATGAGAAATGGATATTCGGAGACCACCGATCGTAAAACTTCTGGCGGAAGTTTTGACGACTTCTACGAAAAGACAGAGGGAAGGAAGAATTCTAGAGACATGCTGATGGGCAAGTCTAACAACGACATGGGAGGTTTCACGATGGAAAGCCGAGAGACAACAAGGGTGAGCGCTGCACCGATCAATAATGTCGGAAGACCGACCTTCAGGACTCATATGGCACAGAAGGAAAGGGATCGCAGATTGGAAGCAGAGCGTAGAAGTTCTGTTTCAACACATTTGACTGACAAGACGGAACGCATTGAAAGTGAGTAGAATTGGCTATTGCTTAGATTTTAACCAGTGCTGTAGTTGTAAATTTCGCAGAAGGTGATATCGCATACCTCAAACTGACTTCAGTGGCTGAGCTAGTCACTCCAATTTATTTTATTATTTTTTCATTTTATCTTCTATTTTCAAGCACACTAGTGCATGGTTTAAAATCAGTCCAATGCAGATCTGCTCAGGCAATGAATGTGAGGGGTAAACTCCCTTTTCTAAGTCGAAAGCATTGTGAAAGGCGGCCATGAAACATTGGCTCCATATACACAACGGGTGGTGGTGGGAAAAACCAACTTGTTACTTCGCATAGCGATATGGAAGGCGGCTGTGAAAAACAGCTGCACACACATAACAGAAGGGTGGTGGGAGAACCAACTTGTCCACCCTATATTTACTGATTCAATTATTATTTACTTGGTAGAACTCCTTTGAAAAAAGGTTTATTTTTGCATCCATGTATACCGTTTAAAATAATTTCTTTATTTTTTTTTTTACTTTATCGTGGATAAAGAAAAAAAAATATGAAAACATGAAGAAGAATGGTTTTTTTTTTAAATAATAAATAGACAAGTCAATGTTCAAGATACAACTGAATAAATCACACTTGAATGTTGTTGAATCTAATCAGAGGGTATACGCTATACATATACCCTGCATACCCTCCACTACAGCACTGACTATAAATAAATTATTCAAATATTTTTATAATTCGATACTTTGTCTAATCAGTATGATATAAGCTCATTTAATTCTGAATTAAATTCCGATTTCTTCCACAGTCGATGACTATCCTGGATTCCTCGAACCAGTAATTCCTGTGGCTGCAGTTTCATCTGCTGTGAGAGGCATTCCCCAGGTGGTAGTATCTAGGGCGCCCCCTATGGCTCCGCCCGCATCACGGGCTTCCCTCACCTACAACCGAGTACCCTGGCGACTGAGGGTCAGGAAAGAGGTTTTTACTCCACTCGAGGAAGTATCGTCGCCCAAATTGATGCATCTCATCTTCTGTCAGGTAATAATGATATTTGGTTAAGTAATTCTCAGACTCTCTAGATCATAGGCTCCCAACCTTTTTTGGGTGGCTACCCCTTTTATAAAAAGCCATTTGACCCGCGACCCCCAATTTGGGAATTGGCAATTGAAAAAGGCATTTTTGTAAGGTAATTAAAAAATATAGCGAAAATACATGAAGGTGAATACTTTTTTTAGTCGACTGTATAAGTTGGCGACCCATGGGTTGTGAACCCGTGCTTTAGATATTATATACAGCTTTATTGTCAAAAATAAATATAAAATTGAATGTTTGCTTTCAAAATTAACCTTTTGCACTCCTCTATATATATTTTTTTCCTTCCCGCAACTCCTCAATAGATTTGAAGAATTGATTGATATCACAGGGTTTGTGTATTAAGTAGCATGGTAAAACGAAATACCCAAAAATATGCCATGTTATGATGTGTTAGAAACTTAACCGTTCTAAAGCTAACGACACACCAGTGGGCTACTAAGCTTAAGGCGCCAAAAAAATATTCCTCAAATTATCACATCGAATATGTATCCGAGATCTCTTAAGACTCTGTATGAATATAAACTTTTCGTTTTATTAGTTTTCTTAAAGATATTCAACAAAAAGTGTATAGAGGTTATCAGGGCTGTCACTAATAAATATGGTTTTTGAAATAAGGTTAAGTAAAAATTGATATAAATAATTTAACAATGTCGAGCAGGACTCGATATAGGAGTTAAAATATTAAATCATATACTTTACCTTTATGGACCGCGGGCCATAGATTGACAAGTGATAAGTAAATATGCATTTTGCGAAAATGCCAGGACCGAACCGGAGGATTTAACATACCCTTTTATGACAATAATGACAAATAGAAAAAATCTTTTTTTTCTGTCTTAGTAAAAATATACACTGCTGTTTTTTAACTGTGCTATAATGAAGTCCTACAATGTAAATGCCAATGCAATCAATTAATATATTATGTTTTTATTCAGGTTGTAAATGACGTATTTGGCGCTACACCAACACCTCGTCTCTCCCAAGCGGAATGCACATCCGGAGCAGCAGCCTTGCGGGCCCTCGGGGTGTCTCCGGGAGATGCCCGGGCACCGCCTACACACCGTGCTCACGTGCTTAGGCGCGTTCTTGAGATGGCGAGATCCTGGCCTCTGTACTTTGCCAGGCTTTTCCTTGTCGATGGAGCACCACAAGTAATAATAAATTATATAATAAATACAATTTAAACATGTTTTATTAATAAAAATAATAAAACATTTTTAGTACATTATCCACATACAATTTATTGGATCAGGACCGGTTTCACTCATGGCGAGCATTGTCAACTGATGACGAATACAATTTTTGATGTAATAGCTTGCATTGCTAAGAGATCTTCAACTTTTTAATTATGGTCTATTTTGCTTCAATTTATTTGCTTAGTTGTAATACCAATTGTTTGTCATCCCTTGTAATTCTTGCTTAGCTGTTGAATAAATATCACTGTTTCGTTGTATTTCTTATCAGTTGATAGTCATGAGCGAAACCGGTCCTGATCCAATAAATTATATGTTTAAAAAGTACTAAAACTGTTTTATTATAATGCCATTCCACCAAGTATTGACAGTGAACACCTTAAAAGTGAGAAACATATTAGTTACATAAAAAGAAAAAAAATATTAACAAAGAACCAAGTTCACTGCCGAAGATGTCCACATCAACAAAGAGTGCATTCATCAGCCGAACAGCCCTTGCGACTGGCGACTCAAAAGACCTACGTGATAAACAAATTCTGACAAAGAAAATTGATTGGTCTTGGCTACGACCACGTTGGTAGTAACTGGGAGCAAGCAAGCTTAAAGTTTCAAGGATATCAGGGTTATCAACTCGGCCCCGAAGTAATATTAGGCCCAAGTGTATTTGAAATGAATCGAGTGTCCTAACAAAATTAAAAAAATGTTTTTTACAGGCGAGTGACGTGACGGTTCTCGGTGTCTCCCATTGGGGTGTGGTTCTTGCCAGCGGAGGCGTCGGCAGTTCGCTAAAAGTTGTCCGTGCTGTCCCGTTCCGGTCCGTCTCCGGGAGTGCAGCTCCTCGGGCCGGTGCACTGCTTTTGGCCCTGGACTCCGGACAGAGGCTGTCTCTTCACGCCCAGCATGCCAGTGCAGCGCATCTGCTCATCGACAAATTCCGCATTGAAGATAGACAGGTAGGATTTTTTTTTTATTTGTTTGTGTTTGTCATTTTAGTGTTGTTTTTTTTAATGAATCATCTAGGTACTTTTATTTTTTCTTTAAGCCACGGGTTCCCAACCTATGGGTCGCGACCCTAAACTAGCTAAAATATTCACTATTTTCGTTTTTTTAATAATCTAATTAAAAATACATTGTGGTCGCGGATCACGTGGTTTTTGTAAAAAAAAATGTAGAACTAAAATACATTGCAATTTTTTCCACAATTTTGTCAATTTTAGTGTTCAATTGAAACTTTGGTTATTTTGTAGAGAAGAGAAAACAGATCTCAATATTAGCTAACTTTATTTCCATCTGGTCATGAGCAATGCTCCTGCACCACTCCCGGCGGATAGAAAAAAACTGACGTTAAGCTTTACGCCATAGGCTCCCAACCTTTTTCGGATGGCGATCCCTTTTGTATGAAAGCCATTTGACCCGCGACCCCCAAGGACAAATTGAAAAAAGGCATTTTTCATAAGGTAGTTAAAGAAAACAACGAAAATGCATGAAAGTGGATATTTTTTTTAGTTGACTGTATAAGTTGGTGACCCCTCAGAAAACCCGTCGCAACAACTTTGGGGGCTGGGAACCCGTGCTTTACGCTTTTATCACCGCACATAAAATCAATGGTGGAAGGCAAACAATTAATTACTGCCATTTCGCATTATATTATGTGTACAAACTAATTTAAAAATCGTTAAATTTTCTCCGGTTTGTTTAGTATTTTGATTCAGTGCAATTTGAAATATTATTACGTTTTTAACTCAAAATTATAAAATCACTGTTTGAAATAATGGATTAAGCAACAGTTACACTGACTCGCCTTTACGCTTCTAGAGCTCTGTTCACATTGTACGTAAAATGGAATAATAAGTGCTTTTTGATGGCACCATTTAGAGATTTAGACCATGAAACAAAACTGGCAATTAAATACGACCACAGTAAGCGGATGTGTAATTATTTATTAGGTACTACTTGTGCCCCCACCGCTGGACGCACTATCCGCCCGAAGGCGCCTGTTGACAACCATCGACTTAGTAACATAAAATGACATTTTCCGCACACTATTTCCGATGTGACGTTTTTGGCCAAAATGAATAGCTTAGACTTTTTAGAAATAAATTAATGTATTAATAGTGAAGTATTATTTAATAATATCCAAAAAAATAGGACAGGTTGCTCGCCACTGCTTACTTCATTTCAAATGATACGATTAACCCCTCCCAATTGATTGCATCTCATTAGTTAATATTTTGTAATGCTAACGTTATTAGTAGTATAGTTATTTGTTTGCTTTGCTTTGATTTTGAAAAATCGTTAACTCTATTTTGTAATTTTATCATTTTGAAGTATTAGAATCAATCATGCTTTATTACATACGCAAACTTTGCGATAGTAAGTCCGAAGATGGCTCTGAAAGAGGTGAAACACGTGTCACAATTAGTGACACAATACATACGTGGAATAATCAAAGTTATTTTAAATTTTATATCAAAATGAACTTACCGTACGGTACCGCCGAATCCATTGAAAGTATCAAAATGAGTTATTTACATTAATATGATTGAATTTGATTTTTTTTCTCCACGTGACAGTATTTTTTATGGGAATATTTTATTTCGTTTCCTAAATATACTGATTTCCAATAAATCCGATGTGCCGATATTCATAATTGTGGAACACAAAATATCCTATGTGACAACTCACGATCTTGGATTTTTTTTCCGAGCACGTTATTTGCTGTATTTTCTTCATGTGACACAATATTATATTCCGTTTCCTAAATAAACTGATTTCCAATAAATCCTATGTGCCGACATTCATAATTGTAGAACACAAAATATCCTATGTGACAACGCACGTCCTTGGATTTTTTTCCGAGCACGTAAAAACCATGTCCGCTCCCAACTTGGAGCATGTGGACTCCTCGCGGAATTTATCTCAACATATGTTTTGTACGAAAACTGCTTGTTACCCAGCTGCTAAGCATCTCTTTTTTGAAGGGAGTAGGGATGGAAAGGATACGAGAACTAAGACAGGACTAGTGATTAGTTAATCGCTGTCACTATGCGTCGCTCTTTGGGATCGGAAGGGTGGGAAGGGATTTTCAAAAACACAAACACCCCTGCCTTTGAACAGATTCACCGACTGAATAAATCCGCTCGTAACGGGAATCGATGACACTGCGCCACTGACCGGACAATAAATCCTACGTGCAAAATTCAAGTAAAAATAGTCCTTAAGTATTTCGACTGAGGGTGCTCGATGGAATTTCAATATCAAATTTGATTTTTTTGAATTTTCTACTTTTCCATGAGTTTTGTAGCTAACGACCCGGGTTTCGCCTTTCGGCATCTTCAGGCATTCCAAGTGCACGGATGTACTTGAACTGTTCAAGTACATCAAGAAACAGTTCAAGTACATCCGTGCACTTGGAATGCCTGAAGATGCCAAAAGGCGAAACCCGGTCGTTAGCGACAAAACTCATGGAAAAAGTACAAAATCTCAAAAAAAAAAATAGTCCCTTTTCATTAGTTATTGTATATTATGTCATGTTTGGCTCTCACGTCCACAGTTTTCCATCAATGATTTTAGATTATTTTTATATTATAATATTTGTTTTTCTGCGTGTGTACACTGTACACACATTAAAATTAATATATGTCTTAATATTACACTGAAGCGATTTCGCCGTTTTTATAACAAATTAATTTGCTTGCATAATCTGTGTTATTTTTAAACTGCCATTTTGTTGAAAAAAAACAATTTACTATCTATATGACTTGTGAATTACATAATAATAAATATTATTTTATGAAAATAAAAGCGCCTGATAATTTGTAAGTTGAAAACATCTTTGCTAGTGGATATGTTACAGTGAAACTGTATTCTCAGTGAAAATATATTCTTTTCCAAGCTGTCATTGAAATTAAATTTGACAGCCCTATCTTCAGCCCAATATTTGTCTGTGTTTTTATTTGGTTCTCTTTTTATGAAAGGGACGGGACGGGACTACTTGCTGATTTTGTTTCATTGAAGCAAACAAAAATTTTAGGCCGGCAAATCATCGACTTGGGCCAATAATTTCAATGATCGTGACCAGTGAAAACATGTTGTCATACAAATCTATTACTTGATACATTTTCACTGAGAATACAGTTTCACTGTAACATATATATCGATTGATTAATCCGCAAACAAAAATTAAGCATATTCGGGAATTTAAATCTTTGATTGCAGAACGAAAGCATATTGAATTTGAATTGAATTTAAAGCTGTTTTGTGAATGTTGGTTCTTGGAACCTTTCTCATTGATTATTGTCGAATAAATTTTACGACGATTAGGGTAGTTCATTTATAATAACTTAGATTTTTCCACGTATTGTGTTATTTTTCGTGACACGTGTTTCGTCTCTTTCAGATGAATATTCAGATTTACTATAGCAAATGTTGTTAAATTACAAAACGGAGGTTGGGATTTTTCTTTTTTACGGGAAGCAGGGAGGGAAAGATAGAAACAAACAATAATTATGTTACTTATGACGTTTTAAATTATTAACTAGCGAGTTGCATCAATTCGGAAGGGTTAAACCCATTGGAAATAAATCAAGCAAATGGAAACAACCTGTTACCTATTCAGGATATAATTTAATAATACTGCCTTCCTTACTTCTAAAATTATATTGCGCCTCGCATGTGGTAAATCCGCTTATGATCATACAGTTTTATTTTCACATATATTCTGATAAATATCAGGACCGGTTTCGCTAATCACGTGCATTGCCAGCTCGTTACCTTACTTTGAAAAGGTCCTGATTGTCATTTTTGCCCAAAATGACCTTTTAGTCAGATTTATTTATTTATTTATTTAAGAAAAATTATCTAAATTTGAATAACGGAGTTGACGCCAATGCGCCATGGAAATATAAATTTATTTGACATTATTTCAGTATATACATACATACATGGGTTTCGTCGGGTAAAAAAGGCATTTTCAAATTTTTTTTTCTAAAAAAAATAAAAATTTAATGAAAATTTTTTCAATAGATCATATTTAAAAATAGTTTCTGAAAAAAAAAATTATTAAAATCCTCCATTGTGAAATTTTCAAAGACCCCTCAAAAAAGGTGCGAATGAGTTCAGCATAAAAAAAAAAGACAAAATTTTATTCATAAAATAAAATAAATCGTTTGAACCACTCAACGTCAATATGAACGAAGGAAAGAAAAAATGCCGTTTAAATTTTGGCAGAGCTTTTCCAAAATGAAAATTTCGGTCAAATTTGACATTTTGTTTTTTTCCAATAGTTGGAAAAAAAAAAACAACTCATGTTCACGATTCCTGTGTAAAATTCATGAAGATCTTGTATTTTCCGAACATTCTATCATATTTAAAATATATGAATTTCAGGATCATCTAAATTTGAGTAACGGAGTTATTAAAACCCTTTCACCTGACTTGGACTGCACACTTCCATATTTATTCCTAAATTTATTCGGATCGATTGAAAATTTCAATATTTAGATCTTTAAGAATGCCAAAATATAACCCCTTAAAAAATGTAATTTGAAACATTTTTACTTGCTCATTCACAAGTGAATTTTAATCAATCGAAACTTCAAACGCTCATATCTCAAAACAGTGCCAAGAGCAGTTAGAACTTTTTAAAGTAAGGTGTCCAACTGATGAAGCACACAATTTACTTGTAAATAATGCCTTTCAACCAACAAGTGACAGTTATCATCGTAAAAGTCGACTGGTACGTTAAGATGTCGTACTGCTTCGACTATACCTTGATTTCTTTTAGAATAGTTAAACTTGTTCAAATTATGTGCGTTTTTAAATAATAGTACAAAATACAATGAATCGAACCGGTTGGCCAAGCATTAGATTTCTTTCAGCCAATTACTAACCAATAAGCCATTAAAATATACCTGTATCATTTATAATTCATCATTATTTATTAATCTTGCTCTTGTTATCTTAGTGGCTCTCGTGTGCGGCCACCGGACGAATTCCCTGCGGCCACCAACGGTTGTAATGTAAAAAAGATGTACTAAAATTGCTCCGGTTTATTGACAATGTTACATACAGTGCTTGAAGTGCTGTCCATTCGCGGGTATGAAGTCATTATAAATGAGTTTTCCGATTATTATGGCTGACTACTTTTCGTCTGAAGATGACATTAGAAGAAATGGATTGGCCGCAGTGGCGGGCGGTGACAAAAATATTAGGGAGTGCTTTAAAAATCTATTTATTCAAGAAATTCATCTTCCGTCTAGTTTAGAGCTGCGCTGGGAAGGAATAAACCCTTCCGAGACGTGACAATGTAAATCTGCAACAAGCTATTGAACGTTAATAAATGTCCGTCATAATTCGGCAATCTTGTTCAGAGAGATCTCCTTACCGAATGAGCAAAATTTCTCGACATTATACTGTTTCAACTATGTTTGGAACATTTCAGAAAATGCACCTCCTGCGCTCATCGGTTGACAGACTGCCAAACATGTGTGAATTAATACTTTCGATGAATTCGGTGATAACTTTGTGGTAGCTCATTTTATTATAAAAAATAATTTAACTTTGATTATTTAACGTATTGTCTTACTAATGTGACACGTGTTTCGCCAGGCATCTTCGGACTTAATATCACAAAGTTTGCTTAAGTAATGATTACATATTTTCTATGTGCCAATTAATTTTCAGGTGCTCACTGTCAATACTTGTCGGTCCCTGTGGTCTAGTGGCAAGAGCTTTGTCATAGCGATCAGGGGACCCGAGTTCAATTCTCGGCAAAGTAAAATTTTTTCAATTGAAAAAAGAGATCTTGGGCTGGGTGTATGTTATTTATCGTTGATTTTGTGCACAACTGATTCATTATTTATCATCGATTTAATCTCGTATGACTTTCACAATTAAGGATATTTGGCGCATTGGCGTAAGCTGTAATGCCAAATATTTTTTGTTTAAAAAAAATTAAATAAGGCAATAAAAAGGCGTATTATTGAAAAATAATAAAACACTGATTCCACAGTAAAATTATTTATATCAGGACCGCTTTCGCTCACATGTGTGAATCATCGTTCTCTGCGATATTTTGTGGTGACAAACAAGGGATTTTAAACGAGTTAATTGGTATATTTGATAATGCTATTGATAATTTCTTGAATGCAACTGGGGGATCAATGCATCATTGCACCATTACAAGAGACGACCCTGGTTGGCTTCCTATAGATAATGTCTTTAAACACGACGAGCTCGCCCGAAAATTATAATTACCTTTGTTATTGTTTCTCTGCTCAGTCTATCGTATCGTTTTGGCCCTACAACTGCTGTTTACATTTTGGAGTGATATATTTACATACATTTTACTCATATAGTATACTATAATATCAGTGAAGTGTTTGATTTATTGATTGAGTTGGCATTTATTTGGTAGCATTTACCAAAGCATTTAATTGTACAATACGACATACATACACCCGATCGTCTTTTTGCATAAAAGATAAGGCGCCCATACGAAAATGATAGATATGTTCCATTACAATAGTATTCATATTATGAAATAATTTCACATTTATATAAAAAAAAGTAAATAATAATATGTTAAGAAAAAATAATGGGCGGGCAATCAAATTGGATTCTGGCTTTATTACCATTTCTAAATCTTTATTACCATTTCTAAGTCTTTCAATGTTTATAATAACATCCTCACTATTCTGTAGATTTCGTATTATTAAACTCTCGGAAACGGGTTCTCAAATGTTGAGAACCGCTGACAATTACAACGGTGTCTTTGCAAACAAATAATTATATCAATACAATCAGCGCAATACGGGGAAAAAATAGCAAAGTATTTTAGTTATAAATTTTTTATAATATATTTCGGCCTACGCACTAAAATACATTGCTATTTTTTCCACCGTGTTATAATGGAGTTCTACCAAGTGAATGACAATTCAATAAACAATCAGTGAAAGACTAATGAATAAACGAAATGAAATCAATAACTGTTGAAATACTGTGAGTTGCATTTGCTCACTATGTTGAGGCGTTATTCCAAAAATTGTGTAAGTATAATTTTTATTTACTAGAGCCGGTACCCGGCAAGCGTTGCAATGCCACTCAAAGAAAGATAGTGTTTGTGTTTATTTAAGTGCTTTCGGATGCACAATATTTTAGATAAATAATTTCACTAACATTGATCGGTGTCGATGAAATTTGCCGTTTGACGTTTGCCGTTTGTCTTTTGCCGATTGTATATGGGTCGACACTCGCGCCACCTACTGAAAGTTAATTGTACTATGTCTATAACCTTTGCGCAAGTGCTACAATAAGTTGTCAAAATGAACGGTTTGGCAGCGCATAAAATATGAAAAACATTGATGTTTATATAAAATACCTACTATAAGTTTATTTTACTATGCCTATAACCTTCGCGCAAGTGCAACAATAAGTTGTCAAAATGAACGGTATGGCAGCGCATAAAATATCAAAAAACATTGATGTTCATATAAAAGACCTACTATAAGTTTATTTTACTATGCCTATAACATTCGCGCAGGTGCAATATCAATCGGATGAACGGTATAGCAACGCATAAAATACAAAGAAACAAAAATTGATTTTTATTGATTGAGTAGGCATTTACTTGGTAGAACTCCATTATAATACGGTTAGAAAAATAACAATGTATTTTAGTTCTACATACATTATTTTATATATTTGTTGATAGCTATTTCGGCTTACGCCTTCGACAGAACTATCTTCTGTATAGTTCTGACGAAGGCGTAAGCCGAAATAGCTATCAACAAATATATAAAATGTATGTAGAACTAAAATACATTGTTATTTTTTACCGTACTATAAAAAAAGTTGATAGTTATTTCGGCTTTCGTACCATTTTATTCAGAACTGAAAAAACTTCTGTTAGTATCACTTAACAAAACGTAGGTCTGCATTGTTTGAATTTTGTACTTTTCCATGTGTTTTGTCGCTAACGACCCGGGTTTCGCCTTTCGGCATCTTCAGGCATTTCAATAGCGCGAGCATTTACTACACAGAAGATAGTTCTGACGAAGGCGTAAGCCGAAATAGCTATCAACAGATATATAAAATAATATATGTAGAACTAAAATACATTTTTATTTTTCTTACCGTATTGATTTTTATACATATATTAGATTGACTATTTTGTAATATTGTACTTTTCCAAGCAAGAAAGCAGTAAGTGGCATTTTTACTAATAAAACTGTATAGAGTATATCAAACTATAAACGATTGTCAATAATTTTTCCGAGTAAGGTGATTGAATCCAGTATTATAGACTGAATGCTGATATAGGCTCACTTGAAATATGTTTGTTCTAGATAAATTTGACCTCTCTTAGAACTTTAGATAATAATATACATATATTTAAATCATATTGTATTATTGAGGATATCGACTGAAGGTGCTTGAAGACATTTCAATATCAAATTTGAACCGTTAGAATTGCGTTATTTCCACGAGTTTCATGCTATTATTTTTTACGATACCACATTTGAAATTTTAATTTTAACTATCATGTCCGCTCCCAACTTGAAGCATTTGGACTGGACTCCTCTCGGAGTTAATCTCGACAAGTTTTTTCTACTAAAACTTTTTGTTACTCGATTGCTCGACCTTTCTTTTTTGAAGAGAGTAGGCAATGAAAGGATACGAGGACTAGTCCCGGTCCTGGTATCATTTCCTTCCCTACTTCTCTTAAAAAATAGAGGGTGAGAAACTGGATGACAAGCAGTTTGAGTAGAAAAAACATGTGCTGGGATAAACTCCGTGAGTTGTCTATATGCTCCACGTTAGAAGTGGACATGGTAGTAAAAAAATTAAGGCGTTAGTGGCAAATCGCTACTTTTCAGCAGAGCAAAAAGAGTGAACAATTATTGTGTCAATGAGAACTACTTCGTTTTCATGTATTTTAGTTTTTTTTAAGAACATTCTTTGGCAGTCTGTGCATACTATTTTTTTGTGCACCTAACCTAACCTAACCTCATAAAGTCAGAATTGGCAAATATTACTAACGCCCTCTTGGCTTGGTAGGGACAACATAGTGCAAAAAATTGTCTTCTTTATAAATGAAAAAAATGATTAATTAACACCTAACCTAATTCATAAATGAAACGAAATATTACTAACGCCCTCTTGGCTTGGTAGGGACAATATAGTGCAAAAAATCTTTTTAGATTTAATTAACACAGACAATTACTATCTTTAGATTTGTGCATTTCCAATTTTAGAATTACATTTTAATTAAAATATAGTTAATATTTTCGATCAACTCACCGTGTCAAAGAGAAAGCGATCTAGTAAAAGATAAATATTTAATTTATATTAAAATAAAAAATCCTAGTCTCGTTCAAGTTAAGTGGGCAAAGTATTATCTTTTTATTTCTAAAAATCAACTAACCGGCAATATTTTTCGCAAAGATATAATGTTTTCCTAAAATATTAACAGAAATATAAAATTTCTGAACGTTTTGTTTGATATTCTTCTATCGTGAAAACAGTTGATTTTTTAAATAATTTTTGACGCTTTGATCACTGCCCATATTTCTTTTAAAAAAAATTATTTTGCTACTTTTGTGTCATTCCAATTTAACGTTATAAATACTTGTGATACCTGATTATTCGACGTATTGTGACACGTGTTTCGCCACTGCTAAATTTATTTCCAATGGGTTTAACCCTTCCCAATTGATTGCATCTCATTAGTTAATATTTTGTAATGCTTAAGTCATTAGTAGTATAATTATATGTTTGTTTTGTTCTGGTCCTTCTCACAAAAAGGTTGTGCATCACTGGTCTATTTAATATCAATTATGCATATTGTGTTTTATTTTCTTATTAAATTATTTGCAAATTTCTCTATTACAAATTGTTTGTCACACCTTTATTAGTTTTTGTATAAATATCGTTGTATTTTTGTATTTCTTATCACTTAAAAATTCTCGCGAAGAACGAAACCGGTTCTGATACTAATCATTTAGCGTGGAACAGTTAAAAATATGTCTTATTATTTGTTAATTTATATTAATACTTAATTTCCACACGAGTTACCGCCGAATCCATCAAAAGTATATATAATATGTAGCATCAAGTACGGAAATGTTAAATTCTATTGAGCGAAACGCGTTAAAAAAAGATGTCCATGTTAACATATTTTGTTAACGGTTATAATAAATAAAGCGAATTTGGTCATGTATTTTTACGGAAGATGAACCACGAGAAGTGCATTTAAAACTTACTTTCATAATAAGAAACTAAAACACACAACGAGCTTCGTAGATGTGATTAAAACTATTCAATGCACATCCATTAATTACCCATTTCATAGCAAATGTTTTCACCGTGTTATAATGGGTTTCTACTAAAGTAAATGCCAATCCAATCATAGTATGATTGTCCAAAACGTTTATAGTGAAGACTATCGTCAAAATAAGTGAGTTGTGTGGAGGTGGAGTCTCTAAAAAAAGACTCCTACTCCAACATTGAACAAAACACGATTCCGACTCCGACGTTTTTTTAGAACCTTTCTTACTAATGTGTTTAAATTAAACATCAACCAAACAATCAAACAGCCGATAGCCAAATTTTAACATGTTATATGCATTAAGTTGATATTCAGTTGTATTCTCGTGATTAGCGGAACCGGTCCTAATCTAAATAAATTCCATGTGGAATAAGTTGGTACTAAAAATCTTATATTATTATGCTACTCTACCCAGTATTGAACAAATTAAAAGTGATCATGGAAAAGTACAAAATTCAAACAGTTCAAATTTGAAATTGAAATTCCGTCAAGCACTTGAGTCAGAATTCTATCAATTCGAGTACTCGATACTCGAATTGGAGTCTCTACTTTCAGTATAGAACGGACGTAATAAAAAAAGACTCGTAATACCTCGAATACGGTAAATATGCAATAAACAATAACTGTTACTGAAGCAATAAACAATCACATGAAATAATGTAAATCAACACCGCATGTGTGGTTTATTCGATGGAAGAGTTTCATTAATTTAAAGTGAGTTTAACGACCGGCACATTTAATATTCGCAACCCGAGTGTTATGACTCTCGACGCATATAAAACCGAGTACCTAAACGATACGAGAATATCAAATACATTTTAATTAAAATACCTCAGTTATGTTCCGAATTGAATTAATGTATGAAATTTGTATTATGACTACGTTTGTGTAAATATTTCCGACGTCTGTCAAATGATAAGCGCCAGCGATGCTCAACCCATTTAACAGAGGGGCCGCATTTCTTATTCTAAAGCTCTTCGACTGCTGATAGATTCCTATACAATTCAAAATATACATATTGAAATATAAATAATAAAACATTTTTAATAGGTACTTTTTCCACATTAAATTCATTAGATCAGGACCGGTTTCGCTCATAGTGAGCATTATCAACTGATATTCGCTGTGAGCGAAACCGGTCATGATCGGTCCCTGTGGTCTAGTGGAAAGAAGTTTGTCCTAGCAATCATGGGGCCCGGGTTCAATCCCGGCAAGGTTAGATTTTTTCAATTGAAAAAAAAGAGATCTTGTGCTGGGTGCATGTTATTTATCGTTGATTTTGTGCACAACTGATATATTATTTACTATCGAGTTAATCTCGTATGACTTACACAACTCAGAATATTTGGCGCATTGGCGTAAGCTGTAATGCCAAATATATATATTTTTTTAATTATAAAAAAATTATTAATTTTAAATAAAAATGATCTACATATTCAATTTAATGTGTAATAAGGACTTAACATTTTTCCTTCCAGCAACTCCTCAATAGATTTGAGAAATTGATTGATATCACATGGTTTGCATGGTAAAATGATATACCGAAAAATATACCACATTATGACATGCTATAAACTTTGACTTAGCCACTCAATACAAAAAAAGGGTTTTAAAATTAACGACTATATTATAAAATAATTTTCCAACCAAATTTTACAAGTCGAGCAGGACTCGACAAAGGAGTTTGCGCGTTGCCTATACACAACATGAGAGGTTTAGGAGTTAAAGATTTAAAAATATGTCGAGATTCGAGATCGCTAACATTATGAAGCCATATGGTACATATTAAGAGCGGACAAAGACTAAAAAAAAAAATTGACATTCCACTATTGCGACTCCCTAAAAAAAGAAATCGTCCTTTCTTCAGTGAAATATGAAAGGGTGATTTCTTTTTGCATGCGTTATAGTAATTAGAAAAAAAACAAACGTTTTCAAGACGCACTCATATTCTTAATCTAGAATCAATTATTATTCACCGGTCAGCAATAACCATTAAATACCTTTCACATTATTTGCCAAGCCGCCCAATCAACTAACTGGAGTTAGAAATTTACTCACATCGACAACCACACAGCGAACCAAGGCGTGCGTAACTGCCGGCACGCGAGCCGATGTTATGACTATGCTAAGTATAGCAATGTACAGTGGTACCTGTACTGTAACATACGAGATATTTGTAATACGAGCAACATTTGAGATACGAGAAACGGCCGGCAGCACACGGCCCATCAGTTTGTCAGGACGGGTATCTGTGTGCGCTTTGGTTCATATATTTTATGGCGTTGTGATATTCGACTCTATACTCCACTTAAGGTCGTAAGGGTTATTATATTTACGGTGTTTAAAAGCACGTGCTGCTATAAGGATGTTTAAACAAGCCACTAAAGGTCTACTTATTATTAAGTATTACTTCAATATAAACGGCGCATTGAGAGGACCTTGCTCTGGTCTCCTTCAGATAGAGGGATACAGCCTCCGTCCACGGCGTTTGAAGAATGAACTTATAGAAGGATTGGGAGAGAAATAGCTCTTAGTGCACGAATTCCCATCCCGTGGGTCGCGGGTTTTCTGCAGGGTCACCAACTTATACAGTCAACTAAAAAATATTCACTTTAATGCATTTCCGTTGATTTTTTAATTACTTGATTTGGTTAAGGGGGTCGTGGGTCAAATGGTTTTCATAAAAAGGGGTAATCGTCCGAAAAAGGTTGGGAACCTATGTCTTAGTGCAAAGATCTCAACGGTAGTACAAGCACCGTTAATCTATAGTAGAGCCGGCGAATTTATTTAGAACACAATAACCGGTCCGTGGCGCAGTGGCAACGGCTTTGACTTGCGTGCCGGACCGTCCGGGTTCGATTCCCGGTACGAGTGAATTTTTTCAGTCGATAAATCTGTTCAAAGGCATGGGTGTTTGTGTTGTTGAAAATCCCTTCCCACCTTTCCCATACCAAATAGCGACGCATAGTGACAGTGATTAGCTAATCACTACTCCTCGTATCCTTTCCATCCCTACTCTCTTCGAAAAAGAGAGGTTGAGCAACCGAGTAACAAGCAGTTCTCGTAGAAAACATATGTTGAGATAAACTCCGTGAGGAGTCCATATGCTCCAAGTTGGGAGCGGAGATGTTTAAAAAAAATAAGATAAATAACGTGCTCGGAAAAAATCCAAGGTCGTGCGTTGTCATATAGGATATTTTGTGTTCCACAATTATGAATATCGGCACATCGGATTTATTGGAAATCAGTATATTTAATAAGTCATCTAAAAAATGCTGTTTACCACTGACGCATATGCGAAGCCAGTATGTATACTTTATAAGCAGTAGATGTCTTTCCAGTATTCCTCTTTCTAATTCAGCACTCGTCTATATAATAACCACTCGTCCGTTTTGCTTGAATGTGTATGCAATAAAATTCACCTGCAATTAGAGAAACTCGCAATGTTATGATGTATCCCAATTAAAAAATGATTATTTATCGAGTGAACTTTTGCCGAAATTAACCTTTATGTCTCTCGCTACAAAGTGCCAAATGCCGACGCAACAATTAATTATATTGTAGTAATAAGTTAAAAAAAAGAGGTTCTCAAACATTAAAAACATATCTGGTCTTATATATATTATTACTATACTTATAAATATCTCAGATTTTATTTATATCTCAATAGTTGAAAATGCTCGCGATGAGCGACATCATTACAAAATATATTCAAAGTTGTACAATAATTTTCGATGTATATATTATATTAGGAATATTTTGAAGACTTACCCAAAAATGTATTTTTAATTAATCCTAAATGATACCTGATAGTTGGAGATAAAAAGCATTAATTATTTGACCGTAATTAACTGATCTGAGATGATAATACTCGCGGTGAGCGAAACCGGCCTCGAAAAAAGAAACTACTTTTTTTTATTTATTAAAGAAAAATGCGTTGCAACCAAAAATTCACAGTTGACAATTTGAAACGTTTAATTTTTGTAAAAATAATAATACAGTTTTGTTGCTTCCACATAAAATTTATTTGATCAGGACCGGTTTCGCTCATGGCGAGCATTGTCAACTAAAGAATCTGGAAGATCTGAGAATCAGTTGACAATAAAATTTAAGAAACCAAAAGCCTTGATCAAATAAATTTTATGTGGAAAAAGTACTAAAAATGTATTATTATTTTTATTATAATGCCTTTCCACCAAATATTGACAGTAAAGTGTTTAATTTTTGTAACTTTTCCATGAGTTTTGTTGCGGCTTCGCCTCGCGTAATCTTCAGGTATTTCATGTCACAAATGAACTTGAACTGGACTCCACAACGCACATGAAAAAGTAAAAAAAATCAAACGATTTGGTAATTTGATATTGAAATTCAATCAAGTAACTTCAGTCGAAAACCTCAATTACTTTACAAGTAATCAAATTGTACGTTGAAATATAACATTTCTTAACCCGTCCCCCTACATACTAAAAACATATTTTCAAGCCGTGGGCTAACCTCAGTAGACCACTTAAAATTGCCTATTTTATAAATAAGAAAATTATGGTAAATAATGATCTAATGCTTGGAAACATATACATGATAATTGCAAACTAGTATTAACGGTGTTCATTCTGATATCCACATTGTCGTGTTGAAGTTTAACAAATCATTGTTTTCTTCGTCAAGTAACTGTCTAATTATAAACGCGCCAAAAGGTTCATTATAATTGGACAGAACAGAGCGGAGAAAAGGTATGTGCGCACTTTCCACATACGGACGGTTTACGGCAGCTTTTTGCGCTTAGGCTTAAAAAGCTTTCCATTATTGCTTTATGGTATCACAGTCGCTTGCCATTTATATTGCGTATAATTTACACAGTATAAATGACGAAAATTAATAAACTATTTAACTTTTTAGGCATTGATTTGTTACATACTAACAGGGGCGAGTTTAAATTATTTTACCAAGAAATATTGGAGATTAATCGAGCTCAGCTCAACAGTTTGCCAATTTTAAACGAGCAACTTTATTTACCAAATTCACCATTGTTGTACCCTTTTAAATAATTGTCATTTATTAATTATTCAAGCACTTGCTATCATTAAATATTAATTCAAAGACTTAAAATCAATCAACTCATTAATAATAGGTCGGATAAAACCCTAGATTTATTTTAGATATTCCTATGTTATTATCTGGTAATTAATACTTTCAAAAATCCCCATAATTATAACAAACCCACTTAATTCATTGAAACTTGTATACATTCAATTTTCGCTAATTTACATTAACTTAGTGATCTAGTTATATTTTACTACGCGTTAGTTCAAGTACATCCGTGCACTTGAAATGCCTGAAGATGCCGAAAGGCGAAAACCGGGTCGTTAGCGACAAAACTCATGGAAAAGTACAAAATTCAAACAATTAAATACTATTAAACGTTTTAATTGACATTCCATTCCCGGTGGGTGAGACAGTCGATCGATACTGCAACTTTGTCTTAAATATTTATCTTAATATTAGTGATACAATGTGTACACTTTTTGTATTCTTAAATCATTGTTTTTTACACTTTTTGTTAAAAATTAATATGTTTTTATCGACAAGTTTCGTCGCAATTAATTAAAAAATAAAATTAGTCTGATTACTATTGACCGAAAACCCTTTAAACCGTCGCTACAAATTGCCAGGATTAAATTTCACTGCCCATACGCGATAAGAAACGTTATCTTATCTCAAGCGCGCCTCGTTCAAACGTACGTTTTAAATCAAACGGATGCGTTTCACATTAACAGGCGTAGATAAGCGATCGCGTTCATAGTTTTAATTACGTCTGTCTGTCATGAATATCAACACGAACACGTTGTTTATCGTGTGTGACTTGAAATATGAATAACTGTAAGAAACTAGCGATTTATATATATATATATTTTTAATGCAATCAATGCCAATAAAGCTATACCACTGGGGTATTGTCAAACCCCCCTTCAGATCGCGCAATATTTTTCAGGGACCGTCTTCCGAACGTTAAAAGTATCAATTAAAATGCACAAAAATAATTTATTAGCTCCTACAACTAGAATCGGGAGTGTATGGTCTGACATAATTATCATTGAAATAGTAGTGTTTGTTGATTCACCGTCATGCATGGGATATGATTCCATATAAGTAAACGGCATCACAGCTGACCGCTTCACAACATGTGCATTATATTTTGTTTTTCCTTCCACTGACTTAATTACAAAAACTTGGATACGTCATTTTGGCATTCTGTTTGGTACAATAATTGAGTTTGTTGCATCTGTCTAATTAACTTAATCACAGGTGAATACAGTGATTCACAAAAGGACTTTAAACACTCTTGAGCTTCTTTCCAAAAAACATTTTTTTTCTCTCAATGGATTAAGGTTTAAAACATAATCTGTTTTACTACAAAAACCAGTCATTTTGCTTCATCTTTTCAGATATATGTATGTAAATCTCGATATTAACTCCTTGAACTACTATGCGACACGCAACTCCTATGTCGAGTCCTGCTCGACATTGTACAACATAATATAAAATTTAAAATAACTTTGATTATTCCACGTATTGTGCTACTAACTGTGACACGTGTTTCGCCTCTTTCAGAGGCATCTTCAGACTTACTATCGCAAAGTTTGCTTAAGCAATGAAGCAAGATTGATTCTAACATTTTAAATTATGAAATTACAAAATGGATTACGGGTTTTTTTCCTTCTAAAGGAAACAAGGAAGGGGTGATAGAATTTGATTCTGCAATCAGATAATGGTACTAATGAGGTGCAATCAATCAGATTGGGATTTTTCCCTTATAAGGGAAGCAAGAGAGGGGGTTATAGTATACGTGGAATAATCAAAGTTATTTTAAATTTTATATTAATTATTTTAAAAACCGTATTTATTGGATTGTGTGCCTTAGTTAATGTTTGTAACATCTCATGATGTGGTAGATTTTCGGTATTTCGTTTAACCATGCTAATATATACGCGAACCCTGTGATATCAAACAATTTCTCAAATCTATTGAGGAGAGAGAAAAAATAATACATTATTTTATATCTTCCAGCAACTCCTCAATAGATTTGAGAAATTGATTTATATCACACAGGATTTGCGTATTTATTTTCATGGTTAAACAAAATGCTGTAAATATATAACATTATGACATGTTAAAAACTTTAACTAAGGATACAATAAACACGGATTCTTAACAATTAATAAAAAAATAATTTTCCATCAAACTTTTACAATACCGATCAGGACTTGACATAGTTATGAGTTACGCGTCATCTGTACGATGTCAAACAAGACTCGACACAGGAGCTTTTGGATTTAAGTTTTTTTTTGAACGAGAACCACTGTTATACAGCTATAATTTTATACGACAGTAAATATTCAACACTCAAATCGAATTACGATCTATAAAAAAATGCTATAAATATATATTTGAATAACAACTTTAAAAAAACGGTAAAGATATTTATAGCAAGCAAACTGGTGTAAGCTGCTATATAGGCACTTAACGCATTTCAGATCAAACAACACCTCATATTCGAATTGAATGGATCTACTTAAATTACATAACGTTACTGAAAATAATTCATTTGACGTTTGCTTTGTATAAATACGATGGACCGTCGAGATTGTACAAACGACCCGCTGCTTGAATCTGTAATTTTGTATAATATCTGTCACTTCAACTCATCACTGCTTCTAAAGCCTTTAACAAGCAGCAAGCTAAAAACAATTTAAAATAGATTCACTCGAGACGTTGCGGATTTTGAGTTGTTTCACACGATAAAAATAACCCAAAAATACCCCGATTAACGTTCACTTCAGGATTACGCCAGATCAATAACTTATTTGTAAAAAAATCCACGTGGCGTTGGGATGGTTGAGCAGAGAGGGGATGTATGGGTTACCCTGTCTAGCCTAGGTATATAAGCTATCTCTAATACACGTTTAAAACATAGTTCTGACGAAGGCGTAAGCCAAAATAGCTATCAAAAATATATAAAATAATTTATGTAGGACTATAATACATTGTTATTTTTCTTACCGTATTATAATGGAGTTCTAACAAGTAAATGCCTACTCAATCAATAATTTGAAATTTGAACTGCACTTGACACTGTTTTGAGATATGAGCGTTCGAAGTTTCGATTGATTAAAATTCACTTGTAACCACGAGCAAGTAAAAATGTTTAAATTTACTTATTTTAAGCAATAACTCTTGCTGACAAAAAATAATGATCTTAAAGATCTAATGATGGAAATAATGATGACAATCTTAGAACTTTGTCAAATTAATTCAGTAAAAAAAGTGTGCAGATGCGGTGCATCTCCGTTATTAAAATCCCTTCTGTTGGTCCCCGAGACTCTAGAGCAGTGGTTCTCATGTGCGGCCACCAAAGGATTTTGCTGCGGCCACCAGCAGCTTCATAGCTAATTTTTGTATTTAATAAAAATGTGTTTTTAGAAGTTAATTTGTCAACAAAGACATTGAAAATTAAATATTTGGTATGTATTCTATTGTGAATCAAAAATTGTTAGTTAGCAAAAACTCAAACGCATACATTTTTATGTCTTTTCGACAAAGGAGACTAACACAAAAATTTTGTGCGGCCACCAGACATTTCCGCAAGACCGCCGATGTTCCTAATGCGGCCACAGCCAAATTTTACGTGAGAACCACTGCTCTAGAGCCAAGAGCTTTGCCCTAGAGATCAAGTGTACCCGGGTTCAATTCGCGGCAAGGTTTGATTTTTTTAATTGAAAAAGAGATCTTGGATTAATTGTATGTATTTTTTCGTTGAATTGTTTTCGACTGATTCATTATTTATCGTCGAGTCTATCTAGTTTGACTTTCAAAATTTAAAATATTTGGCGCATTGGCATAAGCTGTAATGCCATTTTTTTTTTTGTTTGTAAATCTTTTCATAAAAATATTTTAATAACACGTTAATTGGTTCTTCAAGAATCATCAAATTGTCGATAGTGTGGTGCCAAAATGTATATCTACCTTGTCTTAATACTTCTACCTTATAACAATTAAGTTCTACCGATTAAATTCCAATAATTTGGCTCCAAGTAAACGTCAGTCACTTAAAATATTCCGTTTATCGTCGTGTGACTACATTCTGTTCCAAGTCAGCGACCGCGTAATATTTCAAATATTTTTGTTTTATCTCTTTCGTTACGTGGTCAAAACATTCTATTTTGTCATAGGAGCGAGCGAGTCATAAATAATGGTCGTAAATAGCGCCGCTCGTTAACTCGGAAACCGAAGTCTTCGGTGATTTACGGTGTACAACAATGTGATGTAATTACATAGAGTATGAGTGATATCACTTTTCATAGCATTGGATGAAACGAGAATCTTTGTTGAGGCATGGTGGGAAAATCAATTTCCCATTTAAAGATCATGATGATTTCAAAACATATATGTTACAGTGAAACTGTATTCTCAGTGAAAAGGTATCAAGTAATAGATTTTTATGACAGCATGATTTCACCGGTCACGATCATTGAAATTATTGGCCCAAGTAGATGATTTGCCGGCCTAAAATTTTGGTTTGCTTCAATGAAACAAAATCAGCAAGTAATCCCTTTCATAAAAAGATAACCAAAGAAAACCACAGACAAAAATTGGGCTGAAGGGCGGTCAAATTTAATTTCAATGACAGCTTGGAGAAGAATATTATTTTCACTGAGAATACAGTTTCACTGTAACATACACACTTATACAGTAAACCCCACTGTAAAAGTAGAGCCCGTAGAGACGTTCCATATAACGTATGTGGATGTCTCTCGTAGAGTGAGCCCTCCTACAGCGTCGTTTGTTTAGCAGAACTTTCATAAATACGAGTGATAGGCGCAAATAAAAATTGTTTTTTTTGGCTTTGATGAAATTTCGAGCAACTCACAAAATGCAATTGAAAAAACCTAATCTACCAATTCAATCAATAATTTTACTATAAAATTTAAAAAAAACTTTCATTATTCCACGTATCGTGTTACTAATTGTGACACGTGTTTCGCCTCTTTCAGAGGCATCTTTGGACTTATTAAGTTGAAGTTGTAAAATTATTTATACTTTCGATGGATTCGGCGGTAACTTTGTGTGATTTCATTTTGATAAAAAAAAAACCTTTTGAACAATCTTTGTGGCAGTGAGATAGTCTAATGAAACACGTGTCACAATTATTTTAAAATATTTAATCAAAGTTATTTTATATTTTACTAGACTCCAACAAAGTTTCGATGGTTTCGGACACCTAAGCAAACTTTGCGATAGTATGTCCGAAAATGCCTCTGAAAGAGGCGATACACGTGTCACAGCTAGTAGCACAATACGTGGAATAATCAAATTTATTTAAATTTTTATATTCTCACAAAGACACGGCCAAATCCATCGAATCCATAACTACTTACAAGCCGATTTCTATTCTGTTTTCGCCTCTCGTCGCTATATGTACAAAAATAGGTTAAAGAAAAAAAAACGTCGAAAGAAACTACTTAAAATATTAGATACTTAAATTTATATTGTTTGCAAATAAGTATGAAACTGCATTACCAATTATTTATTGAGGGTTTCGACTTTCGGCTCTTGGTGGAATTATAACATCAACTTTTTGTCATTATTTAGGTTCACTTGTGCATTTGAAATTCCTGAAGTTGACAAAAAGCGAATACCACTAGCGACAAATTAATGGCACACAATTCGAAAGATTCAAATTTAGAATTGTCTATGCTTAGCTTTTGTTTCTGAATACGATTCTTACGTTTTTAAATCATGTTTTTCCGACGCAGCAAAACGAAAAGAAAACATTGCCGTCGGATGGAAGTGTTCACTTTTTTTTTTTTTTAATTCAATGTCCCCACTATGGCAATACCGCTGCACCGGCTCGCCGCTAATACATTGTATGTGGAAATCTGTATGAGGCGGCGCGTGCTTAGTTGTACAGCGGTGACCGTAGCGACCGAACACCTGCTACAATTTCGCTGTCACAATCCGCCTTTCGAAAATAATATTCGTTACGAAGTTTTGCGGAGCGAATTCGGTCATAAAAAAATTGACACAACTTTTGATTGTCTTTACGTGCTTTTTATTCAATTGTAATTTTTTTGTTTCATAATAAAATTTTATTTTAAAACAGTGTAAAGAAGTTTTTAAGACGCCGCGACGTCTCTATATGTGCTTTTGGAAAGCTTTTGGCACAGTAGCGTCGAAATAATTTACAGTTATTCTGTGATCGTAGAAATTAATTTTAAAGAAGTGGATTAGATTTGTGTGTTGTTTCTATTGAATTTTGTGAATGTGCTGATTTCAATGATGTTGAAATGTCTGGACTGTCCTTTAGATAAGAGACTGAGAATCATTGTTAGATAATTGTGTTGTTGTTAGTTTTAAAAGTCTGAAAATGACGAACAATACTGAAGACGATGACGCCATCGAAGTGTACAGTGATTACAAGGCTAAAAAGATGATCAGGTTCTCCGGGGACAAGCGGGAGAAGACGGAGAAACCGTCAGTGAGAAGCGAGAAGCTGGTCGAGGCTATGAAATCAAATTGGCTTGAATTGCATAAAACGTATAGAGGATACGAACCGGTCCCTGCAACAGCAGATGCAGCTAGAAAAACCTCTTTAGTGCAAAAGAAATCGGTTGAATCAGAAGAACATCTTTACGAAGTATACGATTCGCGAGGGGAAAGTGGAAGACGAGGTGAAGGATCTCGCGAAAGTGGTTTCTCAGGAGGTTCTCTTTCACCAAAGTACGATGACTTTTCAGTTGTTGAATTTAGACCCGTCACAAACGTTAGACGAGCTCCGTCTTTAGACAGCTTGGTTGATTCTTCAGCTGCTGATTCAAGCTCTGAAGAGCGTGGAGGAACTCACTCCGATTCTGACTCCGGAGCTGATCTTGGGAGACCAGGTAGAGATGCTATACTACCAAGTGAAAACTTGTCATCAAGATGGATACCGTTTGTTAGAAATTCTGAACCAGACGAAGAAACGAATGACAAAAAAGAAATTAAAGAAGAAGCTCCAACAAATACTGACGAAGGTGATTTTTCTGGAATGCGTCCATATGTACCCAACGAAGAAATCATCGTAAAAGAAAAGAAAAATGTTGTCAGAGAGGCCAAAAGATCGGAGGCTGATGGGTCAACTGGTGTCGTGAGTGCACGGAAATTTTCGGCCTTCTCTTGCCGATCCGGTGGCCTCATGGAGACCATAGTCGAAGAGTCGTCTGAGCCGAAGGTCTCCGTCAGAGAGATTCTGGCAAGGTTCGAAACTATGAGTGAAAAACCGGACGTATCTATTCCTGCAATAAGTCCTTATCTAGTAAGTCTGTTTTTATTATTGGGGAACCAATTTTATAAATCATTGCGTTTTTAACAGTTGCAGTATAAAAATATGGATTGTTTACGCAGTGTTTATTTTAGCACACATTGTTAGGTCGTTATTTATTGAATGATGATTGAAAGAGGCGAGAGAATTTTACAGTAACATATTGTGTAAAAAACGCAACATGTGTCGAGATATTCTATCAATGAGTGCAGCCTATTAACAATTATTAATGTAACGAATTTTATATCCAATACGGACTATTATTGGTTGCTATATGAAGAATCAAAAGCCTCTAGGATAGTGCCTCGCAAACTGGGGATGCAGAAAACATGTTTTTTGTTCAGGGAATCAAGATATTTTGTATTTTACACTATTTGGATTAATTTTTTACACCTCTGTGACAGACAGCAAAGTACATTTTAGTTTATTATATATTGCTATTTTTCCACGGTGTTAAATTCCAATTGAATCAATAAATTCGTTTTGTTTAGAGATACGTCGATTTTTGGTAAAATCGACACATATGTCAGGTGTCAAGTAGTACACTCAAATATATCGTAATCGCATCATAACAAATAGTTAAAAAAAAAAATCACGTGTATTTGAATTGTACACAATATAAAAATACTGCCCAAATTACTAAATTCTACTCGGCCCGACACGAAAATCTCCGACCCGGTCCGGAAACCTATAACATATTACCCGAACCCGACCCGAGCCCGATAGAATTTTCAACTATTCAACAAAATTTTAATTAACATTTAAAATAATGTAGTATAAACTTATCAAATTATAAATGTATGGAATTTAAATTTACGATAATGGCGTATACATCCGGATTAATTGGACAAATATTTTTATTTTGTCTGTACCCCGGCAGACCTCTACTTCCCATGTACAGTAATATCAATGGTTAATTTATATTGTATTGATTGAGTAGGCATTTACTTGGTAGAACTCCATTATAATACGGTAAGAAAAATAACAATGTATTTTAGTTCTACATTAATTTTATATATTTGTTGATAGTTATTTCGGCTTACGCCTTCGTCATAGATAGTTCTGACGAAGGCGTAAGCCGAAATAGCTATCAAAAAATATATAAAATTTATGTAGAACTAAAATACATTGTTATTTTTCTTACCGTATGTTAATTTATATCTTGGAGCCCCTAGCCAGTATACTTTTTTACAAAAATCAGTTTTCAGGCTATACCCAAACAACGGCGAACTATTTATTCGGGTCGCCAGATCTTTGCTCTAGGAGAAATCGTTCGAGACTTAGAGTATCAGCTTTAAAAAAATACATTTCATTCGATAGTAAATACAAAAGGTTCTATTCAGGGTAGTGTAGACCGCGAAGGCTTCCCGGCAAGGCCGTCCCGGATCGTCGATTCTATAACATATAGAGTAGCTTAGCACTCGAGTGTCCGTTACTCGGACATTGGACCTCCATTGAACGGCTGGAGATAAACTCGGGTATTATTATTATTGATAAGTACGTTTACACTAGAGTGGTCGCCGAGACTGTGCCCGTGATCTGATTTATCTCGCCGTACGGTACCGGAGACGAGCGCGGCGGATCCGTTTGGCGTATTGTTGGCCGACGACTTTTCCGTTAATATATATTGCGCTTGATTCGAATTAAATTATATTTCGGCTGGAGTAATTCAAAACAGAATTAAGTGTTGTAATTCAAGGCGAAGTTCTAATTTAAAAAAAAAAAACCAGAAAATTAAACATTTTGAATTCAATGTTGTTCTACATCAGGGATGGCGAGACTTTTTTGCCCGCGATCGACTTTCGTTTGATATTATTGGCGGCGATCGACCAACATTAAAAGTAGTAATTTATAGCCTATATCAATCTAATTGTCAACCCTTGTTTGACCCGGGTATAAGAAAGAGATTTTCGTCGATAATCGGCTAACTTCGAGATTTTAGCGTGCTGTCCCTGTCACACGACTTGTCTCGCACGCATCTTGGGACGGGCACCAGATTTGTAAAGATCAGATAGGCGATCGACTAGGGATCGACGCTTTGGCCACTCCTGTTCTACATGCTATCTTTTTCATTTTGTGTCTGTTCATCCGTGCACTTGAAATGTCTTTAGATGCCAAAAAGCGCAACCCGGATAAATGGTGACAAAACTCATGGAAACGTATAAAATACAAAAACAATTCAAGTTTCAATTGTGTTTCAACTGTGTAAAAATTTGACCCAATCACCACTTTTTCCGACCTTTCCTATTTAATTATTTAAATTAAATAACCCGACTTATTTTTTCCAACCTTTCCTATTTATTTATTTAAATTAAAGATGAACCTAATTCGGCCAAAGCCATTTTTTCATGATATTATACACGTTATTGGTATAAATATAAATAAAACAGTTTATAAACTTCAGTCAAAAGTTTTACACGACACTGACTCCGGCCAAAACACAGCGAGTCCACGACTCCGCATGCTAAATAGGCTAACAAAATGGAAGGCTTAACCCAGAACCTTAGGCTATGACCACAGTGACAAGCGTAACTTTTGGCGTAGCGTAGCGTCACTTGATTTTTCAATCAAAGGCAGCCGCAATGGCTGTAACGATGGCGCCGTCAGAGAGGCCAAAAAGCAGCGTCATAACGTGGACAATGTGTACGTCAAAGTAAGCGCTGTAAAATTTCAAACTGATTTGACTTCGGCATTTCCGCTGCGCTCTAATTAAACCATTGCGGTTCCTGTGGTTTTGAAGCAAGTCTCGCCGCGCTACGCCAAAATCTACGCCCGTCACTGTGGCCATAGCCTTAGTGGCAAAACTCACCGAAATGTACTTAATTCATATGAATCATTTCAAGTGTCGTATTGATTCAGCATTACACTATGCATATATCATACCGGATGTTCATTAAAATCGCCTCTATGATTATTTGAGGATATCCTCTGTGAATAAATTGGTCAGCTAATTTTGCGCCACCTTGTGCGTTATTGTTTCGACTCTGGCGATATTTACATAACTGGTGCATCATTCTACAATATTTGACGTGGATGACAAAACATAAAACGTCTTGTATTGCCGTCATCGACCGATAAAATGCACAAAGAAATTAATTTTATCACGATAACGGTATTTTTTCTTGTCTCTCATCTACACTTAACATCATTTCGCGTCGATACGATAAATAATCAATGTTAAATTTTGTAGCATACTAATTAAATTGTGCGGTTTTATGTTTGCGGTAGAACAACGTGTGTGCAATGTCATAGGTCATTTATGTAGTTGTAAACACGTCACTAGAAAGTGGTTCGACATCATAAAAGTAGTGTAAATAAGATTATTGCTGTTGCAATGTGAAAAATGATTAAAAAATTGTAAGAAATAAAAGTCAACCGAGTAAGTTCCAACAAAATAAACTCACTCACGGCCACGTAGAATATGTCAACATCCGAAGCAATGCCGCTTAAAATCGTTGAAGCTCTTCCTTGTGGCTTTACTCCATGGAAGAATAAACAATTCATATTCATGATTCATCAAAAAGTTGTCAGGAACATACAATAATTGAGGATTTCGACCAAAGAAAGGTGATTGATGGAATTTCAAGTTTAATTGTTACGAACACAATCTAGATGAATTAGCGAAACTTTAAAGAGTTTTTTTTATACAAAAATAAATTTCATTCAGAGTTCAAAGTTATTTATACAAAACAAACAAATAACCATCCGTATCGGCATCAAATAATCATCCGTGTACGATTCGTATCAGCTGAAAATAATCGCGACGAGCGAAACCGGTCCTGATCTTAATCACATCAACATTAAATGAGTTCCAACGAATTGTGTAAGCAGTTGTGTGGATAAACTATAATTATCAGGTATTTTAAACGTAGTATCGAAGAAATTAATTTACCAGCTAATAGCATGGAAATAGATGCCTGACGAAGTTGTAATCCGAACTCATTGAAGAGTGCAAACAATACAGATTCAAAAAAATAAATAGATTTAGAATTCTCATTTTGGTCTTGGATAAGCCGAAAGAAACGCAGTAAACAAGTTTGGCAGATTGCTTTGTTTTCGTGTATTCATTTGTGGTTTTAGATAATCCCGCTGGCCGTATGTTTGGCCAAGTGACGTAGAAATGGCCGGCGAGGCATAAGGCAAACGCTGTGGCCAGAGGAAGTCGGTCGCGTGGAATGGACACACCGTTAGCTGAAAAAGCGCAATAGCAATTGCTCCGGCAGCCATACATCTCTGATCATAATAGTAAAATGTGCTACATCTGTCGGACTTGTCGTCTAGTCCAGGGGACGGCAACCTGCGACGCGCGTGCCGCCGAATGGAACGAGAAAGGTGGTGTCGGAGGCGCACCGTAGAAAATGACGATTTATAAATTATTTTCAGGATTTTCATGACGATAAAACACGTTTTAAGTATAGATTATTAATAACGACTGAAAAAGTGTAAAATAAAACAGATTTTTATAGTCCTATTGTTACACATAATTTAATAAAGATCAGGGCCGGTTTCGCTCATCGCGAGCATTATAATTTGATACTCAGTTATGCTAAGTTAAACTCAAATAAAATCTGTTTTAGTTATTTTAAATTTATTAAAAAATAACAATTATAGTTGGCGATATAATTTAGGATCTCGACGGAAATTCGATAAAAATTGGACTTCTACTTAAGTTTTGTCACGAACGTCCCGGGTTTCGTCTTTTGATATCTTCAGGCATTTAGAGTATTCAGAATTATAAAAATAGTCCTGAGAGACTGCTTATTTCTGATGCAAAATTGAAATGCCCGAATATGCTGAAAGAGGTGAAACCCGGGATGCTCGTGACAATCATCACCAAATCGCTCTCGTGTTTTTCAGTCAACACAGACCATCCATGTCTTCAATATCAGAAATCAATAATTCGATTGAATAATGAAAATTTTAAAAAAATATTCAGGATTTCGACTGAAAATGATTGATGGAATTTTAAAGTCGAAATTTAACAGCAGGTTGTTTTTTAAATGTTTTTTTTTGTATTGAAGTTTTTTTAAAATGCCTGCTTTCGGCATTCCAGTGTTTTTGGGTTGCCGACCTCTGGTCCAGCCAGTCGTTAATGACAGTGCTAAGTTGTGCGTGTTATTCTTTTTAACTCGAGTGTTCCAAATTTAAATAAAATCGGCCGTAATATACTCTCTCGTGATGTATGACGGCGAAATGTAAAGATTACAATTTAAAAAACGCGTTTTAAAAACTCTTAAATAGAGAAAAAAGTGATTCGATCTTAAACTTCAAAACATCAGAGGCAGATTGTGGATCAGTGCCAGAACGAATACCATTTTGGACTTATCACAATATTAACAGTTTCTTGCCATACTTGTTTTTGTTGCCATAAATTTTGTAAATGTTCAGCGGCTAAAAATTTACATTGATATTATTGGCAGTTCATCAAGTATCTACTATTTTGTCTCAGGCATTCACTTTCACTGCTTTAAATTCATGCTGTCAAAAGAAACATTTCGTACATTAATTAATTCCTTCTCCATCAATGTACATTGATAATGATCTCTAGAGAAGCCGTCGAACAAATAATACAACAATATTTATGTAGCTTAGAATTTCGACTGTACATAGTTGCTTGATGGAATTTCAATAATAAATTTGAATCGTTTGAATTTTGTACTTTTCCATGAGTTGTGTCGCTAACGACCCGGGTTTAGAAATAAATTAGGCTCCGCTGAAAAGTTTGCCTATTTTAAATGCCCAACTTTCCCCTTTAAATAAAAAATGGTTGTCTGTAAAGTCGGTTTACGGACGATAGTTTAACGTGACAACGTCATAAGAAAACATTGATGAAATGATTGCATACTTTTATGAATAAAATGGAATCATTTTTATTGAATTATCATTATTTTGTATGGATACGAAGAAGGAGTGAAATGAAATCTACAATTTTTTATTGATATATTTTATTCGCACTCATTAATTCAAATATGTTTATTACTTTGATGTTTTTAACAGTTTATTTACAAGTAACAATGTGCTTTTAGCAATTTATTTACAACTTTTATACATGTGTGATATTTGACGTCTTCCAATCTGTGTTATTCTGTTAAAGATAGGTCGGTAAAGTATATTTGTTATACGTTAATCAGATTTTTAATATGCAAGAATTAATTACCTTCATTGCCGCAATTGTTGTTGTAATATAAACAATGAAAACCACATTAACATTTCACTTCACTTTATAAACAGTTGTAAACAGATCACGTGTAGGTACTGTAGGTGTATAAGTTGTGTGCTGCCGCTGTCTCTTTTCTACTCAGACGCATCGACCAATCGAGTCGTGGAAGAGAGATAGATGCGGCACAATCCGAACGGTAGGCCGATCGTGCCTCTCTATCGCTTATCCGCGCTCTCGCTCGCACGCTTGCCTTCGGCGTAACGCGACAAACGGGACAATGAGTCATGTTTTTTCGTGCGTGCAGCGGGCGTTCATCGATTTATAAGACGTTGTCACGTCAAAAATCATTATTTATAAATTCAAACACTTGAAATAAATCAATTCTTTATTAATATGTCAGATGAAACCCACATATTATATAAGTAGGCATTTCCATGTTATTAGTCTTTACGATACTTGATTAAAAATACCCGATGATTGCTAATTCATCTAGATTACGTTAGTAACAATTAATCTTAGTGATCTACATTTATTTTAATATACATATAAACGATACAAGCTGTTAACTACGCTTCAGTTCAAGTTTATTCGTGCACTTTAAATGCCTAAAGATGCCGTAAGCCGAATCCCGGTCGTTAGCAATAAAACTAATAGAAACGTATCGAATAAAAACGAATTCTGATTTGATATAGAAATTACATTACGACACCTTAATTTGAAAAGGTTCTAACTGCTCTTAACAAGTGTGCCAACTATTCGCGAATTCGTTCGTGAAACCTCTAAAAAGTTTCATAAGGCTGTGGGCCTTCACGGTAACCCAACAATCTCTTGCTTGCAGAATTATGACGAGAAGGCATCAGAGAATCGATATAGGCCCAGAGCTATTCTTCTCGATGACCCTCCCTAGATAGAGACGCAATATTAAACTGAATTCTCAACTGTAGCGATCGCGCCCTCCTGTCGGAAGCGATAGGAAGGGAATGTCAACAAATAAAATTCAAGAGTTAAAACATTTAGAGACGAGGAGACTGGAAGAACTTTGGCGCTGACACGCCTTAGAACTTGATGCTCCGTCAAGCTGATATCCAAAAAAAACACTGTTTTGAGATATGAGCGTTTGAAGTTCCGATTTGTTAAAATTCACTTGTAACAATGAGCAAGTACAAAATGTTTCAAATTACTTATTTTACGCATATTTTTTCACAACTCTTGCTGAGAAATAATGATCTTAAAGATCTAATGATGACAAACTTAGAACATTGTCAAATAATTTAAGTAAAAAAAGTGTGCAGATGCAGTGTATCTCCGGATTTCTGCTCACTCCGTTATTCAATCATAGATAATTCTGAAATTCATATATGAGGAATTATTTTCAAAAGTGGACAAATTTGTTGAAAAACTAAAAATGTGTGATATTTTCATTACTTTTTCCTCATGAATTTGTGTTCACTATCAATATTTTTAACATATGTTTTAAATTAAGGAATTACGTATAATGTGTAACAATTCAAACATTTCCATGTGAATAAAAAAAAGTCTCAAAAGTTTAATCTTAAACCGGCAGTTGAAAAAAAGTATTTTGGAATTGTCGACTTTTGATAAATTAGATCCTCATATATGATAGAATGCGGTAAATACAAACTTTTCCGACCAAAAGGTCATTTAAGGCAATCGTGTCAATTAGAACTTTTTCAAAGTAAGGTTACGATTAATCAACTTCATTCGAATCTTCAATAACTTTTTAAACATTCGTTCTACACGGCGTCAGTAATTGTTATTCTATGAAGTAATAAATCAGATAAGATACAATTTACAAACAAAAGAAGACAGTTTTGTTTAATATTTCTGTTCAGCCATAAAATACACTAACCGAGAACAATGGATTTGTTTCCATTCGAAGAGAACCTGCCATGATTGTCTTTCTTCTGAAAACATAATAATTTAATTTATTGACAGAGCTAACCATGTTCGGTGGATGAAATGTGTCACAGAGACACTTGCTTCGCGGCATATAAAATTTAAAAGCTCATCTATGAGTGATTTTCTTTGAGAAGAATAGACCATTATTTTATATTCGCATAGTATTTATGAGAAAATAATATTATATTGAATTGAATAACAACACTGTGTCCACGTGATTGAGTTTGAAGTCATGTTGAATTTCAATTTTATTGCACTTGTCTGAAAGTATGTTTTATTGTATCATCTAAAATATTTGTTTAACAGTTTTTAGTACTATTGACTTTTGACTGCTATTATCATATATGTATGACAAAGAAAGAATTTTCTATGAATACAATATTTGAGTAGCAAAATCGACTGTTTTATTTTTAAAATCATTGTCAGCTCCCTTTGTTGATTTTATAGTCTCCTAATGGATGTATCTAAACATTTTTTTTTATCATGAACTACTTGCTACCCAGTTGCTGAACCACTTTAGTTTGATGAGTTTAGGGATATAAAGGATACGGCAAAGACATGACTAGTTAGGTTAACCAGTCGTCTTGCTCATAGGATCGGATGGGCAGGAGGGAATTTTTAGACCAACACCCATGTCTAGTGGTTAGCTAGACGCTCTCGTCAAGCTCCTCTCACAGGATCGGATGGGTGGAAGGGAATTAAAGACAACACAAACAAACACCCACGCCTGCGGGCAGAATCGACAAATCGATTGAAAAATACTGCTCGCATATATTTTCGATGGTTTCGGCGGTAACTTTGTGGAAGTTCATTTTAATATAAAATTTAAAATAACTTTGATTATTCCACGTATTGTGTAACTAATTGTGACACGTGTTTCGCCTCTTTCAGAGGCATCTTCAGACTTACTTAAGCAAACTTTGCGATAGTAAGTCTGAAGATGCCTCTGAAAGAGGCAAAACACGTGTCACAATTAGTTACACAATACGTGGAATAATCAAAGTTATTTTAAATTTTATATTAATACTGCTCGCATTGGGATTCGAACTCGTGAAATCCGATGACGTATACCACTGCGCCATGGACTTGACGAATTTAATTCTTTATTTATATGTATAAAGATATTAATAGGTACATAACAAAAATTGTAAGCTTACTGCATTTTCAATGTGGAAAATAATAGCACAATACATGGAATAATCGGTAACCGGACAAAACAGAACATGACTTTTCAGAATATTTAGGTTAGGTTAGGTTCATATTCTGAAAAGTCACGTTCTGTTTTGTCATATTCCGTTTTATCATGTTCTGTTTTGTCATAGAACCGAAATAATCAGTAAAGTTATTTAAAATTTTGTTTTAAAACAAACTTCCACAGAGTAACCGCCGATTTCATCGAAAGTGTTTCTTCTGAACCCTTTCTAACATAAGAGCATTTTGTGCTACTCTTGCATCAATTGTATGTTAATATTTTTCAATGTGACACTTTCAGCTAATAACCACATATGACGTATTTTAAAGTTACAGAATAACTTACCGTAACATTGGAATCATCAGTCAGTTCGCCTTAAAATGACCATCATAGCCCAAATAACGTTTCAATATATTGTCTCGTCGATGTAGCTATGTATATGTGATACGTATATTGCGTTGAAAAATTTTTTTACACACTGCAATAATACGAATTATGTAAATTACAACAAACATATGTTTGTTACAACTATGTAAACAATAATTACAGAGTTGCAGAACACACATAACTAGAATAATTGTTGTTTACAAATCGAGTTCACACGGAAGCAGCCGAAAAAACCACATCACTTACCATTTTATTTCCCTGTGTCGCAAGCTATGCGGAGACTTTTTATTATTTTCGAATAATAAATTATGTTTACGTTTTTTTTTCTGGCGAAATAAGAATTGTGAAATCGTTGCGCAAGCAGGCCATTTTTATGACAGCGGAAAGTGTTTACCTGGAAATAGTTCCACACACATTAAAGCAGTGATCGCCAAACGGTCGCTCGCGAGCTACCGGTAGCTCACGGTGGCATTTTCGGTAGCTCGCTAAGGATAAATTTGGAAAATTCATGCTTCTTAGATGGACAGCTGCATATGGTCACGCGTTGGAAAACCTTCTGATTTATTTGTGTACGCACCAGAAAAATATTTTATATCCAAAAGCACTTCAATAAACAGAATTAAAATATAGCACTTTCTTTCTTTGAGAGGTATTGCATTGCACGCCGGGAACTCTAGCTAGTTTTGTTTATAATTACGAAATAAAAGTACGCATTTTATGGTTATTGGAAGTCTGATTTTATTTATGTAATAGGTATAATAATAATATGTATGGAACAATAAATGACGACGATAAAACAATATACAAAAGTAGCTCATCAGACAATTTCAATTTCTGAAAGTAGCTCGCATCCTCATTGAGCTTGGAGACCACTGCATTAAAGTATATTACTTGTAGTCCTCGACTTACGATGACTCGGTGTTCATCAATCTTCGAGCTTAATATACACATTTAATTGATGATGTGAATAATTAATAAATCGTGCCCATAATGACTGACAATCGCAGTAGATGTGATAAAATAGAAAATTTCAATAGATATTTGGAAATAAAAGCTCAAATAATTTAACAGCTTAAGCGTGGTAAAAAAGGACATAGTCCGGTTTGCGGTGCCGTGGTCAACGTCGTTGGCTACCGTGTCGGAACGATTCCCGGTACGAGCAAATTTTGTCAGTCGATAAATCGATTGAGCTCAGAGGCAATGGGCGTGTGTGTTGTTATATCTCTTCCCACCTTTCCGATCCCAAAGAGCGACGGATAGTGACAGCGATTAGATAATCACCAGTCCTGTTTTAGTCCTCGTATCCTTTTCATCCCTACTCTCTTCGTAAAGGAGAGGTTGGGCAACTGAGTAACAAGCAGTTCTCGTAGAAAAAACATATATTGAGATAAACTCCGTGAGGAGTCCATGTGCTCCAAGTTGGGAGCGGTCATGTTTGAAAAAAATACAAATAATCATTATTGTTTGTTTTGTTTCCATCCAACCCTTTTTGCTTCCCGTAAAAAAACCCCTTACTTTCCCTTACTTTTGTAATTTATCATTTTAGAATATTAGAATCAATCTTGCTTTATTACGTAAAGGACCCTTGCGAAAGTATAGTCCGAAGATGCATTTTAAAGTGTCAAAACACGTGTCTCAACTAGTCACACAATACGAGTAATAATAAAACCAATTTTAAAATGAACTTCCACAAAGTTACCGCTGAATCAGCTGTTAAGTGACTTTACTAAATGACTGACGTATTGTCAAATATTCGCTGTAAATAATTATTATACAGTATTTATTAAAAATAAATTTTATTATTACACAGCTATTTCGGCATCGCGCCATCGTCAGATCTAAGAATACTTTAACATACTTCTTTCCTGAAGTTTCCATACCAACTAAGCCTAAAGGGTTTTTGAAATAAAACTCAAGAATCCACGTAATCTCAATAGAGCAAAATCATATTAAAAAAAATCAAGGCTTACGTATTACACGGTTCAGTGGCGTTTCGTTCAGATATTACACGCTTTTTGTGCATCTCAATTAATAAATCAAAACGATTTTTTTTTTATTAATAATGCCAAGGCGCAATGAATTAATCGGGCGGCACTAATCTTGCGTGACAGTGTGGACTGACCTCTAGCTTTTGTTTTTTATAATTGAACCAAAAAAAAAACTATCGAAATTGAAAGTCTATTTACATAATTGATTTATAAGTGCGATCAAAATTTCACTCAATGCTGTCTAATGATTATTGAGAGAGTGAAATTGCATGCATTATGTGAATAATTAATTCCGCATCAAAGATCGAACATCGAGTAAATTTTATTTCATATCATACCTAGTGTGTCAAATGTACAATTTAAAATGATCGATAGCTCAGAGAAACCGCATTTTGAATCGATTGATTTTTGTACTGTTTTATGAGTTTTGTCGCTAACGACGCGGGTTTGGCCTTTCGGCATCTTCATGCATTTTAAGTGACGCGACGGAAAGTGCCGAAAGCCGAAAACTGGGACGTTAGATACAAAACTCATGGAAAAGCAAAAAATTCAAAAGATTCAATTTTGGTATTGAAATTACATCTATAAGCTTATATACATACTTTTTCTTGGTTATTTCTAAAAAAATCGTCATATCGTTCCAACTAAAAAACGTTGTATAAAATTATACCAGAGTTACATCCCAGCCCGTGTTGCAGTGGTCAACGTCGTTGGTTACCGTATCGGACTGCCGTGGTTAGATCCCGGTTCGAGCAGATTATTTTCAGGCGATAAATCGATTCTGCTCAGAGGCAATGGGTGTTAGTGTTGCTATAAATCCCTTCCCATAATAAATCGTGCCCATAATGACTGACAATCGCAGTAGATGTGATAAAATAGAAAATTTCAATAGATATTTGGAAATAAAAGCTCAAATAATTTAACAGCTTAAGCGTGGTAAAAAAGGACATAGTCCGGTTTGCGGTGCCGTGGTAAACGTCGTTGGCTACCGTGTAGGAACGATTCCCGGTACGAGCAAATTTTGTCAGTCGATAAATCGATTGAGCTCAGAGGCAATGTGCGTTTGTGTTGTTATATCTCTTCCCACCTTTCCGATCCCAAAGAGCGACGCATAGTGACAGAGATTAGCTAACCGTTAGTCGTGTCTTAGTCCTCTTATCCTTTCCAACCCTACTCTCTTCGAAATAGAGAGGTTCAGCAACTGAGTAACGAGCAATTCTCGTAGTCCATATGCTCCAAGTTGGGAGTGGAAGTGGTAAAAAAATAAAACAAATAAGATGTTCCAATATGTGCAATACTAAACCAAAATTCTTTTTTTACTTACACATTTTTATATGCAAGACATAAATGCAAAAATATCTTTGTGTACTTGTATTTTTACTAAAACAATACAACTTCAATGGATTTTGAATATATTTACTCTATGAGTGCAATTTTAGTTCGGCGAATTCGGCGGTCGTCAAGTAATTGATGGTTCATATATACATATATTATATCCTATCTATACCGTGAGATACAAAAAAAAAATGCTTACTATTACATTACCTTGCTGAGTCACTTGCCCAGGCATTGGTGCATCGAATTCACCTGTCACGCGTTGATAATCACAACAATGGACAGGATATAGAGTCGGCATACAAAATACTCGCATGATTGTGTAGATTATCTATCATTGTTCATCGTGACGTAAGGGCGACCACCGTTTCCGGAGTGTCGGAGCCTCCTGGTCGCGTGGGAACGTATGTGGAGCAAATCGGAACTTCCGTTAACAATGTGTCCGGACTATCCCGGCGCAGGGACCCGTGCTCTAATCCCGTGCACATTTATGATCATAACATTTAGATATCGAAAACATGTTTATATACTAAGAATAAGGATTATATATATTTATACGTACGTACATATTGTGGATTCTTGATTTTAATTTGAAAACAAAATAAGCTAGAATGGAATGAAAACTTCAGTATAGAAAGGTAAAATAAAGTGTCAGATTGTATTAATATATGAAGTATGTTCAGAGATTTTTAGTTCTGATGATGGCGCAATGCTGAAATAGACATTTTTTTTTTATAACCGAATTTACCACTTATAACTTGTTGGTGTAGGGACATACGGGTGAACTACAAAAATGGCTGTTTTGAGTTAAATATGGCATTGTCATGCTCAAATGCAGTTATATAAGACATACAAATATGTATCTTTGTAGAAGAGCGGTTTACCAAATATTGCTCGGCTTTCCGTAAGAACAAAGTTAAACATTAAAAACTGTTTTGCCATTTATCTCAGTTCGTTGTTTTTGTAGTTCCGCCCGTCACCCACGAACTGTGGTCGAGTGGTAACTCACTGGTTCGACTCTTTTCTTTCAGTCAATTTATCGATTCTGTTCGAAGGTATGGGTGGGTGTGTGTTATCTAAAAATTCTTTCCCGCCCTTCCTTTAAAAGGGCCGTAGAGACAGCGCTTCGCGAAACACGAGTCCTTCCCTAGCCTTACCATTTCTATCTCTACTCTCATCGAATTAATAAATAGTTGGGCGTCTGAGTAACAAGAAGTTCTCGTAGAAGAAATATATTGAGGTACTGCTATTATGAGACATATGTCCGCATAGGGAATGGACATAGATTTTGAAAAATGCCAATACATCTGGTTAAAGTAGTCACTTAAGATCAAAAGGCGAAACCCGGATTCTCAGTGACAAGATTCAAAGAAGCAATTACGTTTTTTTTTTATTATAATAACCTCGTTAGAAAGCACAATATTATATGAATTTTGACTTACATTGTAATTTGGAAATCCCGGGTAAGAGAAAGCCCTTAAAATACAATTCCTTGTCGGTACAGATGAGGAAGTAGTAACACTCATGTCCGGTGGCCACGGACGTTTGGCAGACAATGACGGATGTTGTTTTTACACGCGGCGGATTAACTGTGGGAACTAATCTGCCGTATTTGTTTGAGTATTGTGTTTACCAGCTTAGCGGAAACGTGCTTTTGTGATCGACATTTCTGACACCTTTCTTGAATTTAAAATATGTGTATCAATTAATTAATTTATTTATTGAATTGGAATTAACATTGAGAAAAATTACTTGCATCGATATGTGGCGCCAAGTGCAGCAATAGTGTAAATTGATAATTGCCTAAATTTCGTTAATTTATCTTCAAAGATATATTTTTAATAAAATTCATGTATTTTATGAAATTTCATCACAAATTTAGCAATGTATTTTACCAGTAACAAAATGTTTGGAAAGTTGAAATCCTCGAAAGGACCATTTAAAACTTTTCATTGGGCCACAAGGTTTAGGAATGTATGCTTTAATGTCTTTCACAATTAACATACATGTTAACAAATGGTCTTTTACAATTGTTACAAACCTTTTGCAAGCCATTTATTTTTATCTGTTTATTATCATCTGTTTTTAACCCGTTGACTGCTAGCGTCTCATACGTTGAGACGCCTGATAAAGATGTGTTGAAAATTGATATTCAAATATAAATTGAGTTTACAGTATTTTCGATGGTTTCGGCGGTAACTTTGTGGAAGTTCATTTTAATATAAAATTTAAAATAACTTTGATTATTCCACGTATTGTGTAACTAACTGTGACACGTATTTCGCCTCTTTCAGAGGCATCTTCAGACTTACTATCGCAAAGTTTGCTTAAGTAATTACTTTGCGTCTGAAGTCTGAAGATGCCTCTGAAAGAGGCGAAACACGTGTCACAGTTAGTTACACAATACGTGGAATAATCAAAGTTATTTTGAGTTTACAGTGTAAATATTTATCCATTATTTGATCTACATGCTTGTACTCAACCCAAACACTGATGAATTTATCTTTGAAACCATAGTATTGATTGAGTTGGCATTTACTTGGTAGAAATCCATTATAATACGGTGAGAAAAATAACAATGTATTTTAATTCTACTGAAATTATTTTATATATTTGTTGATAGCTATTTCGGCTTACGGCCTCGTCAGAACTAGATATGTATTAAACGTGCATATATATTACATTTAGACAAGGTACACAATACATATTCTTCTCTGTTCCACTATCTTAATTTTATATGGTAATACTAAGTTATTACCATTATTACCGTTATCTATATATATATATATAAATGAATGTCTGTGTGTATGTCCGCTATGGACTACTAAACCGCTCTACCGATCGATGTGAAACTTTACAAATTTGCTGAGTGCACTCCCGCAATGGTTTCTGGCCTACCAACCCATCCCCCCAACCACCCCCCAACCTCCGCCCCCAATTTTTTTTTTAAACTTTACGAATTTTTTGAGTTCACTCCTTCGAAGGTTTCTGGCATACCCCCCCCCCCATACGCCTCCCAAACCCCACCCCGCCAAAAAATGATATCGAATTTTTACAAATTTCTCGAGTACAATTCCGCGAAACTTTCTGGCGTACATATCCTCCCCACCCCACCCCCCCCAATTTCCGATTCAATTGCTGGCGTAGCAACGCGCGCAGGGTACAGCTAGTTACCATATAAAATTAAGATATTTTTTTTTCATAAATCGGCTCAGCAGGGATGAGGTTAATACAACCTAGACAAAAAGTAGCAATTCATATTATATATGCACACAGTATTTTCACGCTTGAATTACCACTAGATGAGTTTTTTTGTTGTAAATCATCTTCTATGTTTGATTGACTGTTATTTGACTATAGAAAAATCTTCCGATTAGACTATACAGTACGCAAATTTTGTATGGAATAATAAAATTATTTGATTGGCTTCAAATAGAAATCGCATCGAAATGTGCAATACCTGCGGATAAAAAAAACTCCCAAGTCATGTCCGGTTTTTTATACTGTATACAAACAAACTGTTTGGATGCCTTATTAGATGAATCACATGATGTATTATATATATATATATATATATAAAGTTAATGTAAACCGTGTATAATTCAATTAGACTACTTATGCATGCCATTAACAGACTAATGATGGAATTAACAAACACACGTTTACGAATTAACAGTTGTATACTGATATAATTATACAGCTGTCGCAAAAAAAATGTATCGATATTATAAATGGATATTTTGGCAGATTTAAGCAATTTAAGATTTAAGGCATTTGTATGTATGTTAATTGACTTAATGTTGAATGCATCATTTGATATATTATCGAGTATTTTGGTCTGCAATTATCGATGTCGGTCACATGCGCAATGCACCAGGGCTGTGGAGTCTCGATTTTTTGGCCGGAATCGTAGTCTTGAAAAACGTTTGAAAATTTTGACCTTTTTTTTTTACATAAAACATGTAAAATTTGGCTACTGGCCGGATTAGTTGGTCGATGTTATAAAATAAATAGGAAAAGTAGAAAAAAACGTGACAAAATTAAACTTTTTTTAGTCATAGTAGGAGTCGTGTTTATGGTCAATACTGGAGTTGTGTTTTTTTAAACCACTCCACAGCCCTGGATTAAATTAACAAACCATGAGAATCTTTGGCCTCTTCTATATAAACCCGTAAGATGCTTAGTTGACCACTTTTAACTGTTATTATTCAATGCTATTTTAAAAGCAAACTAACTAAAAAAAAAAAGATTGATTGGAAATATAATGCCAATATAAGTATTGGCAGTGAACACATTACACGTAATTAAAATCTAATATTTTTGTTTGTATTGCTTATTCTAATTCAATTGATTGCATCTCATTAGTTCATATTTTATAATACTAACGTTATAAGTAGTATAATTATTTGTTTGCTTTGTTTTGATTCTAAAACCCCCTCCTTGCTTCCCGTAAAAGGGAAAAATCCCAAATTCCATTTTGTAATTTCATCATTTTAAAATATTAGAAACAATCTTTTGCTTTATTACATAAGCTAACTGCGATAGTTAGTCCGAAGATTCCTCTGAAAGAGGCGAAACACGTGTCAGAATTAGTTACACAATACGTGGAATAATCAAAGTAATTTTATAATAATATTTTGTTTCTTCAAAAGAATCAAAATTACTTATTGGCAATTATTTTCAGCTGTTGAACCAAATATCGTTTTTGTTAATTCTTGTAGACCTTAATAAAAGCTAATACGAATTCAATCACTGTCGGTCCCTGCGGTCTGGTGGCAAGAGCTTTATCCTAGCAATCAGGGGGCCCGGGTTCAATCCCCGACAAGGTCAGATTTTTTCAATTGAAAAAAAAGAGTTCTTGGGCGGGTGTATGTTATTTATCGTCGATTTTGTGCACAGCTGATACATTATTTACCATCGAGTTAATCTCGTATGACTTTCACAACTCAGAATATTTGGCGCATTGGCGTAAGCTGTAATGTCAAATATTAAAAAAAAATATATATTATTATTATTATACGGAAAGAAAAATAACAATGTATTTTAATTCTACATAAATTATTTTATATATTTGTTGACTAATATAATGCAGAACTAACTAAATAGTTCTGACGAAGGCGTAAGCCGAAATAGCTATCAACAAATATATAAAATAATTTATGTAGAATTAAAATACATTGTTATTTTTCTTTCCGTATTATAATGGAGTTCTACCAAGTAAATGCCTACTCAATCAATAAATTATTATTATCAATCAATAAAATAAATGATTCAAACTCACTATAGAATCGTGAATTTATGTTTTGACGTAATTATTATTGAAACAATGGTGTTTGTTGATTCACCGTCATGCATGGGATATGTTTCCATACAAGTTAACGGCATCACAGCTGACCGCTTCACAACATGTGCATTATATTTTGTTTTTCATTCTACTGACTTAATTACATTGACTGGGATACGTCATTTTGGCATTCTATCACTATAATTGGACTTGTTGCATTTGGTTAATTAGCCTAATTACCGGTGTATACTATTATGCACATGAAGGCTTTGAAAGCAAATGTTGCTTCTTACCAAAAAAGCATTTTTTTTCTTTATGCGGAAATAGGATTAAAAACATAACATAGTCATTTTGCTGCACTTTTTCAACTCGTATGTCTATTCAGCTCGACATTGTAATAAATACTTGGTTGAAAATATTTTTTATTACTTTTTAATCGTCCTTATTTCAATAAATAAAGTTTGTAACATGTCATAATGTAATTAAGTATTTCGACTGAGGGTGCTTGATGGAATTTCAATATCAAATTAGATTTTTTTTAATTTTGTACTTTTCCATGAGTTTTGTCGCTAACGACCCGGGTTTCGCCTTTCGGCATCTTCAGGCATTCCAAGTGCACGGATGTACTTGAACTGACCGTTCAAGTACAGTCAGTTCTGGTCAACTGTCAGTTCAAGTACATCCGTGCACTTGGAATGCCTGAAGATGCCGAAAGGCGAAACCCGGGTCGTTAGCGACAAAACTCATGGAAAAGTACAAAATTCAAAAAATTCTAATAATCTAATGTCATAATGTGGTAAACGTTTCGTTATTTCGTTTGACCATGTTTATAAATACGCAAATCCTGTGATATTTATCAATTTTTCAAATGTATTGAGGAGTTGCTGCTAGGAAAATAATAGTATATTGAGGATTGCAAAGGGTGAGACATGTCAATTATAGTATATTTAAAATAAAAATAATAATACATTTTTAGTACTTTTTCCCCACATAAAATTTATTTGATCAGGACCGGTTTCGCTCATGGCGAGCATTGTCAACTGATAAGGAGTACAATAAAACAGTTGTTTTACCAATTGTTTGTCATATGTACTTTGTTTTTCATACTTAACTTTAAAATTTTGCTATTGCCTGGATTGGTTGGTTGGTTGATATTTAATTGAATACACATACATAGGAAAGGGATGAATATAACGTAACGAAATCAAACTATTTTTAGTCGGTGTCGTTTTTTTTTAACGACTCCACATTCTTGGATATAAGTACATTTTTTTTTTAAATTATTATATCTGTATTGTGACCGGCAGTTTTGATTAATTGTTTGCGGTCAATTTTCGTCGGCCATTTTTCTGTATCGCTAAGAATGTGCATAACTATTCAATAAAATAAAAAATCTGCTAAGCAAACTTTCATTCTGACGTAATGCCAAAGAACTTGGTTTATTATATTTCTTCGCAAAACGGATGTTGGCGGAATGCTTTAATCTAGATAATTATCAACAGCGCAGTTATGATCAGAAGAAAAAAAAACAGAAAGTATGTAATTATAATATATACAGCTATAAAACATTTCTCTATTGCGTTTTTTTAAAAATCTATTAATTACATTTGGTAAGAAGCGGTTTATTTTACCATTAAGAACAATGTTTAAAGTATTTTGTTGTCTATATGGCAGTGGTCAACGTCGTTGGCTACTGTGTCGGACCGCCCGGGTTCAATTCCCAGTACGAGCAGTTAAAAATCCCATACCACCTTTCTGATTCCAAAAAGCGACGCAAAGTGACAGCGATTAAATTACCAATAGTCCTGTCCTAGTCCTGGTATCCTTTCCATCCCTACTCTCTTCGAAAAAGAGAGGTTGAGCAACTGAGTAACAAGCAATTCTCGCAGAAATACTTATGTTGAGATAAACTCCGTGATGAGTCCGTATGCTCCAAGCTGGGAGCGGATGTGGTTAAAAATATATTTATGTAAACTAAATGTTTGTTTGTCCCGTTTACCGTTCTTCCGATTGCGATAAAAATTTGGTGAGCTGTTGTGTGGACGCCCGCAAAGACAAAAAAACTGAAATTCACTTGATTTGCCAGGAATGTCACCGCGCGTTTTAAAATTGAAAGTTGGCGTACCTATCATTCTTCTCCGAAATATTAATCCACCATGACTCTGTAACGGTACCAGGCTTTCATTGAAAAAGATAATGAATGATCGAACCTACAATTTAAAATGGAACATTTAAAGGAAAAGATGTACTTTTGCTACGCATCCCAATTATTCCGACAGATATGCCATTCGAATCGAAATGTTTGAATTTTCCAGTACGAAAAAAGAAAGTAAAAAATATTATATATCCAAAAGCACTTCATTAAACGGAATTAAAACACAAACACTTTTTTGTTTGAGTGGCTTTGCAACGCATACCGGGTACTCCACCATACCATATAATAAGGCCGTGGGACGTCCAAAACCAGAAATGATACTGTATATTCCGTTATATTAATTATTTTTGAAGTGATTAATTTAATTTTTATACGGGCTAATATTCCTTACTTAGAAATGATTTCAACGAATGGTCGTGACAGCAACTTTTTCGCACACTTAGTTTTATTTATGAATTGTTTTCAAATCTTTTGATTCAATTTGTATTTTTATGACCTCTGGAATTCTTCGCCTATATTCGCGGGCCCCGTGGAATTAAAAGGGTTAAATTAGTTTTATCATAGGACATATTCGTTTCAGATACTGTCTCTTAATTCGTCGCTCCAGGATTGAGATGTTGATGATACAGTGTGGTCTAGAATAGGTTTAGATATATGTTGAGAAACTAGTTTGTTACTTATCTACTTTACAGTTATCCGATAAACGCGTCTGTCCTAGTCGGAATGACAGATCTGTGTCGTGCGTAAGAGGATTCAAGTGATGTGTGACACAAAATATTACCAAGTAAATTTCCTGTTGGATACTGTAACTCTTAATAATGAGCGATGTCCCACATTTGGCTCAAAAAATTTCTGCGAATTTTTTTAAGAACATAACTTCCAATTCTTGGCAAACTTTACATTAAAAAAACTAAAACTCATGGAAAAGAACGAAATTCAAACGATTCAAATTTGATTGAATTTGCATTTACTTGATATAACTCCACTATAACTCGGAAACGCATAAAATAAATTTAAACTCAGTGCCGAGTTGTTTACATTTTTGTAGTAAAGGTTCTAAGCTAAATGCATTGGAACAATTATAAATTAATAGGTATCATCAATCAAATGACATTCTTAATGAACAAATTAATATCAATCAATCGCCACTTCTTTAGCCGTAAATAAATCAACTTGATACTATACTAATTGTAGTTTATCCCCACTTAATAAAACCTAGATTAGCTTTCACTTAAAGAAATACATAAAATCAATTTGCCACATTTAATAATATACTATAACCATATATAATTAGGATCTTAGAACAGAAGAAAAGATGTATTGTGTATGTTAATTAAACGTATGTTTAAACATAGTTCTGACGATACCATATAATTTTTGTAGAAATAAAATACACAGTTTTTTCACCGTGTAATATTTACTAACTAGATTTTGGTGCTTATTTTTTGAAACCGTGTTGTACCAAAATATGTCACAATTAATCAGCCGTGTTGTATCAAAATCGTGCTAAACTAGTCCCAAGTGTTGTCCCAAGTTGATTTATTTGATTCCGTTTTGCAGAAGACATAATTATTTTAGTTACAGCTGTATTTTTACTTCTGATGCTAGTACTGCAGTGTTGTTATGTTTTGTCCGCAATTTACAGTTGTAGTTTTTTGTCATGTTTTATTGCCTATAATTTAACAATCAATTCACAATTGAATAGTTAGATTTACGAATTTGCATAATTGATAATGATTATCTAAATTACGTTTCGTCCAATATATTTGATAGTAATAAATTGTTATTTTATGATTCCGAAACGTATGCATATACTATAATTATTTATGAATTAACGAACGTGTTTCTTGTAGTATTATTATTTGTATTGGATTCACGAACACGCGCCGCTTGGCTTTTTTCGGACATTATGTCCCGTAATTACTACGGTAAAAATTTGGAAATATTTGAGAGCGCCACACAGCGTAAAATAATGCTATTTTATAACATACACCTGATCCTCTTTTTGCACGGTGGATACGTTCCAAACACTACCGTGCAAAAAAACTAATGCAAAAGTTTCATCATTTTGCGAAGTGGCTCACTTCTCATCTCAAGTGCTCAAAACATATGTTAGCGTTAAATCGCTAATCTCACACCATATTTCTTTGACATATTATTTTCTGTTCATTGGCTTAAAAATACCTTAGTGTTATGGCTTTATTGGCATTGATTGCAAAAATAGTTAAATTATGCTTAATCCTTATACAACTTTCTCGATAGTTTTCCTATAATTATTCATATTTTAAGTCACGCATGAAAGAGATGACATGTTCGCTTTGATATTCATGACAGACTGGCGTAATCAAAACTATGAGCGCAAGCACATTAATGTTAAACGCATCCATAAGATTTGAGACGTACGTTTGAATGAAGCGCGTTTGAGATAAGATAACTTTATCTTATCGCGTATTGGCAGTGAAATTTGAATCCTGGCAATTTGTAGCGACGTTATAAAGGGTTTTCGGTAAGTAATAATCCGCCTTACTGTATTTTTGTATTTTATTGCGATGAAACATTTTTTCTGCAAACGGTGTGAAAAACAATAATCTAAGAATACCGAAAGCTAACACATTGTATCACTAATATTAAGATAGATCTTTAAGATAAAGTGGCAGTACGCGTCGTCTGTCTCACCCACCGGGAAGGAAGTGTGAAGAAGGAAGTAGAAGGAAGTGTGAACAAAACGTGATTGAACTTAAAAGAGGAATAGAAAAGTTTTACAATTTTTTTAACTTGTCTCACTTCATCATTCAAGGGCTCATTATTACCACCTGTCGCGTAAAAGTAAAACCGTTGCCTTTGGGGCGGTTTTAATCGCCGAGAATAACGACCGTTGGTGCTTGTGGTGTGGTATTACGACCATGTGTTTATCTGATCGCACCTTCAATGGAAAGTGAACGAAAGGCGCGCACATTCATGGCCAATCATCTGTCTTAATTATCTGCAACCAATCACATAATTTGTTTTTAATTTATGTGACAAATAAAATCGAAAGTTCTCAGAACTATCACTCAAATGATTGTAAAGCAGTGTTTCTTAAAATGGGATCATAACAACATTGCAAATTGTAATTAAAAATGACTCTCAGATTTGAGCAGGGATGTGGAGTCGGAGTCGTCGCGGCGTTTTGCCCGGAATCGTACTTGAAGTCGAAAATTTTGAAAAGTTCAAACTTTTTATTCATGTATATAATATGCTAAATTTGGCTATTTGCCGGATTGACTGGTTGATAGTTTAATTGAATACAGTGGAACCACGATCTTACGTTCTCGCATTATACGTTTTCCCGCGTGGTGAGTTCATTTTCTATAGTCCCGGAATTTAGTTCATATATAAAACTTTCCCGCATTCATCGTTTCCCGCATTTAACAATTTTTTATACGGTCCCCTGAAAAACGTAGAATCGAGGTTTCACTGTACAGTGGAACCCCGATCTTACGTTCTCGTATTATACGTTTTCCCGCGTGGTGCGTCCATTTTCTATAGTCCCGGCATTTAGTTCATATATAAAACTTTCCCGCATTTAACGATTTGGATCGATCTGGATTTTTTTTTATTAGCAATAAATATTTTTCCAACCAAGTTTTACAATGTCGAGACCTGACATATGTAGGAGTTGCGCGTTACCTATACGCTGTCGAGTTAGACTCGATATTAGATTCTAGGAGTTAATATCAATATTTATATCTGAATAGGTGTAGCAAAATGACTTTAATATTTTTATCCGTATTTTTATTGAGAGAAGAAAATGCTCACGCAGGACTTTACGTGAGAAACCTATACGATGTAGAGCTAGACTGGGCATAGGAGTTATTGAAGTTAAATCATATGACATCATTATATTGAGGAGTGGAAAGGGTTAAAATATATTAACGTATTCTTCTAAAAAATGTAGAATTATAGGGTTTTGCTTAAACAAGCCTGATAGAAATGAAACTTAATTTATTGCTGTCTTGGACTTGGAATGTGAAATAAGCAAATGATTATAACAGATGTTGCAAAAAGTTATCGACTTCATACTAATATACTTGCATTTTATTCATGATACTTGCTATGGACTTTCTATCAACATTTCTAACAGTGCGATAGACTTAATATAATCTTTCGATACACTATTGATGTGTGCATTACATTTGAATCGATCAAACAGTATTTATTATGTGGGACCTTCAGCCGAGTGGTCAACGTTTGGGTAACGGTACCTACGAGAAAAAAATGAATGGTTAATTTGTTTTAGAGATGCGTATTCGAAGTCTGTGATGTCTTAAATTCCCTTTCACTCATTAGATCTTAAAAAGAGAGATTAGCTTATCCTAAAATATATTATTTTTTAATCATATTTTCTCTTAGAAAAAAAAAGGTTTTAGTAATTGAGTAACACGCAGAAAAACACTTACATGCATATGATCTATGTTTTAAAAAATGAGCTCCGGTTTCGCTCATCGTGAGAATGTTGAACAGTCACTTACATAATTACTGCTCAAATCATAAAATTCTAAATTATTGACAATTTAATCCCATTATTTATTTACTTGTATGATTGTCGTTTTTAAATCCATGTCAGCTCTCAATTCGGAGCATATGACTCCCCTGTGGGGGGTATCTAAATATACTGAAAAAATGCTGCTCTTACTGGAACTCGAAAAAGTATAGTCCTTCACGGAAGCCAACGACGTTGGCCATTTCACCACTGACCCGATCGTTTTTTTACACTTTGTTTTACATGTTTATGCCATCTGTTGAAAATTTTCGCAGTGGGCGAAACCGGTCCTGGTCTTAAACAAAAGAAGACAGTTTCTTTTACGTAACAAGATTTTTTCACAAGATTGTTGTATGTAAAGATATCTGTAGTTACTCAGACCCTAGAAAACGAATAAGACAAGAATTAACATATAAAACTTAACATAAAATTTAAAATAACTTTGATTATTCCACGTATTGTGCTACTAACTGTGACACGTATTTCGCCTCTTTCAGAGGCATCTTCAGGCTTACTATCGCAAAGTTTGCTTACGTAATGAAGCAAGATTGATTCTAACATTTTAAATTATGAAATTACAAAATGGATTTCGGGTTTTTTCCTTTTTAAAAGAAGCAGGGAGGGGGTGATAGAATCGAAACAAAGCAAATAAATAATGATTCTAATGAGCTGCAATCAATCGGATTGGGATTTTTCCCCTTTAAGTGGTTATAGAATCGAAACAAAGAAAACAAATAATTTTATTTCTAATGATGTTAAACATTACAAACTATTAAACTAATGAGCCTCTGAAATGCCTCAGATGCCTCTGAAAGAGGCGAAACACGTGTCGCAGTTAGTAGCACAATACGTGGAATAATCAAAGTTATTTTAAATTTTATATTAAAATGAACTTCCATAAAGTTACCGCTGAAACCATCGAAAGTATATAAAACTTAGATTATTCCTCGTATTGAATTCAATACATGGAAAAATCTAAATTATCTTAAAATTATTATTAAAATGAGCCTCTACAAAGTTACCGCCGAATCTAACGAAAGTATTAAAGAATTAATATTGTATTGTGTTTTCTTAGGGTGGTAAAGGTAAGGTTAAACGCAACCTCGGTAATCTCCTTGCCGGTCGAACAGTCAGATGTTGCGAGTGCATATTTAAACTCGTCCGAAGGAATGGAAATGCGAGTGCAAGCGTGCCACTTTCTACGGCAATTAATTCCCGACTCAGTCATATGAAATATAGCATGTTATGTGCTCTTTCTTGCTCATCGCTTGATGCGGATTCTTGATTTTCTCGTTGTTTCTAGAATATACAGATTAGTGCAGGCCTGGGTAAACTGCGGACCACGCGAGGCCCTGCGAACATTTTTCGATTCATGAATTATTTTTTTCCTGCCAAATCCAAGTAATTGAATTTGAATTGTTTGAATTTCGTACTTTTCCGTGAGTTTTATCGCTTACAACCCGTGTTTCGCCTTTCGGCATCTTCAGGGAAGTGCACGAATGTACTTGAACTGACGCGCAGTAAACAGTACGCCAAATAATTGATATCGTTATGTTTGTATCTTCTCCCGTCCCCGCGTCCTTCAGAAAGCAAATGAATACCAACCTCGATTTTTCAATTCATAATATAATAATAAGAATGAATGTTTACTTAATTTTTTAACCCTCGAACAACTTACTTGTGATCCGAAGGGCGGGACTAAAATACCCCCCCAGTGTTATGGTTTAATTTGCATAGATTGCATTAAAATGTTATATTATGCTTTAACGTATCTTTATACATCTTTCTAAAAAAAAAATATATAAATCGATAGTTTTCCTATAATTATTCATATTTTAAGTCGTGCATGAACGGACAAGCAGATCGTATTGATGTTGAAGACTGGCGTTATCAAAACTGTTATCAACGTATTTTAATGTAAAACCTATCCATTTGATTTGAAACGTACTTTTGAACAAGGCGCGTTTGAGATAAGCTATCGTTTATTATCGCGTATGTTCAGTGAATTTTAAATCCTGGCAATTGGTCGCGACAGTATTAATGGTTTTCGGCCAGTAATAATCCGACTTATTTTCTTTTTACGTGTAACAACAAAACTTTTAAATTTCGCCATAATCCGTCGAAAATTGTGAATTATTTTACCATTTTTTTGCACATTTTTTAAGCGCCTCCAGACTTGAAAGCCGCTGCCTTAATGTTTGCTTAAAAAGACGTTCACGTTTAAGACATTATGGTAAATTCATAGCGTCAGTTGTTTTGCAATGACAATTTTCTTCGACATATCCATAGAGTTGATTTTGAATTTTCCGGTTTGCGACTACTTTCCCATTGCCAGCTTTCCCATTTCCGATCGGTTTCGTTTGGCCCATTTTCAATCCCGCCATAAATATACCGGTTGCAAATTTCACCTTTGCCCTGTTGGAAATGAATAATAATTATACTACTCGAGTAGTTTCAGATGTACCAAAATATATGTAATTAATTCAAATTTGTGTAAATAAATAAATAAGCCTAATTGATACATGTATTTCAAAAATAATTGAGTTTTAAATTTTAAATTAGTTCCATGTTTTACAGAACTTTTTTAAACTAGATTAGAAAAACTCTTCATTTTTAAATAAGAGTATTATTATTACTCGAGTATTTTTCAAAATACTTGAGTAACGGTTACTTGTAGATGCTATAGTAATTACATTAGAATCATAACTCTTTTTTGTTGATTATTTTAGGCAATCGATTATTTAGTCAGTATTGTACTCGATTAACGGTCAGTAAATATTAAAGATTTTCCCGGTCCGTGGTGCAGTGTCAACGTCATTGGCTTCCGTGACGGACCGCCCGTGTTCGATTCCCGATACGATCAGATTTTTTCAGTTGATAGATCAATTCTGTTCGAATGCAATTACACAGTACAAAATACAGAAAAAAGGTGACGATGGACCTGGCTTTGGCATGTGCTGCGGATGCCCCATGGGAGCCTGATCCTGCCTGCCTCTTTTATCAACCTGATGGATCACGACGCCCCGGAAGGCCTTTGATGACCATCCATAGGATGATCTCAGGAGAGCTACGGGACGCCGGGATGACCTGGGAAGATGCGAGAAAGTTGGCGGGAGGAAGAGAATATTGGAGGCACCGTGTGGCGGCCATATGCTCCGAATTGGGAGCTGATATGAAAAAAATAATATTTCAGTCAGTATTTTCTTGTGAGAGGTTCAGTTTATGTCCATAAACGGTTCGTTATTCGTTGTGGTTGAAAAATAAGGTTAGGTTTGGGTTAAGTTAGTTAGGGTTGAGTTAGGTTTAGGTTATAATCAAAAATATCAAAAGAAATCGTAAACCTTAGACTTATTAAAATAGTTATACCTGCTTTAAAATACTTCAACTGAAGATATAATTTCATTTCATGTGTTTATTTTTGATAGGCCTTGTCATAAATTGGCCTCATACCACATATATTTGATCAAATTCACATGCTGTCAAACTAAAACTAAAAATTGACTGACCATTCAATTCATTACTAACCGTTTTACATAAATTACCAACAATGTTGCCTTGTTAGAAAGTCATTCTTGCCGATCGAGAGATCATTATCAACTGGCGATCGTCCCAAATTGAAAAAAAAACATGGCGCCCACTTATTAATAAAAAAAACAATTAAGCAATTACGGATAGTAAATCCAAACGTTTCGCCCTCCGGCTAAACTGTAACATATTATTATATTTAATTTGAATTTTGTACCTTTCCACGAGTTTTGTCGCTAACGACCAGGGTTTTGCCTTTCGGCATCTCCAGGGATTTCAAGTGTAGGAATGTACTTGAACTGACGCTTAGTTATTAGTAAACAGTGTGTATCGTTAATATACAAAAATAAAAGTAGATCACTTTCTTTAATTGTTACTAACGTAATCTACATTATATGAATTAGTGATAATTGGATGTTAATGAGTATCAATGAATCATGTGTGTAAGATTTAATTCTAGGTAACTTGGAATGTCGTCTCGCAAATATTAATTGCCAAATAACAAATAACATAGACACATCGATAAATAAATTTGAGGTTTTTATCCGACCTGTTATCTATTATCGTCCAAATACATTGCTATTTTTTCAGCGTGTTATCATGGAGTTCTACCAAGTGAATGCCAATTCAATCAATATTGTTATTATAATTCAGAATGGTAAGAATAGTAATTAGTTTTTACGATACTACCTTCAAAAATCGCGATAATTATGAACAAACCCACATAATTCATTACATAAAATTTTCGCTAATTCATATTGACTACGTTAATAGCAATCTAACGTAGTGTTCTACTTTTATTGTTGTATATAAACGATACAAACTGTTTACTACGCGTCAGTTCATGTACATCCGTGAACTTGAAATGCTTCAAGATGCCGAAAGGCGGACCCCGGGTCGTTAGCGACAACACTCTAACAAATAACTTTAATCACTTTTAAGGTGTTCACTGTCAATACTTGGTGGAAAGGCATTATAATAAAAATATTAATACATTTTTAGTACTTTTTCCACATGAGATTTATTTCATCAGGACCGGTTTCGCTATATAAATAAATCTATATCTTTCCATCTAATTATGGTTGACAGACATGTAGATTTATTTATTTTTATTAAATGCACTTAATTTTGGGCTTTTACTTTGTTAATGTTAATTCATACTTAATTGATTTTTGATTTGTTAGTTTTGCATTTCTAAGAGGTCTTGAACATTTTATTTTTAATACGGAAAGAAAAATAACAATGTATTTTAATTCTACATAAATTATTTTTAAATATTTGTTGATAGCTATTTCGGCTTACGCCTTCGTCAGAACTATATGTAGAATTAAAATACATTGTTATTTTTCTTTCCGTATTATAATGGAGTTCTACCAAGTAAATGCCTACTCAATCAATAAATTTTATTTTTAGTCTATTTTTCTTGTAATTTGCTTTAATTTATTTGCTTAGTTGTTTTACCAATTGTTTGTCATACCTTGTTTTCATACTTAACTTTTGCATAAATACCACTGTTTTATTGTATTCCTTATCAGTTGATAATGCTCGCCATAAGCGAAACCGGTCCTGATGAAATAAATCTCATGCGGGAAAAGTACTAAAAATGTGTTATTATTTTTATTAAAATAACTTTAATAAGAGTAAATTTTGAGAGCTTAACATAGCTTTAACACAATTTGAACGAATGTGTGCTATTTGCGTTCACAAATTAGTATCGATTGTAATGCCGCATCCTCTTGATTCAAACGATTCAAATTCAATATTTTAATGATAATTGGCACACCAATGAAATAATACCACAAAAATGAATTGAGCCATTTCAACGACACATTTCTTCCATTCCATTACTAGGTTACGTACGGTTGTTGGTTTCGTGAATATTGAAGAAAAAAAACATTTATATCAGATGCAAATCAACACTCATTACGAGCGCATATATGATAATACATATTAAAAATGTGCATAAGAAATGATATGATGTGCATAAAATATTTTAATGGCATCATAAAATTTCTAATGGGGTCATATTTTTAAAACCGTTCACCGTCATATTCAAGCATTGTTTTTTTGACTTATTTGAAATTTGTACTTTTCCATGAGTTTTGTCGCTTACGACCCGGGTTTCGCCTTTTGGCATCTTCAGACATTTCAAGTGCACGGAATTACTCGAACAAAGTATGAGAGCTTAGATTAATTAAGATCGTGACCGGTTTCGCTCACCGCCAGATGCGATCTCATTGATAATGCTCGCGATGAGCGAAAATGGTCCTGATTTCATCACATCAAATGTGGAATAAGTGCTATAATGACATTCCACCAAGTATTAGGACGGTAAATAACTTAAAAGTTATTATGAGAATTAAGTTTCACCATTACAATAAACAAAGTATTAAAAAAAATCCTTATTCTTCCGTTTTTTGGAGTATGTAGAGTCTCAATTGACATTATCTCAACGTGCACTTTTTACGAGTACTGCTTGTAACTGTGCTGTCTCATTTTCGAGAAGAGTAGGATTATAATGGTAGGACTAGTAGATGACTGGTTGTCAGCTAGTCGCTTTCGCTACTCCCCGTTTACAGTTTTGTAAGGCATTGTCAGCCATGCTTTCGAACTTATAACGAGTGAGTTCTGGCACTCGAATCCGCGAGCACTGCAATCGATGCCGATGAATGTCGACCACAGAGCCGTGAAAAGAATAAAAATACTAAAATAAGATAATTATATTTTTTAATCCTCTTTTAGGTAAAATGATCAATTTTAACGCTCCTCATAGTGAGCGGACATGCCTGAAAATAAATCATAAAAAGCTTCGTAAAAAAATATTTTATAGAATTGTGTATATTTCTTTAGACTTGCATAATTATGGAGAAATCCTTAAATGGCAATAAAAGAAATCGTAACTTAAAGAGAAAATCTAGAATCGTAAAAAATATCGATATTGGTACTTTATGACGATGAATTATTCCATGCACTTCCTCTGCAGTAGAAAATTGAAGGAAATCACCTTTTCTCGTATGCTAGGTACACGACTTATCAATACAATCACAACTATACAGTTGGTATTATTATAATGATTTTATATTGCATCTATTTCAATAAATATAAACGTGTGTTTGTCCCTTATGCGTTCCCATACCGTTCATCCGATTGCGAAAAAACTTTTAATTTGACGTATGGACGCCCAAGTAGGTTTTTAAATTATCTAAATGCATATATGTATAGTCCCCGGTCCGTGGTGCAGTGGTCAACGACGTTGCATTCCGTGATGGACCGTCCAGGCTCGATTCCCGGTACGAGCAGATTTCAGTCGTTTTATAGATTCTGTTCGAAGGCATGTGTGTTTGTGTTGCTAAAAATCCCTTCCCACCTTTCCGATGCATAAAAGAGACGCATAGCGAGAGAGATTGGCTAACCACTAGTACTCGTATCCTTTCAAACCTCTCTTCTAAAAAGAGAATTAAAACACTTTCACTCGTTGAGTGACATTGCAACGCTTGCCGAGTACTCGCTAGTCAGTAAATAAAACAGTTCTTTCTAATTAATTGTCATTTATGATATATACAGTCAGTAGATTGTTTCAATAATCGAAACTGCGGTGTTGATTTGCCATAAATTTTACGCATAACCATTGAAATCGCACCAAAAAAAGCCGCACAAAAAGATGTTCGGGGCGTACTTTGTATCTTATCAAATAATGCTGGCAGGTAGATGAAACTCGTGAGCATGTATATCTGACTCACTGCTTCGTGAAATGCAAGCACGCAATCCTTAGCGCCAAAGTCTCCGCATCGCTGGTCTTCGGCTCTCCCTCACGCCATCTCCGACCTGATCCATTCCATCACGACGATATTGCACCAGTTGTGTCTTAGACTTTGAACAAATGGCCGCATTGCGATATAATAATATACCCATTGAAACAGTACAATAATAATTTCTTAAAGAGTCGTGGAAAAATCTCTAAAAGATTGCAATCAAATCTGTGTTGAAAGTGATAAGTTTTTTTTTGTTGTTGCTGCTTTGTTTTTTTTTGTTGAAAATAAATTGTGTATTATAATGTCACGGCTTTTAAACAATATCCAACGCCATCTTTCGATCCTTAATTAATAATAATAAATCGAATATATTTTTCAAGTGCAGCCCTGCATTACAGGAGCGCTTTGGGAAAAGGACGAATATAATAATAGCACTTAATTCAATATTGCTTATAATTAATTGGTGGTGAAATGATATTTCATGTTATTTTTTACAACTTTTAATGTGCTCTCTGTCAATACTTGGCGGAAGTGCATTATGTTTATTAAAAAAAAAAATAAGACATTTTTTCGAAATTATTCCACATTTAATTTATGAAAATTAATACCGGTTTCTCTAATTGCGAGCAGAGTAATACAGATTTATTTATACAAAAACATAGATAGCGTTGTGTTTTTGGTATTTGTATATACATACATACTTGTTGAAATGGCATAATACAAATAATATTTTTTTAAAGATCAGACTTAATTCGCTGTTTGCGAGCTAAGTTGATAATGCTCGTGATAAGCTAAACCGGTCCTGATCATAATAAATCTAAAATGGAATAAGTACTAACAATGTGTTATTATTTTTATTGTTAATTCTGAAACCAAATCTGCAGATAACATATAATACTTACAATTGTTCGGTCTTTTTAAACTTTAGGCAACGAGAGAAACTTTATTGAGTCCTATTTGTTTTTGTAGAACCATTTCAGTGGCGAAATGAATCGTATTAATTAAAATTGTATTTTAAAACAAATTTATAATAAAAAAAAACAAGTAACGCGATTCAATCAAGATGTCGGAAAGTGAAGAAGTTCTGTTGTCGAACGCTGAAGATATTTCGGATAAAGTTGATTCTATTGAAGATAATGATGTCGAAGTGAGTTCTTTACAATTGCATTATATTCTATACGTTCTTACGTGAAAGTGAATTCATAGTGATATTATTCGAGTCGGTCATGCACTGGGTTCATTGTGACGGTTATCTTTCAAACTGACAGTTGTGTTCTAAATTTGAATTTTAGAATTCGGTCAAATTGAATGTAATTGCAGTGACTCATCGTTAAAAATTATGGCCCCATGTAGAATGTATTTAATTAAATGGTCGTAAATCTGGGCCTTAATGCCAGAAGTGCCCTACGTCAGATTTTGACAGAACACGTACTGTGGGACAGCCCCGAGATGAATGCCGAACGAGCAGAGCTGTTTGCTGCGGTCCGTCCTCATACGAGCTCAATAGGCTGACTTGATCTCAACCAAGGCCAATTTTGGGGAATCCGATAAATTTTCAACATCATATGGGGAACCCAATACTCGATTCTCTTCAGATTCAATGCGAAGTAGATTAAACTCCTCAGATTCTCAGTATACGGAATTCATATATTTTAATATCACTTTAACAAAGGGGCTGAGCAAGTCACATTTTATTTTTTTTCCTTTCAGATTCAATTAAGCACCTTAGTGCATGGTTAGAAGATCAGTCCCGTGCAGCTCTGTCTCAGGCCAAGTAAGTGAGGTGTAAATTCGTTTATTTTCTTGATCGTATAGCGTTATAGAAGGTGGCTGTGAAAAATGGCTGCACTTACATAACGGAAAGGTGGTGGGACAACCACTTGATTACCCAAATATATAGAACATGGAGATGTCATTTTCAATATTTAGTGGGAAGGCGTTATTTAAAGAAATATAAAACATTGTTTTAATTTATCCCACAGTAAATTTATTAAAATCAGGACCGGTTTTGATCATCGAGATCATTTAAACTGTTTCATTTTTAGCTGAAAATGCTCGCAATGAGCGAAACCGGTCCTGATGAATTGTGGAATTAATTCAATAAAAAAAATATTTTTTAATACGTACAAACTTCTAACCAGTTTTTTATTAAAATAATAACACATTTTTAATACATATTAAACATAAAACTTATTGAATCAGGACCGGTGTCGCTCATGGCGAGCATTATCAACTGATAGTTGTAATACAAATTGTTTGTCATACCTTTAATTCTTGCTTAACTTTTCTATAAATATCCCTGTTTCGTTGTTTTTCTTATCAGTTGATAATGCTCGCCATGAGCGAAACCGGTCCTGAACCAATACATTTTATGTGTAATAAGTACTAAAAGTGTGTAATCATTTTTATTATAATGCCATTCCACCAAGTAGTGATAGTGAACACCTTAAAACTGTTTTTTATATTGGTGAGGGAAGGGGGCTTAATTTTTTAAATTATGTATAGAGCTGTTATGTTAAAAACACACGTAAAAAAATCTGACTTCTATTGATAAGAAGACATTTTATTTAAATGTATTATGATAAGAACTGGTTTATAACTGGTCATTATAAAACATTTAGAATTAATAATATGTGATTAATTCACATAAAAAATTATTGAATATTAATTAAAATGTAGACTGCAAACCGGGAATACAAAAACGGGATTATAGAAACAGATTAAACTACAGGCCATATCTATTTAGCTAATGTGTTTGGAATATTCGGCCCCTTAGAGACTGAAACCAAACTCACTTTTCAGGAGAGCCAAAAAAACAGGTCTCACGAGTTCACCGGTTAACAAAATACAAATTCTTTCTGATTATTTTTAAAATATATAAATACCTATTTCTAATTTATTGTTTTAAGGTAGTGATCTTGTTATTAGCTCCACTTAAGCTTAAAACAGTGATACACAACCTTTTTGGCTAAAGGGCCAGCTTATCAATTTTCAGATTGATTGAGGGCCGCATGGGTAAACATCGTCAAAGTATCGTTTTTTATACTGTATATTAACTTCTAAATCTAAAACACAGAGAAAATACGCGTATTCATCATTTCCCGTAGCCAATGTGTGAAATTGAAAATTGTATTATTTTATATAGTTCTTCCTTCGTCCATGGCAGGTTATGAAGAAAGAAAGGTGATTGATATTTGTAATATTGGGCCGAAGGTTTTGCATCACTGCTCTATCAGGTTGCCTTTGTATTTTGTATTCTTCACTTTTTACGTATGTATGTGTTATATCTTGATACATTGGTTGAATAATAAAGTTTGTATTTGGAGGAAGGAATATTTTTAAAAATATGTTCAATCAGGTCGCAAGGCGTAGTCCGTGGCTTGCAGTAAGTGCATGGTCATCAGCTAGGCTAAATCAAATTAATCGCGTAAATCGAAATCACGTCTGTCGAGAACTTACCGTACTTAATAAATATGACTAAATCAATATGTAACTAATTTCCTTGTTTTCGCTTAAATGCAGTTACAACAAAAGTCCAGTCCGTCCCGGGGACTCCCAGCGCCCGAGCGTCGCGAGAATGCCCAGCTGACTTCATCAGCCATCCAGCACCTGTCGGAGACCTCGAACGGAACCACCGTTGCCACTCACATCAGCAATGGCGTCAGGCAGGCGAATAACCAGCCAATTATGAATGGTCACCACCAGATGCACACCGCCAGCAGGGTCGATAGGGGCGAGAGGGGCGAGAGGGGCGAAGAAAATGAGATGACTCCCTCGCCTGACGCTTCGAGGGGTGATATTCAACTTCCCCTGCCGTCGAGGGATGGAAGGCATTCGCTGCTGCAGTTTGCGGTTCATCATTTCAGACAGAGTCCAGAGTAAGTGATATTTCAATCGATAAAATGTATACTAGACTTTTTGTAAGATTAGAATACGAAAATTTAACGCCTCTGATGCACAACATTTTTGGGAGAAGGGCCAGATAGTAAATTCTCAGATAGTTCGAGGGCCGCATGGGTAAAACTGATTAAATTATCGATAATTTTGTGTATAAAATTTAAAAAATATATTTTTCTCCAATCGTCCATAAAAAGTTATGAAGAAAAAAGGTGATTGATATTTGTCATTGCGGGCCGCAGGTTGTGCATCACTATTCTAAAGTCAATTTCGTATTTATGATTCATTCACGCTGAAAAACTCAAACACTTAAATCGATCAATTTTAACTCGTTTGAAATTGGTACTTATCCATTAGTTTTTTCGGCAACAACTCAAGTGCACGTATGCAATTCAACTGACGCGTAGTAATTATGTAGTTTGTAACGCCTATATACGAACAAAAGTAAGCCACTATGTTTATTTGCTTTCAATTCAATCTGTATAAATTAGCTAATTTTTTGATTTTAATGAATTTCAATGGATTGGATACAATAATTTATCTAAATTGCGCTTGAATTAAGTGACTTATTTATAAGTTTCTTACTTAATAGGTAAAAGGTACTTTTATGTTACGTACTGGGCAAAAGCCGGATCGTTAGCGACACAACTCATTGACAAGTAAAAATTCAAACGATGTAAATTCGAAATTGAAATTCCTCCAAGCACCTCCAGTCTAAATCTTCAGTAGATGTCAGAAGATTGTTTAAACGGATAAAAGAATAGTAATGTTCATATAAATTTAAAAAAAAATGATCTGTTATTTTGGAATATCAAATCATCGGTCGACACGCGTCATTACCGCTGCAACCGTGGCGTACTTTGTATCGATATCCGTTATACCGTGTTTTACTGTTATTCGCTGAATGCGTTAATTTTTTACTGCTTTCGACAGCTAAGCAGTTCGTTAAACGAAACGCGTTTTTCGCGGAAACTATTTAACTTTCAACAATCATAAATACCATTTGCAACACATTATCAAGTCCGTTAGAAAATATCCGTTCATCGACTTCCATTGACATGTTATAGAGGTCTGCACGGGCTCGGGTTTGACCCGCGGGCCGGGTAACGAAGGTTTGGATTCGGGCTCGGGCGCAAGCTTACAACAAAGTATACGAAAAATCGGGCCATTTCCGAGTGAGCTCACCAGTATCGTAAATCAAATAGTATAATAAACTTCACGTACTCGTATTAGTCATTTTTTCGACGCCTTGTTCGTTATTTAAAAATTAATGAACCTTATCTTCTTTTATGAACACCCATTCGAAAGAACAAGATGCATTGTTATTAATGATTTCTGACGCCACGTTTTTTAGTATTTTTTAATGATGTCTGCTTTTGAGGAGTTTGTACAATACGCATAATGAATTTCATAATATGATCCTAACGTCAGTATTTCTTATACAGTTATTCCGATCGGTCGCAATTCGATTTGTTAGGTTGATATTTTTTTAAATTTACCGGCAATAAATGGGTTTCGAAAATATTAAGACAAAATTGAAGAGTGGAGAATATATTTCTTCAGTAAAAACCCATGGGAAAAGTGAAGTGTGGAAATCATTTAGTGAAATTTTAGAGGTGGCTACAAATAGTAGAGGGGGTTTGGTGGTCCAGGAACGGCGTACCTGTTTAAGTAGTGAAAGTGTTGATTCTATTCTTTTTTTACTCAAAATTTTAAATAGCTGAAGCCAGGGGGACTTTGCTGGTAACCAATAATGTTGTTAAGTCATTAAGTTATTTAGTTATTAAGTAATTAGGAAGAAATGTATTTTTTCGGGCCAAGTTGAAAAATGTCGGGCTCGGGTCGGGTTCGGGTGAGATTTTAAAATTTCGGCCCGTGCAGACCTCTAACATGTTAGTATGCAATGGCATATCGCACCAGGCCATTGTGCACACATTTTAGTTGCTTCTACTAAACGAGACGTGTTGTGTTGTGCAGTGAAAGAGTACCAGTACCGCAGCCAGAGCTGTCAAGCCGAGTGTTGACTATCCATATTAAAATATCTACACCTAAGCCTTTTCTTATGCGTTCCGCGGTAAATCGCACAAAACAAACTATGACTTAATATGGGAACGTCACATGTACAAGGACGCACGTGTCAAGGTCACATTGTAATAAACAGGCGAAACACTGGGTGTGAAACTTTATAGTGTGTGAACAACGGCGCTGTTAATAATGTGCGTTTATATAGACCGAAAAATATATTTAAATAAAAACCCATTACTTTGAAATCGCATAAAAAGAGGTTTGAGTGTAGCTTATTTCGAAACCTCCAGAAACATGAATGGATTTTACAAGATGAATAATTGGGAATCGAATTATTTTCATTCTCTTCTAATATTATCATGCCAATAGACAGCGTAAATTCCATGTGAAATTTATTTTTGATAATTAAACGTGTCAAATTTTTGGATATCTATTTGATGGAACTTCAAGTTAAACTTAAAGTCAAAGTCTTCCCGTATCATATTTTTATATACATGTTGCTTCGGTTGCAGAGCTGACAGGCTCGAATCCCACTACGGGCAGTTTAGTCAGTTGATTTCTATTCGAATGCAAAGATGTCTGTGACGTCTAAAATTACCTCCCACGCACAAAATTCAAAAACCGAGTCAATGGAAGAACGATTAGCTAACCACTATTCCTGTTTGCATTCTAATCCAAATGTTAAATGTCATAAAAAAGACTGTTTTAATTGATTGAATTGGCATTTACTTGGTAGAACTCCATTATAACACGGTGAAAAAATAGCAATGTATTTTAATTTTACAAAATGAATTTTTGAGTAAACTAAAATATTTTCTCATCTTGATAGAATGTTATAACATTTTTAAGGTGTTCACTATCGATACTTGGTGGAATGGCATTGTATTAAAAATAATAACACGTTTTTTGTACTTATTCCACATTATATGTATTCAGGATCAGGATCGGTTTCATTCGTCGCGAGCATTATCAACTCAGTTGCTCGCTATCGGTGTGCGATTATTAGAGACACGTGTTTTTAGCACTTTGCAATAGATATGAAATAGATGCTAATAAATGCGAATTTCACAAAATATGCAAATAGATGCTAAAATCACAAATAATTGCAAAATTTTGCTTGTTTTTTAAAAGAAATTTTACTATCCTACATATAAAATGATAGATTTTGCATACCATATCGTATATGGACATACTTTTGCATCGTTATGTTCATATTTTTATACCATATTTAATTTATTAACAGATTTCCAATGTATTGAAGGATATCAACATTTTTTCTAACAACTTTTGGAAATAATAAAAAATGATTTAAAACCAGATATTTTACAATTATTAATGGCCACAAAATTAAAGTATTTATAAAGAATTTGGTTGTGCTGCCGTCCAATCAATTTGGTGTCCAGTAAATAGTGTTGATGTTGAAAGATTCATTAGCAAATACGATCTAATAGTAATTGATCGTCGCACTAATCTAAAAAATTCATCCGTTGAAATATGTTCAGTGATTAATTTTAATAAATAAGAAAGATAAGATTCAACAGCGTACATTTTAAATCCTTTTTTTTCTATAATCTTATATATAAAACCGAAACGGCGTATGTATGTCTCTGGGTCTGTAATTTCCTTTTACATTGTTGGTCATTAAGTTGCCATAAAAACGAATATGAATGAAAATATGTTTGAATTTTATCGGCGAAGACATTTAGTCAAAATGTAATAAATTAGTCTTCTACTGAACTTTTCCCGGCTTTTATTATTAATAATAATGTTTATTATTTACGTGAAGGTATTATTTGACATTTCTTTGACAGAAAATTAGATTTTTTCCTTGAATTTGGACATTTTAATTGGCGAGAATGGGGCTGTCATCAAATTAAATAAAGTTTGTGATCTTATTTTAACTCTATTTTGTGATATAATTATGTCGAATGATATAACATTAAATAATTATTGGTCGCTTAGTCCGAGCGACGCCGGTTAGCAATACTAGTATACAATAAACAAACAATGTAATTTACCCTTTTATGTATATTTGTTAATATTTTATATTAATAAATTGTTAAAATGAATTGTTATTGATAATTATTTGATATTTGTGTTTTATTAAAATATAAACACGGGTCTATAGCGATTATTAATGTTACGACATTTATTTTAATTGATTTTACCGATATAAGAAGTAAGTATATTGATTCAAATTTATTATGTTATATTCCGAACATAGAAGAGTCATAGGAGAGCATTCACGTCTATGATATCATACATATTAGAAAAAATAGTGAGACAAAAGACAGACAAAACGCGTCATTAAGACTGTCTTATCCGTAACCTCTGCTGTCCAAGTAATATTTTCATTTTAATTGCTCATCTCTGTCTATACTTATTCCATCATTAATTTCCATTCAGCGTTTCACTTTGTAAGTATTATGGAAACTTTAAATTATTACATGCGCGCAGAGACTGCTATAAATAAATTTCTTTTAAATAATGAGAACATTAAACTTAAAGTTAAACCCCGATTTTTGTTTTGGAAATGAATTAAAAATGTAAATGGCGGGAAACGGTGAATTTTTAATACAACTTTATATACCAAACTATGTTAAATTGTCCGTACTGTGAATCGAACCCGTAACCACTACAACAGAATAGACAGTTTCCGTTCTTATTTTTTTTTATCCATATACTTCCAGTACTGTGAAGTATATGGTCTCCTAAATTGAGGTATTTAAACATATATCTTTGTTCTACGAGAACTGCTTGTTACTCAGTCGCTTAATATATCTTAAATTTGATGGAGTAGGCATAGAAAAGGTAAGGCTAGGACAGAAATAAGAGCTAGCCTCTCTCGATTTATCAATTCTGATCAAAGGCAATGATGGGTGTTGTGTTGTTAAAAATCTCTTCTCAACATTCTGATCCCGAAAAACAGCGCGTAGCAAAAACGATTAGCTAACTACTAGTCCTCGTATCAGTTCAATCCCTAATTTATTTGAAAAAGAGATGTTGAGCCTCTGAGTAACACGCAGTTCTTGTCGGAAAAAACATGTTGAGATAAACTGCGTAGTGAGTCCATATGCTCCAAGCTGGGACCGGACATGTTTATTTAACAAAAAAACTACCATTGTTGAACAATGTTCTCAGATTACCTATTTTCTTGAAAAACTTCTTTTGCGTAAAACTTTATAAAAAGTCCGCATGCCCCACATCGCAGTAGATTGATTTCTGATTAATAAGCCGATAGTAAACAAGCTCGATGGCTTTTTTCTTAAGAAATAAATATGAATTTATAATATTTATTGTATTCATTCAGCATGGATGCATTTTTAATTGAACGAAAGAGTCACGATTTGTTGAGCAGCGTATCTCTTCTACCGAATCGAGATCAATAAATGCAATTGCGAATTTCACGCATGGCTGTTGTTATTGTTTCAATAATAAATATTTGCGTTCAGTGACTGCCTGCCAATTGCATTGCTCGACTTGCATATAGACCAGTGGTTCTCACGTAAAATTAGGAACATCAGCGGTCCTACGAAAATGTCTGGTGGCCGCACAAAATTTCTTTTTTGTCACAAATACCTAAACATGTATGTATTTGAGTTTTGCGAACTAACAATTCTTGATGCATAATACAATGCATACAAAATATTATTTTTTCTGTGTCATTCATTGTTGACGAATTAACTTGTAAAAAGACATTTTTATTAAATATCAATATTAAGCTGTTGGTGGCCGCAGCAAAATCCTCTGGTGGCCGCACATTAAAACTGATATAGACTATATAGAGAGAAACATAGGATTTAGATTCTATAACCCCCTCCTTGCTTCCCGTAAAAAGGAAAAATCCCAAACTCCATTTTGTAATACGGAAAGAAAAATAACAATGTATTTTAGTTCTACATAAATTATTTTATATATTTGTTGATAGCTATTTCGACTTACGCCTTCGTCAGAACTATTGTTTGAATTTTAGAGTCTTCAGGCATTTCAAGTGAACTGACGCGTAGTAAACAGTTTGTATCGTTTATATACACAAATATAAGTAGATCACTAAGTTAATGTAAATTAGTGAACATTTTATGTATACAAGTTTCAATGAATTAAGTGGGTTTGTTATAATTTATGTAGAACTAAAATACATTGTTATTTTTCTTTCCGTATTATAATGGAGTTCTACCAAGTAAATGCCTACTCAATCAATCCATTTTGTAATTTTATCATTTTAAAATGTTAAAATCAATCTTGCTTGATTACTTAAGCAATCTTTGCGATAGTAAGTCCGAAGATGCCTCTGAAAGAGCCGAAACACGTGTCACAGTTGGTAGCACAATACGTGGAATAATCAAAGATATTTTAAATTAAATTTACATTTGTTTTTTTAGCATATATTTTGCATTTATGTCAAGATGCACAAAATACGTGTTTCTAAAGATTATCATGTCGCCTTGTCCGCTCCGAATGTGGAAAAAATGTACTTATTACTTGTGTTCATCACAGAAAGCGACAATGCCGCGTAATGAAGCATTTATGGCTACCAATTTCGATACAGTATAACACTGAGACTGTGAAAAAAGCCAAACTACACACAAATTTAAAATCAGACAACGCGATTAAAATTTCGCAACTGCTCCGCGTGAAAAAGCGCGTCAGAATTCGGCGCCGAAATCAATTTTCCCACAGGAAGAATGCCATAACGTGTACAACAGACTTGTAAAACACAATCTCTTACAAAACTGTGAGAATACGACTCCGTAACACCGGCTGATGCGGTCTTTTGAATCCGTGTTAAGTCGGTTGTAATTTTTGGATACTAATTGCGATCCTTTTGTGCGGTGATGCAATAAAGACGTGGGAGAATTGTTTGAAACTTAAACAAACGAACATGTTTATGTGTAATGAGCGGTTGCTATGGTATTAATGTCCCCCCCCCCTCTTCTCTCACTAATCTATGGGAATGTGCGCGCGCAACCAGCTCAACAAATAATTGATTGATGAATTTGAGTTCCAAGCAGGGCTGTGGAGTCGGTAAAAAAAAGTTCGACTCCGACTCAGTCTCCAGCATTTACTAAAAACACGACTCCGACCAAAAAAAGATGAATATCGTCACTTTTTTTTCCTAATTTTTCTATTTATGTGTATTGAATTAAATATCAACCCTACCAATCCGGCCAATATATATTTGGGTGAACAAGTTGGTTCTCCCACCACCCTTCCGTTATGTGTGTGTGCAGCCGTTTTTCACAGCCGCCTTCCATAACTCTATACGATCAAGAAAAGAAACGAATTTACTCCTCACTTACTTGGCCCGAGACAGAGCTGCACGGGACTGATCTTTTAACCATATCCGGCCAATAGCCAAATGTGACATATTATATGCAAAAAAATATTTTTCAAAATTTCCACTCCGAGTTACTCTGAGTACGACTTCCGCCAAAACGCTGCGACGACTCCGATTCCGACTTCGACTCCATAGCCCTGGTTCCAAGGCATAAATGTCTGTGATGCTTTATTTCTCTCCCACTATCCGGACATAAAACAAATTTGGAACAAAATTAAAGTTATTAAGGTCAATGCTTTTTAGTACTTATTCCACATAAAAATGTATTAGACCAGGACCTGTTTCGCTCATGGCGAGCATTATCAACTGATAATAAATACGTCGAAACAAACAGTGATATTTATACAAATGTAAAGTAAGAATTACAAGGTATGACAAACAATTGGTATAACAACTAAACAAAATACAAGAAAAATAGACTATGGAAATGTTGAAGACCTCTTAGCAATGCAAGTTATTACATCAAAAATCAATTAATTATGATTAATTGCTAACGATTGATAATTCATACTTAAATGCTTTTTGTTTCGAAGCGAGTAAGGATTGAAAGAATACGAAGACTAGGACAGGACTAGTGGTTAGCTAATCGCTCTCGCTACGTGCCGCTTTTTGGGATCGGAAAGGTACCTTTAACAACATTGCCTTCGAAGAGAAGCGACTGAAAAAATCTGTTCGTACCCGGGCGGTGCGTCACGGTAGCCAACGACGTTGACCACTGCACCACGGATCGGACAAACTTTCGTTGTGATAAACTCAATTAAGATCAGTACCAGTTGATAGTGATTGGGATGAGCTAAACAAGTTCTGACCTTTAAAAATTAAAATTAAAAAAATAAAATAGAATTTGTGTCTTTCCACCAAGTATTGACAAATGGACGGACACCTTAAAATGATTAATAATAATAAGCATTTCTTATCAGTTGCCAATGCTCGCCGTGAGCGAGACCGGTCCTGATCCAATAAATTGTATGAGGAATAAGTACTAAAACCGGTCCGGTCCGTGGCGCAGTTGTCAACGTTGTTGGCTTGCGTGCCGGACCGCCAGGGTTCGATTCCCGGTACGAATGGATTTTTTCAGTCGTTTAATCTGTTCAAAAGCATGGGTGTTTGTGTGGTTGAATATCCCTTCCCACCATTCCTATCCCAAATAGCGACGCATAGCGAGAGCGATTAGCTAACCACTAGTTCTGTCCGAGTGCTCGTATCCTTTCCATCCCCTACTCTCTTCGAAACAGAGAGGTTGAGCAACTGAGTGACAAGCAGTTCTCGTAAAAAAAAGGTATTACAAATGTTTTATTATTTTTATGATTAAAATAACCTTTGAATTGAAGTTTCAACGTTCCGCCACTGAAAGAATTAAATCCAATATCGAATCATTATAATAATGTTAAATATGGATAGTACAATGGGAGCGATGATAAAGAAAAACGTGTTGACGATCAAAGAGTTGGAGTACTTCCTGTGAAGAGGTGAGGATATTTCCCTCGCCATCATATGGTGATAATTACAATACAATGGGCGAGAACTCTCGCATGATTTCCTACCGTTGTTAACGATTTTAACCTGTTGATTGCACTGCCAACAAACAGCAATATAATTTGATACTACCACGGAGCTGATGGACGATATGGGTGCTAACGGATATTCATCTTTTTATTATGAAAACCTTATACATTAATAAGATGTTTAGTAAATACAAAACGGCCCTGTTGTTAAAAAAATATATTTATGTGAATATGAAAGTTTTCTTACTGTATCGAAAACATTAAGCGGTACATAATATGAAGGAACACCATTGCTTTTAATTTCACATAAATTATATTGTTGATTGCTATTTTGGCTTTACGACATCTGACATCGGTTTTAACATCAATTCAATTATTATTTTTTTCATGTATTTTTTACGTTTATATATTTTTTTTCAAACAAAAAACTTTAAAATATAAGTCGCTGATGCACAACCTGCGGCCCAATATGATAAACATCAATCACCTTTTTTTTCATAACTTTTCACGGACGATGCAAGAACAATATAAAATAATTTTAAATTTTATACACACTAAAAAATACGATTTTAATCACTCTTACTCATGCAGCCCTCGAACAAGCTGAAAATCGATAAGCTATCCATTTTACGAAAATGGTTGTGCATCACTGAGCAAAGTTGTTTTAAATTTTGTATGAAAATGAGCTTCCACAAAGTTGCCGCCGAATCCATCGAAGTTATCACATTAAATCCAACTAACATGTTAGAAGAAGATATATTGTACATATATATATACTATTTTTAAATACACTTGGGCATCGTTTAACACGGTTTTATACAACATGGTTTTACACAACACGGATGTATAAATTGTGACATATTTTATACAATACGCTTTATATAACACGGGTTAAGGGGGGGGAGAGGTAATACTTATTGGTGGAGAAAGTTTTTATGACATGGATATTAATGACATCCAAGAAATATTCGAGGATTATTGGAGGACGAAGAAGAATTAGTCGAAATGTTGGTTGAACCTACCACAAATAAAGACTTAGAAAGCAGTTGCAGCGAAGTAGCTACATGTTTCACATTAATAACAATGAATGAAGACTTGGAATTGGCTATTAAATTCGTTTTTTTTATTGAAAATGATCTTATAATGGAAAAATGTTTGAAATTCAAGAGGGAATTACAAAATATTTTGGAACCATATAAGGAAATACGTAAAGATGTAAAAGCTTAAAGCAAACAATCGCTTATTACTGAATTTTCGATGATGAAAACTCACAACCTATCTCGAAAAAGAGTAAAACATATAGAATTCTAAGTGATAACGATGATGAATGATTGGTATATTATGTAATTAAAGTTTCTTTCAATAAATATGTAAATTAATATTTGTTTATTTAAAAAAATAAAGTAAATTATGGCTTTTCGGAACGCAAACCCTAATTTTGTATGATCTTCAAACCTTCAAACACGGATTTGTATAACACGACGTTTTTGTAGAACCATATAACCGTGTTATACGAGGCCCAAGTGTATATCAGTATGACCAGGTCAGACCAAAAACCCTTATAAGGTTAGTGTCACGCTTGAATATCATTTTTTTTTTATCTTTATACAATGGAGTTCTACCAATACATACATTTTTCTAGTATGGCGATGAAATTTAGTTCTTCGCGTTACACTAGTCAGATTATTGCAATCAATTGTAACTTTTGTAATTAGTAATTTAGTCGTAATGTTTGTTTTACTATATTATGTCTCTATCTCTTTGATTTTAAATATGGTACGGATTTGCTCAGCTCATGTTTCTTTGCTCTATTTCTTGGTCGGTTGAAAAATTCTGTAAATTTTGACGTTACAGGATTTTAAATCACCGCAAAGCCAAAAAAAACTAATTCTGCTTTGGCATAATAATATACCGTACAATTTTAAAATTCATTCTAGGCATTTCAGTTAAATAAATAATACTAATTAACACTTTCTAAGCCACTCAATTACGATAGTCAGTCGAGCCTTACATGTGAAAATGATACTTAATTTATATAACTAAGCGTAGCATATTATAAACTGTTGTCTTTCAGCTCCTAATATTGGTTTTAACAAAATTAGATTCAGTGTTACTGTGCGGTGACATAAGGTTTTTTTAATGATGGCTTTTTACGGGTTAATGTATCATCAACTCGGGCTAACTTGTAAAATTTGTGCTGCTGAAATCATAGTCAAAAAACATTTTTAATGAATACCCCCTTAATGTTTTTACCCCGATGCCAAGCTGCTATTGCTCGTTCAGGATATTCGAAAGTGTGTCAATTAATATCTCATTACAGTAAAAAAAAAATGTACTACATTTTGAAAAGGTCAGTACCGGTTTCGGTTTTGATAGAAATGAGCCAGTTTGTATATATAATACATGTCATCAGTAGAAAATGCTCGCGATGAGCGAAGCTAGTACCATAATCTCAACAAAATCACGATAGAAATTGTCCAAAAAAATGTGTTTTATTTATCTAAAAGTTAATAATTATAGAGATTTATAAAAATAAATAAAAACTGACTTTTTTACTGATTTACCATTTTATATTGTGACCAGGCTAAATATAAATAATTAAAGTTTATAATTTTAGGCTCAAAATGCTTAAATTACAATTCACCGAGCTGTTTACGTAATAAACAACATTACACGTAATAAAATCCGAGATAATTAGTGTATTATGACAGTTATTATCTTTTTTAAATTGTATTAGATTTAAATTTATTAGAAAACATAATCTTATCAAAAATAATATATCACTTTGTATCACGTCGTTGGTATGTGCGGTTTCTATTGGCACTTTCCCTACTCCGTGCTCCGCCGTCAACAGGTTGAAATGCGTTTTTACCCGCAGTCGCGCAAGCTTCTTCGATTCGCACATGCAACATGCAACGCGCAACACGCAATATGCAACTGGTTACTAGTGAGCAAGAGACTTCGCAACCGCGAACAAAATTCGACCGCGTAACAATGTGATGTTGCTTCTCAAAGTTTCGCACGGTAGCAAACCTCTATGGTAGTTCGCCATTGTTGTACCCTTTTAAATAATTGTTATTTTTAATTTATTGTCATTTATTAATAATTGTCATTTATTTACAATTCAAGCACTTGCTATTATTAAATATCAATTCACTTACTATCATTAATGTAATATAATAATAAAGGCTTGAAATCAATCAACTCATTAACGAGAGGTCGGATAGGACCCTAGATTTATTTTAAATATTCTTATGTTATCATCTGGTCTATAATATTTTCAAAAATCCCCGTAATTATAACAAACCCACTTAAATCATTGAAACTTGTATTCATTCAAATTTCACTAATTTACATTTTAATAACCTTTTAACTTAGTGATCTACTTATATTTTTGTATATAAACGATACAAACTGTTTACTACGCGTCAGTTCAAGTACATCCGTGCACTTGGAATGCCTGAAGATGCCGAAAGGCGAAACCCGGGTCGTTAGCGACAAAACTCATGGAAAAGTACAAAATTCAAATTTGTATATTATATATATAAGACAGGTTTCGCTAATCGCGACCATTGTCTACTTCAGTTGACAATTTTTCAGAGCAAAACCTTTCCTGATATTTTTCCAAATATATGTGGAAATATTACTCATCTATCTATAAAAGCAAAATATAATGCCAAAAAGCGAAAACTGGGTCGTTAGCGACAAACATCATATAACAGCACACAATTCAAGCGATTCATATTTGGTATTGAAATTCCACCAGTCACCTTCATTCCATGATAAAAGCTTGGGGAAAATAACAAAAGATTTCGTTTCGATAAGACTATAAAAAAAGTTGATAGTTTTTCGGCTTTCGTACCATTTTATTCAGAACTGAAAAATCTTCTGTTAGTATCACTTAACAAAACGTAGGTCTGAATTGTTTGAATTTTGTACTTTTCCGTGCGTTTTGTCGCAAACGACCCGGGTTTCGCCTTTCGGCATCTTCGGGCATTTCAAGAGCACGCATTTACTACGAAAAATATACAACATTATGTCATGAACTCACAATCCAAATAATACGGTCTTTGAAAGAGGGATACTTTTTAGTAAAAAAAAAAATTGCAACCAAATTTTATAGTGTCGAGCAGGACTTGTCATAACTGACGCGCAGTAAACAGTTTGTATCGCTTACGTAACACGTAGGTCAGCATACTCCTAAATCGCGCGCGCCACACTTTGCGAAACTCCGCTGCGAATTATGTACCGCCAGCCAAGAAACAGAGCGGGTACGGTGGCTTCTTCATTGAATTCAGTCACAATTCGTGAGCATCGCGTTCTAGTGGTGGCCGATGTCCGCCATTCGTGCTTAGAAAGCCTGACGAACTACCGGCCAACATACGATTTACATTCGTAATTAGCGTACGATTATTACTTGCCCACATTCGGGAAACGGCATAATTAGTGTTTGGTTCTCCGAGTCAGTTTCGGATACGACCGGGTCTTGGAAGCGCGTAATAGATTAAGGGGTTACGTTATCCCCCCCCGAGTCTGCTATCACGCGAGTTTTAATTGATTTTTGTTATTATCGGGTTAACCAGCAGTGACCGTTTAAATTGTGTGCTTATTTAATAATTAATTACAACTTAATTCAAATTTAATTTAATACTGCTTTCGATGCATCGCAAGCATTATCAACAGTGGCGGCGGGAGTACAAAAAAAGATTCAACTATTTTTGCAAGAGTTCTTTCCTATTCATTGGATTTTAAAACACTTCTATAACATAGACTTTGAATTCAGATGTTCGTAATACCAACGGAGTGCCAGTCTTATGATTTTTTGGCTGTCCGTAGTACGGAAAAATAGTTGAATCTTTTTTTGTACTCCCTAATACTCTGTCGCCAGCCGCCACTGATTATCAACTCATATACTCGTGAAGTTTGACGCTTTTTCTTTAAAAAGTTTGTGTGGAAGTAGTAAAAAAACAATTGTGTTTTATTAACACTTACATATTATGTCTTTCCGCTTGATAGTTAACCTTTAGTAAAACGTTTGGTTCAAACAGTAGAATGAATTAAATTCAATATAAAATAACTTCGATTATTCCACGTACATTGTGAACTTATTGTGACACGTGTTTCGCCTCTTTCATTAGCATCTTCGGATTTACTATCGCAAAGTGTAATCTTATATATAAAACCGAAACGGCGTATGTATGTCTGTGGGTTTGTGGGTCGATTTATTGTCTGAAAAAATCTGCTCGCACCGGGAATCGAACCCGGCCGGTCCGTCACGGTTGCCAACGACATTGACCACTGCACCACGGCCTGAGCGGTTTTTTTTTTACATTGTTTTGCAGCCCAAACATTAATTCTCTTTTATAAGACGAGCGTTGCGAATTTTTAATGACATTTAAGATTAAGATGCAAATAATTTTGTACACTTTACTGAATTGGAATTAAACCGAACTCCGATAACGCTTCTATTATAGTCTGTTACGTTTCACGCTTACCCACGGAGTCGTGTGAAATTGATGATAACGTAATAATACGTATAAATAAATACATTCACTATGCTATTTCGCGTTATTGTTTAACCATATATTTTTTTTTACATAATTCGGGGTGAAACTTTTGCTATTAACCAGGTGGCGAAATTTTCGCTTCGAAATAAAGTTTTGAAATTTACATTTTTCTGTTCGGTTTATTTATTGCGTATGTTTTAATACTTTCGATTTATTCGATTATTTTAGATCATTTTTCGTTCAAATATTTTTTATAGCTAACACCAACCTTCTACATATTTTCAAATGTGAAAGCCAAACAACGAAAGATGACATACTCGCATTCCAAGATCTCTTTGTCACTTGAAAAAATTTGACGTCGTCGGTTCTTGAACCCAGACCCACCTAATCGCTAGGGTAAAGGTCTTGCCACTTGACCATATATACCGACTATTGATTGTCAACGTTGTCCGCTTTCGAAGTGGAGGAAATAACTTCACCGTGAAGATGTTTTACAAAAAAATGAAAAGTTGTGTTATTATTAGTTTATAGACAATAATACAATTAAATTTTGTACCTCCTGCAAATTAAATTCATCAGATTCTTTCCGAGTTATTTGTTTTTTCGATTTTGTTTGTTGAGATTTCGCCTTACATAAATTTATATGTGCTAAAGGGGGACGCAAGTGATTCGCAACGACCTTAAATAATATTTCCATACAAATACGTCGCATGCTCTCGTTCACATTATGCATTTCATACAAAAATGTGTATATTAGATTCTTCACGAGTCAGTTGTTTTTTTCACTCGCCCACCACAAATAAATTCGCAATGAATCCACTAATATGATTTGCAAACATTTACTACGAGAATACAAATAAGTATTTTTCTTTTTAACTCTGCAAGGCTCATATTTTTTTCACTGAGTAGCTATAAAAGCCTTGTAACCATGTCCGCTACCACCGTGAAGCATTACTCGAAAGATATTTTTTACGAAAATAGCCTTTTACCTTCATTCAGCCTTGAGAATTTTAGAAATCAATTAATCGTCAGAAAAATAATTTTGTAAAACTGCCCGTACTGGAACGTACACATTCGACCAAATGTATGTGGCCAAAATTGGCGTCGGTCACCCTATTATATTCATGTGTTTGAAAAATGATAATCTTAAAAAAATAATCTGGTTCTCTGATACGTTGGTTGGTTTTGACACCACATTAACAATAACTTAATTAAGCGGTCGTTAAACTTTACAAAATAATTAATTATGATAACTTTTCCGTTATGTATTTGGAAAACGGACTGTTGCATTAATCAAGCTTTTTTTTTTGCTATCAAATTACGAAAACCAACAGTATTCTATGCGTTCATAATTATTTAAAATTGTAAAACTGGTTAATATAATCATTTGTTACATTTTAAGACTGATTTATTATCAAATTTGAACTATCAAATCTTCAGACATTGAATTGCACAATTGATTGTACATGACAGTAAATAGTTCACTTACAGTAGTGCTTCCCAAACTGGGGAACCGCAAAAACATGTTTTTGTTCAGGTGGCGTTGCATGAAAAAGTTTAAGAAGCGCTGGTTTTCAGTTTATGACTATATCATTGCAACAGTAGGAAGATCGATAAAAAACGGGTAATGAGCTGTGAATGCCATTTTGAGGAAAACTTAATGAAGAATTCAATGTCCACCTTAATAGGCAGTGCATTGATCAGCCGAACAGCCCTTGTGACTGATGACTCAAATGACATACGCGAAAATAGTTTCTGATGGTGAAAATGTTTTCCGTTTTTGACGACCATGTTGGCTCCCAGTGTGGAGCATATGGAATCATAATATAGTTTTTAATTTTGCTCATTGTCTCTTTTTTCAAGAGGGTAGGGATATAAAGGATAATACAGTGGTTCTTAACCTTTTCAAAGTCACGGTGCAGTCTTTATCATAAGTAAGATGGTGGAACAGAGAAGAAGATGTATTGTCTTTCCTGTCTGCAAACGGTATATATACACGATTTAATGCACGATTAAAACATAGTTCTGACGAGGGCGTAAGCCGAAATAGCTATCAACAAATATATAAAATAATTTCTGTAGAATTAAAAGGCATTGTTAATTTTTTCATCGTATTATAATGGAGTTTTACCAAGTAAATGCCAACTAAATCAATGAATTGTTTGATTTTAAAAAATATATGGACAATTTGGTTGAAGAAATATATCCCAATATTGGTTACTTATAGTGGAGACAAAATTTCAAAACAATGATATTGAAATAAAATACCAGGTCTTCTTCGGTGTAGTAAACAATTGAAAGCAGATGAGATGAAGTGATGAGTTGAAGAGTATCGGTTGAAAAGGTGTCCAGGATTGATGACTCTTCACAACGTTGTCCTGTGGCTTGGTGCCTGCGTTAAGTCATCCTCCAAATTGCAAGTCTTTTTTACTAATAAAAACTTAAAAAATACACCAGATTTTCTAATAAAAATACAGTTGTTTGAAATAGTAAACTTTTCTTACTTTACTTATTAAACTGAATATGTATACATATCATGCTATCATAAGAAGAAATAAAAAAAAATATATTGTCCACGCAACCTTCTATCAGATGCTCCATACGGTTGCCTTCGAAGCACTCTCAAAAGTCAGTTAGAAGCTTGTCAAGTTAACGTGAACTCTTCAAGATTAAATTCACATTACGAACACTTGTTTATTGAATGCCAAAAATCAGTATTCGTAAAGGGTTTTTATTAATTTTCGAGGAAATCAAGAGCTGGCTTTGCAGGGTTCACATAAAAATATGAATTAATGCAGTGGTTTCCAAACTTAATGCTACTAAGCATCCCTTAAAAAATATTTTGCGCCTTCCCAAATTTTATTTCATAAAAAATTTCAGTTGTTTTTTTATAAATTCGATTGATAGATTAATTTAACGATATATCTATAAAGAAACCTAAATTATGTTTATATTTAAGGATTAAGGATTTCGACGGAGGGTGCTTGATGGAATTTCAATATCAAATTTGAATTGTTTGAATTTTGTAATTTTCCATGAGTTTTATCGCTAACGACTCGGGTTTCGCCTTTCGGCATCTTCAGGCATTTCAAGTGCACGGATGTTGTAAACAGTTTGTATCGTTTATTTACAAAAACACTTTTTTACTACGCGTTTACTACGCGTCAGTTCAAGTAGTTAATTTGTTTTTAAATGAAATTATTTATATCATTGAAAACGACTACATCTATTGAATACATATTTAATGTGAGGGGTGTAGTTATTTGTTTGTGTATTGGCACAAACAAATCTTCAAGTTAATTTGTCCATATACAGTGAAACCCCGATTCTACGTTTTTCAAGGGACCGTATAAAACAAACGATGTATGCGGGAAAGTTTTACATATGAACTAAATGCCGGGACTATAGAAAATGAACGCATTACGCGGGAAAACGTATAATGCGAGAACGTAAGATCGGGGTTCCACTGTACTATGAAAATAACTTTTTTTATAAACATTGCGCCCCCGGCTTGGAAACCGCTGATTTTAACGTATATCATTTGCATAGTTGTTAATTTTACTTTTTCTATTATTACATGATTATGAAATCAGCACCAATATCATACATGATTAAGAAATCTTCATCAATATTACATACATAAGAATGAAATCTACATCAAGAGCATACATGCTTATGATACAGTCGACTACGTTTGATTGCGATACTTTGATACTAGGTCATTTTGGCTTAATTAAACTGATCCATATGCTATGAATATAACTTTTTATAAAACATTGCGGCCCCCTGGCTTGGAAACCACTGAATTAATTATAATATTTGCATGTTTATTAATTTTTAATTTTTTTATTTCAGATTGGATGCCCTGAAAACAGACACCCTGAAAGGCGGAAAGAACACGAACGGAGGCGGCAAGGCTCGTCGAGAGGACGCCAACGGGGACTGGACCTGGAAGCGTCAGACCGACCTTGTCAAATGGCAGCCATCTCCGCTGAGAGGCGCCCTGCTGCGTCTCCATCCACCAGAGCTCTCCAGCTTGGCGGTGGAGTGCTTTTCCTGCGTGCTGAGGTACTGCGGGGACGCACCACCTGCGCAACCTCCTCAGGACTTGGAGGAGGTTAAATGCGTCTACACCGTGCTCATGGTGGGTTGATTTGATTGCAACTTTGATTCTTCACATTACGATGGAGTATAAAAAAATGTTCCAGATTCTGTTAAAAATATTTAAAACAATACAAATGCAGCTTAAACAATCTAATCTTAAATTGAGTTAACCCTCCCCATACTGTGCTAAAAACTTCCGCGAGCTCCGGTGATATGTATTTACTACACCATATGAAAAAGTTATTTAAAAACCGGAAAAATGTGAATATTTCTAGACATTGCTTTGATTGACTATGGTTGAAGTTGAAATATAACAATTTTTGTAATCTAAGTGTCTGAAAAGAAGAAAAAAACATCGCAATTAGCTGCCGCTCCGACGTCTTCACCCGTCGGCAGTCGAATTCGTAATGACGAAATGAATGGCTAGTTCGAAGTCGATCACTTCTACGCATGCGCTTTCGCGCCGGAGCTGAACACGTGCAAGAGTACACTCGCACTCGCGCTTACACACGCGCATAAATTGGAATACGTTTGTGTGTATGGGTGATTCTTTGCCCGATTCTTCCACTAATTATTTATTTCCATCGCTGCAAATGAATAACCATACATAACTGTAATTTTATTTAATACGTAATAACATTACTGAGGAATACAAAAATTCTCAGATCAGTATCTATTATATTTAATAGAAATATTCTCATTATTAGAGTCGAGTTGTAGTAAATACATATCACCGTGCAGCGAAGGTTAAGAATGCCATTTGATATTTTTTTTTGAAAGCTATATATCAGGGATAGCCAAACTTTTAACACTACGAATGACTTTTTGAAATTTTTGTTGGCTATCAACTCACAAAATAAATTGAATTGTTATCATTGAAATAAAAAAGGAATCAGAGATGTGTACATCATTACACCAGACAGGCGGGTGACTTGGAATAGCTGCGCGATCGACCAGTCGTTTGCGATCAACGCTTTGGCCACCCCTGCTATATATCATAGGTTCCCAACCTTTTTCGGCCGGCGACCCCTTTTTTATTAAAAGACCCGCGACCCTGATGTAATTGAAAAAGGCATTTTAAATTATGTCGGTAGTTAAAAAAAACAACAAAAATGCAGTACAGTGAATATTTTTTTGTGTTAATTTGGCGACTCCACAGAAACCCCATGGGTTGGGAACCCGTGCTATATATTTCAATATCACATTTGAATCATTTGAATTTTGTCATTAACGACCCAGGTTTCGCTATTCGGCATCTTCAAACATTTCAAGTGCACGAATGTACCTGGACTGATGGTGCCGAAAGGCGAAACCCGGAACCTTAGCGACAAAATTATGGAAAAGTACAAAATTCAAACGATTCAAATTAGGTACTTGCTGTTTTTTTTGCAAAAAAAAATAGTTCGCATTTTCGCATCAACTGCTTTTTATAAATTATAAAAACTAAATCTTCAAAAAACACACTTCATTTTTCTCTAAAGTTTGTCAGTGTCACTTACCGCCTTCTTGCTTGGAAATACAGTAATACATGTGTGCTGAAAACAATGATTTCAACTCACGGAAAAGCTTGTTTAAAACCACGGCTGTGGAGTCGGAGTCGTCGCGCCGATTTGGCCGGATTCGGAAATTTTGAAAAAATATTTTTTTTTAAAAATTTATTTAAAATAATTTTACTTTTTATTTTTGCATATAATATGTCAAATTTGGTTATTGGCCGGATTGGTAGGGTTGATATTTAATTGAATACACATAAATAGGAAAAAAAGTGACTATAATTAACTTTTTTAGTCATGTTTTTGGTAAATGCTGGAGTCAGAGTCGAACTTTTTTTACCGACTCCACAGCCCTGATTATTATATCTTATAACAGCCCTGCTTAAAACACCTGATTCATTATCCTTTCAATATTCTATAATAATTGTTCAATTTTACAGCACTGCCACAAACACCTAGGCCTGCGTGACGAAGTATACTGCCAGCTGATGAAGCAGACCACTTCTAATAAGTCGGTGAACCCTGAATCCTGCCAGAGAGCATGGAGACTCATGAGCATCGTGGCTGCATACTTTGGATGCTCAGACACACTAAGGTAAATAATTAGTTTTGTTGCGATAACAATCACTCATCTCCACACTTATTTAATTGTGATACGAGCCTTTAATAGTTGAGCATTGATTCCTAGTGTCTTCAGTCCTCTTCACAAAATTATTCACCATCTTGGTCGGTATCTGTGTGCACTTTGGAGCAACGAGGGGGTTATAGAACCAAAGCAAAGCAAACAAATAATTATACTAATAATGACGTTAGCATTACAAAATATTAACTAATGACATGCAATGAATCTGATAGGGTTGGGCTAAACCGTTCAGTTCTTCCCGTAAAAAGGGATATCCCAATCTTCATTTTGTAATTATTTCATTTTTAAAATATTAGAATCAATCTTGCTTCATTACTTAAGCAAACTTTGCGATAGTAAGTCCGAAAAGATGCCTGAAAGAGGCGAAACACGTGTCACAGTTAGTAGCACAATACGTGGAATAATCAAAGTTATTTTTTATTTAAATGAGCTTCCACGAATCGAAAGTAATACCAAAATTATCCATATATAATTTTTCTTTTATGTTGATTGTTTTATTTATATTTCAGACCCTACTTGCTGGAGTATCTAAGTTCAGCTGCAGGCGATCGCCGAAGACACTGCCAGGGTACTGCTGCAGTCTGCTTGGCCAACTTGAGAAAGACAGCCCGTTGCGGAGGAAGGAAGAATGTACCCAGTGTTGAAGAGGTGGGTCTCATGTTCATAGCCTTTGTCTAGTGAGAGCTGCGTGTGCTAATGCGTATTCTTGCAGTTTCTTAAACCGTGTTTTGTACCTCTTGCTCAGGGGTTCTTAACCACGTGCATGCGGAGCCATTCCCGAGCGCCCCGGCAAAGAATTAAATTAGGAAAAAATTTATAGAAATCGCGAAAATATAACCAAATCTATGTAAAATTAAATAAAGGGCTGCAATAATGGATTCATTACACATTTCAATAGTCAAGAATCTTTCATGTAGTTTATAAATTATCATTGTATTATACATCAAGATGTTCCAAAATGTTATCATTTGAACATTTCATTTATGTCATTTTGAAACAAATCAAAAATATTCGAGCAAATCTTTTATAACACCGAATATTTAAAGGCCTTCTAGAACAAAACAATTTCTGATAAAATGACCTTATTTTACATACCTATGTTTATAAATATTTAAAATATTGTTTTAATTATTATTGCAGGTTACCGCCGTATCGGCAGGAAGAAGCGCACGCCGACAAATCTACAGATTGCCGGGCGGAGCTGAGAGAGTCGTCAACACTCGCTGCTCAACCGTCGTGCAAGATGTCATACATGACCTCTGCGACTTGGTAAGTGTTCATGGTTGTGAAATAGTCATCAATACATACATTTCATCCATGATTATGAAATCTCCACAAAGAGCATACATGATTATGAAAGCAATATCATACATGATTTTGATATCAGAATCAATAATGTACATGATGATGAAATCTCCATCAAGAGCATACATGGTTTTGAAATCAATAAAATACATGATTTTGAAATCTCTACCAAGAGCATATATGACTAAGAAATCTTCATCAATATTACATACATGATAATGAAATCTACATCAAGAGCATACATGCTTATGATACAGTCGACTACATTTTATTGGGACACTTTGATACTAGGTCATTTTGGCTCAATTAAACTGAGCTATAATTAATCCAACTAAGCTTTTTTTGCACATAAAGCTTAACGATGAATTGATTGCATTGATGATTGGTAGAACTCTATTATTACACGGTGAACAAATACTAATGTAATTTAGTTCTACAAATTTATATAATTAGTATGGTAGAAGTATGCTGCGATATTATTTTGACATACAAATTAGATGTCCTTATATTTCATTCATCGTAAATCATAAGGATTATTTTCTGATTCTTAAGTCCAAATTGCCAAAATATGACATAGGCACTTCAAGCTGTAAGCCCTAGATATATTCATAAGATTATTAAGTTAGTCTACTCATAAAAAAAATGACATTCTTGCATTGTCATTCAAAATAATTAAACTTGACACATGTTTTTATTTTCAGATCGGAGTCACAAATGAAGCGGAACAGGCTGAATTTTCGCTGTACTGCATAGTTCAAGGTGACGCCTTCACGATGCCACTGGCTGCCGACGAGTACATCTTGGACGTAACCACAGAGCTTCAAAAGGCAGCCCAGCCATTCTACCTCATCTTCTGCAGAAGTGTGTGGTACCATCCCCTGAGACACGATGCTAATCCACTGTATACTGAGGTACGATTATCAAATGATTTTTACCGTTGCAACTGAATGCATGTTGGCTTAAAAGAAAGCTCACAGTTTTTTTTTAACCCATTGTCTGCTTATGTCATACACATTGAGACGCCTGATTGCAAATTGATATTAAAAAATGAATGAAGTTAACAGTGTTAAAACTATCACTGACAAGATTTTTTTTATTCAAATATGTGTGCATTATTTGACATGATAACCACCATGAATATATTTAACACAGTGATGCACAACCTGCGGCCCTTAAAGACATTTCATGCGGCCCAATATGACAAATATCAATCGCCTGTTTTTCCTCAGAATTTTTTATGGACGGTGAAAGAACAATATAAAATAATAAAAATTTAGATAATTTAATCACTTTTACCAATGCGGCCCTCAAACTATCTGATAATTGATTATCTGGCCCTTCTCTCAAAAATTTTGTGCATCACTGATTTAACACAAACACTGATGAATCAATTTTTGTTAGAATATTCATAAATCGGCTCAGCAGGGAAGAGGTTAAGGTGGAGACAAGACAGTGACATCTATTGAACAGACAATAAAAAACATAGCACTTTAATTATTCATATTGAGAGGTGATATTTCTTCAACAAGTCAATCACTCAATTTAAATCGTTTGAATTTTGTAATTTTCCATGGGTTTCGCCTTTACAGGCATTTCAGGTGCACGAATGAACTTGAACTGACTGTTGAGTTCGAGTGACAACTCAGTTCAACATGTTTCTTATAGCCAGTTTTAACAGATGTCTCTTTCTTTTAGCCTTTTGACAGCATTTTTCAATTAAATAGTTACATCGCAACTAAGATGTCATGTAAGAATAAAATTCTGTAAGCTAACAGTAGAAACTCATTACCAATATTTCTTACAGGTCTTATTCAACCAAGTTGCTCCGGATTATTTGGAGGGATTGCTTCTGGAACTTCCGGGTGGTGGTAGGCCATCAGCTGGAGCTCTGCGTGATGTGGCACTGGTTGCAGCGTTACTCCACCGAGCTGCAGACCTCAATCATCCACCACATCTTAAAGAGGTCAGTTGATTTGTTTTTGACTATTTAACCTCTTCACCGCAGCTAAGAATATAGAGAACAACGTCCATACGCTGCACCTTTTTGGCGAATTTGTTAACACGATTTACGACCATAAATATGGGTTGTAATTTTTTTATAGGTATCCAGTTATGTTAATTTACATCTATAGAATTTTATTAAATCATGAAAAACATAATATTTCTCATAGTTTTTGTATAATGTTCAAATAATCATTCTTCATACAATTGGATCAAATCGCCGCCATTACTCCGCCATTGCTTACGGGAAACGGAACACTGCGCCAACACCGCGCGTAAAATAATATTTCTCGGAACGCAATATACATATTGTGTGTTGCAGCGGCGCACAAACAAAACTACGTCGACTAGCGCCGCCATTATGTTGATGTAATCGGTAATTTCGTAGGTGTTCACGGAAACAATATTTTAGCTGTTTTGGTTATTTTTTCTTGTAAATCCAACAGATGTCATTGATAGTATACAATATTGAGTAGCATATTCAAGTGATTTGAGCTCTAAAACACTTATAATAGCTGAGATACAAGGCTCAAAACTCCGTGCAGGCTCACGGCTGCCATAGCAGCTGTCCGCGTATGAGCCATGCGGTGAAGCAGTTAAAGCTGTAAATGCAAATATACTTTTTATATTCATTCGCAAGCATTGTTTTAAAAAATACTTGTTTTTTAACTCAATAATTTTCTTTTCAGATTAAATTCCTTTTGCCGAAACCAGTATTAGGACTAAGAGAAGTGAGACCGGCAAAATGGGCTTCGCTTGTTCAAGCGGATTGGGCTGTTGCGCAACCACTCACCACACATCAAGCCAAAGCACAGGTATGTAACTGTTTACAAACGATTAGCTAACCATTGATCCTGACCTAGTCTTATTCTTTATATCCTTACTCGAAAAATAAACGTTGAAGAACTGAGCAACGAGCAGTTTTCGTCAAATAATTCTGTTGAGATAAACTCCATCAGCAGTCCTATGCTGCTCATTGGGAGCGGACATGGCTAGACAAATAAAATAATAATCTCCAAAGGTACCCTGCCCACTTGACCTTCTGACTTGAAAATGGCTAGTTACCATTGTTCCTTTCGTAAGTTCATCCTTCTTTCTATACCCTCTAAAAGGTTGAACCACATATGTACTTGCGGTTCAGGAGTTATTTTGAGATAACAACTCAAATGGCGGGTACATCTGGAAATGACGCAAAATATTTTTGAATTATTGTGTACCCAAACCTTCGTTACCCGGCTTGGCCCGCGGTGCCTTACCCAAGTCCGTGCATACCTCTAAACATAGAATGAGCATGTCCCGAAACTTCCTGGAGGCTTGCAATAAAATCACTAACACTCTTTGTGCTGGGCAAGTTGGTTTTAAGGCCGGACTGTACTTGTGAGCACGCCCACCAGGACGCTAATCACATCCTATGGGACTGCTCCCAAATGAATTCTTAACAAGCAGAACTGTTTGTCGTGGTCCGTACTCACACGGGCACAATAGGCCACACTGACTTGATTGCAAATTAAGCTATCTTAAGCATTTGTAAAATTTGCAAATTTATTCGTGGATCGACATAATCTTAATTCTTCACTAGAGTCAATATACTTGTCTAACACGATTGACTCTCAGTATACGTATTATACACAGGATACTTTGAATGTGTCAACAGCAAAAAAATGACCCGAAACTGTTATTTTTCTATGCAAATCTAGGCTCAACAAAACAAATCATTTATCATGATTATGATTCCTGTTGCAGTTACAGGGTTGCCATGATTATTACCGCCATAAATCTTGGCTTTAAACGATGTACATATAACTGCAATGTCTGATCGAAAGACATGGCTGGTAACTTAGCATTGTGCAAAAAACAACTACTGCTTCCTGCATACCGGACATAATGAGATAATATTTGCAACAAGCGTGGGAATATTACCAAAGCCGCCATTGTTGTCATCACATGTGTTGAAAAAAAGTGAAAACAATGCTTCACAGCCAAATATGTACAAGTGCAAAGGTTCTTACGCCTTGCCATAGGAAGTCATTAATGAATATCTATGTACAATATAAATTTTCCCACACTAGAAAAGACATTGTGCATTTTAATGCAAATTTACTTCTGCTTATTGATGGTATAATTATTCTTGCGATGCATATTTCATTTTCAACAACATACTGTCATCATCAGCAGTTGTCTATACCAGTGTTCCCCAACCGGAGACTTTCCACCGGGCCACAAACAGTATGCCAAATTTCAATCATTTATTATAAACTAAAACACTTGAAATCAATCAATTCTGTTTGAATACATGGATGTCTGTGTTGTCTAAAAATTCCCTCAAATAACCATCCGATCCTAAAAGCAGGACCTAGCAGCCTTGATTAACTAACCACTAGTCCTGTCCTAGTCCTATCCTACATATCTCTATAAAAAAAGAGGTTGAACAATTGAGTAACAGGTATCGAACATGGTAAAAAAAAGAAGGGACCATTATTATAGGTTTTTAAATGTTTTCGAATATCAATATTTTTTTTTGAAGCTGTCCTTACTGGGAATTGAACCCATGAAAATCACAACCAAAGTGAGCGATGTTTGAGTACTTGGCCACAAGCATTGCATCAATATTTAATTTAGTAAACTTCTTGGATTCATAGTTCGGCAAAGTAAGCCATTTGAAAACCCTACTGTGTTTCATACTCTTTATGTTTCTTTAGTTTTAAGCAAACTAGAATATGGATCTATTATTTGGGGTCCATATGAATTTAAATTTAAGTCGCAACTGGAGCGAGTTCATAAAAATTTATGCTATTATTATTTCAAAAAATTCAACTATTTTCCGTATGACAATTCATTAATGGAATATCAACCAAGTTTCTTTTTAGGAATGCTGTCATTTCACCCACTTGAAGCTCAAGACTAATTGCAATATTAAAACATTTTCTCTTCTTCTTCGGGGCCAAGTTGACGACGAAATTTAAATTTGCATGCTCCCAGCTTTTACCTACGTGGTCGTAACAAAGACAAATTTTTCTTTGTCAAAACTTGTTTGTCACGTAGGTCTTTTGAATCTCCAGTTTATTCGGCTGATAAATGCGCTGCCTGTTGATGTTGACATCTTCGGCAGTGAACTTGATGCTTTGTTTAAAAATTATGTTTTCTTGTAAATAATATGTTTCTGTTCTGTTTCTTATTTTTGTGTAATATTTTATATAATCTTTATTAATTTCTCAAATGCATGGCGCATTGGCGCTTGCTGTAATGCCATGTATTTTTAATAGTTTTTGCCAATAAATAAATAAATAAATAAATATTATAAACTATCACATATTACACATTATTTTATTGTTGATATTAATTTGAAATTTTTTCCCCAGGTTTTGGCAGTGCTATCACAATGGCCGCTGTTCGGCAGTTCGTTCTTCGCCGTCAAGCGGGTGACGGGAGGCGGCGGTGCCACAAACACAAGCGAATGGCGGGATCACATCCTCGCTCTGAACCGTCGCGGTGTTCACTTCCTCGATGTGCAGACACACGAAACTCTTCAGCACTGGCCCTTCGCGGAGGTTATCAGCACCAGAAAGGTGAGAATACATTCTTTAATAATGTGCATATAGTTTTACCGTCTGTTTAATTGTTTGTTTATTTCACATAACAATTTATTTCATATAAAGCTTAAATTAACTTTGATTATTCCTCGTATTGTGTTACTAATTGTGACACGTTATTCATCATCAGGCATCTTCGGACTTACTATTGCAAAATTTCCTTATGTAATAAAGCAAGTTGATTCTAATGTTTTAAAATGATAAAATTACAAAATGGAGTTTGGTATTTTTACTTTTTTACGAGAAGCAAGGAGGGGGTTATAGAATCAAAGCAAAGCAAACAAATAATTTCACTACTAATGACGTTAGCAATTACAAAATATTAACTATTGAGATGCAATCAATTAGGAAGAATTAATCATTGGAAACAATGTAAGCAGTGGCGAGCGACCTGTCCTATTTAGGATATTATTTAATAATACTACATAATATACAATATCCTACATAGGACAGGCTAAACACGTGTCACAGTTAGTAACAAAATACGTGGAATAATCAAGTTATTTTTAAATTTTATATTAAAACAAATTTCCGCAAAGTTACTTCCGAATTCATCAAAATTTAATTCATATTCCACAAGAAGTTGATGCATCATTAAAACATCACAGTAATTTCTATTATGGCTGCACATAATATTTTTCTTGTTTTATCTATACATATTTCTATTTTTAACGAAATTAAGTTTATATTTAGTCGGACACCATAAATATTAAATATTGATTTCTATATCTAAATGTGTTTTTAACCCAAATAAATAATATGACATCTTATAATTTTTGAACTATTTCCAGTTCTTTTATATTATATAGTATTATCTCATGTTTGAATGAATGATTCATATTGACATTGACAAAATATTAATATTATTCGAATATTTCTTTCCAGGTTCGATCGGAAGACGGATCGTTGTTCTTGGACATGAAATGCGGATCCCTTCTGCAGCAGCGTGTTACTCGTCTCCAAACAGAACAAGCTCATGAAGTCTCACGACTCGTCAGACAATATATCACTCTCCAGCAGTCCGGCGCTGGACCTCTCAACTCTGATTGAATGAATATAAGGTGAGATATTTTCTAAACCATATTTGGGCCCATTTGGCTAAACGAAACGTATCTTGATTTTTGCCGGTCTTGAGTTATGAATGCCACTAGATAATAATATGTTATGTTGTGTCAAAGAGACGTATCAATATGAGAAGTGGATACGAGGATAGTCATCCAAATCACTGTCATGTTTATCGCTCCACTAAACCTTAAAATATAACATTAGAATAAATGATTATATAATATTCGTCCGGTCCGTGGTGCAATGGTCAACGTCGTTGGCTACCGTGTTGGATTGGTTGGCTCGATTCCCGGTACGAGCAGATTTTTTTCAGTCGATAAATTGATTCTGCTCAGAGTCAATGGGTGTTTGTGTTGTTAAAAAGCCCTTTCCTATACCCAAGAGTGGCGTATAGTGACAGCAATTAGCTAACCACTAGTCCTGTCCTAGCTTTCGTATCCTTTCCATCCTTACTCTCTTCAAAAAAGAGAGGTTGTTCTCGTAGAAAAACATCTGTTGAGATAAACTCCGCTAGGAGTCCATATGCTCCAAGCTGGGAGCGCACATGGTAAAAAAAAAACATAAATAAATCAGAAAGCCAAAGTATCACTTTTAGAGATTATGAAAAGACAATTTGTATTTGTTAAAAAATAGCTATGATCGATTACTGATGAAACCTGTATTTTGGCTCTCCTTAAAGGTAGAGAAAAATGAGCTTGGTTTCTCTGCTTTTAAGAGGCCGAACTGACAAGGCAATTGACAAGAGAATATATTATATATCCTTGGATGCATCAGTAGTTGAAGATTTGATCCCAAGTCCAAGAAATGGTCCTGTCCTCTTATGTGAACGAATTTCATAAACCAAAGCTTTACCATAGTTTGTATTTTACAATAATTGATGTTTCAAACAATGTATTTTAATTCTACAGAAATTTTGTAGAATTAAAATACATTGTTATGTTTCTCACCATATTATAATGGAGTTCTACCAAGTAAATGCCAACTCAATCAATTGATGTTTCTTTTTTTGCAGATAACATAGAATGTGCCACTTTCAATTACCTTGAAATAAAGCTCCTCCTGACATCACGACAGCTATTCAAAATAGACAATTTTTACACAAACACAGTATACAAAATGTACACACTTATTATCAATTATCTGAAAGAATTCAATAAATGTTACATATATTTAGTTTCGACAAATGTTTGTATAAAATAATACGATAAAACATTTAAGACTACATTAATTTGTAGTCAAAGATATGTTATCTGCCACCATTGAATATATTAATTGTAATAAACATTCTCAAGCCGCTTACCGACGGCAAAATAACTTCGAGAATGCTTTCAGGTTTTTAAAGTTCACAGATCTAATGAAGAAAAAAAAATATTATTTGTTTTCTTAAAAAAATAATAGAAAAACAAAATTATGTTAAACTTAGTAATAATTTTATTTAGAATTAAGATTTTATTGTACAATAATAACATTTTTTATTACGTAAGAAGTCATCACTGGAATTTAATAATTAAAAAAATACACCACTGCTTAAAAAATTAAATGTATTCTTATATTCAATGAACCATAGACTAAGAAATATCGCATTGTCATTATAAAAATGTGTTATTTTAATGCAAGAGATAATTACTATCAATATTTTTACAATTTTATACTGTCTTCAAACGTTTATAGTAATATATATATTATGTAAGTTTATTACCTTACTATTTGGTTTGATGTTGCCTGAAACAAAAAAGAATTTTGCTCAAGGTGATACCAATGATTTTTTTTTTTTTTAATTCGCAACAGTTGCATGTAAGAATGTTTATTCCGTCCAATTATTGAAAGTTTTAAGCCATCCGCTATTTGAATTAAATATTATCAATCTGACAAATCATTTATCCATATTTGATTATGTTACAAATGACTAATTATTTTTACATTTCACAAAAACGGGGAATCTGATATCCAAAAATAACTTATTTTTTATTGTTTACGTCTTCTGCTTTTTTATATAATTTTTGCAACATAAATATCAATCTCTCTTTTTGTGAATCTGACTAATTTGTAAGAATATTTTTTTGTAAATATTAGAGAAAGGAATATTAGGAATTTGTAGAGTCGCTTCTTGTTTTTGAAGGTTGCAATTGTTTTTATTTTCACTTATTATTAATGTCTAAAGAAATTAGCTTTTCATTCCGGTTCTAAAAAGTTATACATTTTATTGTATCAAAATACATTTACTTTAATGAATTATTAGAAAACCTGTTCAAAAAAACTCAAAAATCAGTTGACTTTAAATATAAATTATAATCAATAGATAGATCTGTTGGCAGTGTGTGTAAACTATCATGTTGGTAAATGTTTTACACATGTCAAAATACAGAAGATGCCTTTTTGTGGTATGTAGATTGAAAAATGACTTATTTTACTTTGTTATCAAACAATTTCACCATTGTAAAATATTGAACACAAATATTAATCGCTAAAATTAATATGAAGTTATTTATTTTCAGGAGAAATGTGTATTTCTTTTAATTATTGGAACCTTAATTTATTCTTTGTGTCTTGTAATCAAATAAAAATGTTCAGTCCCGGGTATCTTTGCATATTTTATTTAAATATTGGATTTGGCAATATTTGTTCTATTCTATACATGAAACTTTAACATACCAGTTTAGTTTCCCTAAGTTTTATAGCATTTCTTACTTAATATAATAAAATGAATCAATTGATATGATAGAGTGTAAAAATAATATTTTTTTAGTTATTGAAATTGAGTAAATTAATTTTAGAAATCCTCAGAATACTGACATTATTTAGAAATGATTCAGGAATGCAGTAGTTATGTAGAAACAGTTATCCAAAATATAACAAATATTATATCTGTTGACTTTATAGCATAAATGAGTATATTGTATTTATGTAAGGTATTTTTTAATAAATATTTACTGAAGAAAGACTGTTTTTTACTTACTTGATTATTTGTTTTTACTTACGTTAATACATACATATTCAGAAGTTTGAATCGTTTGAATTTTTGTACTATTCTATGAGGTTTCGCCTTTCGGCGTCATCAGGCATTTCAAATGCACGGATGTACTTGAACCGATGTGTAGTAAACAGTTTGTTTGTTTATATACAAAAATAAAAGAATATCACTATGTTAAATTGCTTTAAACATAGTCAATATTAATTAGCGAAAATTTGATGTAAATGAGTTTCAATGAATTAAGTGGGTTTGGATATAATTATTGGGATTTTTGAATCTAGTATCGCAAATACTAATTACCAGATAATTACATAGGAATATCTATCTTTAAATGGAGTATCTAGGGTTTTATCCGACCTATTATTATTGAAATTGATTTCAAGTGTTTGAATTAATAATTATGATAATCATTTAAAGGGGTATAACAATGGTGAGTTTGGAAGATTAAGTTGTTCGTTTAAAATTGGTAAACTATTAAGCTGTGCCTTATTTGTCTCTAATATTTCTAGATAAACTAGTTTCTAGTTTGAGTATAAATTTTGTATATTATGTAAATCTTGACCTTGAGTAGTTGACACCAAATTACAAAATTCAATGGTCCAGTGCTTCTTTTATGAGTGAAGTCATTGTTGTGATCATGTCACCACACAAGTGAGCTGTAATAGTTAATCCATATAAGGATTGACTCTCTTAGCAATATTAGCATGTGTTTCAGAGACAATAAATAATTATAAAGCTGCTAATTTTTGCATTGTATTGTTGCCAAATCGAATACACAATACATATGTCACATTGACATTTGAAAAATCTATTCAGATAATTTTGGGATGTGTCAATAGATAATTTTATTACAAGGAGGTTTTAATTTAACTGGTGGTAGCTCATTTCATGTTGTATTACTCTTTTTGTCAAATAGCATTGGATGACTGATTAATAGACAATATCTTTCTTAAATAATATTTTAATGAGTACAATGCGTGGAAGAAATATATTCTATGTTAATCTTGATATATTTGCCATTCATTTTTTAAAACAATTAATGATCCACCTAAAGATTGGTCTGCAAATAAGTCTTGTAGTAAGAAATAAATTTGTGTAAACAGTCAACTGCAAACTTCCCCCTTCAGTGATAGCCAGGATAGATAATAATAGTGTGTTAACTTACCACTCTATGTCAATTTTTTCACGAATGAGTGGGACATGTTTGATTCAAAATATTTATATGATTTAGGTTTGATATTAAGCTAGCTGCTACTAATGTAATATTATCTCCTCATATTCATTTAATAATGAGTACCGTAAAACGAGGTGAATAGAGACAAAAACAAGGATTGCTTTTTAGCACAATTTTACTAAGTATCCAATGTATTTTTTACTATTTATATATATAATTCTTTACAATGACCATAATACTTACTAGTAGAGATAGTATTCTCTCGAATAACAAAACCAAACCAACTAAATGATTGGCCAAAATTGAAACAAACGTGTTAAAGTTCGATGCCTGTGCATCCTTACTTTTTGACCTTTATAAACTTCTCTTTTATTGCACGAAAATTAAAATCAATCATGTTTTTTTGGATAATAAGTGCCGTAAAACAGAATGAATATAGAATGAATAAGACTCGTATAGAATAGAGGTTCATATATTCCAAGTATTACTGGTAGTTTTGTCTCTATTCACCTGCCAAGTCTCGATTTACCCTCTCTCGTCTCTAATCACCCCGATTTAATGTGAATAGAGACATCAAACAAAATTGACAGTGTCTTAATAACGACAGTGAATATTTGAAAAATATTGTCATGAATGTGTAGTAGAACCATAGAAACAAGTTTCAAGCCATTCATATTTGAATTATGTGGCGCAGGTATGAAGATACATAGTCGTGAAGGGTAAAAAGTGTCACTCAACATTCCTTTCGACCAAGACTTGACAGTTGACAAGTGATTAAAGTATTGACTCAATTCAGTTGAATAAAATACGTAAGACATTATTGTTAATCAGAACAGAATTGTCATCCATGACCGAGTGGTCATTTCAATGCAAGAATAAATTCAAAGTCAATGCTTAGAGAATTAATTCATTTATTGTAGAATAATACTATTATTTTATTACAATAGCTATCATTAAGTCTTAAAAAAATATGTCATATTATTTTGCTTTATGCATGACAGGACATCATAATGAATTGAATTTATAGAAGACATTACAGTAAAAACCTTTTTACACTGTTGCATTTTAGAGCACATTACATTAATTTATAATTGCATTTAATTATTACGTTGAAACTTATTATAATTAGGTTAGGTAATACATATTTTTATTCTTGATTGAATGTCATTATGAAAATATTCTACAACTTTCTTCGGGAATAAAATCTGAATTTACTTATGGAGGATCTTTCAATAGAGACGCTCGAAATTTGTTTGGTTATAGCAGCCATTATAGTGTAGGCAAATCACCATGGAAGGTTATAGCGCTAAACAACGTGTGCAAATCTACAAATTTTCTTATCATCTACTGTTCCATTATAAGAATGTTTGTCACTAAAGATGAGGCCCATTTTTGGATGAATGGATATGTGAAAAAGCAAAATTGTTGGATTTGAAATGATTCCAATCCATACGAGATGCACCAGTACCAATGCATCCCGAGAAAGTCACTGTTTGGTGCGGATTTTGGTCTGGATGAATCATAGGTCTGTACTTCTTTCAAAAGGAAACTGGCAGTGCCATAACCGCTACAGATCGATGATAAGCAACTTATTGTGGCCTAAACTGGGTGATACGAACACCGATAAACCACCGGTTCCAACAGGAAGGTGCTACGTGCCACAATGGACATTCTACATGAGCAAGCGTCCTTATTGAAAGACCCTATCATACCTTGAGGATTTCGACTGAAGGTGCTTGTTGGTATTTCAATATCAAATTTGAATTGCTTGAATTTTATAATACCTAATGTTTTTATAGAAATATTTAGCTTTACTTGAATATGCTTAGCAAGATGAATTTTGTATTTCTGGTGACTAAATAACATGTATTTTAACATTCATCTATTGGGCATGTTAGGCTGATTCTTTATTCACATGGAAACATCATTTTAATACATTATGTTGGTAAATTTACTGTGTGAAAATAGAATAACCCTGGGATACATTTTTTTATGATGAATGATGTCATAATAGTTAGATAACAAAAAGATTCTAGTTGCAATGAATTCAATAAATCTTTCTTATAACTAGTATGAAACACTTAAAAATACTGATAAAACAATATTATGGCAGTAAAAGTAAAAATAGTAACAGTTAAGCTTCTGTGGGACTATGACGAGGTGTCTTAGTGGAGGACTTCCGATCTAATCGGTCGTTCCAGTTCTGTGCAGTGTATTGAACATATCCGGGATCTGTAGGACTGCTGGGTCCTCCGTTATAATTTAAATTATTCTCTTTTTGTTCCTTAATGGCCGGCATGGGTAGCAAAAATGACACAGCAGGTAACTCGTCTCCGTAAACTTGAGAAGACGCTTCTCTTTTGTTTGATTTTGGAAGTGTTTGCTTTTGTTGTAAGCCAAAGTATTCTGCAATCTGTTGCAGAGTTGGCGATTTTGATTTTGGGCTACTCTTAGTCCTGAGAGAGTCCGACTTTTCTTCAGGACTCTTACGGTTATACTGAGTCAAATTATCATAGATTCCGTAACCCCTGTTGGATCTGTTTTCCTTTATCCTAGCGAATACGGGGGTCTGCAATTCAGGTAAGTAATCTTCTTTCACTGGAAAGGGTGGCAAACTCTCTTCTTCGAATTTTTCCCATTGTTTATGCTTTTCGTAATCTGAACGAGGAGATAAGCCCATTCGGGGATAGCCTCTCTTATCGTAGTCCATCTGACGCACGATATTCTCTTCGTACTCTTTCATATACTGTTCGTTCAGTCTCGCGAGGTCTTCTTTGTGATACTGTTTTTGCGATTCCATCTTCTCATCCAACATCTTTAAATATGCAATATTTTTACGCATCTCACTATCATACATGTAAGGATTTAATATGATTTCATCATGTTTATTATTATCTTCACCTCTGTTGTTTGGAACTGATGCACTTCTTTGGAACGAATTGTTTTCTATAATATTGCCCCTTTTTGTTTCTCCGTTACGCACAGATCCATACTTAGTTTTAGCTATTGGTTCAAAAGTAACTTCTTCCACTGCATTATCTTCAGAGAACTTATGATAGCCAAGTTTTTGAGAATTAATAAAAGAATCAATGTCGTCTTTATCATCTGCAATCTTTACAGGCTCACCGTTTGCTGCTGGAAAATCTTTAGCAGCCTCGGCATCTTTCTCTTGTTCTTTTTTACTCTTTCCTTTATCTGCTTTCTTATCGACCTTTTTAAACTTTTCCGGAAAGAATTTATTTTTTGAAGTATCCGAATTGCCATTCTGAGGATCTTTTTTTAAATCTTGTGGAAGTTTGGGATAATTTGTCCCGTACTTCTCTGCGTCAGTTTGTGAATGTTTACTTGTACTTTTCCTCCGAGGTCCAGCTAGGTCTATCAGAAACAATGCAGCCGTCACCAATGATAAGACACCTAAAACTGCTGCGTTATCAATCAGGCCATCAGGTATTGATTCTAACGATGCGAGTTCTAGACTGCCTGTTGAAAGAAATAATAAAAATAGCATAAATATATGGCTCTAAATAAATCACATCACAGGTTAACATAATTACTACAGCATGTTCTATTTTTGCATATGTGTATAATGTCTTTCTTCCAAGAATTGACAATTCCCATCATTGAAGTGACTATGGTTATCGAAATGGATGAATTTCCTTTAAATGTGATCTAAACAAAATCTCTAATATGATGATTATGAAGAATCTGGAATATACAATGTTTTCAACTTTATTAGATTAAAAACCAGTGAAATCAAAAAAATAAGACTTGGAGCATTGTCATTATTTAAGAAAAGGGAAAATATCTTAGGCACATGGAATAAATACTTCACGATAAATTAACAAAAAGCTTATCAACCAAGTACTAAAAATAGGCTCATATAAGGGTCAGAATTTTAATACAGTTCCGGTCAGAATTTGTATTAAATTGGTTAGAATTTAAATTATATTGGTCTGAATTCATATTAAATGGTCATAATGTAATACAATAATCTGACCGTATAATAATTTTATTCAGACCGTTAATATTACTTTCTGACCCAATATTGAATTTTATTCTGACCAAAAATGATTTAAATTCTGACCACTTTTTTGGTCGCCTAAAAATATAGTGTCCATCTTCGTAATCCAGTGGGAAATTTAAATGTAAACAAATTGTTATATGTACAGGAAAATAATGTTTGCTGACCTAATATGATGAAGAATAGCGCTCCAAAACCTAATAAGATTCCTTCTAGAACACGCCTTCCATGTGGAATCTCACGAAAAATCCTTCCAAATAGTAATCCAAATGTGATGATAAGGTATCCTGAAATCATAAAGGTATATTTTAAAAAATCTTGTTAATTAATTACTAAAAAGTTACTGCAGATAGTATTTATAGCAGTGATGCACAAATGCGGCCCGAAATGGATTTTTTTGCGGCCCAAAATAACAAATACTTCGTCAGCAAATTTTTCATTAAATATGATAAAAAATTTTATTCGATATGTGAACAAATTATGCAGAACAACGATCAATTGAGATCGAAATATCAGGAAGGCGATCTGTAGAGTTTTTACAAATATCTCCCCGAAGAGCAGTTTCCTACCCTACGTAAAAAGGCTGCGCTTTGTGCAAGTCTTTTTGGAAGCACCTACATTTGCGAGCAAGCATTTTTCAGACTAAAACTAAATAAGTCTCAACACAGAAACCGCTTGAACAATGATAATCTCAGTGCTGTAGCTGATGATAGCAACCACAAACATTGAACCCGATATCAAAATGCTTGCTGCCAGTATACAGTGTCAGAAATCTCTCTAAGTTCCATCGTGCAAATCTACATTCAATGTGGAGCGGAGAAGGATCGAATTTATATCTCATCTAGTATAATAAATCAATATTTTTCTTCTCTTTTACCCTTTGCGGCCCGCGAAAATTTTTAAATGGATATTTTGGCCCTTCTCTCAAAAAGATTGTGCACCACTGATTTGTAGTGTTGTGTCAGTTGTGCATAAATTAGTATAAATATATGTATATTATCACTAATAAATATAACATGTATAACTCGGCGTTGTTTGGGCATAACCTGATAACTGCAAAATGAGTTATTAAAAAAATAAGTGAGAACAAATAAATTATTATCAGAGTTTCGACTGGTCCACTAATCATCAATATCAAAAGTTTTCATGAGTGTTCAAACATTAATAGTATAATTATATCTTAAAGTTCCTATCCACTACACTTTTTTCAAAAATCAGTTATCAGGATATGCCCATACGACACTGAAACTTTTTTGTTATTTTTTTTCATGAGGTGTGGGTACGTTATATTTAAGATCATTTATTGGTCCATACATTAATATGTAATGAAAATAATATTTAAATTGAAGACCACGTCAAAGGAGGATAGAAATCATTTTTTGAAATCAGAGTCGGAGTCACGATTTTCAAAAGACTCCACAACTCTTTGATAATTATTGAAAAAATGGGTGCGGAACTACTGAAATCTTGTATAGGAGAACAACGCAAGCATTTAGAATATATTTAACTAGAGGGTTAAATTTGATGCAATAGAACGTGTCAACCTAGTGATGGGTGATCAAAGATATTCAAGTAATTATTTCTGAATGACCTTGGGGCACATTTATGACATGTTTTCCAACGCACCTCGCGTCAGAACAATAATTATCCTTTTTTTTTTCGAAACAAAATTTAGCGATCTGTAAAATAAATAACTACGTGTGCGCGTGACGATGGGAAAAATGAAAGTACATATGTATTAATTCGTCGATGACCTATTGGGAAATATTACATATTTTAAAATTTTAAAATAAATAACCTATTCTTCTACTTATTAAAATAGGTCATGATAGTTTCAACTGACTGAACATTTTCTTGTCAAGCAATGTCAGTGTTATCATTTTCACTGCTTTACCTGGCTTGCGCTTCCGTTGGCATTAAGTAGTTATCGAATACAAGAAATTCAAATTGAATTGACAAAGGTTAGAATTTATTTTTCTGCAAATATTCGTCCAAATTACTATTTATCTACAATACAACTCGAATCTGTCTGTTAAATAAATAATTACATCAACAAAATGATATTTATTAAACCTACAATAAAACATACTCAGATACATTTCTTATAGTAATCTTGCTGTGTCATTAACGTCACCATTGTTTTAGCGCGCAAAATACCCGTCGACTTACAATTTATGAACATGCATGTTACCTAATGTGGGAAACTAATTTCAGCGGATATCTAAAATGCAATGAAAACTTTACGCATAAAGACAAGTGCCGTTTATTTGATTCCAAGTATAGCTAATAATAATATATTATGCTACAATACCATAAATAAAGTTTGCAAGGATGATTTTCAATATCTAAAATAGTGCTGTCTCAAAGCGAGTTTTCGAAAATGGCCGTTAGTGACGCTACAGATTTGCTTTTGAAAACTTTTGATGTTCACATAAATATATATCTTGTCGTAGTTTTGTACATAACTACTTGTTTTATCGTTATTTAAGACAAACGTCTTCGTAGAATATATAATTTACTTGAGTTTGTTTATTGTTTGGCATAGCCTATTACTGGCCGAGAGGTCATGTTATTAGCCTTTTGTCCAACCGGTAGCTGTTTAAACGGCTCAAATTCTCGAATTTTCTTTTATTAATCCTGCTTTTCTAAAACTCTCCGAAAAGAGGATAGTGACTGACATATAACCAGTAATCGTTAAACATTTTCTATTACAAAAAAACTGTTAAAATGCTACATATAGCGCCCACATAAATCACAGTGGGAGCAGACATGTTAAAAAAAAAATCGACGGAATTCTGTTGAAAATAATTCAAATACCAAGTCCAGAATTAGTAAAAAATAAATATTTTATAAAAGTGCGTAATAATTTATACGCAATTAAATATCCACTACGAGATACGTAAACTACACACAATTAATTGGTTAAAAATAGACGCAATGTAGTAATTAACGGCTGTTCGATTGTACGTTATTTTAAATACGTCACAAATTTGACAATTGTATACCATATGATATTTAAACCAGACAAATACGAGGTCAGCTGTAAGATTCGCGCGCCCTACGACAATATTCTTGCCTGCCAGTGCATAGTAACAAAGACAATACAAAAGGGGTGTAGCCTAAGTAGAGATTAATAATTCGATTCAATTGGCAAACTACAATATATGAGTTGTAACACATTGCTCAATCCTCCCTTTCTTCATTAATAATTATATACAATTTAGGATGAGACTTATTTTCTGTAAATAAAATCAAAGAAAGGACTAACGCGTACTTTTTAGAAATGAGCTTGTATAATTGATCAATGTCCAAATTTTATTGCATATACACAATATTTTTTTAGAATATCGGAGGACATCATAAAAGTTTTTAAAGGTTAGAGGATTTATACGATAAGAAAAATAACAATGTATTTTAATTCTACAGAAATTATTTGATATTTTTGTTGAAAGCTATTTCGGCTTAACATAATTGCAAGCCACAGGCGTGCCACCAATAAAAACGCACTTGACAAATACTCAAAGAAAATTTTACTAAGCCGCAAAGTCCATGACCTAGATCTGAATGTTAATTTGAAAAAACAGCATTTTTATATTTTACCTAGAAATGAATTGAGCCCGGTACCTTCTGAATACAAGGTGCAGTGGTAATCGCTAGACTACAGATACCGATGTTTCCCATTGCAATATAAATTTCATAGCTGTTTGTAGTATACTTAAAACGGTATTTATTTTTAATTGATAGTGCATTCTATACCTTATAAAAGTAATTGCTTTTGTAACCTTTGTCGTGCTTCGATATTAATCGCTTCATGTTGATATAATACGTTATCTAAATAAATAAAATACATCATACAGTAGGTACTATATCCACATGTATTCTGAGAAAGATCTGGGCCAGTTTCGTTCACCGCGAGCATTGTCAACTAGTGCTATATAATGAGTTTTTATTTATTTAAATAATGCCTTTCCACCAACAAGTGGTAGTTCACACAGTAAAAACGGCAAATACATTTACTTTATTATTCGCACAAACGGTTTAGTAAGTAAAATTTCGATATAAACAATGATTTGTTTTTAAAAGGACTACACTATTTTTTTATTTAATGAGAAATAAAAAAAAATCATTACCTCCATAAACTGCATCTGCAAATGATGCACCCACTGATCCCCAAGTCACATTACGAAGGAGTGACCATTCCCTTGATATTTTTTGAAGATACAACGATAGTCGAGCCGATTCATCGTCAGTCACTCGTTTACATACGACGCAGGCGATGCAAAACAACTATAACGAAAACAATAAAAAACTTAATACGTGGAACTTTTAACATTGTACATGCATGGAAATCTTTTTCATTAATGTATTATTAAAATACGTACAACTTCAAAGACTTTAATAGTCACCCATTTATCACAAACAACCATATTTACTTAATATTTTTATTTCACACAACTTTTGTAGATAATGACACTGTCATCTTTATGACATCCAACGTGCAACTGACTATACGAATGTTCGAAAACAAATTATTGCATGGCTATGTTCATTATCAGCGTGCATTGTTTTCAACACCTAACTGCAAACGGCATGGAAGCTAAATTTTCTTCAATAGGTCTCAAGTCTCAACTCAGCGTGAGCACCTTGAAAAGTCGAAGCAGTTGTCTTTCATTTTCAACCGCACGTATGAAGCAAGTTGACAAATTATGTTCCGTCATAACTACATACAAAAATAATTTAAAAACCAAAGAGTATCTCAGAAATAAACTGCGACTTCAAAGTATGATATAAATATTCATGTCAAAAATTATCTTCACGATAACCGCAAGAAGACACGGGAATTCAATTGGAACAGGAAACCCAGTCAAAATACAAAATAGAAGAAAATACATTTAGTGAAAAAGTCACTGGTGTAGGAAATATTTAAATAAATGATTTTCGAAACATTGTAGAGCATTTACGAAGAAGCTCTACCCTTCTGATCAGAAAGGATTTTATTGCCGAGACAAAAATAAGTATGGTAAGGACTCTTAACCTTTATCAAGAGAGTATCGCATTTTCAATACTTAAACATTCATTTTAAACTTAAAAATACGCTCCAATTAATAATACAAAACACCGCGGACCATAGTTGTCATAAATTATCTTATTTATGGAATCCAGTCATTCGTCTAAATATCAACATGACCATTTTTCAAATGGGTTTCTTAGTTTAACTCAGATTGCACACCACAACAACGCAATTGCAACCACACAACAGCGCAAATTAGGAAGAAATGTTTAAGCTAAGTGAAAGCTTAATGGACTACCAATGGACTACCAATGATAAAAAAAAACCTCCCCGTCCCAAGTAAACGAATTGAATGATTTGAAGAATTTAAATAGCATATGAATGAAAAAATGCTAGTATCGATGGAAACACACATGAACGATTTTTTTTAATGAACGTTATTTTTTATTATTAAAAGACTAAGAAAACTCATTCTTACCAAATAATTGATGTTTATGTTAGTAAGAATGAATCATGATACTATTTCTACAGCTTGTGGACAATGTCGAATAATCTGCTGTCCCAAATATCCAAGATTCTACTGGCAAAGCAGCATTAGATAACAAAAAAAATATATTTTATCTCAGCGCAACCGGACAATCGTATTTTATTAAAATGAATTTCTTCCCATCAAGCATGAAACCAAATAAATTTTAATTACTAAATTAAAATTTATTTGATCGGCTATAAAAGGCATAAATTTTAGAAGGTGGCCGAAAATTTGGAGTAGGTATTTATTAAAATGATAAATTGGGGATTATTAATTTTAGGGAGTTTAAAAGAAAAAATAATTTATACATTATCTCGGAAGTGTTTTTTATATCCAACATATGACGTGACAATTTATTACATTTGACAAACTACCTTACATACATAATAAAATGAAATTTGTATCGCAGCATTTATGCAAATAAATAATATTTTTAATCTTTCTTTAATCCCGACAACACCCCTGGAATGAAGAAAATCATGCATATAGAGAGTGATCGCGATATGGCCGACGAATCAAAAAAGTGCAACGGTTTTTAGATTAGATTCGGACATCAAGTGTATTATCGATATAGCTGTCAAATCGTGAAATGATTGTCGAAAGCTTGTTATTTGATCGATATTTAGATTAAAAAGCTTTGATAAAACAATAATATTGTAAAAAAGATCAATGTCTTAACCCTTTACTCTTACCGTCATCATTTAATCTTAATATACTTAGATGAAAAAAGTAAATTATATTAAAAAAAACAATTCTGTGCAATTAGTGGCTATAGCTGTATTTCATCCCCGGTGCCATATTCGATTCGCCCCCCCCACCACTTTCCCTTAATCCTTTAAGCTTTGTACACAGATATGTTATTAGTTCAATCTGGAAGTCCCAATTGTTTGGACGCTTTTGATTAATCATTAAATCTAAATCGTATTTTGGGTTATAAATTTGTACTAAAGGGTGGATATAATAAAGTAAAATCTGTCGTCTACGTTCACTAACTCTCTCCAATTCATCTTTAAGTATTTGACTTTTAAAGAAGAATCCAATGTCTTGTCAAGAAGAATCCATTCTTAATGAAGAGAAGATGTCCCTGGCTCAACGCATTTTGGCGCTAACTCTGTCTGGCGAATACACCCTGACCCAAGTCAACGGCCAGAAAGTATACAGAAGAACGCCAGAATCGTGGCAAGGCGAAGAACCAAATCGCACTTGCGAGGTAAGTGTCCGTTGCTCTTTACATGATTTATTTTTAAATTTCGAAGTTTTCTAATAAGCGAATCCTCCTGTTGGATTTAATGCCATGTCAGCGCCGCCATACGCCTGCATATTTTTTTTTATTCTTTAAACAATGGGATTGTTTTTTGTGATATACTGTTTATTGTTGTGATATATGATAAGAACTGAGTGGGTCCATTCTACAGCTCCTGTTACCGGGGGCTTGGCTGACCGTAGTGCGATAATTTATATTCAAAAAAACGTTCGCAAAATATATTGTTTTCAATACGATAAGGGCTTATGATTGCATACGATACAAGTAAAAATAACATTTTCTCCCGGAGGCAGCTGTTACTGGTAGGTAGCAGGTAGCTAGCAGTCGGAAGACGTAAATTTTAAGATTTTGCATGCATAGTTAATTATTCTGCGATTTGTGTATAATTTTGCTAGCATTTCAATATCTTTGTAATTTTCATTACAGATTTTTATTGGGCGTCTACCAAGAGACGTCACAGAAGACGAGCTAATTCCGTTATTCGCCAAAGCTGGTATCTTATTCGAGTTCAGGCTTCTTGTGCAGTTTTCGGGCTACAATCGCGGGTAAGTCCAATTCTTATAGTCATAAAATATGTCTAAATTCTTTTGAGAAATTTACTGTCCTTTCAGCTAAATGCGACTAAAAATTAAATATGCGTTAATTATGATTTATTTGCTCTGGCTCTACATGGCGTATTTTTGTGAGTATTTTAGGTACTATTTTTTCAATCGTCATCTTGTAACGGTTTTTCAGGTCAGCCATTTTGTTTTGATTTTAATATTTTTTTTGATATTCTTTAAGCTGTGCGGCGCTTTATATCATCCATCTATGTATGTAAAATTTTAAAATAATTATTTCAATGCGCGATTATCTTTTATTCCAAATTAAATGTGTAGATTCATCTGTTCCGTAGCGTACATACATATGTGTGGCGATTTTAGGAGTTGTTTTTTGCAATCGTCATCTCGTAACGGTTTTTCCGATCGGCCATTTCACTTTCGCGCGCTTTATATAATATTATTTATATATATTTATATATATAATGTATGGACCATTATGATAGTTTTTTTTCCTTGATGGCAATGCGCGATTATCTTTTATACTATTATAATATAGGTAATTATTATAAATATTTTTTTTATTTCAGCAGTTTAATCCAGTCCGTAAATTAATAAAACATTTATTTTGTCAAATTAAATTATAATTTTTTTTTTTTTACTTTTTAATTTCAGGTACGCGTTTGCCATGTACACGAATTCTAGCGACGCCATGTCCGCTATCGAGATGTTCGAAGGTTTTAAGATTCGGCCGAATTGGACTCTGGGTATGTAATCAATCAACAATAATTAATAAATAAATAAATTATGCTTTTTAAGTATTCTATGAAATTATTTTTACTTGAGCGTATGGTTAGGGAGTATATTTTTTTAAAATAAGGTATACTATTCTGTCTGTGGTGCAGTGGTCCAACGTCGCTGCCGACGACAACGACTGCTCGGGTTCGATTCACATTATGAGCAGATTTCTTCAGTCGATAAAACGATTCCATTTGAAGGCAATCGATGTTTGTGTTGTTAAAGTACCTTTCTATCTTTCTGATCTCTAAAAGCATTGCATAGCGAGAGCGATTAGCTAACCACTAGTCCTCGGATCCTTTCTATCCCTACTCTCCGAAAATGAGTGTTTGAGCAACTGAGTAACAAGCAGTTGTCGTAGAAATATCATATGTTGAACTATTTGAGGAGTCTATATTATGCTCTATAAGTTTTGGTGGCAGGACACGGTTATAAAAAAAATCTTGCACATCCAGAAAAAATTATAGGTAATAGCTTTTATGCAGCATGTATCTCTGTAGATTCTCAATAAGTCTTTTTTTAAGAGACTGAATACATATTTATAGCTTACTGTGGTCTACCGATAAGAGCTGTGCCCTGGCGATGAGTCACGAAAGGTCAAACGTATTAAGATTTCCTCATTACCAAAAAAAAAAAACTAAACTAAACTTTTGGCTAAAACAATTTAACTTTGCTTTGCAACTGAAGCCTGAAACGAAGTTATATGCCTCTTAGGGACAAGTCTCGCTTCCAATTCCATCTGCCTCTCTCGTCCCAATAAAATAATAGGAGAGATAACATACATAGTGAATGGTTCGTAACCATTAAAAATCCCACTAAAAATTATCCAATGAATAAAAATTACAATAATTTCTCTTTTCAGGTGTTTGCCCATCTCTTAACAACTGCCTGGTGTTCATCGGCAAGGTGCCTGTGGACATCACTCTCGACCATATCGTCAGGATGCTGGTTTCCATCTCCGACGAAATCGTGAAGGTTAGCATACTTTTACTATTTTTATGGGTAATCCTTCAGATGAGGGGTTTAATCATTTTTTTTGCATTTGATACATAATACGAGATGGCTAACGAAAGTGTTGCCTATTAATTAATTGCTGATGTATATTTCTATGGAGTTCTACCAAGTAAATGCCTACTCAATCAATATATTTCTACGTGTTGGAACAAGTAATATTTCTACGTGTTGCACATAATTCAAATATGAATGGCTTGAAACTTGTTTCTATGGTCCTACTACACATTCATAACAATATTTTTCAAATATTCACTATAATTATTAAGAAACAGTCAGTTTTGTTCGATGCCTCTATTCACATTGAATCGGGGTGGATCGAGACGAGAGAGGGTAAATCGAGACTTGGCAGGTGAATAGAGACAAAAATAAAGATTGTAATGATTGGAATATATGAACCTCTATTCTATACGAGTCTGTATTCATTCCGTTTTACGGTACTTATTAACCAAAAAAAACATGATTGATTTTAATTTTCGTCTAATAAAAGAGAAGTTTTTAAAGGGGTCAAAAAGTAAAGATGCACAGGCATCTAACTTAAACACGTCTGTTTCAATTTTGGCCAGTCATTTAGTTGGTTTGGTTTTTTCATTCAACAGATAGTATTAAAGTCATTGTAAAGAATTATATATAAATAGTAAAAAATACATAGGATACTTTGTGTTGTGCTAAAGTGCAATCCTTATTTTTTTCTCTATTCACCTGCCAGTCTTTATTCCCCCGTTTTACCAGTATATAATTTGATTATTCCACACACCAGCAATTAATTAATAAGAAACACTGTCGGCAGCCATCTTGAATTATGTATCAAATCCAAAAAAAATGATTAAACCCCTCATCTGAAGGATCACCATTATTATTATGTATATATTTCGGCCATTAATCTTGAGCAGCCTCCTTTGTATCATAATCATAATTAATTGAACACATTTGTTCCATACTTTTTCAATTCCATTCAACCAGGCCTGGCCAACCCGCGGCCCGCTTTATTCCCCGCGGCGCCTTTGCCAGTATATTTTTAAATATTTTTTAAAGAACTTTATTGTAGTTAAATTTGTACAATTTTGAAATCAAAACTACCCCAGAACTTAGTAAAAACACTATTTGACTGGACTAGAAATTTTCAGCGTTTTGTTGCAGCGGCCGTATATTAGGCGCGTTACGGGCTTTTAAGCGCGCGCTTTTCGTATCGTTCGCGCGCCTAAATGTATTGTTCTTCTAATTACCGCTAACGGCAATAAATGGAAAAATTTCCGAATATAAGATGTTTTGCTCAAAAAATTATTAGTGCCTTTGGATCTACATACGTTTGTGAAGTTTTTTTCAAAAAATGAAATATAATAAAAATAAAAATAGAGCGTCAATAACAGACGTAAATCTGGAAAACCAGTTAAGGTGTGCAACTTCAAGTATTGAAATAGATTTAGAAAAATTAAGTAAGCGTAAAGAATCTCAAATCTCGCACTGAAAGGAGAAGTCACTGATAATTGGTTTTATTTGTAATATTGTTTGATTTATGTCTTAATTAATAATTTTCAGGGTTAAAATATTTTTTGTATTGTTTTTAACAAATTTTATGTTGATTACTACAAATACACATTCAATGCGTGTTTTCTTTTCATGTTGGGACTGTCGTTTCATTTTTTTATATAATTTTTTTTTGTATAATGTTTGTATGTTTGGCCCTTGGGAAATTTGAGGCCATCAATTCCATTGCTTTAAACGAACCCAACTATATTCACAGTTCTGCTGCTGGGTTAGGTAGAACAAATGTCGAAATAATAATAAAAAATGAATTGATTTATTTACAATCATAATTTTCATTTTGTTTTAAAAAGGCATTTAACATAAGTTATTGTTGTGTTTAAATGCCTAAAATGCACTCTGCCTTTTTTTACTGTTAAAATGGCAGAGAACTAAATAAATTTGAAATGGTAGTCCTTTTGGTTATTTTATGTCTGAAGGTAAAAATAATATTGAGCCAGCTTGGTGTATTATGTGTCATTGCGTCATAAACAAAACTGCCACCGAAAAATAAAAGTGGCAGCCAAAAACAAAACACTAATTAATATCTGGAGTAACAATGAAACAATTTGAATGTGTAACATTTTGTATTTATATAATCTTAGCTTATGAAAAAACTATTCAATTCCCGGTTTTATTGGTATTCAACAAATTACAACTTTCGCAGATTAAACATATAAATAAAATTTAAACTTCAAAATTTTATTTTCAATAATATTTATGAATGCTTGTGTTTTGTTTTGGCAGTGTGTGTAAAAAAATATAATACGTACATATGTTCATGCACGGCCTTTAAAGATTTATTTATTGCTAATCTTTAGTTGACCTGTGCGAAAATGTTTTTGGGAATTATATCAATGTCCAAATATGTGCCATAAAAAGTCAGCGCCGCCAACCAACGGATATTTTTAACTTTTATTGTGTTGTTGGAAAGGCACTTGTCTTTGTATTTTTAAGATCAGTTACTAGAAAATCACGTTTGATATTAATAATAATTTGCTACTATCATAAAAGATTTCTAAAAGTAAATTTCAACTAAGTAGATACATTTTTATTTGAGCTAACATCATCAGCTGTGAACCGTAAGCTGTACCTAGTTATTTTAAGGGTTAAAAAATAACCTTTTCCCAATAATGTATAACTGCAAGAGCTGACTGATACTTTGATCGATATTTCTGTATTCTAATAATTAACTCTTTATTATCTGTCTTGAAAAGTGTCGTCGGTAATTCTATTGCTATTATGTATGGTTTTGCGCTGTTTCATCAATCATGTTTTACAGATATGTAAAAATGGTCACATAGCTTTATTACACAATTTTTTATTTATCTATCTGCATGTATGTTTGAGAATTTTGTTTGCGTGTCCCCCTTTGCATATTGCTCCATTACCCACAGTTATATGTATGACAAATTTTTATTTTTATTGTATATATTTCGATGCTTTAAAAACCTGTACATTTTTGTATTAAATAACAATCTGTTGTATAAATTAGTATTTACTTTATTATGGATATATTTTTATGATTTTTTTGAAGCCGAAATAGCTTAGACGTCGTAAAAATTATGATTTTTAATTGTGAATGGATGTTTATGCCACACTAATAATTGTGTTACATTGTACTTTTATTTAAAACCATTTCCCTGTTGAGCTTATTAACGAATATTCAAACCAGAAATAATTCTCCTCTGTATGTATTATTTACACTCGAGGAGTTTTATCAGACCAAACAAAGCAAGCATATTTGAGTAGAAAAATCTTGTCCATGATAGTTTTAGCATTGTTAATTCGATTGATTAATATCAATTTCCAACACACCGCGTTTTAGGCGTTTCAACGTAGTAGACGCTAGTAGTAAACGGCGAAAGTCATTGGTATAGAATAAATATAAATAAAAGATGGTATAGAACAGTGGTCTTCAGACTCAATGAGGATGCGAGCTACTTTCAGAAATTGAAATTGTCTGTTGAGATACTTTTGTATATTGTTTTATCGTTGTCTTTTATTGCACAATACATATTGTCATTATATTACTCAAAATAATTTCGGACTTCTGATAAAACATAAAATGTGTACTTTGATTAAGTATTTAAAAACAAAACTAGCGAGTGTCTGGTGCGTAAACGAATAAATCAGTGGTTTTCCAACGCGTGAGTAGGCCACATGCAGCTGTCAACATATAGGAAGCATGGATTTTTCAAATTTATCCTTCGCGAGCTACCGAAAATGCCACCGCGAGCGACCGTTTGGCAATCAATGGTATAGAATAACAGACTGGGGGCGCTGATTAATTATATTTTTTTTAATACCCGCGCAATAATCCAATTTTCGCACCGGCATGTTTCAAATCATTTTATCATATCGTCCCTATCGAGCCAAAAGGGCGTTAATAACATGTTGGTGATTTTGAGTTATATATGAAGTTAGTTTCAAAAATATGCACACACTGTCAAAATGATTATCTTTAAAAAATAAATACAAAACATGGAAAGAAGTGGTTAAGATACGAAGTTGTTCTGATTGACACAACATTTTTTCACTCTTTTTGCTCTCCTGTAAAGAAACTGGTTTGAAAACTGGTTTGAAAAGGTCAATGCTCGATATTTACGTAAATGAATATGGCAATTCGTTACCTTACTTTGAAAAGATTATAATTGATATTCTTGCCTAAAATGACCTTTTGGTCGGAAAAGCTTGTATTTACCGCATTCTATGATACATATATATATGAAATTCAGAATTATCTATGGTTGAATAACGTAGTTAGCAGAATTCCGGAATTACTAAATTTATTTGTCAAAGTTCTAAGAATGTCAACATTAGATCTTTAATATCATTATTTCTCAGGAAAAGTTGCGAAAAATATACTTGCTCATTGTTACTAGTGAATTTTTATCAATCGAAACTTCAAATGCTCATATCTCAAAACGGTGTCAAGAGCAGTTAGAACCTTTCCAAAGTAAGGTGTCGGCGCGCTGATCCAATGCACCGCACCACTGATTGCAGCTCAGTTAAATTAATATAAAAATTTCCACGAATGAGTTTTGGATTGGCGTTTTGATTTTTTAGTGTGAGATATTGATAACCCTGGACGTGTCTAAATTTACTATTGGCAGTTTATTGTCATTGATTTGTTGTTCAACATTTAAAACAAAAATTCGAATACATAAATACGCCCATTGCAGCTGATAACAATGTCATTAACATTAAACTTAATGTCACATAATGGCACTTTATTTTTCCATACAAGCTATGTGTGACTAATCGGCATGCATGTTATGTATCCTTTTGAATTGTTTTGTATTTTATGAAGAATTTTCTTATTCACACAACGCGTAATGGGTTACGGATGGTCGCTTTTTGCTTAGAGTTTACATGCTCGGTAGGGTGGTCCGAAAACGTATGCTAAGTAAATATATTTTAAAAGTGCAGTAGAAGTATGTAAGTGATCGTAACTACGCAATTACGCAGGCAACGTTGGTGGCATCATTCTGAAATTATTAGATATAAATATTACATTAAATTTAATAATACACCAAATGTAAGACGATGCAATTTTTTTAATGCGAAATCGGATCGCGAGCGAAATCAAAGCAAACTGAGCTATTTAAATTTCAGTCAAATCGAATCATTCAAAATGTTCGTGTTAAGCGAAACCGGTCCTGATCTAAATAAATTCAATTTGGAGAGTCAACTTTACGATAGTAATTTCGAAGATGCCTTGGAAAGAAGCGAAACAGTTACAGTAACGCATTACGTGGAAAAGTTATTTTTAATAAACTTCCATAAAGTAACGACCGAATCCATCGAAAGTACAAAAAGTGTTGGAATCGAATCTTGTCTTATTGAAAGTTTGATTTTTATCTGAGATTTATTGTTTATGCGATTGATAGGTTTGACTTTATTTTATTCTTGCATCACAAATATACCTGGTGATGGAGCCATACTGTTGACGTTCAGTAAACGTTATCGATGCTCAGAACATGCTGGAATAGTGTGCGTGTGTGTTTTTGGGTGCTGTGTTGCGCCATGCAGTGCATACCTTGCTTTGCAGACAGACAATCAGATAAATCAAAACGCGTGTATTTTTTCAGGATTTACTAAAGATATTGATCAAATTTAAAATCGTTGGAATTTTGTACTTGTCCACGAGTTTTGTCGCTAACGAACCGGGTTTCGCCTTTCGGCACCTTCAAGCGTTTCAAATACACGAATGAACTGTCAGGTAGTAACTAGTTTCCGCAATCTAGATGAATCAGCGAATGTGAATTACAATTAAACTGATCTACTTTTATTTTTAAATCATGCAATGAAAACTATTCAATTTTTTTTAACGAACATCAACAGAAATAGTTCTGAATAATAATTTATGTAGAACTAAAATATATTCTTATTTTTCTTACCGTATTATAATGGAGTTCTACCAAGTAAATGCCTTCTCAATCAATCAATCAATCAACAGAAATCGTTATTAATTCTAATTTTACAAACGAATTTCTTCAATTAACCGCCAACTTCATAAAGAAATATCAGACTGGTGTTGATCATAATATCACATTGTTTTTTGAGCACCCAGTTAGTGTTCACATATTATTGTGGTGACCTGTAAATAAATGACAAAAGAATCAGTCATTTTAAGGTCTTGCTGTGGGAAACAATAACTCTTTGAAAACAATATAATGCTAAGCCTATAAGAAGTTTTGTTTCCATACTTATTTAATAATTTTTATTACGTCAAACTCTATCGAAAATGAAATATTATTTGCTTGCTTATTCTGCAAGTTTCGGATTTTATTTCTGTTATGAATACAATTAGCTCGTATTGAAAATAATGTCTGAAGTGACATGTTTTTTAAGCCATGTCCACTCTCAATTTGAAGCATAATTTGCAGACTTTTTAAACGAAAACTCTGCCACTTATCCTCATTTGTAAGTGTAGTTGAATAATGACGGGACTAGCAAAGGAATAGTGGTAAGCTTATCGCTTCCCGCTGCTCTGTTTTTTGGATCAATGCATTGAAAACCAAATATCGATTTAACTATCAATGTTTGAGGGGTCGCAAATAAAAAAACGATATTTCTACAATGCGATAATTTAAGTCAGGGCTGTGGAGTCGTTAAAAAAAAGCAAGAATCAGACCCTAGCATTGACCAAAGACACAACTCTAATAAAAGTTTAATTTTGTCTCGTTTTTCCTACCTTTCATTTTTAATTGGATGGTTGATTAAATATCAACCAACCAGTCCGTTCAATTGCCACTTTTAAATGTTTCATGCATACATAAAAAGTTATAACTAGGATTGTGGAGTCATAAAATATCGACTCCGACTCCAACATTGACCAAAAACACGACTCCGACTAAAAAAGGTTTAATTACGCCACTTTTTATTCTTACCTTTCCTATTTAGGTGTATTCAAGTATATACCTAAATAGAAAATCTTTATTAATTTGTCAAATGCATGGCGCCCTGGTTATTTTTAATAGTTTTTGCCAATAAATATAAATAAATAAATAAATATAAATACCGTACGACTCCGGCCAAAAAACCTCCACACTCCACAGTCATGATTTTAGTAGTAGACATATTTGTGTTGCACGCATAAATAATCATTGTTTGTATACCTAGATATTTTATTTTTCTATTGTACTGTGATTTGAATTAAGAACAAGAATATTCGTGACTTTTTTAGGTTATTTGTCATTCATTTGTCATCTTGCAAATCTTGACAAAGGGATATGTAAAAAGATAAGCTTTTCCACTGTGAAATGTCACCGAAGTGACGCGCAGAAGTCGATAAATTCAACGCCTATGTGCCGAATTTTTTTTCATGCTTATTGCAATTGGCGGCTGACTGGCTCGTAAAAAGGGCATAAACTATTTTTAACAAATAAAGCATACATTTTGCACTGCTTCCAAATACATTTGTTTATTAATAACAGGTCCTGATTTTTACATACCATATTTGGAAATAGTATTGCAAAGTGTTTTTTGTTATTATTTAATTAAATCTAATACCTTTCAAACAAGAATTGACAGTTATAACCTGTGGAGTCGGTAAAAAAAATTCCGACTCCGTCTCCGACATTGACCAAAAATACGACTCCGACTCGGTTAATATCGTCACTTTTTTCCCCTAAGTTTCCTATTTATGTGTATTCAATTAAATATGAACCCTATAAATGCGGCCAAAAGTCAAATTTGACATATTAAATGCAAAAATAAAAAGTTCAAACTTTTCAAAATTTCCGACTCGTACGAATCCGGCCAAAAAGCTCCGACTCCACAGCCCTGATTATAACTAAACTTATACTTTTAAGTTGCCTTCATTTAGATTGTTTTAATTGTTATATTTAACTTTTCGAACTCGTAGAATGTATATTTAGCTCATAGAACCCGTAGCTTGACATATGTATGTAGCTCGTATAGGTAACTCAAAACTCCTATGTCTAGTCCTGCTCGGCATTGTAAAACTTGTTTGGAAACATATTTTTAATTAATTTAAAAGTTGTATGCTTATTTAAAAAAAACATATATTTTGAATTGTGTGCCTTAGTTAAAGTTTGTATCGTGTCATAACATGGCATATATTTCGGTATTTCGTTTTACCATGCTAATAAATACGCAAATCCTGTGTTACCAATCAATTTCTCAAACATATTTTTGAGGTGCTACAAAGAAAAAAATAATTTATTGAATAGTGCAAAAGGTTAATCAACATCGTAAAGTTCTTAATTTTTCAATCAAAATATCTGTATATGTGTATAAGTTTTTCTTTGTGAATATGTGTATAATTTGATACAGATCACAGGTTTCACAGGTTTCGCTAGTGGCTAGAATTTTCAACTAATCCTTTCCTTATCTTAAAACTTTTTGTTTATATGTAGGAGTAATACTAAAAACGTAATTCACTTTTAAGGTGTCCACTGTCAATACTTGGTGGAATGGCATTATAATATGAATAATTAAACGTTATTATCTATTTAATGTAATGTATTTCCACCAAGAAGTGACTGTTAAAATGTTAAAAATAGGTTTATTTTATCTCAAATATTTCAATGACTGAAGAAAATTATTAAAATAGTATTGAATACGTGTAAATGCCCAAAGACAAAGATTCGTTCTTAATATCAAAATTGAATGAATAAAATCTGCTGGCAACGATCGATTTTTGTGATTGGGCAAGGGATGGGGCGGAATAAACGAACAGCGAATGAAGTACGTAAAAAGGATTTAAGAAAATAAAGCATAGGAATAGATAAAAGCGAAAGAAGCTAGTTGTAAGGAAACACAGAGGGCAGGAAGGAAGGAGTGTCGCTTGTAGCCCAATTAGTACAAAACCGACTGAAAATAAATTGTAGCACTTTGTCAGTACGATGTTCTCTACACCTAGAACAACCAAACATTTTTCATCTCAAATAGATGCTCTGAGAAAAGATTGCGTTGAATTTTTGAACAGGGTTCTAATAATTACGTAACTGTCAGGGTAAAAAATATTATAATATTTAGTTGTCACAATAATTGTATAAATTCTTAGTTATAATACGGTAAGAAAAATAACAATGTATTTTAGTTCTACATAAATTATTTTATATATTTGTTGATAGCTATTTCGGCTTACGACTTCGTCAGAACTGATCTGGCAAAAGAATAAAACTAGAATAACTATCAACCGATTCTTATGAAGGTTATTCTTGTAGAACTAAATACTTTGTTATTTTTATCGTATTGTACTTAGGTATTTTGTTTAATACTTCTTACGAGCAATATTCCATACTGAAAATCATACGCTCCCTTTTTCATGTCCAATAATATGTAGGTGTAAGAACGTTTTTCGTAAATGAATTCATTTCATAGTATATCTTGCGCGCTCCCTACGTGCAGCACATGGAATCCTTATAGTGTTTATCTCAACATATGTTTTTTTTGTCTACAAGAACTGTTTGTTCATCAGTTGCTCAACCTCTCTCGAAAAGAGTAGGGATTGAATGGACTAGTGGTATGCTAATTGACGCTATGCGCCGCTTTCGGGATCGGAAGGCTGGGAAGGGATTTTTAATAATGTGTTTTTAATCGCGAGAGTGTTGTGCGCCGCCACCCAACCAAATTAAGTTATTTTCGTGCAAGATATAAATGAAAAAAATCTTTATGTACATATATTTTTCTGAACACAATATGCAGAATATTGATTTCACCAAAGTAATGGTCAGGGCTCATCACCAGGGCTGTGGAGTCGGCAAAAAAAAGTCCGACTCCAAAATTGACCAAAAACACGACTCCGACTAAAAAAGTTGAATATCGTCAATTTTTTTCCTTATTTTCCTATTTATGTGTATTCAATTAAATATCAACTCTACCAATCCGGCCAATGGCAAAATTTGACATATTATATGCAAAAATAAAAAGTTCAAACTTTTCAACATTTCCGACTCCGAGTACGACTCCGACTACACAGCCCTGCTCATCACACATTATACCTTGATTTGTTTACCTTCATATGTAGAAATAGAGCTAAAAACTTAATATGTATAAAATCCAGTCATTTTGCCAAATTGTTTTAGTTATTTAAATTATAAATGCTGCATTTGCTTAATTTTTCATGACGCTGTTTAGCGCTTAAACGATTGATAAAATTTGGTCCTAAGGCAAATTTAAAAATATGGGACAATTTTCTACGCAAGCTATTGAAAATGCAACCGGTAGCTTGCGAGCGACCGTTTGACGATCACTGGTCTATACCAATATCCAATCTTGAAAATCATGCACTTCGTTTTTCATGTCTAATAAAACGTAGGTTTATGAATATAATGAACATCATTCGTCTGCTAGCATTTCTTGCTATCATGAATTCTATTCCGTATTTTTTTTTCCTTTGTCTCAATATTAGATTATCACTTCCATAGACACAGCGGAAATGCATCTTCAAAGTTTGTGTCTATCGGAAATAATACAGTGCATGCAATCAAACACATTTTTGCTACATGCAGAATTGAGGTCAGAGTTCATAATATCCACATCGATGATCGCGTGCCGTGTGGATTATCTAATTTATTCACAGATATTTTACAGTCGCATCGATCGCCATGGGTTTACTACATGTAACGTGGACTCGTGAATAGGAATTCAATTTACGTTGCTTTTATTTAATCGGTCGTTATATTTTTTATGCGTCTCCCAATTGCATATAATTACAATTTTACTTTTCTTAGTCTCTTAGCCTCTTCGGATCACCGGATATTTTAAATACTCTTGTACCCGAGTATATTCGAGTAGTTTTAGATGTGCCAAAATATGTATTTTTAATTTTAATTTGTGTATATATATGTTACAGTGAAACTGTATTCTCAGTGAAAATGTATCTAGTAATAGGTTTGTATGACAACATGATTTCACTGGCCACGATCATTGAAATTATTCAATGAAACAAAATCAGCAGGTAGTCCCTTTCATAAAAAGAGAACCAAAGAAAACACAGACAAATATCGGGCTGAAGATAGGGCGGTCAAATTTAATTTCAATGACGGCTTGGAGAAGAATATATTTTCACTGAGAATACAGTTTCACTGTAACATATATAAATAGATGACAAATAAGTAAGTAAATAAGCTTATTTAATTTCATAAATACATTTATTTTAATTTATAAAACATATATTTCAAAAACAATAGAGAATTAAACGTCTCAAATTTTAAATTGGTTTGAAGTTTTGTTTTTATAATTCACATAGTAGAAAAAACTACCCCAAGCCTAAAATCCACGCATAATACTCGCAACGCAAAGGTTAATTAAGTTAATACAATTTGGAAATAAATCTTCATTTATGTGACGTGTATTAGTCGAGTATTTTTCAAAATACTCGAGTATTGATTACTTGAAAATCAGATACTCTTATTGGTATCGATACTCTTATTGGAGTCACTACTGGGTACGCCAAGTAAATAATTGAAATCCGTTCCGGGGTTGACTGGACAGAAAACAATTCGTTAGAATGTGTACATTTTTAGATCACAGTTTTAAAACTGTCGAAATATTTTTTTATGAAAAATTTCTAGACCATGAGAATTCAGACGTCTCACCGGCGCGAATTTAATATTTTCCCTTTCATGTAACGGTGTCGCGAAAGTCAACTGAAATGGAAATAATAATTAATATTCCTTTCATGACTTTGAATTTGTATTTTTCTTATAGACCTCGCGAGCATCATCATCTCTTGAATGACGTGACCGAAATTTAAAAACCTAAATCTACAAATAATAATTATTAATATTGGCCAGGGCGGCTGAAAGAGATTGAGTGGTTCAAAAGCAAAGCGAAACACTTTATTTGTGGAGGCGAAAAATATTTTTTTTAATATGTCCGCCGTTTGATGAATTTTCAATGAAAGTGTCACGAGAGATGAATTTCCGTGTTCTACAAATAAACTCTCGAGCTGAATTGTTATTATGCCTAAGCTCTGTCGCCAAGAGTTAATTAGTTTTTTTTTTTTATATCAATTTGACGGAGCATCAAGTTCTAAGGTGTGTAAGCGCCAAAGTTCTCCCAGTCTTCTTCGTCTTTAAATGTTTTAAACTTTAAAATTTTACTGGTGTGCATTCCCTTCCCATCGCTGCCAACGGGAGGGTGCGATCGCTACAGTTGAAGAAGTCAGCTTACTATTTCGTCTCTACCTAGGGAGGGTCATCGAGAAGAATAGCTCTAGGTCTATATCGATTCTCTGATGCCTTTTATAAGTACAAAAATGCATTAGCAAAAGATACGTCCGGTGTAGGGATTCCAACTCGGATATTCAAATATTCGATATCATCCCAGCTAGTGGTTTTTTTTGCCTTCGCCCAACTCGGGTGCTAACAATATCTTATCATAATACTTTATTTTAATGAACCGGCTAAGATTCGGGTCTAAAAAAAGCTTTATTGCCGTAATTTCATTAATTTTGCAGCTGCAAATTTTAAATATTGTAATACAATGGAACGTTTTTGAAATGCGTATTTATATGTTTTGTCTCTATCTAAGATTTTACAATCGTAGGAAAAGATTTAGTTTTAAATTATTATAAAATGTATATAAGTGAACAAGGAAAGGTTGATCCTGCAACATCTCCATTTGCGTGCGAGTTGTACGATCATTTATTAAAAACTTAGAAATTGAGACACTGTCGGCTTGCAAAAGCAACTGGCCATTTCTTGATTATTAAAATATGCTTTTTAAATCAAAATTTTGTTCATAATTCTAATACTATTGTACAAAATTTTAGCCAGGTCAAAACTATCCAGATAGCTTAAGTTTTACTATTCGATATCCGAATAGTTGATTTTGACGAATAGTTAGAATTCCTAGTCCGGTGTAACTTTTCTCATGATCGTATAGCGTTATGGAAAGCGGCTTTCAAACAGCAGCTTCTACATACACATAATAAGTGAAAGAATGAATACTGACTTCTATCAGCATGTGTGGTTTAACAGCAAGAACTAATAATATTCACAACAATGTTTTTAAATTTCCCTTGATTTTATATCAAGTAAAATTACCAAACCAAACGTTTGGTACACGCGAAGTTAAATAAATATTTGTACCACTGTGGTAAGCCGATTGTATTTTTTTCTCTTGTTTACATGCCATACTTTAGTTTCAGAAACTAAAATTTATTATAATATGTGATAAAAAGTATAATAATTCATGCTCTAAGAATTGTACCTATGCAGATTTATGAGTTTTGAATTTAATCCATGATTATATCATAAACAAGTCAGCTGAACCATAACACTAGTAATCTTTGACATGTTACGTTGGAAAAAAATCGTTAGCACGCATATTTACACCTGTACATGCATATGCACATACCATTTCTATGATTTATGTCTCGCGTTTATTATAGGCCAGTTACTCTCAAAAGTGTTTTTGACGCAAGTTCAGGGAATAGATTTGAAAAAAAACGTGTTATATTGTAGTCGTGCAGAGGTCAGCGTCGTTGGCTTCAGTGACGGACAACGCGTGTTCAAGTCGCAGTTTAAGCAGTATTTTATAGATTATTTCATAACGAGAACATGGGCACTAGTCCTGTCTTAGCTTTATCCTTTTTATCCCTACTTTCAAAGAGTGGTTAAGAGACTGAGTAAGCAAGCCGCAACTGTCGTAGAAAAAAAGTATGTTTAGATACCACCACTAGGAGCCCATATGCTACACATTGGAAGCGGGCAAAGATAAATATATATATTTATATATATATAGTCTGGATTTATGTGAAGTATATTTGTAGATCGCTTCGTTTGTCATGTGTATATAAATAATTTGTTCACAGCCAGTATTAAAATTATATATTTATTACTTTAATACAAATAATTAATTATATAATTAAAATAATTAAAACATTGACCCTGATGAATTTGCCTTATTTTTTTCAATGCATTAAAAGTCGTATTAAATATTATATTTCGATTATTTCGAAAATTCCCTCCCACCCATCATATCCAAAAAGGGTGCACAGAGAGAGCAATTCGTTTCATAACGTACATTAAATACGCGTATACCTTCGAGTAAAATTCAATTCAAAATCCACATATTAAATTGTCAAATTCTATCTCGTGGACTCCGCAACAGAAGGCAACTACTTTGACAACTCAGCTTCAGTCTTGAGAAATCTTATAGAAACGAGAATAACTAATTTTATTGAATTGATAAATTTGATGCTCAATTTTGAGGTTCACTGTTCGCCCTCCGGCTACGAACACGCGAATGCTAAAAATAATAATATGAAATTTTCCCTACGTATGGGGAATTTGTTTTTCCCCCATTATTAAAATTCGATTATAGCTTTTTGCTCAGTTATTAATTTTCGTTCAGGCAAACAATCTATTTCCAGCTTCCTTTCACACACATTATATTTCCAAAACGCACTTATAATGCAGGCTACCTAATTTTTTGATTTGAATTCTTTCAAATAAGTTTACACAAAACATACCGTAAAACGGAGTGAATAGAGACACTTTTTACCCTTCATGACTATGTATCTTCATACTTGCACAACATAACTCAAATATAAATGGCTTAAACATGTTTCTATGGTCCTACTACACATTCATGAAAATATTTTTCAAATCCTCACTATAGTTAATAAGACACAGCTAATTTTGTTCAATGTTTCTATTCACATTGAATCGGTGTGAATAGAGATAGGAGAGGGTAAATCGAGACTTGGCAGGTGAATAGAGACACAAATAGAGATTGTGATGCTTGGAATATATGAACCTCTATTCTATACTAGTCTCTATTCATTCCGTTAAACTGTACTTACTAACCAAAAAAAACATGATGGATTTAAATTTTCGTGCAATAAAAGAGAAGTTTAAAAGCGGTCAAAAAGTAAGGATGCACAGGCATCGAACTTAAACACGTTTGATTCAATTTTGGCCAATCATTTAGTTGGTTGGGTTTTGTTATTTGAGAGATAGTGTTATAGTCATTGTAAAGAATTATATATAAACAGAAAAAAATACATTGGATACTCAGTAAAGTTGTGCTAAAGTTCAACCCTTGTTTTTGTCACTACTCTTTGTTTTACGGTACTTAATAATGTTCTTAGTAACTACATCTAATATAATCATACTTTTTAACTACTAAAGAAATATTACACGCAATAATAAAAGCTTGCCATATCCTTACATTTTGTGGGCCTGTTAAAAAACATTGTTTCCAATCTGACTTAAACGATAAACTTAATTGGGGAATCTTTTAACATACACAAAATGCTGTCAACTTAATCTTATAAGAAAGAAATTGAGAAATTTTAAAATTGTATACAGATTAGTCAAACGGTTTTTTAATACATTTGGGCCTCGTATAACACTGTTATATGGTTCCACAAAAACGTCGTGTAATACAAATTCGTGTTATACAAGGCTTGAAGTTCATACAAAAATAGGGTTTGCGTTACAAAAAAATATCGCATTACGTATTTTCTATAAAGTTCCAAAATATTTTGTAATTCCCTGTTATTGACTGAGTAGACATTTACTTGGTAGAACTCCATTACAATACATGGTTATTTTTCTTACCGTATTATAATTTCCTGTTGATTTTTGAACAGGAATTCTACTATAGGATCATTTTCAATAGAAAAAAATCTAATTTAATATCCAATTCCAGGCCGTCATTTATTGTTTTTAATGTGAAACATGAAGCTTATTCGCTGCAACTGATTTCAGAGTCATTAAGTGTTGTAGGTTCATTCAAAATTTCGACTAATTCTTCTTCGTTCAACGTACGATCCTCCAATATTTCTTGAATATAATCAAAGCATCCCACCAATACCACGACAAATTTTTTTTCCTTAAACCGTGTTATATAAAGCGTGTTGTATAAAAATATGTCACAATTTATACATCCCTGTTGAATAAAACCGTGTTATACGAGACCCAAGTGTACACTGGTATCTTACAATCTACTTCGTTCAATGTATGCGGTATTGATAGTCGACCGTTTGACAACCGAATCAAAACACAGCCGTTGTGACATGCAATCACGGCTAGTTTAAATATCGGCTTGTGACGTAAATCAATTGTGTAAATCTAGCTGTAGGTATTTTTTTTATTTAATAAATAAAACAGAAACAATAAATGGAAAATATTTAATAACGGTTGAAACGATCCAATCTTTGAATTTTCCCAAACATAATTGAAACTTCCCCCGCGTTTGTAATTGAATCGATGTAATATAATACAGATTTTGGCCAATATTCCTGTATTAAAGTTGAGATGGGTTTCTGAATTTTATCTTCTACAAGAAGTTTGGTTTTATAACAATTTAATCAAATAATATTTTGTAATTAATTTATTTTAGCCTTGATATTAATTTTCGTGTTAATGAGTGAACAATGTATTGTTTCGTATATTATTTAGGACAGCAATTTTGAAAGGCGTCTTTTTTACACTTTTTTAGCTATGCAGTAACGATCGTCAGTCAGAAACCAATAAAATGATTAAAATAGATGTAACAATGACAGCATGTATATAAATTCAAGCAACACTATTTACTGTTATGTTTTAGTGTCTTAAATAGGATGTAGCCGTAGACAATTTTTGACGTGACAACGTCTTATAAATCGATGAACGCCCGCTGCACGCACGAAAAAACATGACTCATTGTCCCGTTTGTCGCGTTACGCCGAAGGCAAGCGTGCGAGCGAGAGCGCGGATAAGCGATAGAGAGGCACGATCGGCCTACCGTTCGGATTGTGCCGCATCTATCTCTCTTCCACTCGATTGGTCGATGCGTCTGAGTAGAAAAGAGACAGCGGCATCACACAACTTATACACCTACAGTACCTACACGTGATCTGTTTACAACTGTTTATAAAAGTATGCAATCATTTCATCAATGTTTTCTTATGACGTTGTCACGTTAAACTATCGTCCGTAAACCGACTTTACAGACAACCATTTTTTAAGATGGATTTTTATAGGTATAAAAATATTTCATGTCAGTAAACCTTCCTTTTATACAGTGGTTCTTAACCTTTTAAGTGAGGCACAACCCTTTGAATCTGGAAATAGGTCTTCGCACAATGTTTCAATTTTTTTTACTATAGAAAAATATACTTATTGCAAAATATATCCATGAGTGATGTCGCTAATGACTCGGGTTTCGCCTTTCGTCGTCTTCAGGCATTTCAAGTGCACGGATGGACTTGAAATGACGCTTAGTAAGCAGTTTGTATCTAAACAGATCTACTTTTATTGTGTATATAATCGATAAAAACTGTTCACCACGCTCCAGTTCAAGTACATCCGTGTACTTAAAATTCCCGAAGATTCCGAAAGGCAAAACCGGTGTCGATTCATGGAAAACGGAAACTCATGTAAAAGTACAAAATTCAAATTTGATATTGAAATACCAACAAGCACCTTCAGTTAAAATTTTAAATTATACCCTTTATATATTGTTACGAGGTTTCTCTCGCACCCCCGAAAATACTACCGAGCCGCGGCTTAGGACCACTGCTCTAATATATTCAAATAATGACATACCAATCCACTTATAATTTCAAAAGTCACAATCAATTGTATGATAAAAATAATTTTCTATTCGATAAACCAGGGCTGTGAAGTCGTCAAAAAAAAAATATGACTCCGACTACAGCATTTACCAACAACACGACTCCGTCTCCAACATTGACCAAAAACACGACTCCGACTTTCACTAAAAAACGATTAATTTCGTCACGTTTTTACCTACATTTCTTATTTATGTGTATTCAATTATATATCAGTCAAAAATCCGGCCTATAGCCAAATTTTACATATTATATAGAAAAATACAAAGTTTAAACTTTTCAAAATTTCCGAGTACGACTCCGGCCAAAACGCCGCGACGACCAGGGCTGTGGAGTCAGAGTCGTGGAGTCGGAATTTTGAACTTTTTATTTTTGCATTTTATAAGTCAAATTTGGCTTTTGACCGCATTGATAGGGTTGATATTTAATTGAATACACATAAATACGAAAATTAGGGGGAAAAAGTGACGATATTGAACGTGGGTCGGAGTCGTGTTTTTGGTCACTGTTGGAGTCGGAGTCTTAGTCGTGGTTTTGGTAAATGCTGGAGTCGGAGTCGGACCTTTTTTCCACAGCCCTGGCGACGACTCCAACTCAGGCCAAAAAACTACGACTCCACGACTCCGACTCCACAGCCCTGCGATAAACTAAACGAAATACATACAAGCGTGTCGTTAAATACATATTTATCATAAGTTGACGTATATTTTTTTTTGATAAAGGAATCGTTTGAAGATGCAAATTACTGAAATTATCTTTTATATTAAATATTTGTCTTAAAAAGTTCTGCCCGTTAAATCCATTGATGATTTTATTCAATTGTTAGAACTTGTATGGCGGCAATAAGGAAACGCAACATATTTTTAGTGCCTGGCCAAAATTGTCAACGTTTTAACTAACACTGTTTGTGTATGTTCCGAAACGCAAGACAAAATTGCCACTGGAGCAATTAGGAAACAATTAAGTATTGTATGTACTAATGCGCGTAAGCAAATGAAATTACAATGTATAAAAATAGGTTCTTCGAGTTGAAATCAATCGCTCTCAATTCGATGCCGCAAAAATAATTTATACTGGATATTTAGATTATTAATTGGTGTATTTTTTTGTCCCATCTGCTCGCAGTGCTCGGCATATGGAGTCCTAATAAAGTTTATCTGTACAGTTTTTTTTGCAAGAAATTCTTGTTACACAGTTTCTCAACCTCATTAAGAGACAGGTGGCGTCCTGTTTTTAGGATCGGATCGGTGTGAGATGGAAATTGAGACATTACGACGATTAAAGAAATTAAGCTTGAACTAAGAATCGCAACCAAAAAACCACTGACACTCGACAATGTACTATATATAATATATTGATATTGAAACTGAACAAGACCGGTTTTCGCACTTCTGTGCAAAAATAAAAAGTGTTTTACAATCGATATATGTTGACGATTTGAATACCTTGTTGCGTACCTTTGGAATTTGGCATTTTTGCGAATTTATGGGATAAGTTTTTTCACATATGTTATAATTGAGGATTTCGGTTGAAGATGCTCGATGGAATTTCATATTCAAGTTTGATTAGTTTTAATTTTGTCGCTAACGACCCGAGTTTCGCAAGTTGAATTTTCCATTTCAAGTTACGGCTGAACATTCCGAAAAGTGAAACTCGGGTCGTCAGCGACAAAACTAATCGAAAAGTACAAAATAAATTTGGTATAATATTATGTTTCGCATAAAAAACTTAGTTTTTGAAAATAATATTAAATTTGTAACCTGGTGATGGTATCCATACTATTGATGTTTTGTTTAGTAGATGAACACGTGTAAATACATTATTAACAGACAATAACATAAGATTCAAATTAATTCCTGTAAATTGACGTGAGCGCATCAGTGTCGCTACTAGTGTTCCCCGAGGTAGCGAAAAGCGTCCTGGCACGTACTTAAACGCGCCCCCGCGAATGTGAATTAATTTATTCTCACCCTCCTCTCGGTGCGGCGTACGTGACGCCCCTGAGGGATGAACAGGCGCGCAATCTCTAACAATCGAATTCCCTTTTTATACACGCGAATCATTTTTGTTCTCTACGCGAATATAGGGGCACGCTGGTAATATCAGGGTATATCTATTTCGCTTCTTTATTCTTATCGTACTTTTTTTTTCTATCTGAGGTTCAAGCCAACCTATATTCACTGCGCGGTAAAAAGTATGCATGATGGCTAGCAAATAATTTGCAATCGATTATAAAACCACGTCCATTTATAAAAAAAATAAAAAATTGCAAAATATAAATTGAACCACTCAAATATGTAAAGAAGAATGACCCTAAATAATAGGTTAAGTAGGAATGAAGTTACTTTTCCGTTCCAGAACAGCTAATAGACTTTTTTACTGTTCTTAATACAACAATAGTATTAATTGATTTGGAATTAATTCGGAAGTAGACTCAATTATAAAAGGGTGAAATATATACCATAGATTTCGGTTTACGCTCTCGTCAGAACTATGTTTGAACGAATCCGTGATAACTCGGCACAATTCAAGTCGGCACATGGCACGTCGACACATGTCAAGTCGGCACATGACAGGTTGACACATAGACGATTCGGCACCTAGACATCTTGACAAAATTACCTTTTTGTAATACAGTGAAAAAATGTATTTGAGCTCTACAAAAATAATATATTGTTGATGGCTATTTCACAATAATGCTTGAATTGTGACAAATTGATTTAAGTTTTTCTAAATGAAAGCAAATCTGGGTTTTTAGTGAGTGGTAATGAACGTACATTAGTTTTACATCAAGATGATATTAGTAAAATGGCATTGGCGATCTGTGATGATCAGAGTATTGATGTTGGATTAATGTTTGTTTTCTAATTAAAAATGTCATTGGATTGATGATATCTATTAATTTCCAATTTTTCTAATGCATCTATCTAAAGGCCAATTAATTAAGATCAATTAATAGTAATTCTGTACTGGAAGCTAGATATGGCTATGGCTGGCTATGTTAGACTGTAATAACGACATGACTTTTCATAATCTAGCATGCAAATTTTACGTAATTATGTAGGAATTCACTTCCCCTAGTGTGACAGAAGGTGTTTTCTTCCATAAAACACCCCCTTCGTGCAGTATTTTGACGGAGATCGAATAAAAATAGGAGTGGTTTGTCAAGTTGTCCAGGTGCTAAATTGTCTATGTGCCAACTTGTCATGTGCCGACTTGACATGTGTCGAGGTGCCATGTGCCGACTTGACTTGTGCCGATTGGTCTGGTCACCGTTTGAACACACAAACATTTAACTTAAAAAAAAATTGTACTTATTCCACCATACTTCTCTTTCTGGATGATCTTTCATCAGTTGAAAATGCTCGCAATGAGTGAATCCACTTACTGCCTTTCAACAAAGTTTTGTCAGTGAACTCCTAGTGAATACAATAACTTAGCTATGTTCACTGGAGTAGAGTCTTCTCATGTATTCTTACATCCTAATTTTATATTGAATATCATTATTTCTTATACGTCGTTAAGTAAAGTTTTAATGTTGTTTGTTTTACAAATATATGAAGAAACCATTTTTTCAGTCAATAATGGTAGCTTACTGCTCAACTAATTAATTTTTTAAATCTTTAGGGTTGATTGGAATTATGAATTGAAAACGATGCAAATAATTTGAAAAATAATTAAAACAAAATAATCCCGTTCTTATTTCAAATCTGAACGTATAGTGGCGCCCTCACTACCGCGTTCGACAGCGATACGCCGCATGCACGATATCGACACCTTTTTCGATTCCACTGTGAAGCGAATAAATCACACTAATCCACTTTTGGATTATGCAACCAAATTTTCCTCCACGCTACGCCATACAAAGGATCCGTCAATGCCACTCCATGTATCAGTAATACGTCACACAATAAAACACAAACGCCCGTCGATATTCAGTGCCAATTAATTTTTATCACAGATATAAAATGTTATATTGAATACGTGCTAATTGGAACTTGGAAGAAAACCAAAATTGTTCCATACACGAAATGTCATAGATAATCTTAGGAGTCAATTTATTCTCAATTTTTAAAACCATGTCCGCTCAATCTTATAGACCAGTGGTTCTCACGAAAAATTTGGATGTGGCCGCACGAGGAACATCAGCGGTCCTACGAAAATGTCTGGTGGCCGCACCAAATTTTTTTGTTGAGTCTTTTTTTGTCAAAAATACCTAAACATGTACATATGTGTTTGACTTTTTGCGAACTATAAATTCTTGAAGCACAATTACAATGCTTACAAAATATTAAATTTCAGTGTCTTTATTGGAAAATTAACTTGTAAAAACACAGTTTTATTAAATATCAAGCTGTTAGTGGCCGCAGCAAAATCCTCTGGTGGCCGCACATGAGAACCACTGCTATAGACTCACTCCTCACGGAGCGCTGATCTCAACATATATTTTTCTATGAGAACTGCTTGTTACTGTTAGAGTAGGGATGGAAAGATACGAGGGCTAGGACAGGACTAGTGGTTAGCTTAATCGCTGTCACTATGCGTCGCTCTTTGGGATCGGAAAGGTGGGAAGGGATTTTTAACAACGGGCGGTCCGACACGGTAGCTAACGACGTTGACTACTGCACCACGAACCGGGCCGTATTCCTTTAAACAAGAAAATAAAAATATGTTTATTGATTGCATTAGCATATTAGTTAAACGTAGAGAGAAATTTTTTATTGAGTATATTTGTAAATATGTTGTAATATATGTACATATATACATATTTTATAAACGTGTCTTGGAAAATAATTGGATTATGGGTAATTCACAAATACAATTGAAAGAACTTAACCTCAAATTTTCTTTGAGGACCTATTCGCTTATAATTATAGCGTAGTACAAATCTCTACGCCAGGGGTGCACTATCTGTTTCATCAAAGGGACGATTTTGATATCAAAAATATATAGCGGACCTCCCTTTATAAAAAAGTCACACTTTCTTTTTTTCCCCTTCTATTTTTCATTTCTTTGAGCACTTTAGTGCAAGGTTACAAGATCAGTCCCGTGTTACTCTGTCTTGGGGCAAGTAAGCGAGGAGTTAATTCGTTTGTTTTCTTGATCGTATAGCGTCAAGGAAGGTGGCTGTGAAAAACGGCTGCACACACATGACGGAAGTGTGGTGGGGCAGCCAACTTGTATGATTTTTTTTCTATGTTATACCATGCTGGTAAAAAAAGCCCAGATGTAGTTGGATTTTGAATATTTCAGATTTATATTGCGGGGAATATTTTTTCTTCTAGCGTAATGTAATTAACTAAAACGAGGCTGCATAAATTGTATGCAAATAGTGGGAAAACGTTCATTAAGGATATACAAACAGAGTCTATTGTTTATTAAAACAATATATATATGGCACTACAGCTGACGCCAATGCGACATGCATTTGACCTAAAGAATACAAGATATTAAAGATAGTACAAAATAATTATTCCAGAGTCCATTGCTGAAAATAATTATTCCACAAAGTCCATTGCTGAAAATGTTCACTTCCAAGGACTGAATTGATAAGCCAGACAACCCTTTTTCTCTTGATTTTCAGTTGAGCCAACGTTTAAACCAAAGCTGTAAGAACTTGATAATCGAATTCAAGAGCCATCGCGGAGCAGCTGTCGCCCGCAAGACCCTCATCCCGGTGGTTGCTGCCCACTGGGGCCCTGAAGTGACAGCTGATTGGTCAGTACCCGTTTGGGATCTGGACATGTCGCAAGTAAGTTTTGTTTTTTTTTCTCTCTAAACTTTATTGTGTTAATCTGTTTTCTTCCATGAGATATTAGGTATCGTATATATGATCTTAAATCTTAGATGTCCTTTGAGTCTAGCCCGAATCGTATAGGTCACGCGCAACTCCTATGTCAAGTTCTGCTAGACATTGTAAAACTTGGTTGGAAAATTATTTTTTGTTAATTTAACCCCTTCCCGGGCACGCCTGAGTATACTCGGGTATTGAAAGTCGTCAAAAACGGACATCACGAGGTAACTCAGGCAAACTTCATACGAAAATTACGAATTTGATCTAGTCCAAGCAAGGGCTGGACACAGACTGACAGATAAAAAATATGCTATCACAAATTTTTGTGTGTATTTTGCATTTTCAAAATGTGTGCATATGTTAAATCAATTGGACCGGCAAGTGATTAATTTATCCTTATTTCAAAAACCGTATTGGTGGGATTGTGTGAGTTACTTAAAATTTGTTACATGTCATAATGTGGTATATTTTTCGGTATTTCGTTTTACCATGCTAATAAATACGCAAACCTTCTGATATCAATAAATTTGTAAATTTGTAGAGTGTAAAGGTATTCGACATTTATAACTTGGCCGTTTAGAGATGGCGTTTTGTGTCACGTGAAGAATATAAGCATACTATTTTACCTGTCATTTCCACCACGTGATTGACCTTATTTTGATGGAAAAATTTCATACATTCGATGGATTCGGCGGTAATTTTGTGGAAGTTCGTTTTAGTATAAAATTAAATATAACTTTGATTATACCACGTATTGTGACATGTGATTCGCCTCTTTCAGATGCATATTCGGACTCACCATCTCAAAGTTTGCTTTAGCAATATAGCAAAATTGATTCTAATAGTCGGTCCCCGTGGTCTAGTGGCAAGAGCTTTGTTTTAGCGATCTGGAGACCCGGGTTCAATTCCCGGCAAGGTCAGATTTTTTCAATTGAAAAAAAGAGATCTTGGGCTGGGTGTACATATGTTATTTATCGTTGATTTTGTGCACAACTGATTTATTACTTATCATCTAGTTAATCTCGTATGACTTTCACAATTAAGAATATTTGGCGCATTGGCATAAGCTGTAATGCCAAATATTTTCTTTATTATTTATTAAAAAAATATTTAAAAATTATAAATTACAAAAAAGAGTTTGGACTTTTTCATTGTTACGGGAACCAAGGACGGTATTATAGAAAAGTGATTATAGAAAGGGGGCTATAGAAAAGTTTCAGCTTACACTATCTCAGCGGTTCTTATCCTTATTGTGACTCCGGGCGCAGGCAGGTTTTAAAAAAAAAACAAATATTTTATATTAAAAAGGGTTTTTCGTAATTTGATACTTTTTAGCGAGCGCATGATAATAGTTTAGGGTTAAGAACGCCTGCACTATGCGTTCGTTTTTCGATTTTTTTTCCGGTGTAATTGAAAAAACCTTTCCAAAACACTTGTTTACTAATTAGTAACGAATCTATCATTCCAATATAAGTTTACTTAATGCGAATTATTGGTATAAAAAATGGACCTAGAAAAAATCCATGCCTATATTATATGTATCTTTATTTACACGTTTATTGTGGACGGTTTTCTTTGGAATCGGGCATATTCCAATATGCCCAAATTCAACGCTACATTGTTTTTTTGTTCGAGAGAAAACTTGCCGTGTGAAATGTAGCACCTAGTATAATTTCACGAAAAAATGTGCGTACGAGACGGTGTTTTACGTACTTAATAAAATTGGAGCGAGAATCTTCTCGGAGGCCATTTGTAACACGCCGTGACTTCGCCGCCACGTTCCACCTCTTTCTGGAGAAAATTGTTCAGCTTTTGAAGCCTCCGCCTTGGGGATTTTAAACTTTGTTCAGTGCCTTTGGTGACAGAACAGTGGTTCGATACCTACGGCATGGGTAATATATCGTGTTTGTAGGGACATACGGGCGAAACTACAGAAACAACGAACTGAGATAAATGGAAAAACAGTTTTTAATGTTAAACTTTGTTCTTACGGATTTGCAGGAAAGCCGTGCAACATCTGGCAAACCGCTTTTCATACAAGTTTCATATTTTTATACCTTTTAAAACTGCATTTGAGCAAAACAGGCATTTTTTTAGTTTCGCCCGTATGTCTCTACACCAGTGGTTCTCACGTAAAATTTGGCTGTGGCCGCATTAGGAACATCAGTGGTCTTACGAAAATGTCGAAACGAAATTTTTGTCAAAAATACCTAAGCATGTATGTGTTTATGTTTTTGCGAACTAACAATTCTTGATGCACAATACAATGCATACGACATATTCAATTTTCAGTGTTGACAAATAAACTTGTAAAAACCCATTTTTATTAAATATAAATATTAACTACATATCAAGCTGTTGGTGGCCGCGCAAGATTCTCTGGTGGCCGCACATGAGAACCACTGCTCTACACCCACGATATATGGGCCGTTTATTGCCAAAACCTACCTAGCCAAATCCATGAACAAAATTGTTGTTCAAAACATTTCAAATTTCTAAAATGAAGGTAAAAATAATAGCAATAAACTTGTTGGATTTAAATGTCCAAGGAATAATTTAAAAAAAAAATCAAATGTTCGTCAGATGGGTTTTGAAAGTAAGGTAAACGCATATGTGACATTTCTATATCGTCTTATTACCTAATTCGTGTCCAATATATCGTCGTTGAAAATAAGATTTTTTTTTTGTCGTAAAACAAAGATGCAAAGTTATTTCTCTTTTTATTACGATAACTGCTTGTTATGTTATAATTTGTCTATAAGAGCAGAGATATAAGTGTAGGACTAGGGAATATAACTATATATCGGCTAAAATACATTTAAATAATAATCATTTGTTTTGTATTAATTCCACAAATATTTTACACCATTTTGCCATATTTGAGAGCAGGACCGGTTGCATCATTTTAAACTATGTTGAAAATTTTCGCGATGAGCGAAATTTTTTAATTAACTTAAATATGGCAATGTAGTAAAATTATTTTTTATGTCTTGACGTTATATTCGTGGGATCACGTGAAAGCATAATACGAAGCGTGGAATGTATTTTTTTTTTTATTTTTTTTATTTGTGGACCTGTCTGGCGAGTTTTGGTAAAGTGACGGCATACAAGTTGCATACTTCGCCGTTTGTGCGATTAGCAAAATTATTGACCTAAAAAAACAAAATGCTAGTCACGAGAGTAAAGACTTCCGAATCAAAAAAGAGACTGGAAGAAAAGTTAGAGACACTTAAATATCAAGTCACCTTTTCAATACTATTAGGTACTGCTCCGATAAATAGATCGCGCCATATTCAGGCTTCTACGCCAAACGTCTCAGCATCACTGCATAGAATCTTTGTAACTGTAAAGTCGTAAATTAGCACGTTTCTGAGTTTCTCATTAAAACTGCTAATTTCATTTATTATATTACTGCTCTAGTTTATCATGTCAAATAATCGCACGTGTATGACATGCTTAATATAAACGAAATTTTACATTCGTCTTATACATGTCTCAGATATGCTAGCTTTCGTCCTGCGAACTTCTTCACGCCGTGTCCCCGAGCAATTTATAAGTCGCGTAAAACTATTTGAATTTAATATTACATCTTGATGGAGTGATTGCGTAAGTCAAAGATAGTTTAAAGTTCACGTAGAAATTGTTTCAATATGAACCAGAGGTATTTTATACAAGTTTTTTTGGCATTTTTATTGTGTGGTTGAGAAGTCAACGATAATGTTTTCAGTCAATACCTTCTCACGTTTAAATCAGGGCTATGGAGTCGGTTAAAAAAAGTTCCACTCCGACTCCGACATTGACTAAAAACACGACTCCAACTAAAAAAGTTTAATTATGTCACTTTTTTCTGCCTAATTTTCCTATTGATGTGTATTCAATTAAATATCAACCCTACCAATCCAACCAATAGCCAAATTTGACATATTACATATGTATGTATGTATATACAAAAATAAAAAGTTCAAACTTTTAAAAAAATTTCCGACTCCGAGTACGACTCGGGCCAAAAAGCCCTGACTCCACGACTCCGACTGCACAGCCCTGGTTTAAATACCAGTACTGATTTGAATTGTTAAAATTTTCTAATTTTCCATGAGTTTTGTCGCTACCGACCCGGGTTCGCCTTTCGTCATCTTCAGGCATTTAAAGTGTATGGATGTCCTTGAATTGACAGTTCAGTCAGTCAACTAAAAAAATATCCATTTTAATGTATTTTCGTTGATTTTTTTCTTATGACAAATGCCTTTTTGAATTTTGCGTTCGGGGTCGCGGGTCAAATGGCTTTCATAAAAAGGGGTCGCCATCCGAAAAAGGTTGGGAGCCTATGGTTCTAACACTATTAACAGTTTTTTTTGTTGACCAAGAGCGGCTCAGTAGCAAACAGCCATACAACTGCGGCTGCTTGAGTGTGCTAAAAACAATCCCTCTTAGCCGTCTAAGCTATAGGGAAACGTTAAACCTTATTATTTGTATGTTTACTTGTACTCAAAATGGTTCAGCAAAAAGAAAGTCTATCCCAAGGTTTCCCATACCTTTTCTGCGAAGTGTTTCATTACACTTCGCGAACCTGGAATTTTTTACGAAACAATTATCATACTATTTTCAAGCTGTTTTTTTTAATCAGATTTAAGAAAAATATTTACGAGCGGGGCAGCCGTTCTGTCAATCTTGGCAACTGTCACTAAACTGACAGTCGACCGGTCAGATAAAAACTATATACCCCACCTCTTTCATGCACAAATGTGTATAAAATTAGAATCTTTTGACTTTTATACTTTTCTACAAGCTTTGTCGCTAACGACCCAGCTTTCGCCTTTTGGCATCTTCAGGCAGTTCAAGTGCACGAATAAAATTTAGCTGACACGTAGTAAATAAAAGCGAAGCTTATATAAAGTCGAAACCCAGAGCTTACATAAAGTCGAAAGTCAGCGACAAAACTCATGACAATGCACAACATTCAAACGATTCAAATTTGATATTTTAAAATTCTATCAAAAACCTTCAGTCGAAATTATAATTTAGTAGACAAGTAGAAAATCTATAAATGTATTGCAGTGTATGAAACCTCCAAATTGTCACCGAACACCTTTTCAGGCCTACCGGAACATATAGTTTGGGAACCCTGATATACTCTATTGACCAACAAGTGGCCGCAAAATTACAACAGTTCACTGAATCAACACACAATTCTTTTCATTTTCGTTTGCATTAAATTACTTTATTATATTTTATATATATTGATTGATATAAAGGAGTACAGTGGAACCCCGATCTAACGTTCTCGCATTAACCGTTCATTTTCTATAGTCCCGGACAAACACCCGTAAGAACAATGCTAAAAAATCCCGCATTAATAGTTTCCCGATTTATAGTCTAAATATTATGGTCCCGTCAATAATATTATCCCGATTGACCGTTTTCGTTGAATATTTCTCAAGCACATTCGACCCCATCCAATCGGTTCGTAGAAAAAAACCAAAACTGCAAGTGTTCATGGTAAATGTTTCCGGTGATGACTCACAAAAGCGTTATTGCCTTCGAACAAGTCTTTGTTAAAGTTGATGTGCCAAAACTGCTCAAGAGGCAACTTAGTATATAGGGCTTTTAAAAAATGAATTATAAAGTGACACCGCCTTATGTGGTAGGTCATCAGAACTCTCTCGAACGATCTATTGTTCACCTCAGTCGATGAGTCAGTCGATATCAGAAAATAAATTCATTCTTATAATAATCTATATTGCAATCTATAGCGGTGCAATGTAGAGATATTTCAATTTCTCTTATCGCTTGACGCCCGACAATGCATGTGCTTCATAAAAAGTTCATAAGGCGATAAATCATCCCTTATCAGCGGGCGCATGTGTTAACGATTTTTGAAACGGCCATTGTTTTTCTTTCTAAAATAACCGTTTGGTTTCATACAGCAGTGAGAGATTGGACGGCATTGAGTATGCACGCGCCTAATCTTCTCCCTAAGAATTAAATTCGCGTCAAATTCCTGATATCTTCTTCGCTATCGTAATATTTGTGTGTTGTATAACGTCTGTGTAAATCCTTGACGATTAAATAATGGGTGCGAATGAGCGCACCCACATAAGGCTTTGAGATCGTGTTTTGTTTTAAAGAGTACCATGTTTCTCCTACTCCGTCCCCAAAATCCCTCTCCTGAGTGTCGGATAGGAGGCTCCTTCTCGATTTACGAGGGAGCCGGAATAAAGTCTTCAATTGGCCCGTACAACGTGGAGCACTTGGCCCTAACGTCTAGTGCCTCAATTCTTAATTGTTGCCCACGACTAGGGCTAACGATGTTTGACAACATCGGAACTCACTCCCGCCCACTTCATGCTCTGAGGTCTCAAAGCGTCTAGGTTCGTATAACCTAGTGGCGCCCAGTGAATAGTAATAATTTTGTGTTTTATAAATAATTACGTAAATAATTCTGAGTGCTCCGCGAAATAATAATATCTGTGCTTCGTTTATAACGTGAAAGATCGCAAGCGCTCCGCGAAGAATGTCACAATGCGAATAATAATAATTTAAGTGTTTCTTTTGTAATAATGCGAATGTTCGCGCTTGCTTGCGGAGAAGCGATAATAATAATATCGGTATTTTATTTGTTTACTAAAGGTTATTAATAATAATTTTGTTTGTGTTGTTCGTAAACAACGTGTCAAGGGTGCCGCCCACCAAACGCGCAGCAAAAATAAATTGATGCGATATCTACCGAATGCCGAGGGTAGTCAGCCACGTGGGTGACGAGGAGTGTACCAGGATGTGAGAGCACAATAGCATGGGGTTAAGCCATGCAGGACGATACAGCAACCTGGATGACTCACGAAGACGACTGGGGAGACGGCGTCTCCACCATACCGGTATGGCCGGAAGACAGTTGTCATCCGTGCCTACCGAGATGACCCAAGAGTGGGCATAATGGAGCCAAGGACCGAGGGGACCAGCAGCCGCCTTCGAACCTGGAGTAGTGACGGCGAGACGTAGTGATCTACGTCCATCAGTGCCGGGCCTACTTCACCCTAGATCGCGTGAGCGTGCGTGGCGACCAGAGGTGCCGTGGCACCAGCATTTGGAATCCAGTCGTCCAGTCAGGGTCGTATCTCCTGCATGAGACCTAGCTTGCCACCACAGACCTTCACCGAAACCTCGCCAGCCAAAGGCGACACTCGCGTATTAGCTTTGTATCGCGACTTATTGCAGACCTCCGTGACATGATTGAAACAGCAAAAGGAACGACGCGACGAAAATCGACACTCGATATCGCCGCGTTCATGACGTTGTGTTATCGCGCAAGATAAGGTGACGCCTGCGCCGACCGAAACTAACGCACCTATTGTTCTTTTTAACGACGCCGCTGTGTCGCTTATATGCTTTGTTTTATTCATGTGATTTTTAAATGTGTGTTTTTATTTACGAAAATACTTTAATATGTTTTCAAATCTAACTTCTTTTGATTCTTAATCAGGATTTGGAAATTTGATCATTAATGTATGTTTTCCTTTGATTTATAACTTGGTTTACGATTTTTGCTTTGATTTATGTTTTTACTTGTGATTTAGGCATTTAACTTGAGTAATGTTATACTCAAACTATGCTTTGAAATTGGATGTATCCTTTCAACTTGATGTACCACGGTCCTTCAGACAGTAGTTGTGACTTGTATAAAAAAAAATTTTTTTTTTTTGGTATATTTTGTAATTTTTTTGCTTGCGAAACCATTGATTGAGGAAGACGTCCGAGATAGTTGCTGATTATCAGAAGTAGGGGGATTTGACACCGCCTTATGTGGTAGGTCATCAGAACTCTCTCGAACGATCTATTGTTCACCTCAGTCGATGAGTCAGTCGATATCAGAAAATAAATTCATTCTTATAATAATCTATATTGCAATCTATAGCGGTGCAATGTAGAGATATTTCAATTTCTCTTATCGCTTGACGCCCGACAATGCATGTGCTTCATAAAAAGTTCATAAGGCGATAAATCATCCCTTATCAGCGGGCGCATGTGTTAACGATTTTTGAAACGGCCATTGTTTTTCTTTCTAAAATAACCGTTTGGTTTCATACAGCAGTGAGAGATTGGACGGCATTGAGTATGCACGCGCCTAATCTTCTCCCTAAGAATTAAATTCGCGTCAAATTCCTGATATCTTCTTCGCTATCGTAATATTTGTGTGTTGTATAACGTCTGTGTAAATCCTTGACGATTAAATAATGGGTGCGAATGAGCGCACCCACATAAGGCTTTGAGATCGTGTTTTGTTTTAAAAGAGTACCATGTTTCTCCTACTCCGTCCCCAAAATCCCTCTCCTGAGTGTCGGATAGGAGGCTCCTTCTCGATTTACGAGGGAGCCGGAATAAAGGTCTTCTCAAAAGGTATAATAAAAATGTTTACTTGTGTAAGTCAAGTAAACTTTTTTTATTTCATATTTTAAACTTTCCCGCATTTATCATTAATTTTTTATGGTCCCTTGAAAAACGTAGAATCGTGGTTCACAGTATAAAAAATCGATAGAATTTACACTGTAGTCGTACATTACATGCGTTATCAAAAGACACCATAAACAATTTATCATTACACCTCTTCGTTTTTTATGTCGCATCCGCAAACTGTTGTCGTTGGACGTGACGTGCGTGATACGTCACAATGCCTCCTATTAAAAGAGTCGCGTCGCTTTTCTCGCGCCAAATTAAAAATACGCGCGAAACCAGGAACGGACGAGGAATTTAATGCTTTCACACGTTTTGACTTGTGATTTGATATAGTATCCATTTATTTTAATAAAAGCGCACCGTGGTGTGGTTATCATTATCTATGGTTTGTTGCACGTTAGTAATAATATAAAAAGACAGCGGTCAGAAAAAGGTCACATACACATCGCGGACATTTAGAATAAAATATTTCCCATTTATTAAATGCACTTGTTAGCTGTTCTAATTGTTAATGATATTGATTGAGTTGGCATTTACTTGGTAGAACTCCATTATAATACGGTGAAAAAAATAGCACAGTTCATATCATGGTGTAAGCCGAAATAGCTACCAACAAATATATAAAATAATTTTAGAAGAATTAAAATGCATTGCTATTTTTTTTCACCGTATTGTTAATGATCATTCTTAATGGCGCATGGAAATCACCAGCGGTCTGGTTGTGAATCATTGGACCAGCCAGTTTGTTTTTGGTCATTGTGTTTTGCTGCCAAGCTCTTCAGGCTTGGCCGGATTGGAGATGGGCCGACATGTAGATGCGGCGATATAATGGATGCTGACCACATTCTATGGATTTGTCCTTTTATGTCCTCTGAGCAGGAAAGATTAACTCAGGTTGGTCCGACCACTGTCGGGCCAGTAGGCCACGCCGACTTGGTAGCCAATAAAAATAATTATTTGGCCTTCAGCAAATTTGCGGCGTCATACGGTGCAAGGACGGACCTATTCGTATAGGTCCGTAACCGGCCTTTGTTGATTGCATTAATGACAGCATTTCTAGAATGAGTAACGTATAGGGTTTGCTAATTATTTAGAGTCAGTAATGCACACTTGAGTGCCTTGGCCTCCAAGTCTTGGGCAAATGCTCCCGAGACAACTCCATACTCGCAAACAGAACAGATACGCTTAACGTTGTTTACGCCAAGGGACACGATCGCTGATACCGAATGTAAGGCCGTGGCGGGTGGTGGTTGGGAGTAGTTTGATCATTCATACTGGATTGATTTTTGATGTAATAGCTTGTATTCCTAAGAGGTATTAATTTTTTTAATTATAGTCTATTTTTTTTTTATTTTACTTTAATTTAATTGATAGTTTTGACTGAGGGTGCTCGATGGAATTTCAATATCAATATCAGTAATTTTCCAAAAGTTTTGTCGCTAATGACCTGGGTTTCGCCTTTCAGCATTTCAAGTGCACGAATGTACTTCAACTGACTATGATAAAGTTGCTTAGTTGTTACGCCAACTGTTTGTCATACCTTGTAAGTCTTGCTAGACTTTTGTATAAATATCGCTGTATCTTTGTATTTCTTACCAGTTGATATTGCTCGCTATGAGCGAACCCGGTTCTGATCTAATAAATTAAATGTAGAATAAGTACTATTTTTTTAAAAGTATTGACAGTGAACACATCAAAAGTGATAAAAAGGTTTGTCAATTTGTCGGTTAAGTATTAAAATCCTATCTTTAAAAAACTATTAAGAGAAGAAGAAAAACACGTTAAAAATAATCAATTTCCACAAGTGCAATTTACCATCTTATAAGTGATTTCATAATTTATATTTTTTTGTTGCATTAGCAAATAGGCAGAATGAACCGATACATTTTCACAAACAGTTCTCGTCAAAACCCCATTTTATGTGCACACTCGATCTGTTAATTATTTGCTTCAACCTTTTCTTTATGTTACCAAATAAACATGATATATTCAATAAATCGCCACACCGTAGTAGTAATCGTAGTGAAAAGACTTGTGGGCTGTGGAGTCGTAGAAAAAAATTACGACTCCGACTCCAACATTGACTAAAAACACGACTCCGACTAAAAAAAGTTTAATTTCGTCACGTTTTTTTCCTACCTTTCCTAATTATGTGTATTTAATTGTATATCAACCAACAAATCAGGCTAATAGCCAAAAACCGACTCCTGACTCCGACACCTCAGCCCTGTAAGACTTTACTGGACCGGATGTGCTTTTTCGGACCGTAAAGGAAAGGTTAATATTGAGAAATGATTTTATTTCGCATTTGAATAATTATTCTTGCCCTCTGTGACGGAAGTCAAATTGCTGATGATACCGGAAAGCTGACCCACGCAACCCGCGCAATATCCCCAAATAAGCGAAACCGAAATAAAATCCCTTAACAAAGTGAAAAAGTGTATTTATTGAAACGTAAAAGGGGTGTTAGCGCCGATTCTGTTTTTGTGTTTCATTTGCGAAATGAAATAAAACCTGCTCACGTCCGCCGATAAAAATGTTTCGTTCTGCCCGTCATTCACATGCGCCCCACCCCACCGCGCCCCCGCCCCCTCACCTTAAACCCCTTAACGCCTCACCTTAGTGCACTAGTCATCTCTGAATGGGTTGAGCTATTTTTATCACAGCCCTATACGACATATCACTACACTAATAACTGCTTATTAATTTCACGAAAGAACGATACCAGGACTGTGGAGTCGGTAAAAAAGTCCGACTCCGACTCCTGCATTTACCAAAACCACGACTCCGACTTCGACTCCAACATTGACCAAAAACACGACTCTGACTGCGACCAAAAAAATTTCTATACCGTAATTTTTTCCCCCTAATTTTCCCATTTATGTGTATTCAATTAATATCAACCCTATCAATGCGACCAAAAGCCAAATTTGACATATAAAATGCAAACATAAGAAGTTCAAACTTTTCAAAATTTCCGACTCCGAGTACGACTCCGGCCAAATCGCCGCGACGACTCCGACTCCGACTCCACAGCCCTGCACGATACAGTCAGAAACGAATGTCTTTTTTCCGAATGTACAAAAATGTTTAAAAATACAAACTTATCCGCTCGTTAATTAAGCATTTCGACTGAGGGTGCTTGATGGAATTTCAATATCAAATTTGAATTTTGTACTTTTCCATGTGTTTTGTCGCTAACGACCCGGGTTTCGCCTTTCGGCATTTCAAGTGCTCAGATGTACTTGAACTAGTTCAAGTACATCCGTGCACTTGAAATGCCGAAAGGCGAAACCCGGGTCGTTAGCGACAAAACTCATGGAAAAGTAAAATATTCAAACAATTCAAATTATCCGCTCGTATATCAAATCATAAAAATATTACCTTTATAATTATAACTAAAAGTTTTCCAGCCCGATGCTAAACAAGGCTTACCGTTCATACGCCACGGCGTGCAGGCACGCAAACCACTGTACGAGTTTATTTATGAATACATACATATTCAAGGCAATGTGATTGTTAAGATATCGATACGTTTAGCCGCTTTTATTTTATTTGAGGTAAAGCTTACAGATGTCACTAGGGCTTGAACATTATTATCGTACATTTTTTAAATCTAACACAAAAAAAAAAATAGTTTTATTTCGGTGGATTTTTCGGGTATGTTAAGTGGCATTTTCATGGAAAAATCGATGGTTGAAAATGGTAGCTTGTTGCAAAAATCCATGGAATTGGCTTATATGCAAATATGCGATATTCTATATCTGTTTAACAATAGTTTATTTACTAATTTAAACCAATATTTGTAAGATTCAATAAACTATACACTTTGTTGTCGGGCACCACGAACAATAGACTCAAGCCTGTAGCGGGCGTTTTTTTAGCGATAAGCGCAAAAATATGTTTCTTTCTTAAAATCAACACAACTTCTAAACGGAATGATATTTTCAATTGAAATTTTCAAAGAAATCATTAATGATTTTTAATCATTGAAAATTTAACCCCGATCCCGGATTCCCGATTCGAACTCTTCAAATCATTATTCCATGAAGTCTGATAAATTATCGGCATCCATTTCATCGTCACTATTATTATTTTCTGAAGACATTTTTGAAAGGATAACTTCTTATGCAATGTTTATATAAATTCAAATAACAAAAACGAAACAGTAACAAAGCAACGCGAGCGTAATAAAAAATATTCCAACATGTGTCAGGGCTCAAACTGAACAAGCAACGGGGATCGCAAAATAAATCTATAAGACTGTTTATTTTTTTTGTTTATTCGCTCAAACTTCGACCCTTACGGGTCGTCTTAGCTGGGCGAATCTAGGCAAGGCGATCCGGCGCAGCTTTGAAAGCGGCAGAGTATTAAAATATCAAACGGTCCTCGCCCATGTAAGTGTCATATGTAGGCGAAGCGATCCGGTCAGGACGGCATATGTCGCAAGTCGCCTCAAGTGCGCACTCATGGCACACGCGAATCGTTTGAAAATATGAAACGGTCCAAGCTAACCAGAGCGTTAATTGCGTCTGGCCGAGCGATGGCACATAAGACCTTTGATCAACTACGTTTTAAATTGACTGGATTCGCCTAAATTCTCTTGCCAGTTCGCGTCGCTTACCTAAGACACGGGGTTATAATCTGGCAAAGAAGTAGAACTTATTGTAATTAGTTGCGGCGTGAAATGAAACGCCGGCAAACAATTCTGTGCTGATCTGTTCAAATACGGCAATTGCCGTGTTCCGCATTCAACCGACAGTCCGAAAAATACGGCAAATGCTGTGTCCCGACAACAATGTTTTAAAAAAAAACATTCAAAATTGATGCTTTTATTTTATTTTTTAACTTTCAATAAAACCAAGCAACAATAATTAGAATGAACCGATTAATCAGTCGCTTATGTTATTATCCTGTTTCATAATCAATATTATAAATTTCATTAATCGGGTCGTTAAATTCATGCAAACTATGGAAGTGCGCAACAAACCCCTGGGAATGTGCGGAGGTTTTAAACCGTTTAAACAAGCTCACTGTTTTCATCTCTTTCCGAAGCTATTTGATTAAAATAAAATCATTAGTCACAGCTCAACTTTTTCCGCTCTTCGCTTTCCTTATAATCCTTATAAGTAAGTCTTCCCACAAAGAAAATCGAACCCGCGACGGTTCCCCGCCAGTGAAGTGCTCACTTACACGCTGCATAAAGAGCACGGATGATTCTGTCGGATTTTACTTCCTCCATTCTTTGACGGGTCGCTTTTTTTCTATACCCCACGCTTGTTATTATTTTAGCCCTCTCGTGCTTATGGGACCGACTTCGTTTTATATCACACTCATGAATAGACGGTCTTTTTTTTTGTATCGAAGAAACGGGTAAAAAAATATCTGGATTTAGAAAAATCTAGTCTTATAAAAAAACTCTTTCTATCTGAGATTTTTTTGAAATCAACCCGTACCCTTTTAAAATTTTCAAGTATTTTATACCACTTTTCTTATAATAATTCGATTCTATAGGCGGCTGTTTTGAGTAAATCTTCGAAAACACTGGGAAGAATCTTGTAAATGATATGCATGCTTAAATTGAGTCAACATTAGTAAATAATACACTGAATCATTTTTGACACGTGCCGGCTGTTGATTTGACCCGAGTATAAATATAATATAAAATATGGCTTAAAAGTACAAACTGTGTTATATATGTATATGTTACAGTGAAACTGTATAAGTGAAAATATATTCCTCTCCAAGCTGTCATTGAAATTAAATTTGACCGCCCTATCTTAAGCCCTATGTTTGTCTGTGATTTTATTTGGTTCTCTTTTTATAAAAGGGGGACTACTTGCCGATTTTGTTTCATTGAAGTAAACCAAAATTTTAAGCCGGCAAATCATCGACTTGGGCCAGTAATTTCAATGATCGTGACCAGTAAAATCATGTTGTCATACAAATTATATTACTTTTCTTAATATTTAAGTTTTATGGATAACCCACTAGCCCTAATTTTTCTCTTTTATCTAGGTTTTACAATAATTGTGTTCTTATATATGTATTTTTATTAAAATCATCTATGTGAAACAAAAATAAAATAATCTACTAGATGTTTATTATAAATAAACATCTAGTAGATCCTAACATATTTTCTTTTCTCAAGAGGCATGCATTTTCAAGACATCACCGTGTAAATAGAGATATCATAGTGCGCAGAGGAAAATTCCAGATGAAAGTTCTGTTTCTCCAATCAATATTATATATTCACACTTTTAACCAGGGCTGTGGAGTCGGTAGAAAAAAGCCCGACTCCGACCTCAGCATTTACCAAAACCACGACTCCGACTCCGACATTGACCAAAAACACGACTCCGACTCGCGACTAAAATGGTTAATATCGTCACTTTTTTCCCTAATTTTTCTATTTAGTGTATTCAATTAAATATCAACCCCATGAATACGGCCAAAAGCCAAATTTGACATATTAAATGCAATAATAAAAAGTTCAAACTTTTCAAAATTTCCGACTCCGAGTACGACTCCGGCCAAAAAGCTCCGACTCCGACTTCACAGCCCTGCTTTTAACTGATACGTCTTGGTGGAAAGACCTTTATTTACTTGTGGATGTTTATAGTAGTTTTAAAACGTGCTAATAAATGACATTGTAAATTTTTCATAATGCTTAATTATCATTTTTTAAGGTGTTCACTATCAATACTTGGTGGAATGGCATTATAATAAAAATAATAACACATTTTTAGTACTTATCCACAAACAATTTATTGGATCAGGCCCGGTTTCGCTCATGGCGAGCTGATAAGAAATACAACGATAATGTGAATGTCCATTAAGATGTCCAGACATAAAGATTTATTAACTGCACTTATTTTGGTTTTTACTTCGTTAATGATCATTCATACTTAATTGATTTTTGATGTAATAGCTTGCATTGCTTAAAGGTCTTCAACATTTTAATTTAAGTCTATTTTGCTTAGTTGTAATACCAATTGTTTGTCATACCTTGTAATTCTTGCTTTACTTTTGTATCAATATCACTGTTTCGTTGTATTTGTTTTCAGTTGATAATGCTATGTGCCTACTACATTTTATGTGGAATTAGTACTAGAAATGTGTTATTATTTTTATTAAATTGTTGTGTTTCTAATGTTTTTTAATGACCACTAGAACGAATCTGATTTAAAAATATACACTTTCATATAATATTGACGGCAGCAAGACATGCAATCGATTTATATTTTAGTATCTGGTTCGGTTGTAGTAATGACATGAAAAATTGTACACTTTGTGAACATTTCGCAAAAAAATAAATCTCCTTTTAGTGGAAATAAAATATAAAATATTGAGAAGATAACGAGTCGAATGATGGAAAATGATGCGAGACACATTGAGATAATGAAGCAGAAATAACATTTCTGGAAGACATATGTATCTATATATAATATATTATATACAAATATACTTATCGGATTTTCTTCTTCCCGTAGCACGGAAAAATGTCGTTTGAATTGAGGAAAAGGGGAATTTTGTTTTACAGAATACTACATGACGATACAATATCTCTAGTGCGTAACGGATGGTTGAAAAAAAAGTACATAATTAAAATTATTATTAAAAAAATATTATATTTTCTGTGGTTAATTTTCTATTATTGGGGCTCGTGTGTTGCATTGGCGTAAATAGCAAGATAATTCTTTCGATGGTTTCGGCGCTAACTTTGTGGAAGTTCATTTTAATATAAAATTTAAAATAACTTTGATTATTCCACGTATTGTGCTACTAACTGTGACACGTGTTTCGCCTCTTTCAGAGGCATCTTCGGACTTAATATGGCAAAGTTTATATAAGCAAACTCTGCGATAGTAAGTCTGAAGATGCCTTTGAAAGAGGCGAAACACGTGTCACAGTTTGTAGCACAATACGTGGAATAATTAAAGATATTTAAAATTTTGTATTATTTTAGCAAGATTATTGTTTGTTTTTCCTACCTTTACTTTCCTGTTGAAACTATATGTGGGGTCCGCTAGGCGATCTCCTAGTTTCCTGGCTATTTTTACTGCTAGGGTGGATACAGACTTAGTCTTTGTTTCCCTTTCCCGCATGTAAGCTAGCTATATGTCAATAAAATATTTCAAGATTTCAACTGAGTGTGCTTGATTTATTTTCAATGTGAAATTTAAATTGAATTTTGTATATTTGCTTCAGATTAAGGTCATACATGCACTTTAAATGTTTGAAAATGATGAATGACGAAACTCGGTCCGTTCGTGACATAACTCTTGGAAGACTATAAAAGGATTGATAGAAGTGAAAATATTTAGTATTATATACAAAAAAATCAAAGGAGGTGCTTTTGGCTTAAATATGACATTTACCGTGTAATCGGAAGTAACTCAAGTCAGTTCGGCCTGGAATTGGACCGGTTCATACGACTGCAAACTATATTGCATTCAATTACTTAGCGGTGTCATACGGGGAGCGAATTGTTATCAATCCAAAGAAGATTTTCCAATTTTATTACAAATTGTTTCACTTTTAAGGCCATGGCTTAGTGGAAAGGTATTATACTATAAAATGTACTTATACCACAATTAATTTCCATTTGAAACAGTCGAAAATGCTCGCCATTAGCGAAACCGGTCCTGATCTAGATAAGAAAATTATTGAATATGTAAATAAATATTATGTAAGCCATTCCTGGCATTCATTTACAATCACTTAGCATTGCTGTGTTATGGAAACCGCCCTGTACAGTGGAACCCCAATCTTACGTTCTCGCATTATACGTTTTCCCGCGTGGTGCGTTCATTTTCTATAGTCCCAGCATTTAGTTCATATATAAAACTTTCCCGCATTAATCGTTTGTTTTATACGGCCCCTTGAAAAACGTAGAATCGGGATTCCACTGTATGTGATTTAAATTACCAACGGGTTGTGAAGAGTGCTGTGTTGAGCACTTTAGGATGATAGGTTTGGTTAATAATAAGTCTGTCGTGCCATTTTCGAAAACTAGATCTTTGTCTTTGGCTAATATACAATTATCCAATGTTCACTTTTTTCCTTCCACATGCAGCGGAATTGAATAAATACAAACAGTTGATGCACAATACAGTATCCTTGTACTTACTTATTTTTCCATTTCGTTTCACATAGTGTACTTACGGCTTCCTTTGGCGACGTATTTGCAGTAGAGTCGGTGGGGGTGGAAGATATCTAAGCTCGTATTATACGAAAGCATAGCACATTCGAAAGACTCTTTATAATTATATCGTATACTAGTGTTCGAACCCGGTTTCGCTCGGACCAGTTTGGGGTTATGTTCACCTCGGCGCGTAAATTCAGACGGGCCAAGTTGAAACAACTTTTTTCAAAATTCAACAGACTAGGTCAATTAAAATGGAATTAAAATGAACATTTCAGACTGGCAATTGACATTTCACAGCCCCTTTCATATATTGACAGCCCCATTCTCGCCCATTAAAATGTCCAAATTCAAGGAAAAAATCTAATTTGCTGTCAAAGAAATGTCAAATAATACCTTCACGTAAATAAAAACATTATTATTAATAATAAAAGCCGGGAAAAGTTCAAGTAGAAGACTAATTTATTACATTTTGACTAAATGTCTTCGCCGATAAAAATTCAAACATATTTTCTTTCATATTCGTTTTAACTTAATGACCAACAATGCAAAAGGGAATTACAGACCTACAGACATACATACGCAGTTTCGGTTTTATATATAAGAAGATATTATACTTTTTACTTTTTCGATATAACCTCACTGGTATCAGTTTAGAATGAATCTGGTTGTAATATTTGAGGATGTAAACCGCTGACCCCTTCAAACTGAAAGATGCTACATTTAAGGAAGGATTTGAAAGCTTACAAACCAGGTTCGTTTATTCAGTTAAGGACTGGGCATGTCTATTCCACATAAGAAAAGTAAACTCCAAGTTTACGCTCATATTAAGAGAAATTCTTAGTAAGACTTGAAACTTTTTTAATAATTCCAAGACAATAATTCACGTAAGTGGTTTTTCTCGTTTTTCCCCCACACAAAGCCGTCAGCTGAGAAAATCTTTTTCATAGTAAATACTTGGGGGGGGGGGGAAGGGGTGGAAGTCAGCAAACTACATGCTATTCACTCAATTCATAGTTAAATTAATGTTTTAATGATGAATTCATTCTGTGAAATGTAAAAAAACTAACATACATATGTACCTTTGTTAAATGAAAACTTAAAAAGAATTTAATGTTATACATATATATATATGTATTAAAAGTGTTATAATTGAGTATGACAACTGATAAAATTTGAATAGTTTGAATTTATTTCTTTTACATGAATTTTGTAGCTGACGTCCCGAGTTTCGTCTTTGAGCATCTTCAGGCATTCCAATTGCTCGAATGAATTTGAACTGATGTTGCTTAATTATTTTAATCTATTACTGAGGATTTCAACTGAAAGTGCCATTTCAATATAAAGTTTGAATTGTTTGAATTTTGACAGTTTTCTTGCTTACTGACAGTTTAATGTTCATGTTACATTCTTGAAATGCCTGAAGATCGGCGGTTTCAAATTTTCTTCTATCAATTGATTGTAGCTACTAAACAGTCATCAAAAATCCAAAATCAACAACATTTTGCAACATTCTTCTTTGAAAACAAAGCCTTATTCAACGAGTGAAACATTTCAATGGATCAACACTAAAAACGTGATAAAATAGTAATATTATATATTAGGAGGAAGTTTTCAAATTTGGTCAAATCCATTTGTTGACAAACTGAGGTATTTTCATTACCTTTTCCTTGTTTGTTTGTGTTTATTAGCAATATTCTTAAAATGTGTTTAAATTAAAGAATTACAGACAATGTGAAAAAATGAAAACTTTCTCATGTGAGGAAAAAAGTTCTCAAAAGTTGAATCTTAAATTAGCAGTTAAAAAAAACAATTTCGGAATTAACCAGTTTTGAAAATTACCTCCTGATATATCGCATTTGTTGTGTGCTCCCGTGTGGTATGGACTTATTCAGTTGGCTAAACGATTTCTGATGCTGGGCTTATTTACAGCTCCGCCGGAATGTACACTATACGTGCATATTACATGCGACTACCCATCCGTTCGCCCGCTGATATTATGTCCTCGCGATCTTCAACGTATTATTCTTTATTTATCCTGCCAATGACACTGCTTTATTACGGTGGCTGGAACGGTTTTATTTACAATGGATCGTAGCGGATATTTCAAAAACGTCGAGTTATAAAACAAATATATCAATAATTTATTGTTTGGATTCAGTATTATAGTAAAAAAAAAAATAGTACTTATCCCACATAAAGTTTATTGGATCAGGACCAATTTCGCTTATGGCGAGCATTATCAATTGATAAGAAATACAACGAAACAGTGATATTTATCAGGACTGTGGAGTCGGAGTAGGAGTCGTCGCGGCGTTTTGGCAGGAGTCGTACCCGGGGTCGGAAATTTTGAAAAGCTTAAACCTTTTTTATTTTTGCATTTAATATGTCAAATTTGGCTTTTGGTCAGATTGGTTGGTTGCTATATAATTGAATACACATAAATAGAAAAGGTAGGAAAAAAACCTGATGAAATAAAGCCTTGCATTTAAAATATCAAATATGGCTTTTGGCCGCATTGATAGGGTTATTGAATACACATAAATAGGAAAATTAGGGAAAAAAAGTCGCAGTCGTGTTTTTGGTCAATGTTTTTTTTTTGTTCTTTTTAAATAATAAGAAAATATTTGGTATTACAGCTTACGCCATTGTGCCAAATATTCTTAATTGTGAAAGTCATACGAGATTAACTCGATCATATGTAATGAATGCACAAAATCAACGATAAATAACATACACCCACCCCAAGATCTTTTTTTTTCAATTGAAAAAATCTGACCATGCCGGGAATTGAACCCGGGTCTCCAGATCGTTAGGACAAAGCTCTTGCCACTAGACCACAGGGACCGACGTTGAATGTTGGAGTCGGAGTCGTGGTTTCGGTAAATGCTGGAGTCGGGAATTTTTTTTACCGATTCCACAGCCCTGATTATTATGTCTGCTAGCTTCGATTCATCCATAGTTTAAATTCAATTAAGAAAAGACGTTAAAAAAATATTTGGACGGCCGATATTATAAATCACGCGAAATAAATGCGTCCGATAGTTTATATACTATTAAATTTATATTTCGCCGATTTTCCGCAGCGTTTCGAGAAAAGCGAAGAATTTTCCGATAACTCCTGGATGCCTAAGTTAATGAAGCGAGTTTTCCGAGCTAAAAAGAAAGTCGGGAAACTAGAGTTGCGAGCGTGAAGCAGCTGGAAAACTTTAATCTTTTTTGTCGATGATTTTCTGCACGAAATATAATACTACTTAAAGAAAGCTTGTCCCTTGGAAAAAAATGAAATTGATTTCTGATTGAAATAATTCGTAAAGAGCGACGGACAATTTTTTTATCAATGGTTATGATAAAGCTTCTACATCTTATATATAAAACCGAAACGGCGTATGTATGTATGTGGGTCTGTAATTCCCTTTTGCATTGTTGTTGCAAGTTGCAGTATAATAATGTTTATTATTTACGTAAAGGTATTATTTGACATTTCTTTGGCAGCAAATTAGATTTTTTCCTTGAATTTGGACATTTTAATGGGCGAGAATGGGGCTGTCATCAAATTAAATTAAGTTTATGATTTTATTTTAACTCTATTTTGGATGTTAGATTTTGTGATATAATTATGTCGAATGATATAACATTAAATAATTATTGGTCACTTAGTCCGAGCGACGCCGGTTAGCAATACTAGTAATATATAAAAATCGATGTTTGTTTGTTTGTTCGTATTTTATGCGATGCCATATCGTTCATTTTGACCACTTATTGTTGTACTTAATTAAGCCAAGGTTATAGGCATAGTAAAGTCAGTTCTCGACTTACGACCATTCAGACTTAAGACGGAGACCAAAATTAAAAAATAAAAATATAAATCTAAAACATCTTTCAAGTAATTAAAAATATCTCAGAAGGATGGTCAAATATGAATGACATATGGAACAAACTATTAAAACGTAATAATAATATGAATTTTAATAGAGAAAATGAAGTAGGAAGAGTAACGAATATCATTGGACAACTTGCTCAAAAACTTAATCTGGAAGTTGACAGTGAAGATATTATATATTATATGTATACTACATATAAGATATATTCTGAAATAAATACCACTAACGTACCACGCATTTTCTTTGTATGAAATTCGACTTGCTTCCTAGGTGGTGGAACGGACACGGTCGTAAGTCGAGAACTGACTGTACAATTAACTTTCAGTAAGTGGCGCGTGTGTTGTACCATATACAATCGGAAAAAGACAAACAGCAAATGTCATCGATACCGATCAATGTTAGTGAAATTAAATCGAAATTATTTATCTAAAATATTGTGCATCCGAAAGCACTTCAATAAACACTAACACTGAGTAGCATCGCAACGTTTGCCCGGTTCCGGCTAGTAATGAATAAATATTTAAACTTTCTTGATATTACGAAAACACTTTTTGGGTGTTTTCACTTCATGGTGAAATTTTTATAAAGCTTTATTGTAAATCACAGTGGAGGAGTAGCTATGTATGTAGCTCTAGGCTTGTTTATCAATTTATCTTCGATCCAAGCGAAATTGTTATTTGCATAATATATATTTTTCAATCGATCTATGAATAATTTACCTTGGTTGTGAGTTGTGAGCCTTAACTCGAAAAATTCAGTTCATGTATTTCAAAAAGTCGTAAAAAACCACATTTCACAGTCACATTTTTAATATCTCATATTCTGAAATTACTTAAAATAAAAATAAAACAAATGTATGTATGAGTGTACATTCAGTTCTCGACTTACGACGGGGTTCTGTAATATGATTCATTCCTATGACGTAAGTCAAAATGGTCGTAAGTCGAATTTCATACAAAAAATAATGAAACGATAGATAGTGCGAGGTACGTTATTGGTATTTATTTCATTGAATATGTGCTTTAAAATATTAAATAATATAATTACCACAATCAATGTAAAATCGATAGGGAAAAATCATTCGGTATTCTATAATTGGTGGCTTAATCTCCTCTTAATCGTCAGATGTCAAAAGTCGCCAGGACCAAAATTTTGGTACGAAATGTGGGTCAATTTGGTCGTTTTGGTCTCCGTCGTAAGTCTGAGTGGTCACAAGTCGACTGTATTGCATAAAACATGTCATATTATGAATATTTAAGATTTTGACGGCGGCTACAAAATTAATCTATGCAGATCTGACAGATGACGTATTTTCAAAGTGTACTATAATTGAAATCACATTTTACAAGGCAGCACTAATTGACATCATAAGTTTTGATGCGTAAATATAATGGGCGCAGTGGTCAACGTTGTTGGCTTCCGTGACGCCACTTCACGGATTTGAGTACCAGTACGGGAAATACCAAATATTTATCAGTGCGTCCTTTTACTTTTGATAAGTCAAAAACAAATCTTGGTGTTGTAAGAGGGTTGACTGTATTTAGTTGTTCGGAATAAACAAATTCATATTATAACTTAATCACAATGCTTTTAATACTAAACTTCTGTCATTGTCACCAATGTAATATTTGCTCTGCTTGACAATACTCCAAGTCAGCCGTATTCAACCTGAAGCCGCGGACTATATTTTATTCGACTACAGTTTATATAACTCTGCACTTAAACACCGATGTTATCTTATTCAGTTCATAACGTGGGAAGAATAAATGAGCTGAATATAGTCACATTCATCTGGATATTCAGGTGAATGAAAGTATGTAAAGTCCGGGCCTCATCTTTTGAGAAATTTTGTGTGATCGACAAACATGAGAATTGCGTTTTTTTATGAAGATTATATGGCATCGTTGGCTTCGGTTGCCATGTTCACAGATTCGAATCTTAGCTAGGACAGTTGAATATAAGTTTTGTTGTCTTAAGTTTATTCGTGCACTTGAAATGCATGAAGATGCTAAAAGACGAAACCCGGGTCATTTGCGACAAAACTCGTGGAAAAATGATTTAAATTCCATCAAGGTTTGTTTCATCAAGTCGAAATTCTTAATTAGTGAAATATTTGTCGAATTATTGTGTCGGAAGAATCATTCCTATGCATTTATTTGACTCTGAAAAAAGAAAGGTCACGTGTTTTTTACTGACAACGAGTATTTATAAAAAAGTTCTAGGATTCGAAAAAGCAATCGGACGAATCGAACTTGCAAGAGATAAGAGAAAACTATCGTGATTTTAGATATTTTATAACATAAAAATACTTTCAGCACTCGACCACTTTACAATCACGAATGAAGTAAAAAGCTTAGTTTGGTTTACTAGTGCTTCGCAAAATTTTCATAAAACGACCCCCTTAATCTGAAGAAATTATCCGCGGCCCCCAGTTCGGGAAACACTGCTAGACAACCTAAAACGAGTATAAATGAAACGGACCATTTTGAGTTATCTAATCGGAAATGGTACTCCAGATTATAATCAGTGTTTAGGAGACTATCATTATAATGAAAGGACTGGTCTTGTAAAATTACTCATGTAGCCCGCGGGACATCGTTTGAATACCCCTTGCCTAGGTCTTTACGCTTAGCCTGATTCGAGCTCGAGACGGAAGTTTAATCAGGGACTTAAACAGCTGTTAAGTAGATTTCAACTATCTATCTATATATAAGCACTTAGTATGAACACATTATATGTGAACTCGGTAAACCGTTGACAAGGAAACATCGCTTTATTTAGAATGGGTTATATGAAATGGTCATATTATATTTATAGGGCGTATAAAATAATGGGTTAAGTTAATAATGTCTCGATTTTTGATGTTTTTTTAGTTGAATAAATTGCGTAAATAACTAATTTTAATTCTTATAATGGAATCAGCTACATAGACAATATTCAACAATTTATTACTGTGCATGCAACTTCTGTCTTTTCTGTATTTTCGATCTGGCAATTTTTAAAAAAATACGGATAACGTGAAATTAAGGAATACACCCTCTTAAAAGAATTTAAACCTGTACGAAGTGGCGGTGGGTGTAACATTTAGAACAATTTAATACAAAAAAAAACAATATCATTGACGTCATAATTTATATAAATTGAAATAAACGAGACAAAAATAGAACGGTAGTTTCACATTAATAGGTGTTCACTGTCAGTACTTGGTGGAAAAGCATCATTCCACAGTTAATTTATTAAGATCAGAACCAGTTTCGCTTATCGTTAGCTTTTCAAATTCATTAGAAATGTTGAAATCAGTAAATTCTTGAAAAGTCTATGAAGTAGTTTCATTCGGGTGTAACCCACACAATAAGAACAAGCCAATAATTAATTAATTTCAAGTCGTTCTTGTCGCTGTGTTTTCTTGGAGGCATAATATTAAAAAAAATACATTTGTACATAAACATTTTAATAAAACATTTGTACTTATTTCGAAATAAAGATCAGGACCGGTTTCGGTATTCGCGAAAATTTTCATTTTCAACTGAGCTGAAATGTTAAAAAAAGTTAATTCTCAATATGTCTTCTATAGTAGTTTTATTTGGATGTAATCCACACATTAAGAATGCCAATGATTACCTTCGAGTCGTTCGCTGTCTTTTCTTGATTTTAATAAAACATTTTATACTCATAACACAGTCAATTTATTAAGATCAGGACCAGTTTCGCTTATCTGGAGCATTTCCGGAGTTGAAAACATTAATTTTAAATAAATCTACTACTGTGACTTGCTTGTGAGTTTATTTAAGTAAACTTTGCGATAGTAAGTCCGAAGATGCCTATGAAGGAGGCGAAACACGTGTCAAAGTTAGTAGCACACTACGTGGAATAATCAGTTATTTTAAATTTTATATTAAATTCAACTTCCACAAAGTTACCGCCGAATCCATCGAAAGTATTAAGTCTATTACAGTAGTTTTATTCGGGTGTAACCCACACAATAAGAATGTTATAATTACTTTCAAGTCGTTCGCTGCCTTTTCTTGATGTAAAGGCATTGTAAAATATATTTTTTTGTCCTCATTTCATCATTTATAATTATTGTTTATGTTACACTTTCCTTGTTGTTCATTCACGTCACATCTTAACGTTGTTTCTCAAACTACGTAAATATGAGCTGCTAGCATTATTGCTTAACAATGCATCCATTTACTAAACCTTGTTTACGCACTTATGCAACTTAAGCGACGACACCTGAAATTATGCTTCTCAAAGCATCAACGTTTTTAGCTTTAGGTGATTTAGTTTTAATAAGTAACTTGTGGCAGTAAAATTTTTATAACGTTCACCAATAATATATTTACTCTAATTTGATTACTTCTTAAAGTATTATTTTATTTCAAATGAATGTTTGTGTATCGATACGCGGTTCGTGGTGAAGTAGTCAACGTTGTTGATTTCCGTGACGGACCGTCAGGGTTCGTTTTCAGTCGTTAATTCGATTCTGTGCATATATGATGGGTATTTGTGCTGTTAAAAATTCCTTCCCACTGTTCCGATTCTAAAACAGCGAGGCACGTAGCAAAAGCGAATAGCATACCACTAGTCTTTTCCTAGACCTCGTATCCTTTCAATCTATACTCTTTTTATAAAAAATAGGTTGAGCAACTGAGTATCAAGCAGTTCTCGAAGAATAAAAACATGTAATAAACTCACGAGAAGCCCATATGTTCTTATGTTGGGAGCGGATATGGTAAAACAAATCGATACGCTATTGCGGGAAATGTTTTTCATGTTTTAATGCTTGGTGCACATTTTGCATTCTTTTTTATCAACTAGCTTGAATCCGTGGATTTATAGTAAGTTAATCGAGAAATAACCACAGGTCTAAGATGTTCGCGTTCCTCACTCGTTGTTACCATGCCGAAAAATAATTTTCGAAAAGTTTCAGCTTAATGCCTGAAAGTGCTGTAGGGTGAAACCCAGGTCATCAGCAACAAAACTCATAAAAAGTATAAAATTCAAACGATTTTTATCTTGAAATTCCTTAATGAACCCTCAGTCGAGATCCTCAAATCACTCCAATACTGTCATTTTAAGTTTTATTTCTCAATCTATCTTCTCCTTGTTCTAACACATCGACTCTTTTTTTCTGTCACTATAGGCATGATTTATTAATTACTAGCTGTACCCTGCGCGCGTTGCTACGCCAGCAACTAAAATAAATTTGAAGGAAAGACATTACATAAATATTCAATTCTATTTGCATGTATTCAATACTCGAGGAATTTGTAAAAATATGATATCAATTTTTGTGGGGAGGGGGGTTGTTTGGTGGGGAGGGGTTTGGGGGGCGTATGGGAGGGTAAGCCAGAAACCTTCGAAGAAGTGAACTCGAAAAATTCGTAAAGTTTAAAAAAAAAATTGAGCGTTGGAGGTTGGAGGGTGGTTGGGGGGAAGGGTTGGCACACCAAAAACCATTGCGGGAGTGTACTCTAAACTCTAATAAATTTGTAAAGTTTCACATCGATCGGTCGAGCGGCTTAGTAGTCTATAGCGGAAATACAGACAGACAAACATACATTTTTATATATATAGATTCACTTATTAAAAAGAAGACTACCACCCATATATTGTTTTTTTTTTAAAGATTAGTGATAGAATACTGCCAAATTCTAGTACTTAATTTTACCAAAGTGCATCTTTTTTTTTGAATGTATGGCTGAAGAATCATATTATATTTAATGTTAAATTAATAAAATGATTCTTCATCCGCTGAAACTTTGGGGAACTCTTCTAAGGCTAATATTTTGGACAGAACAATTAAAATAAACGTAACACAAAACAATTATTTTGAACGCATAATGAAAGAGTTCAGAGCAATTACTGTTAGCCATATTGCCTCTCATTGACAAACATGTAAATGTAACTTGCGACACCTTGCCTACGGTTATTAGAATTTCTGCTTACGATTATATTAATTACATGATTGTTAAAATTGTGCAAGACTTTGAATGTTTTCACGATTTTTGATGAATCCTGGTGAGCAATATTAAATAGCGATCTTTATAATCTAAAATCAAGGCTGTGTAGTCGGTAAAAAAAGTTTGACTCCGACTCCTGCATTTACCAAAACCACGACTTCGACTCCAACATTGACCAAAAACACGACTCTGACGAAAAAGTTTAATATCGTAAATTTTTCCCCTAATTTTCCTATTTATGTGTATTCAATTAAATATCAACCCTAACAATCCGGCCAACAGCCAAATTTGACACTTTATATTACGAGTCCGCCCAAAACGCCGCGACGACTGACTCCACAGCCCTGGTAAACATAATGTGATAAAAATAATAATTCTTTTTTAGTACATATCGCACATTAGATTTATCGAGATCAGAACCGGTTTCGCTCATCGCGAGCATTATCATCTGATAATTACCACTATGCTCAGCGTTCAAGGTAAGCGTAACCGGTCCTGATCCCTATTAATATAATGTGAAATTAGTGCCTACTGGAAATGTGTTATTACTTTTACGCTATTCTACCAAGTATTGACAGTGAGCACCTTTAAACCGCTTCAGTAACGAGCAAAGTCACCTTTATCACATCTACCGCCCAACTTCTAAAGTTTGACTGGTGACGGAAGGACCATTTCTTTCTAGGGATAGTGTATAGATGTCACCAGCTATGAAAAGAAAAAGGACATTAGAATTCGTACAGTAAGTTTTTTTTATATATGTTTTGCAATATTTGTGACTGTATTCGCGACGTCCGTACGTGGCGGCCACCAGTGGTCTTACGGTACTTAAGTGGTTGAAAACGCGAATAAAAACAATATGCATGTGGTAAAGTATTCATATCTGAGATTTATGTGTAACGATGCTGCGGTCCGTCCTCATACGGGCCCAATATGCCACGCTGACTTGATCTCAACCAAGGCTAATTTTGAGGCATTCGATAAATTTGCAACATCATATGGGGAACGGGATAATCTTGATTCCTCTTCAGATTCAACGCGAAGTAGATTAAACTCCACGGATTCTCAGTATACAGATACATAAGATACTTAATATCACTCCAACAAAGTGGCTGAGCAAGTCACATTTTCTTTTTTATTCTCTTTCTATTTTTCTTCTCTTTAAGCACCTTAGTGCATGGTTAAAAGATCAGTCCCGTGCAGCTCTGTCTCGGGCCAAGTAAGTGAGGAGTAAATTCGTTTCTTTTCTTGATCGTATAGCGTTATGGAAGGCGGCTGTGAAAAACGGCTGCACACACATAACGGATGGGTGGTGGGACAACCAACTTGTTCACCCAAATATTATTATGTGTAACGAGTCAGTCTTTCGAAAATATTCAAGACAATCTGTTTTCAAATTCATGTTTTATCATAAGATTCACATAATCATTAAATTTTCATGTTGTTCTCAAGTAGAGACTCTATTACTCGACATCTCAACTACTCGAGTATCGAGTAGCTAAATTTTAAATTACTCAAGTGGTTTCAGATGTGCCGAAATGTATATTATTAATTTAAATTTGTTTATATAAATATGTATATGATAGATAAATAAATAGGCTTATTTTATGTCGTTATTCATTTATTTAAATTTATATAACATACATTTCAAAAATAATAGAGAATTAAAATCTCAAATTTTAAATTGGTTCGAAGTTTTGCCATAAAATCCACGCGTGAGTTAACGCAACGGTTAAATATTAAATTTTGTGGAAATAAATCTTCATTTATAAATTACGAGTATTTTTCAATATACTCGAGTATCGAGTACTTGAAAAATGGACGAGTATTCTCGAGTATCAAGTACTCGATACTCTAATTTGAGTCTCTAGTCTCAAGTCTTGTCCACTATTATAAACACAATCCATTCCCACAATACTTAATTCACAAAATGATTGTAAATACTTAGCTGTTGTAATCAAAAATACTTATTTTTTTCTAAATAAAATTAATAGCGCTGTACTAGAAGCATTATCATACAAACACATGATGCATTCGTAGCTATTGTCGGGAATCAAACCTTGAACCCTGGGCGTGGGAAACCACACACCGACCTCGTTTTGCAGCAATAGAACTGTGATCTTGACTTGTCTAGAATAAGTTCTTTACATAATCAACTCTAATGTTCATAATTCATTAGATTTGAACAAAATTACTAGCTATGATTTTTTACCAGTGTTGTATATAATCTATATGTAAAGAAAAACCATATTTGGTATGATAATAATAATTAAGAATTTTGACTGGTGTAATTTCAATATCAAATTTGAATACATTTGTCGAAAGGCGAAACCCGGGTCGTTAGCGACAAAGCCAATGGAAAAGTAAAAAATTCAAACGATTTAAATTTGGTATGATACTAGTAAAAATATGCTGTAATATTAATTAACAGTCCGGTCCGTGGTGGAGTGGTAAACGTCGTTGGCTTTCGTGTCAGACCGCCCGGGTTCGATTCCGGGTAAGAACAGTCCTTGTTAAACCCGTTTAACCCCCGAGTAAATAAAAATGGCTTGAAAATGAATTAGAAATAAATAAAAGTATTAACAAAAAAGACGTATTATCAAATAATATTCTTAATAAGACAGGTTGCTCGCCACTGCTTACATTATTTCCAGCTAAAAAGTTTAACCCAAACCTATATGATTGATTGCATCTCATTAGTTAATATTTTGTAATGCTAACGGCATTAGTAGTATAATTATTTGTTTACATTGTTTTAATTCTATAACCCCCTATTTGCTTCCCGTAAATAGGAAAAATCCCTAACTCCATTTTGTAATTTTATCATTTTAAAATATTAGAATCAATCTTGTTTCATTACTTAAGCAGACTTAGTATGTCAGAAAATGCTTCTGAAAGAGGCGAAACATGTGTCACAGTTAGTAGTAAAATACGTGGAATAATCAAAGTTATTTTTAATTTTATATTAAAATAAACTTCCACCAAGTTACCGCCAAATCCATTGAAAGAATCACACCTTTACTAGAAAGAAAACATTTAAGCTCTGACTTTATTCTAATCATTATGGTCATATGATCTATGCATAACATTCTTAACCTTCTGTGACGATCATTTCAGTTGAAACTAGAGTGTAATCATGAGTACGAGATTAATAGAAAAAAAAATATAATTGAGCAACCTTAAGTAAATCGTGCGCTTTAGCACTCTGATTACTACTATTAAAGTTATTTATCAGGTAGTTAAAATAGACTATCATTTCTATCTCGACTGACTCGCAAAAGATAAAATAAAAAAATATACCATTGGCGTGCGCTTTGTACACTTTGTTGTTTAAATAATAAAACTAATTACTAATACCAATAAATTTAAAAACTAAATTTTTACTGTATAATGTAATTATATGTTGATCTGAATCAGCATTGAGAATGTTAAATTGAATGTTCCTGATAATTTTTTGAGGAATCGTGAACATGAGTTGTTTGTTCTTCCAATGGGAATGCCACTGGGAAGAGCTTTAACAATTTTAAGCGGCATTGCTTCGGATGTCGACATATTTCATATTGACGTGAGTGAGTTCAGACGAATACTATATTTTCTGAATATAAGTTGATTTTGCCGGAATTCACTCGGTTGACATCTTTAAAAGTGTGTTTTTTTTTCTTTCTGTTCTTATGGCTACAGTTTGTAATTTGTATTATTTATATACAAGTATGTATGTATATGTAAATAAATTTGTCAAATGCATGGCGTATTGGCGTGAGCTGTAATGCCATGATTTGTATTTTTTTTAAATAAATAAATATACATATATATGTACATAATACATATACAGGCGGGCTGCTACTTTTGCACAATTCGCTTTTTTTTTAACCTTTTTAAAAAAATGTTTTTATTAGATTTTTTGAAGAACGCATATTTCAAGTGCGTAGGGCGTATCCATAAAAGAACTGCATGTTACAGAACTCTCTATGAAGACATGTAAAAAAAAGTAGAATACAACTAACTCTTGACAAGTTTATTCAGAAAAATAATTTTTATGAAATACATATGTAGGTCATTTTTGATAAAATAAAATATTCAAGGACAATATTTGGTGTTCCTTTTTCATCCCTCTACTTTCGAACATTCAAATTTTGCACAAATTTTCAGGAACCAATTATGTGCGAAAGTATTAGTTAATAATATAGCAATTTTCCAATATCCAATCTTATACTATTTAATTATATTACGTTATATTCCTAAATCTACTACAGTTCAATATAAAATAACTTTGATAATTCCACGTATTGTGTGACTAATTGTGACACTTGTTTCGCCTATTACAGATGCATCTTTGGACTTACTTTTGCAAAGTAAATCTGAAAGAGTGCCAAGAGAAACACGTGCCACAAATCAAAGTTATTTTGAATTTAATAATAAAATAAACTTCCACAAGTTACCGCCGAATCAATCGAAAGTACTATTAAAGTTCTCATATTTTTATCACATCTACTCCGTTTCCCAGTCATTATGGGCACAGTTTATGAATTACTAGTATTGCTACCCGGCGTCTCTCGGACTGAGCGACCAATAATTATTTAATGTTATATCATTCGACATAATTATATCACAAAATCTAACATCCAAAATAGAGTTAAAATAAAATCACAAACTTTATTTAATTTGATGACAGCCCTATTCTCGCCCATTAAAATGTCCAAATTCAAGGAAAAAATCTAATTTGCTGTCAAAGAAATGTCAAATAATACCTTCACGTAAATAATAAATATTATTAATAATAATAAAAGCCGGGAAGTACAGTAGAAGACTAATTTATTACATTTTGACTAATGTCTTCGCCGATAAAAATTCAAACATATTTTCTTTCATATTCGTTTTTATGGCAAGTTAATGACCAACAATGCAAAATGGAATTACAGACCCACATACATAAATACGCCGTTTCGGTTTTATATATAAGATGTTGCTCACTTTTAAGCTGTTCACTGTCAATACTTGGTGGAATGGCATTATAATAAAACAGTTTTAGTACTTTTTCCACATAAAATTTATTCGATCAGTACCGGTTTCGCTCATGACGAGCATTATCAACTGATAAGAAATACAACAAAACAGTGATATTTATTCAACAGCTAAGCAAGAATTACAAGGGATGACAAACAATTGGTATTACAACTAAGCAAATAAATTGAAGCAAAATAGACCATAATTAAAAAGTTGATCTCTTAGCAATGCAAGCTATAACATCAAAAATTGTATTCGTCATCAGTTGACAATGCTCGCCATGAACAATCGGTCCTGATCCAATAGTATGTGGATAAAGTACTAAAAATGTTTTATTATTTTTATTAATAAAACATGTTTAAATTGTATTTTTATATAATTTATTATTACTTGTGGTGCTCCATCGACAAGGAAAAGCCTGGCAAAGTACAGAGGCCAGGCTCTCGCCATCTAACATAAAGCAAGTGCGCTCGGTAAATAGATGCAGTGGAACCCCGATCTAACGATCTCGCATAAACCGTTTTCCCGGTTGGTTCGTTAGTTTTCTATAGTCCCGGCCAAACACCCATAAGTACAATGTTAAAAAATCGCGCATTAATCGTTCCCCGATTTATCGTCTAAATATTATGGTTCCGTCATGAATATTATCCCGTTTTTACAATAAATAAATCATTTGACATAATTATATCACAAAATCTAACATCAAAAATAGAATTAAAAAAAATCACAAACTTTATTTAATTTGATGACAGCCCCGCCCCATTCTCGCCCATTAAAATGTCCAAATTCAAGGAAAAAATCTAATTTTCTGTCAAATAATACCTTCACATAAATAATAAACATTTTTTTATTAATAAAAGCCAGGAAAAGTTCAGTTAGAATTTATTACATTTTGACTAAATGTCTTCGCCGATAAAAATTCAAACATATTTTCTTTCATATTCGTTTTTATGGCAACTTAATGACCAACAATGCAAAAGAGAATTACAGACCCACATACATACATACACCGTTTCGGTTTTATATATAAGATTCACTTCAGAAATTGAATGCGTATATTATGTCTTATTATATGTATAAATAAATATAAATATAATGAAGCAATTATAACTTGAAAAAAACTGATTTTTTTTCGGTCGTAAGTGCGAATTGTCGGAAGTCGAGGACTACCTATACTGTTATTATTATCTAGAGGTCTTCAACGTTTTAATTATAGTCTATTTTGCTAGTATTTTGCTTCAATTTAAAAATGTTATTATTTTTATTATAATGCCATTCCACGAAGTATTGACAGTGAACACCTTAAAAGTAATATGAAGAAAGATAACGTTGGCCATCGGTTATTCCATAATATGTACATATTTTTTAACTCTTCCTTTTATAACGTTTCCCATGTCACTGAGAAATGACATCTGATGTTCCAGCTACATAAATTGTTTAATAATGAGACGTTACGTCACTCTCGCAGCGCAAGAAAAATGGTTCTGGCGTAGTTCTAGAATACGGTCACCACCATTAGACCTGATGAGCGAGTGACTTTATTTCCAAGGAGTCTTTGTTCATGCATGCAACTTAAATTTATCTGATTCATCTGTTACGAAGATATAATTATAAAACGTATGAATTATTCTGATTCACTTGTATTAAGTTACGACATTTAACCAGGGATGTGGAGTCTGTAAAAAAAAATCCGACTCCGACTCCAACATTAGCCAAAAACACGACTCCAACTACTACCAAAAATAGTATAATATCGTCAATTTTTCCCCCTAATTTTCCTATTAATGTGTATTCAATTAAATATCAACCCTTTCAATGCGGCCAAAAGCCAAAATGCAAAAATAAAAAGATCAAAGTTTTCATAATTTCCGACTCCTAGTAGGACTCCGGCCAAAACGCCGTGACGACTCCGACTCCGACTCCAAAATGCCCTGATTGCACGACTCCGACTCCACAGCCCAACATTTAATATAGTCACCGCAAAATCAATTACATATTTTATATACAGTACCATTTAACTGTAATGAATATAGTCAAGAAATGTATAAGTTTGTACTTTTCCATGAGCTCTGTGGTTAACTACCTGGGTTTCGCCTTTTGGCATCTTCAGGCATTTCATGGTCACGGATGTACTTGAACTGATGCGCAGTGAAAATTTTGTATCGTTTATATACACTAATAAAATTAGACCACTAAGTTAAATTGCTATCGCTAATGTGCATCACTGGGCTAGATTGAAACAATATTAATACTAATGAATGATTTTTGTTTGCGAGGGTTAATCCTAATTAAAATAAATTCAACAGTGGTGGGAAACCTGTCTTATTTAAAATGTAACATTTAATAGTATGTAATTAATTTTCAAAAATACTAGACCGTTAATTTTTAATCGTTTTTCATTGACTCGATGTAGTATTTCTACGTTGCCATAAATCTAAAATATATCAACGTATTTTATAAATTCATATCCGCTTCCAATGTGGAGCACATGCGCTTTTAATTGAGTTTTTCATCTCGACATATTGTCTTGTTACTTCAACCTTCTCTTTAGTTCGATGAATGGAGGGATGGAAAGGATTTTTTTGATGAAACAATTCTCCCATGCTTTCTTACCAGGGCTGTGGAGTTGTTAAAAAAAACAACTCCAATTACGGCTCCAGCATTGACCAAAAACAAGACTCCGACTAAAAAAAGCTTAATTTAGTCACGTTTTTTCCCTACATTTTCTAAATATGTACGTACGTATATGAAGAGCTAATTTACGAAAGTGGACAAATCCATTTGCTGAAAAACTGAAAGTGTGAGATATTTTCATTACTTTTTCCTCAAAAATTTGTGTTTGCTGTCAATATTTTTAACATATGTTTTAAATTAAGGTATTACGGATAATGTGTAACTATTCAAACCTTTCCATGTGAATAAAAAAGGTCTCAAAAGACTAATCTAAAACTGGCTGTTGAAAAAAAGTATTATGGATTTGTTCACTTTTGAAAATTAGCTCCTCATATATGTATGTATATTCAATTAAATATCAACCAACCAATCCGGCCAATACCCAAATTCTACATATTATATGCAGGAATAAAAAGTTTGAGCTTTTCAAAATTTCCGACTCCGGCTAAAAAACTCCGACTTCACAACTCCTACTCCGACTCCACAGCACTGGTTATTAGACGAGAAAATCAACCATGCCTTCTTACAGAGTCGATAAATCGTCTGAAAAAACGCTGTTCGTTCTTGTGCTCGAATTGGTGAAATCCATCACGGAAATCAACGACGTCAACCGCTACACCACAGATTCGACGAATTCTCGACTGCCATTACTGTCCCATAGTCTAAATTACTAACCGACTTGGTTCTTTTTCATTGTAATTATGTGTTACTTTGCTATTCTACTAGATGATTCAATTACCTGGCATCTCCCATAATGACATTGATGTTTACTGAATTCTGTGTATGGAAAAGAAACATACACAAGGAGGATATTCGGTTAACCTTGTTTGGGGCTCACGCGACATTGGGTACTTAGCAATGTTAATAAGGCCGGATGCGATGCCCGGCGTCTTCGAATGAAGCTGATGTTATTTAGTAATTTAATAAGCGGTTAGGTCAGATTACATTTGGCCAGAAACTACAACGTGCAGCTCAATTCACAACAGGAGATCTGGGCCTTCTTCAGTATCTGACAAGACGAAATCTCATGATTGTCTTGCTAGAGATCACTTATTTAAAACGTGTGATAGAAAATCGGTTGATAATACTCATCGCGAGCATTAGCAAGTGATGAAGCTGGTCCTGATCTCGATAATTTCACTGTGGAATAAGTACTAAAAATTTGTTACTATTTTTATCATTATGCCATTCCATCAAGTATTGACAGTGAACACCTTAAAAGTGACTTACAAAATACGTAATTTGGCTTAATTTTAAAAGGAGATCTGGGTCTTTTTCAGCACTGCAACCGTATCTAAAAAGACGAAATCTCTTTATTATTCCACGTATTGTGCTACTTATTTTGACACGTGTTTCGCAAGCATCTTCAGACTTACTATCGCAAAGGTTGCTTAAATTTTAAACTGCCAGCATGTATGGCGGTACCTCGCACGCCACGAATTTTATTGTAAATATAAAACGATCTAAATATATCTTTATTTGTAAACTATTTCAATTTTGAGTATAGGAGGATATTTACAATAGATGGCGCTGTGTGTTAAAAATATTTGTATGTTTCATACAATTGATTTTAGTTAGTAAAATCCCGCTTAAAGCGAGCGTCCAAAGACGTCATTTTTTTGTATGATTGGCGTGCCGTTCACGGAAAAGTTAGCGTCTCAAGACGTTTGTGGCAGCCATCCGGTTAAGTAATAATGCAAGTTTGATTCTAATACTCTAAAATGATACATCACAAAAATGAAGCTTGGGATTTTTCCTTTTACGGGAAGCAAAGAGGGCAGGATAGAAAGAAAACAAACTACAATTATACTACTTATAATAAAAATAATAACTCATTTTTAATAGGGTAAGAAAAATAACTATATAAGATAGTTCTGACGAAGGCGTAAGCCGAAATAGCTATCAACAAATATATAAATTAATTTATGTAGAACTAAAATACATTGTTATTTTTCTTACCGTATTGTAATGGAGTTCTACCAAGTAAATGCCTACTCAATCAATAAACTCATTTTTATTATTTATTCCACATTAAATTTATTGGATCAGGCCAGATTTCGCTCAAGGTGAGCATTATCATCTGATCAACTGAGCATCATCAGTTGATAATGCTCACCATGAGCGAAACCGGTCCTGATTCAATAAATTTTATGTGGAATAAGTACTAAAAATGTGTAATTGTTTTTATTAAAAGTATTGACAGTGAACACCTTAAAAGTTTACTACTTATGACTTCACTATTACAAACTTATTTACTAATGAGATGGAATCAATTGGGAAGAGTTAAGCACATCATCGATACGTGGAATGATCAAAGTTATTTTAAATTTTATATTAGAATTAACTTCCACAAAGTAACCGCCGAATCCCTCGAAAGTATGTGTTTTTAATATTTGTTTATATTGAATAACTTGACGGCCACTGGTTCTAAGCCCCTGATCTGCACCCTGAACAGAATATTTGAATCTAGTTTATTAAATTTAATGTTCTGTAAAATTTGATGTCGGAATAATGGATACGTTGAAATAATTGAAATTATGTAATATACAACAAATAAAAATACTTCGCGTTTCTTCGCTAGCAGTAGAAAATATATCCCTTCACCCAGTCGCAATTAATCCGATGTCGGTCGGATTAAAGCCATTACACGCGAGGCGGGAAGACAACCATAGTATCGCATCATGGAAAAGGTATGTGATACGTTACGATGTATAGATTCAACCCTCATTAACTACCCCGCTATTTATCTTACTACGCGTTCCAGTGACGGGTAAGAGGAGGGTTCTTAGTTTAATGAGAAAATAGCAGGTTTTTACACATTGTAAATATATACATATCCCATGTTTACTAAAATTTTGTAGTTGACTGCATGAGTTTTATCCCTTTAATGAATTTAAGATATTACAATCTAGGCCGTCTTAAGAATCGTAAGGTATGATTCAGTTAAAAAGTGTTCCACTTATTATTATTAAGATCAGAACCGGTTTCACTCATCGCGAGCATTTAAACCGTCAGTTAATACAGCACTATCTAAATATTTATACAAATTGCTCGTAATGCTTGCGATGGTCGAAACCGGTCCTGATCCAAATAAATTTAGCGTGGAATATACATATAAAAAAATGTCTTTTTATATTTATATTGCCTTTCCACCAAGCATTGACAGTTAATTGATTGAGTAGGCATTTACTTGGTAGAACTCCATTATAATACGGTAAGAAAATTAACAATGTATTTTTAACAATGTAACTAGTTCTGACGAAGGCGTAAGCCGGAATAGCTATCAACAAATATATAAAATAATTTATGTAGAACTATAATACATTGTTATTTTTCTTACCGTATTGACAGTTAACACATCAAAAGTGAATTATGATTGCTTTGTTTCATCTATAAAATGTATTTTTATGAAAAAGTATTGTTTGCCATGATCGAATAATTTTGTTATCCTTTTCACGATCAAAGAATATTTTCATCTGAATAATCGACGTTTTTGGGTATTCGAGCCGTTGTTTGCTTTGCTACCCGTATTTGGGTGAAACCCTTTCAACGTGGCTACTAGGCTACAATGGACGGTGAATATAATATATTATTATCATTTTGTAAATATACAATAGAAATAAAAACCGATTTACTTCATAAAAATATTAAACAACAGACCTATTGAAATCTAAGGCGGTGATTAAAAATTTACTTGTCAGGGCAAAGACCCGCCAAAAGTAGAGGTCAAACAAAATTATGTCAACACACCAAAATAATTATTAGATATTATAGTCATCGGTGTTTTTCAAAGTGTGTCACTTAAAAAATGCTTTACGGAAATTATCACTGCTAGGGAGACACAGTAAAATACAAAGCAATATGTTCTTCAGTGGTTCTCGCGTAAAATTTGGCTGTGGACGCATTAGGAACATCAACTGTCGAACGGAAATGTCTGGTGACCGCACCAAATTTTTGTGTCTTTTTTGTCAAAAAGACCTTAACATGTATGAGTTTTAGCGAACTATCAATTTTTGATGCACAATACAATGCGTACAAAATTCAATTTCAGTGTCATTGTTGAAATATGAATTTACCTATGAAACTATTGGTGGCCGCAACAAAATATTCTGGTGGCCGCACATGATAATCACTGTTCTAGATATGACATTATATGCGATGTGTATATGTTACAGTGAAACTGTATTCTCAGTGAAAATATATTCTTCTCCAAACTGTCATTGAAATTAAATTTGACCGCCTTATCTTCAGCCCTATGTTTATATGTGTTTTTCTTTGGTTCTATTTTTATGCAAGGGACTACTTGATAATTTTGTTTCATTGAAGCAAACAAAAAATTTAGGCCGGCAAATCATCGACTTGGCCCAATAATTTCCTTGATCGTGACCAGTGAAATCTAAGATTACAAATTATAGGCAACCACCCTATTCTTTGTAACTTAGACCTATAACCTAGTGTTGTTCGTTCGTTAGCCAACGCGACCCTTAAAAGGAGTAACCTTATCGACCACTTTTAATTAATATTATTTAAGCCAATTTTAGACGCAAACAAATAGTAATTAATTTTATAATGCATGAAAACATTAAAAAGTTTATCAAGTACTATTTTCACAATTCAATGGCTTGACTGACGTTAGCTATTACTGGCTGCAAGGAAAAAAACAAGTGTAAAAAAATAGATGCCGGAAATTGTATGAATATTAATAAACCATCATACCATAACTGTAGGAATATTGTTTGTGTGCGTGCTTTTATATAATATAGAAGCGTCTGCTAAGAATGTGAAACAGTGCACAAAAATACAATGAAACTCGCTAACTACTTGTATTATTCGTTGTTCTTTAAAGCCTTAAAAAACAGCCTTCGCACGGTCGCCCGTCGTATTGAAGCCTTTTTGTTTGACAAAATTTATATCTTGGCAAAAAAAAACTTAGCAGTGACAACAGTTTTTTCGCCCTCCAATTAAAAGGTTATAAATGTTGGCGGAGCCGTCAAAAGTTTAAAATGTTTCATAATAAAAACATTTTTTTTTTATTTATTGTATAGTTGATGTAAACCAGTTGAGAACAATCTTTTTGGGATAAGGGCCAGTTAAGAGAGATAATCAATTCTTAGATAGTTCGAGGGCCGCATCGAGAAAACTTATTGAATATCGTTAATTAAAGTGTGCAGAAAATTGAAAATGTTTTATATTGTTCTCCCATTGTTCGTAAAAAGTTTTAAAGAAAATGGGTGATTGATATTGCGTAACCTTACTTTGAAAACTTGACTTGAATTTTGTAGTGGTAACTCTAATGGGGACTTGGGCGGTAGCCTAATCCCTTTCATATGTATGGATTAATGTTAAGTAAAATCTTTGCAGCCGTTGCGGCGCTTGCTTCGGCTGGCGTTAGCTGGCTTCTACGGCAACCGGAAGGTTTGGTGTCGTGGTGAAGATGTGAGGGTGGAGATGTTGCTTTGGTCGAGGTTGCTGGCGTTAGGATGATACTTTGAAAATGTTCTAATTGTCATTTTTGCCTAAAATGACCCTTTGGTCGGAAAAGCTTGTATTTACCGCACTCCATCATATACATATATGAAGCGGAATTTCGTTGTTGCATTGCATCTGCACACTTTTTGTCATCATTATTTCAATTATTAAATCTTTATGAACATTATTTCTCAGCAAGAGTTGTGAAAAGATATGCTTAAAATAAGTAAATTTAAACATTTTTACTTGCTCATTGTTACAAGTGAATTTTAATCAATCGAAACTTCAAACGCCCGTATCTCAAAACATTGTCAAGATCAGTTAGAACCTTTTCAAACGCAAGGTGCCGATATGAAACGTGACTGCTTATCGTCTTATATATGTTACAGTGAAACTGTATTCTCAGTGAAAATGTATCAAGTAATAGATTTGTATGACAACATGATTTCACTGGTCACGATCATTGAAATTATTGGCCCAAGTCGATGATTTGCTAGCCTAAAATTTTGGTTTGCTTCAATGAAACAAAATCAACAAGTATGTAGTCCATTTCATGAAAAGATAACCAAAGAAAAACACAGACGAACATTCGGGCTGAAGATAGGGCGGTCAAATTTAATTTCAATGACAGTTTGGAGAAGAATATATTTTCACTGAGAATACAGTTTCACTGTAACATATATGTACATAATATACTTTTTATTTATTTCTTTAAGTCTGCCTGGAAAAAATTGTCGTACCAAAAAGTCAATAGAAAATGGCTGCGTTTGATGGTGATACAAATAGTAAAGTACCTTGAATTCGATTATTCGGAGTAAAATTTACGACGGAAATTTTCATCCGAGATAAGAAGATAGCTTCTTGGTTCGTAATGAAAGGCAAACTATGGGTCACTTAAAAATGTTTGATGCCGGTTGGGCGGTGGTGGAAGGGGAAATATTAAGTGGTTTGCTTTTTGAAGACGTGACCTCTGTGGGTGGGAAATCCCCCAGAGAGATGTGGAGACTAAAATGCTCTGTTGTAGTGCCGACGGGTGAAATATTGAGTCGGAAAAAAATCCCGCTCTGAAAGTGTTTCGAGCGCTGCCTATACTTTTGGCTTTTAAAAATTGAAAAATCACAACCAGCCGGAGATAATAGCACAATAGACACGCACGGCACTGATGCGTAGACGGAATCGATACATTTCGCTAGATTTTGCTTCGTTTTGATACATTTGATGGATTTGACAGATTCGATTGGCGCTCGTCATATACACATTTCGCCAATATTGCACAATCACCCACAGAACTAATAATCACACAATAGCCACACGACACGGATAGGTAAATTTAGAGTAAAAATCACCCCGAGCCGCGGGTAATTGCACGATTTTGCTACATTTCCCTTCGTTTCGATAGATTTGACGGATTTGACGCGACGTAAATATTCGCAAATATTTCCGATCGCCCGAATGAACAAATAAGCACACACACCGCACGGACGGGTAGACTTAGATTCAGATTTGATTTTAAAGAAAGATTGGAACAGTAAACAGAAGGAGATATCGCGTCCGAAACTTAGCGTCTGACAGTTGTAGGTTATGACGGATATCGAATTCTAACACTGCTATCCGTTCGTTCGTTCCCAATTCTACTAATTGTCTACTGGTTATTATCGATAGTGGTGCGTGCGGAAGGTGGGAAGGCAGGCAGGCACGCTGAGGCCTAGAGCGACCGGATTCCTGAAAATTTCCTTCTTCCGTAAATCGGTAATCTCAAAAGGTACTCTCTGACAGACAGGATCCGGCCACCCACTTTTTTATATATTCATTTTTTGATTATATTTTTTTTTGTGTGCTGTAAGTTGCTTTGTTTCCCCCTCGCGACCAATATGAAGAAAGAAATCTCTTCATTTCTCATTCACAGAATATAAATATGGGAATATTTCTCAAAGAGATGAGATACATGTCATATAAAGCGAAGAAATTGTCTCATCAAATGCCCAAAAAAGATACGAATATGGCTTACTAAACTAGAAGATTATCGAGAGTCAAATGAGTAAGCTTTTGCTGGGGAGCTAAGGGTTAGATTTCAGTACAGCTCCTTTAAAAAAAAATTCTCACTCCCGCATAGTGTTAGCGATTAGCTAGCCACAAACCCTGTAATAGTCATATTATTCTTATACTACTGTCTTAAATAGATTTTGTGTAGCCGAGTGACCAACAGTTCTCGTAAATTGCTATAGTTCGGAAGTAGACATGGCTTAAGAAAAATTAGTCGTCATTTTTTGTTTATTTAATAGTCGAATTATTTGAAATAATTCTTTTTATTTTTTTTTTAAATCGGAGTAAAAATATATCATGGTATTAATTTATTATTTACTGAAGATTTTGACTGTAAGTGTTTCATGGAGTTTAAATTTGAAATTTTAATCGTTATTTTGTCGTGAATTTTCTACTTAAATGAATTTATTATTTACTGAAGATTTTGACTGTAAGTGTTTCATGGAGTTTAAATTTGAAATTTTAATCGAAACCCAGGTCGTTAGCGATAAAGGTCATGGAATAATTATTACTTTTGGTTTTCTCCACACAAAGCATTCAGCTGATCTTTTAGATAGTTAATATTTAGCAACCGTACATGCGAGAAGAATAAATTATGGCTTAGGCTACACATCCTCGCAAGAAACAAAGCAAGGATACTAGGAGCCACTACAGTTTCAGTTGGAAAGTAAAAGTCAGGAAAAATAAATATTTTCAATTATTGAACTAAATATCAATAGCGCGCAATATTGCGTCGGTGTGTTCGCCGTGTCGAGCAAGCCACGATATCCGGCGAGTGGTGCGGGAAATACCGTCGGTGGGTAAACAAACGGAAGAGAGATGTCTACGTCGGATTGATGCTAGTATTAAATAAATACTCGGTAAAACATCGCGAAAGAACGGGAACAAATAATAATAATGCAAAATCTTCCAATGGAATGATTTGCGACCCCCGGGGTTTACGTCGGCGTGCCACCATATTCACATCGTACAGGCGACGTTGGAATAACGGGACATATTTTTTTAAATTTAATTATACGTACTGTATTTTCAATATAAAATGAGGTGTAAATTTTCATTGTCAATACTTAGTAATCTTCAACATATAGTTGAACACTCTTGCGTCGAGCAAAATAGGTCCAGATTTATTTAAATGATGTGATAAAAACAGGAAAACTGCAAAAGATTTAGAAATAAAACGTTATTAAATGAAACAGTATGGGAGTGATTTTAAGTACTTATAAGTAAATAAGTAAATTTATTAGATAAGAACCGGTTTCGATCATAGCGTGCATTATCAACTGATAAGAAATACAAAAATACAGCGATTTTTACACAGCAGTTAAGCAAGACTTAGGTACAAGATATAATACAAATAATAATACATTTTTAGTACTTTTTCCACATCAAATTTATTTGATCATGACCTAGTAATCTTCAACATATAGTTGAACACTCTTTCGTCGAGCAAAACAGGTACAGATTTATTTAAATGATGTGATAAAAACAGGAAAACTGCAGAACCGGTTTCGATCATAGCGAGCATTATCAACAGATAAGAATTACATAAATACAGCGATTTTTACACAACAGAAATGCAAGACTTACAAGATATAATAAAAGTAATAATATATTTTTAGTACTTTTTACACATAACATTTATTTGATCAGGACCGGTTTCGCTCATGGCGAGCATTGTCAACTGATCACCATGAGCGAAACCGGTCCTGATCAATTTTTTTTTTTTTTTGTGGAAAAAGTACTAAAAATGTATTATTATTTTTTATTATAATGCCTTTCCACCAAGTTTTCACAGTGAACACCTTAAAAAAAAAAACTTACAAACCCTTGCTATTATAACTAAGCAAATTACTAAAAGTTAAATAAAATCAAAATAGAATATAATTAAAATTTTGAAGACCTCTTAGCAAGACTGATGAACAGGTAAGTAAGTGGATTGAATAAATAGGACATATTTTATCCTTATTTTCAATAATGTGTAATTGAATTTATGTGGAATAAGTACTAAAAATGTGTTAATATTTTTATTAAAATGCTATTCCACCAAGTATTGGCAGTGAACACCTTAAAAGTGAAGTATGATAGTAATAAAATAGGACATAGCTCGCGATCTACAATTATCACATTTAACGATCTCTACAATTTTGAAGAATAAAGTAAAACCCAACAAAGCTGTCGAAGGAACAACATATATAAAATCTAGAATAATAACAGTAATCAGGGCTTAAACACGACTCCTACTAAAAGAAATTTAATTTTGTCAGGTATTTTTCCTAACCTTTCTATTTATGTGATTAAATTAAAGATCAAGCAACCAATTTTTCATATGCATGTTATATGCATAAATAAAAAGCTCGATCTTTTCAAAAGTTTTTCACGACTCTGACTCCGGCTCCGGCCTAAACACCGTGACTCCATATCCCTGATTTTAAAACATATTTTGCAGGGCTGTGGAGTCGGTAAAAAAAAGTCCGACTCCGACTCCACCATTTACCAATACCACGACTCCGACTCTGACATTGACCAAAAACACGACTCCGACTCCGACTCTAACTAAAAAAAGGTTAATATCGTCACTTTTTTGCCTAAAATTTCCTATTTATGTGTATTCAATTAAATATCAACCCTACCAATGCAGCCAAAAGCTAAATTAAATGCAAAAATAAAAAGTTCAATCTTTTCAAAATCTCCGACTCCGAGTACGACTCCGGCCAATGCGCCGCTCCGACTCCGACTCGACGACTCCGACTCCACAGCCCTGATATTTTGTATTAAATTCAGTTCAACTTACGAACAAAATTCAGGAACGTATCTCGGTCGTAAGTCGTAAGTTGAGGTCTACCTGTACAAAATTTCCGTAAATTAATTGATAGGGCGCACGACTTTTGTTTCACTCCCAACACAAAGCTCTCGCGTACAATTGTAAAGCCGATATTTACTTTGAATTATTTCAATGTAAAACGATATTTCACCAAATACGTTACGCACAATAAAATACAGTAGAACATCGATAATACTAACTAGATGGGGATTAGATCGTTCCAATAGCGAGCAATCCGTATAAATGAGATGAGTAAACATACTTATGTTTTACTGGAGTAACATGTCTCAAATAATATATAATGATACCCTTTACTTGTTTTGTTAGATATTCTATTCAATCATAAAGTTTATTTTGAAAAACAAGTGATTGTTTTCGATGCCGCAAAATTAAGTACATAGATATCTTTTTAAGATTTATATGTTGCTTTTAATTCCAATCGCTGATGGTAAAATAGAATTGATTTCTACATCTGAATTAAATGGTTATTAATAACTGACATTGTACAACCAATCATTTTTTTACGTAATATATTGGTCCATAAAGTGTTGCGTATAAAAAACCTTACTTGGATAAATTGGTTCCAACTATCAAAATTTCACGTAAACGTATTAAAAAAATGATGAAAAAAGAACTCAAATTCGAGCAATTGGTTTTTTTGCATTTAAATTTCTTTATTGACTGTAAAAATATATATTTGGGCAAACAAGTTGGTTGTCCCACCACCCTTCCGTTATGTGTTTGCAGCCGTTTTTCACAGCCGCCTTTCATAACGCTATACGATCAAGAAAAGTAACGAAATATAATGGAAACATGCATATTTTTATTCACTGCTGTCACGGTCGGTTTGCATGAAATGAAAATCGAGTAACAACAAGTACTGGTTGTACTTCTTAAAAGCAACTTTAGGCTTAAAGCGTAACTTGAACTATTTAATATTATAAAGGATTTCAACTGAAGGTTCTTGATGAAAATTCAGTATCAAATTTGAATCGTTTGACTTGTGTTTTGAGTTTTGTCGCTAACGACTCGGGTTAATTTACTCGGAAAAAATGTGTATTTAGCTGAGAAAATAATGTATTTGTACGTATTTAAAATGATTGTTTATTATAAGTAATGTTTTGTTTGCTGTTTAATTTTTTTCGTCAATAAATGTCATTTTCATTGTACATAATTTGTCGGGTCCGTGGTCGAGTGTAAGCATCGTTGGTTTGGTTTGAGCTGCCCAATGGTTCGAGTTCTAGCCCGGACAGTTTTATTTTGCAATCGAATTATTCATTTATGCTTGTTATCTGTGTGTGTCTAAAACTCCCATTGGCGTGGCGACAGCGATTAGCTCAACTGTATAACAAGCTGATCTCGTAGAAAATATTTGTTGAAATTCATTATTACTAGTAAATATATATCTTCTCTGCATTAGAAACAAACAGGGTTAGAAAATAATGTTTCGATATGCACGCTATTTCTTTAACCACACGTATACAAAAAATCTTTTTTATTTTCAGTTTATTCAAATTTCTCACTTAATCGATATTCAAAAGTAAAAATTTTACCAAGAAAAAAATTAAAAATAAAAGAAAAATCATCTGACAATTTCGAGAAAGTTCTCTGAACAATTTGAGAAAAAAAAATCAATCAAGCCAGTGCGGAAAATGCTAAAAACATTTTGGCGCTGGGAAAAAGTAAAAAAAATATTCCATCGGCCAGCGGTGGTACGCAGGGGAAGCGGAATTTTCAATGATGTTTGCGTTGTGCCTGAAATTAAGCGCACTTGGACGGATTTGATTCGCATAAAGTAAAAAAAAAAAACTTTTCCAATAAATTTATAATTATTTTATCGACTGGCTTACTTTGTTGAATTTTTACGAAAACCAAAAAAAGCTGCGCGATGGCATTTTTGAACAGGTTTACAAAGAATAGAAACAAACAGTAAAAGATGAGCGATTGATTTATTATTCCAGTACACAATGAACTTCTTTTGATATACAATTTTAAAATAACTTTGATTATTCCACGTATTGTGCTACTAACTGTGACACGTGTTTCGCCTCTTTCGGAGGCATCTTCGGACTTACTATCGCAAAGTTTGCTTAGGTAATGAAACAATATTGATTCTGATATAGTAGATTCTGACGTAGAATCATCGTCACAGAGTGGTATCTATCGACTCTCTTGTGGAGACTGCAAAGCTTCTTATGTTGGGCAGACAGGTAGAAACTTTAATTTTAGAATTAAAGAACATATAAGATGTGTAAAAAGTAATAATTGTTCTAAGTTTGCCAATCATTTAATAGAAAACGATCATTTCAGAGGCATCTTCGGACTTACTTTCGCAAAGTTTGCTTAAATAATGAAGCAAGATTGATTCTAACATTTTAAAATGATAAAATAACGGAATGGAGTTTGGGATTTTTCCTTTTTACGGGAAGCAAGGAGGGGGTTATAGAATCGAAAAAAAGCAAAAAAATAATTATGCTACTAATGACGATAACATTACAAACTATTAAACTAATTATACATAAATAAATAAATTACTTGTTACTGATCTCAACATTTTTTTGAAGAGAGTATTGTTAATCGTCCTCGCTATGTCCCGTTTTTGGGATCGGATGTGCTTGGGAGGGAATTTAAAACAGCATGAACATGACAATATTATAATTCTTATATTATAAATTCAAAAATGGAGGTTGGATTTTATCCTTTCTGGTGCAAACTAGTTTGAACTCTTCCAATTTGTAAATTGACATTATAAATCAATTCAGCTATAGTCATATACACTATTTGCAAAGAAGCCAGACTTAAAAATTGTTATTTTTTTTCTTTTACTCTTTGAAAGTTTAGCCTCCGTAGAGAGTTTTTCCCTTCTGGCTATTTCATATAATATCCAGTGATCTTCAACATTTTTAATTTCTTACACCACCTTTCAATTGAGTAAAAATTTGGCCATTCGAACTAATAATAGTAATTAAAAAAGGTGTCATTTATTCGAAGGGCCCTAATATTTATACTGTAGAATATATAATATTATTTTGACGTGTTAGTGTAGTAAATATACATCGAAAAGCTTAAATCATTTTTCATATTAAAAAATGATTTAAATAAAAATAGTCTTTTGATGCAAAATGTTAGACCGTGTTAGACTTGCTGAAAACGAAAATAATCAAAAATGTCGACTGGGCCGTCACTTTACCGAAACGCGACAGATAGTTATTTTTATAAATAAGCCATGATAATATGTGAGGGGAGATACTTATTTTCATTTACATGTATAATGCAAAGCTTTATAGTTTTTCCTTAAATCCAAATATCACGTAAATATGTATGTCTATACTGCCTTTACAAGCAAGAAGGCAGTAAGTGACTGACAAACCTTTGAGAAAAATGACATAACGTTTTTTCTTAAGTTTAAGTATTTATGAAAAGCGGTTGATGTGAAAATGAACTAATTTCATTGTAAACATAATATAAATAGTTATCTTTGCTAAGAAAACAAGAGTTGCTGCCCTTTTGCTAAGAAATTCTTATACTTTTAGCAAATGTACATTTTTTCACAAAGGATTTTTCATGTTTTTTAGTTAGTATACTGCTATGTATAAAAGTGAGCATCATATATGTATGTATATCTTTCAAATATATTTAGCAAATGGCATTCATGACTCAATTTTAATTTTTTTTCGAGTAACTGACTAATTCTTTGGAACGGCAGTAAAGACTGTCAAAACATCGTTTTATATTCTTATTAAAAATAAATATAAACTTAAAAGCTATTATACAAATATTTTTTTTCTTATTTATCAATATAAAATATATTGATACCAAATTAATAATGTTTTCCCGCTATATACTTCAGTACTTACATTGACACATTTTTTATTAACTCTTACGGATCAGAATTATTGCAAAAATGTATGCTATAAATTAAATTCTCATCAGATTGTGAAAAGACATTCTATATTTATTTTTTTAATCAAAGATTGTTGTCCCCTCATTTAGATTCAGTGAAAATACTCACGATAAGCGAAACCAGCCGTGATTGTTTGATATTTGAAATTATTTTGTTTGCCCATCCGTAAGCAGAGAACCGAGCGGTAGAACCCAATTTACACCATACTTGGAATGGTGTGGGGAGACGATTAAATTTCGTATTATGATTTGCTATCGATTGTTTAATATTATTATTTCGCATGAATAACAAATTTTCCAATCGGGAAAGAAATTGAGACGCTGTTACAACACACCTATATTTCCCTGCAGCTAGACCAGGGTTTTCAATCCCGGAACATAATTTTGATCCCGGGATTTCGGGATTGAAATAAGTCGATCCCGGTTTTTTTAATTATCGATAATTGTCATATATATTACATATTAGCCATGTTAGTTTATCAATGAATTTCGGTTGTTTATCCATTGTTGAAGAGCGAACATATTGTATTGAAATATAATGTACGAGAGTATCGGTCTCGTTCGAATGCGATCTGAAAACTAATTGATATTTGAAATTTGTCTGGTAATCAACATTTCACATTTTAAAAATAAGGACACATTAAAGAAATTTTATATTGTTATTAATGACAAATCCACTACCACCCCAGATGTAAGGATCAATTTAAGAATTGTATGTATTTGACACTCTGAATGAAAACATTATTTATCACCATTAATGAGTTCCAGTTTAGTTATATGATATTTTACGTCCTCTTAATTCATATCAAAACAATTTTTTATATTCGATGCTGTCATCAATACATAACGCAGCAATTTATTTTTGACGACCATCTGGATGGATTTATTAATTATTAAGCTTGATAAATAAATCAATCCCGAAATTTTCTAGTCAGGTATTGAAAATCCTCGGGGTCCAGGCATTGGAAACCCTGAAACGAGACTGTAGGCAATAAATCTCTGTCGATTTTTTATTTTTCCTTTTCAAATAAATTCTATTCAATTAATTTGCCTTAATTTATATCTTGTACAGACTTCCCTTTATTGAATTTGTTATCCGTCTTCGGAAATGAAATATTTGGATTGATTAATTTCGTTTGAAATGGTTACTAAGAAACGTCGGAATACAATAACATGAAATGTCAGATTTAATAACAAGGGTCAGTCAACTTTTCCGATTTTTGAATGGAGCTTACAGAACATTTATATAATGCAAAATGTCTGAAATTTATGGCTTATAGAAGTAGATTTCAACATCAATATTTTCTTTCTACGGCAGTCCAAAGCATATGATTTCAATTAGCTTGAAATAAATATGATTTAACTGATTGACCAGTTTGGCTTGTTTGGGTAAAGTGTCAGATCACCGTCGCTTTCTTGTCGCCATTAAGATTCATAATTCCTTATAATATATGTCGATTGAGTGGAAAATAAATGATAAACTTACACACAAATCAACATATACCTATATCAAATTTGAATCGTTTGAATTTTTGTACTTTTCCATGAGTTTTGTCGCTAACGACCCGGGTTTCACGATCGGTAAAAGTGGATTCAGTTAAAAGAAGTTTCTGAGCAGAGTCATCAAGCACATAACATGATTTTGCGCAGGATCATCACTTCCTTTAACAGTCACTTCTTAAGGATATAAACTGGATTCCGTTAAAAGAGTTTTGTCGCTAACGACTAGGATTTCGCCTTTCAGCATCTTCAGGCATTTCAAGTGCACGTGTGTACTTGAACTGATAGCTCGAAATGCGAAACCCGGGCCATTGGCGACAAATTACATGGAAAAGTACAAAATTCAAACACTTCAAATTTGGTATTGAAATTTCATCAAGCACAGGCATCGAAATTTTAATATCTCGTAAGTGTTGAATTTTTTTACTCGTACAAACAAGTCGCGTTATATTCGGACACGAAAACCACACTGTATAGAAAGCGTGTTAGAATATTCAATTAGTCAGGATGAAGTAAATGCAAAACTTCTAAGAGACCATTTCAAATCATCGTCTCCATCACTGGCCGTTAAGGCTTAGAACGATATCAAGCTACGAATCCACTCATGTCGATACTGGGTGGGCAGTAGAAGTTTTTAAGTGATCTTTGCGCAAGAGGATAGTTGGGTAAGTATCGCTAGCCGGGATAACTGACTGCCTCGCATGGACTCGAGGGTATTCCCGGACGGTTTCCTTTATTTGTCACTTCATTTACTTACGGCAAGAAAAAAAAGATTCCAAATAATGAAACGGCAAATAAAAGAAACATTGTGCTAGAGTTTTTCTTTTCTTTTATTTGCGGTAATAAAGTATGCCAAGACATAGTCACTAAAAATGTACCTTAGTTTTTATTTACTCGTTTTAGATTGCAACTCATTCGTAAATGAATCACTCATATTGCTTTAGATTTTTTCTATGTTACTAGCAGGGCTGTGGAGTCGGTAAAAAAAGTTCGACTCCGACTCCAGTATTAACCAAAACCGGCTAAAAGAAGTTTAATATCGTCACGTTTTTTTCCCTAATTTTCCTATTAATGTGTATTCAATTAAATATCAACCCTACCATTCCGACCAAAAGCCAAATTTGACATATTATATGCAAAAATAAAAAAGTTTCCGACTCCGAGTACGACTCCGGCAAAAACGCCGCGACGACTCCGACTCCAATTCCAGCCAAAAAGCTCCGACTACATAGCCCTAGTTACTAAAACAGATTTACCAATCAAGATGTATGATGGTGTATAAATGTATAATTTGAAATACATCTGGAAATTCAATAGGGTATGATGGTGGAGAGGCAAGCCAAATCCGTCAATGGCTTTAACTGTTTGTATGCCAGAAACGTATATCTAAGGTCTACAATTCTGTGAGCGCAGTGCCGGCCACAGAAAATGCGCTCCATTTCACAAACCCACTAAAACTAGACAAGTTCGACGATTTTATAATTCAAACATTTTATACACATAGTGACTTTTAGAATCATAGTCCTACACTTACAGTTGACATATTTTGTATTATAAACAGGGCTGGCCCTAAGCGTGTGCGAGGTGTGCGGCGCACACAGGCGCCGGCTCTCAGTAGGGCGCAAATTGGTGGATCGCTCCAAAAATTTATGCATACACCCGATGCGCTAATGCGTTAATACATGGATGACGTGGCGCGGCACATGCGCTGGTGCACGGTCAATCGCGCGGGAGTGCAGATGTGATAGTGAATTAATGGAAAAATGTGTATTATTGGAAAACGCACTAAGCTTCAATGATAAAAAAGATATTGATGCAGGGGATATGAGTGAACAGTTAAAACTAATATCTCGCAAAAGTAAAGAGAACACGCCTGATTCAATTCTTAAATGGATATAAAATTCTAATCTCAATGAATTATTTCCAAATATTTTAATAGCTTTAAGAATATTAATAACTTTGCCCACTTCCGTTTCCACGGGAGAACGCTCATTTTCAAAATTTAGAATAATCAAGACTTATTTACGTTCGAGCATGAGGATGTGGCAGGAAAAATTGAATGGTTTGGCAATAATTTCAATTGAAAATGAAATTGCCCAATCACTTGATTTAGATATTTTACTAATGGATTTCGCTAAAATTAAAGCCAGGCGAATTTCTATTTAAAACTTAACATTATTTCACAATGACGGCATAAGAACACATACCGGTATATAATGGGCTAAATTCCGTTGTCTATGATTTTCGTAGGCACATACTAATCATAGGTAGCGGATATTGTTGTTGGGCCCCGCTCAGGATTTTCAGTATTGCATCTTTCTTTTAATAGGGTAAATGAAATCTATTTTTTAAATAGATTTTTATATGATGCAATCAACTATTTCATAGTATTTAAATAAATACAACACATTATATTCTAATATTTCATAATTTATTCTCTGACGCAGATCAGGTCACGAGCGTTCCCAACGAATGTTGACAACCTTGAAATCTTTATCTCAATATATGTGGAAATATAACTTTATGATATTGAAATTCCACGAAGCAACTACATTTATATTGTTTGAATTTAAGTCGTCAAAGTTGAATGCCTGAAGGTGCCGATAGGCGAGACCCGGGGTTAGCGAAAAAGGTCATGGAAAATTACGAAATTCAAACTAGTTATATGATGTGTTTTATTTGTTAACAAAGAGACTTTCTACCATTAAATGAAGGTCAACACCTAAGTCTTTCATAATACGTCAGTTAAACAATCGATCTCAGTTGAACAGCTTGTTAGATTATAACAGTATTTTTTGACGTTCCCAAGTAACTTCAATCGCCAATGAAAGTAGATTTTTTATTCAATTCCCTCATTATTAAATGTTTTCTTTTTCTCCATTATATTTGATTAAAATTCTTGTCAACTTTGTGATAATTCCGGCAGTGCTTATTAATTAGCCTTAACCAATAAAGAATAAAACAAATTGAAGGAAAGCTGATGGGCAGCGCTCTCTCCAATTAGCGGACGATTTATGCATAAGAAATAAGTTGAACGTCGTCGACGTCTTCTCCTTGACAAAGAGTCAGTGTATGTACCTAACTACCTACCCAACTGTATGGAATGAGCAGGGTGGGCGATTTAATATTTTTTTCTTATCTTGGAAGAAAGCTGACCTTTAAAGCCGTTTCTGACGATTTCTAGTTATTTGGGTCTTTAATGCGAATTTCGACGGCACAATCATGTCAAATTTGTGGCAATTATTACTTATTTAAAACGTTAATTATTGATATAAGGTCTCCGTATGCCGACTTATATATAGTACGACTTAAGCTCCATTTTTTAATCACTTTCCACATTTAAAATATCACTCCGTGATGGAAAAATGCTCGCGATAATCGAAACTGGTACTGATCTTGATGAAATTATGTGTAGAAGTGGAACATACATTTATTTAAAATATTTATTCACTTTGAATGAATGAACTGCCAATTCTTGATGGAAAGGTATTAAAATTATATTAATAAAACACATCAGTTGAAAATTTTCGGCGGCAAGCAAAACTATTCATGATCTTCGCAACGCACACGTGAATGTTTTTTTTTAACATGTCCGCTCCCAATTTGCAGCTTTTGGACTTTTTGCCAACCATATATTATTGTTGAACAAACAATATTTTATTTAATTGCCATAAGTTTTGTCGCTACGACCCGGGTTTCGCCTTTTGACATCTTCAGACATTTCAAGCGCACGAATGAACTTGAGCTGAAACTTTTATTTTGTAAACTGTCACGTCATGATGGAAAGGCAATTGGTTGAACGAACAATTTCATTTAATTAAAATTAAGGTCAGGACCGGTTTCGCCCATCGAGAGCATTATTAACTTGTTTCAAGAATTGTCAATTAAAAGTGCCGGTTGTATTTTTTTATTTTCGACACAAATAAATTGGTACTTACTTTTTGCATTATTACATTGTTTTAATTGCTCCCAGCATGAGACATCTGAATAAACGACAAACGACTACTAATTATTTGGTTAGTTTATATTTCGATAAATGGTCAGTTATAAATACTTAAATCGGTCAGTAATAAATAATTAAAACGGTCAGTTAAAAATAATAAATGGTCAGTTAAAATAATAAATGGTCAGTTAAAATAAAAAGAACATGTCATAAATTTGCCTATTACGGCCATATTTGATGAAATTCACAAGCTGTCAAACTAAAACTTATCATTTCTTAAAAATAGCTGACTATTTAAATTAAATACTAACCATTTTTAATAAATAACTAACCATTAAAATATATTACTGACCGTTTTATTTAATAACTGATCACATTCACACTGATACAATGACAACTGACCGTTTATAATATTAACTGACCATTTTGATTTTTAACTGACCATTTATTTATTTAACTGATCAAAACTTGAATTAGTTACTGACCCATTAAATACATGCCTTAATAAACTATGGCTATCTGCCAACTTATCTGCATCATCATTTTCCGCTTTCAGGAAAAGCGTTTTAATTTTTCATAGCCTTCTAATCATCGTAGCATTAGTCCCATGTTCTTGCCTGTTCCATTGTAGTTCTATTCACAGTCTTGTATCATCTCTTCATCAAATTATAACGTCTGGCTAATCGCTTTTAAAGCATTCTCAATCTTTTCAAAAGAATCATTGGCATTAAAATATTTGCAAAAAATATTACGATCAGAATCACATAACCTGACTATTGTTTAATCTGTTTATTATAGTAGGGATTTGACAAGAAATTTATAATAATACTAGTATTGCTGCCCGGCGTCGCTCGGACTAAGTGACCAATAATTATTTAATGTTATATCATTCGACATAATTATATCACAAAATCTAACATCCAAAATAGAGTTGAAATATTTTTTTTTTTTAAAGATAGAAAAATATTTGGCATTACAGCTTACGCCAATGCGCCAAATATTCTTTCAACGATATATCGTCGATTCAAAATCAACGATAAATAACATACACCCAGCCCAAGATCTCTTTTTTTTCAATTGAAAAAATCTGACCTTGTCGGGAATTGAACCCGGGTCTCCAGATCGCTAGGACAAAGCTCTTGCCACTAGACCACAGGGACCGACGATAAAATCACAAACTTTATTTAATTTGATGACAGCCCCATTCTCGCCCATTAAAATGTCCAAATTCAAGGAAAAAATCTAATTTGCTGTCAAAGAAATGTCAAATAATAATACGGAAAGAAAAATAACAATGTATTTTAATTCTACATAAATTATTTTATATATTTGTTGATAGCTATTTCGGCTTTCGCCTTCGTCAGAACTATATAAAATAATTTATGTAGAATTAAAATACATTGTTATTTTTCTTTCCGTATTATAATGGAGTTCTACCAAGTAAATGCCTACTCAATCAATAATATGTCAAATAATACCTTCACGTAAATAATAAACATTATTATATTAATAATAGCCGGGGAAAAGTTGGTAGAAGACTAATTTATTACATTTTGACTAAATGTCTTCGCCGATAAAAATTCAAACATATTTTCTTTCATATTCGTTTTTATGGCAACTTGCAACAACAATGCAAAAGGGAATTACAGACATACATACATACATACGCCGTTTCGGTTTTATATATAAGATGATGATACCGGATGGTTAGGTTATTCTTTAATTGAATCGTATATTTCGAAAACGCAAAACATTTTTTTTTCCAAAAATGACTAAAGTGTGCAAATATCTTAATAATACCTAAAACACAGTTCCATGCATGTACATATCGATGGCTTAAGACCTCCGTTTTTGTCTATTGTGCTGGAGAGGGTAAAAACTGATTATTGATTGAGTAGGCATTTACTTGGTAGAACTCCATTATAATACGGTTAAAAAAATAACAATGTATTTTAATTCTACAGAAATTATTTTAAATATTTGTTGAGAGTTATTTCGGCCTACGCCCTCGTCAGAACTATATTTTAAGCTTGCATTCGATCTTGTTTATAAACCATTAAGGGGGGACGGGTATTTGGATGCCATGTGCTGATTCTTTACAATAATTGAAATAACGGACGAATATTTTACCCTTAGTAAGTCCAGGCCTAACTGACTGCACATTTATATACTTTTTCTTGTCATAGACAACTGCAACCGACATAAATTTGTTTACCACAGAATTACAGAGATAAGGTTTCAAGATGAATAGTCTATAATATATATATATTTTTGTGCCAGCCCTACGAATTAATTTTTAAAATGTCGCACGCGAACTACAATACCTAGTAAACATTTGTTTAATTTCGGCGATCTCATAATTACAGTTATTTTCTTGTTGTGGCAACCCTATTCATAATTGGTATAAACAAATATGTATGTGAAAACTCAATATTATAGAGCGAGCTAGGCCGATTGTTATGAATTGTCATGTTCTGTTTTGTCATGTTCTGATTTGTCATGTTCTGATTTGTCCGGTTACCGTTTCGATCCTATCACCCCGTCTTTACTTCCTTTAAAAGGAAAAAAACTAGAAATCCATTTTGTACTTTCATAATTTAAAATGTTAGAATCAATCATGCTTCATTACTTAAGCAAACTTTGCGATAGTAAGTCCGAAGATTCCTCTGAAAGAAGCGAAACACGTGTCACAGTTAGTAGCACAATACGTGGAATGATCAAGTTATTTTCAATTTTATATTAAAATGAACTTCCACAAAGTTACCGCCGAAAACATCGAAAGTAAGAAAGCGATACAGTTGAGCATCGCTAATGTTATAAGACACGATGTTGTTAGGGCAATAATGATAATAATTATTAATTTGCATGAGTTTTAGTGTGCGGTCGGGGTGCGTTATGTGTAAAGTTTGGCGACAACCGCTCCGCCCCGCTGGAATCTCGCGACCGCTAATTGAACGAGGAAGCGGGCGGCGGCGATTAATTACCGACAAATGGAGGACAGCCCTATCCCCTTCACTTATCCCTTAAACGTCTTCCATTCCCACAATTCGCTGTATCCACACTCAGGGTTGAAACTGTATTCTCAGTGAAAATATATTCTTCATACAAATCTATTACTTGATACAGTTTCACTGTAACATATATAAATATATATATCGATGGTCACTTTTAAGGTGTTCACTGTCAATACTTGGTGGAATGGCAATAAAATAAAAATATTTTATTATATATCGATGGCGTAAAGATAAAATTTGCTATCTACGTTTTTGCCTATTATGCAGGAAAGTGTAAAAACCAAGGCTGTGGAGTTGGAGTCGGAGTCGTACTCGAAGTCAGAAATTTTTAAAAGTTTGAACTTTTTATTATTTATTTATTTATTGCATTATTATATGTCAAATTTGGCTATTGGCAGGATTATTGGTTGGTTGATATATAATTGAATACACATAAATATGATAGGTAGAAAATAAACGAGACGAAATTGAACTTTTTTTAGTCGGAGTCGTGTATTTGGTCAATGTTGGAGTCGGAGTCGTATTTTTGGGAAATGCTGGAGTCTGAGCCGGAATCATATTTTTTTAAACGACTCTATAGCCCTGGTATAAACTGATTATTTCAGAATGGAAAATTGTGTGTTATAAACAAAAAAACCCATTTCAAACGATTTATTTGTTACACCACTGAAAAACAACGTATCAATGACAGTTGACAATACAAAATTGCAGAGTTGGATAATTAGCAGTGTAGATTTTAGAACGACAAAGGAGATATCAAATTTTCTTAAAACATTTTTCCGATGCACTTAAATCTCAAAATAATCAGTTTTTACCCTCTACTGCACAATTGACAAAAACGAAAATTTTCTCTTTAAGCCATCGATATTTTAATGTTTTCGCAACCCTTGCCATTAAATTCATAAGGCTGTGCGGTACCTACCCGTTTGTTAAATACATCTTTGATGAAATGGTTTTATTGGAATCTGCGGTGCTCAGCGTGTGACGTCATTTAGAACTTATTTCACACAGGGCAAAAGCAGTTGCAGAATTTCAAAGACGAAAGAGCTTAAACATATTTTTGGTACAATATTCTACACTTTATTACCATCAGGCGGTGTACACCTAAACTTAGACCTACTTTTTTTTGTGTGGTAGATGCGTTCCGTGCAAAATCACACAAAAAAATCTATGACTTAATATGGGAACATAACATGTTCAAGGACGCACATGTCAAGGTCACATTGTAATAAACAGGTAAAACACTGGTTTTTGCACGTACATTATTTGAACAACACGCTCTTAATTACACCATTACATATGTAAGTACCAAAAAAATATATTTAAAAAATTCATTACAAACCGCATAACTTTGAAATCGAACAAAAAGAGGTTTGGGTGTATCTATAATCTTATTATGCCACGAGAGAAACATCCCGATAATTCCTGAAAAAAAAAGATAAGGTGAACCCGTATATTCTTCATCAATCGGTTTCTAAGGGCCTAAAGCAGGAGTTCTTAACCTTATTGAGACTCCGGGCGTATTTGAGATTGAGAGAGTAGTGACGGGCGCAGGCCGGATTTTTGAAAAAACAGTACATATTTACTAGTTTTTATCACTGTTTCGTGGGAAGCTTTACATATGTGTAATATTCATTACTATTTTTTTATTTAACTTAACAAAATAAAAAAAAAATAAAACAAAATTCGGGTCTTTTCGTTATTTGATACTTTTTGACGGGCGCACGATAGTAGGTGCAATTGTGCCCGAAGGCACAGGGTTTACCTGGCCTAACGAATACGAAATTTGTAAAATAAAGAAACCGTTTTTATCAAACAAAATAACTAATTGACAAGTCCGTAAAATGGTGAATAAATAAAATGATGTCATCAATTTGTCACACAATGCTTAAAAAAAAATGATATTTCGATATTTAATTATAAAGCGTTTATTGTGAAAGCAATCAGTCTATATCAAAAGATAGGAAAAAACGAAAAAATATTAATCTTAGAAAGCATGCAACAATTTTTTTGCAGGTTCCACGTTTATTTTAAATTAAAGTGTCCAAATTCATATTTTTGTTTTCGAAAATCGATGTAGTTAATGATTCAAGAGCTGTGGCGCTCATTTTAAATAATAAAATTCATATTCGGCTTTATTTATAGCGCGGCGGGAAAACTGAAGTATTTTCCGGAAATAGAACACAGCCGAAGCGGTTTGAATATTGCCCATATTTATTGTCGCCCCTTCCGATTTCGTGGCATGTGTTTTTTTCGACCTGCGTGCGACATGGAGTATGATTCATGACACTTCGCATCGTGACCGGCTTGTGTACGTGCCCATAGGTATATCATGAAAAACAAAACAATAATGCATACATGGGCAACCACCGGCCCGAAGGGCTGGATCCGGCTCGCCGAGCTATTTTGTCCGGCCCTGGTTCACAAAATCACAATTTAACAACATTGCTTTGACGAATTTTTATAAAATATATTTGGTGGAAGAAAAGCAGGGCTGTGGAGTCGGTAAAAAATATTACGACTCCGACTCCAGCAGTTACCAAAAACACGACTCCGACTCCAAAATTGGCCAAAAAAACGATTCCGACTGACTCCGACTAAAATAAGTTCAATTTCGTCACGTTTTTTTTTCTACCTATCATATTTCAGGAGGTAGTTTTCAAAAGTGGTCAAATCCATTTGTTGAAAAACTGAGAATGTGAAATATTTTCCTTACTTTTTCCTCATAAATTTGTGTTTACTTTTTCAATATTTTTAAAACATGTTTCAATTTAAGGAATTGCGGATAATGTGTGAAAATTCAAACTTTTTCATGTGAATAAAAAAAGATCTCAAAAGTTGAATCTAAAACTTCTTTGGAAAAAAAATATTTTGGATTTGATTACTTTTGAAAATGACCTCCTGATTTATGTGTATTCAATTATATATCAACAACCAATCCTGCTAATAGCCAAATTTGAAATATTATATGTAAAAATAAAAAGTTCAAAATTTCCGACTCCGGCCAAAAACCCCCGACTCCACGACTCCGCAGCCCTGCTTTCTAATCTGCAGCAGCGTGTTGTTGTAAAAATATGTATCGACGATTCCGATTAGCTAATTTCCCATCCGCTAATTGTAAACGGGTCCGTGGTGCAGTGGTCAACGTCATTGGCTTATGGGTTCGAGTCCCAGCACGAGCGGCATTTTTTCGGTTTTGTCAGTTTTTATTCCGTCATATTTTGATATTGAACTGCATGGAAGCTGTGAGGATTTCAGTGAGTATGGAAATGAAATGAGCTTTTGAATACGTACTTCTATAAAACAGCGTTTTTTTTTTTTATCTAAATTGGATTTAAGAATGTTTGATCCCTCAATTGAGAAAAATGAGGCAAAATAAAATTAACAATTGAAGTGTCATAACGTAATTGCGTCCCTAAACCTGGCATAACCGTTTTATTGTAGTTTTCTTTAATGATTTGTTTGTTCTTTATTTTTCAGTTTACTGAGGTGGCAAACCTTGAAGAAATGATGTCGCGAATCCGTCAGACTCCATTTGCAACTCCCATCAGACAAGAGTTGCCCCCAGAAGCCAAGATCAAGCGTATGAAGATGATCTCAGAGGCGCACGCTCTCTCCAAGCGGTAAGCATTTATCAATCGCAAAATTTTATTTAAAAAAGGGAACCTGACCAACTAAAGTGTTACCGTACAACGGGGTGAATAGAGACTCTTTCTACCCTTCACGACTATGTATCTTCATACCTGCGCCACATAATTCAAATATGAATGGCTTGAAACTTATTTTTATGGTCCTACCACACTAGGGACTCCAATTACTCGACATCTCAACTACTCGAGTATCGAGTAGTAAAATTTCAAAATACTCGAGTTCTCGAGTATACTCGAGTAGTTTCAAATGTACCGAAATATATTTTATTAATTCAAATTTGTGTCTATAAATAGATGATACATAAATAAATAAGCTTATTTTATTTTATTATTACATTTATTTCAATTTATGAAACATATATTTCAAAAATAATATAGAATTAAAAGTCTAAAATTTTAATTTGGTTCGAAGATTGGTTTTTTTATTCCAGCAGTAAAAAAAACTCTGTTGCTGTGGACTTCGGTTTAAAAGTTAACAATCAATTTAATTGTGTTATCTAGATTTTCTGTCCGCTGTTTAAAACAAAATAAAATATGGAATTAAATCTTCATTTATATATTACGAGTATTACTCGAGTATTTTTCAAATTACTCGATTATCGAGTACTTGAAAAATGGACGAGTATACTCGAGTATCGAGTACTCGATACTCGAATTGGAGTCTCTATACCACACATTCATAACAATATTTTTCAAATATTCACTATCGTTATTAAGACACAGTCAATTTTGTTCGATGTCTCTATTCACATTGGATTAGGGTGAATAGAGACACTTTTTACTAACTTATTGATCTGTGTTCGATTGAATGAGCTGTCCTAAAACAGAGAGTAGCTATAGCCGTTAGCTAACAACTAGTTATCTTTATAGTCGGTCTAAGTTGTCTACGCTATCACGAGTCCTTGATGCAGTGGTCAACGACGTTGGATTCCGCGACGGACTACGTAGGCTCGAGTATGGACAGTATTTTCTAGTCGAGTAGTCGACTGACTGTTCGAAGGCGTTTGTGTTGTCTAGAAAGTCCTTCACATCCATCCGAGCCTACAAGCGGGGTCACAGCGGGAGCGACTAGCAAAAACCACTAGTCCTGTCCTAGCCTCATGCCTTATACATATCTCAACTCTCCTCGAATTAAAGACAGTTTGAGCGACTGAGTAACAATATGTTCATGTAGATCGAAGATTTTTAGATACCTTAAGAAGATACTTTATGATACCTCAATTTGGAGTTCATATACTCTATATTGGGAGCGGATATGGATTAAAAATCGCTTTATTCTTGCCATATTTGAAAAAGGGAAGTTGAGTGAGTGAGTTGTAATGTGTTCGGTAAGGTATCGGTAAGGAGATCTCACGCAATTGTATCCTGCGCAGGAGTGTTCCGCGTTCAGACAATTGATATAATTTCCTTCGTGATAATCTAAAGGAGCGGCAAACGATAGAGATTTTGGGAGACCGTTTTGTAAATGATTGTATGAGTGGGGATGATGAGGGTGATGGTGATTAAAGAACTCATGGGTATATATTGGCGCTTGAAGGGGAGGCGGATAATGGCCGTAGTTGACGTTCCCGCAATGATTGAAATTGTTGTTGAATCGCTGTACTTGTGGCGACATTCCTGGGCATATACAGTCTCCGTTGGTTAGAGTCGCCGCAGTCATGTTGGAGTTGATGGAGTTGCTGGGCTCCGGCCGCTTGGAGAAACCGACGAAGAACAGGAGTATGGCTCCGATAATGGTGTTGGCGAATGAGAAATAATACCCAGCTCTCGGGCTTTGCTGGTTAATGTAGCCTGTCATACAGCCTAGTATGACAGGAATTGCTTTGGCACCTTGAACGAACCCTGCTCATATGCCGAGACGCCTGATTTCGGTGTGTGGCAAATTGGTATTAACGCGGTAAGAGGTAAAAAGTTAATATGCTGTTCATTACGTAAAGAGATGCTGAAATAAATATCTTTAAAATATATCTACGTAATTCATAAATCGATTAATCAATCAACGAATCAATCTTGCTTTATAACTTAAGAAACCTTTGCTATATTAAGTCTGAAGATGCGTCCGAAAGAGGCGAAACACGTGTCAAAATTAGTAACACAATGCGTAGATGTTATTTTGAATTTAATATTAAATTGCAATAGTTTGAAATTCGAACACCGACTATGTAACTATAGCGATCGTTTGTTTCTATCAAAGACGCCGAATATAATATAATATCGGAGCGTTTCAAACGGCCATATTTGAATATAAAATAATAGCGCTGAAAGGTAGGAAAGTAAAACGGTTGGGTGTACCGTCATTTTGCAAATAGGCGTGCGACCCTCGAACCCGGGCTTTTAGGTTATTTGTTTCGGCCGGGGCAACCCTTACCTTCGTTAGGGCGAATTGGCAAACTGTATTACGCGAATTATTCGCCGCGCCCGCGGACCGCCGGTGTCGACACATTGTTGCCTTACTTTCAAAAAGTTCCAATTGACATTTTTGTCTAAAATTACATTTTGGTCGGAAAAGCTTATATTTAAAATATATATCAGGAGTGGCTAGACTTTTTTGCCCGCGATCGACTTTTGTTTGAAATTATTGGCGGTGATCGACCAACATCAAAAGTACTAATTTAAAGCTTTTATTAAACTAATTGCCAACCCTTGTTTGACTCGGGTTTTAGAAAGAGATTTTTGTCGATAATCGGCCAACTTCGAGATTATAGCGGGGTGACCCTGTCACACGACTTGTCTCGCACGCTTCTTGGGACAGGCACTAGAAATTTGTACAAATCAGATAGACAATCGACTAGGAATCGCTACGCGATATACGCTTTGGCGACCCCTGATATATATCGATGGCTTAAAGAGTAATGTTGTTAACCTTTGGCTTAATGTTACTTAATAATGCCATCATGCAATGTGCGTGTGCCATATAATTTTTATAAACGACACTTATTTAAGTGCATCTGAAAAACGTTTTAAGAAAATTTGATATCTCCATCGTCGTTCTAAAACCTACACTGCTAATTATTCAACTCCACCATTTTGTATTGTCACCTGTCATTTATTCGTTGTTTATCAGCGGTGGTACAAATACATCGTTTTGAAGGCAATTTTTTTTATAACACAAAATTGTAATTTTACCCTCTCCTGCACAATTGACAAAAACGAAGATAGCAAATTTTCTCTTTAAGCCATTGATATGAATTTCAGAATTATCTATGGCTAAATAACGGAGTTAGCAGAATTCCAGAGTTGCACTGCATCTCTACACTTTTTTTATTAAATTTATTTGACAAAGTTCTAAGATTTTTATCATTAGATCTTTAAGATCATTATTTCTCAGCAAGAGTTATGAAAAAATATGCTTAAAATAAGTAATTTGAAACATGTTTACTTGCTCATTGTGACAAGTGAATTTTAATCAATCGAAACTTCAAACGCTCATATCTCAAAACAGTGTCAAGAGCAGTTTGAACCTTTACAAAGTAAGGTGTCGACACATGTTCCGACGCGTGACGCCTACTACGACTTGGAGGAGGAGGTATGGTAATAATGGACTTGGTGGAGAAGAAACTTATAGCGATTATTAGCTTAATGAATCTTCAAACTTTTCGAGATGTGGTTATTGCACAGTCGCGTCAAAATAAAATCGTTGTATTTTTATTGTGTGCATGCATACTTTCCCAAGTATGTATTTTGTAAAAAAACGACTTTTACTTATTCCACACTAAATTTATTTGGATCAGGACCGTTTTCGCTCATAGCAAGCATTATGAACTGATAATAAATACAACAATACGGCACTCACCCATTGCCTCGCGAAAATCGTTTAACAATGTGTTAATCACGTGAATAAAGTAAATTGGTGACTACATTAAATTATGTTAAGATCAAAATTGGTTACGCTCATTGCGAGCATCAAATTAAAAAATTCAGAGTAGGAAAATTTCAAAAGATTTGCGAAAAATTCAGCAATTCAATACGACTTCAGTCAATGTAACAGAACACATCAAAGTGATGTAAATGTTATGCCACCTGAAAACACCCCCAGGGTAGTTTCAACAGGCTGTGGCAGGGCATTATTAAGATAAATGGTTATTTACGCAATACCCGTCTAACAAACTCTATGAAACAGGCCTAGCTTCTGTACCACGTAGTGTATTATACACATCTATGTCCAGTGTTTGTTTATCTTGCGACCTGTCAGCAATCGATCAATCTATCTCACTTTACCACTCCTGACGTGAGAGATGACGCCCCATTTTGGCGCTGAAGTTTTGCTTTCGGACCACTGAAACAATATACCGCTAACCTAACGGCTTATGCGGAATCGTACAGCGCTCGACAGGATAATTATTTAATTTCGCTTGGAAGCCGAAAATAGAAAATTACTATTCGAACATTACTTTCGATCAGGGATATTTAGTTGTTAAAAAAAACACGACTCCGACTCCAACATTGAGCAAAAACAAGACTAAAAAAATATTTAATTTCGTCACGTTTTTTCCTACCTTTCCAATTAATGTGTATCCTATTAAATGTCAACCGAAATCAGTCCGGGCAATAGCCAAATTTGAAATTCTTTTTGACGTGACAAAAGCTCAAATTTTTCGACGTCAAGGCCTGCTATAAATATATGTGTTACAGTGAAACTGTATTCTCAGTGAAAATGTATTCTTCTCTAAGCTGTCATTGAAATTAAATTTGACCGCCCTATCTTCAGCCCTATGTTTGTCTGTGTTTTTCTTTGGTTCTCTTTTAATAAAAGGGACAACTTGCTGATTTTGTTTGCATAAACATAGCAAATTGATTCTAATATTTTAAAATGATAAAATTCCAAAATGGATTTTGGGATTTTTCCTTTTTACGGGAACATATGATTTTCCATCAAACTGATTGTAATCTGGCTGTACTAATAAACACACATTCGTGGTCGTCCGCACCACTACTCACCACAGTTTTATCGCAATCAGATGAACGGTATAGGAACGCATACGGAACAAAAAAACATTCATTTTAATCAATATAAATGATAAGCATTTTAAATTGAATCAATTAATTATAATCTTCGACTTTCGCAACCAATTAGCAAAGTGCGTACGAAAATTGAATTTTTCAAAGAATGACCATTATAAAAAACTAATTGAATTAATATAAAATTTAAAGTAACATTGATTATTCCACGTAGTGTGTTACTGATTGTGACACGTGTTCTGCCGCTTTCAGAGGCATCGTCGGACTTACTATCGCAAAGGTTTCTTATGTAATATATAAGACTGTTTCTAAGCATTCTCTACTGCAAGTTATCATATTGGAATATAATCAATCTTGCTTTATAACTGAAGCATGCTTTGTGAATGTTAGTCCGAAGATGCTTCTGTTAGAGGCGATACACGTGTCAAAATAAATAACACGTGGAATAATCAAAGTTATTTTAAATTTAGATTAACAACAAATTATATAAATGAACATTTTCTTCATTCTCGCTTTGTGTGAGGAAGTTTTCAATGTTTATTTGGCTAGTTGCCTTTTGACTGGCGGCCCACTGTGTGGTGATTACGAGTGCCTTTGCCTTTCTGTCGTATTTCATCTGCCACTCTACCCTCTGTGCCCTATTCCTGGCCTCTATTGACGCCTTTTTGACTAACGAGAGGTCAGGCCTCAAACATTTCCTCCCTTTTATTTGGCTCACGCGAGGGTGGCAATGTTTTACTGCAAACTACACTTGTGTGCTACCTATATTTATATAGTACTCAGAAAAATAAATACACAAGTATACATTTAAAAATAACATTGATTTTTCCACGTATTGTGTTACTAAACGTGACATATGTTTCGCCCTTTTTAGAGGAATCTTAGAATTTACTAACTCAAAGCTGGCTTAAGTAATAAAGCAAGATTGATTCTAATATATATATATTTTTTACCATGCCCGCTCCCAACTTGGAGCATATGGACTCCTAACGGAGTTTATCTCAACATTTATTTTTCTACGAGAACTGCCGGTTAATCAGTTGCTCAACCTCTCTTTTAAGAGAGTAGGGAATGAAAAGACAAGATGACTAGGAGAGGACTAGTGATTAGCTAATCGCTGTCACTATGCGTCGCTATTTGGGATCGGAAAGGTGGGAATGGATTGTCAACAACACAAACACCCATGCTTTGCACAGATTTATCAACTGAAAAAATCCGCTTGTACCGGGAATCGAACCTGGGCGGTCCGGCACGCAAGCCAACAACGTTGACACTGCGCCACGGACCGGACAACATATATTTTTTTTTATTTTTATTGTAAAAAATTAAACAGAATTCATGGCATTACAGCTGACGCCAATGCGCCATGCATTTGACAATTAATAAAAATAACACAAAAAGTATTACACAAAATTGAAAAAAATAAAATAAATATAGAATTAACAAATGTATGGAACAGAACAGAAACATATTAATTACCTAAAAAGAAATAAATTAAGCAGTGGCGAGATACATGTCCTATTGAGGATATTATTTAATAATACTTCTTAAATGTTAGTACGAAAATGCATTTGAAAGAGTCGAAAAACGTATCACAATTAGTAACACAATACGGAATAATCAAAATTATTTTATATTAAAATGAACTTCCACAAAGTTACCGTCGAATCCATCGAAAGTATTAAGTACACATGTCTTCGTCATGATTTTGATAAATCGTTTTACAACCATATCGGTTGGGCAGTCAATTTTTTTTAGGTAAATCAGAAAATTTTAAGTATCAAAATAAGAAAAAGTGTGAACTATTTTTCAGCTGATTTTTCCTTCTGCTACCATTCCCACAATTGATGAGAAGCGATCAAAATATTGCATTTTTTTGGTCTTCGAATGGAAGGTGTGCTTGGTGGAACTTCAATATAAAACTTGAACTGTTTGAATTTTGTCAATTTTCATGCGTTCTGCCATAAAGTCTAGGTTTTCATTTTTTGGCATCTTCATACATTTCAAGTGTGTGGATGAAATTGAGCTGATGCTTCAATTAAATATTTTCATCGGTAAACATAAATCAATAATGGTAGGACTTACAACCGTTCCTTTACGACTTCCATATATACAAATAGTTTCTAGCTGATAGTGGTTTCTAGCTGACGTTCAAAGGTAATGAGGGTCTTACGGCACATTTCCTCGCAGCCATAAGACACTTAAAACTAGTAATTATAACACAAATTGTATCAGCGTCATTCTATTCCGACTCTCAGTTCTCGTAAAAAGGTCATGAGTTTAAATGGTTGCATAATACATACGTATATTAAAAATAGTACACTTTTTTTGTACTTAATCCACATTTAATTTAAGACCGGTTTTGCTCATCACTGATATCAGTTTCAGCGAAACCGGTCCTGATCTTAATCAATCAATTGTAAAATAAGAAAATAAAATTTTGTACTGTTTTTAAGTATGTTTTTCCACCGAGAAGTATTGACAGTGAACACCCATTAACTGTGCTAATTTTACAGGAATTGTTTCACTCTTCGATATAATTATCAACCGATTAATGCTCGAGCTGATATTTCATTTGTATAAAACAATGCCTTTCCACCAGAAATTAAATTTGACACATGGCACCTGAATACGTGTCTGTCTTGAAAAAAATTTCTTTGCTGATAAAATTGAATAACTGATATCAGTAAAAATAAACTTCAGTCGATGTGCATAATGTATACTTCAATTGGACTTTGTTTGTGCCTAAATGTGTCAATTAGGGACTCGTTATCTCAACTACTCGAGTATCGAGTAGTATTTTTTTTTAAATACTCGAGTTGTTTCAGATGTACCAAAATATATTTTATTAATTCAAATTTGTGTCTATAAAATAAATAAGCTTATTTTATTCTATTATTAGATTTATTTCAATTTATGAAAAAATAATAGAGAATTAAACGTCTCAAATTTCAATTTAATTCGAAGTTTTGTTTTTTCTCTCTGTTGCCGTGGACCTCGGCTTAAAAGTTAACAATCAATTAAATTGTGCTATCTAGTTTTTCTGTCCGCTGCTTAAAACAAAATAAAATTCGGAATTAAATCTTCATTTATATATTGCGAGTATTTTCGAAATTACTCGAGTATCGAGTACTCGATTCTCTAATTAATAAATCAATCTTGTGTCAATATATACCGTACGTTTGTTTGTTCACCGAATAGTTTCCTAATCGTATGAATTCTTCCTTATTACATTTTCTATATTTCCTATTCCATTCTCTCATCCCAAGAACGTAGCTCCTTTTTCATACATTATTCGCATTATTCGCCGTTCGGAAATAAATAAGTTGCGGCGAAGAGCGGCGTTTGCGAGTTGGACAGTGCCGGCGTGAGGCTTAAATGGCCCAGTGGTCAGTTCGAGCTGCCACTTCACCCTGCCTGTGACTGATCACCTACCCCCTCGCACCGCTTTCACCACTGCTGCTTTGGTGCCCGATGGTTTGGCACCCTCAGCCTGCCTCCGGGTTTATCCGCTCGACGGCAACACAGGGATCTTTATTAATGATGATTAAATAATATTAAACTTTTCATTAGTTATTTTATTTGCCTTGATCGTTACTGCTGATTTTCAGTATTCGGATACACATGATACTTAAATAAAGCTTAAACTACATAGGTGGCTGAGTAAGCTTCATTTTCTGTCAATTTTTCGATTTTAAAATCACCATAGTTTATAGTTTAAAGATCAGCCCCGTGAAGCTCAGTATCAGGCGAATTAAATGACTACGTTTATATGTGTATCAATTAGGATAACACGTTAAAGGAGAATCTTTATTCAACATTCATTATAAATTTTACAAAATAGATATTTTTCACTCTCCTGAACAAATACGAAAGTGGTACTCGTAACGTTTTAGAAATACTCTATTCAATTATTCATTTTTAACCATGTCCTCTCTCAACTTGGAGCATATTGACTCCTCGCGGTTTTTATCTCAACATATGTTTTTCTACGAGAACCGTTTTTACTCAGTTGCTAAACTTCTCTTTTTCGAAGAGAGTAGGGATGGAAAGGATACGAGGACTAGGACAGGACTAGCGATTAGGTAATCACTGTCACTATTCGTTGCTGATTGGGATCGGAAAGGTGGGAAGAGATTTTCAACAACACAAACACCCATGCTTTTGAACAGATTTTTTTAAAATGAAAAATCCTAAAAAATCGAACCTGAACGGTCCGGCACGCAAGCCAGCAACGTTGACACTGCGCCACGGACCGGACTGTATTCAATTATAATCAGGGCTGTGCAGTCGGAGTCGAGGCTTTTTGGTCGGAGTCGGAAATTTTGAAAAGATTGAACTTTTTATTTTTTACAAATAATATGTCAAATTTGGCCATTGGCCGGATTGGTAGGGTTGATATTTAATTGAATACACATAAATAGCAAAATTAGGCAAAAAAAAGTGACGATATTAAACTTTTTTAGTCGGAGTCGTGTTTTTGGTAAATGCTGGCGTCGGAGTCGAACTTTTTGTACCGACTCCACAGCCATGATTATAATCAAGGAAATGTTAGTATTAAAATAAATACTGAACTTCCCTGCCCTTAAATGTGCCGCTCCTCCCTTGGGTTCGACGTCAGTGCGAATATCATCATTGTAAGTAATGATAGTGATTAATCTCCCGGAAAAGGGGAAGGCCAAACGTTTGTTTAATTATGTCGATTTTTTATTTTACCCACCTGACGCGACTCGTCTCGCTTCGCCCCTATCCACAGATTGCCCGCATAGATTGAATAAAAAAATTCCTCTTCCATACGGACAAGCGGGAATATCGGCGATTATTGTATGCTTAAATATTCATTTTAAACGGAAAATGAGATTTTGTTTTTGGTTACACACGGCGAACGGTAATCGACAGCTTTTTTTGAACCACTATGTGTATCACTTTTAACGTGTTCAAAAAAGAGATTATAGAAATTAATAGACATGAATTCTTAAATAACTCTAATTTATTAAACGACCAAATAGTTTTTAGTCACTAGTAGTTGACAATGCTCGCCATCGAAATGAAATCGGTCCTGTGCAATAAATTTTATGTGGAATAAGTACTAAAAATGTTTTATTACTTTTATCATGGCTTGTGGAGTCGTTAAAAAAAGCACTTTTTTTTACCAACCTTTCCTGTTTATGTGTATTAAATTAAATATCAACCAACCAATTCGTTTGATAGTCAAATTAATTACATAAATAAAAAGTTAAAAGTTTTTCACGACTCCGATTTCGGCCAAAACACCGCGATGAATCCGACTCAGACCAAAAAACCCTTGACTCCACGACTCTGACTCTGACTCCACAGCCCTGAATAGAACTCAATTCAATAAGTTTTCATTTAGTTGCTATCCTTTCGAAAATTTAAGTATCGAACGTACGTTTAAAATATGTAATTTGGACAACGGCTTTGTTTTAACACACACATTTCTGAAGTTATTATTATTCTAAAATAAACAGATTGATTATAATAAACTATTGCCATCACTTTGCCGAAAATTGACAATCACACAACGATATCAATGAAAGTGTTTGCCACGTTCAACAATTTTGTTTTTGTTTATGTCTTATAAGTGGCGCGAATGATTGAGTTGGAATTGCCTTCTAAATTTAAAAAAATACGCCATCTGTAAATCTAATTGACTGGCAAAAAGATATCTCCGGATTTGAAATAGGAATAGGTGTTTTCTTCTTACTGTTTTTCAAATTGAATTAACTCCCCGCCTGGAAAAGAAGAAGTTTTTTTCACGAAGCTTGGAATATTTTTTTTATGTTCTGATAGGTGTAGGTACTTAATTAAAGAGTAAGACTTAAGGCAAGTATTGTAGTGTTGTTTATATATAGGAGAATATTGGCAATATTATCACATTCGAATCGCTAGAATTTTGGAGCGAGTTTTATAGCTTACGACCATGGCTGTGGAGTCGGAGTCGGAGTCGTCGCGGCGATTTAGCCGGAGTCGTACTTGGAGTCGGAAATTTTGTAAAAGTTTGAACTTTTTATTTTACATATTATATGTCAAATTTGGCTATTGGCCGGAATGGTAGGGTTGATATATAATTGAATACACATAATTATGAAAATCAGGCAAAAAAAAAGTGACGATATTAAACTTTTTTAGTCGGAGTCGAACTTTTTTCACTGACTCCACAGCCCTGCTAACGACCCTGATTTTACCTTTCGACATCTTCGGGTATTTTAAGTGCACGAATAGACTGACACGTAATAACTAGTTTGTATCGTTAATATATAGGAATAACAGAAAGTCAGTATGTTCAATTGCTAGCATCGCAATCATTTAAACAATTTAATTTTTTTTATCAAAATTCCACCAAGCCCTCTCATTCGAAATCCTCAATTATATGTATGTTAGTTACATCTTCACAATTTGTATTTATCTGATGACTATCAAGCCTACTGAATTTGGAAAGTTAATGTCACTGTTTTTAAGCGAAATAACCTATTTAAATTCATTCATTCAGACTGTATTATGAAGTTTTTTTTTACTATTTTTTCAATTTGAATAATAAATTATATACATATTGGAGCATATGGACTCCTAACAGAGCTTTTCTCAACATATGTTTTTCTCCGAGAACTGCTTGTTACTCAGTTGCTCAACCTCTCCGTTTCGAAGAGAGTAGGAATTAAAAGGATATGAAGACTAGGAAAGGACTTGTGGTTAGCTAATCGCTGTCACTATGCGTCGCTCTTTGGGATCGGAAAGGTGGGAAGTTATTTTTAACAATGAAAACACCCATTTCCTCTCAGTAAAATCGATTTATCGACTGAAAAAATTCCGCGTAGTCCGACAGGGTGGCCGGCGACGTTGACCACTGTACCACGAACCGAGCAGAGTAATTGTCATACAAAATTGAACCATGAAACTCTTTCAAATTATCATAAATAGATTTATTTTGTAAACGATAACTTGCAAGTGTAATCATTGAATTTTCTTTCACGTTAAAATTCGACACCTTACTTTGAAAAGGTTCTAACTGCTCATGACACTGTTTGAGATTAAAGCGTTTGAAGTTTCGATGGACTAAAATTCACTTGTTACAATGAGCAAGTAATAATATTTCAAATTACTTATTTTAAGCATATTCTTTCACAACCCGAGAAATAACCATCTTAATGATCTAATGATGACAATCTTAGAACGTTGTCAAATAAATTTAGTAAAAAATGTGTGCAGATGCAGTGCAACTCTGTAATTCTGCTAACTCCGTTATTCAATCAAGGATAATTCTGAAATTCATATATTTGATAGAATGCGGTAAATACAAGCTTTTACGACCAAAAGGTCATTTTAGGCAAAAATGTCAATTATAACCTTTTTAACCGTAAGGTAACGATTTGATATTAATTAAACTGTCATATTGTCGTAAGTGAAAATTTGTTGAGACATGGCATATTATAATCTTTCAAGCTTTATATATGTATGCTAGCATTTATATTGAATGGCGCAAGAGGCAGTAACCCTCACAGCGAGTGTAATTATTTCGGCAATCCGACTACTTAAAGTCACTTCCATTCGTTTGCAAAACGATAGTCGAGTGTTAAATTTGCACTCCAATGGTGGGTTACCCCTTCTCCACTTTTGATACTTTCGTGCGTTTCGAAACAGACTCCGGCTATATTATTTAACGGCTTCCAGTATGCCGTGTTAGTATTTGAGCCGTTGAGAGGTGAAGTAAGCCATGTGTGAAAATACATAGTGAAACTTTTCTATTGGCATTTTAAGTTCAATCTCATTTTGAGTTTTTCTGTGAAACTATCTTTATATCACTTTTACGGGTCGTCTTAGCTGGGCGAATCTAGGCGAGGCGTTCCGGCGCGGCTTTGAAAGCGGCAGAGTTTTAAAATATCAAACGGTCCTCGCACATGCAAGTGTCATACGTAGGCGAAGCGGTCCGGTCAGGACGGCATATGTCGCAAGTCGCCTCAAGTGCGCACTCACGGCGCACGCGAATCGCTTGAAAATATGAAACGGTCCAAGCTCACCAGAGCGTTAATTGCGTCTGGCCGAGCGATGGCACATAAGACCTTTGATCAACTACGTTTTAAATTGACTGGATTCGCCTAAATTCTCTTGCCGGTTCGCGTCGCTTACCTAAGACACGGGGTTAAGGTGTTCACTGTCAATACTTGGCGGAATGGCATTATAATAAAAATAATAAAACATTCTTAGTACTTTTTCCACATAAAATTTATTGGATCAGGACCGGTTACGCTCATGGCGAGCATTGTGAACTGAACTGTACAACTTATCAAACTTCAGTTGACAATGCTCGCCATGAGAGAAACCGGTCCTGATCCAATAAATTTTATGTTTAAAAAGTACTAACTTTTTTTTATTATTTTTACTATCTTAATATGTTAACACTGCGTGGAAGCTTACTGCATAAATGAACATAAAAAATTAAACTATTTTCAATTAATGATTTCGACTGAGGGTGCTTGATGGAATTTCAAAATCAAATTTGAATTGTTTGAATTTTGTACTTCTCCGTGAGCTTTGTCGCTAACGATCCAGGTTTCGTCTTTCGGCATCTTCAGGCATTTCAAGTGTACGGAAGTACTTAAGCTATTTTGTAAATGCACTTATTTTTCATTTCATTCAGGGCATTTAAGTTCCAAATTTAGAGCTCGCTTATGCACCTGAAATACCGAAAGGTCAAACCCGGGTCGTTAGTGGCAAAACTTCAAACTATTCAAATTATAATTTTGTTATATTTTTAAATATATTGTTTTCTTCCGCTTAAGAATATGTATGTCCTTAAGAGTCTGTTCTTGATGATAGCTGACGTATTTTCTCTTAAGTGCAGCATTATGACGAGAAAACGTCTGATAATTGTTTTATACCGAGTGCCCGCGGAGCTATTATCGTGCGCCCTCGACAAAGTATCAAATAACGAAAAAACCCAAATTTTATTTTAATTATTTTTCGCAGAAGTTTTAATTCAAATGTAACTGTATAGTTTTTTAAACATTTGTGAAGGTAAATTTAAGCATAGTTCATGAATGTAACACATATGTGAAGTTTTTCAGCAATTAATTATCAAAAATAATAAATATGTACTAAGTACTAAAGATTTGTTTTTTTTTAATTCAGCCTGCGCCCGTAACTATTTTCCTCAATCTCAAATGCGCCTGGTGTCGCAAAAAGGTTAAGAACCCCTGCACTACAGCGATCGCGCCCTTCTGATGGAAGGGAATGAATGCGACTTGAATATAGAAAGATACATTGTTTTGTTCCATTTGACAACCAAGAAAATTACTAATACTTTTACACTGATTCACAATGAGAATGTTGTTTATTAATGTGTATTTTTTTTAAAATTACAGCAGGAAGGCCGAAAATCCGCTCCGACTATCCGATTCGTTGGCATCATTGGGCTCACGCATCGATCAATACATCCGGACATCGCCACCAGAGAACGCCGCCGCCGTTCAGCCATCATACCCTGACGTCCAAACGTCACGGGACAACATCACCGCAGCAACAAGGCAGGCCTTTCTCCATGCCCGTTTGTCATCTCGAAGAAACGGGAATATGCTATCTACTCAGCTTGGAAACTTGGATGGTCAGCAGAATGCTTTCAATCCCAACGAATTGAAACTGTCCCAGATGAATATTTCCCAATCTGTCATGGATCAAGTTCTAGCTCCTAACCCGAATGCGGTGCTCAACATACCACTACCTGATGAAATTTCAGGATCTGATGAAACGGAAAAAGCCGAAGGACGTATATACAACCCATGGGGCGGTTTACAATGGAACAGTCTTATGTAAAAAAGTTAACTGTCAAAAAACTGACATTATATGACTGGCGGGCATTATGCAAAATTTTGGGATTTTAAATCCTATTTCATTACAAAATGGAAAGTTTTTTTTTCATTACTTTATTAATAAATTCTTTTATTATTAACTATATAATCTATTTTAAAAGCTTTTTTTGATGTCGTATTGCAGTGAAATGTTGCGCTTATGACCGGAAGTTTGTTTTTCAAAATAGTTTTTCACAGCTATTTGGAAAATGTTATCATCTTTGATCCGTGTTCTTTAACTCAATACCGCTCAAATTTGCTATTTTATAATAATACTCTTTAAAATATAACTTCTCATTTTTAAGTTAAGAAATGTAATAACGACAAATAATACGTTTAAATATTGTTAAGTAAGTCATATATAAGAAGGAAAATATTTATAAGACTGCAAGTGCCTAATATTTAATTTAACTGCTTCAGTACCAAGCAAAGTGACTCACCGAAACCCAAAATCCTTATTTTATAGTATTGATAATTCATTTTTCCAGAGAGTGTATATCAAGAAGTAGTTTTCAAAAGTGGTCAAATCCATTGTTGGAAAAACTAAGAATGTGATATATTTTTATTACTTTATCTTCATAAATTTGTGCTTACTATCAATATTTTTAAAATATGCTTCAATTAAATTACGGATAATGTGTAAAAATTAAAAAAAAATCCACGTGAATAGAAAAGGTCTCAAAAGTTTAATCTAAAACTGGCAGTTGAAAAAATCCACTTTTGAAAATTACCTCCTGATATATGTTTAGTGACAGATTATACAAAGAAAAATATCATTAAAATTCTTACTGGAAGATTTTTAAAATATATTTTCCAAATTTTGTGACAGTATTTGCGCGTCAGTATGTGGCGGCCACCAGTGGCCTTACGGTACTGAAGCGGTTTTTTTATAACATAGTAGATCAGTGGCGCAGAACACATCTATCAGGCGTGTGGCATAATTCATTTCAGAACTGTTTGCGGGCCACAGAAGATTATATTGTACACACTGATCTTGATAGATTTAACCTTCTTTGACCATACACTTCCAAGCATGAAACCAGCATGCGCGCTCAAAAATTGGTCAAATGAAGCAAAATGATTATTATCAGAAATGACTATTACATATAATAATAAAGAACATATCGATGGCTAAAAGGGTAATTTTGTTACCTCCACTTTTGGCTGAAAATGGCTTAATAACGCTATCTTGTTGTATCATGCAATGTGCATGTCCCGTAATTTTTTTATAACCATAACTTATTTCAGTGCATCGGAAAAACGTTTTAGGAAAATTTGATAAATTTATTGTCGTTCTAAAATCTACACTGTTAATTATCCTACTCCGCCATTTTCGATTGTCACCTGTCATTTATTCGTTGTTTTTCAGCGATGGTGCAAATGCAATTGAAAATCCTATTTGAAATTTTCCCGATTTGCTTGAAAATACCAATATAATAAGTTTTTACCCTCTCCTGCACAATTGACAAAAACGGAGATAACAAATTTACTATTTAAGCCATCTATATTATGTTCTTTCTGTTCCTAATTATTATAAAGCTTATAAAACGACTGTGAAAAGACAGTACAATTATTCTAATATGTAGGTAATTTTTTTCAAGTAAGTTAAAACTAACTAATGTGCAAGATGAATAAAGATTTCGCACGCCCAGTACAATATTAAATTACTTTTATTCTTAAGATATAAGTTTTCATTGTATTCGTAGGTTTAAAAAAAAGTAACATTAAGAAAGGGACCGTCCAAACATTAAAAAAAACATATTTTCTGGTTAAGACGCTTAGCGTGAAATCTATGACGTAATATAGGCATGGAGGGGTTAAATATGACGATGTTAGGCTGGAGCGAGGGATAGTTAAAATTGTTCGACGTCACCATTATATGTAAGGCCCATAAGTTATTTTTTTATTTAATTCTTAATTAAAATTCATTAACAATGTACCCTTACTCTTATTTCTTTCTTTCTTGCTTTCTTAGACACACAAATATATATATTTTAATTCAGTTGATATTATTTAATGAATGTCAGAAAAAAACGTATTAAACTCAACTTTGATGCTTATAGCATAATTTGTGTATCAAATAATTATACACTTGTTCCATAATTTGTCATGTTTGCTAACATTGCATATTTGGAACAGTTGAATTGCAAGTATCTCAGTGATGCACAACTTTTTTGACAGAAGTGTCAGCTTGTAAATTGTCAGATTGTTCTTGGGCCAACACTTGTAAATTAGTTGTATATCATATGCTCCAACCATTCTTCACATCATCACATGCATATTTGCACGACTGAACTTACATGTTTTTTTCCGGTTTCAATGTTTGGTTGCTATCTTCAGTACAGCTATCAGGTTATTACCGTTCAAGTGGTTTCTGTGTTGAGAATTGCTTAATTTTTATAAGAAAAACGTTTATTTGTAAATTTAAAAGCTTCGAAATGTTTCCGTTGCATTTTTTGTTCATGTTAAAAAAACAATTGTAATTATGTACTTGTCATACTGGGCAGCACGTTGTGCATCACTGATGCATCTATTTAATTATTTAAACGCGATTGTCTAGATAAAAGCGATAATTATTCTAAATCTAAGAGATTTTGAATCAATACAATTTTTTTTAACATCACATTTTTAAATGATCATCTTTCTAGTTCATTTTTAAAGGAAATTTGTAAATTGTTGGAATATATCATTTTTAAAATTTCAAACAGTAGTTTTGTGTAAATATATAAACGTTCAGTTTTTTCGATTTCATTCGACGCGTCTTGTTTTTGCGGTCACGATTTTTTTTATTAATTTAATAATTAATGTAAATAATATTTACACCCAAAATTACAATCGATGTATTACTCCCAAAAGTTTCGCAAAAAAAATCACCGGACTCGAACAGAAATTGTCTAATTGTCAAAATTATTCAATAATTAACATTTAATCTGACACAAGTAAAATATATGTAAAGGCAATCTAAGTTCTTGAAAATGGTGTTACTAATTGATTAAAGATCTTCTGAATGAACGCAAAAATTGACAATGGTTGATTTCGATAAAGTGACATCTATTGATGAAAACATATTGAATGATTTTTTTCCTAACGTGTAGTTGATAAAACAGAGCAAAGATTCTTTTTTAAATATGGAACTCCTTATAATTAATACCATCTTTTAAAAATCATTTAAAAAGATTAGCTATGTTTTATAAATAACACCTTTGTCTGTCTTTCCTAAAATATTGGTGACAGTTAATTAAAGAAATACGATTCGCTTGCAAAATTATGCGATAAATAAATATCATTATTGAGTGTTAATTTAATTTTGTTCTCTTTTAAAAACTACACATCATTTTTTTTGTATATAATATAATTTTGCTTCTTCTTTTTTTCTCTTATTTTACAATATCATAGTGAACAAATATAAATGTCACTTATAAAACTTAAATTTCTTTTCTTATCTTCGTGGGTATATTTTAGCATTAATTTGACTATGTCAATTTAGCTTTTAATTTACGATATTATTAATAGTTTTAATTTGCATGCCACTTTTGTAATTCTGTAATTATTTATTTATTCATATTGCTTTTAGTGCTGAACAAATTTAGTCGTTTCTATAGTTATATGCACACATTCATTACAAAAAGTTTCCGACTATTCAATTTCAACAACCATTTTAAGTCAAAAAGTATCACTGTAACAAATAACTGCTTAACAGTTTTAATCTCTTCTGTCTTTTTCTATTAAAACAGTATCTGTACAAATTGTTTGCTCCCATTTCATTTTACGATATTAATTAGTAAGTAATATATTTTAAACAAAGTTGTAATATTTCTGTATAGCAATGGTTGTCAAGTTTTTCTCTTATTAACTAATAGCTCCACCATTTCACTTGGTATTGTTTGTAATAAAATGTGTTAAGACAACCTGATATTATATTAAGTATTCAAATAGTTCTGATTGCATATATTGTGTTAAATGATTGTAATTATGTAGTCTTTTTATCTTATTCTTAATAAAAAAATGGTTTTCTAACTAAATAAAGTGTTTTATTTTATACGACCCCTATTTTGTTTTCCTTCAATTACATAAGTATGACACTGTAAGTATTACACCCATGGCTGTGGAGTCGTTAAAAAACCACGACTCCGACTAGAAAATAGTTTAATTTTTTCAGGTTTTTTCCTACCTTTCCTATTTATGTATGTGTATTCAATTAAAAATCAACAAACCAATCTGGCCAAAAGTCAAATTTGATCATGACTCCACGACTCCAATTTTGACTCCACAGCTGCTTATTTACAGTATTACATTATTTATGATGAGCCCAAATTCTTTAAAAGTAAATATCATTAAAAAAATCCTACCTTAATTAAAGCAAAACTCCTTTTGAATTAAGACAATTGAAAAAGTAACTTCTACATGATAACTTGTCGCATCGTCTTTATTCATACATTTTTCAATAGATAGCAACATTAAGTTTAGCAATGTCATTAAATAAAATCTGTAATCTAGAATTGTGTCTTATTGTTAATATTCTACTTTTTCAGAATAGTATTTTTTTAAATAACTGTTTCTCTTAAATAACAGAATGTTTTTCAAACAATAATAAATTTAGTATAAAATTTAAAATAACTTTGATTATTCCACGTATTGTGCTACTAACTGTGACACGTGTTTCGCCTCTTTCAGAGGCATCTTCAGACTTACTATCGCAAAGTTTGCTTAAGTAATGAAGCAAGATTGATGCTAACATTTTAAATTATGAAATTACAAAATGAATTAAGGGTTTTTTTCCTTCTAAAGGAAACAAGGAAGGGGGTGATGGAATCAAATCAATGCAATCACATAATGATACTAATGCGGTGCAATCAATCAGATTGGGATTCCTTTATAAGGGAAGCAAGAGAGGGGGTTATAGAATCGAAACAAAGCCAACAAATAAAAATATTTCTTATGACGTTAAACATTACAAGTAATTACGAGTAAGTCTAAAGATGCCTCTGAAAGAGGCGAAACACGTGTCACAGTTAGTAGCACAATACGTGGAATAATCAAAGTTATTTTAAATTTTATATTAAAATGAACTTCCACAAAGTTACCGCTGAAACCATCGAAAGTATTAATAATACTAAATTTAATTAAGAACTTGTTACCAAAATCGATAACGATTGAATTTTAATAAGCACTGCATATAAGCGGAAAATTCATTCAACTAAAAGAGCATTTCTACGAAGAAAGATTTAATATGTATGTATTTAACCCTTCAATAAAAATAATACAACATTTTTGAAACTTATTGCAGATTTAATTTATAATATCAGAACCGGTTTGGCTGTTAGCGAACATTATCAATTGATAAGAAATACAAAAATACAGCGATATTTCTATAAAAGTTGAGCAAGACTCACAAGCTGTGAAAAACAATTGGATTTCCTTCTTCGTCTTCCTAAGTGAACACATTTTAAGTACCTACTTATTCTACATTAAATTTATTGGATCAGGACCGGTTTCGCTAATGGCGAGTATTATAAACTGAAAAAGTAATAAAGACTTCATTTTCCCTCTTCTCATATTATCGTTGTATTGGAAAACATAGTTTTTATTCACTTTATTCTTCAAAAAAATATTCATGTAAGCAACACTGACATAAATATTATAAGGATGTAAACAGATTATAAAAAAAATACATAGTAAATTAAAATAAGTTCGTCGAGTTTTACACTTAGGAATTTGGTATAAGAATCTTCCTATATGAAATAATTATGTCCGCCTTTTCATTTTGTTAGACGCTCGTGATAAAATATCCCGCTTCTTGGAATCGACGTCACGACACATATTAATGAAAATTGTTAAGCAATTTAATATAACACATTCTGGAAAAAGTATCGTGCCATATAGTGTTATTTTTAGAAATTGGCGCATCATATTTAGCCTTGTATTTTTAAATCTCATAAAAAAATAAGAAACAAATGAAACTGTGCGTTTTATTTTGAATTTGGAATTTCATCAAGAATTATGTTATTTTGTTTTAAAAGCAGTATTTAATCAATGGAAACCACCGTTGGTATTATAATATTTAACGATAAGCTTATATACAGTCAACCCTGCTATATCGGACACTTCTATAGAGCTTTTTTCTATAGCGTATGCAGCGGTTTTTCGTACAAGGCACGTGTCGCTTGCTTACAAACTAAACACTTATAATTTTATTTAAAATATAAAAATTGAGAACATGTTTGATTTGCTTCATATCACAAAACACATATTATACAATACAATTTACAATAACATGCGTTGTTCCCAACCACCACCCGCCACGGCCGTACGTTCTGGTTTCAGCAGACGTGTCCCGTGGCGTAACAACGTGAAGCGTATCTGTTCAGTTTTGATCGCAGGAATTGTCCGAGAGCAGAAGCTCAAGTACTTGGAGGCTTGCACTTAAGTGTGCTGACTGTCTCTATCATTTAAGTTTAAAATATAAAAAATGCAAAACAGTGAAATGACTCTAGTTTCCGATCGCGAAGCGGGGGGACTATACGAATAGGTCCGCTCTGTTGCCGTACGACGCCGCAAATTTGCTGAAGGCCGCGTAATTCAATTTACTAGCCACCAAGTCCGCATGTCCCGTGGGTCCGACAGAAGGTCTTACCACCTTGAGCAACTCTTCTCTTTCTCCCGACATTAATGGACAATCCCACAGTATGTGGTCAACATCCTGTATTTCGCCGCATTTGCATGTCGGCCCATCTACCCTCCGGCCAAGCTGGTAGAGCTTGGCAGCGAAACCACCATGGCCAGATATGAACTGGCTGGTCCAATGATTAACAAAAAGTCCTCTCGAGACTTCCATTCGCCACTTGACGGCAGGAAAAAATTTATAAGTTTGCCGCCCCTTTAGGGAGGCGTCCCACCGCGTCTGCCAGACCCGAAGCGCTTCCTCCACTGCATGGGCGCGAAAGGCGTCCAGGCGAAGGTGCCTGTCAATATTTGCAAGCCCCGGGGGGGGAGCCATCATCTGGTCTCCGATCATGGCAGATCTTCCCGCCATAAAATGGGTCACAGCGCCCCGAACCTGTATGTGCAAGTCCAACGGCAGGACGCCTGCCATTACCGGCAGGGCCTCGTTGCTAGTCGTGCGATATGCTTTTGTCATTGCGATAAGCGCCGTGCGTTGTCCGGTTATTAAGATTCTACGTATAAAGTTGAGCCGACATCTGTCAGACCACGCACTAGCCGCGTAGCCTGCAATGCCCATAAAAATGGCGTCGTATGCTATCCTTAAGGCTCGTTTTTTCAAACCCCAGTCGCTCCCGGACAGGCGCCCGATCCGGAGGAAGGCCCGACTGGCCTTGCACACCGAGACTCGAGCGTGCCGGGAGAAACTCAATTTACTGTCTAAGTTTATATAGCGTTCATTTGTTATAGCGTACTCCTTATCCTTCCGCTATAGCAGGGCTGACTGTATTATGGGATATTTTCTATTACGAACATCAGGACAAATACGATTGTGAGCTTTTCAAATTAACGATCAACACCCATGAATGGAAAAATATTTAAATTCATCACAATAACTCGAGTTAACCCTTGAACTGACTTCACCATGGATTGGAAGTCTTAATGGCGGTCACTTCGTTTGTCAAGTTTAAACATGAAACCAATCATACAGCAGAACTTATGCAAAAAGCCAACCAATAGGACTCGCTGATAAAAAACACGAGTATATTTTATTTGAACATGATGATAAAAATTAACTAAAATCGACTCTATGTTTATGCATATTATATCGATTTCGTATGACAATTCTGGTAAGTGAGTTGACATGGAACGCTTCCAACTTATATGTAGCAAAAAAATCATATTGGCAATGCAATTAACATGTAATTAATTAGTAACCGTGGACCGTGGAAGTACGTTTGTAATTTGCGCCAAACGATAATGCATTCCCTTTGTAATTCGCATATAATTGCATCAAATATGTTAATCGCCGCTTAATTAACTAATTCAAATTAACACATTTTATGAAGACATTATTTTAATCAATTTCATATGGTTAATAATCTTGCCTTATCTTTTATAAGATAACTGCGATAAAAATTGCTTCATCTCGTTTTTAGAATCGGATGAGTGGAAGGTAAATAAAGACATGACTGACATCCATGCCTTAGAATGGAAATGAATAATTTGATAAAACAATTAATTTAAGAAATTTACCGTTCTGGGATTCAAGCCCGTATATACCTCATTCCAAGCCAACGATGTGGGCTTTTCGACCACGAGTTTGTAATTCAAATCAATTATTACCCTCCCCCCCATCAAGGGAGTTAAGAAGGTGTATTTGGCAGCGTCACAATGCTATTCGTTTTATTTTTGAAAAGATTATATTAAATAGATTCCTCGAGAGTCATACGTTATGGTAATTCTTTAGGTGAGGGGCTTAATCATTTTTTTTGGCATTTGATACATAATTCAAGATTGCAGTCGAAAGTGTTCCCTATTAATTAATTGCTGATGTATATTTCTACGTGTTGGAACAAGTAATATGTTTACATGTTAGTAAAAAACTTTAACAAACCAAACGTAACCTAATCTAAACATAATAAACCAAACCTAATAAGCCTTACCTAAACCTGACAAAAAATAAAAAATACCTCATTAATTTAATATATAATTCGATTATCCTACACATCAGCATTTAATTAAAAGAGAAAACTGTCGGCAGCCATCTTTAATTAGGTGTCAAATGCAAAAAAAAATGATTAAACCCATCATCTGAAGGTGTTTTTCAACAAATGTTTCAACAGCAGTTTTGAAAACAGATGACAATGAACAGAATAATTGTTTCTTTGAGTGAAAATATGAACAACAATGTTGAATAAAGGAAGTGCCTATGTTCTTGAATTTAACATACAGTGGTGTATGTGGTTTTCTTCATCAATATCCAACTGACAGTTCAGTTGTTCTGCAAAACTATCTGTGGTAAAACAACGTGTGGAATTGATACAAATTTAATAACAGTAACTAACTTTCTGCCGTCAAAAATAACTTAGTCGTTTGCTTGTCACTGAATGATTGAAATGTTGGTTTACTGGTTGAAACTCATTCACTATTCACTCTGAATTAGTTTATTGGAAGTTCGATTTATTAGACTACATACAACTGAAGAAAGTTTAGGTTATAAACAAATATTACCATAGTACATTTAGTAAGTGAAAATGTTTATTTAGAGATTGTTTTCCGAAATAAATAGCAGTTTTCATATGAATATTCAAAAGACTAATACAGTGATTTTGATTAAGGTACATGTACCAGTGGTTGACCGCTTAAGAGAAAATTTCATCAAAAATAACGATTAAGGTTTAGCATTGTACCGAATGAAGGCAAAGCAAGTATACTCATATTGGATCATATGTCTTAATTAATATTATGTAACAAAAATTACGAAAGGGCCTGTGAAAAAAAGTTGTGTTAAATTATTTGAAGTCATGTTTTTGTTTCAGTAGTTGACCATCTTACAAATTGAAAAATCAATTAGTTGACCATATCTAAACAGGGGGCTTTATAGTGAACTTTCTGTCAGATTTGCTTCAGGGCTTTCTGGCACACCACTCTTGGTTGAATCAAGTAGCAATGGGTGGTTCAGGAACAAGGTGCACACCGTTTATAGATTGATCACTTAAGAAATTTGAAATAATACATTTTCCTCACTAGGTGTTGTTTTCAAATGGCCACTCTGGCACTCCATTGGCTATATGGTCATGTGTTAGTGGCTCATTCCGACCACAGATGCCTTAACTTGTCTGAACTTACAATTTAGAGCAATCCCACATATGTATTTATTATTTTGGGCCATTTTATTCTCAAAAGGTCAACTACTGGTACATGGTCAACGACTGGTACATTTACCTTACATCAAAGACAATTCAAAATAGATACACAAGTAAAAAAATAGAGTACCTGAGGCAGAGTAAAATTATAAAACTAAAAAGAGGTAATACTGTTACCATTTTGGGTATGCTGGAATAAGAAAACATTTTGTATTGATTGAATTGTCACATACTTGGTAGAACTCCATTATAACACGGTGAAATTATTGAATATTAATTTGTTGGCTATATATATTTTTTTTTTTTTTATAAATATTTGGCATTACAGCTTACGCTAATGCGCCAAATATTCTGTTTTGTGAAAGTCATACGAGATTAACTCGATGGTAAATAATGTATCAGTTGTGCACAAAATCAACGATAAATAACATACACCCAGCACAAGATCTCTTTTTTTTCTATTGAAAAAATCTGACCTTGCCGGGGATTGAGCCCCGGCCCCCCGATCGCTAGGACAAAGCTCTTGCCACTAGACCACAGGGACCGACTTGGCTTACACCGTCATCAGAAATATGCTTAAACATAAATTGGTTTATCTATATATACTGACGTAGAAGAGATACACAATATCATCTTTTTTAAGACTGAGCAGCTATCCCAGATATTGACTTAACTATAACTCTAGAGCGGGGGCTACCAACCCCGTGCCCGCGGGTGCCATGACGCCCGCGGGCCGATTTGTGTGCGCCCACTCCCATTCGACCGCGACTACAATTTTTCATTTCAATTTTCACATATTTTATTATATTTGAATAACTTTCTAAAATAAATAAAATATTTTCAAAAATAATTAAATAATTACGTAATTCGAACTCATCACATCGATATAGATCACTTCTAGAGTAACCCAGTAGTAGAGCTCTAGAATCCTTTTACTTGCCAAATGAATATAATGGAAATAGCTGCATATATTGCAGAGCTTGTTCAAGTAAAGGCAGAAGAACTGGAGTTAGAGATTTTTGACCTTCAGAGTGATATTATGTTAAAATCCTTAATATCAGATGTGGATTTCTGGAATACAGTGGTAGGAAAAAAGTTTCCATTTTTAAAAAAAGCGGGTTATAAGATTAAATCATTTTTTGGTTCCACATACCTTTGTGAATCATTATTTTCAACAATGAATTTAATAAAATCAAAATATAGATCTCGACTCACCGATGAACATCTTTATGATTGCTTGTTAACAGGAACGTCATCATACTCCCCTAATTATGAGGCACTGGCAAATAAAATGCAATGCCAAAGATCTTATATTTATTTAATATAATAGAATATAAACAATAATTTAAAAAATATTTTTTTGTGTATTTTTTATTACCAATTTTTCACATATTTTTTGAAAGCAAATTTAGCTTTGAAAAAATATGTGGTGCTCGCCGCCCTACCGATATTTTAAAATGTGCTCTAAGGTACAAAAAGGTTGGTAACCCCTGCTCTAGAGTAACTGTAGAGCTAGCTATTTTATTCGTCCTAACTCAATAAATCGAATAAATCAATGGTATTTTAAATTCTTTTTACCATCAATAAAAGTTTGCAATGCTAATCAATATTATATATAAACATCTAAAAATAGACTATGACTGAAGATGTTTCTCAATCAGGTGAATCACGTGTCACATTTATAGCAGCACAACCGGTCGAATAAAATCATATTTAATTTTTTATTTATGTAAATTAATCACAAAATCTAAGCTTTTGCAATTTGAAAAAAGATCAAAATATTGTAAGGAAATACAAATATATGGTTCACAGATTTATAAGAGTGAAAAAATTACATTTTCAATTGGCAAAGAAGTCAACCGAGTGAGTTCCGACAAAGTTAACTTTATAATACATACAAAATAGAACTCGTCTGAACTCACTCACATCCATGTGAAATGTGTCAAACATAATTAGAGATTCAAATAACTAATTATTACGGAAGTAGTCAGTGGTGCCACCAAACAAAATATAATTAATTAAATCGAAATCTTTTGTTAAGTCCCATGTAATTGTGTATACACGAGCGGGAAATATCACAGTGGGCTATCACTACCCGCGCAATTGTCGCCTCGTCAAAAGAGCTAAGTAAACAGACACTCAAACAATTTTCTTTAAAGGGACCGCATTCAAATAAACCCACATCAAAAGCGCTGGCTATTCAAAAGGTTTTTACGATTAAAACATTTGTAACAATAATGAACAACTCCCGATGAAAAGTTTCGTTAATAGCTGCTTTCAGAGAAGTATACAATATATGAGGGGTATAAAAACAAAGCCGCCACGCTCTAAAATAGCAAACTGTTCAGCAAACGAAAAAAACGATTTAAATGTTTCTTTTACACTTTTTTGAGTAATAAAAATAATAACACATTTGTTGTACTTAATCCACATACAATTTATTTGATCAGGACCGGTTTCGCTCATGGCGTGCATGATCAACTGATTAGAAAAACAAAGAAGCAGGAAGCACTTTTAAGGTGTTCACTGTCAATACTTCCAGAACTTACATTTGTTTAAGTGGAGCTGTGTAAGCTACGCGAATTGGAAACGGTGGAAATTTTTTAGGAAAAACGCTGACGTATATTTTCATTGGAAAAGCGGAACCGGATACAACAGCGGGAAATAAAAGCGACGTGTACAAGAGTTAAATTTAACATGGCAATTATTTAAATTCAATTTCGCATTTAGTGATTTTCACATGCTGCAGTCAATACTTGGTGGAATGGCTTTATAATAAAAATAATAAAACCTTTTTGGACTTATTCCACATAGAATGTATTGGATCAGGACCGGTTTCGCTCATGGCGAGCAATGTCAACTGAAGCAGTAATATTTATACAAGAGTTAATCAAGCATTACAAGGTATGACAAACAATTGGTATTACAAATTAGCAAATTAATTGAAGCAAAATAGACTATAATTAAAATGTTGATGACCTCTTAGCAATACAAGCTATTTCATAAATGAGTGTATTTAAATTGTATTAACATCTTCTTTGAGCTTTTCTAAGACTGTCAATTCAAAAACAAGCAATTTTGATTTTGCTCCTGCAAAAAAAACAATTATTCTTTCGACTGTGGCGGTTTTGCAGCTCATCCTTTCAAAATAACGGTTTTGTGATTGACTGTTTTTAATTATGGCGGATTAACACTTCAGGAATGATCTTGATCGAATTGAGACCAAAAATACAAAATAAAATCGATAGATTTGGATAATTGACATTTGAGATTTGGATAAAGTGACAGAGCACGGCGGCCATATTCGATTTTCGGTTGGCTAGTGTTTACTGGCTTGTGATTGGTGCATTTAGATTGTGGCGCTTTTGAACTTCAAATGTAGTGTAAGAGAGTCGGTTATGCTTTTGGTCGCCATTTTGGATGTCGGTTTTGAATGGTTTCGATGCGATTCTTCTATTGTTTAAAGTTTTTAGGGTCACGGAAATTTTCACATTGGCCGCATCGTAAATATAAGCGATTCAAGAGAAATGTCTGGTGGCCGCACCAAATGTTTGTTTTGAGTCTTGGTGTTTTGGGTGTTTGAGGTATGTCAAATGGACCTAATCATGCTTGTCAATGTACTTTTAATATTCATTGCGTTCGAAATATTCAATTTTAAGGGTCTTTGTTGACAAATTAACTCGTAAAACCACAATTTTTTTTAAATATCAATACTTTCTATGCATTTGAACTGTCAGTTCAAGTACATCCGTGCACTTGGAATGCCTGAAGATGCCGAAAGGCGAAACCCGGGTCGTTAGCGACAAATCTCATGGAAAAGTACAAAATTCAAACAATTCAAATTTGATACTGAAATTCCATCAAGCACCCTCAGTCGAAATACTTAATTATATCAACTTTCTATGAAGCTGTTCGTGGCCGCAGCCAAGTCCTCTGGTGGCCGCACATGAGAACCACTGGTATAGAACGTAAGGAACGGATTATTAATCAATCATTATTTAAAAAATGATAAGATGCGGATTTGCTGTTATACCCCTCGCATAGTACACAACCCAAGAGAGGAATTGGTTGCCATGCTTTGTTCAACAATGCGGTGTATTTAATTTCACCACATTATTTGATTTGCGTTTAAATATCTGTAAATATGTTGAAATAAAATCTGGATGCTCTCGTTAAATCAAGTTCTGCGTAACGTTGTTTTGATAAAAAACAATTAGTTTGAATATAAAATGGCCCAAAATAAGAAATGCAGATGCGGGATTGCTCTAAATTGTAAAGTTCAGACAAGTTAAGGCATCTGTGGTTGGAATGAGCCACTAACACATCACCATATAGCCAATGGAGTGCCAGGGTGGCCATTTGAAAACAACACCTAGTGAGGAAAGTGTGTTATTTTAAATTTATTAAGTGATCAATCTAGAAACGGTGTGTACCTTGTTCCTGAACCACACATTGCTACTTAATTCAACCAGTAGTGGTGTGACAGAAAGTTCACCACAAAGCCCCCTGATTAGACATGATCAACTACTGGATTTTCCAATATATGAGATGGTCAACTACTGAAACAGGAAACATTTAAATAATTTAACAAACTTTTAAACAGGCCCTTTCAGGATATATATGATCCAATATGACTATACTTGTTTTGCCTTCATTCGGTACAATGCTAAACCATAATCTTTTTTCCTATTTATGTGTATTCAATAAAATATCAACCCTCTCATCCGGCCAATAGCCAAATGTGACATATTATATGCACAAAAAAAAAATTTAAGCTTTTCAAAATTTCCGACTCTGAGTACGACTCCACAGTCCACAGCTCTGGGTATAACAAACAGTTGGCCTTGAAATGCAGCAAGAATTATAAGATAATCACACATTTGTAGAGAGTTACATGAGAGAGAATAATAAAATAATAAATACGAGAGCTACAAGCAGAAAAACTTCTAAACAGTAAACTATCAATTGCATAAAAGTGCATATGCTCCACAGTAGGAGCGAAAATGGTTAAAAAAACATGACTAAATATTTACGCAATAATGTCGTTCATTCTCAAATTCATAAAGATACAATATTATGGCGTATGAAGAACTCGGCATCGTTATTTAGGGAGGGGAAATGGGGTGAATGTAAGGGTGGGAGGTCTGTCATATTTCACATAAGTGGCAGCCCCGTGACATGGGTCTCGCAATAACACTTCGAAGAGTTCCAACTGCCAAAAACAAACATAGGGATGTGCGGCATTCACTCATAAATTCTGTAATACCAGCCAGCCAAAATTATTGTTTATATGTTTTAATATAACGTAACAATACAAATGTATCCAATGATCTTAGATTCCATTTAAATTGTTATGGTATGGCTTGGACACTAAGCTTTGACTTTTAACCGGATGGCTGCCACAGACGTATTAAGACGAGAATTTTTCCGTGAACCAATCATACAAAAAATTACGTCTTTAGACGCTCGCTTTGAGCGGTATTTTACTAACTAAAATCATTTGTAACTGATGAGCCATAAATATTTTAATTTTGTTATTATGGATAATTGACGGCACAATCGCATCGTAATCGGCAAGTTTTTACAAATAAACATTTAAAAAAGATATATTTAGAACGTTTTATTCTTACAATAAAATTCGTGGCGTGCGAGATACCGCCATACATGCACATGCTGGCAGTTAAAAGATTAAGTTTTTTTCTACCTATCATATTTATGTGTATTCAATTGTATATCAACCAACCAATCCTGCCAAAGGCCAAATTTTACATATTACATGTAAAAATAAAAAAAAAATCTGTAAAAAAACTTTTCAAAATTTCCGACTCCAAATTCCTGCATTTAAGGGTGCCCCTAAAAAATCTTTACACAATTTGAATAATTTATAAACTTGAATCGTATCAATATTGTACTTTTCCGTGTACGTAAATGTAATTTAACCACACATTTCATCAAATATCAACCGGTGATCATCACTTGATAATGCTCGAGATGAGCTAATCCTGACCACAATAAATTGAATGTGGAAGGTGCTAAAGATGTGTTATTATTTTTACCACTAAAACACTAAAAAAATATTTTTTTGGTACTTATTCCACTCATGGCAAGCATTATCAACTGAACTCGTCATGAGCGAAACCGGTCCTGATCTAATAAATTTAATGCGGATTAAGTACAGTCAATTCGGGTAACTTTGGACACTTTTCAGGTGTTTTTTGTGATATTTTTATTTTCAGATGTAGTAAGTTGCATTTTTTTAGACTATTATGTGCTCTTACCCCACTTCCTTTATACTGTTTAGTGGCCAAATTTGAGTCAACCAGTTTGGTAAATAATCGGCCAACACCTACCTGTACGTCATCAAAATACAATATCTGGTGAAAACATTGCTGCCGTGTGTGAAAGTGTACAGGAAAACCCAAGGCAGCTTATTTCTCGTTTTTCACAAGAACTTGGCTTTTCTGCGACTTCAACTTGGCGAATTTTGAATCGGGCCTTATGTCTGCACCCGTATAAAATCCAACTAATGTCAAAAAGTCAACTTTAGCGACATGGCCCATTTTATAATGAATGGATATTGGCAGACATTTGATGCTCTATTCCATATTTAATGCCGTAAAATATACTTACAAATGAAATTAAAATTTAGTCGAAATCTCACAAACAACTTGTTTTATTTACATTTCAAAACTAAGCGTCCTTATAAAAAGACCCTTTATAATTTTGAATTCAAATATTATGAAAATACAAGGAAAAATAACTAGACACTGCTTTTACGGGCGGTCTAATGCTGAATTTTTAATTGAGTAACATTGGACACCACCACTTTCGATGAGCGAATTTTGGCTGAATCATCCAGCTTCTTGACATTGAATTAAACTTTTATAAAGAAAGATAGTCTGTCAATGGAAAATATTAAAAAAAATACATTTTTTTGCCCATTCCCTATCCGTAACACCTGGCTTAAGCAAAGCCACCTGTTTCGAAAAAATAAAAAAGTCGTATATTTTCATATTTTTTTGGATTATTTCACAAAATATTACGACAAGATAAAAATAATTTGAGAGGTGAATGTGGCTCTTTTTGTTGACCACGTATAAGACAAAAGATCGATTTGTTATATTCATCAATAGCAAGAATGATCACGATTACTAGTCAGCAGAAAAATAAATAAACAGTACTTGCTCAAGTTCTGTCCAATGTTATATTGAAGTCCAAAGTTACCCGAATTGACTGTATAAGAAATAATTTATTATTTCTTTTATAATGCCATTCCACCAAGTATTGATAGTGAACACACTCATTCTGTTCAATTATGTAACGTTGCAATTCTTATTTTTTTACCAATTATGAGCACAATTTTTAATTTTTAATTTTAGAAATTAAACGCGTATATATATAAGTCCATGTTTGAAGAAGAACTTATTATTTTTTCGGTTGTAAGTGCAAATTATCGTAAGGCGAGGACCACCTGTATACTAAAAGACAAAAAACTAACAAATAAATAATGTGAATGTTAAAATAGTTGACTGGAAAATTAGATTTATGGCGTTTTAGTTTTGCTTACCCTAATGCTATTCACAACGAATCTATCGGTCGACCGTTATGTCAAAGCAAAAGTCGGTAAGTAAGTTATAATTATTTAGGGTTTATCCCATCGAGAAAGTATAGAGTTATACACAAGAAGGATATTTATCGTGAATTCTCTGCCAGGTTCTCACTTTACTTGTTTCGAAGTAATATTAAGTACCACTTGAGTAGTGTGCCAGACACCATTGTCTGGTTGGCCCAAATTTAGCTTTGTATTGGGCCTGACGATTTTAAGGAGTGAGAGAATTACAGATCACTGTACATCAGTGGTTCTCACGTAAGATTATACTGTGGCGCCATTATAAACATCAGATATATGGAAATGTTTCGTGACCGCATAAAATTTTCGTTTTGAGATGTCTTACGTTACTTTGAAAAGGTTTTAACTGAAATTGGGGCAAAATATTACCTAATTAAGAATTTCGACTGAAGGTGCTTGATGGAATATCAGTTCAAGTACATCCGTGCACTAGAAATGCCTGAAGATGCCGAAAGGCGAGACCCGGGTCGTTAGCCACAGAACTCATGCCAAAGTACAAAATTCAAACGATTCAATTTTTTTTAAAAATTACCTTTTGGTAGGAGTTCATCCGTACACTTTAGTTAATAAAGATCTGAGATTATCTTTATTTTTTCCATTATAAGATCATGTAGATCACAATTTCTCAATAGAATGGTTTGAGTAGTTAAAAAATATGTATTGATTGAGTAGGCATTTACTTGGTAGAACTCCATTATAATACGGAAAGAAAAATAACAATGTATTTTAATTCTACATAAATTATTTTATATATTTGTTGATAGCTATTTCGGCTTACGCCTTCTGTTCGTCGGTCGCCTTAGTTCTGACGAAGGCGTAAGCCGAAATAGCTATCAACAAATATATAAAATAATTTATGTAGAATTAAAATACATTGTTATTTTTCTTTCCGTATTAAAAAATATGCTTAAAATAAGTGCAACATTTTTACTTGCTCATTGTTACAAGTGAATTTTATATTTTGAATCAAATAGTTGATTGGATTGTCTGGTGCGTACACGATTTAATCAGAAGGTTTTCCAACTTATCGATTGAGGACTTTGTGTTGTCTGAAAATTCTTTTCCAACTATCCGATCCTATAAGACTGGCGTAGCTAGCTAAAAACTAGTCTTGTCCCAGCCATATCCTTTCAATCCCTACTCTCGTCGAGGTTGAGTGAGTAAACATGCAGTTCTCATTATGAGCGCAAAAATATATGTTTGTTGAGATACCTCCAATAAAGACCATATGTTTGAAAGTGGGAGCGGAGCTCAGACTACGTATGACCGCGACATGTCTTACTTTTAAAACCCCTCTAGACGACTTAATCTTTTTTCCCCTTCACAGTTCCCTTCTTCTCTGTATGGTATACCGACTCCGGATAAAGACAACAAAAGAAAAAGAAGATTCAGAACCACAGTAGAAAAGAAGTAGACGACTCCACGACTCCTAGACGAACTTCCAGAACACTGAAGGTTGACCTCGTCTCGAGGGTATGCATGCGTATCTCGCATGCATGACCAAAAAAAATCCCATGAGGTTATTGTATCACGAATCAGTGTCCCCTTCATCAAAAGATCTACACATCATCACCATTCACCACCATCATCATCTTTTATCAAAACAAGCGAAACGCAACCCCAAGAGACGAAAAGGAAATGAGGGTTCACCACGTTCGGTCTCCCATATAGCGAGAATATACATCATCTTCTGGGAGCGGAGTAGGGATTCGAACTATTCGTCAAAATTAACATTCGAATATCAAATTGAAAAACTTAAGCTATCCGGATATATTCGGATATTTTTGAAATGGTTAAAATGTTGTACAATAGTATTCTAATATTAAATAAATAAATATTTGGCATTACACCTTACGCCAATGCGCCAAATATTCTTAATTGTGAAAGTCATACGAGATTAACTCAATGATAAGTAATAAATCAGTTGTGCACAAAATCAACGATAAATAACATACACCCAGCCCAAGATCTCTTTTTTTTTTTCAATTGAAAAAATCTGACCTTGCCTGAAATTGAACCCAGGTCTCCAGATCGCTAGGACAAAGCTCCTGCCACTAGACCACAGGAACGACAATTACAAAGTATTAACAATATGATCTTAAAAACATATTTTAATAAACAAGGAATCGGCAGTTGATTTTGCAAGCCGACAGTGGTCTCGATTTCTAATTTTTAATTAAATAATCGTTTAACTCGCACGCAAATAGAGATGTTGCACGATCAATGTTTCTTTGCTCACTTTATAATAACTTTATAATACTGTGGTTCTGAATTTGCACATTTTATAATAATTTAAAAGATTATATTTACCCACTTTTATAAAATCTTAGATAGAGACAAAACATATACATACACATTTCAATACCGTTCCATTGAATTACAATATATATATTTGGTTGAACAAGTTAAGTTGGTTCTCCCACCACCCTTCCGTTATGTGTGTGCAGCCGTTTTTCACAGCCGCCTTCCATAACGCTTATGTAAGATTGCCGTAATTTCATGTATTATGCAGCTGCATAATAAATGAAATTACGACAATAGAGGTTTATTTTTACCCGAGTCCTAGCCGGATCGTTAAATAAAGTATTATGATAAGATATTGATAGCACCCAAGTTGGACGAAGGCAAAAACAAACACTACCTGGGTTATTCATAATTATTCTTTAAATGTGGAGAAATTAAGATGTGATCTTTTCTCGAATACGAATACTATCCGGATATTTTTCCAAATATCCGTTTATCGAATAGCTTAAAAAGGGCCGAATACATCCGGGTATCGAATATCCGAATATACGAATTGGAATCCCATGACCGGACATGAAATTTAAAAACCAATTATTTTCATTTTAAATGACTTCTGGAAAAATTACAGGAAACGAGATTTTACTATAACTGTTTTGATATCAGAGAGAATTCATTACAATGATTTTTTTTTTAATAACATTTTTGTGTGTTTTTGATGTTCCGAACAGAGTTAGTAATATCCGCTTCGTTGGAAAATCGAATATTTTGAAATACAGAATTATCAAAGGAACGAAACAACAGCCTGCTAAATAATAATTAACGTCTCTCAGAGGCAATTGATATTTTCAAACCCAGACATTACACTATTTTATTTTATTAATTTACCAGAATTTAAAGTTTCATTTAGTTGAACGAGAGACTAAAATGATTTAAGAATATGATTAATTTTCATCGACGAAATAGTTCGCAAAATGTGTGCCAACTGAAAATACTGAGAAAAAAAGTCATGCGGTTTTATTTAAAGTACAATTTCTTTTTTAATATATTTGTGCGACTATATAAACGCACATAATAATGTAATAACGTAATTAACAGCGCGTTGTTCACATACTGTACGTGCAAAATCCAGTGTTTTTTTTAACCATGTCCGCTCCCAACTTGGAGCATATGGACTCCTCACGGAGTTTATGTCAACATGTATTTTTCTACGACAACTGCTTGTTACTCAGTTGCTCAATCTCTTTTTTTCGAAGAGAGTAGGGAATGGAAAGAGTAGGGGGACGCGGGCAGGACTACGCACCGCTCTTTGGGATTGGAAAGATGGGAAGGGATTTTCAACAACGCAAACACCCATGCATTTGAACAGATTTATTGACTGAATAAATCCGCTCGTAGCGGGAATCGAACCCGTGTGGTCCGGCACGTAAGCCAACAACGTTGAAACTGCGCCACGGACCGGAATCCAGTGTTTAACATGTTTATTACAATGTTACCTTGACAGTTACAACGACTTGTACATGTTATGTTCCCATATTAAGTCATAGCCTTTTTGTGCGATTTTCCGCGGAACACATCTACGCACAAAAAAGGTTTAGGGGTAAATGTAAAAAATGCTATGAGATAAATAAAATGTAAAATCTAGAATTTCGAATGAAGGTTTCAATATCAAATTTTCACCGTTTTAGTTTTGTACTTTTTCATGAGTATGTTGCTAACGACTAGATTAAATAAAAACACCTCAACATTCGCCAATTATTTATTTCTTGTAAATCACTCGTTCAATGCAGATGAAAGGGTTAAATTGTTACATAAAAACACAGGCGAACATTAATTATTTTATCAGAAAATATACCCGGTTCGTTAGCGTTGAAACAAAGGAAAAAGTACAAAATTAAAACGATTCAAATTTGTTAAGAACTTTGACTGAGGGTAATTGATGGAATTCAATTTTCATAATACATAAAAACATGGGCGAATATAGATTAGATTGTTTTATCAATAAATATTAGCGATAAATAGAAAGCGATTGGGTAACCACTCGTCCTGTATTAGTCCTCGTATCCTTTCAACCCTATTTCTCTTTTCAAAAGAGACATTGAGCAACTGAGTAACAAGTAGTTCGCATAGAAAAATATATGTTGCTATAAACCCCGAGCATAATCCATATGCTACAAGCTACGGGCGGACATAGTTATAAAAGAAATGTACGTATATAAATTTGGAGTTTGTTTTTTTTGTGTATTCTGTAATATATATATGTATGTTACAGTGAAACAGTATTCTCAGAGAAAATGTATTCTTCTCCTAGCTGTCTTTGAAATTAAATTTGACCGCCCTATCTTCAGTCCAATGTTTGTTTGTGTTTTTCTATGGTTCTCTTTTTATGAAAGAGACTGCTTGCTGATTTTGTTTCATTGAAGCAAACCAAAATTTTAGGCCGGCAAATCATCGACTTGGGTCAATAATTTCAATGATCGTGACCAGTGAAATCATGTTGTCATAAAAATCTATTACTTGATATATTTTCACTGAAAATACAGTTTCAGTGTAACATATACATATATGTCAGTATTTTTAATGACTAATTATTTATGTACGAACATTTACGAGCCAAAGTTTGATTTCTACGGAATATCAACTTATTCCTGTCTAAGATGAGAGCTACTGTTCCAATAAATTAAGTGATGTTATTTAAAAAAAAATAGTTATAGTTTTATTTATGTAAATATTATTCAATGTCTTTTCAAAAGGTCTACATCTTAACCGGTTCTCTGCCGCAAGCGAGTTTAATCGCTCTAGAATTCTGTGTGTGTAGGGCCGGCCATACAAAATGCGCGAGTTAATACGCTCTACTCGATACTTGATTTACTTGTCACCAGTTCCTTATTTAAATATTTAAATTCGTCGTGCATACCGTGACATCTTTTAACATCATGTTATAATACTTGAACTGGAAAGATATTGTATATTATCCAATAATACATATATTTATTAGGTTTTATATTTAGAAAGAAAATCGCGGCCCTCCATGCACGGGCATACTAATTCTACCAGGCATAGAATCGGTTAATTATTAGAATACTAGTATTGCTACCCAGCGTCGCTAGGACTAAGCGACCAATAATTATTTAATGTTATATCATTCGACATAATTATATCACAAAATCTAACATCCAAAATAGAGTTAAAATAAAATCACAAACTTTATTTAATTTGATGACAGCCCCATTCTCGCCCATTAAAATGTCCAAATTCAAGGAAAAAATCTAATTTGCTGTCAAATAATACCTTCACGTAAATAAAAAACATTATTATTAATAATAAAAGCCGGGAAAAGTGCAGTAGAAGACTAATTTATTACATTTTGACTAAATGTCTTCGCCGATAAAAATTCAAACATATTTTCTTTCATATTCGTTTTTATGGCTTAATGACCAACAATGCAAAAGGGAATTACAGACCCACAGACATACATACGCCGTTTCGGTTTTATATATGTACTACTCGATACTCGAGTAATTGGAGTCTCTACACACACATTGATTACGAAACAAATTTACCGTCGAAACTTTCGCGAGCGAAATCAATTCGTTTGTTTGAACTTGCAACAACAATGCAAAAGGGAATTACAGACATACATCCCCCGTTTCGGTTTTATATATAAGATAGCACAAAACCTTCTTAAATATGTAAATCGTACAAAAATACATTGATAAATAAACACTGCTGTCATTGTTTAGTGTCCAAATTTTGAACTATTTTATTTTAAAGACCACCTACTAATTTTAAAATATTTGAAAAAGGAATTATGTACATTATTTAAAATACAGTTATTATTTAGAAGGTCGATAAAAGTTTATTATTAAATTATTGAAATCGGCAAATAAACAATTTCGATCGACTTATTATTATTATGTTTTGGGGAATTTACGCGCCTAAGAAAACGGTATTTTCTTCCTCCGAATTTACTCGAGCGTTAATATTAAATTTGAAAACTACTTCGTTTGATAAAGGAGTCTTTGAATTTATTATTTTACGGAGCAGACAGACGCTCTGATAAACAAAATATCATTTTATTACGAAAAAACATAAAAAAAACTAAAAAACTTTCTAATGTAAAAGTCGTTATTATTTTTATCCGTCAGTGTTATGAAACACCATAAAGATTTAGCTTAACTTTTTTTTAACTAGTATACATATAAAGAAGAATATTATGATATCGTCTATGCCAGTGATGCACAAATGCGGCCCGCAGGTCGCATGCAGCCAGAAATGGATTTTTTGCGGCCCAAAATAACAAATACTTCATCAGCAATTTTTTCATTAAATATGATAAAAAATAGTATTCGATATGAGAACAAATAATGCAATAGCAACGGTATATAATAAAATCAACCACTTCTCAGTATCCATCAATGAGGCCGATTCACCATTGCAACTAGAGTTGATCGATTTGCAGAACAACGATCAATTGAGATCGAAATATCAGGAAAGCGATCTGCAGAGTTTTTACAAATATCTCCCCCAAGAGCAGTTTCCTACCCTACGTAAAAAGGCTGCGCTTTGTGCAAGTCTTTTTGGAAGCACCTACATTTGCGAGCAGGCATTTTCCATATTAAAACTAAATAAAACTCAACACAGAAACCGCTTGAACAATGATAATCTCAGTGCTGTACTGAGGATAGCAACCACAAACATTGAACCCGACATCAATATTTTTGCTGCCAGTATACAGTGTCAGAAATCTCTTTAAGTTCCATCGTGCAAATCTGCACGTAATGTGGAACGGAGAAGAATCGAAGTTGCTGATAAAATTATGTAATTATTAAATTAAAAATAAAATTTATATCTCATCTAGTATAATATATCAATATTTTTCTTCACTTTTACCCTTTGCGGCCCGCGAAATATTTTAAATGGATAAATTGGCCCTTCTCTCAAAAAGCTTGTGCACCACTGGTCTATGCGATATAAAAATAAAACTTACAAGTGAAAACATAGATAAAAATAAATCGTTTTTAGACACTTTCAGTATTGTATTCCAATTTTTATCGACCTTCTAAAAAATAACTGTATTTTAAATAATGTACATAATTCCTTTTTCAAATATTTTAAAATTAGTAGGTGGTCTTTAAAATAAAATAGTTCAAAATTTGGACACTAAACAATGACAGCAGTGTTTATTTATCAATGTATTTTTGTACCATTTACGTATTTAAGAAGTTTTCTTGCTATCGAATATAAATTTCAATCAATATGACTGGTGCTGCCAAAAGGAAACAACATGATGAGTGGAATTTGTACTAGGTACTTCCACATATATTTAGTGAAGATTAAGAGCAGAGTCTCTGATTCCACCGAGTAAATAAAAGGGCAGGGCAGTGGAGTGGATAAAAAAAAGTTCGACTCCGACTCCAGCATTTACCAAAACCACGACTCCGACTCAGACTCCAACATTGACCAAAAATACGACTCCAACTCCGACTAAAAAACGTTTAATATCGTCACTTTTTTCTAGTTTTCCTTTTTATGTGTATTCAATTAAATATCAACCCTACCAATCAAGCCAAATTTAACATATTATGTATATGCAAAATTAATGTTCAAACTTTTCAAAATTTTCTATTCCGAGTAAGACTCCAGCCAAAACGCCGCGATGAAGCCGACTCCGGCCAAAAAGCCCCGACTCCACGACTCCGACTCCACAGCTCTGTAAAATGGGTTTAAAAATGAATAGCTTATGAATGAAAACCTTTTTTGATGATTCCATTTGGAGTAAATATGCTCTTAATTAGAAGTGAACACGGCTAAAAAAACATTTTCTTAATTATCAATCGTTATACACTATTTGATAGCAAATTTATTAAAGTAATCATCAAAATTTTGTAGTGTTTATTTAACATTGCATAAAATAACGTATTTTATTTGATAATTCAAATAAAATGTTCCGAAATTTCAAGTTCATTTTAATATAAAATTTAAACTAACTTAAATTATTCTGCGTATTGTGTTACTAATTGAGGTTAGTACTAAAAGGGTTTGAAAATGTGTAGTTTAGAATTTTTAGAAATAAATAAAAGTATTAACAGTAAAGAAGTACCATTAAATGATATCCTAAATAGGTCAGGTTGCTCGACACCGCTGACTTAATTTTCAATGATGGGATTAACCCTTCCTAATTGATTGCATCTCATTAGTTAATATTTTGTTATACTATAGTTATTAGTAGTTTAATTATTTGTATGCTTTGCTTTGATTCTATAACCCCATCATTGCTTTCCGTAAAAAGGAAAAATCTCAAACTCCATTTAGTAATTTTATCATTTTAAAATATTTGAATAAATTTTGCTTTATTACTGAAGCCAACTTTGGTAAATTATGGATATATGGTCACGGGATAGAATTTTTGTAAAGATTTATGAAAACTAAGCTCATTAAATGAAATGAATGTAAGGCTTACAATTTTTTGGAATGTTTCCTCTTTAATTTTTAAATTATTCTTATAGAAGATCCTAAAGAATACTTCGCAATAAGTATGAAATCGAGTTGTTTTAATTTAAAGGAGCAAAAATGCAACCACAAGATACAAAAATAATAATATTATACAGATAGAGACAGTCACATAAGTTTCAATTCAGTAAATCCAGTGTTCATACATAATCAGTAATATTCTTCAGATTTAATCATTTTGATTCCACATTTTATAATAATCCAAGAGAACTCAAAGAGTAAAGTCAAAACATAAAATTATAAGCCAGTATGTATAAATTTTTTGAGCTTAGCTCGAGAGGATTGGGATTCTGTCCCGTGACCATATATCCATAATTTTCCCAACTTTGCGTTAGTAAGTTCGAAGATGCCTCTGAAAGAGGTGAAACATGTGTCATAGTTAGTAACACAATACGTGTAATAATCAAAGTTATTTGAAATTTTATATTAACAGATTTTTTCATTGCCAGCTTATTGTGTTTGAAAGAAACAGTTTTTTTGACCTACAGTTAGACACAAAATATGAGATGATATAATATGTTAATTATTCATTGATTTATTAAACTTTTCCGCAAAAAATATGACATATTATATAATAAATTGAGTTATTTTAGTTGAAGGCCTTTCAATTCAGCCACTTGATAAAGGCCGGGTATGATAATTAAAATGGCATCCCAAAATTTCACAAAGGGCGTCGAGTGGCGGAGGGGTCTCGGATATGACAACGGCACTCGAGCCCGTTGTTCGTAGTCACTGATTTTTCATGTCAAGTGGAATCGATGGCGGATATTATTTTTTTTGGCTAACACACACTATCTAAAACAGCTGTGTATTCCTTCAGTTCACTAAAAAGTTCATTGACTTTACCACCATTTAAGCTGAGTTTTCTTTCAAAAAATAATTTATGTAACTAAGAATTTCGACTGAAGGTGCTTGATGTAATTTCAATATTAAATTTGAATCGTTTGAATTTTGTACTTTCCCATGAGTTCAAGTTCAATAGTTCTAAGTAGTTCAAGAACACCCATGCACTTGAAATTAAATGCCGAAAGACGAAACCCGGGTCGTTACCGGAAAAACTCACGGAAAAGTACTATGCTCTAATTTGAATAATTTATGGATGAAAACGAGTTTTTAGATAAACTGAGTCACGGTTTTTTTTTCAGATTTAGGGGCCCGATTGGGAAGCACTGATGTTTATGCCAATTTAAATATAATATAACTTTGATTATAACACGTATTACACAATAAATTATATATAAAACACAATCCTACTGGCCAAATTATTGAAACTTTCGCCCGCTTTTTAGAGGCATCTTCAGACTATCTAACTAAACAATGGTTGTTAAAGTAATACGTGCAATAATCAAAGATATTTAAAAAAAATTATTCAAATGAACATCCTCAAAGTAAGCACCGAATCCATCGAAATTAAAAAGCAACCCCTTTTTATTAAGGTTTACGAGTAAACGTGTTTAATACAGTTTCAAAATCAAATTTCATTCGTGCACTTGAAATGCCCGAAGATGCCGAAAGTCAAAACCTGAGTCGTTACCGCCAAAAAGTCATGGAAAAGAACAAAATTCACACAATACTAATTAAATCTCTTTTAAGTTAGCAACTGTCGAATCTTAGTAAAAAGGCATTTTATTTAAATAAATAACACACATTTTTTGTACGACTTCGCCTCATCGCGAGCATTTGTTTTGACAAAAAATTGTTTGTTCCATTGTTTCATTGTCGCTTTTTATTGGAAAACAATTTTTTCCTTTGATGCCGAGTAAACTAGTGTTTTTTTCACCGCGTTTGAAATATTATTTCATTTATCCTCCGAGTTGACAGTTTCCTCTTGTATTAAATCATTCGTCTATGCTAAAATAAAGAAGCGCTGTCCCCGTCCATCTCTCGTTAATAATAAGTGACGCCATAAATTTAAACTGGCTTAGTTGGAACGGTCGCGGACCGTTGTTGAGAGCAGCTGCTGCCCGCTGGAAATTATGTTATTACGCTATTCATCCCGTGAAATAATACCGGCTTCGTTCTCTTGCGTGAAAACGTCATCAAATTTGAATCGTTTTGCTGTGGTAGCTTTAAAGCGATTGGATGCATTTATGCCAAAGAGTGCGTTTATTGGTGGATTGAATATTTGAATTTGGAATATTTTTGACAGCTGTTCAAAAACAATGAAACGACATCATACTGTCTGAACAGTCAAATCATGATATAGCGCTTGTGGCAGTTCCTTTTAAAACGGTTTATTTTCAATATCAAATAATAGACATTCGTAATGTGAATCGTTTGGGGGCATTTCAAGTGCACGAATGAACTTTAACTGAAGACTCTGAAAAGCGGAACCCGGGTTGTTAGCGAGAAAATACAAACGACGTATTTGATAGTGAATTCCATCAAGCACTTTCAGTCGGAACCCTCAGTAAAAATCACAAAATTAATGTTAAATATGAACCTAAAGGAAGAATTAAAATAAAATACACTTATTTAATTTCTATCGACGGTGGCTTAACATAAAAAAAAATGTACTCAATTTACGCAAATAAGCCACTTTAAAATGCTTACCGTCAATTCTTGATAAAAATGCATTTTCGTGTAATAATTTCACATATTAACACTAAATATTTGCAATGAGCGAAACCAGTGCTGCTCTTTATGACAAAAAATTTCGGGTGACACATTTTATTTTGAACCAAATATAAAGCGTTCTTTTCATTAAAATTACAAGATCAGGACCGGTTTCCCTCACGGCGAGCATTGATTTGATAATGCTTAGAATTCGATAATAATGCTCGATGGAATTTTTATATCAAATTTAAATCGTTTGTAATTTGTATTGAGTTTCCGTCAGTTCCAGTTCATTTGTGCACTGGAAATGCCTGAAGATGCCAAAAGGCATAATACTTATAAGGTAACTCGAATAAGTATAAGAAATGTTTTATCCTCCGCACTACCAGGGTCTTTCCAGGAGTAAAAATTTTGATACTTATGTATAATTCTTTGGTTCGAAGCCGACTTGAGAGTGGATCGATTGTTTGGGCACCGAGGGGTGCGAAATGTGTTCTTATGGTGGAGAGGGTTCAGAAGAAATTTTTGAGAATTCTCTATTTGAGGACATATGGGTATTACCCATGGCTTTATCCAACAGACTTTCTCTTAGGGATGCTCACTTTCAATAGTTTGAATGCTCGAAGAGAAATGTACTTGGCATTATATTTCTTTCGGCATATCCGAGGCCAAAATGAGAATTCCACCATTGTTGAAAATGTTAAATTGAATGTTCCTGATAATTTTTTGAGGAATCGTGAGCATGAGTTATTTGTTCTTCCAAGGGGTAGAACCAGTCTGCCAATGGGAATGCCTCTGGGAGGAGCTTTAAAAATTTTAAACGGCATTGCTTCGGATGTCGACATATTTCATATAGACGTGAGTGAGTTCAGACGAATACTATATATTATGAATAAAAGTTGATTTTGTCAGAACTCACTCGGTTGACATCTTTCTCAGTTTTTATGACTACAATGTTTTCATCTTGTTTTTATTAATTGGTGATTAATATTATGTATTTACATGTATGTATATATATAAATACACGTATTTATATTTGTCAAATACATGGCGCATTGGCACCAGCTGTAATGCCATGATTTGGTTTTTCTTAAATAAATAATAAATAAATCATTTTTATTATCGCTGTTAAAAAGTCTCTGCTCAGATTATATTCTACAGTGATGAAATGTATTTTTTTTGATTGTGCCATTGAAATTCTTATTAAAAAACTATCACTGTGTCATTACCGATCAGTGCTCTACACAAAATGTTTTTCTATTCCGAGAATAAAACCTCCGGGGATCTAAATAAATGATTCTCATCAGATCCGAGAAACAAGATTAGATTGTTGAGGGGGGTGGAAAAATCTGAGAAAACTGCGCAAATTGGTTTTTGATAGAAATTACCGAAGCGTGCCGGGATTGACGTTTGGGAAACTTTGAAATAATTATTTTTATTGTTGCACGAGAATGAAAAAGTTTTGCGGGAATCAAAAGGGAATTTAAAACGAGGAATGGCGTCGCGCAAATGAAAGAGCTTTTCTTTTAACCCTCGAAAGACGGTCCCTGAAAAATAACTTGTGATCCGAAGGGGGGACTGAAAATACCCCAGTTTTATGGCGTTATTGGCATATATTGCATTAAAAAAATGTTATATTATGCTTTAACGTATCTTTATACATCGTCCTAAATATACATATATGTATATGTAACAGTGAAACTGTATTATCAGTGAAAATGTATCAAGTAATATAATTTGTATGATAACATGATTTTACTGGTCACGATAAATTTTGGTTTGCTTCAATGAAACAAAATCAGCAAGTAGTCCCTTTCATAAAAAGAGAACTAAAGAAAAACACAGACAAACATAGGGCTGAAGATAGGGTGGTCAAATTAAATTTCAATGACAGCTTGTAGAAGAATATATTTTCACTGAGAATACAGTTTCACTGTAACGTATATGTATATATAAAAATCGATAGTTTTCCTATAATGAATCATATTTTAAGCCGTGCATGAACGGACAAGCAGATCGTATTGATGTTTTAGACAGACTGGCGTTATCAAAACTGTTTGCGTGAGCGCTTATCTACGTCTTTTAATGTAAAAAGCATCGTAACTACTTTAAACTATTTTATCAAGAAATCTTAGAGATTAATCGAGCTCAGCTCAACAGTTTGCCAATTTTGAACGAGCAACTTTATTTGCCTAATTCGCCATTGTTGTACCCTTTTAAATAATTTGTATTTTTAATTTATTGTCATTTATTAATAATTGTCATTTATTTACAATTCAAGCACTTGCTATTATTAAATATCAATTCACTTGCTATCATTAATATTAATTCAAAGGCTTGAAATCAATCAACTCATAAACGACAGGTCGGATAAAACCCTAGATTTATTTTAAATATTCTTATGTTATTGTCTGGTTATCCCCATAATTATAACAAACCCACGTAATTCATTGAAACTTGTATTCATTCAAATTTCGCTAATTTACATTTTAATAACCTTTTAACTTAGTGATATACTTATATTTTTGTATATAATCGATACAAACTGTTTACTACGCGTCAGTTCAAGTACATCCGTGCACTTGGAATGCCTGAAGATGCCGAAAGGCGAAACCCAGGTCGCTAGCGACAAAACTCATGGAAATGTACAAAATTCAAAAAATTCAAATTTAAAAAACATCCATTTGATTTGAAACGTACATTTGATCGAGCTGTATTTGTGATAAAATAACGTTATCTTATCCCGTATGGGCAGTGAAGATTTAATCCTATCAATTGGTATTGACAATATAAATAGTTTTCGGCCAATAATGATCTGACTTATTTTCTTTTTTATTTAATCACATTTTTACTGCAAAAGGTGTAAAAAACAATGTTTCAAGAATACCAAAAGTTTACACACTGCATCACTAATATTAAGATAAATTGGCAGTGGTGGTAAAATGTCTTACCCACCGGGAAAGAAATGTTAAACGCTAGCTCAAAAGCTTTCTACTTCGAACGTGAGTGAAAATTTTATTTGGTCAGCTTTTGGCGAACAGTTACCTCGCTTGTTTTTTTTTTCATTTAAAACTATAATTGAAATACTAATAAAAAAGGCAAGACAAGGCAAAAAGGTGTCACAATAGAGTGATCCATCAATCGGTTATCCAAAGATCTCTTGCACTTCATGCTTGATACTAGGAGGAAACGTTCCCTTAAAATTAAACTTCTCCTTTATACAGCAATTACTCGTTAAAATTATATAGTTGATAACACTTATAATTTTAACTGTTCAGAATAAGCTATTACGGCAAATATGTGATGTTCCATGCTATGTGCATGGATTGTAGTTTCACAGAGAATTAAGTGTATCTGTTACAGTGAAAATGTATCTAGTAATAGATTTGTATGACGACATGATTTCACGATCACGATCATTGAAATTATTGGCCCAAGTCGACGATTTGCCGGCCTAAAATTTTGGTTTGCTTCAATTAAACAAAATCAGCAAGTAGTCCCTTTCATAAAAAGAGAACTAAAGAAAAACACAGACAAACATTGGGCTGAAGATAGGGTGGTCAAATTTATTTTCAATGACAGCTTCGAGAAGAATATATTTTCACTGAGAATACAGTTTCACTGTAAAATATCCACTATTCGCGAGCTCATTCGTGATACATTTAGAAAGTTTCATTAGGCAGTGGGCCTTAAGTGTAACCCAACGATCTCTTGCCTGCATAATTTTTTTAAAAAGGCATGATAGAATCGATATAGACTGACAGCTATTCTTCTCGTTGATCCTCCATAGGTAGGGACGAAAAAGTTAGCTGACTTTTTCAACTGTAGCAATCGCGCATTCCTGTGAGCACCGATGGGAAGGGAATTCAAACAAATACAAAAAACCAGGGCTGTAGAGTCGGGGAAAAAAGGTTCGACTTCGACTCCGACTACAACATTGACCAAAAACACGACTCCGACTCCGACTAAAAAAGTTTAATATCCTCACTTTTTTTTGCCTAATTTTCCTATTTATGTGTATTCAATTAAATATCAACCCTACCAATTCGGCCTATAGTCAAATTTTACATAATATATGCAAAATTAAAAAGTTCAAACTTTTCAAAATTTCCGACTCCGAGTACGGCTCCGGCCAAATCGCCACAACGACTCTCACTCCACAGCCCTGCAAAAACACTTAACTTGGAGACAAAGGAGATTGGAAAAATTTTGGAACTCCCGCGTCTTAGAACTTAAAGATATCAAAAAATCGTAATATACATTCTTCTCGATGACCATCCATAGGTACAAATGAAAAAGTAAGCTTACCTCTTAAACTGTTGCGATTGCGCCCTAAAGTCAGCAGCAATGGGAAGGGAATACCACTTGGAAAACAAAATGAAGGAGACTGGAAGAACTTTGACGCAGAAACGAAGAAAATGTGTATCCACTGTGATTTGAAAGATTAACATTTAAAGTAATATTTGGGTGTGCAAGTTAGTTACCCACGACCTTCCGTTATGCGTATACAGTCGTTGTTCACGGCCGTCTTCCATAACGCTATGCGATCAAGAAAATAAATGAATTTATTTCTAACTTACTTGGCCCGATACAGAGCTGATATATTTTAGATAAAGGGTCTTTTTATAAGGACGCTTAGTTTTGAAATGTAAATAAAACAAGTTGTTTGTGAGATTTCAACTAAATTTTAATTTCATTTGTAAGTATATTTTACGTCATTAAATATGGAATATTGCATCAAATGTCTGCCAATATCCATTCATTATAAAATGCGCCATGTCGCTAAAGTTGACGTTTTTTGACAAATTTGGGTAAACTTCCAACTGCTCCAGAACCCAATCAGGCGTTGTCTGTGGTCGTTTACCTGAAGTTCCTTGGTTAGTTGTATCACGAAGAAGTCATTAGCGACAAAACTCATGAAAAAGTATAAAATTCAAATTTGATAATGATATCCCATCAAGTATCTTCAGTCAAAATTCTAAATTTAATTACAATAAACAATTGGAAAAAGAACAATGAAAAGACTTTAAAAGAGTATCACAAATAAATGGAATCAAATTGTCATTTTATGTCCTCTTACATGCAAACTAGTTAGGAAAACTTGTTTTTTACATTAATTAAACATGTATATGATTTGTTATTTAAATTAATTTAAAAGTCAAACGTTATAAAACAGTCTGAAAACTTTGTTTACCAATTATAATACTTTTATAAGTAAGGTACAATACAATTATAATTAAATAAGTCTGAAATGATACGCGAGCAAATAATTTCAGAAGAAATTTAATTTAAAAAGTTATGTTTACACTTCCCCGGCAAATTTAGAAAAAAGCAGCAACGGTATATGTATTTGCGTATCAACTTAACCTAAGCCACACCATTGCCGTGTAAGGATAACAATCACGATGGAAGTTTGAGGGTTGAATTAAAAGTATTTTCTTAATCGCCACACTAGGGATTCCAACTACAGGTATTCCTCGACTTATGACGGTTCGACTTTCGCACTTACGACCAAAAAAAAAATCAAAAAGCATTTTTTTTGGTCGTAAGCAATTCATGCGTAAACAAAGATGACGCTATAATGATGCCATACATACTTTTTACCGGTCAGTAGATCGTGGGATGTGCGCAATGAATGTCGTTTGTTTCTCACTTCTTCCCTTCGCTGTTTTTAAATTATATATATAGGGTCTTTTTATAAGGACGCTTAGTTTTGAAATGTAAATAAAACAAGTTGTTTGTGAGATTTCGACTAAATTTTAATTTCATTTGTAAGTATATTTTACGGCATTAAATATGGAATATAGCATCAAATGTCTGCCAATATCCATTCATTATAAAATGGGCCATGTCGCTAAAGTTGACTTTTTTGACAAATTTTGGGTATACTTCCAACTGCTCCAGTACACAATCAGGCGATGTCTGTGGTCGTTCTACCTGAAGTTCCTTGGTTAGTTGGATTTTATAAGGCCCGATTCAAAATTCGCCAAGTTGAAGTCGCAGAAAAGCCAAGTTCTTGTGAATAACGAGAAATAAGCTGCCTTGGGTTTTCCTGTACACCTTCACACACAGCAGCAATGTTTTCACCAGATATTGTATTTTGATGACGTACAGGTAGGTGTTGGCCGATTATTTACCAAACTGGTTGACTCAAATTTGGCCACTAAACAATGAATAATCTACTCAGCAGGACAAAGTAACATATTTTGAGCGTCCCTATTGAAATACCCTTTACATAATTCAGCTAGCACAGTGTTCTTGAACTTGGACATAATATAATAAGATAAAAATATGTAATACATATACCGTTATTTTAATTCGTTCTTTTTTCTTTAGTATTATCTAGTTTATTAAATTTATATCTTTTTAGATACCTTGACATTCTTAAAAATTATTTCTTAGCAAAGGAGAGAATTGGAGCAATTGAATATCGTTGAACTAAAATCTGCAACCTGTAGCTATCTCTTTATGTATCCATGAACTACGATACAATATTCTGTTTCTGTATTTCCTTCTCTCGTTCAAAATTGCTGATCAAATATAAATATGAGATATCGAATATAAATTTGCAGCGTTTGTCTGAAGTTGTTGATCTTGGTATAACAGTTGACTCTTCTTTCTCGTTTCACTCCCATATTTCTTCAACTACCCTGCATGCTAGTAAACTTCTTGGATTCATAGTTCGGCAAAGTAAGCCATTTAAAAATCCTACTGTGTTTCGTACTCTGTATATTTCCTTAGTTTTAAGCAAGCTTGAATATGGATCTATTATTTGGGGTCCATATGAAAATAAATATATTTCGCAATTGGAGCGAGTTCATAAAAAATTTCTGCGTTATTATTATTTCAAAAAATTCAATCTATTTCCTTTTGATAATTCTTTAATGAAATATTATCCAACCAAGTTTCTTTTGGGAATGCTTTCGTTTCACTCTCTTGAAGCTCGCAGATCGATTTCAATGTTGAAACATTTTACTCTTCTTCTTCGGGGCCGAGTTGATAACCCTGACATCCTTGAAACTTTAAGCTTGCATGCTCCCAGTTTCTACCTACGTGGTCGTAGCCAAGGCCAATCAATGTTCTTTGTCAGAAATTGTTTGTCACTTAGGTCATTTGAGTCGCCAGTCACAAGGGCTGTTCGGCTGATGAATGCACTGCCTGTTGATGTGGACATCTTCGGTAGTGAGCTTGGTTCTTTGTTTTTATATTTTTTCTTTTTATGTAATTAATATGTTTCTGTTCTGATCCATACATTTGTTAATTCTATATTTATTTTATTTTTTTCAATTTTGTGTAATACTTTTTGTGTTATTTTTATTAATTGTCAAATGCATGGCGCATTGGCGTCAGCTGTAATGCCATGTATTCTGTTTAATTTTTTACAATAAATAAAAATAAAATATTGGTAGACAGGATTTGTATTTTGTGTTAAGTAACTAGTACATATGTACATACATATTTTGTATGAAGTTCGACTTGAACCAATTCGACTTACGACCCAAGTCCAGGAACGTATTTCGGTCGTAAGTCGAGGACAACCTGTTTTCGTCATAATCAACTTTTAGGTTATCGAATAGTAAAACTTAGGCTATCAAGATATATTCGGATATCCGGACAGTTTTGACATGGCTAAAATGTTGTACAATAGTATTACAAATAATGATTTAAAAAACATACTTTAATAAACAAGAAATTTTCAGTTGCTTTTGCAACTGTGGTCTCGAATTCTAAGTTTTTAATAAATAATCGTATGACTCGCACGCAAATTGAGATGTTGCACGATCAACGTTTCCTTGTTCATAATAATAATTTAAGACTAAATCTTTTCCCACTTTTGTAAAATCTTAGATAGAGTCAAAACATATGAATACACATTTCAATACCGTTCCATTGTAATGTACAATATTTAAAATTTGCACTTGCATAAAAAAAGAAATTACGGCAATAAATGTTTTTTTTTGGACCCGAGTTCTAGCTGGTTCGTTAAAATAATATATGATGATAAGATATTGATAGCACCCGAGTTGGGCGAACGCAAAATTATTCTCATAATTATTCTTTAAATGTGGAGAAATTGTTATGTGATCTTTCTTCGAATACGAATACTATCCGGATATTTTCCCAAATATCCGAATATCGAATAGTTTGAAATGGGCCGAATACATCCGGATATCGAATATTCGAATAACCTAATTGTCTTGAATGGTCCCGAGAGAAGGACTAGAAAATTTTCAAGATTAATCTTTAAAGATTACTATTTTTTTGTTTATCTTGTTATAATCTTCATCCACTTAGTTCTAACGGCTTATAGTGGAAGATTTTTATTTAATAAACAATTGTTTCTTGTTATGTATTATATGAAGAATTTTATATTTTAAAACTAGCCACTTCTTTAATATGCAAACTTTGCGAAAGAAAGTCTGAAAATGCTTTTGAAAGAGGTGAAACATGTGTCATTATTTTCTTCACAATAACGATTATTTCAATTGACTTTTATACTAAAATGAGCTTCCACAAAATTTTATAATTACATATTTTTAATATGAAATTCTAAATTAGAAGAAACGGGACCATTTTGAGATAAATAGTCATGTTTCTATGTAATGTAATGTAAGTTGAAAATGCTCCTTATAACCAGTACCAAGAGCAGGTTTTATATATTTAAATATAATGCCTTTTCACCAGGGCTGTGGAGTCGGTAAAAAAGTCCGACTCCGACTCCAGCATTTACCAAAACCACGACTCCGGATCCGACTCCAACCAAAATAAATTTAATAACGTCATTTTTTCCCCTAATTTTTCTATTTATGTGTATTCAATCAAATATCAACCCTATAAATGCGGCCAAAAGCCAAATTTGACATATTAAATGCAAAAATAAAAAATTCAAACTTTTCAAAATGTCCGACTCCGAGTATGACTCCGGCCAAAAAGCCCCGACTCTACGACTCCGACTCCAAGAATTTTCAGTTAACAACTTTTATTTTCATTGTGATAAGAATCAATAAATCGATTGATAAATGAACATAACTCACCATAGGATCAAAAAAAATGGACACAATTATGGATATAAAAATCAGAACTAATAATTTCAGTCATTTATTTTTAAAAATCAAAAATTCTGCGAGTCAGTAAATCAAGTGATATCCTTCTGAGGGTTCAATTTGGTACGCCCCTGATTGGTTCAATCCACCGAATTAAATAAACGAGTTAATATGATGATGAAACCTCTCGGCGGAATATGTTGACAGAATACGCACGCATGCCGTGGTTTGCACAACACATTCGAATTTGCAGTGGTTCTCTAAATTTGGTACGGTCACTTTAATCGACAAATAAATAGGAGAAAATTTACGAATACTTTTATGTGATGTTAAATTACAAAATTAATTTATTATATTTTCCGGGAAAAAATAAAAAAAAACCCATGCATAAATATTGTGTGTACTTAGTAACCAAAGTGCTCGAATCATGCTAAGAAATAGTAATAATATGATATTAATGCTGAAATTATCACTTTACCTTATTGATTGAATCGGCAGTTACTTGGTGGAACACCATTAAAAAAATAATGAAAGAATAGCACTTTTATTAGGAATTGGATAATTTACTTTGAACAGAGAAACTGCTTTTAACTTTATTTTGAGATTTAAGCGTTCGATGTTTGGATTGATCATTAAAGGTTACTAAAAATATGATATTCACTTCTTATATTCTTACTCATTTTAAGAAGCTGTAATACCAAATATTTTTTAAACTAAATTAAATCTTTAGTAAACAAGAATTTAGTTTAATATAAAATTATAAATATCTTTGATTGTTCCACGTATTGTTTTGCTAATTGTGACACGTGTTTCGCCTCTTTCAAAGGCATCTTCAGACTTAGTTTCGCAAAGGTTGCTTAGGTATTAATTAATTTATGAGATGCAATTTGTAATTTTAACGTCATTAGAAGTATATTTGTATGTTTCTATCATCCCCTCCTTGCTTCCCGTAAAAAGGAAAAATCCCAACCTCCATTTATGTAATTTATCATCTTAGAATATTAGAATCAATCTTGCTTTATTATTTTAGCAACCTTTGCGATAGTAAGTACGAATATGCCTTTGGAAGAGGTGAAACACGTGTCACAATTAGAAACACAATACGTGGAATAACGTGGAGTTATTTTATTTTTTATATGAGAATTATGTTTCGCAAAGTTACCGCCGAAATTATTAACAAGAACATACATATGTATATGCTAGAATGCGGTTAATCCAACTTTTTCCGACCAAAATGGCAGATAGAAACATTTTCAAAACAAGGTTTCGAATTGTATTCTCAAACCAAGCTCTCTCATTTTGTATGTATTATCTCACTAAAATAATAAACATGACGTTTGACTGCGAAGGTTTGTGGATCACTGAACCTTTTGTCATCAGCACTGTTGGCAGCTTCACCATAACCAGGTTCCGCCCTTTCATATTCAAATTACTCCAACTGAATGACAATATGAAATACACGAGCGGTGACGCTGGCATTTATATGCCAACTCACACGAATATGCCATTCTGACATATATTTGTGGAATGAAAATGCACATTATAAATTCAGATTCACGCTTAAATTTCACTTACATATTCAAAAGATTTTTTTTATAACCAGATTTCATTTGAATTTTTTTTTGGGTAGCGAGTAGAGACTTCAATTCGAGTATCGTGTACTCGATACTCGAGTAATTTAAAAAATACTCGAATAATACTCGTAATTTATAAATGAATATTTATATCCATTTTTTTAAACAGTGGGCAGAAAAACTAGATAGCATTATTTGATTCCTGGGCTGTAGAGTCGGAGTCGGAGTCTTCGCGGGGCTTTGGCCGGAGTCAACGGAAATTTTGAAAAGTTCAAACTTTTTATTTTTGCATATAATATGTCAAATTTGGCTATTGGCTGGATTGGTATGGTTGATATTTAATTGAATACACATAATTAGGAAAATAAGGAAAAAAAAGTGACGATATAAAACTTTTTTTAGTCGGAGTCGGAGTCGGAGTCGTATTTTTGGTCAATGCTGGAGTTGGAGTCGAACTTTTTTTTACCGACTCCACAGCCCTGTTAAATTCATTGTTAACTTTTAAGCCGACGTCCACAGTATCAGAAAGATTTTTATCTACTGCGGGATTAAAAAACAAAACTTCAAACGAAATTAAAATTTGGGACGTTTAATTATCCATTATTTTTAAATATAAGTTTAATAACTTGAAATAAATGTATTGATTCAATAAAATAAGCTTATAATTTGCCAAATTTGAATTAATAATATATATTTTGGTACATCTGAAACTACTCGAGTATTTAAAAAAATTACTACTCGATACTCGAGTAGTTGAGATGTCGAGTAATTGGAGTTTCTAGTAGCGAGTTTATTAATTTTCTGTTTTCTCGTGTAAATAAACTGATATTTTTCAAACTATATATGATAACTTTACCACTGAGCCATCAAACATTTATGTATTCCATATAAAAATAAAGCAATCTATTTTATTTTTTCTAAAATGTGATATATAATAATATCCATTTGAAAGCCACAAAACAATGACGATTTAAAGTGGTAAAAATACATTTGAAATACACAAAAACCCATGCCTGCTCCCTTTGTTGAGCATTTGGCCTAATGCAGCTATCTCAACATTTTTTTTTCATTAAGTGGCAGTCAACCCAGGTTAGCTTTCATTTCGAGAAATACATAAAATCAATTTGTTTAACTTATTCTTACAATGTAAAATTAGGATGTTAGAACAGAAGAGAAGATAGATTGTGTAACTATTCTACACCAGTATATATAGATACGTAAACGTGTGTTTTAAAAATATTTCTGACGATGGAGTTAGCCAAAATAGGTATCTATATTTTTTTTTGAACTAAAATATATCATAATTTTTTCACCGTGCTATAATGAAGTTCAAGCAAGTAAATGCCAATTTGATGAATCAATATAATATATATTTAGCCTTGTGAAACTCTTTTCTATACAAATTTTGCTAAGTAAATTTAAGCAAAGCAATAAATCATTTAATATTATAGTTCACTTTTTCAGAAAATGGAAGGAATAGGTTTGAAAAACCAATAACTATGACTTATACGATTTCTTTAGAGGTTTGCTTGCACAGAAGTGCATGTATATATTTTAAACTCAATCCTGAATTCGCAATCAAGAAAGATGAAGGCTTCGTGCATTTGAGCATTGGACCGCATGGAAAATGCGATGATGTTATAGAAACCTCATTACTGCAGCCATACCAATTGAAAAACAAACTTATCAATAGTGTTAAGGTTTCGTTTTCCCCCAGGGAGTATTTGCGACGATGGCGTCGCAATCAATAAGAAGATATGGCAATAAACTCACCAATTAATTTTATTTTTTCAGTGCAAATATACTGAAAGATTTGTCAATGCTTTATATATTAAATATTTAAAGTGATTTCTAGCTAAATATATTTCTTTATTGTATACTTTTATTTCTTTTGATTTTTGTGTTTTCGTTGTAAGAATTAATATGATCTCGTTAATCCATAAGGTGTTTGTGTTGCTAAAATCCCTTCTCACCTTTCTGATACCAAAAAAGCGAGAGAGCTATCAGCTAACCACTAGTCTTGTCCTGGCCCTCGTATCTTTTAAATACCTACTCTATTAAAAATAGAGAGATTGAGCAACTGTGTAATAAGCAGTTCTAATAGAGTAAGTTTCGATAAACTTTGTGAGGAGTCCAAGTGTTCCAAGCTGGGAGCGGACATGGTAAAAAAATTTAAATATTTGTTAAATAATCGATCAAACGTCACATGTTTTTCACCTCTATATGAAACATATAGACTTCTTACCAGGACTGTGGAGTCGGCGTCGGAGTCGTGGAGTTGGGGCTTTTTGCCCGCAGTCGGAGTCGGTGCGGCGATTTGGCCGGAGTCGGAAATTTTGAAAAGTTTGAACTTTTTATTTTTGCATATAATATGTCAAATTTGGCCAATGGTCGGATTTGTAGGGCTGATAATTAATTGAATACACATAAATAGGAAAATTAGGCAAAAAAAATGACGATATTCAACTTTTTTAGTCGGAGTCGGAGTCGTGTTTTTGGTCAATGTTGGAGTCGAGGTCGTGGTTTTGGTAAATGCTGGAGTCGGAATTATTTTTACCGACTCCACCCACAGCCCTGCTTCTTACTGTCACGAGGGTTCTTGTTACACAAAACGTTGAATGAACATATTATACTTATTTTTTAATTAATATTAAAATGAACTTCCACAAAGATATCGTCAAATTCATCGAAAGTATTTGTAATGTTTAAAAAACTAAATCAATATTCGTAAAGCGGTTGTAGGTAAGTTTTGAATCAACACATTCACTACAATGGTCTCTTAGTACTAACAGTTAAACATGAACCGTCATCTCCAGACTCCACCACCTTTCATGTCACGCTTGTAACGCAATTCCCATTTGGTGACAAGTGCCTTAACTGCCGTTGGCAAGTTTAGTGCCATGCGTCACTCAGTGTGACATAATTATTATGTCGCAACAAAATTGGCACTAACTATTACTGCTTTTAAATTACATGCATACATACATGAACTGTCTGAGAGACATATTACATCTTCAAATGTGTTTAAAATAGAAAATTTCAGGAACCGTAACGGCTGAAAGTAGTGCTGTGGAGTCGGAGTCGTGGATTCGAGGCCTTTCAGCCGGAATCGGAGTCCACGTGGCAATTTGGCCGGAGTTGTACTCGGAGTCGAAAATTTAAAAAAGTTTTAACTTTTTATTTTTGCAAATAATATGTCTAAATTGGCTATTGGCCGGATTGGTAGGGTTGGTATTTAATTGAATACACATAAATAAGTAAAAATTAGGAAAAAAATGACGATATTAAACTTTTTTAGTCGGAGTCGGAGTCGTTTTTTTGGGAAATGCTGGAGTCGGAGTCGCTATTTTTTTAACGATTCCACAGCCCTGCATTTAACATTACGTGGAAGCTTACAACATAAATGAACAGACAAAATCATCAACTTTTAAGGTGTTCACTGTCAATACTTGGTGGAATAGCATTATATTAAAGAATAGTTTTTTTGCACACATTTTTTTTGTATCGGAGTCGTGTTTTTGATCAATGTTGGAGTTGGAGTCGGAGTCAAACTTTTTTTACCGACGTCACAGCCCTGGTTGAAAGTGCAACAAAATAACCACATGATTTTCTGCATAGTTAAGAATTTCGGAATTTCAATATCATTCAGAATTTCATGAGTATTGTCGTAAACGAACCGGGTTTTGCCTTTCGGCATCGTCAGGCTTTTCTTGAAAGTACTTGAACTGTGAATGAATTTACTTGAACTGACTACAAGTACATTCGTGCACTAGAAGTGCCTGAAGATGTCGAAATTTGAAACTGGAGCCGTTAGCGACAAAACTCATGGAAAAGTATCAAATTCAAACGTTTTACACAGGTGAAATAACAAAAAATCTATTTAATATTATATACTTATCTCCCCTTTTTCATGATAATTACGGTGTAAATATAAAATAATCTTCATTGCAAAAAAACTGTTAATTACAAAACAGAGCTTTTTCAGCTAAGCTACAAAGGTGTCTAAAAATTTTATACTCAATATAAAATAACTTTGATTATTCCACGTATTGTGCTACTAACTGTGACACGTGTTTCGCCTCTTTCAGATGCATCTTCGGACTTACTATCGGAAATTTTGCTTAAGCAATGAAGCAAGATTGATTCTAATATTTAAAAATGATAAGGGGGTAATAGAATCGAAACAAAGAAGCAAACAATTTTTTTTAATACTAATGACGGAAGCATTACAAAATATTAACTAATGAGCTGCAATCAATCAGATAGGTTAAGGGTTTAAACCTTTTAACTGGAAATAGTGTAAGCAGTGACGAGAAACATGTCCTATTAAGAATATTATTTAATAATACTTCTTTTTTGTAAAGAGTTTAATTTATTTCAGCACAATACGTGGAATAATCAAAGTTACCGTCAAATACATCGAAAGTATAGCTTTGTTTATTTCACGTAATATGTCACAAATAGTGACACTTGTTTAGCATCTTCAGACTTACTATCGCAAAGTGGCTTAAGTAATAAAGCTTACAGTGAAACTGTATTCTCAGTGAAAATATATTCTTCTCCAAGCTGTCATTGAAATTAAATTTGACCGCCCTATCTTCAGCCCAATGTTTGACTGTGTTTTTTTTTATTATGTAAGGGACTACTTGCTGATTTTGTTGCATTGAAGCAGAATCAAAATTTTAAGCCGGCAAATCATCGACTTGGGCCAATAATTTAAATGATCGTGACCAGTGAAATCATGTTGTCATACAAATCTATTACTTGATACATTTTCACTGAGAATACAGTTTCACTGTAACATACATAAAGATAAAAATTATATTTAACCATGTTGACTCTGAGTGTCTAAAAAAGTGTAGCAAAAAAAAATATCCACGTTAATATTCTAACAAACTATAAACCAATTGAAAAAGAACAAACGGTCGCTCTTTTTCGCTGGAAATTCCACAATTTATGTTTGATCATCTCTCATTTCCAGAACTTACATTTGTTTAAGTGGAGCTGTGTAAGCTACGTGAATTGGAAACGGTGGAAATTTTTTAGGAAAATCGCTGACGTATATTTTCATTGGAAAAGCGGAACCGGATACAAAAGCGGGAAATAAAAGCGACGTGAACAAGAGTTAAATTTAACATGGCAATTATTTAAATTCAATTTCGCATTTAGTGATTTTCACATGCTGCAGTCAATACTTGGTGGAATGGCTTGGAGAAGTTTATAAGGGGTCAAAAAGTAAGGATGCACAGTTATCGAACTTAAACAGGTTTGTTTCAATTTTGGCAAATTATTTAGTTGGTTTGGTTTTGTCATTCGAGAGATATAGAGATCATAGAGTAGTATAGTCATTGTAAAGAATGATATATAAATAGTAAAAAATACATTGGATACTTAGTAAAGTTGAGCTAAAGTTCAATCCATGTGTCATCTCTATTCACCTGCCAGTCCTCTATTCACCCCGTTTTATAATGACAACACCTTTTAAGTGATCGCCTATTGAATCAATTCACCAAATAAATTCATCATCAGCAGATTGATTTTGTTGATACTCGCTTGAATCATTGCAGCGGTAATACGTTGTACATCAAGCAAGGACATGGCCATTGATTGAATGATTCTCCAACATGCTGGTCATAACAAGCAGTGATACATTTAACGGCCGTTACGCTACGACTCATTTCCGAACTTGTCAAAAGAAGGAGATATTTTATTAATGGAAAATTGAAATCGAAATTGACTCATTGCTTTTTTTTTGGCGTGGGAGTATTTTGATTTATAGCCGTTCAGCGATAAATGGCGAAGATAAAAAGCGTGGGAGGGGGCGATAAATATCTGCTGAATCATTTCCGATCTGAACAATAAAAAATCCAGTTAAAAAAACACCTGATTTTTGGGTTATAGAAAATTTACTGCTTACTATAAGCTGCATTTAACATGGTAATATCTGATAACATTGATTTGAAGATTTTAACTGAAGGTGATCGATGGAATTTCAATATCCAATTTGAATCTTGTAACTTGAATTGAAAGCTAATTCGTGCACTCGAAATGCCAAAAGGTGTAACTGTCCTTCTTATGATTCGGGTCCATAGTCACCGCAAGCGGAACCGACGACGTTGACCACTTGACCACAGACGTGACGTATTATGTGCATGTTACATGAACATAGCGTAAGCAAATATAAGCATAATTGATTAAAAAAAATATAATTCTTCTGGGTATTGTTTAGTATATTTGCTGAAAGTTAAGCCCGGGTTGTTAACATGAAAACTCATGGAAAAGTACTTATTTCAAACGATTCAATTGCCGATTGACGCGACCTTGATAACAACTCCCTAGTAAATCGAAAGGGAGCCTCCGATCCAACACTCGGGATGAGGATATTCAGGATCGGAGTAGGAGAAGACAGGAGGCTCTGATAATAAAAGAAGTCTCCATCGTTACAATGTGCGATTAGTTTACACAGCTTAATACACGAATTTAAATACAACAAATTAACACGGTGAAGTTATAATCACTGAAGCTAGTCTTAAAATTAACAAGACCTATTCGATTACGTTGCGAACGAGGAGATATCAGTTCTCACTTCTCAGAATCTTTCAGTCAAAATTCCAAATTAGTGATCCAACTACAGACTGGTCTGTAAATAAATCAAGTGGCAAGAAATAAAATTGTGTATTGCTAACTTATTACTAATGGTGTATTTACTGACCACTCCATGTCCAGTTTTTCACGATTGAGTAGTATTAGTTTGATTCATAATATTTATGACTAAGGTTTTATATTATGCTTGTTGCTAATAATGTAATATTATCTACTAGAATATACATATAATGAATGAGTAGTAGAGACTCCAATTATTCTAAATCTCAACAACTCGAGAAGACAAATTTTAAAATACTCGAGTAGTTACAGATGTACCAAAATATATATTGTGAATTCAAATTTGTGTATATGTTAGAGTGACTCTGTATTCTCAGTGAAAATGTATCAAGTAATAGATTTGTATGACAACATGATTTCACGGGTCACGATCATTGAAATTATTGGCCTAAGTGGATTATTTGCCGACTTAAACTTTTGGTTTGCTTCAATGAAACAAAATCAGCAAGTAGTTTCTTTAATGAAAAGAGAACCATAGAAAATCACAGACAAACATAGGGCTGAAGATAGGGCGGTCAAATTTAATTTCAATGACAGCTTGGAGAAGAATATATTTTCGCTGATAATACAGTTTCACTGTAACATATATAAATAAGCTAATTAAATTCAATTTAAAAAAACATGTATTTCTACAATAATAGAGAATTAATAGTTCGAAACTTTGTTTTTATAATTTCTCAAATAGAAAAAACTTTCTGTTGCTGTGGAAGTCGGTTTTAAAGTTATCAATGAATTAAATAGTGCATCTAGTTTTTCTGTTCGCTGTTTAAATGATTCCAACTTTTTGAAATTTGAAAATATAACATTTTTAAATAACGAGTATTTGATACTCGAATTGGAGTCTCTAATGCACGGACTGCCAACGCATGGGTCGCTAACTTATACAGCCAACAAAAAAAAATATTCACTATCATACATTTTCATTGTTTTTTAAATTACCTTATTGAAAATATATTCTTTAATTGGATGGAAGTCGCGGGTCACATGGGTTTTATAAAAAGGATCGCCACCCGAAAAATGTTGGGAGCCTATGCTCTAATGAGTAGTCAGTCGAAATTAAAAATTATAACTAAAGTATATTTTAGTGGAATCACAAATATATTATGGCCCACTTGATTTGAATAGAAATACAAAAACTCTCGTGTTTCCATATTAAATAGAAACTTTTTAAAACAATTTTCTTTTTAAAGTGTATTTAACGTTACGCATTATTTTATGCAGGCAAAAACACGGATAGCTAGATAAGTTTTCAACTATGTGTCTGATGTGACAGGCAGACAGACAGACGAAGGCAGACGGAGATAAGGCTGAAAAGTTTTCATGGCATTCTGATTTAATAAAACGTTACCAAAACAGTTTAAGTGAAATATAATGTAAGATAAAATAGTCTCAGAAGGAGCCAAGGAAACATCGGATGCTTTATTTAATCACGTTTAAGGAAAGTGTAAAGTACCTTATCTAAAATTTAAAAAGCATTTTTTTAAGAAAGCTTTTATCACGGAAGGCAGAAATGATTCAATACATATTTCAATTAAAATATATCCTGGCGAAAGAATAACAAAAGAATAACTATTATTTAATAAATATAGTTGATAGCTATGTCGGTCAGTGCCCTCGTCAGAATTGAAAAGGTTTTAAGCGGAAATAGTCATCAACTATGTATTATGCGATCGTTATGGAACTATTTATTCACAGTTCTATAATGGAGTTCTACCAAGTATACGCCAGTTCAATCAATAAAATATTCCCATCTAGAATTAGTTACCAATATTTATTCAGTAAAATACTTATAAACAGCCCTGTCTGCGGTGCATTGGTCAACGTCGCTGGCTCGTTGTAGTAATCTGAAATTTTTCCAGTCGATACTGTTAAAAAAAAATGGGTGTTTGTGTTGTTAAAAATCTCTTCCCTAGAGAGCGAATAGCTAACCACTAGTCCTGTCCTAGTTCTCGTTTCCTTTCAACCCCTACTCAATTTGTAAAAGTGAAGTTCAGTAACTGAGTAACAAGCAGATCTTGTAGAGAAAATAAATCTAGAGATAAACTCCGTGAGGATTCCATCTGCTCGACGCTGGTAACGGATGTGTTTTTTGTTGATATATAAACAAAATAACGGAAGTGCGACTTTTCCCGTCTTTCAGGGGGTACGCGTACCATATTTTAGGAAACACTGAACACCGTGAGGAGTCCATATGCTCCACGATAGGAGCGAACATATATATTTTTTAGTACATAAACAAACTAATGGAACTGCAACATTTTCCGTCCCTCAGGGGGTAGACGTAGCACACTTTGGGAAACGTTGTAATGTTGTTAAATCCACTTTTGGCTGAAAATGACTTAATATGCCATCTTGTTGTATCATGCAATGTGCATATCTTGCAATTTTTTTATAACCAAAACGTATTTATCTAAGTGCATCGGAAAAACGCGTTAAGAAAATTTGATACCTCGATTGTCGTTCTAAAATCTACATTGCTAATTATCCAATTTCGCCATTTTGTATTGTCACCTGTCATTTCAGCGGTGGTACAAATAAATCGTTTGAAAGGGTTTTTTTGTTTTGTAACACATAATTTTACATTCTCAAAATAATCAGTTTTTACCCTCTCCTGCACAATAGGCAAAAAACGGAGATGGAATTTTTTTGACGTGACATCGTCTTATAAATCGATGAACGCCCGCTGCACGCACGAAAAAACATGACTTATTGTCCCGTTTGTCGCGTTACGCCGAAGGCAAGCGTGCGAGCGAGAGCGCGGATAAGCGATAAAGAGGCACGATCGGCCTACCGTTCGGATTGTGCCGCATCTATCTCTCTTCCACTCGATTGGTCGATGCGTCTGAGTAGAAAAGAGACAGCGGCAGCACACCACTTATACACCTACAGTACCTACGCGTGATCTGTTTACAACTGTTTATAAAGTAAAGTGAAATGTTAATGTGGTTTTCATTGTTTATATTACAACAACAATTGCGGCAATAAAGGTAATTAACTCTTGCATATTAAAAATCTGATTAACGTATAACAAATATACAAAATATCGTATCCATACAAAATAATGATAATTCAATAAAAATGATTCCATTTTATTCATAAAAGTATGCAATCATTTCATCAATGTTTTCTTATGACGTTGTCACGTTAAACTATCGTCTGTAAACCGACTTTACAGACACCAATTTTTTTTCTTTAAGCAATCGATTTGCTCTATGTAATAAGCGGAAATGGTTAAAAAAATAATAGCATTATGTAATGCGATATAAAATCAGTAAGCGAATCTTCGTGTGTAAAGTAATGGTAAATTTGAAATTTATAGCTGCTCATAAAAACCTTCAGGATATCCCCTGAGGGCCAACGTTATACAAACAACTATTATCGGTATTTCGGGCGGAATTAGTTTGGCATTATTTTGATGTTAACTTTACTGTTGATGGGTTCATGTCGTTAACTTGGGACCATAAAACGTCTTAATATATATTCAACACAGATAACTGCGGTAAAGGTTATATTACGCGTGTATATAGTGCACTATTGGCAACATTGTCACAGTTATAATCAAGAGTTTGTAGGCAAAAGAGATAAACTCACAATTATTTTATAATTTAAATGTCAAAACTGCTACAAATAAACTGCATCAATTGCCGTAGTGGCAAGTATATCACAAAGATTCTCGCAGCTAAACTGCGCTCAGGTATTGATTTGTTGCATATTAACAGGAGAGAATTTAAATTATTTTATCAAGAAATTTTGGAAATTGATAGAGCTAATCTTAACGGTTTGCCAATTTTAAACGAGTAACTTCAGTTACCAAGTTCACCATTGTTGTATTAATTAATAAATAATTGTCATTTATTAATAATTCAAGGACTTACTGTCATTAAGTATTAATTCTGACTTGAAATCAATCAACTGCATTAAAAAATCCCGATAATTATAACAAAATCACTCAATTCATTGAAAATAGTCTATATAAAATTTTCGCTAATTTACTTTTTAGTGCACTTAAATACCCGATGATGCAGAAAGGCGAAACCCGGGTCGTTAGCGACAAAACTCACTGTTATTTGATAATTTAAATGTCAAAATCGCTACAAAAAAACTGCATCTATTGCCGTAGGAAAACTGGCAAGTATCATTACAAAGATACCCGTAGTTCGGCCATTTTTAGAAATAATAATCGCCATATTCTTGTTATTTTTGGCTGGTCGAGGTGGTTCGAAAAACAAAATGTCAACAGGAAAATATTTACCAAGCTAAAGGCCAAAAGAAACTAATTCATAGCCATATTTATTTCTTAAACTATGTCTACTCTCAATATGGAGAATATTGATTAAAGGATTATTGTGAATAAAACTAATACATAGCATTACAGCTGATGCCAATGTGATAGAGATAGTACATAAAATCAAACGAAACACAATTAATATTCAAAGAGAATGGCGTTAAAGACACAAAACAATATGTATATGAGAGAAAAAACAATAGTTCACTACCAAAATTGTCAACATCCTTAGGCAGTGTATTCATTGATCATCCGAACAGCCCTTGTGGCTGGTGACTCAAACGACCTACGGCTAACAAAGGGTTTTTACCAGGGCTGTGGAGTCGTTAAAAAAAAGTCCGACTCCGACTAAAAAAAGGTTAATTTCGTTACTTTTTTCCCCTAAATTTCTTATTTATGTGTATTCAATTAAATATCAACCCTATCAATGCGGCCAAAAACTAAATTTGACATATTAAATGCAAAAATAAAAAGTTCAAACTTTTCAAAATTTCCGACTCCGGGTAGGACTCCGGCCAAAACGCCGCGACGACTCCGACACCGGACAAAAAACTTCGACTCCATGACTCCGACTCCCGACAGCCCTGGTTTTTACATGATAACGGCCTGCTTATCAATTGATTAATAATAGGGTTAAGACAAGGCTAGTGGTAAGCTAGTCGCTCTCGCTGTCCTGAATGTAATTATTAAATTTTAGACAGCGCAGAGTTAATATAAAAAAGTCTGCACGTACTGGAACTATGAAGCCGATAAAGTCCATCACGGAAGCCAGCGACGTTGATCACTGCACCGCTGACCCAACAGTGTTATATTTCCAACTTTCTACTTGAAAAAATACAACCCAGCTTCGTCCCAACCAATTTGAATCGTAATGAACAGTTCATATATTTTAATTTAATTTAATAATTATCCCTTTCATCAAAACGTTTAAATCTTGCAGTTTATGTTGTAATAAAATAATTACTGGTAGTAAATATGCGGAGGGCGCAGCGGGCATTGTAAATTCATTAACGAAATCCTTTAGGGTACCATTTCACGCCACGGAAGGGTTGCCCAGAGCCTTCAAAGGGTCGAAACCTTAGAAGCGTACAGTGGAAAAGGAAACATCGATGTTTTTATATCAATGTTATAAGTTGATTTTTCTACGGCTTGCAAAAATGAAAACTTTATAAGGGTTCGAATGGAAAATGGTGTGAAAGAAAATTCTCGTTTTTTTTTTTGATTGCAATAAAAATGTATGACATTAAAATTCGTGCTAAGAATTTCTAGTAATAATATTGTATTGATTGAGTAGGCATTTACTTGGTAGAACTCCATTATAATACGGAAAGAAAAATAGCAATGTATTTTAATTCTACATAAATTATTTTATATATTTGTTGATAGCTATTTCGGCTTACGCCTTCGTCAGAACTATGTTTAAAACGTGTATTAGAGATAGCTTATATACCCTTTGCTAGACAGGGTGCCTCCTACATAATCTCTTTCTGTTGAAAGCATACCGACGTCACATGAAAGAATTTAAATAAGTTTGATTTATTGGTCTAAAGTAATGGTGGGAAACAATAATTTAGGTATTTTAGGGGATCGTGTGAAAGCACTTAAAATCTGCAATTTCTAAGTGCATCTATTTTAAATTGTTTTAGGTTTATTGTTTGTTAATGGTTTTAACAGAGGTGAGCTATTAATTGAGATCTGATCGTTAAGAATTTCATTGGACTGATTATACCTATTAATTTCAAGCTGTTCCAATGCATTCAGTTTGAGGCCCTTATTGCAGGAATGTAAACGAATCGGGACCGAATTCGGATTATGTGCTAATTCTATAAGGTGATTTGCATATTGTGAATCAGTTTTTCCATTGTTAAAGGATCTAACATGTTCGTTTGCGCGAATGATTATCTTCCTACCGGTATGTAAAGTGACGCCAAATTATATACAAATCAAGACAAAATCTTCTTCATCAGCTGGTAAATTCGCCCTTGATAAGGCAAAAAAGATCTGGCTGAAACAAGTAATTCAAGAAGGTATGAGACGACGAGACAATCTTTTACATTATATTAAGGTCCTTCATGCTGAACTTAGTTTTAAATTACACCCTATCGAGTTTGACACATTAGATACGTCAATTAGAGACGACATTAATCATATTATTTTTATTAAATTTCAAAAACAATGCCGTAAACTCAAAAAACTGATAGAAAATGTCAAACCAGACACTGATTCTCAAACTAAATGTAACACGAAACATCTTAAGTTTTACCAAAAAACTATTAATCTGTCCTCAGTTAAATTCTCTGATGAGGAGACCAATTTGCTGGATAAAGGTTTTAAATATCAAATTCCTCAACACCCGTCACCCAAACAACTAGAATCACTGGCAGTAGATACCGAATTGGCATTGTCAAAAGTTGATAACAACAAATTACTAAAACACACTACAGCCAAATTAATATCGGATTCATTAGACTCAACGAAACTTAAACCTCGTAATAAAGAATTTACCACGCTTAAAAATATTAAACTTAAAATAAACACTAACAATTTGATCATTACTAAAGCGGACAAGGGTAACTCTATAGTTATTTTAAATAAAAACGACTACATAGAGAAGGTAAACGATTTTCTAAAACCAGCAGATTTTACAAAATTAACAAAGGACCCAACGACGAAACTAGCGACTAAAATCAAAAATATTGTAAAGGAGTGTAACATCGTTTTTCCCACTGAATCTATGAAGAGATACGTCAATCTCATGAATCCGACTACACCGTTGCTTTACGGACAACCCAAAATTCATAAGACTGACATTCCTATTAGACCGGTGGTATCCTTTACGAATACTCCAACAGCCAGATTAGCATTTTGTATGAATAACATATTTAAAGACAAAACCAAATTTAAGCCAAAACATAGTTTAGAAAACTCTTTAGATCTAATAGCTAAAATCAAAGACGTAAAACTGCCCACGAACAGTAAATTAATCTCACTAGACGTTACGAGCCTATTTACGAACATTCCCGTAAAAGAATGTCTTGAAATAATCCACGATTTATTAGAAAAATCAAAACTAAATCCTTTCGAATCTGAAGAGCTTTACTCTCTGATACAAGTATGCACCGAGACTAATTATTTTTTATTTAACTCGGTATACTATCAACAAAACGACGGATTACCGATGGGATCGCCGCTAAGCCCATTGCTCGCTGAAATTTTTATGGATAATTTAGAACACAAAATTTTAGAAATAGATAACAAAAATATCGTGTATTACTACCGCTATGTAGATGATATTATAATTTGTTGGCAAGGCACGGATAGGCAGTTAGATATATTTCTAAACAAGGCTAACTTGATACACAAAAAAAATTAAATTTACACTAGAGATAGAGGTAGACCACTGCATTAACTTTCTAGATTTAACCATCACTAGAATAGAAAATCAACATAAATTTAAAATCTTTAGAAAACCAACCTTCTGTGATACTACTATTCATTCCAAATCACTTCACCCTTGGCAAATTAAACTATCTGCATACAATGCAATGATACACAGATTACTGGCTGTACCGATGAATCAGATAGATTATTATAACGAATTACATACTATAGAACAAATTGCGCGTAATAATGGCTATGAGAAAAAAGGTGATAACAAACTTATTATATAAAAACGTTTAAAACTAGCTAGAAAACTTATTTACCCTAACTTAATACAAGAAAACCGCTTCTTTAAATCAATTAACTACTTAGGGAGTATTAGTGAAAAATTCACCACGAGATTAAAAATTCAGTAAATGTAGCATTTAAAGTTAATAATAACTTAGGTACACATCTTAAAAATAGTAAAGACAGGATTAATAAACTTGATAGAAGCGGTATATATAAGATGACTTGCGGTACATGTGATTTAGTATATGTCGGACAGACCGGTAGGAAGATAATCATTCGCGCAAACGAACATGTTAGATCCTTTAACAATGGAAAAACTGATTCACAATATGCAAAATCACCTTATAGAATTAGCACATAATCGAATTCGGTCCCGATTCGTTTACATTCCTGCAATAAGGGCCTCAAACTGAATGCATTGGAACAGCTTGAAATTAATAGGTATAATCAGTCCAATGAAATTCTTAACGATCAGATCTCAATTAATAGCTCACCTCTGTTAAAACCATTAACAAACAATAAACCTAAAACAATTTAAAATAGATGCACTTAGAAATTGCAGATTTTAAGTGCTTTCACACGATCCCCTAAAATACCTAAATTATTGTTTCCCACCATTACTTTAGACCAATAAATCAAACTTATTTAAATTCTTTCATGTGACGTCGGTATGGTTTCAACAGAAAGAGATTATGTAGGAGGCACCCTGTCTAGCAAAGGGTATATAAGCTATCTCTAATACACGTTTTAAACATAGTTCTGACGAAGGCGTAAGCCGAAATAGCTATCAACAAATATATAAAATAATTTATGTAGAATTAAAATACATTGCTATTTTTCTTTCCGTATAATAATATTGTATGTCATGAAAAGTATTTTATATAATTTACTGATTTGTAATTGAAAAAAGACAATTATTTTATTTAATATATTTACACTGCTTGCCAAAAATCATGACTTGGCATTATAAATAATAACAACCAGAGAAGCAAGACGTTAAATATAGAATGATTTTCCATATCCGCTACCTATTCGGAGCATATGGCAGCCAGAGGGTGCCTCCAAGATTCTCTATCTCCCGCCAACTTCCTCGCTTCTTCCCGGGTCATCCCGTAGCCCCCCTGAGTGCATCCCATGGATGGTCATCAAAGACCTTCCGGGGCGTCGGGATCCATCTGGTTGATAAAAGAGGCAGCCAGGATTCAGGCTCCCCTGGGGCATCCGCAGCACATGTCCAAGCCAGGTCCATCGTCGCCTTTTTATTTTGGACGTAATAAGGGGCTGGTTTGTCCGCTCGCTTACCTCCGTATTCCTGACAAAATCAAAATATATAAATACAAATAATATATATATATATAAATAAAAATGTGTTATTATTTTTATTATAATGCCATTCCACTTAGTGACAGTACAAAATAACTTAAATTTAATCGATTGACTTTTGACGAATAACTGTCAATTCAATTTTTTCGTGCACTTGAAATGCATGAAGATTCCGAACGACGAAACCCGGGTCATTAACGACAAAACTCATTGAAAAGTACAAAGTTCAAACGATTCAAATTGAATATAAATTACTGTTTCAAAAAATAATTAAAAAAATGATTTATCGCATTTTCTACTGGTAATAATTCACATCTTTGACATAAACACTTCTAGTATAAGGACCAACAGGAAAACTATTTCATATTTGATAGTAATAGACGTTTTTTTGGAATTTTATAAATCACACACCTTGTAAAGTTTTATAGAAACTTTCGATTAATTACATATACCCCCGATAATGTTTAGTTTATAGTGATGTGCGTCGATAGTTGTACTCGATATTGTACAGTAGTATCGCAACCCTTATAGGTACTTATGATATCATTATGATGTTTTAAAAAACGCTTTGTTTATCTGTCATAAACGTTTAACAATTTAAATCTAGAACAATGCAACTAATTTAAATAATAAAAAAAACAATCGCTTGAAAACCTTATTCATAAATTTAAAGCCCCAACCGCAGCTGCCACCAACAAAGAATATATTTTTTAGAATATTAAAATGCTTTTACCTTTTTTCATTTGTAAGCCAAAGAAAGCATTTTGGATGTATCGTTAATTTATACGATAAGAGACTTAGCAATATTTCCTCCTCGAAAATTAAAAAAAAAAGCGAGAAAGGAACCGGGATAAGTAATTGTTTGAAAATTATGCAGATTACGTTCAACGTCATACATATTTATTAAAATTTTAATTTGTAATTATTAAAAGTTTTGTTGCAGTAAATTTATGTGCAGGGTAAAGAACAATAGCAAAAGTAAGTGTTCAAGGAAAACGGTTGGAGTCTAAAACGTTTTACTGAAGTACATAATTAAAGATGTTACAGTGAAACTGTATTCTCAGTGAAAATGAATCAAGTAATAGATTTGTATGACAGCATGATTTCACTGGTCACGACCATTGAAATTATTAACCCATGTCGATGAATAAAATTTTGGTTTGATCAATGAAACAAAATCAGCAAATAGTCCCTTTAATAAAAAGAGAACCAAAAAAAACACAGACAAACATTGGGCTGAAGATAGGGCGGTCAAATTTAATTTCAATGACAGCTAGGAGAAGAATATATATTCACTGAGAATACAGTTTCACTGTAACATAGACGACACGAAATTTGCCTAGAAGTTGAATGATTTGAATATACGGTATTGAATTGTGTCAACTGAAAGATATTTTTGAATGTTTGGAGAAAGTTTTGTAATCGGTCTTTTAGGTTTTAAAATTTAACATCATTTAGATAGTTTTGACGATGGCGTGAAGCCAAAATAGCTATCGAGTAATTCCTTAAGATCTTAAGAAGTAAATACTTTGATAGTTACACCTTATGCAAACGAAAGGAAATAACTTTATTTTTTATAGCTTTCTCTACAACTGAGGCTTCAATAGAAAACATAACTTTAATTGCATTATAGTGCAAACTTCATGCTTCATGCTAAGGAAACTTTTCCTTAAAATTAGCCATCCCCTTAAACAAAAATAACTCCAGTATGAGCTTTTGTTCACCATAAAAAAAATATAAAGACTCCAGATTATCCAGAAAAAAGTATTAAATAAAATATGTGGTGCTTCATTGTACATGCGTCATTCACAGTCACACAGAGATTTCAGTACACCCAGTATTCGCGAGCTCTTTAGTAAAACTTCTTAAAAGTTTCACAAGGCTGTGGGCCATCCCTGTAACCCAACCGAAAATCGTAATAGACCGAGTGCTATTATTCTCGATGACCCTCCATTGCACTGCTGCGATTGCCTCATTGAACTGGCTTCACTGGAGATTGCTCACTCCTGCAGCGATCGAGCCCTCCTGTCAGCAACGATAGGAAGGGAATGCATAAACCTTATATAGATTGTGTGTCTTTGTTATTGTTTGTAATATGTCATAACGTGGTATATTTTTCGGTATTTCGTTTTACCATGCTAATTAAAACGCAAACCCTGTGATTTCAATCAATTTCTCAAATTTATTGAGGAGTTGCGAGAAGTAAAAAAATCAGGACTGTAGAGTCGGTAAAAAAAAGTTCGACTCCGACTCCGATTCCAGCATTTACCAAAACCACGACTCCGACTAAAAAACGTTTATATCGTCACTTTTTTTCCTAATTTTTTTTTTTATGTGTATTCAATTGAATATCAACCCTACCAATCCCATCCATTAGCCAAATTTTACATATTATATGTAAAAATAAAAAGTTCAAACTTTTCAAAATTGCCGACTCCGGCCAAAACGCCGCGACGACTCCGAGTCCGGCTCCACAGCTCTGATAAAAATAATATATTGAGGAGTGCAATGGCCTGGCAATCGCATGACGTGTCCCGCTCCGCATCCCGCATTCACGCATTCAGCTTAACGTTGTGATTGTTTGCTAACACGAATAATAGAATTGCTTTTGTGAAGAATAGAAAAAAGCCGAGACTTCAGAATCCCTAATACGAACTGCGCACGTTGGAATGCTCTTTTTGTGGGTACTTCGTTGTTTTATGCCAGGCGGCTAAACACGAAAAAATATCACTGAACCTAAAGGTTGCCTGTCGCTGCACCCTCATAAACATAAGGCGGGAGGCGTCACTTGACGATTTTTGAAATAAAAACAAAGAATTCAATCCTTGCAGCCAGTTGCATAAGAACACCCAAAGCATGTAAAACTATAAAAAAAATTCGGGGAAGTGCGTGACGTAATAGTATTCCGCGGGAGATTATGTGTAGTAATGGACATTTAATGACGCCTTCATTTGAGGTCAGGACACGCTGGGTTTGCCAAGTGTTCTTTGCTGATGGTTGCTGAGTAGGTAGCGGTTCCTGGAGTGCATACTCGGAGATCAGTGCTCATTTTTTACACTTACTATGATTTTATAAACCCCGATACACTTGCAAACACCCAGCAAGTAGAGAGAATGTGGGGATCAGCCAGAAGAGATTTATGTGGTAATTTATTGTTATCAGAAGGTAATGCTGAATTTTGGCAGTTTATAGAGCGTCAACATCACGATGATTGAGAAGCGCTGGCTGCTAGGGGCAAGGCGTAAGATTAAATTATCTGGAATACATTAAAAAATACACGTATACACACATACAAGTATTCAGCCATTAATTTGATGATTTATGTGTCGTTTCATATGGATAGCGAAGGTTTAGGCAACCTTTAGGTTCAGTGATAGTTTTTTCGTTTTTAGCCGCCTGGCATAAAACAACGAAATACCTAAATGTGTGCATATGTTCCGCGGGCCACAAGCAGACACCCTTGGCTTAAGAGTACTAAACAAAAGTTTATAAAACTAGACTACGGGAATCGATTGATTTACATTTGTGTTCATTATATTCTTACTATAGCGTTTCTGAAAATCAATGTCACTATTCATTCGTAACTGCCAATGTTCATTTATGATTATTGAATACATTAGAATTAATTTTAACCCACTGCGTCTATTCGCGGCGTTGAGGGGGAAATCAAAACGGGTCGACAGTTTCGTTCCGTTAGACGCCGGGAGGCCTGTCGGGCGTTGGGCTTTATACTTCGGCACTTTTCGGCACCGCTCGTGAATGCTCGGCGCTCATTCTTGTTTCCTGCAACAGATGTCGTTGACGGCTTTTCCACTTGGGCATACATAATAGGCCGTTAATCGGGTGACGTTTCGTTGAATGTTTGACGGTAATTATGAATTAACCGTTCTAAAGCTAACGATACACCGATGTGTCGCATAAGAAAAAGCTCTGACAGCTAAGAACTTACCGGTGGGCTACTATGTTTAAGGTGTCAAAAAATAATATTTCTCAAATTATCACATCGAATATGTATCCGAGATCTCTTAAGGCTCACAAAATGAATATAAACTTTTCGTTTTAATAGTTTTCTTAAAAGATATTCAACAAAAAGTGTATAGACGTTTTAAGGGCTGCCAAAACTTTTGATAAAATATTCAGAATACTAACGTAAATGTTATTTTGTAAATAATATATTTCAAGCTAATTGAATAAATAAAAAAAAATCATAAAATCATTGGCTTCAGATTAGGAAGCCCTTTATTGGCTGCTTTTAATTATTAAAATACGCTCTTTAAATAAAGAACATGTTAATATTTTCGATGGTTTCGGCGGTTATTCCACGTATTGTGTAACTAACTGTGACACGTGTTTCGCCCCTTTCAGAGGCATCTTCAGACTTACTATCGCAAAGTTTGCTTGAGTAAATTTACTCAAGCAAACTTTGTTATTTTAAATTTTATATTAAGAACATGTTAATTTATCATGACGTTTGTAACCACTTTTAAATGAAAACAATATTTTTCATCACTGAACATGTTAAATGTGGTACCGTTTCACTATTCTTAAATGTATTCTGGTCACCCGACGTTTGCCAAGGTGATTTTCGATTTTGTAAACGTGTAAATGAAAATGGCAAGTTGAAATTTACAACTTTTGATTAATTTTCAAAATCTTTTCAACTTCCTTACCATGTTTTTTTACCTGTCGTAACATAAACCAATTTACCCACAGGAATTATAATTTGCGAACTAGATTTCTTACGTTTAAGTAAGGTGAGTTGCAGAAAATAGCACTTAACTATACAGTTATTTTTCAATTGTGAATATTGCGTAGCCAGACGGTTAAGGTTTCAACCTTTCGTTCTTTTCGGCTTTACGGTTGATGATTGGAATTCACTTTTTTTAACCTTTGAATGAGTATGGACGTACTTTTGGTTCAAACACTAGATAGAATGAATTAAATTCAATATAAAATTTAAAATAACTTCGATTATTCCACATATTGTATTAACTAATTGTGACATGTGTTTCGTCTCTTTCAGAGATATCTTTGGACTTACTATCGCAAAGTGTAATTAGAAATAAAGCAAGATTATGTTGAATTACATTGAGTATAGATTTACTCACTCCTTTAAAGGTTTTGAGAATGTATATTTGTAATAAAAATTATAAAAAAAAACTAGTATTTCACATTGAATTTATTGAGATTATGACCGGTTTCACTTTTCAAAAGTAGTATCAATTGATAACGAAACAGGTCCTGATCTCTATTGAAAATCTAAAGTTGAATAAGTACTATAAATGTGTTTTTCTAGTGATCACCTAAAAACATTATTAAAAGCCATATTTATATTGCGGCCCGATCCGTGGTCCAGTGGTCAACGTCGTTGCCTTCCGTGTCGGACCGCCCGGGCTCGATTCCATGTACAAACAGCTTTGTTTCAGTCGATAAATCGATTCTGTTCGAAGGCTATAGGTGTTTGTGTTGTCAAAATCCCATCCCGCCTTTATTATCCCCAAAAAAGTGGGGAACGTAGCGAGAGTGATTAGCTGACCTCTAATCCTCGTATCCTTTCAATCCCTACTCTCTTCGAAAAAGATATTCTCCATGTGGAGTACAAATATAACAAGTTGATAGCGAATATGGTAAAATTATATACATATATAAAATTACTTTGATTATTTCACGTATTGTGCTACTAATTGTGACACGTGTTTCGCCTCTTTCAGAAGCATCTTTGGAATTCCTATCGCAAAGTTTGCTTAAGTAATGACTTTGATGCAAACTTTAATAATTCACAGATAGTAGCACAGTACGTGGAATAATCAAAGTTATTTTAAATTTTATATTAAAATGAACTTCCACAAAGCTACCGCCGAAACCATCCAAAGTATTATATATATGTATATATATTGCGACAAAAATTGGCGGAATTTCATAAAAAGACACGATGAAATTACAATATTTTAAATTATTATTATGATTAACAGAAGTGCTAGAAAATACAAATATCTAATTATATATTTCATTAGTCAACGTCATCTCAAGCAGTTAAAACTAATTAAAGTCCAAATTTACACGTGGACAAACGTCTTTTAAGCATGATATGATATATTTTAACAATTATAACAATGCTAATTGCCAGCGTTGTGCCGTGAACAAAGTACATTTTACTGTATTTAAATCTAAAGAACATAATGGTTTTAATGAACTTTAGATTTCACGTCTTTGTCCCGAGATGATAGTTACTTTTCATCACAGCGTAAAAAGCTTCACGGCAAACTTTAAATTCCAAACGGGAGCTTTTTGTAATAGCTTTAAGCTGTATATTATACTTTTAAAAAGAAAATTAATTTCGCCTTTCTGTTTTGACCAAGTGGAGAATTTTGACAAAGCACGCCAACTGTAGAACGTGATGTATTATATATACCAATCTTTAAACCCCTAATTTAGCATGCTTTATTTTTGTTTTTTAAATGACTCATATTTGTTGAATAAAAATAATAACAAATTTTTAACAGTCGGTGAAAAAAAGTACGACTCCGACTCCAGCATTTACCAAAACCACGACTCCAACTCCGACTCCGACTAAAAAAAGGTTAATATCGTCACTTTTTTCCCCTAAATTTCCTGTTTATGTGTATTCAATTCAACCCTATCAATGCGTATTAAATATTACATATTAAATGCAAAAATTAAAAAGTTCACACTTTTCAAAATTTCCGACTCCGAGTACGACTCCGGCCAAAAAGCTCCGACTCCATGACTCCGACTCCGACTCACAGCCCTGCTTATTACACATTTCATCAGACAGTACTAGCTAATAGCTTGAAAATGCCTACAAAACATTGTTAGCTAAGCCGAAATAGCTATCAAATATATACTATAAAAAATTGCATTTCTTTTTGCTGCGTTACAATAGAGTTCTACCAACTAAATGTCGATTAAATCACTCTATAAAATATGAATTAAAATATGAAGAGAATCAAGCGTTCGATGGAGACAAAGGAGTTAAAATATTACATAAAAACTAGGGCTGTGGAGTCGGTAAAAAAAAGTTCGACTCCGACTCCAACATTGACCAAAAAAACGACTCCGACTACTACTAAAAAACGATTAATTACGTCACGTTTTTTTTCTACCTATCATATTTATGTGTTTTCAATTATATATCAACCAACCAATCCTGCCAATAGCCAAATTTGACATATTAAATGTAAAAATAAAAACTTCAATCTTTTCAAAATTTCCGACTCCGACCAAATCTCCGCGCCGACTCCGACTCCACAGCCCTGATAAAAACACAGGTGAACATAAATTATTTAATCAAGATTCAAGTTCAAGAAATTAAGTTATTATCTGGTAATTAGTATTTTCACTACTACATTCAAAATAACCGATTATTATTATTAACATCAAACATTCGCTAATATATATACATAGATCGTGTTCAATTATACTCAGTGATTTACTTTTAAATATTATATTATATTTATTATATTACTAGTATTCGAACCCGGCTTCGCTTTCGGACCAGTTTGGGGTTATGTTCAGCTCGGCGCGCAAATTCAGACGGGCCAAATTGAAACATCTTTTTCAAAATTCAAAAGTCTAGGTCAATTAAAATGGAATTAAAATGAACATTTCAGACTGGCATTGACATTTCACAGCCCCTTTCATATATTGACAGCCCCATTCTCGCCCATTAAAATGTCCAAATTCAAGGAAAAAATCTAATTTGCTGTTAAAGAAATGTCAAATAATACCTTCACGTAAATAAAAACATTATTATATTAATAAAAGCCGGGAAAAGTTCAGTAGAAGACTAATTTATTGCATTTTGCCTAAATGTCTTCGCCGATAAATAAATCAAACATATTTTTCTTTCATATTCGTTTTTATGGCAACTTAATGACCAACAATGCAAAAGGGAATTACAGACCCACAGACATACATACGCCGTTTCGGTTTTATATATGTACTACTCGATACTCGAGTAATTGGAGTCTCTACACACACATTGATAACGAAACAAATTTACCGTCGAAACTTTCGCGAGCGAAATCAATTCGTTTGTTTGAACTTGCAACAACAATGCAAAAGGGAATTATAGACATATGTACATCCCCCGTTTCGGTTTTATATATAAGATTATTTTACATAATCGATATAAACTGTTTACTACGCGTCCGTTAAAAATACATAACGATTTTTGGCTAACGCCCTCGTCAGAGCCATTGACAAAGGAGTAATACGAAATTGCTATCAATTATATATTTTATCAAGTTTGAATTTTTACTTTTTCCATGAGTTTTGTCACTAACGAACCGAGTTTCGCCTTTCAGGATTTTAGACATTTCAAGTGCATAAATCTACTTGAACTGACAAACTGAACTGAATGTACATGAACTGAAGAACTGTCAGTTCAAGTAAATTCGTGCACTTTAAATGTCTGAAGATGAAAAGCGAAACCCGGGTTGTTGGCGACAAAACTCACGGATAAGAACAAAATACAAACAATTCAAATATGAATACTTTCGATGGTATCATAGGACTGGTTGCTCGCCATTACTGACATTGTTTCCAATTAATAGAGTAATCACTAAACTATCTGATTGATTGCAGCTCATTAGTTTATTAGTTTAATAGTTTGTAATGTTTAACGTCATTAGAAATTTGTTTATTTGTTTGCTTTGTTTCGATTCTATAACCCCCTCTCTTGCTTCCCTTATAAAGAAAAAATCCCAATCTGATTGATTGCAGCTCATTAATATCAGTATCATTATCTGATTGCATTGTTTCGATTCTATCACCCCTTCCTTTTTTCCTATAGAAGGAAAAAAACCAGAAATCCATTTTGTAATTTCATAATTTGATATTTTAGAATCAATCTTGCTTCATTACTAAAGCAAACTTTGCGATAGTAAGTCTGAAGATGCCTCTGAAAGAGGCGAAACACGTGTCACAGTTAGTAGTACAAAACTTAGGAATAATTAAAGTTATTTTATATTAATTCAAATATGCTTTATTTATTTAAAAAAAATGTAATAATCTTGATGGTTTACTAAGTTAATCGTAAGAATACCATTACTACGCGAATGCATCGCATTAAACATTCAAATGCAATGCAAATAACGTCATGTAATATGTTATTACTGAAATGCAGTGCACGGAAGTGCATTGCTTCCTGCATAGCCGAGTCAAAATCGAAACTCGGTCAATCGATATTCTCAATTAAAAACACTGCAGTAGATTTCGATTGTTGGAATTTCGTAACAATATCAGAAATTAAGCATTGAATTTGCTTTAAAATATGAATATCATCGAGATTGCGGATAATGCGTGTAAATTCTAAATTTATTTACATAATATCTCAGAATTATAACGAATGAACAACTATTCTACCGCTCGTATCAAGAAGACGAAAACATTACAAATAACATTAAGTATGTGTATTTTGAAGTTTTAGTATTAAGAACTTATAAGAGCGAACTAATTTCTTTAAAACATGCATTAAGTAGTTGCATTTAGTTGCAACAGTAGTAAGAAGTGGTCAACGTCGTTGGTTGCCGTGACGGAACGCCCAGATTTTTTCAGTCGATAAATCGATTTCATTCGAAGGCAATGGGTGTTTGTGTTTGTTATAAATCCATTCCCATTTTTCCTAACCTAACCTAGCCACTATTTCATTTTCCTCATATTTTTCGATCTTAACTCTCTTCAAAAAATAGTTGAGTAGCTGTGTAACAAGCAGTTCTCGTAGAAAAGCAAACGTTGAGATAAACTCGAAGTTGGGAGTGGACATGGATTAAAAAAAAACAAAAAGTTGCATTGACTGCCTCTTTGCTAAGAAAACTATAGTTAATGGTATTTTGCAAAAGAAATTGTTATACTAATTGTATGACAATTACACTTGTCTGCACCCAATGTTTAAAAAATATTTTTTAATTTATTCTATATTAAATTTATGAGGATCAGGACCGGATATAGTGAAAAATGTGTTACAACTTTTTAAAACATATAACGCCATTCCACCAAGTATTGTCAGTGAACACCTGAAAAATGAAAAAAATAAACTTAATCCAAACCAATGAAAAAAAATATTGAACTAAAATACATAGCCATTTTTCCAGGATTCAATCCCCAACGACGTTTCAACACGACGGACAAAATGGCGAGCGGAGGAGGTTTAGAAAAAAATGTCGACTTGATTTACGATGTTTACATCTGTTAACGGTGGTACTAATAAAGATTCCGGTCACCGGTTTTGCTGTGTTGTTATAATTTTACAAACATACGATAGAAATCATAGCATCAAACGTACTGTAAAAAAATATATTAATTTGGCCGAGCACGTAATTGTGACAGAGGCATTGTTATCGCATTTGAATCTGTTTTGATGTTCTGGGAATCCGGCTAATTATAAAAATAACAAATTTTGCTTTAACCCTTTGAATACCGTATATTTTTTCATAAGTCCTCCAAAAATAGCCTGGAAATTATCTGTTTTTTAGTGTATTTGTAAATACATAAAAAAGTATATATTGATTGAGTAGGCATTTACTTGGTAGAACTCCATTATAATACGGAAAGAAAAAATTCTTTCATGTGACGTAGGTATGGTTTCAACAGAAATAGATTATGTAGGGGGCACCCTGTCTAGCAAATGTATATAAGCTATCTCTAATACACGTTTTAAACATAGTTCTGACGAAGGCGTAAGCCGAAATAGCTATCAACAAATATATAAAATAATTTATGTAGAACTAAAATACATTGTTATTTTTCTTTCCGTAACATAAAAATGTGTTTATAATAAAGACATTTTGGTAAAATATTTTATATTTTATGTTGTTTACATTACACACTGATACTAAGTTATAAAAAAATAAGCTAAAAGGCAATGTTTTTATTTTATTTAACATGATAAAGTAAACGCAAAAGAATATAAAAACACAAGAAAATACAAGAAAAGTTTTTTTTTATTTATTTAATAAAATTTAATTCAAAGAAGATAAAAAAGAACAATATTTTTTTTTTAAAAACAAACGACGCTTTGTGGGGTCGTATTATTTAACTGCGAATATGTAAGTGGCTCGGATATCAAAGGTTATGTCCCCTTAATATGTGATGACACACTACATACACAAGAATATATTTAGAAAAGCCGATATATCGGCTCAGGGTATTTTTATCGATTATATGAATGCCGATATATCGACTCTAGGGTACTAAGAGGGTTAAATGAATTAAATTTACAGTGAACTCGGCAAAACTCTGACAAAGGAATGATTGAACCAAACGTTCGTCGAGCAGTTAAATAATTCATATCAAAGTGGAGAAAAAAATATTAATTTATTTAAGTACTACAAAAATTATATACCGTAAAACGGGGTGAATATAGACACTTTTTACGCTTCACGAATATGTATCTTCATACATGTGCCATATAATTTAAATATGAATGGCTTAAAACGTGTTTCTATGGTCCTACTACACATTCATGACAATATTTTTCAAATATTCACTACTGTTAATAAGACACAGTCAATTTTGTTCGATGCCTCTATTCACATTGAATTGGGGTGAATAGAGACAAAACAACAAATTATATTGATTGGATGATATGAACCTCTATTCTATACGAGTCTCTATTCTCTTTGTTTTACAAAACTTTTTAACCAAAAAAAACATGATTTAATTTAATTTTCGTGCAATAAAAGAGATAAGGGGTCAAAAAGAAAGGATGCTCAGACATCGAACTTAAGCACGTTTGTTTCAATTTTGGCCAATCATTGAGTTGGTTTGGTTTTGTCATTCGAGAGATAGTATTATAATCATTTTAGGTAATGAATTATAAAGGGTCTTTTTGTAAGGACGCTTAGTTTTGAAATGTAAATAAAACAAGTTGTTTGTGAGATTTCGACTAAATTTTAATTTCATTTGTAAGTATATTTTACGGCATTAAATATGCAATATAGCATCAAATGTCTGCCAATCATTATAAAATGAGCCATGTCGCTAAAGTTGACTTTTTTGACAAATTTGGGTAAACTTCCAACTGCTCCAGAACCCAATCAGGCGTTGTCTGCGGTCGTTTACCTGAAGTTCCTCGGTTAGTTGGATTTTATACGGGTGCAGACATAAGGCCCGCATGAAGTCGCAGAAAAGCCAAGTTCTTGTGAACAACGAGAAATAAGCTGCCTTTGGGTTTTCCTGTACACTTTCACACACAGCAGCAATGTTTTCACCAGATAGTGTATTTTGATGACGTACAGGTAGGTGTTGGCCGATTATTTACCAAACTGGTTGACTCAAATTTGGCCACTAAACAATGAATAATCTACTCAGCAGGACAAAGTAACATATTTTGAGCGTCTCTATTGAAATACCCTTTATATAAATAATAATAAATACATTGAATACTAAGTAAACTTGTGCTAAAGTTTAATCCTTGTTTTTGTCTCTATTCACCGCGTTTTACGGTACTTTTTACATCGTGTTCAAGCAACAAAAAAAATAGTGTCAAATGTAAAAACATTATCTGTACTTTTTTAAGCCGTGTTATTTCGACACCATGCCAAAAGAGAATTGGGTGTATTTTTTATATATATATATAAGTACGTCATACAAATGGAATGAACTAAACCATTCCAGAGAGTGAACCGAATAATGAAGCGCAAATTAAAATATATTGTAAGTATACAAGTCGACATCTTAAATAGAAAAGGTTCTAACTGCTCTTGGCACTGTTTTGAGATATGAACGATTGAAGTTTTGATTGATTAAAATTCACTTGTAACAATGAGCAAGTAAAATTGGTTCAATTTACTTATTTTAAGCATATTTTTCACAGCTCAAACCTTTGTATTGAAAAATAGTGATAAAATTTTATCTAATGAACTTTTCCAACCTTTACAAAGTAAGGTAACGAAATGTCCTTATTTTAAGCATATTTTTTCATAACTCTTGCTGAGAAATAATGATCTTAAAGTTCTAATGATGGAAATAATTATGACAATATCAGAACCTTGACAAATTAATTATTAAAAAAAGTGTGCAGATGCGGTGCAACTTTGGAATTCAAACAAAATTAATTCTAAAATTCATATATAAGGAGTTAATTTTCAAAAGTAGACAATTCCAAAATACTTTTTTTCAACTGCCAGTTTTAGATTAAACTTTTGAGACCTTTTTTATTCACATTGAAAAGTTTGAATCGTTACACATTATCGGCGATTCCTTAATTTAAAACATATGTTAAAAATATTGATAGTAAACAGAAATTTATGAGGAAAAAGCAATGAAAATATCTCACATTTTCAGTTTTTTTACAAATTGATTTGTCCACTTTTAAAAACTACGACCTGATTATATGATTGAATGAGGTTAATACAAGCTTAATTAGAATTAAATTAGAACCTTTTCAACGTAAGGTAACGAAGTGTCGCATGAATCTAATTCTCTATTTATTCACTGCCAATCAACGAGGGCTATATATAATGTTTTCGACCCGGGCTCAAATTAATTCTCAACTCGACCACATGTCACAATTACCCGAGAGCTTTATCGCACGAAGCCTTCGGTCAGAAACAGAGCAGCGGCGCTGGGCGTCGCGACGTCTTTGAGCGTGGCGCCGAATCGACGGCGTCGATGGGTAAGTACGTCGATTACGTCATACGTCACCGTTTACCTTCATCTATAGACTCGTTCAAAATATATATTGAACGTTTGTTGATGTTTTAAAATAAACATTTTCTTAAGTCGTCACTTATATTTTTTGAACATACATATAAACATATGTACATATTTCAATCGACTAAATTTGTTTGCCTAATAGATTCTGACAAATTTTCAGAGCTGTGGAGTCGGAGTCATGGAGTCGGGGCTTTTTGGCTGGAGTCGGAGTCGTCGCAGCGTTTTGGCCGGAGTCGTACTCGAAGTCGTAAATTTTTATTTTTGAATATAATATGTAAAATTTGGCTATTAACCGGATTGGTAGGGTTGATTTTTAATAGATACACATCAATACGAAAATTAGGAAAAAAACGTGACGATATTTTTTTTTTTTAGTCGGAGTCGTGTTTTTGGTAATTGCTGGAGTCGGAGTCGAATTTTTTTTTACCGACTCCACAGCCCTGCAAATATTCTTTCAATGCAGATATTATTTTCAGATAAGAATTTAAACTGAAGGTGCATTCGCCATTAGGCATCACCAGGCATTTCAAATACACCTATGTACGGATGAACTGACGCGTACTATCGTTTATATACAAAAACAAAAGTAGGTCACTAAGTTTAATTCCTTTTAACGTAATCTGTATGAATTTTGCTGTTAATGAGTTTCAATGAAATATGTAAGAGTAATTATCGGGTATTTGGAATGTAGTATCGCAAACACTAATGACATAGAAACATCGATAAATAATTTGAGTGGTTTATTTGATCTAAGTGTTTGAGTTTATAATTAATGATATTTATTTAAAAATGCATAATGGTGAGTTTAAAAGATTAAAATGCTTTTGCCTTAAAATGTTAATTGACAAACTATTAAACTGAGCCCTACTAATCTCTAATGTTTCTTGATATAACAATTAATGTTCGCCCGAGTTTTTATGTAACAGTTCAACTCCTGTATCTGTATCGAACGCGTGATTATCAAACCGCAAATGATTCGCGATGGTTGAAGTATCTTTATTTAATTGAATAACTGTTAAATGTTCAGCCACTCTTGTATTTAATGTTCGCGAAGTTTTTCTGATGTAGATCTGGCAATAATTACCAAAGACACATGTAATATTAAGTTTAAGCTAAGAATTAACTTCTTGGGTAAAACCCCAACTCCTTCCAACTTCCAACAATGACTTTAATACGCGTCCACAAACGTTGATTTTTGGTTTATGCTTCCCATAAAAAGCTTTGAAGAATAGAATGGCATATTAACAATTTTTTTAAATCGATTGAATTACAAATGTTCGTGTCTCTCTTAACCTTCAATCCACTTGTAAAGGGTTTTTCAATAAGGACGCTCATTCGTGTAGAATATCTATCGTGACATGTGCTGTGTGGCACGTAGCGCCACCCTGTTGGAACCACACGTTACAGGTATTCATATCATCCAGTTTTCGCCACAAGAAGTTGCTTATCATCGATCTAGAGCTCGCCGTTGACGGTTACAGCAGTGCCAGTTTCGTTTCGGAAGAAGTACGGACCAATGATCTCGTCAGACCATAATCCGTACCAAACAGTGACTTTCTTGGGATGCATTTGGTGGCGGTGTATCTCTTACGGATTGGAATCGCTCTAAATCCGACAAATTTACTTCTTCAAATATCCATTAATCCAAAAATGGGTGACGTCGCTGAAGATGACTTTAGCGACGAATGTTTTTCGAACGGAGCAAAGACTTTGATAATAAAATTTGATGATTTGCATTCGTTGTTCAACGCTATAACTTCTATGGTGATTTGCCGTACACTTCTTAACACTTGACATTAAATTAAATAGATGACACTTTAACAATATTGCTACCGTAACCTAACAAATTTCAAGCGTCCCGATTGAATCACCCTTTATATTTGCCGCGTATACGATGCATGTTTGCGCTACAGCTGACACCAATGATTATAGATGGGGGTAGGTGGGTGAAAGTCAATTGAACGTGAAGTTTATTTGCATGCTATTAATATACAATCTTTTCATGACATGACATTAGCAAACACCGTAATTGAGTTTGAGCATACTTGTACAATATTTGATTTCGTTTCTTCTGGAATCATTCTTGTCTAAAATTATTATTTTTTCTCCGACTACATTTAAACTTACGATACGACATTTAAATCAGGCATTTTGACACTGAGATTGATGTACGCCCAATATTTGTGATACGAAAATTTATAGCGGACTGGTGTGACAACTGGATATTAAAATCAATGCATAACTGTACAAGTAGTTCAAGTACATCTGTGCATCTGAAATGCCTCAAGATGCTGAAAGGATAAACCCGTTGCTGCGGAAAAACGCATGGAAAAGTAAAATCTATTATTACTTGCGTACCAATTGTTTTTCGAAACAAATTCAAAATTTTGAATTCGTTTGTTGATTCAAACAATCGAAAGAGTGTACTATAACTATCACAAACGTTGTTTAAGTAATATAGTAAGATTGTTTGTAGATGCATCTGAAAGTGGCGAAACACGTGTCGCGGTTAGTAGCACAATACGTGGAATAATCAAAGTATTTTTAAATTTTATATCACAAAGCTTGTTTAAGTAATATAGTAAAATTGTCTGTACATGTCTCTGAAAGGCGAAACAAGTGTTAGAATAAATAGCAAAATACGTGTTAAAATCATGGTTATTTTAAATTTTATATTGATAAAGGGCCAACGTTGTTATGTGCGTGCCGGACCGCCCGGGATCGCCTCCCGGTGCGAGCGGATTTTTTCAGTCGATAAATCTGTTCAAAGGCATGGGTGTCATGGGTATTGTTGAAAATCCCTTCCCACCTTTCCGATCCCAAAGAGCGACGCATAGTGACACCTATTAGCTAATCACTAGTCCTCGTATCCTTTCCATCCTTACTCTCTTCGAAAAAAGAGAGGTTGAGCAACTGAGTAACAAGTAAGTTCTCGTAGAAAAACACATGTTGAGATAAACTTCGTGAGCAGTCCATATGATCCAAATTGGGAGCGGACATGGTTAAATAAAAAAGGTTCCACTATATGTTCATATCGTTTATCAAAATCTATATAACTGTATATGTATTCTGTATAATTGATTGTGTATTGGTATAAATTCAAAATGGTTTTAATTTACTTGCTTCTTTATTCAAAATTTAATTATTCAAACGTTAACTCTTAGGGAGTATACGAACAAAATATAAATCGAGCCGTGTACTGCACGATTGGGTTTAAGTCTAGAATTATTCCTCGAAATGGGAACAGCTGATACAAAGCCCGAAAACATTTCCAAACACCAATAGCAAATAAGAGATGTCACCCTTGTAAGGACCCTTGTAGGAAAATATAAAAGCCCTCCTACACTGCGAACACATGGTCAAAGCGTAAAGAGTAAAGATCCCTCCTTCGTTTCCTCGCGTTCACCACGTCAAAAGAGGAATATCGTGTAGCTGGAATTATGCAAATAATTTTGTTTCCACAAAGGAGCGGATTGTGCTGTTGAAAATGGGCAAAATTTCGGGAAATTATTAATTAATCTCTTCGATGCCGCGGCCATGTTTACACGCCAAACAATTCCGTGCTCGCGGGGCCGGCCATACAAAATGTGCGTATTTACACGCAGTACTTGAGACGTGGCTTAAAGGCCACGAGCAACGTTTATAATAATTTTAAAATATTGTGCATATAGTGACATCTTTTGGAATTGTGATGTAATACTTGAACTTTAAAGATATTATATAGTTATCTATAATATATCGATTTTAATAAGAGCTGTTTTGTTGTGCTGAAATATGTCGCTAGCAGGGTATGCGTAGAACCTTGTTTTGAGGCATACCACTCAGTGGAAGACTATTAATTTGCTTTAAGAATTTTGTAAGTTTTTCTCATTTACATTTAAGATTAAATTTACTATGAATCAGTTCCGATCTAAAGTCAAGTTGACGTATTTTTGTATGAGTGTTGTGACTACCCTGAAGTTTTTGTAAAACGTTTGTTGGTTTTGGTTTTTGAATAAATGATGGCGTAAATTACACCTCGTATATTTATATGGCAAGTGTTTGTGATGTTCTATTATATATCTGCTCGGTACTGAATTGGTTAAAAATATATGTTGTGAAATTGAGTAACAGGTAGATCTCGTATAAAATATCTGGAAAAGAGTCCATATGCTCCACATTGGGAACGGACATCTTTAAATTAAAATAAATTAGTTCTAATATCCTTAATGGGGACCTGATGTCAGAGGATGGAGGGAAGAGTATTTAAGGGTCTTGAATGAACGTCACCCTAATAACTCATTTGCATAGGTCCTTTTATGGCCGCTTCCGCTGAACAATGCTGTGTGGCTATATGTGTCCATTTTTCCCCACTAAATCCATACTTATATTTTATTTAAACATTATTTGAATCATTATTTAATAGATAGTTGGATTGAATGAATTAATTGATATATCTGTGTTATTTTTTGAGCTATTTTTATGTATTGTTTATTGTACGAAATTTTAGATTAGGTAAGGTAAGGTAAAGTTAGGTTAGGTTAGATTAGAGTGGGTTAGGTTAGGTCAAGTTAGGTAAGAAAAGGTTAGGCTATTTCTTGTTTATTTTAAAGAAATGTTAGGTTACAATACGTTACAGCTGACGAAAAATATATTTTACCGTTTGGACGCCACCGTTTAAGCTTTTCATTTTTTTCATGAAAATTCCATGTGTACTGCTCGGAAAATTATTTTACACTCAACTTATTATTGGCTTTCATGGAAAAATTAAAAAGAAATACCCAAAATGTTTTCATTTAAAGTCTGATCCGTGGTGCAGTGGTCAACGTCGCTTTCGTGACGGACCACCCTGGTTCGATTCCCGGTACGAACAGATTTTTTCAGTCGATAAAACGATTTTGTTCGAAGGCAATTAGTGTTTGCGCTCAGCTCGATCCGTGGTGTAGTGGTTAACATCATTGGCTACCATGTCGAACCGCCTGGGTTCGATTCCCGGTACGAGCCGATTTTTTCAGTCGACAGTTCGATTCTGCTTAAAGCCAATGGATGTTTGTGTTGTTAAAAATCCCTTCCCACCTTTCCGATCCCAAAGAGCGACGCATAGCGACAACGTTTAGCTAACCACCAGTCCTCGTATCATTTCCATCCCTACTCTCTTCGAAAATGAGAGGTTGAGCAACTGCGTAACAAGCAGTTCTCGTAGAAAAACATATGTTGATATAAGCTTTGTAAGGAGTTCATATGCTGGGAGCGGACATGGTAAAAAAACTGGCTCACCTTCTTTAGTGAATCAATAAGTGTAATCCGTACTGAAAAATATTACAAAAAACAATAAATTATGTTAAGGTTGTTTCTCTTTGTTTTTAATTTAACGTTGAAAAACAGTTAGCGCTGTTATACATGTATTTAAGATTAATTATAAAATTAAAGTTTTTTTGTTAATTGACTTAAGTTTTTAATTAACTATATTTTTTTTTTAACGAAACTTTTTACTTTAAATGAACAGCTTCTTTGTTGTTGTGCCTGAAACTTTTTATAGTTTTGATAATAGATTGAATAATTTAAAGCAATTTTCAACTTTCAATTTTCGTTTTAATTAGTGTTTTTGTTAATGGACTCAAATAAATAAATATAATGTTGTTTTAAGTTTTTTTAACGTGAAAACTCTTAATATTACTCATAATGAGTTCTGAGAAGAAATATTTTTTTTCTCTTATTGTGTTTTTTTAAATTAAATAAAGCGTTTCTTTGTATAACATCCACGTATATTTACAAAAAGATAAGAACCGATTTCGCTCATTGCGAGCATTTCAACTCGCTGTAAGCATTTTTCATTTACAAAAGAAATTTGAAAGTATTTTGCATATCAATACACAAAATAATTTGTATTTATTCACTATGTAAAGGCCATGCCTGGTCCGTGGTACAATGGTCAACGTGGTTGGCTTCCGTGACGGACCCCCGAGCCGTTCGAGTCCCGGTACGAACTTGAACTAGAATTAAAGGGTATTTCAATAGGGACGCTCAAAATATGTTACTTTGTCCTGCTGAGTAGATTATTCATTGTTAAGTGGCCAAATTTGAGTCAACCAGTTTGGTAAATAATCGGCCAACACCTACCTGTACGTCATCAAAATACAATATCTGGTGAAAACATTGCTGCTGTGTGTGACAGTGTACAGGAAAACCCACGGCAGCTTATTTCTCGTTGTTCACAAGAACTTGGCTTTTCTGCGACTTTAACTTGGCGAATTTTGAATCGGGCCTTATGTCTGCACCCGTATAAAATCCAACAAACCGAGGAACTTCAGGTAAACGACCGCAGACAACGCCTGATTGGGTTCTGGAGCAGTTGGAAGTTTACCCAAATTTGACAAAAAAGTCAACTTTAGCGACATGGCCCATTTTATAATGAACGGATATTGGCAGACATTTAATGCCGTAAAATATACTTACAAATGAAATTAAAATTTAGTCGAAATCTCACAAACAACTTGTTTTATTTACATTTCAAAACTAAGCGTCCTTATAAAAAGACCCTATAGTAAATAATTTGTAACGTTTATAAACAAAAAAAATAATAAAAATAACCCGAAAAAAAGAAAAGTACAAAATTGAAACGATTCAAATATGAGTAACAATGAGTAATCACAGAAATACTAATGTTGAGATGCACTCCTCAATATTCTTTTTTTTCCTGTCAGAAAATCCTCAATAGATTTGAGAAATAGATTGATATCACAGGGCTTGCGTATTTATTAGCATGGTAAAACGAAATACCGAAACATTTACCACATAATGACATGCTACAAGCGGTTTTTGAAATAAGGATCATTAAAAATTAATTTTCTAACCAAGTTTTACCAAATCGAGTAGGACACGACATAAGAGTTGCGCGTTATCAATACGATACCGAGTTAGACTCGACATAGTAGCTGTAAGAGTTAAGAATCTATATGCTTCAAACTGGAAGTGGGGTTGACTAAATAACAAGCGTTTCTTAAGATATTATTCGAATAACTTCGATTTAAAAGTAATATTTAAAATGCACACCTAATTAATTATTTTTTTTACACACATTAATTGGTGAGTAATACTGGTCCAAATGAAATGAAATAACGATATACCGTAAAACGGGGTGAACTTTTTACCCTTCACGAATATGTTTCTTCATACCTGCACAACATAATTCAAATATGAATGGCTTAAAATGTGTCTCTATGGTCGAATTCATGACAATATTTTTCAAATATTCACTATCGTTATTGAGACACCGTCAATTTTATTAGATGTCTCTATTCACATTCAATCGGGGTGAATAGAGACGAGAGAGGGTAAATAGAGACTTGGTAGGTGAATACAGACAAAAATACAGATTGGAATATATGAACCTCTATTCACTCCATTTTACGGTACTTATTAAAAAAAAATTGATTTAATTTAATTTTAGTGCAATAAAAGAGATATTTATAAAATTAGAATTTTTTGAATTTTGTACTTTTCGATGAGTTTTGTCGCTAAAGACCCGGGTTTCGCCTTTCGGCATCTTCAGGCATTCCAAGTGCACGGATGTACTTGAACTGACGCGTAGTAAACAGTTTGTATCGTTTATATACACAAATATAAGTAGATCACTAAGTTAAAAGGTTATTAAAATGTAAATTAGCGAAATTTGAATAAATACAAGTTTCAATGATTTAAGTGGGTTTGTTATAATTACAGGGATTTTTGAAAATATTAATGACCAGATGATAACATAAGAATATTTAAAATAAATCTAGGGTCCAATCCGACCTCTCGTTAGTGAGTTGATTGATTTCAAGCCTTTATTACTATATTACATTAATGATAGTAAGTGAATTGATATTTAATAATAGCAAGTGCTTGAATTGTAAATAAATGACAATAATTAATAAATGACAATAAATTGAAAATAACAATTATTTAAAAGGGTACAACAATGGCGAACTAGGCAAATAAAGTTGCTCGTTCAAAATTGGCAGACCGTTCCAGAAGAGTTATATAAAAACAGTAAAAAATACATTGGATACGTAGTAAAGTTGTGCTAAAGTTCAATCCTTATTTTTGTATCTATTCACCCCGTTCTACGGTAGCGATAAAGCATTTAAATAATATAATGAATCAAAATCTATTTATTATGAAGACAAAATAGTGCACCTGATATAACCTCGAAATGTAGTTTTCGCGTGACCGAGTTTCGCGAGATTTTTCCGAAGTGAAAACTCGTTTTTCCTCTTGCGTTACAAAGCGAACTCCCCGTGAATTTAAGGCATCTCCGCTTGCAAAGGTTTTATCTCTCGGCTGCCAAAACTACTACTCTTACATATACTACAATGACGGTTTCCACATGAGCCTAGATAGGCTTAAAGCAGGGGTTTTTAACCTTATTGCGACTCCAGGCGCATTTGGGATTGAGAAGAATAGTGACCAGCGCAGGCCGGATTTTTTAAAAAACAAGTCTTAAGTACCTGATACATAAACATTACTTTTTTTTTAAATTTTATTTTACCTTTACAAATTACACAGTTACATTTTCGTGGAAACTTCTTCGATAGATAAGTTCAATAGATAAAATACAATTCTGATAAAATTTGGATATTTTCGTAATTTGATACTTTGGAGAGGGTTTTTTATAATAGCTCCGCTGGCGCAGTTGTACCCGCGGGCACTGGGTTAAGAACCCCTGGCTTAAAGCTTGCTTCAAAAACAATGATAGCAGGTGACAAAAGCAGCTTTCGATTCCAGAAAAAAAGCTTGAATAATTTTCAAACACTTTTAAAGTGTTCCTGTCAATGATTGGTGGAATGGCATGATATTAGAATTAATAAAACATTTTTAGTACTTATTCCACATTAAATTTATGAGATCATGACCGGTTTTGTTCATAGCGAGCATTATGAACTAATAAGAAATTCAAAGATACAGTGATATTTATACAGATTACAGACATTGACATTAAAATTATACTCACCTAAATTTGAATTGCTCGAATTTCGTACTTTTTCATGCGCTTTGTCGCTAACGACCCGGGTTTCGACTTTCAGCATCTTCAGGCATTTTAAGTGCACGGATGTACTTGAACTGAAAAGTACAAAATTCAAATTTTATATTGAAATTCCATCAAGCACCCACAGTCAAAAATTTTAATTATATACTTACTTACTTGTGTTTGCCTAGAGAGGTCTTCAACATTTATCTAGTCTATTTTGGTTTTCATTTATTTTCTTGGTTGTAAAACCAATCGTTTGTCATAACTGTCCTTCTTAGCTTTTGTATATTATTATTTGTTTCGTTGTATCTTTGTATTTCTTATCAGTTGATAATACTCGCCATGAGCGAAACCGGTCCTGATCTAATAATTATTATTTTCAAACATTTAATTATGAACATGGTGTTGGGCGATTATTTACCAAACTGGTTGACTCAAATTTGGCCACTAAACAATGAATAATCTACTCAGCAGGACAAAGTAGCATATTTTGAGCGTCCCTATTGAAATACCCTTTACAAAGGATAATAAAACATTCTAAGTACTTATCATACATAAAATTTATTGGATCAGCACCGGTTTCGCTGAATAGCATTGCTAATGGGTCTTCAACATTTTAATTATAATCTATTTTTTTTACAATTTTGCTTCATTTTATTCGCTTAGTTATAATACCAATTGTTTGTCATACCTTGTAATTATAAGTTAAGCTTTGTATACATCACTGTTTCGTTGTATTTATTATCAGTTGACAATGCTCGCCATGAGCGAATCCGGTCCTGATCCAATAAATTTTATGTGGAATAAGTACTTAAAATATTTTATTATTTTTATTATAATGCCATCCCACCAAGTATTGACAGTGAACACCTTAAAAGTGACACAGGATAATAATTATTAGCATAGAATTTAAAATTTTATCTATGTAAAAACTATTTTGAATATGACAAATCTATAATTTAAGCAATTCACCAAAATGAAATAGAGCCTTGAAAGTTTCAGAAATGAATAATCTGTTCCCAAAAGCAGACAAAGAACACGAATGACTATCTATAGAAATAAATTATTATATTTAATTGAAAAATTAATTTAATATTTGTAATTTGTAGTGCCTTCTTGAAATTGCGAACTCAATATATTTCCCAAATAATAAATCACTTATTGTCTAAGGCAGGGGTACACAAACTTTTTCGTTTAGGGGCCACTTTCATAACTAACAATATTTGGTGGGCTAACCATGTCCGCTCACAACTTGGAACGTATGGACTTCTAACGAAGTTTACCTGAATATATGTTTTTCTACGAGAAATGCATGTAACTCAGTTGCTCAACCTATCTTTTTCGAAGAGAGTAGAGATTGAAAGAATACAAAGACTAGGCCAGGACTAGTAATTATCTAATCGTGCTCGTCTTTTGGGTTCGGATAGGTGTGTAGGGAGCACCGATTGCCTTCAAACGGAGTCGATATCCCAAATGAAAAAATCTGCTCGTAGCTGGAATACATATTTTCACCGTGTTGTACTGCAGTTCTGCCAAGTAAATGCCAATTCAATCAATACACTCAATTTATCTTGAAATTTTCTCTAAACCCCTTTGTGAAGTCTCATTTTTATATCAATTTTAGCTTACATATGAAGAAAATAATACAGATGTCATATATCATACAAAAAATTGTCGGTCCCTGTGGTCTAGTGGCAAGAGCTTTGTCCTAGCGATCTGGAGACCCGGGTTCAATTCCCGGCAAGGTCAGATTTTTTTTCAATTGAAAAAAAAGAGATCTTGGGCTGGGTGTATGTTATTTATCGTTGATTTTGTGCACAACTGATTGATTACTTATCATCAGTTAATCTCGTATGACTTTATCAATTAAGAATATTTGGCGCATTGGCTTAAACTGTAATGCCAAATATTTTTTATTAATTAAAAAAAAAAAAACAATTTGGTGTCCGTGACGCAGTGTCAACGTTCTGGCTTGCGTGCTGGACCGCCCGTGTTCGATTCCCGGTACGAGCGAACTTTTGGGAAGGCATGGGTGTTTGTGTTGTTGAAAATCCCTTCTCACCTTTCCGATCCCAATGAGCCAACATAGTGACAGCGATTAGCTAATCACTAGTCCTGTGCTAGTCCTCGTATCCTTTCCATCCCTACTCTTCGAAAAAAAGAGGTTGGGCAACTAAGTAACAAACAGTTCTCGTAGAAAAAAATCTGATCTGTATCATATATATTTTTAAAAAATGTTGTGTAATATGTTATGATAAAAATAGCAAAAACATTTTTAGTACTTTTTCCATACAGCATTTATTGGATCAGGACCAGTTTCGCTTATGGCGAGCATTGTCAACTGATGTCAAAGCGAGCATTGTCAACTGATCGGTTGACAATGCTCGCCATGAGCGAAACCAAAAAAAAGTACTAAAAATGTTTTATTATTTTTATTATAATGCCATTCCACCAGTATTGACAGTGAACACCTTAAAAGTAATATGTTATTTTTATTTATTTTATCAAATGCATGGCGCATTGGCGTCTGCTGTAATACCATGCATTATAATAAAAATAATAATACATTTTTAGTACTTTTCCCTCATAAAATTTATTTGATCAGGACCGGTTTCGCTCATAGCGAGCATTGTCAACTATTGACAGTGAACACCTAAAAAGTGACCATGTATTATATTTTATGTTGTACAATAAATAAATAATAAAGCCAAGCGGGACACACTCTGTGAACCCCTGGTGTAAGGGCTTAAATTGCTAATTTATAAATTGCAATAGCCTTGCTTTTGGACTGTTAACAAAATTCATAAATAAAATTGTTTCGGACACTTTGCAAGAAGTATTTTGAATTCAGCTGATTTAATATTTTAATAATTCAATTATTTATTCATTTACTTGCTCGAAAAATAAACAATTTAAATAATTGTTTTTGATATTGAATCTTTTGGAATTTTAAATAAGGTCTGGATTATCAAGTTTAATTGCTGGCAATAAATTCACTCTTAATAGCGTTATTAAAACAATTACATAAAAATTATAAAGTATTATATATACGAGGGCGATTAGTAACGGCCGATATATTGTCATATAAGTCACATATTTATGTAGTATAATTTATTTATTTATTTATTTATTATAAAAAATTAAACAGAATACATGGCATTACAGCTGACGCCAATGCGCCATGCATTTGACAATTAATACAAATATCACAAAAAATATTACATAAAATTGAAAAAAAATAGAATACACAAATGTATGAAACATATACATAACCAAAAAATATAAACTTAAAAATATAACGTGTTCTTATCTTTACTATTTTTAAGGTGTGTGCCAAAATTAACGACGTTTACCACTGCACCACGGACCGCTTTGCTAAGGATGCTATGAATATATTTCAGTTAGGTATACATGGAAAGAACCGTTAAATAATTCCCAAAGCGACGACATCATTACGTCTAAACAAATTGTCATTTATTACATCAAGGATAAATTCATACCCACCACGTTTGTGATATAACTCAATAGGTAACCGTGGGCAGAATTGCTTGCGTGTGCAAAACCTTTAGAAAATATGATATTCTGAAAGAAGGACTCGCCTCGTTGGGTATCTCCCCTATCCTCGCCAAAGTACCGGACCGGAAAATCTGCTTATCGATATACCCGAAGACTGTATTACATGCTAAGACTATATATTGCTTTCAAAATGTGTGCTTCTTTTATAATATTGTATAAGTCGTAAGGGCGCGACCTGGTTCGTAAATATCTCGCATAAAAGATTAGAAAATTTTCATTAGGTTGTCTTATATTGTAACTTTTTAAGTATTGATTGTGTTACAGTGGAACCCCGATTTTACGTTCCTGCATTAACCGTTTTCCGGCATTGTCCGTTCATTTTCTATAGTCCCGGCCAAACACCCATAAGAACAAGAAAAAAATCCCGCTTTATCCGTTCCCCGATTTTACGATTCCCTCGATATAACGTCGAAATTTTATGGTCCCGTCATAAATATTACCCCGATTTACGGTTTTGTTGAATTTTTCCAAGAAACAAGTTCGGCTCAATCCCATCAGTTCGCCGAAAAGAACCGAACTGCAAGTGTGCTATTGTTAACGTTTTATGGTCATAATGTTTCCGGTGATATATCACTTACTGAGCACTGCAAGTGTGCAATTTTTTACGTTTTATGATCATAATGTTTTTAGTGATCTCAGCACTGTGTCCTGTGTACATACAAACTCCAGTCAAGTAACTGTGTTTACGCAAGTCGATCAGCGCCAGTCGTATCACTGATTATTCGCGAATTCCCAATAAACATGCCCCCCACGAAGAAAGTTGGAACTCTCGCTAAGAAACTGAGAATAATTCAAGAGGTCAAAAAAAATCCAGGAGAAAAACGAGTTGACATAGCAAAACGTCTGGGACTGACACCATCAACTCTGAGCACGATTTTTGCTAACAAGAGTGACATTCGCAAAACAATTGTCAATTGAAAATCAATTTTTCGGGAAGATCTGATGTAAATCAAAGAGGAATCAAATGATTCATTTGGTGATGACTGGCGTCTTGCAGCTCAGGAGGACCATGACTTTAATACGTATGTGCAGTGTGACAGCGAGCTAGCCACATGTGGCGTCGAAACAATCGAGTTATTATGTGATGCTACCAATGACAGCAGCGAAGAAGAAGATGACCAAGAATGCAAATGATGAACCTGTCATTTTATTTAAAGAAGCGTTAATGGCCTTCAAAAAAAATAACGTTTTACTACTCTAAGGAAATAGATGAATCTGCAGTCTGAAGTGCAAAACTCCAAAGAAGTAACTAATTAAAAAAAAAAATCCATCTAATTATGGTTGACAGACATGTAGATTTATTTATTTTTATTAAATGCACTTAATTTTGGGCTTTTACTTTGTTAATGTTAATTCATACTTAATTGATTTTTGATGTGTTAGTTTTGCATTGCTAAGAGGTCTTGAACATTTTATTTTTAGTCTATTTTTCTTGTAACTTGCTTTAATTTATTTGCTTAGTTGATTTACCAATTGTTTGTCATACCTTGTTTTCATACCTAACTTTTGCATAAATACCACTGTTTTATTGTATTTCTTATCAGTTGATAATGCTCGCCATGAGCGAAACCAGTCCTGATGAACTAAATCTCATGTGGAAAAAGTCCTAAAAATGTGTTATTATGTTTATTATAATGCCTTTCCATCAAGTATTGACAGTGAACACCTTGAAAGTGAAGTAACTAATTAATACGGTAAGAAAAATAGTAATGTATTTTAGTTCTACATAAATTATTTTATATATTTGTTGATAGCTATATCGGCTTAAGCCTTCGTCAGAACTTAATATAAAATTGAAAAATATCATTGATTGTTCGACGTTGTGCGTTACTAATTGTGATACGTGAAATAATATCCTAAATAGGACCGGTTGCTCGCCATTGCTTTATTTATTTTCAAATAGTTTAACTGTTTTAAGGTGTTCACTGTCAATACTTGGTGGAAAGGCATTATTATAAACATAATAATACAATTTTAGTACTTTATCCACATAAAATTTATTTGATCAGTACCGGTTTCGCTCATGGCGATCAGTTGAAAATTCTCGCCATGAGCGAAACCGGTCCTGATCAAATAAATTTTATGTGGAAAAAGTACTAGAAATGTATTATTAGGCTTAACTCTTCCCAATTGATTGCATCTCATTAGGGCATATTTTTAAATGGTTACGTCATTAGAAGTATAATTATTTTTTTATTTTGCGTCTATACTCCTCCTTGCTATCCGTAAAAAGGAATCATCCTAAACTACATTTTGTATAATAGCATTTTATAATATTAGAATCAATCTTGGTTTATTACTTAAGTTAACTTTGCGATAGTATGCTAGAAGATGCGTATGAAAGAGGCGAAAAACGTGTGACAATTAATAACACATTAAGTGGAATAATCGAAGTTAATTTAAAATTTTTGTCATAATCTTTGGTTGCTAGCATAAGTAACAAGGTATAGATTCGAGTGGGCGCATTGATTTCACGGTGTAATTTCCACCCAGTCATTATATCAAATCGTTATTTCAATTGACGAAGGAATTTATTCTGCCATTATTTTTTTATAAATAGATCCCTAAGTTGCACGTTTATTTCGCAACTAATACTCCTGTAGTGATTTATTGCAAATCTATTGGAAATCCATTATTTGGGAATTATTTTAGCTAAATTAAATTTTTCCCGAGTGGCGGGGCAGATACAGAATATGTATTTTATTAAAAGGCAAACCAATTGGAGAGTATTGTGCGATACTTAGATGACGCACGCAATTGACGAAACCGTTTTTTGTAACACTCATTTTTTTAATACTTCTATAACTAAAAGTGATACGATAAAACATATAATAATTTAATAATCCTAGATCAATTTTTAAATGATTAACTGGATATTTTTGGTGGAAAGGCATAATACACATGAAACAGTAATTTATATTAAATTTGATTCGTTTTAACTTTGTACTTTTCAATGAGTTTTGTCGTTAATGACCCGGATTTCGTCGTTCGGAATCTTCATGCATTTCAAGTGCACGAATAAACTTGAATTGACGTTCAGTTGTTCGTCAAAAGTCAATCGATTAAATTTAAGTTATGTTGTACTGTCAGTATTAGGTGGAATGGCATTATAATAAAAATAATAACACATTTTTATTTATATATATATATTATTTGTATTTATATATTTTGATTTCGTCAGGAATACGGAGGTAAGAGAGCGGACAAACCAGCCCCTTATTACGTCCGAAAATAAAAAGGCGACGATGGACCTGGCTTGGACATGTGGTGCAGATGCCCCAGGGGAGCCTGAATCCTCCTTGTCTCTTTTATTAACCTGATGGAATCCGACGTCCTGGAAGACCTTTGATGACCATCAATAGGATAAACTTAGAGGAGCTATGGGACGCCGGGATGACCTGGGAACAAGCCAAGAAGCTGGCGGGTGATAGAGAATCCTGGAGGCACCGTGTGGCGGCCATTTGCTCCGAATAGGGAGTGGATATGAAAAAAATAGCAATGTATTTTAGTCCTACAGAAATTACATTATATAATATATGGTTGATAGCTATTTCGGTTAACGTTATTGTTTTTAACCAAAAGAATGGATTTAAATATAATAGATATAAAATCCGACAGCCCCAAAATGGCTTTTCAACCACAAGCTGTTTATATGCATTTGATAAAACCATTACGAACATTTAAAGTATGGAAAAAAGTTATCTAATAACACTTTATCGAAGCTTTTATCAAATTACGAAAGTCATAAAGTTCGATTGCCATAAAGCTGTCTTCATAAAAAAAAAATCGACGCCCAAGTGAATGAGAACACTAACAAACAAGACTTGACATCATTATTCTATCTTTAGTGCCTCCGCGAATTGATTCATTAAATCATCTCGGAGGCATTTAGGCTTGCTTAAAAGCCTTATAAATTCTAAGGCTGGCTTCGTCTTGCCTGTGAAAAGCATGCGGAACGGGCGCCTGAATGTGAGAGTCGCAGTTTCTTAAAAAGGTTCTGCAAAAACCTTTTTTTTTTCCGTAGAATTAACGATCGGTTGGTTTACTTTACACATGTCATAAAATTAGTATATATAATTTTTACTTTTAGTTATCATAGTATTATATTTAAATTGTTTAAATATTGTACTTTTCCATGAGTTTTGTCGCTAACGACCCGGATTCGCCTTTCGGTATCTTCACGCATTTCAAGTGCACGGATGTACCTGAACTGACGAGCAGTAAACAGTTTGTATCGTTTATAAAGGGTCTTTTTATAAGGACGCTTAGTTTTGAAATGTAAATAAAACAAATTGTTTGTGAGATTTCGACTAAATTTTAATTTCATTTGTAAGTATATTTTTCGGCATTAAATATGGAATATGGCATCAAATGTCTGTCATCAAATTCATTATAAAATGGGCCAAGTCGCTAAAGTTGACCTTTTTGACAAATTTGGGTAAACTTCCAACTGCTCCAGAACCCAATCAGGCGTTGTCTGCGGTCGTTTACCTGAAGTTCCTTGGTTGGTTGGATTTTATACGGGTGCAGACATAAGGCCCGATTCAAAATTCGCCAAGTTGAAGACGCAGAAAAACCAAGTTCTTGTGAACAACGAGAAATAAGCAGCCTCGGGTTTTCCTGTACACTTTCACACACAGCAGCAATGTTTTCACCAGATATTGTATTTTGATGACGTACAGGTAGGTGTTGGCCGATTATTTACCAAACTGGTTGACTCAAATTTGGCCACTAAACAATGAATAATCTACTCAGCAGGACAAAGTAACATATTTTGAGCGTCCCTATTGAAATACCCCTTATAATAAAATGATAATATAAATTAAAATGTGTATGAAACAAAATACGTTGAATGCAACCTTATGTTAGATCGTTAAAAGCTATCCTCAAAACATTCTTTACTTCTTTACTTCATTAAAAAATAATAAACAAACTTATACCAAAATTAGTTTATGAGGATCAGGGCCGGTTTTGATCATCGTGAGAATTTTCAACGGATAAGAAAATACATGTTATGTACAGTCAAGCTTCGTACAGCACCAAGATAGGGATATTTTTATTACTTGCTACATCAAAAAAAGGCCGCACACGAGCTTTAAAAAAGAACTTTATAGCAGAGAGTGCTGTAGGAGGGTTTACTGTTTATGTTTTTTCTTTCCTTTGAATGTTTAAAATGTCGAAAATTTTTCCTCTAGTGAACACCTAAAAAGTATAATAAATATTGTAAACTGGAATATCTCTGTGTTAATGTTGAGACTACCTTGATTCGGCTCCCTCGTAAATCGAGAAGGAGCCTCCTATCCGACACTCAGGAAGAGGGATTTTGTGAACGGAGTAGTAGAAACATGGAACTCTTTAAAACAAAACACGATCTCAAAGCGTTATGTGGGTGGGATTAGCACACATTATTTAATCGTTAAGAATTTACACAGACGTTATATTACACTAGTACATTGAATTTAAATACAAGACAAAACACAAATATTACGATAGCGAAGAAGATATCAGGAATTTGACTCGAATTAATTCTCAGGGAGAAGATTAGCAGCGTGCATTCTCAATGCTGTTCAATCTCTCACTGCGTATGAAAAAAAAAGCGGTTCCTGTAGGTAGCCAAACCGTTGCAACCGAAATGACCGTTAAACGTCACGCGATAAGAGGTTATTTATCGCCTATCGAACTTTTTATGAAGTACCCTGCACTCTCGTGCGCTCAGGGCGTGAAAGAGATAAGAAACATTTAGAGCGAGACGTCCGCATATATATCTCTTTTACAAAATTGAAATTACTCTATATTGAATCGCTATAGATTTCAATATAGAGTATTATAAGAATGAATTTAAGCATAAAGTACAATTTCGCTTTTGTAGCATTAGCTTGGCGCTTTTTAATCGTGGTGTGTTCGTTAAACTTCAGTCTCTTATCTAAGGTAAGCCTAAGATACTTGACTGTATAGTTAACCTTCGTAGGACTATCCTTGAAAAATGACTCTCAGTCTGAAGAGGGGTAAAAAAAGACCCCAGTGTTTTGGCCTTATTGGCATAGACTGCAATAAAAAACTGATTGAATATGCTTTGACGTATATTTATACATCTTTCTAAAAACAAAAATCATATAAAAATCCCTATTTTTCCTATAATTATTCATATTTAAGTCGCGCATGAAAACGACGACGTTTCCACTCCAACGGCTATAGCGGACTAACAATGGAGCCGGCGACTAACAAGCCAATAACCATGCTCGAAGTCACATTACCTTATCTCTTATCTTATCGCTTATCGCCTTTTATTGTTGCCACATATGAAACACTCCGTCCATGTTCTCTATGACTCACTATGGTCACGTTCTCTTATCGCTTATTAGACTGAAAAATACCGACTTCTTCTCTTTTTTAATCGATTACGGCGCAACTAGCCAGTAAATATCATATTTCTTTTCAGCAAAGGAAGTAAAAAACTATGATTTAAGAATAACAAAGTTTAGACATCGTATCACTAGTATTAAGATAGATATTTAAGGTAAAGTAGCTGTTGGGACAAAATCTATAGTGTTCGGGATGGCTAAGTTAATAGATTGAATTAAGAGAAATGTAATAGATGGGCAAATCCATTAATAGAAGCAATATTTAAACATTGTTTTATTTATATATATATATATATCCTGAAATACATTTCGACGATTTTCATGCAAATGGTGTCGCAAAGTTATAAAATCATTATTTAATCGCTTGAGAAATATGTGACTTGAATATTTGTTTGAGCCGAAATCGTTTAATGTTTAATTGACTGAAATTTTGAAGTTCAAAATGAGTTTGGCATACATAATATAAACATAATTTCCTTATGACGTATAGCCGGAGAATTTATCAAGGGTTGGGAGCTATGTAGGTATATATGTAAAAAAAATTACATGGCAAAAGAAAAAAAAATATTAAGCATTTTTTTATTGAATAAGGTAAATGTACCAGAAGCTGACCGTGTAAGAGAATATTTCAACAAAAATAACGATTAAGATTTAGCATTGTAACCAAATGAAGGCAAAGCACGTATACTCATATTGGATCATATGTCTTAATTAATATTATGTAACAAAAATTACGAGAGGGCCTGTTGAAAAAAAGTTGTGTTAAATTATTTGAAGTCATGTTTTTGTAACAGTAGTTGACCATCTCACAAATTGAAAAATCTAGTAGTTGACCATGTCTAAACAGGGGGTTTTATAGTGAACTTTCTGTCAGAGTTGCCTCAGGGCTTTCTGTCACGCCACTCTTGGTTGAATCAAGTAGCAATGGGTGGTTCAGGAACAATGTACACACCGTTTCTAGATTGATCACTTAAGAAATTTGAAATAATACACATTCCTCACTAGGTGTTGTTTTCAAATAGCCACCCTGGCACTCCATTGGCTATATGGCGATGTTTTAGTGGCTCATTCCGACTAATTTAGAGCAATCTGCATTTCTTATTTTGGGCCATTTTATTCTCAAAAGGTCAACTACTGGTACATTTACCTTACTGTCTTAAAATTGGACACTTAGAATCAGAATTATGACTCGTGATTAAAATCGCGATGAAAAGACCGTTCATAATACAAATTGTGACAGAATTACCGAATTAAGGACCTTAAAAATTGTTTTTTATTTAGATATTGTATCTATTTATTTATTTATTGGCAAAAAAACTATATATAATACATGGCATTACAGCAAGCGCCAATGCGCCATGCATTTGACAAATTAATAAAAATTACATAAAATATTACACAAAAATAAGAAACAGAACAAAAACCTATTATTTACATTAGAAGACAATTTTTTTTAACAAAGCGTCAAGTTCACTGCCGAAGATGCCCACATCAACAGGCAGCGCATTTATCAGCCTAAATAGCCCTTGCAACTGGAGATTCAAAAGACCTACGTGACAAACAAGTTTTGACAAATAAAATTGATTTGTCTTTGTTACGACCACGTAGGTAAAAGCTGGCATCATGCAAACTTAAATTTTCAAGGATGTCAGGGTTATCAACTTGGCCCCGAAGAAGAAGAGAAAAATGTTTCAATATTGAAATTAATCTTCGAGCTTCAAGAGAGTGAAATGACAGCATTCCTAAAAGAAACTTGGTTGGATGATATTCCATTAATAAATTGTCATATGGAAAATAGTTAAATTTTTTATGAACTCGCTCCAGTTGCGACTTATATTTATATTCATATGGACCCCAAATAATAGATCCATATTCTAGCTTGCTTAAAACTAAGGAAGCATAAAGAAAACGAAACACAGTAGGGTTTTCAAATGGCTTACTTTGCCGAATTATGAATCCAAGAAGTTTACTAGCCTGCAGGGTAATTGAAGAAATGTGGGAATGAAACGTGAAAGAAGAGTCAAATGTTATACCGAGATTAACAATTTCAGACAAACGCTGTAAAGTCATATTCTATATCTCATATATAGATATAATACAGATAGCTGTATTAAACGATTTAGCCCCTAGCTTTAAATTTCATAAATTATACCCTAGAGAAAAAAATGTATAGTTACAGATTGATTTAGACCAGTGGTCTCCAAACTCAATCAGGATGCGAGCTACTTTCAGAAATTGAAATTGTCTGGTGAGCTACTTTTGTATATTGCTTTATCGTCGTGTTTTATTGTACCATACATATGATTATTACATTATTTAAATAAAATCGGACTTCCAATAAAACATAAAATGCGTACTTTAATTACGTATTTATAAAGAAAACAAGCGAGTAACCGGCATGCGATGCAATACCACCCAAAGAAAGAAAGTGTTTATGTTTTAATTCTGTTTATTGAAGTGCTTTTGGATACAAAATATTTTTTTCTGTCTGGTGCGCGCACACCAATAAATCATAAGGTTTTCCAACGTGTGAGTAGGCCACATGCAGCTGTCCATGTAAGAAGCATGGATTTTCCAAATGTATCCTTCGCGAGCTACCGAAAATGCCACCGCGAGCTACCGGTAGCTCGCGAGCGACCGTTTGGCGATCACTGATTTAGACGTTAAAAATTTGGATAAGAGAATGTTGAACATCTTGTGTTTTGTTTTTGTAAACAAAATGAGTTGGCGATTGACACAGTGAAACCCCGATTTTACGTTTTTCAAGGGACCGTATAAAACAAGCGATTTATGCGAGAAACGATGAATGCGGGAAAGTTTTATATATGAACTAAATGCCGGGACTATAGAAAATCAACGCACCACGCGGGAAAGCGTGTAATGCGAGAACGTAAGATCGGGGTTCCACTGTATTCAATTCTAAAGCGTGACTTAGCGAGACTTAGTCCAATCCTTAATATCCATAAACTCTATAAAAAATAACATGCGTTACGAGTACAAAGCCGTTCTCGTGAAACAACTTCTATTGAGATAAACTTTCATGAAGATTCCATATGCTCCACATAAGGAGCAGACGTGGGAAGAAAAATGTGTCATAAAAAAGTAATTTAAAAGAATATTGTATGTGTCCGAAAATCCATATCCGCACTCAATGTGAAGCATATGGCCTCCTAATGGAGGAATCTCATACTTTTTAGTTTGATGAGAGTATTTATGTAAACTGTAAAGGATAAAGGTAGTACATAACGAATAGGTTAGCTTTTCGCTCTCGTTCCGCCTTGCCTATAAGATCGGAAGATCGTGGGAGGTATTTTTAAACAACACAAATCGACAGAAAAAACGCTGTCCGTAATGGGACTCGAAGCCGCGAAGTCCGTAACGAAAGCCAACGACGTTGATCTCTGCGCCACAGACTCAACATTTTTTTCTTTAACCAAGCATAAGCTGCAGTGAACGTGTTAAAGCTCCGCAAAAGCATTGATTGTCATCTATAAAACATTTTTTTTACAATTATGATTAAATTTGAATTGCTTGAATTTTGTACTTGTCCATGAGTTTTGTCCCTATCGACTCGGGTTTCGTCTTTCGGCATCTTCAGGCATTTCAAGTACGAAACCCGGGTCGTTAGCGACAATACACATAATAAATGGTCAGTTAAAATAAAAAGAACATGTCTTAAATTTGACTATTACGACCATATTTGATAAAATTCACAAGCTGTCAAACTAAAACTTATCATTTTTTTTAAATAACTGACCATTTAAATTAAATACTAATCGTTTTTTTTAAATTAATGACCATTTCAATTAAATACTGACCGTTTTATTTAATAACTGACCACATTCACACTGATACAATGACAACTGACCGTTTATTATATTAACTGACCATTTTGATTTTTAACTGACCATTTATTTATTTAACTGATCAAAACTTGAATTAGTTACTGACCCATTAAATACATGCCATGGAAAAATACAAAATTCAAACTTGATATTGAATTTACACCAAGCACCCTCAGTCGAAATCCTCAATTATGATTAAGTTCAAACGCGCCTTTTCTTTTATATTAGATCATACATGGGCAAACACCGGCCCTCCGAGCTATTTTATCCGGCCCTGATTCATCTCAGCAAAGTAAAGAAGAAAGAAATTAATAGTTCCAGGAAGGATAATAATTTTTTATAACTATTTACCTAGTCCATCAGCTCACACAAACATCACATATAATTCTTATGGAGGTAAATAAAAAAAAAAATAACTAGTAAAATTGTGTTTTATTGAATTAAATATTACTTTTTTATGTTTCATAATTTGGTCCGGCCCTTCACTCGGAGACAAAATGATAATTTGGCCCCAGACCTGAGAAAGGTTGCCCATGCCTGTATTAGATGAACAAGATAGCTTTGTTCTCTAAGTCCAACGGTATTGAAAAATCGAAAACAAATTAATCGCATTTTTTCCATTCCACGCTACAAGTGGGGTTCCCCCTTTTGTTTCCTGTCACCAAGTGAACCAAAATAGGTCACCGATTCGACAGATGGAGAACAGTTCACGTCTTGACCTTTACTTTATAATTGAGTTTAACAAAAGGTCAGTATAATTATTCTCGAGTAGTTGATGAAAACAAAGTGATTCCTATTTTTATAACCCAATTACGTAAAGACTCCACTTTTTCTGCAAATTTCATTTAGACTTTTAGAGCGTCGCTTATCGTTTCATTCCTTATTCTACATTAATCATTTATATAGGATAGTTCTTTGCAGGGCTGTGGAGTCGTTAAAAAAAGTTCGACGCCGACTCCGAATCCAGCATTTACCAAAAGCACGACTCCGACTCCAACATTGACCAAAAACATGACTTGGACTCTGGCTAAAAAAGCTTAATATTGTCACTTTTTTCCCAAATTTTATTATTTATGTGTATTCAACTAAATATCAGCCCTACCAATCCGGCAAATAGCCAAATTTGACATTTATATAATTAAATAAGCTAAAATAAAAAGTTCAAACTTTTCAAAATTTCCGACTCCGAATACGACTTCGGCCAAAAAGCTCCGACTCCGACTCCACAGCCCTGGTTCTTTGGCAGTATACGTCTTCAATTTAAGCTTAAACAATTGAATAATGAAAAATTATTTGCTATGGCGTAAGCCAAAACAGCTATCAAATATACTAAATATTTTCTGTAATTAAAATACATTGCTATATTTTTTTCACCGTATTCTATGATATTTCTATGATAACAACGTAAAATACATACACCCATGTCCAAGATCTCTTCATCAATTATTAAAAAAAAAATGACCTTGCCGGGACTTTAACCCAGGCACACCAAATCGCTAAGGCAAAGCTCTTGCCACTAGACCACAGAGACCGACGTATTATCACAAGGTGGCATTTACCGCTTGAGTACCGAGCAAAATGGTCCGTTGATCACATCTACCGAAGATTTTCTGATCACAGAAAAACCATTTTTTTCCTAGAGACAGTGTATAGATGGCTTTTAGGCCGGACTCGGAGTCGTCACGGCGATTTGACCGGAGTCATACTCGGTGTTTTGAAAAGTTTGAACTTTTTATTATTGCATATAATATGTCAAATTTGGCTATTGGCCGGATTGGTAGGGTTGATATTTAATTGACTACACATAAATAGGAAAATTAGGCAAAAAAAGTGACAATATTAAACTTTTTTAGTCGCAGTCGAGTCGATTTTTTTTACCGACTCCACAGCCCGGAAAAATATCATATGAATCTTTACGGGAAAACGTTTTTTATATATTTTGCAATAGTGAATTTGCGACAGTATTCGTGACGTCCGTACGTGGCGGACACCAGTGGTCTTACGATACTGTTTAAAAACTGCTTTGCGTCTTTCCATGAATTGCCAGTACCGCTTATCATGCCAATTACACCTAATAGAATATAATATATGGGATCCGAAGGTCTTTCGAATCTTTCCAGTTGGAAGAATATGTAATCATGGTTGAGGTTCGGCAGAAGAATCCACATCTCATGCCTCTAAGCCAGTGGTTCTCATGTGCGGCCACGGTGGCCGCATGCGGCCACCAGAGGACTTGGCTGCGGCCACCAACAGCTTCATAGAAAATATTGATATTTTTAAAAATGTGGTTTTACAAGTTAATTTGTCAACAAAGACTCTTATAATTGAATATTTCGGACGCAATTAATACTAATAGTAAGTGAACAAGCATGTTTAGGTCAATTTGACATACCTCAAACACAACAGACTCAAAACAAAAATTTGGTGCGGCCACCAGACATTTCCTTAGGACCGCTTATTTTCACGATGCGGCCACAGTGCAATTTTCCGTGAGAACCACTGCTAAGCCAGTCGTCACTAGGAATTCCAACTATTCGGATATCGAATAGTAAAACTTAAACTATCCGGATATATTCGGATAGTTTTGAAATAGCTTAAATGTTGTGCAATAGTATTATAATTGTGATTTAAAAAACATATTTTAATAAACAAGAAATTGCCAGTTGCTTTTGCAAGCCGACAGTGGTCTCGATTTCTAAGTTTGAAATACATAATCGTACAACTTGCACGCAAATTGAAATGTTGTACGATTAATGTTTGCTTGTTCACTTAATAAGTGTAAATATACATTTTATAATATTTTAAGACTGAATATTTTCCCACTTTAATTATGATAAGATATTGATAGCACCCGAGTTGGGCGAAGGCAAAAAAACCACTACCTGGGATATTCATAATTATTCTAACCCCTTCCCGGGCACGCCCGAGTATACTCGGGTATTGAAAGTCGTCAAAAATGGACATGACGAGATAACTCGGGCAAACTTCATACGAAAATTACGAATTTGATCTAGTCCAAGGGCTGGACAAAGACTAACAGATAAAAAATATGCCATCACAAATTTGTGGGTGTATTTTGCATTTTCAAATGTGTGCATATGTGCATATGTTAAATCAATTGGACCGACAAGTGGTTTTAATTAAATGTGGAGAAATTGTGATGTGATCTTTCTTCGAATATGGATACTATCCGGATATTTTCCCAAATATCCGGATATCGAATAGTTTTTTTTTTTCGAATTTTCAGATATCCTAATTGGAATCCCTAGTCGTCACGTCTCTCCGTGGCTGATGTAATTCGAAGATACTTGTTTCGTCATCTTACCTTTAAATTTTGCACAAAGTCAAAAAACCTCAACTGAAATACTCGACGAATGTATAATTAAATTCTTGAAGTTCGGTGTAGGGTTTCGGTAAGTGGTACTGGTAAAATGCAAGCTTCAATTAAATGTCGTTTTAACTGAGTTAATTACACGTTCGAGAAAGCCCGTGTTAAATTTAATGTGGACATAGCTATTCTTAGGCGAATAGAGAGTTCCTACGTTGTACTGAAATATTCCGAGATAGAAAACTCTAAGGCAGTGAAGCACAACTTTTTAACAGAAGGGTCAGCTTATCAATTTTCAGATTGTTCGAAGGCCGCATGGGTAAAAATGATTAACGTTTTATTGTTTTATATTGTTCTTGCATCGTCCGTGAAAAGTCGCGAAGAAAAAAAGGTGATTGACATTTGTCATATTGGGCCGCGTGAAATGTCATTTCGGGCCGCAGTTTGTGTTTCACTGCTCTAGGTGTCGAGACTTTACCATGTTTAAAATCAACGTTGAATCATAGCATTATAAAGTTTTGTTGTCATAATAAAGCCGTCGTTTGATGTGTCATCAATCAATGTCTTCCGTGGTGGACCTCGCGGGTTTGAGTCCTAGTATGAGTAGACCTTTTTTAGTTGCTGTTTTGCGATTGCGCGTCATGGCACTTTACCGAACGTGTACTGTGCTTGGAAAACGGGTGCTTGCGGTGAATATTAGGATTGCGTGGTTTGACTTTGCGATGAGCTCGAATATAAGAGAGAGAACAACCCAGTCCCTTATTACGTCCAAAATAAAAAAAAGTGTTGCGGAGAACCCAAGGGGGCTTGATTCCTACCTGTCCTTTGTATCAGCCAGATGGATTCTGTCGCTCTGGAATCTGCAGATGTCCACCCATAGATGAATTCTTCAGGACGCTGGGATCATCTGGGAGGAAGCTTGGAGTTTTCCAGATGATAAAGAATTTTCGAGACACCGTGCGGCTGCAATATGCCCAGAATAGAGAGGTTATTTGAGTGGAAAAGTTCTTAGAACCCTTCAGATTCTATTGTCGAGGTTTAGTGAAAGCGACTAGTTCAAAGTTAAGAATATGAGAAAAATTTGCAAATATGTTCGTGGATCGACATAATCTCGATTCTTCACTAGAGTCAATAAACTCGTCCAACACGAAGGGCTCTTAGTACACGCATTATACACAGGATAATTTGTGTACTAAGAGCCCTTAGTTTTGATTTCTTTCGATAATTTCGGCGGTAACTTTGTGGAAGTTCATTTTAATATAAAATTTAAAATAACTTTGATTATTCCACGTGTTGTGCTACTAACTGTGACACGTGATTCGCTGTTTATTTGTTTGCTTTTTTTCGATTCTATAACCCCCTCTCTTGCGTCCCTTATAAAGGAAAAATCCCAATCTGATGGATTGCACCTCATTAATATCAGTATCATTATCCGATTGCATTGTTTCGATTCTATCACCCCTTCCTTGGTTCCTATAGAAGAAAAAAAACCTGAAATCCATTTTATAATTTCATAATTTAAAATGTTAGAATCAATCTTGCTTCATTACTTAAGCAAACTTTGCGATAGTAAGTCTGAAGATGCCTCTGAAAGAGGCGAAACACGTGTCACAGTTATCATACTGATTTCAGTGGCTGAGCTAGTCACTCCAATTTATTTTATTATTTTTCATTTTATTTTCTATTTTCAAGCACACTAGTGCATGGTTCAAAATGGTGCAGATCAACTCGGGCCATGAATGTGAAGGGTAAACTTCATTTTCTATGTCGATAGCGTTGTAAAAGGCGGACATGAAACATTGGTTGCATATTATACACAAAGGGTGGTGTTGGGAAAAACCAACATTTTTATCTGAGTAATAGGAAGTTCTCGTTAAAAAAGATTGATATAAACTTTGATTCACAGCATTATATAATACTAGTATTGCTACCCGGCTTCGCTCGGACCAGTTTGGGGTTATGTTCACTTCGAAGTAAATTCAGACGGGCCAAGTTGTATTAACTTTTTTCAAAATTCAAAAGTCTAGGTCAATTAAAATGGAATAAAAATGAACATTTCAGACTGGCATTGACATTTCACAGCCCCTTTCATATATTGACAGCCCCATTCTCGCCCAATAAAATGTCCAAATTCAAGGAAAAAATATAATTTGCTGTCAAAGAAATGTCAAATAATACCTTCACGTAAATAATAAAAATTATTATATAAATAAAAGCCGGGAAAAGTTCAGTAGAAGACTAATTTATTACATTTTGACTAAATGTCTTCGCCGAGAAAATTTCAAACATTTTTTTTCATATTCGTTTTTATGGCAACTTAATGACCAACAATGCAAAAGGCAATTACAGACCCACAGACATATAAATGCCGTTTCGGTGTTATATATAAGATGGTAGCCATAAAAAAATTGGTCAAAATGTTGAGTTATTTATGTTATACTGTCAAACCATCAGAAAATCTTTTGATATTATTCATTACTCACAGCATTAAAAACGTTAATTTTAAATATTTTTTTCAAACAAGTTGAACGATCAACCCTTCCGACGTTTGATAATTAAAAAGGGAAAATAGGTTATACAAAATATCGTCATTAAAAAAGTAAACTGTCAACCAGAAATAGGAGCCGCGGGGTAGCTCTGATTAATCGATTTTCCCGGAAGCGTCATTTATTTACTGCTGCTAAAGATTGCGAGAAAATTGACCAAGTTTTTTTTTGTTCTGTTGGACACATAACGGCTCGCCGAGCAAACTTGACGATATGCTCTTAATCTCGGCCAAACGGGCAATTTGGATTTTACGCCTTGGTTGTGGTAGCAGTTCTTTTCAAACGGGGTTTTCGTAAAGTTAAACTGGAGATTAATGCTACCGTTCTGAAATCCATATCTTGAAGAACAATGCAAAGTAATTATCACATAACTATAACCAAATGTTGGAATAGAGATATTCATATTTATTTTTAAATAGAGGTGTGAAATTTTTATTTCATATTTGTATACTGCTTTTTATAACGATAGGCGGATTTAGAGCTAAAGTTTTTGAGAAAAACCCAAAAAGTTCTAATAAAAGTTACATAGAAATATCGAAAAATAAATCGAGGTCTTTATTCAACCCATTATCATTGAATAGATTGATTTTGAGTGTTTGAGTTTATAATACATGATATTTATTTAAGGCATGTATTTAATGGGTCAGTAACTAATTCATGTTTTGGTCAGTGAAATAAATAAATGGTCAGTTAAAAATCAAAATGGTCAGTTAATATTATAAACGGTCAGTTATCATTTTATTAGTGTAAATGTGGTCAGTTATTAAATAAAAATGGTTAGTATTTAATTTAAATGGTCAGTAATTTAAAAAAAATGGTAAGTTTTATTTTGACAGCTTGTGAATTTTATCAAATATGGTCGTAAGAGGCAAATTTATGACATCTGCTATGAAAAATAAGCGCATGAAATGAAATTATTTCTTAAGTTCAGGTATTAAGTGTAAACTGACTATTTATTATTTTTTAACTGACCATTTATTATTTTAACTGACCGTTTTAAGTATTTATTACTGACCGTTTTAAATATTTATAACTGACCATTAATCGAATTAGAAACTGACCAAATAATTATTAGTCTTTATTTAAAAGGGGTATAAAAATAGTGAGCCTGGAATAAAAAACTATTATTTTTAAATAGACAAACTATTAAGCTGATACGGTGAGAAAAATAACAATGTATTTTAACTCTACAGAAGTTATTATATAAATATATTGGTTAATAGCTATTTCGGCTTACGCCCTCGTCAGAACTATGTTTTAAACATGCATTATATATGTTATAAATACCGTTTAAACATGGTACACAATACATCTTCTTCTCTGTTCCACCATCTTTATTTTATATGGTAACTAGTATTGCTACCTGGCGTCGCTCGGACTAAGCGAACAATAATTATTTAATGTTATATCATTCGACATAATTATATCACAACATCTAACATCCAAAATAGAGTTGAAATAAAATCACAAACTTTATTTAATTTGATGACAGCCCCATTCTCGCCTATTAACATGTCCAAATTCAAGGAAAAAATCTAATTTGCTGTCAAAGAAATGTCAAATAATACCTTCACGTAAATAATAAACATTGGTGTATATCAAATTTGAATTTTTTGAATTTTGTACTTTTCCATGAGTTTTGTCGCTAACGTGCTGTATATCTTTTGAATATGTTGACAAGACCTTTATTCCGGCTCCCTCGTAAATCGAGAAGGAGCCTCCTATCCGACACTCAGGAAGAGGGATTTTGGGGACGGAGTAGGAGAAACATGGAACTCTTTAAAACAAAACACGATCTCAAAGCGTTATTTGGGTGCGTTAGCACCCATTTTTTAATCGTTAAAGATTTACACAGACGTAATACAACACACAAATATTACGATAGCGAAGAAGATATCAGGAATTTGACGCGAATTTAATTCTTAGGGAGAGGATTAGGCGCGTGCATTCTCAATGCAGTCCAATCTCTCACTGCTGTATGAAAACAAACGGTTACTTTAGAAAGAAAAAACAATGGCTGTTTCAAAAATCGTTAACACGTGCGCCCGCCGATAAGGGATTATTTATCGCCTTACGAACTTTTTATGAAGCACATGCATTGTCGGGCGTCAAGAGATAAGAGAAATTGAAATAACTCTACATTGCATCGCTATAGATTGCAATATAGATTATTATAAGAATGAATATATTTCCTGATATCGACTTAAACTCATAGACTGAGGTGAAAAATAGATCGTTCGAGAGAGTTCTGATGACCCATCACATAAGGCGGTGTCAATGTATACGTATTGTATAAATAAATTGAACCAAAACAATGATAGAGTTAAAAGATCGAAAGTTTAAAAACCAATATGCAGTCTCCTGTAGTTTGATTTCTAGTTTATAGCTGGATTCTTGACGTATTCTCCAATTCAATTTTGCTCAGATCGTAAAACGTAGAGAACTGTTTTCACAGAATTCGTTCATCCACTACCAAGCCTGCAGATGAAATGAACTGTGAATTAGAACAATAAATAACTCAATATTATATCTAGAATTTTGTATTTCTGTATTCGGATATTTTCCATTATTTTGTTTTCGATTACTTTTATGGCCGAGTGGTTTCTTGCTTTTCATAAACGGTGCTCAATGGCTCGAATCCTATCACTAAAACTATCAAAATTCTGAATTTTTTATCGATTGTGTATCTTTGCATACGTGAGAATAAGTTTCTGTGATGTCTTAAGCCCCGTCTCATCTCATTCTTTCATCCTAACTCTCTTCGAATTAGAGAATTTTAGTAACTGAAATACAGCTAAAGAAAATGGAAAACAGTGATATTTATACAAAAGTTAGGCAAAAATTACAAGGTATGACAAACAATTGGGAATTACAACTAAGCAAATTGAAGCAAAAAATACTAATTAAAATGCTTTTAGTACTGGTAACGTTAACCACTTCACCACAGACCTATTTTAGGATCACTGCACTTATTTTTGGTTTTACTTTGTCAAAGATCATTCATACTTAATTGATTTTTGATGTAATAGCTTGCATTGCTAAGAGGTCTTCAATATTTTAATTTTAGTCTAATTTGCTTGTATTTTTCTTAGTTGCAATTGTTTGACATGTCATGTAATTCTTGATTGAGTAGGCATTTACTTGGTAGAGCTCCATTATAATACGGAAAAAAAAATAACAATGTATTTTAATTCTACATAAATTTATAAAATTTATGTAGAATTAAAATACATTGTTATTTTTCTTTCCGTATTTTTCTTTCCGTAATGTAATTCTTGTTTAATTTTTGCATGAATATCATTGTTTCGTTTTATTTCTTATCAGTTGAAAATGCTCGCTATGAGAGAAACCAGTCCTGATCTAATATATTTGATGTAGAATAAGCACTACAAATTTGATAATATTTTTATTATCATACCATTCCACAAAGTATTGACAGTGAATACCTTAAAAGTGAAAAATGTGCTTATTTACATACTTCATGTAGAAGTTGCTTTATTCTTACTGATACTAATTAAGAGTAACCGATATCGACATTCAAATTAAGCATTGAATTCTTCAATGCAACAATTCCTAATGAATATTATTGTCAAACTCTCAGGCGTGTTGTTGACTAATTATAAATTCAATTAGTGTATGAAGCAGTAGTGGGGGCTCGTTCCGTGGGGAGGTTTTTATTTGAAATAATTCTAGGCACTTGGTCGCAGGTGTTCGGGTGTAATTTGGGAGTTTTGTGAGAGATCCGAGATAAATAAGAGAACAGTGCAGTGCTTGAAAATGGAGGGAAAGGGGTAGCCGTCGCTGACTTTAACGCGATTGTGTTACATCCAGAGCTGTGGAGCTTCTGGCCGTCGTCGGAACTAGAGACCCCAATTCGATTATCGAGTACTCGATACTCGAGTATACTCGTTCATTTTCCAACTACTCGATTCTCGAGTAATTTGAAAAATAATCGAGTTATACTCGTTTTAGTAATAACCGTCGACAATTTTTTCTTCTGCGAGAAATATAAAATCAAAACTTAAAATTAATTAAAAATTTGAGTCGTTTAATTCTCTATTATTGTTGAAATATATGTGGTATAAATTAAAATAAATGTTTTTATGATATTCAATATGTTTCTTTATTTATTTATCATCTGTTTATATACACAAATTCGAATTAAAAATATATATTTTGGTACATCTGAAACTACTCGAGTACTCGAGTATTTTGAATTTTTACTACTCGATACTGGAGTAGTTGAGATGTCGAGTAATTGGAGTCTCTAGTCGGAACCGTCACGGCGTTTTGTCGGAGTCGCCCTCGAGTCGGAAAATTTGAAAATTTAGAAATTATTTTTGCATATAATATGTCAAATTTGGCTATTGGCTGGATTGGTAGGGTTGATATTTAATTGAATACACATAAATAGCGGAAAAAAATAGCGATATTACTTTTTTTAGTCGGAGTTGTGTTTTTGGTCAATGTTGGAGTCGGAGTCGAACTTTTTTTACCGACTCCACAGCCCTGATTACATCTCTTTGTGAGAAAAATATTTATTTTTATGTGTTAGATATAATTCAAAAAAATAGTACAACCGATCCTCTTTTTGCGCGGAGGGTACGTTTTAAAGTCTACCGTGCAAAAAAAAGCATGGAAAAAGATAATGTGCCTCTAAAAACATAGTAGATACCTTCTATTGATTTTTTTTATTATTTATTTATAAAAATATTTTTAAAAGTTATATTTACAAGTAGCACATACATAGTTTTCGATTGTAATAGAATATTGCATTGAAAAATATATTCATTCAGTAAAAATAACAAAATATTTTTACTACTTAGTCCACATTTAGTTTATTAGATCAGGGTCGGTTTCGCTAATAGCGAGCATTATCAATAGATCAGTTGATAATGCTCGCTTTCAGCGAAATTGGACCCGATCTAATAAATTGAAGGTGGAATTATTACTTAAATTGTTTTATTATTTATAATATAATGCCATTCCCCCAGTATTGATAGGAAATACGTTTATAAAGGGTCTTTTTATAAGGACGCTTAGTTTTGAAATGTAAATAAAAGAAGTTGTTTGTGAGATTTCGACTAAATTTTAATTTCATTTGTAAGTATATTTTACGGCATTAAATATGGAATATAGCATCAAATGTCTGCCAATATGCATTCATTATAAAATGGGCCATGTCGCTAAAGTTGACTTTTTTGACAAATTTGGGTAAACTTCCAACTGCTCCAGAACCCAATCAGGCGTTGTCTGTGGTCGTTTACCTGAAGTTCCTTGGTAAGTTGGATTTTATACGGGTGCAGCAGACATAAGGCCCGATTCAAAATTCACCAAGTTGAAGTCGCAGAAAAGCCAAGTTCTTGTGAACAAAGAGAAATAAGCTGCCTTGGGTTTCCCTGTACACTTTCACACACAGCAGCAATGTTTTCACCAGATATTGTATTTTGATGACGTACGTTGGCCGATTATTTACCAAACTGGTTGACTCAAATTTGGCCACTAAACAATGAATAATCTACTCAGCAGGACAAAGTAACATATTTTGAGCGTCCCTATTGAAATACACTTTATATTGATGGCTATGGATTGATATTAAACGTGCCCGTTAACCGCTATTTTCCAGAAAATTGTATTTTTTAACCGTCTAAATGCCAAAAGAAACCAGTGTAAAAAAATATGAAAAATAGTCAGTACTTTTTTAAAAAACCGTGTAATAACACGAAAACGTGCAAAAGAGGATCGCTTTCAAAAACATGTGAACTAAACGGGACTGATCATCGCCATGCATGAAGATGTAAACCAGTCACTAGAATTTCAGAAGCGTCCAACAAAGATTTAAAATATAAAAATAAATCTGTTTGGAAACACTTAGCAGTATAACTGTTGTCAGCAGGCACACCACTGCTTTTGTGTTTCGAGAACGAGAAGGTGCGGGACAGTTTGCAAGCCACTGCTCTAAATTAATGAGAAAACCTCTACACAGTGCCGGTGCGAGGACACAATTGTTTTTAAGGGTTGGCCGACAAACAATTAAATTGATTGCTTTTCTGATTATCACAGGTATCGTTTTGTTCAAATACATTTAAACAAATGGTAACAGAGTAGAGATAATGGCGTTATCTCAAATACAGCTTATCAGTAAATGTTTTAAAATGTATTCCGCTTAATAAGAATAGCTTTTCTAGCTTAAAATTAATCCGGGAAAAACTGAACGGTTCAGTGAAATTAACATTTCTAGTTAATAAAATTTTAGCCCATAACACGCCATTTTTGTCATTACTATTTTGCAGGGCTGTGGAGTAGTTACAAAAATACGACTTTGACTCCACATTTGCCATAAACACGACTCCGACTTCAGCATTGACCAAAAACATGACTCCGAATAAAATAGTTTAATTTCGTCACTTTTTTTTTTCTTATTTTCCTATTTATTTATATTAATTTAAATATCAACCAACCAATTCCGAGTACAATTTGACCCAAAATGCCGCGACGACTCCGGCTCGTACCAAAAAACCCCGACTCCACAGCCCTGCTATTTTGCCTATTTTATAATTGAAAAAAATAATAAACAAAGTTATAATGATTGAAAACAAATATGTACATGATATGCCGGGTCCACGGTGCAGTGGTCAACGTCGTTGGCTTCCGTGGCGGACCGCCGGGGTTCGATTCCCAGTGCGAGAAGATTTTTTCAACCAATAAATCGATTCTGTTCAAAGGCTATCGGTTTCTGTGTTATTAAAAATCCCTTCACACGTTTCTGATCCCAAAAGAAGCGGGGCACATAGCGAGAGCGATTAACTAACCACTAAACCTTTCCTAGTCCTCGTATCCTTTCAATTTTCACAGGAGGTGTAGAGAAAATTTCAAGATAAATGTTGTGTATTGATTGAATTTACTTGACAGAACTCCATTATATCACGGTAAAAATATGTATTCCCGGTAAGAGCAGATTTTTTCATTCGGTAAATCGACTCTTTTCGAAGACAACGGGTGTTTATGTTGTTAAAATCTCTTCGCAACTCTCCGATACCAAAAAGCGACGCATGACGAAAGCGATTAGCTAATCACTAGTCGTGGACTAGTCTTCGTATTCTTTCCATCCGTACGCTTTTCGAAAAAGAGGGTTTGAACAACTGAATAACAAGCAGCTCTCGTAGAAAAAAAACATGCTGAAATTAACTCCGAGAAAAGATGGAAGCGGACATGGTAAAAAAAGAATAATTGTGTAACGAAGTTGCCGAAAGGCGAAACCAGGGTCATAAGCGACAAAACTCATGGAAAAAAACACAATTGTACCGATTCATTTTTTAGTTTAATTATTTTTTAATGCGTTTTAACATAGTGGCCCGAATTTTCTAGTGAACATCCAATTAAGCTATAACAAATGTATTTAATTGATATCATTAATCTCTTCTTGCACCCCCTTAAAGTAAGTTTGCTTAACCCTTTTCCGGCCAAACGCAGGCCAACTTTAAGAGAACGATTATTCTAGCGTGCCGGCTGATATTGAAGCGGGGACCTTACCTACTGGCAGATTAATAATTCGATAATGGTGAAATTGACAACTGTCATGCGATTCGATTATCCCACGATCTGATTTGAGGGATACATGCAACGGTATAGTCCAACAATAGACAGTAGTAACTGACTTAACAACTATTTATTTTCAGCGCTGAGAAAAAAGTTCGTCTTTGAGTTTAGTTTTCATTGCTAACACACCTCCCCTTTTCATCGTAGTGACGTGACCGTTGTAGTGGTGAGCAATCCATTATGAAGCCAGTTCAAGAGTAGGGATTCCAACTATTCATCAAAATCAACCATTCCGATATCGAATAGTAAAACTTAAGCTATCCGGATATATAAGGATATCCGGATAGTTTTAACATGTCTAAACTGTTGACAAATCAGTTGCGGGTATTCAGGAAACAATGGATAGACTGCAGAGCAACTCGTATCGCGTTGGCCTCAAAGTCAACGCGAGTAAAACTAATGTGCTCTGCAACAGCGCCTGTCCAGATCCAGACTACTCACTGATGAGTGTGGGGGCAAGAAATCGAGAGAGTCGTTGGTTTTAGGTACTTGGGAATACAAATCACGGCGATGGCAACCCGCGTAATGAGCTCGCGATCCGATTAGGGATAGCTGGAGCAACATTTAATTCAATGCGGAAAGTCTGGGACTCACGGTTGTACTCGGTCAGAACCAAGTGCCACTTATTCAACGCATGCATACTGACTGTGCTGCTTTACGGTTGCGAGTCATGGCACATCACAAAAGCACAGGGTAACCGTATACTGTGCTTAGAAAACAGATGCCTGCGGCGAATATTAGGAGTACGGTGGTTTGATTTTGTCAGGAACACGGAGGTAAAAGAGCGGACAAACCAGCCCCTTATTACGTCCAAAATTAAAAGGCGACGATGGACCTGGCTTGGAAATGTGCTGCGGATGCCCCAGGGGAGCCTGAATCCTGCCTGCCTCTTCTATCAACCTGATGGATCCCGACGCCATGGAAGACCTCTGATGACCATCCATAGGATGTACTCAGGGGAGCTACGGGACTCCGGGATGACCTGGGAAGATGCGAGGAGGTTGGCGGTAGACAGAGAATCTTGGAGGCACCGTTTGGCGGCCATATTCCCCCGAATAGGGAGCGGATATGGAAAAAAAAATGTTGTACAATAGTATCAGAATTATGATTTGAAAAACATATTTTAATAGCCAGCTGCTTTTGCAAGCCGACAGTAATCTCAATTTTTAAGTAAATTCTTAATAAATAATCGTATAACTCACACGCAAATATAGCTGTTGCACGATAAATGTTTCCTTGTTCACTTTTATAATAGTTTTAAACTTAATCTTTTCACACTTTTTAAAAATCTTATTTAAAGGTTTTTTTTAGACCCGAGCCCTAACCGGTTCATTAAAATAAACTATTATGATTAATTGATTGAGTAGGCATTTACTTGGTAGAACTCCATTATAATACGGTAAGAAAAATAACAATGTATTTTAGTTTTACATAAATTAGTTTATATATTTGTTGATAGGTATTTCGGCTTACGCCTTCGTCAGAACTAGATACGTCAGAACAGAATAGTTCTGACGAAGGCGTAAGCCGAAATAGCTATCAACAAAAATATAAAATAATTTATGTAGAACTAAAATACATTATTATTTTTCTTACCGTATTATTATGATTAAGATATTGATAGCACCCGAGTTGGGTGAAGGCAAAAAAAACCACTACCTGGGATATTCATAATTATTCTTTAAATGTGAAGAAATTGTGATGTGATCTTTACTAGAATACGAATACTATCCGGAAATTTTTTCCCTAAATATCCGAATATTGAATAGTTTAAAAAGGGCCGAATATATCCGGATATCTAATATTCGAATATCCGAGTTGGAATCACTAGCAGTAACTCGCAGAATTTCTGAAATTGAGTAATGAATGCCTTTATATTTTTGAGAGAGATATGTATGTATATGCTGCTCACTTTTATTGCAGTATAATAACTAAAAAACTCGAGAAAAAATGGACCTTTGATTGATTAGAGCAGGCATGGGCAACCTTTCTCAGGTCTGGGGCCAAATTATCATTTTGTCTCCGAGTGAAGGGCCGGACCAAATTATGAAACATAAAAAAGTAAAATTTAATTCAATAAAACACAATTTTACTAGTTTTATATTTTTTATTTACCTCCATAAGAATTATATGTGATGTTTGTGTGAGCTGATGGACTAAGAAAATGGTTTTAAAAAATTATTATGCCTCCTGGAACTATTAATTTCTTTCTTCTTTACTTTGCTGAGATGAATCAGGGCCGGATAAAATAGCTCGGAGGGCCGGTGTTTGCCTATGTATGGATTAGAGTATAAGTAATTATTAGCAAAAAAGCAGCAACTCAAGTTTTCTTAGCAAAGATGCAGTCAATGCAACAATATACTGCTTAATATTTTCGATGGTTTCGGCGGTAACTTTGTGGAAGTTCATTTTAATATAATTTTTTTTTTTTTATTTATACTGCATCGACCGCCTTTTATAAATTTAAATGCAAAAGCTTCAAAAAACAAATGTTAAATGTACTAGTAGTTGGCCATGTACCAGTAGTTGACCTAGTGAGGAAAGTGTATTATTTCAAATTTCTCAAAAACATAAAGGAAGGGTGCACTATGAAGATTAAGTAGCTCATTAAATTTAGCAAAGTATTTAGCTTACTAAGGTAAATGTACTAGTTTTGACCATGTACCAGTAGTTGACCTTTTGAAAATAAAATGACCCAAATTAACAAATGCAGATGCGGGATTGCTCTAAATTGTAAAGTTCAGACAATTAAGGGCATCTGTGGTCAGAATGAGCCACTAACACATCACCATATAGCCAATGGAGTGCCAGGGTGGCCGTTTGAAAACAACACCTAGTGAGGAAAGTGTATTATTTAAAATTTCTTAAGTGATCAATCTAGAAACCTAGTGTACCTTGTTCCTGAACCACCCATTGCTACATTGATTCAACCAAGAGTGGTGTGACAGAAAGCCCTGAGGCAACTCTGTTCACTATAAAGCTCCCTGATAAAACATGGTCAACTATTTGATTTTTCAATATGTGAGATGGTCAACTACTGAAGCAGAAACATGGCTTTAAATAATTTAACACAACTTTTTTTAGACAGGCCCTTTTGTAATTTTTGTTACATAATATGAATTGAGACATATGGTCCAATATGAATATATAGGGTATTTCAATAGGGACGCTCAAAAAAATAATAACACAATTTTAGTACTTTTTCCACATGAGATTTATTCATTGTTTAGTGGCCAAATTTGAACCGACATAAATTTATAAATAATCGGCCAACACCTACCTGTACGTCATCAAAATACAATATCCGGTGAAAACATTGCTGCTGTGTGTGAAACTGTACAGGAAAACCCAAGGCAGCTTATTTCTCGTTGTTCACAAGAACTTTTATTTTCTTTGACTTCAATTTGGCGAATTTTGAATCGGGCCTTATGTCTGGAACTGTATAAAATCCAACTAATTACCGGAACTTCCATCTAATTATGGTTGACAGACATGTAGACAATTTATTTTGAAATTGGGTTTTGGAGCAGTTTGTTAATTTACCCAAATTTTTGATGTCAAAAGGTCCTGAACTTTATTTTTAGTCCCATTTTTCTAATGAATTTGGATTTATTGGCAGACATTTGATGCTATATTCCATATTTAATGCCGTAAAATATACTTTTAATGAAATCCTTATTTAGTTGAAATCTCGCAAAGCAAACTTGTTTTATTTACATTTCAAAACTAAGCGTCCTTATTTTTATTATAATGCCTTTCCACCAAGTATTGTATGTACATCATTCGAAGTGAACAATGCTAAACTTTTTATTTTTGTTGAAATTTCATTTTAAACGGTCAGCTTCTGGTACATTTACCTTAATGTCATTTATCTCAAAAATTTGTTATAGTCACTTTCTGCCTTCTTGCTTGGAACGGCAGAATTGAAGATTGATTGGCTCCGACCAGAAGGAGTGTAAATTTTTAAAAAATAAGCAACGTAATAAAAACAAAGGATGCCAACTGACAAGTTACAGTAGGACTTGATGGACAGATATTATTTGCACGAGATAATTTGAAACTAGTCGCATGAAACGATCGATCGACGTTGGTTGCTTGCTATCAGCTGGCTTCATCAACGGGGTATCAATAATTAGGTTTGCTCGATTCAATGGATATGATGTGATAATATTGATATTAAAACTCTAAAGTAATATTACAGGGAAGTTCAACGCGAGTTAATTTTATAAAATGTATTAATGGGTGATGAATGAACATAGTAAAAATCATCTCGGAAATGTTTTATTTCACATAAATGATACATATATAAAAAATAATGTCTGTATGTATGTCCGCTATGGACTACTAAACCGCTCGACCGATCGATGTGAAACTTTACAAATTTATTGAGTGCACCCCCGCGATGGTTTCTGGCCTACCAACCCCTCCCCTCAACCACCCCCCAACCTCCCCCCCCAAATTTTTTTCTTAAACTTTACGAATTTTTCAAGTTCACTCCTTCGAAGGTTTTTGGCATACCCGCCTCATACGCCCCCCAAACCCCACCCCGCCAAACAACCCCCCTCCTCCCCAAAAATTGATATCGAATTCTTACAAATTTCTCGAGTACACTTCCGTGAAACTTTTTGGCGTACACCCCCTCCCCCACCCCACCCATCCAATCACCCCTACAATTGCTGGCGTAGCAACGCGCGCAGGGTACAGCTAGTATTAATATAAAATAATCACCAAATAATAACTGTTGAAAACAAAAAAAAAGAAAAGACGATAAACGTCTTAAATTATAAAACTATGTACATATTTAATTAATCACTGTCACTATCATCTAATATTAAGTTCCATCGAGACTTTCTTGTTGCCAATACCGGTTCCTCAATTTCTCTATAATTCAGAGTATTGACTGGATTATTTTCTTTATTGTCAAAAATAACTCTTTCCCGCATTTCGCTTTTAAATTTAATATATTGGGCTTTAGATATTTCTAAGTATTTTGTTAATTCGTCTAATCGCTCTTTTGGGAGATCGTCTTGAGTGTGTGCTCGTGTGTTTCTAAATTATTAAACAATTTTTAAGTCCTCATTCAAATTTTCGGAATTGAAACTTTTATGTGATTCATTCAAGTCGATATGTAAACTTTCTTCACTCGTAGTACTATTTTTTTCACCAAAACAGAGGCAGTCAAATCTTCTTCATTCAAATCCATGTCATCATTTATATATTCATTGATATCCTTATCAGTTATGTTATCTTACTGTATATCTGTTGAATATCCCTGGTTTCATCTAACTGCCACATGCGGATGAATCACCGCGTAAATACGTCTGATGCAACTGTTTCATTTTTTTTCATTATTCGGGGGATTTAACTCATTATTGGAAAACTTGCCGCAAATGTTATTGGGGGGTTCATTAGCGGGGAGCTCATTATTGGGGGTTTACTGTATATGGTTGAATATGGTTTATAACATAATTTTAAAGTGACATCTGCCTCCTGTATGAAATAAGTACTAAAAATGTTTTATTATTTTTATTATAATGCCATTCCACAAGTATTGACAGTGAACACTATAAAAGTGACATTTGCATGCCTTGAATGTTGTATATTCTCTTTAGTTTTATCGATAACGATATGTGTTTCGCCTTTCAGTATCTTCAGGCAGCTTTAGTGGGCGAATGAACTTGAACTGACTAATAGAAATGTAAAAAATTCAAGCAATTAAAATTTGAATACATACGATGGATTCATACTTTAGCATTTCTTTAGCAAACTTTGCGAAACCAAGTCCGAAGATGCCTCTGAAAGAGGCGAAACACGTGTCACAATTTTAAATTCAATCATTTACCTTCAGTCGAAACTCTCAGTTGCTTAAACATTAAAACTAATATATGTATCTTCAAATTGAGCGAATTAATCTATTGAAAACCTCGCCTAGACTTTTCAAAATATTTGTGGAAATTTCAAAAAAGTGTATATTTATACCAGTGCTTAGCGCGGCATCATTGTCACTTTTGAGTGACTATTGCCGTAATATTTATACATAACTTTATTCCGAATCCCAGTGCTTCAGTTGGGAGAATAAACAGTGACATATATTGCTTCAAAGACACCGATGCGTATGTAACAAGGAGCCTAAGTGACAAATTGACAGACGGAATGACAGCCCCTAGGTCTGCAGCTTATTTCAAACGTGTTCGTTTATTTTTTAAATAATATATAAATATATTTTGACAATAACGTGAACGGATAAATATTTTTTTTATAAAAAATGTCCGCTTCAAATTTGGAACTTTGGCACAAATGAATTATTTAACCTTTGAAAGACTGTCATTGAAAAATAACTCGTAGGCCGAAGGGGGGTCTAAAAAAGTCTTTTTTTTATATGAAAATCGATAATTTTCCTATAATTATTCATATTTTAAGTCACGCATGAATGAGACAACCTGTTCGTGTTGTTTCTTATCCTAGACTGGCGATATCCAAACTGTGAATGCGACTTCTTATCTACACCTTTTAATGTAAAAAGCATCCATTTGATTTGGAATGTTCTTGAAAGAGGCCCGTTTGAGATAAGATAACGTTATCTTACCGCAAATGGGCAGTGAAGTTTAAATCATGGCAATTGGTAGCGACAATATAAATGGTTTTCGGCCAATATTTTTACAATAAAATTATTTAATTTCGACGAAACTTAGTCATATAAAATCATATTTTTTTTACTGCAAATGATGTAAAAAAATGATTTAAGAATACCAAAAGTTTACATATTGTATCACTAATATTAAGATAGATATTTAAGATAAAGTGGCAGTGGTGGTCAACTGTTTCACCCACAGACTGGGTAAAGTTTAACAGACGGTATTTTATCATACACTAGTTGTAAGTTACCTTTTTTGGTTTCGGCTTAACCATGGTTGTGGAGTCGGAGTTATCGCGGCGTTTTGTCCGGAGTCGTAGGTACTTAGTAAGTTTGAACTTTTTATTCTTGTATAGACAGTGTATAATGTGGCTGTTGGCCGGATTGGTTGGTTTATAATTAATTGAATACACATTAATTGGAAAGGTGGGATAAAAACGTGACGAAGTTGAAAAAAAAATTAGTCGGATTGGTATTTTTTGTCAATGTTGGAGTCGGAGTCGTATTTGTCGAAAACTCCACAGCCCTGGTTTTAACCGCTTAGACCGTAGGTTTGCAACCTTTTCCGAGATGTGACCCCTATTTATAAAACACGTTTGACCCGCGAACCCCAAGACAATTGAAAAGGGCATTTTTGATAAAGGTAATTCAAAAAACAACGAAAATCAATTATAAGCGAATACTTTTTTTAGTTGACGGTATAAGTTGGCGACCCATGGGTTGGGAAACCGTGATTTACATTGTTTATTCAAATAAAAACAATGGATAGACTATCAAACATACTATAACAATAGATTTCATAGTTGCTTTTTTCTATTTTAAAATAATAACGTATTAAAACAAAACAATTATAAAACCGACTATATCCATAATTCAAAAATGTAAATTTCTTACTAACTACACTATTTAACTGAAGGCTGTGGAGTTGGGACATTTTGGCCGTAGTCGGGAGTCGTCGCGGCGTTTTGGCCGGAGTCGTACTCGAAATTTTGAAAAGTTTAAACTTTTTATTTTTGCATATTATATGTCAAATTTGGGTATTAGCTCCCATTGATCAGGTTGATAAATATCAATTGAATACACATAAATAGGAAAATTTGGAAATAAAGTGACGATATTAAACTTTTGTTGGGCGAAGTCGTGGTTTTGGTAAATGCTGTTGTCGCAGAAGAACTTTTTTTTACCGACTCCACAGCCCTGATTTAACTAGAGGTGCGATATTAAGAACAGTAAATTATTTTTCATTGTTTATTCATTATATTGTTTTGAATACATTTTTACTGTGAATATTTAATTAAGCACTAAGTGTAACAAAAGCCTTACTTCGTCTACAAAAGAAAGTATACTTAATTAAAATTTTAAATACAGTTGAAGTCTATCCATAAATGAGTGTATCCTATTACGGCTCTAAGTCAAATTCAGCGACTGCTTCCACTCCTCTGTCTATCCCCAGGGCTTCTCCATTCCGGTCCCAGTGCTTATTTAAGATTCCACAGAACGACAAAAAAGGTATTTAATTAAATTTACATGTTGCAGCCGACACCGCTACACTGCAATTTCAAAATAAGATTTCAAATTTCACACTTAACAATACACACTTTTCTTTTATTTATCTAATACCTGTAAAACGGGGAAAATAGAGACTGGCAAGTGAATAGAGACAAAAACAAGGATTGAACTTTAGCAAAACCTTACTAACTATCCAATATATTTTTTACTATTTACAATGGCTATAATACTATCTCTCGAATAACAAAACCAAACCAACTAAATGACTGGCCAAAATTTGAATAAACGTGCTTAAGTTCGATGCCTGTGCATCCTTACTTTTTGACCCCTTAAAAACTTCTCTTTTATTGGACGAAAATTATAATCAAACATGTTTTTTTTGGTTAATAAGTACCGTAAAACTGAATGAATAAAGACTCGTATCAATTTACCCTCTTCTATCTCTATTCACCCCGATTCAATGTGAATAGAGACATCGAACAAAATTGACTGTGTCTTAATAATGATAGTGAATATTTGAAAAATATTGTCATGAATGTGTAGTAAGACCATAGAAACATGTTTCAAGCCATTCATATTTGAATTATGTGGCGCAGGTATGAAGAAACAAAGTCGTGAAAGGTAAAAAGTGTCTCTATTGACCTCGTTTTACGGTATATCTTCTAATATGTCAGTCCCTGTGGTCTAGTGGCAAGAGCTTTGTCCTAGCGATCAGGGGACCCGAGTTCAATTCTCGGCAAGGTTGGATTTTTTCAATTGAAAAAAGAGATCTTGGGATGGGTGTATGTTACATATTTATCGTTGATTTTGTGCACAACTGATTTATTATTTATCATCGAGTTAATCTCGTATGACTTTCACAATTAAGAATATTTGGCGCATTGGCGTAAGCTGTAATGCCAATTTTTTTTAAATTAAAAAAAATATAGATATATATATAAAAACAATGTTTGTCTGCTTGTTCGTATTGTATGCGTTGTCATACCGTTCATCCGGTTGCGATGAAACTTTGTCAACTAATTGCTTGCACTTGCGTGAAGGTCATACACATAGTAATCAACTTGCAGTATGTATATACTTGATAGTAGTTGAGATGTCGAGTAATTATAGCATCTTGTTGCAATATTTTCTCATTTTTTTACAAATGGTGATTCTGTCAAAAAGTCTCAATATGTTACTGTGAGTGGAGTTAGTTATTTGTGATGATACACTTCAAGTCAGCATTAATGCAGTTTCATTATCTTGCCAAATTGGTTTTCCCTTGCACCCTGCCAAGTCTTCAGTATAATTTATGCAGATTTGCGTAATTTTGAAACTACATTTTCTTGCTCAGGCGGGTAAGTTTATTTCGTGTAAATTACTAATCGCCTTCAAGACAACGACTGCTGTATTATTTAAAACTTCCACGCAAAAAACATTATCACTTAAGTTCATCGGTCCAAAACTCGAGTATTTTCAATCTCGTAATTTATTAATGAAGATTTATTAACTTATTTAATAAATATATCTATAGAATGTTTGGTATATTATGGATATGGTCACGGGACAGAATCCCAATCCTTTCGAGCTAAGCTCAAAAAATTTATACTTACAGGCTAATAATCTTATGTTTTGACTTTACTCTTTGAGTTCTTGTGGATTATTATAAGATGTGGAATCAAAATGATTAAATCTGAAGAAAATTACTGATTATTGTAGAAGTTCTATTAGAATAATTTGTTTTTTTTAATTTTAACCTACATATAGTAAAATTATTCTTTTTATTTTAAACAAATAATAAACTTATGTGACTGTCTCTATCTGTATAATATTATTATTTGTGTAGTTTGTGGTTGCATTTTTGCTCCTGTATATTAAAACAACTCGATGTCATACTTATGGCGAAGTATTCTTTAAGATAATATATTGAAACATTTCAAAAAAAAACCGTAAGTCTTATATTTATTTCATTTAATGTGCTTATTTATCATAAATCTGAAAATTTTTGTGAAAAAGCAATATGTGTATTGACCGTTTGAGTACAGATTCGCATAAAAAGCAATATCAATCGAGGGTAAGTTTATAAAACCGTTGAAGTGTTAAAAGCGGTGTGCGCGCAGACAAACAAACATCCCATCCCATCCCTCGAAAGCAAAGTCAAATAAAATACCAAAGTGTTAGAAATAACAAAATCAATGGGGTAAATAAAAACTAACTTCAACCCTTAACGAATTAAAACATGGTAGGTACCTATCGTTTTGTGTTTTTTCCAGAGTTTTTCAAAGTCTTTGTTAAATTAAAATACTTTGAATTCCATCAGAGATAACATTTTAAAATAATACTGATTCTAATTTTTTACTTCAAGGAAATTTCTATATAATAAATATATTATACATGTATTAAATAGTGTGTATCGCTTATATAATATATATATGTATGAATAAAAAAGTCATTAAGTTTAATTACTATTATCGAAATCTGGATAAACTGGCGAATGTTTTAATGTCAATGAGAGCCTAAAATATAGTTTTCATCAGTAATCAGTGTTAGGGATTTTGAGACACACACAAACTTTCTTTTCATTATTTAAAAAAGTAATACAATACGTAATATATTTTAATGTGGAGTTAAGAGATTTAGTGGAGATAAGAACAAGTCAGTAATTTTCCAACGTATTGAACTTTGTGTGCAATTATCTTATTGATGTGTCTGTTTGACACATAACATTTTATGTTGTATTAAGTGGGATTCATAACTCAAAGCTGACAAAAATCGGGTTACGTTTCTATTACTCCAAGGGGTCGAGTTTTCTATACATCTTCTTTTAAAATAATCAAAAAATAAATTTAGATAGACTGCCATGCAATTTTTTTCTTTATTACAATTTTTGCGTATGATGGTTCCATGAGAAAAAAATACCTTGTTTGAGGAAAAAAAATGTTTAGAACTCGCAGAGAACGTTTATTGAAAATTCAGTTTGCTATTCTTACTTGACCAGTCCGCAAATGGTCCCCCTTCACCACAAGCGTAGAAGCTAAACCTCCCGCCCAAATGTGTGGCCATGGGATCAGAGATCAAGCCGAGAACCATCCGTTTTGAACTCAAACTCACCACCGAACATTTATTTTTAACCTGCTAGGTGCGGCAAAAGATTTCCACTCCTATCGGATAAACTTTTCATTTTATCTTAAATTGTGAAAAAATATAATCAAATCATATCAACTTGATGATAACTATTTTTATTATATTTCATTCATATGCCTGCGTCAAATATTAGAAGTACGATAGTTTGACTTTATAAAGAACACGGAGGAGAGCGAACAAACCAGCCCCTTATTACATACAAAACAAAAAGGCGACGATGGACCTGGCTTGGACATGTGCTGCGGATGCCCCAGGGGAGCTGGAATCCTGCCTGTCTCTTCTATCAATCTGATGAATCCCTACGTTCTGGAAGAAATTTGATGACTATCCACACGGTGTACTCAGGGGTGATACAGGACGTTGGAATGACCTGAGAAGAAGCGAGGAAATTGCCGGGAGGCTTGAATAAAACATTTTTGGTTCTTAAACCACATTTAATTTATTAGATTAAATTAACCGGTTTCACTCATAGATACTCATATGATACTCAGATGCTCATAACATCAGATGATTATCATATCTTTTACGTTATTGTGATGTCGCTGTTTGCCTTCTAGCGTGTCTATCGCTTCAGTTCGAAACGAATTGTGCATCGCTGGCTTTTATATGGTTGAAACGTAAAATATATACATATGTATCTTTTAACCATTTCGACTATTCGGCGAAAATTTGCAAAAGCACTTCTGCCAAATAGTACAATAAAAATTCAACCAATACCGCACGATTTGCATCCTTTAACGCGTGAATGATTTCATTCGATTTGAAAGCATTTTACTTATGTAGATATTTGATTCTGTAAACCTTTTTGCGAAAATAAAACGGGTAATCTGTACCTAGAGTGGGCAACCGAACCCGAAGAATGTTTTCGCATTAAGGGAATAGTGTTTAAAACTAAAAGATAGGCAACAGTAATGGAAAATAAATGTAATTCTAGTAATGAAAGGGAAATGCTCAAAATGATTGTAATGTAATGTTACCGAAATTGTTGGGCTTTGGTTGGGGAAAATTTTCTATTTCATTGAATTCTGAGAGTACATTTAATTTCGGATACTTTCAATTAGAATCGTCATCAATGACGTACTTTTTAACCGCTTTAGTACCGAGAAAAATGGTCACATGGTCACATCTACCGCCCGACTTTTAAAAAATACTTTTTTCAACCAAATCGACTTATCTCAGAAAAACTATTTTTTTCTAGAGACCGTGTATAGATTTCACTAGATATAAAAAGAAAAATATCATAAAAATTCTTACGTGAAGATTTTTTAAATATATTTTGCAATATTCACGACGTCCATACGCGGGAGCCGCCAGTGGCCTTGCGGTACTAAAGTGTTAAATGTCTCAGTATCTTATTCATGTTTCGGTCAGTAAATATTCAAAAGGGGCAATAAATATTCTAACGGTCAGTAAAGTTATTAATTGAAACGGTCAGTATTAAAATGAATAATCAATCATTTTAAATGAATAAATAATTTTAGTTTAACAGCTTGTGAATGTAAGGCGCAAATTTATGACCAGGTGTATGAAAAATAGACACATGAAATGAGATGATTTCTGAAGTTTTAAAGAAAGCAGATAATACTATTTTAAAACTATTTTTTAAGTCGAAGTTTTACTTATTATTTGATTTTAGCCTAACCTAACCTAACTTAATTGTCTTATCAATGCCAATTACGGACTGTTTATAGATAATAAGCTGGCCCTTTACAAAAAATTACTGACCTTTTTCCAATAAACTACTGACCACATATTATTTTTTTACTGACCGTTTTATTTATTTAATAATTTATCTATTTAGAAATGGTCAACATTTCTTTGATATTTACTGACCGTTAATCGAATTAGATACTGACCAAAAGATAAGCTGCCTTTTAACTTTAGTGGGATGTGTCACATGCTTAATATTATAGAAATTAAAAAAATAGAATACATTAGTAAAAATATATTTATGTTAAACAGTCACCTAAATAGAAAAAATCCTATCTAATTTTGCGAAAATCTATGCAAAAGTTAGGTTGGTTACGACACGATACATGGGCAAAAAAAATCAAAAATTGAGTTTAATATGCATATGAAATGGCAATTATTCAAAAAAATGCATTTTACTTCCATGTTCTAATATTGAACAGGCATTTTTTCTGGGTTTTTTATAAGGGTGATATATCGGATCGTATAATAGGTAGGTACCATATATTCGATTAGTGTATAATGCAGCGGTTTGCAACATTTTTCAAGCTACTTCAACTACTGCAGTAAATTCGTAGTTTGTATTTAAAATAATAAAGGAACGGGTAAGCATTAACCTTTTGAATTCGTCACTATATTTTTTTTCCTTCCAGCAACTCCACAATAGATTTGAGGAATTGATTCATATTACAGAGTTTGCGTATTTATTAGCATTCTAAAACGAACAACCGAAAAATACCACATTATTACATATTACAAACATTAATAAAGTAATTAAGGATATCGACTAAGGGTGCTTGATGAAATTTCAGTAAGTAATTTAAGTTTTGTCGCTATTGTTTATAAACGATACACACTGTTTACTACGCGTCAGTTCAAGTACATACGTGAACTTGAAATGCCTGAAGATGCCGAAAGACTAAACCCGGGTCGTTAGCGAAAAACTCATTGAAAAGTACAGAATTCGAACAATTCAAATTTAATAAAGTATATAAACCAATATTATTTTTTAACACGTTCAAAATCTTTAATTTTTTGTAAATATTGACGGTTAACAGTGTTAACCGTGGAGTCGGAGTCGTGGAGTAGGAGCTTATTGGCCAGAGTCGTACTCGGAGTCGGAACTTTTGAAAAGCTTGAACTTTTTATTTTTGCATTTAATATGTCAAATTTGGCTTTTGGCCGCATTGATAGGGTTGATATTTAATTGAATACACATAAATAGGAAAATTAGGGGAAAAAAGTGACGATATTAACCCTTTTTAGTAGGAGTCGTGTTTTTGGTCAATGTCGGAGTCGTGGTTTTGGTAAATGCTGGAGTCGGAGTCGGAGTCGGACTTTTTTTCACCGACTCAACAGCCCTGGTTAAAACACTATAAAGTGGTCAAATCATCGGATCATATCCCGCGACTTGCTTGCCACTGATCCGCAAGAAAGTCGGCAGGTGCTTTAAAGCTATGTGGAATTTGCAATTTAAATATGTGACCATAATTTAGGGTTCCATAAAAGAAAGTTTCGCCGTAGTAATATATTCGACGGCCGGCGAGCTGTCATATCACAAAATTTCCAATAACGAACTTTATAGGGGATAATATTCTAAATATTTGACTCGCGGGGTTCACACAAGACCATGTTGACAATGGTGATATTATAAAGTCAATAATAGTTCGTATTTACCATTTTATAATCGATTTATACCCGCACGTAGAGGTAGTACATAGAGTTTCCAACCCCGGGATCCCGACGATTTTCAATACTTGACGAGCCCCGGGATTACAACAATTAATCCCGAATTCTGGATGGATTTGTTGGTAAATTATGGATATATGGTCACGGGATGGAATTCCAATCCTTTCGATCTGTATAATATTATTATTCGTGCAGTTGTGGTTGCATTTTGGCTCCTGTAAATTAAAACAACTCGATTTCATACTAATTGCGAAGTATTCTTTAGGATCTTCTATTATAATAAATTTAAAAATTAAAGACGAAACACTTTACTAAATATTTACAAAATTCTGTCCCGTGACCAAATATTCATAATTTACCGATTTGTTTATCAACCAGAAACGAATTATTATTTGTAAAAAAATCTTGATATTTCGATTACTTGCACGTGTTTGGAACACCGAATTCACGTAGAAAATAAATTATTTACTGCGTTATGCATTAGACCAAGGATCCCCAACCCTGTGCTTACGGACCGATTTCTATGCACCCAACTACATTAGACCGATTCATTTATTATAAAAAAAAATTTTAACCATAAATTTTTGTAAAAATACTTTTGTGGATATCACATCGAAATGTGAAGTGCATTTCCCAAATATGAAGGAAATGGAAGAAAACAGTGAATTAATCGTGGAACTATTTGTCACATAGATTCAAGTGCTTACTTAAAGAGAGGTTTGAGCAACTGAGTAACAAGTAGTTCTCGTAAAAAAAACATAAATTGAGATAAACGCCGCAAAAACACCATATGCTCCACGTTGGGAGCGAACATGGTTGAAAAATCACGGTCTTTTTATAATATCATTCGAAAAAATTGCCCCACATTTTTTTTAAATGTGATTTAGGGTCCAATCCAGTCTTGATTTTTATCAAATATGTTGTGAAACTTTAAAATGTGTTACATTTATTTAAAATCAATTGATAATTGACCAGAATTTCACTTAACACATTGACTACGGGGCCGTTGAATACGTGCCTTGATTTCTCCGTAGTCAATGTGTTCAAATAAATGCTCTGCACATAGAAAAAAATACGACCCAGCAGAAAATGAATTTATAAAACAAATATTTATTAATATTTTACTACGTAGTAAAATTCCGATTTTACGTATAAAAGTCTGTTTTACCTTGCATTAACATAATGCAAAAACATCCTCTTTACTAACCCAAGATAATTTGTTTATATTCGATACGAAAGTGTTTCGAAATTACGAGCCACGTAATAAGCACGTTTCTCTAATATAATAATCCAGTTGCGTAAACATCAACGTTATTTGAATTGATAAATATATTTGTTTTGCGGAAAAAAATCTTTCTATACGTAAGATAGTCACTTTAAAAAATCTGCAGGAAAATGTAATTTCCTTCTTTTTCAATTTGAAAATTACGAAATTGTTTGTTTGGGTCTTAAATAAATGATTAATTAAAAAAATTAATCTGCTAATATTCCATTTCCATAATATAGAAGTTTATTTTTCAATTTTTCTTTGACCCATTTGAAACTTAATATTTAAGCTATTTTCAGAATTCTAAACCAGTGTTCCCTAACCGTTGGTCCACGGGCCGCAAACAGTATTCCAAATTTTAAGAAATTTGCCATGCCATGACGTTTACTTGTATTATTAGTAATTGTTAAATAATCAAAATTGGTAGAATGATGCGACACGATAAAGTTACATAGTCCATCTGTCACAATATAAGAAGATGAAAAACATATTAAATAAAAAACCTTTTTTATTTCAGTATTAGTGGTCCGCGATTTTCTTCCTTTTTTACCGGTCCGCAGGTGTAAAAAGGTTGGGGAACACTGTTCTAGACCAGGGGTTCCCAACCTAATTGGACCCGAGAGCGCATTTAAAGAAAAATGTAGGGCGGCGGGCGCCACGTATTTTTTCTGAGGATATTGTTAAAAATAATGATTTTTTCAACCATGTCCGCTCCTAACGTGGAGCATGTGGACTCTTTGCAGCGATTATCTTAAAATATGTCCTTTTCTACGAGAACTGTTTGTACTCATTGGCTCAACAACCTCTCTTTTTTGAATAAAGTGAAAGTTGAAAAGATTATCAGTGTAAAATTTTCTTGCTGTGCCTTTTCTTGACCACAACCTGCAAAGCATGAAGCTATTCATATCGTGTTTAATTGGCAAATAAAAGGTTTGACAATAAAGAAGACCATTGGCTCGATAGTCGTAAACTGCAGAAATCTCTCTTCAAACTGTTTTTGAAGCACATGAATGTGTATGACGGTTAATTCACCGTTATCTACCATTTCTTTCATATTTGGGTAAATGCACGAGAGACTTAACAGGTCGATGTGATATCCACAAAACTAATTTTGCAAAAATGTAAAGTTAAAAATGTTTCGAGCTAACGTTGGTGAGCGCACAGAAATCGGTCGGCGGGCGCCATGGCGCCCGCTGGCATGGGGTTGGCAACCCCCGTTTTAGACTAACGTTGTTGTTTTTTACAAGAAAAAAAATCCTTTATCGTTAACTATGTACTTACTATCCGGTCCGTGGCGCAGTGGCAACGGTTTTCTTTGACTTGCGAGCCGGACCGGTACGAGCGGATTTTTTCAGCCAAAAAATCTGTTCAAAGGCATGGGTGTTTGTGTTGTTGAAAATCCCTTCCCACCTTTCCTTTCCTTTCCGATCTCAAGAGCGACGGCGTTAAACTAATCACTAGTTCTGTCCTAGTCCTCGTATCCTTTCCACCCTACTCTCTTTGAAAAAAATGGTTGTCTGTAAAGTCGGTTTACGGACGATAGTTTAACGTGACAACGTCATAAGAAAACATTGATGAAATGATTGCATACTTTTATGAATAAAATGGAATCGTTTTTATTGAATTATCATTATTTTGTATGGTTACGAAGAAGGAGTGAAATGAAATCTACAATTTTTTATTGATATATTTTATTCGCACTCATTAATTCAAGGATTAATTACCTTTATTGCCGCAATTGTTGTTGTAATATAAACAATGAAAACCACATTAACATTTCACTTCACTTTATAAACAGTTGTAAACAGATCACGTGTAGGTACTGTAGGTGTATAAGTTGTGTGCTGCCGCTGTCTCTTTTCTACTCAGACGCATCGACCAATCGAGTGGAAGAGAGATAGATGCGGCACAATCCGAACGGTAGGCCGATCGTGCCTCTCTATCGCTTATCCGCGCTCTCGCTCGCACGCTTGCCTTCGGTGTAACGCGACAAACGGGACAATGAGTCATGTTTTTTCGTGCGTGCAGCGGGCGTTCATCGATTTATAAGACGTTGTCACGTCAAAAGAGAGGTTGAGCAACTGAGTAACTAGCAGTTCTCTAAGAAAAAAACAAATGTTAAGATATACTCTGTGAGGAGTCCATATCTCTTTTTTTTTTATAGATTTTTCGTTTAAATGTGAAATCAATGACACAGTCAACCCTTATATAGCAGTCCATGCAAAAGTTTTGTGTAGCGTCGTTTCCTACAAACCCAGGCCAAACAACATTTTTCCTAAATAAGTAATACTAATATTCTTATGTAGTAATACACATAGAGACTCCAATTACTCTAAATCTGAATTACTGGAGTAGTAAAATACTCGAGTATACTCGAATAGTTTCAGATGTACCAAAATATATATTATTAGTTCAAATTTGTGTGTGTAAATAAATAAATAAGCTTATTTTATATTAATAATCATAGAAAATTAAATTAAATGTCTCAAACTAAAAATTGATTAGAAGTTTTGTTTTAAAATCCACACATAAGACTCAGTTAAACGCAACGGTCAAACAATATATATCTATTTTTAAAATATGTTAATAAAATTTGGTAATAAATCTTCATTTGTAAATACAGAGTATTACTCGAATATTTCAAAATACTCGAGTATTGAGATACTGGAATTGGAGTTTCCGAATACATACTAGTTGTATATCCCTTGACGTTCGACAAATTTGGTTAGGTATTTAAAATTGAAAAACGTGACTAAATTAAACTCTTTTTAGTCAGAGTCGAAGTAGTGTTTTTGGCCAATACTGGAGTCGGAGCCTTTGATATTGAAATCCTCAATTATATCAGAGAAATTTTAGCTATGCTATGAATTATTATCTAAATTAATTTGAGATATTGCTTTGATAAATAAACATAAATTAAGATGCTTCACAAGATAGACTGCAGAAATGTCTGTAATAATATCATTTCATAAAACGCACGATAAATCTTTTGAGAAATCTCCTTTAGGCCCCGTGCCAAGTTTTTAGCAGTGGGTACCTTCGTCGTCGCGTCTGCCGTCTCCTTATTTCCTGGTCATTAAGCAGATCTTCCGCCCAGCTTATCTTTAGTAATGCGCACCTATCCAGTCATACCGATACAAAATATACAGCCCAGCATCTCAAACCCTAATACCGAGAATTAATTTCATTACGAACTGATTCAAAACAAATCTTCCTTCAGTATACCGAAATTATTTGAGAATATCAAATTTAGAACGTTCCAATTTTCGCCGAAATGACAGATTAGAAACGTAAATTTAGAAATTGAATTTATACATTGAGATTCTATATTTAAAAATTCGGAGAATTTCTTGTTAATGTTCAGTTGTATTTATTTATTGCTTGTGGTTCTAACCAGCATTTCTCCTTATGTGTGATACATTTCGAAAAATTTTAGTTCCACAATAATTTAAAATTTTGACTGATGGTGCTTGATGGATTTTCAAGATAAATTTTGAATCGTGAACATGAGCTTAAACTCAAACAGTTAGTTGAGTGAATTATATTTTCAAGAAACAAGTAAATTCATTTACTTATTAAAGTTTTATATTTTACATGAAATATATTGGCTAAAACCTTTCACCGATATCCAGTCTCTTGGATCTATCTATATTCATTGATTATTTTTTAAAGAAATTGCTTCGGATGTCGATATATTTCACATGGACGTGAGTGAGTTCACACGAGTTCTATTTTTTTTATGTATTATAGTTGATTTTGTCGAAAATCTTTAAATTATGTAATTTTTTCTTCCAATTTTTTCATCTTTTTTGCAACAGCAATAAACTTACAATTTGTGATTTTTTCAATGTACATACATATACAAATGAATAAATAAAATAAAATATGCAGTGTAGGAATACGAAATTTGAGTAAAATTCACATGGACGTGAGTGAGTTCAGACGATTTCTATTTTTTATGTTAATAGTTAATTCTGTCGGAAATCATTCGGTTGACTTCATTGCCAATATCCAATGTAATTTTTCACCCTTATATCTGTACTAATTACTATGTAATTTTTTCTTCTTTTTTGCAAAAGCAATATACTAATAATTTTCGATTTTTGATACGGTTCTACGATATTTGATATTTGACAATTAATACTTAAATTGTAAAAAATCTCAACAAGGTATTAACTAATTAAATTTGAATTTTTTGAATGTTGTACTTTTCCATGAGTTTTGTCGCTAACAACCCGGGTTTCGCCTTTCGGCATCTTCAGGCATTCCAAGTGCACGGATGTACTTGAACTGACGCGTAGTAAACAGTTTGTATCGTTTATATACAAAAAAGTAGATCACTAAGTTAAAAGGTTATTAAAATGTAAATTAGCGAAATTTGAATGAATACAAGTTTCAATGATTTAAGTGGGTTTGTTATAATTATGGGGATTTTTGAAAATATTAATGACCAGATGATAACATGAGAATATTTAAAATAAATCTAGGGTCCTATCCGACCTCTCGTTAATGAGTTGATTGATTTCAAGCCTTTGAACTAATATTAATGATAGTAAGTGAATTGATATTTAATAATAGCAAGTGCTTGAATTGTAAATAAATGACAATTATTAATAAATGACAATAAATTAAAAATAACAATTATTTAAAGGGGTACAATAATGGCGAACAAGGCAAATAAATTTCTCGTTCAAAATTGGCAGACCGTTGAGCTGAGCTCGATTAATCTCTAAGATTTCTTGATAAAATAGTTTAAACTCGCCCCTATTAGTATGTAACAAATCAATGCCTGAGTCAAAATTAAACTTTTTGAAATTTTGATTTGAAATTCCATCAAGCACCCTCAGTCGAAATACTGAATCAAGCTATTAACTAACAATTATTCCTCCCAAAAATTAACAACATATTTTATATCTCAAATATGCTCATATCGAGGGCATGGTATGAAAATATAGCATTTTACAGTGTTAAACCCAACTTATTGCCAATTATTTTCATATCCACTAGTGACTAGCCCTTTCATCCCTTAGTCAGACCAGAATATTATTTAATTAATATCTATTAGTGTAGCGAAGTTTGAAACTCCTTCCAATCCCCTGAAGTTTTCTTCAAGTTGAACCGAAATTCTATACTTATACGGCGTCCTTATCCAGGGACTGTCAAGCCTCTCAGCAATTATTAAGTCAAAGTTCTTCAAATAAGGGAGAAAATAATCGAATTTGATTTGAAATTTGAAAACATGCGACGTTTCGTTTCAGCAGACATATTGGTGGCATCATTATATTGCATCTATATTAAATCTTATATATAAAACCGAAACGGCGTATGTATGTATGTGGGTCTGTAATTCTCTTTTGCATTGTTGTTGCAAGTTGCCATAAAAACGAATATTGCGAAGTAATGACGGTGATTTATGAAATTTGGATACAGAAATATGATTCCGATTGACAAGAGACTATTTCAAAAAAAAACGTATGTTGAAAACCAGGGATGTGGAGTTAGTGAAAAAAAGTTCGACTCCGACTCCAATATTGACCAAAAACCCGACTCCGACTCGAAAAGGTATATTATCGTCCTTTTTTTTCCTAATATTTTTATTTATGTGTATTCAATTAAATATCAACCCTACCATTCCGGCCAATAGCCAAATTTGACATCTTATATATAAAACCGAAACGGCGTATGTATGTCTGTGGGTCTGTAATTCCCTTTTGCATTGTTGGTCATTAAGTTGCGATAAAAACGAATATGAAAGAAAATATGTTTGAATTTTTATCGGCGAAGACATTTAGTCAAAATGTAATAAATTAGTCTTCTACCAACATTTTCCCGGCTTTTATTAATATAATAATGTTTTATATTTACGTGAAGGTATTATTTGACATTTTTTTCACAGCAAATTAGATTTTTTCCTTGAATTTGGACATTTTAATGGGCGAGAATGGGGCGGGGCTGTCATCAAATTAAATAAAGTTTGTAATTTTATTTTAACTCTATTTTGGATAAAAGTAATAACACATTTTTAGTACTTTTTCCACATGAGATTTATTTCATCAGGACCGGTTTCGCTCATGGCGAGCATTATCAACTGATAAGGAATACAATAAAACAGTGGTATTTATGCAAAAGTTAAGTATGAAAACAAGGTATGACAAACAATCGGTAAATCAACTAAGCAAATAAATTAAAGCAAATTACAAGATAAATAGACTAAAAATAAAATGTTCAAGGCCTCTTAGCAATGCAAAACTAACACATCAAAAATCAATTAAGTATGAATTAACATTAACAAAGTAAAAGCCCAAAATTAAGTGCATTTAATAAAAATAAATAAATCTACATGTCTTTCAACCATAATTAGATGGAAATCCCGGTAATGAGTTCAAATGAGTCAGTTCCCGTAACAGAATAAAAGCCATATCAATTCTTACAAATTAAAATAAAAATTATCAGAGATAAAAGTTGGAAGAAATACAATAAGCTTAGGTTTAATGAATTGGGTATAGCAATGGCGAAAAAACGAAGACTAATTGATCATTTAAAAGGTTAGAATTTTGAATAAATTTATAACGGTTTATTTCAAGGATTTCTAATTTATCTAGTTTTAAAGATTTACCAATAACATGCAGGATTTTAAAGTTTTTAGTGATATCAAAAGTATGCTTATTTAGGAACAGATGGTTTCCAAATGAAGATACTTCATTCCCTTTACGTGAACAAGCTAGATGTTCTTTAAATCTGGTATTAAAAGTTCTTTCCGTTTGACCAATATACCTGGCTCCACAGGATTCGCAATCAAGTAGGTAGATCCCACTTTGGTTGAGAATATTGATTTTATCTTTAGAATTTACTAAAACATTTCTGAGATTGAAAGGATTGTAAAACGTTACATTAAAAAGATTTTTATCAATTTTCCTTGAAATCTTTTCTGAAACTCTACCTAAGTAACATAATTTTACCCACTGTTTTTTAACAGCAGGATCATTAGTCACCAAACTAGAGCTTACATTTAACAGAGCTAATTTTTTGTTTTTTTTTAAATAAAAGTCGATCTATTAAATCCGAATCATAACCATTATTCATTGCAATTTGTTTTATTGTATTTAATTAAAGATCGTAACTTGCTTTACTCATCGGAATCAAAATGAGACGATGTATAAAGCAATGAAAGGTGGCTAATTTATGCGAGATATGATGTCTGGAAGAGTTATTAATGACTATGTGAATCTTTTCTATAAATACTGAAAAAATGCCGATTATTAATAATCTCGATCGTTAAATCCAAATAGTTTATTTTATTCATCCCCAAATCCATTGTAAATTGGATATGCGGGTTAACACTATTAATATGTTTTAAGAATTGATTGAGTTGTCTCTCTGTACCTCCCCAAAGTACTAAGATGTCATCTATACCAATAAATGACTTTTCTAAAGAGATCAAAATTACTGATTTTAGATTTTCGATTCCACGGACTTACCATCACAAAGCTTGCTTCAGTAATGAAGCAAGATTGATTATAATATTTTAAATGATGAAATTACAAAATGGAGTTTGGGATGTTTCCTTTTTACGGGAGGCAAAGAGGGGGCTATAGAATAAAAACAAAGCAAACAAATAATTATACATACTACTAATGGGGTTTTTCGAATCAATATTGTTTTAAATTGCATTTATATTCAAATTATATTTTATTTCATTATGGGTACTGAGTTAGTGTGGACGTGTAATAAACGATGTTTTTTTCTAACATTATGGCTCATAAGACACTCCAAAAAATATTTGAATACACTTGGCGCTATTTCATATCGGTAGCGGCTCGTAGCGAGTACAATGTTGAGTCCATATAGGAGATACAGTTAATTTTTAATGAATTTATTATGGGTTTTCCAGGGTTTTTTTTTCCATTTAACGCGGTGGAACGGCGTTCAGGAACCTTTTTTAGGGTACTATTTTTTTCAAAATTTCATAATCAATTAGACGAAACAATATTTGCGCTGACGTACTTACAATGTAAATTTATATAATTCGTCAAAATGATTAAATATGGTATTGTAATGAGCCGGATGAGATTTGTTATTTAATTTAATAAAAAACTTGACATGAAGTGAGATCCGGCACCTTTTTTTTCAAAAAAAAGTCCTGGGTTTTCTGAAGACCTAATCTTATCTAAGACGAGCTTTTTATTTTAGGTGAAGTTTTTTCATTGTGTTACAATGGAGTTTCTACCAAGGAAGTGATAATTAAATCGATATTTTTTGAATGAACTCTTTTCGTAAAATTAACATTTGAACGTTATTTTCAAACGATTCTTTAGCTGTACTTGCTTGAGAATAACCTTTTCAATATCGATTAAATCGAAACTGGCATTACCTTTTTGCCTGTACGTTAATCAAATAATCCTCCATCGTTTCGCACCCCTGGCCAATCCAGTAGTTTCCGAAGGTATTTATGAATAGCGGTGGAACGGAGCAAATAATTTAGTGGAATTCTTATCGCCATTCTCTGTATCAATTATTATTGTTTGGTATCTCTAATCGTGAATTGTTCCACAAAACAATTATTAATAACGCTGCGCTAATGGGAATCGCTTCGACTCCAACAACGCTGAATGAAGATACCTCAAGTGAAGGATTGTTCGCCAGATACTATCTCGGATTATTGTGGACGGAGCGAAATTATATTTAACGTAAATTATTTACTTGAAGTGCCTTTTCGTTTAAATTATACGTACATTATACTTGAGACATCGGTATACATTTTACTAAACCTGATGAATTACCTTTTTAATTTTGCATAACTTTTAAGGTTTTCACTATCAATACTTAGTGGAATAGCATAAAATAATCTATATATATATAAATGAATGTCTGTGTGTATGTCCGCTATGGACTACTAAACCGCTCGACCGATCGATGTGAAACTTAACAAATTTATTGAGTACACTCCCGCAATGGTTTCTGGCCTACCAACCTCTCCCCTCAACTACCCCCCAACCTCCACCCCCAATTTTTTTTTTTAACTTTACGGATTTTTTGAGTTCACTCCTTCGAAGGTTTCTGGCATACCCTCCCCCCATGCGCCTCTCAAACCCCACCCCGCCAAACAACCCCCCTCCCCCCAAAAATTGATATCGAATTTTTACAAATTTCTACTACACTTCCGCGAAACTTTCTGGCGTACACCCTCTCCCCTACCCCCCAATCCCCCTACAATTGCTGGCGTAGCAACGCGCGCAGGGTACAGCTAGTAATTGATAAAATAAATTGTACCAACTAAATAATTAATTTACTAAAATCAGGACCGGTGTCATTCATCGCGAGCACTTTTACCTGATACACTGTTGGTACTAAGAACTGTTCCGAGAAAATAAATAAATAAGACATTAAGTTAATTGATTGAGTAGGCATTTACTTGGTAGAACTCCATTATAATACGGAAAGAACAGAGTTCTGACAAAGGCGTAAGTCGAAATAGCTATCAAAAAATATATAAAATAATTTATGTAGGACTAAAATACATTGTTATTTTTCTTTCCGTATAACATTAAGTTAACTCAGACTCCGACTGTAAAAAGGTTATTTTGTCACATTTTTTTTGCTACCTTTCTTATTTGTGTGTATTTAATTAAATATCAACCAACCAATCCGGTCAAAAGCCAAATTTTACATATTACATGTATGCAAAAATAAAAATTTCAAACTTTTCAAAATTTCCGGTTCCGAGTACGTCCGAGAAACGTCTCGACGACTCTGTCTCCGGGCAAAAAAACTCCGACTTTCACTGCATACACAAATTAACTGATATGTGAGGGCGTATGATAATAGCTCCGCTGGCGCAGTTGTACCCGCGGGCACTGGGTTAAGAACCCCTGGCTTAAAGCTTAAAACAAAAACAATGATAGCAGGTGACAAAAGCAGCTTTCGATTCCAGAAAAAAGGATTGAAAAATTTTCACTTTTCACTGTGCACTGTCAATAATTGGTGGAATGGCATTATAATAAAAATAATAAAACATTTTTAGTACTTATTCCAAATAAAATTTATTGGATCAAGACCGGTTTTACTCATGGCGAGCATTGTCAACTGAAAAAACCGCGGTGAGTAAAACCGTTACCGATCTCAATATATTAACTGTGTAATATGGACATGATATTTTTTATTATTCTTTAAAACTACGATACCGTAAATATAGTGCATTTGAAGTGGAACTCGATTGATAAATGAAACTGCCTGGACCGGGAATCGAAACGGTTAGTTTCGCAATCAATGACAATGCTTCAACACTCGACCACAAATCTGACTTAATATAAATAGATACCTGTGTATCACGCTATATCTATGCTTCTTGTTGACTGAATTGGAATTTACTTTGTAGAAATCCATTATACCATGGCGAAGTTCTACAAAAAATGTAGATAGTTTATTAAGTAAACTAAATTGTACAACAAAAATACATTGCTATTTTTTCACCGTGTTCTTTGGTTCTTACTTATCTAAATATATAAAAATGAATGTCTGTATGTATGTCCGCTATGGACTACTAAACCGCTCGACCGATCGATGTGAAACCTTACAAATTTATTGAGTGCACCCCCGCGATGGTTTCTGGCCTACCAGACCACCCCCCAACCTCCCCCCCAATTTAAGAATTTTTTCGAGTTCACTTCTTCGAAGGTTTTGGCATACCCCCCTTATACGCCCCCAAACCCCACCCCGCCAAACAACCCCCTTCCCCCCAAAAATTGATATCGAATTTTTACAAATTTTTTGAGTAAAATTCCGCGAAACTTTCTGGCGTACACTCAAATTGACTCAAATTGAATTGAATATTTGTGTAATGTCTTTGCTTCAAATTTATTTTAGTTGCTGGCGTAGCAACGCGCGCAGGGTACAGCTAGTTCTTTGATAAAAACTTAAAAACATTTAAGCCTACAAAATCAGGGGCACTGATTATTGCAAACTACCATTAAATACACGTATGTAAATGTCTTTGCAAAATGAATTGTATTTTATTTCGCTACAAAGATAAACTTCCGCTAAAAATAAATGGTCGAGCTCAAAAGAGTGTCGGCAATCTAGCCGTCGCTGCCGACGCCGGTAAATTCCGCAAAAGCTCGTGGAAAATTCGGAAAACTCCGGTAAACTCCCGGACTTTGGTAATTTACGGCTTAATTGAAACGATAAATCAAAACCAGAAAGTGAGTTCAATTTTCTCACTTCATTTTGTAGCGCGGCCCGCTAAAGAAAATTTCCAAGAAGCCGGTCCGATATTGGGATTGTTTGAAAGGTCAGATGTCTAGTTTTTCATCTCGTCGAACTTACGTATTGTCAAATAAACAATTTTCTCTGTAGCTTTACAATGAAATTTGTATTTTTTTTTTCAGATAGCAAAAAGTTTATTCCATAGCAACGGTGGAATTTAATAATAAAAAATATTCAAAAATGCCAAGAGAATGTAATTGCTTTTATAGAAAACTACCACATTCAGGAGCTAATTTTCAAAAGTGGACAATTCCAAATTACTTTTTTTCAACTGCCAGTTTTAGATTAAACTTTTGAGACCTTTTTTATTCACATGGAAAAAATTTTATTGTTGCACATTATCCGTAATTCTTTAATTTAAAACATAATTATGTTAAAAATATTCATAGTAAACACAAATTTATGAGGAAAAAGTAATGAAAATATCTCACATTTTCAGTTTTTCAACAAATGGATTTGTCAAATTTTGAAAACTACCTCCTGTTATATGTCTTCTTCTCATATGATTTTTTGACCATGTCCGCTCCCAACTTTGAGAATATGGATGGAGTTTATCTCAATGTATTTTCTCTGCGAGAACTGCTTATTACTCAGTTGCTTAACATATTTTTTTCAGAGAGTAGGGGAGAGTAAAGACATGACTAGTGGTTAGCTAATCGCTCTCGCTACGCGCCGCTTTTTTAGGGATCGGAAATGTGGGAATAGATTTTTAACAACACAAACACCCATTTCTTTCGAACATAATCGATTTATCAGCTGAAAAAATCTGCTCAATCCAGGACTCGACCCGGCCTTTCGGTCACAGAAGTACATATATAAAGAAAAATGTTTGTTTAAAGATAATAATGACGAGGGCGTAAGCAAAAATCCTACATCTTATATAAGTTTTGTGGAAGTAAAATAGAAAGGCTAAATGTAAATTTAATCAAAAACCCTGTTTTGTACTTCTTCCACATACATGTTTACTGTTCATACATACATCATATTATCCCTCGAAAGACGGTCCCTGAAAAATAACGAGTGATCCAAAGGGGGTCTCAAAATACCCCAGTGTTTATAGCAATATTTGCATAGCTTGCATCAAAAAAATTATGCTTTAAGGTATCTTTAATTTGCCCGGTCCGTGGCGCAGTGTCAATGTTGTTGGCTTGCGTGCTGGACCGCCCGGGTTCGATTCCTGGTACAAGCGGATTTCTTTAGTCGATAAATCTGTTCAAAGTCATGGGTATTTGTGTTGTTGAAAATCCTTTCCCATCTTTTTCATCCCAAAGAGCGATGCATAGCGAGAGCGATTAGCTAACCACTAGTCCTGGCCGAGTCCTATTATCCTTTCCATCCCCACCTTTCTTCCAAAAAAGAAAGGTTGAGCAACTGAGTAACTAGCAGTTCTCGTAGAAAATTTATGTTTAGATAAACTCACAATTATTCATATTTTAAGTCCCGCACGAAAAGACAAGATGTCCGCGCTGATGTTCATGGCAGACTGGCGTAATCAAAACTGTGAGGGTGAGCGCTTATCTACGTATTTTAATGTAAAATGCATCTATTTTATTTGAAACGTACGCGTTTGAATCCTGGCAATTTTTTGCGGCAGTATAAATGGTTTTCGCTCAATAATCAGGCATGTCTACTATAAGAACAAGTAAACTCCTCAAGTTTACGTAAACATTACGAGCAATTCCTAGTAAGAATTGAAAATTTTTAATGATTCCAAGACAATCATTCTCGTAAGGGGTTTTTCTTAAGTGTTTTCCCCACACAAAGCCCTCAGCTGACAGAATCTTTTAGAAAGTCAATACTTAGCTAGCTTACATGCGGGAAAGGGAAACTTAGTCTGTATCCACCCTAGCAACAAAAATAGCCAGGAAACTAGGATAACTCCATATAGTTTCAGTTAAAGGTAGGAAAAAAAAAAAAAAATCAGGCTTATTTAATTGCGACGAAACAAGTCGATAAAAATCATATTTTTTATTGAAAAAGGTGTAATAAACAATGATTTGAGAATACCAAAGGCTTACACATTGTATCACTAACATTAAGATAGATATTTAAGATAAAGTGGCATGGTGGTAAATTGTCCTATCCACCGGAAAGCAATGTTATAAACAAGCAGAAGGAGTCACCCAAGTGAATTTTATCAACTTATCTAAGATATCAATCAACGATCGCCCAAGGAAAAGGCCGTCTGAGTGAAATAATTCTTTCTGGATAACGTGTTTATTTTACCAAATAAGATATCCATCAGACAAAAAAAGTTCCCGAGATATCTAAGCAAAACAAAGATGGCAAAAAGTAAAGGAAACATTACGCAAGTTAAGAAGTCATTTAAAAAAGTCATTTGCTGTTTGTTTAGCCGAACCTTTCTTTATATCAGTCCATTTACTGCTAAACGCCCTTGTTGACAACCATTTTTCATCGGGCATATTTTTTTCTTCATATGGCAACGATAATTTTTCCACTACCTGATATTTTTTTGAGGAATCGTGAACATGAATTGTTTGCTCTTCCATTGAGTAAAACCAGCCTGCCAATGGGTATGCCACTGGGAAGAGCTTTAGTGATTTTCAACAGAATTGCTTCGGACGTAGACATATTATGAGAATTCTCTATTTGAGGACATACGGATACTACCCGTGGCTTTATCGAACCGATTTTCTCTTAGGCATGCCCACGTTCAATAGTTTAAATACTCGAAGAGAATCTACCTGGCCACATATATCTTTCGACATATCCGAGGCCAAAATGAGAATTCCACCATTCTTGAAAATAATGAATAAAAAAATATATTTGGCATTACAGCTTACGCCAATGCGCCAAATATTCTTAATTGTGAAAGTCATACGAGATTAACTCGATGATAAATAATAAATCAGCTGTGCACAAAATCAACGATAAATAACATACACCCAGCCCAAGATCTCTTTTTTCAATTGAAAAAATTCAACCTTGCCGAGAATTGAACTCGGGTCCCCTGATCGCTAGGACAAAGCTCTTGCCACTAGACCACAGGGACCGACTTAAATTGAATTGAATGTCCCTGATATTTTTTCGAGGAATCGGGAACATGGGTTGTTTGTTCTTCCAAAGAGTAGAACCAGCCTGCCAATGGGGATGCCTCTGAGAATGACTTTAGTGATTTTTAACGGAATTGCTTCGGAAGTCAACAAATTTCACATGGACGTGAGGAGTTCAGACGAGTACTATTTTTCATGCATTATATTTGATTTGTCAGAGCTCAGTCGGTTTACTTCTTTGCCAATTTCCAATGTAATTTTATTTTCACTATTATATCTGTAAATAATGTAATGTTTTCATCTTTTTTCACATTGCAAAAGCAATAAACTTGTAATTTGTGATTTTTAAAATTTACGTTTTGAATGTCATTTGATAAATTTTTTGAAAGCCACATATTTAAAAATAAAATTGTAGTCAGTCATCATTTTGAACAGATCATAAAATAACAACAGTGTCAAACTGGCACCTTATTCCGTATTTTGTTCCAAATTTGAAATTATTTAATTGTGCAATTAAATCCTTGACAAATTAAAATGTTTCTCATCAATGCTCGAAGCTAAAGTTTTTCAAGCAAGAACCTCTGACGAATGCCGATCCTCGCCATTACCATCATTATATTACAGCCTTACAAAGAAAGCAAACACACAAAAGAGGCTTTCGTGGGAAAGTTGCAACCTTTCACAGGCCACAATGGTTTTGCTTTTATTCGTAACACGAGATAACACTAGTAATATTCAACACATGGAGATACCCCATATATCAACGAATACAAAAATACAAAAATCTCTTGTGGAGACTGCCTAGAAACTTTAATATTAGAATTAAAGAACATATAAGATACTTTCGATGGATTCGGCGGTAACTTTGGTGGAGGTTCATTTTAATATAAAAAAAACAGGTTTTTTTATTTTTTTTATTTATTTTATTTATTTAAGAAAAAAGCAAATCATGGCATTACAGCTGACGCCGATGCGCCATGGATTTGACAAATATAAATACATGCATTTATATATATATACATACATACATGTAAATATATAATAAAAATCACAAATTAATTAAAAATTAAAAATAAGATGAAAATTACAATAGTCATAAAAAAACAGAGAGGAAAAAATATTATTAATATCACATTAGAAATTTTCAAAGCAGTCAACCGAATGAGTTCTGACAAAATCAACTTTTATTCATAAAATATAGTATTCGTCTGAACTCACTCATGACAATATGAAATATGTCGACATCCGAAGCAATGCCGTTTAAAATTGTTAAAGCTCTTCCCAGTGACATTCCCATTGGCAGACTGGTTCTACCCCTTGGAAGAACAAACAACTCATGTTCACGATTCCTCAAAAAATTATCAGGGACATTCAATTTAACATTCTCAAGAATTGTGCTACGTTACACGTGTTTTACTTCTTTCGGCTTACTATCGCAAAGTTCGCTTGAGTCATGAAGCAAGATTAATTCTAATATTTTAAAATGATAAAATTACAAAATGGAGTTTGGGATTTTTCCTTTTTACGGGAAGCAAGAAATAAAAAGGGTTTAAAAATGAATAGTTTAGAATTTTTAGAAATAAATAAGAGTATCATTAAATAATATTCTTAAAAGGACAGATTGCACGCCACTGCTTACATTATTTCCAATTAAAGGGTTAAACCCAACCCTACATGATTGATTGCATTTTATCAGTTTATATTTTATAATGCTAACGTCATTAGTAGTATAATTATTTGTTTACTTTGTTTTGATTCTATATCCCCCTCCTTGCTTCCCGTAAAAAGGAAAAATTCCAAACTCCATTTTGTAACTATATCATTTTAAAATATAAGAATCAATCTTGCTTCATTTCTTAAGCAAACTTTGAAACGTTGCAAACTAGCGTCCAAAGATGCCTCTGAAAGAGGCAAAATACGTGTCACAATTAGTTACACAATACGTGGAATAATCATAGTTACCGCCTATCATACTTTGCCTACATCTATCGAAAGTAAAAAAATACAGTTGTTAAATAATTGTTTTTTATTGACATGTCTGGTCTGTGGTCGAATTTCAACGTTGTTGGCTTCGGTTACAGAGAGCAAAGCTCGAGTTCCAGTCTGGGCCGTTTCGTTTATCAACCTAAATTTTGATTTCTGTTCGAATACATGGATTTCTGTGCCGTCTAAAATACCCTCCCACACCCATCCGATCCTTAAAACAGGGCGTATATTTTAGTGGGTCAGTATCTTATTCAAGTTTTAATCAGTAAATTAAATGAATAAACAGTTAGTATTTACTGTATGAGTACCTATGCGGTCAGTTATTAAATGAAACGGTCAGTTATTTTTGTAAAACGGTTAGTATTTAAATTAAAAGGTCAGTCAATTTTAAATAAATGTCTAGTTTTATTTTGACAGCTTTTTATCAAATATGGTCCAAAGAGACAAATTTATGACCAGGTCTATAATAATAATGAGATAAAATTAAATGATTTCTTAAGTCAAGGTATTTCAAAGCAAAAAATAAATTTGAATCGTTTGAATTTTTTTACTTTTCCATGGGTTTTTCCGCTCATGACTTTCGGCATCTTCAGGCATTTCAAGTGTACGGATGTATTGATGATAATGACTGATGAATGGTATTTTTTTGGGGACTTAGGCGTTAGCCTAATCCCTTTCATCGGTTTGGATTTTAAGATGTGTAAGTAAGGATCTTTTCAGCCGTTGCGGCGCTTGCGTCGGCTTGACCGGAAGGCTTAGGTGTCGTAGTGATGATGTGAGGGTGGAGATGTTGCTATTGGTCACAGTTGCTGGTGTTCGAGGTTGATGGAGAGATATCTTTGCGTCTATATATCTCGTTGCGGCGCTTGCGTCGCCTGGCGTCAGTCTGAGGTTCCATCTGCTGTGCTCCATCGAGATGAGATGTTTAATGAACGCTCAGTTTTGCTGGCTTCTACGGCAACCGGGTGGCTTGGTGTCGTGGTGATGATGATAGCGGTCGAATGATGATGATGATAGCGGTCGGGTGATGTTGATGATAACGGTTGGATGATGATGATGATGATGATAGTATCTGGGTTCGGTCCGAACACTGGCAGTTTAGAAGATCGGATTTCGGCTCAGAGAGGTGTTCACACCATGAGAGTCGAAGCGAGTATGCACGGATGTACTTGAACCGACGCGTACTTAACAGTTTGTTTCATTTACATACAAAAATAAAATTAAATCACTAATTTTATTTTCTATTAACGTAATCTATATAAATTATCGAAAATGATTTTCAATGAATTTAGTGGGCAAAATTCAAACGATTCACATTTGATATTCCATCGAGCACCTTTAGTCGAAACTATTTATGCTTATTAAAAATGGCGGAAAATTCAAATCAAACCGCTTTATTGGAACACCATTTTGTTATCGAATTTCCGTTACAATAAAACATCAAACGGGTTCCTTTTTCAAACCCGTTCGAAATTTTGCATAATGCACGCTCGGATGCGTTTCAACGGACCGCGGCGTTTGAAATTCTCGTGTCAGTTGGCTTTGATTGATCGCCATTATTGAATAATTTTGATGCGAAATTGCTGCAAATGGATGCCGGCCGTCCGCCGCTAATAGATTCGCATCTATTCGGTAATGGAGCGACAAAATCGATTACAATTTGCGTGAATCCATCACTTATTAACCGACTGACGGATGAAAACAAATGTGTGTAGCGACATTTTGTGTCACCATATTTTTTCCCAATGACTGCCGCAAAATATTGCGAAGTAATGAAGGTGATTTATGAAATTTGAATACAGAAATATGGTTACGATTGACATGTATGTTGAAAACCAGGGATATGGAGTTAGTGAAAATAGTTCGACTCCGACTCCAATATTGACCAAAAACCCGACTCCGACTCCGACTGAAAAAAAGTATATTATCGTCCCTTTTTTTCCTAATTTTTTTATGTATGTGTATTCAATTAAATATCAACCCTACCATTCCGGCCAATTGCCAAATTTGACATCTTATATATAAAACCGAAACGGCGTATGTATGTCTGTAATTCCCTTTTGCATTGTTGGTCATTAAGTTGCGATAAAAACGAATATGTTTGAATTTTTATCGGCGAAGACATTTAGTCAAAATGTAATAAATTAGTCTTCTACTGAACTTTTCCCGGCTTTTATTATTAATAATAATGTTTATTATTTACGTGAGGGTATTATTTGACATTTCTTTGACAGCAAATTAGATTTTTTCCTTGAATTTGGACATTTTAATGGGCGAGAATGGGGCTGTCATCAAATTAAATAGAGTTTGTGATTTTATTTCTCTACTCTATTTTGGATGTGACTCTATTTTGGATCTTAGATTTTGTGATATAATTATGTCGAATGATATAACATTAAATAATTATTGGTCGCTTAGTCCGAGCGACGCCGGGTAGCAATACTAGTATTATATAAGTTCAAACTTTTCAAAATTTCCGACTCATACTACGACTCCGACTTCTGCCAAAAACCCCGACTCCACGAATCCGACTCCACCTCCACAGCCCTTATTTATTCAATCTATTGGTTCTACGGTATAAAGAAGATGCTGTACTTTCGATGATATTTCTGTTAGACTAAAATAATATTTGCCAAGATATTACCTTGTGTATTGTTAATAACTAAATGTCACCGTTGGTGTTCTTTTCATTGGCATTTTACGTCGAAAAGGTGAGCTCGTACAGAAATGTGTTTCTATGGCTGTCCTACTTCACAAAACGTGCTACATTAACCGATTTTCTGAGATTCCCCTTTACCTGACTGTATCCCGATGATATTATGGTTAGACAGACACAGTGGCGTAGCGTCGTAGAGTCGTAGACGTCTACCACATTACTGGGGTCTACGAGATGTATTGACACTGTAGAATTCAGTAGCATGTCGAGATGTGCCCCTTTATCTTAGTGCATTAAATTGAAATCGGCAAAAACCTGTGAAATTTTAATCACGACATTTAGATCAATTGAAAATAAAAAAACATTTTTCGTACTTAATCCATATCAAGTCAGCTGGCAAGCTCGCCATGAGCGAAACCGGTCCTGATCTAATAAATTGTATGCGGATAAAGAACTAAAAATTTTATTTTTTATTTTTATTTTAATGCCATCCCACCAAGTAGTGACAGTGAACACCTTAAAAGTGATATTTAGATCCCTTGAGTGGCTGATTTAAGAACCGTGTATCAAATATAAATCATTTCTATGTTACTATTAATAAGGCGTTTTAGGGTAAAAGCTAGTATATGCCCTATTTGCGAGTTTGTTCTCAAAGTCTCTAACAAGTTACACATGGCAGTGGACCAGCATTGTAACCCAACCATCTCTGACCTGCTGAATAATGACGAGAAAGCATTTGAGAATCAATTAAGACCATTCTTCTCGATGACCCTCCATAGATACAAATAAAAGTAAGCTTACCTCAGGTACTGGCTTCACTCAGGTATTTCACACCCCTTGAGTAATAACACCCTCCTGTCGGCAACGACGGGAAGTGAATGCAAAATGAATATGCAAAGTTAACTTAGAGAGGAAAGACACGGAAGAACTTTGACGCCAATGCGACTCAGAAATTGAAGTACCAACAAATAGATGTCAAAAAAAAGAAACGTAACTGGAGTTTGGCTGGTTTTGTATTTTGAATGCCATAAGATACAATAGTTTATAACGTTATTTGTCAAAGGAACTTATCAATATGAGAAGTGGATGCAGAGATTTTTCAATACGTATATATTAAAATTACTTTCTTGTTAATAGCTCCATTAAACATTAAAATGAAAGATTATAATAACTTACTACTTAATATTTAACAAAAAAATCAAAGAGACGAAGTATTGCCTTTAAAGATAGTGAATAGAAAAATTGTATTGCTGGCGAACCCAGTTTTTTTGCTCTCCTGTAAAGTGAAGAAAATATAATCGTTTTAATTGTGTATAATAAAATTGGTTTTATCACTACTAATCCGGGCTCTGACTTTTTGCATCGTTAGGCATTCAAATGTATGTACATAAGCTTGGTTCAACTTGGGAATATGAGGTCAATGAAACTATGGTCGGTAGTGACAAAACCGTTAGAAATTCAAAAATTCGTTTATATACCACTAAATATAAAACAGCATAAAAAGCTACCCGGTCCGTGGTGCAGCCTTTGGTTTCCGTGACGGACCACTCGGGTTCGATTCCCGGTACGAGCAGATTGTTTCAATCGATAAAACAATTCTGTTCAAAAGCAATGTGTTGTTGAAAAACTTTTCCCACCTTTCTGATCACTAAAAGCGAGAGCGATTAGCTAACCACTAATCCTGCCCTAGTCCTCGTATCCTTTCAATCCCTACTCTATTAAAAAAACGAGAGGTTGAACAACTGAGTAACAAGCAGTTCACGTAGAAAAATATATGTTGAGATAAACTTTGTGAGGAGTCTATATGGTTAAAGGACATGGTTAAAAAAATAAAAAATTAAATAAAGTCAAACTGTTTCGGACAATAACAATTCCACGTTTAACCCTTTATAGGGCAAATGCCGAAATTGGTTAATATATTAACCACTCGCATTAATGTCAAAATATCCAACAACTCCCATCATAAAAGTCAATATTAGTTTCTCCAGTGCATCGTCAATAAAATTATTTCTTCATTAAATTCATCAAATGGCGGAAAGTTTGCGTTGTTTCCCAAAAATCAATGTCTTCATCCGCGAGTCTTTAAATTAACAATTGTCCGTTTGTGCGCGCAACTAACGGGTCGTCTTAGGTGGGCGAAGCGATCCGGCGCGCTTTAAAAGCGGCAGAGTTTTAAAATATCAAACGGTCCCCGCCCAGATAAAACTATTTTATAGTCATTTGTCGTAAGTCGCCTCAAGTACACTAATGGCGCGCGCGAATCGCTTGAAAATATCAAACGGTCCAAGCTCACCAGTGCGTTAATTGCGTCTGGCCGAACGATGGCACATACGACCTTTAGTCCGCTACGTTTAAAATTACTCCCAACCACCACCCGCCACGGCCTTACATTCGGTATCAGCGATCGTGTCCCGTGGCGTAACAAGGTTTTTAAGAAAACGTCTGTTCTGTTTGCAAATATGGAGTTGTCTCGGGAGCATTTGCCCAGGACTTGGAGGCCAAGGCACTGACTTAAAAATTGCATTACTGGACTCTAAATAATTAGCAAACCCTATACGTTACTGAAAACTATTTTTGCTATTTAATGCTGTCATTAATGGAATCAACAAAGGCCGGCTACGGACCTATACGAATAGGTCCGTCCTTGCATTGTTGTCTTAGCTGTCATCATCACGTTTTAATGGAAAAATCTCCAACTTCAATGTCGCACAGATGACTTAAAAAAATATATAAAACAGTCAATGTAAAAACCAGGACTGTGGAGTCGGTAAAAAAAAGTCCGACTCCGACTTCAACATTGACCAAAAACACGACTTCGACTCCGACTCCGACTAAAAAAGTTGAATATCGTCATATCTTTGTTTTTGCCTAATTTTCCTATTTATGTGTATTCAATTACATATGAACCCTACCAATCCTGTCAATGGTCTAATTTGACATATTATATGTATGCAAAAATAAAAAGTTCAAACTTTTCAAAATTTCTGACTCCGAGTACGACTACGGGCAAAAAGCCCCGACTCCACAGCCCTGGTAAAAACTAATAAAAATATTGATGTTTCTGACACAATAATGCAAATTTTTTTTTTTTAATATGGTTAGTAAATATTTTTAAATATCGTCTAAATACGATTTTCATAATATTTAATTTGCCCTATAAAGGGTAAATACCAAAAATCACTCGAATTACCATTGAAAAGTTTTGCTTTATCACTAGAACAAAAGTATATTAAATGTTTATAAAGTTTGTCACCTTATATAAATATTATTATGATTTCTACGCCCCTGAGAAGGTATACTAAAGTATCAGTCAGTATTTGTTATGGAAGAAGTGGCAAGTTATATTAGAAGTGTGAGGCAAAGTGACGCAAAGGAAAACTCAATATTTATTTCCGAGTTATGAAGCTTTTGTTACGAAACTTTTGAAAACAAAAGTCAAAAATTTTGTTTCAAAGAACATTGAGCATAACTTACAACAAACGATAACTGTGAAATTCTATACCTATTTCAAATAATTTTGAAATGTTTCTTTGCTTATTACATTAATAGTAAAAAGCAGGGCTGTTGAGTCGGTAAAAAAAGGTCCGACTCCGTCTTCAGCATTTACCAAAACCACGACTCCGACTCTGACATTGACCAAAAGCACGACTCCGACTAAAAAAAGGTTAATACCGTCACCTTTTTCCCCTAATTTTCCTATTTATGTGTCTTCAATGAAATATCAACCCTATCATTGCGGCCAAAAGTCTAATTTGACATATTAAATGCAAAAATAAAAAGTTCAAACTTTTCAAAATTTCCGACTCCGAGTACGACTCCGGCCAAAAGGCCCCGAATCCGACTCCCAGCCCTGCTTAAAAGTTCCAGTAATTTTTGATTATATTCAAATTAATTATTGTTCAAAACTATTTATTAATTTTCAATTGTTATTGAGCCACTCCTCATTCATTTACGAATGAAAGATTTGTCTTCATTTTAAAAGATTGTTTAATCATTTTCAGCCATGGAGAACTACTTCTGGGGCTAAGTTGTATTGTAAAGCTTTCGTGGCCTTTAGGCTGATGATTTAGGACTTAGACTGAAGTTGCTTGATGGAATTTCAGTATCAAATTTGCATCGTTTGATTTTTTTGCTTTTCCAAGATATTTTAAGTTCATTTTTGCACTTGAAATGCCTGAAGATGCCGAAACCCTGCTCTTTAACGACATAACTCATGGAATCGTGCATAATTCAAGCGATTTAAATATGATTTCGACTTAAGGTGCTTGATGGAATTTCAGTATCAAATTTGAACCGTTTGAATTTTGTACTTTTCAATGACAGTTCGAGCTCATTTATACACTTGAAATGTATGAAGATACCGAAAGGCGAGACTCGGAGCTTAGCGACATAGTTCATGAAAAAATACAACATTCAAATGACTCAGGATTTCGACTGAAGGGTGCTTGACGGAATTTCATTATCTAATTTGAAAAGTTTGAATTTTTTACTTTTCCATGACAGTTGAATTTGTCATTCGTGCCCTTGAAATGCCCAAAGATGACGAAAGGCGAAATCACGGCTGTTAGCGACATAGCTCATAGAAACGAACATTATTCAAAATATTCAAATATGATTTAGGATTTTGAAGGTGCTCGAACTTAAAAATATGATATTTAAATTGCTTATTGAAAACATTACATGAAAATTTTCTGTGTCGAGTTTGTAGAGTAATTAAATTAAAACAAATATTTTAAGTACATATTTCTTAAATTATATACCTACTTCTCTTTTCAATATAAAATAGATCTGGTGATCGTTTAAATATTGTACTTTTCCGTGACAGTTCAAGTTCATTCGTGCACTTGAAATCCCCGAAGATGCCGAAAGGCGAAACCATGGCATTAAATTGCATCAAACAACTTCAGTTGAAATTCTCAACGTTATACTATTCCTCGTTAACTTAAATGAACACGTCACGAAATCAATTTAATTTACTACCGTTAGCGTTGAAAATTTGAGACGTTTAATGAAACGTGATTTTAATTTTCTCACAATTTGCAAGATGTTAATTTCGCTTTGCTTCATAGCTTAGTTTAATTTTTTGATTCACGTCAAGGAAGGCTTAAGCGGAAACGAAGGCTTCTTTTTGCATCATTCACAACTTGTCACATCCAATCGCCTCTCAGCATTTATACCTTGGACGAGTTACTCCATTCAGCGCAGTAAAAAAGGTTTACTTTGCTTAAAAATCGCTGGAATTCTTCAAGTAGAAACTTCTATACAATTTGTAAACCTTATTTCAGAATTGAGTTAACAGCAGACATTAGCGTCTTAAGTCGGATTAGACTTGTAACGTTAAGAGATTATACGTTTACAAATTAGATACTCTCAGGTTCTCTCTTTTCGAAACCGTAGTGAATGGTTTCATTGCCACATTCTTTTCTTTTAGGCTCTTGTAGTGTTGAGGAAAAAAAAGCTTACTTTAAGACCATAATTTCTCAACCTTTGTGACGACACCTTTTTATAAAAGTCATGTGACCCATGTTACATTGAAAAAAATAATATTTGTCTGTACCAGTTGGCGACCCATAGAACCCAACCAACCCGTGTATTAGACCTTTAGCCGATGGCTTCGCTTCTTAAAATCAAAAGTCAGAACCAGAGTTTGAAGGAATGATAATTAAAAATATATATATTGAGGATTTCGGCTGAAGATGCTTAGTGGAATTTCAATATAATAGTTGAACTTTGTACTTCTCTATGAGTTTAGTAGCTAACGGCTGGGTTTCGCTTCACGGCATCTTTAGGCAATAAATTCAGTTCAAGTTCATTCGTCTATTTGAAATGCCCGACGATATCGAATGGTGGAACTAGGGTCGTAAGTGGCGAAACTCATAGAAAATAATACAAATAAAACGATTTAAATTTGACATAATTAAAAGTTAAATAGGCCGAATGCATCTACATATGTATATCTGCAATCTCTTGAAATAACAGAGCGATAAGCTTACTACTAGCTTTTTCCTAGACTCATCTATAAAATATAGTAACGTTTTTATTAAAATGAAAAAATAGCAATGAGTTGTCGTAGAAGATTAAATTTTGTGTATGTTCACAAGGATAGCAAATGCTTCAAATAAATTGGATACATATCTGAACAAAACATTAATAAAACTGGTAAATTATTTTTAAAAACATTACATATTCTTGTAAACGATGCAAATTTTCTCTGGAGAGTTAGCAGAGTATTAAAAACAATACAAATATATTACGGTAAGAAAAATAACAATGTATTTTTGTTCTACATAAATTATTTTATATATTTGTTGATAGTTATTTCGGCTTACGCCTTTGCTGGCGAAGGCGTAAGCCGGTAAGGCTTTTTTCTCGTTGTTCACAAGAACTTGGCTTTTCTGCGACTTCAACTTGGCGAATTTTGAATCGGGCCTTATGTCTGCACCCGTATAAAATCCAACTAACCAAGAAACTTCAGGTAAACGACCACAGACAACGCCTGATTGGGTTCTGGAGCAGTTGGAAGTTTACCCAAATTTGTCAAAAAAGTCAACTTTAGCGACATGGCCCATTTTATAATGAATGGATATTGGCAGACATTTGATGCTTTATTCCATATTTAATGCCGTAAAATATACTTACAAATGAAATTAAAATTTAGTCGAAATCTCACAAACAACTTGTTTTATTTACATTTCAAAACTAAGCGTCCTTATAAAAAGACCCTTTATTTATTAACCATATTAAAAAAAAATGCATTATTGTGTCAGAAACATCAATATTTTTATTAGTTTTTACCAGGGCTGTGGAGTCGGGGCTTTTTGCCCGTAGTCGTACTCGAAGTCAGAAATTTTGAAAAGTTTGAACTTTTTATTTTTGCATACATATAATATGTCAAATTAGGCCATTGACAGGATTGGTAGGGTTCATATGTAATTGAATACACATAAATAGGAAAATTAGGCAAAAAAAAGACATGACGATATTCAACTTTTTTAGTCGGAGTCGGAGTCGAAGTCGTGTTTTTGGTCAATGCTGGAGTCGGAGTCGGAGTTCGTGGCGAAGGCGTAAGCCTAAATAGCTATCAACAAATATATAAAATAATTTATGTAGAACTAAAATACATTGTAATTTTTCTTACCGTATTATAATGGAGTTCTACCAAGTAAATGCCTACTCAATCAAGAATACAAATATGTTAAGTATTTCTTAAATTATATACTTCTCTTTTCAATCTTTAATAGATCACCAGTTATCTCCTTAAGAAGTGAGCTATAAATTATTTTCATTGAATTAATCTTTCTCAAATAAACCTCCTTTTTTTAGAAAACTTTATTCAACATAAACGAAAAGGAACATATGTAGCTTTAATCTTCTTTATTGTTTGATTAATTTATCAAAGATTGATTAAAAAATGCTGTTTTGAAAAATAATTAGTGATGAATGTCAAATGAAAGAATTCTTATCCATGTGGCGCTTCCTGGATTCCCAGTCATTCGTCAATCGCTCTTCTTCATGCCATGACACGACGGTATGCTTGAGCTCCGTCGAAAATAAGCCATTTGTGTTGTAAGGTGACAAAATCTCATTTATAAGGCATTGACCGATGTGTGTTATTCGTTTCTGATTGGCAGTGATTGAATATTTTTTCTTCACACAATTAAAATATTATTTTATTTAAAACAAACGAAAGTAGTTTGCGTATATGGCGTACATTATATAATTTCATATTAAAATTATACAGAACGAAGCCGGATGGAGCCACTAGTGACCTTATGAATTCTGAAACATACTGCACCATGTGTATTTTTGCTGTTGCAATCCATCTTAAAACTTCCGAGTCTTATTGTAGTTGTGAAGTATTTCGTTCGTCATGACAGGCGGTGGCGAAACTTTCGTAATATAACAATGTGGCAGCGGTCAAAAGAATAGCATGGATGACCATTAATCAAATAATTGAAAACAAAATGCTTTCGATAGCTTTTAGCCCTCCTAAGCCATGTGTTTTTGAAGTCAATCCCATTTCATTTTTTCAACACACTGCACGCATGAAAAGAATAGTAAATCTATTGTCATCAATAAGATTTTATTTTAGTTGTGTCTTTTCCCAAAATTAACCCTTTAAGCGCCAAGCCAATTCCATGGATTTTTGCCACACGCCACCATTTTCAACCATCGAGTTTTCTATGAAAATACAACGTTAAATACCCGGAAATCATTTAATACCCTACTTGTGTTTAGTTTTCAAAGAAAATTGTAAAATTAAAAAATATTTCCAGGGGTATTTATTTTAGTAATGTGCAACTCCTAATGACATCATCATATTGCATTGAAAAGATGTGTTGGCATGAGATTCCATTTAAAAATAAGATATTTATTCATAAATAAACTCGTAGTGGCGTTTGCGTGCCTGCACGCCGTGGCGTATGAACGGTTAAAGGACGCTTTATGGAGTTTGTCTCAACTAAATTTCTGCCGTTTCGTGATGCAGTGATCACCATCGTTCGCTTCAGAGTCCTTGAACAAGCGGATTTTTTTTTCATTCGTTTAATCGATTCTGTTCGAAGACAATCGATGTTAGTTTTGCTTAAAATCCCTTACCACCTTTCTGATTCCAAATGGCCAAGAAAAGATTCGCGTAGTCAGGGCGATTAGTTAACCACTTATCCTGTCCTAGTCTTCGAATTCTTTCAATCTCTATTCTCTTAGAAAAATAGCTTTTGAGCGAGTAACCAGCAAATATAGTAGAAAAAACATATGTTGAGAAAAACAGTAATGAGTCCATATGACCGACGTTGGGAGCAAACATGGTGGAAAATAATAAAAAAACTTTTTCATGTATGCTCCCAATGTGAAGCATATTGCCTGCTAACATTTTTTATTCCAAGACAATTGCATGCTCTTCAAACTCTTTAGTGAGTAGGAATCGAAAAGCTAAGCGTATGGCCACAGTGGCGTTGCGAGACTTGCTTCATAATCAAAGGTTGCCGCAATGACATTAACGATGGCGCCGTCTGAGAAGTCAAAACGTATCGTTATAACGTAAAAAAAATGTACACCGAAGCGAGCGCTGTTAAATTTCAAACTGATTTGACGTCGGCATTTACGCTTCGCTTCGACATCTCAGACGGCGGCATCGTTAAAGTCATTGTGGAAACCTTTGATAATGAAGCAAGTGACGATACGCCACGCAAGAAGTTACGCCTGTAACTGTGGCCGTACCCGTAGGGCTTAGATAAGACTTGTGGTTAGCTTGTCATCCTCGCTACGTTCCGCTTTCAGGATCGGATGGGTAGGAAAGAGTTTTTAGACAAAACAAACACCTAAGCAGAATAGATAAATTAACTTATAACTCATCAGGCCCGTCACGGAAACCAACAACGGTGATCACTGCACCACAACCTGATCGTAATAAATAATGATTAAAAAATATTTTCGGTTATAAAAAATAAATGAAAATCCACCTTCATTAACATATTCTTTATTATCACCATCAATTACAAATTGATTCTCTATGCTACACATTTCGTAGATAAGGATATAGAAAACATTAAAATTGTGTATTCTTTACATGACGTTTTTTATATTATATAATTTCCTACTGTAGTACAAATTTTACATTTCCTTTTAAACTTTAAGAAAAAAATAGCTTTGAGACATTGAGTTTCAACACGATTCTTCTGTGTACAAAAGGAAAATATTATTAAGAATTGTTAATGTAAAAATGAAATTCAAATTTCTGAGAAATATCATGCGATATCATCTTTAATTTCCAAATTTTCAAACCTGACTTTGAAAATTAATCAACTAAAATATTGAATTTTCGATACTTTATATGTATTCCCTTAGGAATACAACTTTAAATGTTACCAGGTTCAAGTTTATTACTTTAAAATGAGTAAATTATACATTGGCTTCTCGATAGATTGTTTTGTTAGACATTATACAATTATTTAGAAACCAATCAAAATAGAAATCTTTAATTTCTTCATGAGCCTTTTCTTTGGATTCTTTTGGTAGTGTAAAATCTTCATTTTTTGAATTACGGCGCGTTGTTACTTGATATGAAAATAAAAATACAAAAAAAAACCATTCAATTATAGGTAATAAGATGAATGAAAATGTTTAAAAATAAAACTGTCAAATAGTGAAAACAAATGAACATTTATTATGATATTCAAATATTGTTCTATTCGAACGTCACGCCATTACTTGTCATGGATTTAAATGAAAGTATTATTTGCTAGGAGTTATATTTTTCCTGTAAAAAATAGTGTTGAGCGAAACTGTGTTGTAATGTTGTTTTATTTTTTGATATTGGTCACACTGTGCTTGAAATATAATCTCAATTTTTCAAAAAAATACTTTGGAACTGTTTATAAAATTGTTACGTGTTTTTTGTGAGTGTAAAAGACTGATATTATGCAAAAAGATTACATTTAAAAGCGGAAAAAGTGTAAATTTAAAAACTGGAATTGTATTATCAATTTTTATTTTCTTATTCATAGTTTTTAGTTCCCATATTAACATATTATTATTTTGTTCATAAATTCGATTACACACTGAATAAAAATTATCTATGTACATCAACACGTTTTTTTTTTAAATATAATAACAAATTATTTCAATTAAAAATTTATATATATATACATAACATTTATGAAATTTATAAATAGCCATACGATTTCTAATTTACATGTTACATTATTATAAGTATTTACTCTGCCATCTAGCTGATGTTTTATACAAATTATAAAGAAAATACTGAACAAGTTGAGATTGGTTCCTACAAAAAGATTTACATTTTTTTTGATTAATTATTCAATGTAAAAAATCCTCATTTTATTTTATTTCAAATAATAATGCTCAAATATTTTGACTGAGAATCGAATTTTATAATTTTTCTTTTTTATTTAAATTAAAAAATGTTTGTCAAAAATTTAACTACATTTTTCTACTTGGTCATGGTCAGGTTAAAGCTACTTTATGTTTGATTTGTTCATGTCTAGAAACTTCCAAAAACAACACTTATTGTTTTTCTTCCATTCTTCCTATTTAAAAGTTTGTGTTGAAATATACACTTTAATACTTAAATTTCCTTACTTCTGTACCTCATGAAGTGAAGAATACTTTGAATGTCCTTGTACAAATTAAACACAAGAATTCAAAAGATAAAATGAGATTTCCTTTTAATTTGAAACAAATCATTTTAAATGAATTGTTGTTTCTAATACTTTTAAAGTAAAGTCAAGCTTTCGATGGATTCGGCGGGAACTTTGTGAAAGTTCATTTTTAATATACGTATTGTGTTACTAATTGTGAAACTTGTTTCGCCTCAATCAGAGGCATCTTCAGACTTACTATCGCAAAGTTGATTTTAAAATTTTAAAATGATAAAATTACAAAATGAAGTATGGGATTTTTCCTTTTTACAGGAAGCAAGGAGGAGATAATCGAATGAAAATAATTAAACTAATGGGACTTAATCAATCAGGAAGGGTTAAGCTCTTCATTTGAAATAATTTTTCGATAGAAAGTCCGAAGATGCCTCTAAGAGGCGAAACACAATGCGTGGAATAATCAAAGGTAGTTTATATTTAAGTCACGATGTTTACGCCACACATTATTATGTCCAGCATATTTTACTTAGTAACTATGACTCCACAAAAATTGAACCAAACTAAAATCAGTAAACTGATTAAATAAATAAATACTGATTACGCACTCAAGGACATCAACTGTTTTCCAACTGAGGCACAGAAATAGTTATTTGATTATTAATATAATTAGTAATGATAAATGCTGATTTTAGTATTAATTACTGTAAGATATGAGTTATTTGAGAGATATGACAAGAGATATTTCTGTTTATATAAATATGACATTGATATGACAATAATAACAATACATTTTACAAATTATAAATAATTAAAAAAAAAACTATTTATTTTTATTTCACACTAGTTATATAATACAGTTGGTAATTATTAAGCACTATCGTTAAAATTAAATACATTATAATAGAATTCTGCCAAGTAAATGATAATTCAATTTATCAAAGTAAACAACATTATTTTGAAAAAACATCATGTTGAGATTGGTAGTAATCACTAAATATGAAATAAGTCAATTAGGCGCGAATAAACACAGTCATATATTTTACTGTCAGATTTTATTTGACTGGATCGTTCAGTGGAGTCGTAACACTGGTAAAGAAAAAAATATGACTCCCGGTTCAATTGTTTTTGGATTATCCGCGAGTCATTTGATATCTCACTCTGCCTTATATTGACAAAGAAGTGTAAGAGTAGGAAAGCAAGCAGATTGAGACGATTTAATATTTTCACGGAGGCATTTCTCAGTGAGTGACTATCGTTCATTTCATAGATTAGGTTGTTTTTATTCGTTGGTTTGCGAAGATATTTATATTCAACGTTTCAAAACCAGTATTAAGAGTTAGTAAAAAAGGCTACAGTGTTAAAAAATTAGAGTACTCCAATAATAGTTCTTTTAATTAAGTATTTCGACTGAGGGTGCTTGATGGAATTTCAATATCAAATTTGAATTTTGTACTTTTCCGTGAGTTTTGTCGCTAACAACCCGGGTTTCGCCTTTCGGCATCTTCAGGCAAATAAAGCCTAATTCGCCATTGTTTTACCCTTTTAAATAATTGTTATTTTTAAATAATTGTCATTTATTTATAATTCAAGCACTTGCTATCATTAAACATCAATTCAAAGGCTTGAAATCAATCAACTCATTAATGATAGGTCGGATAGAACCCTAGATTTATTTTAAATATTCTTATGTTATTATCTGGTCATTAATATTTTCAAAAGTCCCCATAATTATAACAAACCCACTTAATTCATTTAAACTTGTATTCATTCAAATTTCGCTAATTTACATTTTAATAACCATTTAACTTAGTGATCTACTTATATTTTTGTATATAAACGATACAAACTGTTTACTACGCGTCAGTTCACTTGGAATGCTTGAAGATGCCGAAAGACGAAACCCGGGTCGTTAGCGGCAAAACTCATGGAAAAGTAAAAAATTCAAAAAAAAAAAAAATAGTCCATTTATGAAACTAAGAAAAAACAATTCCGTCTTTTTTGACAATCCAATAAGTGACAAAGTATTTAGTTGAATTTTTAGTTCATGAGAGTTTGTAGTTTGGGTAAGCAAGATTCGAAATGAAAAAAAAACAATATTTAACTTAGCTTTGCCGGGAATCGAACCCGGGTAAAGCTCATAATATAAGACTTTAAATGCCAATTAGATGTATGTATTATAATAATTAAATTATAAGAAATAGTTTCATAATTTCTGCAATAGACAATGTTGTTTGTCTCCATGTTGCAATGATAATATCTTGATATTATTTTTCAAAATCTTATTATAGCATTTGATTCACAATGATGTTTTTCCGATGTATTATTGAAATAAAATAGTGCTCAAAATATTTTGCTACACCACTGGAAATAAGAAGACTGTTTCAATTTTTGGACCTCATTATTAAAAATAGAACTTGTTTGTGATAGTTCGAACAACGAAATAAATGATTTTCAATTGCATGTCAAAACAAAAGACAACTACATAAATTGAATTTGGAAGCGTACAAATTTTTGATGAACAGCATTTGAAATCGCTAATTAGAGTGTTCCAAATTCAAAATACATTCAATAAAAAATATTCCTTTTAATCAAACCGTCATAAATTCATTAAAAATACATTGAGTATCAATTGAAATTTGCAATATGTATTCATTAAATATTGTGAATAGAGATTTCAAAAAAGGATGGAAATTTCTACATTGCTATTTCGGTATTGCAAATTTTGATTACGGTTTCGGTTTGTGATAAATCGCATTGCCTGAAAATCTTTATTTTGGTGTTTCATTTTAAATATATCTATGTAATTAAAACTTTTCTAACTATTATTTGAGTAATATATCGATGGCTTAAAGAGTAATTTTGTTAACTCCACTTTTGGCTGAAAATGACTTAACAATGCCATCTTGTTGTCTCATGCAATGTGCTCCATTGTCGTTCTAAAACCTACTTTGCTTATTATTCAACTCCACCATTTTCTATTTTTACCTGTTATTCGTTCGTTGTTTTTCAGCGGAGGTATAAAAAATCATCGTTTGAAATTCTCCCGATCGGTTTGAAAATACCAAAATAATCAGTTTTTACCCTATCTTGTAAAAATGACAAAAACGGAGATAGCAAATTTAGTCTTTAAGCCATCGATATGGTGCTCAAAACGAAAGTTAATTTTAATATTGCGTTACCTTAATTTAAAAGGGTTCTAACTGACATTTTGGAAAAAAATGTCCTTTTTGGTCAGAAAAGTTGGAATTAACCGTATTCTAGCATATAAGATACCTTTTAGAATCATATAATACTGAATTACGGAGTAATCCGAATTTCAGAGTGTACATATATGAACATTTTTGTTAATAAATTAATTTGATAAATTTCTTAGATTTTCATCATTATTTCAATTATTAGATCATTAAGATTATTATTTCTCAGTAAAATGGTCGGTCTGTCTGTGAAAAAATATGCTTAAAATAAGCAATTTGAAACGGTTTTTTCCTCTGACATTGTTACAAGTGAATCTATTCAAATGAATAGTACATCAACCAAAACTCCATAATCTCAAAACAGAGGCACGAGCAGTAAGAACTTTTTCCTTTTTTCAAACTGGTCAATTTACGACACCAAAATAACGTTCATAAATTCAAATTTTCTTAAGATAACAGCAATTTCCCAATCTATTGTTCCATTTTCAAAATAGGAACTTCCGTTTTGAAAAAAAAAACAACCAAAAAACAAGGGGCTCAGTTTTTTAAAAATCGTAATCGCCAGACATTCTTAATTTAAACGTCGCACTATGAAAATCTTAAAATAATTTATATCAGGTTATGGCTCTTGCGGTCAATTTGATGATAGACTTAAGTTATTCATCATCTTTTAAGCTAACCCTACCACTGGTTTTGAAATGTTAAAACATCGCTGACAGTAAAGCATCACAGTGTAGGAACAGTTTAACATAAGTTAATATTCTGGAACTGATAAACCCTCATATTGAAGATATTTTTCAAAGACTTCTTCACAGAATCGTAAAATTATTACCGGCTTTTTCCCACTGAAAAATCAATGCAATTCTAAGAAGCAGTAAAAATTATAAACAATAAAAATAAAAACTAAAACTAAGAATAAAATATATTTTTTTTTATAACCAGTCAAGTTTTTATTATCTGCATATATTTAATTTGAATTGTTTGAATTTTGTACTTTTCCATGAGTTTTGTCGCTAACGACCCGGGTTTCGCCTTTCGGCATCTTCGGGCATTTCAAGTGCACGGATGTACTTGAACTGACGCGTAGTAAAATACAGTTTGTATCGTATATATATGTACAAAAATAGTAGTACATAGATTACTAAGCTAAATTGTTATTAAGATGCAAATTAGCGAAAATTGAATGCAAACATGTTTCAATGAAATGCCGGAAGATGCCGAAAGGCGAAACCCGGGTCGTTAGCGACAAAACTCATGGAAAAGTACAAAATTCAAACAATTCAAATTTGATTTTGAAATTCCATCAAGCATCCTAAGTCTAAAATTAATTATATTTTCATATGTGTTGTTATTTTATTCTTTCTTAACAAACCGATAAGGAAGGCGCTGACGACTGTCCATAGGATATACTCGGCGGAACAACGAGACGCCGGGGAAACGTGGGAGGGTTCGAAGAGGTTTGCGGGTGATGCGGTGGATATGGGAATAAAACAAACCAATAAACAGTGGAAGAAAAAATAAACTAAATAAAAAATCCTAATATAAATTTTAAAAAAACTTGTGATTATTCCACGTATTGTGCCACTAACTGTGACACGTGTTTCGCCTCTTTCAGATGCATCTTCGGACTAACTATCGCAAAGTCTGCTTAAGTAATGAAGCAAGATTGATTCTAACATTTCAAAAATTATGAAATTACATAATGGAGTTTGGGCTTTTTCCCTTTTACTTGACTGGTCTTCTTAAATAATAATAAAAGTTTACATTAAACATAGTGATACAATTACAAATTATTTTCTAAAGGGTACATTTAAAAGGCTCCTGGATCGTCGTTGAGAGTGGCGAGCGGATCTGGTGGGGCGCAGCCCCTCGGTGCGCAGGTGACCCGCGGCCCGGTGCTGTATCCGCTACTGCTTGACTCGGTGCAGTGGCATGCGAGGCAGCTGCCCGTCGACGGCAAAGCCTCTCCGACCCTGTACAGCGTCCCTGCGAACAAAGGGAAACAATCATTGTAAGTCTTTTTGCTAGACGATTTATGTTTGAGAATTCCCAGAGGACATGACCAGGACAGTGGTTGACATAGCCACGAATGCAGTATTTGCAGTTATGTTTTACTTCTCGATGAAAATAAAATGTATTAAATGTCTCATTTTTCTTATTATCGATCTGTTACGTCCTCTTCTTATCAATGGTTTGATATATGATGAGAACGTGTACGATCTTACTTTCAGAGGGCTGCGTTGACTTGAGATATCGAGTCAAATGAGTTTCTTATGGTGAGTAGAATATGGGCTATCGGAGCTAGTCCAGGTTAATAAACAACCGTCAGGTATTTGTCTATGATATTGACGGTTAGACACTTATACAATGAAATTACTTTATCGTTATGATGTTTGGTTTATTTTGTATATATGTTACAGTGAAACTGTATTCGCAGTGAAAGTATATTCTTCTCCAAGCTGCATTGAAATCAAATTTGACCGCCTTATCTTCAGCCTTATGTTTGTCTGTGTTTTTTCTTTGGTTGTCTTTTTATGAAAGGGACAATTTGCTGATTTTTTTTCATTGAATCAAACCAAAATTTTAGACCGGCAAATCATCGACTTGGGCCAATATTTTCAATGATCGTGACCAGTGAAATCATGTTGTCATAAAAATCTATTACTTGATACATTTTCACTGAAACATATATACAGTTCACTTTTAAGGTGTTCACTGTCAATACTTGGTGGAAAGGCATTATAATAAAAATAATAACACATTTTTAGTTTAGTCTATTTTTCTTGTAATTTGCTTAGTTGATTTACCAATTGTTTGTCATACCTTGTTTTCATAAATACTACTGTTTTATTGTATTCCTTATCAGTTGATAATGCTCGCTATGAGCGAAACCGGTCCTGATGAAATAAATCTCATGTGGAAAAAGTACTAAAAATGTTTTATTATTTTTAGTATAATTATGTGTTTGTTTTGTTTCTATCACCCCTCCTAGCTTCAGGAAAAAAAATAGAATCGGTTACACTCGTCAAATATTTCCGATTGATGACAAATTGTGTGCGTAGTAGGTAATTCGATGTACAAGTTGGTTTTTCCCACCATCACCCGTTGTGTATATGCAGCCAATGTTTCATGGCCATCTTTCACAACGCTTTTGACTTAGAAAAGGGAATTTACCCCTCACATTCATGGCCCGAGCAGATCTGCACGGGACTGATTTTAAACCATGCACTAAAGTGCTTTAAATATAAATATCACACACATTTGAAATTGTATTCGCAAATCAGTTTAAGAAACTATATATTAAAATATGGTATTCGAGCCAACCAAATCCAACAACGGCGACCACTCGATAACAGGCTCAGCATTACGATCGTAAAAATGTGAAACCAAAAGATAAAGCTCGTCATCAAGAGTAGAAGCTTTAAGCTTGAATTATTTTATGGCATTATCGTAAATACGTGGCAGTCTTTTCCACTATTCTACTACAGTAGTTATTATCGCTTTTATCGACTTAATAATAATCATACCACGCTAAGGCGTAGAGGGCCTGAGAGTGCTACGCAGAGTGTGGCGTAGACCCATTGAAGTGGTAGTAAAACGGCAAAGGTTATGTTTATTTTACTACACAAACCATTGTGCACCTCTTAAATATTTTTCAAGAGCAAATATTTACTATAATAAATCACAGTTTATAAAGAAAACCCGTTGATTGTAAAAATTCTTTGTATTTCTATTTAAGAAAAGCTAGAAAAATGATCTCAAAAAAGTAAGCAACGTCAAAAAAATTCATTATATAATTAAGTATTTCGACTGAGGGTGCTTGATGGAATTTCAATATCAAATTAGAATTTTTAGAATTTTGTACTTTTCCATGAGTTTTGTCACTAACGACCCGGGTTTCGCCTTTCGGCATCTTCAGGCATTCCAAGCACCCTCAGTCGAAATACTTAATTATATCAACATTGCTAGTACGGCAAGATTGACTGAACTCTACAGTAAATTAGTGTTGAAGTTTCGTGTTGTTAGCCAAAATTTATGGTTTAATAATAGTTGTATTTTAAATATTCTTATGTTATCATCTGGTCATTAATATTTTCAAAAATCCCCGTAATTATAACAAACCCACTTAAATCATTGAAACTTGTATTCATTCAAATTTCGCTAATTTACATTTTAATAACCTTTTAACTTAGTGACCTACTTATATTTTTGTATATAAACGATACAACATGTTTACTACGCGTCAGTTCAAGTACATCCGTGCACTTGGAATGCCTGAAGATGCCAAAAGGCGAAACCCGGGTCGTTAGCGACAAAACTCATGGAAAAGTACAAAATTCGAAAAATTCAAATTTAAATTCATTATAGACAAGTATGTCATTCTACCACTGCCCGTTGTTTTTATGCAGCTGATGTTTGATGGCCGCCTTTCATAACGCTATCGATATACAAAAAGGAGTTTATAGGAGGTGGACCCCTTACATTCATGGCCTGACAAAGTCAAACCACCGCACTCCTAATATTCGCCGCAAGCATCTCTTTTCGAAGCACAGTTGCGCATATGCAGCCAATGTTTAATGCAGGGCTGTGGAGTCGGAGTCGGAGTCATCGCGGCGTTTTGGCCGGAGTCGGAAATTTTGAAAAGTTAAAAATTTTATTTTTGCATTTAATATGTCAAATTTGGCTTTTGGCCGCATTGATAGTGTTGATATTTAATTGAATACACATAAATAGGAAAATTAATGAAAAAAGTGACGATATTAACTATTTTTTAGTTGGAGTCGGAGTCGTGTTTTTGGTCAATGTCGGAGTTGGAGTCGGAGTCGGACTTTTTTTACCGACTCCACAGCCCTAGCTTAATCGCTACCTTTCACATTTCACATCGACAGAAAAAAATGAGTTTGCCACTCACATTCATGGCCCGAACAGATCTACAAAGGACTGATTTTGAACTATGAACTAGTCTGCTTGAAAATATAAAATAAAATAATAATAAAAATCAGAGTGACTAGCCATTGATATCAAGTTAATGCTGTGTTTAATCCATATACTGAGAACCCACCATGTTAGACTAGTTTATTGAATCTAGTGAAGAATCTCGATTATGTCGATCTCCAAATAAATTGAACAAGCCTGAGTTGCAATCAATTTAGCGTGGCCTATTGGGCCCGTGTGAGGACGGACCACAACGAACAGTTCTATACGTTTGAAATTCATTTGAGGTCAGTCACATATAACGTGATTGGCGTCCTCATGGGCGTACCCACAAGTAAAATAAAATAACTCACAACAACTGTCCTAGCGCAAAGAGTTTTGAATTGAACTTGCCAAGGCCCTCATAATAGAAAACTCAGCCACCAATGGTCAACCTCGAATAAATATTTGGTTTTTTTTATTTTCGATAGTTTCGGCGGTAACTTTGTGGAAGTTCATTTTAATATAAAATTTAAAATGACTTTGATTATTCCACGTATTGTGTAACTAACTGTGACACGTGTTTCGCCTCTTTCAGAGGCATCTTCAGACTTACTATCGCAAAGTTTGCTTGAGTAATGAAGCAAGATAAATTCTAACATTTTAAATTATGAAATTACAAAATGGATTACGGATTTTTTTTCCTTCTAAAGGAAACAAGGAAGGGGGTGATATAATCAAAACAATGCAATAACATAATGATACTAATAAGGTGCAATCAATCAATCAGATTGGGATTTTTCCTTTATAAGGGACGCAAGAGAGGGTTATAGAATCGAAACAAAGCAAACAAATAAATATATTTCTAATGACGTTAAACATTACAAACTATTAAACTATGAAAGAGGCGAAACACGTGTCACAGTTAGTTACACAATACGTGGAATAATCAAAGTTATTTTAAATTTTATATTTAATATTTGGTTTTTCATTTATCTAAGAATTAAGACTACTTAATTGCTAAGCTGAACTCTACAAAAATGTAGCTATTCGATATTAAATGTTTAAATATATCTCACTGGAAAAGAGATATATGTTATTGTACAAGAAAAGATTTTATTTAAATATCTTCTGTGAACTTTGAGAACTTTGACAAAAAGCTTGTGTTACAGGAGCCGATTTATATAATTGCTAGAATTAAATTTTCAAGTAAGATAAGAAAGGTTGGACTGTTATCACTCTATATATTTGTTTTATATTCAAGTTAATGAAGGGTATATAAGAAGAGATTTCAAGGCTTGGATAAAAACCAATTGTTAAAGCATTGTATTCGAATTTTCTTCATGGATTCAAAATTTTTGACCGCGAAATCAAAAAGAAAAATACGTGAGAATGGTTTTTCAGAATACTTCTACCTTGCTTCACACTATTTGTATTATCAGGATCGGATTCGCTCGGCGATGTTTTAATGAAATTATTAATGACTTATTTGGAGGTGAATAAAACAAATTAAATAATAAAGAATTCTCCAACCTCAAGCAAGCCGCAAATTGAGATATTAATTTTACCAAATAGCTTTGAGTGGAAAACGTGTGAGAATGACATATAAACTGTATTTTTTTAAATGTCCGTTTCAAATATGGAGCATTTATATACTGCTTGCTGAATTTTTTCCAACATATTTTTTCACTAATTAATAATTTCGGTAAATTATGGATATATGGTCACGGGACAGAATCCCAATCCTCTCGAGCTAAGCTCAAAAAATTTATACATACTGGCATATAATTTTATGTTTTGACTTTACTCTTTGAGTTCTTGTGGATTATTATAAAATGTGAAATCAAAATGATTAAATCTGAAGAATATTACTGATTAATGTATGAGTTCTGAAAGAAGAATTTGTTTTTTAATATTAGCGTATGATAAAATTATTCTTTTTATTTAAAACAAATAATAAACTTATGTGACTGTCTGTATCTATATAATATTATTATTTGTGTAGTTTGTGGTTGCATTTTTGCTCCTGTAAATTAAAACAACTCGATTTCATACTTATTGCGAAATATTCTTTAGGATCTTCTAATATAATAAATTTAAAAATTAAAGACGAAACATTTCAAAAAAATCTTAAGCCTTACATTCATTTCATTTAATGTACTTATTTTACATAAAACTTCAAAAAAAATCTGTCCCGTGACCATATAACCATAATTTACCAGAATTTTGACTAAGGGTGCTTAATGGAATTTCAACATCAAATTTGAATTGTTTGAATTTTGTGCTTTTCTATGAGATTTGTCGCTAACGACCCGGGTTTTGCCTTTTGACATCTTCAAGCATTTCAAGTGCACGGATGTACTTGAACTGACGCGCAGTAGACAGTTTTTATCGTTTATATACAAAAATAATATTAGATCACTAAGTTAAATTGCAATTAAAATGTTAATTAGCGAAGGTTTGATGTATGCAAGTTTCAATGAATTAAGTTAGTTTGTTATAATTATCGGGATTTTTTGAATGTAGTATCGCAAATACTAATAACCAGATATATCTGATATACATATCTGGTCATTAGTATGTTTTTTCTATGAGAGCTGTTCTTAACTCAGTTGCTCAACCACTCTTTTTAGAAGATAGTGGGGATTGAAATGATAGGAAGACTAGGGAAGGACTAGTGGTTAGCTAGTCGCTATCGCTAAGCCCCGCTTTTGGTATCGGATGAGTGGGAAGATTTTTTTTTAAGAAAAACATGCATGCCTTTGAACAAGAATGATAAATCGATTGAGAACTCATGTTCGTACTGGGGCTAGAACTTATGAAGTCTATTACGGAACCAGTGACGTTTACCAATGTATCACAGTCTCTGTATTAATTTTCTGAAAAATGTTTAATTTCTTGTATTAGAAAATCTTTATATATCATAAAAGATTTATGAAGTTATAAGACAGATTACAATTTTTGTATTTCAGTATTATAAAATTCTTTTCTGGAAAGAGATACCTAAGATGGATTGTCAAAATACGAAAATTTTATTTATGTATTGATTCTCTTTCATCCATTGTGTCTATGGAAAATAATGTCTATTAATAAACTCACCCATAACTAAGCATCCGCTTCTGGAATTCTCTTTCGTCGCTTCTGTTGAAGCTCGACTCCCTTTGTCATCTGGAATTCCATCTTTGAGCGATAATTTCAAATCGCTGTCACTAGATGCCGCCTTTGTCTCGCCGCCATTTTCCAGCGATGACGTCATCATAGTTTGCGTCGTCTCTATTTGGTCGCTTTTCAATAATTCATCGCCGTAGCGTTCATTATCGGCGCCATTCCCAGTTGTCGAACTAACATTGTCGTTTCCTAGAATAACAAAAGCGTTATTTTTTGTCTTTTCAGCTTTTGGCGCGTCTTTGGATTTTGACAGTTGTTTGAATTGCGAATACTTCTTGGTGGCCATTTTGTTTTGTTTGTGTTTCGGGTCCGATGTGAAGTTGGCAGTAGCTTGCGGGCTAGAAGATGGCGTCCCTTCGTTTGATGTGGTCACCAAGGGTTTAATGTTTGCAGAATTAAATGGCGTAGTGTGTGCGTGCCACGTCGACGATTTCTCCGTTGACGAACTCTTGCGGGACGAACTCTTCTTTGATTTTCCGTTGTAAGTCGTCGGAGGCGGATTGTTCTCAAGCGAAAGCGACGAGTTTCCTGTCAAATAGAAAATTAGCTCTTAGTGTGTTTCTTTGAAACAATCAATAATTATAACAAACATTTACTCAAAACTATCAGATTTTAGAGAACGTTATTAGGTAAGGCATTTTAGTAAATAATATTTTTATGATTACAAACGAATCTAAGCGACGTAACTGAATTAAAAAATATTAGTTTTTATTTAGGCTTGGTTTTTTGAAATTTCGGAATAATATTTTAATAATATTAAAGGGATTTTAAAGTAATTTTTTTAAAATGCTGTATTTCTCAATAACCACATAAAACTTTCTCCAAAAAAATCAAGACAGTAAAAATATTAGAAAATAAAAACAGTCTACTGATCTGCCCAGCGAATACCTTTGATGGATTCGGCGGTAGATGTTCGTTTTAATAAAAAAAAATTAACTCGCTTTGCTTAGCCACGTATTGTGTTACACATATGTATGACATATGGTGACATGTGTATCGCCATCGTCATTTTTTGTATTCAAATTTAATTCATATTTTTTCACATTATTTCCTCTCACAACAGTTAACATCATTAACTGTCTTCTTCTAAGCTTGTGAATTGTGAATTTTGATTATATAGTTTCAAATCTTGTCAAAATACTTTTCACAGCATTTTTTTGAATCAAAAGATAGAATTTATTTTTCTAACACGATAATACTTAATAAATAATATTGAGCAGTGATATAAAATGTTCGCACTAAAAAAAATATGTATACAGACAAACAAAGAGGGAAGAAATTATTACCCAGATCTACTGACATTCATTATTTAAGTAAATTTATTCAAGTGTACTTTTTCCAACGGATATGCACACATTAATGAAAGTCTTTTACGAACACTGCAGATTTTTTTTTAACCATGTCCACTCCAACTTGGAGCATAGCGACTCCTCACGGAGTTTATCTCAACATATTTTTATTTTTTTTCTACGAAAACTGTTGTTACTCAGTTGCTCAACCGCTCTTTTTCGAAAAGAGTAGGGATGGAAAGGATACGAGGACTAGGACAGGACTAGTGATTAGCTAATCGCTGTCACTATGCGTCGCTCTTTGGGATCGGAAAGGTGAGAAGGGATTTTCAACAACACAAACACCCATGCCTTTAAACAGATTTATCGACTGAAAAAATCTGCTCGTACCCACTGCAGATCATTTAAATATTTAAAGAAAGAATATATATTTAATTTTTTTCAACATTGTTTACGCCACTATACTGCGTGAAAACCAAGATGGATTGGACTCAAGGTGCTTGACGGAATTCCAATTTCAAATATTAATCGTTGTTACTTTGTACTTTCTATGAGCTTGCTACGATCACTAACGACTCGAGTATACTCGTACATTTTTCAAGTACTCGATACTCGAGTAATTTGAAAAATACTCGAGTAATACTCGTAATATATAAATGAAGATTTAATTCCATTTTTTTTTGTTTTAAGCAGCGGACATAAAAACTAGAAAGCACAAATTAATTTATTGTTAACTTTTAAGCCGAGGTCCACAGCAACACACAGTTTTTTCTCTGCTGGAATAAAAAAACAAAAACTTCGAACCAAACTAAAATTTTAGACGTTTAATTTTCTATTATTTTTGTAATAAATGTAATAATATAATAAGCTTATTAATTTATGTATCATCTATTTATAGACACAAATTTGAATTAATAAAACATATTTTGGTACATCTGAAACTACTCGAGTATTTTAAAAAAGTAGTTGAGATGTTGAGTAATTGGAGTCCCTACTAACGACCCGTGTTTCGTCTTTTGGCATCTTCATGCATTTTAAGTGAAATGGTACTGACGGGTCGTTATCGAAAAAACCCATGAAAGTAATATACTATATAATGTGTTTTATTTATTTATATAAACAAGCGATTGCTTGAGTAAGTGTGATGAGCTTATTTTGATATCCCTCTTACCAATCAATTAAGTCATGTCCTGGCATCGGCTCCATAATTCGAAATTCGGAGACAAATTTCCGAATATTAGCAGGCGAAATGTGATGTGGCTATTAGCGACTAGAGACTCCAATTCGAGTATCGATTACTCGATACTCGAGTAAACTGGTAAATTTTACAAATACTCGATACTCGAGTAATTTGAAAAATACTCGAGTAACACTCGTAATTTATAAATGAAGGTTTATTTCCAAATTTTATTTTGTTTTAAGCAGCGGACAAAAAAACTAGATAGCACTATTTAATTGATTTTTAACTTTTAAACGATGTCCACAGCAACATAGAGAGTTGGAGAAAATTTGAGACGTTTAATTGTCTATTTTTTGAAACATAGATATCATAAATTTAAAAAAATATATTAATGAAATAAAATCATTCATTTGTTAATCATCTTTTGATATATATGTTACAGTGATACTGTATTCTCAGTGAAAATGTATCAAGTAACAGATTTGTATGACAACATGATTTCACTGGTCACAATCATTGAAATTATTGGCCCAAGTCGATGATTTGTCGACCTAAAATTTTTTTTTGCTTCAATGAAACAAAATCAGCAAGTAGTCCCTTTCATAAAAAGAGAACCAAAGAAAAACACAGACAAACATTGGGCTGAAGAAAGGGCGGTCAAATTTAATTTCAATGACAGCTTGGAGAAGAATATATTTTCACTTAGAATACAGTTTCACTGTAACATATACAAACTTGAACTAATAATATATCTTTTGGTATATCTGAAACTACTCGAGTATACTCGAGTATTTGAGATGTCGAGTAATTGGAGTCCCTATAAGAAACCCTTATGGTAAAATTAAAGGTTGTTTGTGACTAACCACATAGGGAGTAGGGCTGCGAGCTAGGACATGGGCCAGGCGCTGCAGGTGGGCACTCCTGCCACCAGCAGAACATCTCCCCGTCCAGGCACAGGCAGAATTCGCATGGATCAGCTCTCCAGATCTGTATGAAGAAAAATAATGACAATTTATAAAACTCCTTCTTTAACACCCTGAACTCCTTCCTCTGTCACATTTTATTGATCTGGACATTGATGTAATCTTAATAAACATAAACTAAAATCAAAGACAATAATTTAATTCTAATTGTTTGAGAACAACGTCAGATTATTAATAACGAAACATAACACCTCGAATTGATATTAGCTTCAAATTAATGTCAACATATTATTATATATTCGATGTGTCGTAAATGGCTACAATGTCAATTGCTTGTGTTTACTTCAGTTGACATTTATACTAAAAGACATGTTAGTAAATAGATACATACATGAAATGTATTCTTGATCAGTCAAACAGTGATTATATTAGCTAGTAAAATATGATAGTAATATACATCGTGTGACTTCCATTAATATCTTTGGACAGTACATACATAATACTTACGATAAATACCAACCCCAGTATTTCGATATTTAAAACCTATTAATAAAAACATTTTTTTTTATATATTAGTGCTTCCCAAACTGGGTTGCCGCAAAAACATGTTTTTCGTACAGGAGGGGCGCGGATTTTTTTTTCATATTTAGGAGAGTAGGGATTAAAAGGATATGAGGAATATGAAAGGACTAGTGGATAGCTAATCGCTCTCATTACGTGCCTCGTATTCCTATAGGATCAGAAAGGTGGGAAGGAATTTTTAACAACACAAACACCCATTACCTTCGAAAATACGTACTGGGAATCGAACCCGGTACTTTTCTACAACACATGCGATGTCTAAAAAGTATCAATTTTTCCGAAAACGATTTTAATTTTCTCATAATTATAATCAGAGTAGTAATTTTGAAATATACATAAACCTTTTTTTGTGCAGCAGATGCGTTCCGCGAAAAGTCGTACAAAAAAGTCATGACTTAATATGGGATCATAACATGTACAAAGTGTACGCGTGTCAAAGTCACAGTGTAATAAACATGTGAAATACTAGATTTTGCACGTACAGTATATGAACAACGGTTCCATGACAAATCAGGACATGATTTTTCAGAACACGACTTTTCAGAACATGACATTTCAGAACATGACATTTCAGAACATGACATTTCAGAACAAGACTTTTCAGAATATGACTTTTCAGAACATGACATATCAGAACATGACATTTCAGAACAATCGGCCTACCTACGGACACCGTCCGAGCGCGCTCGCTTTATAATATTGGGTTTTCACATACATATTTGTCTATAAACAATTTACCAATTAATAATAACAAAATAATTAATAATTTTTATTGTTATTATTATGTGTATAAAAATTCTGTGCAAGTCGATCTCGATACGACATATGAGAAGCGTGTAAAAATATTATATAAATGTAAATTTTAATCATAAGATTTTTTTGTTATGATATTTTTTTCCGCCAGAATAAGCCGGTGTTAAGACTGTTAATAAATAAAGACACGTATTATAAAACTAAAACCTTCGTTATTTTGCCCGACTTCACCGCCAGGTCCCACATACATATATATATTGAGACGACCAGGGTTTCTTCCCAATCTGACTGCGTCAGACAGCGTCATTCTAAGACGTACGTCGACGGAACTTAGGGACAGGATGGGGAGAAAGGTGTCTCTCGCAAAGATTTCAATCGGTTTCTCTTGGCCAAACTCTATCCCAGAGTTGGCGAGTTTATTTTCACAATATTGATTGTCGGTTACAAAAAAAACACAGATATACAATTGCAAGTACAATTACAATTAAAAAGGACCAACAGGCCTAAACGATTAAATTGGCCTCCGCCTGCCGAGGCAGGAGAGGAGACGACCGTAGAGTTTGAAAGAAAGATAACGACTGGGCAAAAATGGCTTAAGACACGCATATTTATGCCCTATGATTTTAATGTGAAAAAGCGCTTGACCAATCGACGCAAAGCGTTCGGGCCTAAACTGAATTCGACCAATCGACGCAAAGTGGTCGCGGATGACTTGGACGAGAGACGTCGTTTCTAGAAGTCGGTTATATGATTTTATAACATTTTACTGAATTTATTCGCGTTATATTAATCGTTTAGGTCCTATTATCATTGATTGAGGTGATAATAAGATGGTTCGAGAGAGTCCTGATGACCTACAATATCAGGCGGTATCAAAATTCCCCTACTTCTGATAATCAGCGACTATCTCGGACGTCTTCCTCAATCAATGGTCTCGCAAACAACAATATAATAACAAACACATACCACACAAAACAAATTGTTTTTTTTTTTATACAATTCAAAAAAAGCAACTACTGTCTGAAGGACCGTGGTACATCAAGTTGAAAGGATACATCATATTTCACAGCATAGTTTGAGTATAACATTACACAAGTTAGGTGACTAACTCAAAAGTTAAAACATACATCAAACCAAAAAAAATAAAATCGTAAACTAGTTATACATCAAAGGAATCCATACATTAACGATCACGTTTCCAATTCGTGATTAAAAATCAAAGAAGTTAGATTTGAAAACATAAAAATATTTTCGTAACGTTAATTTAAGTTGGAAACATATTTGTTTTTCAAAGAAATAGCGGAAATTTTTCAAACAGCACAGAAGGGATAGTGAAATTAAAAACATACACATTTTAACAAACAAAATCACACGAATAAACCAGATCGTATAAGCGACGCCACGACGTCGTTAAAACAAACAATTGATGTGTCGCCTTGGGCTGGCGAGGTTTCGGTGAAGGTCTGTGGTGGCAAGCTAGGTCTTCTGCAGGAACTACGACCTTGACTGGACGACTGATTTCCAAATGTTGGTGCCGCGGGACCGCTGGTCGCCACGCACCGCAATCTCCGGTGGAGTAGGCCCGGCACCGATGGACGTAGACCACTAAGTCGCGCCGTCACTACCCCAGGTTTGAAGGCGGCTGCTGGTTCCCCTGGTCCTTGGCTCCGTGATGCCCACCCTTGGGTCATCGTGGTAGGCGCGGATGATCACTGTCCCTTAGCGGGAGGATTAGTAGCCTGAGAGCCACTTCCAGGGCCTACAGTTGGGAGACCCTCGACCAAGGCTGTACGGCTTCTCTGGCCAGTGCCCTCTCCAGGTTCCCTAATCTCTCGCTGTGACTGACTATCCGTCCATACCGGTATGGTGGAGACGCCGTCTCCCCAGTCGTCTTCGTGAGGCGTACAGGTTGCTGCAGAGTCCTCTATGGCTTAATCCCATGCTGTTTTGCTCCCTCACATCCTGGCATCCTCCTCGCCGTCTACCCTGCTGAATACCCTCGGTATCCTGTAGGCGTCGCAGCGCTCTACTTCTGCTGCGCGTTTGGCTGGCCGGCGCTCTTGACCACGTTGTTATCGAACAACACAAACATATTTATTATTACTAACTTTAGTAAACAAATAAAATACCGATATTATTATTATCGCTTCTCCGAAAGCAAGCGCGAACATTCGCATTATTACAAAAGAAACACTTAAATTATTATTATTCTCACTGTGACATTCTTCACGGAGCTCTTGCGATCTTTCACGTTATAAACGAAGCACAGATTCTATTTTTTTCGCGAAGCACTCAAAATCACTGACGTTAAAACACAAACATTATTACACAGAATTTAAAACAAAGGGCGCCACCAGATCGAATAATCTGGACCGATTGAAATCTTTAGAGCATGAGAAAGTGGGAGTGGGCACCGAGTTGTCAAACTTCGATGGTCCCAAGTCACTGAGCGTCAATCTTGAGCGATGCACTTGACGTTGGGACCACGCTGCCCCACGTTGGGCGCCAATTGAGAAGACCTTTATTCCGGCTCCCTCGTAAATCGAGAAGGAGCCTCCTATCCGACACTCAGGAAGAGGGATTTTGGGGACGGAGTAGGGGAAACATGGAACTCTTTAAAACAAAAGACGATCTCAAAGCGTTATGTGGGTGCGCTAGCACCCATTATTTAATCGTCAAGGATTTACACAGACGTTATACAACACACAAATATTACGATAGCGAAGAAGATATCAGGAATTTGACGCGAATTTAATTCTGAGGGAGAGGATTAGGCGCGTGCATTCTCAATGCAGTCCAATCTCTCACTGCTGTATGAAAACAAACGGTTACTTTAGAAAGAAAAAACAATGGCCGTTTCAAAAATCGTTAACACATGCGCCCGCTGATAACGGATGATTTATCGCCTTATGAACTTTTTATGAAGCACATGCATTGTCGGGCGTCAAGAGATAAGAGAAATTGAAATAACTCTACATTGCACCGCTATAGATTGCAATATAGATTATTATAAGAATGAATTTATTTCCTGATATCGACTGATTCATTGACTGAGGTGAACAATAGATCGTTCGAGAGAGTTCTGATGACCTACCACATAAGGCGGTGTCAATATATATACATATTTGTGCCAGCCCAACGAATGAATTTTAAAATGCACGCGAACTAACTACAATAGTTAGTAAACATTTATTTTAATTTCGGCGATCTCATAATTACAGTTATTTTCTTGTTGTGGCAGCCCTATTCATAATTGGTAAATTGTTTATAGACAAATATGTATGTGAAAACCCAATATTATTATAAAGCGAGCGCGCTCGGACGGTGTCCGTAGGTAGGCCGATTGTTCTGAAATGTCATGTTCTGAAAAGTCATATTCTGAAAAGTCTTGTTCTGAAATGTCATATTCTGAAAAGTCATGTTCTGAAAAGTCATGTTTTGATTTGTCATGTTCTGATTTGTCCGGTTACCGTGAACAACGCACCGTTAATTTGTTTATTCCATATGTACGTTTATATAATCCCAAAAATATACTTCAAAAATAAAGAAATTTCATTAAAATAAAACCGGATAACTTTGAAATTGAAAATTAATGTATAACGGGTCGTCTTAGCTGGGCGAATCTAGGCGAGGCGATCCGGCGCGGTTTTGAAAGCGGCAGAGTTTTAAAATATCAAACGGTCCTCGCCCATGCAAGTGTCATACGTAGGCGAAGCGGTCCGGTCAGGACGGCATATGTCGCAAGTCGCCTCAAGTGCGCACTCATGGCGCACGCGAATCGCTTGAAAATATGAAACGGTCCAAGCTCACCAGAGCGTTAATTGCGTCTGGCCGAGCGATGGCACATAAGACCTTTGATCAACTACGTTTAAAATTGACTGGATTCGCCTAAATTCTCTTGCCGGTTCGCGTCGCTTACCTAAGACACGGGGTAAAAGTTTATCATTAATCGTTAAATCCAGTCTACAACTAAGCTACTGTACTAAAATTCATTTCAAATAATATTTAGTGTTTTTATACCACAAAGAAGCTTTTACATAATTCTAATTAAACCAAAATGATACTTTAAATTCTTAGTTGTTTATATTACGCTGTAATTTACTGTAAAAAATTAATGTTAGCGGAAAGTTTAATCTACCCTTCCTTTTTGTTAAAGGTAAAATTATATGAAATAAAAACAAAACAAAAGTGTGAATGAAGCTTAGTAAACTTATCTTAGAAGCAAAGGGAAACTTTCGCAAGTAAAATATTACGTTCCTTTGAAATGGCGTGTTAACTGCATTTTCAGGCAGGGCTTGCAATACCGGTAATACTAAAATCGAGATTCCCGTATTTTGTCCGTTCCCGAATACCTTTATGTTGGTCTTTTAATATTGTAATTGAATGACTTTTCGTTCTACAATCATTTAGTTATACTTTTAAAGTGTTCACTGTCAATACTGGGTGGAGTGACATTAGAACAAAAATAATAAACCATATTTTGATTGAGTTGGCATTTACTTGGTAGAACTCCATTATAGGACGGTGACGGAATAATTTTTCTGACGAGGGCGTAAGCCGAAATAGCTATCAACAAATATATAAAACAATTTCTGTAGAAATAAAATACATACATTGTTATTTTTCTCACCGTATTATAATAAAACATCTTTAGTACTTATTCCACGTTGAATTTATTTAGATCAGGACCGGTTTCGGTCATCGCATGCATATTATCAACTGATTTTCACTGATCATTTGATCATCAGTTGATAATGCTTGCCATGAGCGAAACCGGTCCTAATCTAAATAAATTCAATGTGTAGTAAGTTTAATTATTTTTATCATCACTTTTAAGGTTTTCACTGTCAATACTTGTTGGAATGACATAATAAAAATAATAATATTTTTTTCTTACTTATTCCACATGAAATTTATTGTATCAGGATCGGTGGAAAAAGTACTAAAAGTGTGGTGTTATTTTAATTATTTTTACCATCATTTAGTTTGGTAGGATTTTTTTAAGGGTGCAGACTAGAGACTTCTATTCGAGTATCGAGTACTCGATACTCGAGTATACTCGTCCATTTTTCAAGTATATATTACGAGTATTACTCGAGTAATTTAAAAATACTCGAGTAATACTCGTAATATTTAAATGAAGATTTTATTCCAAATTTTATTTTGTTTTAAGCAGCGAACAGAAAAACTATATAGCACAATTTAATTGATTGTTTATTTTTAAGCCGAAGTCCACAGCAACAGAGAGAGTTTTTTCAACTGCTGGAATAAAAAAACAAAACCATGAACCAAATTAAAATTTGAGACGTTTGTTTCTCTATTATTTTGAATTATATGTTTCATAAATTGAAATAAATGTAATAATGAAATAGAATAAGCTTATTTATTTGGTTGTCATCTATAGATAGACACAAATTTGAACATATAATATATATTTTGGTACATCTGAAACCACTCGAGTATACTCGAGTACTCGAGTATTTTAAAAACCATGCTGGACTTACTTTAACAAGGTTATATCTTTAAATTAAATGGATTAATAAATTTAACGTTAAAATTGATAAGCTATAGATGCTGAAGATTTTTGTAACACTGTAAATATGAACAGAACAGCTGAATAGAACATTTCTAAATGCTTCAGTTGAAAATCAGTAATTTGTACAAAATTAGTATTTCTTTTTTGCTGTGGCATCCTGAATTTTCATCACTGAAATTCCTAGACTAGTTTCAAAATGAAAAATTCACGCCTCGTGATAAAGTTGCAAAATTGCTTCTGGATTACTCGCTCACTTTTTCGGGATTATCCGGGCAAGGAAAAAGAGGGAAAATAAGTTTTTTTCTTCATTCAAACTCTTTTACGTTAAAGTAAATTTTCTTGTCATCGCTAATTCGCGGAGGATTAAATTGAATAAATGAAGGTAGGAGAAAAAAAAACTGTAATAATGTGCCATCCATTCTTGAAATTAATAAAACGAATGTTGTATTATACAATGCCAATGCGCCAAATATTTTGAATGGCCAAAATTATACGAGATTAACTCAATGATAAATAATGAATAAGTCGTGAACAACTCAACAATAAATTACATACACCCAGCCCAAGGTCTTTTTTTCAATTGAAAAAATCTTACCTTGTCAGGAATTGAGCCAGGGCCAACCTGATCGCTAGGACAAAGCTCTTGCCCACAGAGACCGACAAAGTATTATGCCCCTTGGTGGATTGACATCATACAAACTTTCTATTAAAATATCCTTACTAGATTTATATGAACCGTAGTTGAGTGGTAAGACTGCATTGATTAAATTTATTCAACCGTGCTCGCTCCCTACGTTGAGCATATGAACTGTCACGGAACTTATCCCAAGGAGTTTAAGTGATTTTTTTTTACTTGGTTGCTTAATATCTCCTTTGTGAAGAGATTGGAAAAAAGGACAGAACTGGCTTTGTTAAGCGAGACCATTTTTCATCGGAACGCTAGCGATAAGCGAAACTGGAACTGATCAATATAAGATATATGTGAAAAGATCTTACGACAGAGTTAGTCCAACGATGCTTCTAAAAGAGGCGAAACACACGTCATAAATAGAATTGCAAGGGTAATAATTATAAGCTTAACATTTATATTTATAGTACCAGAAATACTCTATATAAAATGTTTTTAATCTCCTTTAAGATGTTAACCGTCGTTTATTATATGGTACTAATCCACATGTATTCTTATAAAGACCAGGACCAGTTTCGCACTGTCAACAATGCAATAGTAAACTGTTGATAATGGTCGCGAAGAAGGAAACCTGTCATGATATTTTGTAGTGTATAGGAAAATAGTAAATTCAGGAAGTCATATTCAAAACAGGTCAATTCTATAAGGTTTTTTTTAACTGCCAATTTTAGATTAAACTTTTGAGACCTTTTTTATTGACATGGAAAAGATTGCATTTTTACAAATTATCTGTAATTCTTTAATTTAAAACGTATTTAAAAAATGTTACTAGGAAACCCAAACTTATGGGGGAAAAGCAGGGCTGTGGAGTCGGTAAAAAAAGGTCCGACTCCAGTATTTACCAAAACCACGACTCCGACTCCGACTAAAAAAAGGTTAATATCGTCACTTTTTTTCCCTAATTTTCCTATTTATGTGTATTAAATTAAAAATCGTCGCTATCAATGCGGCCAAAAGCCAAATTTGACATATTAAATGTAAAAACAACAATTTCAAAATTTCCGACTCCGGCCAAAACGTCACGCCGACTCCGACTCCACAGCCCTGGGAAAAAGTAATGAAAATATCTCACTTTCACGGTTTTTCAACAAATGGATTTCACCAAATTTGAAAATTACCTCCAGATATGTGCTTTATTTATTGCAATAAGTTTTTGCTTGGTGATTTAAGCGAAAAAAAATCCTCGAAGCAAAGTAAACTAATCCCATTAAAAATCATCAAAAAAAAATACAGAGCTTCTTAATGTTCTACTTTTGTTTAATTCCCGTGGAACATTCTGGAATGGAAGTGGGTGAGTTGGAGACAGGAGGGGGCGCCGGCAGAATTATTGTCGTTTGTTGAAACTTTGTGAGTTTTCCGAATAACTTGCTGTCACGCCGGCTCTCGCTCTCCCGGTTTTATTTTTACTCGCCCAGATTAATGAGCGGGCATACGTAAGGATTAGACTGGCTGGAGCAAAAACCGGTGTAAAATTAGCGGACGCGGCACCTGGAAATAGCCATTACAGTGAAAACAGTGGATTATTCGCTGTCTGGATTTGACGGTTTTTTTTTTAATTTAACATCGTGCTTTTAGTCGTGATTAGAGACTCCAATTCGAGTATCGAGTATACCCGTCTATTTCCAAGCACTCGATACTCGAGTAATTTGAAAAATACTCGTAATTTATAAATATATTTGGGTGAACAAGTTGGTTCTCCCACCACCCTTCCGTTATGTGTGTGCAGCCGTTTTTCACAGCGCCTTCCATAAATACGATCAAAAAAGAATTTACTCCTCACTTAATTGGCCCGAGACAGAGCTACACGGGGCTGATATTTTAACCATGCACTAAATGAAAGTTTATTTTTAAATGTTATATTGTTTTAATCAGCGGACAGAAAAACAAGATAGCAATATCTAATTGCAAACTATTTGGGTTGGGCAAGTTGGTCGAAAGGCCGGATTGCACTTGTGGACACGAATACCAGGACGCTAATCAAGTACTGTGGGACTGCCCCGAGATGAATGCCGAACGAGCTGAGCTGTTTGCTGCGGTCCGTCCTCATACGGGCCCAATATGCCACGCTGACTTGATCTCAACCAAGGCCAATTTTGAGGCATTCGATAAATTTGCAACATCATATGGGGAACGGGATAATCTTGATTCCTCTTCAGATTCAACGCGAAGTAGATTAAACTCCACGGATTCTCAGTATACAGATACATAAGATACTTAATATCACTCTAACAAAGTGGCTGAGCAAGTCACATTTTTCTTTTTATTTTCTTTCTATTTTTCTTCTCTTTAAGCACCTTAGTGCATGGTTAAAAGATCAGTCCCGTGCAGCTCTGTCTCGGGCAAAGTAAGTGAGGAGTAAATTCGTTTTTTTTCTTGATCGTATAGCGTTATGGAAGGCGGCTGTGAAAAACGGCTGCACACACATAACGGAAGGGTGGTGGGAGTACCAACTTGTTCACCCAAATATATATCTAATTGATTGTTAGCTTTTAAGCCGACGTCCACAGCAACAGAGAGAGTTTTTCTACTGCGGTAGTAAAAAAACAAAACTTAAAGTATTAATGAAGAATTGAAGAATTAAAGGTTTCATAAATTGAAATAAATGTATTGATGAAATAAAATAAGCTTTTTTATTTGGTTATAATAGTGTTTTCACATTCACAGATACACATTGGATGTGAGAGACAGACACATTTTGATTGGCGAGAAATAAAATCACCGGCTGTCTCGATCTATTATATGTAAGACTGTTCAATAGATGGTTATCATCAGATTAGTTCCGAAATATTAAAAAGCTTATTTTTATGACATGTGGCTTCACAGGCTCTCTAGTGACCGCAAGCTTCAGGTTGCCTACCACTACTTTCAATTATTTCATTAAATACAAAATATTTGGCATTGCAGCTCATGCCAATGCATCAAATATATATAATTATGAAAGTCAACGAGATAAATTCGATGATATTTTTTATGACTCAGTAGAGAACAACTTGACAAAAAATTACAAACACCCATGTCCTTGATTTTTTTTTCAATTTAAAACATCTGACCTTACCGGGACTTGAACCCGGGCCCACCTGATTGCTAGGGCAAAGCTCTTGACACAAGACCACAGAGACAAATTATTTTATACTATTTCCAAATATATTCTGATAAATATCAGGGCCGGTTTCTCTCATGGCGAGCGTCAGTTGGCAATGCTCGTGATTTTTTTTCCAATTATAGTGTGTTGACAAATTATTTCAGTGAACGAGACCGGTCTTGATTCTCTGGTCAAATTATAGAATTCGTGAAATAAGTTTTGTTTTATGATACATAGTAAAATAATTCATTTTCAGTAATTGTGACACCGTGTAAGACGTCTCTATTCATCAAGAGAACTTGCTGATATAAGCTGACAAAATACCAGGGCTGTGTAGTCGATAAAAAAAATTACGACTCCGACTCCTACATAGACCAAAAACACGACTCCGACTAAAAAAAGTTTTATTTCGTTACGGTTTTTTTCTACCTATCATATTTATGTGTATTCAATTATATTTATATCAACCAACCAATCTTGTCAATAGCCAAATTTGACATATTAAATTTTAAAATAGAAAGTTCAATCTTTCAAAATTTCCGACTCCGACCAAAACGCTGCAACGACTCCGACTCCGACTCCACAGCCCTGCAATACACACTTCTATTTTAATTCGACAAACAAATGATATACGTACATAAATCACGAAAAATATATCTTATTAACCTTGGTAGGACTATCCTTGAAAAATGACTCTCAGGCCGAAGGGGGTTAAAAAAAAGACCCCAGTGTTTTGGCCTTATTGGACTGCAATAAAAAAATGATTGATTATGCTTTGACGTATATTATACATCTTTCTGAAAAAAAAATCATATAAAAATCCTTATTTTTCCTATAATTATTCATATTTAAGTCGCGCATGAAAACAATAACGTTTCCACTCCAACGGCTATGTCGGACTAACAAGCCAATACCGTGCAAGAAGTCACATTACCTTATCTCTTATCTTATCGCTTATCGCCTTTTATTGTTGCCAGATATGAAACACTCCGTCCATTTTATCTATGACTCACTATGGTCACGTTCTCTTATCGCTTATGGGCGTGAAATTGTATGTTAGCGCTTCCCAGCAATTGCTAACATTGACAATTAGACTGAAATATTCCGACTTCTTCTCTTTTTTAATCGATTACGGCGTAACTAGCCAATAAATATCATATTTTTGACTGCATAAGGTATTCAAAACTATGATTTAAGAATACCAAAAGTTTAGACATCGTATCACTAGTATTAAGATAGATATTTAAGGTAAATTAGCTGTTGGGACAAAATCTATATTGTTCGGGATGGCTAGGATAAAATGATATATGGACGCATGCATGTATATGTGTTTGTTTGTATGTGTTATATAGATATAAAACATTTTTGTATGTGTGTACCATAGGTATACGTCATAAGAGCATGAATATTGATATTTTATACTATACATATAAAAGCTTAAGTTAACCTCTTGAACTGGCTTCACCGTGGATTGCTCACCACTACACCGATCACAATCTTTTGTTAGCAACGAATGGAAATAAATGTAAATTTACTACAATAGTAAACTAAAAATAACAAAAAGAACTTAATTCTCCATCAAAACGAAAATAAAAAAATTTCCCTTCTGATAAAATGAGATTTTATATATCCTTAATCGCGTTATAATTACAGTTTCCACACAATTTACTTTTATTTCTTTACTAAGGCTTCGTTTCAATGGACCTTAATCCACTCGAGCGACAGGACCGAACCAAATGAAAGCCTTTTTTAAAAATTCTGAAACATTTCATAACACGATTGCGTACCGGATACAATGTGTAAACTTTTTCTACCATTCAAAACAACAGAAGGAAAGTAGAAAGAAAAAAAAGTTGGCCAATCGACACATTACTTTGAAAAAGTTCAACTGGCCATGTCACTGTTTTGAGATATGAGTGTTCACGTGTAACAATGAGCAAGATAAATGCTTTAAATTACTTATTTTAAGTATATTTTTTCACAACTCTTGCTGAGAAATAATGATCTTAAAGATCTAATGATGGAAATAATGATGACAATCTTAGAACTTTTTTTTATTTTTAACCTTGTCCGCTTCCAGCCTGGAGCACATGGACTACTCACGGAGTATATCTCAACATGTGTTTTCTACGAGAACTGCTTGTTACTCAGTTGCTCAAACTTCTTTTTTTCGAAGAGAGTAAGGATGGAAAGGATAACAGGTCTAGGACAGGACTAGTGATTAGCTAATAGCTCTCACTATGCGTCGCTCTTTGGGATCGGAAAGGTGGGAAGGGGTTTTCTAAAACACAAACACCCATGCCTTTGAACAGATTTATCGGCTGAAAAAATCCGCTCGTACTTGGAATCGAACCCGGTTGGTCATGCACGCTAGCCAACAACGTTGACACTACGCTACGGACCGGACTTGCAGGTGCAGTGCTACACTAGAATTCCGCCGAAGATAATTCTGAAATTTATATATGTTACAGTGAAGCTGTATTCTCAGTGAAAATGTATCAAGTAATAGATTTGTATGACAACATGATTTCACTGGTCACGATCATTGAAATTATTGGCCCAAGTCGATGATTTGCCGGCCTAAAATTTTGGTTTGCTTCAATGAAACAAAATCAGCAAGTAGTCTCTTTCATAAAAAGAGAACCAAAGAAAAACACAGACAAACATTGGGCTGAAGATGGGGCGGTCAAATTTAATTTCAATGACAGCTAGGCGAAGAATAAATTTTCATTGAGAATACAGTTTCACTGTAACATACAGTCACAACAAAATTAATTCGCGCACCTTCACAATTTCATTCATTTGCGAATATTTCCTCGAAATCTTTACCGGTTTCCATTTTTTTTTCTTCTGACTGTAAAGAAAACTAATATCCATATGTTGGTTATTTAAGCCGGTCGACTTAAGCTCATTATGGAAAACTGTAGCAGTTTTGAAGCGGTTTTGTAAAACCATACTCCTTATATCAGAGTCATCCCGGTCGGCTGTTTACCGCTCCCTGCCAATCCAAGAAAACCCCTCCAGAGCACCGGTTTGACACATATTTAAAAAAAATTCCACACAATACTTTTTACACAGTCTTGTCTACATGAAATTCTCTATTTGGTAAGTTTTCTCCCGAAAACTGCTTAAAATTTGGACTTTAGTCGCGATTACGTTTTTCCAAAATTTCTTCATTTTTTCATTTTTTACGCGGTTAGGTCTGGCTCAGTTCTGTTGAAGCTTTCAAATCTCGCTTGTCTTTCAAAATATGGTTATTAGTTTTATTTAAAATCGGAAGAAAAAAAATGGAAATCGGTAAAGATTTCAAGGAAATATTCGCAAATGAATGAATGCGCGAATTTATTTTGTTGTGACTGTATATACGATAAAATGCGTTAAATACAAGTTTTTCCGATCAAAAGGTAATTTTAGGCAAAAATGTCAATTAGATTCTTTTCAAAGTAAGCTGACGCAATGTTGCCCTATAAAAATACGCCTTATCGGAAATAATTAAACCAAACATAAGAAATAAATTTTATGGGAATTTTCCCATTCTCTTTTTTTTGTTGGGAAAAGTTTTGCGGCTTGGTTGATTGGGCAGCAGGCTGCTTGTCGCAGGTGACTCCCAGATTCTTACAATATAAACTTTCCCTATTTTAATATTCTGTAACTTTTTGTTAACTTTGTAAAAAAAAAAACATTTTTCCTTGTGTATAATGTTCACGAATACACGAAATGTCGGTTTTTTTATTACCTTTGCAAGATTTCTTTCAAGTTGATATTTTAAACATTAAAATCCAGTTTTAAAATTTTATGTTTTTGACGAGTATGTTTCTAGAATTTAAGTTGAAGATATCGAAGTTAAAGTACTAAATAGAAGTGCTATTAAATTTGTAGACTTAAAATGAAGCAACACTGATTTATAAATGAAGAAAGAATTGACGCTAAAAAAATAATACAATAATTTAAAATAAGATATTAAAAAATTGTCGGTTCCTGTGGTCTAGTGGAAACAGCTTTACCCTAGCTATCAGATGGGCCTGGGTTCAATTCCTGACAGATTTTTTGAGACTGGGTGTATGTAATTTTTCGTTGTTGTTCACAACTGATTCATCATTTACCATCGAGCTTATCTCGTATGACTTTAAAAATTCAATATGTGGCGCATTGGCATTAAATCATTTCATATTCCACAAAAAAAAATACTCAATTCAGGACCGGTTTCGCCGATCGCGAGAAATATCAACCGATACCATCTAGCATCAACAATCTTATTTTTAATGCAAATTAATGATCAATTAACTGATATGCGTCGTGTCAAGTTACGCGTCGCGAACTAACGAACATGGGTGTGAGATATTATAACGAAACGTGAGATTTTGCCTCAAAGTAAGCCCTTTTATTCCAACGATTCATTCGATAACTGATGTATTTTATTGTTGAAGCTTACCCAGAGACGGCAGTTTGAAATTGTATTTTTGTTCATTTAATTCAAAGAATCGCTTCAAAATGGTAAGTTACGGGCATCAAAAGGGTTAAGCATTTCTTTGTATAGAATTGATGTAAAAGGTGACCATTTTTTTCAGTCTGTTTAACCAGCTGTTTTGGGTAAGAGGTTAGAGAAACCTGGTCAAGGTGAATACAGAAAGACGGTTAAACCCTTACCGGGTGTTTCGTTCAGGTAATGGAATAAGATGGAAAAGCAAACGGTCTCTCTTAATTATTTTTCCGATGCATTTCGATGTTTCAGAGCAGCGGAAATTCCGTCTGTCTCTACTTAAAAACAGATAGATTATCCCGTCTACTGGTAATGCACTCGTTGAAGCAACGATACACCAGCTTGGCACGAGATAGTGCAAAGAGAATGCATGAATCAAATCGCAAGGAATTGATATGGGGTCAGGGGAAAACCACATTGGAAAAACGATCGGTAATTTATGTAAATTTCAATTGTTAATATAGGTGGGTTTAATGCAACTTATTATTAAAGAATTGATTAGCAATGCCACTCAAAGAAAAAATGTGTTTGCGTTTATTGAAGTGCTTTCGGATGCACAATATTTAAGATAAATAATTTCGGATTAATTCACTAACGTTGATCGGTATCGATGACATTTGCCGTTTGACGTTTGCTGTTTGTCTTTTACCAGTTGTCTATGGGTCGACACACGCGCCATCTACTGAAAGTTAATTGTACTATGCCTATAGCCATTGCGCAAGTGCAGCAATAAGTGAACGGTATGGCAGCGCATAAAATATGTAAAAAAACATTAATTTTTTTAATATAAAGACCTTTTGTTAGTTGATTTTACTATGCGTATAACTTTTGCGCAAGTGCAAGCAGTGACGGCTGGTGACGGGGTGCTGGGCGGAAGATTCAACTATTTTTCCGTACTACGGAAGAGAAACAGTTGGTATTGCGAACATCTGAATTGAAAGTCCATGCTATAGAAGTGTTTTAAAATCCAATGAATAGGAAAGAACTCTTGCAAAAATGGTTGAATCTTCCTTTGCACCCCCCCCAAGACCCCGTCACCAGCCGTCACTGACTGTGTAAGCAATAAGTTGTCAAAGTTTTATTGGAATCGGTTAACGGTATGGCAATGCATAAAACACGAACAAACAAACAAAAAATATTTTTTATGTATTAGATGATATTTATTGAACTAAAAATTAAAAGGGTGAGTTTGAAAGATTCAGTTGCTCATTTAAAATTGGAATACTTTACAGCTGTGCTATATTTATTTCTAATATTTCCTGATTAAATAATTTGTGATCGCCTGTTTTTTTGTATCATTCAAAGAAAGATTAAGAAAGAGGTAAGAGGCATTTATTTGCTAATTAGTTTTTACGATACTTCATTTAAAATACCTGATAATAAAAATTTACCCACACAATTCATTTAAACTCATTAAAATAAAAACTTTTGCTAAAACGTTAATAAAAATTCAACTAGTGATCTAGGTTTTTGAATTGTTTGAATTTTGCACTTTTCCATGAGTTTTGTCGCTAACGACCCGGGTTTCGCCTTTCGGCATCTTCAGGCATTTCAAGTGCACGGATGAACTTGAACGGACGCGCAGTAAACAGTTTGTATCGTATATATGAAAAAATAGCCTCAAAACTGATGGAAAAGTATAAAATTCAAGCAATTGAAATTCCATCAAGCACCCTCAGTCGAAGTCCTTAATTAGTGATCTAATTTTGTTTTTATATATTGACACCGCCTTATGTGGTAGGTCATCAGAACTCTCTCGAACGATCTGTTTTTCACCTCAGTCTATGAGTTTAAGTCGATATCAGGAAATAAATTCATTCTTATAATAATCTATATTGAAATCTATAGCGATTCAATATAGAGTTTTATCAATTTATCTTATCTCTTGACGCCCGACAGTGCATGTGCTTCATAAAAAGTTCGTTAGGCGATAAATAATCCCTTATCGGCGGGCGCACGTGTTAACGATTTTTGAAACGGCCATTGTTTTTTCTTTCTAAATTAACCGTTTGTTTTCATACAGCAGTTAGAGACTGGGTAGCAGGGAGAGAGCACGCGCTTGCCAGAGAAGTCTTACAGCTGTGGTAAGCGCTGGAAGTGGCCTGCAAGCTCCTAATCCTCTCCCTAAGGATAAATTCTAGTAAATTCCTGATATCGCCTTCGCAATAATAATAATAATAATAGTCGTGTATTATGTGTTGTAGAACGTAACGTGTAATCTATCTGTGCTAAATCCGTGTGTAAAGTCTGTGTAAACTATAAACAATTAAATAATGGATGCTAACCGCACCCACATAACGCTTTGAGATCGTTTTTTCTTTATAAGAGTACCATGTTTCTCCTACTCCGTCCCCAAAATCCCTCTTCCTGAGTGTCAGATAGGAGGCTCCTTCTCGTTTTACGAGGGAGCCGGAATAAAGGTCATCTCAATATAAACGATATACATATACTATTTACTACGCGTTAGTTCATGTTCATTCGTGCATTTGAAATGCCTTAAGATGCAAAAGGCGAATGCAAGGTTGTACGCGACAAAATAGTTGGAAAAATACAAAATTCAAACTATTCAAATTTGATATTGAAATAACATCAAGCAATTTCAGTCGAACTCCTAAATTATAGGCTACTAGTATTCAAACCCGGCTTCGCTCAGACCAGTTTGGGGTTATGTTCAGCTCAGCGCGTAAATTCAGACGGGCCAAGTTAAAAACAACTTTTTTCAAAATTAAAAAGTCTAGGTCAATTAAAATGGAATTAAAATGAACATTTAAACTGGCATTGACATTTCACAGCCTCTTTCACATATTGACAGCCCTATTTTCACCCATTAAAATGTCCAAATTCAAGGAAAAAATCTAATTTGCTGTCAAAGAAATGTCAAATAATACCTTCACGTAAATAATAAACATTATTATTATTAATAAAAGCCGGGAAAAGTTCAGTAGAAGACTAATTTATTACATTTTGACTAAATGTCTTCGCCGATAAAAAAATCAAACATATTTTCTTTCATATTCGTTTTTATGGCAACTTAATGACCAACAATGCAAAAGGGAATTACAGACCCACAGACATACATACGCCGTTTCGGTTTTATATATGTACTACTCGATACTCGAGTAATTGGAGTCTCTATACACACATTGATAACGAAACAAATTTACCGTCGAAACTTTCGCGAGCGAAATCAATTCGTTTGTTTGAACTTGCAACAACATTGCAAAAGGGAATTACAGACATACATCCCCCGTTTCGGTTTTATATATAAGATTTGTGTATTGGCAATAAAAAAAAAACAATAAAAGTAGAAAAAATTATCTACAACACGTAAATGAATTAAAAACTCAGTACTCAATTTAAAATCCCCTTTGACATAAATACATGTACACTTTTATCACTGGAATAGTGTTGAATAAGCACCATCAAGGAAAAAAAATGTTTTTATTATTGGATTGAATGCGAACAGCGTTGATAAATGTCTAAAAGCGTTGGTAAAAATAAACAAAGCATTCGGAATACAACTAGTACAGTGCAATAACAGGAAATTAAAATAAATAGTAGATATATGTATATGTAGTGACTGTCCCAGATTTTATATTGGTAAAACTGCTAGAACTTTAAATATAAGAGTGGTTGAGCATTTAGCCGCTTTTCGCATAAAAATAAAAAAAATACCTTCGCCAACCATTTAATTCTTGAAAACCACACGTTTAATTTTGACTCAGGCATTGATTGTTTACAACTGTTTATAAAGTGAAGTGAAATGTTAATGTGGTTTTCATTGTTTATATTACAACAACAATTGCGGCAACAAAGGTAATTTATTCTTGCATATTAAAAATCTGATTAACGTATAACAAATATACAAAATATCGTATCCATACAAAATAATGATAATTCAATAAAAATGATTCCATTTTATTCATAAAAGTATGCAATCATTTCATCAATGTTTTCTTATGACGTTGTCATGTTAAACTATCGTCCGTAAACCGACTTTACAGACAACCAATTTTTTAAAAAAAAGGTGAGTCACAATACAAAACTAATTGTATTAAAATATTTTTTATTGCATCTAATTTCACTTTTATAAGAGAAAACGTAGACGAAGAAATATTTTCTGCAGTGAATGAGGCTTTTTTAATTTATCGCTTTTTGGTGGTTACCGTAAAAAAGGTGTTAAATTGCATCTTAATGAAGGATTACGATTCACTACCTTATCACAGGGGGTTGGTTCAAATTCCGAAGGGAAAATAAAGCACAACAAGGGGTAATATATGAACACGCCAAACACCGCGATAAACCGGAAGTTTTCCTTCTTTTATTTCATAAATTAAACACGATAAATTGTTTTTCATTCCTCTTTTGTTCAGTGGAGGCCGTTCATTGTTTTCACGTTTGCCGTAAAGGAAAATTTAGCGTTGGAAAATCACCGCGCGAACAAATTGTCGGTGTTATTCACGATGTTGATTCTTTTATATTATATATGCCAAAAATATCGTCCTTCCCTACCCAATATCACCTATGTGAATAAAAAGACATAGGAGATAATCAATAAAAACTGTTGAGTTTTACTATTTTTATTAATTATTACATAAAATAAATTAAAAGTGGAATTAAAATATAATTTCCATTCAAATTGACTATTTTTCCATAAATTTATTGTGCTAGATCAGTGATATAAAACCTTTTTGGTAGAAGGGCAAATTTATTGATTTTCAGATTGTTCGAGGACCGCATGAATAAGAGTAATGTATTATAATTTGAAAATTTTATTATTTTTTATTGTTCTTCCATCGTCATTGAAGGGTTTTGAAAAAAAGAAGGTGATATTTTTTATGTTGAGCGGCTTGAAATATCATTTGGAGCCGCAGGTTGTGCGAAATAAATAAAACCAATACCGTGCACGGAAAAAATATCCGAGGTCGTTTGTTTTCACATAGGATATTTTTTGTTGCACAATTATGAATTTCGGCACATAGGATATATTGTAAATCATTATCTTAATGAAACAGAATAAAATATTCTCATTAGGAATAGTGTGTCACGCGGGGAAATAAAACATTAAAAAGTATAATTAGTAACTTTATAGGAATTTGGATTTGGAAGCGTCTATTCACTAAAATAAAAACTCTTTACACAAAACTATAGAATCAAAATTAAATATGTTTTAAATTGTTCCAACAATTTTATAGAACCTACATATATCTGTTTCTTGCTATCTCCAAGGCTCTAAGGCAAAGTATTACGCATTAGAGATACGCTTTCTTACAACACAATTTCCACACTTGGAAAATCTTACGAGATAAGAAGTTTATATAAAATTTACCCAATAAATATTGTACTAATATATTATATGTATATGAGGCGCCCAGTGTCAAACACGGCCAAGTCAGTTTCACTTTATTTTTCAGGATAGCCGCAATTCTGTTTGACAAATTTTTTGACGTTTTTTAATCTTTTAAGTTGCTTATACTGTAAAAAATAATACTGATAAAAAAAATACGTTTAAACGTCCGGTTTCTTCAAAAAACAGTTGTTAAAAATATATGATTTGGCCGCTTTTGAAACTGGAATGAGTTGAAATGACCAAATTTAAAAATAACTTTTTTTTCTGTTTTTCCACGACTCTTTTCAATAGAGATGGATTTCGTGGTGGCTTTCTTGCTTTATCGTGAGTAATTTTCGCATTTATGCTCCATTTTACTGCAAATTAACTTTAATAACAACGAAAAATCCAGATACTACCCGTAAACATATTAAGGCGTAAAACGTTCACGCTCCATACAAAACATTGGCTCTCATTCAGTCAGCTGATTCTTATACTGCGATATGATTGGTTCTCCATGAATTGGCCGGTTTGATGATAAGATGACGTGGACTTGGCCGCTTTTGATAGCAAATATTATTAAAAGTTGATTTAACTGAAATATATGTAGAATTGGAGGTATAAAAATTCCGGTAAATTATGGATATTTGGTCTCGGGACAGAATTTTTGTAAAGATTTATGAAAAATAAGCACATTAAATGAAATAAATGTAAGGTTTACGATTTTTTTTGAAATATTGCGTCTTTCATTTTTAAATTTATTAAAATAGAAGATCCTAAAGAATACTTCGCAATAAGTATGAAATCGAGATGTTTTTATTTACAGGAGCAAAACTGCAACCACAAACTACACAAATAATAATATTATACAGATAGAGACAGTCACATAAGTTAAAAATAATTGTATTATAGGCTAATATTAAAAAACAAATTCTTCTTTCAGAACTCATACAATAATCAGTAATATTCTTCAGATTTAATCATTTTTATTCCACATTTTAGAATAAAGTCAAAGCATAAAATTATAAGCCAGTATGCATAAATTTTTTGAGCTAAGCTCGAGAGGATTGGGATTTTTCCCGTGACCATATATCCATAATTTACCAAAATTCCCTACCGGAATCAATAAAAAAGTGTAAATAGCCAAAAATATGACCGTGTTTGATACTGGATTTCTCGTATAATATTCTTAAGACTGCGTGATTATGAAGAAGTTTCTTTAAACAACAACCATATATTCACAGAATTTCCACGTGCAATATTTTTTTTTTGATTTACGCTGCTGTTTTCCCTCCATTGTTTTTATTTTCCCAGAAACAAAGGCATGTTCATTCTTAGCCTGAACCTTGCATAAATAGTTTTTCCAGCGGCCTAGCCATAAATGTTGTTTCTGACTTGTGTTTTACGGCCAGTTTTATTACTGCAGTATTTTTCAACGCCACATGAAGAACATTTTACAATCAGCCATTAAATTTCAGAAAAGAAACTAAACAGTGACAACTTCGGGGAAGAACCAGCGCTGTCCGACATTGGGATAGAAATAATACAAATGTGACTTCCTGGGTTTGTTCCTTTGCGTACCGTATAAGGCAAATGTGTCATGTAACAATAAAGTGGAATTACAATGTATTGCTCCTTGATCTGCCGTCTTTACGAATTCATATGTTTATTGTAAATAAAACTACAATAGTTAGTTCATTTTTAAGGTGTTCACTGTCAATACTTGGTGGAATGGAATTATAATAAAAATAATAAAACATTTTAGGTAATGATTATTCATACTTAATTGCTTTTTGATGGAATAGCTTGCATTGCTAAGAGGTCTTCAGCATTTTAATTATAATTATTTTTCTTACATTTTGCTTCAATTTATTCGCTTAGTTTGTACACCAATTGTTTGTCATACTTTGTATAAATATCACTGTTTAGTTGTATTTCTTATCAGTTAACAATGCTCGCCATGAGCGAAACCGGTATTGATCCGATAAATTTTATGTGGAATAAGAACTAAAAATGTTTTATTATTTTTATTAGCTAGTACATTGTATATAGAGTTTCCAATATCGCCGTAAAATTGTGATCCTGGATTGGTCCTGAGATTCGGGATATTTTTGTAATGTCGATTTTGTCGTTTTGTAAATTGATATTTTTCGTCGCTGATTTTTATGTTTTCGATGATTTCGTCAATGCATAACGCGGTACATAGCTTAATATTCACGAACATTTTTTTGGCTTAATATTGAAGTCTTGATTGTTACAGAGTTTTTAATTCAGCACATAAGAATAAAGGTCTTTTTGCATTATTAAATCTAGTTAGTTAAGTGAAAATCTTAATTATCTGAAGTATCTTTACTAAAAAACAATATTTTACTATTTCTGGGAAATATATTATTTTAAAAAACTTCCCTTTACTAAATAAACGTTTGCGCAATCTTTGAAGCAATTACGAGGAATAATTAATTGTAAGTTTTCATTTGTTTTTCTATTTGATATTCCTCTATTATTTTCATTTAGTGAAAACCGTACTATTTTATTTATTTAAGATAGTTTATACTTTATATTATATATCCTAATTATTATATAAAAATGTTTCCATTGCTAATTGATAATTTTTTAACTTTGAAATCACTCAAAATCAACGATATTACTCTTAAATTTGAATTGTTTGAATTTTGTACTTTTCCGTGAGTTTTGTCGTCAACGACCCGGGTTTCGCCTTTTGGAATCTTCAGGCATTTCAAGTGCACGGATGTACTTGAATGAAAACAATGCTCGCCATGAGTGAAACCGGTCTTCATCCAATATTGTCGGTCCCTGTGGTCTAGTGGCAAGAGCAGATTTTTTCAATTGCAATAAAGAGATCTTGAGCTGGGTGTATGTTATTTATCGTTGATTTTGTGCACAACTGATTCATTACTTATCATCGAGTTAATCTCGTATGATTTTCACAATTAAGAATATTTGACTCATCTATATATACTGTTGTAGAGAGAGTACGCGATACGAGTTGCTCTGCAGTCTATCCATTGTTTCCTGAATATCCTCAACTGATTTGTCAAAAATGATGACATCATCGCCAGCATACTCGATGTTGCATAGCTTCAGGCTTGGAGCAACGGCAAATCCTCGGTCAGGTGGAATTGACCTTTTTTCCGGATAAAGTCGAAGATTGTTATAAAGAGGAACGGAGCTAATACACAAAGCCGGTGGAGATTATCTTCAAGTAAACATTGATTCTGCGAAACCCCATTTGGGAAACGCCACATTAAAAGATTATTACCGAATCACCCATACTCCCGAATTTGGAGTACAGTCAGTTCTCGAATTACGACCATTCAGACTTGCGACGGAGAGCAAAAATAACTGCTGATTATTGACAACGCTCCAGTTCATCCTTCACACTTCCGTCGAATCCCATCCAAACATAAAAGTTATTTATTTACCCCCAAACACTACAAGCATTTTACAGCCGATGGATCAAGATTGCTTACTTTAAATTGCATTATTTAAGAATTACTTTTACCCAAGCAATCAAAGCAATAGACCAGACATTGAGAGAATTTTGGGAAAACTATAACACCTTTCAAGCAAATAAAAATATTTCAGAAGGATAGTCAAATGTGACGACATCTATATATATAAAAATGAATGTTTGTCTGTCTGTATTTCCGCTATGGACTACTAAACCGCTCGACCGATCGATGTGAAACTTTACAAATTTATAGAATACACTCCCGCAATGGTTTTTGGTCTACCAACCTCTCCCTCAAACCACTCCCCAACCTCCACCCCCCAATTTTATTTTTATAAGCTTTACGATTTTTTCGAGTTCACTCCTTCGAAGGTTTCTGGTATACCCCCCCACATACACCCCCCAAACCCCACCCCGCCAAACAAACCCCCTCCTCCCCAAAAATTGATATCGAATTGAAACGAAAAGCTGCAATGTCACATTTTTTTCAAAATGAACGAAATCAATAAATTGACTCAAATTGAATTGAATATTTGTGTAATGTCTTTCCTTCAAATTTATTTTAGTTGCTGGCGTGGCAACGCGCGCAGGGTACAGCTAGTCATGTATAAATGGCATATGGAACAAACTATTTAACCGTTATAATAATATGAATTTTAATAGATAAAATGAAGTAGGAATACTAACGAATATCATAGTACAATTTGCTTATTATTATAACTTATAATCAGGGGTGTGGAGTCGGTAAAAAAAAGTTCGACTCCGACTCCAACATTGACCAAAAACACGACTCCGACTAAAAAAGTTTAATATCGTCACTTTTTTTGACCAACATGTGTTTTCAATTATATATCAACACTAACAATCCGGCCAATAGCCAAATTTGACATATTATATGCAAAAATGAAATGCTCCGGCCAAATCGCCGCGACAACTCCCGACTCCACTGCCCTGCTGATCTCATATATAAAACCGAAACGGCGTATGTATGTCTGTAAACTAGGCTTCGCTTTTCGGCATCTTCGTGCATTTTAAGTGCACGAATGAACTTAAGCTGGCGCGTAGTTAAAAGTTTGTATAGCAAAAAATAAAATGTTTTTAACATTTTCCAAAAATTTTTGACAATGCCATGGCGATTCCGCTGCCCTGCTGATCTTATATATTAAACTGGTACGGCTTATATCTGTATGTATGTTTGTGGGTCTGTAATTCCTTTTTGCATTGTTGGTCATTAAGTTGCCATAAAAACGAATATAAAACAAAATATGTTTGAATTTTTATCGGCGAAGACATTTAGTCAAAATGTAATAAATTAGTCTTCTACTGAACTTTTCCCGGCTTTTATTAATATAATAATGTTTATTATTTACGTGAAGGTATTATTTGACATTTATTTGACAGCAAATTAGATTTTTTCCTTAAATTTGGACATTTAAAGTTTGTGATTTTATTTTAACTCTATTTTGGATGTTAGATTTTGTGATATAATTATGTCGAATGATATAACATTAAATAATTATTGGTCGCTTAGTCCGAGCAACGCCGGGTAGCAATACTAGTAATACATATTCTGAAATAATTTCCACTAACGTACTACGCACTTTTGTATGAAATTCGACTTACGATCATTTCGACTTTCGTCCTAGGTGGTGAAACGGAACCCCGTCGTAAGTCGAAAACTGAATATACTGCACAATAATAATCAAATTTAATCCCGGCTTAGCGAAATGAACGAACGCCGTAAACCGCTGTCAAAATTTTACCGCTTGTATTGAATTAAGCACTTCAAAATTTACGATTACTTACTTACATGCGAGTGAGTTTACGATAATGTTAGTTGTGTTGCGTATAGGATATGTTAATTCGGTGAAAACTCGATAATCCTTATGCCGAAGCAGCTTATGTCAACTTTCCACTGTTGCCTGACGTGGCATTTACTTCGCAGAACATCACTTCAGTCATAGGTGGCCAACGCGTGGCCCGCGGAGCTAATTTAAAAAAAAAATATTAGTGTATGTGTCACAGTGAAATTGTATTCTCTATTGAATTGGCATTAACTTGGTAGAACTCCATTATAGTTATTGAATGTGACAAATTTATTACCATATACAATTAAGATGATGAAACAGAGAAGAAGATGTATTGTGTACCTTGTCAAAATGTTATATAAAGGGTATTTCAATAAGGGACGCTCAAAATATGTTACTTTGTCCTGCTGAGTAGATTATTCATTGTTTAGTGACCAAATTTGAGTCAACCAGTTTGGTAAATAATCGGCCAACACCTACCTGTACGTCATCAAAATACAATATCTGGTGAAAACATTGCTGCTGTGTGTGAAAGTGTACAGGAAAACCCAAGGCAGCTTATTTCTCGTTGTTCACAAGAACTTGGCTTTTCTGCGACTTCAACTTGGCGAATTTTGAATCGGGCCTTATGTCTGCACCCGTATAAAATCCAACTAACCAAGGAACTTCAGGTAAACGACCACAGACAACGCCTGATTGGGTTCTGGAGCAGTTGGAAGTTTACCCAAAATTGTCAAAAAAGTCAACTTTAGCGACATGGCCCATTTTATAATGAATGGATATTGGCAGACATTTGATGCTATATTCCATATTTAATGCCGTAAAATATACTTACAAATGAAATTAAAATTTAGTCGAAATCTCACAAACAACTTGTTTTATTTACATTTCAAAACTAAGCGTCCTTATAAAAAGACCCTTTATATGTAATCAAATGCACGTTTAAAACATAGTTCTGATGAAGGCCGAAGTTCCGAAAGTTCCGAAATAGCTATCAACAAATATATAAAATTTCTGTAGAATTAAATTGTTATTTTTCTCACCGTTTACCAGTTTCGATATCTTCAAACACAATGGAAAAAAATTAGGTATATTTTCGAAAACAAATCGGGATACTCAATTCCAGTTACGGCTGGTGACGGGGTGTTGGGGGGTGCAATTGAAGATTCAACCATTTTTGCAAGAGTTTTTTCCTATTCATTGGATTTTAAAACACTTCTATAGCATGGACTTTCAATTCAGATGTTCGCAATACCAACTGTTTCTCTTCCGTAGTACGGAAAAATAGTTGAATCTTCCTTTTGTACCCCCAGCACCCCGTCACCACCGTCACTGCTCAATTCCATTCGTATGTTGAGCAGAAAACGTTTATTAGGTTATAGAAATTCGGGGGTTCCTGTTTGTGTATATGTAACAGTGAAACTGTATTCTCAGTGAAAACATATTCTTCTCTAAGCTGTCATTGAAAGAAAATTCGACCGCCCTTTCTTCAGCCCAATTTTCGACTGTGTTTATTTTCTTTGGTTCTCGTTTTATGAAAGGTACTACTTGCTGATTTTGTTTCATTGAAGCAAACTAAAATTTTCGGCCGGCAAATCATCGACTTGGGCCAATAATTTCAATGATCGTGACCAGTGAAATCATGTTGTCAAACAAATCTATTACTTGATACATTTTCACTGAGAATACAGTTTCACTGTAAAATATGCATATAAAAAGATTATCGTAATTGTTGGTTGAGTCATGGCGCATCACATTCATTTTTCCGACCAAAAAGTCGTTTTTGGCAAACATATCAATTAGGACCTTTTCAAAGTAAGGTAACGATATTACCTTGCTCAGGCTCACGTGGTATTGGTTTATCCTCACTTCTACTAAATTTGCAGGGGGGTAAGCCTAGGTTGTGATAGCCCCCAAATCCACACCTTCGACTAGATTACGAGCTACAAATTGATCGGCAACCATAGTGTTATTGATTGAGTAGGCATTTACTTGGTAGAACTCCATTATATTTATAAGTTAAAAAAGATTATTTTCTAAATAAATTATTTTATATATTTGTTGATGTATTTTGTACGCCTTCGTCAGAACTATAGAAATATATAGATAGTTCTGACGAAGGCGTAAGCCGAAATAGCTACTTGGTCAAATATATAAAATAATTTATGTAGAACTAAAATACATTGTTATTTTCTTATCGTATTATAACCATAGTGTTGTTCATTAAGAATGAGATAAGCACGTATATCTACGTTTTACTGGCAACTAAAAACTCCAATTCGAAATTTTGAAGACCTCTAAGGCAGTGCACCCCCAACCTTTTTACACCACCGGTAAAAAAAGGAAAAAAAATCGCGGACCATTAATACTGTAATAAAAATGGTTATTTATTTCATATTTTTTTATATAAATTTTGACTGAAGGTACTTGATGGTATTTCAATATCAAATTGTAATCGTTTGAATTTTGTACTTCCCATGAGTTTTGTCTCTAGCGACCCGGTTTTCGCCTTTCGCGTTGTCAGGCATTTAAAGTGCACAAATGTAGTTGAACTGACGCGCAGTAAACAGTTTGTATCAAATAAATGCAAAAATAAAAGCAGATCACTATGTTAAATTGTTATTAACGTAATCTATATGAATTAGCGATAATTTGAGAATTGGGTTTTAACCGAAATATTATTGAATGGATTGATTTCAAGTGTTTGAGTTTATAATAAATGATTGAAATTTGGCCAACTGTTTGCGGGCCGGTGGTTGGGAAACACTGTTCTAAGCAATACAAACTAATACACCAAAAATCAATGAAGTAAGAATGATTATTAACTTTTGCCAGGCTGAGGATGAAACAGTCGACCACCACATCTACTTTTTCTTAAATATCTATCTTAATATTAGTGATACAATGTGTAAACGTTTGGTATTCTTAAATCATTGTTTTTTACATCTTTTGCAGTCAAGAAATATGATTTTTATCGACTAGTTTCATAGCAATTAAATAAAAAAGAAAATAAGTCGAATTACTATTGGCCGTAAACCATTAATACTGTCGCTACCAATTGCCAGGACTAAAACTTCACTGCCCATACGCGATAACATAACGTTATTTAATCTAAGACGCGCCTCTTTAAACTAACATTCCAAATCAAATGGATGCTTTTAACATTAAAATGTGTAGATAAGAAGTCGCATTCACAGTTTTGATATCGTTTTATGGAACAATGTATAAAGATACGTCAAAGCATAATCAATCATTTTCTCATAGCAGTCTATGCCAATAAGACCATACCACTGGAGTATTTTTTAGACCCCCCTTTGGCCTATGAGTTATTTTTCAATGACAGCCATTCGATTGCTAAAAATGATTATACCAACAAGTAGTTAGGAAATATTTCATTCTTAATATCTGTAATGTGTAATGAAATCTTTATTAATTTTAAATAATATCAAATCCCGCACACGTGGCTTACGCCCTAGCAGCTTTCCGGGTTCTAAAAGAATCTTAATTCGTATTCTGCAGAAGTAATAACTGAAATATAAAATGTGACTATAGGAATAAAAGCTAAGTGTTCCAAGCATAAAAAGCTCAGAAAAGCTGGCAGAGTACTAAATATTTAAGTATAATTCTTTCCTTTTTACTTTGCACACCTGGTGCTAAATATTTTCTTAAACATCTTTATTATCATCAGCCTTCGCAGACAAATCGAGTAAGTAGCGAAAAAATTTGCCTATTTTGTTTTTATCCCCGGCATGTCACAGGATATTTATGTCAACACCTGACAGGCGTGTTTGGGTAAAATGACATCCCGAAGTACATTTCAGGATCACTTGTAAGGTGTTCACTGTCAATACTTGGTGGAATGGCATTATAATAAAACGGTCTCTGTGGTCTAGTGGCAAGAGCTTTGTCCTAGCGATCAGGGGGTTCAATTCCCGGCAAGGTCAGATTTTTTCAATTGAAAAAAGAGATCTTGGGCTGGGTGTATGTAATTTATTGTTGATTTGTACACGACTGATTCATTATTTATCATCGAGTTAATCTCGTATGAATTTCGCAAATAAGAATATTTGGCGCATTGGCATGAGCTGTAATGCCAAATATATTTTTTTTAAATGTATAAAAAAAAAACATTTTCAGTACTAATTCCACATAACATTTATTAGATCAGGACCGGTTTCGCTCATGACGAGCATGTTTACAATGCTCGCCATGAGCGAAACCGGTCCTGATCCAATAAATCATATGTTGAATAATTACTAAAAATGTTTTAACATTAATTTTGTTTTGCTTTTGTTTATCCACCTCCGTTCCCAACGTGTCCGTACATGGACTTCTAGCGGCATTTATCTCAACGTATGTTTTTCTACGATAACTGCTTGTTACTCAGTTGATCAACCTCACTTTTTCGAAGTGAGTAAGGATTGAAGGGATACGAGGACTAGGACAGGACTAGTGGTTAGCCAGGTGCCACTTTTTGGGTTCGGAAATGGTGTGGGAAGGAATATTCTTAACAGCACAAACATCATTGTCTGTTCAAGTGCACTAATATACCTGAACTGACGCGCAGTAAACAGTTTGTATCAAATAAATGCAAAAATAAAAGCAGATCACTATGTTAAATTGCAATTAACGCAATCTATATGAATTAGCAAAAGTTGTATGTAATTATGTTTTAATGAATTAAGTGGGCTTGTTTATAATTATCGGGATTTTTAATGTCGTATCGCAAATACTAATTACTTGAAAATAACATCTTTAACACAACAACTTTATCTGAATCTTATTATTATTACATTGATTGATATTTATTTAAAGGGGTATAACAATGGTGACTTTGGAAGATTAAGTTGTTCGTTTAAAATTGACAAACTAGTAATTAATACAAAATAATCTTAATTCACATCTATTTTCTTGGTATACAAAGAAAACTTCTCTGGCATGAGAGACAACATTGTAAAATTGTGTTTATTTTGCTCACGGATAGCGCGGCACCATCTAGTGACAAGTAAATAGATACTCCAATTCAAATATCGAATACTCGATACTTGAGATACTCATACATTTTTCAAGTACTCGATACTCGATTTTTTAAAAAAACACTCCAGTAATATTAAATGAAGACTTATTTCCAAATTTTATCTACTTATTCTTTTAACCATGTCAACTCCCAACTTGGAGTATGTGGACTCCTCGCGGAGTTTATCTCAACATATGTTTTTCTACGAGATTTGCATGTTACTCAGTTGCTCAACCTCTCATTTTTGGAGAGAGTAGTGATGGAAAGGATACGAGGACTAAGACAGGACAAGTGATTAGCTTACCGCTGTCACTATGCGTCAGTCTTTGAGATAGGAATGGTGGGAAAAGAGTTTCAACAGCACAAACACTCATGCCTACCCACCCAAAAATCCGCTCGGACCGGGAATCGAACCCGGGTGGTTCGGCACGCAAGCCAACAACGTTGACACTGCGCCACGGACCGGACGAATATATATAGTTTTTAACCGTTGCGTTCAACTGGGTCTTACGCGTGGAATTTTACTGTCAGGTTATATTTACTTCATAATAGTTTTGCCGTTGACAATGCTGTGCGAGAATTTTTATTGTGTTACTTTTGCTTTGGGTCCTGCTGACTTATATTATCAACGACTATGATGACAAGAGACAACATAAAATAACCTTTCAAATTGACATAATCAATTAAATACGCTTTCTTATTTATTGAAAATCTATTTATATACACAAATTTGAATTAACAGTATATACATAATACGGTGAGAAAAATAACAATGTATTTTAATTCTACAGAAATTATTTTATATATTTATTGATAGCTATTTCGACTTACGCCCTCGTCAGAACTATGTTTTAAACGCGCATTAGATATTGTATATAAACCATTTAGACAGGGTACACACTACATCTTCTTCCATCTGTTCCACCATCTTAATTGTATATGGTAATAATAAGTTATTAAAATACATTGTTATTTTTCTAACCGTATTATAATAGATTTCTACCAAGTTAATTCCAACAATCAATTAACAGTACAGTGAAACCCCGATTCTACATTTTTCAAGGGACAGTATAAAACAAATGATTAATGCGGGAAACGATGAATGCGGGAAAGTTTTATATATGAACTAAATGTCGGGACTATAGAAAATGAACGCACCACGCGGAAAAACGTATAATGCGAGAACGTTAGATCAGTGTTCCGCTGTATATATCTTGGTTTATCTGAAACTACTGGAGTAAACTCGAGTATTTAAAAAAATTATTACTCGATACTCGAGTAGTTGAGAGATACCGAGTAATTCGAGTCTCCAGTGACAAGTCAGCAGGTGCGAAATATTTCCGCGAGTCCTGTTCGCGAAATCTTTTCGAATAAATTGCGCGCGAAAACTGACACCTCGCCTAAAATTAGTATTTATTTTGAGGGGATTTCTCATTGCGGTAATATATTGCCATTGTTTGGTTTCTTAAGGATAACGGATGTTTATTTGAGTATTATTGCTCTCGTTTTCTTCACCGCGCCCTTACTCGAGTCTTTCTTTTGTTTTTTTTAGCGCTGTTCAAATCAAAATTAATTATTCATGTCTTGTTCAAAATAGAATCTTACCTTTTTCAGAAATACATGTTTTCTTTTTTGATTATTTTTATTTAATCAAGCGAGAACGAAATCGCCCGCTTTTTCACTTCAGTGTCCATATTATAGATTAAATTTGTATAAACAAAAAGCAAAACTTGTATATAAACTCGTAATATGTTTTTTATTAATATTTCCAATACTTACTGATCCGATTTTAACTTTTTCCGACCTGAGGGTAAAACAGTCGTCCACCACAGCTATTTTATCTTAAATATCTATCTTAATATTAGTGATACAATGGGTAAGCTTTTAGTATTCTTAAATCATTGTTTTTTATATCTTTTGCAGTAAAAAAATATGATTTTGATCCAGTAGTTTCGTCGCAATGAAATAAAAAAGAAAATAAGTCAGATTAGTATTGGCCGAAAACCATTTATACTGTCGATACCAAATTCCAGGATTAAAACTTTACTGCCTATGCGCGATATACATAAATGGTGTTAATAAGAAGTCGCGTTCACAGTTTTGAGATCACTAGTCTGGAATTAGCATGAGCACGATCAGATCTCATTCATGCGCGACTTTGAATATGAATACTTTTAGGAAAATTATCGATTTTACATATGTTTTTTTTAGAACGATGTATAAATATACGCTGAAGCATAATATATTTTTTATCTTTGCCAATAAAGCCAAAAACTGGGGTATTTTTAGTCCCCTCTTCAGATCACAAGCTATTTTTCAAGGAACGCTTTCGAGGGTTAAAAATATTATTATTTAAAAATAGTTTGGGAAACCCCGATCTATATAAAAGGTTATCCATTTTGGTAAGTTATGGGTATATGGTCCCAGGACAGAATCTCAATCCTCTCGAGCTAAGCTTAAAAAAATTATACATACTGGCTTATAATTTTATGTTTTGACTTTACTCTTTGAGTTCATGTGGATTATTATAAAATGTGGAATCAAAATGATTTAATCTAAAGAATATTACTGATTATTGTATGAGTTCTGAAAGAAGAATTTGTTTTTTAATATTAGCCTATGGTAAAATTATTCTTTTAATTTTAAACAAATAATAAACTTTTGTGACTGTCTTTATCTGTATAATATTATTATTTGTGTAGTTTGTGGTTACATTTTTGCTCCTGTAAATTAAAACTACTCGATTTCATACTTATTGCGAAGTATTCTTTAGGATCTTCTATTATAATAAATTTAAAAATTAAAGACGAAACATTTAAAAAAAACCGTAAGCCTTACATTCATTTCATTTAATGTGCTTATGTTTCATAAATCTTTACAAAAATTCTATCCCGTGATTTTCTCCGAGCACGAAACGGGCTGGTGTTCGGATATTCTTTGTCGTAATTGTGGGCGCCAAACAAGACCAAATGGATGACATCAATAATTTGTTGACTCAGGGCAGGCATGGTTCAAGCAAAGCAATAAGAAATTCGAATCGCTGTCATTACTGCACCAATAAAGCTGGCAATAAGCCAATATAGCCCTGCAATCTACGTTACTGGAAGAAATTAATAAATACACATTGAATTATACGTGACAGGGTTTTTCACGGTTTATAAGGGGTCTTTTTATAAGGACGCTTAGTTTTGAAATGTAAATAAAACAAGTTGTTTGTGAGATTTCGTCTAAATTTTAATTTCATTTGTAAGTATATTTTACGGCATTAAATATGGAATATAGCATCAAATTTCTGCCAATATCCATTCATTATAAAATGGGCCATGTCGCTAAAGTTGACTTTTTTGACAAATTTGGGTAAACTTCCAACTGCTCCAGAACCCAATCAGGCGTTGTCTGTGGTCGTTTACCTGAAGTTCTTTAGTTAGTTAAATTTTATACGGGTGCAGACATAAGGCCCGATTCAAAATTCGCCAAGTTGAAGTCGCAGAAAAGCCAAGTTCTTGTGAACAACGAGAAATTAGCTGCCTTGGGTTTTCCTGTACACTTTCACACACAGCAGCAATGTTGTCACCAGATATTGTATTTTGATGACGTACAGGTAGGTGTTGGACGATTATTTACCAAACTTGTTGACTCAAATTTGGCCACTAAACAATGAATAATCTACTCAGAAGGATAAAGTAACATATTTTGAGCGTCCCTATCGAAATACCCTTTACTTTCGGTGCATTACGCAGAAACTTTGTGAAAATTCTTCCTTCATATGAAAATAATATTGACAACTATGTTATTTAACAGTGATTGTTTGGGTCTAGTTGCCTCTCTTCGTCAAGCAAAATATAAAAATACAACCTCTAATTTATAATTAAGGATTCTAACTGATGACTCATTAAAATTTTATACTTATCCACGGCTTTGTCGCTAGCAAACTAGGCTTCGATTTTCGCCATCTTCGTGCATTTTAAGTGCACGAATGAAATTGAGCTGACGCGTAGTTAATAGTTTGTATAGCTTATCTTATATATAAAACCGAAACGGCGAATGTATGTCTGTGGGTATGTAATTCTTTGGGAATGATATAACATTAAATAATTATTGGTCGCTTAGTCCGAGCGGAGACGGGTAACAATTCTAGAAATACCGAAACGGCGTATGTATGTCTGTGGGTATGTAATTCTTTGGGAATGATATAACATTAAATAATTATTGGTCGCTTAGTCCGAGCAAAGCCGGGTAACAATACTATATATTAATAAAAATTTATTGTTAACCCTTGAGCAGTGAGTTATAAATTATTTTCAATGCATTAATCTTTATTACTTTTTCCAAATAAAATGTATTTTATCAGGACCGGTTTCGCTCATGGTGAGCATTGTCAACTGATGTTCGCCATGAGCGATACCGGTCCTGATCAAATAAATTTTATGTGGAAAAAGTACTAAAAATGTATTATTATTTTTATTATAATGCCTTTCCACCAAGTATTGACAGTGAACACCTTAAAAGTGATCAATGAACCTACGGTACGGTACGGTAACTAAGTACGGCTTTTATACATATTCGATAAGAATAAAAGTATGACACTAAAATTAATTGGTACTGTCGCAATCTGGATAAATTAGTGAATGTTTTGATGCTAATGAGGTGCAATGAAGAATAAGAATGGGTGCACTTATTTCAGATGTATATTTTATCCGATGTAAATATTATTAAAGAAGTATTAACATCACAACACGGGTGAGCATAAATACCTCCAGCATATATCCTACCAGGAAAAACTTATAACAAATACTAAGGGCACAGCAGGATAGTTTACTTATTTTCATTTAGTAATTTAACCTTTTACTATCATTAATTATTATAAATTTAAATAATCAAAATAAACCCACAATAACTTCACTGTTGCATCTCATTTTTGCATGGTAACCTTGCTTATATAATATGGTATAATTTGATATCATCAACGAACAGTTACAATCACCCAAGTGTATGTTCATGATTTTCCCAATTTACATAGCATTCTTCGATTTCAATCTATCAATGATCCACAAAAAAGTTGGCCATCTATTAAAACACTGTCTATCCCAGAGCCGTGCTTTGACGTGATACGTTAACTATGCGTTGAGTCCCGATAACGTGTTTTTTGACGTGATATTCTGTCTCTTCAAATATGATCGTATTACTGCCATCTAGGTAAATGTTTTAGATACATGTGCAAGTTATAATAATAGTAGAGACCTACTATTCTACGAAATATAGTTATTGATATTATCGACTGAAAATTGCTTTGATGATTTGAGTTGGAGTGTGTTGGAGGAGTTAAGTCAATCAAGATCAGTGGTTCTTAACCGATGCACGATGAACTTATTGCAAGTGCACCGCGAAAGAAAACCGAAAAAGTCGTTGGCGAAATTATGAAGAATTAAGGGTGGCTATAAACGCCAACAAGCTCAGGTATCAAATTAATTGATTTTTGATTGATTATATAAATGGGCAATGCAGCTTAGCTGTAGCTAACAGCAGGGGGCGAAAGGCGAACCATCCGGCGCCTCAAAACCGGTCTTCTGGCTAAGGGAAGGAAATCCCCGACAGAAAAACCGGGTTGAGCCAACCTGTAGAGCCCTCGTGACTCAGGCCTCGGAGGCGCAGGGTTAATCACCCTGTCCTCTTAAAAAAATTAAAAAAAAAAAAAGATTACGATACCACCACCGCAGAAGCCTCGGGCGCCCTGTTCTGCTCTTCGACGACCCAGCAAGAAAAAGGACATGATACTCTCCAATAACTGCTCAATGCGCATAGGCGCATATAATGTGCGTACTATGCGCTCCCCAGGAAAGGACTTACACGCCACCCGCATCATGCAAACCTACAAACTTGACGTTTTAGGGCTGAGTGAGGTGCGTTGGAAAGGCGCCGGGAAAAAGTTATTGGAGGGTGGATACACAATTTTATATTCAGGCCAGGAGCAATACCACCGCCAGGGAGTGGCAGTATTGATGTCGGGGGAGGGCAGCCCGCTGCCTTGTCAAATGGGAACCCATCTCAGAACGACTGATACGAGCCACCTTTCGGACGTCTGATAGCTCGGTAACTGTCCTTCAGTGCTACGCCCCACCGAAGATGCCGACACACAGGTGAAGGAAACGTTCTATGACTCTCTCCACGCTGCAATCTCAACAATCCCTAACAGAGACCGCGTGATAGTAATGGGGGATCTTAACGCTAGAGTCGGAACTGACCCTTTGCTTGGCCCAACAGTGATGGGCAAACATGGCCTCAGTGTAGCCAACGACAACGGTGAGAGACTCATCGAGTTTGCAACTATGAATTTGCTCACCGTTGGCGGTACAATCTTCCCCACAGAAAAATCCACAAATACACGTGGACCTCCCCAGATGGTCGCACCAAAGCGCAAATCGACCACTTCCTCTACAGCACGAATCACCGAAGGGAACTTGACGTACGAACCTACAGGGGTGCCGACATATACAGCGATCGAGCTGCTTGTCGGCAAAATTCGTCTCAGACTCAGACGCCCCGCAAGGCCTCCAACCTCGGAGTAGAATCGACGTCGAAAAACTTCAATTTCCTCGAATTCAGCTGAACTTTTGATGTTGCTATGAGGAAAAACGCGTCGCCAACAGTGCCAATGATCGGCAAAACCCACGACCCGACGCCATAGAATCAGAATGGTCCAGTATTAAGAATTCTGTCGCGTCAGCCGCTCATGAAGTGCTTGGAATTCGAGAGGTGATCAACCAAAGTGGATGTCCGACGACACGTGGAGGAGTATTGCAGAAAGAGCTCGGCTTAAAACACTGAGGGACAGTGAGACAGACCCAAACCGGATCGAGGACCGCCGGACTGACTATCATAACCATGATAAGATAGTTAAAAAGTCAGTGCGACTCGATAAACGCCGATTCTTAGATCGCCAAATTGAAGCAGCAGAGGAAGCATCACGCAGAAGTGATACGAGAAAATTATTTAAAATCACGCGCGAAATTTTAGACGACCACCGACCTCCGGGCCTATACGTAGTCCGGCAATTAGAGTCGAGCGCGGAGCGTGTCAAAAAGATCTGGAGAGATCACTTCTGCGGGTTGTTAAATCGCCCTCCTCCCTTGAACCCATTTGATATACCCAATGAAGCCTTACTTGTAGATATTCCCCGAGCGTCGAATATACCCGACCATACGCCAACGCGTGCTGAGATCACCTCAGCCGTGCAGCGTTTGAAGAATGGGAAGGCGCCCGGTGTAGATGGTATACACCCAGAGTTTCTCAAGTACGGACTGAGGCGCTTCGCACCCCTTATACCAACTTATTAGTAAGGTGTGGGATCAGGAGCGCTGCCCAAGGACTGGGTCAACGGTGAGATAGTCGCCATCCACAAAAAAGGTGACCCACCATGCTGTGACAATTATAGAGGTATAACGCTGCTCAGCGTGCCCGGCAAGGTTTTGGCACAGATAGTCTTGGCGAGAATAAGGATCCCAATAATGCGTATCCTCAGGGAAAATCAGGCCGGGTTCCTACCTGGCCGATCCTGTGCGGACCAAATCCACAACCTTAGATGCCTTCTCCAGCAAAGCAATGAATTCAATAGCTCGCTTGCGTGTTGCTTTTGTGGACTACGAGAAAAGCCTTTGATAGTCCGCATAGGCCTTCCCTATGGGCCATTTTAAAGCTTTATGGGATCCCACCCAAGATAATCGCCATCATCAAATGCTTGCACGAGGGCAGTGAATGCTGCATAAGAATCGGTGACGTAACTACGGAATGGTTTGGCATCACTACCGGCGTCAGACAGGGCTGTGTTCTAGCTCCGTTCCTCTTTATAATAATCTTCGACTTCATCCCGAGGAAGTCAATTCCACCTGACCGAGGAGTAACCGTTGCTCCCAACCTGAAACTATGTGACCTCGAGTATGCCGACGACGCTGTCATCTTTGACAAATCAGTTGCGGGTATCCAGGAAACAATGGATAGACTGCAGAGCAACTCGTATCGCGTTGGCCTCAAAATCAACGCGAGTAAAACCAATGCTCTGCAACAGCGCCTGTCCAGATCCAGACTACTCTCTGTTGAGTGCTGGGCAAGAAATCGAGAGAGTCGATGGTTTTAGGTACTTGGGAGTACATCACGGGAGATGGCAACCCGGGTAATGAGCTCGCGATCCGATTAGGGATAGCTGGAGCAACATTTAATTCAATGCGGAAAGTCTGGGACTCACGGCTGTACTCAGTCAGAACCAAGTGCCACTTGTTCAACGCATGCATACTGACTGTGCTGCTTTACGGTTGCGAGTCATGGCACATCACAAAAGCACAGGGTAACCGTATACTGTGCTTTGAAAACAGATGCCTGCGGCGAATACTAGAGTACAGTGGTTTGACTTTGTCAGAATACGGAGGTAAGAGCGGACAAACCAGCCCCTTATTACGTCCAAAATTAAAAAGGCGACGATGGACCTGGCTTGGACATGTGCTGCGGATGCCCCAGGGGAGCCTGAATCCTGCCTGCCTCTTCTATCAACCTGATGGATCCCGACGCCGCGGAAGGCCTCTGATGACCATCCATAGGGATGTACTCAGGGAGCTAAGGGACGCCGGGATGACCTGGGAAGATGCGAGGAGGTTGGCGGCAGACAGAGAATCTTGGAGGCACCGTGTGGCGGCCATATGCTCCGAATAGGGAGCGGATATGGGAAAAAAAAAAAAAAAATATACATTCTATAAAGTTAAGCAGTGAAGTCATTTTGAGTGAGAAAAAAGGACAAAAATGCCCCCCTTAGATTTGCCACCCAAAGAGCACCTTGAAATATTAATATAATTTAAAAACACATTTTTTATATAATACAACTTAAAAATAAAATATGAAAAAAAATATGTATGTTTGTTTTGTATGTAACTATCATTTTTTTTAAATATGTAATAAATATTATGTTCACAAAATTATGTTTTTTCAACCTCTTAATTTTGGTGCACCGCCACTTTTCCGCATGGTTAAAAGTGCACCGTGACTTCGAAAAGGTTAAGAACCACTGATCTAGATAAATAAAAATCTCTTTAGAAATTGAGATAACTTAATAATATCTATCAACTTAATAGCAAATCTTGAGATACTTAATATCCACCAGACGAAAAAAGGCCGGCTACTAGCCGATTGGTCAGCATCGTCTTTGATTAAAAGCTGTTTTCTTAGATCAATTATCGTTACCTAAATTAGTAGTCCATTTCAATAATGGCATTAAAAAACATTACGATACAAAAGAATAATCACTTCATTATACCAACATAAAAAAAATATGTTTCAATATTTTTTTGTCTGTATTTTTAGATGAATAATATTTAATCTTGCCGTTCGGAAACTTTTTAATGTAAAAATGTAATTTCTTTCAAAGCTTAACGCTAATAGGAAAACATAACTTATACTTAAAGTCAAGTTTATATTTGAAAAATAAAAAAATAATAACTTCATTACCAACTTTTTGCGAAGAAACTTATTGAATAAAAAATATTAGGGTGATAAAATTGTTCTCAGAATCGAGGCTTTTCTTCAGAAATCTTTCACAGAATTGTAAATGGCGGATACCGTGAATTGGGAACAACTTTTTTTTTCATGTGCGTGTTTGATCACAATTGTAACTCTTTTTACACGGTTCCAATAAAAAGGACATAGGTGTACTTTATTTCTTTTTTTGTTCCATATCCGCTCACATTCGGAACATATGGCCTCTCCATCACCCGCCAACTTCTTCGCTTCTTCCCAGGTCATCCCGGCGTCCCAGGCCTGGGTTCGAGTCCATTTACGAACAATTTTGACTTATTGATTCTGTTCGAAAGCATTCGGAGAGGGGTTTGTATTGTTCCTCCCTTCCCACCCTTCTTATCCCAAAAATCAGCGCGTAGCGAGAGCAAATTAGCTAACCACTAGTACCTGTCTTAGTCTTCTTATCATTTTAATCCCGACTTTCTTCAACAAATAGAGGTTGAGCAACTGTGTAACAAGCAGATCTCGTAGAAAATAAACATGCTGAGATAGACTCCGTGAAGATTCCATATGCTCCAAGCTGGCAGCGAACATTGTAAAAAAAAGATACCTGTATATATTCAAGTAGCGAGAATAGTTTTATGATTTGTTTTCTTAATTAAGGAAACCAAATCTTCAATTTCACTTTTTACGCAGTCTTTAAATACACAGTTTTCGTGGAATATATATGCAACCCAAAAGAAAAAACAACCAGTAGAATATTGCGGTCCGGTCCATGGCGCAGTGGCAACGGCTTTGACCGGCGTGCCGGACCACCCGGGTTCAATTCCCGGTACGAACGGATTTCTCAATCGATAAATCTGTTCAAAGGCAAAGTTTGTTTGTGTTGTTGAAAATCCCTTCCCACCTTTCCGATCCCAAAGAGCGACGCATAGTGACAGCGATTAGCTAATGACTAGTCCTGTCCTAGTCCTCGTATCCTTTCCATCCCTACTCTCTACGAAAAAGAGAGGTTGAGCAACTGAGCAACAAGCAACTCTCGTAGAAAAACATATATTGAGATAAACTCCGCGAGGAGTCCTTATGCTCCAAGTTGGGAGCAGACATGGTTAAAAAAAATATTAAAAAAAAAGAATATTGCGGACTGGAAAAATGCGAAAATAATTTAAAAATTCTCATATTTTCTCAAGACTCCTACGCCATTGAAGTCATATTGTAAATAGATTACAAATATCTATAACTTACGGGCGGAGGTTCTTATCATGTGCGCCATTTAATCTTTCGACTAAGTTGACTTGAAAGAGTTTTTTTTAATCATATCGGCATTATAAGCAAGAGTTGGATACGAAACGGATACGCAGTGACGCGAAACCATAAATTATAGTGCATTTATTAAAATAAATTTTTAGCCATGTCCGCTCTCAACTTGGAGCATATGGACTCCTCACGGAGTTTATCTCAACATATTTGTTTCTACAAAAACTGCTTGTTACTCAGTTGCTCAACCTCTCTTCTACGGAGAGAGTAGGGATTGAAAATATACGAGTACTGGGACAGAACTAGTAGATGGCTAATCGCTGTCATTTTGCGTCGTTCTTTGGGAATGGGAAGGTGGGAAGGGATTCTTAACAACACAAAATCCATTGCCTCTTAGCAGAATCGATTTATCGTCTGAAGAAGTCTGCTCGTAGCGGAATCGAACCCCAGTGGTCCGACACGGTGGCCAACGACGTTGACCACCACGCCACGGACCGGGCGGACCGAGCATTTATGAATTTACAATCTTTCAACATTTACTTCGCACAATTTTAGAATATGATAAGACCCTACTTACTTCTTCGATTACTATGAGCTTATATTTTATAAATAAAGAAAACATATTTTATATTACTTTTTACACATTTATTCTGATAAAGATCAGGACCAGTTTCGCTCTCTTGATATTATTTTGCATATACATATATAGGTTTCAAACCAATTTAATAAATATAAATCAGTTATAAAATCAAAAGAAAAATTCAACAACAATTCATTTTATGATAGCCAATCTGGGTGCAAAAATTACAAAATATTATTATCTGTGTCTGACAACCCTTATCGAGGATTCGTAAATACGCCCTTAAAGCCATGTGGTATGGTTATTAACATGGGATTGCATTACTAAATTTCACTACGCCGCGAATAAATTAAGTAGTTTTAAGGTATTGCCCTTTTTCATTTGTGAAAAATTTGTAGCGTACATGGCAAAAAGTGGGGAATTATTATAGCTGGTAACAGGTTAAGAAAGAACACCATCGTCGTCTTGGTCACATTATTTCCATTAAAATTTAATGGAAAAGGGGAATGAAGCCCACTTTGCGTGTACTAAATATTTATTCGATAATTAATTATAAGGATACATAAAACCGCATTTTGAAAAGGTTGTTAACTGCTGAAAGAAGCGAAAGAAGAAGGTAATGCGAAATGCGAGCGATAGCGTTGTCGGAGGGGTCGCTATGTGGGGCCTATCCATGTGTACAGTAAGGGTAGCTCGGTCTACACCGCATTCGGGAAAATTCAAGACGCTTCCCTTAGCCGAACTCAATGTTTATTCATACAAAACGATGTCGTAAAATTGAATCTGTTTTTGCGTGTGCAATAAATACATGTTATTATTTATACGAAGGATTTCGACTCAGGGTGCTTGATGGGTTTCAATATCAAATTTTAATTGTTTCAATTTTGTACTTTTCCATGAGTTTTGTCGCTAACGACCCGGGTTTTGCCTTTCAGCAGTGTACGGATGTACATCGGTCCCTGTGGTCTAGTGGCAAGAGCTTTGTCCTAGCGATCTGGAGACCCGGGTTCGATTCCCGGCAAGGTCAGATTTTTTCAATTGAAAAAAAGAGATCTTGGGCTGGGTGTATGTTATTTATCGTTGATTTTGTGCACAACTGATTTATTACTTACCATCGAGTTAATCTCGTATGACTCTCACAATTAAGAATATTTGGCGCATTGGCGTAAGCTGTAATGCCAAATATTTTTATTTATGTATATATTGTATATTGTACATCTGACATGACACTTAAGACTCATGAAAAGTACAAAATTCAAACAATTCAAAATTTGATATTGAAAATCCATCAAGCACCCTGAGTCGAAATTCTTAATTATAATTCGTATTTATTGAGAAGGAATCATAATATGTTAATGTGTTTATCGACAGAAAACGATTTATAATTTTTGCACGGTCCAAAAAAGCATATGTCTTCGTGATGTGCTTTTTTGGGACCGTAAAGGAAAAGTTAAAAATTTTATCCTTCCGATTCGTGGTGGAAACGTATACATAATTTGAAATTAACATTTTTTTGTAAGACTTCTCATAATTATATTCTACAGATCAAGATTTTCAAATTATTTGCGTAGATTAAATTGAAAATTCTCGCGATGAGCGAAACCGGACCTGATCTCTATTAAATAAATGAAAATAGTAAAAAAATGTGCTTCATTTCTTAAAACATATTATCACTAATTCTCATTTTAAGATATAGGAAAGAGTAAACGCCTGTGTGTAGAAATAGCCGATTGCGATTGGTTGTATTTTCTATCTTAGAAATAAATACAGCAAAAGCTTAGTGCAAACGAAATCATTAGCCAGCACGCTATAAAACTAACGCACTCTTGTGATCTTAAAGTACACGGCTGAGTTTCTTTATATAATATTTTATCAAAAACAGGGTAATTGAAAAAAAACAATATCTGTTAAATTAGAAATAATATTATTTTATTGAAGACTGCCATAAAAAACTGTGTTAAATCTTTGATTCTCGTTTAATTAAACTTTCTAGCGACATAAAACTGCGAGTAGATTTAAGGCCAGAGAGCGTGATGCAGATGGAATGAAGTCTGAAAACCGATATTACAGCCAAACGTGGCCAAAGTGCCATACTAAAAATATTTTTAACGCCGCTCGCCGGATTTGCAGCCCGTCTTTTTTTATTTGCGCGGGCTTTAACGGGTTATATATATAAAAAAAGTATACGTCAGGACCAAGGAGGTGAGATAGGGTAATTATTTTTTATGATTCTTCTTTATGTTAATGTCTTTCGGGGGTGGATTGTCAGATTTTGTATAGCAAATTACAAAATATACGAATTTTCGTAAAAGAAGAAAGAATATTTATTTTTTTACGACTATGCACTTTGGCGGAGTGAACTTTTTGCTGAGTTAAAAAAATGTTTCAATATCGGTGATAAAACCATAAAGTCAGCCCTTAAGCCAAGTGGTCAACGTCATAGGTTTAAACTAGGGATTCCAACTCGGATAATCGATATCCGGATATTTGGGGAAATATACGAATAGTATTCGATACAATTTTTACTGAAATATTTTACAAAATCGACGAAAATCACATTTTTGGAGACCCCCCGGGTACTATAATAAAGCGTTTTAATACTTTACTACTTATAATTATTTTTAATTATTCCACGGTAAATTTATGACGACTAGGACTGGTTTCGCTCATCGCGAGCATTTTCAACCGTTCGGTTTTTTTGAACAACAAAAAACAAGATGGAATAACGCTAAGATTGTTTTTTCAGTTGTATTTTTTTGATGAATTTTATGTACAGACTAGTATTGCTACCCGGCGTCGCTCGGACTGAGTGACCAATAATTATTTAATGATATATCATTCGACATAATTATATCACAAAATCTAACATCCAAAATAGAGTTAAAATAAGATCACAAACTTTATTTAATTTGATGACAGCCCAATTCTCGCCCATTAAAATGTCCAAATTCAAGGAAAAAATCTAATTTGCTGTCAAAGAAATGTCAAATAATACCTTCACGTAAATAATAAACATTATTATATTAATAAAAACCGGGAGAAGTTCAGTAGAAGACTAATTTATTACATTTTGACTAAATGTCTTCGCCGATAAAAATTCAAACATATTTTGTTTCATATTCGTTTTTATGGCAACTTAATGACCAACAATGCAAAAAAGAATTACAGAGCCACATACATACATACGCCGTTTCGGTTTTATATATAAGATTAAACACTTTTAAGGTGTTCACTGTCAATACTTTATTGGATTGGCATTATTGTAAACAAATAAAAATATATTTTAGATTTACCTGTTAAAAGTTTTGTTAGTTTATAATGCTTTTTAAAACCGGGTCCTCAGTTTTTTCCATGTTGAAACCACTGAAAAATTGATTTTTTTAAATTAAAATGTATTACAGATTAACCTGTTAAAAGTTTTGTTAGTTTACATCTTGGTATCAGGTTTTTCCATCGACGACTTGATCCCTATTGAGATCTCTCTAGAACTGTAGAATATATTTTGATCCAGTTTACTTGTAAAATAATATATATTGTATGAATATTAACCTGTTGTCCATGCGTATACTGAACAGCGGTGACCAGACACGATGCTGCAGATCGTGAAGCGGCTCTGGCCCCCTGAAGGGCCGCTGGCGGGTACTGCGCTTGGGACTGGAGGGCACCCAACTGTAGGGCGGCAGCTTCGAGGGAAGACCCGGCACCAGACGACATGCTTGGAGCTGAAAGATGAAGATGAAATCATTTAAAAAACCGTACAGATTAAGTTCGTTTCATTAATCAATGCTTATTGATTTAAAACTTACGATGGATTCGGTGGTAACTTTGGGAAAGTTCATTTCAATATAACATTTTAAACAACTATGATTATTCCACGTATTGTGTTACTAATTGTGACGTGTTTTTCCTCAGAGGCATCTTCCGACTTATTATCGCAAAGTTTGCTTGAGTAATAAAGCAAGATTGATTATAATATTGTCGGTCCCTGTGGTCTAGTGGCAAGAGTTTTTCCCTAGCAATCAGGGGACCCGGGTTCAATTCCCGGCAAGGTCAGATTTTTTCAATTGAAAAAAGTTATCTTGTATGTTATTTATCGTTGATTTTGTGCACAACTGATTCATTATTTATCATCGAGTTAATCTCGTATGACTTTCACGATTAAGAATATTTGGCGCATTGGCGTAAGCTGTAATGCCAAATATTTTTTATTTTTTCAATTAAAAAAAAAACTTCTTAAATGATAAATTAAAAAAAATAAGGAGCTTAGGATTTTTCCTTTTTTCTCAAAATTTTTTCAGAGTCACTTTCTTGTCTTTTTGCTTGAAAGTAGATACTCTAATTACTCGACATTTCAACTACTCGAGTATTGAGTAGTAACATTTTAAAATATAAATAGATGATAAATAAATAAATTTAATTTCATTCATCCATTTATTCTGATTTAAAAAACATATAAATATGTACATAAATATGTCAAATATAATAGAGAATTAAACATCACAAATTTTAAATTGGTTCGAAGATTTGTTTTTATAATTCCCGCAGAAGAAAAAATTCTTCATTTATTAATTACGAGTATTCACTCGAGTATTTTTCAAAACACTAAACACAAATGGACGAATACGGTAAGAAAAATAACAATGTATTTTAGTTCTACATAAATTATTTTATATATTTGTTGATAGCTATTTCGGCTTACGCCTTCGTCAGAACTATGTTTTAAACGTGTATTAGAGATAGCTTATATACCTAGGCTAGACAGGGTACACCCTACATCCCCTCTCTGCTCAACCATCCCAACGCCACATGGAAAAAATTAAATAAGTTATTGATCTGGCGTAATCCTGAAGTGAACGTTAATCTGGGTATGTCTCGAGTGAATCCATTTTAAATTGTTTTTAGCTTGCTGCTTGTTAAAGGCTTTAGAAGTGGTGATGTGTTGATTGTAATCTGTTCGTTAAGAATGTCATTGGATTGATTATACCTATTAAATTCTAGCTGTTCCAATGCATTTAGCTTAAGGCCTTTATTACAGGAATGTTAAACAAATCGGGACCGAATTTGGATCATGTGATTTATCTATGTGGTGGTTTGCATATTGTGAATCAGTTTTATTATTATTAAAAGATCTAACATGTTCATTTACCCGAATCGAAATATTTCTTCCGGTCTGCCTGACATATACTAAATCACATGTACCGCAAGACATCTGACATCAACAAATGGACGAATAATTGGTACTCGAATTGGAATCTCTACTAGGAATGTCAGATTTGTATGAAGTCCAATATTTATGAAAACTTCTATTTATTATTATACATGTGTATTCAGTTTCACTCAGCGAATGCTATTGTTACGATATTTGAGTGATAAATGGTTCAATTTTACAGGATTGAGTATCGATTTTCTGAAAAGAACAATTTCCAACGTTGCGTTATTTCATACAAAGAAATACACGGCATTTTACACATCAGACACACCTGACATTTTCTTCCGTACAAAAAAACAACGATTTATGATTTATTGTTGAAGGCAGCAAAGTTTTCTTTGTGCAGAAACCATTCACACACACGTGTACAATACAGTAATCCCCAGTTTTACGCGAGAGTTACAAGCGGTGCGTCGCGTTAAATAAACCGCGTAAAAATAATGTGAACATAGCATGAACGATACAAAGCTTTTGAATATAAAGCACATTTTTGAACGACTTTTACAGGTATCTTGTGTAATATTCAGACATGTAAAACACGGTGAAAATAACCAATACACAAAATATAGGCTCCCTTATGGAGTTTTTACAATAAAGAAGAAAAAATAAACAAAATTTAATTGCGCCTTAGACTTTTGTAAGTGCTTTAATAAGAAGATGCAATTAAGGTATGACTTTATTTGATTGAATTGGCATTAATTTGGTAGATCTCCATAATAACACGGTAAAAAATGGCGATGCATTTTATTTCTACAGAAATTTTATGATATATAGTTGATAGCTATTTCGGCTTATGCCATCGTCAGAACTATGCTTAAAGAAATCGCGTATAACGAATATGAACATAGCATGAACGTTCCAAAGTTTTTGAATAAAAGACACATTTTCTGTACTACTTCCAAATGTATTTTGCTAACCCATTGTTTACGGTGTAGTAATTGAAAAACCCCGTAAACAAAGAATTAATATACAGAACGCAATTGATATATAAATGTAAGACTCGGTGAAAATAATAACAATAATAACACGGTAAAAAAATGGCGATGCATTTTAGTTCTAAAGACATTTTATAATATATAGTTGATTGCTATTTCGGCTTATGCCATCGTCAGAACTATGCTTACACATACATTTACTTATCTATATATACTGGTGTTGACATGGTACGCAATATATCTTCAATTTTGTTCTAACATCCTAATGTTATATTACTTATATTGTAATAAAAATTATTAAATGTGACAAATCGATTTTAAGAATTTTTAAGTGAGAGTTAAGCTTTTTCATATTTTTATTTGTAACTAACTGTACCCTGCGCACTACGCCAGCAACTAAAATAAATTTGAAGGAAAGACATTACACAAATATTCAATTCAATTTGGATGTATTCAATACTCGAGAAATTTGTAAAAATTCGATATCAATTTTTGGGGGGAGGGTTGTTGTTTGGCGGGGTGGGGTTTGGAGGGCGTATGGGGGGGGGGGTATGCCAAAAACCTTCGAAGGAGTGAACTTTCGTAAAGATTAAAAAAAAAAATCTAGTGGTTGGGATGGGGTTGGTAGGCCAGAAACCATTGCGGGAGTATACTCAATAAATTTGTAAAGTTTCACATCGATCGGTTGAGCGGTTTAGTACTCCATAGCGGACATACATACAGACATTCATTTTTATATATATAGATCTGTTGAATTTATAATAAAAGTTTTTTCCGGCTATTTTTAATTGTTTTCTGACTAATTGATTTTGGTGAACCGCAATTTATTCCTACAATCAAAAGTGCAATGTGACTTCAAAAATGTTAAGAACTTTATTGTGATCAAATCGAATGAGAAGATCTCGTCAATGCATTTTCTTCGTAATGTGGCTGCAAAAACTCTTCAATCACACCTGCATCATTGACTTCATCAGAACATCGCACATTATTGAATTTTATTGAGCGATCGCGCATATTTAAAACCGCGCATAAACAGTCCGCGTAAAGTGAGGAAAACAATGTGTGTGCAATATTTTATTTCTCTTTAATCTGGATATTTCCCCCTTTCAGAATTTCCGCATTGTAATGTCAAATAATATAACCTTCCATTATAAATATGCGCCTTTTTTTCTTGCGTGAAAATGGTCGGGCGAGTTTTCATAAAACATTGCGCCATTTACAATAGGGGATGTGATTTGAATAAAAAGTTGCACCACGCGATTCAGTGTTGCCAGGACTTCCGCGTTTGAATAATATTAAAACTAAAAATTGACTGCCAACCTTCTTAGTTTTTAAATTGTTTGTTTGAAAAGATTTCAGGCGCTTGCATGCATACGCTACTTCATGCTAGCGTTTTAAAAAAACTTGACATGTACATTTATGAAACCAGATGAGTTCAAAAGTCCGTTGAATAAATGTTGAAGTATTTAGTTCCACAAAGATTTTATAAAACAGTTTAAAGATGACTACGAAAGACTGTCCTTGAAAAATAGCTCGTAGGCCGGGTATACAAAACTGCAATTAAAAAATGATTGATTTATACTTTGACGTATCTTTATACATCGTTTTATAAAAGAATTTATATGAAAATCTATCATTTTCGTATAATTATTCATATTTTAAGTCGCGCATGAATGAGACAACCTGATCTTTTTTTTTTTTTCCTACCTTTACTTTCCTACTGAAACTATATGTGGAGTCCGCTAGGCGGGCTCCTAGTTTCCTGGCTATTTTTGTTGCTAGGGTGGATACTAGAGACTCCAATTCGAGTATCGAGTACTCGATACTCGAGTATACTCGTCCATTTTTCTAGTACTCGATACTCGAGTAATTTGAAAAATTCTCGAGTAATACTCGTTATTTATAAATGAAGGTTATTTTCCAATTTTATTTTTTTTAAAACAGCGGACAGACAAACTTGATAGCCCTAGCAATCATTGTTAAATTTTAAACCGACGTCCACAGCAACAGATCTACCGCAGGAATAAAAAAACATAGCGTCGAACCAAGTTAAAAATTTGAGACGTTTAATTATCTATCTATCGAAACATATGTTTCATAAATTAAAATAAATGTATTTATGCAATAAAATAAGCTTATTTATTTATTTATCAACTATTTATACACACACAGTTGAATTAATAATATACATTTTGGTACATATGAAACTACTCGAGTATACTCAAGTACTCGAGTATTTTTAAATTTTACTACTCGATACTCGAGTAGTTGTGATGTAGAGTAATTGGAGTCCCTAGTGGATACAGACTAAGTCGTTTCCCTTTCCCGCATGTAAGCTAGCTAAGTATTGACTTTCTAAAAGATTCTGTCAGCTGAGGGCTTTGTGCGGGGAAAACACTAAGAAAAAACCCCTTACGAGAATGATTGTCTTGGAATCATAAAAATTTTCAATTCTTACTAGGAATTGCTCGTAATGTTTACGTAAACTTGAGGAGTTTACTTGTTGTTATAGTAGACATACCCAGTCCCTAACTGTTACTGAATCGACGAGCTTAAAATGTATCTCTTAGGGCGTTAGTTTAGAAGCTGGCAGGGCTGCTGGCTTCTTCCACGCTTGCCTCCACTGTTGAAGAAATTGCTATAGGACAGCCTGATCGTGTTCTTGCTTATTCTAGACTGGCAATGCAAACCATGAATTGGAATGTTCGTTGAAATAATCGCGTTTGAGATAAGATGAGGCCCAGTGAAGTTCTAATCCTGGCAATTGGTAGCGACAACATAAATGGTTTTCAGCTAATAATAATCCGACTTATTTTCTTTTTTATTTAATTTCGACGAAACTAGTCGATTAAAATCATATTTGTTTTTCTGCAAAAGATGTAATAACAATGATTTAAGAATATTAAAAGTTTACACAATTTATCACTAATATTAAGATAGATATTTAAGATAAAGTAGTAGTGGTGTTAGACTGTTTCACCCTCAGCCAGGCAAAAGTAAAAGCTTAACTTAAGAAACGAACATGGTTGAACACATATGAAAGAATAATACGTAAAACTACCATTCCCGCTATCGAATTGTGAATTTCGGAGATAAATTGTCGCCTCCTTTCCCGTCTGCTTTATCATACAAAATGCATGTTCGCGAAGAGAGCAAGTGAACGACTGAAGCCTCTTCCCTTACGTTCGCATTCCATTGAATTAATATTTAACTAGACGCTTTATATTTTTTTACATTCTAGCTCTAAGCATTACTCCGTTGTCAAAAAATAGTATATTTTTCTTTCGTTTCAATTTATTAACAAGGAAAACCATTTAAATAATTTAAAATTCATGTATGTGCGCGCGAGAAAAACTGTAGAATGCGAGCAATCTACAGTTTGAACAGTGTTTCCTAACCTTTTTACACCTGCGGGTAAAAAAGGAAAAAAAATCGCGGATCACTAATACTGAAATAAAAATGGTTTTTAATTTCATATTTTTTTCTTCTAACTAAGTATCGACAGTGGATACCTTGAAACTATTGTAGTAAAAATACAGCCTTAACCCTTTTAATATACTATATTTTTCCATAAGTTTTCCAAAAATACTCTTTTTTAAGGTTTTTGTAAATTCATAAAAAAGTGTTAAAAATAAAGACATTTTGGTAAAATGGAGAAACAACATTACAGAATTGATATTCAGCTTCTAAAAATTCTAAAACGAAAATTACATTTTCAAAATATTATTTGCATATTAAAAAAATGTATAAATGTTTTCCATTTTATTTTACATGAAAAACTAAACGCACAATAATAGATAAAGATTTTTTTTAGCCATGTCCGCTCCCAACTTGGAGAATATGGACTCCTCGCGGAGCTTATCTCAGCATATGTTTTTCTACGAGAACTGCTTGTTAGTCAGTTGCTCAACCTCTCTTTTATCAAAGAGAGTAGAAATGGAAAGGACACGAGTTCTAGGACAGAACTAGTGATTACCTAATCGTTGTAACTATGCGTCGCTCTTTTGGGATCGGAAAGGTGGGAAAGGATTTTCAACAACACAAACACCCATGCCTTTGAACAGATTTCAGAAGAAGTCCGCTCGTACCGGGAATCGAGCCCGGGCGGTCCGGCACGCAAGCCAACACCGTTGACACTGCGCTACGGACCGGACAATTAATATATCGAAAAATTTAATTCAAAAAAGTCAAATAAAGAACCATAAATACATATAAAAAACAAACAAAGCTTTGTGGGGCCTTATTATATAACAGCGGGTCTGTAAGTGGCTCGGATGTCCCTTTAGTATGTTATGACACTTATATAATAATATTATACGACAAAGTACCAACGTGTTTTTTAAAAGGATGTATTGACCTCATCAAGAGTCCATTGTGTTATATTTTTAATCTTGTAATGAAATCAGGAATTTTCCCAGAAAAATGGAAAATATCTAAGATTACTCCAATTTTTAAAAATGGTGCAGAATCATCAGTTGAAAATTATAGACCAGTGGCTGTTCTCTCAACACCAGCAAAGGTTTTAGAGATGATCATGCATCACATGATAATGAAAAAGAATTGATCCATTTATAATCGGTGAACAGCATGGATTTAGGGCAGGCAGATCAACCGATACTAACTGATGGTGTTTACAGATTGTGTCGACGGCATTAGATAAAGGCCTGCAAGTTGACTGTTCCTACAATGATTTCGCGAAGGCATTTGACAGGGTCGATCATGACATCCTTTTGGAAAGTTAGGCTTTTTGCGAGCTATTTTCGGAACAGAAAACAATACGTAACGTATGGTCTTTTTTGAATCGCTACCGTTCTACACGTATTCTGGTGTACCACAGGGCTCGAACTTGGGGCCAATGCTGTTCACTATATTTATAAATGATATTGTAAAAAGTCATTAAAAATTCTAAGTTCTTATTATTTGCTGATGATTTGAAACTGTTTTTGAGGGTTGTCACCTTGGATGATTGTCACCGTCTCCAGTCCGATATAGATAATATAATAGAGTGGGAAGATGTAACAAACTTGAATTTAATATTGATAAATGCAATCTTTTATCGTTTACGAGGAGCTCACGAGTATTATTCTTTCAATATTCAATGAATGGTCGAATTCTCTCACGAATTTCATCAGTAAAAGATCTTGGCGTACAATTTGAAAGCAAACTAACATTCAACAATCACATTAAGATTACTTGCAACAAAGCTTTACTACCAGGGTCTTTCCAGGAGTAAAAATTTTGATACTAATGTATAATTCTTTGGTTCGAAGCCGACTTGAGAGTGGATCGATTGTTTGGGCACCGAGGAGTGCGAAATGTGTTCTTATGGTGGAGAGGGTTCAGAAGAAATTTTTGAGAATTCTCTATTTGAGGACATATGGGTACTACCCATGGCTTTATCCAACAGACTTTCTCTTAGGGATGCTCACTTTCAATAGTTTGAATGCTCGAAGAGAAATGTATTTGGCATTATATTTCTTTCGGCTTATCCGAGGCCAAAATGAGAATTCCACCATTCTTGAAAATGTTAAATTGAATGTTCCTGATAATTTTTTGAGGAATCGTGAGCATGAGTTGTTTGTTCTTCCAAGGGAACCAGTCTGCCAATGGGAATGCCTCTGGGAAGAGCTTTAACAATTTTAAACGGCATTGCTTCGGATGTCGACATATTTCATATTGACGTGAGTGAGTTCAGGCGAATACTATATTTTATGAATAAAAGTTGATTTTGTCAGAACTCACTCGGTTGACATCTTTGAAAATTTCTAATGTGATTTTATAAATTTTTTTCTCTCTGTTTTATGATTACAATGTTTTCATCTTGTTTTTAATTAATTAATGATTAAAATTATGTATTTACATGTATGTATATATATAAATACATACACGTATTTATATTTGTCAAATACATGGCGCATTGGCATTAGCTGTAATGCCATGATTTGCTTTTTTCTTAAATAAATAAATAAATAAATATATGTACCACTTAGAAACGTCGATATATCGGCTCAGGGTATTTTTGGCGATTATATGAAAGCCGATATATCGGCTCGAGGGTACTAAGAGGGTTAATACCGGCATCCCGGTTTCGGTTGTACAGCGATTGCAAGCAAGCCCTATACGTAAGGATGTTTACAGTACTTTTAAGAAATGAGACTTGCATTCTGCCGGTGGATTATAATTACAGAGAGTGCTCTTTTAGAGTTGTGATGTTCTTGTATTGTGATGCTCTTAAATGAATTGCGTTGTTATAAATACTTACCGTGTTCATCAAATCACTGGATGCTGGGCTAGATGCGAATATAAGGAGCGATGTATCAGAAAAAGACTGGTAAATTATTTTGCAAAATGACGGGTTCGAAGTATTCACTAAAAGGAAAAGTAAAATAACCAACATAAAACTAATGCAAAAACCGACGCCAAAGAGCGTCGCATAGTGACAGCGATTAGCTAATCACTAGTCCTGTCTTAGTCCTTGTATCTTTTCCATCGCTACTCTTTTCGAAAAAGAGAGGTTGAGCAACTGAGTAACAAGCAGTTTTTGTAGAAAAACATATGTCGGTCCCTGTGGTCTAGTGGCAAGAGCTTTGTCCTAGCGATCAGGGGACCCGAGTTCAATTCTCGGCAAGGTTAAATTTTTTCAATTGAAAAAAGAGATCTTGGGCTGGGTGTATGTTATGTATCGTTGATTTTGTGCACAACTGATTCATTATTTATCATCGAGTTAAATTCATATGACTTTCACATTTAAGTGTATTTGGCGCATTGGCGTAAGCTGTAATGTCAAATATTTTTTTTAAAAAATATAAAAAATATGTCGAGATAAACTCCGTGAGGAGTCCATATGCTCCAAGTTGGTAGAGGACATGGTTAAAAAAAAAGTTCTAAGATTCTCATCATTATTTCCATCATTAGATCATTAAGATCATTATTTCTCAGCAAGAGTTTAACAATTTAAGTAGGAAAAAAACGTGACGAAATTAAACTTTTATTAGCCGGAGTTGTGTTTTTGGTCAATGCTGGAGTCGGAGTCGTAATTTATCTTAACGACTCCACAGCCCTTGCTTAAAAGATTAATAAAAATTAGCAGGACGGTACTCCCTGCATTGACTGCATATACACAACGTGTGGTGATGGGGAAACCAACTAGTATTGCAACTATTATTTGCAATAGAATAATGATATCAATGTTACATTTATCAGAATATGACGTTTTCTGTTATTTGATAGCAGTATGTATACAAACGTTATACAGTATATATAATTAACATATCATTATACAGTTGGTTCCATGTCATATTTTATAATGGGCTCCCGGTGAATACAGCAGGAGAAATATGGTTAAGGTATCGAGATGAATATGTGCATTCGTCGTAAAAACGTTCTATACACAAATGGGAGTTAAAGCCACGACTCAGAAAAGCAAAGTAAACAACATTTTCTCTCTTCAAACAGGGTGACTGAGCACACACACCACATGTTTCTGGGAAAACATTTTCTCTTTATTTTATGATATATATACTTTATGTAAAATAAATATATGGTTGCCATATAAATAAGTGGTCGAAAACCGTCAGTGTCTGGTATTATTTTTATTTTTTAAGACATTTTCGACACTTTTTTTGAAAATAGTTGTTTTATAACTAATATCAGTTTAATACGGTGAAAAAAATAGAATAATTTCTGTAGAACTAAAATACATCGTTATTTTTTTCACCGTATTATAATGGAGTTCTACCAAGTTAATGCCAATTCAATTAATTATTTTTTATAGTTTATTTTTTTTCAACATTTTGATTCATAGATCTTGTCTTTTTGGAATACTTATTTGTATTTACTTCATCGCCAACACGCGATCGCATGAAGCCCAAAATGTCATCTATCTATATATATAAAAATGAATGTCTGTATGTATGTCCGCTATGGACTACTAAACCGCTCGACCGATCGATGTGAAACTTTACAAATTTATTGAGTGCACCCCCGCGATGGTTTCTGGCCTACCAACCCCTCCCCCCCAAAAATCGATATCGAATTTTTACAAATTTCTCGAGTATTGAATACATGCAAATTGAATAGAATATTTGTGTAATGTCTTTCCTTCAAATTTATTTTAGTTGCTGGCGTAGCAACGCGCGCTGGGTACAGCTAGTTTCTATATAAAAATAGGATCTTAGAACAGAAAAGAAGATGTATTGTGTACCCTGTCTACAACAGTATATAAATGGATAAGCAAATGTTTGTTCAAATATAGGTCTGACGATGGCAAAAGACAAAATAGCTAGCAACCATATATCAACTACAATTTTTTTTTTACTGCCAATTTTAGATTAAACTTTTGTGACCTGTTTTATTGACATGAAAAAGTTAGCATTTTCACACATTATCTGTAATTCTTTAATTTAAAATATATTTTAAAAATATTGCTCGTAAACACAAACTTATGAGGAAAAAGTTATGAAAATATCCCACTTTCTCAGTTTTTTAACAAACGGATTTGACCAAATTTACCACTTCCTGATATAATATAATTTATTATTTTCTTTTGAAAAGCATGCATTTTTCGATACGTTCTTTTGACTTGTAAACTTAGATGTGTTTTCATTGCATTTTATATTAAAACATTCAAACAATGTTTACGCTTGTATTCAAGATATTTGAATGATGCTTTGTAATAACAAAACATGAATTAACATATTGTTTGAAGAATATCGAAAACAAAAAACAATATTATTATGTTCGACATTCCAATTTCAAAAAACATTCCAGCGCTGTCTGTCGGCATAAAAAGGATACCGCAGTCGTTAGGTCTGTTCATATATTAAACACAAAATCTGCCAGTCATGAAAATTTTTGATCAATACATTATTTATATAGGTATATTAACCAAATCAAAGCCTTTTCCCGCTAACATATTAGCTTATTTGCATGTTAGTAAATGGCTACTAATTAGTTGGTCAGTATCTAATTAGATAAACGATCAGTAATAAATTATTAATATTATAGTCAGTTTGTAATATTAACTGACCATTTTGACATATTACTGACTACTTATTTAATTTACTGAACTGATTTAAAACTCCAATAAGGTACTGGCCCATTAAATACACGGCTTACTAAATTAAATGGCTTTTTTATATAAGGGTCAATATTTATACAAAAAAATGCAGATGAATTCGAATACACTGACGAAACAAAGTAGCAAAAAGATCGGCAGGCACGATTTTTGGTATTATAGCAATAGATAATGATCATATCGACCCAGATTTACGTCGTTGGCTTCTGTGACGGACCGCCCGGGTTGGAGTCCCGGTCCGAGCAGAATTTTTCAGTCGATAAATCGGTTCAGTTCGAAGGGAATGGGTGTTCTTTACTCCCTTCGAAAAAGAGAGGTTGAGTGACATGCAGTTTTCGTAGAAAACCCATGTCGAGATAAACTCCGTGAAGAGTTCTTATGCTCCAAATTTGAAGCGGACATGGTAAAAAAAATACATATTTTAGACCCTCTATAAGAGAAGAAGTTTGCTACCATGGGTATGTTTACATACCATATGAGAGAGGCGTAAGCCATAGTCGGCTTAGATATCATGTTGTATAGTGCCTTGCTAAGGGAATTTCTAGCGTAGAGTCTCTCCGATATCTGGGCTTTTAAAGCTTTATGTAAAGAACTAGGTATATAGAGACCAGAGTGTCGAAACTGCAATATTATTTTCAGACTGTTCTATTTTTGAATTCATGTAGTGATATCCTTAATGGGAATCTAGCCCGTGAACACTGTGAATGCGACTTCTTATTTACACCTTTTAATGTAAAAATCATCCATTTGTTTTGAAATGTTCGTAAAAAGAGGTGCATTTAAGATAAAATACCGTTATCTTATCGCGGATGGGCAGTGAATTTTTAATCCTGGCGACAATATAAATGGTTTTCGGCCAATAATAATCCGACTTATTTTCTTTTTTATTTAATTGTGACGAAACTAGTCAATAAAAATCATAGTTTTTACTGCAAAATATGTAAAAAACAATGATTTAAGAATACCAAAAGTTTACACATTGTATCACTAATATTAAGATAGATATTGAAGATAAAGTAGCAGTGGTGGTCGACTGTTTCACCCTCAGCTAGGCAAACGTTAATGGGAATCTTACCCCTGAACACTGCGACCGGAATCAATGACGTCAGACTCTCTGCTCTAGGCTTGGAAATCTAAAAGTGAATTTTAAAATCATTTGACGGAAACGTGAAACTTTCGCCGAGAATTTTCTGTCTGTAATTTTACCTTCATATTACGAATATTCCTGAAAGTAGTTTATCAAAGTTACAAAGTTTCGTTCTCAGGTGGTTATGCACTAGGATAATGAAAAACTAATTGAATTTCTTTTATGATTAATATTTTTTTTAACTTGACCACAAAGAAGATGTATATACGGAAGATGAAGTGTGCTGTAAGTAGGGCTTCGACTATTTTGATTACTTACATTACATAGGTATTAGAGACTCCAATTCGAGTATCAAATACTCGATACTCGAGAATACTCGACATTTTTCAAGTACTCGATATTTTGAAAAATACTCGAGTAGTGCTCGTAATTGATAAAACTCGAGTATTACTCGTAATTGATAAACAAAGATTAATTTCGAATTCCAATATTTTCTTATTAAAAAAAAATATAGATAATAATGTTTAACCGTTGCGCTTAACTGAGTTTTATGCGTGTTTTTTACTATCACAAAACTTTGAACCGATTGAAAATTTGAGAAGTCTAATTCTTCATGGTTTTTTAAATATATGTTTTATAGATTGAAATAAATGTATTAATGAAATTAAATACGGTTATTTATTTATTTGTCATCTATTTACATATATACATAAATTAAAATTAATATTTCATATTTTGGTACATCTGAAACTCCTCGAGAATACTCGAGTAAACGAGAATTTTAAAATTTAAATATTTGAATACCTTGTGGTAAAAATTATATTTACTTTGGGTCGCTAACTTACACAGTCAACTAAAAAAATAATCACTTTAATGCATTTTCGTTGTTTTTTTAATTGCATGGGGGTCACGGGTCACATGACTTTTATAAAAAGTGGCCACCACCCGAAAAGGTTAGGAACCTCTGTACTATATATTTGTCGAATGCATATGGCATTTGCGTCAGAAAATCAAATACCTTCGTCAAAATCTAGTTGCATTTTAAGAAATCTTTGGCTTTGGTTACAACCACGTAGGTAAACACTGGAAGCATGCAAGTTTATTGTCTTGAAGATGCCAGAGCTATTGAGAGTACCGGACCTTGAACAGAGACAGTCAGCATCCGTCTACGGCGTTCGGTGATGGAACTTAGGGACAGGATGGGGTATATCTTACGCAAAGTTTTCGCTCTATAGTAGATGGGCCTTCACTCTATCATAGAGTCGGCTAGTTTATTTTCAACACAATTGGAATTTAACACACTATAAATTAATTATAATTAAATAGGTCGCTCGAGAGTGTTCTGAGTGCCTATTACATAGGGCAGTGACACTATCAACTCGGTTCCAAAGAAGGAGAGAAATCGCAATTGAATATCGACTACGGCACTGGTTTGACCCTTCTGGTCCGGGCAAAAAGCAAAAAAAAACAATAAGCAAAATCCTTCCGATAATCCTGCTGACTATTCCGCTCCCATATCGTTAGTGCAAATAATAGGACGTGTGCGTCACGCAAAGTGTACCCTTCTCAAATACCATAGACAACTTATGAAAGAACAAAAGACGCAAAATCTATAGACATCAAACAATACATCTAATAGCAATACTATATTCTTTAACGAATTATTTTTTTTGTTTTTATATACATATAGCAACATTATAACAGCCATTTTAGTAACCACTTTTGACGAAATATCCAATTCCTGATTTATTTGATTCTAATTTACTCGTTAGAACTTCATTATAAGACGCAGCTTAAAGCGGTTCAAAATATAAAATATGTTCTACACAAAATATATAACAATAAAACAAAAGATTTCATAATCAAGTTGACAGTTATTTCGGCTTACGCCGTCGTCAGACCGACCACTAAATTGATTAAATTTAGAACACGTTTGCATCACAATTGACCACGCAAAGCACACAATTTATTGCACTGTGAAATCAAAGACTTTTAGCGGCAGAGTTTTTAAAATATGTTTTAACATACATTTACTAATCTTTATATATGGAGTAAAAAAGGTTCACAAAAAATCTTCTAATCAATTCATACTTATACTGTCGGTCCCTTTCTCATATTCGTAGTCTAGTGGCAACATATAAGATTTAGTTTTGTCCTAGCGAACGATAGGGGACCCGAGTTCACGATATCGGCAAATAAAACACCCCGCGTTAGATTTTTTGGTTAACCGAATTGAAAAAAAGATCTTGGGCGTATGAGATCAAAGACAAGTCATGTTATTTATCTTTGATTTTTAAAGGAATCAAAGAAAACAATATAAAAAATAAAAAATTGATTCATTTTTTTTTTGATTTTTATTTTGTCATCGAGTTAATCTCGTATGACTTTCTTTCACAATTAAGAATATTTGGCGCATTGATGTTAGTTGTAATGCCAAATAGTTTTTTATTTTAAATAATATTTTAAAATCAAAATTCAATACTTAATATTATAAATGTGACAAAATGATTTTATTTATAACTCAATTTGAAATAAAATCTAGTTTGTTATTTAATGGTTTTATCCAGGGCTGTGGAGTCGTACTCGGAGTCGGAAATTTTGAAAATTTTATTTTTGCATTTAATATGTCAAATATGGCTTTTTAATGCATTGATAGGGTTGATATTTAATTGAATACACATAAATAGGAAATTTACGTTAAAAAAGTGACGATATTAACCTTTTTAAGTCGGAGTCGGAGTTTTAGTTTTTGTAAATGCTGGACTTTTTTTACCGACTCCACAGCCCTGGTTTTATCTGAATCAACCTTAAGAAAAACTAATTTATATTAATTATCACTATCATTATTATCATGTGTTATAATGGAGTTCTCCCAAGTTTAATAAAAATCCCACTTATCAATAAATTATGGTGATGATTCATATAAGCATTTTTGTAGGCTCCAAATAAAAGATACTGATATCTTCTATACCTAAAATACGTGTTTCAATTGGTGGCTATTTTTAAATTAATAATATGTTAACGTAAGCAGAAATCAAGTATTCGTTATTCTAACTGTTCAATAAATTCGCCATATCGAACCGATTGCAAACTCTATTTCTGTTCTTTTGTTTTTATAATAAACCAAAAACGGAACGCACGTCCCTTTATTTTCAAAGAAAGTTTTTACATTCAGCAAACATGGTCCAGTCCGCTTCTGCGAAGCAGGGGGGCATTCAGGAAAGGCAAATAGCTGCGCGAAGCACTTTGAAAACCAATTTTGCTTTTGTAAATTTACAAAATGTCTCTGTACGTTCCAGGAATTGCACATACGTTGCATTCTATGTTTGCACAAAGCTTGTATCAATATTACATACTTAGACTTGTGTACAAGTTATCTTTGTCAAATTAATAATAATGTGTAATAACAGTTTCGATTTATTGATTGAGTTGGCATTAACTTGGTAGAACTCCATTATGATACATTATAGTTATTGAATGTGACAAATTTATTACCATATACAATTAATAAATTAATGTATTGTGTACCATGTCTTAATGTTATATATATTGACACCGCCTTATGTGGTAGGTCATCAGAACTCTCTCGAACGATCTATTGTTCACCTCAGTCAATGAGTCAGTCGATATCAGGAAATAAATTCATTCTTATAATAATCTATATTGCAATCTATAGCGATGCAATGTAGAGTTATTTCAATTTCTCTTATCTCTTGACGCCCGACAATGCATGTGCTTCATAAAAAGTTCATAAGGCGATAAATCATCCCTTATCAGCGGGCGCACGTGTTTTGAAACGGCCATTGTTTTTACTTTCTAAAGTAACCGTTTGTTTTCATACAGCAGTGAGAGATTGGACTGCATTGAGAATGCACGCGCCTAATCCTCTCCCTAAGAATTAAATTCGCGTAAAATTCCTGATATCTTCTTCGCTATCGTAATATTTGTGTGTTGTATAACGTCTGTGTAAATCCTTAACGATTAAATAATGGTTAAATTAAATCACATAACGCTTTGAGATCGTCTTTTCTTTATAAGAGTGCCATGTTTCTGCTACTCCGTCCCCCAAATCCCTCTTCCTGAGTGTCGGATAGGAGGCTCCTTCTCGATTTACGAGGGAGCCGGAATAAAGGTCTTCTCAATATGTAATCTAATACACGTTTAAAACATAATTCTGACGAGAGCGTAAGACGCTATCAACAGATAGAAATATAAAATAATTTCTGTAGAATTAAAATTCATTGTTATTTTTCTCACCGTATACCAGTTTCGATATCTTCAAACACAGTGGAGAAAATTAGGTATATTTTCAAAAACAAATCGGGTTACTTACTCAATTTCATACGTATGTAGATCAGGTAACGTTTATTAGGTTATAGAAATTCGGGGGTTCCTGTTTGTGTATATGTGTGTTACAGTAAAACTGTATTCTCAGTGAAAATATATTCTTCATTGAAATTAAATTTGACCGCCCTATCTTCAGCCCTATGTTTGTCTGAGTTTTTCTTTGGTTCTCTTTTTATGAAATGGACTACTTGCTGATTTTGTTTCATTGAAGCAAACCAAAATTTTAGGCCGGCAAATCATCGGCGTGGGCTAATAATTTCCCTGATCGTGACCAGTGAAATCATGTTACTATTACTTGATACATTTTCACTCTAACATATATAAACATAGATTATTATACATAGCACATTGAGAAGATACAATAAAATGATGTCTAAGCCATACATGAACATCTACCGCCCCACCGGGCTATTTTGTCCGGCCCTTTTACATCTGGGCAAAATAATTTAAAAAGAAATTAATAGTTCCAGGAAGGATTTTTTTTTTAAACCATTTTCCTAGTCTATCAGCTCATACAAACAACACATATACAGTTGTGGCAATAGAAATCCGCGCACCCTTCACAATTCTATTCATCTGCGAAAATTTCCTCGAAATCTTTCTTCGAAATTTGCAGATGGAACTTATTGAGCTTTAGGGGTATTTATTCCTAAAACCACAATTGCTTTGACGGATTTTTATAAATTATATTTGGTGGATGAAAAATATACAAATGTACGCACATTTGCATGAAAAATCATTTGTATTTTCGGCAGCACATATACGTGCGATCAGTTTTTTTCGAGGATGAAACACACTAAATCAAAAATTTGAACGGGGATAACAAATGAAAATCGCGAAAATTCTATGCGATTATCCTTAAGAGTCTTGTAATTCAAGTACAAGGCCAATCTTACTCACACTCAACCACACTCAGCAATATGATCGCCAATATGGAGATTTGATCTTGTAATTCAAGTACAATCCGGCCAATCTTAAGGGTTCCACGGGCTCAACCACACTAAAACTGTCTGGCGATATGATTTACACAAAATTTTGTAAAAATCAGTAATATCCGTATGAAACTATTACTGACGTTCATTATATATAAATAAAAACACGTTTATATAACTAAGATGTATGTATCTTAAAATTCGTGTTTTTAACATTAAGGGATGATTTAAAATTCAAGCAAATTGCTAGATGCTTTTTTGGCTCTTCAATTGATTTAAAGTTATAATAGCCTGTCGAAAAAATATCTTCTACAAGAACAGGTGGCTTCATCTGCGAAAGACTTTCTAAACCCTTTTACTGGTTGTTTCATAATGATAAGAATTTTAAAGGTAATGACAGCCGAGTACCTTAAAAATCCTCTTAAAGCCTTCACTAATTATGCACCTAAAATGTAATATTGGAACAGACATTTTATAAATTCTGGTAAATTGTAATTACAAACAAATATTTTAATAATCAAGATTTCTAACTGAAGATGCTTTAAGATGAATTTCTATAGAAAACTTGAGTCGTCTTAATTTTGTACTTTTCCATGATTTGAGATCTCACTCGACATGTAAATAAATAATAACTGTTTGTACTCATCCGTGAGTTTTGTTGCTAAGAACCCGGGATTCAACTGTCGGTATCTTCACTTATTTCAAGTGCACGAATTTGCTTGTACTGATTTAGAAGTGCAAAATTCAAACAAACGTTTTTTATAAAATTGAAAATTGTTTTTGTGTGTTTTAAGGTGTCAATTATATTTAAATAAACTTGTAGAACTGATAACCTAGATATTTTAAACTTATTATAATGGATTTTTACTAATTCAATGTAAATTAAATCGGTACAGTTTTCACATTATTTCTTCATCGTTTATCGATAATTCAAAATAATCCTTCAATGATGATCGTTTATATTTATATTCTTAACCATACCCGCTCCCAACGTGCAGCATATAGACTCATCACGATCTTTATCTCAACATATGTTTTTTTATTCGATACTGCTTGTTCAACATCTCTTTTTCGAAGAGAGAATGGATTGAAAAGATACGACGACTCAAGCAGAATTTGTGATTAGCTAATCGCTTTTTGGAATCGAAAGATTGGGAAGAAATTATTAACAACACAAACTCCCATGACTTCTAGCGATAAATCGACAAAAAAAAAACTCTGGGACCGATGGTCCCTTAAGCTACGCGCTGTAGCTTGATAAGCTCCGCGCACTCGTCACAGATTGACGCGCATTAAAATTTGATGAATTTAACCACCTGCTTTACAAATATTGCTTAAAATATCTTAAAGATCCACAAAATAAAGATGCATGAATAAAAAAAAAACATGTTATTAACATTTAATTTTATCCATGCCCGCTCCCTATGTGTATCATATGGCCTCGTTATGACACATTTTAAGACAGGCTGCTCGATGATTGAAATTATGCCGTGCAATTGTTGGATTGGCCTGATTAGTCCTTGAATATTTCGCGCAGCTAAACATTCAATTTATAAGGAACATTGAATGAGACTCGAGCTCGTGACGTCCGTCACAGAAGCCAACATCGTTTACCACTGCGCCACGGATTTAACAGTCCCGGCAGTTATATGTATGCATGCCTATATCTAAATTGTTCCCTTTTGTTAATTAGTCCAATGGCAATACGTTCGTCGGTTGATTTATTTGAAACGGACCATAGATTTAAATTAGCAGACCATTTGAACCGATTGAATAAAGTTCCAAAATAAATCATAGAGAATTCGGCGGTGGATAGAGCGGAAACCGATCTCAATTAATGTGACACGGTGATATGACAGTGCCGATTTATCAAACAAAGCCCCCGGGTTCCGCAGCGGCATTATTTAAATCGTCATTTCATTTTCAAACTGTCATCAAAGGCCAAGAGGCGGTTACTACCAGGCTTTGAAAACTTTTAACCGTTTTGCAGCCACAAAACATTATTCCTTTCATTTATGTTATGTTATTTTGTAATTCGATGTGAAGCACAATTTGCGGGACACTACACCTATCAAGTGAAATGCCACCATAAGCAGAAAGACAGTCAAATTTAAATTGTTTGAATTTTGTACTTTTCCGTGAGTTTTGTCCCTAACGACCCAGGTTTCGCCTTTCGGCATCTTTAGGCATTTCAAGTGCACGGATGTACTTGAACTGACTGATTTCGATTCTATAACCCCCTCTCTTGCTTCCCTTATAAAGGAAAAATCCCAATCTGATTGATTGCACCTCATTAGTATCATTATGTGATTGCATTGTTTTGATTCTATCACCCCCTTCCTTGTTTCCTTTATAAGGAAAAAAAACCCGTAATCCATTTTGTAATTTCATAATTTAAAATGTTATAATCAATCATGCTTCATTACTTAAGCAAACTTTGCGATAGTAAGTCTGAAGATGCCTCTGAAAGAGGCGAAACACGTGTCACAGTTAGTAGCACAATACGTGGAATAATCAAAGTTATTTTAAATTTTATATTAAAATGAACTTCCACAAAGTTACAGCCGAAACCATCGAAAGAATTTAAATGCAATATAATAATCGAAATAAGGTGGCTTTTATAGCTATTGAACACTTCAACTTCAACCTTACAAAATAAAGAACTTTTTAAAATTTCTTTTACCAACAAGAATTCTAAGATATTTAATTGTGTCCAACAACGATAGCCGCCCAACTCACTTCAGCAGTCACTTTTCTGTTTCTTTAAGTTATTGTGAAAACTTAAATTATCCTAAGCAATAAAATAGGAAATTATGATTCATGAGCAACAAAAAAAATGTATTTGTACAATAACTGTATTTTAAGAAAGCTCATTGTCGATTCCTCAGTCCGTTATTACAATTTTAGAAGTTGAGTTTCCTTTGATTTAATTAAAAAAAATATACATCACAAGCATTTAAGGAGTTAAGGGACATCTCCCTTCGGCACGTGGGCTTATTTCCGGCCCACTCGGACCCCAATTGTTTTAAGGAATAACTCATCAGCCCGCTTGAATAATTAACTTATTACCCTCATCACAGCTTGTAGATAATGCACACCGCGCTTTTTTGCCATACTAATTTGTCGGTGGGTTTTTTTTTAATGAAATGACGTCAGAACAATGTCTGTATTTAATTTCTCGTTAATTATTTTCTCGCTCGTTGTAAAGCTTTATTTAAAATAAAATACTTTGTTATTAATAAATCTTTAAAACTCGATAAACAAGAGATTTTAGAAATTAATAGACATAAACCTAACCTAACGTAACTCTAATGTATTAAATGAATAAAAAAAAAAGCGTCTTCGTTTATGTTATATCCGTTTCATTAACTTATTTCTAGCTTTTTGTTTTTCTTTATTTGTATATTTTTGTTTATTTTGATTTTTGTGTTACCTTTGTTTGTAAGAATTGATATGGTCTCGTTACATCTTTTCGCCGAATATTTTATGTTGGACTGAGCGTTCTTCCGGGACTTTCCACGGCTCATTATGGATTAGACACATTAAGATTTATTTATTAAATGCACTTATTTTGGTAAGAGATCTTCAACATTTTAATTGCATTTTGCTTTAATTTATTTGCTTAGTTGTAATACCTTGTAATTATTGCTTTACTTTTTTGTATTTATCACTGATTCGTTGTATTTCAGTTGATAATGCTCGCCATAAGCGAAACCGGTCCTGATACAATAAATTTTATGTGGAATAAGTACTTTAAATGTGTTTTTATTTTTATCATAATGCCATTCCACCGGGTATTGTCAGTGAACACCTTAAAGGTGAACAAAAGTACTTGGTTTAAATAAATTATGTGGAGGTTTTCATTTCAAGTTTTTGAGATCATGGCTCTGTTGCAAAATATTAAATGCACAAGTGAATGCATGAGTCATGGTCTCGAGTAGAGTTTACAATCCCGGATCCGAAGGATTTTCAATACATGATGAATCCTGGGATTAAAAAACATGACCCCGAAATTTTCGGGATATCTTTATTTATCAAGCATTAACGATGTATTATTTCAAAAAATCGTTATATTACATGTACTTGCACGTGTTTATCTTAGGAACCTCAGATGCTCGTGTGAAAAAAATTACTTGCGTTATGTATTGATGACAGCATCGAATATAAAATATTGTTTAGAAATTAATTTAGAGCAGCGTTTCTCAACCTTTTTTGGCCTGTGGCCCCCTTTATAGATTTTTTTTTGTGTGGCCTCCCTCCAATATTTGTTCGAAAAAAGTAGGTATTAAAAATAAAACTTTATTTAAAAATTCCAAAATATATTTTTAATAAACATGTACATATATAATATATATATATTTTTTCAACAAATTATGTAAAGAAATTGATCGTTCAGTTTATTTAGTGTGTTCCTTGTGCTCGATGCAATTTAGCGAGTTTATTAATTTCAGGATTCAATGTTGTTAGCGACATACGCAGATCGCCTCTTTGCACAACATCAAGACGGTTACGTGCTTTTGATAGTAGATACATGACTCGACTAAATCCAGATTCAACCAAATAAGATGTGGGAAATGCAATGAAATATAACCTAGCCTTCTCCCATAACTGTGTAAATGTACTGGCTATTTCATTGCTGATCCAAAAATTATCTTTATTTTATTAAATCTAACTTGAGCATTCATATCACTTTGCAAGTCCGCTAGACTTTCTTGCAGTTCGATATTGATATCAGCTGCATTCACACTAAATGGATCAATCACCCAATCTGGAATATTTAAATTAATAATATCAAAAAATCTAACTCGCATATCCTCACGAAGCTGTTTCAAATGTTTAATATATATTTCAAAATCATCATTTTGTATTTCATTTAAAATTGTGGCCAATGATGAAAATTGCGCTAACTCACGACGACCAATATTCGTTATGAAAAGATTCAGCTTTCCCAAAAAAGCATTAATTACTTTTTTACACGTTATGAGATTACAATTTTTTCCTTGTAACTGTTTGTTTAATAAATTAAGTTTTTCAAATATATCTGATAAATAAAATATATCACATTTTACACCAACCAGCTTCTCTCCGAATTCTGCATCTTTCATAAAAGATATAATACTATTCCAAAGCAAAAAAAAACCGTTTTAAACAATTACCCTTCGATAACCACCGAACTTCTGTGTGTAATAGGAGGCGCTCAAATCTTTCCTCATTTTCTTCACATTTTCCCAAAAGTTGATTTTTGACCTGTGGCCCCCTTGAAAATTCTGTGACCCCAGGGGGGCCATATGGCCCCAGATTAAAATATCAAGTAACAAAAAACTGGAGATCATAAATTGTGATGAATAATGTTTCAATGACTGCCAAATACATGCAATTCTAAAATTGATCTTAACACACTGGATGATAATGGACTTGTCATCAGTAAAAAAGCTATTTCCACTGATGCTTGTCTTTGTATTTCTCTATTTGATATAGAAAAGCCTATTTCTATTTATCATGTTCAGTTGCATCAGTTGAAAATTTGCGTATGTTTTTCAGTTGAGTATTTATTTAAAAGTAGAAAGTTGGGCTAATAAGAATACAATAAAAAAATACGAACACGTTGAAATTTTTTGATTCAACTGCCTTGATTGTTTTTGTCAGAAGTAGGGCAAACAGTAAGTGGTGGTAAATAAATGAATTAAGCTGTTCATAATTATTATATAAAGCGATTTTAATAAAACTTGTGGGTTACTCGCTTTCCTTTAAGGGCGTAACCTTCAGACACAGATCCTGTGGGTTTTGTTAAATCATTATGTATGCTTTGACACGTGCCGCTTTACTGGAGAGGCTTTGTTATACGTATATATAATAAAGCTTTCTTGCTCGAAAATATTATAGATATCACAGGAAACTAATCGATTTTGAATGATCAATAAATCTGTACTGTTTCCGATCGGGACAAAGATATGTAACTCATTTTTTTCTAGTCTTAATCTCCTGAGATAAACTTCATTAAGGGTCTATGTGCTTCACACTGGACGAGAAAATGGCTAAAGAAAAAACATATTGCTATCCCACTGTCTTATATGAATTGTGAATAATGAAAAGCGAGATAAAGAAAGACTAGCAATATTCTTATGCCAAATGTGTTTGTGACCTGTCTTGAGGTACATGTTGTAGCGTCAATATGAACCAATACATAATAAATAATACTCTTTCCCAATGGTTGTCATGTGCGGCTACTAGAAAATTTTGCTGCAGCCACCAACAGCTTCAAAAATAATATTAATATTTAAAAAAAATGTGTTTTTAAAAGTATATTTGCCAAAAAAGTCCCTGAAAATGAAATATTTCATCAAACTGTTATTGGATGCATATAATATGTGAAATTTAAAGTGAGAAAAGTATTCAATGCAATTAAATACCAGTAGTAAATTGTCAAACCAAAATTTGGTCCGGCCACCAGACATTTCCGTAGGACCACTTATATTTTCTATGCGGCCACAGCACAATTTGACGTGAGAACCACTGCTCTATCCTATATTCGGCCCCTTGGAGACGGAGAAACCTAGCTCATTTTACTGTCCTTGTAAGGAGAGCCAAAAACAAGTTTTACCAATAATCAATTTTACCTATTTTTTGGAGCAACATTTAATTCAATGCGGAAAGTCTGGGACTCACGGTTGTACTCGGTCAGAACCAAGTGCCACTTATTCAATGCATGCATACTGACTGTGCTGCTTTACGGTTGCGATTCATGGCACATCACATAAGCACAGAGTAACCGTATACTGTGCTTTGAAAACAGATGCCTACGGAAAATATTAGGAGTGTAGTGGTTTGACTTTGTCGGGAACACGGAAGTAAGAGAGCGGACAAACCAGCCCCTTATAACGTCCAAAATAAAAAGGCGACGATGGACCTGGCTTGGACATGTGCTGCGGATGCCTCAGGGGAGCCTGAATCCTGCCTGCCTCTTTTATCAACCTGATGGATCCCGACGCCGCGGAAGGCCTCTGATGACCATCCATAGGATGTACTCCGGGACGCCGGGATGACCTGGGAAGATGCGAGGAGGTTGGCGGGAGATAGAGAATCTTGGAGGCACCGTGTGGCGGCCATATGCTCCGAATAGGGAGCGGATATGGAAAAAAACACCTACTTTTTAATGGATACTAATTGTCCCTTAATTGTCTTTAAATACAATGTTTTGGGGTGTACGCCAGAAAGTTTCGCAAAATTGTACTCGAGAAATTTGTAAAAATTCGATATCAATTTTTGGGGGGAGGGGGGTTGTTTGGCGGGGTGGGGTTTGGGGAGCGTATGGGGGGGTATGCCAAAACCTTCAAAGAAGTGAACTCGAAAAATTCTTAAAGTTAAAAAAAAAATGGGGGGGTTTGAGGTTGGGGGGGTTGGTTGGGGGGAGGGATTGGTAGGCCAGAAACCATCGCGGGGGTGCATTCAATAAATTTGTAAAGTTTCACATCGATCGGTCGAGCGGTTTAGTAGTCCATAGCGGATATACATACAGACATTCATTTTTATATATGTAGATATTTGTCGTTTTAACAATTTATGTGCCAAAAACTATGTACTGACGTTTCCAATAAAAAATACAAAATTAACGGCACAATTTTCAATTATTGAATTCCTATTGTAATTAAAGGCAAATCAAACCAATAAAATGCATTTAATTAACAATTAGAATAAACAAAGTGGACAGTATCAATATACAATTAAACAAACATATCATCAGTCAGTTGAAATAGTTTACTGTTTGCATTATACAAGAGATGAATTTTAGTACAGCATTTTATTCAAGCAGGGTTTGCGATTCCAGAATCAGGCATGTTTTTTTTATTATAAAATTGAAAACATCAGGATAAATTTTACGATTTTGAAACGCTTACATATCAAAATATAACTCAGCGGAAAATGGAAGGAAAAATCAATAATATTGAAGGGATTTTCCGCTTTGCTTCGGTGAGTTAATATGAAATGAAAGAGTCTTTTTGATGGATGTGATGCTTGGTAAAATCGGAAAAATCTTGTGAACAAGATTCTAAGTGATTCATAAACCGAATGATATTTTCTGATTGTTAATTTCTCGACAACTGAAGATTTAATTTTATTTAATTGAGGTGTAAACTTCACTCAAACCTCTTTTTGTACGATTTCAAAGTTATGCGGTTTTTTTTACAATTAAGAGCGTATTGTTCGCAACTGCGCGTAGACTTGTTTATTACAACGTGACCTTGGCACGTGCATATTCCTATATTGTATGCGTAGTTGGGAAGTTCAACCGGTATTGTTTCATTATAAAAGAGGGCTCGTGCCAATACAATGCAGCCCGCACTCGGCGGGATTAGGCACCCCTCACTGCAGCGGATTGTTTACACGTAGTGAGCATTTGAGAGTGGGCCTGGTTACACGTCACAGTAACGCTGCGTCTTTTTGACTTTATAGGCGAGGTTTTCCATTCAATTTTTATTTTTCAATCTTAATTCACTTTCGTTTTAATCTTAGATTAAACGCGCCCCAATGGATAAAAAAAAATACCAACGAAATGTGATTTCTTTGGAAAGAAAAATTGAAATATTATATTTCTTAAAAAAAAGGAGAAACTTTGCAGGAAATTATAAAATCATTTTTATTCTTCATGATATGAATTCTGAGCGAGCCTTCAAGTTTCAACGTGAGTTCAAAAATTGTATTTCTGGGTATGAAGAACTACATAAACAATTAGTCAACGGTACAAGAAAATCGGAACAAACTTTGATCACTAATTATATTGCGAGAAAAAGAAAATCTACAAGAACAATTATGAGATTGACGTTGATTCTACAACTGGGCATACTATCTCTTCCGAAGAAGAGAGCGATTTTGAGCCATATCGAAAATCGCAACAAAAATTGTCATACAGCGATGATAGTTTGTAATTAAAATAATTGTTTTTTCTCTAGTGGATGTCAGGTATTAGAGATTCCAGACATTACTTTTAAGGTGTTCACTGTCAATTCTTGGGAGAAAGGCATTATAATAAAAATAATAAAACATTTTTAGTACTTTTTCCACATATGATTTATTTCATCAGGACCGGTTTCGCTCATGATCAGTTGATAATGCTCGCCATGAGCGAAACCGGTCCTGATGAAATAAATCTCATGTGGAAAAAGTACTAAAAATGTGCTATTATTTTTATTCCAGACATTCTTAAAATTTTACCAATTATGTGAGACGTCCCTAAAATGTTATTTTTTAATAAAATAAAGTACATAAATAAAGATTTTTATCGTATTTTTTTATGCCTTATTGTTTTCCTATTTTTAATAAACTTTTTTTGTACGGTTTTGGGTATATTTTAAATAGCATTTTCAAAGATATGCGGTTTTTTAAATCGATGGAACGCATCTTCACTTTTTCTATGACAATCATAGCATTTTTTGTGCGATTTACCGAGGAACTCATCTACCGCACAAAAAGAGGTTTGAGTGTATCAATAAAGCCATTTATATGAAAACGAAACATTTTTCAAACCAAAAGTCCATACAGTGAAACCTCTATCTATCGATTTTAAAAGAACCTACATAAATAAACTATGGTTAGGGGAAAACAATGAATGCGAGCATATAGAAAAACACACATTAATATTCAAATGTTTAATATGCACATAGATATTCTAAAAATGAAACATATAACAGATATAAATCACTTTTAACTGTCAATACTTGGTGGAATGGCATTATAATAAAAATGATAAAACATTTTTAGTACTTATTCCACATAAAATTTATTGGATCAGTACCACGAAACAGTGATATTTATACAAAATTTAAGTAAGAATTACAAGTTATGACAAACAATTGGTATTACAACTAAGCAAATAAATAGAATCAAAATGCAAGAAAAATAGATTAAAATTTAAATGTTGAAGACCTCTTAGCGATGCAAGCTATTAACATCAAAAATCAATTAAGTATGAATAATCATTAGCAAAGTAATAACCAAAATAAGTGCATTTAATAAATTGTAAATTAAAATGAACTTCAACAAAATAAATATAAAATTCATAACATAAGGCATCTTCATAAATACTATCGGATAGTTAGTCCGAAGATTCCTGAAAGAGGCGAAACACGTGTCACAAAGAGTAACACAACACGCGGGATGATCAAAGCTATTTTATATTGAAATAAACTTTCACAAAGTTACCACCGAATCCATCGAAAGTATCAGGGCTGTGAAGTTGGAGTCTGAGTCGGAGACGTCGCGGCGTTTTGGCCGTAGTGGGAAATTTAAAAAAGTTTGAACTATTAATTTTTGCATATAATATGTCAAATTTGGTTATTGACCGGATTGGTTTGTTGTTTTATAATTGAATACATATAAATAGAAAAGGTGGAAAAAAACGTGGCGAAATTAAGCCCTTTTAAGTCGTAGTCGTGTCTTTGGTCAATGCTGGAGTCAGAGTCTGAGTCGTATTTTTGTTAAAGACTCCCACAGCCCTGATTAAAATAGCCGGTACGGCAAAAAAGGCGCTTTTATATCGTAAATTGTTAATAGTGTACATTTTAGGAACACATGTATCCAACAGTTTAAACTTTGACTAATGTGTAGAAGCTTCTAATAAATGCTTTATCTTAATTCAATTTCCATATAAAATAAAACTCGTGCCTTGAAATGAATATATACATAAATTTGCGTTTGCATTTTATGAATATTACCTGTTGGACCTTATCTCAAAATATGCCCTTTATTTTACATGAGCAATAGGTTTGTATAGGGTGTACAAAAATATTGAAAGGTATTAGCTTACAGCATACATTTACTCTGTTCATCTCATGTAATTTAAATATTGGTATATTGCTTTGAATCTTTGATGCAGAAATATTAATCGAGATAGAAATCGACGATTGATTTCAATATTGAAACATTTTACTGCTCTTCTCTGGGGCTGAGTTGATAACCCTGACATCCTTGAAATTTTAAGATTGCTTGCTCCCAGTTTCTACCTACGTGGTCGTAGCCAAGGCCAATCAATTTTCTTTATCAGGAAAAAATCCCAGTCACGTAGGTCTTTTGAGTCGCCAGTTGCAAGGGCTGCTGATTTATATTTTTTCTTTTTATGTAACTAATATGTTTCAGTTTTGTTTCATACATTTGTTTAAAGAATTGGTTTTACATGTTTTGTGATATTTTTATTAATTTTTCAAATGCATGGCGCATTGGCGTCAGCTGTTATGCCATGTATTTTATTTATCTTTTACAATAAATAAATCGGAGAAAAGAGGATCGGATGAGTGTAAGAGAATTTTCGACATCATAAAAATCTCTCCACTCGAGCATGAAATCGATTGAAAAAACACTTAAGAAAAACGCCCCAATCCTCCCTAAAGTGCGCGGCCACGCAGCAGTTTACTGTTTGAAACTACCACGCACTCGTCCCGGGTTGGCGCTCATTTCAATAGTTTATAAATTGCATGACCCGAATAATAAATTTTGGATGGCATGTGTAAAAGATCCACAAAATAGTGACTCATAATATAAAAAATACTGTGTTAAAATAAACCAAATTCAAAAACTTTTATGTAGTTTTTAGTAAAATATAAGTACAAATTATCAATCATACGTTCACTCGAAATTCCTGAAGATGCCGAAAGGTGACACCCTGGTCGCTCGCCACAAAACTAATGGAGATTCAGATTAGATATTAAAATTCCATCGACCACCTTCAGTTGAAATTCTAAATTAAATAAATGAAAAATTACGATACTTAATTAATTTTACTTTAATTACTTACAGCAGGGGCTCTTTACCCTGTGCCCGCGGGCACAATTGCGCCTACGGAGCTATTATCGTGCGCCCTCCACATAGTATCAAATAATTAAAAAACTCAAATTTTATCAGAATTATATTTTATTTATTGAAATTATTTTTCAAAGAATTTTTCATTTCATGTAAATTTACGTTTTTTTTTACATTTGTAAAGGGAAATTAAAAAATAGTACATGAATGTAACACATGTGTATTAAATATGTACAAAGTTCTTAAGATTTGTTGTTTTCACAATCCGGGCTGCGCCCGTCACTATTCCCTCAATCCAAAATGTGCCCGTCGTTGCAATAAGGTGAACCCCTGACTTACAGCATAACAAATATGTACTATTTTATAACGCTTTGCAAAAGGTTTAAAATTATGCCGCACTTTTGTTGGATTGGCCTGCTAAGAATTTGAATTCTCCGCGCAGCTTATCTCTCAACTTAGAGAGAACATTGACAAGGACTCTAGCCCGCGAGCTTTGCAACTGAAGCCAATGAAGCTGACAGTCGACTCGAAGGATCATTCAATAAGTTTACTAACTTTTTATCAGACTGAGGGTGAAACAGTCGACCACCACTGCTACTGTATCTTAAATATCTATCTTAATATTAGTGATACAATGAGTAAACTTTTGGTATTCTTAAATCATTGTTTTTTACATCTTTTGCAGTAAAAAATATGATTTTTATTGACTAGTTTCGTCGCAATTAAATAAAAAAGAAAATAAGTCGGATTATTACTGGCCGAAAACGAAAATTTACATTGTCGCTTCCAATTGCCTGGACTAAAACTTATACCCGATAAGATAACGTTATCTTATCTCAAACGCGCCTCTTTCAAAGGAACATTCCAAATCAAATGGATGCGTATTACATTAAAAGGTGTAGATAAAAAGTCGCATTCACAGTTTTTCTATCGCCAGTCTAGAATAAACAAGAACATGATCAGGTCGTCTCATTCATGCGCGTCTTAAAATGTGGAAATATGGAGGAAAATTATCGATTTTCAAATATATTTTTTTTGTAAAAAGATGTATAAAAATACGTCAAAGCATAGTCAATAATTTTTTATTGCAGTCTATGCGAATAAGGCCATAATATTGGGGTCCTTTTAAGACTCCCCTTCGGCTTACGAGTTATTTTTAAAGGACAGTCTTTCAAAGGTTAACATGCCCTTTTAGCTTATTTAATTATATCACAAGCTCAACCAATCCGCCCCTGTTTTAATTTAATGAAATATCCAGAATATGTACGATACTCGTAGTTGTTTCGTTATGTGAAATTACGACAAATAATTTCATATCCTTGCTAAAATTCAGCGATGTAAGAATACAAAATGTAATTTCTTAAACAATAAACCAAACATTTTATTAAATTATTGCTATCAAAGAACAACTCGACGTACCGATTAAAACAGGCTCGTGTCATTAGAGAGGCGGGACGGAGAAACTTCGCAAAGTGAACAAGTTCTGCGCTGCGAAGTAAAATGTTTCGAATTAAATTATTATTGTTACATCAAAGTAACGAGTTTATGTTAACCCACACTGTGCCAAAGTATGCCACCCCAATGAACAACGATTTTGCTATAATAACCCATTTTTTACTCGTTCAAAAATTTCTACAATTACTCGATATCTTAATTACTCAAGTATCGAGTAGTAACATTTTCAAATACTAGTAGTTTCAGATGTACCTAAATATAAATTATTCATTCAAATTTTGTGTGTACAAATAGATGACATAAATAAGTTATCTTATTTAATTTCAATAAAACTTTCATTTTAATTTAAAAAAACATATATTTCAAAAATGATAGAAAATTAAACGTCTCAAATTTTTAATTGGTTTAAAGTTTTGTTATTTTATTTTTGTCTCTTGTCATCATTAACTTGTCTTTGATAAGATCAGTCAGTAGGACCCAAAGCAAAAGTAACAAAAGAAATTTTCTCTCTTATTAAATAATTTCGATATTCGATTTGAGTCTCTACTCACTTATAGTGCTCTATTGTAATTAAATAAATAAAACCCATGAAATATTACTATTTAAAAATATATTTATATAAAGAACGGGAACTTACCCACGCATCGCGAGCAATGTCACCTGATCTCTCTATCTCTGAGTCGATCTGATCCGAAAAACGAGAGAGATTAGATTGATAACCTAATCTGTTTTTTATATAATACTTCTTCAATGGCATCGATGGTAATGTAGGTATTATATAGTATTGATAGGTATTAAAGGTCTACATGGGTCGAAATTTTAAAAATAAAGTTGATGAATTTGTTCAAAAAATATATTAGGATGTCTACCGACAACTGAAAAACTCAGCAAGGGGTCTACGAGACGAAAGAGTTTGCGAACCTCTGTTTGTGGGTGGAAAACGCGGCAAGCTTTCTCGGGTTTATTTCTCTGAATTTCAATTATATTTCAGGCATTAAATAGGTTAGTTTAACTAACTGCAATCTTCGTGGCGTTTCATATACACTTCCTTGCTGGAAATTCACTGATTAACGCAATACAAAGTTTTCACTGTCAGAAGGCAGTTATCAACGAAATTTTCTCGGCGAGAAGTAAACTTGTTTCTAAGATTCAAAGCTTTTGCTTATTATAGCCGCTCAACTTCTGCTTGAGTTTTGCCCCCCATTCAATACTGCTGACAAATAATAATTATTAAATTAAATGTGTTATGAATAACTTCGAAAATGACAGTGTAGAGATTCATCGCAGATTTTATACAGAATCTTATCAAAAGAATTTGAATGTTGTAAACAAAACGAAAAAACAATTTGACTGATAAAAACACTTGACGTTTTCAATCAAGAGTTTCGTCACTTTAAATGTGTCAACTAGAGACTCTAATTTCTCAAGAATACTCGTTCACTTTTCAAGTACTCGAACTTCTAAATGAAGATTTATTTCCAAATTTTATTTACTTAATACTGGGACGATCTCAATCTCGGCTCTCTCAATAAATGAGAGGGAGCCTCCGATCCAACACTCGGGAAGAGGAATTTAGGAATCGTAGTAGGAGAAATAGGATGCTCTGAATTAAATACGATCTCAAAGGGTAAACAAGTGCGATTAGCACTTGCACAATTTATTTAGTTAAAGTCAAAGTTATACGACTTTAGATTATACAGAATTACACACACAGATTTTACACGATTTATAAGACACTGAAGTTAGTTAAAGTAAGCAACACCTCTAAGACGATTACCTTATCGCGATTAGAAAGGCAATATCAGGAATTAGATTTTACGAAGTTTTAGAGAGATGATAAGGAGCTTTAAGGCTACTCCCAGGACTTACACATTGGGAGTTTCCTCAACCACTGTAAGATTTATCTGGCTAGTGCACACTCAAGTATCTGACCGTTCTCATCCAAGCTTAGCAGATAATGTCCCGCTCGTCGTCATCTGAACTGAGCAAAATAACCGATAGAGATGCCATTTTTTTCGGTTCAGCGGAGTCTGCGTAAAATACCACGTATCTCACGCACTAAGGCGTGAAAGAGTCAGAGACATTTAGAGCGGAATGTATTTGCTGCTCCGGTTCGGAGACGCTGCGCCTAAATATCTCTTTTAGAAAATTTAAAATTACTCTACATTGAATCTTTATAGATTTTAATATAGAGTATTATTAGAATGAATTTACGTCCTGATATCCACTTAAACTCATAGACTGAGGTAAAAAATAGATCGTTCGAGAGAGTGCTGATGACATACCATATAAGGCGGTATCAATACAATATTTAAAAAATGATTTTAAAAAGTTGAAATCGTTTAAACAGCGGACAAGAAAACTAGATGCAATATTTAATTCATTACTCATTATAAAACTGACGCCCATATTGCTATGGGTGTCAGAGAAACAAAACTTCGAACCAATTTAAAATTTGAGACGTTTAATTCGATATCATTTTTGAAATATATGTTTTATTAATTGAAATTAATGTATTATTGAAATTAAATAAGATTATTTATATACACAAATTTGAATTAATAATATATATCTTAGTACATCTCAAACTACTCGAGTATTTTAAAATTTTACTACTCGATTGTCGAGTAGTCGAGATCTTGGTTAACAGACAGGTTTTGTTGAAAATACATTATTTTTTTAAAAGAATAGTACATTTTTTTGTACTAGATCAGGACCGGTTTCTATCAAAGCGAGAATTATCAACTGATGAAACTCAACAGGCCGCGTTAAAAGTATTAAATTGATTGTGGTGAAATAACCATCAAGTATATTAAAATTAAAATAATAACACATTTTTTAGTACTTTTTCCACATCTGATTTATTTCATCAGGACCGTTTCGATCATGGCTAGCAATATCAACTGATATGATATGATGAATGAAGTATATTCTTTATATTTTTTGTATAACTAAAAATACCTACATATAAAATGTTGTTTTTAAGTATAAACAATTAATAGTAAAGACTATTTAGTTAAAAATATTAAGTTTAGACAACGAAATATTTTTCTGTAAAAGGTGGCCCGCAAAATATTTTTAATTTTCGAATGGTTCCTTTGACGAAAAAGTTTGTGAACCCCCGCTATAACCGAATGGCAACTATCAATATTAAATTAAATGTATTATTTAAACATCTGAAAGGTTTAATAATCAGGAAATCTTTATCTAAATATTAGCAGAACATGGTAAGTAAAACGTTATATTACAATAATACTAGACTTGAATGACTTACCAGCAGTGGCCAGCCCGGAGAGCAACATCACAAATGCGGCGGACTTCATCTCGACTCTCCTCTGCATCACCTGTATTTGCCAATATTCACTGAACACAAAAATTCACTTTTTTCGATACTTTAAATTTCACTCACTCACTGCTTTTGAGATATCACTTATCCTAAATAATTTGAAAAAAGAACAATCATTATGACTTCATGCAATTATTTTTTTTTATAATTCGGTGTGATTTATTTAATTTTAATATTTTAAATTATTAACTTATAAGTAATTAGTAATCATATTTAACGTATGGTATATTTTAACATCCGGTCAATGTCCGGTCCGTGGCGCAGTGGCAACGGCATTGACTAGCGTGACGGACCGCCCTGGTTCGATTCCCGGTACGAGCGGATTTTTTCAGTCGATAAATCTGTTCAGAGGCATGGGTGTTTGTGTTGTTGAGAATCCCTTCCCACCTTTCCGATCTCAAAGAGCGACGCATAGTGACAGCGATTAGCTAATCACTAGTCCTGTCCTAGTCCTCGTATCTTTTCCATCCCTACTCTCTTCGAAAAAGAAAGGGTTGAGCAACTGAGTAACAAGCAGTTCTCGTAGATAAACATATGATGAGATAAACTCCGTGAGGAGTCCATATGCTCCAAGTTTGGAGCGGACATGGTTAAATAAAATCTACTATCAGAGATAGAAATTATTATCTATCCGAAACCGATCTTGATCTTCATAAATTAATTGTGAGATAAGTACAAAATCTGTTTTATTATTGTAATGCCTTAAGAATAAATTGACAGTAAGACCTTAAAATGTATGCTTCCTTTTTAATAATTCTTAAATTTTTAATGCAAATAATAATGGTTCTGACGATGGCGTAAGCCGAAATAACTATCAATCATAAAATGAATTCTGTAGAACTTAAATACTTTGCTGCTTTTTCACCTTGTTACGAAATAAATATTTTTTTAAATAAAATAAAAAATATTTGGCATTATAGCTAAAGCCAATGAGCCAAATATTTTTAATTTTAAAAAGTCATGCGAGATAACCTCGATGATAAATAATGAATCAGTCGTGAAAAACTCAACGAAAAATTACATACACCCAGAACAAGATCTCTTTTTCACTTGAAAAAATCTGACCTCGCCGGGAATTGAACCCGGGTCCGCCTGATTGATAGGCAAATCTGTTGCCTCTAGACAACGAACGATAATGGAGTTCTACCAAGTAAATGCCAATTCAAGCAATAATAGTCGTGTATATATTTTATTCGACACATAAATTGATCTAACAACGTTGATTTTCTGTGTTTTTTTCAGGGTTGTGGCTCCAGCATTTACCAAAAAGTTCGACTCCGACACCGTCTCCGACATTGATCATAAACATGACTCCGGCTCCGACTAAAAAAGTTGAATATCGTCACTTTTTTTGCCTTATTTTCCTTTTGATGTGTATTCAATTGGATATCAACCCTACCAATCCGGCCAATAGCCAAATTTGACATATTATATGCAAAAATAAAAAGTTCAAACTTTTAAAATTTCTTCCGAGTACGACTACGGCCAAAAAGCTCCGACTCCACAGCCCTGGTTTTTTTTATGGTTATAAAAAAAATATTTCTGTGTGCCTACCCAACTGTTATACAACACTTTCAACTTAAACATCTCATGGTCTGACTGCAATCCAAACTGGGTCATTTGGACTTATTGATTTTTCAATATAAATATAATAACTTTTAGTCGCGAAACTCTCTTTCAATTTTTACGTTTTCTCTATACCAGCTTTTTGAATTTGAACGTATAGACCTCGTTAAAATACTCAATTAGAAATATCTATAGAGCACTTCAACGGCAGTGCGAGAAATAAAACATTGATCGTTAATCAATGGGCTTGCATAACATTTTCAAGGAATAAGATACATATGTACCGTTCATAATATATTCGAATATATTCGAGTAGGCGAAGCAGGGGCACGGGGAGAGGTATGGTTTCTCTTAGTATTGCGTCCGGTTGCGAGCTTTAATTATTCCAATTTGTTATGTAATGTATGTCGTTTTTAATGTTAATAGTAAAATATAATGTAAATATTGTTTTTTAATCAACCGCAGCACCCCCAATTATCTTATCCACGACCGCAAATTTTTGTATGGATATGAACAACGTGCTGGCCCCACGTTGGGCGCCAAATCAATACAAATATGGCTTTATTTTCGGTTAGTCGATAGACGAATGTGATGGATAACCTTTACGAAATACGACAATTTTGATTTATTAATATGAGATTATGAATATAACTTTACAGCGTTTGTATGTATTTGTTGATCTCGGTATAACACTTGACTCGTCTTTCACGTTTCATTCCCATATTTCTTATATTACCCTGTGTGCTAGTAAGCTTCTTGAATATATAGTAAGGCAAAGTAAGACATTTGAAGGCCCTAATGTGTTTTAGTTCTTTTTTTATTTCCTAAGCTTTAACCGTTAACCACATTTTTTAGACATTGGTGCATTTGTAGTGGTGCACCACACATTGTAATGAAGATTTTAATCTGAAAATATTTTAACTTACTGCTAAAATTTCAATAAACATATATTAAAATTTTAAACTTCTACGTTAATAATGATCGCCCAAACAAAAATCCCAAAAAAAGCTAAAAAAAACCGGCCGTCACATGGGGGGACCCTCTTAAGCTTGAATATGGATCTATTATTTGGAGTCCATATGAAAATTTATATAAGTCACAGTTAGAGCGAGTACGTGAAAAATTTCTGCGTTATTATTTTTCTCTATGACAATTTCTTGAACGAGTAATTTCCAACCAAGTTTCTTTTAATAATGTTTTTGTTTCACTCTCTTGAAGCTCGAAGATCAACTTCAGAATTGAATCATTTTTTTTTCTTCTTCGAGACTGAGTTGATAACCCTGACATCATTAAGACTTTAAGCTTCAATGGTTCCAGTTTTCACATCCACTGTCGTAATCTTATATATAAAACCGAAACGGCGTATTTATGTCTGTGGGTCTGTAATTCCCTTTTGCATTCTTGGTCATTAAGTTGCCATAAAAACGAATATGAAAGAAATTATGTTTGAATTTTTTATCGGCGAAGATATTTAGTCAAAATGTAATAAATTAGTCTTCTACTGAACTATTCCCGGCTTTTATTAATATAATAATGTTTATTATTTACGTGAAGGTATTATTTGACATTTATTTGACAGCAAATTAGATTATTTCGTTGAATTTGGACATTTTAATGGGCGAGAATGGGGCTGTCATCAAACTCTATTTTGGATGTTAGATTTTGTGATATAATTATGTCGAATGATATAACATTAAATAATTATTGGTCGCTTAGTCCGAGCGACGCCGGTTAGCAATACTAGTATTATATATTTGTCAAATCCATAACGAATTTGTGTCAACTATAATACCATTTTTTATTTTTCTCCAATAAACAAGTAAATATAATTAAGACCTTCGACTGAAGATGCTTGATGGAATTTCAATATCAAATTTGAATCGTTTGATTTTTGTACTTTTCCATCAGTTTTGTCAACTTACAATCCGGGTTTCACCTTTCGGCATCTTCAAGCATTTCAAGTGCAAGAATGTACTTGAACTCACGTTTCATTAAAAAAAAAATTGACAATGCACTTCTAGCATTAGGCCTCACACATACATAATCTTGATATATAATCAATCTATTTTGATATATTATCTTAATTCATATGACCCTACTATTCGTAAAAATATTTTTTTTTTTTAACCATGTCCGCTCCTAACTTGGAGCATATGGACTCCTCACGGAGTTTATCTCAACATATGTTTTTCTACAAGAACTGCTTGTTACTCAGTTGCTCAACCTCTCTTTTTTGAAGAGAGTAGGGATGGAAAGGATACGAGGACTAGGACAGGACTAGTGATTAGCTAATCGCTGTCCCTATGCGTCGCTTTTTGGGATCGGAAAGGTGGGAAGGGATTGGGATTTTCAACAACTCAAACACCCATGCATTTGAACAGATTTATCAACTGAACAAAAATCCGCTCGTACCGGGAATCGAACTCGGGCGGTCCGGCACGCAAGTCAAAGCCGTTGCCACTGCGCCACGGACCGGACTTTGAAATGATTTGAAATTCAAAACGCTAGCTGGGATAAAAATCGTAAATTCCTTGTGAGATATGGTGGTCGGCAATAATACATATTACAGTGTATTCTCATTTAAATATTCAACTATACACATGAAACTTATAAAATACATTAAAGCAGTGATATTTCATCTGGGACACGCGCCACGGAGGCTCAGTATAATTGTTTTGCAGAAGTTATACTAAAACTTTTCTCGTCTGGCATTTAAATACACATTGTTCAAAGAGCAGAATAAATATTTAAATGAGTGTTTAACTTCCTGATTTATTTTAGTGTGAGCGATCTAATACGGAAAGAACTTTTGAGTCCTGTTTTGGTGATGGTATAAGTTTGTTTCGACTGTGCCACTAAAAGCATTGTTGAAAATTTAAAAGACAGGCGACACTTTTGATCATTTTTTATCATACAAATGACGTCAAACAGATCATCAACATTATAATTCTCACGTATTGACAATTTTCACGACGAATTAATTCTTTATATTCTGTATGATTTTTATATCACACTAGCTGTACCCTGCGCGCGTTGTTACGCCAGCAATTGTAAGGGTGATTGGGGGGTGGGGTGGGGAAGGGGGTGTACGCCAGAAAGTTTCGCGGATGTGTACTCGACAAATTTGTAAAAATTCGATATCAATTTTGGGGGGAAGGGGGGTTGTTTGGCGGGGTGGGGTTTGGAGGACGTATGGGAGGGTATGCCAGAAACCTTCGAGGGAGTGAACTCGAAAAAATCATAAAGTTTAAAAAAAAAAAAATTGGGAGGTGTAGGTTGGGGGGTGGTGGGGGAAGGGTTGGTAGGCCAGAAACCATTGCGGGAGTGTACTCAATAAATTTGTAAAGTTTCACATCGATCGGTCGAGCGGTTTAGTAGTCCATAGCGGACATACACACAGACATTCATTTTTATATATATAGATAGATACATAGATAAAAGATAAATTAAATCTGGATAACCCTTTTAATCCCATGAACAATCCCATAAGCTCAAAAAATCTACAAAAACACAACACGGTAAAAAATAAAGCAATGTATTTTAGTTCTAAAAAAATGATATGAATAATGTTTGATGGTATTTTGGCTTTCTCCATCGTTAGAACTATATGTAGTTCTGACGATGACGTAAGCTGAAATAGCTATAAGCCATATATCAGTGATGCACAATCTTTTTGATAGAAGGGCAGGCGTATCAATTTTCAGAACGTTTGAGGGCCGCATGTGTAAAAGTGATTTTATTATCATTTTTTTGTGTATGAAAATATTTTTGTTTCCATCGTCAGTGAAAAGTTCTGAAAAAATGTGATAATTTTCTTATTGGGCCGCATGTCGTTTTCGGCTGGAGGTTGTGCATGACTGCTTTATATCATATATGTAAATTTTGTAGAATTAAAATACATTGCTATGTTTTCACTGTGTAATTATGAAGTTCTACCAAGATAATGCCAATTCAATCAATGTATATAAATACACTTATCTTTTAAACGATATATCATAAAGAAACATTACATGAAAATAAAATATTAGCAGAGATAAATAATAGAATAAGACGAGAAAAAATGCGTTGAGTTTTTTGCGGGAACATGCCAAAATAGTCTAGGATACAAAGGGGTAAGGCCCACATCCAATCACAAATATTTATGACACAATACATAGAACAGCATTCTTAAATGTTAACAGTTAATTTTATATTTTTAACGTAACTTTTTCCTAAAAAAGAAAGAAACAATTTATCAAAAAAGAAAATCTTTTTTTGGTAATTGAATGATCCAATTTGCCGTCCATTGTCTTTGACCGATACAAAAATCAACAAAAGCACTCATTGAAAGAAAATGTAAGAGGGAAACCCCTTGTCATCGAGATACTTGTCAATTTTTAGAACCAGCGATACTATGTAGGGATGTGAACACGATTATCGGATATGTCATCTTATCTTTCATTTTCAATCTAGCCGTGTAATCATTAAATCGCTTTTTATGAGTCTTTAGTGGTTTTAAATTATTCATTCATCTTTAAAATATATAAATGTTACAGTGAAAATGTATCAAGTAATAGATTTGTATGACAACATGATTTCACTGGTCACGATCATTGAAATTATTGGCCCAAGTCGATGATTTGCCGGCCTAAAATTTTGGTTTGCTTCAATGAAACAAAATCAGCAAGTAGTCCTTTTCATAAAAAGAGAAACAAAAACACAGACAAACAAACATAGGACTGAAGATAAGGCGGTCAAATTTAATTTCAATGACAGCTTGTAGAAGAATATATTTTCACCGAGAATACAGTTTCACTGTAACATATATACAATTAATCCAGCTCCAAGGATAACTTTTCTGACCAAAAGGTCATTATAGGCAAAGTAAGGTAATGACGTGTTATTCGGTTGCTCAATCTCTCTTTTTCGAAAAGAGTAGGGATTGAAAGGATAGGAGGACTTGGACCAAAATTGTGGTTATTTATTCGCTGTCGTTACGCCTTGCGTATATGATCGGATGGGTGGGAGAGATTTTGAGGCATCACTAAACGCACATGCCTTCTAACAGGATCGATATACATCGACTGAAAAAATGCTGTCGGTACTGGGATTCGAACCATTTAAGTCCGTCACGGACGCCAACAATGTTGACCACTGCACCACGGACACATGACCATAATAGCGAAATTAGTTAACAATTGTTGTTGACTCATTGATATGAGTGTTTGTTGAGAGGAATTTTGGCTACCATACGCTCCATATAGGAAGATTATATGGTATATAATGTATGAAGGTTGTAAAAGGATTTTTTACAACACAGACATCTATGCCTCCCAACTTAAATCCACAACTGTATTGAAAAACGTAACTGCCTGTACTGGGATACGATTCCGCGAAACCTGCAACCAAAACCGACGATGCTTACTCTCGCCCACGGACCTTAAAGCTAATCTTAAAAGTATTGTAAATCAAAAAAAAAATGCTAAATTGATTGTAAAGGGTATTTCAATAGGGACGCTCAAAATATGTTACTTTGTCCTGCTGAGTAGATTATTCATTGTTTAGTGGCCAAATTTGAGTCAAACCAGTTTGGTAAATAATCGGCCAACACCTACCTGTACGTCATCAAAATACAATATCTGGTGAAAACATTGCTGCTGTGTGTGAAAGTGTACAGGAAAACCCAAGGCAGCTTATTTCTCGTTGTTCACAAAAACTTGGCTTTTCTGCGACTTCAACTTGGCGAATTTTGAATCGGGCCTATATGTCTGCACCCGTATAAAATCCAACTAAAAAAGGAACTTTTAGGTAAATTACAAAACTAGACAACGCCTGATTGCGTTCTGGAGCAGTTGGAAGTTTACCCAAATTTGTCAAAAAAGTCAACTTTAGCGACATGGCCCATTTTATAATGAATGGATATTGGCAGACATTTGATGCTATATTCCATATTTAATGCCGAAGGAAAAATACCCGTAATCAAAATGAAATTAAAATTTAGTCGAAATCTCAAAAAGACCCTTTATAATTATATCTTGTCACAATAAATATTGGAAAAGTTTAAATACTGTTATAAATTGGATAGCAAATTTGACGGCAAAATCTCAGAACAAGCTTTTCAGTTTTTTCCAGACAGATTTATAAAATTATAAACTAAGTGAACACTCATCGTTGATGTTTATATTTTTGTAACCGTTTTTCAGCGTAAAAAAGATTTTAAACTTTAAAATATTTTAATAACCTGTTTTGCGAAAAACCCATTGTTTTTTTTTTTGACTTAATTTCTCGAATATCTGGGTATTAAGCAGTCAAGATTTTAACGGCTCTAATACAGCATTTTAAGAGGCAACAATGAGTGCTTGTTCAATGAAAGCCGAGCGAAAAAATTGACAAGTAGTCGAAGCTTTTCCTTGCCAACTTAAAAAAAGCTCTGCTACGTCAAAAGAGGAATTTTATTAGAGGGATTATGTCGATACTGAATATTTCAATTGATGTACGAAACACGAAGAATGAACAGTGGGGCTATAAAGCAACAGAGAAATAAATACGAGGTTAATACAAATCATTTATTTGGGGATTATTTAAATCGCTGGATTATTGGAAATCAATGTATTAATCTTCTTTTTTTGTTTGTGTCGTAAACGGGAATTAAAATTAAGAATTTAAAGGTTTTAAAGCTGTTTATGCTACGAGAATATTACATTATTTATCAATAATCAGATTATGAAAACAATAAAACATTTTTAGTTCTTATTCCACATTAAATACGACCAGTTTCGCTCATAGCGAGCATTATCAACTGATGAGAAATGCAAAGATACAGTGATATTTACATTTATAACAGGGCTGTGGAGTATAGTTTACCAATTACCAAAGCCACGACTCCGACTCCAACTCCGACCAAAAAGGTTTAATATAGTCACTTATGTTTGCCTTATTTTCTTATGTATGTGTATTCAATTAAATATCAACCCTACCAATCCGGCCAATAGCCTAATTTGACATATTATATGCAAAAATAAAAAGTTCAAACTTTTCAAAATTTCCGACTCCGAGTACGACTCCAGCCAAAACGCCGCGATGACTCCGACTCCGACTCCACAGCCCTGATTTATTATGATAATTTCATCGATACTTATTCATTTTGGGAACCATGTGTTCCTAAATAAACATACATTTGATATCTCTTAACGTTAAATCTTGCATGTTTGTATATAAATCTTTAAAACTCGATAAACAAGAGATATTAGAAAGTAATAGACATATATTCTTGTCAGAAATAATTGAAGAAGCCGTAAGGTGAAACCTGGACCGTTAGCGATAAAATTTATGGAAAAGTACAAAATTCAAACGATTCAATGTTAATTCATTATATTTACTAAAAACTAATTTTCCTTGTCTTATGTTCTGTTAAATGCATGGCGCATTGGTGTCATCTGCAGTGCCATGTCCATGGGCCGGGCCAGGCTCGAGTAAGCCCGCGAGCAGACCTCTTACTTGAACTGATTTGATTTTCTTGCATTTGAAATGCCTGAAGATGCCGAAAGGCGAAATCCGGGTCGTTAGAGACAGAACTTATGGAAAAGTAAAAAATACAAACAATTCAAATTTGATATTGATTTTCAGTCTTAATTCTAAATAATATGTTGAAATACGATTTTCTGTTTCATATATTATGTTTGTAGTATCATTAATATTAGTGTCAAATAACAAACAAGGACTAACAAATATTTTTTCAACTGACGTGAACTTTATGGAAAATATCATGTAAACTGTGGTTGGAAAATTTGAGGATTGGGTCTTGAACTACGGGAATAGATCCTAAAGCGAAACTGATGATGAATTAAAGGTTCTGGCTTCCGTACTACTTTACTTTTCATCCGCAGGCGATTTCGTTTCAGGCTCTAAATTAATTATTTGTAAATAAATCGTTTGCATAAAGCCTTTATTACTCTCCAAATAAATGGCGTAAGCATTCCTTCGCCGGGAAATTTATAACAATATTATTATCTTAACAAAACACTCATTCGTCTGGCTAAATAATAATTAATAAAAAGCCCTTAATGGGAAAATAGCACAAATAATTTTATACGCTGAAGTGTGCTTTTTAGTTCATTTTAAAAATATACCCGACGGCGGTAAAATAATTGGAATTTTAAAACACGTTATTGTATGGACTAAATCACTTTCAATGTAATTTTAAGCTTTACGTGGAAGTGATATTATGGAAAAATTAAGCCAAATCTACTTTATAGAGTTAATCTCAATAAGAGTTTTAATAAAAACTGCTTGTCACTTAGTTCACAACCTTCGTTTCTTATTGTTTTTTGAAAATTTATGGCATAACAGCTGATGACAATGCGCCATGTATTTGAAAAATATAATTTATTTCTCACCTAATATATTATATAACAAAACACAATATGTTGATTCATAAGAGAAAAAATAAATTTAAAAATCAAGCACTCAGTTCATTGCTGAAAATGTCCATCCCAATAGGCTGTTCATTGATCAGTAGAACTGCCCTTGCGACTGGTGATTCAAATGACCAAAAAAATGTTTGGCTCTGGCTTTTGCAAATTTATAGTCTTAAGGATGTCAGAGTAATCAGCTCAGCCACGAAGTAGAAGATGAAAAAATGAATTAATCTTTGCTCTGTAAGAGAGTGTTTTCCAAACAGAGTGAAGATAGAAAAGATTGGATTAAGACATAAATAGTGGTTAACTATTCGCTCTACCAACCGTTTTTTGGATCGGATGGGTGTAAATTAATTTTTATTTATACAAAAAACGACATAATGACGCTTTAATAAACTCACTTTGATTACAAAATTAAATTGTTTGGCGTTTGTACTGCTCCATGAGTTTTGTCGCCAACGACCCGGGTTTCGCCTTTCAAGTGCACGGATGCATCCGTGCACTCAACGCCTGAAGATGCCGAAGGCGAAACCCGGGTCGTTAGCGACAAAAAACAACAAAATTCAAACAATTCAAATTTTCATTGTTATCAAAAAAACAACCTCAGTCGAAATCCTTAATTAGTCCCCATTATCTCCCAATTTAGAGCATTTGGTATTCTAATGGATTTATTTCGACATACCTTTTCTACGAGAACTGTTTGTTACTCAGTTGCTCAACCTGTCTTTGGATCGATGAAAGTTAATATTTTTCATCCACCAAATATAATTTGGGGGTGCAATAGAAGATTCAACCATTTTGCAAGAGTTCTTTCCTATTCATTGGATTTTAAAACACTTATATTGCATGGACTTTCAATTCAGATGTTCGCAATACCAACTGTTTCTCTTCCGTAGTACGGAAAAATAGTTGAATCTTCCTTTTGCACCCCCCATCACCCCGTCACCAGCCGTCACTGGCTCAACATCGTATGGGAAACGCGCAATTCCTGCGGTGAGTCCAGCTTGGGATTGTACAAAATGCTTGAATTTTTTTTTTTATGTATCCTTATGTCAAAAACCATATAATTATACTGGATCGTGTGTCTAAAAGTGGAGTGTTGTCTAAGAAGCAAAGGGGAGATTATAAAAACATATTTTACTTCTACAACTCTTATTTCGAGTCTAGCTTGACATCGGCCGGACAAAATAGCCCGGTGGGCCGGATCGAGTCCTACTCGACATTGTAAAACTTTTTAATTATCCTTTATATCAATAACCGTATTTTTTGGATTGTGTTCCTTAGTTAAAGTTTACAACATGTCATAATATCGTATAATTTTCGGTATTTCATTTTACCATGCTAATAAATACCGAAACCCTGTGATATCAATGAATTTCTCAAATCTATTGAAGAGTTACTGGAAGGAAAAAAAATATATATCGAGGAGTACAGGGTGGAGATCTATTTGCTCTTGCTAGGTGCCGTTTTTATAGTATAGGGTGGGTAGAAACAAGTTTTTAGACAGCACAAACAGAGCCTTTGAACACAATCAATAAATAGAGACTTAAACCCATGACATTGGTCACAGAAGCCAACGACGTCGACCACTGCATCGCGGATCTGGCGAATTTAATATATTCGACTTTTATCCCTAATAAGAAAACAATGGTAGAAGTATTTAACAATTTCGACGCGATAATTACTTAATGTTTGCATAATAGCAACAAGATCTTTAGGATAATACCAGGGGGTAGTTTCCAAGTGATTATCCGGATAATAAGAGTCATGCCTTTTGTAGAGTGACCCGGTGAGAAATTGCACAATAAATTGCAGCAAACTTGAGCCGTGAATAGAGCTTTTGCCGGAGACAAAGGACGAAGGCTCAACTGCGCCCGGGGGTCGGGCGCCTGGCCATTGTCTCGCGTCCTTTGCATTGCCTCCTATCTTGGGTAAACAGGCTTCTCAATACCGAGTTTCGCGAACAGAGCTCAGTGTACTGGGTGATTCGAATAGTGCATACGAAACACAGTGCATTTGTTTCATTTAACAATGTAAACTAACATATGTAGTTTTTTAACTGCATTTGAATTTTCTCTTAAATTCCATGATATGCCTGCGCATAATCTCAGGCTTGTGGAAGAACACCAGTACGCAATACATCTAGACATTGGAGCTACCTCACCATGGCCATTAAGAAGGCACTTAACAATATGGTAACTAAGCCGGCCATGCTGTACGCCTCTACATGATCTGTTAATATCCCCGACGGCAAAATTCTTCTCCTACAGAGGGTTAAAAATAAATGCCTCAGGCTTGCGGATTAAAGCCAGTACGCGGTAATTTCTGGTGTGGTATCCACTGGAGGGTCCAGACATTGGATAGGCTCTACGATAGAAGCTACTTCAGCATGGATAGTAAGAAAGCACTATACAACATGGTAGATTGGTATCTAAGCCGGCCATGATGTATACCTCCCCCATATGTTCAGAAGACAACCCCGACAGCAATCTTCTTCTTCTTCGGAGGATCTGTTAATATCCCCGACGGAAAAATTCTTCTCCTAAGGAGGGTCAAAAATAAATACCTGAACACCGTCTCATGCTTGAGAATTAAAGCCAGTACGCGATAATTTCTGGCGTGGTATAAAAGTCCAGACATCGGGGTGACTCTACGATAAAAGCTTCCTCATCATGGCTAGTAGGAAGGCACTGTACAAAATCTCATATGGTCTGTAGACATCCCTGAAAGCCATCATCTTCTCCTACAGAGGGTCGAAAATAAACACGGACACATTATCTCAGGTTTTAAGAAGAACGCCAACACCTGATACCCCCGGGCAGGGACGGCTCGTGTGAAGGAGCAAACGTGCATTAGTCCCCCAAGAATCAGGCTCATCAATTTCAAAATATATATACCAATTTGTTCATTCAAAATTCCAAAAGTGGTTTCATGATCTTTCACGCATGCGACCTAAACACACAAATATTATATAAGTAGATTCCCCGAAATAAGCTGATCCCAGATGTTCCTCAATATGGTGCATTTCTTGAAATTCTCGAAATGTCCCATTTGGCATAAAAAGTAGGTAGAAAACGACTTTATTTCACACGGCGAAGGCGTATGCAAAAAAATCTTTTGAAATTTCGTGCATTAAGATCAGTGCACCAAAATGACTTGTGTAAAGAAATTGAGCGAAAACATATATCTTTGTATTCTGTCATTCATTGGCCCAAATTTTGGCAGATGAGGTCGTTTGACGAACGGAAAAATATTTGCGGGTGATTTGTAATTTTGTGACAGTGCATTCTAACCTCATCTGTAGTTTCGACTTGATTCACGCAACTATAACATTTTTATTATTATTTTTTCATACTTGTTTTCATTTCATAGACATCTTAATACAAACCCTATTAGCGTATATAATATGAATCTTTGTAAGTTTTTGTTATATGGAAAGGCTTTGTCTATATAAAACTGTTTAGTAACTTTAAATACAATATCCTACTATATAATATTCTACAATATAATTTAACTTTATTATTATATTTCTACTATATAATATTAACATATATTATAAATAAATATTAACATATATAATAAATTAATATAACAAGTATTAATATATGTATTATAGCATTGAATATTATTATATATTTATTATTTATTAATAATACTAAATAATAATCAATAATGTTTCCTGCAAACTCAGTGTCCTATATCAAAGAAAATCATGGCTAGTAAAAGCAGGAGGACGGCACTTTGCCAAAATATAGTTCAAGTACGGCCAAAACTAAAGTAGTCAATCGGTATTTTAATGTTGCAATTTATAAAAAAAATTCCATGGCTCTGTGGCCTTAGCCTTAATAGAGTTTTTGTTTTCTCCCTTGCCATGCTAAGTATAGAGAAGCAGTTGGTATCGTCAATGTCGGACTTTAATATCCGTGTTATAGATGTATTTTCAAAATCAGAATCCAGTGGATTTTTTGCATAAATAGGTTGTTTAATTGCACTCCCTAATATTCTGGTCACCGGCCGCCACTGCCCCCGGGCGTGGTATAAAATCTTAGACATCTGAAAGGCCCCACCTCCCTTGAACTCTCTGAGCTGCGGAAAACTTAAAAGCTTAAAAACCAACTTAAGAACTCCAAGAATCTCGTCAAAACGACGACACGCACATCCCCTCCTCTCACAGGAGTTTTTCCAATAGCGGAAGCAAACGTGGAAGTGGCTACCAGCCGTGCCAGCTTCCACCTAAACGCCTGAAGAGATACATCTGAAATGAAGAACTAGGCACGTCTATTCAGTTAGAGACTGGGCATGTCTATTATAAAAATAATATACTATACGCCAACATTACGAGCAATTCTAGGTAAGAATTGAACCTTTTGTTAATGTTTCCATGCCAATCATTCTCGTTTTGATGTTTTCTCCATACAAAGTTTTCCACGAACAGAATTCTTACGTTTCTTAAGTTAATACATGGAAAAGGAAATAAAGAGTCTGTACCTACCCCAGCAAGAAACAAACTCCACATATTATTGCAGTAAGAAAGTGAAGATATGAATAAAAGAAGATCCTAGGGATAAGATCGATTAGATCAATCGTAATCTAATATATACAAATCAATGTTTGTTTGTTCGTATTTTATGCGTTGCCATACCGTTCATTCGATTGGAGATAAAACTTTGTCAACTTATTGCTTGCACTTGCGCGAAGGTTATAGGCATAGTAAAATTAACTTATAGTTGGTATATTATATAAAAATCAATGTTTTTTCATACATACACTGATATACCGTTCATTTTGACAACTTATTGTTACACTTGCGCGAAGGTTATAGGCATAGTACAATTAACTTTCAGTAGGTGGCGCGTGTAGACAATCGGCAAACGTCAAACGGCAAATGTCATCTATACCGATCAATGTTAAATCGAAATTATTTATCTAAAATATTGTGCATCCGAAAGCACTTAACACAAACTCTTTCTTTCTTTGTAACGCTTGCCAGCTAGACTTATATAACACTACATTGAAGTCATGTTTTGAATAAAAGACGTCACAGACATCCTCATCTAACATCTTAATCATTGAATTAAAAAAAAATGGTTGTCTGTAAAGTCGGTTTACGGACGATAGTTTAACGTGACAACGTCATAAGAAAACATTGATGAAATGATTGCATACTTTTATGAATAAAATGGAATCATTTTTATTGAATTATCATTATTTTGTATGGATACGAAGAAGGAGTGAAATGAAATCTACAATTTTTATGCAAGATATGCAAGAATTAATTACCTTTATTGCCGCAATTGTTGTTGTAATATAAACAATGAAAACCATATTAACATTTCACTTCACTTTATAAACAGTTGTAAACAGATCACGTGTAGGTACTGTAGGTGTATAAGTTGTGTGCTGCCGCTGTCTCTTTTCTACTCAGACGCATCGACCAATCGAGTGGAAGAGAGATAGATGCGGCACAATCCGAACGGTAGGCCGATCGTGCCTCTCTATCGCTTATCCGCGCTCTCGCTCGCACGCTTGCTTTCGGCGTAACGCGACAAACGGGACAATGAGTCATGTTTTTTCGTGCGTGCAGCGGGCGTTCATCGATTTATAAGACGTTGTCACGTCAAAAAATAGATATTTACAAAAAAAAATCAAACTAGCATTGTTTAAAAATGAAATGGTTCGTTAAATACACCCTGCTACTTCATCGTCGTACAAAAATCACGATCCCTTCATAGGAAACGCAGCTTAACTAAACCCTGCAACCTTATGAATTAAAAGCCTACCTTTAACATTAGATTTATGATCCAGATAGTGTGAATGTTTATCGTAGAAGAGCATTATTTAATGCATCTTTTGCAAAGCATCAACGTTCACTATCATAAAGAGACCGGTTTCGCTCATCACGAGCATTTTCAACTGATAAGAAAAACAACAATACATCGTTATTTGTACAAAAGATAAAGGTGTGACTAACAATTGGTAAAAAAATGAATCGTTTGAATATTGTATAATACTTTCCCATGAGTTTCATCGCCAATGAGCGGGGTTTCGCCTAACAGTATCTTCAGACAGTTCAATTGCATGAATGTAACTTCTTAATTAAACAATTGGTTATAGAAATATGCAATTAATTTAAAGACACTATGCGTAATTGATATTAAGACCGCTTACAAACATATAAAGGGTCTTTTTATAAGGACGCTTAGTTCGCACATATATTTTTTTTGATCAAGGCCGGTTTCGCTCATGGCGAGCATTGTCAACTGATAATAAATACAACGAAAAAGTGATATTTATACAAAGAATTAAGAATTACAACGTATGAATATAATTGATTTTTGATGTAATATCTTGAATTGCTAAGAGGTCTTCAACATTTTAATTATACTTTTAAGGTGTTCACTCTCAATACTCGGTGGAAAGGCATTATAATAAACAAAAAAAATACATTTTTAGTACGTTTTCCACATTTAATCCACATAAATTTTTTCCACACATTTTTATGTGGAAAAAGTACTAAAAATGTATTATTATTTTTATTATTTTAATTATATTTTATTTTTCTTGTATTTTGCTTAAATTTATTTGCTTAGCTGTAATACCACATACCTGTGAGTCTTACTTAACCTTTGTATACATATCACTGTTTCGTTGTATTTATTATCAGCTAAAAATGCTCGACATGTCTGGTCCTAATCCAATAAATTTTATATCACTTTTATTTTAAATTCATTTGAATTTTCACAAAATAACCACCGGATCCATTGTTAGTATCTTGTTGGTTTATTAAGCAATAATAACTATGATGTTTTGTTAAAATTCGTTAAATAGTACCTATAGTGAAATGAAAACAAAATTAATTTGTCTGCCATCTTGCAATGTCAGACAATCAAAAATAATTAGTCTCCAATCCCAACACTAGTTGGCGCTCTGGGGTAGACATTACTAAATATTTACACAGAACATGGCGGTGAGTACAATTTGAATTATATTAATGTTTTGAATACGACAAATTACTGACATAATTATATTTGATACACTCAGATAGCAAAGTGTTCAACATAGACTGTACTGCATGAATCTGAAACATGAAATATAATATTATGATATTGTAAGATAATAATTTTAATACTGACGGTTTTGAGCTTACAGACTCGCTCATTTGGCAAACAAAGCCGGCCAAAATGTACAATTTTTGCAAGCCTAATTCACCCTTTTGCAAATTAAAGTAATATTTTAGTAAGTCTTGTTCACTCTTTTGCAGTTGAAATTAATCCTTTTGCAAGTCTATTTCACTCTTTTGCAAACGAAATTAGCCCTTTCGCAGTTGAAATTCATCCTTTTGCAAGTCAATTTCACCCTTCTGCAAATGAAATTAATCCTTTTGCAAGTCTATTTCACTCTTTTGCAAACGAAATTAGCCCTTTCGCAGTTGAAATTAATTCTTTTGCAAGTCAATTTCACTCTTTTGCAAACGAAATTAGCCCTTTTGCAGTTGAAATTAATCCTTTTGCAAGTCAATTTCACCCTTCTGCAAATTAAATTAATCTCTTTGCAAGTCTATTTCACTCTTTTTCAAACGAAATTAACCCTTCTGCAAATGAAATTAATCCTTTTGTAAGTCTATTTCACTCTTTTGCAAACGAAATTAGCCCTTTTGCAGTTGAAATTAATCCTTTTGTAAGTCAATTTCACTCTTTTGCAAACGAAATTAGCCCTTTTGCAATTGAAATTAATCTTTTTGCAAGTCAATTTCACCCTTCTGCAAATGAAATTAATCCTTTTGCAAGTCTAGTTCACTCTTTTTCAAACGAAATTAGCCCTACCGACCCCGACCGTTCCGATCCCAACATGGAGCATATAGACTTCGCACGGAGTTAATCTCAACATATGTTTTTCTACGAGAACTTCTTGTTACTCAGTTGCTCAACCTCTCTGTTTCTAAGAGAGTAGGGATGTAAAGGATACGACGACTAGAACAGGACTAGTGATTAGATAATCGCTGTCAGTATGCGTCGCTCTTTGGGATCGTAAAGGTGGGAAGGGATTTTCAACAACACAAACGCCCATGCCTTTGAACAGATTAATCGACTGAAAAAATCCGCTCGTACCGGGAATCGAACACGGGCGGTCCGGCACACAAGACAAAACAGTTGTCACTGCGCCACGGACCGGATTTTTTTAATACGATTTTTAAATTGGATGAATTTCATTTGCAAAAGGGTGAAATAGACTTGCAAAAACTGTATGAGCTTTTGAATTACCGTATATATTTACATTGCTCTGTGGATTTTATTTCTTGTACAAAACTAAAACTTTAACAAAACAGTGAACTATTGACAGTAGTAAAACTAATTTTAAATCTAGAATACATTGTTATCGCTGAAAACATCGTGAGTAACAAATCTCTGAATTTATTAAAAAGTGTCACTATTTGTTTTTTCGTAAAAAAAAATACATCACATGGTTTTCCGGAGTCTATTTGAGATTTTTTTCATTCCATAAAAATTCTACTTCCCTTGAGGACAAAAATAATGAAATATAAAATTTCTATTTACATAATAATAAAATTTTCAGCAACAAGGAGAAAAAAACTTGGTAATGTTATTTTTTGGAAGCAATCCATTTAAAAAACTAAACATGAAACAACATTGTCACTTAGGCGCAGTGTCAACGTTGTTGGCTTGCGTGCCGGACCGCGCGTGTTCGATTCCCGGTACGAACGGATTTTAACGTTCGATAAATCAGCTCAAAGGCATGGGTGTTGTTGAAAATCCCATCGCACCTTTCCGATCACAAAGAGCGACGCATAGTGACAGCGATTAGCTAATCACTAGTCCTTGTATCCTTTCCATCCCTACTCTCGTCGAAAAGGATAGGTTGAGCAACTGAGTAAGAAACAGTTCTCGTAGAAAAAACATATGTTCAGATAAACTCCGTGAGGAGTCCATATGCTCCGAGTTGGGAGCGGACATGGTTTAAAAAAAACTTGAAACAAATTATTATTAAAGAAAACAATACACGTAACGTGTTAACGTAGAAATAAATAAAACAATTCTAATGTAGTTAAGATAGTAAGCGTTTTTAACTGAAGTGTTTTTCAACATTTTTAATCAGTGTTGAAACAAAGATGAAAATGCTGAGTGAGACATAAAACGTGTGGAATATGTTAGGTACATGTTTATTTTTATATCTTTTATTTTCCCCAAAGGAACGTGATCATCGTTATATATTTTTTTGATATTACAGATGAATTTTAATTAAAGTGTACATTCTACGCATGCGTCGTTTTCAGAAAGGGTACGACTAGAAATGACTTTTAATGTATCTTAATAATATAAACGGCGTATGTATGTATGTATGTATGTCTGTGGGTCTGTAATTCTTTGGGAATGATATAACATTAAATAATTATTGGTCGCTTATTCCGAGCGAAGCCAGGTAGCAATACTAGTAGTACATAAATGAGCTAATCACTATTGCAAAAAATACAAATTATAAATTTATTGCTTTTGCAATGTGAAAAAAGATGAAAACAATGAAAGAAAAAATACTTAGTTAACTGATATATGATAATGCATAAAAAAAATAGTACCCGTCTGAACTCACTCACGTCCATGTGAAATATGTTGACAACCGAAGCAATTTCGTTAAAAATCACTAGATTATTTTCTATTAATGTTTAGTTATCCTTATTTCAAAAACCGTTTTTATTGGATTGTATGCCTTCGTTAAATGTTGGCAACTAATTATTTGGTCAGTTTCTAATTCGATAAATGGTCAGTAATAAATACTTAAAACGGTCGGTAAAAAATAATAAATGGTCTTTAATAAAACTTTGCACTTATTAAAATAATATTACCTGCTTTCAAATACCTGAAATAAAGAAATTTCATTTCATGCGCTTATTTTTCATAGACCTTGTCGTAAATTGCCTCTTACGACCATATTTGATAAAATTCACAAGCTGTCAACCTAAAACTTATCATTCATTTAAAATGACTGATCATTTAATTTAAATACAAACCGTTTTTAATAAATAACTCACCATTATAAATAAATTATTGACCGTTTTATTTAATAACTGACCACATTCATACTTATACAATGACAACTGACCGCTTATAATATTAACTGACCATTTTTGATTTTTCACCGACCAAAACTTGAATTAGATACTGACCCATTAAATACATGCCGTTAATGTTTGTTATTACATATGGTAATGTTAATGTGCCTAAGTTTGTATTTATTTATTTATTTATTTAAGAAAAATCAAATCATGGCATTACAGCTGATGCCAATGCGCCATGTATTTGACAAATATAAATACGTGTATTTATATGTATACATACGTAATAAATACATAATATTAATCACTAATTAATTAAAAACAAGATGAAAACATTGGTCATAAAAACTGAGAAAAAAAATTTATATAATCATATTAGAAATTTTCAAGGAGTATCTGACAAAATCAACTTTTATTCATAAAAATATAGTATTCGTCTGAACTCACTCACGTCAATATGAAATATGTCGACATCCGAAGCAATGCCGTTTAAAGTTGTTAAAGCTCTTCCCAGAGGCATTCCCATTGGCAGACTGGTTCTACCCCTTGGAAGAACAAACATGAGTTGTTTTACCGTTTTAAATCGTGAAAGCCTTTCCTAGTAGCATCCCTTTTTGTAGTCTAATACTACTCATTGGTCTTAAGAACAAACAACTCATATTCACGATTCCTCAAAAAATTATCAGGAACATTCAATTTAACATTTTCAAGAATGGTGGAATTCTCATTTTGGCCTCGGATAAGCCGAAAGAAATATAATGCCAAGTACATTTCTCTTCGAGCATTCAAACTATTGTATCGCTTATATATATGAATAAATGTAGGTTACCAACCTAATAAATAATTAAATTTATAAATAATATACCAGGACTAGAAGTCGAATCCGTGGTCTCCGCATTCGAAAGAGAACACGGACAATGTATATTTGTATATTTAAATATATTTTTGACAAATTGTTACTAAAGCGGAGAAAAAATGATCTTGCAAAATACTGAAAATAATGAATAAAATAAATTTAATTTTTAGGGTGCATCTGTTTACCATTAACGGTTATTAAAACTAGCAGTTCTCGTTGAAAAAAAAAACACATGTTGAGATATTCTCCGTGAGGAGTCCATATGTTCCATGTTGAGAATCCGCTCGCAACTTGAAGCGTGGTTAAAAAACATGGTAAACATGGTTTAAATATAAAATGGCAAAAATGGTAATAACATGGTAATAGCGTCGGTCCCTATGGTCAAGAGCTTAGTTCTAGCGATCAGGAGGCCCGGACTCAATTTTCCCGGCAAAGTCAGATTTTTTCAATTGAAAAAGAAATCTTGGGCTGGGTGTATGTTATTTATCGTTGATTTTACACGACTGATCCATTATTTATCATCGAGTTAATCTCGTATGACAGTCACAATGAAGAATATTTGGCGCATTGGCTCAAAGTGGTAAAAAAAAATATTAATTTTTCTATTTCGCTATAGCTTGTTGATAACTTGACATTATTTGTATAATACCGATATTAATTTTTTCATCCGGGATTAAAATCTCGGTGTGGAAGTGTCAGGCGTAACGAAAACAATGCAAAATAAATTGGGAATCCCCGAAAATCTGCTCTTTCGCTCCAGTGATCACATCACCGCCTCGCATCACTAATTCTGAAAACATTAATTAATTAAAACAGCCTGTAGTTTCGGGACCAACGCAGGTTGAAATTTTGGTCACACTGTACTTGACGAATAATGATTTACTATCGATTCGTCGTAATATGTTATTTCATAGCTAATTTTTAGGCCATAATGACATACCTTAATCTTCTTCTTGACGTCAGGTCTCGCTTCATTCAACAGTCGGAGCCTTCCCTCAGGTGGGCCATGTCAGTACATTATATTAAGAAATAATAAAATATTTTTTTAGGTTCCGAGCATCCATCTGTTAAAAATGCTCGCTATAAACAAAACCGGTCCTCATTCTTAAAATGTGTATATTCACAATCGCTATACAAAAAAACTCGGGTATCGTCTCGACCAGTGGTTTCTCATGGAAATGTCTGGTGGCCGCACCAATTTTTTGTTTTGAGTCAGTTGGGTAAGAAGTGTGCCAAATGGACCTAAACATGTTTGTCAATTTACTAATGGCATTAATTGCATACGAAATATTTCATTTTCAGAGACTTTGTTGACTCAAATCACATTATTTTTAATATTAATATTTTTTATGAAGCTGTTTGTGGCCGCAACCAAACCCTTTGGTAGCCCTACATGAGAACCACTGGCATATGAGTATATACCAATGAGTATAAACCCTGCTCTGGAGTCAGAGCAGGGTTTTCCAAAGTGTGGTACGCGTATCCCCTGAAGGATAAGAAGAGTTTGGTGACGGTACGGGCTGCATCTGCATTATTTTGTTTATGTACCAAAATAGAAAAAAAAATCGCACTGACTAGAAAAGTACAAAATTCAAACGATTCAAATATGATTTTCAAATTTCATCAAGCACCCTCAGTCAAAATTCTTAATCTTATATATAAAACCGAAACGGCGTATGTATGTCTGTGGGTTTGTAATTCCCTTTTGCATTGTTGGTCATTATTTGCCATAAAAACGAATATGAAAGAAAATATGTTTGATTTTTTATCGGCGAAGACATTTAGTCAAAATGTAATAAATTAGTCTTCTACTGAACTTTTCCCGGCTTTTATTATTAATAATAATGTTATTATTTGACATTTCTTTGACAGCAAATTAGATTTTTTCCTTGAATTTGGACATTTTAATGGGCGAGAATGGGGCTGTCATCAAATTAAATAAAGTTTTGTGATTTTATTTTAACTCTATTTTGGATGTTCGATTTTGTGATATAATTATGTCGAATGATATAACATTAAATAATTATTGGTCGCTTAGTCCGAGCGACGCCGGGTAGCAATACTACACTAAATTTAAATGGTAGTGTCGCAATTTGGATAAATTAATGAATGTTTTGATGTTAATGAGGTGCAATGAAGTATAAGAATGAATGTACTTCTTTCAGATGTATATTTTATCCGATGTATTATTAAAGAAGTATTTACATCACAACACAGGTGAGCATAAATTATTCTACCAGGAAAAACTTATAATAAATACTAAGGGCACAGCAGGATAGTTTGCTTATCTTCATTTAGTAATTTAATCTTCTTAAATTACTGCCTTTTACTATCATTAACTATTATAAATTAGATAGCAATACTAGTAATATATTGAGAAGACCTTTATTCCGGCTCCCTCGTAAATCGAGAAGGAGCCTCCTATCCGACACTCAGGAAGAGGGGATTTTGGGGACGGAGTAGGAGAAACATGGAACTCTTTAAAACAAAACACGATCTCAAAGCGTTATGTGGGTGCGTTAGCACCCATTATTTAATTGTTTATGGTTTACACAGACGTTATACAACACACAAATATTACGATAGCGAAGAAGATATCAGGAATTTGACGCGAATTTAATTCTGATGGAGAGGATTAGGCGCGTGCATTCTCAATGCAGTCCAATCTCTCACTGCTGTATGAAAACAAACGGTTACTTTAGAAAGAAAAAACAATGGCCGTTTCAAAAATCGTTAACACATGCGCCCGCTGATAAGGGATGATTTATCGCCTTATGAACTTTTTATGAAGCACATGCATTGTCGGGCGTCAAGAGATAAGAGAAATTGAAATAACTCTACATTGCACCGCTATAGATTGCAATATAGATTATTATAAGAATGAATTTATTTCCTGATATCGACTGACTCATTGACTGAGGTGAACAATGGATCGTTCGAGAGAGTTCTGATGACCTACCACATAAGGCGGTGTCAACATATAATGTTAAAATTGACAATTTATTCCGGTGAATCGACTATCGACTAAAATATTTTCACGTATCGTGTTTTAGAGATAATATTGATACCGCCTGATATTGTAGGTCATCAGGACTCTCTCGAACGATCTTATTATCACCTCAATCAATGATAATAGGACCTAAACGGTTAATATAACGCGAATAAATTCAGTAAAATGTTATAAAATCATATAACCGACTTCTAGAAACGACGTCTCTCGTCCAAGTCATCCGCGACCACTTTGCGTCGATTGGTCGAATTCAGTTCAGGCCCGAACGCTTTGCGTCGATTGGTCAAGCGCTTTTCCACACTAAAATCATAGGGCATAAATATGCGTGTCTTAAGCCATTTTTTCCCAGTCGTTATCCTTCTTTCAAACTCTACGGTCGTTCCCGCTCCTGCCTCGGCAGGCAGGAGGTCAATTTAATCGTTTAGGCCTGTTGGTCCTTTTTAATTGTATTTGTAATTGCAATTGTATATCTGTGTTTTTGTAACCGACAATCAATATTGTGAAAAATAAACTCGCCAACTCTGTGATAGAGTTTGGCCAAGAGAAAACGATTGAAATCTTTAAAAGAGATACCTTTCTTCCCATCCTGTCCCTAAGTTCCGTCAACGAACGCCTTGGAAGGATGGTGTCTGACGCAGTCAGATTGGGAAGAAACCCTGGTCGTCTCAATATTTACATGAGAAAGATTTGAGTATTATTTTAAAGAAAATGGGACGAACTGTTGGGGGGATAACAATTTCCCGGCTTATTATTTATTACAAAGCATGTACTTATTTATTCGTGCATGATTTTAAAACATACTACGACACAATACAGAATCTAGTAAGTCTCAAATGTTCGACGGCTACAAAAGCGCTTCAATTGTTTTTCCATTGTACTAATAATTCTGCTGCATATTGATTTTTACCATATTGATGTCCTTAGTGAAAATGTGTGTATTCAAATATATGGAACACATAAATTTCATTGGCTCATTTTTTTTCAATCATGTTCGCTCCCAATATGGAGTACATATTGAGACTACCTTGATTCGGCTCCCTCGTAAATCGAGAAGGAGCCTCCTATCCGACACTCAGGAGAGGGATTTTGTGAACGGAGTAGTAGAAACATGGAACTCTTTACAACAAAACACAATCTCAAAGCGTTATGTGGGTGGGATTAGCACACATTATTTAATCGTTAAGAATTTACACAGACGTTATATTACACTAGTACACTGAATTTAAATACAAGACAAAACACAAATATTACGATAGCGAAGAAGATATCAGAAATTTGACTCGAATTTAATTCTTAGGGAGACGATTAGGAGCGTGCATTCTCAATGCTGTCCAATCTCTCACTGCCGTATGAAAAAAACAGCGGTTCCTGTAGGTAGCCAAACCGTTGCAAAACGACGGTTAAACGTCACGCAAGATAAGCTATCATTTATGGCCTATCGAACTTTGCACTCATGCACTCACGGCGTGAAAGAGAGACATTTAGAGCGAGACGTCCGCATAAATGTCTCTTTTACAAATTTGAATCACTCTATATTGAATCGCTATAGATTTCAATATAGAGTATTATTAAAAATGAACTAGCCTTTTTCTTTCTATCCCTACTCTCACCAAACTTTTGAGGCTGAGTGGTTGAATAATCAGTTCTCGTAGAGAAAAAATGTTGAGATACAAATGCATTTTAGATAAATAACACAAATTTTCTGACACGACTTCCATGTTTCGCTCGAAACATTAAAGACACAGCCATTGAAATAACTTCGAAAAATACACCAAATCAATGTGTCAAATTTAATAACTTATTATTACCATATAAAACTAGGAGGGTGGAACAGAGAAGAAGATGTATTGTGTACCCTGTCTACAACTGTATATAAGGATGAATAAATGCAGGCTTAAAACATAGTTCTGACGATGGCGTAAGCCGAAATAGATATCAATAAATATATTTTTATTTTTTCACCGTATTATTACACCGTATCAATAGAGTTCACCCCAGTAAATCCCAACTCAATCAATAAAACGGGTACTACTCGAGTACTTGAAAAATGGACGAGTATTCGATATTCGAATTGGAGTCTCTAATTGACACTGAACACCTCAAAAGTAATATAATTTTCTGTCACAAAAATTTTCAAAAAGAACAAGTCAAGATTTCACCATCTGGATTCAAGATTTTCCGACCCCTTATCGTGAATCCAGGTGGTATCGTAATTATAATTGAGTAACGTGATAAACGGATTTTTCTCTAACTGTAAGAAAACTGCTGGAAAAGCTTTATCGCAATGCTAGCCGACGGAGCGCTTTTTTTTCCTTTGCCGTCTCGTAATGAAGCCATTGTTTGCCAGTCGTAATTTGTCTAGCAAGGGTCGTTTTCTTCTCGCAAACATTTCACAGCGCATGCAAGTTGTCGAGTCGATAATTACTACTAACTAACGGTGACTAAAAAACCAAAAGATCGAATGGTCACTTTCATCACGAAAAGGTGTTCACTGTCAATTTATTTAACATGTCCGCTCCCAACTTATATGAGATATGGACTATTCTCGGAGTTTATCGAAAGCTTTCTTCTACAAGAACTGCGTGTTACTCAGTTCCTCAACCTCTCTTTTTCGAAGAGAGAAGGGATGGAAAGGATACGAGGACTAGGGACAGGGCTAGTGATTAGCTAATCGCTGTCACTATACGTCGCTCTTTGGGATAAGAAAGGTGGAAAGGGGATTTTTAACAACAGAAACACCCATTGTCTCTGAACAGGTTCGATTTATCGACTGAAAAAAAAACTGCTCGTACCAGGGATCGAATCCGGGCGGTCCGACACGGTAGCCAACGACGTTGACCACTGCACCGTGGACCGGACCGTATCATATTGAAAGGTGATTTAGTCGACGTAATTGGAATAAATTTACGCGAGGGAAGGGGTTGAAAGGATACGAGGACTAGTGGTTAGCGAATCGGTCTCAATAGCATTGCCTTCAAGCAGAATCGATTTATCGACTAAAAAATCTGTTCGTACCGGGAATCAAACCAGGGCGGTTCGTCACGGCACGTCAACGATGATGGGCACCGTGCCACGGATCGGGCACAATACTTGGTAGAAATAATTGTAACAAAATTATTTTTCAGACGAATTACTATATTTGGTAAAATTTTCCATGAATAAGAAGAATATTTATGTGTATTTTGAAAATCATGACTCAAACCAGTTTGATTCTAATATCAAAAAAATTTTACAAAATAATCGATTTTATTTAGTTTTTTGTCACTTGATAATTATGACTCGACCAATCTCTAAAGAGACACCATCAGTTGTTGGTTGATTAAAAAAAGCTTGTGATGGGCGAAACCGGTCCTGACCTATTTAATTTTTTCAGTAAAATGTGCCATTTAATGCTTTAAAAGTGCATTTCACATTCATAAAATAAGCCAGATTTATTGTAATGTCAGTAAATTAACAGTCTATGTGAATCGGTCGGATCCTTCTTTACTAATAATTAGCTAACATTAATTTTTTTTAAATTTTGTGAATGGATAATTAACATTAATACATCATTACTTAAGCAAACTTTGCGATGGTAATTCCGAAGATGTGAAACACGTGTCACGATTAGTAACACAATACGTGGTATAATTAAAGTTATCAAATTTGAATTTTGTACTTTTCCATGAGTTTTGTCGCTAACGACCCGGGTTTCGCCTTTCTGCATCTTCAGGCATTCCAAGTGCACGGATGTACTTGAACTGACGTGTGGTAAACAGTTTGTATCGTTTATATACAAAAATATAAGTAGGTCACTAAGTTAAAAGGTTATTAAAATGTAAATTAGTGAAAATTTAATGTATACAAGCAATGCATTAAGTGGGTTTGTTATAATTATGGGGATTTTTGAAAATATTAATTACCAGATAATAACGTAGGAATATTTATAATAAATCTAGGGGTTTATCCGACCTATTATTAATGAGTTGATTGATTTTAAGCCTTTGAATTAATATTTAATGATAGCAAGTGCTTGAATTATTAATAAATGACAATTATTTAAAAATAAAAATTATTTAAAAGGGTACAACAATGGTGAATTTGGTAAATAAAGTTGCTCGTTTAAAATTGGCAAACTGTTGAGCTTTTATACATTCAATTTTAGCTAATTTACATTTTAATAGCTTTTTAACTTAGTGATCTACTTATATTTTTGTATATAAACGATACAAACTGTTTACTACACGTCAGTTCACGTACATCCGTGCACTTGGAATGCCAGAAGATGCCGAAAGGCGAAACCCGGGTCGTAAGCGACAAAACTTATGGAAAAGTACAAAATTCAAACAATTCAAATTTGATATTGAAATTCCATCAAGCACCCTCAGTCGAAATACTTAATTAATTAAAGTTATTTTTAATTTTATATTAAAATGAACTTCCACAAAGTTACCGCCGAATCCATCGAAAGTATTAATACATCGCCTCGAATATCATAACTGTTTCCATTATAGAGCTCAAATAGTTTAATTTCAAAAATAAAATACATTTTTCATTACATAAAAGAGCAAAATTATGTAACAGTAAATCATATAAAATGACTTAAATATGATGTTAAAATTGTCAAGTGGGGAAACGGTTTGATGCACATTGCAACACTGGCTGTGGAAATTTAGCATCTGCTTGCAGCGCCACCTGCATCGCCATTGTTGAAACATATTCATTAATTCTATTGCCATGCTTGCGCTGCGCAAAAAAAGGGGGAATTTTTCGCCCATTACGGATTTCCCGAAAAATCATTCTGCATAAAATGTAGAAAATTTTCGCAAACCTTTTTCAGGCATTGTAAACTATTTAATTCAAAATATAAATTATAACGATTTTTATTTAGATAGCTTTTGATGGTTTAGATCAGTGATCGCTAAACGGTCGCTCGCGAGCTACCGGTAGTTTGCGGTGGTATTTTCATAGTTCGCGAAGGATAAATTTATAAAATCCATGTTTCTTACATGAACAGTTGCATGTGGTCTACTCAGGCGTTGGAAAACTTTCTGATTTATTTGTGTACGCACCAGATAGAATAAAAAATTGCTCGTATCCAAAAGCACTTCAATAAACAGGGATAAAACATAAACACTTTCTTTCTTTGAGTGGCATTGCTTCGCATGCCAGATACTCGCCAGTTTTGTTTATAAATATGTAATTAAGGTAGGCAATATATGTTTTATTCGATTTCCGATTTTATTTAAGTAATATAATAATAATATGTATGGTACAATAAAAGGTGAAGATAAAACAATATACAAAAGTAGCTCATCGAACAATTTCAATTTATGAAAGTAGCTCGCATCCTCATTGAGTTTGGAGACCACTGCTCTAGATTAATTATTATCAAAAATTGCGAATAAACATTTATAGAAAATAAAATTAAAATAATACAGAAAGAAAAATAACAATGTATTTTAGTTCTACATAAATTATTTTATATATTTTTTGACTAGACTAGATTTTTTGACTGAACTAGTTCTGACGAAGGCGTAAGCCGAAATAGCTATCAAAAAATATATAAAATAATTTATGTAGAACTAAAACACATTGTTATTTTTCTTTCCGTATTATAATGGAGTTCTACCAAGTAAATGCCTACCCAATCAATAAAATTAAAATAGCTTAACAAACTCAGACTTTTTCAAAAACAAAACATTTTTAATACTGAAGCAATCATGAGATAGTCTAATGGTGCTTCTGAAATAGGCGAAACACGTGACACTGTTTGACACACAATACGTGGAATACATAAAATTATTTAAACTATGGGTAATTTATTTGATATATGTTGAGAAGACCTTTATTCCGGATCCCTCGTAAATCGAGATGGAGCCTCCTATCCGACACTCAGGAAGAGGGATTTTGTGAACGGAGTAGGAGAAACATGGTACTCTTATAAAGAAAAGACGATCTCAAAGCGTTATGTGGTTGCGGATAGCATCCATTATTTAATTGTTTATAGTTTACACATACGTTATACAACACACAAATATTACGATAGGCGAAGAAGATATCAGGAATTTGACTCGAATTTAATTCTTAGGGAGAGGATTAGGCGCGTGCATTCTCAATGCAGTCCAATCTCTCACTGCTGTATGAAAACAAACGGTTACTTTAGAAAGAAAAACAATGGCCGTTTCAAAAATCGTTAACACATGCGCCCGCCGATAAGGGATGATTTATCGCCTTACGAACTTTTTATGAAGCACAGGCATTGTCGGGCGTCAAGCGAGATAAGCAATTTTATTTATGGGTTATTGGACTTAATATGAGATACCGTGCACTCGAAGTGACACAGCCAGAGACATTTAGGAGCGAGCCGCCCGTATTACAAGAATGAATTTATTTCCTGATATCTTAAACTCATTGACTGAGGCGAACAAAAGTTCGTTCGAGAGAGTGCTGATGTCCTACCATACTAGGAGGTGTCAATATTTTTTTGCAATTAAACATTTTGCAGTTAATTTAATCTGAAGTTGTTCATTAAAAATGAGGAATACGTGGAGAATAATTGATTTTCATTTGACGTTATAAGGTTTGACGATGTCCGAAGCTGAAATTGATTATGTCATTTCGAAGTGTTGTTTATCTTATAATAACGGAGCTCTACTAATTATATATTTAAATAATCAATTAGTATCAGTAATTTTTCGATGGATTCGGCGGTAGCTTTGTGGAAGTTCATTTTAATATAAAATTCAAAATAACTTTGATTATTTAACGTATTGTGTATCTAATTGTGACACGTGGTAATATAACAGGTTACTCGCCACTGCTTACATTATTTGCAATTAAAGGATTAAACCCAAACCTACATGATTGATTGCATCTCATTTTTTTATATGTTGTAATGCTAACGTCATTAGTAGTATAATTATTTGTTTTGATTCTATTTGGGGCTACCCCTCCTTTCTTTCCGTAAAAAGGAAAAATCCCAAACTCAATTTTGTTATTATATAATTTTAAAATATTAGAATTAGTCTTGCTTTATTACATAAGCAAACTTTGCGATAGTTAGTCCGAAGATGCCTCTGAAAGAAGACGAAACACGTGTCACAATTAATTACACAATACGTGGAATAATCAAAGTTATTTTGAATTTTATATGGTCTTAATATCAATTACGCATAGTGTCTTTAAATTACGTGGAATTTAATAACAAATTAAGTTATTTTGAAATTTTGAAGATACTGTTAGGCGAAACCGTAAGTATCTGTAATTTTGTAATGTTACCGTTATGAACCTTGCTTTATTACTGAAGCAACATTTGCAAAAGTCCGAAGATGCCTAACAAAGAGGCGAAACACGTACTGCAATGTGTAACAAAATACGTGGAATAATCAAAGTAATTTAAAATTTATATTAATATGTATTGAATGGAAGTTGAAAGTAGTTAGAACACTCGACCGCGGCTCCGGCTGGCTTATAATATTACATCATATAAAATATTTGAGAATGGAGAATAATTTATTCCCTGCAGACTATCTCAAATTGTTTTACTTTCACATCTGCAGCCGCAATTGCCAGTATCAGAGTGCAAAAAAAAAATCGAGGAGAAAAAACGCCATGTTACTTTTAATGTAGCTTTTTCAAATGCAAATTATACCAGCTTTGCAATTTTTATTTTTCACTCTGCGATCGTTGTCGCGCTCCTTTTTGCACAAATGGAAAACATTTTTTTATTATGAACGAAAAAAAATGAAAAGAATCCTTTCAAATCATCTTTAGACGTACAGACATGTTTATTGTGAAGCAAAAATTGTTGTTTGTTTTATATTGTTTATTTTAATTCTCGATAAAATATGATAGTTATTTATTTATACCCATGCTTTAGTCGCGGGATCGACGCTTTTTTAAGATCGTTATAACTAGGGCTGTGGAGTCGGAGTCGGAGTCGTCGCGGCGTTTTGGCCGGAGTCGTACTTGGAGTCGGAAATTTTGAATAGTTTGATTTTTTATTTCATATAATATGTCAAATTTGGCTATTGGCTGAATTGGTAGGGTTGACATATAATTGAATACAAATAATAGGAAAATTAGGGAAAAAAAGTGACGATGTATACTTTTTTTAGTCGGAGTCGGAGTCGTGGTTTTGGTCAATGCTGGAGTCAGAGCCAGACTTTTTTACGGACTGCACAGCTCTGATTAAAACCATACCACTGGGGTATTTTTTAGACTCTTTTTTTTATGCAGCGTCCTTTTCCGGTCACCGTCTTTAGAAGGTTAAGTAAGTAAAAATCATTCTTTAGTGCTGCTTCTACATGTCTTCTGATGAAAATCAGGGCCGGTTTCGCTCATCGCGAGCATTGTCAAAAACTATTCAACGTGTTTTATTTAAATCTACAATTTTTGATCAGGAGCATTTAGGTGTGGCGCAAATATTTAAAAGTACAAACCCTAAAATAAAATTAATATTTGAAAGATTTTATTTGAGTTATATTTTTTTGATCGACTTTTTATCGAATGCCATCTATAAACAAAATTCGTTTGAATAGAAATTCATAGAAATGTGACGTTTTCCACAGACGCCGTGATACGAATTGAAATATATAGAGTTATTTGTGGTATCTAATTTATCACAAATCATAGATAATTTCTTGGAACTCCAATAAAGCACTTCCAGCAGAGACGATGGAGTACACAAAGTTTGACTACAGTCATGAATTTTTAAGCATCTTCAAACATATCGTGAGAAGCACTCGGGGCTTCAAACACACATTGGTGTCAAAACACTCGGTTATAACGAAATTTAATCAAAGTACAGTGGAACCTCCAATTACACTACCCCGAATTACACGGTTCCGACTTTAAGTGTAAATGGGGGTTTTACTGTATTCAAACAATCTCTATTGCGTTTGTATGTGTTTGTATAATCCAATCTAGTAAATAACAATTTTCACTGTACTTAAGAGCAACTTAGCACAAAATTATACCGTATGTACAAATTATCAATGTACTTTATTTGTTTTATGTACTCATATATTATACAATAATTGTATTATGTAATGATAACTTTTAAGGTGTCCACTGTCAATATTTATCGGTGGAATGGCATTATAATAAGCTAGCAGACGAAGGGAGAACTTCCAGACGACGATCTCCGATGGGACACGGGGCGTTTGACCTAGCCTCGAGTATAAAAAATAAAAAAAATAAAATAACCACTCGAGGCTAATGCATCAACTACCCGTGTAACCACACATCAAGATACCTTCACATCCACCGACGACAGAAAACTTCGAATGCGGCGTATCGGTTACTATCCACGCCACGAACGAAGAAACCAATGAAATAAATCAATCACATTTTCATATTTTTCTCTATTATACCTATGAATTTGTTTTTTTTATTTAAAATTTACTGTTATAATTAAAAAACCTGAAATGTAATTACTCAAAAAGATTGAACGGATTAGGCATACAGCCCATGTACCCGTTCAAATAAATAATTATACCGGGAAAAAAATTATAATAAAAATAATAAAACATTTTTAGTACTTATTCCACATAAAATGTATTGGATCAGGACCGGTTTCGCTCATGGTGAGCATTGTCAACTGATAAGATATTCAACGAAACAGTGATATTTATACAAAGCATTAGTAAGAATTACATGGTATCATAAGCAATTAGTATTACAACTTAGCAAATAAATTGAAAAAAAATACAAGAAAAATAGACTATAATTAAATGTTGAAGACATCTTAGCAATGCAAGCTATAACATGAAATCTGTTATCCATTATGAGACGTGGAAATTCCAGGGAATGCTCAGTTCAACGAAAAAATTCTGTGAAAAGATTTAAAAGAGGCTATATCAATTTTTACAAATAAAGGCTAACAGAGTAAACAGAATATAATAAGCTAGAACTTGGTTAATGAAACGGATATAAAGACATCATATCTCGCATAAACTAGCAACCTTTCCAAGTACTTAAAATGTTTTATTATTTTTATGTTTATGTAATTTTTTTTTATTTTTTATTTTTAATATTTAAAAAAAAAATATTTGGCATTACAGCTTGCGCCAATGCGCCAAATATTCTGAGTTGTGAAAGTCACACGAGATTAACTCGATGGTAAATAATGTATCAGTTGTGCACAAAATCAACGATAAATAACATAACACCCAGCCCAAGATCTTTTTTTTCAATTGAAAAAATCTAACCTTGCCGGGGATTGAACCCGGGCCCCCCGATTGCTAGGACAAAGCTCTTGCCACTAGACCACAGGGACCGACATGTGACAATGATTACAGTGGATCAAAACTGGCAACGGATCCTCCGTATTATGTTTTACTATTTCCTCATAGAAATATGAAAATCCCCTTCCCACAAAAACGCAAAGTATAGTCACAAAACAAATTCCCGCCTTTTATTTATTTTTTTGAGAAATATTCACACAGTAAAGCGTCGCCATAAATTTTAATGAGGACACTTTAGGGCGACATTTTCAAATGTCGTGTCGCCCTAAAAATCTTTCACGACACTTCGATGAATAGATAATACGAAATTTTCACCTTCTTTTGTTTGATTTTTTCTATTGTCTCTCTCAAACAATAGCCGACTGTTTTGATGATTTTTAAAATGAGATCATAATTTTTAATATTCGAAAATAATCGTTATAATTGGAACAGTAATTTCGTAACTATACAATCATATAATCCCGGATGTCTCCTGGATGTCCCATTGTACTAGCAAGTTTCTAACCGGCCATGGCAAGTTCAATGCAAAACACTTCGCGCTGGGCAAGTTGGTTTTAAGGGTGGACTGTACTTGTGGGCACGCTAATCACATCCTATGGGACTGCCCCTAAATGAATTCCGAGCGAGCAGAACTGTTTGCTGTGGTCCGTCATCACACGGACCCAATAGGCCACGCTAACTTGATTGCAACTAATGCTAATTTCATTGCTTTTGAAAAATTTGAAAAATAATTCGGGGATCGACATAATCTCGATTCTTCACTAGAGTCAATATACTCGTCTAACACGACGGGTCCTCAGTATACGGATTATACACAGGATACTCTGTATCAAAATGATTTCAGTGGCTGAGCTAGTCACTCCAATTTATTTTATTATTATTTTCTATTTTAAAGCACTTTAGTGCATGGTTCAAAATCAGTCCCGTGCAGATCTGCTCGGACCATAAATGTGAGGGGTAAATTCCTTTTTCTAAGTCGAAAGCGTTGTGAAAGGCGGCCATGGCTGCATATACACAACGGTTGGTGGTGGGAAAAACCAACTTGTAAACAATCATATAACAACCTTGCTAGATCCCCGCTAAAAAGAATATCGGTTCATTAGGATATAAGTATGTATTTCGATTTTTGCCAGCTTAGAGTTTTTGAATGCCACTAGAAACATAGGAATATCTTACGTTACGTGTCAAAGAGACAATTTGAGGAGAAGTGGATACGAAGATATTTCAATACGTATCAAAATCAATTTTTTGTTCATAGGTTTTGTCTTAAACCTTAAAACAACATATAATAATATATTACAAAAATATATGGTGCAGTGGTTAACGTTGTTGGCTTCCGTGACGGACCGCTTGGATTCGAGTTGTTTTATCGATTCTGTTTAAAGGCAATGGATGGTTGTGTTGTTAATTAAATATCCCTACCCAAAAAAGCGGCGCCTAGCGATTAGCTGACTACTAATCCTTTCCTAGGCCTCGTATCCTTTCAATCTCTACTAAAAAAGAAGTTTGAGCAACTGAGTAACAAGCAGTTTTCGTAGAAAAAAAAATGTTACGATAAACTCTGTGAGGAGTCCATATTCTACACGTTGGGAACGGACATGGATCAAAAAAAATCAGAAAGCCAAAGTATCGCCTTAAAGATGATGAATAAAAGATTCGTATTAATTAAAAAAATCAGGTCAAAATTATTTTGTATTCTTTATTATTCTGAGGTTAGAAAAACCAGGGCATTGGAGTCGGAGTCGAAGTCGTGGGGTTGCGGTTTTTTGGCCGGAGTCGTACTCGGTGTCGAAAATTTTGAAATGTTCGAACTTTTTATTTATGCATATAATATTTAAAGTTTGGCTATTGGCTGGATTGTTTGGTTGATAGTCGGTCCCTGTGGTCTAGTGGCAAGAGTAGGCCAATCAATCGCAATCGGGGGGCCCGGGTTCGATACCCGGCAAGGTCAAATTTTTTCAATTGAAAAAAAGAGATCTTGGGCTGGGTGTATGCTATTTATCGTTGATTTTGTGCACAACTGATACATTATTTACCATCGAGTTAATCTCGTATGACTTTCACAGCTGAGAATATTTGGCGCATTGGCGTAAGCTGTAATGCCAAATATTTTTTTATGTAAAAACAAAAATTTTAAAATACATAAAATAGAATAGGAAAGGTAGGAAAAAAAAAGTGACGAAAATGCTGGAGTCGAAGTTGTGTTTTTTTAACGACTCCACAACACTGGAGAAAAATAAATATTACGGCTGGAAAATGACAGGAAAATGAGAACCAACAATTTAAATTTTTAAAATATCATAATATGCCAAAACTATTTCACTGGAATTTTGTTTAATAAAGCTTTGTTATTTCTTTGTCCCCAGTTTCAAAAAAACAAAAAGTATTTTCAATGCTTAGCAATATGACAGTGGCAACATAATACCAAATAGTATATAACCTTTTATGTCTATGTGATTCTAAAGAAACAATTTTCTCAGACCATCAAACTTTTTCAGCTTGCTATCTTAAATGAACACTCTTGGGCCAAAAAAACTAATGACGGGTTGATACTAAAAAATGGTTTAACAATAAACGTTAACTAGCTGTCGATTATATTACTTTATGGGCAGTATATTTACGATAAAAAGGTCAGTAAACAGCGACAATTTACTGCCTAGCTCTTCGCGTGAATCAAAAATGGATTGATGGTTTTAATAACTAAAACAGTATTATGTAAACAGAATGGCTATAACTTACAAGTATGTACATATTTAATACAGTTGTCAATGCTGTTATAATGTAAAGGGTTTTTCAATAGGGTCGCTCAAAATATGTTACTTTGTACTGCTGAGTAGATTATTCATTGTTTAGTGGCCAAATTTGAGTCAACCAGTTTGGTAAATAATCGGCCAACACCTACCTGTACGTTATCAAAATACAATATCTGGTGAAAACATTGCTGCTGTGTGTGAAAGTGTACAGGAAAACCCAAAGCAGCTTATTTCTCGTTGTTCACAAGAACTTGGCTTTTCTGCGACTTCAACTTGGCGAATTTTGAATCGGGCCTTATGTCTGCACCCGTATAAAATCCAACTAACCGAGGAACTTCAAGTAAACGACCGCAGACAACGCCTGATTGGGTTCTGGAGCAGTTGGAAGTTTACCCAAATTTGTAAAAAAAGTCAACTTTAGCGACATGGCCAATTTTATAATGAATGGATATTGGCAGATATTTGATGCTATATTCCATATTTAATGCCGTAAAATATACTTACAAATGAAATTAAAATTTAGTCGAAATCTCACAAGCAACTTGTTTTATTTATATTACAAAACTAAGCGTCCTTATAAAAAGACCCTTTATATCCTACTCATCTGTGAATACGGTTAACCTCCTTATAAAGCCAATATAGAGACCGTGCTATAAGAGACCAGGTACTACATAGGTACCGATAAGAAAATTGGGGATAGGTTGATTTGAATTTAATGAAATCAATTGCACCTCATTTGTATCATTATGTAATTGCATTATTTTGTTTCTATCACCCCCTTCCTTGTTTCCTTTAGAAGGAAAAAAACCCGTAATCCATTTTGTAATTTCATAATTTAAAATGTTAGAATCAATCTTGCTTCATTACTTAAGCAAACTTTGCGATAGTAAGTCTGAAGATGCCTCTGAAAGAGGCGAAACACGTGTCACAGTTAGTATCACAATACGTGGAATAATCAAAGTTATTTTAAATTTTTATATCAATATATTTATGTTTGTAGATGGTATGTATTTACCATTTTCGTAAAGACTTATCTAATACGACTTCCTATCAATTGATAATGCTCGCCATGAGCGAAACCGGTCCTGATCTAGTAAATTTTAAGTGGAATAAGTACTAAAAATCGTATATTATATTCATTATAATACAATTCTATCAAGTATTGATAGTGAACACCATACAAGTGATAATATGACTTTTTTGAAAGAGAAAAAAAATATGCCACACCTAGCATTACAGCCAACATAGAACTGTGAAAAAATAAGTGAGACAAATTTAATCAACGCATATGCCACTAATCATCGAAATAAGAGGTTTTCAGGAGTTGAAATAATAGTAGTAAAATACTTTATCATCAGTTATCAGGTTATGCCCAAACAACACCGATATTTATATATAACTAGTATTGTTACCCGGCTTACTGAGCGACCAATAATTATTTAATGTTATATCATTCCCAAAGAATTACAGACCCACAGCATACATACATATTGAGAAGACCTTTATTCCGGCTTCCTCGTAAATCGAGAAGGAGCCTCCTATCCGACACTCAGGAAGAGGGATTTTGGGGACGGAGTAGGAGAAACATGGTACTCTTTAAAACAAAACACGATCTCAAAGCGTTATGTGGGTGCGCTCATTCGCACCCATTATTTAATCGTCAAGGATTTACACAGACGTTATACAACACACAAATATTACGATAGCGAAGAAGATATCAGGAATTTGACGCGAATTTAATTCTGAGGGAGAGGATTAGGCGCGTGCATTCTCAATGCAGTCCAATCTCTCACTGCTGTATGAAAACAAACGGTTACTTTAGAAAGAAAAAACAATGGCCGTTTCAAAAATCGTTAACACATGCGCCCGCTGATAAGGGATGATTTATCGCCTTATGAACTTTTTATGAAGCACATTCATTGTCGGGCGTCAAGAGATAAGAGAAATTGAAATAACTCTACATTGCACCGCTATAGATTGCAATATAGATTATTATAAGAATGAATTTATTTCCTGATATCGACTGACTCATCTACTGAGGTGAAAAATAGATCGTTCGAGAGAGTTCTGATGACCTACCACATAAGGCGGTGTCAATACATACATACGCCGTTTCGGTATTTCTAGTATTGTAACCCGGCTCCGCTCGGACTAAGCGACCGATAATTATTTAATGTTATATCATTCCCAAAGAATTACATACCTACAGACATACACCGTTTCGGTTTTATATATAAGATATTAAGAACTCGCACGTCAAAAGTTCCTTTTCCGTTGATTTGGAATATGTAAGTAAAGAATGCGAGCTTCACGCAATACTATCGTGGCGTAGCGGTCGATGTCGGAGATTCCAACCGTCGCGATGGCCCGACCCCGGCACGAATCTCGGACGCAGAGTTGATCTTTTTTTATTTTATAACGATAATGCTTCGCTCGGATTAAGCGACCAATAATTATTTAATGTTATATCATGCCCAAAGAATTACAGACATACATACATACACCGTTTCGGTTTTATATATAAGATTAATAATCATTTTACAATTGAAACCATCAAAGTTATCGCCAAATCGATCAACGTTGCTTGTTAACACTTCAATAGACTAGTGACAGTAGTGACTAGTCGTTACCTTAGATTGAAAAGGTTCGAATAGATATTTTTGCCTAAAATGACTGTTTGGTCGGAAAAGCTTGTATTTACTGCATTCTATCATACATATGAATTTCAGAACTATCTATGGTTGAATAACGAAGTTAGCAGAATTCCAGAGTTCCACTGCATCTGCACACTTTTTTACTAAATTAATTTGACAAAGTTCTAAGATTGTCATCATTAGATTTTTAGGATCATTATTTCTCAGCAAGATTTGTGATAAAAACAAAACTTAAAATAAGTAATTTGAAACATGTTTGCATGCTCATTTTTACAAGTGAATTTTAATTAATCGAAGCATCATACGCTCATATCTCAAAACAGTGTCAAGAGCAGTTAGAACTTTTCAAAGTAAGGTGTCGAAATGTCATCGATACCGATCAATGTTAGTGAAATTAATTCGAAATTATTTATCTTAAAAGTTGTGCATCCGAAAGCACTTCAATAAAAACAAACACTTTTTTTTAGAGTTGCTTTGCAATGCTTGCTAGTTTTGTATAAAAAAATGAATTTTCACTGTCAAGAATCCCCATCGAAAATTTTCTCATATAATACTACTTTACGCATTGTTTAACTTAGCCATCCCTAACGGTATAGATTTTGTCCCAACAGCTACTTTACCTTAAATATCTATCTTAATACTAGTGATACGATGTCTTAACTTTTGTATTCTTAAATCATAGTTTTTTACACCTTTTGCAGAAAACAAATATGATATTTATTGGCTAGTTGCGCCGTAATCGATTGAAAAAGAGAAGAAGTCGGAATTTTTCAGTCTAATTGTCGATGTTAGCAATCGCTGGGAAGCGCTAACATAACATTTAACGCTCATAAGCGATAAAAGAACGTGACCATAGCGAGTCATAGATAACATGGACGGAGTGTTTCATATCTGGCAACAATAAAAGGCGATAAGATAAGAGATAAAGTAATGTGAATTCTTGCATGGTTATTAGCTTGTTAGTCACCGGCTCCATTGTTAGTCCGCCATAGCCGTTGGAGTGGAAACGTCGTCGTTTTCATGCACGACTTAAATATGAATAATTATAGGAAAAATAGGGATTTTTATATGATTTTTTTTTTTTCAGAAAGATGTATAAATATATGCCAAAGCATATTGCAGTCTATGTCAATAATGCCAAAACACTGGGGTCTTTTTTTACCTCCCTTCAGCCTGAGAGTCATTTTTCAAGGATAGTCCTACGAAGGCTAAACATGTTTGTATTGTTACAAGTGAATTTTAATCAATCGAAGCATCAAACGCTCATATCTCAGTGTCAAGAGCAGTTAGAACTTTTCAAAAAAAGGTGTTGTAGTGTAATATCGATTGCCAACGATGTTTGTTTCATTACAAAATAAAGTGTTACCCTTTTTTTCGTGAAAGCCTACCGTATACAATAAAAATTTAATAAGGAATTCATTTTCCCGTCAGACATTTAATCAATAACCCTGCGACGTCCGCGCTCCTACCCGACTAGGGATACCAATTTGGATATGCGAATATTCAATATCAGGATATATTCGGAACTTTTTAAACTATTCGATATTCGGATATTTGGGAAAATATCCGGATAGTATTCGTATTCGAGGAACGATCACATCACAATTTCTTCACATTTAAAGAATATAATGAATATCCCAGGTAGTGTTTTTTTTTGCCTTCGCCCAGCCCGGGTGCTATCAATTTCTTATCATAATACTTTATTTGAACGACCGGATAGGACACGGGTCTAAAAAAAAACCTTTATTGCCGTAATTTCATTTATAATGCAGCTTCAAATTTTGCATGTCGTAGTACAATGGAACGGTATTGAAATGTATTTTTATATGTTTTGTCTCTGTCTAAGATTTTACAAAAGTGGGAAAAGATTTAGTCTTAAATTAATTTAAAATGTACATAAGTGAGCAAGGAAACATTGATCTTGCAACATCTCTATTTGTGTGTGAGTTGTACGATTATTTAATAAAAACTTAGATTCGATTATTTAATAGAAATCGAGACCACTGTCGGCTTGCAATTGACAATTTCTTGTTTATTAAAATATGTTTTTTAAATCATAATTTTAATACTATTGTACAACATTTAAGGCATGTCAAAACCATCCGGATATCCGAATATATCCGGATAGCTTAAGTTTTACTATTCGATATCCGAATAGTTGATTTTGACAGATAGTTGGAATCCCTACACCCGACCCACAGAATAATATTTTTCCTATACACAAGTTGGGCTTTTATTTGATGATTAGCCTCTCGCCTGACGGGTCAAAGCGCTTTCAATTTGGTACGAATACAATTTTCTCCTTTTCATTCGACAACCGATGTCAGGAAACAGGGACAGGACGTTTAAGGGTTAAGGATAATTTATTGAAAAGATTTTTTCTTTTCTAACCTCTTCCATGCTAAGCCGATTTACGACTATTTCGAAAAATAAAATTTCAGATACAATTCATCGGTGTTTGTGTTAAATACAGTCATGGATATTATGATACAAATAATGTGTCCATATTTGAATAAAAAAATCTTGTAGGTTTTAACGGTGCAGCCACATTACCGCGACAACGTTTGCGCGCAATACTTAATAAAATAAATAAATTCAATTTATTTTCAAAAATTTTAAAACATTTTGTCCGGTCCGTGGTGCAGTGTCAACGGCGTTGGCTTGCGTACCGGATCACCCGGGTTCGATTTCCGGTACGAGCGGATTTTTTCAGTCGATAAATCTGTTCAAAGGCATGGGTTTTGTGTTGCTGAAAATCCATTCCCACCTTTCTGATCCCAAAGAGCAACGCATTGTGACAGCGTTTAGATAATCACTAGTCCTGTCCTGTCCTTGTACCTTTTCTATCCCTACTCTCTTCGAAAAAGAGAGGTTGAGTAACTGAGTAACAAGTAGTTTTCGTAGAAAAACATATGTTGAGATGAACTTCGTAAGTAAGACCATATGCTCCAAGTTAAGAGTGTACATGGTTAAAAAAAAAGAGATTTCAGAAACTAATTCATCGGTGTTTGTGTTAAATACACTCATGGATATTATCAAGGAGTAGAACCAGGTGGGTAGTGCCACTGGGAAGAGCTTTATTGGTTTTTAACGGAATCGATTTGGATATCGACATATTTCACATGAACGTGAGTGAGTCAGGTGAGTTCTATTTTTTTAATTTTGTAGTTAATTTTTTCGGAACTCACTCGATTGACTTCTTTGCACATTTCCAATGTAAATTGGTTTCACTCTTATTTCTGTAAATTATTTATTTCTGTTTTCGTTAAAAACCACCCAGATCGGTTAGATTCTACGTCACTAAAGTAGCTTTATCTCTAACAATATGTAATTGTAATTTAGAAAAAATCTTGCTTCCGGACATATTTCATAAGGCCTGAACTTTGACAATATGCAAAAAAAACGATCCTTGACCAGAATACCCCCTTAAATCTAAGACATATTTTCATGTACGCCACTATAATAAATCTCGCGGCAAAGCGACATAAGATGCCATCTATGCGAACGGGTGGGGTCCTTCGGAATAATCTCCAGATTTTTTTTATTTATTTTTATAAATTTGTAAAAACGCTTCGGTGGGTGAATCTCCGAAATGTAATGATTCGTATAATGTATAAAGAGACAACTGCTTTGCATTTTATGCGGAGACATTTTTCAAATATTCTTCTTTTTTTAATTTGATATAAATTCTGAGAGATTTTATTATTGCGTCTCTGCCTGGATATTAACCGGGTGATTAGGCATGCCACAAGCACGGTGAGTTTTCATTTCTTTTCTTTCCACTAATGCTTTATCTTTATTTTGTTTATTTTCAATTTCAATTCTATCATTCGATTTCCGAATTTATTATATGGAAGAGTCTATCGTATATTTTTCCAACAATAAGGCGTCTTTTAATCTATTCGATGCCGCACCGTGTTTACACGCCAAACAGTTCCGGGCTCGTTGGGCCGGCCATACAAAATGCGTGTGTTTACACGCAGTACTTGAGACGTGGTTTAAAGGCCACGAGCAACGTTCATAACAATTTTAAAATATCGTTCATGTAGTGACATCTCTTGAAATCGTGATGTAATACTTGAACTTTAAAGATATTGTATGGTAATCTATAATATATGAATTTTAAAAAGAGCTGTTTGGTTGTGTTAAAATGTGTCGCTAGCAGAGTATACGTAGAACCTTTTTTTGAGGCATACCACTCAGTGGAAGAAGAAGAATTTGCTTTAAGAATTTTAAACGTATTTTTATTTACATTTAAGATTAAATTTACCCACTATTCGCGAGTTCGTTCATGAATCCTGTAAAAAGTTTCACAAGGCAGTGGGCCATCAAATTAACCCATAGGTTCCCAACCATTTTCGGGTGGCGACCTCTTTTCATAAAAGCCATGTGACCCGCGACCCCCATGCAATTCAAAAATACATTTTTAATAAGATACTTAAAAAAACAATGACAATGTATCGTAGTGAATATTTTTTTAAGTTGACTGTATAAGTTGCCTACCCCACAGAAAACCTGCTGCGACCCACTTTGGGGCGCGACCTATGTTATAGAAATTCTTCTCGGTGACCCTTTATAGATTAAAGATAAAGTCAGCTGACCTCTTGAACTTCTGGTATTGCTTACCACTACAGCGATCTCGCAATCATGTCAGCAACAATGGGAAAAGAATGCAACTTGAATATGAAAACTTAACCTTGAGACGAAGGAGACGTGAAGAAATTTGACACCATCGTGCCTCAGTACTTCAAGCTCCATCAAATAGATATCAAAAAAAAAAAAAAAATGAATTGATGCTTAGAAATCTAAGTGCCTTGATGGTAGGCCCTACTGAGTATGAAGTAGTATAAAGAGGACAAGAATTCAATGGGTAAACCGAGTTTTCGATGGCCGTCTCGAAGCACCAGACTGGAAACTGCCTTGTTAGTAATACGTAGGGTTGTTTCGGTGGTCGACTTTAATTGTGTATCATTCATCAAACGTTTAACCTTTCGTGGAAATCAATTATTCACGTTAAGCTTACCGTAAATCAGCCATACTCAACCTGCGGCCCGTGGCCCGCATGCAGCCCAATCAACTCAAACAACAAAAATATTATCGCGGTCAAAAACGATACAAATCTGGAAGTTATTTTTAAAGAAAAGAGGCAGGAAGGAAAGTATGAAGAATTTTAGAAACTGGTACTCGAAAAATACAAAACTGAACCATAATGTGCCCAGCTTCTGCTCACATTCTTCTCATCTACGTATCTCTATAAATCGTCATATTCTGCAATGAAATTTCCGAAGACAGTATATAGAAATCGGCTTACTGATTCTCACCTTGATGATGTATTAAGATTAGCCTGTAGTAACCAGGAACCTGATTTGACGAAGAGAGATATTTTTTATTTGTTGTTCATTGCTATTTTTTACATTTAATAATACATAAATGTACATATGTTTATCACTTTTAAGGTGTTCACTGTCAATACTTGGTGGAAAGGCATTAAAATAAAAATAATAATACATTTTTAGTACTTTTTCCACGTAAAATTTATTATATCAGGACCGGTTTCGCTCATGGCGAGCATTTGACAGTTGACCATGCTCGCTATGAGCGAACCTGGTCAAAATTTTATGTGGGAAAATTTATGAAAAAAACTAAGCAAATTACAAGAAAAATAGACTAAAAATAAAATGTTCAAGACCTCTTAGCAATGCAAAACTAACACATCAAAAATCAATTAAGTATGAATTAACATTAACAAAGTAAAAGCCCAAAATTAAGTGCATTTAATAAAAATAAATAAATCTACATGTCTGTCAACCATAATTATTTGGAAATTTGCTTTAATATATTTGCTTAGTTGATTTACCAATTGTTTGTCATACCTTGTTTTCATACTTAACTTTTGCATAAATACCACTGTTTTATTGTATTCCTTATCAGTTGATAATGCTCCCCATGAGCGAAACCGCTCCTGATGAAATAAATCTCATGTGGAAAAAGTACTAAAAATGTTTTATTATTTTTATTATAATGCTTTTCCACCAAGTATTGACAGTGAACACCTTAAAAGTATTATAAGTATGTTGGGACCCACGTAGAGAAGCAAACATCATAATGCGGCCCGGGGGAAAAAAAGTTTGAGTACGATTGGCGTATAGCGACGTTTTTAAAAAACACACTTAACCCTCGTTCTTAAGTATTCAATTAATGTTATTGTCAATTAATATGCTGTCGTTTAATAAATTGTTAAGCCCACACTGAGAGATAATGGCGAAACCACAAAATGGCAGCTCGTTTTAAATTGTAAATTAACAATTTTCGGAATTCGAAACGTATTTCGATATGATATAAGCCGAATGACAAAAGATAAATTCATCGCAACAATGTCGTCCATTAAATTTGATGTAATACGAAATAAATGATTACTTACTCTACGAGGTTGAAAGTCAGAAAACATCATTTCACAAAGTAGAATAATTGTAATTATGATGGATTTGTTTTTGGCTGTTTATCCCAATTCCACAAACAGTGGCGTCCGACAGAATTTTAAATAAAAATTTCACCATCAGCGAAACTGGTCAAGATCTTTGCAATATATTTGGAGTAAGTACAAAAAAGATGTGAACAAAAAAATGTCACTCAATCATTTATCACTTTTAATACGTGTTCACCGTCAATACTTGGTGGAATGGCATTATAATAAAGCATTTGTAAGATGCCAATTATTACTTCTTGGCAAAAAACGTATTATTTTTTCGAAATAAAGGGTATTTCAATAGGGACGCTCAAAATATGTTACTTTGTCCTGCTGAGTAGATTATTCATTGTTTAGTGGCCAAATTTGAGTCAACCAGTTTGGTAAATAATCGGCCAACACCTACTTGTACGTCATCAAAATACAATATCTGGTGAAAACATTGCTGCTGTGTGTGAAAGTGTACAGGAAAACCCAAGGCAGCTTATTTCTCGTTGTTCACAAGAACTTGGCTTTTCTGCGACTTCAACTTGGCGAATTTTGAATCGGGCCTTATGTCTGCACCCGTATAAAATCCAACTAACCGAGGAACTTCAGGTAAACGACCACAGACAACGCCTGATTGGGTTCTGGAGCAGTTGGAAGTTTACCCAAATTTGTCAAAAAAGTCAACTTTAGCGACATGGCCCATTTTATAATGAATGGATATTGGCAGACATTTGATGCTATATTCCATATTTAATGCCGTAAAATATACTTACAAATGAAATTAAAATTTAGTCGAAATCTCACAAACAACTTGTTTTATTTACATTTCAAAACTAAGCGTCCTTATAAAAAGACCCTTTACATAAAACACATATTAGGAAGCAATTTTCAAAAATGGTCAAATCCAAAATATTTCTTTTTCAACTGCCAGTTTTAGATTAAACTTTTGAGACCTTTTTAAGTCACATGGAAAAGCTTGCATTTTTATAAATTATCCGTAATTCTTTAATTTAAAATATATTTCAAAAATATTGATAGTAAACACATTCTCAGTTTTTCTGCAAATGGATTTGACCACTTTTGAAAACTACCTTCTGATATATTGGTTTTTCTACTTACTCACAAATCTTATAGAGGTTTTTTTATACCATGTCATTTTACTTTGAAATTTTCTAGGTACTTAGATACATAAAAAACGTGCTTCAATTGGTAGAGTTTCATAAAAGAAACAGATTTCAACTATACACTAAGCAATATTTATTAGATACTATAAAACTTAATTCGGCTTAATTAATACTTAGTCCGGTCCGTGACGCAGTGTCAACGTTGTTGGCTTGCGTGCCTGACCGCTGACGACTCGATTTCCGGTACGAGCGGATTTTTTCAGTCGATAAATCTGTTCAAAGGCATGGGTTTTTGTGTTGTTGAAAATATCTTCCCACTTTTCCTATCCCAAAGAGCGACGCACATCGAGAGCGATTAGCTAACCACTAGTCCTGTCCAAGTTCTCGTATCCATCCTCTAATCTCTTAGAAAAAGAGAGGTTGATCAACTGAGTAACAAGCAGTTCTCGTAGATAAATATATATTGAGACAAACACCGTGAGGAGTCCATATGCTCCAAGTTGGGAGCGGACATGGTTAAAAAAAATACTTAATTGCTATTTTTCACCGCGTTTTAATTATATTTGCAACTTTAGAGCGTAACGAATGGACTTACTTAGATTGAAACTCACTTCTTTGCCGTTGAAAAGTTGCTGAGAAATGAATATATATATCGTAGCTTTTTGCGATCTATACATCCCATTTTCAAAATCGGATAATCGTATGATAATCGGATGATGTAAAATTAATTGTCTTGACAAAAAAAAAGACGAAATGTTGTTTTTATAATTCCCTCAAGATACGCCACTGTGTACAATAATAATTATTGACATTTTTCAAATACGACATCAATTGTGACTTTGACAAAAGTTTATGATTGCTTTGAAAGCAAAATTTCCTTGTCGATTTCTATATTTAATTTAAGTGTTTTCTTTTTTGGATTTTTGAGTGACTTTTCTGAATGAATTTTATATTTTTTACAGAAAATAAAACATCGTGCCTTATTCTGAATGCTTATTCAATATTTATAAATGAAAATATATTGAGAATTTTAACTTTTGTATTTGAAAAAAGTGGGCATTGAAAACAAACAATCACTTTTTTACATTTGCAGGATTAACAGATTTGTTTTATCGTTAGTTGGTTTTCTCTGTATTGTTTGCGTGGTAATGAAATTGAATGCCTGAACAGACTTTAACATCCATTTATATTTCAAACGATTTCTCTCTGTCCGATTGCTGACCCTGTAACCGAGTGGTAAACGTCGTCTATGATCGTGTCCTAATAGGATTATCTTTAAATCAATTTATGCAATTTCGTTTATACGCATCAGTGTGTCAGTAATATACCAATTTCCAATCAACTAAAATTATTAGTAAAAGGCACGTTACAAGTGTAATTATTAGCTAACCACTAGTCCCGTTCTAGGCCCATCCTTTTACGGTAAATTATGGATATAAGGTCACGGGACCGAATTTTTGTAAAGATTTACGAAAAATAAGCACTTTAAATGAAATGAATGTAAGGCTTACGATTGTTTCGTCTTAGAAGATCGTAAAGAATACTTCGCAATAAGTATGAAATCGAGTTGTTTCAATTTATAGGAGAAAAAATGCAACCACAAACTACACAAATAATAATATTATACAGATAGAGACAGTCACATAAGTTTATTATTTGTTTAAAATAAAAAGAATAATTTTATTATAGGCTAATATTAAAAAACAAATTCTTCTTTCAGAACTCATACAATAATCAGTAATATTCTTCAGATTTAATCATTTTGACTCCACATTTTATAATAATCCACAAGAACTCAATGAATAAAGTCAAAACATAAAATTATAAGCCAGTATGTATAAATTTTTTGAGCTTAGCTCGAGAGGATTGGGATTCTGTCCCAAAATTTACCCCTTTTACTATACTACTTTTTGTGTTCAACTTTTTTCGAGATGACTCCATTTCTACTTGCAGGAAGGGACTAGCCCTATTTAATTATGTTTTTCCATTAATTGATTTATTTCAATGATTCTATAGCATTTTATGGATTACATATTTATAAATTACTAGTATTAGAACCCGGCTTCGCTCGGACCAGTTTGGGGTTATGTTCACCTCGGCGCGTAAATTCAGACGGGCCAAGTTGAAACAACTGGCAACTTAATGACCAACAATGCAAAAGGGAATTACAGACCCACGGACATACATGCGCCGTTTCGGTTTTATATATAAGATATTTTGGTTCATATGAAACTACTCGACTACTCGAGTGTTTTGTAAAGTGTACTACTCCATACTCGAGTAATTGGAGTCTCTACACACACATTGATAACGAAACAAATTTACCGTCGAAACTTTCGCGAGCGAAATCAATTCGTATGTTTGAACTTGCAACAACAATGCAAAAGGGAATTACAGACTTACATCCCCCGTTTCGGTTTTATATATAAGATTTATATTCCCACACTTTTAGAAGCATAGAATTATTTTTCAGTAGAGCCAAAAAACAGGTTTCAACAGTAATTAATTTTACCTATTTTTTAACAGATATATTTTTTTTTCATTATCTTTAAATTCGATGCTTTGGCTTAATGATTTATTTGTTAAATATAAAATATGTATCTATTGTAATGTTTTGTTTTAAAGTTTAGTGGAGCTATTCACAAGAAAGTGATTTTAATGTGCATTGAGATATTATCGTACAAGAGACTCCAATTTGTAATCGACCACTTTTCAAGTTCATACTCGATACTCGAGCATTTTGAAAAATACTCGAATAATACTCGTAATTTATAAATGAAGACATTTTTCTCAATTTTATTTAAATATTTTAAAAATATATACAGTGTTTGCCATTGCGTTCAACTGAGTCTTACACGTGGATTTCAGTGTCGGGTAATATATTTTTGACAATTTCTTCGATTGTGAAAGAGTTTGGGGTAAAAGCAAAAATCGCCCACCACCCACCACGGAAGCCATCAACGCCCACTAGTGGGCGGTACGGACAGTTGACGACCCGTGGCCTAATTTATCGAGAGCTATTTGCTGTTGATTTCGCGTCAAACTTCGTTTGACTTCATTACACTAGAATGAGCTGTGTAGTCGTCCCTTTTTTGAATGTATTTATATACATATATATTTTTATATTTACTTTAATATATATTATGTAATAAAACCAAAAGTCTAATTAAACAGGCTCGCAATTATTGTAATTTACAAATTGCGAATTGCTCAGAGTTAAAACATTAGTTTAAAATGGAAAACTTCTCATACATAATTAGAATAATAAATCGCATAGTGGGAGGATGTTAATCGCTCCGAACACTAGTTTGCTCGATTGAGGCGTGCGGTATCAAACAGCACAATATCTTATATTTTACATCAATATTTAAACCATTCTCACCCGCTCCCAACGCGGAGCATATGTATTCATAAAATACAAATTTTAATCGTTTTGAATTTTCGAACTTTTCCACGATTCGAACGAACGATTCAAATTCGAAATCTCGATCGAAATTAATTAATATAAAGTAAAATTTGAATACTTTGAATTTTGCACTTTTCCATGAGTTTTGTCTCTAACGATCCGGGTTTCGCCTTTCGGCATCTTCAGGCATTTCAAGTGCACGGATGTACTTGAACGCAGTATATTTCGTTTATATAAAAAATATATAAGTAGATCACTAAGTTAAATTGCTATTAAAATGTAAATTGGCGAAAATTTGATGTAAACAAGTTTCAATGAATTAAGTGTGTTTGTTATAATTATCAGGATTTTTGAATGTAGTATCGCAAATACTAATGACCAGATAATAACAAAGGAATATATTTAAGAGCTTGAATTATTAGTTAATGACAATTATCTAAAGGGATACAATAATGGCGAATTTGGAAGATGAAGTTGTTTGTTAAGATGAGCACTGTTAATTTCTAATATTTCTTGATATAATAATTTATATTCGCCCCTGTTAATATGCAACAATTCATGTTATGATAATTCAAATTTTGCAACATTAAAGGGTTTAGTCTTTTATACGGCAAAAATAAGAAATTTATAATTGTAGAAAACATTTGTTGAAAAAATAAAAGTTTCCATTGTTACAACATTATGTTTGTCAGGCAATATCTGAAATATAACGCATAGCTTCAAAGCAATGAACAATATACAACACTAGACAAGCAATAAGCGGAAGAATTTGTTTCGTGCTTCGCCTGCCCTAGTTTCGACTACCAACTTAACCGGGTTGTACTCTATTCTGCAAACTCTCCTTAACTTTATTTATACAACTGTGCAGCAGGAAAACTCCGCCATGGAAATTATTGTACCTGGTGTGACAATGCGAGTCGGTTGAACTCCCGCCGCCCGCTGGTCTATTATTCGCCACCGCTCATTTTCTCGCAGCAATAATACAAAACAATTTGGACGTATAGAAAAGTTTACCGTATGAAAAAAGGTGTGAAAAGGTTCTTAAAGCTTTCGTTGTATTTCTTACCAGTTGAAAATTTACACGAAGAGAAAAACCGGTCCTAATCCAAATGTGAAAAAGTACAAAAAATGTAAAAGAAAACATTTTTATTTATAAAAGGTTTTTTTATAAGCACGCTTAGTTTTGAAATGTAAATAAAACAAGTTGTTTGTGAGATTTCGACTAAATTTTAGTTTCATTTGTAAGTATATTTTACGGCATTAAATATGGAATATAGCATCAAATGTCTGCCAATATCCATTCATTATAAAATGGGCCATGTCGCTAAAGTTGACTTTTTTGACAAATTTGGATAAACTTCCAACTGCTCCATAACCCAATCAGGCGTTGTCTGTGGTCGTTTACCTGAAGTTCCTTGGTTAGTTGGATTTTATACGGATGCAGACATAAGGCCCGATTCAAAATTCGCCAAGTTGAAGTCGCAGAAAAGCCAAGTTCTTGTGAACAACGAGAAATAAGCTGCCTTGGGTTTTCCTGTACACTTTCACACACAGCAGCAATGTTTTCACCAGATATTGTATTTTAATGACGTACAGGTAGGTGTTGGCCGATTATTTACCAAACTGGTTGACTCAAATTTGGCCACTAAACAATGAATAATCTACTCAGCAGGACAAAGTAACATATTTTGAGCGTCCCTATTGAAATACCCTTTATCAGACAGACATTTTAGCTCCGTGTGTCTGCAAATGGTTTGCATCCAATTTTTTGAGCGGTAGTTGACAGGTGGTGAACTTGTTATCATCTCAAGTGAGCTAAACATTGTTTTGATTTATCTGCCTTTTTACGCACAGAATATCACTAGGAACTACATGGAAATGTAAAAAATTCTAATTTGATATTGAAATACCATCAAGCACTCCCAGACAACATTCGAAATTATTACAAATTATTAGTCTATGAATAAAATATTTCTTTTTAAAAATCATATTGATCATAATGATGTGCATAGCAAAGCAAAACCACTGCGGTGTAAATAACTAAGAAATGTTTTTTGATTTCGGTCAATTTTTGTATTAACTATAATGTCAAAAACACGTATTTTAATTTGAGCGGTTTCAGTACAGGGAAATTGAACGCGTGTGCCGCGGTCATTGTATCGGCTTTGATCGGCTACAATCATTTCATAAATTACAGGAAACGCAATATTCTCTGAAACACGCCACCGGTATCAAAATATTGTGTACTCACCTACCTCTATCACAACTATCGCAGCTTTACAGGGTATTTACACACACTAAACAAGTTCGTGTAAACTTAATATAAAACATAATTCAAAACTTTGTTTTTCCACGTATTGCGTTAAAAATAGTGTCACGTCGTCACTAAAGCAACCCTACGACAGTTAATTAATAAAACTCTTAACAAAAATGAAGTATAATTAAATAAAAATTTTAATTGGACAGGTTGCTCGCCACTGCATTATTTCCAATTAAAAGTTTTAACCCAAACCTATCTTATTTATTGGAGCTCATTAGTAGTATAATTTTTTTTTTGCTTTGTTTTGATTCTATAACCCTCCCCTTGCTTCCCGTAAAAAGGAAAAATCCCAAAATCCATTTTGTAATTTTATTATTTAAAAATATTTGAGTCAATCTTGCTTCATTTCTTAAGCAAACTTAAGTCCGAAGATTGTCCGAAGTTATTTTAAATATTATATTAAAATGAAGTTCCACAAAGATACCATCGAAAGTATTACGACAGTAAGTTTATTTGACTATAAGCCTTTGCGTTACTTAATCAATTTTGAAAAAGGTTATTGTATAAGAAATTGTATATTTCTTTGCTTTTTTAGACCCCACAGCTGTAAACTTCACTTTTTTTTTTTACATTAATCAATTGTTTTTTTATTATATGGTAGACTGGGTCATCTCTGGATGGATGATGTGTCAAAAGGCTTGCGAGTGCTGAAACCCAGCGATTGGCGTAGACTCAGGAGACTGATTGAGATGAGCAAGTTTACCACAAACTGTAGCACTAGAAACGAAGAAGAAGGGAAGGTTTTTTTTAACTGGATTAACTCTAAATACTTGAGTATCGAGTCGAAACTCGTGTCACTACTTGCTACGCGTCTTAGTGAAACTCTGTTAATGTGTTCACTGTCAATTCTTGGTGGAAAGGCATTATATGAAAAATAATAACACATATTTAGTACTTTACCATGAATATTGATCATTCTTACATATTTGGTTTTTAATTTAGGAACATGTATTGCTAAGAGATCTTGAACATTCTAAACATAGTCTTTTTTTTTATTTCAATTGTATTTATTTGCATATTTGTAATGCCGATAATTGATTGTCAAACCTTTTACGGGTTTTTTAAAGTTTGTATAAATAACGGTGTATTCTTGTATTTCTTATCAGTCGATACTAGCCCCGTGTCTTAGGTAAGCGACGTGATTCTCTGACTGCAGATTTGACTAACTTTTTGAATAGAAATTACGATGTTATCCTGACTCATGGCGCGCTAGAATCGCTTGAAAATATCAAACGGTTACTTAATTTGCGATCTGATATCGACTTAAACTCATAGACTGACCCCGTGTCTTAGGTAAGCGACGCGAACCGGCAAGCAAATTTAGGCGAATCCAGTCAATTTAAAACGTAGTTGATCAAAGGTCTTATGTGCCATCGCTCGGCCAGACGCAATTAACGCTCTGGTGAGCTTGGACCGTTTGATATTTTCAAGCGATTCGCGTGCGCCATGAGTCAGGCACTTGAGGCGACTTACGACATATTCCGTCCTGACCGGATCGCTTCGCCCACATATGACACTTGCATGGGCGAGGACCGTTTGATATTTTAAAACTCTGCCGCTTTCAAAGCGCGCCGGATCGCTTCGCCCACCTAAGATCCAGCGTAACACACAATATTTTACGTTTTGTGACTTTTAACCGGTCCAAGGGCCAAGACCTTAAGAGGGGTAGAGAAACCTTACTCATTTTTCTCTACTTTTCAGCAGTTTAAAAAAACAGTTAGATAGTTAACTAAAATAAATATTATTAAACAATTTTAGGGTAAATTCCAAATTGATTTTATTTAGATCAGGATTATTTTCGCTCATTGAAATACATGCTTATAAGCGAAAACGGTTCTGATCTGAATAAATTCACTGTTGAATTAGTACTAAAATGTGTTATTTTATTATATACATTTGCTTTTTGGTTTTCCAATTTGGTCGCATTAAGCAACATTCACACTGTAGGTATTAGTTATATTTTTTTAGATTGCTAATTCCTAGCCATCCTGTAGTATTATCGGCGTATTGTATGTAGTAGAGAAACACGCAACTTGCTGTGGTAGCACACGATAAATAAACGCAACTGAGGTCGGGTTAGAAAAACCCTTCGCTACCCCTGCCAGTTATTTATCAAACATATTTGACATGAAAATACTTCATACGTCTGAAATAACAACCCTATTGAAAACATATTTCATTTTCGCCCTCTCTCTGGCGGTGTTACATAATATATATAATATATTATATATCTTATCTATTATCAGATAGATAGTTCGACACCTTACTTTGAAAAGGTTCTTCGGCAAACTTATAAATTTTTTCCTGCCGTCCAGTGGCGAATGGAAGTCTCGAGAGGACTTTTTGTTAATCATTGGACCAGACAGTTCATATCTGGCCATGGTGGTTTCGCTGCCAAGCTCTTCCAGCTTGGCCGGAGGGTAGATGGGCCGACATGCAAATGCGGCGAAATACAGGATGTTGACCACATACTGTGGGATTGTCCATTAATGTCGGGAGAAAGAGAAGAGTTGCTCAAGGTGGTAAGACCTTCTGTCGGACCCACGGGACATGCGGACTTGGTGACTAGTAAATTGAATTACGCGGCCTTCAGCAAATTTGCGGCGTCGTACGGCAACAGAGCGGACCTATTCGTATAGTCCCCCCGCTTCGCGATCGGAAACTAGAGTCATTTCACTGTTTTGCATTTTTAATATTTTAAACTTAAATGATAGAGACAGTCGGCACACTTAAGTGCAAGCCTCCAAGTACTTGAGCTTCTGCTCTCGGACAATTCCTGCGATCAAAACTGAACAGATACGCTTCACGTTGTTACGCCACGGGACACGTCTGCTGAAACCAGAACGTACGGCCGTGGCGGGTGGTGGTTGGGAACAACGCATGCTCTTGACACTGTTTTGAGATATGAGCGTTAGAAGTTTCGATTGATTAAAATTCACTTGTATCAATGAGTACACATAATAAAAATTAAAAATACAAATTGTAGCCATAAGAACAGAAAGAAGATATTGATAAAATCACATTAGTAATTTTAAAGACGTCAACCGAGTGAGTTCCGACAAAATCAACTTGTATTCATAAAATATAGTATTCGTCTGAGCTCACTCACGTCAATATGAAATATGTCGACATCCGAAGCAATGCCGTTTAAAATTGTTAAAGCTCTTTCCAGTGGCATTCCCATTGGTAGACTGGTTCTACCCCTTGGAAGAGCAAACAACTCATGTCCACGATTCCTCAAAAAATTATCAGGAACATTCAATTTAACATTTTCAAGAATGGTGGAATTCTCTTTTTTGTTTCACAACTCTTGCTGAGAAATAATGATTTTAAAGATCTAATGATGACAATCTTATAACTTTTACAAAAATAAATTTAGTAAAAGAAGTGTGCAGATGCAGTGCAATTCCGGAAATCCGCTAACCTTGTTATTCAACCTTAGATTATTTTTGAAATTCATATACATATATGTATGATATTAATGCGTTAAATACAAGCTTTTCCGACCAAAAGATAATTTTAGGCAAATATTACAATAAGAACCTTTTCAAAGTAAGGTAATGAGTTGTTATTTATCTACGAGTAAGATCCAAACGTTTCAGGGTATCAAATAGGTAGCAATATTTAACCTTTTTATCACTTTTTGTTTTTTATCATGTCTGCTCTCAACTAGGAACATATAGACCCCTTACGGAGTTTATCTCAACATGTTTTTTTTTTCTATAAGAACTGCCTTTTACTCAGTTGCTAAACCATTTTCTTTCAAAGTTGGGATTGAAAGGATACGAAGATTGGTACAAGACTACTGGTAAGCTAATATCTCTGCTAGGAGCCTCGCTATTTTTGGGATCGATAAGGCGGGAAAGGATTTTTAACGATATAAATAACAATATATGATAACCCATGAAAATTTATCAGTTATTTGATCATTCATTTTCAAGGGTATTTCAATAGGGACGCTCAAAATATGTGACTTTGTCCTGCTGAGTAGATTATTCATTGTTTAGTGGCCAAATTTGAGTCAACCAGTTTGGTAAATAATCGGCCAACACCTACCTGTACGTCATCAAAATACAATATGTGGTGAAAACATTGCTGCTGTGTGTGAAAGTGTACAGGAAAACCCAAGGCAGCTTATTTCTCGTTGTTCACAAGAACTTGGCTTTTCTGCGACTTCAACTTGTCGAATTTTGAATCGGGCTTTATGTCTGCACCCGTATAAAATCCAACTAACCAAGGAACTTCAGGTAAACGACCGCAGACAACGCCTGATTGGGTTCTGGAGCAGTTGGAAGTTTACCCAAATTTGTCAAAAAAGTCAACTTTAGCGACATGGCCCATTTTATAATGAATGGATATTGGCAGACATTTGATGCTATATTCCATATTTAATGCCGTAAAATATACTTACAAATGAAATTAAAATTTAGTCGAAATCTCACAAACAACTTGTTTTATTTACATTTCAAAACTAAGCGTCCTTATAAAAAGACCCTATATTTCGGAGAAGAATGATAGGTTCGCCAATTTTCAATCTTAAAACGCGCGATGCCTGTAAAATCAAGTGAATTAATGATTGTATCATTTTTTTAAGAAGAAACCTTTGCGGGCATCCGCGCAATAATCTACCAATGTTTTAACGCAATCGGATGAACGGTACAGGAACGTATACGGGACAAACAAAAAAAAAACATTCATATTTTTATACACAGTGAAACCTCGATTCTACGTTTTTCAAGGGACCGTATAAAACAAACGTTATATGCGGGAAACGATGAATGCGGGAAATTCTTAAATATGAACTAAATGCCGTGACTATAGAAAATGAACGCACCACGCGGGAAAACGTATAATGCGAGAACGTAAGATCGGGGTTCCACTGTATATATGTATACGTTTGCTATCTGTAGATTGTGAACTCTATAGTAAATATATGTATCTGGTACTTTAACAATATGTTTAAGTTGAGTATTATTTTTGATAGAATCATCACTCAACCAAGCGATAAAATTCCGTGTAAATAATTTTATTTCTCGCTTAAAAAAAATGTTTTCATTGTTTTCTCTAATACATTATCTTAAAAAAAGTTCTTTATTTTTTTAATCCAATCAAATTAATCTTTTGCGTGTTGCTTTATACATATACAAATAATGAAGTGAATATAATTTCGCAATCATTTATTTAATCAGTTTTTCTACGTAAACAAAATGTGCAATCTTGATTACAATAAAAAACTACGAGAGTTCAGCTCAGTAAATTTAAATACGATTAAATTCCTGATTCATAATGTTTAAATCAGGGATTCACAAAGTGTGGCCCGCGTCACTGTTTGATATGCCCCGCGAGTGTTGTGTATAATTTTCATGTTCAGCCATAAGTGAACTAATGCAGACAATCAAACTAGTACAGAAAGTTAAATGAAAATTTCAAAAAGAATACATTGTACTATATTTTGTAATCGAACAAAATAACATTGTTTTATGTCCCATTAGCAAACAAAATATATCCGTTATGAAAGAGCATAACATAGAAAGAAACTATAATGAAAAGCAATTCAGTTTCTATCAGGACTGTCGAGTCGGAGTCTTTTGGCCGGAGTCGGAGTTGTCACGGCGTTTTGGTCGGAGTCGAAAATTTTGAAAAGATTGAATTTTTTATTTTTTCAAATAATTTGTCAAATTTGGCCAGTGATAGGATTGGTTAGTATAATTACAATACACATACATATGATAGGTATAAAAAAATGTGACGAAATTAAACTTTATTTTAGTTGGAGTCGGAGTCGTATCTTTGGTCAATGTTGGAGTCAGATTCGCGGTCGGAATCGTATTCTTTTTAAACCGACTCCACAGCCTTGGACAATACTATAGTAGAGTATAATTGGAGATAATAGAGCAGTAAAAATAGAGCCTTTACAAACGTCATTAAATGTTCAGAAATCAGTGTAAAATAAACGTCTTAATAAGAGTAAAAATATCGTATATTGAGTTGAAAATAGAAAGTTGTCCCTTTGACGAAAAAGTTTGAGAACCACTGGCTTAAATGGACATTTAATTTATTTCACCCTTGGGAAAAAATAGCTTTATTATTTTATTCGCCCACAATAATTAACTGTTTTGTATTTCTCGCCTGCCCCGCATTACTGGGGTTAAGTTGTACGACATTTAAGTTAGAATAATAATAATTAACAGGGTTGTTTATTGATTTATATTCTTTTAATTTTTAGACAACAGAGGGGTTAAATTAGTTTTCATTTTCAACAACACATCGTTACCTTACTTTGAAAAGGTTACAATTCACATTTTTGTCTAAAATGACCTTTTGGTCGGAAAAGCTTGTATTTACCGCATTCTATCATATGTGTATGTGAATTTCAGAATTATCTATTGTTGAATCTTTAAAATCACTATTTCTCAATTTGAAACATTTTTACTAAAAAGCTTCCATTTTATTTGGAATTTTCGTTGAAAAAGCATCACTTGAAATAAGATAACGTTATCTGATCGCGTATGAACAGTGAAGTTTTAATCCTGGCAATTGGTGGCGACTATATAAATGGTTTTCGGCCAATAATAATCCGTCATATTATCTTTTTTATTTAAATGCGGGGAAGCTAGTCAGTCAAAATCATACTTTTTTACTGCAAAAGATGTAAAAAACAATGATTTAAGAATATCAAAAGATTACACACTGTATCACTAATATTGAGATAGATATTGAAGATAAAGTAGCAGTGGGGGTCGACTGTTTCACCCTCAGCCAGGAAAATGTTAAGATCATTATTTCTCAGCAAGAGTTGTGAAAAAATATGCTTAAAGTAAGTAATTTGTAACATTTGTACTTGCTCATAGTTACAAGTGAATTTTAATCAATCGAAACTTCAAACGCTCATATCTCAAAACATTGTCAAGTGCAGTTAGAACCTTCTCAAAGTGTCGATATGTGTTAGTATGTGACAATTTACGTTGTTATGACACTACGCCACCATTTGAATTTCCTGTTTTGATCGTACATTTGGTTTGAATATAATCAAATAGTCATTTCAGGTAGAAGGTTTGCGGTTTTCAACAAAATTTTCAGTGTTTCAAATTGTTTGTCGCATAGTTCGTTTGAGTCAGCAGTCACAGTAGCTGTTCAACAGATCAATGCACTGCCTATTGAAGTGGACATTTTCAGCAGTAAACTTGTTGTAAACTTGGTGTTTGTTTTTTAATTTGTTTTTAATTGGTATGTTAGGTATTTTATGCTATGTTATGTGCTCCCACCATAACATCTCTCCAATGCATAGCGCATTGGCTTCAACTGTAATACCATGTAATGTTTCTTCCAAATAAACAATCATTAAAAGAATGAAGGATTTAGGATTACTAGGGTGCTTGATAGAATTTCAATAAAAAAAATTGAATTGTTTGAATTTTGTACTTTTCCATGATTTTTGAGATGCCTGAAGATACCGAAAGGCGAAACCCGCGTCGTTAGCGACTTTTTTGTTGATTTTCTGAATTTATATTCTATGATATTTAATGATAAACTATTTGGCTGTGCCCTATAATTTTCTACTATTTTCTGATAAAATAATTTATGTTGATAAACCTGATAAGTCACCCATGTTTTGATGTATTTTTTTAACCCAAATATGCTTGTTGTATTATTATTACACAAATTATTAGTTTATTGCTTTTACACTGTGAAAAATCATTGTTAGAAAAAAAATGGTAATTGGCTAAGAAGTCAACCAAGTGTGTTTCGAAAAATTAGTACTTATCTGAACTCACTCACGTCCATATGAAATGTCTCGACATTCGAAACAAAATCGCTTAAAATCGTTAATTGAGTCGTAGAATATCAAAAGTAGAACTATCCCATATTTTTTGAAACTGAACTGTCACAATATTCTTCTGGTCATAATTTATGGCTAGCAATAAAAATTTTGTATATAAAATCATGTAAATGTGATTTAAAAACGTAAAAAAAATTATGGTTGGTGTCAAAATTAGAACGGTTCACGACTTTGGAAACAAAAGTATAATGATATTTTCGATGGTTTCGGCGGTAACTTTGTGGAAGTTCATTTTAATATAAAATTTAAAATTACTTTACACGTGTTTCTGTGACAAATCCATTGTGTCCATTTTGTAATTTCATAATTTAAAATGTTAGAATCAATCTTGCTTCATTACTTAAGCAAACTTTGCGATACTAAGTATGAAGATGCCCGTGTCACAGTTAGTAGCACAATACGTGGAATAATCAAAGTTAGTTTAAATTTAATATTAAAAGTTTAATGGTTTGGTCAATCATATTTTTGACCAATCACAGAGGTCATCAACATTTTAATTATAGTCTATTTGTCTTGGTCACTTTTAAGATGTTTTTGTCAATACTTGGTGGAATGGCATTATAATGAAAATAATAAAACATTTTTAGTACTTATTTTCGTACCGTTTCGCTCATGGCGAGCATTGTCAACTGATAAGAAATACAACGAAACAGTGATTTATACAATAATTAAGTAAGAAATACAAGGTATTACAACTAATTGGTATTAAAACTAAGCAAATAAATTGAAGCAAAATACAAGAAAAATAATCAAAATAGTAAAATATTTTTAGTACTTATTCCACATACAATTTATTGGATCAAGACCGGCTTCGATCATGGCAAGCATTGTTGACTGATCAGTTGACAGTTGTCAATGCTCGCCATGAGCGAAACGGTCCCGATCCAATAAATTGTATATGGAATAAGCAGGGCTGTAGAGTCAGAGTCGGAGCGGCGCTTTGGCCAGAGTCGGAAATTATGAAAAGTTTGACTTTTTATTTTTGCATTTAATATGACAAATTTGGCTTTTGGCCACATTGATAGGGTTGATATTTAATTGAATACACATAAATAGGAAATTTAGGGAAAAGAAGTGACGATATTAACCTTTTTTTAGTCGGAGTCGGAGTCGTGGTTTTGGTAAATGCTGAAGTCTGAGTTGGACTTTTTTTTACCGACTCCACAGCCCTGGGAATAAGTACTAAAATGTTTTATTATTATTTTGAGTCTATTTCATTTGATATAAAATTTAAAATAACTTTGATTATTCCACGTATTGTGTAACTAACTGTGACACGTGTTTCGCCTCTTTCATTGGCATCTTCAGACTTACTATCGCAAAGTTTGCTTGAGTAAGTCTAAAGATAAGATAAGATAAGACAAGTCTAAGATAGTACACAATACGTGGAATAATCAAAGTTATTTTAAATTTTATATTAAAATGAACTTCCACAAAGTTACCGCCGAAACCATCGAAAAAAACTATTTCATTTGGTTTGGAACATTTTCATCTAAGCTAGATTAACAATTTCAAAATATCTTGAGTTATTGACGGCATATATTTAATTGTTTAGTTACAAAATTAAAAAGCACATCATGAATAAACAAAGGCGGTTTTGTATTAAACTTGTGAGCGACTCATGCGGGGAAAATCCTGTGAAACTCATGTTGGTTTACGTATTCTGTAAACTAATGAATCTTGCATATGAAAACAGCTTTATGATAAGGCTGTGCGAAATCAATACAAAGTCTAAACATTTACAACCAATCTGAAAAGCTCTGCAGATGCATTTAATCGAGTACAACAATAGACTTCATCTGCATCCCCTGTGGCTACGCAGAACTAGGGGTTGCAACACCGGTATCCCGGTACTTTTTCAATAATGGTATTTTGATGTTGAAAACAGTGTTTTTGTACTACGCGTCCTTCACGGCACGATCCGATGCTCTCTGATGGCACGTTTATTTATATTTAAGCCATTTCATACACGCGTTGTTTTTTGTATTTATTTCAGTGACGCGTTGGTCTTTGCAAATTTTTCACCTTATTAAATTGCAATGATATCGAAGTATTACTACGCAGTCTATGTTATAAGATGGTGCTTCTTTGAGAATGATCTTGATAGAAACTATAAAATAAGATTTTTACAGATATAAAAAATGTTCGTTATTATTTACTTATAAGCTGACCCGGCGAACTTTGTACCGCCTCAGAATCAATAGATGCTGTGTTAACTTATGAGCTGAATTAAATTCAGTTTTTAAGTTAAAATGAATACACAAAATGAATTAAGTTTAGTAAAAGTGCAAAAATCTAAATTAAATTTATTTTAATTACATTGAAATGAATATATGTAATTCACGTTGCAGCTAGGCATTTGCTTTATTGAAGCGAATCGAAATGATTCGCGAGCATTCTTGAACTATTTTGGGATGTTTTAAAACGGTAACCGGACAAATCAGAACATGACAAAACATAACATGACTATGATAACATGACATGGAAAGAAAAGTACAAAATTCAAATGCTTTACAATTTACTCGTGAGAGTTTTTGAAAATAATTGATAAAATCGTTTATTTATGAAATTTTGTTCGTTGGAATGTTGTACTTGTCCATGATTTTTGACGCTAACGACCTGAGTATCGCCTTTCGGCATCTACAGGCTCAGTGCACGAAAATAAGATTTAAATTTAATATTGACAATCCAGTATAAATTTTACCAAATTTGAATTCCCGATATTGATAAATTCATCGAGCATACCAACCCTTACGTGGAATCTACTGCAGATGTAACATGCATAGTGCACATAGTATGGAAACTGCACAATTGCAAATACGATCACACTCTCTACAAATGGGCGCTCTATGGATCAACTATCCCACTGAACAGTGGCGTGCCCCCGGGGACTCGTGCGGAGTGGGATGGGACACCGATCAAGTTGTCAACTGACAATAAATAAACGCAGAAGGGGCTATAAATTTACCGATCCTATGCGTAAAGTTGGATTATATCAGCAAATTTTCGATTGGGATTCTTGAGTGTGGAAATTCATTTTTTTATATAAAATTAACGTAATTTAGGTGCTTGATGGAATACCAAATTTTAACCAGTTGATTTTTGTACTTACCCATAAGTTTTTTCACTTCTGACCTGGGTTTCGCTTATATCACACTATTTATATTCAAAATATCTTTGATTATTCCACGTATTGCGAAACACGTAATAAAAAAACGTGGAATAATCAAAGTTATTTAAAATTTTATATTAAAGTTAACTTCCACAAAGTTACACTTATATTCTTTTAAATAAATTTCATTAATTATCATAGATTTCAAACACTCAAAATAAATCAATTCTTCAATAATACGTTGGATAATACGCACCTACCAAATTCGTCGGCATTTCCATGTCATTAGTTAGTAATAAATGTTTACGATATCACATTTAACACACCTAATAATTGTAATTTACCTACAATTAAGACTCAAATCATTGAAACTCATTAACACCAAGACATTCGCTAATTCATCCAAATTGCGATAATTACAGTTGAACTTATGGACCTAATTTTATTCTTATATATAAGTGATACAAACTATTTACTACGCGTCAGAATGTAAATGCCTGACGATGCCAAAAGGCAAAACCTAGGTCGTCAGACACAAAGCTCATTCCAACGATTCTAATTTGAAATAATTTTCGGTTGAATCTAAATTTTATGAAAACTCACATGGTTATATTATATCTTTAAATTAAAGTAATTTGAAATATATCTTAATAACTTGGTCCTGGATGGCTTCTACTTTATCCCTAAAGAGTGTCAATATTAACAGTTCTCATTGCTTTATCTCTATCCATCTTGGCTCATAGTTAGTTCTCTAAGTCTAAAAAATAAGGTATTTCATTTCAGTTTCATTTTGAAGCACATTGAAAATTTATATGGTTAAAAAATATCGTGATCGTAGGTTAATTTAGTCAACTGCACTGACAAATGAAGACTTTGGTTTCTAAGGCATAAAAAATTGATTTAAATTCATAATTGGATGAATGCTATGAAGATTTGGATGACTATACTTTTTGAACACTGAAGAATTTCGTATAATTCCCGTTTGTATGAAAGAGACAGGTGTATCTTATATAAAGGGTATTTCAATAGGGACGCTCAAAATATGTTACTTTGTCCTGCTGAGTAGATTATTCATTGCTTAGTGGCCAAATTTGAGTCAACCAGTTTGGTAAATAATCGGCCAACACCTACTTGTACGTCATCAAAATACAATATCTGGTGAAAACATTGCTGCTGTGTGTGAAAGTGTACAGGAAAACCCAAGACAGCTTATTTTTCGTTGTTCACAAGAACTTGGCTTTTCTGCGACTTCAACTTGGCGAATTTTGAATCGGGCCTTATGTCTGCACCCGTATAAAATCCAACTAACCAAGGAACTTCAGGTAAACGACCACAGACAACGCCTGATTGGGTTCTGGAGCAGTTGGAAGTTTACCCAAATTTGTTAAAAAAGTCAACTTTAGCGACATGGCCCATTTTATTATGAATGGATACATTTGATGCTATATTCCATATTTAATGCCGTAAAATATACTTACAAATGAAAATAAAATTTAGTCGAAATCTCACAAACAACTTGTTTTATTTACATTTCAAAACTAAGCGTCCTTATAAAAAGACCCTTTATAATACATACAGTGTTTTGATTCTGGTTTTAATTAAATTATCTTTTTCTAAGTCTTATCATAAAATAATATACAAAAAATATATTTGAACTTCCAAACGTAAGCCAATGCGAGCAGAGGTGGCGGGTATGAGGCACTCGAGCTGAAGTTGGCAGATTCACACACCTAACAATACAACCAAATTTGTAACTGCGTTTTTGTGCACAATGGGACATTTACGGGAAAACAAATATTTCAATAGCTTCCGAAATACAAAAACCATCATTTTTATTCTATTTGGTTGGTTTTCCATTATTTTTCGTCACTTTACTAAATAAAAGAAGACTCCCACTAGTCCATACCCAGAAAATTTACAACAAAATACTAACAATACATACACTAAAAATATACTAACAAAATAGCCTACATTTTATATTGTTATCCTCGATCGAATATCTAGAATATTTTTCCCCCGCCTAAAATATAAGTATTTTCTCCTAATGCGCAACTCGGTCCGTGGTGTCGTGGTTAATGTCTTTGAATTCCGTGACAGACCGTCCGGGTTCAAGTCCCTGTGCGTGCAGATTTTTTCAGTCGATTTATCAATTCTGTTCGGAGAGTTTGGAGGGGGGCGATGCCAAAATGCGGTGCGTAGCGAGATCGATTAGCTTATCACCAGTTCTGTCCTTGTTACAACTGACTCAAGCATTTTTCGTAGAAAAAACATATGGTGAAATAAAATCCGAGAAAAATTTATGAAAATATACCAAATTTAAGTAACCAGATTTGTACGTGTTGTATTAAATTGTATATTAAGTATATATTCTTCAGTTTCACTTAGCTTAGAATCATTACTTGCAATGATAAAGAAGGAACTAATGTAATGTACTTACTTCGTTTGCTGTATGTCAAGTATATGAAATAAGAACGTTTCTTTAGTGATTTTTATATTCTACCAGCTGATCCGGCGAACTTCGTACCGCCTCAGAATCAATAGATGTTTTGTTAACTTATATGCTGAATGAAATTCAGTTTTATGTTTAATTAAAATGAATAAATGTGGAAAAATCAAAATTAGATGATTTAATTCTCATTCTGCTATTCGGGACGGTGACAAAGCCAAAAAATCAACGATCATCAAAATCGGTCCAGCCGTTCTCGTCTTATAAGTGGTGTATGTATTTATATATTTAAGAAATTCAATAAAAAATCCATTCATAGTTCAATCGCTCGACAATTTATTTTAGGTTCACATAACATTATAATATAACTGGCGATCTTTAACTTTAGCATGGTTTAGCACATCTGGATTATTACATTATTGCGTAATTATAGCTATTTGATTAATGTTTGCTTTACTCTAGTATTACAACGTCGACAGTAAGCATATAACATATTATAATATAGAACTGAAACATGCTATTATATTATACACTATGACCATTCCAAAATAGATCCACATACACCTAAGTATCTTTCTCTTACTATATCTTCCGTTAATAAAGGCGTTATCATGCTATTGTTCTGTTTTTTTCAACCAATGCTGAGCGAGCATTATATATACTTTATTATAGTCATATTCACGTGAGAAAGTGTTTCCAAAATAACCAACAACAATAACTGATAATTCTTCCACAGTCAAAAACGTTGCGTTTTTTACTTTGTTTATAAGGACGCTTAGTTTTGAAATGTAAATAAAACAAGTTGTTTGTGAGATTTCGACTAAATTTTAATTTCATTTGTAAGTATATTTTACGGCATTAAATATGGAATATAGCATCAAATGTCTGCCAATATCCATTCATTATAAAATGGGCCATGTCGCTAAAGTTGACTTTTTTGACAAATTTGGGTAAACTTCCAACTGCTCCAGAAACCAATCAGGCGTTGTCTGCGGTCGTTTACCTGAAGTTCCTCGGTTAGTTGGATTTTATACGGGTGCAGACATAAGGCCCGATTCAAAATTCGCCAAGTTGAAGTCGCAGAAAAGCCAAGTTCTTGTGAACAACGAGAAATAAGCTGCCTTGGGTTTTCCTGTACACTTTCACACACAGCAGCAATGTTTTCACCAGATATTGTATTTTGATGACGTACAGGTAGGTGTTGGCCGATTATTTACCAAACTGGTTGACTCAAATTTGGCCACTAAACAATGAATAATCTACTCAGCAGGACAAAGTAACATATTTTGAGCGTCCCTATTGAAATACCCTTTACATATATGATAGAATGCGGTAAATAGAAGCTTTTCCGACCAAAAGCTCATTTTAGGCAAAAATGTCAATTAGAAACTTTTCAAAGTAAGGTAGCGATGTGTTTAAGAAAAAATAAACATGTAAGTACATTTTTATAACAGCTATGAATCATATTTTGTTGCTTATAATAAATTTCACAAAGCGCTAATCTTAGACAGAGATTTATGATATTTCTAATACCCTGAAGTTATATGTATTTTTGATGTGCAGAAGGGCTATAAAGTGATTTTCTTTATATTATATTAAGACATCGATGTTATATGAAAAACTCTTCTAGGTATACTGTCAGAAGCCCAAAGAATGATGGATGAGGCAAAATATACTGAACCCTTCGCATTTCTAAGAGATACGGGCGAAATGGTACTGGAACGTTTTCCAGGGGGATGGGAGGCTCATGAGTAGGGACTCCAATTACTCGACATCTCAACTACTCGAGTATCGAGTAGCAAAATTTAAAAATACTCGAGTAGTTTCAGATGTACCAAAATGTATATTATGAATTCAAATTATGGATATAAATAAATACATAAGCTTATTTTGTTGCATTAATACATTTATTTCAATTTATGAAACATATATTTCGAAAATAGTAGATAATTATAACAAACCCACTTCAAAACTTGTACATTAAATTTTCACTAATTTGCATTTTAATAGCCATTTAACTTAGTGATCTACTTATATTTTTGTATATAAACCATACAAACTGTTTACTACGCGTCAGTTCAAGTACATCCGTGCACTTGGAATGCCTGAAGATGCCGAAAGGCGAAACCCGGGTCGTTAGCGACAAAACTCATTGAAAAGTACAAAATTCAAACAATTCAAATTTGATATTGAAATTCCATCAAGCCCACTCAGTCGAAATACTAAATTAGATGAAATGTCTCAAATTTTTACCTTGCTGTGGACGTCAGTTTAAAAAATAACAATAAATTCAATAGTGCTATTAAGTTTTTCTGTCCGCTGCTTAAAAAAATATATTTGCAAATTAGTCATCATTTATGTAGAACGAGTATTACTCGAGTATTTTTCAAATTACTCGAGTATCGAGTGCTAGAAAAATGAACGAGTATACTCGAGTATCGAGTACTCGTTACTCGAATTAGAGTCTCTACTCACGAGAAACACAGTTGGCTTATTTATATTACGGATAGTAGACAAATAATTTTGAAATATTACGACGATCGTAATATACAATAAATAACTTAATTTAGTTAGATATTTTTTGCAATGGTAATATCAAAATAATTTACATGGAATATGATTCAATTTTTTTGACTACCTCATTCTTCTAAGTAACTTAATTTAACCCACTTTTTCTTAACAACTGGTGCATTAATCACTAAACTAGAGACATTTGACAAAGAGACTTTTTGGTTTTTTTTTTTAAATAAAAACCGATCAATTAAGTCCAGATCAAAACTAAAATACTAAAGCGGTAAAAAATGCATTTCTATTCTTTCACAGTGTTATAATAGAGTTCTACCAAGTAAATGCCAATTCTATGAATCAAGTGCTTTATTTTACTTTGATTTATTTGTATACTAGTATTGCTACCCGACTTCGCTCGGACTAAGCGACCAATAATTATTTAAAGTTATATCATTCGACATAATTATATCACAAAATCTAACATCCAAAATAGAGTTAAAATAAAATCAAAAACTTTATTTAATTTGATGATTAATAAAAGCCGGGAAAAATTCAGTAGAAGACTAATTTATTACATTTTGACTAAATGTCTTCGCCGATAAAAATTCAAACATATTTTCTTTCATATTCGTTTTTATAGCAACTTAATGACCAACAATGCAAAGAGGGAATTACAGACCCATAGACATACATACGCCGTTTCGGTTTTATATATAAGATTTGTATTACCAATTATTGTTAGTCATGCCTTTTAAGTCTTGCTTAACTTTTGTTGAACGCTGTATTTTCGTAATTCCTATCAGTTGATTATGCTCGCGATAAACGAAACATGTCCTGATCTCAATAAATTAAATATGAAATAACTACTAAAAATGTGTTATTATTTTTATTATAATTCTATTCCACCAAGTATTTACAGTGAACTAGTAAAATACTAGGTTTCAAAATGTTTTAATATTTATGTCCGCTTCAAATATGGAGCATATGGTCTCTGCAAAAACATATAAAACAACTAGGAAAGTACTAGTGGTCCGCTTACCACTCTCGCTACGTTCTGTTTGAAATAGCTGGTGCGTATGGGAGGGAAAAGGCAATTTAGACATCCATGTCCTCGAATATAAATCAATTATTCCGGAATTCGAGCCCTTGAGCTGCGCAACCGAAAACAATGACACGGTAAGAAAAATAACAATGTATTTTAGTTCTACATAAATTATTTTATATATCTGTTGATAGCTATTTCGGCTTACGCCTTCGTCAGTAGTTCTGACGTTGCTATCAACAAATTGTATACCAAATAATTTATGTAGAACTATAATACATTGTTGTTTCTTACCGTATTATAATGGAGTTCTACCAAGTAAATGCCTACTCAATCAAGAAAACAATGACGTTACCACTAGACTACTGAAATGTATGGCCGAATAATTCACACCGATATCATAAATTCCAATTGGTAATGTGTTATAAAACCTATGTACATGGAAAATAAGCTTGTGCTATTTTTATCATGCAGTAAACTTCGGTATCGATTTTTTCGGTGATTAGCGAGGTTGAATTTTTTCACAAACCAAGCACGAGGAATTAACGCTAATGGTAAAAACGTTTATACTGGAGCGATATATTATTTAGTGAATTGATTTTTTTTTTTAAATTCAATTGTTATTTTATTTACTTCTGTGAACTCTATTCATTTAAGGCCTGGATTATTTACGAGCCTTTCACAAACAATGAGAATAAATTTAATATGAGACGTGTAAAAACAATAGGGGGTTATATCTGTAACGTCCCCAATTGTTGGCAATTATGAAAAGAACTATTTAATACTTTTTAGCGGAGAGAACTTTACGATTTCGGGCTTAAAATGGTAAATATATTGTTTTCATTAATCCAATCTTTTTCATAAATATTTGATATAGCCTTTTTTCCGATGCGCACTTACATTGTTAGCTGTGTTAACCTTCGTTTAAAAATATAAAGCATATAACGTAACAAAACACGGTGAAAAGGTGTATTTTAGTTTGAGATACGAGTGTTTTAACATACGTTATATTTGAGATACGAGCCGTCAAACTAGCGAAGTTTTGCTTTGAAATACGAGCAACATTTGAGATACGAGGATAGGCCGGGTATCTGTGTGCACTTTGCGTATGTGTGGAAGGGGTGCATGTGAATGTATATAATCCGTATATGTATATCTGTATGGGTATTGGATTCTACTTCGACTGTCAAACGCTATGGACCTACTATAAAAAACATAATTCGCTTTATCTCTTCCGCCCAACCGACAAATCCCATACGTAAGACATAGATGGCGATCTACAACTGCTCCACAACGCCACATTTTGGGGGATGAAACGGATTAATGGCATTACAATTAATTTCAATGGGAAAAACTGCTTTGAGATACGAGCAAGGTAACGGAACGAATTAAACTCGAATCTCGAGGTACCACTGTATATTATATATGGTTGATAGATATTTCGGCTTACGTCATCGTCAGAACTATGTTTAAACATACATTTACTTATTTATATATAGTGGTGTAGAAAAGGTACACAATACATCTTCTCTTCTGTTCTAAAATTCTAATTTTATATTGTTACTAGTATTGCTACCCGGCGTCGCTCGGACTAAGCGAACAATAATTATTTAATGTTATATCATTCGACATAATTATATCACAAAATCTAACATCCAAAATAGAGTTAAAATAAAATCACAAACTTTATTTAATTTGATGACAGCCCCATTCTCGCCCATTAAAATGTCCAAATTCAAGGAAAACATCTAATTTGCTGTCAAAGAAATGTCAAATAATACCTTCACGTAAATAATAAACATTATTATATTAATAAAAGCCGGGGAAAAGTTGGTAGAAGACTAATATATTACATTTTGACTAAATGTCTCCGCCGATAAAAATTCAAACATATTTTCTTTCATATTCGTTTTTATGGCAACTTGCAACAACAATGCAAAAGGGAATTACAGACCCACATACATACATACGCCGTTTCGGTTTTATATATAAGATAAGATTGTATAATTCAGTAATTTAGTTGAGTGTTTTCAATAAATCAATCACTGCTAAAGTTTAGTTTTGGTGAAATATTGTTATTCAAGCTGAGTTCAAAAGGATCATAAATCCGTTCGTGACATTCTTTTTAGCCCTCAACACATTCGCAGCCCTTCATTATCTCAGGAGAATTCTCGTGACCATCCCCATATAGATATAGGGGGTGATATTCGAATCATAAAATGTGTATGATAGAACGGTTAAAGTTGTAACTATTTTTCAAAACTAATGATGTAATGGCATTTGGAAATCATATAAATTTTAAATTAAAGTAGATAATTCCACTATTATGCTACTATCCGTGACACGTGTTTCGTGGTTGGACTCTTTTAGAGCAGGGGTCACCAGACTTTTTGAGAAACGGGCCGGAGTGAAATTTTTAAAAACATGGCAGGCCGGTCGATAAATAAATTCGTGTTGGAATCAGTTAGAATATTAATCTATATGATTATATAATCATTATGCTTATTTTATGCTTATCTCAATTGATAAATTGAAACACATGTCGTATTGTCAAATCACAATAAAATCTTAAATTTCGAAAAAGTTGAATAAGTGGCACTTGGTTCTGACCGAGTACTTAAATACGAGAATTTAACTTAGAACGAGAATAAACGAGAATTTAAATATGAGAGTGGTTTTAATCTTCTAAAAAGATAAATTATAAAAACGGGAAGCAACGAGGGGAGAATAGAAACAAAACAAAAAATAATAATACTAATGACGCTGGGATAAAAAAAAATATAATCCAATGAATTCCATCAATTTGCAAGAGTTAAACTCATTTACAATAAATATAGCAGTGACGAACAACCTGTTTTATTGAGGATATTAATTTAAAATACTGTTGATACTTTAATCTATTTATAAAAAATCTAATGAATAGTAAATTGTTTAGCAATGAACTTTGTGTTTAGTCTCTTTTAAGGTGTTCACTCTCATAACTTGGTGGAATCGCATTATATTAAAAAATAGTAACGGGTCGTCTTAGCTGGGCGAATCTAGGCGAGGCGATCCGGCGCGGCTTTGAAAGCGGCAGAGTTTTAAAATATCAAACGGTCCTCGCCCATGCAAGTGTCATACGTAGGCGAAGCGGTCCGGTCAGGACGGCATATGTCGCAAGTCGCCTCAAGTGCGCACTCATGGCGCACGCGAATCGCTTGAAAATATCAAACGGTCCAAGCTCACCAGAGCGTTAATTGCGTCTGGCCGAGCGATGGCACATAAGACCTTTGATCAACTACGTTTTAAATTGACTGGATTCGCCTAAATTCTCTTGCCGGTTCGCGTCGCTTACCTAAGACACGGGGTAACGGTTTTTTTGCGGTTCAACTGCTCTGAAATGCTCACAATGAACGAAAAGGGTCCTGATCCAAATAAATTTGTTTTGATATAAGTACAAAAAATGTCTTATTATTTTCTAATCTAATAAAATCTTGTAATAAAAGATTTCAAAACTGTTTAAATAACAGTTTTCGTTTTATTGCTAAAACTTTGTTTCTGTTTTATCGTAAGCTATAATTCTACTAAAATGGTTTTTTCAGCTATATGGCTGTATTTTATTTTAAAAACAATAAAAAAAGATAGTTTAAAAAAGTCATTTCCAATTTAACAGTTTCAAGCAATCTTTAACTGTAAAAATTCAGCGAATACATAAAACATTGTTACGTTACTTTGAAAAGGTTCTTACTGACATTTTGGCTTTAAATGAACTTTTGGGCGAAAGGGATTGAAATCGCATTCTATCATATGTGCTAATTACAGAGTCATCTAATGTTTAATAATGAAATTAGCATGATGCCGGAGTTTTACATTTTCATAAATTTATTTGATAAAGCTCTCACATTATAATACGGAAAGAAAAATAACAATGTATTTTAATTCTACATAAATTATTTTATATATTTGTTGATAGCTATTTCGGCTTACGCCTTCGTCAGAACGTCAGAACTCTCACATTATCATGACTATTTCTATCATGAAGATCATTTGTTTCCAATTTGAATGGTTTGATTTATGAAAAGCCATGCTTCAAATTAGTAACATGCAAACATATTTACATGTTACATGCCCGGTCTGTGGTCGTTGGCTACCGTGACGGACCACCCGGTATGTGCAGATATTTCAGTCGATAAATCGATTCTGTTAGAAGGTAATAGGTGTTTGTGTTGAATTAAAAATAATAAAACATTTTTAGTACTTATTCCACATAAAATTAATTGGAACAGGATTAAACGCAATCCAATTCAGCAGGCAAGCATTATCAACCAGACTATATGTGGAGTAGGTACTAAAAATATTTTATTATTTTTATTATAATGCCATTCCACCAAGTATTGACAATGAACACTTTAATGGTCGTTGTGTTGTTGTAAATCCTCCCACCTTTCCGATCCCAAAAAAGCGGGGCACAAAACGAGAGCGATTATCTAACCACTAGTCCTTTCCTCGTATCCTTACAATCCCGCCTCTCTTCGAGAGAGACAGACGTTGAGCAACTAAGTAACAATCAGCACTCGTATGCTCCAAGTTGGGAACGGACATATTTACTCGCTCATTTTTAGAAGTGAACTTTATCTTTTGAATGACATAATATCATTGATTGAGTAGGCATTTACTTGGTGGAACTCCATTATAATACGGAAAAAAAATAACAATGTATTTTAGTTCTACTTAAATTATTTTATATATCTATTTCGGCTTACGCCTTCGTCAGAACTATAGTCATAAGCCGAAATAGCTATCAACAAATATATAAAATAATTTATGTAGAACTAAAATATGTACATTGTTATTTTCCTACCGTATTATGACATAATATCAGTCCAAACATCTTTTGTTTTAATATAAAATTTAAAATAACTTTGATTATTCCACGTATTGTGTAACTAACTGTGACACGTGTTTCGCCTCTTTCAAATATTCTTAACATATATTCTTAAATAATATTCTTAACAGGACAGGATGCTCGCCTCTGTTAACATTATTCCCAATTCAAAAGAGTAATCATCCAACCTAACTGATTAGTTTATAGTTTATTAGTTTGTAATGTTTAACGTCATTAGAAATATATTTGTTTGCTTTGTTTCGATTCTATAACCCTCTCTTGCGTCCCTTAAAAAGGAAAAATCCCAATCTAATTGATTGAGTGATTGCCCCTTATTAGTATCATTATGTTATTGCATTGTTTTGATTCTATCACCCCCTTCCTTGTTTCCTTTAGAAGGAAAAAAACCCGTAATCCATTTTGTAATTTCATAATTTAAAATGTTAAAATGTTAGAATTTATCTTGCTTCATTACTTAAGCAAACTTTGCGATAGTAAGTCTGAAGATGCCTCTGAAAGAGGCGAAACACGTGTCACAGTTAGTTACACAATACGTGGAATAATCAAAGTTATTTTAAATTTATATTAAAATGAACTTCCACAAAGTTACCGCCGAAACCATCGAAAATATCTTTTGTTTTATATCTCACTGTAAAAGAACAAAGAATTCTATTGAAAAAAAAAGTAATTTTCAATTATAATTTAAGTGATGGAAGAATAATAAAACCAGTATAAAAATTTGCTAGCATTTCATGAATAAATCTATTAATAAAGCTATGTGCCTTCACATTTACATTTATTGAGGAATAACACGATATTGTTAACATTGTATGTACGATGAATATTGAAAGGAAGATTTATTTACTGAATTCTGTTAAGGTACACGGGGCGAAACTTAAATGGAGATGTATTATCTATTCCCACAGCTCAGATGTTCGCGCTATTTACCTAAATTAACAATAAATACAAGTACCTAAAATAAATAGATGAATATCAGTTATATATATAATATTACGCGTATATTTTAGATAAGATAATTTATATTATATATATTTTTATATAATTGAAATTTTATATAACGTTCAAATTTTGTAGGCGTTTTTCAACAAGCCAATAACGATCCGTGAATCTATAATGTTCATCGTTCGTGAATCTATAAAGAAACGATAGTTCTGACGAAGGCGTAAGCCGAAATAGCTATGAACAAATATATAAAATAATTTATGTAGAACTAAAATACATACCGTATTATAATGGAGTTCTACCAAGTAACTTTTTGGTTTTTTTTTTTAAAATAAAAACCGATCAATTAAGTCCAGATCAAAACTAAAATACTAAAGCGGAAAAAATGCATTTCTATTCTTTCACCGTGTTATAATGGAGTTCTACCAATGAATGCCAATTCTAACAATCAAGTGCTTTATTTTACTTTGATTTATTTGTATACTAGTATTGCTACCCGACTTCGCTCGGACTAAGCGACCAATAATTATTTAATGTTATATCATTCCCAAAGAATTACAGACCCACAGACATACATACATACATACGCCGTTTCGGTATTTCTAGTATTGCTACCCGGCCTGGCTCGGACTAGTTTGGTGTTATGTTCACCTCGGCGCGTAAATTCAGACGGGCCAAGTTGAAAAAACTTTTTTCAAAATTCAAAAGTCTAGGTCAATTAAAATGGAATTAAAATGAACATATCAGACTGGCATTGACATTTCACAGTCCCTTTCATATATTGACAGCCCCATTCTCGCCCATTAAAATGTCCAAATTCAAGGAAAAAATCTAATTTGCTGTCAAAGAAATGTCAAATAATACCTTCACGTTAATAAAAACATTATTATATTAATAAAAGCCGGGAAAAGTTCGGTAGAAGACTAATTTATTACATTTTGACTAAATGTCTTCGCCGATAAAAAAATCAAACATATTTTCTTTCATAATCGTTTTTATGGCAACTTAATGACCAACAATGCAAAAGGGAATTACAGACCCACAGACATACATACGCCGTTTCGGTTTTATATATGTAATACTCGATACTCGAGTAATTGGAGTCTCTACACACACATTGATAACGAAACAAATTTACGGTCGAAACTTTCGCGAGCGAAATCAATTCGTTTGTTTGAACTTGCAACAACAATGCAAAAGGAAATTACAGACATACATCCCCCGTTTCGGTTTTATATATAAGATATATTTTTATGTAATTGAAATTTTATCTAACGTTCAAATTTTGTAGGCGCTTTTCAACAAGCCAATAACGATCCGTGAATCTATAATGTTCATCGTTCGTGAATCTATAAAGAAACATAGTTCTGACGAAGGCGTAAGCCGAAATAGCTATCAACTAATATATAAAATAATTTATGTAGAACTAAAATACATTGTTATTTTTCTTACCGTATTATAATGGAGTTCTACCAAGTAAATACCTACTCAATCAATATAATGTTCATATTTGAATTGTTTGAATTTTGTACTTTTCCATGAGTTTTGTAGCCAACGACCCGGGTTTCGCGTTTCGGCATCAGCCGTTGGGGGGAGGGGTTGGTAGACCAGAAACCATTGCGGGAGTGTACTCAATAAATTTTTAAAGTTTCACATCGATGAGTCGAGCGGTTTAGTAGTCCATAGCGGAAATACAGACAGACAAACATTCATTTTTATATATATAGATAGATAGTGAAAAAATATGTACATATGTATCTTTTTAAACCGGTTTTTTAGCTCACCAAGTAGAGAAAAGTAGAGAAAAATGAGTGTGATTTCTTTGTACCTAAGTGGCCGATTTAAAGGTGTTTTGTGTGCATATCGTATTTTACAAAAAATCTGTCGACGATGTTAAACTAATAAAAATTGATATACTGGATGGAATATAATATGTATGGAATGTGGACAAAAACTTTTTTTAAATTCACTCAAACCTCTTTTTGTGCGACTTTTTTGTGTGATTTCAAAGTTAGGCGGTATTTTTAATGCATTTTTTTTAATATTCAACAACGTTATTTACAGCGCGTTGTTAACATACTGTACGTACAAAATCCAGTGTGTCACCTGTTTATTACAATGTGATCTTGACAGGAGCGTCCTTGTACATTTTATATTCCCACATTAAGTAATAGTTTTTTTGTGTGATTTTCCGCGGAGCGCATCTACCGCACAAAAAATGGTTAAGATGTAGAATGCTTTTCTCCTAAGAATTTAGAATGTATTGATTATTATATATTTGGGTGAACAGGTTGGTTCTCCCACCACCATTCCGTTATGTGTGTACAGCCGTTTTCTATAACGCTATACGATCAAGAAAAGAAACGAATTTACTCCTCACTTACTTGGCCCTGAGAAAGAGCTGCACAGGACTGATCTTTTGAACAAATACAATACATGACATTACAGCTCATGCCAATGTACCGCGAATTTGACAAATCTGATATAAACAGCACATACAGCTAACACATTGACCGTGTGTATTTATGAAAAGGGATTGGGTTTTACTTAGCGGACGTCAAATCATCGTCCGGAACGCGTGAAAACTTCCGCATCGCTATACTCTGCCTTCAAATTTTATGTTCTTGGAATCTTTCGTGTAAAACATTGTGCGATATATCAAACATTTTTTTCGACACAACTGGCAAGTCAATATTTTATTTATAATGTAAAACAGATGAGCGAAACCATGCTGTTATAACAATACAAATTTTCTATGATAATAGTTTTTAGTATATTACAATTCATCTTTTTTAAATATAAATTTTAGTCACTTACCAGGGGAACAATATTAAATCATTTTATTCAATGAAAATATCTCCATCAAGCGTACTTTATTTTAGATTATTTTTAATTAATGAATTTTTAAAAGGAAGTATTCTATTTTTTAATACCCATTTCTTACGATGATAAAACTAGGTATATGTGTATTGGGTATTGTAAAATCATTCATCAAATAAATCATGAATACGTATACTCTTAAGGGTGAAAATAGTATATTAAATGATTCTGTAAAAAAAATTCTTATAAAAACATCTATATAAAATATATATTTAAAAAATTACAACCAAATATACATTCACTGAAAGATGCCTATTTTTATTTTTAATAATAAATGTTCTAGTGATAATTATTATTTTGAAATTAAGATTATTAAATATATATGAATATTTTCAAACCAGTAGGTATTAAAAAAATAAAAATTTTGGTTCATTCCAAGAAAACATTTATTTTTAATTTACGAAAAATTTATATACATATTTTGAGAATTTTTTCGCATTTTAATTACACCTTTTAATTAAATTATTTTAACCGTTTTTAAATTGTATCAAAGTATTTTTTTTTTGAAGATATCACTTAGTTAATTAGTATATTCAAAATTAATAAAATCTAATTTTTTAATTATATAAAACGGCTTGATAAATTCTTAGAAAACGTTTCGAAAATAAATCCGCTTCGCATGTTTTTTATTACCGTGTGAAAAAAACTTTCCAGCTGTGTATTTCATTCAACTTTCAATCACTTTATTTATCGCAATCCTTATTCAAAAAAAATATTTAAAATATACATAATTATTTATCAAAATACTTAATGTTATATGTACAACAAATATTGTTAAACAAACCAGTAACTGTAACAAAGATCGCGAATAAATTTGGGAACTTCGAGTAAACGTCGTTCTGTGACAAAAGCTACAGGTGTACTGAAGCTTTCGGCGTAGACGTATTGCTGCTACGCGGCGTAGAGACGTTGAAGCGTAGACACGGCTCGGGCTACGATAAGTGCAGTTTATTCTAAAAGGGATGGACTGATTCATTACTCTCTCTTGGTACTCTACAAAATTAATGTGCTTCAATTAGTTGTATCATTGTATTAATAACTAATTTATATTTTGACTTTAATTAACACTTCGTTAACATTAATGATTTCTTAATCTTTTAACTGCCAGCATGTGAATGTATGGCGGTACCTCGCACGCCACGAATTTAATTGTAAAAATAAAACGTTTTAAATATATCTTTTTAAATGTTTATTTATAAAAACTTCCCGATTACGATGCGATTGTGTCGTCATTTATCCATAATAAGAAAATTTTAATAAATATGACTCATCAGTTACAATTGATTTTATTTAGTAAAATCCCGCTTAAAGCGAGCGTCTAAAGACGTCATTTTTGTATGATTGGCGTGCCACTCACGGAAAAGTTCGCGTCGTAAGATGTCTGTGGCAGCCATCTGGTTAATTTACTTTTGCTTTTCGAACCTTTAATCGAGTGCTTATTAATGAAGGAATGAACTCTGACGGTTTATTTAGTATTAACTTTAAAAATTGTCTTTTCTTTATCCCAAATAAAAATAATGTTTTAACCTCTAAAAGCCCTACGCTCCCGTATGGTGTATGGGACCAGTGATTATGGTGCACTTCGCTGTCGGATTACACTGATTTACGATAATAGTTTTCAACATATGAATATTGGCTTTCATAAATAATGTCTTTGAGATACCGATCCATAATTTTATTTTCGGTTTCGTTGAATATTTTTGCCATAATGAGAAATATAAACATCTGCGTAACAAGGTTGACTCTTGGGATATGCGTTGTGTTATATCCGGTGGACCGTAATAAATCAGCTTTATTTGAAGCAATAAGGGGATAATAGAAACAAAACTCACAATAATCATAATACTTATGACGTTAACATTACAAAATTATTAACTAACGAGATGCAATCAATTGGGAATGGTAAAACCCATTGGAATGGATTGTTCTATTTTTACCATCGCTATGTTTGCTTAAGTAATTTTAACTAGACCACTTCTGGTATTCTATTTCAATGCGTTGTTTTTTTAATACTAAGTTAAAACTAGGATGGTGGAAGAGAGAAAAAGATGTATTGTGTACCCTGTCTACAACTGTATATAAGAATGAGTAAATTCAGGTCTAAAAAATAGTTCTGACGATGGCGTAAGCCGAAATAGGTATCAATAAATACATTTTTATTTTTTTCACCGTATTAATGGAGTTCTACCCAGTAAATCTCAACTCAATCAATAAAACGAGTATTACTCGAGTACTTGAAAAATGGACGAGTATTCGATATTCGAATTGGAGTCTCTAATTGACACTGAACACCTCAAAAGTAATATTATGCTGTGTCACAAAATTTTCCTAAAAGAACAAGTCAAGATTTCATCATCTGGATTCAAGATTTTCCGACCCCTTATCATGAATCAAGATGGTATCGTAATTATAATTGAGTAACGTGATAAACGGATTTTTCTCTAACTGTAAGAAAACTGCTGGAAAAGCTTTATCGCAATGCTAGCCGACGGAATTTCTGTAGAATTAAAATACATTCTTATTTTTTCACCGTATTATAATGGAGTTCTACCAAGTAAATGATAACTCAATCAATACATTGTTTTTTACTCTCTGGTAACTCGTTTCTTTTCCGTCAACCCTGGATTATAGAGTGGCTCTATGAATGCTTTAACCTACGTAGTCGTAGTGCCTGAAATAAGCTGCTGATATCACAGTGAAAAGTAAAGTTTCTGAACAATTGTTAGGTATATGGAGTGCTTACTTACCCGGTGCACATTTTACCCGCCGTTCCCCTATCGCAAACTAGTGTAATTATTTCAACTTCACAAAGTTGTGAAGTTTTGTAATAATCTGAATTTCTGAATAAAACTGAAAATACATATTTCTAGCTAAATTTTCACTAATGAAAGTTTTCAATGATAGCAGGAAAGTTAGACAATTTAAAAAGCTCTCATTTTGATCGGTTTCATAATGTATCGGTGGCTTAAAGAGTTATGTTTTTAACTCCACTTTTGTCAGTCCTTGTGGTCTAGTGGTCTAGTGGTTTGTCCTAGCGATCTGGAGACCCGGGTTCAATTCCCGGCAAGGTCAGATTTTTTCAATTGAAAAAAAAAGAGATCTTGGGCTGGGTGTATGTTATTTATCGTTGATTTTGTGCACAACTGATTCATTACTTATCATCGAGTTAATCTCGTATGACTTTAACGATTAAGAATATTTGGCGCATTGGCGTAAGCTGTAATGCCAAATATTTTCTTCAATTAAAAAAATTAAAAAATAATGCTCGCCATGAGCCAAAACCGGTCCTGATCTACAAAAAATACTGTGGAATGAGTATTAAAAATGATTTTTTTTTTATTTTCATTATAATGCCATTCCACCAAGTATTGACAGTAAACACCTTTAAAGTGTATTGTTTCCATCTTCACACCTTAAAAAATTAAATTAAATTTAGCTAAAAATGACTTAATAATGCCATCTTGTTGTATCATGCAATGTACAAGCCCCGTAAATTTTTTATAACCAAAACTTATTCAAGTCCATCGGAAAAACGTTTTAAGAAAATTTGATAACTTAATTGTTGTTCTAAAACCTTCACTGCTAGTATTATCCAACTCCGCCATTTTGTATTTTCACCTGTCATGTATTCGTTGTTTTTCAGCGGTGGTACAAATAAATCGTTTGAAAATCCTATTTGAAATTTTCCCGATCGGTTTGAAAATACCAAAATATTTTTTACCCTCTCCCGCACAATTGACAAAAACGGAGATGGCAAATTTTCTCTTTAAGCCATCGATATATTAATGAATGATGGAAGTAAAGAGTTCCGCAACTCCTTCAAACTGTCAAGTTGGGCATATCAAACCTTTATGGAATTTATGACTCCATACATTGAGCTTTTCGTTGTTTTTTGTTTACCATGTCTATGTCATGACATCTCAAAATGGTTTCCTTCTCCAAAAAGTGCTTGTTACTCACTTGCTAACCCTCTCTTTTTCGAAGGGAGTTTGGATTGAAAGGATACAAGGACTATAAGACAAGCCTAGAAGTCAACCAATCGTTCTCACTACGGGCGGATTTTTGGGATGTGAAGGGTGGGAAGTGAATCTTTACAACACATACACTCACTATTTTAAGGTTTTCACTGTCAATACTTGGTGGAATAGCATTATAATAAAAAAAACAAAACATTTTTAGTACTTTTTACAAATAAAATTTATTGGATCAGGACCGGTTTCGCTCATGGCGAGCATTATCAACTGATAAAAAATATAACGAAACAGTGATATTTATACAAAGTTTAAGTAATAATTACAAGGAATGACAAACATTTGGTACAATTGGTATCGGGTATGTTACGTGGAAAAATCGATGGTTGAAAATGGTGACGTGTGGCAAAAATCGATGGAATTAGCTTGCCATTTAAAAGGTTAACAAACTCAATCGTTAGATTCTTCCTTTTGACAATCATTTAAAAGCGATTAACACGGCTGTGTTACATGATACGTAGTAATAATGGTGATCTAGCAAATACCTTAGGATTTTCCGGCCGTCTTTGCAGAGTGGTAGTATCTTGGCATTTAATCTATCATCTGCTCGCTGTCTCGGCTATGCGTTATGTACAGTATATAGGTAATATATTTAAAGCGTAATTCGCATTACCGAGAACCTTAAACAAGCCCAGACCGAAATTTAAAGTGAATATAAATCACCGAAACTCCAACACGGGAAGTACCGTTTGTGACAATGATATAGGGTGACATTGCGTTATTAAATATACAATTCAATTACCACTGAATAGTTTAGTTTTATATCTACAATACGTACTTTAAACGGTAAAACGGATTTACCTAAATCGAATTGTATATATGTAAGTTATACACTTGGTCGTGAACAATGATAAAACATGTATTAAAAAATAATAGCACAATTTTTGTACTGCCCGATTTACAAATCGAAAATAAAGAAATATTTAAATCCAAAGCTTTGGAGTTGGAGTCAGAGTCGTGGAGTCGGGTTTATTTTCGCCGGAGTCGGAAATATTGGAAAACTTGAACTTTTTATTTTTGCATATAATATGTCAAATTTGCGTATTGGCCGGATTGTTTGGTTGGTATACACATAAATAGGAAAATTAGGAAAAAAAGTGACGAAATTAAACTTTTTTTAGCCGGTGTCGGAGTCGTGTTTTTGGTCAATGTTGGAGTAGGGAATCGTGATTTTGGTAAATGTTGGATTCGGAGTAGTCTTTTTTTAACAAGTCCACAGCAATGATTGCGATACTACGCCAATCAATATGTATACCAAATTTGAATCGTTTGAATAGAATACTTTCTCATTAGTTTTATCGACCCGGGTTTCGTCTTCCGTTATCTTCATCCATTTCATATGCACGAATGAACTTATATGACGGGTAGTTAATAATTAGTATCACTTATATATAAGAAAGAATACAAGTAAATCACTGATTTTGATTGTTATTATCGAAATGTGGATGAATTAGCGAAAGTTTTGATTTTAATAAGCTTAAATGCAGTATCTTATATTTAAATTCCACTAAGCACCTTCAGTCGAAATACGAATGAGTATTAGTATTATATTAACTTAAAATAATTACCAACAAATTCCAAATTACTTTGTCGTGATGTATATAAACTACATTCGCTTTTTCAATAAAGCTATTTAGATATTTAATCACAAACAACTCCGACGAAAGCCAATCAGAAACGAATACACTGAATATATGTACAAGTACCTTCTCGAAAAAAGTTGAAAAGACTTCATTTTCTCCTACCGTGTTGAAATTTCTTTGAAAATTTTTCAAAGCATTTGAAACCCAGATTTCCAGGAAACTTAATGAAGTTTGTTGCAAACTGTTCTAAGTCAGATCCGAATTTGGTAAACAAGAATACGAGCAGTTGTTGTTCCTCGGAAGCCATTTACACCCATATATGTAGATACATACTATTAGGAATATTCAATGTTCAAAAACTTGTAACCATAATTTAGAATTTCAGCCAAGAAATTTGATACTTATTTTTACGTTTTTATTAGTTTTGTTGGTAACGCAACGAGCTTAGCCTTTAGGCATCTTCATATGTACATTCCTTTATTCTTTACGTGAAAGCAAATATCATTAAATATCGTAGAAAATTTAAGGTAAAAGTACCAGTAGCTGACCGTTTAAGAGAAAATTTCAACAAAAATAACGATTAAGGTTTAGCATTGTACCGAATGAAGGCAAAGCAAGTATATTCATATTGGATCATATGTCTTAATTAATATTATGTAACAAAAATTACGAAAGGGCCTGTTGAAAAAAAGTTGTGTTAAATTATTTGAAGTCATGTTTTTGTTTCAGTAGTTGACCATCTCAAAAATTGAAAAATCTAGTAGATGACCATGTCTAAACAGGGGGCTTTATAGTGAACTTTCTGTCAGAGTTGCCTCAGGGCTTTCTGTCACACCACTTTTGGTTGAATCAAACACATTCCTGTAATAAAGGCCTAAAGCTAAATGCATTGGAACAGCTGGAAATTAATAGGTATAATCAGTCCAATGAAATTCTTAACGATCAGATTACAATTAACAGTTCACCTCTTTTAAAACCTTTAACAAACAATAAACTTAAAACAATTAATTAAACTTAAAATAGATGCACTTAGACATTGCAGATTTTAAGTGGTTTCACACGATAAAATAACCCAAAAATACCCAAATTATTGTTTCCCACCATTACTTTAGACCAATAAATCAAACTTATTTAAATTCTTTCATGTGACGTAGGTATGGTTTCAACAGAAAGAGATGATGTACGGGGCACCCTGTCTAGCATGGGTATATAAGCTATCTCTAATACAGGTTTAAAAACATAGTTCTGACGAAGGCGTAAGCCGAAATAGCTATCAACAAATATATAAAATAATTTATGTAGAACTAAAATACATTGCTATTTTTCTTTCCGTATTATAATGGAGTTCCACCAAGTAAATGCCTACTCAATCAATAATATATAATATATATAATAATATTTTGTGTAATATATATTTAATTAAATTTGTCAAATGTATGGCGCATTGGCGTCAGCCGTAATGCCATGCCTTATATGTATTTTTTAACAATAAATAAATAACGAGATACTACTTTTGTTCTTGCATACTCACGATATAAATTAATAACTCAGTTCAAGTTCATTTGTGACTTAGGTGATTCGCAGATACTTAGTTACGAAAAGCATGTACAAAAATAAAGATGTACAGATTTGTTTTATCATCATATTATCATTCTGATAGATATAGTTTTGTATACGCGATGCCCAAAGATGCAATCCTGATCTTTGGGATCGATTGGCTTATAATTGAATACTCTTTGTTTTCCCTTTGTCTCGATCCTTGTTAGACGCATGGCATCCCTGTGAAGTGGCAATTTCGTTTCCAGTTCCGCAATTCTGTTACCCTATGTACCGACCACACAATTTCCCTCGCGTGCATGCGAATCCATTACTTCCCCGATGAGCCCTCGAGTACTTCGCTGAGGATCTCAAAGCCTCTTCATCAATCCCTCCGGTTTACAGCTTGTAAAATACAACTGGTCCGTGGTGCAGCGGTCAACGTCGTTGGCTTCCGTGACGGACCGCCAGGGTTCGATTCTATCATGTGTGTTAACTTCATCTGTTGTTGAATAATGGAGTTTTACCTGTACACTTTTTTCATAAATTTATTTGATAAAGCTCTCACATTATCATGACTATTTCTATCATTAACATCATTTTTCCCAAATAGAATGGTTTAAGTTATAAAAAACCATACCCAAAACGAGTAACATGTCAACATATTCACATGTTACATGCCCAGATTGTGGTGCAATGATCGACGTCATTGGTTTTTGCTAACTCTACTTTTAATTTTGCTAACTCCACTTTTGGCTAAAGATGACTTAACAATGCCATCTTATTGTATCATGCAATGTGCATTTCCCGTAAATTTATTATAACCAAAACTTATTTGAGTGCATCGTAAAAACGTTTTAGAAAAATTTGATAACTCCATTGTCGTTCTAAAATCTACACTGCTTATAATCCGACTCCACCATTTTCTATTGTCACCTGTCATTCATTCGTTGTTTTTCAGCGGTAGTACAAAAAAATCGATTGAATGTCCTATTTTAAATTTTCCCGATCGGCTTGAAAATACCAAAATAATCACAATTGACAAAAACGGATATAGCAAATTTACTCTTTAAGCCATCGATATATACATCGGTTTACGATGAACACTTTTTTTTGCAGTCAACTTTCAATTGTTTTTTTCAACTGTCATTCGATTTCAATTGTTTTATTTTTTAGTGATACTTCAAAGCACTTACCCTTCGAAATTCAAACTAACTTCGATTCTTATTTAGACAAGGAAACAAAAAACATCTAGTATCAACTCAACCTCTCAGATATTTCGTCATATTTTTTGACGGGTAAATAGCTACACAATAAATATTTTTTTTTTTTTTGACAAAACGTCGTAAACATCAAAGGATTCTAAGAGGGTAACGTGAAATTTGCGAAAATCAATAAGCCAATACAACACCTTACTTTCAAAAGGTTCAAACTGTTCTTGACACTGTTTAGAGATATGAGCGTTCATAGCCCAAAACATAACTTCACATCAAATATTGGTGTCTGTAAAGTCGGTTTACGGACGATAGTTTAACGTGACAACGTCATAAGAAAACATTGATGAAATGATTGCATACTTTTATGAATAAAATGGAATCATTTTTATTGAATTGTTATTATTTTGTATGGATACGATATTTTGTATATTTGTTATACGTTAATCAGATTTTTAATATGCAAGAATTAATTACCTTTATTGCCGCAATTGTTTTTGTAATATAAACAATGAAAACCACATTAACATTTCACTTCACTTTATAAACAGTTGTAAACAGATCACGTGTAGGTACTGTAGGTGTATAAGTTGTGTGCTGCCGCTGTCTCTTTTCTACTCAGACGCATCGACCAATCGAGTGGAAGAGAGGTAGATGCGGCACAATCCGAACGGTAGGCCGATCGTGCCTCTCTATCGCTTATCCGCGCTCTCGCTCGCACGCTTGCCTTCGGCGTAACGCGACAAACGGGACAATAGTCATGATTTTTCGTGCGTGCAGCGGGCGTTCATCGATTTATAAGACGTTGTCACGTAAAAAATACAACTTCAGCGTATTATAAATATCATAAATCTCTATCCGACATTAGCGCTTTGTAAAATTTATTATAAGCAACAAAATATAATTCATAGCTGTTATGAATATGTAATAACATAACCAGTGGCGGCTGCTGGCAGAGTATTAGGGAGTACAAAAAAAGATTCAACTATTTTTGCAAGAGTTCTTTCCTATTCATTGGATTTTAAAACACTTCTATAACATGGACTTTCAATTCAGATGTTCGCAATACCAACGGAGTGCCAGTCTTATGAATTGTTGGCTGTCCGTAGTACGGAAAAATAGTTGAATCTTTTTTTGTACTCCCTAATACACTGTCGCCAGCCGCCACTGAACATAACTAATCCAACAAATCCAAAAATCCATTTTATAATTTATCATTTTAAAATATAAGAATCAACTTGCATTAATACTTAAGCAAACTTTGCAATAGTAATTCCGAAGATGTCTCTGAAAGAGGTGAAACACGTGTCACAATTAGTAACACAATAAGTGGAATGATCAAAGTTATTTTAAATTTGATGTGTACTTACATTAAGGATTTCGACTGAGGGTGCTTGATGGAATTTCAATATCAAATTTGAATTGTTTGACTTTTGTACTTTCCCATGAGTTTGTTCGCTAACGACCCGGGTCAACGTTGCTGGCTTTTTTGCCGGACCACCTTGGTTAAATTCACGGTACGAGCAGATTTCAGTCGATAAATCTGCTCAAAGGCATGGGTGTTTATGTTGTTGAGAATCTTTTCCCACATTTCCTATCCCAAAGAGCGACGATTAGCTAACCACCAATCTTGTCCGAGTCGTCGTATCCTTTTCATCTCCCACTCTCTTCGAAAAAGGGAGATTAAGAAACTGAGTAACAAGCGGTTCTTGTAGAAAAAAAACATGTTGAAATGAACTCCGTGAGGAGTCCATATGATCGAAGTTGGGAGCATGGTTTAAAAAAAACTTTTCCGACCAAAAGGTCATCTTAGGCAAAAACGTCAATTAAAACCTTTTCACAGTGAGGTAACGAATATGTTATATATGTTTATATGGATTTTTTGTTCTCTGTAAAGAGGAATGCGTGCTCACGTTTAAAATTAAAGGCATTTTATTCTTTTGAAGCTAAAAATCAATCGACTTAGAATTTTTCATAATATAGAATTTACACACACACACAAACACTTTGTTAGTTAGTTCACATAGTATTATTTTCAATGGAAAAATATTATATTATGCATGTGTCTATAATCTAGATCAGGTGAGCTAAATAAAATAATGTATACCTCTTTTGGGCCATACAAAATTATATTTTAATCCTCGAAATAAATTGTTATTGTTATATGTATATGTTACAGTGAAACTGTATTCTCAGTGAAAATGTATCAAGTAATAGATTTGTATGACAACATGATTTCACTGGTCACGATCATTGAAATTATTGGCCCAAGTCGATGATTTATCGGTCTAAAATTTTGATTTGCTTCAATAAAACAAAATCAGCAAGTAGTCCCTTTCATATGAAAAGAATCAAAGAAAAACACAAACAAACATTGGGCTGAAGATAGGGCGGTCAAATTTCATTTCAATGACAGCTTGGAGAAGAATACATTTTCACTGAGAATACAGTTTCACTGTAACATATATATGATTAAAATTATTTTATTTTAAATTTCTTTAACAAATATTTATATATTTTTATGAAATGATAATTTATTGATTGTGACTGGTAATTTGCACGTTGCACATCGCAGTAGATTCGTTAAATTTTCATCATTCAACCTGTTTCGACACTTCGATTATGAAGGAAAATCATGTTCTGATACATTTTGTATTGAACGGCTTTTTTGATGATATTTACGGCTGGACCGATTTTGATGATCTTTGATTTTCTGGCTTTGTCACTGTTCCAAATAGCAGAATAAGTATTGAAATACAGTGGAACCCTGAATTTACGTTCTCGCATTATACATTTTCCCGCGTGGTGCGTTCATTTTCTATAGTCCCTGTATTAAGTTCATATTTAAAACTTTCCCGCATTAATCGTTTGTTTTATAAGGTCCCTTGAAAAACGTAGAATCGGGGTTTCACTGTATCCCAAAGTATCACGACAGCAAAAAATATGAAGGAAAATCATGCTCTCATACATTTTGTATTGAACGGCTTTTTTGATGATATTTACGGGTCGACCGATTTTGATTATCTTTGATTTTCTGACTTTGTCACTGTCCCGAGTAGCAGAATAAGTATTAAAACATCCCAAAGTATCACGGCAAATATTTTGATGATCTTTGAACTCAATTCATTTTGAGTCTTAATTTTTACTTAATAAAAAACTGAATTTAATATAGTACTATTTTCACAGGTACCAGACCCTGTTTCAAAAAAAAAAAAATTACAGTGAAAAGTATTATATTCAAACATCACCAATGTTCATTCAATATATGTATATTTATTTTGAAAATCGTTTCTTTTGTTTGTAAGAATTCTTATTATTTTTTTATTTTTTTTTGTTCCATATCCGCTCCCTATTCGGAGCATATGGCCGCCACACGGTGCCTCCAAGATTCTCTGTCTCCCGCCAACCTCCTCACATCTTCCCAGGTCATCCCGGCGTCCCTCAGCTCCCCTGAGTACATCCTATGGATGGTCATCAGAGGCCTTCCGCGGCGTCGGGATCCACCAGGTTGATAGAAGAGGCAGGCAGGATTCAGGCTCCCCTGGGGCATCCGCAGCACATGTCCAAGCCAGGTCCATCGTCGCCTTTTAATTTTAGACGTCTTATTATAGTTTCGATAAATTCTTTTTCAGAATCTTCATTACCGTTGATTGGAATAATATTCTTTCACACTTTGCCCGCGAATCAATATTATTGCTAAAATTCTCTACTTGTCAATGTACATATATCTTAAGTTTTATTTTTAGTTACCGTTCTTACTTACTAGTATTTTTTTTAATTTGATTTTAATTCAGTGGCGTCTATTTGTAATAGGTCATAAAAATTTTAATTATACTTAATTTAATGACCGTTATGTATATTTCAGTATCCATAAATTATTGTCATATTTCTGTAACCAATTGTTTGTTAAACCTAGTATTGTATATGTTACAGTGAAACTGTATTCTCAGTGAAAATGTATCAAGTAATAGATTTGTATGACAACATGATTTCACTGGTCACAATCATTGAAATTATTGGCCCAAGTCGATGATTTGCCGGCCTAAAATTTTGTGGTTTGCTTCAATGAAACCAAATCAGCAAGTAGTCCCGTCCCTTTCATAAAAAAAGAAGCAAAGAAAAACACAGACAAACATAGGGCTGAAGTTAGGGCGGTCATATTTAATTTCAATGACAGCTTCGAGAAGAATATATTTTCACTGAGAATACAGTTTCACTGTAACATATACATATTTCTGTGTTGATATATATTCTTGTCTATTGATTGAATTTGGCATTACTTGGTAGAACTCCATTATAATACGGTGAAAAAATAGCAATGTATGGATTTTAATTCTACGGAAATTATTTTATTTATTTTTTGATAGCTTTTTCGTTATTACTATGACGTAAGCCTTCTTATCGGTTGAAAATGTTCGCGATGACAGAATCCGGTCCTGATATTAATAAATCGATTGTGGAATAATTACAAGAAATATTATAATAATATTTAAAGGTTTTTCCGTTTTAAAAAAGCCTTAAAACAAATATTCCACTTTCATTAATACAGGCAATGCGATTTCTTATTCAAGCATTGGGACATTTTCATGTCTGAAGTAGGACCTTCTAAAAATCAATAAACTTAATATTGGATGAACATTGTTTTGATGCCGAGCAACTCCGGAAATTTCAATAAGGACTTTCTGATCCTATCAAAGCTTCTTCACTTGAACTTTAAGCTCAAACAATATTAAATTGAATTTGCAATAAGAGTTATTCAATAGCGCTCTTTTGACCAGGCGAAGCGATTGATTTCAAATAGTTTAAAAGTTGTAAATTATCAAGGACACGGTCAATTTAAATCTGTAATTAATTAATTATGTTTATTTGAAGAATCTGAAAATTAATATGATAGTAATTAATTCGTTGAGGATATCAAAGCAGATGGGTTTTTTCTTCACAACCTCGTTTTGCCAGGCTGAGGGTGAAACAGTCGACCACCACTGCTACTTTATCTTAAATATCTATCTTAATATGATTGGTACAATGTGTAAACTTTTGGTATTCTTAAAACATTGTTTTTTACATCTTTGGCAGTAAACAAATATGATTTTGATTTACTGGTTTCGTCGCAATTAAATATAAAAGAAGATAAGTCGGATTATTATTGGCTGAAAAACCATTTATATTGTCGCTACCAATTGCCAGGATTAAAACTTATCTCAAACGCGCCTATTTCAACGAACATTGCAAATCAAATGGATGCTTTTGTTACACTAAAAATGAAGATAAGAAGTCGCATTCACAGTTTTGATATCGCCAGTCTAGAATAAACAAGAATACAATCAGTTGTATCATGCATGTGCGACTTAAAATATAAATAATTATAAGAAAATTATCGATATTCATATTTTTTTTATAGAACGATGTATCAAGATACGTCGAAGCATAATCAATCATTTTTTTATTGCAGTCTATGCCAATAAGGCCATAAGACTGAGATCTTTTTTAAGTCCCCGTCCGGCCTACGAGTTATTTTTCAAGGACAGTCTTTCGAAGGTTAACATTATCTTACCAACCCATAGTTAGCAACAAAACTCATGGAAAAGTACAAAATTCAAAACAATTCAAAAACCCATAGTCAATTGAATGGTTCGAATTGGCATTTTCTTGTTAGATGTTTACATCGTTGTAGTTACGTAGTTGGAGCAACGTGAAATCAATAGATACCCGGTCCGTGGTGTAATCGTAATGGTCAACGTCGTTGGCTTCCATAACGGACCGCCCGGGTTCGATTCCCGGTACGATCAGATTATTTAGTCGATAAATCGATTCTATTCGAACGCAATGGGTGTTTGTGTTGTTAAAATTCCATGCACACCTTTCCGATACAAAAATAGCTTAGTTAACCACTATTTATTTCCTAGTCCTCGTATCCTTTCAATCTCTCCGAAAGGGGGAGGTTGAGCAACTGAGTAACAAGCAGTTCTAGTAGAAACATACATGCTGAGATAAACTCTGAGAGGAGTCCATATGCTCCAAGTTGGGAGCGGACATGGTAAAAAAAACAATTATTAGAACTAAAATGCTTGACTATTTTTTCACGTCGGTTGAGCCATTGCACGGAATTTAATTGAGAATGATTACCATGCGTGTTTTTCTAAGCAAATATTAAAGCTATTTACTATTATTTTTTTGGCTTTAAAATAGACTTTAATAAAGACAGTTTAAAGTCGTTGGGTAAGTTTCAGGGCTGTGGAGTCGGTGAAAAAAGTCCGACTCCGACATTGACCAAAAATACGACTCCGACCAAAAAAAGTTCAATATCGTCACCTAATTTTCCTATTTATGTGTATTAAACTAAATATCAACTCTACCAATGCGACCAAAAGCCAAATTTTACATATAAAATGGAAAAATAAAAAGTTCAAACTTTTCAAAATTTCCGACTCCGACTCCGGCCAAAAAGCTCCGACGACTCGACTCCAACTCCGACTCCACAGCCCTGGTAAGTTTACTCCAATGCTTGACACAGGATTTTATTTAGGATTGTATGTTACCAGACAAAATATCAATTAAATGAAATATTTGTGACATGTAGAGTTCAATATCTATTAACGTTTCTTTTTGAGACACCGTTTACCGGGAACATCTTAAGTAATTAAACAATATTTCCTTCTCTCGTTCAAAATTATCAAATATAAATATGAGATATCAAATAAAACTTTACAGCGTTTGTCTGTTTGTTTGTTATTGATCTTAGTGTAACATTTTCCTCTTCTTTCGCGTTTCATTCGCATGTTTCTTATATTGCTCTGCGTGCTAGTAAACTTCTCTTCTACTTTAACAGTAGATACTCCAATTACTCGACATCTTAACTACTCGATACTCGAGTAGTTAAATTTTAAAATACTCGAATACTCGATAGTTACTCGAATAGTTTCAGATGTACCAAAATATATACTATTCGTTCAAATTTGTGAATGTAAATAGATGATAAATAAATAAATAGGCTTATTGAATTGCATTCATACATTTATTTCAATAAATGAAACATATATTTCGAAAATAATAGAGAATTAAACGTCTCAAAGTAATGAACTGGATGAAATGTGGATGGATTCGAAATTGGTGCTCTCCTGTAGCGACGAAGGAAAGATTTGTCCACGTTCCCATTGGTCACTCGTGCTCAAGGACTGATAATGGCCAGTAACGTCTGACGCATATACTTATATAATTTCTGTACTTCTGACGTTTGTGATTGAATACACGTGCATAATGATTGACAATGTAGAGAACATTTTATTCACTTAATCTTACATAAATTTGACGTCATTATTTTCTTTTGATTGTTTCTTCAACTTTAGATATAACATGTCTAAAAATAAAAAATAAACAGTTATTTTGTGCGCTTCATGGCATAAGAAAAGCTGATTTAATCAGGGATGTGGAGTCGGACTCGTCGCGTCGATTTGGCCGAATCGTACTCGCAGTCGGAAATTTTGAAAAGTTCAAAATTTTAATTTCATTTGTAAGTATATTTTACGGCATTAAATATGGAATATAGCATCAAATGTCTGCCAATATCCATCCATTCATTATAAAATGGGCCATGTCGCTAAAGTTGACTTTTTTGTCAAATTTGGGTAAACTTCCAACTGCTCCAGAACCCAATCAGGCGTTGTCTGCGGTCGTTTACCTGAAGTTCCTTGGTTAGTTGGATTTTATACGGGTGCAGACATAAGTCCCGATTCAAAATTCGCCAAGTTGAAGTCGCAGAAAAGCCAAGTTCTTGTGAACAACGAGAAATAAGCTACCTTGGGTTTTCCTGTACACTTTCACACACAGCAGCAATGTTTTCACCAGATATTGTATTTTGATGACGTACAGGTAGGTGTTGGCCGATTAATTATCAAACTGGTTGACTCAAATTTGGCCACTAAACAATGAATAATCTACTCAGCAGGACAAAGTAACATATTTTGAGCGTCCCTATTGAAATACCCTTTAATATGTCGAATTTGACTATTGGCTGGATTGGTAGGGCTGATATTTAATTGAATACATATTCTTAAGAAAATTAGGCAAACAAAAGTGAAAAGACATTATTAAGCTTTTTTTAGCCGGAGTCGGAGTCGTGCTATTGGTAAATGCTGGAGTAGGAGTCGATTTTTTTTAACGACTCCACAGCCCTGGTAAAATGCTTAACATGAAGTGAGTTCCGGCACCTTTTTTTTCAAAAAAAAGCTCTGATAAGTACCATCATGTTCTTAAATACGAGCTAAATTTAATTTTCCTCTGACGATTTCCCTTTTTCAATTTCGTGTACCATTATGCAAGAAGGTGTTGGGAGGGCCTCGTAAATAATTCAAAGAATCTTGACCAAATCCTTTAGGAGATAAGTGGCGTCCAAATTTTCAAGACGGGTGAAGAAATTGGGCAACTCCGAGAAAGGTAAATTTATTCCGGAGAGGCTTAAGGCGATTGTTTTAGAAAAGGTTTGATGCATAATTAACCGGTGCGTAAAACACTTATTAATATCGGCCAAGTCCCGTTAAATTTTCTTGTCAAATTATACCGTCGCCTATGCGGCCATGTCACTTTACTCGTTCCGTAGCAAACTAAGTTATTTTACTTACGTTTACCTCTGCTAATCCATCCATTGAGGGGTTGAAATTTAAACAGTCGAATATTAAAATTAAGTATTTTTAATTTTAAAATATTAGGACATGGGTCTCAGTCATTTATCGTTCGACTTGTTCTAGACCAGTGGTTCTTACGTAAAAGTTGGCTGTGGCCGCATTAGAAACATCATTCCGGTCTTACGGAAATGTCTGGTGGTCGCACCAAAGTTTTGTGTTGACGTGTTTGAGTTTTTGCTAACTAACAATTCTTGATTCACAATAGAATACATACGAAATATTTATGTTTCAATGTCTGCTGACAAAAAAACACTTGTTTATTAAATACCGATATTAACTATAAAGCTGTTGGTGGCCGCACATGAGAACCACTGTTCTAGACTGATCCATATAATTTCTCATCGAGTTTATCTCGAATTACTTGCATATTTAAACTATATTAGGCGCGTTGGCATTAGCTGTAATGCCAAATATTTTTTAATCTATATTAAAATGTATAATAGTCCAATAAAAATCTTATAAAAAAAAATCAAAATTTGTTTGTTGTTTTGTTCGTACTCTATGAGCTGCCATACGGTTCATCCGATTGCAATGAAACTTTGGTGATCTGTTGTGTAGACGCCTGGGAAGATTCTTGCGTTCTCAAATCGTTCATCCAATTGCGATAAAACTTTGGTGATATGTTGTTTGGATGCCAACATAGGTTTCTTTATTATTCATATGTATAATAAAATAAATGTTTTTTGTTCCATATGCGATCCTATACTGTTCATCTGATTGCGATAAACTTTTTGTGATTTGTTTTGTGGACGCCAACAAAGGTTTCTGAATTATCTATCTATCTATAAAAATGAACGTTTTTTGTCCCGTAAAAACACAATTAAACCACAAACATTTCTTTCTTTGAGTGGCATTGCAACGCTTGCCGGGTACCGGCTAGTTCAATATAGTATTTTAAATAACTTTGAATATTCAACGTATGTACATAGTATGCTACTAATTGTGACACGTGTTTCGCCTGCTTCTGAGGCATCTTCAGACTGACTATCGCAACGGTTGCTAAAGCGATATTGAACTCATGAGGTGCAATTTTTTAATGTTTACGTCACTAGTAGTATATTTTTTTGTTTCTATCATCCCCTAGATGCTTCCCGTAAAAAGGAAAAATCCTAGCCACAATTTATCAGCTCAGAATATTAGACTCAATCTGGCTTTATTACTTAACCGATTCTATGCCTGGAAGAATTAGTATGGCCGTGCATGGAGGGCCGCGATTTTCTTTCAAAATATAAAACCTAAATAAATATATGTATGAAAAATCAATGTACTATAGGATAATATACAATATCTTTCCATTTCAAGTATTATAACATGGTGTTAAAAGATGTCACTGTATGCACGACAAATTTAAATATTTAAAAGAGGTACTGGTGACAAGTAAATCAAGTACCAAGTAGACCGTATTAACTCGCGCATTTTGTATGGCCGGCCCTACATACACAGAATTGTAGAGCGATTAAACTCGCTTGCGGCAGAGAACCGGTTAAGCAAACTTTTCGATAGTAAGTCCGAAGATGCCTCTGAAAGAAGCGAAACACGTGTCACAATTAGTAACACAGTACTTGGAATAAACCAAAGGTATTTTGAATTTTATATTAAGCAGTCGAGTTTAAATATCTTTCCAATTGAAAATAACATTTTTTTTAATAAAACCACTAGACACTAATCTAGTAGTAAAATTTAAATTGTTTTAATTTTGTCCTTTTCCATGAATTGTGTTGCTAACCGGGTTTCGCCTCTAGGCATTTCAATTGTACGAATGAACTTGAATGAGTTGCACTGCATCTGGACACATTAGTTACTTAATTTATTTGACAAAGCTCTAAGATTGTCATCATTATTTCCATTATTAGATCATATTAAGATTTTTATTTCTCAACAAGAGTTGTGAAAAAATATGCTTAAAATAAGTAATTTGAAATATTTTTACTTGCGCATTGTTACAAGTGAATTTTAATCAATCGAAACTTCAAACGCTCATATCTCAAAACAGTGTCAAGAGCAGATTAAAAGTATTAACAACATAAAAGATATTGTAGTGTTTTTTTTCACTGAGCTTGCTTTCCCAGTGCCTTGCGGAATGTTGAGCGAGTGTTGACAGATGGCACTGCCATCCGGTGTATAACAAAACTACTGTCACATTAACAAAGCAATACAATTCATATATCATTAAAATGGTTGTGAAAGGGTATTCTTTCGAACAAACGTATCCTGATTGAAAATGTGAAATGAAAAAACAATTCATCGAATTATAATGCAATTAAAATTTCATTGTTTGGCTCAAATTTGTTTTAAAGTTGCCATACCTAGGGCTTCCAATACCGGGCCAAATTTTGATCCCGGGATTTCAGATTGGCAATAAGTCGATTGGTCCCGGGATTAATTCCATTGTTTTTAATGGGCGATAATTTTGATATTTTAAAAATATCAGCCATGTAAACCCTCTAAAGACGGTCCCTGAAAATAATTTGTGATCCGAAGGGGGGTCTAAAAATTGCCCAGTAATATGGCTTTATTGGCAACGATTGCCTTATATTATTCTTTAACGTATTTTTATACATCGTTCTAAAAAAAATTATACTATAAAAAACCAGGGCTGTGGAGTCGGTAAAAAAAAAGTTCGACTCCGACTCCAGCATTTACCAAAACCACTACTCCGACTAAAAAGGTTTAATATCGTCACTTTTGTTGCCTAATATTCCTATTTATGTGTATTCAATTAAATATCAACTCAAACAATCCGGCTAATAGCCAAATTTGGCATATTATACGCAAAAATAAATAGTTCAAACTTTTCAAAATTTCCGACTCCGAGTACGACTCCGGCCAAATCGCCGCGACGACTCCGACTTTCTTTCGCATTGGACCTGAAAAAATTCACATTGGACCTTAAATTTTCAATTGGAACACATTATTGGATATAAAAAACGCTTTTATTGATGACAATTCAATCCCGAAAATTTCCGGACTATGTTTTCTAAACCGGGATTTATCAAATATTGAAAATCCTCGGGATCCCGAAATTGGAAACCCTAGCCATACCCAATGCATTTTCAATTACAAAATTAAAATCGGAGCTGTGAAATATATGTTGCGCGGCACGAGGAAATTTCCTGTAATAGCAATTCGTATTTGAAACATCAAATTATGAAAATTAGTCACGATCAATGTTCCCTCGAACCTAGACGCGGGCGTGGCAACGCAGCAGTTTCAAACCCTCCGCGCACTGATCCAACGCTGACGCGCACTTTAATTGTTGATGAATTTAACGACCTGAACAATAAATATTGATTAATCTTTACTGATCCACAAAATAGAGAATCATAAATTTATAAAACATTTCAAAATCATTCTTTTTTTCTATGGCCACTCCAATGTGGAGCATATAGCATCCTCATGAAAAGTTTCAAAAGTTTTTCTATGATTGAAATTATGCCGCACATTTGTTGCATTGGACGGTTAGGAATTACTGTCACTGTATTACTTAATTAAGCAACCTTTGCGAAAGTAAGTCTGACATGCCTATGAAAGAAGCGAAACGTGTGTCACGAATAGTACCACAATACATAGGATAATTAAAGTTATTTTAAAGCATGAAATTATAAAAATTATTCACGATCAATGTTCCCTCGAATCTAGGCGCGCGTGTGGCCGCGCAGCAGTTTAAAACCCCCTGCGCACTGGTCCGAAGTAGACGCGCATTTAAATAGTTGATATATTTAACGACCAGATCAATAAATATTGATTAATATATATATAATATTCATTAAATAAAGAAGCAAACATGTTGATAACATTTATTTGTTCATCCATTCCCGCTCCAATGTCGAGCATATGGCTTCCAAGAAAAAAATTGCAACAGAAGTTTCTAAATGATTGAAACTATGCCGCGAATTTGGTGGATTGGCCTGCTCAGTCATCGAATTTCCCGCGCGGCTAGCCTCTCAGCTTAGTGGAAACATTCCTCACGACGAATTCTTTGATTCTTCTTCTTTTTGGGCTATATTCGTTTTTCGATGTGACATCCATCATCATAAACGAATAAAATTATTTTAAAAATATTTCAAGACATATATTGTGTGCCCCCAAGATGTGGAGGCCCCAAGCGCGCGCTTCTTGGGCATATGGGGTAATCTGCCACTGAACTACAAAATGATTTGTTGGAATACGTTAAAACAAAACCGTCTAATATTTAAACAAAATGAACATCGATAATGTGTTATCAAATTAATAATATCCTAAATAGGACAGGTTGCTCGCCACTGCTTATATTATTTCCATTGTCAAGTTTTTTTTTTTTTTTAATAATAAAATATATATTTGGCATTACAGCTTACGCCAATACGCCAAATATTCTTAATTGTGAAAGTCATACGAGATAAACTCGATGATAAATAATGAATCAGTTGTGCACAAAATCAACGATAATAACATACACCAGACCCAAGATCTCTTTTTCCAATTGAAAAAATCTAACCTTGCCGAGAATTGAGCTCGGGTCCCCTGATCGCTAGAACAAAGCTCTTGCCACTAGACCACAGGGACCGACTCCTGATTGATTGCATCTCATGAGTTAATATTTTGTAATTGCTAACTTTATTAGTAGCATAATTATTTGTTTACTTTGCTTTGATTCTATTACCTCCTCCTAGCTTACCGTAAAAGGGAAAAATCTCAAACTCCATTTTGTTATGTATCATTTTAAAATATTAGAAATTGCTTTATTAGTAACACAAACTTTGCGACAGTAAGTCCATCTGAAGAAGATGCCTCTGTAAGAGGCGAAACACGTGTCACGATTAGTAACATAATACGTGAAATAATCAAAGTTATTTTATACTATCGATAATGGAATATTGTGTGTGTGGTGGGATTCGGAGGGCGTGATTTATTATGAAGAGTTAAAACAAGGACAAACTGTTACTGCAGCTCTCTATTGTGATCAGATGGACAAGTTAAACACAAAGTTACAAGAAATTAGACCCGCTCATATGAATAGAAGGAATGTTATTCTTCAACACGACAATGCCCGTCCGCACGTTGCCAATATTACAGGAAAAAAATCAAGGACCTTGGCTGGGATGTTTTATTGCATCGCCCTATTCACCTATCACTTATTTCGTTCTTTAGAAACGCAATTAAGGAACAAAAAATTCAACAATATTGAAGCACTAAAACGACATTAACTCCGGGATTACCTAATATTATGTTAAAATTTGAATTGTTTGAATTTTGTACTTTTCCATGAGTTTTGTCGCGAAAATTGAATGCAAACTAATTTCAATTTTAAAAGCAATTTAACTTAGTGATCTACTTCTATTTTTGTATTTAAACGATACAAACTGTTTACTACGCGTCAGTTCAAGTACATCTGTGCACTTGAAATGCCTAAAGATGCCGAAAAGCGAAACCCGGGTCGTTAGCGACAAAACTCATGGAAAAGTGCAAAATTCAAACAATTCAAATTTGATATTGAAATTCCATCAAGCACCCTCAGTCGAAACCCTTAAATATTATGTTATTTTCGATTCGCGATTCGGGCAGTATCGTTTATTATGATTATTGTATTTGAGTGAAATGGATCTTTGCCGTAATGGAAAAGGGCAGACATTTTCATTATAACGGATCATGTAGGCATTTTGAAATGGATTCAATGATATACGACTGTGCTAAAAACAAATAAGCATTTCCCAGATTGCTCTGTTGATTCGCTTCACATTCATACATGCCTGTCGGAGTGGGTTTACCTAAATTCACTCTGAAATAAATAGTTTCGGAGCAGGGAACTGCAACCTTTCTTCAAAATACGTTTTACAATGAATTGTTTGGGTAAATTATAAGTTACACTTTGGCCTCGTATAACACGGGTTTATACAACACGGACGTATAAATTGTGACATATAAAGGGTATTTCAATAGGGACGCTCAAAATATGTTACTTTGTCCTGCTGAGTAGATTATTCATTGTTTAGTGGCCAAATTTGAGTCAACCAGTTTGGTAAATAATCGGCCAACACCTACCTGTACGTCATCAAAATACAATATCTGGTGAAAACATTGCTGCTGTGTGTGAAAGTGTACAGGAAAACCCAAGGCAGATATTTTCTCGTTGGTCACAAGAACTTGGCTTTTCTGCGACTTCAACTTGGCGAATTTTGAATCGGGCCTTATGTCTGCACCCGTATAAAATCCAACTAACCAAGGAACTTCAGGTAAACGACCGCAGACAACGCCTGATTGGGTTCTGGAGCAGTTGGAAGTTTACCCAAATTTGTCAAAAAAGTCAACTTTAGCGACATGGCCCATTTTATAATGAATGGATATTGGCAGACATTTGATGCTATATTCCATATTTAATGCCGTAAAATATACTTACAAATGAAATTAAAATTTAGTCGAAATCTCACAAACAACTTGTTTTATTTACATTTCAAAACTAATCGTCCTTATAAAAAGACCCTTTATAACACGGTTTAAGCTAAAAAATAATATTACAATAAATATTTCTAGTGGTATTGTTGGAGAAGGTTTTTATGACATGGATATTCATGACATCCAAGAAATATTGGAGGATCGTACGTTGAACGAAGAAGAATTAGTCGAAATTTTGGATGAACCTACCATAATTAATGACTCAGAAAGCCGTTCCAACAAATTAGCTACATGTTTCACATTAAAAACAATAAAATTGAACTGAAATTGGCTATATAATCATATTTTTTTTTGAAAATGATCTTATACTGGAAAGAAGTTTGAAATTCAAGATGGAATTACAAATTATTTTGGAATCTTATAAGGAAATACGTAATGCATTTTTTTTTAACGCAAACCCTAATTTTCTATTTACTTCAAGCCTTGTATAACACGGATTTGTATTACACGACGTTTTTGCGGAACCATATAACCGTGTTGTACGAGGCTCAAGTGTATTTTAAATGTAGTATCGTAAAAACTTATTACCACCCAAAAGAATGTCAGTTTTTGCCGGTGTTGATTTACGAATGCCACTGGATGCAATGTAATATGTAATGGGTTAAAGAGACATATTGAGACAATAATAGATTTAAGAGAAAAGTGGATACGATGATATATCAATACGTAGTAAAATCACTTTCTTGTTCATAGCTCCACTAAAACTTAAAAAAAAACATTAAAATAAATCATTATGTTATCTTCAACAAATAAATCAAACAGAAAGCCGAAGCTTCGCCTTTAAAGAAAATGAAAAAAAAATAGATATAATTGCTAACTGGTGTTCTTTTGAATCTCCTGAAAAGTAAACAAAAATGTGATACGCTTCTTTGCTTCTAATGAGACTAATTGTGTTTAGTAAAATTCTCTCTTACAGTGTTGTTCTTAGATATGTTACAGTGAAACTGTATTCTCAGTGAAAATGTATCAAGTAATAGATTTGTATGACAACATGATTTCACTGGTCACGATCATTGAAATTATTGGCCCAAGTCGATGATTTGCCAGCCTTAAATTTTGGTTTGTTTCAATGAAATAAAATACGCAAAAGTAGTCCCTTTCATAAAATGAGAACCAAAGAAAAACACAGACAAACATTGGGCTGAAGATTGGGCGGTCAAATTTAATTTCAATGACAGCTTGGAGAAGAATATATTTTCACTGAGAACACAGTTTCACTGTAACATATACATATGTTGTATCGTCATATCAGTTTATATGTAATTCATTAGAAGTGACCCCTCAAATTTTGCCAGTGCAGTTGGTGATCCCTACGAAAGCGGATATAGTCGGGATTGAATTGGTTGCCGCGTGCTACTGGAGCTCACTGACACCCAATAAAAATGGCAATCGAATAGCTCCTGACACATATTGTTGTTTACCGCTTCCCCAAATATACCCTCAAACACTGATATTCAAAGACTCCAATTTGCCTAGGACTTGCTCCACTACCAGAAACAAAATTCAGTTATCCACCAATGTTACTGTGGAATATTATGGATCCGTCTGTCGCGTAGCGCCTAATTTAGATTCCGATAGATCACCGTGCAAAACTAAACAGTGTAAAGCGAGGCTTAAATTTTTTTAGAAAATGTGGAGGTGAATATACTCGATTAGTTTCAGATGTATCTAAATATGTAAATATTATTAATTCAAATTTGTGTATATTATTCTTTTATATAGATTATTTAAAAAAAAAGTATTTTGTCTCTTGTCATCACAGACTCACGTCATCATAAGCTCTTCATTGATAAGAAAAGTCAGCAGGACCCAAAGCAAAAGTAACAAAATAAATCTTAATTTATAAATTACTTTAATGAGTTATTGAGGTTTTTTTTTACCATGTCCGCTCCCAACATAAAGCATATGGACACCTCACGGAGTTTACCTTAGAAAATGTTTTTTCTACGAGAACTGCTTGTAACTCAGTTGCTCAACCTCTCTTTTTCGAAGAGAGTAGGGATGGAAAGAATATGAGATAAGGACTAGGACAGGACTAGTGATTAGATAATCGCTGTCACTATGCATCACTCTTTGGGATCGGAAAGATGGGAAGGGATTTAACAACACAAGCACCCATTGCCACTGAGCAGAATCGATTAATCGACTGAAAAAATCTGCTCGTACCGGGAATCGAACCCAGGTGGTCCTACACGATAGCCGACGACGTTGACCACTGCACTACGACCAGGCTAATTACGAGTACTTTTCAAAATACTCGAGTATCGAGTACTTGAAAAATGAACGAGTATTCTCGAGTATCGAGTATTCGATACTCGAGAATAGTGGAATAGTCTAAGACAGGCATGGGCAACCTTTCTTAGGTCTGGGGCCAAATTATCATTCTATCTCCGAGTCAAGGGCCGGACCCATTGGTGGATCCAAAGAGGGGGGGTGCATGGGGTAAATGCCCCCCCCATTATATATTTTGAAATGAACGACATAATATTATATACTGATTACAAAATTTTGTGTGGCCGAGTGTGGGAGTAAGATTTGCCTTGTACTTGAATTACGAGACTATCAATATTAGCGTTGATATTGCTTAAGGATAATCGCATAGAATTTTCGAAATTTTCATGTCTTACCCTTGTTCGACTTTTGAGTTAGTGTGTTTCATCCTCGAAAAATACAAATGATTTTTCTTGCAAATTCAAATAAATTTATAAATTTTTCTTCCACCAAATATAATTTTAAAAAATCCGTCAAAGCAATGTTCTAAAATTGTGGTTTTAGCACTAAATCCCCTTGTAGCTCAATAAGTTCCATCTGTAAATTTGCTGGCATAGTATTTTCATTTGCATCCATTGGACGAGCAAATGCGAATGTGGAGTATCTGTTTTGGAAGTCAGCAAACCTCTATCAAATTTCTCTATTAGTCCCTTCAGTTCATCTCCATAATAATTATATGTGATGTTTGAATGAGCTGATAGACTAGGAAAATGATTTAAAAAAAATTGTATCTCTCCCTGGAACTATTAATTTCTTTCTCTATTACTTTGCCGAGATGAATTAGGGCCGGACAAAATAGCTCGACGGGCCGGATCCGGCCCGCGGACCGGTGTTTGCCCATGTATGGTCTAAGAGAAGGAGAATAGTCTAGTGGGGACAATTTTAGTCCAACTAGGCGGCTGTCTATTTGGCAAAACTATTTCTTACATATTCTCATTCCTTTTCACCGAGGGGGGCGGTCGAAGCTCCATTTTTCCGAACACCTGTGGTGAGATAACTCCGCAAGGTTTCATGCGACAAGATAAAGGCGGATATATATTGATAATACTTAACCTCTTTTGAAAAATAGCTTGACAATAAATTAGCACGGTGTCCAACTATGTGAAATGGTGTCCTTATTTAATAAATATACGTTCAATCCCCGATATTTAACTAAAATATAATATACCGTAAAACGGAGTCATTAGAGACACTTTTTACCCTTCACGACTATGTATCTTCATACCTGCGCCACATAATTAAAATATGAATGGCTTGAAACTTGTTTCTATGGTCCTACTACACATCTATAACAATAGTTTTCAAATATTCACTATTGTTATTAAGACACAGTCAATTTTGTTCGATGTCTCTATTCACATTGAATCGGGGTGAATAGAGACAGGAGAGGGTGAATAGAGAGAAAACATAAGATTGTAATGATTGGAATATATGAACCTCTATTCTATACGAGTCTCTCTCTATTCATTCCATTTTACGGTACTTACTTACCAAAAAAACATGATTGATTTTAATTTTCGTGCAATAAAAGAGAAGTTTTTAAGGGGTCAAAAAGTAAGGATGCACAGGCATCAAACTTGAACACGTTTGTTTCAATTTTGGACAGTCATTTAGTTGGTTTGGTTTTGTCATTCGAGATATAGTATTATAGTCATTGTAAAGAATTATTTATAAATAATAAAAAATGCATGGATACTTAGTAAAGTTGTGCTAAAATTCAATCCTTGTTTTTGTCTCTATTCACCCTGTTTTACGTTACCTACTCTTCTTTTTCTCCTTTTGCAAACATTTTATACTTCAGATCTCATGTTGTTTTACGAAACCAGAAAATTCTAGGCCAGCTTCATTATTACCCTGAGCAGGGCCGACTCGTGGCGCACACAGGCGCTGGCACTAAAGCGCCGCGTTCATTTTCAGTATTAAAGGCGCAGAAACCTTCAAACCGGCCTTTGTCAAAGGTAATGAATGAAATTAATATGTTATATTCAGAGTTACCAATATATATAATACTGGCTAGCACCCGGCATGAGTTGCAATGCCACTCAAAGAAATGAAGTGTTCGTGTCTTAATTCTGTTTATTGAAGTGCCTTTGGTACACAATATTTTTTGTTCTTCTGTCATTTAAAGTTTCAGAAAGTACTTACATTCGTGCACTTGACGGATTTCGGTCTGAAGATGCCGAAATGCGAAACCCGGGTCGTCAGAGACAAATATATGTAGTGGAAAAGTACATAATACAAACGTTTCAAATTTAATATTGAAATACCAAGCAAATTTAGTCGAAATTCAACAAAAAAAAATAAATAAGCATACAGTAAAAGATTTCCGGTCCGTTGTGCAGTGGTCAACGTCGTTGGCTACCGTGTTGGACCGCCCGTGTTCGATTCGCAGTACGACCATTTTTTTCAGTCGATAAATCGATTGTGCTCAGAGGCAATGGCCCAGAGCTGTCCTTTCCATCCCTGCCATCTTCGAAAAAGAGAGGTTGAGCAACTGATTAACAAACAGCTCTCGTAGAAAAACATATGCTTTAATTTGGGAGTCCGCTTCCATGGTAAAAAAAAAACAAATTTTGGTAAAAAGGGAGAATACATCGATACAATAAAAAGACAACATATTTTCAGCTCACTTTTATTGAGATTATTACGAACACGGTAATATTACAGTATTTGTAAACTGTTTAGCAAACATGGGCATATCTTGAACACCAACAAATCGGGGCATTCGTAATATATTAACTATTTGCAACGATGAAGACTTTATTTCAATATAATAATATATTAATTTTACACTAAGAATTGTATGTCGATCGATAGTACATAAACTGTTATCATAATAACATTTCGTCTACACTAAAAAAAACATAACTCTCTTTTAGTGCAAATTCAACTAATTACTTGCTTTATTTATAATTACTGTACAAAACACACTCGGCATATATAAGCATATATATATCATCGTAAGTTTCATTTACAGTGTTTAAGTTCTACAAAAGGGTTAAACTCCTAAATATCTAAAAAAAAAAACAACTCAAATATGACGCGCTACATTCTTAAGCAATATTAAAAAAAAAATGCTAAAATCTTTGAGATATGACTACTGTGGCATTTTTATCATTTATGCTTGGACTTCTTCTTCTTCTTGATGGTCTTCTTTTTGTGTTTGTGTTTCTTCTTCTTTTTCTTGTGTTCGTCCGAGCTGGAGTCCTCGGACTCGCTTTCGCTCGACCTCCTCTTCATTTTGCGCTTTTTCGCCTTGCGCTTCTTGCGCCGCTTCTTGTGCGAATCCGAACTGCTCGACGACGCGCTGCTCTCGGAGCTGCCCGAAGAGCTGACGGACCTGGCCCTCTTCTTCACGTTGCTCAGGTCCAGATGAATAGTGGGATGCTCGCCGGCGTATGCTGTATCGTTTTGTATTTCCGTAGATTCGTTTACTTCGCCGGTTTCTATTTCGGATTCGACAGGCTCGTCGTAATCCGGTTCAAAGCTGGCTTCGTCTAGATTAGCTTTCTTCCCTTCAATCGGTTTGGGTGGCGGAGGTGAGCCTTCTTTTGAAACGATCGCCACATCATCTTTACTGTCTTCTCTTGCCATTTTAGGAGTACCTTCGAGTCCCGGATCGCTGCCATTATCACTTCTGCCTTTTTTAACTTTCTTTTCATCCTTTTTCTGTCGCTTTTCTTTCTTTTTATATTTATCATTTTCATCAGGGTTATGTTGATGCCTATCTCGCTTTTCTCTGTAATCTTCTCTCTGTTCATGCCTCGGCCTCTCTCTGGGTGGTGGACTAGCGTTCCAGGCTTCCGTAGAATTCTCACCGCGGTCTCTTCTGTCGCCGCGATCGGACCGTTGATTCGGTTCTCGTCTGTCGCGATGTCCCGCGCGGTGGTCGTATCTATCGCTGCGGCCGGTTCCCCGCCTGTCATCTTTACTGTGTTCGACGACTCTTCGATCGTTTCTGGAGTCCGGCTCCTCCTGTTTGACAAAGCGCCGGCTGCCCATACCGTCACCGGAGGAATCGACAGTGATTCGTCTGTGACTGGAACCGCCCTCGAATCGTCTCGCTTGCGGTGTTCGAGACCTAGACTTGATCCTTTCGATCGTGCTGTGGACGACTCTGTCTTCTCGAGTTCTCCGCGACGGTTCGTCTACTTTTCCGCCCAATCTTTCCTTTACCGACAATTTAGGAGGAGGCGTTTTTTCGCGTTTGATTTTCCGGACATCGTTGATTTCGACTGACCTCGGATCATCGCTTCCGGAAGGAATTGTAATTTGAATAGTATTGACAGGTTTTGTATCTGTTTCACCTTCCGTATCGGGAGGTGTGTTTTCGCCAGGTTCTCCAGAATATAGCTTTGCTCTATCAGAACTTATCTTTTTGATTTCAATTGGTCGAATCGAGTTGATTGCTTTAGCAAATATTGCATTTTCCGCCCTCTTCAAAACTTCCGACGTAACCTTACCCGACTTATCACTGGGAGATAAGACTTCTCCTGATTCACGCTTTTCGTTCGCAAACGAAGGATCGTCATCCATTTCCCATTTCGATAACTCTGGCATCGGAGCCAACATCTGATCTTTCGCTTTTTCTTTAGTGGGCTCCACAGATTCAGGTTTCAAATCAATGTCGTTCGCTCTCAGCTCGATGCCGTCAAACGGTTCTTTATCATCATCGTTACCTCCGTCGCCATCTTTACTATAGTTGTTAATAATATTTTTATCAATCCCATCAGTCATGATGTCATTATAAAGATCAGGAACATCTTTATCGTTTTCTTCGGTTTTATTCGAGTCCAGTTTTGTGACTTCATCGATGGATTTACTCTCCGAACCTTTCGAGTCGGATTTCGAGTCAACTTTATCTTTTTTATCTTTCTTGTCCTTTTTCTTCTTTTTGTCGATGTCTTTATCCTTCTCTTTTTTCTTTTTCTTCTTATCCTTAAACTTTTTATCTTTGTCTTTAGATTTATCATCGTCGAACTTCTTGTCTCGGTCATGATCCCGTTTCACATCCCTCTTATATTCCGCTGTGTCCCTAGAGCGCCCACGGGACTTGAGCTTATCTTCTTTGATATCCTTTTTGGGAGAATCTGATCGACGCCTCTTCTCGGCGGAATAATAGTTACCGTGATCTCTATCTTTATCTTTATCTTTGTCTTTATCTTTATCTCGATCCCTTTCTCTTTCTCTGTCTCTATCTCTTTCCCTATCTCTTTCGACGGGATCGCGATTCTTATCGCTATCCCTCGGCGGACGTTCATCTCGACTGCTCTTTTCGTAATTCCTATCGTGGTCTCTCTCTCTTCTGTCGACCTCTCCGGTTCTGTCTTGTTCTCGGCGATCTCTATGCCTGTCTCTGTTGTAATCCTGTCTCGGATAGTCTCTGTTGTGTCTATCATGATTATTGTAAGGAGCAGCGTGGCTTTCTCTATCGGGTCGCGGTCCACTCCTGTGGTGGCTCTCTCGCGGTTGCGCTTGACTATCTCTACCGTGCGAAGGGAATCCATCTCTCGGGACAGGTTGTTGCCCTTCTCTGAAATTCTCCCTGAAATTAGGTGGATACGGCCCGTCTCTGGATATCGGTTGAGTTTCTCTGAAATTCGGCGGACCGTCCCTGAATCCTGGGCCATCTCTAAAGCCGGGCTGACCATCTCTAAACGTAGGCGTTGCACCATCTCTCATTGGATTTCCATCCCTGAATGGAATGGATAAGGGTCCGTCTCTAAATTGCTGAGGCGGTCCATCTCTGAACGGCTGTTGGGGTACATCTCTGAATGACTGCTGAGGGCCATCCCTGAAGGATTGCGGCGGGATATCTCTAAAATGCGGTTGAGAATCATCTCTGAATAAGAGTTGAAGACCGCCGTCTCTGAACGGTGGCTGTGGACCGTCTCTGAAGCCCTGCGGAGGACCATCTCTAAATGTCTGGGAACCGTCCCTGAAAGGTTGCTGTGGACCATCCCTAAATGACTGAGGGGGCCCATCTCTAAACGATTGCGGCGGACCGTCCCTGAAAGGCGGTTCTCTAAATCCAGGTTCTCTGTGCCCGACAGGCGGCACATCTCTAAAACTAGGCGGCGGCAATTCCCCGAAGCTCGGCGGCGCGCCGTCCCTGAAAGGTGGTCGTCCTTCCCTGAACGGAAACGGTGCGTTATCCTTAAAAGAATGGGAATTTTCTCTAAGAACAGGCGGACCATCTCCGAAAGGCGGCCTGCGATCGCGGAAGTTTGGACCGTCCCTGAACGGAGGCCTATCAGGTCTTTCGCGTTCATTGACGCCGGGTGGTCCGAGGTCGTCCGAACGTTCGAAGCCCGGTGGGGGCGGCTGCGTCCCCGGAGGAGCGTCTTCGAAAGGCGGCGAGGTGAAACGAGCCCGCGGCGGCATTGCGTCCGCGTTTACCCGGCGGGGGCCAGTCAGTGGCGGGGGTCGATTAGGGGGGCCTCCATTCCCGCGCTGGTTTGACCTGCACATGCCAAAAATACATATTAACTCATCGCCTTCACAATAGATACGACGACATCACCCGACAATTTTTAAATTCCCAAGTTAATTAACAAACTGAATAAATTAACAATTAATTAATTAAGTTCTCAGTTTTTTTTTAAATATTTTTATTCAGAAAAGCATTTTATAATATCACAGAATCAAAATACACAATAATGAACAACTGAAAATTTTTATCAGATCAGTGATCAGTGATCTCACGATCAAATGGAAAAGCTTTTTTAATACGTTCAAGATGTTGACTGTTTTTATCAAAAGTAATACATATCGAGGTCATATCGAATGAACTAAAAAAATACAGTTAACGATATAATAAAAACAAATGATTTCGCAACCTTTCCTTTTTCGGAAATTAATTTTTGATTTGGAATTATAATTGATAAATTTGTTATTCCACTGTTCAGTGGAATATCAATTTTTTTTCGTTGAACCATAAATGAATCAACTGAATTGTTTGTTCGAAATTTAAATACTGCTTTTGAAATAAATTATTTCACAGACTAAATCTTTATCTGATTTACCCCGTTAAAGATCTGCACTTGTAAAAAATCATTAATAAAACGAATTATTATTAAAATCAAACCAAAAGACGTGGACTGAAGTCAGTCCTGGTGACTCCGTTCTCTGTCTGTTCGGCGGCATCTTCTTTCTTCTGGACCGATCTTCAGCTAATCCTGATTGTTCGCATTCCCAACCTGCTTTGTCGTTTTGCAGTATTTAATGGGGTTCTTTTTTGAACAGACAAATCGTGTGGAAGGGGATTATGATTCTTGTGCCGTGTTTGCGATAGATGGAATCATTTACGGAGAACATTTTAGTAGTGGCCGTTCGAAATTGTGAGATTGACTCTATTTCACTTTTATGCTCTTAAAAGCAACTTATTTATGTACCTAGAGAGACACTGTGTATATATATATTTTTTATGACTGAATTTTTATCTGTTTTATTGTTTTTGATAACTTTTAGTTTGATTCGTTCAAATTCTAAATCATTCTAAATTTAAAACCCGTTTTACATCTTTCATAGATGACTAAATTGGATATATAATGAAATTTTAAATAAAGCACATGACATAAACCAGCGATTCTCAAACTTGGTCCAATTTTAAATGAAAGGGTCCCCACGAGCCATCGAATAATTTTCACACGACCCGCCAGGCAAGAAATTCAAATTCAAAAAGAGAAACAGTTTGAGAACCGTTGATATAAACCTATGCGTTTCTGGATAAAATAAATATGTATAGATAAATTTTTCAATTACAATTTCGAATTGAAACATTTAGTTTTTCCATAAAAAAAGATACGAGCTTAAGAAAATAGCAAAGATTTAAAATCGAAAATGGACCATGAACATTTTTTGAATATGTAACATTTATTTATCTATCAAATGGCAATTTAGTAGCAGGATGAAGATGGGTAATATTGGTTTCGGATTGTATTGATTACACAAATTCTGAAAATCAACCCCATTAACACATTGGATGCTGAGAACACGCCTGGCGTGTCGATTCTCATACTAAAAAACAGGTTCAGCATTGAATGCGTTAAAGAAAGTTTTTAGATATAATGTTCAAGTATCCTGGCTATTAAACTGCACGGTGTTTCAAAATGATATCGCTGATCCGAAGACTTCCTCTTGTAGACTGACAAGAGATCTTTTTTTAAGATGTATGTTAGATGTAATTAAAGCTACAGGTGACATTTAAACATGAAATATATTTGATTTTTTTTTTTATTATAAAAGAAATATTCAATATAAAAGAGTGAAAATCAAGTTAGTAGTTTAGTAAGCCGAATTTTGAATTTCTTTGAAGCGAGCGTGTGATCTGACAAGTGATTTTTTTCCTTTTGACAAAGAACGCATAATAATCTTCGAATTTCAAAAATTAATCATTGTCTATGATTGAGCTTTGAGCGTGTGGCACGGCGCTAGCGACACATGTAAATTTAAAAAAAATTTAAGTGAACATTTATAAAACCGGCATGTCGATTTTATACATGAAATGCTACGTGCACAGTCGTAGCAGTTTTAATGTGATCGGGCTGATGATTTTACACCAAACCACATCCTGTCATGTGAACTTTCATTTATCGTATCTTCAAAGGTAATGAAAATGTATTATTTGTTTTATTTAAGTAATAAAATTGGAAACAAGGTTTTTGAAATTAGGTTTGAGATTTTACTAAGCATCTATCATTGTGTTTGAATATTAAAATTTAAATACATAAAACACAATTGGGTACTACTTCAAGAAAGGTTTCGCTCATCGCTAGCATTATCAACTGACAAAATATAAATGAATTATATCAAATTGAGTAAAACTATCGAATAAAAAAAATCGATTGCTTTTAAACACTTTTAGTTGTCTTTTGTTGGGTGATTACGTTGGGTTCATTTGATCTCTATGGTTTACAGTGGTGCATAGACTAGGAATATTTTGAAGAAAAGCGTGACTAGTACTTACCTCTATGATTTTCACTCATTTATTTATAAATTAATTAATAATAAAAAAAACAGTGTAGACAGCCGGAAAAGGTTTACAAAAACTGCTTCTACGGCAATGAAACAACTCCATCTATCGCAATTCGCATTGTAAATTTTGAATCTAGCGCCGAAGCAGAGAGGTAAAGGAAGATGACATAATAAATATGCATAGTTTGGTTTCTTTCAGTTCAGCGAATCTTTATTTTGTCACGTTTTTTTTTATGTATATAACATTATATTAATAATAACAAATCATTAATATGGTACTGCATACTAATTGCGCCTTGCAAATTTCGAAAAATATTTAAACATTTTTTTAAAAAATCACATAAAGCGGGTCGCACACAGTCACCGAAAACATAGCGCACACAAAAATGTGCAGTGTGCGAGCTCCTTTAGGAACATTTTTTTTTTTTATGTTTTGCTTGGCTCATTCCAAAACAATCAGGCTTAAATATCGCATATTTATTTATATTTAAAAAAAAAAAACTATTCAGACGTAATATCAGTTGGAACTCTCGTTTGGGTTTTGGATAACGCAATCCGACGTAGGATTTCACTATTTCAGGATGCCAGATTGAGACGAGCTCTTCGTATAATTAAATATGTCATGCCGTTTGGAAGATACAGGATAAAGACTTGAAGATAAGTCACTGGATGAGAATTCTTTCCGTGTTTTCACGATATCTTGAGTACGCACACTTTTATGTCGAAGTTTTTATATGCGACAGTATCGCATCAATTTTCTTCCATGATTTATTTAACATATTACATTTGTTAAAACAATTACAAATATCAAAACAAATACCACAATTTACGCAATATAGCTTTGGAATAATGCAGCCGCCACTTAACCCATTGTTTACGGTATGCACAAATTTGTGCATAATTACCATAGTTATTAAAAATGCCCGTAAACAAAGTGTTAAAGGACAGTGTTTAATTTTTAAATGAGCTTATTTCACTGCAGCACATGATTGGTAAAATTCACAAAAAAAATACTTGACTACCGCATTTAGTTGAAAAAAATTATGTACGAAACACTTCACGTGAAGATGGCCGTGTTTCGTGGATTACTGGCTCAATTGTTACAGTGAAACTGTATTCTCAGTGTAAATATATACTTCTCCAAGCTGTCATTGAAATTAAATTTGACCGCCCTATCTTCAGTCTAATGTTTGTCTGTGTTTTTCTTTGGTTCTCTTTTTATGAATGGGAGACTTTCTGATTTTGTTTCATTGAAGCAAACCAAAATTCTAGGATGGCAAATCATCGACTTGGGCCAATAATTTCAATGATCGTGACCAGTGAAATCATGTTGTCATACAAATCTATTACTTGATACATTTTCACTGAGAATACAGTTTCACTGTAACATATATAAATAATACAGTTATATTCAATAAATGGGAGAAAAAAGACTATTTTACGGCAAATGTGGTTTACATATAAATAAACAAAAATTAATAAAGATAGTCATAATGAAAATAATAAAAAATTTAGTACTTATTCCACATAAAATTTATTGTGGATTATATGTGGAATAAGTACCAAAAATGTTTATTATTTTTATTATAATGCCATTCCACCAAGTATTGACAGTGAACACCTTAAAAGTGAAATATAGTCATGTATACAAAATTAAACTTTATAACAAGAGAAAGTATAAATTTTTTTTTTAATTCTAGTAGAAATAGTTTTAAAGAATTACTTGTTCTTATTGATTGGTTAAAATGTTATGCCACTAAAATTACTCATCATATTTATGTTTAAAAAAATGCAAATAAAATCTATTAACATGTATTAAAAACAAGAAAAGAAGACTTTAATCATTTAAATCCATTTTTTCATAAACAAAATGAGAGACAAATGAACGTATTCTAAATTCAAAAATTTTAACAAACTCCAATTACAAAAAAAGCTTTTGTTTTTCAATATGTACTCCGTATCAATTTTAAAACCAAATGAATAAGAATAAGATTTGTATGTTTTAATGACACTACTGGTATGAAAAAATCACCGCCCGGCAGAAAATCGGTATGTTTGGTGAAACGTATACTGGAAGCATGATTCTGATATATTCATATTTTTTTTACCACGTCCACTTTTAATGTGGAGTATATTGCCTCCGAATGGCGATTATCTTAATATGAGCTATTCTATTCACAAGAACTGCTTATTCCTCAGTTGCTCTCGTTCTTCAAAGAGAGTAGGGATAGAACGATAGGGCTGGAATAGGACTCGTGGTCAGCTAATCCATATATTTTGAATTTTAGAATTTTATACATCAAAGACTTTGAACAGAAACCAATTAATCGTTAGGTCAAGAGTAACAAGCATTTCTCATAGAAAACCTATGTTGAGATAAACTCTATCAGGAGTCCATATTTTCCAGATTGGAAGCAGACATGGCTAAAAAAAATTCTGGGATTCAAACTAATGATTGTTATTATTAAAGAATAAAAAAAATACATATTTGCTTAGTCTTACAGTCTAACAATTTTTCTTACAAGGAATCTTTGAACACTGATATAAAAAAGGCATTTAAACCTCGTTTACCATACTTTAGTCACCTTGGTTACCTTTAGTCACAACATTTTTGACATATTTGTATGAAAAAACAATATACAAAACACAATGTAAAAAAATTAAGTTCTAAGAATGTCACTCGGTTAATTCAGCGACATCTGTTGTCAAATTACAAGTTATAGGAACTTAATCAATGTTCGCAAACGTTTGAAGCAATATAAAAAAAATCTCGGTGGCACCACCAATAGCAGGCGGTTTCTACACTAGTCAGGCTTAAAGGTTTCCAAGTAAAACAATTCACAATAAAAAAAAACAGTGGGAAAAAACAAGTGCACGAATGAAATTGAGCTGACATTCCTGCACTTGAAATGCCTGAAGATGCCAAAGGGCGAAACGCGGGTCGTCAGCGACAAAACTGATGGATAAGTACAAAATTCAAATGATTCTAATTTGAAACATCGTAATAATGTCATTAACAATTATTTTTTTACCTAAATCTGCTGGTTGTCAATTGATGTATAATTTACTCCAAACTAACTATTTTTTTTTAAGTTTGAACGTTATCCTTAAGTACAGTAAGCCTATTAGTAGTTTGACTCGAGAAATCTCTTGCTAAGGGATCCTGTTTCCTTCCTCCCCTCTGGCCTAAAATCTTTTTCTTCAACGGCCCTAACCAAACTCCAAGAACATTTTCAAGTACTTTTTTAAACAACCTGCCACCCTGATCCCAGATCCTACTGAGCTTATAATCATGTGTTTGGTAACCATGCGACTCCCTAATGGAGCTTGTATAAACAAAACAAAAAAATTTACAACTGCTTGTTCCCCGTGAGCATGGTACCACATAATCCAAGGACCACTCTGCTTACAGCCCGGACATTACATATTTTAAAAAAAAACTAATTGCTAACAACAGAAAAACAAAAGACAATGGCCTATCACACTTTGGTATTGAATTAAGTGTAAATTAAATAAAAATATAGTAAAACAAAAAAATGTGAAAATAATTCTAGTGAGAATCTATTATTACAGAAATAATCTTTTACATCACATTCGTTATAAATTAACTATTTCGAGATATGATGTTTACAAATACAATTTAAAATACAAAACCATGTACACAAAGCTAATTAATTGGAATTGACACAGCACAATTAAACAAAAAAGGGAAGAAATCATTTGCTTCTGATAATCAAGAGATAATATTTTATACCATTTGATATTGAACAAGAGGCAATTTCAAACACACATTTACCCATTGAGTAGGATGACCGAATCTGTTATCTATTGCTATTCTCAAATTTTATATTAGACGTTACACATTTCTATATGTGATTTTTTGCTGTCAAATTATTTTTATTTTTTATTTCAAGTGAACAAAATAATTTTGAAAAAAGAACAATTTATTACATATAGCCATATAATATTGAGTTAAAAAACCACATGTTCCCAGATGACGGCAATAAAGCCAAATATGTGGGATTTTTTTGCTGTGTAGCAATAGCAAAAAAATCTTGTTATTTAAAAAAGCTTAATTTAATCTCAAATAGATAACAACTCAAAGGGTTTAAGACTTTTTTTTCACTATTAGTGTTAGTTGAACTTGCTGTTCAATATGCATTATCTCATTTCACCTTGCATAAAATGTGTTAAAGCAGGGGTTGTTATTAACCTTATTGCGACTCTGGGTGCATTTGAGATTTCAGAGAATAGTGATGGGCGAAGGCCGGATTTTTTAAAAAATATTTACTAATACATTTTAACAGATATTTACTACTTTTTTAAATTACAGTAACTAGGCATACAAATGTAACAACATAAAACCGGTATATATAAAATATATACAGGACAAAATTAATTTGACTGCAACACTGGCATGTCCATCCTTGAGATGTATAAAAGCAAAGTTTATTTTGGAATTCATCTTTTGTCTATAGAAAATATTTCAGAGGAGAGTTTGTAAATTAACCCTCAATAAGAAATCAGCTGTCAACATAATGATGTAATTGCCATTTTTTATACAATATAAAAATGATACATTTATTGAAATAATAAGCCTAATCAGTCGTCAACTTTTTTACAAATAAATTAACATTATCTAGGTACAAAAACTATTAACATAAAAATATTCAAAAAAAAAACAATGCTTTCTTAACCCTTTGAGTGATGAGTTATTATGGATTAAATAAAAATGAAATAATTCATCTAGAAGCTTTTACTTCCAAGCTGGGCCTAGAACATTATTGCGTTCATCTGTAGACCTGTGGTTCTCTACTGACATTGGTGTTTATTCTAGGAAGGGAATTAAACCAATAATGGATTTTTACATTCGTACTTTCGGCTACATTTGTTTCTATATATTAACCTTTTCACAAAATTGTTTGGATCATTTAAAACAAAAAATAATATAAATACTGTGTAGTATCCATATATGAAGAAAAAATAATTACCTAAGATAACATTAATTAAGATACCGAAATACTTACGGTAAATGTACATCCATTCTGCTCAAAGGGTTAATAACATTAATAAGTTAAGATGCTAACATAAAAAAAATATTAAACACATTTAAGACACAAGAAATATCACAGAACAAATTGAATATCACAACTCTTTCACAGAAACATTAATAAATACGTAATTATTATTTACATATTGTATTATAGATTTTTGTAAAAAAAAAACATTTATTTTATTGACAAATACACATAAATTTTATAACCTGTATAAATAAGAGACTCAATTGTTCATTAAGTCTGCTATAATATCAGAATATATTTAAACAATAATAAAACACATGTGCCTCCTTAAATACATACTTAACACACTTTAAAATAAATGAATAAAAAGACAGACACCGTCATCTATATGTAATACGTATTTTTGTTTATATTCTGTTTCATTATGATTGATAGAAATTTATCATTTAACAAAATAAAATCCATGGAATTTAAAGTGTTTGATTTCGATGGAACAGTATTTTTCAAAATTCATTCATACAGCTATTTAGTCGATAAAAAAAACCATAAAGCTTTCCAAAAATGAAACAGAACTGAAAAAATGCACCATTTCGATTAATATTAGTTTGTATGAATTCTTGAAAATTGATATTTCAGAAAGATATAAAGGCAATAATATCGTAGAACTGCAATGATATTTTGACTGAAGTTTATCAACTCTGTTACCATGAAAATGAGACATTCAATCGGTTGAATTAATTAGGTGTTGATTTGACACAAACTTTATTCCCGTGTGTGGGATTAATAGAAACGTATTACCTAAATTCATCACTAAAAATTAAATTAAATTTTACAAACAATTTACTGCATTTCCTTGACAACAATATGAAGCAACATTATTTTTTGATGACAATAGTAAAAACACAACAAAATAGTTTTTTTTGTAATATAACTACAATACAAAACATTTGATAAAGGTATATTTGAGGACATTATTTGCAAGCCAGGTGGTTCCAGAAAAATAAACCTTGAATGTCATTTTGTAATGAATAAGTTTTCTTTAACAATTATACCTATGCAACATTGACAATCAGAACTAGAAAAAAATACAAATAAGTCGTATTTTAAACATTTAAATGAATTTTCCTGAGAATTATGGTTTTGGGAACAACCTGCATTTTAAATAATGCCATCATTTGATATATTATGTAGTTTCTTAACATCAGCATAAAAACTTCATCCGATTAGATACCAAATTTTTTCAAACATCGTTTATCGAGTGGTTTATATTTTTGACAGTGATTATAAGATGCTTTCAAAGATCCAAAATGGGCAAAAGCATAGGTCTTTTAATCGAGGAAATACAGTATCATATACATGAATCAAATAATGAATAGTGTTGAAAAGTAGTACTGTTCCAAGGATGGGAGACACTTTTATAAAATATTAATAACGATAATATATCAATAGAAAAAAAAGATCCATCTACGAGCAATCACATTAAAACGGAACCAATTTGTAACAGTATTAAAGACAAATTAAATAAAGAGGATTATCGGATAAACGCACCGATATAAATGTGATATGGATAAACAAAGATTGTCTACCGTACCTAGTGATGATTTGAGGCGACACAAGATGCTTTTCAAGACATACCTGGGGGTCGGAGACGCGTTTGGCAGGTGTCCCGTCGTCTGAGCAGCGGGGGGATTGTGAGGAGGGTAGGGCGGTGCGTTTCTTGGAGCGCGGCCGTTTCCCAGAGGCGGCGGCGGAGATCTGGCGGGACGCGGAGGACCGCTGCGGTTCTTGATGAACGGAGGGGGGCCTCCTGGACCCAATCTATAAAACAATCATTTCAATACGTGAGCAAAAATCTTTTACAAATTAGAGGTTTTTCTAGATGTGGTCCAACTAATGTTATAATATAATGAGAACTGGTTTGAGTTTAGAATTCCAATACTCAATTGCATTATGAAGTACATTGAAGTGTACCATTAAAACTTGACCGTTTGTGAAGGCGCCACCATCGCGTAAAAAGTGAGCAATACTCAATCAAATGTGTTTATTTACTAACACATTTTTATATGCAAGGTATAAATGAAACAAAATCTTCATGTAAATATATTTTATACTAAAACAATATAACTTCGAAGGCTTTTCAATGTATCTCTTACAGTGAAACTATATTCTCAGTGAAAATATATTCTTCTCCAAGCTGTCATTGAAATTAAATTTGACCGCCCTATCTTCAGCCCAATGTTTGTCTGTGTTTTTCTTTGGTTCTCTTTTTATGATAGGGACTACGTGCTGATTCTGTTTCATTGAAGCAAACCAAAATTTTATGCCGGCAAATCATCGACATGGGCCAATAATTTCAATGATCGTGACCAGTGAAATCATGTTGTCATACAAATCTATTGATACATTTTCACTGAGAATACAGTCTCACTGTAACATATCTACTATATGGGGACAATTTTAGTTAATTTGAACGGCAGTCAAGTTATGATGGTACATCTATACAAAATTTGTGACATTATAAAGACTGCAATCAAATTGAATGAATTACCTCGGTCTGGGATGCGGTGAAATACCCTTTGGTGGAGGAGAGAGCCGGAGCGGAGAGTTACGGATCGGTGAGGTGCGGAGAGGCGATCTGAAGCGAGGAGGTGATCTGCGACGTCTCAATAAACGGGGAGAGCCGGAGCGACTGTGCGAACGGGACCTGTAATACACAAAAAAACCACATTATTAGCCGACATGTTGCAGAATTGCCAGGTCTAGTTTGCAAATCAAATGCTTGCATTACCTCTTTAATAATGCTCTGCCAATAGAAGACAGGGAGAAAAAAATTAATCCCAACTACCAATTAAAATCTAGAGTAAAGCAAAGCTTCAAGCTGTAGCCACCATAACAACATGCCTTGGATGCAATAACCGATCATCATTGATTAATCCTTGATGATCATTTTGTATTTTAACCCATAGGATCTGCTAATGGAATAAATGTTGTAGCACTGTCTATTTCCTATTATATACTATGTATTGACTTAACCATGCTTTTGGATTGCTTATTTTCTGCACCAAAGTTGTGAAATCTGAGCTCTATAAATGATTATAATAGTGACCAAACTTGTGCTAGAACACATTAAATTTCAATGATTATTTTTAAGCTTCAAAATATTGTTTCATTATTAATATAATAAAACAGTGTAAAAGACGAAGTTATAGCTGTTGAAATTTTTACCCACTGTTTACGGTGTGCACAAATTTGTGGGAAATTACCGTAGTAATTAAAAAGCCCGTAAACAAAGTGTTAAAACCCAATTATTATGCACTAAAGATATCATCACAAAATCATCATATGCAACTGGTATTATAACATAAAATTCAGAACAATCCGTACACCTTCTAAGGCACAACTTTTTTGGGAGAAGGGCCAGATAATTCAAGGACCGCATGGGAAAAACTGATCAAATTATCGATATTTTTAGTGTATATAAAATAGAAAACTTGCTCTTCCATCGCCCGTAAAAAGTTCTGAAGAAAAAGGGTGATTTATATTTGTCGTTGCGGGCCGCAGGTGGTGCATCACTGTTCTAAGGCATAGATCTCCTCTGTTGATATTCTCTCGGGCATAAATTTAAATCAACAATAGAAAAATCACAATACCTGCTCAGAGACAGAACAGAGCGTCTATCCCTGGAGCGCCTCCTGACGGGTGGCAAATGTGGAGGAGGACCTCTGCGAAGAGGACTCCGACCCCCAGGGCTCCGAGAAAAGGAGCGATATTTTTCAGGGCGCCGCACTATTGATCGACCGGAGCCTGGCCTGGAGCGGGATCGGGATCTGAAAACAAATATTTATGGTAATTGCTATGTAAGAAACTAATATCTTATCGCATTCGGATACAAAATTTGTCACTGGCAACCTAAGGAGTTTTCGCCATTCCACTATTCAACTATACAGACGACTCCACACATATAATCTTAATCTTTTAACTGCCAGTATGTGAATGTACACATGACGGCACAAATTTTATTGAAAAAATAAAAGGTTCTAAATATATCTTTATTTAAATGTTTATTTGTAAAAACTTGCCGATTACCATGCGATTGTGCCGTCATTTATCCATAATAACAAAATTAAAATATTTATGACTCATCAGTTACAATTGGTTTTAGCTAGTAAAATCCTGCTTTTATATAAAAATTTAAATTATTAAACATTTTTAGTCGGAGTTGTGTTTTTTATCAATATCAGAGTCGTAGTTTTGGAAAATACTGTATTCGGAGTCGAACTTTTTTTTACCGACTCCACAGCCCTGATTTTAGTGCATTCAAAATTTTAAATTTTAGCATCAATTAGCATCTATTAAAAATTCAAAATTGTTTTGTGATTAAAAACATGAATATAAAAATACAAAAAGAAAGTATAAGAATATTAAAAAACAAAACAAAAAACATGAATTGATTAAGTACATGTGGTGTAGAGATCAGGTAAGGCCCTAGGGTAGGGCCGATAGGACAATAGTTATTCTGTTAAACCACCAAAATTAATAAAATAAAGTGGTAATAATCAGTACTTATCTTTCCAAGCAATGGAACATAAGTAAACTGCTGTTTTTTTAGCTTTTAAGATATTGTTACCGCATTTTTCAAGCAAGTGTATACCCATTGTTTACAGTGTGCACAAATTTGTGCCTAATTACCATAGTAATTAAAAAGGCCCGTAAACAAAGTGTTAATAAAAAAAATATAAATCTCAAAAAAAAGCAATATTGCTCGATTATGAATTAATTGAACATGTGGAACAAACAATTGAACAAATTATCAGTATTCAATAAATAAACAATAAACCATTTTAAATAGCGATTTTACCATAATAGCAAAGTAATTCCATTTATATACCTTGAATACGGAGTTCTCGATCGTATCCTGCTCCGGCTGCGGGTTCGCGACCTGGTGAACCTGGAGCGAGACCTGGACCTCGAGCGAGTCCTGGTACGAAGTGAGCGAGACCTGGATCTGGTCCTGGACCGGGTCCTTGACCTTTTGTCTCTCATGCGGGCTCTCTCCTCCTTCTCCTTGATCATCCGTTGGAAAGCCTCCATAGGGTCTAGCGGTACACTGCAGTAGGAACAAACACAACAATGTATTTATTTATTTTTTCAACTGTGAACTAAAATTTTTTTCATATTGCAGGGCTATGAAATTACCATATATTTATTTATTACTTTTCCTACACCCATGTTGTGTTTACCCTGTTAATCACAAGAGGGCTGGTATATATGCATTGATAGATCAACACAGTTTAGGTGGGCTGATACATTGGTCCTCTGAGGTTTAAAGGATTAAGAGTCGGAAAGATGAGTGAAATATGTGAACATCACAGACATCCATACGTTTGGACACAAATTTATAATTAAAGCCAGCAGACAAAGCTTCCGAATGGGCAAGCAATCACCACTCAACTACAAAATTGGAAAATCATGCAAGAATAACTTGCTGAGATTTTATATAATGCACGCAATTCCAAATGTTAAATATAAATTGAAAAAATCTCAATAAGACAGTTACCCCAAATATGTTTATATTGGTTTAAAATGAATAGTTACCCAGGAGGTCCTTGAATAGGCGGCTCCCTTACACCAGGGGGCAACGGCTGATAGGCGGGTCCACCGAATTGTTGAGGAATAGGTAGGCCGTACTGGTCCCGCATCGGCACAGGCTGAGGTCCAAACGAGCTGAAATAAATCAAATAGTTAAATCACACACTGTTCACAAAAATTGTAAGGTGTACATTTATTTAATGGTGAAGCAGCAAACATAGTTAGATGAAAAATCTCTTCCTCTGTAGAGTACAGACTGACTGAACTCGCAAACTTGAGTGAACTGTTAGTCAGAGTGTAAGATAAGTATTTTTCTAGATTAATAAAGGGACAAAGAGAATATTATCATTTTAACTGGATACTAATCATAATTACATCGTAAGAAACATCTGTACGTATGATGGTAATCTAATCAAGTTATTTTTGTCGGATTATTTGATAAATCAGGCAAAATATCAACAGTGAAGATTGAAATAAAACTAGAAAAGTTCACGGTTTAATATCAGCAATCCATCACAATATGTTTTTTCTTTCTGAATCAGTGCTAGTCTATGTGTCAGTAAAGCCTACATAATATGAACAGTGAAAAGACCTCAAAATTAAAAATATTTACTTGAACGGCGGCTGCGGTCCTAAATGCGGAGGGTAAGTTCCGGGCGCACCTGGAGGAAATCCTGCTCCCTGCTGAGTAAACAAAACAATAAATAATTAACACTTCACAAGTTTATAGTAAATCTCATCAGTCCATAGACAATAAATAAAAAGAGTATAATTTAATTGTTGACAGTTAAAGATGTGAGAAATACTGAATAATATTTGAAGTCATGATATATATATCAATTATTAACAATCGGGATTCTGCAGATTTTTTGCCGCGATTTTGAACTAAAACGTTAATTACCGGCGGCATGTGATGTGGTGGCTGAGGTTGTCGCTGCAGACGCATCTGATGCTGCTCTCTTTCGTCGACAGTCGGAGTGCCAGGCCTCTCTTCATTCATACCCTGATTCGTAAAAATTACAAAAGGTATTAAAATATATTGATTGAGTAGGTATTTACTTGGTAGAACTCCATTATAATACGGTAAGAAAAATAACAATGTATTTTAGTTCTACATAAATTATTTTATATATGTGTTGATAGCTATTTCGGCTTACGCCTTCGTCAAAACTAGTCCTGCGTTTCGGCGTAAGCCTAAATAGCTATCAACAAATATATAAAATAATTTATGTAGAACTAAAATACATTGTTATTTTTCTTACCGTAGTATTAAAATATTATGCAGAAAAAAAGATTAAGTAAAACAAAAATATGCACTTTCCAATTGAGAAGTGACCACACTATAGCTAAGATTTAATAAAAGATATTAAAAGAAAGATAGAATCAATCAATGTTTGGAAAATATGCAGAACTCACCTGATATCCAATCGGAGGAGTTTCCATCCCTGGGGGCTTCAATGGCACTCTTCCACCGGGGTGCCCACCTAAATGAAAAATTAAAAGCATCATTAGCATGCATTTTAATCACTGTGGGAGTCAAGCGGTAAGCGGTGTGATTTCAAATTTGGATTGACCATTTTGCTTTTCCCTATCCATCACAATAAAACAGGAACAAGTGTATGTATCAGGGCTGTGGAGTCGGTAAAAAAAAGTTCGACTCCGACTCTGACTCCAGCATTTACCAAAACCGCGACTCCGACTCCGACATTGACCAAAAACACGACACCGACTAATAAAGTTAAATATCGTCACTTTCTTTGCCTAATTTTCCTATTGATGTGTATTCAATTAAGTATCAGCCCTACCAATCCTGCCAATATCCAAATTTGACATATTATATGCAAAAATAAATAGTTCAAACTTTTTAAAATTTCCAACTCGGAGTACGACTCGGCCAAATCGCCGCGACGACTCCGACTCCACAGCCCTGGAATGTATGTTAACTATCTGTCATTTGAGACTGAATGATTCCAACCAAATCAAACTTTGTAATCATCAAGAGTTCCACGTTCCAATCAATGGAAATTCTTTTCATTTATTTCTTAACACTGCTTCGACAACGACAGCAACAATGAGCGAGCAAATAATGACTTGTAGAGAATCCAATCATAATTGAATTGCAAGTAATCTTTTTACGTATATGGTGTACCGTTCAAATGAACGAAAGAGTTTGATTGACTCAGTCATCAGTTGATAATGCTCGCCATGAACGAAACCGGTCCTGATTCAATAAAGTTAATGTGGAATAAGTACTAAAAATGTATTTACATTTTTATTATAATGCCGTTCCACCAAGTATTGACAGTGAACACCTTAAAAGTGTTTGATTGCATTGAAAAATAATTTGACCAACACTGTGAGTATTTTTATTATTCGTGCTTTTTGTCAGATAAAAATAAATGGAATCCATTAGATGAAATTTTTGTGTCCAACCAAGTTGATAAAGTTTATATTTTCATTGTGAAAATAAATAGTGAAATTTTCTTCTGATGTTGATAGAAAATTACAACGTAGAAATTAAATATCGATGAACATGCAAAATTACTAGAGCTGAATTACTGGGCAACCATAAAAAATCATTTTGGAAGAAGTTGAAGTTATCGAAACTAACATCAAAGGTGAAATACTTTGATTAAAGAGAAATCATCTTACCATAAGGAGGCCCGCTGTGATGCCTGAACTCTCTAGGCTCTCCGTCGGGCCTGTGCGGCGGCCTATCACCCCTCGGCTGGTGCTGCCTCGGATGACCTTGATGAAAGCCTCGTTTCCCGCCGCGGCCTCTTTCCGATCTCGGCGGAACCTTGATGCTGATGTTATCGTCGGGCGATCCATCCGAGCCGTCGTAGCTGTCGACTGAATTTCGGCGATGGGGAGACACAGGACCAGCTGAATGGGAAAGAATAAATACTGATGACTTAAGCATTTTATCATTGACATTTTATATACATAGTTTGAAACCAAATTTTTCTCAGCTGAAGGGAATTTTTAAAAACCAAAAAATCAAATCTAACAGGAGTTTTGAATTTATCGCGAATTAATTTAAGAGTCAACCTGGAAAGAGCATCACTGATTATTTCAAGAAGTGAATAGTTTTCAAAATGTTAAAACACAGTTAAAAATGAACATGAATTAATATTAGGAGGAATATCAAATTAGAATCGTTTGAATTATTTTTTTTCACTAATAACCCTTGATTCACCTTTTGACATCTTTTAACCCTTTGAGCAGTATCGCCATACCGGTACGGCGGTAGGATGTTGTCATCTATTATCTATTGCCATTCTCTTATTGTTTATTGAATTGTTATTATTTTTTCTTATATTGAAACTAGAGGTGCCAATCAGTGATTTTCGGTAGTCACATTATTTTTATTATATGTTTGAAATAAGCAAAAGAGTTTTATAAAAAGTTTAATATTTGGTTAGAAATCTGTGGACATATGTTATTGAGTGTAAAGATCCAATTCAGTTCGATACGCTTCCTGGAATCACCTTCAATAGAGAACCACATGTTGACAGATGATGAATGCAATAAAAATCTACACCCAAATTTTAGATAATTGAAAGTAATATTTAATTATTTGAATATTTTTTTAGAATTTGCGGAAGAAATATCAATTCCTTCAATAAGTAATAATATTCTTCTTAGATTTACGGATTAATATTTTATTAAATTTATAGAAAAAAAACCTAATTTAATCAACTCACCACTCAAAGGGCTAAGATTATAAACTCATTAAAACAAAACACCCATTGAAACATTAAAAAAAATTAAATACAGCCTTTGCAAGCAATGATTATATCAAACATTCAAGAGGCCATGAGGCTGCATAGTAATAATTATGCTCAATCCCTTTAACACTTTGTTCACGGGTCTTTTTAATTACTATGGTGATTACGCACAAATTTGTGCACACCGTAAACAATGGGTTAACATTCTCAATCATCGGAGAGAAGAAAAAAAAATATGAAAAAAACACAACGAACATGCAAAGATACTAATTAGTGTTTCTGATTCAAGTCATTCGCAGGATTGAAGGATTAGTAAATATCTCACGCTTGTTATTACGCGCGGCGTCAGGCCCGTTGTGATTGCTCTTCTCCTCGTCCTTGCTCTGAGGCTGCAGCTCGGCGGTCTCCGCAGGCGCGGGCTGAACTTCTGCCACCGGTTTCGGGGCTTTCAAACAAACACCACGAAAGAAAAACAAAAAAAAAAACTTAGCAAAACAATATCACACAAAATTGTCAAAACAAAAAGCTACATATTGAGTATTTTTATTTTTTAAATTTAAATAATTGATTGCAACGCTCTGCCTTTTATTATAACGATAAGAATAATTAAACTAATTTAGAATTTCGACTGAGGGTGTTTGATGGAATTTTGATTGATGACAAATTTGAATCATTTGAATTTTGTACTTATACATGAGTTTTGTCGCTAACAACCTAGGTATCGCCTTTTGACATCATCAGGCATTTCAAGCGCACATTCAGACAAGTATATTTGTGCACTTGAAATGCCTGAAGATGCCGGATACGAAACCCGGGTCCCTAGCGACAAAACTCATGGAAAAGTTTAAAATTCAAAAAATAATTAATCTATTGTCAGCATATTAGCCACTGCAAAAATTGGAACTTTTTAAAAGAAAAGATCATTTCTTATTGTAACCTTTTTTTTTAAATCTATATTTATAATGCATGTTAAAAAAAACATGCATAGAAAAGTCTCAGGTTTCATAACAATATGTCTATCATTTGGTCACAGCATTTTTAGCATAGCAGAGTTCAAAAATAAAATATGAAACGTTTTTACCCTCACGGTCAAAAATTCTTGAAACATAAATATCCATTGAGAGTATATATTTATAAATTATTAAATTTTATCTATTACTATCTCAGAAACATGAGCCTTTAGTTAAGTCATTAAGTGGTATCAACAAATAAAGAGTAAACAAAAAAAAATAGAGATATTTTCTAGTTGATGCAAACAACACGAATTGGTTAGCCACATAATAACTTAAAAAATATTATGCAGAAAACATATCAAGATGTCAAAATACCTCTGGGAATGGGTGGCGGGCGAGGTCTGGGACTGTATCCGGTCTGGTTGCGGAAAGTAGCCACGGAGTTACGCAGGAAGCGATTCGGGATCAGGGTAACCGGAGATATGTCCTTTTCCCGACAGTCGGGGCACTCGTGGTCTTCAGAATCGAGCAGTATGCCGCGGATGCCTGAAAGAATTTTGTTAAAAATTACTATTTACAATTCGTGGGTGTAGGAGGGACATACGGGCGAAACTACAAAAACAACGAACTGAAATAAATGGCAAATCAGTTTTAAATGTTAAGCTTTGTTCTTACAGATTTGGAGGAAAGCTGAGCAATATCTGGTAAACCGCTCTTTATACAAGTTTCATGTTTTTATATTTTATAGAACTGCATTTGAGCATGACAATGCCATATTTAACTCAAAACAGCCATTTTTGTAGTTTGGCCCGTATGTCCCTACACCAGTGGTTCTTACGTAAAATTTGTCTGTGGCCGCATTTGGATCAGTGGTCCTACGAAAATTTCTGGTGGCCGCACCAAATTCCTTTTTTGTCAAAAATACCTAAACATGTATGTATTTGAATTTTGCGAACTGACAATTCTTGATGCACAATACAATGCATCCAATATATCAAATTTTCAGTGTAATTGTTGACATTTTAACTTGTAAAAACACATTTTTACTAATGAGAACCACTGCCCTACACCACCAATTGATACTTGGTCTAACTAACTAAGATAATATCATTGTTTTTATATTCAGCAATATATTTGGAATGATGGTATTAAATACAAAAACTGTTTTCTGAACTTTGAAAACAATTGTGTCGGATATTGACAGTGAGGTTGTTCAACACGGAGGCATTTAGGATTAGGAAATGGGACCAGATTATCTTCCAGCTGTGTCTTTAACCAAGTTTTCAAATAACATTGAAATGTTAACTACAAATGCTTTAATAACAGATTATCATGCATAATATATATTGATGTTCACAGTCCAGTAAAAATTCATTTGAAACTGAAAAACAATATCATGGACTTTTCAAAACTTTTTTTCGAGATAGTCGAATCATGAAATTGAAAACCTTTCTATTTCTACACATAAATATTTAATTATTTTGAATTTAACTAGAATATAATTAAGTCCAATTTGTTGTCATTGTAATAAGTTTTTTTAAATTTATTAACAAATGGGAGACTTGGAGAAGGAGAAAAACTAGATGGAATAACTTTGAGCTTGTTTTTTCAGTTGGTAGAGTCGATCTGTATTCATACCTTAAAATACCCGATGTTTTATTAACAGCCTTCCGCCAATATACCAATAATATATTATGAACCAAAGTTGTGCCAGCTCTGAGGCTTTTAAGCACAATATTAACACACTGTTAGATCATTATTCTGGGGCTAATATGGTTCATCGATTAGGTGAGATATAATAAAGAAAGCTATTAATAAATGACTTACACTCGTCACAAAAGGAGTTCCCGCAGCAGGGAATCATGACAGCATCGGTGAGGAGATCCCTACACAGCGAGCAAAGCAGGTCATCGGGGATCTTCTGCGGGGCGGCCACTTCTGTGTTGGAGGTGGCTGCGCCGGTACCGCTCGCTTCATCTGTATCTCCCGCCTGATAAGCTTCGCTGTTGAATAGATGCAACAATTAATATATCAAAGGTTTAGTACAAGAAAACATTTTTTTTAGTGAGATTTCATTAAAACAATTTTAGAAATGATGATATATATTTAATTTGCGATAATGAGACAATTCTCCTAGGGCAGAAATACCTCTAGTTATTTAGGGTGTTGGACTTTTCAATAACCCCTAATGTTTTAGAGCAGATTTTTTTTATAGCCATGATTGACTTAATTGAGTATTACAAGGCATTGAAAGAGTCAACCATTCGAGTTAAGATTAAAAGATGAGTTTATGATTGAGATATCATAACATTGTATTCATAATTGATTAAAAAATTAATAGCTGTTTATTTAATTACAAATTACAAACAGGAAACGATGCAAAATAATCACATTGCAACATTGTAGAGTAAACAAAAATAATATTTTAAAATAAATAACATACTGATCAACGACTGGAACGGCGAAAGATCCCGTCGGCGTCATCATGGCTCCAGGTGCGCTGGGACCCTCCACAGGCACCATGAAACTGCGGGGAATCCCTGTACTTCTTTTTACATCGATCGGTTCCTATAAAAAAGCAATTGCATCACAATAAAGCAGGGAAGCAATAATATCACTACCTTGTATCTTCCAATAGTGTAAGCATAACATTTGTAGACTCTCTCATTGCCAGCTAAATAGATTAGTAAGAGAAAGATAGAGTACTTGCACTATTTATAATTAATACTTTCAATGGTTTTGGCGGTAACTTTGTGGAAGTTCAATTTAATATAAAATTTAAAATAACTTTGATTATTCCACGTATGGTGCTACTAACTGTGACACGTGTTTCGCCTCTTTCGGAGGCATCTTCGGACTTACTATCGCAAGGTTTGCTTAAGTAATGAAGCAGGATTGATTCTAATATTTTTAAATGATAAAATTACAAAATGGAGTTTGGGATTTATCCTTTCCTTAAGCGGGAAGCAAGGAGGGGGTTATAGAATTGAAACAAAGCAAACAAATAATTATACTACTAATGACGTTAGCATTACAAAATATTAACTAATGAGCTGCAATCAATCATATAGGTTTTGGGTTAATCCTATTAATTGGAAATAATGTAAGCAGTGGCGAGCAACCCGTCCTATTAAGAATATTATTTAATAATACTTCTTTTTTGTTAAGAGTTTTATTTTTTATTTTACAATAGTCTTTCATTGGTCTAAGCATAACATTTGGAGACTTTCTGTCTCTCATTGCCAGCTAAATAGGTTAGTTAGAGAAAGCTAGAATACTTTGAGAGCAGGACTATTCATCAATTATATCTGAGTCAATAACATGCGGACCAGCTTTCTTCGGACTTTCATCCATCAACTTGAAAAATTGACTTACAGCACTTGATCCAAGGGGGCAATTCTTTATCCAATGTCCCGGTTCATGGCACTTGTAGCAAACGTACGTTGTCGGGACATCTCCACGCTGATTCGCACCACGAATCTTCTGATAACTAAACAGTTCAATAAAAAGAAACAAGTTTTAATCAAGTAATTTAATACGACAGAATCAATAACTACACATTCAATACAGAAGGGGAGAAAACAGGATGACCTTTTCAAAAACAGATTTACCAGTTCAGCTGTGGCTAAATTGCTAAAGCATTTAATTAGCATGCAAGAGTTCTGCAAATGTTGAGCGTCTAGATCGGTGTCTTGTGATGCCACGTGCCGGGGGACGCTGCAAAACGACCCAGGGAGCAATTGCGTTGCGTTTAAGAGAGCAGTGCAAGCATAATAAAATAAGAGATGGTAAGAAATATCCACAATCCATCGTTAAGAATATGTGCATAGAGTTACTTCTTTTTAGTCATACTTTGAATGTAGTACAAATTTCCTTGAACAAAAGTTGAATTTCCAGGGCGGTGTATTGTTTTTTTTTACAAGGACACGGTAAGCCAATCATCATTGGTAGTTTCTAACATTCATTCCTATATTTTATGAGGAATTTATAGACAAAAGAAAGCAATTAACTGCTTGAATTTTTTAATGTCACTCATCAAACCCTCTATGAAAAGAATGCTCTATTTGTAGTCATATGATGTATAATCGCCAAATTGGGTGCAGTATTGGAAACGATTTAAACAATAAAATAAATAACAGCTTCTTTTTCATTTTTGTATATAAAAAATGTAATTAAAACACAATAAAAACTATTGGTCAAATCTATTTGAAAACAAATGCATGCACAGCATGAATAAATGTGTACAAATAGGTCATATTAAAAAGAAAAATTAAAAAATAAATAAAAACAACAACAATTGAGCATTCTCTGTTGTCAAACATTATTTGCACTTACTTCCAGAATCTCCAGACGGCATTAAAAACAAAACGTAACTTAATTTGTATGTATATACTATTTTTGAATGAATATAATTTAGCAAAGCAAATGCAATAAGCAAACGATGGACAGACGAAAATTATACATGTTGCATCATGATGACATTCCGTATGAAATGGCATATTTAACAGTTATTTAAATGAATTTCCTGATGCAAAAGACTTTGAATAGCTAAATAAATTGTTTTCTTTTTATTTTACATCTCAGCCGGTCGCTATCAATTAAAAATCTTAAGCCCCAGAGTGCTGAGACTGCAACATGGCTCCCAGAAAAACAATCATCTATTTATTCAACCTTCGCTGCACGGTGATATGTATTTACTACAACTCGACTCTAATAATGAGAATATTTCTATTAAATATAATAGATACTGATCTGAGAATTTTTGTATTCCTCAGTAATGTTATTACGTATTAAATAAAATTACAGTTATGTATGGTTATTCATTTGCAGCGATGGAAATAAATAATTAGTGGAAGAATCGGGCAAAGAATCACCCATACACACAAACGTATTCCAATTTATGCGCGTGTGTAAGCGCGAGTGCGAGCGTACTCTTGCACGTGTTCAGCTCCGGCGCGAAAGCGCATGCGTAGAAGTGATAGACTTCGAACTAGCCATTCATTTCGTCATTACGAATTCGACTGCCGACGGGTGAAGACGCCGGAGCGGCAGCTAATTGCGATGTTTTTTTCTTCTTTTCAGACACTTAGATTACAAAAATTGTTATATTTCAACTTCAACCATAGTCAATCAAAGCAATGTCTAGAAATATTCACATTTTTCCGGTTTTTAAATAACTTTTTCATATGGTGTAGTAAATACATATCACCGGAGCTCATGGAAGTTTTTAGCACAGTATGGGGAGGGTTAAGCAAACCAGGAAAAAATAACATTGTATTTACATTTGGAGTACATTTGTTTCTTGATTGAGTAGGCATTTACTTGGTAGAACTCCATTATAATACGGAAAAAAAAATAACAATGTATTTTAGTTCTACGTAAATTATTTTATATATATTTGTTGATAGCTATTTCGGCTTACGCCTTCTAGTTCTGACGAAGGCGTAAGCCGAAATAGCTATCAACAAATATATAAATTAATTTATGTAGAACTAAAATACATTATTATTTTTTTTTTCCGTATTACATTTGTTGCATAACAAAATGTGCCATTTCATAAGAAAAAAATACTGACTAAAACAATAACATTGAAGATTTCAATATAAAAATCAGTTGTAAATTAATACAGTGTTTAAATAAAATAGCAACCTATACTTGATTAGAAGATGTAGACCTAAATTTCACCATAACATTATCGACTTGAATGTCCATTTGGTCACATATATCTGTGAATGTGGTATGATATATTAAAAGGATAGCGTGAGGTAAAAAAGAGTCTCCCTTCTCTATTAAATGTAAAATGATAGTTGCTTCCCATTTTAAAAAGTTACAAATCTTTTAAACAACCTAGTGTTTTACCAACATATTGATTGAAAAAAAATGGCACTCGAATGGAATGAATTTAAAATTTTCCATAATGCAGTTACCCACTACAGTTGTAGTTAATAACTACAGTAAGAACAGAATCAGTGAAGAGTTCATGCAAGTATTGCAGGTCAGATGATAATTTCTAAAGGTTATATTATTATACATCAAAATCAACAAAAGATTTAAATGTGATATGAAAAAAATTATAGAATAATAACTGCCAACATGAGATGAGTCCAGGATTGATTAATACGAGTATAACAAAACCATATTAACTTTATTTTGTGTAATATATTGTAGATAGACTAATTATGATTATTAAAAACAGATGCATTCTATTCTCACTTGCTGGGATCGTATTCCAAAGTGGACTGGGACATCATAGCCATGATCTTGTCATCCTCGGTGCCCTCCATCCTCTCTAGGTGAGCGCTGCCTTTGGTGTTGGTGGCCAATGTGGCATCGGGTCGCTGAGCCGCTCCTGCGCCGCCATCCCAAGGCTTCTTTGGCTGCTGAGTGAGGGGAACTCTGGCAACGAGCAGGGAGGTGTTTTTGGCGATCAGGGAATTGTTGTCGGAGTAGACTGAAAATTTTAAATGCTTGTATTATTAGTAGGCTAAAAATAACAGGTAGTTTTTGGTAGATGAATCCAGATTTCAATGTTTGTATATTTACATTCAATTTTCGCTAATTTACATTTTAATAGCAATTTAACTTAGTGATCTACTTCTATTTTTGTATATAAATGATATAAACTGTTTACTACGTGTCAGTTCAAGTACATCCGTGCAGTTGAAATGCTTGAAGATGCCGAAAGGCGAAACCCGGGTCGTTAGCCACAAAACTCATGGAAAAGTACAAAATTCAAATTTGAAATCAAACATGTTCACAAAGAAAAGAGGTTGTTTAATCAACACGCGAAATGTATCTTTGGTAGAAGTGTATTCATAACAATATATTATATCGTACAAGTTGTTTTTGTTTTAATCTGAGTAAAAAATATATTTACCTTCTTTTGTTTGTGCATTAGTGACCTGAAGATCAAAATCAGAAGTTTTGCCTATCCTTTTCTGTTGTATGATGGCTGCTTTGAGATCGGCCACCGATATGTGCAGCCCATCAAACGTGACGGTGTCATACTCCAGGGAGCTTTTAAATTTATAGTGGACTGACATAGCGCCAGTTCATCGACACTGCTGTTATTGGCGAATTGTAATGAGATGACCATCACATGATAAATTCACAACTATTCTGAAAAGAAAATTAATCAAGGTTAAGCATTTTTGTTAATAAGTCAAGTGTGAGTGAAAAGGTTCCGATTTCAAAAGAGCAATGTATTGGCGGGAAAATATTGCAAATTGGATTTTTTTTTAATTTATGGTATCTATGTAGCCAAGTACTAGTGGTGACTTTTCGCACTTTAACTACCAAAGTGAATAAAGACACTTCTTACACTAATAAATGTCAACTTCTAATCATTTATCTGAACATAGACATTTCTCGGTGCAAGTATGCTGTAACATTACTTTGAGATACAATTAGCTGTTAAATCGAATGGCATGAGCATAAAAATAAAGACTATTTAAGTATTTCCTGATTCTTTACTACAAATTTTCAAAATCTTATATACGCACTTCTAACATTGAGGCCCTGAAATATACTTGCAACACCAAATCTATGATAAAGTTAATTTTCCAATGTGGCCATATTCCTTTTACTATTTACACAACATAATTTTATAACTGCTGAGTACATATTTCATATGATGTTAAAACACTTTAACCCTATTCTGCAATGTTGTAGTTAGTTGACTACTTTCTTATCTGTTGGTAATAGAATGACAGATTAATCATACAAATGATCCCAACATCCATAGCAATAAATCAGAATTGACACTTTTGAATGGGTGGAGTCAAAGCTAACTCTTAAAACAAGAAACGGCAGAATAGCAAGAAACTTTCACTTACTGAGCATCATTTTAATTCTGTGTTTATGTTTATAATAGATATCCATCCAATATAACCCTATTTTTGGGTAGGCGTTGAAAATTTGATTTGTTCGGAGATTGCCGTACATGTCAAGTAAAATAAAGTAATAGTTTAAGCAATGGATAGGCAAATGTATCTCTTAGTATATATTCAGCAATAACTTAAAACCGTCTAAATTATTCTTAAATATTTACATATATTTAGAAACTCATCCCCTTTCCACCGTGACAAACCCAAAAAATCATTCGAACATTAAAATATTTAATAACCTCCCACATGTATAACTCATAAAAACATTGCATTAATAAAAAAAACTCAGGGAGAGAGTAGCCTCACATATAAACGTTGTAATTATGCACTGAATTCTGCAAATTATTGTAAAAATAATCTCACTTTTATTTAAGGCAGAAAAGCCGCCATGGCTTCACATGGAGCGAAAGTTCTGTCAAATCTGCGATCGGTTAATAACAGCAAATTTTGGCTGTTTCTTTGAAATACCACACTCGTGTAATGTTTCGTGTAGACGTTATCAATAAATATATGTTTTTAGATCATCGGAATATGTAATTAAACACACTGATACGAAAACGAATAACACAACTTCATAGACAGCGGTTCAATCATAGACTAAATTAAATAATTGTCAATGCTACCACAATGCATGATATTCTTTTACCAGCAAGACTTGGTATACTTGGTCACAATATTTTGTAACAAAGTATATTAATATTATAATATATTATTATTAGGACAAAAAACAAAGGAATAAACTTTTATTTCAAACAACAAAGAAATCTTCAATTAAAAAATTATACTTCAATTGGTTTTGTTAAAATAATTTAATTTTTGAAAAAATATTAAAATTTTTAGTATCGTTTGATTTGAAACATTAAATAATTTAACGGTAAAACCGTAGTCCGAATATGTTTTTAATCGAATCTGTCAATTACGAATCTTCTTACTCAGCTAATATTTTATAAAATAAGTGATGGATGTTTGGTGATGTAATAATTGTCTACATTTGGTTAAATCGATTGCGTTTATAGTGCACATTTAAAAAAAATGTTCAATTTGAAACTAATTTAATCTAATGCTTGAGATTCCATTCTTTTCATTTGTCTGGCATAAATTTTGATACACTATTTGTTTTATAATGAAGACTTTTAATTATTAATTGAGGGAATAAATTCACAAAAGAACTACAGGTAATAAATAAATTATGCTTATATTTTTTTATAAAATTATTAGGCGTATTGTATTAGTGAAAATTTAAATATCACCAGATTTAAGTATTCACACAAAAGACAATCACAACTTACGCTTTCCTCTGAGTAAGTCTAAATCTTGAAGCACATCATAATTATAAATTAAACACCTTTTTTATATCTTTCGCTTAACTCCATTAACTAATTCAAAATTAAATATTTTTCTCCATTTGAAAACATTCTGTTTAGAAAACACTGACTTCAACTATCATATCTAAGCCCTCATAAAATTTTAATTATTATATCCCTATATAAAGATTAAATAATGAACAATAAGTAAACACACAAACAATTTTTTTTTCACTACTATTTCACAGTTAAGTTTGAGTTCTTTTGTGAGAAACGTGCACATATTTTTGAATTTGTACTTCAAGTTCGTATAATATATTAACTACTGAATTCAAATTGGGTCACAAATGTTCAGAAATGAATGTGTTTTTTGATTTCTGTTAAAATTCAACATTATCAGTATCAGAACCAATAAAACTATTCTTCATTCGTGTTATTGCCTACCAAAAATAACAATGGATACAAATAAATCCACAGTAAGTACGTAACCATAAGCGAATGTACAACAAGATTATAATAATATTATTTATAGTTATAGCTACGAAAATATTATATATTTTAAAATCTAATGTACTTACAGATTGTCTGTCATTAAACAAGTTAGTCATATGGGATGAAATTTATTGGCAATCTATACATACATATATATGTCGACATATTTCATATCGACGTGAGTGAGTTCAGACGAATACTATATTTTATGAATAAATTTTGTCGGAACTCACTCGGTTGACATCTTTAAAATTTCTAATGTGATTTTATCAATTTTTTCTCTCTGTTCTTATGGCTACAATTTGTAATTTTTATTTTGTGTATACAAGTATGCATGTATGTATATGTAAATAAATTGGTCAAATGCATGGCGGATGGCGTGAGCTGTAATGCCATTATTTGTATTTTTTGAATATATAAATAAAGCGATGAAAAGCTAAAACCGATATTTCCTCATATCCATACCAGAAGTAAACGATTTTTTTTTATTTCACACTTCAATTATTAGCTTTATCCATATTTTTTTCCATCTTTTTGAATTTTCAATTGAGAGACGTGTGCCTTTTTTAAGAAGACAGTGAACCAACCATTTATTACATTAATTTAACACAAGCTAAATAATATTGGACATATCGGAATTAAATACATCGGTTAGGGTGTGTCTGTTTTGCGACAAGTGAAGATCACTTTTAAGGTGTTCACTGTCAATACTTGGTGGAAAGGCATTATAATAAAAATACTAACACATTTTTAGTACTTTTTCCACATGAGATTTATTCATCAGGACCGGTTTCGCTCATGGCGAGCATTATCAACTGATAAGGAATAAAATAAAACAGTGGTATTTATGCAAAAGTTAAGTATGAAAACAAAGTATGACAAACAATTGGTAAATCAACTAAGCAAATAAATTAAAGCAAATTACAAGAAAAATAGACTAAAAATAAAATAGTCAAGACCTCTTAGCAATGCAAAACTAACACATCAAAAATCAATTAAGTATGAATTAACATTAACAAAGTAAAAGCCCAAAATTAAGTGCATTTAATAAAAATAAATAAATCTACATGTCTGTCAACCATACTTAGATGGAAATCCCGGTAATGAGTCAGTTCCTGTAACAGAATAAAAGCCATATCAATTCTTACAAATTAAAATCAAACAAAGGAAAAGAAAAATTATCAGAGATAAAAGTTGGAAGAAATAAAATAAGCTTAGGTTTAATGAATTGGGTATAGCAATGGCGAAGAAACGAAGACTAATTTATCATTTAAAAGGGTTTTTTGATCATTTAAATTTTGATCATCAAAATTGCCCGCATGCTCTTGGCGATTTTGCAAACTACATTATATGTATCATAAAATTCATTTAATATTCAATGTTAAATATCTTATCGTATGCATATGTTTATTTCGTAACCTCTTTCCCTGCGGAGCCGTTTTAGGAATATTTCGACAGCTAAGATTGCAAAAATTAATCAGTGTTCATGCTAAATACACTCATGGAGGATATCAGCAGTGACGGCTGGTGACGGGTTGCTGGGGGGTGCAAAAGGAAGTATCAACTATTTTTCCGTACTACGGAAGAGAAACAGTTGGTATTGCGAATATCTGAATTGAAAGTCCATGCTATAGAAGTGTTTTAAAATCCAGTGAATAGGAAAGAACTCTTGCAAAAATCGTTGAATCTTCCTTTGCACCCCCCAACACCCCGTCACCAGCCGTCACTGGATATCAGATCTAATAACCCATACCTAATTAAATATAAAGAAATCCGCTATAGCTTTAAAAATGTTACCTCAATTTATTTCAATATTAATTTGTAGCACACATCGCAATCAAGCGCCTCAGTATATGAGACGCTAGCAGTCAAAAGGTTAAAAATTCAAAAATTCCCATTTTTCTTGAATACATTGGGCACGGATAAATACATGATTGAGAGATGTTTTTCAATTTAAAAACATCTATATTTCATTCATAATTTTATATTTTAGATTAAGGGAATAGAAAATGGTGGCTATAAATTCACTGGAGAAGACCTTCCAGAACAATGCAGCAACAAAGATGAAAGTAAACGCGACAGCGATGCTGAAACAGAGCTGGACGGCAAAAATTCACCAAATAAAAAGGTAAAATGTCAAAATAAATATCATTCGGCTATCATAATCTTATATATAAAACCGAAACGGCGTATGTATGTCTGTGGGTCTGTAATTCCCTTTTGCATTGTTGGTCATTAAGTTGCCATAACAACGACTATGAAAGAAAATATGTTTGAATTTTTATCGGCGAAGACATTTAGCCAAAATGTAATAAATTAGTCTTCTACTGAACTTTTCCCGGATTTTATTATTATTAATAATGTTTATTATTTACGTGAAGGTATTATTTGACATTTCTTTGACAGCAAATTAGATTTTTTCCTTGAATTTGGACATTTTAATGGGCGAGAATGGGGCTGTCATCAAATTAAATAAAGTTTGTGATTTTATTTTAACTCTATTTTGGATGTTAGATTTTGTGATATAATTATGTCGAATGATATAACATTAAATAATTATTGGTCGCTTAGTCCGAGCGACGCCGGGTAGCAATACTAGTATAAAATAATTAACGTTAATTTTATTGTTTGGTCAAAATACATTATGCGACGTAAGTGGAAGATATGTCAACACATCAAAGAAACAAAATGACAATTGTCAAAAAACGTTTTTTGAACTATGAATGCCATTTAAAAGACAGCAGAATTGTGAATTAAATGATGTCCCGAAAAATGGTCGATCGACGAAATATCCTCTGACAAAATGACTCCGGACAAAATGTCGAAGAGAAAATTTTTACAACTGAAATTTCCTGATTTCTATACAAAAATTACTATAAATTTATAATTTTCTGTCACAGTTCTTCATGCTGCATTTATAAACAATTCACCAAATATAAATCTGGTTACCATAATAAGAAAATATCCGCGATGCGAAGAACGCAGAAGTAAACATATATCAATGCTAGCATAAGTTATCGCGCAGGGAATTTTTTAATTTCATGTGTAGGATTATTTTTATTTGTGCCAGCCCTACTCATGAAATAAAAAAAATGCCCTATAAAATTACAAATGCTGGTAATTATCTATTTTTCTTCAGCGTTCTGAAAATTGCGGATATTTTCTCGTTATTACAATAGGACATTTTATCTTGGAGCATTTTGTCCGGGGACATTTTGGCTTTCGACCATGTATCGTATTTCCGAATGAAATGCAACAATTCTTCATCCCAAATTTTAATCGTTTGAAATTTGTACTCCATGAATTGTGTTGCTGACAAAAAGATTTTGCTCTACGGCATCTACGGACATTTCAAATACACGAATGAACTTGAACTGACTGAAGATGAAGAAAGCTAAAAGGCGGGTCGGCAAATTAACTTTGCGACAAAACTCATCGAAAAGTCACAGAATTCAAAAGACTCAAATATCATATTGTAATTCCATCAAACATCTTCAATATTAATCCTCAAGTAATTATAATTTTATCAGGTGCCAATGTTGTTTATCTTACATCCGAGTGAGTGTCGTTCATGGTGTATGAATGAGGTCCGAGAATTACCTGATCAAATTTGAATTTTTTGAATTTTGTACTTTTCCATGAGTTTTGTCGCTAACGACTCGGGTTTCGCCTTTAGGCATCTTCAGGCATTCCAAGTGCACGGATGTACTTGAACTGACGCGTAGTAAAGAGTTTGTATCGTTTATATACAAAAATATAAGTAGATCGATCACTAAGTTAAACGGTTATTAAAATATAAATTAGTGAAATTTGAATGAATACAAGTTTCAATGATTTAAGTGGGTTTGTTATAATTATGGGGATTTTTGAAAATATTAATGACCAGATAATAACATAAGAATAATTAAAATAAATCTAGGGTTTTATCCGACCTCTCGTTAATGAGTTGATTGATTTCAATCCTTTGAAATAATATTAATGATAGTAAGTGAATTGATATTTAATAATAGCAAGGCTTGAAATCAATCAACTCATTAACGAGAGGTCGGATAGGACCCTGGATTTATTTTAAATATTCTTATGTTATCATCTGGTCATTAATATTTTCAAAATTTCCCATAATTATAACAAACCCACTTAAATCATTGAAACTTGTATTCATTCAAATTTCGCTAATTTACATTTTAATAACCTTTTAACTTAGTGATCTACTTATATTTTTGTATATAAACGATACAAACTGTTTACTACGCGTCAGTTCAAGTACATCCGTGCACTTGGAATGCCTGAAGATGCCTAAAGGCGAAACCCGGGTCGTTAGCGACAAAACTCATGGAAAAGTACAAAATTCAAAAAATTTGATATTGATATTCCATCAAGCACCCTCAGTCGAAATACTTAATTACCTAATCCTTAAGCATTTGGCAATAACATTTTTTTTGCATTATAAGCTGGTGTATTTAAACAACAAAGTCAGGGGGAGAGTTGATAATAGTCGCGATTTATATTATTTTTTAAGGGAAGGCGTTTTTTATGCATATAAGGTAAATGTACCAGTAGCTGACCGCTTAAGAGAAAATTTCAACAAAAATAACGATTAAGGTTAAGCATTGTACCGAATGATGGCAAAGCAAGTATACTCATATTGGATAATATGTCTTTATTAATAGTATGTAACAAAAAATACGAAAGGGCCTGTTTAAAAAAAGTTGTGTTAAATTATTTAAACCCATGTTCCTGTTTTAGTAGTTGACCATCTTACATATTGAAAAATCCAGTGCCATGTATAATCAGGGGGCTTTATAGTGAACTTTCTGTCAGAGTTACATCAGGGCTATCTGTCACACCACTCTTGGTTGAATCAAGTAGCATTGGGTGGTTCAGGAACAAGGTACACACCGATTCTAGATTGATCACTTTAGAAATTTGAAATAATACACTTTCCTCACTAGGTGTTGTTTTCAAATGGCCACCCTGGTACTCCATTGGCTATATGGTGATGTGTTAGTGGCACATTCCGACCACAGATGCCTTATCTTGTCTGAACTTTACAATTAAGAGCAATCTCGCATCTGCATTTCTTATTTTGGGCCATTTTATTCTCAAAAGGTACATGCTACTGTAAACTACTGCTACATGGTCAACTACTAGTACATTTACCTTACATGTCTATCCCCCAAGAAAGTAATAAGACAGCATCATTCCAAGTACTTTTGGCATGTATTTATTTCCCATCTGCTGAAATGAACATTTTCTTAGTAGGCAATCATTAAATCTTAATCATACCAAGATGTTCAAACCATGATGTTTATTATTCAAGGTTCAAGTCGACGAAAGGCCAACTTGGTCCAATGGAGTGGAGTTCCTGATGTCGTGCATTGCCATGTCAGTGGGACTCGGCAACATTTGGAGATTTCCATTCACGGCGTACGAGAACGGAGGTGGAGCATTCCTGATTCCTTACATCATCGTGCTGCTCCTCGTGGGGAAGCCAATGTACTACTTGGAGATGATCATGGGACAATTTTCCGGGCGGAACTCTGTCGTCGTCTGGGAGGTGAATCCAGCAATGCGAGGTAAATATCAGGACGAAACAACTTAATTCAGGATCTATGTATATGTTTATTACGATAAGAAACCATCCATCAAGGACGTAGCACGACTTTAACAATTTTTGACCCTCCACCGTCATCTTCACATTTTGTCACAAAATCGTTGCTCCACCTCATAATTATTTACATTATCGAGGGTTATGCTACATTGTCGATTTTATATTCAGAGAAAGATATATTTGAATATTAAGGCTTTAAGGGTACCGTAAAACGGGGTGAATAGAGACAAAAACAAGGATTGAAATTTAGCACAACTTTACTAAGTATCCAAGGCATTTTTTACTATTTATAAACTAAACAGTGACTATAATACTATCTCTCGAATGACAAAACCAAACCAACTAAATGATTGGCTAAAATTGAAACAAACGTGTTTATGTTCGATGCCTGTGCATCCTTACTTTTTGACCCCTTAAAAACTTCTCTTTTATTGCACGAAAATTAAAATCAATCATGTTTTTTTGGTAAGTAAGTACCGTAAAATAGAATGAATAGAGACTCGTATAGAATATAGGTTCATATATTCCAATCATTACAATCTTTTTTTTTTGTCTCAATTCACATGTCAAGTCTCGGTGTACCCTCTCTCGTCTCTATTCACCCCGTTTCAATGTGAATAGAGACATCGAACAAAATTTACTGTGTCTTAATGACAACAGAGAATATTTGAAAAATATTGTCATGAATGTCTAGTAGGACCATATAAACAAGTTTCAAGCCATTCATATTTGAATTATGTGGCGCAGGTATGAAGATACACAGTCGTGAAGGGTAAAAAGTTTCTCTATTCACCCCGTTTTACGGTACCATATTTTCCATACCCACTCCTCCTTTTGACTGAAGATGGTGATGATCATAGATGGACGCCCCCTAATGCTAACGCCCTCGTTCTTGATCATAATACATTGTATATGATACTACATCATACTACTGATAAGATGCCACACAGTCATGTAAAGTAATAATCAATTAAAGATCGATCGAATCGATCATAGTTAATTTTATTTGAAGCACAGATCAAATTGAAAATCATTTATAAAGGTATTTCAATAGGGACGCTCAAAATATGTTACTTTGTCCTGCTGAGTAGATTATTCATTGTTTAGTGGCCAAATTTGAGTCAACCAGTTTTGTAAATAGTCGGCCAACACCTACCTGTACGTCATCAAAATACAATATCTGGTGAAAACATTGCTGCTGTGTGTGAAAGTGTACAGGAAAACCCAAGGCAGCTTATTTCTCGTTGTTCACAAGAACTTGGCTTTTCTGCGACTTCAACTTGGCGAATTTTGAATCGGGCCTTATGTCTGCACCCGTATAAAATCCAACTAATCAAGGAACTTCAGGTAAACGACCGCAGACAACGCCTGATTGGGATCTGGAGCAGTTGGAAGTTTACCCAAATTTGTCAAAAAAGTCAACTTTAGCGACATGGCCCATTTTATAATGAATGAATATTGGCAGACATTTGATGCTATATTCCATATTTAATGCCGTAAAATATACTTACAAATGAAATTAAAATTTAGTCGAAATCTCACAAACAACTTGTTTTATTTACATTTCAAAACTAAGCGTCCTTATAAAAAAGACCCTTTATTTGGTTTTAAGTTTTGATTAAATATTAATTTACTATATATTATTCTAACTATTGAATAAATTTGTGATATGGTTCTAAAGATGTCTACCGCCATTTTTCACCGTGCTATAATGGAGTTCCACGAAGGAAATACCAATTCAATGATATCTTTTTTAAGACACCGGGAAAACCCAATAAAAGAGTGTGTCATAAAATGGTCAACATTAGGTCGTCGGGGCTTTTTTTTTGGAAAAAAAAGGTGCCGGAACTCACTTCATGTCAAGCTTTTTACTAAATAAAATTATATTCAAAAATCATTTAAGTGAAATTTCGTCCATTTAATTTTCAGATCTGTGAAAAAAGGTGCCGGAACGCCGTTCCACCGCTTTAAATAGAAAAAAGCCCTGCCTGTCGTTGTATTGTTCGATATAAGTACCTAAGATTTTAACACATGTATGATTGACCATCTTATAAAATGATAATTCATGTTGTCATTTTGATCAGATGTGATTTAAATAAATGATACATTCCCAGCGATAATTTCGATGATTTATCATGACTTCGGGCAACGCGGATAAGTGTTTAATGTCCATAACAAAAGCTATCATAATCCCTTTACGATGAATTGATGTAATCCATGGATTAAACGTAATAATAATAAGATTAGATATTTGCCAACGCTGATGCGGCTTTGAACATAAATTGGATTTCAATAAATCAATCGAGATAATTCATACTTAATTGTTTTTTATGTATTAGTTTGCATTGCTAAGAGGTCTTCAACATTTTATTTATTGTCTATTTTTCTTGTAATTTACTTCAATTTATTTGGACTACTAATTATTTGGTCAGTTTCTAATTCGATAAATGGTCAGTTATAAATACTTAAAACGGTCAGTAATAAATACTTAAAACGGTCAGTTAAAAATAATAAATGGTCAGTTAAAATAATAAATGGTCAGTTTACACTTATTAAAATAACATTATTTGCTTTCAAATACCTGAACTTAAGAAATTGTTTCATTTCATGTGCTTATTTTTCTCTTACAACCATATTTGATAAAATTCACAAGCTGTCAAAATAAAACTTATGATTTTTTTTTAAATTACTGACCATTTAAATTAAATACTTACCGTTTTATTTAATAAATGACCACATTCACACTGATACAATGACAACTGACCGTTTATAATATTAACTGACCATTTATTTATTTAACTGACCAAAACTTGATTTAGTTACTGACCTATTAAAAACATGCCATTTATTTGCTTAGTTTTTTATCCATTGTTTTTCTTACATAACTTTTGTACAAATATCACTGTTTTTTGACAATGCTCACCATGTCGGTCCCTGTGGTCTAGTGGCAAGAGCTTTGTCCTAGCGATCTGGAGACCCGGGTTCAATTCCCGGCAAGGCCAGATTTTTTCAATTGAAAAAAAAAAGAGATCTTGGGCTGGGTGTATGTTATTTATCGTTGATTTTCTGCACAACTGATTCATCGAGTTAATCTCGTATGACTTTCACAATTAAGAATATTTGGCGCATTGGCGTAAGCTGTAATGCCAAATATTTTTTATAATTTATAAATATTCATAAAAAAATGGTTGTCTGTAAAGACGGTTTACGGACGATAGTTTAACGTGACAACGTCATAAGAAAACATTGATGAAATGATTGCATACTTTTATGAATAAAATGGAATCATTTTTATTGAATTATCATTATTTTGTATGGATACGAAGAAGGAGTGAAATGAAATCTACAATTTTTTATTGATATATTTTATTCGCACTCATTAATTCAAATATGTTTATTACTTTGATGAACAGTTTATTTACAAGTAACAATGTGCTTTTAGCAATTTATTTACAACTTTTATACATGTGTGATATTTGACGTCTTCCAATCTGTGTTATTCTGTTAAAGATAGGTCGGTGATAGGAAAAGTAGGAAATGAATGGGAGTGTTTCAACTGTAATGTGTCTCGAAAAAGTCAAATCAATCAATAATTAATTACCTTTATTGCCGCAATTGTTGTTGTAATATAAACAATGAAAACCACATTAACATTTCACTTCAATTTATTAACAGTTGTAAACAGATCACGTGTAGGTACTGTAGGTGTATAAGTTGTGTGCTGCCGCTGTCTCTTTTCTACTCAGACGCATCGACCAATCGAGTGGAAGAGAGATAGATGCGGCACAATCCGAACGGTAGGCCGATCGTGCCTCTCTATCGCTTATCCGCGCTCTCGCTTGCACGCTTGCCTTCGGCGCAACGCGACAAACGGGACAATGAGTCATGTTTTTTCGTGCGTGCAGCGGGCGTTCATCGATTTATAAGACGTTGTCACGTCAAAAGTATTATTATTTTTGTTATTCCGATATTGTTTTAAGTAATCATAGAAATAAATAATGATGTGACGTCTTAGATATGTACATCGTCGTGACGTATAAGCATGACATAAATACGCCATATTAATAGACTTAAATGAAGTAAAACAATATTATTCTATTCTAATCAATTAATTATATGTGTGCAATATTCTTTACAATGAGTGATAATTTTGTTTTTCTTGTGAGACTATTTTGCGAAGGTATCTGAACTTAACGACTTGGTTTTTATTAAATTATTGCTTTATGGCATCTTTATTCAACTTTTTTATCTACCTCTAATAAACTTGTGTACATCGAGAAGATAAAAAATTAATAATAATGTTTTATCAGCATTATTATAATGTCTTCAAAACATTGAGAGCTGCAAATAATGTTCTCACTATCATCGTCGTCCATTGCCAAGCTTTTCCATAGTTTTCATAACGTTTTTCTAATACAGATGACTGGCGACTAGAGACTCCAATTCGAGTATCGCGTACTCGATACTCGAGTTTACTCGTCCATTTTTTCAGTACTCGATACTCGAGTAATTTGAAAAATACTCGAGTAATACTCGTTTTAGTAATAATCGTCGAAAGTTTTTTCTTCTGCGAGAATTATATAAACAAAACTTCAAATTAATTTAAAATTTGAGTCGTTTAATCCTCTGTTATTGTTGACATATATGTAGTTTAAATTGAAATAAATGTAATTTTGAAATTTTACTACTCGATACTCGAGTAGTTGATATGTCGAGTAATTGGAGTCTCTACTGGTGACTATCATGAAAATACATTGCTATTCAAATTTGAATTTTGTACTTTTCCATGAGTTTTGTCGCTAACGACCTGAGTTTATTCTTTCGGCGTCTTCAAGCATTTCAAATCTTATGTGGAATACGTAATATTTATACGTATTTGTTATTATTTTGTATTAAATAGTATACCATCCAAAATGTCTCCCATTACACGAACCAGTCTGGTAGTGCATTCAAACTAGAGGTTTGCACGGGCTCGAGTAACGAAGGTTTTGGTTTGTCCACGGGCAAGGCTCGGGCCTTGCTACAGAAAATTCAAAAATATATCGTGTTATTTCTGGAGGATAAATTTCGGGTTCGAGCCGGGTTCGGGTAAGATGTTGGGAAATAAACATCGGGATCGAGGCCGGCCCGGTTGGAAATTTTCGAACTCGAGCCGCGTAGAACCCGTGCAGACCTCTAATTCAAACCATCACTTATTTAATGTGCAAGTGGCTTGAAAATGGAATTAAGATTCATACCAGGGATGTGTAGTCGATAAAAAAAATTATGACACCGACTCCAACTCCTACATTTACCAAAAACACGACTTCGACTCCCCGACTCCAACATTGGCCAAAAAAACGACTTAATTTCGCCACGTTTTTTCCCTACCTTTAATGTGTATTTAATTATATACCAACCAACCAATCCAGCCAATTGCCAAATTTTATGGAAAAATATATAGGATACGGCTCAGGCCAAAACACCGCGACGACTCCACAGCCCTAATTAATACTGAACATTATCCGGTAATGTACCACGAACCCGACCAATGTGTATCAATTTATTCATTACGGTTCTATCTTTTTCAGGTGTTGGAGTCGGTCAGCTCATCGCTGCATTTGCCATAGCAACCTATTACGTTTCCATCATGGGGCTGACGCTGTTTTACCTCATCCAGTCCTTCGGCTCCATACTGCCATGGTCAGTGTGCCAAGAAGAGTGGGGTGATGACTGCTTCTCATCATCGAACAAAACTGACTCCGAAAACAACCTGAACAAAACCAGCAGCACTGAATTGTATTTTTTGTAAGATTTCCTAAATTTCTTAAAGTTATACATTTTTCACATGTACTACTTCTACATAATTGTATTTAATGATGGTCATGTCCGGTTTCTCTAATACAGTCTTAACCGGGGGTGCCAGCGCCCCCTTGTGGGCGTGTTAATAGTCTGGGGGGCGTTTTTAATTTTTTATCATTTGGGGGGCGCTGCGCGAGTTGAAGTGGGCGTTGCGTTGTCTCGTATATCGCGACTTATATGAACTTTTAATACCAGATAGGATGATTAATGCATTTTTATCAGACGTGTCAGTCAAAATTTAAAAGAGCAGTTTATTGAGTTACAAAATGACTGTGAAGCTAAAATAGTATTCAATCAATGCGATTATGATGTTTTTTTGTGTCCATTTTTACAATCAATGCCCTCTTCTATGGAAAAAGGTAAATTCACACATCGTAGCATTTCTTTCATCATATTTAGTAGAAAAGGGTTTTAGCGCAGTAACGCATTTATTAAAAAAATCCCGAAATCGATTACAGATTAGCTGAAGAGAAGATTTGAGACTGTATTTAATTAAACTTGAACCTAATATTACGAAAATAGCACAGTCACAAGAGGCTGAAGGATCTTATTTTTTTTTAAATGAGATCCTTGATGTTTATAAAAATAATCATATTATTTATTTGTTTTTCAATTTTTTTGGGGGGCGCTGGATTATTTTAATATTTTAAAGGGGGCGACGAATATGGTTAAGAATCACTGCTCTAATAGTAGACATTTTTAACTGGGTTCAAGGCTTAATAAACAATCAATTTGTTTACTAAAAATGACAGGAATTTACCGAAACTTATACATACGGTTCATTCGCACATTTGAAATACCTGGAGATGTCGAATGGCAAAGCCCGGGTCGTTTGCGACAAGGCTCATAAAAAAGTACAAAAATTCTAAGGATTCAAATTATTGAAATTTTTAAGAATTTTACTAAAACAATGAACCCTAGCCAAAAGTCATAAATTATTCCTCCTTTATTAATATATTAATTTAGCAAAAATATTTTTAATAAATTTTAATGATTATTTTTTTAAATAAAAAATTACCATTTTTTCTAGGAATGAAGTCTTGAAGGAGTTCAAAGATATCAACAATGGAATTGGTTTGTTTTAAAATACTCAATTACTAATACGTTTTAAAGTCGCCACAACCTTTTTTCTATGTTTACACCAATTTTATTCAACCAGCGGTCCTCGGACCGGCACCGGTCTTATTGCCGGCCCGAACAGTGCAAATATGTGTATCTGGTAAATGCCACCCTGCAAAATATTTTTTCAATTCTCATCGGTCCACACGTGCAAAAAGGTTGAAGATCACCGGTTTACACTATCCGCTCCATTGCTGAGTAGTGATTAGCATACTGGTCCGCGGATTCGCGCCTAGTCCTAGCTGCTGACTGCCGCTTCTATCTTTGATGGTTGTGCATAACGCTATCGTTACGCATAGGCGCAGCAATCGACCACCTGTCATGTCTTCATAAATACATTTTTACCTGGGGTAGAAGAGCTTCTTGCACTGAAATTGGTATCATGATTTTAAAAATAGATATCAACTCGATAAAACGAATTAATGCTTCATAATCTACTTGCTTTAATTAATTGATCTAGTAAACGACACAATATACAATCATTCATTTGTGTTTAAGTTTTCGGTTAACCTTCGTAGGACTATCCTTGAAAAATGACTCTCGGGCCGAAGGGGGCCAAAAAAAGACCCCAGTTTTTTGGCCTTATTAGCATAGACTGCAATACAAAAATGATTGATTATGCTTTGTCGTATATTTATACATCTTTCTGAAAAAAAAATCATATAAAATTCCTATTTTTCCTGTAATTATTCATATTTAAGTCACGCATGAAACGACGTTTCCACTCCAACGGCTATATCTGACTAACAAGCCAATAACCGCGCTCAAAGTCACATTAACTAATCTCTTATCTTATCGCTCATTGCCTTTTATTGTTGCCACATATGAAACATTCCGTCCATGTTATCTATGACTCACTATGGTCACGTTCTCTTATCGCTTATTGGACTGAAAAATTCCGACTTCTTCTCTTTTTTAATCGATTACGGCGCAACTAGCTAATAAATATCATATTTTTTTCCTGCAAAAGGTGTAAAAAACTATGATTTAAGAATACCAAAAGTTTAGACATCGTATCACTAGTATTAAGATAGATATTTAAGGTAAAGTAGCTGTTGGGATAAAATCTATAGTGTTCGGGACGGCTAAGTTAATGGATGTGGCTTATTGCACATTATAATCATCTACCAATTCGCGATTAAACTTTTGTGTCTTTTGGAATGTTCTATTATTTGCTCTCGTAATATTACAAGCAGCTGACCAAAGAAATTCTCTTGTCCGTTACAATTATGAATATTTGTTTGTTATCAAGGTACACCAGATTGGCGATTGACATTATGCTTGTTGGCTTCGTGGATCGGAGTGTTCTTAGTGATGATGCGAGGTGTCAAAAGCTCCGGGAAAGCATCTTACTTCTTGGCTCTGTTCCCTTACGTTGTTATGTTCACCCTCCTCATCAGGTCAGAAAATTCAAATAAAAAAATACAAAAAGAATATATATATTACTAGTATTGCTACCCGGCGTCGCTCGGACTAAGCGACCAATAATTATTTAATATTAAATCATTCGACATAATTATATCACAAAATCTAACATCCAAAATAGAGTTAAAATAAAATCACAAACTTTATTTAATTTGATGACGGCCCCATTCTCGCCCGTTAAAATGTCCAAATTCAAGGAAAAAATCTAATTTGCTGTCAAAGAAATGTCAAATAATACCTTCACGTAAATAATAAACATTATTATTAATAATAAAAGCCGGGAAAAGTTCTGTAGAAGACTAATTTATTACATTTTGACTAAATGTCTTCGCTATATGCTTAATGAAAATGTTGAAGACCTCTTGGCAATAAAAGCTATTACATCAAAAGTCAATTAAGTATGAATGATCATTAACAATTTAAATTCCATAATAAGTGCATTTAATATATCTTATATATAAAACCGAAACGGCGTATGTATGTATGTGGGTCTGTAATTCCCTCTTGCATTGTTGGTCATTAAGTTGCCATAAATACGAATATGAAAGAAAATATGTTTGAATTTTTATCGGCGAAGACATTTAGTCAAAATGTAATAAATTAGTCTTCTACGATTTTCTTTTAACTCTATTTTGGATGTTAGATTTTGTGATATAATTATGTCGAATGATATAACGTTAAATAATTATTGGTCGCTTAGTCCGAGCGACGCCGGGTAGCATACTAGTAGATAATAAATCTTATGATGATAAAAAGATTAAATGATGTGTTTGTGGTTTTAGGGCAGTAACTTTGGAAGGAGCAGTCGATGGGATAATCTTCTTCATCACACCAGAATGGAGTCAGCTTTACAATCCTAAAGTAAAAACTTTTACATCATCTTGCAACAAATAATAAAAAAACTAATATCTCTCCGTTACAAGCCACTGTCCAACGGTGAGCTCGGTGACATACAACTTACACGGTGTATTTAGCTTAAAGGCATTTCATGCGACCCAATATGACAAATATAAATCACATTTTTTTCTTCAGAACTTTTTACGGACGACGATGGAAGAACAATAGAAAATAGTTAAAATTTTGATTTAATATTCACTAAAACCAACTGGTACTTTTGCCCAAATGGTTTTGCATTACTGATTCAAGCCATTGTTACAGGTCTGGTATGCTGCAGTAACTCAAGTCTTCTTCTCGCTTTCGGTCTGTATCGGTGCCATCATCATGTACTCTTCGTATAACAACTTCTCTCACAATGTATACAGGTAACCAACAACATTTGACAAATTTGAATTGTTTGAATTTTATATTGAAATTCCATCAAGCACCCTCAGTCGAAATCCTTAATAATATTTCACAATTTGAATAATCTAAGTAACCATTTACTGAATTGATCAAAGGTTGTCGCAATGACTTAAACGATGGCGCCTTCTGATAAGGCGCAGCGTAATTACCAAAGTCAAATCAGTTTGAAATTTAGCAGCGCTTGCTTCGGCGTACAAATTGTTTACGTTTCGACTTCTCAGACGGCGCCATCGTTAAAGACATTGCGGAAACCTTCGATTATGAAGCAAGTGTCGCTAGGCTACGCTAAAATGTACGCCTGTCACTGTGGACATACGCTTAGTCTTGTTTAATACATAGTTTACTTTGCGTAAATATCTAAATATCGTCCAGTCCAGTTGTTGGCTTGTGTGCCGGACCACCCGGATTCGAATCCCGATTCTTTGGGACACCCTTCCTGTTCCAAAGAGCGACGCATAGCGAGAGAGATTAGCTAACTACTAGTTCTGTCCGAGTCCTCGTATCCTTTCCATCCCATACTCACTTCGAAAAAGAGAGGTTGAGCAACTGAGTAACAAGCAGTTCTCGTAGAAAAATACATGTTGAGATTAACTCCGTGAGGTGTCCATATGACATGGTTAAATATATATATACATATGTATATCTAAAATGTTAGTCGGGTGTGGTAGATATTTTTTGAAAAATTAAAAATGTATTAAAATGGAATGTATTACCGTTGGCAGACTTGATCGAAGACCCTGAAAATATTTAATTTTTTCTCTCACCAGAGACGCAATGATAGTCACAACCATCGACACTTTCACCAGTCTTTTGGCGGGCTTCACCATCTTCTCTATCATGGGGAACTTGGCACACGAGAAGGGCGTGAAAGACATCCGCGATGTGATCGGAACCGGTGGGGCAAGCTTGGCCTTCATCTCGTACCCTGATGCCATATCTAAATTCGAGTGGGTACCACAGGTATTTAAAATTTGATATTATAGCAAGACCATTCTGTCAGTTTTCTCCCATATTTAGGGCCAGAGATTAAATGTCAACGTCGCTGGCTTCGGTCACAGAGATCATGGGCTCGATTTCCAATCCTTAAGACGAGACGCTGCGAGATCGATTAGCTAACCACTTTTCAAGTCCTTGACGTATCCTTTATAATTATATCACGGCTCGTCAACCTGGTCCGTACCGCCCACTAGTGGGCGGTAAAGGCTTCCGTGATGGGCGGTGTGCGATTTTTGGTTCTACCTCAAAATCTTTCAAAATCATGACAAAACGAAGTGGTCTGAAAATAACTGAAAGAAGAGACCTTCGTTTATTTTTATAGAAAATTGTTGAAATCTTCATAATTCCTTACAGAAATTTTTCACCCATAAACTGGATTGAAATATAGCGATTTTGGTGGGCGGTAATGAAATTTTACTATAAAAATTAGCAAAATTGGGGGGTAGGCATAAAAAGATTGATGACCACTGCTTTATATCTTCACTCGCTTCAAAAAAGTAGAGGTAAGCAACTGAGTAAAAGGCAGTTCTCGTAGAAAGCTTCTAGTTGAATTAAACTTCACTGGAAGTCAGTACCCTCTCATTGTGAGTGGAAATTATTGTGAACCAGACCCACAATTAGTGCTTAGTTTATCACTCTCGCTACGCGCCGCTTTTGGGAACGGGAGAGTGGGAAGGGATTTTCAACCCACAAACACCCATGCCTTCGAACAGGATCTAAAAATCGACTGAAAAAAACTTGTCGCACAGGGATTTGAACCCGTGAGGTCCGTCATGGAAGCCAACTACGTTTAGCACTTCAACACGGACCCGATCAATAATAATTACTATGTTCTCGATACCTACTATAAAATATGCTGCTTTAATATTCTAACCGAAGCTGGTTTTCTGATTAGGTTTTTTCAGTCCTCTTCTTTCTGATGCTGCTCGTGCTTGGACTTGGCTGCGCTGTCTCATACATGTGCTCAATTGCCGCTGTTCTGTCAGACCACTACAAAGGTTATCCTTATTGGTGGTTTGCCATGGCCTGCTGCAGCGTCAGCTTCCTCACTGGCCTTGTGTATGTTACACCGGTGAGTTAAATGTGATATCTTATCCAAAAAAAGGAGTCACTTGTCCACTTAATATTTTTAGCAAGTCATACATAGTACACTTGGGTCTCGTATAAAACGGTTTTATACGACACAGTTTTTAAAAAAATAAAACCAAAAGACAGTTTATGACTATTTTTATATGATCTTTAAGCCTTGCATAACACGACGTTTTTCTGGAACCATATGAGAGTGCTATACGAGGCCCAGTATTTGTCATTTTGCATCTTTGTATCGTAAAGTATCTATGAGAGTATTAATGACTTTTTTTAAATTTCAGGGTGGGCAGTACATATTGAATTTGGTCGATTACTTTGGAGGGACCTTCTTGATTTTAGGAATGGCGATTGGTGAATTGGTTGGAGTCATTTGGATATACGGTGAGTTACAGTTTTAACATTCTACCGATACGATTAAAGAGTGGCCACGTAGCTATTGAATGCGGTTTTTCTGTATGGTTTTCTGTATGGTTGGATAGTGGGTTGTAATCTCTTAATGAACCTTGTCATACATTTAAATATAAAAATAGCATTAGCAATTATCAAAACCTAGCTCTGTCTTAGTTTTGTCTCAGTCTTTTCAAAATGAAGATGTTGGGCGAATGAGTATCAAGCATGATAGTGATTTTCAATTGAAACATTCGCTAATTCATCCAGATTGCGATAGTCACAATAAAACAACTGTTATTCATTTTTTATAAGTAACTAGCTGTACCCTGCGCGCGTTGCTACGCCAGCAATTGTAGGGGGATTGGGGGGGTGGGGTAGGGGAGAGGTTGTACGCCAGAAAGTTTCGCGGAAGTGAAGTAGAAATTTATAAAAATTCGATATCAATTTTTGGGGGGAGGGGGGTTGTTTGGCGGGGTGGGGTTTGGGGGGCGTATGCCAAAAACCTTCGAAGAAGTGAACTCGAAAAATTGAATTCGAAAAATGGTTGGGGGGAGGGGTTGGCAGGCCAGAAACCATCGCGGGGGTGCATTCAATAAATTTGTAAAGTTTCACATCGATCGGTCGAGCGGTTTAGTAGTCCATAGCGGACATACATACAGACATTCATTTGTATATAGATAGATAGATAGATAAGTAATACAAATTATTGAATACGCGTCAGTTCAAGTTCGTTCGTGCACCTAAAATGCCTTAAGTTTCCGAAGGGCAAATCCCGAATCGTTGGCGAAAAAAATCATGGAAAAGTACCGAATTCAACGATTCAAATTGGATATAATCATATTAACTTTTAAGCGCCCGAGCATTTTTTTGCGAAATATCCGCGCAACCCATAGCTATACACATAAGACTACTAATTATTTGGCCAGTTTCTAATTCGATAAATGGTCAGTTATAAATACTTAAAACGGTCAGCTAAAAATAATAAATGGTTAGTTAAAATAATAAATGGTCAGTTAAAATAAAAAGAACATGTCATAAATTTGCCTATTACGACCATATTTGATAAAATTCACAAGCTGTCAAACTAAAACTTATCATTTTTTTTAAATAGCTGACTATTTAAATTAAATACTAACCATTTTTAATAAATAACTTACCATTAAAATATATTACTGTCCGTTTTATTTAATAACTGACCACATTCACACTGATACAATGACAACTGACCGTTTATAATATTAACTGACCATTTTGATTTTTAACTGACCATTTATTTATTTAACTGATAAAAACTTGAATTAGTTACTGACCCATTAAATACATGCCTTATAAAAATAATTATTCCTCTAAAGCAGGTCAGTATATGTGGGTAAAATACAAAGCGTTAGCAAGATAAAATATTGTTTATAATTTACGAACAAAGACTCACCGCAATTTGTACGCTTTCTGATTATCTTGGATAACAAATAAACGAATCCATTTTAGCTACAGCTATCTTTAAAAAACAATCGGTCTGCCCCAAGGATAAACAACTAGGTATGGAAGAAATATCTGTATCTGCATTGAAATTGTATAGTGTGAATAAAGCTGATGTGTTACGGTCTGCCGGATATAACACAACGCATATCCCAAGAATCAACTTTGTAACGCCGATGATGATGATGATGATGATGATGATGATGACAACAATATTAAACGAAACCGAAAATAAAATTATGGATCAATATCTCAAAGACATTATTTATGAAAGCTAATATTCATATGTTGAAAACAATTATTATAAATCAGTTTAATCTAATAGCGAAGTGTACCATAATCACTGGTCCCACACGGGACCGTAGGGCTTTTAGAGGTTAAACAAACTGCTATATGCTTACAACGAACAAATATTTGAATTTCTACATTTTGTAACAGTGTATTGATTTCCCGATATCAGACATCCTACGCAAACATTTCTGTCATTTAATTGCAAAGCTTTCTTGGACACTTTCAGGTCTCGAGGACTTCTGCGAAGACATCGAATTCATGACCGGCCGCAAGATCTCAATGTACTGGAGGTGGTGCTGGGGTGTCATCACACCCCTGATCATGTTCTTTGTATTCTTCTACGCCTTTGCAAGCATCGAACCATTGACTTACGGCGATAGGCTCTACCCGACTGCAGGATATGGTATTCAATGATTTTTTTAAGTTGTGGAATAATTACGGTAGAAACTATTTCGGTTTTGGGTATTTCGGTCATCACGGGAGATGGCAACCCGCGTAATGAGCTCGCAATCCGATTAGGGATAGCTTTAGCAACCTTCAATTCAATGCGGAAAGTCTGAGACTGACGGTTGTACTCGGTCAGAACCAAGTGCCACTTATTCAACGCATACATACTGACTGTGCTGCTTTACGGTTGCGAGTCATGGCACATTACAAAAGCACAGGGTAACCGTCTACTGTGCTTTTAAAACAGCTGCCTGCGGCGAATATTAAGGAGTACGGTGGTTTGACTTTGTCAGAAACACGGAGGTAAGAGATCGAACAAACCAGCCCCTTAGTACGTCCAAAATAAAAAGGTGACGATGCACCTGGCTTGGACATGTGCTGCGGATTCCCCAAGGGAGCCTGAATTCTGCCTGCCTTTTCTCACAACCTGATGGATCCCGACGCCCCGGAAGACCTTTGATGACCATCCATAGAATGTACTCAGGGGAACTACGGGACGCCGGGATGACCTGAGAAGAAGCGAGGAAATTGGCGGGTGATAGAGAGTCCTGGAAGCACCGTGTGGTGGCCAAAAGATAATTTCATCAATAATTTGATTGCCTAAATAAATTGAAACAATGAATGACATTATCCATTTCAGCTGCGGGTTGGGTCTTATTAGCTTTCGGTCTTCTTCAGTTACCGATTTGGATGGGAGTCAGCTTCTTCAAAAACCGCCTGGGATCAATTTCTAAGGTAAATATAACCTGGTAACCAATACTCGAATCTAGGTTTATCGCTTTCTCGCTATGGTCGTTTTAATTTTTCATACCTTTACCCGAGCCATCGTTTTTGAAAATTAGACTATATTTTTTTCTATAATATTTTAAACTAGCTGACCCGGTGAACTTCGTACCGCCTCAGAATCAATAGATGTTGTGTTAACTTATTAGCTGAATTAAATTCAGTTTTTTATAAAGTTGAAATTAATTAAGTTCTATAAATGTGCAAAAATCTCTCCAAACAAAATGTATGAGAAAGTGAATTTTCTTCATATTTTTGCCGTGATACTTTGGGATGTTTTAATACTTATTCTGCTATTCGGGACGGTGACAAAGCCATAAAATCAAAGATCATCAAAATCGGTCCAGCCGTTCTCGAGTGGTGTAACTAACACGACTTTGGTTTATACATAAAGCCGTTCCATACAAAATGCAATTATTGTTCTTCGGTCGTAAGTGTGAATTGTCGAAAGTCAAGCCGTCGTAAGTCGAGAACTACTTGCATCATATCGCATGTATCACGGCTAAGCTTGACATTGAAATCTGCCACTTCTGGTAAAATTCCACGTACCATTTTGTACAATTCGAATTATGTTTGTTGTCATTTGCTTCTCTCCGTGGATTTTACCAATTTAGACCTGTACAACAGTCCATATTATTTACATTCTAGATGATAGGAAAATCATTTACTCAAACCCCCAAGTGGGGTCCTAAAGACCCCACGAAGCACATGGAGTGGATGACCTTCAAAGAAGAAGCTAGAAGACACCGGGAATCTTTCAAACCCACAAGACTCCGACATTTTCTTTATTCGCTTAACGGTACCTACAGATATAAAGTGTAAATATAAATAATTGTTATTTTATCTGAAGTAATTATTAGTCTGTATGATATTGTTATAAAAAAATATATGCACACAAAAATTCTGAGAGTTGATGTACAATAATTATTTATTCTTCTTTGTTAATTTATGAATGTCAAAAAGAATCCCAGCTAAACGAAACAGGATCTCAAATAGTTTTAAATATTTACACAAAACATATTTAAAGCTTGCCACATATTTCAATCGGCTTATACGAGAGCAAAATGACAATGCTGTCATTTTTGAAAGTGTAAACTTATGTTTTTGATAAATTTTTGTGCGATTCCACTGTTAGGTTTTTGTATACAATGTTATATTTTTTAATATATTTTTCGGACTATATAAACGTAATATGTTTTCAGGTAATTAACAGTGCATTGTTCACATACTGTACGTGAAAAATCTAGTGTTTCACTTGTTTATTACGATGTGACCTTGACGCGTGCGTCCTTGTACATGTTATTTTTCCATATTAACACTCAAGTCACCGGTCCCGCGTTCGCGCGGATTTACACCCCGCGCATTGTCTTTGCATCTGTTGGCACATTACATGACACTTTTTTATTTTACGACCCATTACTGTCTGATTAATAGCTCACCGTGTTTTTTTATTCAATTTCTCACAAGCTTATGGCTCAAAAACGTCCTTGAAATAAAATATATTTGTTGAGGCAAAAAGTTTCCTATAATGAAATAAAGGGTATTTCAATAGGGACGCTCAAAATATGTTACTTTGTCCTGCTGAGTAGATTATTCATTGTTTAGTGGCCAAATTTGAGTCAACCAGTTTGGTAAATAGTCGGCCAACATCTACCTGTACGTCATCAAAATACAATATCTGGTGAAAACATTGCTGCTGTGTGTGAAAGTGTACAGGAAAACCCAAGGCAGCTTATTTCTCGTCGTTCACAAGAACTTGGCTTTTCTGCGACTTCAACTTGGCGAATTTTGAATCGGGCCTTATGTCTGCACCCGTATAAAATCCAACTAACCAAGGAACTTCAGGTAAACGACCGCAGACAACGCCTGATTGGGTTCTGGAGCAGTTGGAAGTTTACCCAAATTTGTCAAAAAAGTCAACTTTAGCGACATGGCCCATTTTATAATGAATGGATATTGGCAGACATTTGATGCTTTATTCCATATTTAATGCCGTAAAATATACTTACAAATGAAATTAAAATTTAGTCGAAATCTCACAAACAACTTGTTTTATTTACATTTCAAAACTAAGCGTCCTTATAAAAAGACCCCATACAATGTTTTTTTTTTTTTAAATATATTTTTCGGACTATATAAACGTACATGTTTTCACAAAATTGACAGCGCATTTTCACGTGAAAAATCCAGTGTTTCACTTGTTTATTACGATGTGATCTTGACACGTGCGTCCTTGTACATGCTATTTTTCCATATTAACCCTCCCCATACTGTGCTAAAAACTTCCGCGAGCTCCGGTGATATGTATTTACTACACCATATGAAAAAGTTATTTAAAAACCGGAAAAATGTGAATATTTCTAGACATTGCTTTGATTGACTATGGTTGAAGTTGAAATATAACAATTTTTGTAATCTAAGTGTCTGAAAAGAAGAAAAAAACATCGCAATTAGCTGCCGCTCCGACGTCTTCACCCGTCGGCAGTCGAATTCGTAATGACGAAATGAATGGCTAGTTCGAAGTCGATCACTTCTACGCATGCGCTTTCGCGCCGGAGCCGAACACGTGCAAAAGTACGCTCGCACTCGCGCTTACACACGCGCATAAATTGGAATACGTTTGTGTGTATGGGTGATTCTTTGCCCGATTCTTCCACTAATTATTTATTTCCATCGCTGCAAATGAATAACCATACATAACTGTAATTTTATTTAATACGTAATAACATTACTGAGGAATAAAAAAATTCTCAGATCAGTATCTATTATATTTAATAGAAATATTCTCATTATTAGAGTCGAGTTGTAGTAAATACATATCACCGTGCAGCGAAGGTTAAGACGTGGTTTTTTTGTACGATTTTGTTTGGTGCGATTTTCCGCGGATCGAATCAACTGCACACAAAAAGGATGAGATCTATATTGTTCTTCCTACTTGTGTTGAATAATAATAAAAATTGTTTATGAAAATCATACTTAATTAAATATGCGTTTACTAGCATTATCAGTGTGTTTAGGTAGTCAGTAGAATTATGTTAAGCAGTAAGTAAGAGACATTTTTTTTTTAAATATTTCTTTATTTACAATATATGAATATGTAATTATGATCTTATTATTAAAATAATTTTAACTACTACTGACATCTATAATATTGGATTAAACGCAAAACTATATTAAAAACATTGCATTCAAAACCTCAGTAACGATTTTTATATGTGTGGCTTAAAATTTTCTTTTATTTGTTTGTACAATATATATTTAATTTAACGAAAGAAAATTAGGATCCAGTGGCTTTGCGGTCATTTTTCAAATAAATTTAAGTACATCTTAAAAAATTTTAGTACATCTTAAAAAAATTAAGTACATCTTAATTTTAGAATCGCCTCCACTACACAGCGACTCTAATATTATTTAACGTTAAGTTTTGCGTTTAATGTAATTAAATAGAAACTCTACATTTGGAACTATTTTGACAAATAAACAATATCACATTATGCTGCATATTATAAGAGAACTGTTAAGTTCTTCTTTTTAAATTTTTATCACATCTTTTCATAACATACGTTAAATGGTACACAAATCTTAAAATGAAAAATTTATGTGAACTTATCCATTTACAGATTGGATTGGCATTAACTTGGTAGAACTACATTATAACACAGTGTATAAATAGCAAAGTACAAAAATTTGATTTCGGCTTACTCACTCATCAGAACTATTAGTATAAATAGTTCTGTTGAGGACGTAAGCCGAAATAGCTATGATTATGTATTTTTTGTGGAGGGACATTGCTATGTCTCCAATGTCTTCATTTAAAATGTAGTGCTCTTATGGAGTTAATGTAAATAGATATTTTCAACTGTTTAAGGAAAATTGTGATCTATTAATAATCGAGTAAATCAAACCATTTTTTACAGTAAGTATGAACATTTATCTAAAAAAAATACTAAACAACGTTCATTTAATATGAATGAAGAATAAATTAAATACATGTATCCGTAGCAGCACGTTAACTCTGCATATAGTCACTTTACGCTATAACTATATTTCCAAATATAATTAATCACCTTGCATTGGCGAGTTAAATAATAATTAGTTTTGACAAATTAATAGTTCGTATTTATAATAAATTCTTGCTTTAAAGATTGGAATAAATACATATTATCAAAAAAAAAACGTATAGGGAATTCGTTTGTTAACATCCACTGAATAATAAATAAGCTTCTTAAGGAAAATAACACATAGCACTTCATCATAATCTTAGACTTATAATTTATCGTTTAAAAAAGCTCTTGAAGCTTTTCAGTTACAGTGTTTTCACTTAATTACGTACAACTGAAAGCAGTATAAATTGGCATGTATTTAATGGGTTAGTAACTAATTCAAGTTTTGGTCAGTTAAATAAATAAATGGTCAGCTAAAAATCAAAATGATCAGTTAATATTATAAACGGTCAGTTGTCATTGTATCAGTGTGAATGTGGTCAGTTATTAAATAAAACGGTCAGTAATATATTTTAATGGTTAGTTATTTATTTAAAATGGTTAGTATTTAAATTAAATAGTCAGCTATTTTAAAAAAATGATATGTTTTAGTTTTACAGATTGTGAATTTTATCAAATATGGTCGTAATAGGCAAATTTATGACATGTTCTTTTTATTTTAACTGACCATTTATTATTTTAACTGACCATTAAATATTTTTAACTGACCGTTTTAAGTATTTATAACTGACCATTTATCGAATTAGAAACTGACCAAATAATTAGTAGTCGTATAAATTAATTCATTTTAGTAATTGATTGACCTAGTAAAACAAAGACAGTTGATTTAATTTAAGAAACGGTTAAATAAATCATATAAGGTAAATGTACCAGACGCTGACCATGTACCAGTAGTTGACTTTTTGAGAATAAAATACCCCAAAATAAGAAATGCAGATGCGAGATTGCTCTAAATTGTAAAGTTCAGACAAGTTAAGGCATCTGTGGTCGGAATGAGCCACTAACACATCACCATATAGCCAATGGAGTGCCAGGGTGGCCATTTGAAAACAACACCTAGTGAGGAAAGTGTGTTATTTCAAATTTCTTAAGTGATCAATCTAGAAACGGTGTTAACCTTGTTACTGAACCACCCAATGCTACTTGATTCAACCAAGAGTGGTGTGACAGAAAGCCCTGAGGCAACTCTGACAGAAAGTTCAATATAAAGGCCCCTGATTCGACATGGTCAGCTACTGGATTTTTCAATATGTGAGATGGTCAACTACTGAAACAGGAATATGACTTCAAATAATTTAACACAACTTTTTTTAAACAGGTCCTTTCCTAATTTTTGTTACATAATATTAATTAAGACATATGATCCAATATGAATATATTTGTTTTGCCATCATTCGGTACAATGCTAAACCTTAATCGTTATTTTTGTTGAAATTTTCTCTTATGCGGTCAGCTACTGGTACATTTACCTTATTTTATTATGTTCATTAAGTTCTTTGAATAAAGCATTAATTTGTTTCTTATTGAGTGTTAATTTCTATACAGTTTGCCTAGCTATTAAAGTCTTTCTCTTAAAGTTGCCTCGTTGAAACAAAAGATAGAAAACATTTCTAAATAATCAAGGCAAGGAAAAGGAAAATAGAAAGCATCAGGAAAATATAATCTTATATATAAAACCGAAACGGCGTATGTATGTATGTGGGTCTGTAATTCCATTTTGCATTGTTGGTCATTATGTTGCCAGTTGTTTCAACTTGGCCCGTCTGAATTTACGCGCGGAGGTGAACATAACCCCAAACTGGTCCGAGCGAAGCCGGGTTCGAATACTAGTATTTTTATAAATATTATCTCAATATAACTTATCAAATATTTGAATTGTAAACTTCGACAGTATATTTACAAGGCATGAAGACAGTTGCTAGGTTTTTACATTATTCGTTTTACGACGAACATCTTAGATTCTTAAAAACCTATCATTAAGTCCATTAGAAAAAAGGTCATACTATTCCTTTTTACATAAAAATACAACATTTTTCATTTACCATTAACACTAAATAAATTTATCTCTCTAACTAATAGCCGGAACATTTTCTTTTAATTTTATATGATATCTGTAAGTTCCGTTCAGTGAGTAAATTAGGTGCATAAATTTCGACGCCCCTTTAGCCTCCCGTTCTTTCTTCGCTTGCTCCTTAAAAGCCTTCCATTCAGCCTTAACTTTTGGATCATTCGGACCCCACTTGTCGGATGCTCTGAAGGCGTCCTTTATTGTCTGGAAATATAATACAATTTTTCAATTATTCGAATAAAAATGATTTTAGCTGTGCTTGATAATCAATGACGCCAAATGAACAGCAACTGAATAAAAATATTAAAACATTTTTAGTAAAGGGTCTTTTTATAAGGACGCTTAGTTTTGAAATGTAAATAAAACAAGTTGTTTGTGAGATTTCGACTAAATTTTAATTTCATTTGTAAGTATATTTTACGGCATTAAATATGGAATACAGCATCAAATGTCTGCCAATATCCATTCATTATAAAATGGGCCATGTCGCTAAAGTTGACTTTTTTGACAAATTTGGGTAAACTTCCAACTGCTCCAGAACCCAATCAGGCGTTGTCTGTGGTCGTTTACCTGAAGCTCCTCGGTTAGTTGGATTTTATACGGGTGCAGACATAAAGCCCGATTCAAAATTCGCCAAGTTGAAGTCGCAGAAAAGCCAAGTTCTTGTGAACAACGAGAAATAAGCTGCCTTGGGTTTTCCTGTACACTTTCACACACAGCAGCAATGTTTTCGCCAGATATTGTATTTTGATGACGTACAGGTAGGTGTTGGCCGATTATTTACCAAACTGGTTGACTCAAATTTGGCCACTAAACAATGAATAATCTACTCAGCAGGACAAAGTAACATATTTTGAGCGTCCCTATTGAAATACCCTTTACTTATTCCATATAAAATGTATTGGATCAGAACCGGTTTCGCTCATAGCAAGCATTATCAACTGATAATAAATACAACGAAACAGTGATATTTATACAAAAGTAAAGTAACAATTACAAACAATTTGTATTAAAACTAAACAAAATACCAGAAAAATAGACTATAATTAAAATGTTGAAGACCTCTTAGGAATGCAAGCTATTATGTACATCAAAAATCAATTAAGTATGAATGATAAGTGTATTTAATAAATATCCAATAAATTGTATGTGGAAAAAGTAGTAAACATGTTTTATTATTTTTATTTTAATGCCATTCCACCAAGTATTGACAGTTGACACCTTAAAAGTGAACAACAGCTGCTTTGTTATCGTTCGGCATTTTCTTCTGTATAAATAAATAAGATATGTTTACCTCTACGGTTGATCCAGTTCTATTCCTTAAACATCGGACAATTCCCCAAATCGGTAGCTGCATCAGGCCGATTGCCAGAAGAGTCCACCCAGCAGCTTTAGAGAAAAGAAAAAAAAAACAAATATCAAGCATTACTTTTTAGCACACTATTAAATTATTTGTCGCAAAAGCTATACAGTGGAAGCCCGATCTTACGTTCTCGCATAAACCGCTTTCCCGCGTGGTTCTTTCGTTTTCAATAGTCCCGGACAAATCTCGAGTCTTTAGCGACAAATTCAATCGATTCAAATTTGGCCTACATAATAATATTATTTTCTATTACATTTGAAATGAATAACATGATACAAGTATTAATCATACCGATGGCGCTGGGCGGGAACCCAAACTCTCCGTACGTGAGAGGCTCTATGCTGATGAAGGCGTACAGGAAAACGATCAGCATGAGAAGTGGAGTTATGATACCCCAACAGTATCGCCAGTAGACGGAAACCTTTCGATTTGTCATGAACTCCAGATCCTCGCAGAAATTCTCTAATCCTGCAATCATTGATGGAATCACATTAGCAGCATTCTAAGGTAAATAATTATTGTTAAAAGTATACATTACAAACTCACAAATTTTCTATCTCACAAAAAGTTGCAATATACGCTTTCAAATGATTTTTCGGGAGTGTCTCAGCAGCAATCGTCCTAAAACGTGGGCTTTTAAAAATAAGTAAATACGTCTCGGAAAGCTTATGTCCATACTAGCCAGCGCTTGCCAGAAGTTGCAAGATTTTACATTTTCAGCCTAGTTATTGGCGTGTATTTATGGGTCAGTAACTTATTCAAGTTTTGGTCAGTTAAATAAATAAATGGACAGTTAAAAAACAAAATGGTCAGTTAATATTATAAACAGTCAGTTGTCATTGTATCAGTGTGAATGTGGTCAGTTATTAAATAAAACGGTCAGGTATATATTTTAATATGTTATTTATTTATTAAAAACGGTTATTTTGACTATTTTACAATAAAACACTGACCAAAATTTATTATTAACTGACCATTTATTATTTTTAACTGACCGTTTTAACTATTTATAACTGACCATTTATCGAATTATAAACTGACCAAATAATTAGTGGTCCTAGTTATTAAGGTTTTTTCTTTTTTTAATTTGAACTCACATAATTATAACATGTTGTTGCATAAACTACGCGCTCTTTGAAAGATAAAGGAAAATTATCAAACAAAGACCTCTCAAAGAGCTAAAATAAAGTTATAATCACCATAGATCCAGAATACTCCAATAATTTCTGCAATTGCCAATCCCAGAATAAGGAAGGTCCCGCCATACTTGTCAACTAAAGTCAGGATCCACTGCCCTCCCTATAATAAAGAATCAGGCATCAATACAATTCAATATCTATTCTATTCATAGGACACGTGTTCTTAATTTATTATTCGAGTCTTATATTATCTACAATATATCTATCTATATATCTACATATCTAAATATATAAAAATGAATGTCTGTGTGTATGTCCGCTATGGACTCCTAAACCGCTCGACCGATCGATGTGAAACTTTACAAATTTATTGAGTACACTCCCGCAATGGTTTCTGGCTTACCAATCCAATTATAAATTGGCGATTGGAATTTTTCCTTTTTACGGGAAGCAAGGAGGGACTTTAGAAACAAATATTAAAAATATAAAAATAAAATCTATCGAAATTAATATCACCACTTTTTATAAATCCCAGTGCTGAAAATTACTTACAGTGCGAAAAAGTACATTATGTATTTATTCTTAAAAGTTTGTCATAGTCACTCACTGCCTTCTTGCATGGAAGGACAGTATTGTAGTATGTAGATAGTTATCATGTGCATATGAATTAATTCCTCAATTTTCCAGCAGCAAAAAAGATTAACACAAGATCTTATCAATGTCATCAAAAAGAAACATTTGCATTTAGCATTTCACAAGTCGCAAATCTATCCGTTGTCAGATTGAAATAAATCATTAAATTTGCTTTTAATACCGAACAGTATTTTTTGTATAATACACGACACACTTTCAGGCACTATTGCACCGAAAATTGACTGCAATAAACCAAATGATGCAACTAACGTTTTTTACACCGCTGATGATGTAACAAACAATGGCCTTAATTGGCAATGTTTTACGATTTCGCACAGCGTCTAAAAACATCTGTCCACGATAATTATTTTCGTTTATTTCTTTACAATAATACGAAATTACTGTTATTTGTATAAAATAAGCTGCTATTGCATCCAAGTCTACGGTTTGGTTCAGTTTAAAAAGCGGTTATTTCTACTTGTGTGGTATTTTTTAATTCCAAATTTTGAACATTTTTCAATTGAGTATTTTTGACAACATTGCTTAATTTATTATTGTCAATAGTGTTTCATTAAACAAACATTAAAGCCGCTTCCGTTATAGCTTGCAATTGTTACACAGTAACTGTTCCACACATATTTATTATACAAGAATTACTTGTTATTCAGTCGCTTAAACTTTATTAAGGGAATAAGTATCGAAAGGATAGTAGGACCATATAAACATTTTCTTCGCACACAACCAGTCCTGAAAACGTAATGACATATATAATACGGTAAGAAAAATAACAATGTATTTTAGTTATACATAAATTATTTTATATATTTGTTGATAGCTAAACTTTTTATAAGGACGCTTAGTTTTGAAATGTAAATAAAACAAGTTGTTTGTGAGATTTCGACTAAATTTTAATTTCATTTGTAAGTATATTTTACGGCATTAAATATGGAATATAGCATCAAATGTCTGCCAATATCCATTCATTATAAAATGGGCCATGTCGCTAAAGTTGACTTTTTTTACAAATTTGGGTAAACTTCCAACTGCTCCAGAACCCAATCAGGCGTTGTCTGTGGTCGTTTACCTGAAGCTCCTCGGTTAGTTGGATTTTATACGGGTGCAGACATAAGGCCCGATTCAAAATCCGCCAAGTTGAAGTCGCAGAAAAGCCAAGTTCTTGTGAACAACGAGAAATAAGCTGCCTTGGGTTTTCCTGTACACTTTCACACACAGCAGCAATGTTTTCACCAGATATTGTATTTTGATGACGTACAGGTAGGTGTTGGCCGATTATTTACCAAACTGGTTGACTCAAATTTGGCCACTAAACAATGAATAATCTACTCAGCAGGACAAAGTAACATATTTGGAGCGTCCCTATTGAAATACCCTTTATTTCGGCTTACGCCTTCGTCAGAACTATTACGACTTCGTTAGAAGGCGTAAGCCGAAATAGCTATCAACAAATATATAAAATAATTTATGTAGAACTAAAATACATTGTTATTTTTCTTACCGTATTATAATGGAGTTCTACCAAGTAAATGCCTACTCAATCAATACGGCATATATAATACTTCCGATGGATTTGGCGAAAACTTTGTGCTTCCTTTAAAAGGGAAAAAAACCCGAAACCCGAAATCCATTTTGTAAATACATAATTTAAAATGTTAGAATCAATCTTGCTTCATTACTTAAGAATACTTTGCGATAGTAAGTCTGAAGATGCCTCTGAAAGAGGCGAACCACGTGTCACAGTTAGTAGCACGATACGTGGAATAATCAAAGTTATTTTAAATTTTATATTAACTTTGAGAAAGTTCATTTGAATATAAAATTTTAAATAACTTTGATTATTGCACGTATTGTGCCACTAATTGTAACACGTGTTTCGCCATTTTCAGAGGCATCTACGGACTCACTATCACAAAGTCTGCTTAAGTAAGACGAAACACGTGTGACAATAAGAAACACAATACGTGGAATAATCAAAGTAAATTAAAAATTTATTTCGATGATGATTTTTGTGATTTTTATTTAAAAAAAAAATATTTATCTAAAAAAATACCAACCGGTGTGATGTAGACGAGTCCGACCAGGAATCCCGTGGAACAGCAACCTAGAGATATTTGCCAGTAGCGGAAGTTTCTGAATCTGTCTGCTATGACAGTGACGATGGTACTCTGCAGAGAAACGGCACTTCCAAGCCCAAGGACCAACAGCATCAAGAAGAAGAGCACGGCAAACAACTAAAAGTAAACCAAGTTATAATTTTTTTATCATCAAAAGTATTATATATCCGTTATTTTGGATGTAGAACAAAGGATGTAGTTTATATTTTAACGAATTAAATTTATATATACTTTTTTACGATAATTGTTTCTTCTACTCAGTTGCTCAAACTCCATTTTTTGAAAGGATAGGAGGACTAGGAGAGGACTAGTGGTTAGCTGGTCGCTTTCATTATGCCCACTTATAAGACCGAATAGGTGGGAGGGAATTTTCATACAACACAAACACTGGTGCCTTCGAACAGTATCGATACATCGACTGGAAAAATGCTGCTCGTACAGGGACTCGAGCCCGTGAATTCCGTCACTGAAGCTCACGACGTTGACCACTGCACGACGGACTCGACCAGATTAATATTATACGGTGAAGAAAATAATAATATATTTTAATTCTACAGAAACTATTTCATATATTTGTTGATAGCTATGTCGGCTTACGCCCTCGTCAGAACTATCCGTAAGCCGAAATAGCTATCAAAAAATATATCGAATAATTTCTCTAGAATTAAAATACATTGTCATTTTATTCAACGCATGACATTGGAGTTCTACCAAGTAAATAACAAATCAATCAATAGATTAATATTAGGTATAACAGTATATGTTTACTAGGTGTAAATCTGTTAGGTGCGTGGTCGAGCCTCGAAAGTCGTTCGTGTCTTCGTTCGAGAGCGATTCGCTAATCACATAATGAATCTTGCTAATCACAGTTTGACTTACTCTTTAAAACTTTACTGCACTGGTATGATACTTAAAATTTGCTACTGATATATCATAATATATGCTACTTTACCTGAGGTACCCAAGTGAACTTGGAGATGGCATCAGGGTAGGAGATGAAAGCAAGCCCAGTTCCACCAGCTCCGATGACTTTGCCAATGTCAGTCTCTCCTTTCTCGTGAGCGAGGTTACCAAGGATCCCGAAGATTGTGAAGCCAGCCAATAAGCTGGTGAACGTGTCAAGGGTCGTCACAATCATCGCATCCCTTTAAATATCATAAATATTTTTAATGATTTTTCATTATATTTACTTTTTTGAGGTTATGTTTATTTTACTAAAAATAATAGTGTGGCACACAGTTTAATGAATTTCGGCCCTTGGGGCATAAGAAACTTTACTCATTTTTTGCCAGTTTTTAGTTATGAATTCCACTAGATACACAATAATAATATGATATAATATGTGTCAAAGAAACATATCAATAAGAGAAGTGGATACGAAGATTCTTCAAAACGTTTATCCTCTCCGGGTGTCACCTATGATATTCAATGGTTTTTATAGAATACTAGCTGTACCCTGCACGCGTTGCTACGCCAGCAATTGTAGGGGCGATGGGGGGTTCTGGTAGGGGGTGGGGGGTGGGGGAGAGCTTGTACGCCAGAAAGTTTCGCGGATGTGTACTCGAGAAATTTGTAAAAAATCGATATCAATTTTTCGGGGAAGGGGGGTAGTTTGGCGGGGTGGGGTTTGGGGAGCGTATGGGGGGTATGCCAAAAACCTTCGAAGAAGTGAACTCGAAAAAATCTTAAAGGTTAAAAAAAAAAATTGGGGGGGAGGTTGGGGGGAGGTTGGGGGGAGGTTGGGGGGTGGTTGGGGGGAGGGGTTGGTAGGCCAGAAACCATCGCGGGGGTGCACTCAATAAAGTTTCACATCGATCGGTCGAGCGGTTTAGTAGTCCATAGCGGACATACATACAGACATTCATTTTTATATATATAGAAGATCAGCCCAGTTGTAGAATTGAGCGTACCAAAATCAAAAGTAACAAATAATGAAGTAAACGGTCTTACCAACTGAATGTATCCGTAAAATCTCATATCAGTATAGAAGTCACTGTTGTTAAAGGAAGTTGGTCCTTTTTAGAACTTTAAATGCTTCGACACTTAAAATACTTACAACAATATTTTTCTCTGCATCATATATTATTATTTAATTTATTGCTTCAATAAGAATTACTTTAACATATTGTTTATAATACAGTTTGAACAAAATTGTTTTGGTACGTTCAATTCAACAGCTGGGCTGATATTATATAAAACCATGAGTATCATAGGTGATACCCGGAGTCCGAAGAGGTTATACATACATATGTATATTCAACAAGGGCTGTGGAGTCGGAGTCGTCGCGGCGTTTTGGCCAGAGTCGTACTCGGAGTCGGAAATTTTGAAAATTTTGAACTTTTTATTTTTGCATATAATATGTCAAATTTGGCTATTGGCCGGATTGGTAGGGTTGATATATAATTGAATACACATAATTAGGAAAATTAGGAAGAAATAGTGACGATATTAAACTTTTTACAGTCGGAGTCATGGTTTTGGTAAATGGTGGAGTCGGACTTTTTTTAACTACTCCACAGCCCGGTATTTAACAAATGAATAAGATTGCCAAAGTGTCGCTTTTAAAGACAATAAAAAGACAGTTTGTATCTGTTTAAAAATAGATAACATTGATTACTGGTTATTACTTGATTACCTTTTATTTAATTTAACTGAAAAGTAGAGAAAAATGAGTTAGGTTTCCCTGTCTACAAAGAGCCGATATGATAAAATGAATATGTGCTGTACCCATCGCATCATTGCTAATTCAAAAAATATTATATTTTACATCTACAATTAAATAACAAAAAGTGTTTACATTAATTTTATAAAAAAGCATAAATATTAAAACACACAAACATGTAGCTTACATTTACGTGCAATTTTCCTACATAAACAATTGAATCTACAGATTATTAAGAAATCAATTTGAAGAATTACTATTTTTAAAATGACTACTAATTATTTGGTCAGTTTCTAATTCGATAAATGGTCAGTAATAAATACATAAAACGGTCAGTTAAAAATAATAAATGGTCTTTTAATGCGCTTATTTTTCATAGACCATGTCATAAATTTGCCTCTTACGACCATATTTGATAAAATTCACAAGCTGTCTAAAAAATAAAACTTACTGACCATTTAAATTAAATACTAACCGTTTTTAATAAATAACTGACCATTTAAAAATATTGCTGACCGTTTAATTTAATAACTGACCACATTCACACTGATACAATGACAAATGACCGCTTATAATATTAACTGACCATTTATTTATTTATTTAACTGGCCAAAACTTGAATTAGTTACTGACCCATTAAATACATGCCCTTTACAATAAACTAATCAAACAGTTGTCGTTACATGCAATTATAGATTGATCCGTCAAAATGCAACGCATATTACTCAAGATTGAATTAAAATATGCGATAATTTTACATGATATATTCATCAAAAGCAATAAAATTGTGTCTTTAATATGTACACTAATCATTTTGATTATTTTACCGTAGAGAGCACGTTTCACTTACAGTCAAACAATTATGTTGGCTCTAATAATTTGTGGTAAACATTTACATCAAGGATTTAGTCGAAGGTTTGCAAATTTTAAAAATATGACGTAACTAATATCTGAAATAAAATAAGTTAACTTGAGTATCCAGCAGAATTCGTCATAAATAAGCCAGCCTTCTTTTGATATAATTTACCAAGATATACGTTTTAAAATCCACTATAATTATCAAGTATTCACGGGTCCGTGGTCGAGTGTCAGCATAGTTGGCTTCCGTCGCGCAGCTCACATGTTCGAGTCCCAGTCTGTGCAGTTTCATTATTCAATCGATTTTTCAATGTTTGCTCACAGACATACAATGTGATTCATCTGGAGCTCATAATATACTAGGGTATTTATGTAGCTATCTTCGAGTCTGTGGTACAGAGTCCACATCATTGGCTTCAGTTGTGGAGCGTTCTTTATTGATTTATATTCGCAGACATGGATTTCTGTGGTGCTCCCGCACTCATCAGATCCTTAAAATTTGAAGCAGCGAAAGCGATAAGCTTACCACTAGTCTTGTTCCAGTCATATCCTTTTATCGCTACTTCCCTTGAAAGAAACGTTGCACAACTCAGTAGCAATCAATTGTACATGAAAACTTCTTTCGAGATAAAATCCATATGCTCCACATACGGAGGGGGAATGGTAAAAGTGCTTCCAGATTATTGAGGTAGTCTAATGTGTCAATTTTAGTCCAGACTCAGGGTTTTTTTTATGGAATGCCTCTTGTATTCGAACATCTATTAAGTACTTGTATGAAACGTTGTGATTAGTCAATTGCGTCAGTGTATCCAAGTTGATCTGCATTTAAAATATAAAACGATATGAACTGGCTTATATTGGACAGTATTTTCAAAGTGATTAAACGCCTTATTATTATTTGCAAACCATCGACAAAACCATGCCTATTGTGCTGTCGTTTGTAATTTAAATATCGAACTTTTACGAACAGCGCGACATCTGTTGTCACATCCTTAATGATTGTTTTTTTTGACAAAGCATATAAACAAAAGAAAGTCAACATTTAAAAAATTAGAACAACATTGAGTCAAACAAATATTCCGTGCGAGGTGACTTACCTGTAGACATTGTGAGTGAATTGGTTGTAGGAGGAAAACATTAAGATTGCGCCCACGCACACGGACAGTGAGAAAAAAGCTTGGGTTACAGCCGCATACCACACCTACAAGAAAATCCCAAGTAAATCATAATGAAAGCTGCTTCATGACGAAACAACACATGTTTTCTAAGCTTAAAAGCCTTAGAAAATAGGGGCAGAGATAGATGCATCATTGCGTCAAGCAAATCGTCCTAAATCGTCGGTAGACTCTCATTCTCTCAATTTATTTATACACCGAACAGTAGTGGCTCACACGGAAATTTTCACTGTAGCCGCATCGTAAAAATCAGGGCTGTGGAGTCGCGGCAATTTGGCCGGCGTCGTACTCAGTGTCAGAAATTTTGAAAAGTTCAAACTTTTTATTTTTGCATATAATATGTAAAATTTGGCTATTGGCTGGATTGGTAGGGTTGATATTTAATTAAATACACATCAATAGGAAAATTAGGCAAAAAAATGACGATATTCAACTTTTTTAGTCCGGAGTCGTGTTTTTGGTCAATGTCTTAGTTGGAGTCGGTGTCGTGGTTTTGGTAAATACTGGAGTCGGAGTCGAACTTTTTTTTACCGACTCCATAAGCCCTGGTAAAAATTAGCGGTCTTACGGAAACTATTGGGTGATTTGGATGTAAGATTTGATAAAAAAAATTACCCCTACTTAGCCTCGAAACCATAAAGGCAAATCGCGTAGCCTGTTTTGTCCAAATCTTTAAATTAAAGAAAAATAAAGTTTACGAGCAAAGATTTATTTTAAAACAAATTTTGTATTTTAAACCTGGTTGATTCCATAATTACTTTTTTTAACTGTCAATTTTAGATTAAACTTTTCAGACCTTTTTATTTACATGGAAAAATTTGCATGTTTACACATTATATGTAATTTAAAAAATATTGCTGGTAAACACAAACTTATGAAGAAAAAGTAAAGAAAATATCTCAATTTCTCAGTTTCTCAGTTTGTCAACAAATATATTTGAAAACTACCTCCTGATATATTATCTACAGTTTTCTACATACTTTAATTCTTTAATTTGATCTCACAGCTTTAAAACTCACCTACAAATTTAAGACTACTAATTATTTGGTCAGTTTCTAATTCGATAAATGGTCAGTTATAAATACTTAAAACGGTCAGTTAAAAATAATAAATGGTCAGTTAAAATAAAAAGAACAATTCATAAATTTGCCTATTACGACCATATTTGATAAAATTCACAAGCTGTCAAACTAAAACTTATCATTTTTTTTAAATAGCTGACTATTTAAATTAAATACTAACCATTTTTAATAAATAACTAACCATTAAAATATATTACTGACCGTTTTATTTAATAACCGCCCAGATTCACACTGATACAATGACAACTGACCGCTTATAATATTAACTGACCATTTATTTATTTTCTTCACCAAAACTTGAATTAGTTACTGACCCATTAAATACATGCCCAAATTTAACTGAATACAATACCAATTTATAATAAATACATCACCGGTGTTCAATCAGTAAATAATGACTTATTAAAAAAAAACAATGTATTTCAAATCGAATTAGCAACAACTCCTTCTAGACGTCCATAAAAAATCACATCTTTGTTTTGTTTGACTCATTATAAATACATTACGATGGTATTACTTTGTCAAATGCACATCCGTAAATTACTTGTTTTCATTATGCTTTGTTCGAAAACTATAAACCATTTATTATTTACAAGTTAACAATGATAAATTCGCAAATCATAAGTTTAAAAAAAACACTCCACAAAAAACAATCAAAAAAAATCCAACATCATGTAAAATCAATATAAAAAAACGACATTACAAGAAAATCAACATTGAATACTTACTACATTTATTACATTTAATGCGTGTTTATTACGTAATTGTGAAGTTGCATTCAAACTATGGTTTATTACCATTTAATAAAACATATACAACCTAATCTTATTCACCGCTTATTTTTGTTAACAACTTGCATTTTAAGTTAGAAAAAAAGACAGTATTAAAATTTTAAATACATCATCGTCAGTTTTTGAATGTTTTACAAAGATGCGAAACACGTGTCACAACTAGTTGCACATCCATTTCAATAGCAAAGTTTGTTACTCTTTGAAATGGATTCTGTTTCAAAACTATAAACACCATTGTAAAATCTGTGTCCTTCTCCTGAGTACTTCTTCCATTGTTAAATTTATTTATAATATTTAATCAGTCAATAGATCATCTTGACACATATATATTCTAAATAACTCTTCTTAAAAAAGGTGTAGCAACTTTTTTATTTGTCTTCAACAATATTTTCTGTTCTAATGATTCATCTAGAACTCGTAATATACTAGGATATATAGCTAACGTCGGATCCGTGGAAAAGTGTCATTTGGCATTACAGCAATGCAGCATTTTTAATTGTGAAGTCATACGAGATAAACTCGATGATAAATGTTGGTGAACCAGTCGAGAACAACCCATGAACATAAATGACATACGCCCGTATCCAAGATATATTTTTCAATTGAAAAATTCTGACTTTGACGGAACTTGAACCCGGGCCCTCCTGATCGCTAGGGCGAAGCCTCTTGCCACTAGACTACAGGGATCGACTTTATTGGTTTCTATTTGGAAACATGGATGACTGTGCTGTACAAAATTTCCTCCCATAGTCATCAGACCCTTTAAGCGGGACGTAGCGAGAGCTATTTGTCCTGCACTAGCAATATCTTTTATATCCGTACTCTCATTGAAATGAGAAGTTGAACAACTGAATAACAAGCAGTTGCAGTTGAAAAATTAATGTTGAGATAAAGTCGATTAGAAGTCCACATGTTTCACATACAATCCAAAAACGTGGTAAAAACGATCTTTGGACAATTACATACGATATTGGTAATTAGTGTTTTTTGTTCCTTATTGCACATCACCTATCAACCTCAGACCGAACGTATCAAAAAAATGTTTAATATCAATAATAATTTTACTTTTGGGGACATATTCATGTAAAACGTTACCTGACTAATATTAGTAACACAAAAAGCCTTTTCTCACTATTAAAAACCACTATTAACAACAAATAATTTACAAAAAACAACACTACCTCACTCTGTAAAAAGCGGCATCTCTGGAGCGATGCAAAAGCCTGAGGGAAAAAGTAATTAGTGACAAAAATCAAAAAACCACCCAGTAGACCTGGCACTACTCGACTGACCTGTAAATCTGTCCGTTAAATTCGTTGTAGGTAGCAAAAATAAGGATGGGTCCTAGGCAAACGCCCAGAGAGAAGAAAACTTGAGTTACGGCAGCATACCAAACCTGCGATTTACAAACTCGATACAATAAAGACGGTAACCGGACAAATCAGAACATGACAATTCAGAACATGACGTTTCAGAACAAGACTTTTCAGAATATGACATTTCAGAACATGACATTTCAGAACACGACTTTTCAGAACATGACATTTCAGAACAAGACTTTTCAGAACATGACATTTCAGAACATGACATTTCAGAACAAGACTTTTCAGAATATGACATTTCAGAACATGACATTTCAGAACATGACATTTCAGAACAATCGGCCTATCTACGGACACCGTCCGAGCGCGCTCGCTTTATAATATTGGGTTTTCACATACATATTTGTCTATAAACAATTAACCAATTATGAATAGGGCTGCCACAACACACAAGAATTTTTATATAGATAATAATATAATAAAAAATAATAATTAATAATAACAACATAGAAGAAAAGTATCATAAAAAAAAAATCTTAAGATTAAATTTACATTTATATAATATTTTTACATGCTTCTCAAATGTCGTATCGAGATCGACAATAAAAAATATTAATTAATAATAACAACATAATTAATAATTTTTAATGTTATTATTATGTGTATAAAAATTCTGTGCAAGTCGATCTCGATACGACATTTGAGAAGCATGTAAAAATATTATATAAATGTAAATTTTAATCTTAAGATTTTTTTGTTATGATATTTTTTTTCTGCCAGAATAAGCCGGTGTTATGACTGTTAATAAACAAAGACGTATTATAAAACTAAAACCTTCGTTATTTTGCCCGACTCCACCGCCAGATCCCACATACATATATATATATATATATATACATATTTGTGCCAGCCCAACGAATGAATTTTAAAATGCACGCGAACTAACTACAATAGTTAGTGAACATTTATTTTGATTTCGGCGATCTCATAATTACAGTTATTTTCTTGTTGTGGCAGCCCTATTCATAATTGGTTAATTGTTTATAGACAAATATGTATGTGAAAACCCAATATTATAAAGCGAGCGCGCTCGGACGGTGTCCGTAGATAGGCCGATTGTTCTGAAATGTCATGTTCTGAAATGTCATGTTCTGAAATGTCATATTCTGAAAAGTCTTGTTCTGAAATGTCATGTTCTGAAATGTCATGTTCTGAAAAGTCTTGTTCTGAAATGTCATGTTCTGAAATGTCATGTTCTGAAATGTCATGTTCTGAAATGTCATATTCTGAAAAGTCTTGTTCTGAAATGTCATGTTCTGAAATGTCATGTTCTGAAAAGTCTTGTTCTGAAATGTCATGTTCTGAAATGTCATGTTCTGAAAAGTCTTGTTCTGAAATGTCATGTTCTGAAATGTCGTGTTCTGAAAAGTCGTGTTCTGAAATGTCATGTTCTGAAATGTCATATTCTGAAAAGTCTTGTTCTGATTTGTCATGTTCTGAATTGTCATGTTCTGATTTGTCATGGAACCAATAAAGACAATCATATAGACGTTTTCTTTGCATGTACAGTTAAGTCGGTGACCAATTCTCGGAAAATTTCTTGACGTATTAAAATACAGAATTACACATACACAGAACTATGTACGTATCAATTATAACATACATGGGCAACCACCGGCCCGCCGAGCTATTTTGTCCGGATCCTGATTCATCTCGGCCAGTGACGGCTGGTGACGGGGTGCTGGGGGGTGCAAAAGGAAGATTCAACTATTTTTCCGTACTACGGAAGAGAAACAGTTGGTATTGCGAACATCTGAATTGAAATTCTATGCTATAGAAGTGTTTTAAAATCCAATGAATAGGAAAGAACTCTTGCAAAAATGGTTGAATCTTCCATTGCACCCCCCAAAACCCCGTCACCAGCCGTCACTGAATTCTCGGCAAAGTAATAGAGAAAGAAATCAATAGTTCCAGAGAGGGATTAATTTTTTTTCACCACTTTCTTAGTCTACCAGCTCATGAACTTTAAAGGCACTAATAGAGCAATTTGATACGAGGTTTGCTGACTTCCAAAACAAAGACTCCACATTTGCTATATTTGCTCGTCCGATGGGCGCAGATGAAAATAATGTGCCAGCAAATTTGCAGATGGAACTTATTGAGCTTCAGGGGGATTTAGTGCTAAAACCACAATTTAACAACATTGCTTTGATGGATTTTTATATTATACTAGTATTGCTACCCGGCGTCGCTCGGACTAAGCGACCAATAATTATTTAATGTTATATCATTCGACATAATTATATCACAAAATCTAACATCCAAAATAGAGTTAAAATAAAATCACAAACTTTATTTAATTTGATGACAGTCCCATTCTCGCCTATTAAAATGTCCAAATTCAAGGAAAAAATCTAATTTTCAGTCAAAGAAATGTCAAATAATACCTTCACGTAAATAATAAACATACAAAATACAAAAGCCGGGAAAAGTTCAGTAGAAGACTAATTTATTACATTTTGACTAAATGTCTTCGCCGATAAAAATTCAAACATATTTTCTTTCATATTCGTTTTTATGGCAATTTAATGACCAACAATGCAAAAGGGAATTACAGACCCGCAGACATACATACGCCGTTTCGGTTGTATATATAAGATTTTTGGTGGAAGAAAAATACACAAATTTAGGCGCATTTGCAAGAAAAATCATTTGTCTTTTTGGCAGCATATATACGTGTTAACAGCTTTTTCGAAGATGAGAAACACTTAATTAAAATTTCGAACGAGGATAACGATTATCCTTAAGCAATATCAACGCCAATATTGATAGTCTCGTAATTCACGACAAGGCCAATCTTACTCCCACACTCGGCCACACTAAATTGTGTTATCAGTATATAATATTAATATAATATTATGCCGTTCATTATTTAAATAATATATATACAAGGAGTAGCAACGTGTTTTATTGAATTAAATATTACTTTTTTATGTTTAGTAATTTGGTCCGGCCCTTGACTCTGAGACAGAATGATAATTTGGCCCCAGACCTAGAAAAGTTTGCCCATGCCTGAATTATAACAATGGGACGATAACGACACAAGAACTTATAAAAGAACTAAAAAGTCAATAAAATTTTATGATCGTATTGTATTCAAGTAAAATATTAAATAATCAATTACCAAATCAATTCATAATTTATGTATTTTAATTATTCATTTAATGGTATTTCCCTTTTTCTTATGTTTTGTCTTAACGAAGTGAAGATTTAACTATTGACTACTAATTATTTGGTCAGTTTCTAATTCGATAAATGGTCAGTTATAAATACTTAAAATGGTCAGTAATAAATATTTAAAACGGTCAGTTAAAAATAATAAATGGTCAGTTAAAATAATAAATGGTCAGTTTACACTTATTAAAATAACAATATCTGCTTTCAAATACCTGAACTTAAGAAATAATTTCATTTCATGCGCTTATTTTTCATATCAGATGTCATAAATTTGCCTCTTACGACCATATTTGATAAAATTCACAAGCTGTCAAAATAAAACTTACCATTTTTTTTTTTAATTACTGACCATTTAAATTAAATACTGACCGTTTTATTTAATAACTGACCACATTCACACTGATACAATGACAACTGACCGTTTATAATATTAACTGACCATTTATTTATTTTACTGATCGAAACTTGAATTAGTTACTGACCCATTAAATACGTGCCTTAACTATTTACTTATATACGAATTTGAATCATTTGAATTTTGTTAGAAAACTCATAAAAGAGTACAAAATTCAAATGATACAAAATTGATATTGATATTCCATCAAGCAACATTTGAAATTTGAAATTATTTATTTACGTTTTGTACTATGTTACATATAAGGGAGTAGGCAAACGTGTAAATTTTGAGGATATGTCTTTTCAATTGTGAATTGCCCGAAATCAAAAATCAAGCATTTTCATTCAATCACCCTTTTAGTATATTAAATGACCACGTATGACCGTGTCCAACCAGAACAAATGTTTTTGCATGTCCGTAAATTGCAAAAAACGATGTAGGGCGCTATATAAGGGACTACCTCATACGCTATAGAAGACTTCTCTATAGGAGGGTATGATATAGGGGAGTTTACTGTACACTGTTCAGATAGTTTTTAAATATTGTAGATTATATGAATGCGAATACTGCGAATCGTTCATCAGAGTAACGACCCGGGTTTTTGCTTTTCGGTATCTTCAGGCATTTCAAGTGGTCGAATGAACTTGAAGTGACGCGGAGTTAATAGTTTGTATCGCTCATATATAAGTATGTGTAAAATTAAATTGATATTAATTGGTATTATAGTGGAACCCCGATCTTACGTTCTCGCATTATCCGTTTTCCCGCGTTGTTCGTTCGTCGTGCATGGTCCCGGCGAAACACCATAATGAAAACTATCCCGCATTAATCGTTTGTTTTTTAAGATCCCTTGAAAAACGTAGAATCGGGGTTTCACTGTATAGTAAATAGCAGGGCTTTTTTTTCATTTAACTCGGTGGAACGGCGTTCCGGCACCTTTTTTTTTAAAAAAAAAAAAAGCCCTAATTTGGATAAATTAGTGAAATTTTTAATGTTCAATTAATTTTGTAATTTAAATGTGGTATCGTAAAAATTAATAAACAGCTGAAAGCATGGAAAAGCCTACTAATTGAAAAAAGATGAATCCTGGGCTGTAAGCGACAAAATGCATAGAAAAGTACCAAATTCAAAAAAGAAATTCTCAATTAAAGTAATTTCAGGTGAAAAATAAAAGTAATTTCTCACCAATAAAACAATAAATACATAAAGATCGCTAATTGCCAAACTATTACCCAAATTTGATGTGTTTTTTGCATCGTATATTTTATTGGCATATTATAAAATTAGCAATCATAAAACAAAAATTAGCGTAGCACTTTAATATTTATTTATAAAAGTCCCATACAAATATTATTTAAGTTTATGTCGGTCAAGGAATCGGTATTTCCATAACGTAACAATCTGTTTCCTGCCGTATTCGCAAAGGAAATATTAAATTAATATTTTGCAACGAATTAACTGCAATTATTATGAATGCAGTTTTCCATCTGAATGATTCCGAATTATCTACATATGTTGGCTATCAGTTGAATATTTTATTGTATTATGATTTTGTTAGTCTTCTTCCAGGAAACCTTTGCTGATTAAAGCTTTTGAAACGCATCAGGGGGCTTGATAAACATTTTACTATATTTGATTATGGTCTTTCTGCGACAATTTGGGTATCAAGCCATTTGAAATGTTGCAGGCATCAACAGTTTTGTAGCTGGCAAGGGACGGATAAAGATTTAAATATTGTTCGAAAGTATTCTGCAAAGTTCGTTTATAATGCATTAAACATAAACCTTATCTCTTGTTACTTTTTTATTTAAATAACTTTATTTTCCGGTATCTTCATTACATAACTTGGCAATGCTCGCTGTGAGCGAAACCGGTCCTGATATTTATCAGAAAATATGTGGAGGATGAACCATATACTGTGTTTTATTTATTTAAAGTACGCCTTTTCACAAATAAGTGAGAGAAAGCACATTAAAATACTTCGGCTATTGAATTTGAATTGTTTGAATTTTGTACTTTTCTATGAGTTTTGTCGCTAACGACCAGGGTTTCATGCCAGGCCATTCGGCATCTTCAGGCATTTCAAGTGTACGGATGTTTTTGAATTGACGCGCAGTAAACAGTTTGTATTTTTTAAACAGTTATTTTATCGTGTGAAGCCACTTAAAATCTGCAGCGTCTAAGTGCATCTATTTTAAATTGTTTTAAATTTTTTGTTTGTTAAAGGTTTTAAAAGAGGTGAACTGTTAATTGTAATCTGATCGTTAAGAATTTCATTGGACTGATTATACCTATAACCCAAAAATACCCAAATTATTGTTTCCCACCATTACTTTAGAGTCTTTAGACCAATAAATCAAACTTACATATTTAAATTCTTTCATGTGACGTAGGTATGGTGTCAACAGAAAGAGATGATGTACGGAGCACCCTGTCTAGCATGGGTATATAAGCTATCTCAAATATAGGTTTAAAAACATAGTTCTGACGAAGGCGTAAGCCGAAATAGCTATCAACAAATATATAAAATAATTCATGTAGAACTAAAATACATTGTTATTTTTCTTTCCGTACCAAAAAATATACCTCTTTATTACATGTTGAAAATACTGTGAGAAAAATAACAATGTATTTTAATTCTACAGAAATTAATTTATATATGTGTTGATAGCTATTTCGGCTTACGCCCTCGTCATAACTATGTTTTAATATATATAGACCGCTTATACAGGGTACATAATACATCTTCTTCTCCACCATTGAATTCCAACTCAATCAATACATGTTAAAAAGTTTAACCAAGGCACAAAATCCAATAAATACGATGTTTGATATAAGGATAATTAAAAACTAATAAAATACAAATTCCAACAAAATTTTACAATGTAGAGCAGAACTCGACATAAGAGTTACGCGTTGCTTATACGGTGTCGAGCTAGACTCGATAATTAGCTAATATAAAGGGTATTTCAATAGGGACGCTCAAAATATGTTACTTTGTCCTGCTGAGTAGATTATTAATTGTTTAGTGGCCAAATTTGAGTTAACCAGTTTGGTAAATAATCGCCCAACACCTACCTGTACGTCATCAAAATACAATATCTGGTGAAAACATTGCTGCTGTGTGTGAAAGTGTACAGGAAAACCCAAGGCAGCTTATTTCTCGTTGTTCACAAGAACTTGGCTTTTCTGTGACTTCAACTTGGCGAATTTTGAATCGGGTCTTATATCTGCACCCGTATAAAATCCAACTAACCAAGGAACTTCAGGTAAACGACCACAGACAACGCCTGATTGAGTTCTGGAGCAGTTGGAAGTTTACCCAAATTTGTCAAAAAACGTCAACTTTAGCGACATGGCCCATTTTATAATGAATGGATATTGGCAGACATTTGATGCTATATTCCATATTTAATGCCGTAAAATATACTTACAAATGAAATTAAAATTTAGTCGAAATCTCACAAACAACTTGTTTTATTTACATTTCAAAACTAAGCGTCCTTATAAAAAGACCCTTTATATAACAGCAAAATAAACCTTGTATACCAAATGATTAAAATAACATTCCTCCGTAATGCAAACCTTAATTGGAATCACAAAACTTAAAAATGGTCAGGAATTTCATATCCACAACAATATACATATTCCAAATTCAAATTTTTTGTTTATATAGTTGAGTTTGTACGCGGAAAATTAAGTGTGAATTAATTCAAATATTTAATTTACGCTAGGAGTATAGGAAAAAAATGTTTTTCTTATTACAATAACACATCTGTATTTGTGTTTGATCACAGCTAATTAAAAGACTGTGTTTGTTTATAAAATATTTCTCTTGCTAATGTTATTTTAACTTTTACATTGAACATGCGGGATGTTGGATATAATTCAAAAAATATTAAGAGGAAACTACTTTTTTATTTTAATTGAAATTAGTTTAAAACCTCGCAAGCATATTGTGCTAATAATTTTGTTTATTTATTACTCACTTCCACATTTTTATAACATCGATCACAAGACTCTACAACAGCGTTGTCCAACACGCGGCCCAATTTAATATTTTCTGCCGCTCTATTGGAGTTTGCAACCTTCTACAAATATATTTCACATTTTGTTATTCATAAATCAAACAAAACAAAGCAGGGGCGTGAATTTATATCAGCATTTTGTGTTTGACATCCAATCAAACATCGAGTTAAAATGCATTTTGAAGGAAATAAACATGAGTTTTATCAGAAATAAATCCTCGAGGATAAATTTACAAAATTAAAAAAACTGGCAATCTACATTACAGCTGCATTTGGAACCACATATCACGGCGAGTCGTTCTTTTCAAAATTGAAAATAGTAAAAACGAAATGTCGCAACAGGCTGGCCGATGAAAACTTGATCAATCGACTGCGATGTGCATCGAATAAATTACCAGTCGATATACAAAAATATCAAGTAGCATAAAAAACAAGTGTCCTATTAATTACTAAGTAAAAAAAATGTTTTGATAAGTTTTTTGGTTGTTTTTAAATAAAAAAGTGTCATTGTAATTATTAATTAATAAATTGTTTTTATTACGTTTGTTTTGTTTTTTTATGCTGCTCACCATTTACTGGTAATATTCAATTCAAACATTTGTGATATTTTGCTTTTTTCGTGCAATCACAGATATAAAAGTCATGTAATTAATAACGGTGACTTTTAGCTTGTTCTCTTTATAAAACTTCAATTTCAGATTGTTCCAAAATCAAAGTGGAGATGGATTTAAAAAATTTGTATGTATTAATTTAATAATTATACGGTTTTTTTTTAAATACATTTTCTTAGAATTCTATTTATAAAAGTAATACTGATGAGTATAATTCGTATAAGACAGTGATTTACAAACTTTTGTATCGTGAACTCCTCTTGCATTTTAATTGTCAAGTAACATGCACAATTACGTTCAAAGCTGACAGGGTTAATATACGTATTGGAATACACATTTTATTTTGGCGTATTTTTGTGTTGAGTTTCTAATTCAAATATTAAGATTCAATTTTTTTTACAACGTTATCATTTCGATCCATTTATTGATATGGTCACATCTAGAGACTCCAATTCGAGTATCGAGTATACTCGTCCATTTTCCAAGTACTCGATACTCGAGTATTTTGAAAAATACTCGAGTAATACTCGTTTTAGTAATAATCGTCGAAAGTTTTTTGTACTGCGAGAATTATAAAAAAAAAATCAAACCAATTTAAAATTTGAGTCGTTTTATTCTCTATTATTGTTGAAATATATGTTGGATAAATGGAAATAAATGTATTAGTAATATTAAATAAGTTTCTTTAATTATTTGTCACACAAATTCGTATTAAAAATATATATTTTGGTACACCTGAAACTACTCGAGTATACTCGAATACTCGAGTATTTTGAAATTATACTACTCGATACTCGAGTAGTTGAGATGTCGAGTAATTGGAGTCTCTAGTCACATCCCACCGTTTGAGAATCCCTATTATACTCATGATATCATTAATAAACTCCAATATAACATATTTTCTAGACGGCAGACTACAAAAAAATGTTATAAGTACATATTTTTCCAATATGCTAGATCTATAAATAAAACATCGGTCCGTAATAATTATTATATTACAGCCTTGGCCTTCGTCTTCCGATTGGGTAAGTTACATTTTTTTTTCGCAAAGCGTTCGTTACTTTTTGCGTGTATCGAAACACACGGCAGTTCATCAACATTATTTACAAAAAAAAAAAAAAACAAATGATAGTTGTCTATGATTCCAAATTTAAAATTTGTTCGGTGTATTATTTTTCGACAATTTCGGTAAGCTTGGAAGGTCTTGGTCGAGTCTTCAGGACCACTAGAATTATAGCCTTTTGTCAAAATCAGTGATGCACAACCAGCGGCCCAGTATGATATTTAATGCGTCCCAATAAGGCAAATACTTATTACACTTATTTTCCTTGGGCGGGCAAGTATTGTTTCATTGAATTTGAATATGTATATAAAAATGATTTGTCTCAATCTTCAAGGATCAAGGACTCTTCAAATTATATATGCTGTCCGCATATATATATAATTTGAAGGGTTTCAGGGAGTCTTTGATAAAATCCTTATCGGCTCGTCATCATTTTTTATTGATTGGGCTGTTTCCTCGATAACAGTAACATAAGTGAGTTTTGATATTTCTACGGGGATGACCAGTTTCGCTCATCGCGAGCATATTCAATTGCTAAACTGAAAATGCTCGCTACGAACAAAACCGGTACATACTGATATTAATAAATGTATTGTAGAATAAGAACTTAAAAAGTTTAATCATTTTTTTTACTTGTTTTCTTCCACCAAGTGTATTCACAGTGAACGCTTTGAAAGTGATATTTTTATTTTTCATATCAGTTTTATCCATGCGGCCCTTAAACAACCTTCTGCCAAAAGGTTTCGCATCACTGGTCAACACATTGGGATCCATCGTAACGACACAACAATAGATATCTTTTACAGCGTGTGGGATGATAAATAACAATTATATATAATTAAAAATAGTACAAAGGCGTTTTTGCTGTTTTGTAACAACTATAAATTTTCAATGAGCAAAACCGGTTTTGATAAATATAAAAAAACAATAACAATATTTACCTGAGGGTTGTAAAGCTCCTCCCATTTAGGAGTGATGAAAAATATGATTCCGTCTGCAGCGCCCTCCAGAGTGACAGCCCTGAAATATAAAAATAGTTGCAATATCACACAGTAGGTATTTCATTTGCTACCTACATCCGTATTTTACAAATAATTGTCTCAGAAAAACGATGGAGAACGAGGGTCAAGCACCCAAATGAGCAGAATAGTTAATACGGTGAGAAAAATAACAATGTATTAAAAATATTTTATATTTATATTTGTTGATAGCTATTTCGGCTTACGCCCTCGTCAGAACTATGTTTTAAACGTCATTTTATTCACATCATTTTATTTCTTGAACTTACCTGATAAGCAGAGCAAACATGACGACGTAAGGGAAAATAGCCAGGAAGTAAGCAGCCTTTCCAGAGCTCTTCACTCCTCGAAGCATCACGAGGAATACTCCAATCCATGATGCAAGTAAGCAGATCGTCAGCCTCCAGTCGGGAGATCCTAAATATTGGCAGAGATTTACAAGGTTAACAGTTTGTTGACTAAAATATATATGTTGTTCATAATACTTAGCATAAAAGTGTGTCTACACTCTACATCAATATTATTAACGCGGGAATCATTTAATTTATATTTTACATAATGAAGACATTTGAAAAAAATATTTGTGACGTCAATGCTGTGATAAACCTTATTAATTGCAATTACAATTAACATAACTAAGGCCAAGCGTGGCCGGCCATTTGCATTATAACATCTTTTGTTATCAACAAAATGGAGGCTGTTCATAATGTAAATTCCTGAAGATACCGAAAGACGGGACCAGTGTTAATAGTAACAAAACACAAGGAAAAGATATTCAAAACATCTTAATCGTTGAACTTTTTTACCCATCTCCGCTTCCAATTTGGTGCAAATTAACTTCTAATGGAGCTTATCTCAAGAGCACAAAATCTTTGAGAACTGTTTATAATTCAGTTACTCAGCCTAGCTTTTTTTCAAATTGAGTTAATATTGAAGGATCCTGTTAAGGTAGGAATATTTTACAACTAAAAGCTATCACTTTTCTCTGTGTTTAGGATCGTGTGGTTGGCAGAGAATTGTATCCACTTCAGTACCGTAAGGCAACTGGTGGCACGTTTATACACGTCTCTAGAAAAAATAGTCTTTCGGTCATCAGTCAATCTTGTTTAAAAAAGGATTTTTTTTTAAAGCGGCAGTAGTTGTGGTAATGTAACCACTTTTCTCGGTACTAAAGCGGAAACGCAATGCATTCAAACACAAATTAAATTGAGAAAACTAGGAATTGAACTCCTGAACACTCGAATAAATATCCTACCATCATAACCAATAATATAATAAGTATTATTTTATAACCCACACTTTTAGAATCATAATCACTGACTAAATTAGAACCAATCAACTATCACTGTAGATAACTTTTGATTGTAATCAAACAATCTTTTTCTCGTCACTTTAAGCCAAAAATCATTAACCGTAAAATATACATGAACTTGAAACAGACATTAAAATCAATAAGGTAAATGTACCAGTAGCTGACCGCTTAGGTGAAAATTTCAACAAAAATAACGATTAAGCCAAAGCAAGTATCAAATTTGAATTTTATGAATTTTGTACTTTTCCATGAGTTTTGTCGCTAACGACCCGGGTTTCGCCTTTCGGCATCTTCAGGCATTCAAAGTGCACGGATGTACTTGAACTGACAAGTTGTCAGTTGTAAGTCGGTTCAAGTACATCCGTGCACTTGGAATGCCTGAAGATGCCGAAAGGCGAAACCCGGGTCGTTAGCGACAAAACTCATGGAAAAGTACAAAATTCGAAAAATTCAAATTTGATATTGAAATTCCATCAAGCACCCTCAGTCGAAATACTTAATTAAAGCAAGTATACTCATATTGGATCATACATATGTCTTAATTAATATTATGTAACAAAACTTACGAAAGGGCCTGCTGAAAAAAAAGTGTGTTAAATTATTTGAAGTAATGTTTTTGTTTCAGTAGTTGACCATCTCACAAATTGAAAAATCTAGTAGTTGACCATGTCTAAACAGGGGGCTTTATAGTGAACTTTCTGTCAGAGTTGCCTCAGGGCTTTCTATCACACCACTCTTGTTTGAATCAAGTAGCAATGGGTGGTTCAGGAACAAGGTACACACCGTTTCTAGATTGATCACTTTAGAAATTTGAAATAATACACTTTCCTCACTTGGTGTTGTTTTCAAATGGCCACCCTAGCACTCCATTGGCTATATGGTGATGTGTTAGTGGCTCATTCCGACCACAGATGCCTTAAATTGTCTTAACTTTACAATTTAGAGCAATCCCGCATCTGCATTTTTTATTTTGGGGCATTTTGTTCTCAAAAGGTCAACTACTGGTACATGATCAACGACTGGTACATTTACCTTATGTCTTTTTTTTAGGACGACGACGAGACATTCGAATATTATCACTGGAATGAAAAACTTTTTACAGAACAGTGAATTGTTCTAGGCATTAAGATTCATAATATATTTTTTTTTGTACTGACTATATCAGATAATATATCAGGTTTAAACCACTTTTTATACTTGTATAAAAGTTGTTTCATTATATGACAGACTGAAAAATTATCAATTGAATGTTTTTAAATAAGTGAACTGTTGATTTAAGTATCCATAGCAACTGCAAAATCTCAATCATTTATTTCCTTTTACGAATATCGTACCGTATAAAAACTATTGGGGATTAGCATTTGCAATAAAGTGTGAAAGTAGAATCCGATAGTAAAAAGAAAAAATATTTAAACGTTTATAAAGATCTCATTGATTTAGAAAAACGGTATTTTCTCAACATTACCAACAATTGGTAGTACTAAAACTACATTTCAATTATTAAACCATATATGTATGTATATATTTGTTATTGACCAAACAACTAGTAAGGTATATTTATTACATTTCTTTATCTCAAGTAGAGGCTCCAATTGCATTTTCAAGTAATCGATACTCGAGTATTTTGAAAAATACTCGAGTAATACTCGTTATTTATAAATGAAGAGTTTTTCCTACTGCGGGAATTATTTAAAAAAAACTTTGAACCAATTCAAAACTTGAGATGGTTTATTCTTTACTATTTTTGAAACACGTATTTTATAAAATTGAATAAGTGTATTAATGAAACCAGTGGCGGCTGGTGACGGGGTGTTGGGGGGTGCAAAGGAAGATTCAACTATTTTTCCGTACTACGGAAGATAAACAGTTGGTATTGCGAACATCTGAATTGAAAGTCCATGCTATAGAAGTGTTTTAAAATCCAATGAATAGGAAAGAAGTCTTACAAAAATGGTTGAATCTTCCTTTGCACCCCCAAACACCCCATCACCAGCCGCCACCGAATGAAACTAAATAAGCTTATTTATTTATTTACCATTTTTGTGTATCTGAAACTACTCGAATATACTCGTTTACATGTTTACAAAAACTTTAGTATATTTATTAATCATAAATAGAAACTAATTACCTATGCCATCTTCTATGCCCAATTCCTTCTGCCTGAGAACCTCTTTTCTGAAACAAAAAATAATAATTAACAATCTTCTTGAGTCGCAAAAAATCAACGCTCAATGGAATAGAAAATTAATTGAAATGAAATATCTTTTTACAAATGACTACGGCACGACTGAGTATTGATAAAATTTACAAAAAACACCTGGATGAGCCACTTATACCGGTGCATCCTAAAAAACCGGCATACCGGTAAAATATGAGACATATTTCGCGGACCACTAACACATAAAGAAGAACAAGTATTGATTTAAAATTTGAATCATCCGAGTTTTGTACTTTTCCACGAGTTTTGTTCCTCACGACCTGGTTTCGCTTTTCGGCATCTTCAGGCATTCACTTTACGGATGTCAGTTAGTTTAAGTACATAATAACTATAATTTACAAAAACAATTACACAATTCATTGAAACTTTTACTAATTCATCCAAATTACGACAGTCACAATTTAATGATTGAGTAGGCATTTACTTGGTAGAACTCCATTATAATACGGTAAGGAAAATAACAATGTATTTTAATTCTACAGGAATTATTTTATATATTTGTTGATAGCTATTTCGGCTTACACTCTCGTCAGAACTATGTTTTAAACGTGAGGAATCATATGACCTAAATTCAGTCCCGATTTGTTTACATTCTTGTAATAAGGGCCTTAAGCTAAATGCATTGGAACAGCTAGAAATTAATAGGTATAATCAATCCAATAACATTCTTAATGAACAGATCACAATTAACGCATCACCACTTCTTAGGCCATTGATAAACACTAATGCAATTTAAAATAAATCAACTTGATGCATTACTAATGTTACGTTTATTCCCACATAGTAAAAACCCAGAATAGCTTTCACTTCATGAATACACCAAATCAATTTGTCACATTCAATAACTTATTTCCATATAAAATTAATATGGTGGAACAGAGAAGAACATGTATAGTATGTACCCTGTCTAGCCGAGGTATATAAGCTTATTCTAATGCACGTTTAAAACATAATTCTGACGAGGACGTAAGCCGAAATAGCTATCAACAAATATATAAAATAATTTCTGTAGAATTAAAATACATTGTTATTTTCTTACCGTATTGTAACAATTTAACTTTATGATCTACTTTTATTCTCATTTGAGCGACACAAACTCTTTCATCTCAAGTTAATTCGTTTACTTGAAATGCCTGAAGATACTGAATGATGAAACACGAATCGTTGACGACAAAACTCAAGTGGAAAAGTACAATTTTCAATTTTATATTGACATTCTATCAAGCATCTTTAGTCGAAATCTTCAACAACTATTGATTTGTTAATATTATATAATAGTACCGAATTGATATTACAAATATTTTTTGGCTGGAATCTTTGAGCAACATCGGTTCGAAGATCATTGGTTTGGAAACACTGATTTAGATTGGATGTTAGAAGTATATACATAATTCAATTTCAATCCATACAGTTCATAGGAAAACAAGTGCAACCTAACCTAACATAACTTTTCGATTGATTTACCTCATTTTTTACCCATCCAACAAGATTGTTGGTCGCTCTCATTAAGAAGCATTTTACAATCTGTTATTAAATATTTATCACAGCAATAAAATGGGATTACATTGCGATTTTTTCAAGTGCTGACATTCTGTCAAAGTGCAAATATTACATAAAACATCTCTCTAATTAATATGTATAACTGTTTGCCGTCAAAAGAAAGATATTAACAGAAACCACATGACTGGATTTCATCTAATGACAATCATTTTTATCACGAAGGCCAACTGTCATTTCCGATTACAAAATGACGAAATTGAAGCACGGTGAAAATAGCAATGTATTTTAGTTGTACAAAAATTGTATAACATACGCAGTTGATAGCTATTTCGACTCACGCCCTCGTCAGAACTAAGTTTAATGCCATAAGCATTGAAACAATTATAAATTGATAGATATCATCAATCCAATGACATTCTTAATGAACATACTAACATTAATCCATCACCGCCACTCATGCCATTACGGAAGGCTAATGCAATTTTAACAAAATCAACTTAATACAACTTTAGTAACAAGTTTGTCACATCTAATACTTTGTTATTTTAAGATGAAATTAGGGCGTTAGAATAAAAAAGAATTTGTAGTAGAAACATAGTTCTGACGAGGGCGTAAGCCGAAATAGCCATCAACTTTACATTATATAAGTTTTGTAGAACTAAAATATATTGTGGTTTTTTCTATGAATTTCTACCGAGTAAATGCTATTTCAATCAATGAAATCAATGATTTAATATTACGAAATCTTCGACTTGAAAATGATTGCGGTGAACGAAACCGGTCCTGATCTTTTCAAAATTTATCGATGTTTTAATGTGAAGATCTTGCATATCCAGTGTTCGAATGCAATTGTTTATGTTAATCAGTCCGCTTTAAAACTATATAAAATCGCTTAAGCCAGCGATGCACAGCCATTTTAGGAGAAAGGCCAGATAATCAATTCTCAGATAGTTAGAGGGCCGCATGGGTAAAACATCGATATTTTTAGTGTACATAACAATGAAAATTGTATAGTTTTACATTGTTCTTCCATCGTGCGGAAAAAGTTCTTAAGAAAACAGGTGATAGATATTTGCCATTGCGGGCCGCGTGAAATGTCGTAGAAGGCCGCAGGTTGTGCATCAGTGGTTTAAACTGATAATGAACATGTAAGAAATGTTCATCGGTAATCTGTTTTATGTTTTATTAAATAAATAAAAGAAGAAAATAAGTGTGCGTATGATTAATCATTATTATCTTTACAATCGACAGATTAAAAAAAAATGATATGATTTCTCGGAAAAGACACTCGGATTAAATATTTAATCAAAAGTTTCATTGACTCCTAATGACTTCTTTTAATTATTTTCTCTTTATAGCTTTAATTAAAAAGGCGACAATCGTTGAAGAAAATTTGTGCCACCTTGATGTCCTACAATATAAGAAATGTCAAGTGTGGAAAACTAAATGGGCTCATGGCACCATTTTTCAGTTAAATAAATAAACAAAGTTACATTCCGCAGTATTATACACAGTGAACAGGACCGGTTTTTCTCAACGAGTGCAACCGGACATGATTATAATATTAAACAAAACACTTGAATCATATCGGAAACTCAAATTTTAAAATTCGATTTTCTCAAAACATGCAAACTTTGCACAAAACAATCTATATGTTTTTTTAAAGGTCAGGACCGGTTTCGCCCATCGCGATCATTTTCAATTGAAATATTAGTGGAAATAATACAAATAACTGTTTTTTTTAATAAAATGTCTTACTTCCAACTGACAACACTTTTTTTATTGAATTTAAAAAAATAAGTATTCATGGCTTACAAGAAATAGTGCTCCGAGCTGCTAATCTTGTTGGACGCGTTTTCCGTGGAGTTTTCTGATGCGGAGTAGCAGTTGGGTCCCCACTCCGGTCTGCAGGATGCCCAAGGAAGCTCGGCTTGGAAGGACTGCACCAGGTAGAAGAGGGTCAGCGCCATCAGGGACACGTAATACGTCACGATGCACGTCGTTCCGATTACTTGACCAACTCCAACACCTGTCAATTGAGAGTATGCCATAGTCATAATTTTACAGAACTGCTATCACATAAAAACCTATAAAGGTATTATTTGTGTATAAATGTGAAATTTTAAAGAAATAATATTTGGCAATACAGCTTACGCCAAAGCGCCAAATATTCTTAATTGTGAAAGTCATACGAGATTAGCTTGATTATAAATAATGAATCAATTGTGCATACAATCAACGATAAATAGCGTACACCCAGCCCAAGATCTCTTTTTTTCATTTGAAAAATCTGACCTTTCCGGGAATTGAACCCGGACCCCCTGATCTCTAGGACAAAGCTCTTGCCACTAGACCACAGGGACCGACTCCTGATTGATTGCATCTCATGAGTTAATATTTTGTAATTGCTAACTTTATTAGTAGGATAATTATTTGTTTACTTTGCTTTGATTCTATTACCTCATAGGCATAGAACATAGGGACCGACAGTATTAATATAAAATTTAAAATAACTTTGATTATTCCACGTATTGTGTAACTAACTGTGACACGTGTTTCGCCTCTTTCAGAGGCATCTTCAGACTTACTATCGCAAAGTTTGCTTTAGTAATGAAGCAAGATAAATTCTAACATTTTAACATTTTAAATTATGACAGTATATACCGACAGTATTGATTATCATACCATTTAAAAATCAATACTAGTTATTGGAATCGTTTGAATTTTGTACATTTCCATGAGCTTTGTCGCTAAAGACCCGGGTTTCGCCTTCTTCTTTTCGGCATCTTCTGTCATTTAAAGTGAACGAATTAACTTTAACTGACCCCAGATCGTTATTAAAAAAGATTATGGAAAAGTACATAATTAAAATTATTCATTATTTACATAGATATTCCTCCAAGCACCTTCATTCGAGATCCTATATTAAATAAATACTAGTATTATAAAATATCTAGTATATTCATTTTATGGTCCTTATTCGAGTGTCTACAATGTCGATATCGTTGAATCACACGGATTTGAATTCAAATTATTGATTTATGTTCGTTAAAATGGTTCTTTTGTCTGTTTTGTTTAAAATTCAGTCCAAACCCATCCAATCCTTAAAGAAGACGTAGTCAGAGCGATAAGCCATGCACTTGTCTTGACTTAGTCATATTTGTTCTATCCCTACTCTCTTCTAAAAATATGAACTATTGAAGATTTTCAATGACTTATAAGTTAATGTTCGAATGAATTAAAACACATAACAAAACCTTTTAGAGCCGGGGTGATTGCCCACATTCTGATGGAGTTCCTCCCGGAGAACTGTCCGAGAGCCATCTCCATGTAGTACATAGGTTTTCCGACCACGAACAAGACGATGATGTAAGGAATGAGGAAGGCACCTCCACCATTTTCGTACGCCGTGAAGGGAAATCTCCAAATGTTTCCGAGGCCCACTGACATGGCAATACATGACATCAAGAATTCGACTCCATTTGACCAGGTTGGTCTTTCTTCAGCTACTTTTTCTAAAAAAAAATAAAACAAAAATATGGCTACATTAATAAATCGTAAAAGAAAAATTATCGAAAATAGAGATTAAGAAAACTGTCATGGGAAAACCGGATATAAAGGATAGTATAAAAAACTCAACGCCCTTATGCTACGTAATTTTAAAATAATGGGTAAAACTTAATCGATTAGTTAAAACAAGGGCTGTGGAGTCGGGGTTTTTTGGCCGGAGTCGGAGTCGGAAATTGAAAGTATTTTTTGGCTATTGACTGGATTGGTTGGATGATATTTAATCGAATACACATAAATAGTCGTGTTTTTGGAGTCGGAGTCGTATTTCTTTTTCAACGATTCCACAGCCCTGGTTAAAACTTGATCCCAATTTTTGACTGCCCACGGTCGAGTGAAAAGAGCTATGTGGTAAAGATCAAGTTCAAGTCCTGACAAAGTCAACATAAAATAACTGTTTTATCAATATACAATCTGAGCTCTTGAGCGTCGTTTCTTTTCTTCTCGAGATGATTTAACATTTTCAAAGTATCTGGAGCCTTGCCTTTTACTTACTGTAATACCAATCTTTTTTCTGTTTAGAATTGTAAAAAAATCAATTAACAAGGCAAAACCAAAACTATTTTATCTAAATTCAGCCTTATGATTATATCCATATTAAAAGCTAAAATGCAGTTTCGCTGACAACTATCTTATATTTATATAAAACCGAAATCTTATATACAAAACCGAAACGGGGGATGTATGTCTGTAATTCCCTTTTGCATTGTTGTTGCAAGTTCAAACAAACGAATTGATTTCGCTCGCGAAAGTTTCGACGGTAAATTTGTTTCGTTATCAATGTGTGTGTAGAGACTCCAATTACTCGAGTATCGAGTAGTACATATATAAAACCGAAACGGCGTATGTATGTCTGTGGGTCTGTAATTCCCTTTTGCATTGTCGGTTTTTAAGTTGCCATACAAACGAATATGAAAGAAAATATGTTTGAATTTTTATCGTCAAAATGTAATAAATTAGTCTTCTACTGAACTTTTCCCGGCTTTTATTAATATAATAATGTTTTTATTTACGTGAAGGTATTATTTGACAGCAAATTAGATTTTTTCCTTGAATTTGGACATTTTAATGGGCGAGAATGGGGCTGTCAATATATGAGAGGGGCTGTGAAATGTCAATGCCAGTCAGAAATGTTCATTTTAATTCCATTTTAATTGACCTAGACTTTTGAATTTTGAAAAAAGTTGTTTCAACTTGGCCCGTCTGAATTTACGCGCCGAGCTGAACATAACCCCAAACTGGTCCGAGCGAAGCCGGGTTCGAATACTAGTTGATTGATAAAACAAACAAACACTATTGCTGCAGGATCATTTCTTATAGTCCTTACAATAGTGTAAGACTGCTTATTTTTTAAACAAAATTAATTTATCTGAAAAACTAAAACGGCTCCAATGCATTTCCTTTAGTACCGAACATTGAAGAAGTACGATCAAAACCTTGGATTATTATACATTCCTCTAGGTATGTAAAATGTAACAATGTGGCAATCAATCAATCAAACCATTTTCCGGATTGAGTCATCCGTATTCGGAAAACTGTCAAATGACGGTACTAGTGACATCACTGTCTCATTTTTAGCACACTGTTAAACTCAATTGCTTTGTTATAATCACATAATATTACGACTGAAATCATCATTATATTTTTTTTATTAATGCTTATTATAGTAACTCTACGCGTTTATTTTTCTCAAACGAACGATTTTTTGTTTGATGACGGATCAGGGCACGAAAAGTATTTTTGTTCGAACCGGAGCACTCTTTAATTCAACTGTAAACATCAACAGGTTTTATCATTTAATATTTTTTTCAACAATAATTCAATAAACAAGGTGAAAAAATAACAGTGTATTTTAGTGCCACAAAAATTATTCATGTAAAATACTTACATAGTTGATGGCATGACGGCTTACGCCCTCGTCAGAATAAGCTCTGACAGGATAGTTCTGGTAAGGATATAAGCCGAAATAGCTTAACGTAAACTAAAATACATTGCTTATATTTTTACCGAGTTATAATGGAGTTCTACCAAGTAAATGCCAATTCAATCAATAATAATTATTTAATTTCGATACTTTTTTGATTATTTACAAAGCAGAACCATTTTTCATACGCTTCGTTTGAATAAATGAACCGTGAATGTTCGCTCCTAATTTGGAACATATGGACTCTCAATGAAACATTATCTTGTTTAATATTAAATATTATAATACAGTCGGTCCCTGTGGTCTAGTGGCAAGGCTTTGTTCTAGCAATCGGGAGACCCGGGTTCAATTCCCGGCAAGGTCAAATTTTTTCAATTAAAAAAAGAGATCTTGGGCTGGGTGTATGTTATTTATCGTTGATTTTGTGCACAACTGATACATTATTTATCATCGAGTTAATCTCGTATGGCTTTCACAATTAAGAATATTTGGCGCATTGGCGTAAGCTGTAATGCCAAATATATTTTTTTTTCTAAAAATTAAAAAAAAAAATTAAAATTAATTCAACAAAAATTATTACGAAAATACTATTCGGATATTTTCTCAAATATCAGAATATCGAATTGTTTTAAAAGGGCCGAATATATCCGGAAATCGAATAACTGAATATCCAAGTTGGAATCCCTAGTACGAACCAATAATCGGCGCATTGGAGCGTAATTTTCGCTGCAGAAGAAAAAAAAGCACTCGGTCAACCGTTCAAGATAAAACCAGTTTTAAAATAAAGGGTCTTTTTATAAGGACGCTTAGTAGTAAAGTGAAATGTAAATAAAACAAGTTGTTTGTGAGATTTCGACTAAATTTTAATTTCATTTGTAAGTATATTTTACGGCATTAAATATGGAATATAGCATCAAATGTCTGCCAATATCCATTCATTATAAAATGGGCCATGTCGCTAAAGTTGACTTTTTTGACAAATTTGGGTAAGCTTCCAACTGCTCCAGAACCCAATCAGGCGTTGTCTGTGGTCGTTTACCTGAAGTTCCTTGGTTAGTTGGATTTTATACGGGTGCAGAAATAAGACCCGATTCAAAAAACGCCAAGTTGAAGTCGCAGAAAAGCCAAGTTCTTGCGAACAACGAGAAAATATCTGCCTTGGGTTTTCCTGTACACTTTCACACACAGCAGCAATGTTTTCACCAGATATTGTATTTTGATGACGTACAGGTAGGTGTTGGTCGATTATTTACCAAACTGGTTGACTCAAATTTGGCCACTAAACAATGAATAATCTACTCAGCAGGACAAAGTAACATATTTTGAGCGTCCCTATTGAAATACCCTTTAAAAACAAATAGTTTGTTTACTTTCAAAAATTGCAAAAAAAATGTTGTTACATTAACAAACATTTTGTTGCCATGTATTTAACAATAGGTCCGTCTATTCAATCGGGTTTAAATGACTAGCAGATATCAAATGTAGACTAACGTATTTTTGACGAAATTGAAATTGCACATCGTAATTTTTTTTTTGTAGTTTGCTTTTGTGGAACTATCCAGAATTAATGACAATTATTCAATTGAGGACTTCAACTGAAAGTGCTTCATGGATTTTCAAAAACAAATTTTAATTTTGTACTTTCCCATGAGTTTTGTCGCTAAATCCCCGGTTCTCAAAAATGCATCTAAAGGCATCTTCACGCGAAGAAAATATTTTTAGCATTTATATAGTTTGGAGTTCCCAAATTGGAGCATATAGACTCCGCACGGAGTTTATCTCAACAGATTTTTTTCTACGAGAATCGTATGTTACTAAGTTGCTCAACCTCTCTTTTTCGAAGAGAATAGGGATAGAAAGGATACGAGGACTAGGACAGGACAAGTGACTAGCTAATCGCTCTCGCAATGCGTCGCTCTTTGGGATAGGAAAGGTGGGAAGGGATATTTAACAACACAAACACCCATGCCTTTGAACAGATTTATCGACTGAAAAAATCCGTTCGTACCGGGAAGGGAACCCGAGCGTTCCGGCACACACGCCAAGAACGTTGACACTGCGCCACGGACCGGACATACATAGTTATAGGTCAAGTGAAACTAATTTCTAATTATCATTAAAAAAAATGACCCAAAGAATACGTCGAAAGCAGCAGATCATTATCGATATTAAAAAAACGGTACTTCGTTGTTTTATGCCAGGCAGCAAAACTTGAAATGAATGTCGCTGCAACCTCAATGCACACATAGGGCAGGGGGCGTCACTTGATGATTTTTGAAATAAAAACAAAGAATTCATCCCTCGCCATCAGTTGCGAAAGAAGAACCAAAGCATGTATAACTTTGGAAGTGCGCGACGAGGAAAGTGCAGTGACATTTCTACAATCAAGTAATATTATTCCGCGGGAGATTATGTGCAGTAATGGACATTTAATGACGCTTTCATTTGGAGTCAGGACACGCTGGGTTTGCCAAGAGTGTTTTTTGGTGATTGTTGCTGAGTAGGTAGCGGTTCCTGGAGGCTCATTTTTTACACTTACTATAATTTTATAAACCCCAACACACTTGCAAACACCCAGCAAGTAGAGAGAAAGTGGGGATCAGCCAAGTGGGGCAATAAGAAGCATAGGGGGACACAGACATTTGCTACAAACGTATTTATACGAATTTATGTGGAAGACGAGGTTGGTCATCCGGGATGCATTTAGTGTTATCAAAGATATTGCTGAATTTTGGCAGTTTATCGAGCGTCAAAATCTCGATGATTGAGAAGCGCTGGTTGCCGGGGGCGAGGCATAAGATACAATAATCTGGAATACATTAAAAAATACACGTATACACACATAGAAGTATTCGGCCATTAATTTGATGATTTATGTGTCATTTCATATGGATGGCGAAGGTTAAGGCAACCCTTCGGTTTAGTGATATTTTTTCGTGTTAACACAATAATAACATAATTGTCATCTAAATTGATTTGAGATTGGTATACAATATTTTCAAAATACCTCAAACACGCGTTGCTAGCGTCAAAACATTCCATTGATTCGGTAAATATATGTGAGTAGATAATCAGTTGATAAATAAATAAAAAAAATAACAATTACTTTTTATGTTATCAGTTTATTCTTAATTAACGCCAAACCGTGCGTAAAACAATGTTAAAAGACGGACGCACATAGGAAAAGATAAAAGATACACTATTATCATCGATTATATTTGCAAGATATTGTTAAGATAAAATGTCAATTAATTGATTGAAAAGATTAAAATCACTGTATAGATAAAATCTTGTATTTTGTTATTTATTGTAAATTGTTTTTGATTAAACTAATTTCTGCTTAATAAGTCAAGGTTTTTTCCCATGCTAAAATTGAAACGTGTATTTTTGGATTCACTTCGATGAGGAACATTGAAACTGTCTAAGTCACGTGTTGCAAAGCCTCTTAATTAAGCCTTTTAATTCAGCAGGTCTCTTATTTCGACTGCTAGTATTCCTGGATTCCTGGACAGAGCTGGATCGTCTCAGCATGACTTGGGAGTAAACAAATGAACTGGCGGGGGACAGGGATTCAATAAGAGGTGGCGTGATGGCAATATAACAGGAAGAAAAGTGCTTCAGAAAGTTTCGCGGATGTGTACTCTAGAAATTTGTAAAAATTCAATTTTTGGGGGGGGAGGGGGGATTGTTTGGCGGGGTGGGGTTTGGGGGGCGTATGGGAGGGTATGCCAGAAACCTTCGTAGGAGTGAACTCGAAAAATTCATAAAGTTTAAAAAAAAAAATTGGGAGGTGGTGGTTGGGGGGTGGTGGAAGGGAGGGATTGGTAGGCCAGAAACCATTGCGGGAGTGTACTCAATAAATTTGTGTAAAGTTTCACATCGATCGGTCGAGCGGTTTAGTAGTCCATAGCGGACATACACACAGACATTCATTTTTATATATATAGATAGATAGATAGAAGATGTATAAATATTTAATCCATAGATAGACGGATAGATAGGTCTATGGAAAAAATATGATTGTTTTTCGTACTAACTTTTGTCGTTTCAGTAACTGCATCTCCGTTGGTAGCTGTTTCCGGTTTGTCTATGGCTTGTCTATTTAAATCGGGTCCAACGTCGAATGACAGCCGACTCGGTTTTTCTTGTTCCGTCACTGAGTATCCTTCGTTGACGTGTCCGTTTTTCTGTAAAAGAATAACAAATATACATTAATGATAAATTTTAAAGTCACTTTCCCACATAAAACACAAGAAAAATCAACGTCAGCTGAAAAGCATGAAACAGAAATGTTAAACAATTAGTTTGATCATTTGAACTGTCTATTCTTGGTGAGCAGTATTTTTTTTATTAAAGCCAGGGCAGTGGGTCCCTAAAAAAAAATCCGACTCCAACTCCAGCATTTACCAAAACCACGACGAAAGGTTAATATCGTCACTTTGTTCCCCTAATTTTCCTATTTATGTGTATTCAATTATCAGCCCCTATTGAGACATGGTGAACTAGAAAATTTTTCAATTTGTGAGATGGTCAACTACTGAAACAAAAACATGACTTTTTTTCAACAGGCCCTTTCGTAATTTTTGTTACATAATATTAATTAAGACATATGATCCAATATGAGTATACTTGCTTTGCCTTCATTCGGTACAATGCTAAACTTTAATCGTTATTTTTGTTGAAATTTTCTCTTAAGCGGTCAGCTACTCGTACATTTACCTTAATTGACAAAATATATTATTGCCGGAGCAAGCTATTTATTTAATCTATATTGCCAAATTAGATTTCATAGAATAAAAGATTATTAAACAACAATAATTTATTATACTCGGTAATCCAGTGTACAAGTATGTTGTAATCTTTACGTATCATCCGACAATAAACTAATTATCTGTTCAATAATCCGTCATGATAAACTTTTTACTATTTTATATGCAGGGCTAAACTACTTATTTTTTCACCTTAAGACTTGTACGGTACCGTAAAACGGGGTCAATAGAGACACTTTTTACCCTTCACGACTATGTATCTTCATATTGCGCCATATAATTCGAATATGAATGGCTTGAAACATGTTCCTATGGTTCTACTACACATTCATAACAATATTTTTCAAATATTCACTATTGTTATTAAGACACAGTCAATTTTGTTCGATGTCTCTATTCACATTGAATCGGGGTGAATAGAGACGAGTGAGGGTAAATCAAGACTTGGAACGTGAATTGAGACAAAAATACAGTTTGTAATTATTGTAAAATATGAACCTCTATTCTATACGAGTCTCTATTCATTCCGTTTTACGGTACTTATTAACCAAAAAAAACATGATTGATTTTAATTTTCGTCCAATAAAAGATAAGTTTTTAAGCGGTCAAAAGGTAAGGATGCACAGGCATCTAACTTAAACACGTTTTTTTCAATTTTGGGCAATCATTTAGTTGGCTTGGATGAATTAATTGTAATGCAAGTTTCGTTGTAACGTTCTTAAGGTAACCCCGTGTCTTAGGTAAGCGACGCGAACCGGCAAGCGAATTTAGGCGAATCCAGTCAATTTAAAACGTAGTTGATCAAAGGTCTTATGTGCCATCGCTCGGCCAGACGCAATTAACGCTCTGGTGAGCTTGGACCGTTTGATATTTTCAAGCGATTCGCGTGCGCCATGAGTCAGGCACTTGAGTCGACTTACGACATATGCCGTCCTGACCGGATCGCTTCGCCCACATATGACACTTGCATGGGTGAGGACCGTTTGATATATTAAAACTCTGCCGCTTTCAAAGCTGCGCCGGATCGCCTCGCCCAGCTTCGCCCAGCTAAGACGACCCGTAACGGTATTCGTTTTGTCATTCGAGAGATAGTATTATATTCAGGTCTTCTTTACCTTGTAACGCGGCGGAACGGCGTTCCAGCACCTTTTTTTCTCGAAATTTCACTAAATAAAATTTAATTATCAGCCCAATGAGAGCTTCGGTGATGACCAAAACAGTTTCGTCACTTTTGTTTATTAAACTCGTCGGACCACCTTTGATACTTTTTGATCCTTCAAAATACGTTGATAAATGGTTACTAAGAGGAAGACATTCGGCCACAGACACCAACACAAAAAAAAGAAATAGGGACCAATTACCTGACGAAAATTGGGAAAAACTGTGGAAATCATTGTAATTGGAATGTAATTTTGGATAGCGTTTTTAATAAATTACATAATTGTTTAATGTTATGTTACATAATGTATGTAATGTTCTTTGTTTGTTTAATTTTCATTTGAAATTTCTAAAATAAATATAAAAATATGTACATTTTGTTTTATTTTCTATGCATTATATGAAAAGCCGCATTTAATTCTATCAAAATGATATTCGAATATATAATAAATAATAAACCTTCTTAGAAAATGCTCGAAAAAAGTGCGTTCCGGCACCTTTTTTTTCAAAAAAAAAAGCACTGATTATAGTAATTTAATTGTAAAGAAATATATACAAATAATATAAAATACATTGCACACTTAGTAAAGTTGTGCTAAAGTTCAATCCTTGCTTTTGTCTCTATTCACCTGCCAGTCTCTATTCCACCCGTTTTACCGTTACGTCTAAAATTCTCTCCTACGGCTATCCAATTCTGAAAAACAGAGCCTAGCAAGATCGATATGATAACCACTAGTCCTGTCCTAATAATATTCTTTCAATTCCTACTGTCTTTGAAAAAGTGAGGTTAAGTAATTCCAGAGTGTAGACTGTAGATAAATCATTCTAAATTTGAATCAAGAGAACTTCTTATTTTCTACATAGATGTCTCAATATATCCTCCTTGACACATGAGCGCCAGGGTTGTCAGATATCAGTGGTAATTTCCGGAAACAAAGCCATATTACTTCGCAATAAATCAACGAATAGGTAGGTTCCTAATCCTGAAAAAATGTTTTCAAACGGAGAATGATAACAACTAATCTAATAGTCGTAAACCGCTAAATTACTCCAACAAATAAGGATTAGTACATACAATCGTCATAATGCATAAACAATATAACGATTGATAAGGTATACAACCGGCCGAGTGTATATTTGTTTAATGTAAGCAAGTTTATCCTTTTTTATTTCGAAATCAACGTTGGCGTTTCTCAAGCATATTACATTGCGGAACCCTTCCATATGAATTAAAAGAAGACAGCAAAGCAATCGAATCAGCCATTGCCGTAAGATTTAAGACAGCGAAAAACATAAATTAACCGCGGAACTTTATGGAAGTTCAATTTAGTATAAAATTTTAAATCAACAAGGTCAAGGTTTCAGTTTCAGTTTTGCTTAACCTTTCAAGCAAAAAATCACACTGTGAACATTCTGTTTCAAGAATTGAACACTTTTTACATAGCACGCTGAATCAGTATTCATATGGGATTTTTCATTGCTTTTACCATCCAAAGCCTTCAGTTAGTGACATCTTAAGCATTGCATTACTTAGCTGGAATACATAAAGACATATTACGATAAGTTTTTCCAAGTAATGAAAAACGACCAGAAAACTGATAGCTCTTGGAAGTTCATCGAAATAATATATCTCGATAAGAAAAATCCTCAAACATTGGAAAAAAAATATTATAATTTTAAGCTAAGATCCTAAATCAATAATTCAGATAATAAACAATAGATAATCTTCTTGTCAAGCGAGATACGTTTACAGAAGCCCGTTAAGGTCACTGAACTTCTGAATAAAAAAGCAATATAAATTTTGGCGCCATCACTGCACACATCATCATATCACATATATGTAACCAATGATACAGTATACATTCTTAGCAACGGTGTGGGTTATAAACAATAATGTTCATCAATATATTTTCGATGGATTCGGCGGTAACTTTATGAATGTTCATTTTAATATAAAATTACTTTACTTAAGCAAACTTTGCGATAGTAAGTCTGAAGATGCCTCTGAAAGAGGCGAAACACGTGTCACAATTAGTTACACAATACGTGGAATAATCAAAGTTATTTTAAATTTTATATTAAAATGAACTTCCACAAAGTTACCGCCGAAACCATCGAAAATATTAAAATTACTTTGATTATTCGAGAAGACGAGTTTCGCCTCTTCGACTATATTAAGTCCGAAGATGCGTCTGAAAGGGGCGAAACACGTGACACAAATAGTAACACAATACGTGGAATAATTAAAGTAATTTTAAATTTGATATCTTCATCGATATATTTATCGAAATACTATTTACTCGTAGAAACCCGCTTAATAATTACTGATTTACACTAATATTTTAAGTTGTTTATATGTATGTATATGCATTTTTCTTTTGAAATTACTGAACCCATCTATTGTTTTTGATCCCATCAATATAACCTACGACCAAGGTCTTTACTATTTTATTTGAAATGAAGTTAGGTTAGGGAGTTTAATGCCATTTTTAATAATATCAAATTAAGCGCAAATCATCAATATTGTAAACGGGCACCAAATATCTTGCTGTTTTAGGTTTAAGACATGACATGCTAATCTAATGCAAACAAATTAGCAAACGTGAATTGTTATTGATTATCATTCTTGAAGTTGTTGATTTAAAACAATATTGTATGTCAATATGAATTTATTTTCTGTATTATTCATGTCAATATCATACAATGGGCACTTTTCTTGAAGACGCATGTGTCAATTCGGCCATTTTTGGTGAGTTCGAAATTCAAAACAAATCTATTTACTGTTTTATCTGTCAGTTCATATTGTTCGAATTTGGCTGTTTTCTATGAAATAGATTTGTTTAAGAGTCATAAACATGGTGCCGATAAGAAAATTTTACCTTGTACTTATAACTTTAAAAATATATTTGGAAAATTTTTTTATGATTCGGATTTAAATGATTATTAGCCGACGATGGGTTTATTCTTAATCAATACAAATGACTTATGATGACTGTGTTGCTATGTTTCACAAACAACATCATTCGTATATTAGCTGAATTGCGTTCGCCGTAGACGAGTCGGCTTTTAACTTAACCGTATCATATTATTTATTGGACACGTTTGTTAGTATAATTCAGTATTTCGACTGAGGGTGCTTGATGGAATTTCAATATCAAATTTGAATTGTTTGAATTTTGTACTTTTCCATGAGTTTTGTCGCTAACGACCCGGGTTTCGCTTTTCGGCAACTTCAGGCATTCCAAGTGCACGGATGTACTTGAACTGACAGTTAGCGACAAAACTCATGGAAAAGTACAAAATTCAAACAATTCAAAAAAAAAAAAAACGTTTGTTAGTGTTTTTTTTAATGGATTTGTTGATTTAAATTCACACATATTTTGTTCCACGACCGGTTTTGCTCATCGCGAGCATTGTCAACTGATGAAAATGAATTTCAACATACAATTTAAAATAACTTTGATTATTCCACGTATTGCGCTACTAACTGTGACACGTGTTTCGCCTCTTTCAGAGGCATCTTCGGACTTACTATCGCCAAACTTACTTAAGCAATGAAGCAAGATTAATTCTAATATTTTAAAATGATAAAATTACAAAATGGAGTTTGGGATTTTTTCTTTTTACGGGAAGCAAGGAGGAGGCTATAAAATCAAAGCAAAACCAACAAATAATTATACTTCTAATGACGTTAGCATTACACAATATTAATTAATTAGATAGGTTTGGGTGTTTTTTGGAAATAATGTAAACAGTGGTTTGAAAAAGAATTTCAGTTGGAAATGTTCTTTAGATTAAATATTTTTTGCAAACTGTCACTTCTGTCGATAAATACAATAAACCATTATTGACACAAAAAGGTTAAAAAAACTCTTTAACCTTTTGCACTCCTCAATATATATATTTGTTATCCTTCCAGAAACTCCTCAATAGATTTGAGGAATTGATTAATATCTCAATGTTTGCGTATTTATTAGCATGGTAAAATGAAATAACGAAAAATATAGTACTTTATGACATGTTGCAAACTTTAACTAAGGCACACAATCCAATAAATACAGTTTTTGAAATAAGTATAGTTAAAAATTGATAAAAAGTTTCGGTATAGGAGTTGTAAAGGTTAAACGGTTCCCCTGCTTAATTTACCACTGTAACTTTATCCAATTCTGGTATTTAGTTGATGAATTAGCGACATTAGCGAATTATTTTCTGAATCATTCAAATTTACTATACTTTCAAAAAGTCAAAATTGAATTACAGGTAAAAAAACAGTTCGTACAACTTGGAGCATATGGACTCCTCACGGAGTTTATCTCAACAATTGTTTTTTCTACAAGAACTGCTCGTAACTCAGTTGCTCAACCTCTCTTTTTCAAAAAGATTAGGGATGGGAAGGATCAGTGGCGGCTGGCGACAGAGTATTAGGGAGTACAAAAAAAAATTCAACTATTTTTCCGTACTACGGACAGCCAAAAATTCAAAAGACTGGCACTCTACTACTATTTTAAAGCACTTAAGCGCATGGTTCAAAATCAGTCCCGTGCAGATCTGCTCGGGCCATGAATGTGAGGGGTAAATTCCTTTTTCTAAGTCGATAGCGTTGTGAAAGGCGGCCATGAAACATTGGCTGCATATACACAACGGGTGGTGGTGGGAAAAACCAACTTGTTTACTCCGTTGGTATTGCGAACATCTGAATTGAAAGTCCATGTTATAGAAGTGTTTTAAAATCCAATGAATAGGATAAGAACTCTTGCAAAAATAGTTGAATTTTTTTTTGTACTCCCTAATACTCTGTCACCAGTCGCCACTGGAAAGGATACGAGGACTAAGACAGGACTAGTGATTAACTAATCGCTGTCAATTTGCGTCGCTTTTTGGGATCGGAATGGTGGGAAGGGATTTTCAACAACACAAACACCCATGCCTTAGAATTGACTGAAAAAATCCGCTCGTACCGGAAATCGAACCCAGGCGGTCCGGCACGCAAGCCAGCAACGTTGACACTGCGCCACGGATCGGACGTTATACAAAAGAAAATGTAATCGAGATCACAATTTTATTCCGAAAATAAAACATTTTTACAATGGCTATTATGTTTACATGAGCGCATAAATTGTTGGCTAATAAATCCGAATGAATCCATAATATTTACGGGCCAGCCCCGCGAGATTTTGTAGATTTACCGCCGTTTCTCTTATGACGTAACTATGCATCGTTGACATGGTCATGGTGATTCCCCATCCACAATGATGATTTCATAATTGCTCTCCAACACTGAAAATCGTTAATAGTTAATTGTTGATTAGATTTGTGGTGTTTGGCATATTATATTTTACATCAGGGATGCCCAACTGAAATCGATTGCTGGGGCAAATAAAATAATTCATTTTTATCGTTTTAATTTTGTACTTTTCTTGTGTAAATTTCCAAAAGATTTGACGCTAACGACCCGGTTTCACCTTTCGGCATCTTCTGGCAATTCAAGTATACGAATGAACTTGAGCTCACGCTTAGTTGATAGTTTTTATCCAACGTGTTAATACTGAATTTTCATAAACCCACCACTTAAATTAGTAGCCAACTTGTTTCAACACTTGCTAATAGCCGTAATTTCGGAAATTTGTCTTTTGATAAATTTCTTGTATTTAATTATATTTCGCCATAAATTTTGAAATAGCTTTTATAAAATTTATTTTACCAATGACAAAATGCTAAATACAATATAGAATGCTGAATTTTTCGAAAGGGCCACACAAAACCTTCAATTTGGCCACATATGGTCTGCGGGCCAACGTTTGGGCACGCCTGGTTTACATAATGCTTCAAATCTCGCCTTCATTTCTGTACTTATCGCATTACCGGCATGCCATGTTAATACTTATAACTGGTTTATTGCCATTATTAATGAAATGTTCGCGTTTGGCACATTTTTAAGTGACGGGGTATAAAAAAGATATGACATTTTTGACAATCTTAAGCCACCTGTCAATTATAAATTTTAAGCAAAGAACAAGGATTATTAATTTTATCTTGTTATTTTTGCGGAAAAACTTGCGACAAAAGGCAATCTTATATATAAAACCGAAACGGGGGATGTATGTCTGTAATTCCCTTTTGCATTGTTGTTGCAAGTTCAAACAAACGAATTGATTTCGCTCGCGAAAGTTTCGACGGTAAATTTGTTTCGTTATCAATGTGTGTGTAGAGACTCCAATTACTCGAGTATCGAGTAGTACATATATAAAACCGAAACGGCGTATGTATGTCTGTGGGTCTGTAATTCCCTTTTGCATTGTCGGTTTTTAAGTTACAAACGAATATGAAAGAAAATATGTTTGAATTTTTATCGGCGAAGACATTTAGTCAAAATGTAATAAATTAGTCTTCTACAGAACTTTTCCCGGCTTTTATTAATATAATAATGTTTTTATTTATTATATTATTTGACAATTCTTTGACAGCAAATTAGATTTTTTCCTTGAATTTGGACATTTCAATGGGCGAGAATGGGGCTGTCAATATATGAAAGGGGCTGTGAAATGTCAATGCCAGTCTGAAATGTTCATTTTAATTCCATTTTAATTGACCTAGACTTTTGAATTTTGAAAAAAGTTGTTTAACTTGGCCCGTCTGAATTTACGCGCCGAGCTGAACATAATCCCAAACTGGTTCGAGCGAAGCCGGGTTCGAATACTAGTTGTTTTATATAAAAAAAATGACATACTATGATAGCTAATGTTAATGATGATTACATTTCTTTATATAGGGACTTAGTTTTCGATGTATATATTATTTTTACAGTAGAGGGATTATCATCAGTAGGGCTCAACAACCTTTTTCTCTCATACTACACCAAAGCAATTCCCAGATTTCGACGGCACACCACAAGTCAAAAAAAAACATGTTCTTCATAAACTACCCTTCTCTCCTTTTATTGTCGTCTATTTTTTTCAGCACCTTCCTGAGATAAAAAATAATAATACATTTTGTTTTTTGTTCCACAATTTTTGTATTAATACCAGGACCGTTTTCGCTCATAGCGATCATTTTCAACCGATGATTTCAGTTGAACAATGTGCAAGTAAAAATGTTTCAAATTTCTTATTTTAAGCATATTTTCTCGCAACTCAAACCATTCTTCTGATAAATAATGATCTTGACACCTCCTAGTATTGTAGGACATCAGCACTCTCTCGAACGGTCTATTGTTCACCTCAGTCTATGAGTTTAAGTCGATATCAGGAAGTAAATTCAGTCTTATAATACTCTATATTGAAATCTATAGCGATAACATCGTAATTTCTATTCAAAAAGTTAGTCAAAGTTACAGTCAGAGAATCCGATAGTGAGAGATTAAGGAGTCTGGAGGGAGCATTTGTCAGATAAGACGTACAGTCCTGGTGGAGGGTTCCTCCCAGCTGTATGCCCTGAAAGTGGCCTCCAGCTCCTAACCCTCTCGCTAAGGATAAATTATTGTTAAATCCTGATATCGCCTTTGTCAAGGCGAAGGTGTCGAATCGTTATTTTTGCAACCTATAATTAGATTCTATAACTTCTTACGTGTAATTGTCAAATTGTATAACGTGTGTGTAAAGACTAATAAATTGTGCTAATGCTATTTGCACTTGTGTAACCCTTTGAGATCGTTCTTAATCAGAGCACCCTCCTTTCTCCCCTCCCAGTCCAATTTCCTCATCCCGAGAGTGACCGACAGGGAGGCTGTCCCTCTTTTCCGAGAGGGCCGAGATTGAGGTCGTCTCAATCTCAATTATATAATGATGGAATTAATGAAGACAAACCCTGAACTTTATCAAATCAATTTAAAAAAAAAAATGTGCAGTTCAACTCTTGAATACTGCTCACTTCGTAAGTCAATAATATATAATTCTGAATTTATCATATATGCTAGAATATGGTTAAAACAAACTTTTCCGACCAAAAGGTCATTTTTTGCCAAAATGTCAGTAAGAACCTTTTCAAAGTAAGGTAACGATATTTTAATCATTGTTTTAAGTTCTCGCTTTTGCATCAACTGTCATTCTACACGAAAATAATTCAAAAAAATACTTTTCGATTTGATTGGAATCTCTCTGGTTTTTTTCTCCGTATGCAAAGAATATTACAACTAGACGGATCATTATAAAAACACCTGATCACGTCTTTGCAAACTGTTGAGTTTGATTTATTATTTTCATTATATGGATTTAGTGTAGAAATCGTTTTTACGGTCGTATAAAAAATACGATTTTTTGTTGTTTTTTCCTCGCGTATTGCACGCCAAATGAACTATTCGGAAATACCTAAGAATTAAATTAATATTATGATTTAATGACGAATGCATTTAATCTATTCCTATTTATGTGTGTGTATGAAATATCCGGGTTGAAGATTACATTAACCTTATTTTTATTCGTTCAACTTATAACAATGTTAGTAATGTGACATATTTATTAAAAATAATGCATTTTCACCAAGAAAAGTTGTACATTATAACTTATAACATCATGTACATTTGTCGCGTAGGTCAATTGAGTCACTAGTCACCAGGGCTGTTCGGCTGATCAATGCACTGCATATTAAAGTGGACATTTTCAGCAGTAAATTTGGTGCTTTATTTTTTCTCTTATAATTTGTATGTATGTAAATAAAAAGTTAGGTATGTGGAGTCGTTCAAAAAAACACGACTCCACATACTGATACCCACAGACTTTGTTACATTTTTTCCCACCTTTCCTATTTATGTGTATTAAATTAAATATCAACTAATCAACCAACCAATCCGGCGAATAGTCAAATTTAACATATTATATCATAGGTCGCTAACTTTTTTCGTGTGGCGACCCCGTTTTGTAAAAGCCATGTGACCTGTGACCCCATGCAATTCAAAAAGGCATTTTTAATAAGGTAATTAAAAACAAGCAATGAAGATTAATATTATTTTTAGTTGAATGTATAATCTGGAAACCTACAAAAAAACCCGTCGCGACCCATGGGTTGGGAACCCGTGTATTGTATGCAGTGACGGCTGGTGACGGGGTGTTGGGGGGTGCAAATGAAGATTCAACCATTTTTGCAAGAGTTCTTTCCTATTCATTGGATTTTAAAACACTTCTATAGCATGGACTTTCAATTCAGATGTTCGCAATACCAACTGTTTCTCTTCCGTAGTACGGAAAAATAGTTGAATCTTCCTTTTGCACCCCGCAGCACCCCGTCACCACCGTCACTGATTGTATGCATAGATAAAATGCTTAAACTTTTGAAAAGTTTTTCACGACTCCGACTTCACAGCTCTGGTTATTTATGCCATTCTCTGTATAACATTTTGTATGTTTTATTATAAAATATTATGTAAAAAGCATGTCGGATTGACGTCAACTGTAATGCCATGTAAACATTATATTTTTTTCCAATCTACAACCAATAGCATGGCTTAATAAGTTATTTCTAAATGTTTGTTCCTGCAGCCTTCCAATTATAATTGTCCTAGGGGTGTCTTATCAAATGAGGAATTTATATTGAGCGGAAGTTGAAAAAATACAATCAAAGAAATTACTTGATAAATTAGCTGTCACCGGAAATAGTTAAATAAATTCTCGCGCGTTTAATGTTTCAAGGTCCACTTTCAAGAATGGAACAACTGAACCGCATCCTTCTCGTATTTTTTGTCACTGTACACACCAGAAGAACTTTCCGAATTTGCTCACCACACACTATATCAGGAGTTCCCAACACCGTGCCCGCGGGCGCTATGTCGCCCGCCGACCGATTTCTATGCGCCCACCAACGTTAGCTCGAAACATTTTTGCAAAATTAGTTTTGTGGATATCACATCGACAGGTGAAGTCTCGTGCTTTTCCCAAATATGAAGGAAATGGTAGATAACAGTGAATTAAACGTCATACACATTCAAGTGCTTCAAAAACAGTTCGAAGAGAGATTTCTGCAGTTTACGACTATTGAGCCAATGGTCTTCTTTATTGTCAAACCTTTTATTTTCCAATTGAATACAATATGAATAGCTTCATGTTTGGCAGATTATGTTCAAGAAAAGGCACAGCAAGAAAAAATTGACACTGATAATCTTTTCAACGAGTTTTCACTTTATTCAAAAAAGAGAGGTTGAGCAACTGAATAACAAATAGTTCCCGTAGAATAGAACATATCTTAAGATAATCACCGCAAAGAGTCCACATGCTCCACGTTTGGAGCTGACATGGTTGAAAAAATCATTATCTTTTTGTAATAACCTTAGAAAAAATAGGTGGCGCCCGACGCCCCACATTTTTCTTTAGATGCGCTCTTGAGTCCAATTAGGTTGGGGACCCCTGCAATTTATATAATGGGCCTGAAGAAAAAAATGAAAGAGAACGGAGAGAAGGTGGTTGACTGCTTTAGGTGCATATCGAATTCGGCGGTTAGAGCAAGGCTGAACGACTGACGATTTACGATCTATTGATTTGGAGGGATTCCCCATTCCTCGCTAGAATGAGTTACATTGAGTTATGCTTAGTTATAATACCAATTGTCTGTCATACCTAGTATTTCTTACTTAACTTTGTTTAAATATCACTGTTTCGTTGTATTCCTTATCAGTTGACAATGCTCGCCATGAGCGAAACCGGTCCTGATCTAATAAATTTTATGTGGAAAAAGTACTAAAAATGTTTTATTATTTTTATTATAATGTCATTCCACCAAGTATTGACAGTGACCACCTTAAAAAAGGCAAACTTCTTAATTTAAAATATGTTCGTACTACTGTAGATGTACCATTATATGTAACTTGGCTTGTTAGCGAAGTCGCCACAATCGCGTGTGTGATGAAACCAAAATTGTTTATTTTTACTTTTTTTTTGCAAGATACAAATGAAAAACACAACTTAAATGCCATTTGAAGATATCTACTCCATTGAGACAATTTTAGTACCGAATTCGGCGGCGGTCAAGTAATGATGCTAGTGCTGCTTTACAAAAGCGAATCATGACACTTGACGAGCTTGCCTCTTCTTTTGACTCTCAGGTTTCTGGCGTCCTAGATGACCATGTGATACTATATGATGTACTTGGGAGAACTGAGCGGGACAGCATGACATGAGAGGAGGCAAATCTATTGGAGGGTCATAATTAGAGATTCCAACTACTTAAATCTCAACTACTCGAGTATCGAATAGTAATTTTTTTAAATACTCGAGTACTTTCCAAAATAAAAATTATTAATTAAAATTGTTGTTTATAAATATCAGTAATTTTTTTCAGTTTATGAAACATATATTACAAAAATAAATAAATCTCTCATATTTTAAATTGGTTCGATGTTGTGTTTTTTTTATTAAAATCAAAAAATTATTATTCAATATTTTATTTTGGTCTCTTGTCATCATAAACTTGTCATTGATAAGATAAGTCAGCAGGACCCAAAGTAAAAGTAGCAAAAGAAATTCACGCATAACATAGTCAACGGTAAAACCATTTTAAAAAAAATATTACCTGACAATAAAAACCATGCGTAAGACCCAGTTAAACGCAACGGTTAAACATTATATATATATTTTTTAAATAATTAAATAAAATTTCTAGTATTACTCGAGTATCTTTCAAAATACTCGAGTATTGAGTACTTAAAAATGGACGGGTATTCTCGAGTTTCGAATATTCGACACTTTAATAGGATTCTCTAGTCATAATATAATGAATCACGGAGGCACCGTAAATTGGTATGGAGTATACAGAGAAAGTTAATGTTATATGACTAAAGTCTAAGCAATAGTTGAATTGAATATGGGTAACATTGTCCCGTCCGTGGCGCAGTGGCAATGGCTTTGACTTGCGTGCCGGACCGCCCGAGATCGATTCCCGGTACGAGCGGATTTTTTCAGTCGATAAATCTGTTCAAAGACATGGGTGTTGTTGAAAATCCCTTCTCACCTTTCCGATCCCCAATATAGCTAATCACTAGTCCGGTCCTACTCCTCTATCCTTTCCATCCCTACTCTCTTCAAAAGAGAGGTTGATCAACTGAGTAACAAGCGGTTCTCGTAGAAAAAACATATGTTGAGATAAACTCCGTGAGGAGTCCATATGCTCCAAGTTGGGAAAGGACATGGTTAAAAAAAAAAAAACATTGATTCATGTCAATCTTTAGAATACCTACGGTTTCGCTGTTCGCGATCATTTTCAACTGAAGTTAATATATTATGCATATTTGGGTGAACAAGTTGGTTCTCCCACCACCCTTCCGTTATATGTGTGCAGATGTTTTTCAAGGCCGCCTTCAATAACGGCTATACGATCAAGAAAAGAAACGAATTTACTACTCAATTACTTGGCCCAAGACAGAGCTGCACGGGACTGATCTTTAGTATATAATGTATTATGTAAATAAAATCACAGTATTAATTAAAAAGAAATAATACAATATGCTTAATGATTTTCCGTCTGTGGTTGCGAATTTGTGTCTATGAGCCGTCTTTAAAAAGTTATGCAAATTAATTTTTAACGAATATCACGTGGGTTTCTCAATGTAGAACTCGAATGAATCTAACCAGTTGGTTTCAAAAATAATACTGTATTATATATTAACAAAAAATCACGTGCTTTCTAAATCAGATGTGAAGTCGCGTTTTTATTGGTCATGCGACTAGGGCAAGAGCTTAACTTGACAATGGACTATTATGAGGCCTTTTACTATTTGAAAAAGCCAGAGAGAGAATTTCAAGAGAAATACAATATTGACAAAAGGATAATGAATAACAAGTTGGTTTTTCCCACCACAACCCGTTGTGTACATACAGCCAATGCTTCATGGCCGCCTTTCACAACGCCAGAGACTTAGAAAAATGATTTTTACCCCTCACATTCATGGCCCGAACAGATCTGCACGGGACTGATTTTGAACCATGCACTAGTGTGCTTGAAAATAGAAAATAATAATAAAATAAATTGGAGTGACTAGCTCAGCCACTGAAATCAGTTCAGTGTGAATAATCCGTATACTGAGAGCCCGTCGTGTTAGACGAGTATATTGACTCTAGTGAAGAATCGAGATTATATCGATCCCCGAATAAATTTGCAAATTATTCAAATGCAATGAAGTTAACCTTAAAGGCAATCAAGTCAGCGTGGCATATAGGGCCCGTGTGAGGACGGACCACAGCAAACAGTTCTGCTCGTTCGTAATGGCAAAAGGATAATGAATATTTGAAGCGGTCATTTGGAAACTGGTGGAAACTTGGGCACATCACCGATTCTTATGCTATAAAGTCGTATGGATTCCGCCACCTTGTATAGCAGCTGATGATCATCCGAATGACGTACTTTGTGGAGATGCGATATGTCTGCGTGGCTTAGAAATAAACTTGGAGAAATGTGGGAGACAGAAAAATATGCTATACGCTCATATGGATAGAATACAGAGGTGCATCACAAAAACTGAACCTCATAAACTTTTATTTACTTAACAATAGCGTGTAGATTTTTCAAAAAAGGTCTGAAATTATTCTGCCATTGTAACAGTGGCGGATTAACCCATAAGCGCCAGAAGCGCGCGTTTGGGCCCATTGTCTTGGGGGCCTCAAATAAAGCTCACATAATATGTTTTGAAAAGGGTAAAATATTCGGTTCAGAGTACCTATATTATGATGTGACTAAAAATGCATTTTCAATTGTAGGTATATTAAATGACCGATCCTTCATAAATCATAAAGTACGGTGTGTAGTTGTGCTAGGTACGCATTCTGAACTGTTTCTAGTGAAATGCGGGGAATACCGTAATTTTTTCAAGTTATTCTCTCGATCACATTCGATGAAAAAGGAAAGTACAATTTTCGGAATTGACCAAAAATGATATCAACTTTAATAAAAAGAGGCATTTTTATCATTCTAAAAAAAGGGCATCCAAAACCATTTTGCGTTTGGAGGCCTCCCAAGTGAAAGGCCACTGCATTGTAAACGCTTTATTTTTATTAAGTCAATGTTTTTAGCACTACTATGTACGACATAATGCAAATTGCAGTGAGAATTTCTTATGTGCAAGTTAAACTAAATATTCGAAAAGAAATGGATACAATGCCTATCAATTATGAATAATATTAAATATATCCAATGAAAGGGGAAACGACACACGTAATACAGGCTTTTCTGTAGAATTAAATGTACGTTTGTAAGATGTCACATAGAATGGGGAAGATGTAACAAACTCGATTTTAATATTGATAAATGCAATCTTTTATCGTTTACAAGGGGATCACGAGTATTATTTTGTCGATATTCAATGAATGGCCGAATTCTCTCGCGGATTTCATCAGTTAAAGATCTTGGCGTACAATTTGGGAGCAAACTTACATTCAATAATCGCATTAAGACTACTTGTAACAAAGCATTGAAAATGTTGGGCTTTATCCTCAGTACTACCAAGGACTTTCCAGGAGTAAAAATTTTGATACTAATGTATAATTCTTTAGTTCGAAGCCGGCTTGAGAGTGGATCGATTGTTTGGGCCCCAAGAGGTGCGAAATATGTTCTTATGGTGGAGAGGGTTCAGAAGAAGTTTTTGAGAATTCTCTATTTGAGGACATGCGGATACTACCCATGGCTTTATCCAACCGATTTTCTTTTAGGCATGCTCATGTTCAATAGTTTGAATACTCGAAGAGAAATGTACCTAGCCACATATTTCTTTCGACTTATCCGAGGCCAAAATGAGAATTCCACCATTCTTGAGAATGTTAAATTGAATGTCCGTGATGATTTTTTGAGGAATCGTGAACATGAGTTGTTTCTTCTTCCAAGGGTTAGAACCAGTCTACCAATGGGAATGTCACTGGGAAGAGCTTTAACAATTTTAAACGGCATTGCTTCGGATGTCGACGTATTTCATATTGACGTGAGTGAGTTAAGACGAATACTATATTTTATGAATAAAAGTTGATTTTGTCAGAACTCACTCGGTTGACTGCTTTGAAAATTTCTAATGTGATATCAATAATAATTTTTCCTCTTTGTTTTTTATGACTATTGTAATTTTCATCTTATTTTTAATTAATTTGTGATTTTTATTATATATTTACATGTATGTATGTATATGTATATAAATTCATGTATTTATATTTGTCAAATCCATGGCGCATTGGCGTCAGCTGTAATGCCATGATTTGCTTTTTCTTAAATAAATAAATAAATATTACTGAAGCAAGTTACTTGATCAACTAAACGTACCAAAACAGTACATGTTTATACAATCTAATAGTTGTATAGACTAAAACAAGATTCGCATCAAATAATAATTTGAATATTTATATCCCTGACTGTGCAAAATTTAACTAACCCACTAACAGTCAAAAATGAAATAAATTAAAAAGTAAATGCGAAAAAATCAACGCTGCATTGTTAGCATTGTTGGCAATTGTAAAATAAAATAAAAAATATTTATTTAAGAAAGCAAAGAAAGTCTCATAGTACATAATGGTGTCGATGTTAAAAATTTCTAGCTCTTTGATTTAAAAAAATAAACGTTCGTAATAGTGAAATGGTCAAAAATCAATGTTTAGAAAGAATGTACTTTTATGCGAATGTATACGCTCAATTTTGAATTTTGAAATAAGAATTGTCTGCGGTCACATTCGGTTTTTTCTTCGGTGTTTTTCGGTTTTGGACGGTGGTAGACTGTTTAGCTATGTTCACTACACTTGGTTTTTTTCGATCTGTATTAGAAGGGTCTTATTGTTTTCTGTTAACAATGTACAGTGAGATAATTATTATAAAATTACGTGGCTTTGTTTGATCCCTGCTACAGCACGGCTTCTTGGTACAAAATAGTTTGCAAAACATTTAGACAGGTGCAAACTTAATTTTTTTACGATTTTACTTCAAATCCAAGGTCAGTCACAATTTCTTCTTTCGTTTTCTTCAATTACGACGTCCATTGGACCAAATCTCCGAACGTTAATATTACTACATTGATCATTTCAATCAATTTATAAATTTATTATCAAAGACAAAAACCGATGTGGTTTTTACACTTCCTAACCATACATCTCATCCCAAAAACAAGGCACGTAACATTTTTCTAATCATTAGCTAGCTCTATTCTCCTACGCTTACTTCTTGCAAAAAATAAATATTTCACAACGAGTTCTCTTAAAAAACAATTCATATTCATGTGCTGTCTAAAAATTACCCACACCCATCTGATCTTATAAGTAGTGCTTAACGACAGCGACTAGCTAACCACTAGTCCTCCTATCCTTTCGATCTCTACTCTTTTAAAAAAAGAGAGGTTAAGCAACTGAGTAACAAGCAGTTTTTCTAGAAGAAAATATATTTTGAGATAAACTTCAAAAGGAGTCAGTGTTCTCCAAGTTGGGAGCGGATATGACTAAAAAATTAATAATAAAATAAACACATCATAACTTTTTACTTAACACATGATAATTATAAACGAGCTTCAAGAAACAGCTGACGCACCTAATCATCTAATTTGAAAATAATATTACGTTTTGCAAAAAAAAAAAAAAACAGGTAAACACATGCTTTGAAAAATATCGCAATTATTTCTAACTTTATCATACTATGTATATGTAACGTGTTTATAGTTACTTCCGTGCCTCTTTCCAAGGCGAAATTATTGTATTTATGTACTATTACATATTATATTATATGTAATAATGGAATTATCTAGTTAAATACCGCAAATAGTTACTGCCATTCAATGACAATAATCACCAAACAATCATAAAATACATGGTGTACTTTTCCACCTTAGTTATGATTCAACTAATCCTAAATATTGTATTTGTTATTATAATTTTTCTATTATAAATTGCGAGCCATACAACAGGAGAAACAACACTTTAACCCCTTCAATGTTACATAAAAACACGGGTGATCATTAATTATTTTATCAGTAGATATGAGAAATATATAGGAATCAGCTGGGGGTGATCTGGTCTAAGGGCATAAAATGTATGTGTTTTTTTCAAGTGTAATAAAAACAAGAATAACATTTATAGCATCCATTATTTTACCAGATGCTTATTAATATTTCAAGAATATACAAAAAAAAAATCACACCAAAAAACTAAAAACCTAATTAGTTACAGGCTGGTAAAGTGGAGGGTCTCAAAAAAATGGCGTGTCGTGGTTGCCATGATCCCAACTCTTCTAGTCACACGAAATAAAAAAAAGTTATATTCTTAATCAGTTAAGATGCCATAATGGTTTATATTTACTAGAATGAAGTAATTTTTTTTTTCATGTTTTTTTGATTTTCCAATTTTTTCATAATTTTTGTACATACCATAAAATAATGTATAAAGAAGGTTCGCATCAAATTTCATTTAAATCAGTTCTAAAGTTCTACAAAAGTTCAAAAAAATTTAAAAATGTAGAATAACGTGTTTAAAGTTTCGGTCAAAGTTAAAAACCGCCCAGATCGGTTAGATTCTATGTCACTTCAGTAGCTATATCTCTAAATATAATAAATGTAATTTAGAAAAAAAAAAAGCCTTGTAAGGACATATTGATAACTTTTTCAGAATCCTAGATCAGAATACCCCCTTAATAGTTTGCCAATTTTAAATGAGAACTCAATCTTCCAAACTCACCATTGCTATACCAATTTAAATAAGTACATATTATTAATTACAAATTCAAACACATGAAATAAATCATTTCTTTAATAATGGTTCGGATAAACCCCATCTTTTATATTAGTAGGGGGGGTTTCCTTTGCACGAAGAAAAATGTTAACTGCTGTTTACCCTTGTGAAGAACAACTCATCTTTCGTAAAACATAATCTCGATTCAGTTTTTGTTGCAGATAATTCTAGATTCCACCAGCTCATTCATATATTGAATACCATAGACAAGTGATTTGTATCTATTTATATTTATTAAAGTCGTAAAAGATTTCCTTTATCTGGTTTTCCTCGTTATAATACGGCTTAACATCAATTATGCCGTGGGTTTTTCAGCAACTGATGAAATCTATTCTTAATAACGTGAATAATAAGTTTACGCACTCTACGCCAGGGATCGGCAATCTTTTTTCATTGAGTGTCGGATAGAAAAAAATACTTCGACGAGCGGGGAAGTCTTGGATTTTTATTACATTATGGGAAAAAATGGTGAAATTGCCATCTTAATGATGGTGTCATAAGACACATGAAAGAGTCTTAATAAGAGGTATATTAGTTCAAAAGCAGATTATATTTATGATTTTAATTATTTAATGCGTACGATAATATTGACACATGATTTAGAACTTCGATTGAAGGTGCTTGATGAAATTTCCAAATCAAATTTGAATTGATTTAATTTTGTACTTTTCCATGAGTTTTGTCGCTAACGACCCAGATTTCACCTTTCGGCATCTTTAGGCATTTCAAGTGCACCAATGAACTTATTCATTATACATATTATGCATAGTGAATAAATCAATCATATGGAAATAATTTATTCAAATTTTTTTTTTCACAGCCCTACGCATGAAATTAAAAAATCCCTTGAGCAAATACAAATACCAAAACAACAATTATGAAACTGTGTAAGCAATTTTTAGATTAATATTCATTTTTGAGAAATTTGTCTGTCAACCATTTGTCACGTAGACGTTTTGTCCGGGGACGCTTGGTCCGGAGACGTTTTGTCTTTCGACCTTTCGTCAGCATACCGTTGGCTTTGCCCTATACGATTTAAATATTTGATTTCGACAGGAAAAAGCAAAATTTTCGGGCGCCCAGTAATATCTATTAAACTATGTATATGTAGGTTAGGTTAGGCATCTAAAAATAACTTCTCACGATACCATTCCATATTCCATTGTCATGGTCCATACAAAGCAAGTAATGTCGCCGTGTTGTCTAGCAAAAGCAAAAAAATCGCATTACATCTCAGCGTCTTATTTCATGACATTTATAGAATATCTGAGTTGTAAAATTATAATTATAATGATAGTTGACACGTCTCGCTGACATGACAGTTGAATGAATGGTAATTTGCAATGCAACAAAGATGGCGCATTATCCATCTGTCAGTGGTAAATTTAGCAACAAAAATAGGTCGCATTTATACAATTTCAAACACGATTTTAAAGATGAATAATGACAGAGGAAGGAAGAGTCGAGGCTAGAACATTACTCGAATAGTTTAAACAAAACGCCGTTGATAATTATTATTATGAAGCTTGTTTAATACTCGTTAGATACATATCTTTTTTTATTATTATTTATTCCATGGCCGCATTTTCTCGGTTTCACTTTCAGTGTTCTGAATTTGAAACTGACAGGTTAGATAATATTATTATATTGGCTACAATTGTACAATAAATGTTTCGTAAAACAAGTGATTTTTATTGTTATTTCTTTATTGTTTCTATGTTATTTATGATTTGCAAACAATTATTTGGTCAGTAACTAAGTGTATAGACGTCCATTGATGATGATGATGATGATTCCTCTTTGGAAATCTTCTGATCTATTGGCTCGCCAAATTTTTCGTCGTCCAACTGGGTGTATAATCTTATATATAAAACCGAAACGGGGGATGTATGTCTGTAATTCCCTTTTGCATTGTTGTTGCAAGTTCAAACAAACGAATTGATTTCGCTCGCGAAAGTTTCGACGGTAAATTTGTTTCGTTATCAATGTGTGTGTAGAGACTCAATGAGTATCGAGTAGTACATATAAAAACCGAAACGGCGTATGTATGTTCAGTCTGTAATTTTGCATTGTCGGTTTTTAAGTTGCCATACAAACGAATATGAAAGAAAATATGTTTGAATTTTTTATCGGCGAAGACATTTAGTCAAAATGTAATAAATTAGTCTTCTACTGAACTTTTCCCGGCTTTTATTGATATAATAATGTTTTTATAAACGTGAAGGTATTATTTGACAGCAAATTAGATTTTTTCCTTGAATTTGGACATTTTAATGGGCGAGAATGGGGCTGTCAATATATGAAAGGGGCTGTGAAATGTCAATGCCAGTCTGAAATGTTCATTTTAATTCCATTTTAATTGACCTAGACTTTTGAATTTTGAAAAAAGTTGTTTCAACTTAGCCCGTCTGAATTTACGCGCCGAGGTGAACATAACCCCAAACTGGTCCGAGCGAAGCCGGGTTCGAACACTAGTTAGAATATAAAAAAAACAGTTCATTCATTTGTGATTTAACTTTTACACAATACATGAAAGCTTTATAAGGTATAAGCTTAATAGTTTGCCAATTTTAAACGAACAACTTAATCTTCCAAACTCACCATTGTTATACTCCTTTAAATAATTATCATTAATTCAATAATAATCGATCGGATAAACCTCTAGATTTATTTATCGATATTCCTATGTTATTATCTGGTAATTATCATTTGCGATACTATATTCAAAAATCCCGATAATTATAAACAAAACCCACTTAATTCATTGAAACTCATTTACATAAAATTTTGGCTAATTCATATAGACTACGTTAATAGCAATTTAATTTTGTGATCTACATTTATTTTTGATTATAAACGATATAGTAAACTGTTTACTACGCGTCACTTCAAGTACATCCGTGCACTTGAAGTGCCTTAAGATGCCTAAAGGCGAAACTCGGGTCGTTAGCGACAAAACTCATGGAAAAGTAAAAAAATACAAACGATACAAATTTGTTTATATTTTATAAATTCGTAATAATACATAAACAATCAATTTAATAATATACGGAATACCTCCATTCTCCATGGGCATGCGTGCACTATAAAATGGCCAACCTTTGTGGTTTAGTGGCAATAGATTTACTCTAGCGATCTCATGGTTTCAGGCTAAAGCCCTGGCAAGGTTAATTAATGCCAAAATTTAGATTGATTTTAACTAAACATAATTTGAGATTTTTTCTTCGAGTTGATCTCGATTGACGCTCCTTGAATATTATTAACTGTAATGCCAAAGCTATTAAGCTATGTAACTCGTGGCTACAATCAATGGTCCCTCTAAGATGCGCAGCATTCTAACAGAAGTTGCTCGATAGTTAAGATTATGCCGCGCATTTGTTTGATTGACCTGCCCAACCACATTTTTCCGCGCAGCTAATATTTCGGTAACGGGACAAAACAGAACATGACTTTTCAGAATATTTAGGTTAGGTTAGCTTAGGTTCATATTCTGAAAAGTCATGTTCTGTTTTGTCATGTAACCAATATTTCGGCTTACGGGTCGTCTTAGCTGGGCGAAGCTGGGCGAGGCGATCCGGCGCAGCTTTGAAAGCGGCAGAGTTTTAAAATATCAAACGGTCCTCGCCCATGCAAGTGTCATATGTGGGCGAAGCGATCCGGTCAGGACGGCATATGTCGTAAGTCGACTCAAGTGCCTGACTCATGGCGCGCGCGAATCGCTTGAAAATATCAAACGGTCCAAGCTCACAGAGCGTTAATTGCGTCTGGCCGAGCGATGGCACATAAGACCTTTGATCAACTACGTTTTAAATTGACTGGATTCGCCTAAATTCGCTTGCCGGTTCGCGTCGCTTACCTAAGACACGGGGTTAGAGGGAATATTGGCTAAAATTAACTACTGTTGGGTTTGATTGCTTTTTGATCAAAATGAATTTCTGTAAACATAAATTAAAAAATGTGTGAAAATAGATTTTAAAAACATAGTGAGGTAATCAGATTTTTTTTTAAGATAATGAAGCTCTTCAATGTTCAATTAAAGACGAGTGAAATGGTTAAATTTATGTGACGTTTACAAAAGTAATCTTCGTTTTAAGTTACTAGCGATAATTTAAAACCGTTTCATTTTTTCATTTGTTTAAAGCACTATCCTTAGTTCACGGTTTTCTAAAAACTAATAAGAATTTGAATAACTTAAATTTCCTTATTATAGGAAAATAGCCATACATCTAATTAAAATTGCGCTTCATTCCATATTTACAATATTTTCACTTCAGCTGTCTAAATAATAAAACAAAACGTTTTCAATTCTAACAATTCCAAAATTATGCACAGAATGTGTTCAGTATTAATTAATTAAAAACTCGATTGGTTTGTAAAAGAAATAAGCGTTTTCGATATGCCGAAGCGAGATTTGTGATTCCTTTTGATACGAGTTGAGCCTTAATCGAGTAGTGACTCTTTCGATGGATTCGGCGGTAACTTTATGGAAATTCATTTTTATATATAATTTAAAATAACTTTGATTATTTCTCGTTTTGTGCTACTAACTGTGACACGTGTTTCGCCTCTTCCAGAGGCATCTTCGGACTTACTGTCGCAAATTTTGCTTAAGTAATGAAGCAAGATTTATTCTAATAATTTAAAGATGATAAAATAACAAAATAGAGTTTGGTATTTTTCCTTTTACGCGGAAGCAAGGAGGGGGTTATAGGATCAAAGCAAAGCAAACAAATAATTATACTAATAATGAAGTTAGCAATTACAAAATATCTCCAAACTCCATAAGGATATGAGCTACTTTCAGAAATTGAAATTGTCTGATGATTTATGTACTTGTATTAGAGGGCTTTGGAAACAAAGTTTGCTTTCTTCCAATAAGCATTTTAGAAAAAACACGAAAACTATTTTTAAACCGTTAAGTTCAATGCAGAATTTGATTGAAGTAATGGTCAGGAATCATCACACTTCACGTCTAGATTAAAATTGTTCACCTACATAGAGCTAAAAACTTAATTTGTATTATAAAAATCCAGTAATTTTGCCACACTTTCTAAGATATTTAAATTATAAATGTTGATAATGCTGCATTTGCTTTCAATTTTTCAAGACTGCTGTTTTTACACCCAAACGATTGGTAACATTTGATCCTAGGTAAATTTGTAAATATGGTACATTATCATACGCGAGCTACCGGTAGCTCGCGGTGACCGTTTGGCAATCACTGATCTAAGGTCATATTTTAGTCGCATATTATATCTGACTCAACATAGCACCATTTAACAGAATAACAAGCATGTAAAATAAATAAAAAAGATAAAGTATATAATCTATGAATTATGTGGTTTACAACCAAGCGTTGTCTCATCTAGAATTAACAATTCATAAAATAATCCATCGTTTTCCATAAGGTTAAATTTTTGTTTTATAAATGATGTATTCAAAAAATGCGAGTCAAAAATTTGCATCGTCCTTACGATGGCTTGATATCGAAATAGTTTCCTACACTATTTTACACAACTCGTTGACAATTGAATTTCCATTTACATGGTAGAACATTATTGTAGTCAGAAATATAAAATTATTAAGCTGAAGAGCTATCAATATTTTCTTATGTTATTATATCATTTAATTCTTTGAAAACAAAAAATATATATTTATTTTCACCTTATTTAATACAAAATTCAATTTATTATAATCTATAGCTATTACTAATTATAATCAATAGCTATCAACAAATATATAAAATAATTTATGTAGAACTAAAATACATTGTTATTTTTCTTTCCGTATGACATAATATTAATATTACTGATTACAAAATTTTGTGTGGCTGAGTGTGGTTGAGTGTGGAAGTAAGATTGGCCTTGTACTTGAATTACAAGACTCTCCATATTGGCGATCATATTGCTTAAGGATAATCGTATAGAATTTTCGAGATTTTCATTTGTTATCCTCGTTCGAATTTTTGATTTAGTGTGTTTCATCCTCGAAAAAAACTGATCGCACGCATGTGTGCTGCCGAAAATACAAATGATTTTTCTTGCAAATGCGCGTACATTTGTATATTTTTCATCCACCAAATATAATTTATAAAAATCCGTCAAAGCAATGTTAAATTGTGGTTTTATTAATAAATCACTGCAAATTTGCTGGCATTTTGAATTTCCAGCAAGCCTTGTATTTCGAAGTTCATCTCCATAAGAATTGTGCCAAAGAAATTCGAAACAGCCGTTGAAGCCTACCACATCCTTTTCAAAATATGGCGACATTTTACAATCGGAAAGGAAAAAAATGGAAATCGGTAAAGATTTCGAGGAAATTTTCGCAAATGAATTGAATAGTGAAGGGTGCGCGGATTTCTATTGCCACGACTGTATATGTGTTGTTTGTATGAGCTGATAGACTAGGAAAATGGTTTTTAAAAAAAAATCCTCCCCGGAACTATTAATTTCTTTTTCAATTATTTTGCCCAGATGTATAAGGGCCGGACAAAATAGCCCGGCGGGCCGGTAGATGCCCATGTATGGTTTATATGATGTATTTTATAATTTTAAAAAAAATATTTAATCTAATCTATTGAAATAATGTTACAGGGTAAAGCAAAATGGAAATTATTGAAAATCACATAATTAATCAAAACTACTTGATGTGATTTTTGTATATAAAAGATTTTTCACAATTATAATAAATACACGACGAATAAATTTAAATCTTTTCATAAATTAAGTGCAAGATATTTTATCGGTTGATTATTCTTCATCGTTGAACGAAACCGTCTCTAGTAATATTATTAAAATGTTACTACAAACTATGATTTGTTTAAACACTAAAACCTTAAACGTTTAATGCGTTAAATGTCAATAATTCTTGATAGAAACGCATTATATTTAATTAAATAAATAAAATAAAAAAAATGGTTTGCTATGCTTTATTATAAAAAATATATAAAAAGATCAGGTCCGGTTCCGCTCATCGCGAGAATTTTGAACTGATTCAATACGGACCGGATAGTAACATAATTCACCATTAAGGTGTCAATAGTTAGTAGAATGACTTAATAATAAAAAATAATTTTAGTACTTATTCCACATTGGCACACACATATTCCGCATTGAATTCATTAAGATCAGGACCGATAAAGCTCGCGATGAGCGAAACCAGTCCTGATCTTAATAAATTCTAAAAATGTATTATTATTAACATTAGTGATGTGGAGATAGTACAAAAAAGGGTTATAATAATGATTTGTTTAATATTAACTAATTCAAGCTTCATATAACACCCATAATTCTTCATTTATAAAAAAATTGTGACCGATTAAAACAAAAACAAATTTTTTATTTACCTAATTTCATAAATATTAAAATACAATAATAATTAAAATACGTCCACGTAAAAATAATGAAAACAATCTAACCTGCATTTCCATTTCAGGTTCTGAATCTACCGGGTTCCACATGTTAATTTTCTTTCAGTGTCTTTCCTTTTATATGGTAAACTGTTTTATTTATTTGTATTCACTTAAATTATTATTTTTTCGTTACGGACAACATTTCAACTATTCGCGATCTGAATAAACGATCTAAGTACAGAGCAGTCGCGATCGAGTTTAAAAATCTACAATCTTTTGCATTCTTTATATACAGACTGTTAACTCACGTGTTAACCCAACAAATGCCGATAGCACATATCGATGGCTTATAGAGTAAATTTGCTATCTCTTTCTTTGTGCAGGAGAGGGTAAAAATTGACTATTTTGGAATTTTTTAACCGATTGGGAAAATTTCAAATAGTTTTATTTGTACCACCGCTGAAAAACAACGAATGAATGACAGGCGACAATAGAAAATGGTGGAGTTGGATAATTAGCAGAATAGATTTTAGAACGACAATCGAGTTATCAAATTTTCCTAAAACGTTTTTACATTGCACTCAAATAAGTTTTGGATATAAAAAATTTACGGGAAGTGCACGCTGCATGATACAACAAGTTGGGATTATTAAGTCATTTTCAGCCAAAAGTGAAGTTATCAAAATTACTCTTGAAGCCATTGATATAACATCTGAAATAAATATGGCGGTAAATACACAAACATTTGACTTTTTTAAAAGAAATTTTCTGTCAATATGCAAAAAATATCCTGAGGCATAGACGAATACAATATACCGAGTGAGCAATGGTGGATTACCCCATAAGCGCAAGAGGCACGCGCTTGGGATCTCGGAATAACTTACATATATATAGCCCAATTAGTATGTTTTAAAAACGAAAAAATATTTTTGACAAATGTTTTTGTGTAAGAATATATTACAATGTACCACCGAAAAAATAATTGTCAATGGAAGTATAATATTTAATGGCCGATGGGTTCATGAATCATGAAGTTCGATTCTCATTCTGAATTGTATCTATTAAACTGCGGGGGATACGTTACATTTTCCAAATTCCAATTTGGCGAAATGACTCAAAATGAAATCAATTTTGATAAAAAAATATATTTGATGAATACAATGACGAATAAATTTTGCAACCCTCATTCGAAATGAGGGCCTCCAAAATCATATTACGCCTGGGGACTACCAAGTTCTTAACCCACCACTGCGAGTGAGATCTTATGCTGTTTTTTATCAGGGCTGTAGAGTCGGTAAAAAAGGTTCGACTCCGACTCCGGCTCCAGCATTTACCAAAACCACGACTCCGACTCCAACATTTACCAAAAACACGACTCCGACTAAAAAAGTTTAATATCGTCACTTTTTTTGCCTAATTTTCTTATTTATTCGATTTCAATTAAATATCAACCCTAACAATCCAGCCAGCAATTCATTGAACCTAATTTTTATTACCATAATACCACGAGATGGATTTATTTATAAACCTAATAATTCAATTAATTTCGAATGATTTACAATCAATGCAATTAAGCAATCATAAAGCATTTAACTGAGTTTTTTTGAAGAAGATTATTTTTGACATATCGTTCTTCGATCAATTTGAGATATAAATTTTCGGATAATCTTTGACTAATACGGTTTTTATGTAATGATAAACATTTGAAAGATTTTTTTTGGAGATAGCCAATTATCTCATTTCTGCACAAATCTTTAGTAAAGATTATAATCATTGTAATATGATGATATCTTAGATTTATGAATATTATAATAAATATTGACCATGAGTGATGGTTAGGGACAAAATGTAGTTGCTTAGACGTGATTAATTTAAAAATATTATATTTAAACTGTATAAGTTCTTTAATTTAAAACATAATTTTATTGATGAGTATTTCAAGCATTTTACTGGGCCACATGCGGCCTATTAAAATATTTTCTGTGGCCCGTTTGAAGCCCGTAGCTTAAATTTAAATTATGAAATGTCATGCTTCTTCTAATGTGAATCAATGCGACTTCTTATAAAACTTATCTCAACGGAGGCTTTTTAACGAGAACTGTTTGTTACTTAGTTGATGACGTGAATGAGAAATATGAGTTTAAGTTTCATATTAAAAGTTTCCAAAAACCTCTTTGTTATTCGTGTTGTTTTTTCTTCAAAAGTATTTAGAAACAAATATTTTTTATTCTGTAAAATTAAATAATTGGGGATTTCGGCTAAGTTTGATGGAATTTCAATATCAAATTTGAATCTTTTGAATTTTGTGCTTTTCTATTAGTTTTGTCCAGGGCTGTGGAGTCGGAGTCGGAGCTTTTTGGCCGGAGTCGGAGTCGGCGCGGCGTTTTGGCCGGAGTTTTTGAAAAGTTTGAACTTTTTATTTTTGCATTTAATATGTCAAATTTGACTTTTGGCCGCATTGATAAAGTTGATATTTAATTGAATTCCCATAAATATGAAAATTAGGGGGAAAAAGTGACGATATTAACCTTATTTAGTCGGAGTCGGAGTCGTGTTTTTGGTCAATATCGGAGTCGTGGTTTTGGTAAATGCTGGAGTCGGACTTTTTTCACCGACTAAACAGCCCTGGTTTTGTCGCTAAATACCCGGATTTCGCCTTTCGGCTTCTTCGTGAATTTTACGTGCACAAACCATACCGTGTTTTGAATTTTTTTTTTTATGAATTAGCACCTTTATCTGTTTGGGTATGAAAAATAATGTTTTTAATGTAACGTATGTGTGTTGAACGGGTCAAACAGCAGGCAAACAATAAAGCTAAATGAATAGTTTCTTTTCTCCCGGTCTTTGGGTTTTTCTTATATATTTTAATAAAGTTTAATAAATAAGTTATGTGTGGTGTCATAAATTAAGTGATGGATAATTTTAAATATTCTTAATCTTGTATTCTATTTTCAAATCTAATGGGGAAAACAACGCTCAAGCTTACATACTAGTGACATCTATTATTAAGTAAAACATTTAATCGAAATCAGCATGAATAATATATTTTATCCAGCGTTATTCGATCTATTATAGTCTAGATTACTCTAGAATATCTGTGTTTTTCTTCCGTTTTTTTCATCGTATTTTTTACACTCTATACAACATGTGAATTACGTTTCCCGTATTTCAGATGCGTCCAATCAAAGTAGGCAAATCCAATTAGTTTGAAGACGAGACAAACTTGGCACCAGAACATCATGAATAAGCTTTTTTACGCGGGCTGTGGAGTCGGAATTGTGGAGGCGCGGTTTTTTGGCCGGAGTCGCATTCGCAGTCGTCGCGGAGTTATGGCCGCAGTCGGAGTCCTGAAAAACTTTTTAAAAGTTTGAATATTTTATTTATGCATATAACATTTAAAATTTGGCTATTGGCTGGATTGGTTGGTTGATGTATAATTTAATACACATAAATAGGAAAGGTCGGAAATAAATGTGACAAAATTAAACTAGAATATTCGCAGTCAGAGATGTTTTTTTGCTCAATGCTCCATTGACAGCATTGACCAAAAACTGCCTTTTTTTAACGACTCCACAGCCATGTTTGTTACTTCTGTTGCTATAAAAAATTCCAAGATCCATTCCTTTTTTTCCATGCGGTCAAGCCTTGTTACTGCAATATTTATTTACTGGAGCTTAGTTTATGGCTGTATCGGATCTTCAGTATGTAGGTACGTACCGTACCACGTGCCCTTGCCACTTACCAACAATCACTTACCACTTACCACTACCTCATACTACACACCACTTACCACATACCACTCGTCTGGAATAATATATATATATACGTGACCTAAAACGTAATATATGTATCTAATAACTATCTAAATGTGATGATTTTTTTAAGAAAAAAATCCTAATGTCAATATTTCTTTTGATATACATAACACCACAGTTATTTAGCAATAGTTTGTTGAACCATTGCTGACGTCAAATTAATAATATGTGGGTGTTCATCGAGAGATACATGTGCAAAAATGGTTTTATGATTCGTTATATTTGGTAATTCCAATTAGTTTGGCGAAATACTGCACTATAATTAATTCATTGGTAACCAGTATATTTGATTGATACCTTTAATAACAGTGCTTCAAGTGGCAGTGCCACCTGTCAACATTCACTCAATGCACATGTATATAAGTAATGAGTATATGAGGTGCATTTTTCTATAAGCTATTATAGCTAATCATTATTAAATATTTATTAAATGCACTCACTTGTTGGTTTTTACATTGTTAATGATCATTCTTACATAATTGATTTTTCATGTAAGTAGCTTGTATTGCTAAGAGGTCTTATTTATTTTACTTTGATTTATTATTTAGTTGAAATACCAATGGTTTGTCATACCTTGCTTAAATTTTGTATAAAAATCGCTGTCTCTTTGTATTTTTTACCATAATTAAGAATTTTGAATTAAGTGCTTGATCGATTTTCAATATCAAATTTGAATCGTTTGAATTTTGAACTTTTCCATGAGTTTCGTCGCTAACGATCCAGGTTTCGCCTTTCGGCATCTTCAGTATTTCAAGTACATGTATGCACTTGAACTGACTGTAGATGAACTAACTGTCTTATCAGTTAATAATGCTCGCTATGAGCGAAACCGGTCTTGATCTAATAATTTTTATGTACAAGAAGTACTAAAAAAAACAAATATTTTTTTTATTATAATGCCATTCCATTGACAGTGAATACCTTAAAAGTGTAAAATAAAAATGGCATATTTTAAGAACCAGCTCCCAATATACTGAAAAATTTAATTTCAAATAAAAAAATAAAATGGATCTTGTCAATTCGTGGATGTAGGGATATAGGGGCGAAACTACAAAAATGGCTGTTTTGAGTTAAATATGGCATTGTCATGCTCAATGCAGTTCTATAAGATATCAAAATATCCAACTTGTACGAAGAGCGGTTTACCAGATATTGCTCGGCTTTCCTGCAATATCGTAAGAACAAAGTTCAACATTGAACAACTGTTTTGCCATTTATCTCAGTTCGTTGTTTTTGTAGTGTCGCCTGTATGTCCCTACACCCACGAATTGTATCGTATGAAAGTGTTAGGCGTACCTACCTGTTCTAAGGTGTTCCAGTTTAGGGGGAGAAATAAATGGTCATGTTGGTAATACTGTATTTTTTTGTTATTGGAATCAGTCCCTCTATATCGTACCTGAAGAAGCTTTGTTATCAAAAAATAATTCAACACACTTTACATATCTTTACCATATCATTTATTAAAGTAAAATCTTTTATTATAATATATATACATTATGTACATGTGAAAAAAGGATTTAATTTTGGATAAAGAAAATAAAATCAACAACAAAACAATGTTACCAGTGCAATAATATTGAAAGAGAAGACGCAAACATGTTCATTGCATTGCAACATGCAATAAACAACATCAACAGTTAAAAAAATATACTGATGAACCAGATATTTTTACCTTATCACGATGGAGTTCTACCAAGTAAATCCCAATTCAAACATAACAATTGAATAACATTAATAAAGGTTAGTATGGCCTTGTATCAGTGTCGATGGTTTCGGTCGCAGAGCTCATAGGTTCAAATACCAGTACAGGCAACACCTAAAAACTTGGTTGTAGCAAGAACAATTAGCTAACCACTAGTCCTATCCAATCTCTATCCATCTATGTATACTCTCTTCAAAGAAAGGATGAGAAACTGAATAACATTCAGTTCTTGTAGAAGAGCTTTTGTTGAGATAAGAATTATTAAAATAAATGTAGAATAACAAACTTTTGAAAATGAAATTTTTTGTTTACTTTCAAGCATAAATAAAAAATCATTGTCTACTTGAAATATATATATTAATGCTATCAATATCTAGATTTTATTCATTTCTTATGAATATTACTGTGAAGTACATAGTTGGGATGGAAGATGATATTTATTGCTTGAGTAGACATTTACTTGGTAGAACTCCATTATAATACGGTAAGAAAAATAACAATGTATTTTAGTTCTACATAAATTTATGTAGAACTTATGTAGAACTAAAATACATTGTTATTTTGTTTACCGTATTAAGATGATATTTGATAGCAACTTCTGTTTACATGCTCCATTAGGAATTCACATGCTCCACATGATCAAAAGAATATTTGAAGAATAAATAGCATTATCTGGGTTTACAGGTTATTCATTGCATGTTGCAGATTGCTTTTATACTTATACAAAAGTTCTGTAGTTTTTTGTCTTTAACATAATTGAAAATAAGTAAAATTTTATAATCCATAAAGTGTTTGCTTATTTGTATGATAACTGTTATAACATTGTAGTAAATAAATTTCATAGACTATATGTCTCTAGTACGCATTTTTTTTTATAACCCAAATAGTTTAGAAAACCTTAAATAATAATATTGTACATATAACATATCCAAGAATGAGAAAAAAAAACAGAGAAGCATGTTATTCAACATGTCCATATCGTAAATTATACAATAAATTATCAGACCATTGAGAAAAAAATAATTAATTATCAATATGGTCCCATCTTAATAATTAGTTTAAAAAATATCATGCATGGGTAAGTATAGAAAATGGTGACTTCATTGAAATCACGGAGCTACTTTGATATATTTTTTCACAATGGCAACACATTACAAATGACCCATCTTTTCGAGAACTATTTTTTTTTTGTAGATTTGTAGCCATAAAAACATTATTTTTTAGATGCTGTAAAACCATAGACAATAGAAAATGCAACTGTGCCAACGAAGCTTTGTGAAAATAGCCAGGAACATAAATAAAGCAATTTTAACCACAATCAACAAACTTGGATTATTGAAATAAATAAACAGTGCAACATTTTCACCTTGATTGTTAGGCGACACTGATGCACCAAGACTCAAATATGGGATATTATTTTAAATAAACAATTATTAATAGAATATAAATAGCTTCCAATAAACAGTGCAGGAAAAATATTATGAAAGTATGAATATTTTAGTGAAATAAAATATTTAAGTATGTATAAGTTTTAAATCAGACCTACCATGGTATTACCAGAATTAAAAAAATATGATTATACAGATACTTAATTAAGAAATCATACAACATCAAAAATAGTAATATTTTTAGAAGTTTTAAGTAAACACAGTACATAAGTAAATATGTTACATTTAGCAGCCTAAAAATAATGTCTTTTATAACAGATAATAAAATTACCCAAAAAAAACTTATTAAAAAAAAGTATTTTCTATTTCAATTTAAGATATTATAATTCATATTCTTTGATTGAAGTTGTAGGATAATAATCATATTTTTTTATAATGTAGACAAATCAGCAATAATTTTATTTAATAATAATAATATAAATATCAGTTTTTAAATTACATACTAATTTATACTAAATATAGGTATTTTCATAAAAGGACCAAAAATACAGTGATCCAATTACAAATATGAAGGCCGGTGCCAATCTTTGGAACTAAATAAATTATGACAGTTCACATAGACAGTGGCGACCTGAACTTTTTTCTACTTAAAAAAGCTGACATATTATGATTTATATTATATTTGTACAATTATTTTATCTGCAAAAAAAATATTAACAAGCAGAGAAATATCTTTTGACCAGGATTGAAATGGAATTCCAAACATACATTCGTCACAGCCCAAAAGTTACTTTCTATAATTAGAAATGGGAAGTTAAATCCATCAACCACAAATATTTAAATAGTCAAATCGTTCCTTGTAGTCTATGGTAGCACAAGCATTGACAGCAGAAGAAGGCCATTCCCGATTTTGTTATCTGCCAACATTCCTGACACTGCAAAACTCTTCAATACATTGAGGGGTACGAACATGACGTTTCAGAACATGACAAATCAGAATATGACAATTCAGAACATGACAAATCAGAACACGACTTTTCAGAACATGACATTTCAGAACATGACATTTCAGAACAAGACTTTTCAGAATATGACATTTCAGAACATGACATTTCAGAACAAGACATTTCAGAACAATCGGCCTATCTACGGACACCGTCAGCCTTCGCTTTATAATATTGGGTTTTCACATACATATTTGTCTATAAACAATTTACCAATTATGAATAGGGCTGCCACAACAAGCAACAAGCAACTTGCACAGAATTTTTATACACATAATAATAACATTAAAAATTATTAATTATGTTGTTATTATTAATTAATAATTTTTATTGTCGATCTCGATACGACATTTGAGAAGCATGTAAAAATATTATATAAATGTAAATTTTAATCTTCAGATTTTTTTGTTATGATATTTTCCGTAGAATAAGCCGGTGTTAAGACTGTTAATAAATAAAGACGTATTATAAAACTAAAACCTTCGTTATTTGCCCGACTCACCAGATCCCACATACATATATATATATATATATACATATTTGTGCCAGCCCAACGAATGAATTTTAAATGCGAACTACAATAGTTAGTGAACATTTATTTTAATTTCGGCGATCTCATAATTACAGTTATTTTCTTGTTGTGGCAGCCCTATAATTGGTAAATTGTTTATAGACAAATATGTATGTGAAAACCCAATATTATAAAGCGTTCCGGTGTGTAGTCTATTGTTCTGAAATGTCTTGTTCTGAAATGTCATGTTCTGAAATGTCATATTCTGAAAAGTCTTGTTCTGAAATGTCATGTTCTGAAATGTCATATTCTGAAAAGTCTTGTTCTGAAATGTCATGTTCTGAAATGTCATGTTCTGAAAAGTCGTGTTCTGATTTGTCATGTTCTGAATTGTCATATTCTGATTTGTCATGTTCTGAAACGTCATGTTCTGAATTGTCATGTTCTGATTTGTCATGGAACCACATTGAGGACATACCTATGAAATGCTACAAAATTATAAAAACCCACCAGTACACACCTCAAAGAAATTTCGTACAAAAGCTCTTACAATAATTAACTTAACACATGCGTACAGTAAAAATCTTATTACAAAAAAAAATGCAAATAGTATATAATTATATTCCAATATAAGTCCAAATTATGTATCCATAGTAAGGACCTTATTTTCTTTTATACAAAACTTTACCCTTTTATTTCTGATATGATGACATCTACTTTTCTGTGAGAATATCAATTTAATACCAAAAGAAAGATAAATAACGTAGAATTATTATTATCAATTGAGGTTATGTTAACTTCATATTAAGTATGTTTTGTTTAACACTTAAGCCCCCACCCAAAAATATATGAAAGTATATATCCAAAATACCCAGTTTATTTTTGAAAGAATAACATTTTTTCTTTTGGAGTTTTTAAATGTTCTATAATTATGAAACTATTAAGTCAAAACAAAAGAAACTTTGTATGATTCATTGGAATACTTTAACCGCTTCAGTACCGAGCAAAGTGGTGGCCCCAGATGTCATTAGCTATGCAAAGAAAAATATCCTTAGAATTCTGACTGGAAGAATTAATAATCAAATTTTGAATGATATTATTGCCAGTATTTTTCTTTGTCAAGAGCTATATGACAGTTTTTATCTAATATATTTATCGTTGCTGCCAATAGGTATCAAAATATTTTAGCAGATGTCACACAACATGCAGCTTGGTGGATTGCACAAAGTTCCCATTCATAATGGACACAGTTCTAGGATTCGGAAATTGTTAAGGAAGAGTATAGAAATTGATTCCATATAATGTATTTGATTTCAAGTTGGTTCAAACTTGTAAATTTAACTATTGGTGAACTATTTGTTCATTGATACCTTCACAGTCATAAATATGGATTGCAATACTGATATTACCAAAATTGGGATCTTTGTATTTTGACACAAAGGGTTGGTACACTCAAACAAATACAACAAATACTTACCACTGAGAGAACTGCACAGTTATTGAAATCGACATCTGTAGTGAATAGAGAATTTAACCAAAACTATTTTTTTGTAGAAAAATCGGTCTAATTTTCATCTGGATTCTCAAAAATAAAATGAAGTTGATATAAAAATCGAAATGAGTAATATATCTTCATTTGTTAAATTAAATTCAGTATTTTCTTAAACAAACTTACTATTACCTCCCTACAACGCACAATCGGTACACCATCATTTAATTGATTAGAAAATCATCAACGGAAATTATTAAGTTCTTAACGATAGATTTCACAATTTCATTCGGATCAACATCAGCTAATTTTTTTATCAAACGCTACACTCCCGTTGCACCCTCGAGATTTCAAATAAGAAAACGAAGAATGATAATACTTTGACGCGCATAAAAGATAACATAGGAACAATCTGCAGTATCATCGACAAATTATGTATCATAAAATATATTTGCTGGATTGATTTTTTCTACGGCTAGCATTTATCAACGGCAATGACATGTTGACATTCCACAATATCTTCAATGACTGTATCGATTCCTTGACCGAGGTTATTATCGGATCGTTCGTTGGTAATTTGGTTGTATGCACGGCGCCCAGGGTTATGGCCAACGTCCTCAGACACTGGAGCCGCCGCAGGAATAAACTTTTAATGGAAATGTCGTGGGCCTGACGCCATTTTTTCAGAGTGTTTCCAATCAATGTCACAGTGTAATGGCGCACGTTCATGAGACAGTCTTTCATTCCGCTGTTATCCTGGAATAGAACAAGTAAACGTGTTATTAGCCGGGTGATTAACGTCATCGGCTAACATTGTCCTTACAAACAGTTTCATAATTTGATTTTTCAACCAAATTATGAATCAGGGAGTGAAGGAGTCACGGATGTCTTAATTTTCTCCGACCCATCCGATCCTTTAATACAAGGTGTAGCGAAAGTGATAAGCTAACCACTAGTCCTATTCTAACCCTACATTTCTATCTTTACTCTCTCTGAATAAAAAAGATTGATCAACTGAGTTGAGATAAGCTACATTAGGAATTCATTTGCTTCACAATGGGAGCAGACATAATTAAATAATAATAAAAAATATATCATTAACACAATGGTTAAAACATTCTAAATACCAAGGTAATTAAAAGGGCCTTTATTTACCTTGGTTTGATTGCACAGTAATAGTTGCGCATGCAATTTCAGCGGGGGTTCAAATCCTGTAAGAACAAATCCCAATATCCCCTCAACAGTTATCGGACGATTTTCTGGATAAGATCGGCTTTCTTGTTTCCTGAAAAATAGTAAAAACCATTGTCACTTTCACATAACTATCAATGGAATATTTTAACCCGGATAAAACTTTTACCAATTTTGTTTGCGCTCAATGGCTACAGATTTGTCTACAGATATTTTTATTATTGTTTTTTGTTCATTTGAAACAAATAATATAAATAATGTGACTGGTATCTATATCTGAAGAAATGATACTAATCCATAGCTATACTAATCCAACGATTAATAATTATTACTCTTTCCACTTACTGTTCTGTAGGGAAGAAAACGAGAGTCGGGTACTTGGAGACAGTATACTGCCAGGGTAGATCGTTTGATGAAGTATCAATCCTGCCGACTTGAAAGGTGTCACCCAGCCCTCGCAGTGCATAGGACACGCTCATCAAAACCATCGAGAGTAATCCTCCGCATGCCCCTGATCCTCCTCCGCACAACACCAACAAGACTGCCTGGAATTTGAATAATGCTTTGTGTTTTAAGTCTATTCATTATACGCCGCCCTGTAACTGTTCAAATCCCAGTATGGATACATTCATAAATTTGTGTGCAAAAGCATGAAACGTGCGATTAGGCCGATTATATAACCACTAGTTCTTTCCTAGCATTGACTTTAAATTATTGCTCTCTCTCTGTGTCGCAAGTTGATATTCAAATATAAATAGAGTTTACAGTGTAAAAACTATCGATGAAAAGATTTTTTTATTCAATCAAGTATGCATTATTTAATCTGATAACCTTTATTAATTTATGAAATCTTTGTAGTTGGAATATTTGTAAATCGGCACAGCAGGGAAGAGATTAACAATCAGTTTTTGTGAAACTATCTCTATTGAGATAAGCTCCATTAGGAGATCACATGACCCATATTGGAAGCGGACATTGTTGAAAAAATAATTTCAACACAATACACACATGGAACTTATATTACATTTGTGTATTTAGGTATTCTGAAAAAATTTATATACTTAAATAATTTTTTGAAAAAGTGTGATTCATAACATTTTCCAAATACACGATTCTATTGTGTTTATAAGTACAAATAACCATTAAGGTATTACACGTCAGTTCAAGTGTCTTTAACCCTTTGAGCAGCATCGCCGTACCGGTACGGGGGTAGTATGTTGTCATCTACAGTGAAACCCCGATTTTACGTTTTTCAAGGGACCGTATAAAACAAACGTTAAATGCGGGAAAGTTTTATATATGATCTAAATGCCGGGACTATAGAAAATGAACGCAACACGCGGGAAAATGTATAATGCGAGAACGTAAGATCGGGGTTCCACTGTATTATCTAATGCCATTCTCTTATTGCTTATTGAAATGTTATTATTTTTCATATATTGAAACTAGAGGTGTCGGTAATCAGTGATTTTTGGTAGTATGTTTGAAATAAACAAAAGAGTTTTATAAAAAGGTTAATATTTGGTAAGAAATATGTGGCCATATATTATTGAGTGTAAAAATCCATATCAGTTCGATACATTGACAGATGAATGCAATAAAGATCCAGATTCAAATTAGATGTAAAAGCTTCTAGATAATTATTGGAAAGTAATATTTAATTATTTGAATATTTTTTTAGAATTCGCCTTTTAAAATTGCGGAAGAAATATCAATTCCTTCAATAAGTAATAATATTCTTCTTAGATTTACGGATATGTAACAAAAAAAATTATGTTATTTTTTGTCTGCTATTAATATTTTATTAAATTTATAGAAAAAAACCTAATTTAATCCAAAATAACTCACCACTCAAATGGTTAATAATCAACCCACCAGATATCCACAATAATAATTCAAAAACAATAACCTTGGACTTCTGCAAAATGAAATCTTCAAATGTGGCAGTGTTCAATTCTGTCAGGCAGACGACTTTTTCATTGGGACTTTTCTGGCGACACCAATGATTGTTGCTCGAGTTTTTCGAACCGGTCGGTGTTTCGTTTGCAGCCGGTGCCTCTTGAACTATCTTCCCGGATCCGTAGTAATGGGTATACTTGGCATTCCCTGACACTGATCTCAGATGTCGCGGAAGGTGGTTCATGGTGAAATTCACAATGAATTCACGCAGGGAGCGCTCCCCGAAAGGTTTCTCCAGTAGGTATTGAGATTCACGCTGGAAAATATCCATCAATAGTTTTAATTAATTAATTATTTAATCATTGGAAGAAATTCTACTATCTTAATCTACCTTTTTGACACTTTGATCTTAAAAGTAGGAGTCAGAGTTTCTGACTAATATTTACTATAATTTGCAGTAAACCTTCATTTCACCAGCAAGATATTTTAGTTGTTTATATTTATTTATATACGTACATTACAAAAATCACAAATTATAAGTAAATTTTTTTTGCAATGTGAAAAAAGATTAAAACATCGGAAGAAAAAAAAATATGGTTCACAGATATAAGAGTGATAAAAATACATTAGAAGTCAACCGAGTGAGTTCTGACAAAATCAACTATAATACATAAAAGACACATCACTCATCCAAATAGTTTTTATTGTATTATTATATAAACCAGGGCTGTGGAGTCGGAGTCGGAGTCGTGGAGTCGGAGCATTTTGGCCGGAGTCGGAGCGGCATTGTGGCCGGAGTCGTACTCGGACAATGTACAATGTCGGAGTCAGAGTCGTGGTTTTGGTAAGTGCTGGAGTCGGAGTCGGACTTTTTTTTACCGACTCCACACCCTGCTATAAACTCTTTTTTAATATTAAGCAGGTCACCATTTTTATTTTTGGAAAACAGAACTAATTTATATAGTTTATTAGTTTGCATTAAATTTTAAACGCACATTATCATTTTTTGCTGATAGTAAATAAAGATATATAAGTCATTAAAATCTGTTAGAAAACTGAGGCCAACAGATTGGCCCGCTGGTATTAAGATGGTTTGTATAATTTCCACGATTTGTAATAAAAAAACTTAATAACTGAGATGAGAGGGACATTTACAGAGTATATCAAATTATTAAGAATAAAATAATATGTTTACCTCGTTATCTAGAATGACTACAGCTGTATTGTCTCGTTTTTTTGTGATATCTATGCCAAGAGATTCGGCGAAGTGATGATTGACCAAGCTGTCGATCGCAATGAATGATATTGACGAATTTGTCTTGCAAGATAGTCCTAAAACACTGGGTTCGTCTCCATCCATTTCAGGGTACACTTGAGGATGGACGGTTTGCGCAAGGTCAAGAATCACACATATCTCTCGCATTCGGCGCTTTTGAAGGTTGGCTGGGGACCGAGGATCTTTCGGGAAGTTCAACATAGAGGTTTTGTAACTGAAAAGCACAAAATAAACATGGTTCAGCCCTTTCCTGCATTTATTGTATTTTTTTACAGTCCTGGCCCTATATTGACCCTTGAAAATAGTGTACTCACAATCAAATAAAACAGGTCCCCTCCTCGCAATGTAGTTTAATTTTTTTTTTTTACCGTATCCGCTCCCAACTTGGACCATATGGACTCCTCACGGAGTTTATCTCAACACATATTTTTCTACAAGAACTGCTTGTTACCAGTTGCTCAAGAGTAGGGATGAAAAGAATACAAGGACTAGAAACAGACAGGACTAGTGGTTAGCTAATCGCTGTCACTATGCATCACTCTTTGGGACCGGAAAGATGGGAAGGGATTTTTAACAACACAAACACCAATTGCTTCTGAGCGGAGTCTGAAAAAATCTGCTTTTACCGGGATCGAACCTTGGCGGTCCGACACGTTAGCCAACGATGTTGACCACTGCACCACAGACCGGGATTTTTTTTATTTTGGGAAACAAATATATATTCATAAGGAGTTTATTTAAACACATTGAGGATGACTTACGCTAACAGATATGAGACAATATGTGTAAAAACGCATTAATGCTGCACCAGGTATTTGAGCAATGCAAAAAAAGTGCAGGACCAAGTGTGTGAGTGTTAAAATTAATGAGATCTTCGAGTAGTTATAACAATAAGAAAAGAAAGTCTAGGAGCAAGTCAAGACTCATAAATTTTATCATTTATCAATTTTGTTTTGCCTTAGAAAAGGATGAATCAGGGTTTGTCGTTTGTGTTAGTAATTGGGTGGTTTTAAATGCTCACCTTTTAGGAACATCCACTACGGCCAGCATATCCATGATTTTCATCTCAAACTCCTCTTCCTGCGCTTGAAGATCGGACACCAGATTACTAGACTGGCACGTTTCTTCTTCTGATTTCGTGCAGCAACCTTCCAATCCCAAATGGTCGGAATTAATCACCATGTGACTGGCAGATTTCTCCTCTCCCCACAAGAAATATTGCAGTCCTTTACTTTTGGTATCTTTTTTACACAGGGTCTTGTTGAACCAGTGACTCTTTGATCCTTTCGATCGGACGGATTCCATCTGGCTCATTGCTTTCAGGACAAGTTTCTGGGCAGACGTCTGAGCTTCTTCTTCCAAGCACATCAAGGTCTTGTTCCGTTCGTATTCTTTGTATTTGTGCCTTTGGTCTGAGCTGTATTTTGTTATTTCAAGTACCCAAGGATTGTCACAGTTGTTGTATTCCAATGCAGTCTCTCGAAGCTAACAAAAAAAAAGCAGATTATTTGAAAACATTTCTTTGCCATATCTACAGGATCCTTCAGAAAGAAAAGTAAAGTATATTTTGGCATTGTTATTTTAGACACTTGGGATCAACTGTAGTAGAAAACACTATGAATACCATATATTAAGGCTAGGCTAGGATTGGACTAGCGGTCAGCTAATCGCTCTCGTTATGTCTAATTTATAGGATCATATGGGTGTGTCAGAGAATTTAAGAGAACACATTCATCCATATAGTGTCTCTTGCTACACACCGCTTATAAAATCGGATGCGTGGGAAGGAATTTTTAGACACACAATCACTCATGCTTTTAAACAGTATCAATAGATCGTCAGAATAAAAATGTTGCTCATACTGGGAAACCAACGATGTTTGAACAAATTTTGAACATCATTTTATCAGAACAGGGCTGTGGAGTCAGAGTCGGAGTCATTGAGTCGGGGCTTTTTGGCCGGAGTCAGAGTCGTTGCGGCACTTTGGCCGGAGTCGTACTCGGTCTCAGAAATTTTGAAAAGTTTGCATATAATAAGTCAAATTTGGCTATTGGCCAGATTGTTAGGGTTGATATTTAATTGAATACACATAAATACGAAAATTTGGGAAAAAAGTCGAAATTAAACATTTTTAGTCGGAGTCGGAGTCGTGTTTTTGGTCAATGTTGGATTCGGAGTCGTGGTTTTGGTAAATGGTGGAGTCGGAGTCGAACTTTTTTTTACCGACTTTACAGCCCTGCATAAAACGAATGAACTATTTACGCTCATAAATTTATGGTTACCAAATTAATATGAATATAATAAGCAGTGAAAAGAATTATAACTATATATTTAAAAGATACATTACCAGATCATAGTTTGGAGTCTCCTCATTATAATGATTCCTAGGAGTGAAGAGTATCAGAACCGGACCTTTGGCAAACAGATCCTGCATACTAAACGACTTATGCCATGGCGGTGTTATCCATGATGCTCTCTTGGTGACATGGTTCCAGATCCAGTTGACAATATTTTCATCGGAGAATGTTGTATCACTCGGGTATTCCTGAAATAAAAATCCAACAGTTATATCTGCTAACAGTTGTGAAAACTTTGTTTTTTATTTGAGAAACTATTTGATGTCATTTCCTAGAGGTCTATTCTCACTTCTTGAAAGTATCCGGATTATAAAAATGTCCAGACGGTTAGGTTACAGCATCATGCTGAAAACAACAATTTTTGTCTCACTCAATATATAATTATTAGGTTGCCACAATGTAAAATGAGATACTAATTGCAGCTATGTTCACTGCTGTAATTAATTGATTTTTCAAACATAATGAGTGTTGACTCCTTGATAAAAGCCCCTTAGGATAAAAGAAACATATCTGACAGTCTCTGTGGTCTAGTGGCAAGAGCTTTGTCCTAGCGATCAGGTGGGCCTGGGTTCAATTCCCAGCAAGGTCAGATTTTTTCAATTGAAAAAGAGACGTTAAAACAGGGGTTCTTAACCTTATTGCGACTCTGGGCGCATTTGAGATTGAAAAGAATAATGACGGGCGCAGGTGGGATTTTTTAAAAAACAAATCTTAAATAATACACATTTATTATTGTTTCCTGGGAAGTTTTACTTTATATGTGTTACATCCATGTACCATTTTTTAATTGAACTATACAAATTATATTTTAAAAACCATATAGTTACATTTAAATAAAAACTTCTTCGAAAATTTATTTCAATAAATAAATTATAATTCTGATAAAATTTGGGTTTTTCATAATTTGATACTTTTTAGGGGCGCATGATAATAGTTCCGCGGGCGCAACTGTGCCTGCAGGCACAGGGTTAAGGAACCCTGCCTTAAAAGAACAAATTAGAATACTTTACTATTTAATATTTAAGCCAAAGCTTAAAGATAATAAAAGACAATTTTGTATCTATTAAAAAATAGGTAAAATGGATTACTGGTGAAACCTGTTTTATGGCACTCCTGAAAAGTAGAGACATGTGAGTTAGCTTTTCCCTGTCTCTAAAGGGCCGAAATATAAATACTATCAATTTGAAACGTTTTCGCTTCTAACAACACAAAATCCGGGAACCTTTTAAACGTGATACTGTTTTAAAACAAAATTATTTACCAATGTCTCATTCCACAGCATGAGCCTTATGTTCGGCACCAGATCAACTCCCATATCCTCGGCCAGCTGCTCTGACGTAACAATCGCAAAGCACACATCGGCAAATGGATCATGTTCTAAGGATTTAAGAGCTGCACTGTATACTGCATTGTACGGCGCTGGTCCATCCGCCATTGGCGTATATCCCACAACCACAGCCTGAAAACAATAATGAGGATACCTACATTAGCCGTGCAATCTTAAACCTCCTGAAAACATAAAATGAATCTTTTTTTTCTTCCTGAGCATACAGCAGCCTGCCAATGGCGATGCCCCTAAGAAGACCTGGTCAGGTTACACATGAGTGAGACGAGAAGTATATTTTGATACAGTTATGTTGACTTTTTTATTAATTGGTTATTTTTATTATTTTTTTAAATAAGGAAAACACATTTTTTGAAAACACATTTCTACATTTAATTATATTACTATTGTGGACTTTTATAGTCAATGAAACGGAATTCAATCAACTTCAATTATAATTAATAAGAAAGAGCACTCACATCGCAAACGGTAATAAGTTTAACTAAATTCTCCGAACTAGTCAGTCTTTTCAATGGTTTGATGAATTGCCGCAGAAACTTTACCATACTTGCTGAATCTTTTGGACCTGTAACAAAAATATTCTCATCATCCGAAGTCCATCATATAATAAATGATGATTATTCAAACAACTGTGCATCAAGTAACCCAGCTATTTTCATCTCAACACTAGAACAGCTCCTCCGCACCTGTGACACGAAATTCACAGGGTGTGTGCCTTGCACTGGTCTCCATGGCAAACCATCATTCACATAACGCACTGCCACCAAGAAGTGAAAGGCTTCACTAGATTATATTCTGGATAGTACAATTAACATGTCGACTGCACACACATAATGGAAGGGTGGTGGGACAACCAACTTGTTCACCCAAATATATAATTAACATGTAGGTCCTGCTAATTTGAAATAAATGATTGAACGCTGTCTATTCATCTAGCTATTCTCACGCTGGTCAGCGCTTCTCATTTCATGTGTACATATAACAAGTGCAGCAAATGAGAACAAAAAGAAGTGGTGAAAGAAAATTGACAGTTCCAAAAAGATGTGGCAACATGGATAAAGTGGCGAAGTCTCGTACCTGTATATATAATACTCTTCAAGTGAGTGGTGTAAGCCATTATGATAGGCCAAACAGATATTTTGCTGTGGTGCTGGCGGCATTCTCCGGATGGATTCCAACAGTTTACAGCGGCAAAGTGCACCTGCAAATAGCAAAAAAAAACATTAAAAAAGCTTTTTTCAGGAGAGAAAAAAGCAAACGAAAATATTAAACACTGGCGTAGAATCATTTATTTAGGAGACATTTCGTCAAAGATAGTTAAGTTTTTGCCAGACAATATAGAACCCGCGTTTTACACAGTAAATAATTTAGGAAATTTTTTATTGAACAGTAAAGATCGCGTAGATTCATCGTCACAGAGTGGTATCTATCGACTCTCTTGTGGAGACTGTCCAGCGTCTTATGTTGGACAGACAGGTAGAAACTTTAATATTAGAATTAAAGAACATATAAGATGTCTAAAGAGTAATAATTTTTCTGAGTTTGCCAATCATTTAATAGAAAATGACCATAATTTCAATCAGACTAGTAATGTAGAAATACTCCACCGAGTAAATAAAAAGGTTTAAAGATGAATAGTCTAGAATTTTTAGAAATAAATAAAACTCTTAATAAAAAAGATATATTATTAAATAATATTCTTAACAGGACAGGTTGCTCACCTCTGCTGACATTATTCCCAATTCAAAAGAGTGATCACCCAACCTAACTGATTGATTGCAGCTCATTAGTTTATAGTTTATTAGTTTGTAATGTTTAACGTCATTAGAAATATATTTGTTTGCTTTGTTTCGATTCTATAACCCTCTCTTGCGTCCCTTAAAAAGGAAAAATCCCAATCTAATTGATTGAGTGATTGGACCTTATTAGTATCATTATGTTAATGCATTTTTTTGATTCTATCACCCCCTTCCTTGTTTCCTTTAGAAGGAAAAAAAACCCGTAATCCATTTTGTAATTTCATAATTTAAAATGTTAAAATGTTAGAATTTATCTTGCTTCATTACTTAAGCAAACTTTGCGATAGTAAGTCTGAAGATGCCTCTGAAAGAGGCGAAACACGTGTCACAATTAGTTACACAATACGTGGAATAATCAAAGTTATTTTAAATTTTATATTAAAATGAACTTCCACAAAGTTACCGCCGAAACCATCGAAAATATTAAAATAGCCAGTACGGCAAAAAAGGCGCTTTTATATCGTAAATTGTTTATTAAATGCTCCCTAGTTTGTCAAAAAATCTTTTTTAATCAGAATTGTCTGAAAAATAAAGTGATTCCTAAATACATAAATTTAAATTTAAATTCAAAGTGCAAGAGTTTTGCGGCAAACAGTGCATTGGAGTTCGCGAAAGTGAAATGGTTGAAGGGTGAAGTGAAATCATTGTTTGTAGTGAGAGATAATATTAAGCTCAATTTGAAATTTTTACACTCCGAGTTAGTTCATGTTTTACATCCAATTGAATGGGATATATTTGATGATAGTGTGAGAGCACTAGCTAGCAAATTGTCCCATGCAAAGAGACTAGCATTAAATAAAAAACTAGATGTTTTAATTGAATCCCATAAAATCCAAACGTCTTCGGGTACACAGACGTTAGGAAATTTTAGTTCTCATAAATTTTTTGATCGTGTTAAGAACCTTTCATCACATACATTTAGTGCCTCAGAAATGAAACTTTTGTCAAAAGGCCTTAAATTTAACATTTCCAACAGTAAATTAGACAAATGTGTTGAAAATCTAGCAGTAGATTTAGATGTTGCTCTATTCAAACAACCAGTTGCTTTTAAACATATATGTGCCCAACAAATCAAAGAATTAGACTTTAACTCATTAAAATCATCGAATTCCGATATGCGGACGGCGAAAAATATCAAAGATATTTTACGTAGAGAAAACCTTACTCTGACGAAAGCAGATAAAGGCAATTCCGTAGTAATTTTAAACTCATTAGATTATACATCGAAAGTGGAAGACTTCTTGTCGAAAGGAGATCATTTCCAATTACTAAACAAGGATCCTACATCCAAATTTCAAGATGAGGTAAAAACGGTTATCAAAAAACTGTCCTATCATTTTCAACTCAAATAAATTTAAAGTTATTAATTTAAACCCGCAAGCTCCGAGATTATTTGGCTTACCCAAACTACACAAACCTTTGATACCGATTCGTCCCGTGGTATCTTTTTGTAGTTCTCCGTCTTACAAAATCGCCCGTGAATTAAATGACGTTTTTAATTCTTACAACGTGTTTAGACCGAAGTATACAGTTAAGAATAGCTTTGATTTCACGGAAAAATCAAAGACATACAATTAACTAGTAATTGTAAATTAGTATCGTTCGACGTGACAAATTTATTTACTAACGTACCAACGGAAGAGTGCAAAAATATAGTCAGTGAAATTTTAACCTTTTCGGATATTAATAGCAACGTCGTTAAAGAAATGCTTAGTCTTTTTTAATATTTGTATTGAACAAAACTATTTTTTGTTTAATAAAAAAATTTACAAACAATCAGTAGGATTACCTATGGGTGGTCCTATTTCACCTTTGCTCGCGGATATTTTATGGATCATTTTGAAAATGACCTCTTTAAGTCAAATCACGCGTTACTTAAAAATGTTAAAACTTGGTATCGTTATGTAGACGATATCTTTTGTATTTGGACAGGGACAGATAGACAGTTAGATTCCTTTTTACGTCACATAAATTCATTGCATTCAAATATTAAATTCACATTAGAGATTGAGCAACTAAAAACCTTAAATTTTCTTGACTTAACAATAAAGATTAATAATAACAACAGATTAGAATTTGCCATTTATAGAAAACCTACATATACAGATGTAGTCATTCACCATCAATCGATTCACCCGTGGTCACAAAAGCTCTCATCATTCCATGCAATGATTAATAGATTAGTTAACATCCCTCTCACTAAAGTCAACTTTGAATTAGAGTTAAACATTATTAAACAGATAGCTGTAAATAATGGTTATAACACAGATATAGTCGTTAACTTACTTAAACGTAAGCAAGTTAAACAACTCATAGTTAATAATATTTTTTCAGGAGAGAAAAAAGCAAACGAAAATATTAAACACTGGCGTAGAATCATTTATTTAGGAGACATTTCGTCAAAGATAGTTAAGTTTTTTGCCAGACAATATAGAACCCGCGTTTTACACAGTAAATAATTTAGGAAATTTTTTATTGAACAGTAAAGATCGCGTAGATTCATCGTCACAGAGTGGTATCTATCGACTCTCTTGTGGAGACTGTCCAGCGTCTTATGTTGGACAGACAGGTAGAAACTTTAATATTAGAATTAAAGAACATATAAGATGTCTAAAGAGTAATAATTTTTCTGAGTTTGCCAATCATTTAATAGAAAATGACCATAATTTCAATCAGACTAGTAATGTAGAAATACTCCACCGAGTAAATAAAAAAGGTTTAAAGATGAATAGTCTAGAATTTTTAGAAATAAATAAAACTCTTAATAAAAAAGATATATTATTAAATAATATTCTTAACAGGACAGGTTGCTCACCTCTGCTGACATTATTCCCAATTCAAAAGAGTGATCACCCAACCTAACTGATTGATTGCAGCTCATTAGTTTATAGTTTATTAGTTTGTAATGTTTAACGTCATTAGAAATATATTTGTTTGCTTTGTTTCGATTCTATAACCCTCTCTTGCGTCCCTTAAAAAGGAAAAATCCCAATCTAATTGATTGAGTGATTGGACCTTATTAGTATCATTATGTTAATGCATTTTTTTTGATTCTATCACCCCTTCCTTGTTTCCTTTAGAAGGAAAAAAAACCCGTAATCCATTTTTGTAATTTCATAATTTAAAATGTTAAAATGTTAGAATTTATCTTGCTTCATTACTTAAGCAAACTTTGCGATAGTAAGTCTGAAGATGCCTCTGAAAGAGGCGAAACACGTGTCACAATTAGTTACACAATACGTGGAATAATCAAAGTTATTTTAAATTTTATATTAAAAAAGCTGATCTTTTTTTGAAAATTTTGAGATTTACTTTTGACTTATTAACACTTTGTCTATGGGCTCTTTTAACTATGACTCTTTAGACTATGTTAATAGCAATTTATCTCAGTGATCTACTTTTGTTTTTGTATATAAACGATACAAACTATTTACAACGCGTCAGTTCAAGTACATCCGTGCACTTGAAATGCCTAAAGATGCCGAAAGGCGAAACCCGGGTCATTAGCAACAAATCTCATGGAAAAGTACACAATTCAAACGATTCAAATTCCATAACATTGTGTTACACATTGTGTACAGGAGTGTATTCATACTGTTTCGGCAACTGTTGGTTATATATGGGACAGGCTTACGGTTGTAGTGTAAACTTAAGTTAAATAATAAATATCTGTTTTTTTTTTATGTCAACATCGTTGGCTCCGGTGGCAGTATCAAGGGTTCGAGACAATGTACTTTAAGTTTGACGGATTTATTTTTAATATTCAATTGCCAATTTCTTGCCAACTTGTAATTTGTTATTTTTCTAATTTAACCTTTTAAATGCCAAGCCAATACCGTGGATTTTTGCCACACGCCACCATTTTCAACCATCGATTTTTCCATGATAATGCCACGTAACATGTCCGGAAAATCATTTTATACCCAACTTATTTTTGGTTTTCAAAGAAAAGTGAAAAAAAAATTAAAAGTCTAAGATTTAAAAAATGTTTCCAGGGATATTTACTATAATAAGGTGTAAGCCCTAGTGAATTCTCTTAGCTAATCTTCAAATAACATAAAAACGGCTAAACTTATCGATAATTAACAGTCACATTGCCTTGGAAAAGATGTGTCTGCATTAGGTTACATTTAAAAATATGATATTTATTCATAAATAAACTCATTGTGGCGTTTGCGTGCCTGCATGCCGTGGCGTATGAACGGTTAATATACATATATGTATATAAATAAATAAATATAATTTACGACGTAATCATTCCTTACCTGTCTGAACATAGTTTGTGCAACTTTATTGAATTCATGGCGGACATGTTGACTTTCGGCATCCCACGGAGCATAGTACATAACGAAAGAAATTTCCGAGAGAGAAATATAAGATAGTGCCGAAGAAAGCTGGCCCTTGTACCAATCCATGACGAGTGAGTTTTTGTCGAAGAACGGAACTGCGGTGGGAGTCCGGGAAATTTTAGGAGGTCTGCAATAAAAAGAAAACATTAATGATATCAAGTAACTTAAAAACCGTCAACATGGAACATTAATCACTTACCAGTTGAACTTTGGTGAGAAAGAGTGATGAAAAATTGACAGATATTTATTGATCGAGACCTATTAATGCCTATTAAACTTAACCTAACCTAACCTAACCCAACCTAAACAATACCTATAACTGATATATTTTCAATATTTGATTTCTTCAGTTGAAGGCTTTTCAAAATATATCAGTTATACATATTGTTTAGGTTGGGTTAGGTTAGGTTAAGTTTAATAGGCATTAATAAACGGGTTTTATTGGGTCCGTATTAGGGACTCCAATTACTCGAGTATCGAGTAGTAAAATATTAAAATACTCGAGTAGTTTCAGATGAACCAAAATATATGTTATTAATTCAAATTTGTGTCTATAAATAGATGATACATAAATCAATAAGCTTATTTTATTCTATTATTACATTTATTTTAATTTATGAAACATATTTCAAAAATAATAGAGAATTAAATGACCCAAATTCTAATTTGGTTCAAAGTTTTGTTTTTTTATTCCAGCAGTACAAAAAACTCACTCTGTTGCTGTGGACCTCGGTTTATAAATTAACAATTAATTAAATTGTGCTATCTAGTTTTTCTATCCGCTGCTTAAGACAAAATAGAATTTGGAATTAAGCCTACATTTATATATAACGAGTATACTCGGAATTGGAGTCTCTAGTCCGTATGTTCATGCGTCCGAGATACGACAGTCGGTTTAGGACATTACTAAATCTGCTAATTAATCTAAATCCGCGTCAAAACTGTCTTCATATAAGAATATTATTCAATTTGTGCAACCACTGCCATCTTCACATGTCTGTTTAATAATGACACAGCAGAATTAATTCTTGAAGTCTTGGACCATATCCTCTCCTTAGGTAAGACACATGAACAACACACGGCGCCCCTCTGATTAACACCAGTCGCTTTGCTTCCTCCCATGATGTGCCAGCATTCTTTAGCTTCAAAAGTACACTCTTTTGATAGTACCCAATTTGTCAATTAGTAAATTTTTTACCAACCAACTTCTGCCTGTATAGTATAATATTTCGATTGAGCGTTAATACTTGATGCCAGTAAATAATTATTATTGCTGTTGTAATAGTATGAATGTAGCATCAAACAGATCTGAAGTTTTTTATTATGCCAAAAAAGGTTTCTCATTTTTTTTAAAAGACAACAAGCCTATAATCACTGCAATATGCACTATTATACACCCTCAAAACCTTCTTAACATTATTGATAGTGATAACCTTTAACAATATTTTTGCACAATAATCATGACACTGTGAACAAAATATGTAGCAGTCAAAAATAAATCAAGCACTGTATACAACAAATGTAATGTGAGCATTATACGCATTAAGGCTTTAAAACATTATGTTTGGGTTACTTACGAGTTTTGTAAGGCATCATAAGTGGTTAGAGCCAAGGCAAGGAAAAATAAAATCTCCCGTAAAACCATATTAAGATCTATCTCGCTAGGAGCAGTTTCCTGGTGATTCGATGTTTGAGTAGATTCGTTCGCTGGCAGACTGTCTTTGGCATCGCTGTCGGCCAAATTCGTCGCATCTAATTGGTCTTTATCGATAGATCTCGAACATAAAATGTTGATATCGGACTCGGTTTTCAACATTACACGTCACATGTCAATATGACGACCGCATTTTTATTTGGCCTTTTCGACTAATTCATCCAATAATCATAAAACGGAAAAATACAGTATTAAAGGTAATCCAATTATGAATATAACGGTGTAGCATTTAATATGTCGGAGAACTTATTATTTTTGACACATGTCAAACCTGAAATCTAACACAGACGGGAGATGAGAACGACAAAAAATCAAAAATCAAGGCCGATAGCATTATGGATACTTGGTATAGAACTTCACAGGGTATTATATTTTTTAACCATAATTTATGCGAGAAAACAATTTTTTTACGATTATAAAAAAACAAGAGATTAATTTGAATTCAAGAAAATAGTATATTATGAAATAACATGTACCAAGTATCCAATACAGTTGTTAGGCAGATAATGATTTCACGTACTAGCCGTTAACACATTTTGAAACCATAGACCGCCATATTGCCTACGAGTCCGTCCGATTCGCAGGCGATATAGCAGATAAGGAGAGAATCATTTCATGTAATAAATTATTGAAATATCCCAATTTGAAGACCTTTTTGAATCCTCAACATGTCGGCGCAGGAGCAGATGCGGGCTATGTTGGACCAATTGATGGGAACAGCGAGAAATGGTTAGTCGAACACATCTTTTTTTAACACCAGACCCATTTCTGGTGATATATCAATAATGATTGTATTTGTTAATTCAGTACCGATTAAATTTAATTAATATATATATATCTTCGATGTCATTGCTTAAATTGTACAGTCACTTTCATACTGTTGCTATGTGGCTTATTGCATTATAATTCAGCGTATTTGTAACATACACTTTCCCTTTTTGTTAGATATAGGTAACGAGAACACAATAACTGGTATTGACATTTTCAATATAATATTACTATGGTTACCTACCAATACATTTTATTTATTCATAAGTTATTCCCTTGAAAGTTAATTTTCAACAGTCTGAGCACTGTACGAGCATCAAGAGTTTTTATCTTGCAATTATTGATATCACAATATTTTTTTTTAAAAAATAGAATAATTCACTGCAGCAACATATGGTGAATTATCTCCATTGCACAACCACATTTTCATGTGTGCTAGTAGTATACAAGAGCACGCCCTGTTGTGTCTCACGCACGTCAGTGAGCTACCAACAAAAAAAGTTTCACCGTACATGTCTGCCATATTAAACTGATAACCCAAGAAGCCTAACGTGCCTGTGCAGTGGCTACCACTTGGGTGCTTTAATTTTGTTATCTTTAAATTTGCTTCCATTTGGAAAGGGGGGAGTGGAATTGAATACTCAATTGTGATAAACCCTTATACGCCCATTGAGTGAAAAATTGGTAATGGCCAAGACCAACGCTCGTATCTCGGACGCATGTCAGATTTTTCATTTTGACAGATTATTCAAGATGGTTACCGTGGTCAATGTTCCCTCCCTTACTAATGAGATGACAATTGACACGTTTTGGAACATATGGAAATATAAAAACCCGCTGCCAAAAATAATCAGACCGACTTTATATTACAGTTAGTTTATTGTTTATTTGAAGCAATAATGAATTAACCCGTGGAGTGCTAGCGTCTCATATGCTGGGACGCCTGATTTCGGTGTGTTGCAAATTGGTATTATAAAATAAATAAAGTTAAACAGTGTTAAATCTGTTGTGTACAAGATATTTTTTATTCAAATATGTATGCATTATTTGATCTCATAATCTCTATGGGTGAATTTAACACTGAAAATGATAGATTAATGTTTGAAATCTTAGTTGTTGGAATATTCGTAAATCAGCTCAGCATGGAGCGAAAAACCATTGCACTTGCAAATGGCCGTTAATTGATTTTTCACTTCAGATAAGGTTAAGGATACGAAATATGCTGACCGTTTAAAGAACGCATAATGCTTGGAAACTAAGACTATGATGGTGGAACAGTGAGACAGGTGTGACCTGAAGACAGAAGACATCGAAGAGTGGTCTTACGCAGACACGCATATATTTTCTAATGCAATTTTTATTCAATTACAAGACCGATATCTAATAGATGTTTTCTTTTTTTGCAGGTGAAACTGACAAATTTCAAGTCAAATTCTCGGATGGCTCAGTGTGCAAGAGTTTTCTTCTGCAGTGCTGCCCTCACGAGATACTCTCGTCGACGGTAATTATTTACATTCCAACATTTTGACATTTCTTTGTTTTCTCGTCACCCTTTTTTGCATTTCAATTGTTTTCACTCACAAAAAATACGGTGAAAGTTATGATCTTTTTTTTTCGTTTTTTTTCAGTATTTAAAATACAACATTATTTAAAATTAAACCGATTCATTTTCATGCTTGTGTTCGAAAATTCCACGTCTTTATCTTTCCTTCTTCTGTATTTAACTCAAACGCTCTTAACAATCTTGTTCATGGCACATTTACTATGATGTCATCACGCATTTGTCTCCCAGTAACAAATTAGTGAAAAATTACTTTACCTCTTCTGTGACAGCGTAAAGAAAATTTTTTCTGCATTATATTCCCCTATGTTCAAAAACATCCGTTCATAAAACACTCATTGCCTTGCTGAGTGGCACATTCAAAATTTGTGCTCCGGAACACTTTATAAAATTCCAAAAATTCAAATAACACCATTATTGGTTCTATTACATATTTTCTAACCGTGTCGTGGAATCCCAGCTTTGCCCATCCACCTTTCTCGTGTACGTTTATAACTATCTTTAAGTCTAATTAAATTGTCAAATATGTCATTGTTTTTACATTAACTCAGATTTACCGCAAACATGTTCATGAATTATTTAATATAAGCGACTGTTTATTCTATGCATTCTTAGAAGTCTAATTACACTTTTTCATCTGCCTTTTTGTATACTCATTTAATACTTATAAATAAAAAAGGATTCATATTTATATTCCTGTTTTCTGTGGAAACTATGATAGTAAAAAAATCTTTCATTAATTATCTGTTCTACGTTGGGTGGGAATAGGCTTGCAGTTAATCTATGAAAGAATGGTTGTAGTCTCTTCCGCATTACACGCCTGTTGATATGAATTAAGTTGAGAAACTGTTAATATGTATATAACTCATTTACACATGGATCAAATTAAAATTCGTTTTATCAAATAATGAGAGAAGTTACAATAATTGTGATACAATGTCAATGCTCAATCTCCTCGAAGTGATCATCCATATTATGCGGTTAATCAATCATATCCTGCATGAATCGGGTGGGCCGGGGCCAGTGACTCCGTCGATTTTCAAATTGTATCTTTTGTGTGAATTTTTTTATATAATCATCATTTCTAAGATACCGGACAACTGTTTGTGTCTTTTGCAGGGTTATATATATTTTATGTTTGTCTTTATTCTATTTATCATTTTATTGGTATTATATTTTAAAGGGAACAGTATTCATGCTAGCACTAATACTGGTACAATATACTTTTTCAGAAATTCACCATCACATTATCTAAATCTTAGAGATGAGGATAGAAAATGTTGATAAATGAGTTAGGCTGTTCTGTAAGTACCCTGCCGCACGTATAAAGCTATGTTGTATTTAGGTTAAATATGAAAATATTTGTGCATATAGAAATATTTCAATGTGCAATATATATATATAACGAGACCTTTTCATTGAATCTGCAAACGGTCCATTAACGAGTGGTTTTATTGGTCCACTGTCGATCGGATAAGCCCAACTCGGGACTGTCAATATTTTGGTAAGTAACTATGTTAATTGTATCTAAGAGAGGAAGTAAAACACTCTTTTTAACTGGCCATACGACGTGAGGGTACGTAAATAGATTTTTTTTCACGAGTCCACTACTGTGTATCACGGGAATCCTTCGGCGAACATTGAACGTATGTCCTAAACATCTTTTCTTTTAGGCGATATCTCCGGCATTGACAATCAATTCCAGCTCCTCATTTTCTCTTCATTTTGAATGTCTGTTGGAAGAATATAGTATATTTTTTGTAACAGTTCTCCTGTGGCCAGAACCGCACAACTATAATCATCTTTTCACTTTATTACGGGAGACATTAATACTCTGCGAAATCCAGAAGAATAATTATGATATAATTAAAAAGTTGACCATATTTGATATCCATTAATTATTACTGTACCCGCCTCATTGTAGATTAGATCCGCGTTATTCAGTCATATTTTTTACTTTCTTTACTTCCCCAGCTGTAACTATTAGCATCAAAGAGATAGCCTTGCTCCTAAAAATATGTTGATGGTTGTAGCAAAACAAAGTTCATAGAATTTTTGTCAATTCATACGAAAACCACGAATAGTTTTTGCTCAATCTTTGACATTATTACTTGAACCCATGAGGATTTCGAAGATTAGTTTATCTTGGATTATTACGATGGTATACCAGTCCACTAAATGCATTTCGAGTTCTAGAAAATTAGCCTTATGTTTTAGTCAAAGATACATTTCTATCGATTTCTAAGGTTATTTAATTATCAGTACGATCAATTGAATCGTATGATTTCAAATCATTGCTGTCTTCACAGCATTGCAAAAACTAGTTTATTATTAATCGACGCCCCGCATCGATTTATATTTTTGATTCTTTTTCGAACCGGTTTTGAGGTTTTAAAAAAAACTACTTTCTCAGTGCCTCTATGTAATTCCATATTTCCTCAACATCTAGCGCACCCCTGGTTGAAAAGTGCTACGCTAGAGTCACCTCTGATTCAAACCGGTACTTTTAATACTGCTGAATCTCTTTTTCCTGGAATAATTTTTGTTTTGTGTAAGGTTACTATTGTTAGGTTTAAACGATTGAATTGTGAGCGTACTTGTAACCTGGTTTTTGTGAGTATCAACTTATTTTTCTTCACTCCACCGCCCACATCTCCAAATGCCGATCTACATATGGTGCGTTTTACATACGAATGTTTTTGTATCATTATATAAATTGTCTACTTAGCGATAATACCACTCTATGTTTTCATGTTGTCTTTACAGACGGTTATATTAAAAATCGTCTCGATTCACTGATTTATTTATTTATCTCGCAAAACAAAGATTCAATTCTTTCAATCGAATCCTTCTTTTTATTCTTTCCAAGAATCTTCTGAAACGCATGTCCAAGTTAAATATGTACGTAGTAATTAATGATAAATATTTATGTAATCATTTTCACTTACACAAATTAGATGTGTCAACTCATACAAAATAAATCATTGCATTTAATCAAATTTTAAATTGTTTTCTCACTCCATATTTGGAGTTTATTTCTTTTATGTACAACTTAGCTATAACTACTATATAATATTTCAATGTTATTTTATTAAGAAAAATGTCATCTTTCGAAATAAGCAAAATACATTTTGTTTTGATAAATCAATGTTGCAATTATAATTGCAAATTTACGATGCAACCTCCCAATTTTTTCATAAATATCAAAGACCGGTTTCTTTATAGTCCACATTATTAACTCTAGACATTGTCTTAATATTTTTATTTGCAATTCAAAACTGAATTGTAATACATTTCAATTAAACAATGTTTAAAATTTGAATAATTAAATACAAAACTATTTTTTATCATTCACTGGTTTGGCATATTGCACGATCTATATAAGACGGGTGACCGAAAATCAAATACAATCAGCAGTGAACCAAATTTAACTTATAGATTGCCCCACAGCTCAGGATATGACAATATACATAAGTTTAAAGACTTTCACGACCTTCGTTACTGTGTATGAACATCATATTAGGAAGACCCTGTGTTTTAGCCGGTGATTGCTTGACACTTTGAAACTTTTTCCGGTTTATTTTATGGATTCCAAAACATTGGGTTTTGAATGAACTGCAACTTTTTGAATTGTCAAGTTAATCACCATCAATCGAAACATAGTGTTTTCCTACTATAATACACATGTATTTTCAACAACTTATTTTATAGAATAATAGATACTGAAATTCAGGATTACTGTCGAAATTTTACATTCTTTCATTTTCAAAAACCTATCAATAAGTGACTACTTTAAAATGATCTTTGAAATGAAACAGATCATATTTCTCATCGTATTCCCGTGTAATACTTGTAAGTAAACTTTGTAAAAATATATCAATTCGGCTTTATCAATAATAAAAAAGTTCAAACTCTCTTAGCATATTAACTCTTTTAAATTCATAAGTTTGTGTCGACGTTCTGAGATATGAATTTTCCTTGATCTATTTGAGATCTATGAAATTATTTGAGTGGCATCGTAAATTTGTTAATTTTATAATAAATTCCATGGAGGGTTAATGTAACAAGGACGGTCAAAATACAACTTTAAGTTGAATAACTATTATACTAACGAATTGCTGTTTTTTTTTATAATTTACAAGAGATATTTAGACATTATTATAACTCATCGATCAAGAAGCATTTCTTTGTATGCTTCTTTACGGTGGACTAATTTGCAGTTTTAATATTTGACAGCGTATGGATCTTGGAGATTGCCCTAAAATTCATGACCTAGCGCTCCGTGCTGACTTCGAACAGGCATCCAGGGCCAAGGACTACTTCTATGATATTGATGTGAGTTTTTTTTATATACAACCTCATGCATATTAAGCATATTAAATCTCAATTTACCAAAAAGGGCAAAAGGACAATCTCGTTTCCTTTCCCCCTAATGATAAGTTATAATTTTAATATTTCTTCTCGATTCCTGTATCACAAGCCCGACTATTTTTGTTACAAGCAAACATCTGATGCCACGTGTGTTGACAATAATAAGTGCTTTAAGATATATAAACTTTGATATCTGGGGCTAATTATTATTCTAATTCGATAAATGGTCAGTTATAAATTCTTAAAACGATTGGTAAAAAATAATTAATGGTCAGTTAAAAATAATAAACGGTCAGTTTACACTTATTAAAAAAATATTACCTGTTTTGAAATGCCTTAACTTGAGAAATTATTCCATTTCATGCGCTTATGTTTAATAGATCTTGTCATAAATTTGATAAGCTGTCAAGCTAAAACTTTTTATCATTTTTTTAAAATGACTGACCATTTAATTTAAATACTTACCGTTTTTAATAAATAACTAAGGATTATAAATACATTACTGACTGTTTTATTTAATAACTCACCACATTCATACTGATACAATGACAACTGACCGTTTATAATATTAACTGACCATTTTGATTTTTCACTGAAACTTGAATTAGATACTGACCCATTATTAACACATTGGATGCTGAGAACACGCCTAGCGTGTCCATTTTCATACAAATAAACAGGTTCTGCATTGAAAGCGTCAATGAGAGTGGTGTGTTTTTAATATCAAAACAAAATGCAACATAATATAGGTGTGTTTACGCACCAAAGCAATGCAATCTTATCAATGTGTTTATCCGTAAATAATCAGGCCACGGAGCATTTACAAGCCTTCATTGGCGACTGCGACCGACGCACTCACGCTGCTAAACTACGCTTGGCGGAGACTCAGGAAGAGCTCTCCGCGGAAGTGGCCGTCAAAGCGAATGCAGTCCACGAATTGGCTGAACACATCGGTAAGAAGTTGGCCAGAGCCGAAGCGTTGGGTGCGGAAGGACTGGTCGAAGATAGTATGCGGCTCATGGAAGAGGTAAGTAACCTGTGAAATTTATTTACTTTTAAGTCGGTACCAGTTTTCCTGAAGATCAATAAAATGGTAGACTATGATTTCATGTAGCGCAATAATTATTGAAATATTTTTTAACCAATCAGCAGCCAAATTGAATTGGGCGTAAAAATCGATTATATTCGATGCCCTTCCTGGAAAGACGTCAATAGAAAACCATATAACCCCTGATGAAACAAATGTAGGTCCAGGTGTAAATAACTCAAAGGTAAAATTTTCAACAGATTGAACAGTTAAGAAAAGAAAAATCTGAAGCTGAACAGGAGTATAGAAACTCGATGCCGGCGAGTAGTTACCAGCAACAGAAACTCCGAGTTTGCGAGGTCTGCTCTGCCTATCTCGGTATCCACGACAATGACAGACGGCTCGCCGATCACTTCGGTGGAAAACTACATCTCGGCTTCATCACCATCAGAGAAAAATTGTCTGAACTAGCGGTATGCATTTTTGAAATATTAATTAGTAGAATAGATAATGTTGATTTATAAATAAGTGTTGGAGAGCATGTATGTATGTATGTTAAAATTTTCACCTATCAATACTAAGCGTAACGAGAGCGATTAGTTAACCACTAGTCCTGTCCTTGCCTTCCAACATACCCTCCATAAAAAAGAGATGTTAAGCGACTGAGTAACAAACAGTTCTCTTACAATATCTATTCCATCGAGATATACTTTATTTAGAGTCCACATTCTCCACATTGGGTGCGAACATGGTTACAAACAAAAATACATATTTTTGACACATACGGGCAATATTTGAAATGAAGCAATCACAATGTGTCAATTATTTTCATTAGTGCGTGAATAAGTATGAAAAATTTCATACAAATTTTTATTTTACCTAATGAAGTTTTCTAGTTTTTGAGAAAGCTATTTTTATAACAGGTCATGTTCTCTTTGTAGTTATTTTCAGGAAATATTTCATTGACCTTGGTAATACTAGGACATTAATAAACCTTAGACTACAGTAAAAGTCCGTTAATTCGAACAACGATAAATCGTAATTCGAAATTTTCATAATTTGCTCGTCCCAATATTCACTTTTCATAGTAAAATGTACCGTTAATTCGAAATATCGCTTAATTCGTAATGTTTTTTGTCAAAATGTACACACGATTTCTTGTAATTCGAAATTTTGACATTTCGAAATTTTTACAATTTCGTGAGTTTGTTAGGTTAAATGTTAGTCGACACATTGTTTTGAAGAGTAAAGCTTATGTAAACCATTAGTGTAAGTGAGACATCTATATAAAGTGAAGTATCGTATGTCAAAATCGAATTCGAGCATTTATAACATTAGTGCAAGCGAGACATCTATATATTAGTATGTACCTAACTTCACTACAATGGTACATTTTTATAAGTATGTAAACGTCATTCTATTTTACGCGCGAATACCTTAAATATAAGTGACTGAAAATCGATTATGTTAAGTGTTTTTTATTCATATGAAATGCCTGTCCATAAAAAATCGAATAAATGGCCGCGATGTTCCAAGTCATCGACAATTGCCGCGAAAATTCATTTTTTTTAGAGATCCCGTAAATCGTAATTCAATTTTTTTGATCCATAAAAAATCGATAAAATGGCCGCGATGTTCGATCCCGTAATTCGTAATTGGAATTTTTTTGGAAATCTGGTCCCTTGAATTTCGAATTAACGGACTTTTACTGTATATTGTAGGTAACCTACTTTATATATGTACGAAGTTGAATTCTTTTATATTTTTCACGGCATTGAAAAAAACACTTACCATTAATCTCCAATATAAAGTTATTTCATATGAAAATTTTGATGACACAAATAAGGTATAATTATCATTTTGGCCAATAGAAAAATATTGACAGTCGTCGCGAAGAGCGTCGCAAACAATATAAAGGCGACGACAGTCGTCGCAGTGAAAGAGGTGGCGGAGGAGGAAGAGGACCCAGTCATTACGTGGGAGGAAGAGAATTGGACAGGAGAGCTAGGAGGCACAGATCACGATCACGGGAGCGGCGAGATCGCTCAGAGAGGTAATGTTTTAAAATCATGAAAGGTGTATATGCCTCTCTTCCTTCCAATGTTTGTAATGTAATCTGTAAATGATTTTTACCCTTTGAGTGGTGAGTTATTTTGGATTAAATTTGGTTTTTTTCTATAAATATTAATAGCAGACAAAAAATATATAAAACATTATTTTTTTGTTATCCGTAAATCTATGAAGAATATTATTACTTATTGGAAGAATTGATATTTCTTCCGCAATTTTAAAACGCAAATTCTAAAAAAATATTCAAATAATTATCTAGAAGCTTTTACATCCAATTTGGGTCTGAATCTTTATTGCATTCATCTGTCAACATGTGGTTCTCTATTGACGGTGATTCCAGGAAGCGTATCGTAACTGATATGGATGTTTACACTCATAATATATGGCCACAGATTTCTCACCAAATATTAACCTTTTTATAAAACTCTTTTGCTTATTTCAAACATATAATAAAAATAATTTGGCTACCAAAAATCACTGATTGACAGTTTCAATTTATGATAAAATAATAACATTTCAATAAACAATAAGAGAATGGCAATAGATAATAGATGACAACATACTACCAGTACGACGATACTCCTCAAAGGGTTAATATCATAATATGGACTCTTCATGAAGTTTCTCAACGTAAGTTCTTTTATAAGAAATAAAACCGGTCTGCTGAAACATGATCATTATAAATATAATTCCTTTCAACTGAGAATTGACAGTAAACATCTGATATAAACCTGATGTGTATGACGACAAGTAGTATGCATAAAATTTAAATATGCTTGTGTAATCCGTTCACAGATCTGAACGTCGATCCCGAAGCCGCAGTCGTGACAAGAGGCGTCAGCGCCGCTCTGGCTCCAGAGACCGCAGAAGAGACTAGTTGATTTTTTTTTCGCCATATGATCGCAATAGTTACGCATTATTTCGTCAATTCTTCAATCGCTCAAATATGCGTTCGTTGTTTTGTCACTATCTCAAATTCACGTTTTTTGTTATCCTTTTGCCACTAAACTCGACAAAGAGAGGAGAAGCGTTAGAGTGTAGCTTATAAATTATTTGTTTCATACTTTTCTAATGTATAAGTTTTTATTGCTTGGGATAAATACGTCAAATGACTGTGTCAAGTTTATTATCACGTTTTAAATTCTTTTAACAAACACCTTTATACACAATTTAATGTTATAGATATAGTGAAATTTATTATATCGACAAGTCATTCTCTTTTACATTTATACTCTGCGACTCTAAGCAATGTATTCATAAGTAAACACTTTTTGAATTGTACCGAGTGAATACAAAAATTTATAACTTTCCGCAAAGTATGTAAAACATGCATCTTAAATTTTCTGATGAAATGATAAAATTATGGATGAATTATAAATATTTTACTTAATTCTTCATCTTTCAATTGAATTTGTCACATTCGTTTCATTATATTGCATTAATGACTCTCAGTTTCTTACTAGTAATCCTTTTATAATTCTTCAATACATCAAGGAATAACTATTGTCCTATATATATATCCTAACTGTCACCAATGTCTGTATTTCTGATTTTCAGCTATTGTTTTAAGAATTATTCAAATTTGACATTGACATTGACATTCTATTAAAGCTGTCTTGTTGATCTTTCAAAGGAATTGATATTATAAAATTCTCAGATTATTTTTTAATACCCAAATAGGAAACATATCCCTAAACTATACTAAAGTTATCAAAAACAGGAATTATGTTCACAAACTTGATTGCAATAATCAGACAAAATTGTGAGTGCAGAATAAATATGGCTTGAATCCATACCTCTCTGGCAGTAGCTTTTGTCGATTGCAGAAACTAACTGCCAATATTACAATAAACTTTCTCATAATAGAATTGACATTCAATGCCTTAAAAAATAATACCTTACATAATATAACACGTTGAGCTCTAGCAAAGCCCAATTGCCATAGATATTGGTGCCTCTATATCCTTTGTGACATTCAAATGCTGCTATAAATTGAGTTAAATAACATATTAAACTAGTGTAGATAAAATAGAAAATCGCAAGCACGCATGTGTTCTTATTTGAGTTGACAATAGTAATGTTAAGTGTAAGAAAGATTTTTAGACTATTGATAACAATTCAAATAATATTTAATCATTTATTTGTCCATATGAATCGATTTGAATTTGTTATCTTGGAGGTTCCCAACTGGTGCATCTTGAATCCCAAGTACACTATAGCCAAATTAATAGGTGATCAGAAGAAGTCATAATTCATCTATCATATCTGTTCAGTGTTTTTTTCATTAAAGTAATACTTAACTTGAAAAACTCTTAATTACAGCAATCCAATGGTGTTCAAGCTGCTAACACTTACTTCAGTATGCGATCTTTCAAAAAATTGTCTAATGTATAAATTTCTACAATGGAATCTATACAATATTTCTGACAAGCGTGACACATGCCTGATTAAATACATTCTATTCATCCGTGATAATAAGTCAGTATGATCTGTAAATTTTTGTATATATTGGTATGTGATTTGATTTATGGAAAACTGTCTTTACTGCCTGGAATAAAGATTTACACATAAAGCTAGTTAGCTCGAAAGGGGAGGACGTTGGACAAGATGAAAATAGTCATTCACCCGGATTTTTCGAACGCGATAAACTGTGGCACAGTTCACCTTTTAAGAGTTTTTGTGCGACTGATGTGACGGCCAGATACAAGTATTTTACAGTTAAGATTATTGACAAAGTGACTTTGAATCAGTAATATTAAAATGTCTTCTACCTTTGTCTTCATCTTTGCAAGTACCCTTTTAACTTCTTCAGAGAAACAAACTGCTTTAAATAACCTGAGATTTATTTTGATGCTCATTACATAAATGGAATTATGATCAAAATCTATATTTGCTATATTAAATTGCAGGTTATTATGAAGTGTAGTTGGGAACAAACCCATGATTTTTCATCTGACCAAATAAAAACAAAGCAAATTCTTGTACAGTATTATGCAATTCGCCTTTAATGTGACTAATAATTTTGGTTAGGTACACTTTTCAAATTGGTGGTTGAAGAGAATTTAAGATTATTTTACTATTAAAATCTTAAGATGTGCTGTAACTAGATTTTCACTTTATTTTCTTGTCCATAAACTCCTGCTCCTGGTTTAATATGTATTTCTATGCTATCAATAAGATAAACATTGTATTGTGGAGTTGTAACTTGATAAACATTGTATTGTGAGTTGTTGTTACTCTCCATATGTTTTGTAAGATTGAATACCTACTTATTATAATAAAGTTATTTAGTAACTTTCTGTTCAATGTGACTTTTATTTGCCTTTTTTATGCTGAACCATCACAAGCCAAATCCTTCAAAAAGCTATTATTGAAATATCAATTAGATATAGTTGACTGAATGTTTTTTGGACAATATCCCACTGTAAGTATTAATTTCACCACCTTGGATAATACTCAATGGTTATCCTGCAATCCCACCAGTCGGAGAAAGGCAGGGTTGAGATTCTTTGGAGGCATCTGCAGTTTGTGATCAAACGGTTCCTATGTTAATTAGATAAGATTTGATCTAAGAATTAATTTAAAGAGCATATGGACTCCTTATAAAGTTATCTATGAGAACTGCTTGTTACTCAGCATAGATAACATAGTTACTCAGTTCCTCAACCTTTTTTGCGAAGAGAGAAAGTATACAGCTAGGACAGGACTATTGGTTAGCTAATCGCTTTCGCTTCATCTTGTTTTTAGGTTTGGCAGGGAATTTTAGACAACCCTGACAGATGTCCAAGAAATCAATAATCCAATTGAAAAATGAAACTGTCCAGGCCAGGATTCAAACCCATAAGCTCTGCACTGATATGCCAGAAATGTTGACACTATGAGGATTGTTGAAATTGACCAAATTTATATTGAATTTAATTTTTTACAATATTACAAGGAATTAGTAGTCGGATAGTCTTGAGATTAACTAATTAATAGGGAACACTTTTGACAGCCATTTGAATTATGTGTCAAATGCAAAAAAAAATATTCAACCCCTCACATGAAGGATTACCTTGGTAATAAACAGGATTGGTAACAAGTTGGTGTAATCAGTTGAAAATGAAACAGAGGGTCTGTGGATTCGTTTTTATTATATAAATATACATGTAAAACATATTTACATTGAATTTGCTTCGTTCAAAAAAGAAGAAGCCTGTCCACAAGAACAAATTTTTTTATGTTGAGACCTTCACACTCCCTTTTTTATATAAACATAAGACAGTTCTGTTCCACGGATAATTAAAAATACAGATTATTCAATCCCTTGTGTAATCGAATGAATAGTCAAAGTAAGATTGATCGAACGTGTGAACTCTAGTGAAGCCGTCTTCTCCGCCTGATGCGTAGCTTTTACCGTCGGGATGGAATGACAAACTGTTAATTGGACCGAAATGTCCCTTAACACGACCAAATTCTTCTTCGAATACCAAATGGAAGAACCTCGAGTCGAACTTGCCGTGTCTTGTAGAGGTGGTGGTTACATCCATAGCGTCTTGCCCTCCACCTAATACAACGTGGTCTAGGATAGGACTGATAGCCGCCGAGTTTACAGGTCTTTCAGTTTGATACTCCTTCAATAATTCCAATGAGCCTGAATCGAACAGTTTGGCAGAATGATCTTTGCTTCCGGTTACAAACATTGTGTTATCGCGAGACATTTGCATATCATTAATACTGCCTTGGTGCTCTTTAATCGTTTGGACTTTTTTGCCAGTCCTCAAATCCCACTGACCGATTTCACCGTTTTCGTGACCAGTTATGAGGACTTCATCGAGAGATCCCCACAGAATCGACGACACTTTGGAATCGTTCACTTCCCATTTCAAGATCGGCGACTGACTCTGTGTTGATTCGTCGACGTTGCGGGTGTCAATAATGAATACTTCGCAGGGTTGTCTCATGGCCTTATCGGTAGAATAAGCGGCTTGGTTAGCACTGTAACTGAATGCGCAAGTACGCACCGACGAGTTTGTGACGATCATTCCGATCTCTTTGCCGGTTTCACAATCCCACAGACGGCAGGAGCTGTCACCGGCTCCCGTCATAACAACGGTGGAATGCCAGTTGACATCGATGCACCATACGACACCGCTGTGCCCATTGAAAGTTCCTAACCGCTCACCGTTCAGCGACCACCATACATTAGGCGTAGAATCCTTCGCTGCCGAAAACAACAAGTCACCCTCACGATTATACTTAATCTGAGTTATAGCACGCTCGTGCCCCTGTAACATCAACGGCTTCATGGTTCGGTTGTATTATACTTTAGACAGTAAAAAACGTGGCGTAAGCCAGATGCAAGTAAATCGCGTAAAGTAATATGTCCATAGACAATTGGCCGTATGTCGATATGCTGTCATAATTAATATCATAGACAAATAGTGTATTGGATACATAGAGGTTTTAGAACTTAAGTTCATTTGAAAAAAGATTTGCTTCAAGAAATGCGAGCAGAATGTCAGTCAAACAACAATAAGCTTCAAACGAATCAAAGAACATGCAATTTTGTTTTTAATGAAAATTTTTACCTCACTTTGTACAGAGCCTTAAAATTTGACATGTTTGTCGGTACCTACCTACTTAGCTCAAAAAAAACTATATATTATGTAAATCCATTCAACAAACGATTTGAGTGGGACTTTCTTTACCTACCTACTGGTATTCTCCAAAAAAATCATCGAGTGCAATATTCAATATATCATATTCTTGAATAGGTTATTTCTTTAAATAAGGATTTCGACTTAAGGCACCCCATTGTTATTAATTCTTTACCGTCAAACGGGGTGAATAGAGACACTTTTGACCTTTCACGACTTTATATCTTCATACCTACGCCACCTAATTCAAATATGACTGGCTTGAAACTTGTTTCGATGGTCCTGCTATGCATTCATGACTTGATGAATAGAGACAAAACAACAGATTGTAATGATTGAAATTATTATTATTATTATTTATTATTTATTTCCTGCTATGCATTCATGACTTAATGAATAGAGACAAAACAACAGATTGTAATGATTGGAATTATTATTATTATTATTATTATTTATTATTTATTTATTTAAGAAAAAAGCAAATCATGGCATTACAGCTGATGCCAATGCGCCATGTATTTGACAAATATAAATACATGTATTTATATATATACATACATGTAAATACATAATATAAATCACTAATTAATTGAAAACATTGTAGTCATAAAAACTGAGAGAAAAAATTTATAAAATCGTATTAGAAATTTTCAAAGATGTCAACCGAGTGAGTCTGACAAAATCAACTTTTATTCATAAAATATAGTATTCGTCTGAACTCACTCACGCCAATATGAAATATGTCGACATCCGAAGCAATGCCGTATGAACCTCTATTCTATATGAGTCTCTATTCACTCCGTTTCATGGTTCTTGTTAACTAAAAAAAAACATGATTGATTTTAATTTTCGTGCAATAAAAGAGAAGTTTATAAGAGGTCAAAAAGTAAGGATGCACAGGTATCAAACTTAAACACTTTTGTTCAAATTTTGGCCAATCATTTAGTTGGTTTGGTTTTGTAATTCGAGAGATAGTAAAGAATTGTATATAAATAGTATACTTTCTGCGAGATTATTTTCGTTAAAAATTAAAAGTATTTTAGAATATTTCACGTTTTAATTAAAATCCTCATTTACAGATACGAAAAAATCGCTGTACCATCGTTAATTCTTACTCAATGGTGACATTATTGTTTTAAATATCGACAACATTGGTACAAATGCATATTTACCAGTGTTTCCTTCGAAAATTCATATTTTATGCAGAATATCGGGTTGTTTTTAAAAAATATACGAGATGGGTGAATGGGGTCAAAATTTTAATTCAATGAGGTAGGCAGAGTTCTTTAAAAAATTATGAAAATATTTCGGTTTCTGATTTATATCAATAAAACGGAAAACAATTTTTTGAATTTATTCTACGGAATGTAAAAAAACATTTTTTTAAACCATTCATCTCATAAGAGAAACCGAAAATTGCTCAGGAAAAATATTATTATAGTCTAGCTTGGATTAATTAAAATAATATTGTAAAATTTTTAATCAGAAGTTAGAATCAAGGACAACTGCAAGCTGTGTGCTAAGAATGTCATTAAAAATATAACTTTTCAATCACAGATGTCGATTTTTATCATATTTGACAGATATCATTATTTATTTTTGTATTGAAATTGAAATTTGCACTCCAGTACTCGTTTAATTAATTTATGTAACGTAATGAACAGTTTTAACAGAATAATTCCATAAGTGTGACTCATGCTGTTTGTTTTCTGTGATGAAATAAGAATTATAGCAAGTATTACCTCATTGCAATGTTTTAATAAGTTTTCTCATCAACTATATAATACGATTACACATTTTATTGATATGCAAACACCAAATATCCGATTCTGTATTGTTTTCTCTATCACAAGTCACATGCGAGAAAGAAATGGCTATGTTTTGACCCTACCTTTATTCGTTACGGCGGAGATAGGCGAAGTTTAGCGGAAGTAGTCGAAGTTTTTCAATGTCCCGTTTCTTTCGTCCTTGTTTGGTGCGGGATTAAAAAGTGTTGTGGTTACGGATATTTATGCTTTACTGTGATTATTGTGAAGAAAACTCATCAAAGGTAAACTTTTCTGAAATTTTCATTTTTATTTGCTTACCACGTTACACTTAACACACATTCTATTCGGGTTGATGAAATTTAAAATGGCGTCGGTTTGTGAAAAATCCACGATGTAAATAATGGTTTTCAAACTACTTTCTCGAATTGTCTAGAAATGTGTTGTGTCTAGAATTTTGCTGTAGTATTTGATTCCCTCCGTGTCTCATCGTTTACAATCTTTGTCGTTTTACACGCGGGTGATCAATAATTTAAAAATACGATATGATCATTTCTGTAAAAATACTGTGCTCCTAGTTGTTTATGTGTACGCTTGTGTGGTACACTATGTATGTATAGCGGCAGTATTATTCTGATTAAGCGAAAGTAAGCTTTATTCTGTATTCCCGAGGGATGATAACGGGATGCATGCTCTAACCCACACATTGTTACCAGTAATAGTAACATTTAGGAGTAATACGATCCACTTTCTTATTGAATAAAAATCATCTTTAATAATTATGTGATTAATCCATTTTTAGACTAGTTGCATCATTGTTTCCATGTAGAGCTTTTTAAATATTCCTGTATTATGACTTATGAACAATAGGATATCAATATATTGAAAACTTCCTTCTGACAGAATAATACATCGACGACCTTGTCTATGCCCGATTTACTTTTTCAATTCTAACATTCGGAACAATTGAGTTTCTTTCAACATTGAAATGCCGCATTATTTGCGTTTTTTGGAATATTCAATACTATGACGTCGCTGTAATCTGAAGGAAAATTTTATCAGGTTACTCAATTCTTGAAAAACATAATTATTTTTAACATTATTACTTATCCAAATTATCTCTATCTGATAAAAATATTACCCCAATCTTATGCGGTGATACAATATATATTATCGTGTAAACGGTGGCAACATGAAAAAATCGGCAAGTAATATTAAACGCCTTCAGATTTAAACCAAAGATGTCAACGATATATCGTATCTATAAATAAATCGTATTCCCTGGTTTTGGATCTCATATTCCACATTCTCTATGTGACCATTTATTCGTCCGTTTGTAAGACATTGACTTATCGAATCTGGTCGTCTATTTACTCAAAACAATTTATTTTATTACATATATAAGCCGGCTCAAACTACTAACTACTAACCCAGAGAAAAAAAATCTTGTAAAAGCATGGCATTCGTGTCATTGTTTATTAAAAATATTACGGATATATTTAAAAAAAAACTATCCTTTTTTTTATTTTATCTTGTTCTCAACTACCTGCGATTAATATTTTCTGCTGCCACGTCCGTATTTGAAATTTTATTAATGGAGCCGCCTTCCTTTGCTTTTTGATTAGGTGCGTACTTTACATGTTTTGCGGAGTTTTGGTGAAATAAAAACTCATTCCTATTATGTTCTTATGTGTGTAAATCATTTTATTCAAAATTTTTCTCACATTATGCAATTTAATTTATGATTTTTTCGCAAAATAATTGTATAACTTAGTCTCTTTTTTTAAACGAAGATTAATGTTTTACAGCCGGCCCAGCATTATTCATTTGCAGTTTTTCTTATTGGTTCGAATGGATATTCATAGGTTGTATTGCTTATTTTTTCGCAATGCGAACAATACATAACGTGAATTTACGCCGGCGTTTTGGACGGATTCGAACTAGGCGAATGCGAAGTAATTTTACCGAAATTTTATCTAAAGACAGTGCCGATTATGTGTACCCCACTAAATATATTTTTTTTCGTTATGTAATGTTTACTTTGTTGGTATTTGGTGGACGATTACGTTACGTAATTGTACCACTGACTTAGATTTCGTTTCGATTGAACTGTGGCTGTTTTTTTATTATTAAAATCACGACGCCATATTGGACGAGTTCATAGCATAGGATATCTTTGGCAGCCGGTAGTTGGCGGGAGGGGGACTTCGGGGCGTGTGGGTGGGAAAGGCAAAGCCAAAGGCACACAGCGTTCGAAATGGAACGTTTCATAGGATGTACGCCTCGAGCGATTTTATTGTTAACGCTGTGTTGCTTGATACGCCACCATAGTTCTCTACTGTTAACCCGTTGTCCGCTCGACTTATTCTCGCGCGGTCGAACGGCACGCGGGCCTGCTTTATTCAGGATATTTTTGTTTGCCGAATCTATTCCGAAAAAAAAATTATGTGATTAGCTATACTCCTCAAATTCATTTAATATTTGTCGAATATTACTTCTGACTGAGGTTGGGTACATTCAAAGTAAAGACAACAATTATGGTATATCCAATAGCTCTACTCCGTTTTCAAGAGTAAAAAAGTAGGGGGGGGGGTGAGAGGTGGTAGAATATCAGAAGCTCATTACTATGAGCCGTGCATTCGGGAATTTCACATTTTCGTTTCCAAAGGAAGCGACTGTCACTTATCTTGAGTGCTTATAAATAATTTGGCATTGGCAAAACTCGATAATCTCCTGTTGCAAATGAGAAACTTTGTCTAAGAAATTCAGTCTGTTCTAAAGCTGGTATTTCACGTGCCGACTGATATCTTTCAAATTTGTACTGTATTACCTTTTACACAAATATGACTTGGGGGCTGTTTTGACAGATGCTACGCTTGCCCACTGAGGAATACTATGTTGTTAGCAGGTGGTATGATGTATGAAGGTTGGGTTAGGACATCTGAACGATATGTTCCGAAATATATCGGTTCGACCAAGTATGCAGTGATGTTTCTGAACTGTTTTGTAGATACGATTTATTGCAGCTAAAATTTGCGAGGTAGCTAGTTTGCAAGCATCGACGGCTCGAGAACTAGAATGAAATGGTGAGCGTGCAACGTTGGCTTGCAATGAAGCAGCTCATTATGCGATGTTTTTCAAAATGTAAAGCATGAAAATGTAATTTATTTCGACAACAGCTGTAAACCTCAACAGATATTTAGTACTCGGTAACGGATGACCGCGTGCAAACACGCCACTGGCGCCTGCCGAATGATAGCGCCGAGATCGTTAACACGCTTTTGGCAATGAAAAGGTTAATTGTGGTGATATGGTGTATGACCGCTTGCTTCCTTCGACCGGCTGCCCTTTTCCACCTTATACACTCACCTTTTTCATTTGTGTATATACACGCAAAGAAAATTAACCTACCGCCCTGCATCGCTGATTTCAACGGGTTATCGCAGCCGTATTCCAGTTTTTACAATAGGTTTCCCACTATTGTGTTGTTGGTCTACTTACGGAATTATATTATATGACGTTTGAAGAGATGCGAATACTAGTTATCACAAAAAAAACACTTAACACGACGATGAAACTAGCTTTGTATCTTTTCTCTTATATGATAATTATTATTGAAGATGAATAAGTTGGCGATCTAATGTTGCAGAGAAAATAGAACATCACGCAAACGCGTTTGTGCCGGTAAATAAAAACGAATGTAAAACTTATTGAACGACAGAGGTGCAGACATAAAATAAACATTTCGACCGAGCCCTGTGGAATTATTGCGCCGCTTGTAATTGTTTTTTAACCATGTCCGCTCCCAACTTGGAGCATATAGACTCCTCACGGAGTCTTTCTCGACATATATTTTTTTTTCTACGATAACTGCGTGTTACTCAGTTGCTCAACCTCTCTTTTTCGAAGAGAGAAGTGATGGAAAGGATACCAGGACTAGGGCAGGACTAGTGATTAGCTAATCGCTGTCACTATCGCGTCGCTCTTGGGTTCGGAAAGGTGGGAAGGGATTTTCAACCACACAAACAAACACCCATGCCTTTGAACAAATCTATCGACTGAAAAAATCCGCCCGGACCGGGAATCGAACCCGGGCGATCCGGCACGCATGCCAACAACGCTGACACTGCGCCACGGACCGGAATTGTTTTTAGAGATGAAATTATTCGTAAAAAAGGGATGCATTCATCCGGTGATGAAAAAATATGTCGTGGCATAATCGCTAGGCACCGTTGCATTTGTCATTCAACTTTTGACTTACAATAAATTTATGGAAGTGCTGTTACATCAGCAATTGACTGTTTAGGTGCCGGAATCAATTATTAACAGTTCTCCTGTCGCAATGGAGACCAAATCCGCCGATACCTACTTTTTACTGCGGCTTTATGATGACGTATTGTCTAGTTGATTTTTGACACGAATAAGAAGTACAGATTTTTTTCCGAAAACATGCCACCGAGAGAAACATCGAAGGTTGAAACACATAAGATAGTATGAAACAGGGATCTAAGGTTTTCGGACGATGCCATAAATACGCAAATGTGTCGTTGATCAAATGCCTATGTAAACACGGAACATTGTATGAGCCGTGTTCAAGAATCGCTTGAATCTATACACTGAAAAAAAAACGCTTACTCATTGATATACCAATTTATCTTTGATGCCGAGTTGAATTTAAAATGTTTCATTTTATTTAAAAGCCATGATAATAAATACCCGGTTGTTATCTTATCTGTTTGAATACTCGCACAGCGTCTCATTGCTGCTTACCCATTTGTACGAATAAATATACAATATCTAATCACAGCGCGTTAAAAAATGTTTTCCTCCAAATAGAAACATCGCTCAAAACAAACTCGGCAATCAGTTGACATAATATATTTATAGCCGTTGGTGTAAGAGAAGAAAACGAAAGAATGATTTATTTGCACGGTGTGCAACCGGCGGCTTGGAAAATGGCTGCATTAGAATGTTGCAATAATAAAAAAAAACTTTGATATTTTATCATCAATGTCGACTTGAAGGGTTTCTTAAAACTGTTCCTATGCTGATATGCCAGTCCCCCCCCCCCTACTGGCCGTGGCTTTTTTCCAAATGGATATAAAGTTAGGAAGCTCGTTTGTGCTTTTCCGGTTGTTATCGCATTCAAATCTTATTGTGTAGGTGCGCCGTCTTATTTTTTATATAATACTAATATTCTACCCGGCGTCGCTCGGACTAAGCGACCAATAATTATTTAATGTTATATCATTCGACATAATTATATCACAAAATCTAACATCCAAAATAGAGTTAAAATAAAATCACAAACTTTATTTAATTTGATGACAGCCCCATTCTCGCCCATTAACACACAGAGGTCCGCGCGCTCATATGTGTGCGTTTCAAAACAGTTGACCAGGAGACCGACCGCACATATCTGTGCGTTTCGCGGACCCGTTTTACATACAAAAAAAAGGTCCTTTGCGTGATGATTTTTGTTCTTCCCTTTGAACATATGTACCGCTAGGGGTATGAAAATTTATAATATAAAACAAATATAAGAAAAATATTTTTTTTAAATCGTAAATATTGAAATAACTACATCGTAAATAATATTTTTTTAGCCATATAATTTTTTAATTTTTTCAAAAACAATGTTTGTGGCTCGTTTCGCCGATTTGTTTGACAACATCAGAGTTCTTTATTCTGACAGTATTTAGTGACACAAAGATTGCGTGATATTATTTCCATGGAAAAATGCATTTTTTGCTAGAGCTTTTTTTTCGTTTACGCGTAAATATGGGTTACATTTTCAGGTCAGTTTAGTCCTTATAAATATGTATCGTGTTTGTTTTTTGTAATTTTTACGAAAGCGAAATAAGTGACGAAAATAATTTTTTATCATTCAATATTTTTATTTAGTGATGAAAAATAATTAGGAAAACTTAAAAACATAGTGATAATTTAATTTGTGATACACATTTCCTAAGTGATACTTTTGTGTAATTTTTTAAACGCTAAATTGACCGACCAATCATGAATGATAGAGATCCAAAAAGGCGAACTTTGAATGTGCTATCCTCGTCACAAGATTCCGAGGATGAACCATTATATGTAAATTTGGATTGGACAGATTACGACCCTTAGCGTCATAACGAAGATTTAGAAGGTTTTTTTTATTTTATTTAGCATGTCCGCTCCCAACTTGGAGCATATGGACTCCTCACGGAGTTTATCTCAACATATGTTTTTTACGAGAACTGCTTGTTACTCAGTTGCTCAACCTCTCTTTTTCGAAGAGAGTAGGGATGGAAAGGATACGAGGACTAGGATAGGGCTAGTGATTAGCTAAGCACTATCACTATGCGTCGCTCTTTGAGATTGGAAAGGTGGGAAGGGATTTTCAACAACACAGACACCCATGCCTTTAAACAGATTTATCGACCGAAATAATCCGCTCGCACCGGGAATCGAACCCGAGCGGTCCGGCACGCTAGTCAAAGGCGTTGCCACTGCGCCACGGACCGGACAGATTTTTAGATGGTTTCCAAGGGGTAAATTGTTTACCGAATAATAAAAAGAGTGTAACAGTTGTTACCGGTTTATTTATTGATAATGATTTGTTTGACAGCATCGCAGAAGGAGCAAAAAGATACCATACAAAAAAAATTAAATAAATTCGAAAATATTTCCCGTAAATGGGTTGACGTGACGAATATTTGTGGATCATTGTTTCAATTCGAACAAAGCACCACTGCTCTTACGTATTATATAACATGTTGGGTCTGCCAAAAGCAATAAATTATGTAATCCTTAATCCCCATTCAAGACACAAATGGCAAGATGTTATTTTTTCTGTAAAATTTATGACTCTCCCTTGAAAACATGTGCTTCATATTTTAAATATCCACACTCGAATAAGTGCCATTCATTTTTAGTATATACGTCAATGACACCATTCAAACATTATAACACAAACGATTCTCAAACATTCAATATGTATATATAAATTATTGAAATATAAAAAGAATTATTTAAAAATTTTCCAGAGCTGCGAATGAAAACTTATATTATAAAGTAATTTATTTTCGGTTTTACCATATCAATAAAACTAAAATAGTGGTCCGTGAGGTTGAGAGGGGGAGGAGGTATTCAGTTACGTTATTTTAAATTAGTGTATATTATAGCACCTCTATATAGCTATTTATTACGAAATTATTCGTTAATAGCCTAATTTTACAGTTGTTAAACCTCTTTCTATGCAGCCCTCGGATGAGAAACACTGATTTAATCATATTTTATTATGTAGAAAACTAAACCAAAGGCTTTTCTGAAAAAAATATTTTTCATATCAATCGGTTAAATAGTTATCGCAATTTAAACGTGAGCGCAAAAAATGTGTCAATTCCGCCAAAAACGCGCGGCTCCCGGGCATTATTTAGGAGGGAAATCCGCGGCCCTCTATGTGTTAAAATGTCCAAATTCAAGGAAAAAATCTAATTTGCTGTCAAAGAAATGTCAAATAATACCTTCACGTAAATAATAAACATTATTTTTAAATTTAAAAGCCGGGAAAAGTTCAGTAGAAGACTAATTTATTACATTTTGAGTAAATGTCTTCGCCGATAAAAATTCAAATTTATTTTCTTTCATATTCGTTTTTACGGCAACTTAATGGACCAACAATGCAAAAGGGAATTACAGACCCACAGACATACGCCGTTTCGGTTTTATATATAAGATTATATATGCCACGTTATTGCTTCGTCCAATTCGCCAATTCAATCATTGATGATCACATGCTGTATTCTTGTATGAATGACTGGGGAGGTCTACGCTCATCCCCTAGAGCAGTGGTTCTCATGTGCGGCCACCAGAAGATTTGGCTGCGGCCACCAACAGCTTCATTTTTAATATTGATATTTAAAAAAAATATCGTTTTGCAAGTCAATTTATCAAAAAATACTCGGAAAATTTCAAATTTCGTGTGCAATTATTACCAATTGTAAATTGTCAAACACGTTTAGATCAATTTGACAAATCTCAAGCACAACAGATTCAAAACAAAAATTTGGTGCGGCCACCAGAGATTTCCGTAGGACCACTTATGTGGACGATGCGGCCACATGACAATTTTACGTGAGGACCACTGCCCTAGAGATAATATAAATTTTACTCAAGACAGGAAGAGGGGAACATGTTGGAAACCTCTGTTGAATGCGCATTTATTGTCGATTAGTAACTTGAACTACATAGTTGTCTATCTTCAATATTAGGTCAGAAAATTTCGAGATTTCATATCGAGCTCACGCAAATATGCACCACCATTAGCATCTCGGCTGAGGTAGGTACTGCAATTGTATATATATTCGTGCAGTGCTTTTATTTACATACACAAATCAATTGCACCAAAATGTTATGCTCATCAAAATTTGGGCACTATCGCCCAATAAATTGGTGGTGGGTGTCTGATCTGGTTGTTTTTTTAGTTTCTTGGCAAATAACACGTTTACTCTTCATAAATATTGTTTATTGTTCATCTCACGAATATTGCTATTTCTTCTTCGGTATGTCTCGTATATTTATTGCCTGTTTACGGGATGTTTATTTTTACAAATGGAATATTTAGGATTAGTTGTGCAACTTGTGCATGTCTGGGAAGACGAGTTCGCAGTGGGATTGAATACATTTTACTATTTGTTACCAAGTATTTAATCTACGGACATCTTATATATTACTGTCTTTTCTAAATCAGCCATTTTCTTATTTATTTATTTATTTATTTATTTAAGAAAAAAGCAAATCATGGCATTACAGCTAATGCCAATGCATATGTATTTGACAAATATAAATACGTGTATGTATTTATATATATACATATGTATCTGTATTCGTTAATATGTATGTAGGATTTGAATAAAATAATGTATCATGTAAAAATAACGAATGTCATCTGCGAACAATCTATACACGGCGGCCAGGTATCGAAATCGAAAATACTTTTATCTCCCAAGTAGTTCTCTTCTAGCTTCTTCGCGTGAAGTCCTGGAAGTAGTCGTGTTGACCAACTCAAAGTTGAAAGTCTGATCGCAAAAGTATTTCGCATTTCGGGGTTAGCTCGCCGTTTACGCAGACTGCATCGAACCTAGGCATGCTGGACCTACGTGATATGATATTATCATCAGCCTTGCAGGGCTAGCGAACTTGAAAATGTATCCCTGTCTGTGCTTCAAGTGCGATAAGGAAACGGTCATTGAAATTAAACTATGGCTTTGATCTAAAGCATGGGTGGCCAACCTTTTCAGTATATTGTTCATATTATTGTTTTTTAAGAAGATATAACAAATATGGGTACTTTCGTGATAAACGGTATATACTTTATAAACTTTAATTATATTAAATTCTGCGCAGTAAGTTCACGGATATCGGCACTCACACTAATAAACATACGTTTACACACGCATGTGCATTAGAGATGCGTGAAACGGGTGCAACTGTAAACCATTATAAATTTGTACCGACTACCTAATACCTTTACTATGAGAAAACGTATCGAAGAATCGAAAAAGGTATTGATCGATTACCAAATAAGATGGACAAATACATCCTTTATTTAAAATTAAGACGTTACATGTGCTTTTTGATTGGTTAGTTCGTCAGTTAGTTTGTCATGCCCCCAAACTGACAAATTTAACACTTTGTATACGGGCCTTTTTAATTACTATGGTAATTACACACAATTTTGCCGCAGCAGTGGATTTTTGGTGGGTATTTGTAGGGAAACTAAAGAATGTTTTGTGATAAAAGTTCCTGATCGATCAGCTGCCACTCTTTTGCCAATCATGCAACAAAAAAATTAGACCGGGTTCTATTATTATTAGCGACTCTTGGCGTGCTTGCAAGTCAGTTTGTAATCATCAGACGGTAAACCACAGTCTTCACTTTGTCGACCCAGTAACACCCAAATGTGGAGCGGGGAAACAAGCGGCGTAGGGGGACTCATCGACATTTCTTGGATTCTATCTGTATGAGTTTATGTGGAGGACGAGATTAAATCGCGGGATCCGTTCTCCGCTATTTTCGAAGACATTGCCGAATATTGGGAATCACACAATAACTCAACCGTGAGTTAGGGCGTCGGAAGATCCTGACTGCTAATATTTAATTGTTTAAAGAAAGTTTTTCCTTTGATTTTATGAACATTGAATTTTTAATAAATGGTTAAGCCAATGAAGCCTTACGTGTCTGTGTTTCAATAAATCTACTGTCGTTTTCCCATCTTGTCACTTTCCAAATATCCTCAATACTATGCTTTCTTAGATGTTATAAATTGCCGTCGACTGAACATATGAAGTTTGGTTAGATAATGATAATATTTTGACCTGTATAAAATGAAAACTGCAAATTGAGATGAGAAGCGGCAAAATATCGCATCGCAGTCTTCTTAAAAAACACGTGTTAAATAACAACAAAAATAAAAAACTTTATATTCATTCGAAACTATAACATAATGTCACGTATAATAAGGTCTAAAATAGCTTCAACGCAACATCAGATTTGTATTCATTTGAAACTATAACATAATGTCACGTATAATAAGGTCTAAAATAGCGTCCACGTAAGATCGAAAAAAATGTATGTGGTAGAGTTATGGAATGAGGTATGAGGGGGTTTTTAGGCAATTAGTACGTTAAGACAGACGCGTTTTTGAAATGTATGCATGATGTATATTACGAAAGTACCCAAATATGAGAATCAAACATATTTATTAGATTAGAGTTACGCAATACAAAAAATAATAATAAATAAAAAGTCGCCTGATTTTGTTTGTCAGCACTAAGTGCATCGATGTTGATAACGATTGATGTTGTTGTTACACGCAAATAGATTTCCAAATGCTCATCAGTGATTCGTGTTCTCATTTGAGATGTAATATGCTTCATTCGACTAAAAAGCTGTCCACACGTGTAAGTGTTTCTAAAAAGCGAAATCATCGATAGAGCATGTTTGTAAAATACAGGATATTTTTCCTTGTCCAAATATGTTTTGTAACTCTTCCAACCCAACCTGATTGAATTTCTCTTGAACTGTGCACCACACAACACATTTCACAATGTTCCATTTGTAAAATTCATGTCTACGGAGAATGGCGTTATATCAACGAAGCGTATTTATCTGCCGCCGTTTGTGTGACGTCTGGCTGCAATAACGATGTGGAAAGTGAATGAAGATGTCCATAATTGTTGTTCCCAAAGCCCAAGTTTCATTTGGAATGCGGAAATAAGATTATGCATGTAATTACTAGTTAATATTTGCCTTGTAGACGAGTATTAACAACATTTAGGAGGCTAACTATATCGACCAGAAATGCCAAGTCGCTATCCCACCCCTTGTCTTCAAATTCTGGGATACTACTCGACTTGTTTGCGAAGAATCATTGCATTTCTTGCTTCAAATCAAACACTCTTTTCAACATTTTGGCACGCGTCGGCTATCTTACTTCTGCATTAAATGTAACGTCATTATACTGTGAATCCAAAGATTTGAGAAACTCTTGGAACTGACGGTGATTTAACCCCTTCGATTTAATAAAGTTCACTGTTTTGATGACCACCTTCATGACATGCTCAATTTTAAGAGACTTGGAACATTATTATCCTGATGAAAAATGCAATGAATATTTAGCATCGAGGTATAATATTACCAACTTTGCAGGCCTCATTTTCAATCAATTTTACTAACATTCGTATTTCCCAGCCATTGCTGGAGCACAATCTGTTGTTCAGGCCGATAGGTTATTCAGTTATAACAAAAAGCGATTCAATGTCGATGTAACAGCTCATAACAAAGCTCGTGAACAAGTTGTGCCCTTAAGTGGATACAGTGCCGCTAATTCTTCTATTTTGTTCAGATATACATCAACACCCCTGACAAAAATCGCCACTTGGGTGGTACTGGTAGGTCTGTGCTTTCATCCAATGCTAGAGCATAAAATATGAACATGGATATTCGATTTCTCCAATTATTTGCAATATGGTTTCCAATGTCGTCAACACGCCTAGTAATAATTTGACGATACAGGCTTATTTTTGAGAAATTTACTCTTTTAGAAAATTGGTTTTATGTACACTAAGAGAAAACAATGTGTGCATATGCTCCGGGGGCCACAAGTAGACACACTTGATCTAAAGCAGGCAGGGGCAACCTTTCTTAGGTCTGGGTCCAAATTATCATTCTATCTCCGAGTCAAGGACCGGACCCATTGGCGGATCCAAAAGGGGGGGAGTCCATGGGGTCCATGCCCCCCCACATTATATATTTTTAAAATGAACGACATAATATTATATACAGTTTACAAAATTTTGTATGGCCGAGTGTGGGAGTAAGATTTGCCTTGTACTTGAATTACGAGACTATCAATATTGGCGCTGATATTGCTTAAGAATAATCGCATAGAATTTTCGAGATTTTCATGTGTTACCCTTGTTCGAATTTTGATTTAGTGTGTTTCATCCACGAAAAATACAAATGATTTTTCTTGCAAATGCGAATAAATTTATATATTTTTCTTCCACCAAATTTATAAAAATCTGTCAAAGAAATGTAAAATTGTTGTTTTAGCACTAAATCCCCTTGAAGCTCAATAAGTTCCATCTGTAAATTTGCTGGCACATTATTTTAATTTTCATCCACTGGACGAGCGAATATAGCGAATGTGGAGTTTTTGTTTTGGAAGTCAGCAAACCTCTATCAAATTTCTCTAATAGTGCCTTTAGTTCATCTCCTTAATAATTATATGGGATGTTTGAATGAGCTGATAGACTAGGAAAATGGTTTAAAAAAAATTGTATCCCTTCCTGGAACTATTAATTTCTTTCTCTTTTACTTTGCCGATATGAATCAGGGCCGGACAAAATAGCTCGGCGGGCCGGTATTTGCCCATTTATGATCTAAAGCCATTCCACTATGGATTATCATCAAATAATATTAAAATTACTATCGGGTAAGTGAAATATATCTACTTGGAATATCATCAACTTGTTAAGAACGTCTACAGAACAAGTTATTTTAAAAGTAATAAAGGACAAATAAGCAAATGACGTTGTTACTTTTTGGGGATATATAAATGTATTTTCGGTGGCATTTAGGTGGCTTGCTGTTAAACAGTATTAAAGTATACTTCTATAATTATTTTAACGTTACTTTAGAGCTGCCAACCATTGTCGTTTTTTTTTTATACCAGCAGGTATGTAATCGCTTAGACACAGGTGTATTATGCTGCCGAAGAGATGTACATATGAAAATCGAGCATCGTAAAATAAAATAACAGGTCAAGGTCATTGTTATAACATTTTGAAGGGGGTAGGGTTTGGCCACCCTTCCGAAATGGGTCATGATCACGCTCCCTCGCCCCGTGCGACGTTCCAGTTTGCGTGTCCCGATAATAACATTTTGATTCGCTCCCCGGACAAGATCGTTTCGCATCATATGTATATATATATATTTGTAAATTTAATCAATCTTTCATTCAAAATGATAATTCTAACGGCAAACGTGCCCGAATTAAATCCTTCGGATTGTATTAACATCCGGAATGCATTTCAGGTTTATCATTGTTATTGCACGACCTCTAGTGACACCTGCGCCTTTGTTTACATAGAAAACCATATTCCATTCCCGGGATGCCCTGCATTTTATGTTGGAAACATAATATTACTAGCTTTTGCATATATTGTACAACTCTACAGTCATTATATGGGTAATGTGAACTCATCTTATATTTCAATGGGGGGGTATCAATCATGCCCGAAATCAAGATGGCTTTTAGGAGTTTACTTTTCAGTGGAAATAAGAAGTGTTGAACATGTCACGTATGGCTTGGAATATACGTTCAAACCACGCTGATAGCAATTTCTATCTGGTTTGCGTCCTATTTTTCAAGGATTTGTCGGGGGTTGGGAAATGCAAGGGGAGGGTTCTTAATAGCCTTGACGATAGTCTCGATGTTTAATATAACCGTATTCAAAGATCAATAATTCATGCCTCCCAGGGACCTGCCATCTAATTTGTGTGACGTATGATTTTAATGTTGGCTGCTTTAAATACTACAAATTATTTCTGAAAAATAGACAGTTGATTATGCTCGCGGTGAGCGACGCCATTCCTGTTTTTTTCCCCCTACATTTTGTTTGTACAATACCGTTTCACATGAATTGACAGTTGTTTATACCGTAGGATTGACTGCGAACTACATTATGGTAATTGGGCTACTAAAAATACTTACCCTTATCAGCTCATTCTTAATCTAAACCATTTCCGTTTCTAATCTGTATATATGTCAGTATTATTATGTTCATATGCGGTTTTTAAAAAACCAAGTGAAACTTATAATTAAGTAAAGAAACAAGCGGACTGAATTAAAATAATTTCAATTCAATTTGTTATTTCCTCACGAAGCCGATGACATTTATTCGGCTGTCATATAATCAAACTGGGCTGAATCGACTTTTTATATATGTGAATTAAATATTTAGTGCACCACCCACCAATTATAGATTCATTTGCGTTCTGTTGTACAATGTGCATCTGCAAACAAGTCAACGATATATAATTTTATTTATGATATTAATAGATTTATTATTAAATGCATTTGACTTTTAGAGGCATTCCGACCGTTGCTGTATTTCTTTTGGTTCTTCTTGCCAAAATGTACTCTCGCTTAGAGTCTCGAAGGATTAAGGGGTTATATACAGTTAAATTTTCAAAAAATCGATTTTTTTTATTTTATTTTCTTAATTTACATATATTTAAGAATACACACAGAAAATTTCATATCGTTCCGGTGAATATTGTCAAAGTTACAAGCAAATTTGAAAAGGCGTTTCAGAGTTTTTTTATCCCATGTAAAATGCATTCCAAACTTTAAACGCGTTTTTTCTCAAAATGGTGTTTTCAAAGTCGGTGACCAACATTATAAAAACGGCTAAACCGATTAGTCTCAAATTTTAACACGACCTTCTTAAATATATTTTTAGTAATTAATCGAAGATTTTTTTCTCTCCGATAAATATTTTTTTATAAACAATTTAAGGCCGAAATTTCGGTGAAGAATCGATTTTTTTTTAAAAACCGCCATTTTGCCAAAAAAAAAATATTTTGCTAGATTTAACATTATTTTAACGAAATCTGTTTAGTTTTAATTTCAGATGATTCAGTTCCAAGATATAGTGGTCACCGCAAAACGTCTTTTTTGAGAGGAGCTCCTGGAGATCAGCTGTAGCTCTTTTTCAAATAAATATTTTTACTAGTACTAAGTCTTAAAATACAGTTAAAAGATACCATAATATGTGTATAAATTTTTGGATCATTAAATTTAAAAGTTTTCTCAGAAAAAATTCTAGAAAATTCACTTTTTTTCGGCCGTCTAACTGTATATAACCCCTTAAGCTCTTAGGATACCAAACGATAGAAGCGAAGCCGACATCTAGCCTTATTTCTTCTCGGGGTTTCACCGTATAATTTGAGTTCCTTTACGATTGGTCTTCTTCGGCTTCGTTTTTGCCGCCTGTTTCTCACTCACTAGTCTTCTTCTTTTCAAATTGTATTTTCCCGTTTCTGGTTCTGTTCTCCCAATTGTGTCCAACTGATGTAACCTTATATCCTGACAATCGCAGTATCTGTAAGTCATGCTTAATTTTACTCGTATATTCCATTGTCTTGTGTAGGTCGAAAAGGCTTGGGGCGGGGACTATTTTACACAAAAGATAGGTGAGTCAAGCGGATAAATTGCTACCTGATGGGGTGCTCGTCGAATACAATATTATTTATAATAAATCGTCAGTGCCGCCTAACCGATTGTATCTTCCGGCCGAGTAACCGCTTACCTCTCGGATGTTTGAATAAGTTTTGCGATAACCGCAGAATTTCTTTCTAAATTTATTTGCTTTACCGCAATATTTTTCACTGTGATAATAATAATACCATTTATTATTATCGTATTCAAACATTCATTTTAAATAGTGTTATCAATTATCAGTTTCATGTTTCTCAGAATTATCGAATTTTGTTATCTGCCCCGGGGGATACTGGAAAATTAAACGCCAAGCATTTGGCAGATATGGTGTCTTTTGATTTGTTGAAGGACTTGCAATAAATTGTTCGGTTAATAGTTTTTATCTATCAATAGTCGACCGAAAATTCTTGTTTGGTTATTATTCACACAGTGCAACGGCCGAGTCTGACGATGATTTTTAAACGCGTGAAAGTTTGAACTTCAATTTCAGATATGTCAAGGTTTGGTAATCAGTCCAATTGTAATTTATGTATACTGTCAATCATTATTTTTATACAATTTTGTTTTAGAGGCTTTTAAAGCAACGGATAGTCAATTAAATTAAATATATATCGAGGTTTATTCGATTTTTAGTGTAATACGCGTCGTGGTCAATTCCAAGATGCCTGCGATTCGCTGACTACTTTCTCAGTGCATCGTTGGGTGTGGAGGTGCCGGTATTCTTATGAGGATTTGCATGAACGTACGTGTATCGTGAAATACTCTTATATAATCAGCGATGCCATATTTATTCGGCATGTCGGCACATAACAAGGGCAATCAAATCCGCAGAAAGATCGAGTGACTCAAGAGAATTGAGAAAACAGTTATCATGTATAAATGAATCTTTGATGAAACTTCATCCGTTCATCCAGGAGTGCGTCGGTCCTCCGCGCTTCTGGCGACGGCCAGCCTTTCAAGGTATTATACTTTTCTACCTAAAAAGGTATCTAAGAATGATAAGACTCCCATCTCCTGCATGTTGCGACGAGGCATTCTTCTACTTCCGAGATCAAGAAGGATGAGGACATATGTCGAAATTTGACTGAAGAATCTGGCGTTTCAATTTAACTTTATTTTCGTCTAACTACTTGGTATAGTTTCGAATTAATGCGTGGTTTTCAAAACATGAAATCACCTAAATGCCAACGTCCTTCAATATGAAGATATATAGTCGTGAAGGGTAAAAAGGTTTTCTATTCACCCCGTTTTACGGTACAATCTATATATATAAAAATGAATGTCTGTGTGTATGTCCGCTATGGACTACTAAACCGCTCGACCGATCGATGTGAAACTTTACAAATTTATTGAGTACACTCCCGCAATGGTTTCTGGCCTACCAACCCCTCCCCCCAACCACCTCCCAACCTCCACCACCCAATTTTTTTTTAAACTTTATGAATTTTTCGAGTTCACTCCTTCGAAGGTTTCTGGCATCCCCCCCCCATACCCCACCCCGCCAAACAACCCCCCTCCCCCAAAAAATGATTTATCGAGGTTTTACAAATTTCTCGAGTACACTTCCGCGAAACTTTCTGGCGTACACCCCTCCCCCCACACCCCCCCCCAATCCCCCCTACAATTGCTGGCGTAGCAACGCGCGCAGGGTACAGCTAGTATATTATAAAAATGCTTTACGAATATTTTGACTTTTCTTTCGAATATTTGTTTTCAACGATTACATATTATGTGGAAACAGAAGTCGGTTTGTAGTTCACTGATTGATGAAATCAACTACACATAATATTCATATATAATTCATTTGCGGTTTTTTTATTGTTACACTTACGCGTTATATCTTAGCGGCGGATATATCGAACGTTGGTAAATTCATTTTATTATAAACAACGCGAAACGTGTAATAAATACTATTTAGGTATGCCAAATCAATTTCTGGTGTTTTTTTTATTAATGTTGTGCTCTCGAATAAGCAAAGCAATCTTATTCTTGAAACATTGGACCACATCATTTGTATCGGTTACGTGTAAATATCAAATAAAATGCATATTATTACATAGAATGACTATTCCATTAAGGCAGTATTCTGGTCTAGGATTTTGGAAAAATCATTTTTGCATATTATCAAAGTTCAAACCTTTAAGAATATGCCCTTTCAAGGACTTTTCGAAATTCCGAGTATTTTCAGAGATACAGCTATTTTAGTGACGTAGTATCTAACATGATACGGCAGAAATTTTTCGACTACCTGAACCCGAGTTCCCTTGTAAAAAGATATTTATTCTTAATATTTATTTAAAAACCGATGAACATAGAAAGAACGTCTGAAAATGCTTATTTTGAAGAAGAGGAAGGCCCATTGTATGGAGCAGGAATTGCGGATTAAATAAATGTAAGCGTAAAGTACCATTATATATGTCTTAGACTGTTTGAAACTTCGCCCAAAACTTTATTAAACACGTTTATCTCGAAACTACTTTTTTCAAAATAGTTGCCATGATATCTCAAGTTTTACTGAACCGAATTACATGAAATTTGGTGTGAGCCTTCTTAATACGTCCAGTTTTAGCGCATATTAAGATTATATAAAAAAATAATTTTTACTATTTTTAAAAAATTCGGAAGTCTCAAAAAACAGGAAAAAAACGATTTTTTTTTTCAAACCTCTGCCATTTTGCGAAAAATAAATATTTTTACATTTCTCTGATATGCGGGAAAATTACATCTTTACCAATTAAGGATATATTTTTTAATTATATTTTAAGTGACTAGAAAAGTTGGAATCGTGGCAACTATGGAGCGTCATTTTTTTGAGACCCCCTACTTTACCAGCCTGTAACTTTTTAGGTTATTAGTTTTTTGGTATGAATACTTTTTTGTATATTTTTAAAATATTAATAAATATCTGGTAAAAATATGGACTGTAAAATTGTTATTACTTTTTTTTCTATAGCACTTGCAAAAACACCTAAAATTTCAGCCTCTAGACCAGAATACTGCCTTAAGCAAATTGTAAACATAGTAAATATTTAAAAAAAACTTAGTGAATATACCGACATCGAATGAAACTTTACCATGCAAAAAATCAACCCGAATTTCGAGAGGCCCAACAAAAAAAAATCAAATACTCTCGCATACAAATAAAATTTTAGCTCTGTAATGTGTACGTACGACTTACGTCCAATTTGAACGAGCTTTATCATACAATTTTTCTTCAAATACCAATTGTGTAATTCCAAATCCTACTTTGGAAATTTAAACTGGAATATATTTCTTTCATCCGTTGCATTTATAATCTAAAATTATATTATATTTTTTGTGACGATTATTGATTTGAAAAATCTGCCTGTGAATTAATGTATCATTCACTAGACAGTTATTTTTCATGTGAAGGACGAAAATATGTCCCGCTTTGAAAGGAATTCAGTATAATATCTGACAGTATAAATTAATAATTTTATTCGATTCTGATACGAATTATGTGGCCTATAAGTGTAAACGCGCACTGAACAATATTTATGTAAATATGTATACTGAAACGGCTTTTCTTGTCCGTGACCCGCTGCGTTTTTACGCTGTATTTATGAAGCAATACAATAAAGATTTGCCAAACGATTAATCATTACAGTATCGATTTAATAACTAGTTCTATTTTCATGTTGAAATTTTAATTTTTATACCAACGCGTGAGATAAGTGCTTTTTTCGCGGCAGAGGGCATATTAGGTAAACATGGCCGCTTATTTTTGATCGAGTAGCGATGGCCGCCGGCGGAGCACCGCTCGGTCTGCTGTCACGGCGACGATCGCGGCACTCGCTAGTCGCTGTGCATATTTCGCTCGTTCGCCTGCCACGTAAAGCGGGATCGATATACACAGTCTCGAAACGTAGAATCGAGCATTTCGCGCAGTGTACACAATATGTTACACGTTGACCATTGTTGCTAAGCTGCGGCGACAATTTTTATCGCCATTTTGTTATCAAATTGTCTATCTCGCGATTCGAGCGAACTTTTATGTTAAAAATTCGACTTCACGGGCATCTGCGCACTGGTCATAAATGAAATAAGAAATTCGACAGACACGGTTAGTGAATAAGTGCTTACGTTTTATGTTCTGTAAAATTATGTACGATTACTCCAAACACTTCTAGATTTGTTCCTAGTTTTGACAGCTTATTCGGTAACGAGAAGTGATAAAGCTCTAAAGTGATATCCGTGTTTCCGTTTTCGTCCAGTTTGACCGAATAGCAACCGAAACGTGCTAAACCGATGAGCCGATAAACAAACATTCGCAACTATCGAAAAAAAATTGTTGTGGTCGAGTTACCTCTTCAGACAGTTTTTTCTTCGTTTCTTTTTTTCCTGCCCGTGGTAATTACGTCTGGCTCAAAATTGGCACACAACATTTTTTTATAAATCGGACACTATTGCTTCAATCGATTTTTTCAAATGTTTTGTGGGATTTTCGTTCAATGCCATCTATGATTTCAATTATTCGATTGCTGGCCAAAATAAGTTTTTTTAGGTTACATACAAAAGCTCATTCGCAGAAAGATAACATTTTTTTTTTGAGAAATTTTACTCGCATCATCAACCATGCATATTACTACTAATGTACATACATATATTTAAAATTAAAAAAAAAAAAACATGGCAGCACTGTGATTTGAATATACAATGAAGTTCCATATCTTCAGTTGATGACCACTTTTCTTAATCAGTGTTTTCACACATTTTTTAATTATTAACATTAATACATAATTGAAACCTGTATTACAATTATATTTCCTCCTTTTACATCAGCCAATAAGTCTTAATATCTTAATTTCTTAATTTTATGTTACCATTTGCAATATGAAGTGCTGAAATTTAAAAAAAAAATACATTTTTACACCAAATACGAAACTTAATCTAGTCAAGTCACACCCATGGGTTATCCCTTCGAAAGACATAACACGGTATGATTTCCATTTTCCCTTTTTTAAATTGGTTTTATTTTTGTTCCAGGTTCTAAGTGTATAGTAAGCTTCGCCAATAATGGAAGAAGTACACAAACGATACCACATTTTCTAAAAATCACAATGACAAATGCCTTCCCACAATTACGAAAGGTGAGTTGTGCTTGCGCCTGTAGTTTTATCACATTTTTGTGATGTTTCGCTTTGAATTATTTGATGTTGTTACGGAATATTTGAAATACATATGGCTTAATCTATGCTGGTTGGCGTATAATATTTTGCAGATTTCTTGAATTATTATACTATTAACACCTTGTTTACGGGGTTTTTAATTACTATAGTAATTACGCACAAATTTGTGCACACCGTAAACAATAGGTTAAGCTTGCTGAAAAGATCATCATAATATTTCTCATGCAAGAGTAAATTTTTTTTTACCACAAAATGGATTCCTCTATCACCATTTCTTCTCGGGATTTATCTTCACGTCAAATCATGTGATCGTTTCTACTGCTATATATACTCTGTAATTCGTACCATCACTATTTTCAACTATGTCAGTTTAATTGTAGAGTTCTATTTCTGATCACCATACTTGTCACATTTATAGTTAAGTGATTCAGTATTATTACGACTTCCAAATGTAAAACACTCTTCCTGAAAAATATTGGAAATTTTACACATAGAGATGAAATCGACTCATCGAACTGTTGAATTGATGTTGGTGGAATGAAGACCATGCCATGCACAAACATTTTTTTGAACATTGTGCACATTTAATGCTGAAATACTTCATAGGTTATTTATTAAATTGGATGGCAACTTTTTATGTTGATACATGTTTTTTCCTTCTCTTTTTTAGGATATCCCTTCTCGGCCATACCAAGTGCATGAAATGGAATCTCCTAATCCGTTACCTGCAGTACAATGCAACATAGGTAAGAATCTTCGGTTTTATTAGTTACTAACCAGAAACAAAAATATTTGCCAAAAAAATTATGTGGAGTAGTAGTAATTTGGTGATAAACATACTTAGTATTTCGACTGAGGGTGCTTGATGGAATTTCAATATCAAATTTGAATTTTTTGAATTTTGTACTGACAGTTCAAGTACATCCGTACACTTGGAATGCCTGAAGATGCCGAAAGGCGAAACCCGGGTCGTTAGCGACAAAACTCATGGAAAAGTGAACATACTGCTTGATATCTCATGTTCCGTATTACAATGATTATAAACTGGATCCAACTCCTGAAAGGTTTTGATGTTAACATGCAATTTTTTATGAGCGATACAAGGAACCCGATACAGAAGTAGTCTTACCATTTTTAACACAATTGCCTTAAGGGAATGTGAAATACACATCATTTATCCATATGTTCATATTTCCCCCGTAGCCAATGTGGTGTTGAGCATAAATAAATAAAACACATATTCCTAGTACTACTTCCACCTATAGTCTGATACAGATCAGGATCGGTTTTGGTGAACTGATCAGTTGACAATGTAGCGATGAGTGAAAATGGTCCAGATCTTTATCAGAATACATGTGGATGTTGTAACATATACTGTTTTCTATTTATTTAAATAATGCCATTCCACCAAGTATTTACAGTGAACACCTTAAAAGTAATTAAGTATAATGTGCTTTAGACTATCGTATGCATTTGAATATATTTGAAAACTCACTGATTTAAATTGTTGCAGCAGAGTGTATGGGGCGATCGACCTCAGTCAGAACTGAGGAGGCAATGAGGCGTACGCACATGCAAGTGCGTGTTAGTGTAAGTGGGGCTCTTCAGGCGAGCGCAGCGGAGGGGCGGGCTGGCCTCTCCGTCCCGCACTCTCCTGTCGGAGGAGTCCGGACCCTCGTGGTCCAACCAACTGTGATAACCAGCCCAAACACAAGCAAGCAAGGCCAATCTCCGTCCTCTGAGGTGAGTCTTTTTTTTTTTTTTTTTTTTTCAACGATACCGCCCCAAACAATGCTGCAATGATGCAATCATTGGAAATGATTTGGCTAATAAGACTGACCGGTGATGTTTTCTTTTTTGCAGGGCTGGGGCTCACGGCCGGGCCGCAAGGCGCATCAGAGGCGCACCAGAAGCGCTTCCAGCAATACTTTGGTTCCCTGTCCCTCTTTATCTCTCTCCCTCTCTCTCCCCCGACCCGACCTCTCCTCCGGGATCGCCCTTTACCGTACTGACGTCACCGCTAACTACTCAAATAACTTTAAGATAAATGATAATAAAAACAATATGCAATCTGTGAAATTTAGCATAGTTCTAGATAATATGAATAATTTTGAGGATAAGGGTATTGTTAACGATATTTGTCTGATATCTGATATCTCTTTAATATTATGTGTTCCAAATATGATTAAAATTAATTGTTACTCGAGCGCGGTCGCGAAGAATCAAGGTGCTTTTCCGCAACGGCAGGGAGACGAAGGCGAGAGTCAGCGTTTTGAGAAAACTGTAGATAATACTAAGACTTGTGATTCGAACGTAATTGTTAATTGTATCCTGATAAACCAAATGTCGGGCCGAGCGCCCGACGCCAGCATTCCTGTCTCGATAGATGCCATAAATGTCCAGGGTATGTACGCACGCCCGCACTCGCATAGCTTTAATCCAAACTTTACGTTTAATAGGGCGGAGCCCCCCTTCGACAAGTCTGATTACGCTTTTATCGACCCAACTCGTATTATATCAAACCGTTCTGTATTTAATGAGTCTGAATCAGTATCGAGAGTGAACCTAGCGCGCCCGGCGCCGACCGAGGATGGCGCGCTAGTCCTTCGAAGTAATATTATCGAAACCGGTAGCAATATTACCGCCCGCCGTCCGGAACTGTCGTCAGTCACTCCCGATGAGCTTTCCGAGACGGGGGAAACCGAAAGAATCGAGAATAATGCACAACATATTAAGATTATGGAACAATTGTCCGTTGGCCTCAAAGTCAAAAATCAACCAGCATTTACCGAGTTCAAAAATGGAGATTTGACATTTGCTTCTCTGCTGCGAGCCGTGGAAGAGGCTCCCGCCAAGATAATGCAGTTGGTGAAAGAAGGAGGAGCGCAAGTCAACGCCTGGGGAATACCCCGTTTCCTGGGATTAGCCGGAGGCGGAGAGAGTTCTCTCAACACTGCCAGTGGATGGGGCACTCCTCCGAACGCCAACAATAATAATGGTCAGTACCGTGTTCTATCTCTCTCTTAGTTGCTAGTCTTAGCAGAAAGCTATTCTTTTTTTCTGTTGTATTAAAAATCAGATTTATGTGGAGTAGTAATTTGGTGATAAACATACTGCTCGATTTCTCATGTTCCGTATTACAATGATTATAATCTGGATCCAACTCCTGAAAGGTTTTGATGTTAACATGCAATTTTTTATGAGCGATACAAGGAACCCTAATGAAACCAATGTACAGAAGTAGTCTACTATTTTCAATCAATAATTCCCTGTGTAATTCCTATTTTCCTTAATAATTTTTTAAGCAACGTGTGACTGACGATACTATGTTTTAATTTATAGGCAACAGCAGTGTGAATTGGGGCGGCGGTTCTGGAGCAGGCAGCGGGGGAGGAGCCGGGTCTAATGCTCAACAGCAGCAACTGCAGTGGCCCAACTCCAATCAGAGACCGCCTGGTCCCCAGCCCGACAGTTAGTAGTATTCCATATATAATGCCGCCTTATGATGGGAGTTATTTAAATCTGTATCTGCTGTATCGCAATGATTATAAACTGGATCCAACTCCTGAAAGGTTTTGATGTTAACATGCAATTTTTTATGAGCGATTTATAATTACTCATCAGATTTATCATAGTGTTTTTATCATTACAGGATGATAGTCCCATCAATTTTTGTATTTAATTGGATAAGAGAGCAAAAGCATGAGAATGGAAAACTATTATTTGCTTCAAGTATGCACTATTATTTATACCACTTTTTGAGAGTTAAGATTGAAAAACAACTGGAATAACAAGGAATATATTTGCATTGAATGTAAATTATGAGGGTGTGATTTACCTTATGCCCACAGTAAAATTCATAGAAAAATATGGGATTATTTAAAGCTAGAACTTTATTGTTAATAATATTTTTCAACAAAAATATCACAAGTTGTGACACATGTTTTGCCTCTTTACTATAATGATAATTGGTGTAATTCTTAACTTCAAATAAGTGTTTTTATGACAGCTGCAATAGGATGCTCAAAATTCCGTGCAGTCTTCAACCACCGAGACAAGTTTAAAAACAAATTTCTTTACATTGATAATAGGCAACAGCAACAAAGTCGGCTCTGGAGTAGGAGTGAGCGGCAATTCTGGAGTTAACGTTGGAGGAAACGTATCCGGAGTCGGAGGTGGCAGCGGAAGCGGAGGATGGTCTGGGGGAGGTGGAAGCGGTGCTCCCACCATGCAGCAACCCTCGCCGGCTCAACCGAACAACTCTGCCCAGCCATTGCCAACTCCGCAAGGTAATTTTTTATGATTTAACTTTATATCGATTTCTATAATTGAATTTCTTTGAATCATCACACGAATATAATAATTATTTCATGTTGAGACGACCTTGAACTTGGCTCCCTCGTAAATCGAGAGGCAGCCTCCGGTTTGGTACTCGGGATGAGGATATAAAGGATCGGAATAGGAGAAAGTAGGGGGCTCTGATAATGAAAGTAGGTCTCAAGCGTTACAGGGTGTGATTAGTACCCAAAGTTTTATGACAACGAATTTACACTTTAACCACTATCCCGGCAAATTATTTTAACAAAAATGTTCCAAAAACAATCTATTTTTATTTTCTTTTAATTTGAAGCATATAAATACTATTTATTTTTCTTAGAATATTATATGTACATATTATATATATAATACCGTATCATGAAATTGTCTCAAACAATGTCAGAAATCGTGATATTACATGAAACACGTATTTGCTTGAGCGCCGAAATTGGAACACTTTTTTTTTTACACACATGTATTCATGTGAACGCCAGGGAAGCGGTTAATACACATTGAATTTAAATACACTGAATTTATTTTAAAATGGCAAAACCTTTCGATTATGTTGCGCTTTCCAAGGAGATATCAGTTCTCAGTGCTCACTCTTTCCGGGCTTCATTTGGGATTTCTTCACCAACACGAAGACTTCGAATCTCAAGAGCTGACTGACTTATTATTTAAAAATGCAGTGTTAATAGTATAGTGGAGTATAGTAAGACTGAATTTAATTACTAACTTGAGTTTAAGTTAGTAATTAAATTCAACTTAAACAAAACGTTCGAGAGTGTTCCGAGTGCCTACAATATAGGTGGGTGGCAATGTATACTATTAAAGATATTTAAACCGTATGTTTCTTTTGCCAGGAGGTAGTGGCGGTGGAAACAATTCACCCGGTGGAACAAATAATGCAGTGCCCGGAGCCGGGGTAGGAGCAGGAGCAAATATCGCTGGCGGTCCACCCGCCATCGCTGCTCCGACCTCCACCACTGCTAAGGCGCAGTTGGAGCAACTAAATAACATGCGAGAATCACTTTTCAGTCTTGATGGATGGGGAGGAGTGAGTCTTCAATATCTATTACTATAAAAACAATAAAATCAGTTCTGGTAAACAATAATATACAGTTTTTCACGCTATGATTATAATCTGGATCCAACTCCTGTAAGGTTTTGATGATAAAAATGCAATTGTTTATGAGCGAAAACTTTAAAAGTTTAAATGATTAACATGTTATTTTTTTTACCAAACTTTTATTCCTTTCAGTTTTGTGTTTTCTTATGATCTTTATTGGTTTTACTTATTTTCCTTTGCACAAATTGCAGCAACACGTGAATCAAGATACAAATTGGGATGTTCCCACTACTCCTGAACCCGGGGTGAAGTTGGATCAACAGGGCGGACCTCCAGTTTGGAAGCCCAATGTCAATAATGGTATGTTAACGAGACACTGATTTTTTTAAAATTTTTTAGTTTTTTTGCAATGATTATAAACTGGATCCAACTACTGAAAGGTTTTGAAGATACCCAATTGTTTATGAGCTTATAAATATCTCACAGTTCTTCGCATGCCAAAAAAAAAATATTAATAGTAAGGTGTATGGAAAAATAGTTATTTTTTGAATGCGCTGTTGAGGAATAAAGAAAAAAAATATTATTTTCATTCAAGACGGTTGTTGTCAATTTTTCAGGAACTGATCTATGGGAAGCTAATCTGCGCAATGGAGGACAGCCACCGCCTCAACCTGTGGCCAAGACTCCATGGGGGCACACCCCTACTAGCAATATTGGCGGGACGTGGGGAGAAGACGACGATGCCGGGGATTCTGGCAATGTTTGGACCGGACCCCCACCTCCACAGCAGCAGCAATGGGGAGGGCCTCCGCAGCAACAGCAGCAGCAGCAGCAGCAGCCGCCGCATTGGAACGCAGCCAAAAACGATGATTGGGGCGGATGGGGTGAACCCCTGGCCAGGCCCGATATGCACACCCGCAACCTGAGAGCTCCAGCTCCGGACCACCGCGACATGCGCGCCATGATGGCTATGGACGGGCGAGGTGACATGCGCGGTGACATGCGTGGTGACCCGAGAGGTATTTCTGGCCGCCTCAATGGTACAGCTGATATGTGGAATCAGCACCATGCCCCGCACCCAATGCAGCCTCCTGCCAAAATGATGCCTTCCAATGCAGGTAATGGTGCCAATCAGTGGGGCGCCCAAGGGCCAAAAGATCCTATGGGTATGGCCAAAGGGCCGTCAGGATGGGAAGAGCCTTCGCCACCGGCCGCACGTCGTCATATGCCAAACTTTGACGACGGTACTTCCTTGTGGGGTCAACAAAGAGGGAACGCTGCACAGCCTTGGGAGGATGCCAGCGGTATGGGACGAGGCTCCATGCAGTGTCCGCCTGGCATGCCGCCGAACCGTATGCCGGGTGCAGCCCCCGCTCCCATGAAACCGGATGCCATATCTTGGGCGCACCACGGTGGTCCTCGAAACGGCGCCTGGAAAGATGGAGGAGGAGGTCACCCTAACTGGGACAAAGAAGGCGGTGGGTCGTGGAACGAGGGTTCTGTGAATCAAGCAGGCGGCTGGGCCGGTCCCAAGCCCAAACCGACTGGGGGCTCTTGGGACTCTGACATGGGAGACTGGGGAGGACCCAAACCGCCATCGGGTGGACCGCCCGGCAAGATTTCCGGCGGTCTGCTGCCGAAAGATCTTATCTGGAATAGCAAACAGTTCCGTTCACTCGTGGACATGGGCTACAAGAAAGATGACGTGGAGCTGGCACTGCGGAGCCGTGATATGAACATGGAAGAGGCTATGGATCTATTGAGTCAGTTGAGAGGTGGGGGTGGAATGGATACCTGGAGGCGTCATGAAGAACACCCTGCCGGGGGGCCGCCGTTCGATCACCAGCAGCAGCTGTACGGTGCTCCTCCTAGGCCGCATCATGCCGGATTCCCGCCTCAACAACCGCCCAGCGTGCCCTACTCTCCGGTGTTGACCGTGCAGAAGATTCTTAATGCGCCTACCACTCAACCTCCGCCTTCCTTCAATCAACAGAACAAGTCAGTTTGATTTTTTTATTTGAATAAAATATTATGATGACACTAAAATATTCACAATGTTCAAGATGAAGAAAAGATTTCTTTATAATTATCATCATATCTATTGCAGCCAATCCGGTGGAGGTGGTCAACCTAGCACGGCTCAACTCCGAATGCTGGTTCAGCAGATACAGATGGCAGTCCAGGCGGGATATCTCAATCATCAGATCCTGAACCAACCGCTGGCACCCCAGACGCTTGTTCTGCTCAATCAACTTTTGCAGCAGGTATTTGATGAGAGCTTACTGGACTATCGCGATAATAACCGTATTTGCATTGAGTGAAGTTTATTCATTTCTGATTATCATAATTTTTCCAGATAAAACAGATGCAACAACTGGCAGTGCAGAATACTCTAACAGCCAACAAAAATAATCCCACTGCGCAGCTTCATATCTCCGTGCAGATCACTAAAGCTAAGCAGCAGATAACAAACTTGCAGGTAAAGAAATCGACTTCTATCAAAGGTTTCGATGCAGAAATCTGTTTTATTAACTATAAAAGGTATATTGTTTAAACAACATTAACAATTGAATTGATGATCCGTAGAACCAAATAGCAGCTCAGCAAGCCATCTATGTGAAACAACAATCGGGAGGAGGCGGAGGAGGCGGAAATTCCGGTGGAGACTTCTTCAACAAACCTCACGATCCCCTCTCGCAGCTTCAAAATAACTTTTCGGATATCACACTTAACAAGGATCCATCAAATGTCAGTAATTTTTTATATTTGCTTATTAACCGCTTCCCCGGCGTTCACACGAATACGTGTAAAACAATAGTGTTCCAATTTCGGCACTCAATTTAATTGATTAGGCATTTACTTGGTAGAACTCCATTATAATACGGTAAGAAAAATAACAATGTATTTTAGTTCTACATAAATATATTTATGTAGAACTAAAATACATTTTTATTTTTCTTACTATATTTTGAATTTTATCTAAACAAAAATTTATTTCATTCACAGTCATATGGAAGCGGCGGAGGTCAACAGTCCCGACTCAATCAATGGAAGCTTCCGTCTCTTGAAAAAGAGGGAGAGGGTTCTGAATTCAGCCGAGCTCCCGGAACTACCTCGAAACCCACTACCAGCCCTCAACTCAATCCCATCAATCTACAACCTGACAAGTGAGTCCGCTTATTTTGCTTATCAGGAGCCTCGTTGTTACGCATTCACTTAAAAGCTCTGATCCGAGATCTCGAAAATCCATTTATTCCCCCATGAACTACCCCGTTGAAACATTACTTGGTTAGAACAATCATTGGTAGGCTAGTAATTTCTGCAAATTGCTAGTTTTTGGTAAAATTTTTATCCTTATCTAGTAGATATTAGAGAAGAGTTATCGATATGAGTGGCAAACGAATTTCGTTGCCCCACCCTAACGCGCAGTATCAATTACAGCACTTGGTCCAGTGGTCGCGGCATGAACGACGGCTGGCCCTCGACTGACCCGTCAGATTTGGCCGATGGCAAGGAGTCTTGGCCGTCCAGCCAAGTGCAGCAACCCTCCGCTTACTCGGATCTCGTTCCTGAATTTGAACCAGGAAAACCTTGGAAGGTTGGTATACTAAAAATTTATTGACTAATGGTCCAAAATAACTCTCTAACTCTGTGGGTTAATGACATAGTTTGTTTTCTTGCATCTACAGGAAAATAATCTTGATATTTGGATACTCAGTAGAAAAACAAAATTCTGCCTCATATAAAATATATCTATCATTATATCCCCATATCTGCACTTGCAAAACATCTCATCATGTCTACTATGTGTATTCCTTGAAAATAGATGAAGATCACCGACGATGACCCGGGTTTAACTCCTGGCTCAGTAGGAAGGTCCTCACTGTCACTGGCCACCATCAAGGACACGGACATCTTCGGGTCGGGAGCTCAGGGTAAGGCTTCTCCCACGACTCCCTCTGAGAGATCTCTCTCGTCCAGCACTTGGAGCTATCCCCCGCCCTCAGCATCGATGGGCGCCTTCAACCTTCCCAAAGGCGGAAATCCTTCCGCCGTCAAGAACTCTTGGGGCGACACATCAACCGGCGCTTCCGAGATGTGGGGCTCCGCCGGCAGCAAATCGCGAGGACCCCCTCCCGGCTTGCAATCATCGAAGTCGGGACAGGTGTCCGCTTCATCTTGGGGTGGCGGTGGCGGCCAGGTCCAGTCTCAGAGGCCCACTTCTTACGGGCAACAGCCCACCTGGCAGTCGACTTGGTTGCTACTCAAGAACTTGACCACGCAGGTGATTATAGTTCTCATTTATTGAATGAACTGTAAAGAAGTAATCTATCATTGGTAAAAGATAATCATGAAGTAACTCATGTTTGATATAACGCTTTTGTCTCTTTAGATCGATGGATCTACATTGAAAACGCTGTGCATGCAGCACGGCCCTCTGCAGAGCTTCCACCTGTACCTCACAGCGGGAATAGCTCTGGCCAAATACTCAACCAGAGAAGAAGCCAACAAGGTAATTGACAACGGGCCGTCCTTTTTTTGCTCAATTGATTAATAATTTATTTCTTGAATGGCCGATAAGACTATGTAATATTTGTTTTGTAGGCTCAGACAGCCTTGTCAAGCTGCGTCCTCGGCAACACGACAATATTTGCTGAGTCCCCTGCCGAGTCTGATGTCAACATGATTCTGCAACACTTGGGCCAGGGAGGAGGCGGCAACGGCGGCGGCGGAGCGTGGAGAGGGGGCGGGAAAGGGTCTGGTGGAGCGGGCGGGCCGACGTCTGGTGACTCGTGGCCGTTCCCTCCCCTGTGGGCGGATCCCCCGCTGGGTGACGCCCGGAACGCGTCAACCTCCCTGAGCTCCTTCCTGCCCCCCGACCTGCTCGGAGACTCCAACTAGGCGGCGAATACATACAATTCGATTATGTGATAGTATTGTTGTGCTTTTTAGGTCATAGGTTATTATCGATTATTGTATTGTACTGCACCGTATCGGTCTCGTTTTTAAGGAAAAAGATTAGAAAGAACATTCTATTTAACGACGACAGAGAAAATTATTAATTATGATGACGATTGACGATCGGATCGTGACCAAATTTTATAGCGGCCAATTTAATAGTACCTTTACTGAAGAAAATATAGATAACGGACGATTGTTTCCTCTTTTTAAGGTTAGCTTAAGCCTTTTGAATATTGATAGGGTGTATTTTTTGTTTCGTTTCTTCTTTCGATCGTACGGGACGAAACTCTTCCGGACCGTAAAAGACATTTATTTTTTTGTTCTCCGGTGATATTATAATTAGAAAAAAAATAAAAGTTAACTTAGTTTAGATTTACGCTTAAATATATGACCTTTCCGCCGTCGCAGAGCGTAAAAAGCGCGGGAGCCGACGGCCGAACCTAGTCGGGCCGGAGGAGTCTCCCGTCTCCCTCGCCCAATTCGCGACCCCCGGCTCCCGCCCTCTGCCCCGGCAATTTGAATGTTACACTGAACTTAGTCACTCTTAATTTTTTTGCTCACCGGCCGCCCCTCGGAGCGGTGTATCTGTTTATATCGTAGTACATGTATCTGTCGTATCGTATGTCGTATTGGCGCCGCACCCCGCCCGCTTCTCACACCGACCGCTTTGTTTTTCTCACGGGAGAAGGTGGACCGTACTCCGGCTCTCCTCTGCTCGCGCGGCCGACTCCGGTGCGATTGCGCCCAGTCTAAAATTTGCACTCGCACCGAACGGTCGCCGGTCATTCGCAGCGGGTCGGTTACAGTCAGGGTCTCTTTTTCAATATGGAACTTATCAATGCAGAAAATAAATTATCATTAAAAAATATATATTAAAATAACTGGCATTATCGTTATGGGGTTGTACACTTGAATGTTAAAAAGTATCCTTTTTACATGGAAATTTTTTTATAGAACCTAGTTTCCGTTGCAATAAACTCCACAAATCGTATTATATTTATGTAATGTAAATAGACTTATTAAAAGGAAAGGGTTCTCATGTAAATTTTGCAGTACAATGAAAATGCGATGGGACGGGGAGAGCCGGCTGTCGCGGGACGCGGTGAATAGAAAACAGTCATCTCGAATTGTACAAAATTGCCTTTGAAAAGTGAATCTTCTGGAGTTTGTCTCGCGAGGATTTGCTGACACCACAATCACGTTTAGACTGCACCGAGATATTTATTATGCAATGTTATACTTAAATGATAAAATTAAGCTAAGGCCGACCCGTCGGAGAGCGCGCTGAGTCGCGGGCGGCCGATCCGACGTCACCCTCTAGCGTGTGCTGTCCAAATAGATACGTCGACCGCGTCTGTAAGGTGTTCATATGAAATGCATAGATATATATACATACATATTATACTTAATAAAGAAATAACATACATATTAGGTAAGGGAGAAGAGGGAGTCGACGTGCGTAATAATAATAATAATAATTTAATAAAATAGTAAATAGAGACCTAACGGTGTACTAATATATAATATTGAAAGGCGAAAAGGCGGAAAAGGCAGGCGCCGCCCTCCGCTGGACGACAGGGCCTTATTCATGATAATAATTAACTATACGAGTACTCGCAGGCGGCCCTCCCTTTTTTGCCCCTCGCCTCCGCCCTCCGTTCCCCCTCCCCTGTCCCCCTCCGTCGACTGTCGCATTTCGACGCTCCCCCATCCGGTCTGTCGTACCCGTCTCGTTTCATTATATATTTGATACGATATATATTGTATACTCTGTCCCTGATCGTTTACAAGACTGACTTAACAATTAAAAAATGGTTGACATTATTATTATTATTATCATTATGATTATTATTATTCTATTCACGTTTTGTTGTTACTGTTAACTACTACTACTATTACGAGTGCAATCGCAATTATTGTGTATTTTTCTCTTTTTAGGTAAATGTGTCGCGGCGGCTTCGCCCCCCCACTCTTTATTGTCTCTCGTATCGTCTCCTTCTGTTGAAGCCTCTCAAACGAGACGAGAGCGCCTCGTCCTCTGTCCCCGTACTATATTATTCGCGTGCCGGCGTACCTCGCGTCTTATACTCTAACACTGACAATCTCGATATCCAAGCGGCCGGTTCGCATTTTTTGTCTATCGAAATCTTTATATCTTCCAGAAACATTCGAGTCTTATTACCTCATTTTTATAGTGCAGTCGTTTATTATCGTCATATCGGAAAACCGTTCATTCTCATGTGCAGCGGTGCGGCGCCGGACCGGCCGTTCCCTTTAAATAAAATTATATTCTAAGCGAGAATCCAATCACGAGTAGTGAAAAATTAATCTAATCCCCTTACTGCGTAATGTAGCCCATCAGCTGCATAGTGTTAAATTAATCTATTGTTATTTTTACCATATCTATGCCGAACTTCACAATGCAGTGTAATAATTAAACTGTCAGTTGTCGAGCTCGGATATCACTGAATTAACTATCGACTGTTCCCGTTGCGATCGGAGGCGCCGGCCAATTGTCGAATGAGGATTCCAGCCGGCCGCTCGGCCGTTTAGGAATAATTGGCTTTAATAAATTTTATTACGATTAATATATGTGAATGTCAAATGAAAAACACGCATTAGAAATATAATTAAAAAAATATTTAAATAATATTGTACAAATAAACGTAGTCTATTGGACAAATTTTCTTGATTTAATTAGCCGTAATGATGAAAAAGGTATGAGATACCTTGCGGGATGCGGAAACCATCCCGTCGGATGCAATAATGCGAGAGGTACGTCTGCGCTCGGGGAAACGCTGAATACTCCGATGGGGCTCCGGAGGGAACGGAATCGCGGGCGGCGAATCGATTAAAGTAACAAGAATACGGTCGGTGGGGAGCGCCCCAGCGTCACTACTCATAACAAATTAACTTTTTGTATTAATGTACAACTGTGCTGTGAAATATGAGTGGCTTTTTATTTGTAAAATACCACAAAAATATAAAAAAAATGTAATTTTATTTAAGTCTCAGAAGAGAGCTCTCGTTTTGGTAAATTATATTAGATTTATGCCTATAAATATTTATATCATTGAATAGAGCTGGCAGCAGCTTAACTTTACTATGGTGCAAACGGTCGCTCCGCTTTCAGTCGTACGCCGACTTCATCTATCGGTGAGCGCTCCGCACGCGAATATATCAACTGACCGCTCTGTTCCAACGGGAGCGGCGCGGCGGAACCCGAGACCGGAGCGGAGTGATCTCATACACGGTTCCATTTCTAAAATATCTCTAGTTTTGTATTTATAGAGGACAGATATGAATGAAATGCCAATTTTAGCTCGTAGGTATTAAGATAAATATTTTTGTTAGACTTAGGATTAATAATTATTCTATATTATAAAGAGAAGGGATTATTAGCAGCGTCTGCTGTCCGCAGCTCAGTCGTTAGGAACCCCGTCGGTGGATCTCGATGCACAATAGATATAATCATGTTTCGTGCTTAATACTTTTAATCGCTAAGTTTTCTATTTTTTAAATTATTTTCAAACTACCAAATCTATAAGGTAATATTATTTTCTTTTCTAAGTATAGATATAACGTTAGGATAAAAAGAGTACCTTCGGCGAGAGGGGCGGGCGCCTCTGTCCGCTTTTTATTTTTGGCTTTTGTCCCGTCGGCGAAATGCGCTCGACCAAACGGTCGGCCGCCATCACCCGGCTAGTCCTCCGCTCGGACGCCTCTCGTCCCGCCCATCGACAGCTATTCTCGCTTCGGCGGCGGCGCTTTCTTTTTTTAACAGAGTGATATTTTTATTCAGCAATAACGGGGACGAGCGCATTCCGCCAACGGACAAACATTGATGTAGTTTAAGTGGATAGCGTACAGATAGCTCATAAAAGACGCAGTAATTATGAGATTCAAGTGCATTCTTGTAGGCGGACAATTCCTGTTATCTATTACGGTCTGAAATTTTGAAAACTTGTGTATATTAATTAATAAATAATATATTTATGGACTTGTTTTGATCGAATCGAGGCGTCTCCGCCCTCCTAGTAAAATGATTAACGTTATTTTAATAATCAAATTGAATGAAAATCAACAATTGAAACTTCTGATGAAGAGGAGCGACGCCCGTCTGTGAGTCTGAGCTCGCCCAGCGGCCGGCCTGCGCGTCCGGGCGGGGGAAGACGGACGACAGTCTGATGTGAATATACCTCTATGACCCGGTGGTCTTGTGATTTCTTTATCTTGCTAAAAATCAACGTACCAAAATTCTCAATTATTTGTTTATATAAATGAAAATGAAAATTAAAAAAAAAAACAAGTATTCCTGAACCGAATCGACCCTCGGCAATATCAATCGGTGTATTAGTAGTTATTCGTAATGTGTAATAAATATTGTTACCCTGGGGGATATGGAAACAGAGGCGCAGAGTATTGACAGATTGATGAATATGAATAGAGAAGAGTCGGCCTCCTTTCCCGGCACGGCCGAGCGAGACCTACCGATGAATAGTATTTCCCTAAGTTTTTCCAGTATTTGTGATTCAAGTGCCACTTTATGTTTAACAATATTAAATATAAATAAAAGAGAAACAATTATCTAGTAATAATTAACGTAAGGGTAATTTAGAAAAATTATTAAAATACAATGTTTTTATCATTTTAAGACATATAAATCACAAAGAATGTATTAATATAAATTTATTATCAATATACCTTATTTAAATATTAAACATTTAACAGTAATTATTGAATAATTTAATTTTAGCCATATCAGTCGGATATATTATGTACATGTATATTTGTAAGAGCGCACCCCCGACGGACGGTGCGCATATGTATATTCCGGCACCGCGGCGTGTCATCTCCGGACGGTGAGTGTTTTCGAAACATCTGTGAAAAATTAAGTGATTTAAAATAATTTTAAGTGTTGTTTTGTATGTTGAGTTTTTAAACGGGGGCCCGGGCCCCCCCCATCCCGGCTCATGAATAGAATAACTCGATTGTGTTCATCGCGCCGCATCTTGTGTCATGTTACGTTTGCATCCGCCTCCTCGGCGACTTCTCTCGGGACAACGCCCGTCGGATAATTTATAGAAATGTTTTTATATGTTATTTTAGTTCTTTTTTCGTTTTTGAAGTAATTAGTGTGCCACATTTAAATCTGCCAAAACGTCATTACCAATATTTGAACTGTAATTTTTTCGACATAACCTATTTATTTTTACTATTTTTAGAATAAGGCAGAACACGGCTCGCCCGGCCCCGGGCGGGTCCGCTTGCACATATCATCTGTGATTTAAATTTCTTGTATCACGCGTATTATTTCAATTATTTAGGGAAGTATTATCTTGCGGATTCGCACAATTAGAGAACGTCAAACAGCAACCGATGCCATTTCACACAAAGACTCTCTATTTGAATCTCTAATAATAAAATAGATAACCTGTAATAAGCATCGACGAGTCGCAGTCGCAGTCGCAGTCTGGTCCATTTAGGTATTAAATATTAAATATTAATCGACTCAACGGCCGCTCCGTTTCAATACCAAAACTGAATTGACAAATTATGTACTAACACGTTTTATATTTTACCGGAGGCGGTCCGCGGAGCGAACTGAGATATCCGGAGGCTCCGCGCCGCCTCTGTCTTTTATATGTAACATACGATTAGATTATTAGCAGTACCTTGAGTATGACGGGGCCATCCCGCAGCTAGCATTTTACTTTTTCACAAAATCAATATTATATGTACCTACATTTTTAATTTTAGTCAACCAGTGTTTCAAAACTATTTTTCCCAATAATATAGCATATAGCATATTCGAGAATAAGTATTTTAAGTAAATGAGTGTTTAGATAATAATGTTATGCCTTCCCATTAAATAAGTAAGTGTAAACGGAAAGTGTTAATTTGCATGTGGGCGAGGACGCGGATAGAGTGGGTTTCGGTATTTGTGATTTAAAATGTTTGTAGCTCCCTATATTTATAAATGTGTATATGACTAAACATTGATTATTTACAAAGAAACTTAAACTAAAATAAAATACTGTATTGTATAGTTGTTACACTTAGGGAATGTTCATATTTCATATTTCACTACTGTTCACATATATGTGCTAGCGTTAAGATTGATGCCGAATAAGAGGGATGACGAAGCGGAGCTGAGGAAGCGTTACCTCCCGACGATTCACATTTCATATATCATTACATTAACGTTGTTGTGTGCTGTACCTTGTATTTTATATTATACTTACATATTTACGCTTTACGCTTTCAATTCAAGTTGAAATTAAATTAAATTATCTGTGAATTCTTGTCATACATGATTAATATTTACTTATTAACTACCTTATTACAAGTGTTAACGTAAAAAAATCAAAAATGAAAATGAAACCAATGATTGTGCCTCTCGTTGAACTGTGGCACGTTACCTAAAAATGCAGCAGTTTCACTCGTTTCTTTTATTAAATGTAAGAATTTTGTTTTAAGAATGGTCTACTTCAATTTTTTATATGAAGCCTATTGATTTACGAACAAAGTAGATAGAGAATTTATATTCATATAAACGTTTTAAATAATTTTTGTAGTAGAAAATATCTGGACTGTGAAACAGAATTGAATCGAATAAACCGTAATTAGTATTTGGAATCAACCCGAGGCCTTGCGAGCGACAGTCTAAGACTCCGTTCCGATATGAGCTTAATCATTAATGCGCGCGGGAGCGGGATGCGCTTCTCTTTATAGTTAAAATGACGCAACTCAATCGACTCGTTTATACTACGTTTCTATTCTCGGATGACATTTGTGTTCCAAATTTTTATATGCTATGCATTCAGAAATGATACTCATTTATTGCCAAAAATGAAAATAATTTATCGATTTCTTAGTAGATGATTATCAATAATTGTTTTTGGGCATGTTTTACTTTTAGCATTATTTAATATATACATATATATATATTTACAGTTAGAGTACGTAGACTATAATTGAATTAGGTGAGTTTCAAGTGTATCTGCATATATTTTGTAAGATACTTAACATATTATTATTATAAATGGGATAAACTGGAATCTGGATGGTTTGATAACTATGTATCACGTAATTGTAAAACAAAAAAAACAAAAAACAATAAAAATAGTGTAACCCCAAGTGGTTTTTATTTTTAATCGTTTCCTTCCCTTTCCCTTTAATATATCACTGTAAACTAGAGGTCTGCATGGGCCGAAATTTTAACCAGTTTTACCCATGCGGCCCTCGGAACTATCTGAGAATTGATTTTCTGGCCCTTCTCCCAAAAAGGTTGTGCATCACTGCTCTAGTGCCATATCTGCTTCCTGTTCAAATCATACAGGATTTCCAAGTTTTAAGATCTGATATCTAAGCTTCCTTTGAATTTCAGCCGTGTACATCTCATCAATAATCAACAGTGGCCTTACACAACAATAGAATCTATCCAATTTAAGAGGTATAGTTTGCCATCTTATATACAATTTTATGAATAATCTCTTGTAAACCAGTGCAGACTGTCCTGAATGACGCCCACAGAATTGCCAGTTCTAAAATTTTAAATTCCAAAATTTGATATAGACTAACGCGTGGGCGCGGTAGGTGGAGTTCTGGTATCAATGTACTCACTCTAGCTCTACCCTATACTCGCATAAGTCTCGATAAGACTTGTATGTATACTAAGATTTTGTCCAGCAACAAGTTTTAAAATAAGCTTCATGATTTGTACATTATTGATTTTATAAAATAAAATCGTGTCTTATGGCATAGTAATAGCTTTATACATAGGCTCCCAACCTTTTTCGGGTGGCGACCCCTTTTTATGAAAGCCACTCGACCTGTGACCTCCAAGGACAAATTGAAAAAGGCATTTTCCATGCCCTAAAGCAAGGGTGGCCAACGCGGGGCCCGCGAGTGTCTAACTGTGGCCCATGGAGCATATGTACACATTTTTTTCTTTAAGTGTACATAAAACCAATTTTCTATAAAAGTAAATTTCTCAAAAATAAGCCTGTATCGTCAAACTATGACTAGGCGTGTCGACGACATTAGAAACCATATTGAAGATAATTGGAGAAGATAATCCAAGTTCATATGTTATGGTCTAGCATTGGATGAAAGCACAGACCTACCAGATACCACCTAAGTGGCGATTTTTATCAGGGGTGTTGATGGTTAACATTAATAGTTATGAACATTAATGAACTTAGTTCTGACAAACAAAATCAGACGACTCACTAAAATTTATTTTATTTTGATTATTTTTTGTATTGCGTAACTCTAATATAATAAATATGTTGACTCTCATTTTTGTAATATCTTCTTAAAAAAACTATATATTTCCTGTTTGCTATCAATAAAAAAAAATATTTTGTTGTGTGGCCCGGTAGGAAATCTTATTTCTAAAATTTGGCCTGGCTGCTGAAAAGGTTGGCCACCCATGCCCTAAAGCATACATGGGCAAACACCGGCCCGCCAAGCTATTTTGTCCGGCCCTGATTCATCTCGGCAAAGTAATAGAGAAAGAAATTAATAGTTCCAGGAAGGGATACAATTTTTTTAAAACCATTTTCCTAGTCTATCAGCTCATTCAAACATCACATATTTATAATTATTATGGAGATGAACTGAAGGCACTAATAGAGAAATTTGATAGAGGTTTGGTGACTTCGAACACAAATACTCCACATTCGCTCGTCCAGTGGATGCAAATGAAAATAATGTGCCAGCAAATTTACAGATGGAACTTATTGAGCTTCAAGGGGATTTAGTGCTAAAACCACAATTTTACAACATTGCTTTGATGGATTTTTATAAATTAAATTTGGTGGAAGAAAAATATATAAATTTATGCGCATTTGCAAGAAAAATCATTTGTATTTTTCAAGGATGAAACACACTAAATCAAAATTCGAACATTGGTAAGACATGAAAATTTCGAAAATTCTATGCGATTAACCTTAAGCAATATCAACGCCAATATTGATAGTCTCGTAATTGAAGTAAATACAAGGCAAATCTTACTCCCACACTCGGCCACACAAAATTTTGTAATCAGCATATAATATTATGTCACTCATTTTATAAATATCAAAATATATAATGGGGGGGGGGCATGGACCCCATGCCCCCCCCCTTTGGATCCACCAATGGGTCCGGCCCTTGACTCGGAGATAGAATGATAATTTGGCCCCAGACCTAAGAAAGGTTGCCCATGCCTGCCCTAAAGTGAATATTTTTTTAATTATCTGTCGGTGACCCCACAGAAAATCAGTCACGACCCATGGGTTGCGAACCCGTGGCTTAATTTATCAACTGAAAATGTCCATGAGGGGAAATATTATATCTGGAAGTAGTACTCAACTCTTTCCTGGACTTACCACGTCTCATTATGGATTACAGACATTAAGATTTATTTATTAAATGCACTTATTTTTGACTTTTAATTTGTTAATGATAATTCATACTTAATTGATTTTTGATGTAATAGCTTGCATTGCTCAGAGGTTTTAAACATTTTAATTATAGTCTATTTCTATTATATTTTGCTTAGTTGTAATACCAATTGTTTGTCATACCTTGTAATTCTTACTTAACTTTTGTATAAATTTTGTTTCGTTGTATTTCTTATCCTACTCCTACTTCCCAATCTGAACACTCTTTAGGAGACAGGTCTTCTGTGATATTGTCAAAGATGTAGATAAGTATCCTAGATAAGTTAGGGCACTTGAATGCACCGATCAGCAGAAACACCAACTTACCAATGTCAATTTAGGAGAACCTAAAGCCTCTCAGTTCTGGATGTAAAATATTCATTCAGCAGATTTTCAATGAAGTAGGATAGAAAGTTTCAAGCAATTTAGAATGAAGAAAAAAGATATCAGTTTCAAATTTTATTAACATATAAATACCCATTTGATTCGATACACTCAAATATTATATTTAATTTTAAATACTTAAAGTTGTAACATTATCTAGCATAACAGTAGATTTATATATAGTAATATTTACCTAATGACGGTACAAAAGTTTTAACATAATGAGAAGAGAAAGAATATTTTGAGCCATAATTCAGAACTGACTAATGCGTGTATCGATAGCCACATTGAAGCCGCAGAGTGGCGATGCAACCGGCATTAGTATAACAATGTCAGTGTTATTAAAAAAAAGAACATAAGATCATTATTAAAAATAAACTGATTACAAATTTTGGACTTTTATTGAACTTGTGATTTCCTCGATTCATTTTCTTCAGCTGCATTCATTAGCTTCACTGGCTTATTAAGAGACTGGACAATTGAAATAATATCACAATAGTTCAATTATATAAAACTAAATCCAACTAGATGAAGGCAGATCAATTAATGTAAGAATATTAAGAATGCATTTGACTGATTCATAAAATTTTCATGTCAGCCAAACGTAGATATGTAGATCTAGTTAATCAGTTTAAATTTAAATTCGTCACTAGTAAAAAAAATAATAATGTTCGTTTATAGATAGGCAAAATAATTTCTCCAATTAACTTAGATATAGGCGACGATTAAATCACCAAAGTCCGCAGGAACGATATGAATTTCACTATAAAGGATGTCGAAGAGAACAAATGAGCGGTAGAGTTAGCGAGGCGCGTTCAAAAGCAAACTCTCTGTACATCAATTACCTAAAATATAATTTGTTATAATACATGGTATGTACAAAATTAGGGTAGTCGCAGCAAAAATACTATTCATATAAAATTTTATCTATCAATATTGGCGACAGAGTTGATGTAAATCCGATACCTGAGGTTTTAAACCATCCATATCTATTTAATTACAATGACTAGTCATGCTAATGAAAAAGTTCAACACTGCGTAGAAAACTAAGCATGTTTGATCATCGGAGTAAAAAAAATATAGACTCTTGAGAAATTTATAAAAATGGCAGGATTGGAGGTGCAGTACCACGCAATCGACTCAATTAAGTTAGTAGTAATTTGATTACAGAATTAGAACCCTACGGTAATAAACCATATTTTTTTACATTATTACTTAACTATATCTTGCTGTTTAAAAATTTACAATTATAAAAATCTGACAGATTTTATTTGTTTTCATTAAAAATTTTTAAGTTAAATAATAGCAACTGAGGCATTGGTTATGTTTTATGTTTATAAAGTCATGGATGATGATTATATTGTTATCGATTTGAAGCAATTATGTTTACAAAGTGAGGAGTTTGATATTATTTCCTTATGTGAAATGATTGTGTTGAATAATTGTCGATATGAGGAGAAAACATAATGATGATGAATGAATAGAAAGTAAGCATTAGTTTAGGGAAGCCTAGATACCTTTATCAGTCGGTCAAAATGTTATAGGAATCGGTTGAAAATAAAAACAGTTCCACATTGACTAATAAAAAAATAAATCGATAATAAAATAATTTACAATGCACATTCCCTGCTAACGGAGAATATTTAAGATTCGGTCTCGGACGGGGACCGATTCATTTAAGGCACTCGACAAACTGCCCGATGTCGGTTCGATCGGCTGCCAATTTATTTCCGCCAGGGCGGTACCCCCTCTTGAGTCGGCGCGCCCAAGGCGGGAAAGTTGACCTGGAGATTGTGAGACACCGAGTGAGACGACACGTCTCCGAGAGTCAAGACCTGGCCACACGTGTCGCAGATGGCCAGACCGCTCTCGTCTCCGAACAGTTTGAAAAGCTCTTGCTGTTTGCCGATGTCGGGCAACAGGGACAAGAGTTCAGGGAATATGAAACGGAAGCGGTCACCCATCGACTTCCTGCAGTGATCGAAGTACGACTCCGCCGAGTAATTCCCTTCCCTGAACATCTGAGAGAGCTGCTTGAATTCGTGAATGCCGTCGCGGCAGTCCAGCGCCTTCATGAAATCGGCGACGAGAGACTTGTTCCGTTTGTGAAAGTCAGGAGGTTGCACGTGGTCGTGAGCCGGAATGCGAAAGCTTTCCCCCGAGGAGTTCGTGAAGGTGAAGGCGTCGCAGGGCGGGACCGTCCCGCGGAATCCGGGAGGCGGTCGGGCTTTAGCCGTGAATCCAGGCGGAGGCGCTGCTGCGGCTTTTCTAACCTTTCCAAAACCAGGCGGGCCTCCGGTGGGATTTAACGAGGGATAGTCGCTCTCTGGCGTGTTGACAATCATAATTTTTTCAGAATTTCTCGATTTTTGGTCAGACTCAGATTTCTTGGAGAGCTTTTCGTCAATTTTTGGTGAATTTTTCTTCTTCTCTTTGACATCATCGGGCGGGTGTTCGTTGTTATTTTTCTTGTTGTTGTTCTGCATTCCTCTTTGGCTGTTTTCCTTGTCGCTTCTTTTGTGCTTGGAGGTGAGGTCGGGCGGGGCGCAGTCGGGTGGCCTCTCCCCGCTTTCGCAGTTTTGATTGTTCTTCTTTTTATCTTTTTTACTACTGTTATTATTTGTTTCTCTGGATGAAACCAGTTCTTCACTAGTCGCCCGGGTGTCGTTTTTTCCCGGTTTCTTCTTCTGCTTGGAGTTTGCATTTTGAGTGGCGACGAGCCGAGGAAACTCTGCGGGACTGTCGAGGTCGTTCCGCACGGAAATCTGTGGGGCGAGCGCCACCTTGCCGGGTTTCGGTTTTTCTTTCGTCTTGTTGACGGTTATCCACTGCGGCCGTTCGGCGGCTTTGGAAACCGCAACCGGGGCGGCGGAGGGAAAGTTCGGGAAGGCTTCCGAAATACGCATAGGTGGTTGAACATAAGGAGCGGGCGCGCTTTGAGCCGCTCTCGGAGGTGGAGCCTGCACTGGAACAGCCTGCACACCAAAAAATAATACGTGTAAAAGTATAATTAGTGTTATACGTTTTATGGATACATATTTCATGTTATGTGCCAATCAATATACAAGCCATACAGCCATTTTAATAACTTGCAATCAGCAAGGCACCAACTGAGGAAAGATATACATGTAATAAAAATTTAAATGCTGAATCAACTAATGACAATAACATTAAAACGAAAGCAGCACAAAAGAATAATATATTTCTTAGTATAAAATTTTAAATTACTTTGATTATTCCACGTATTATGCTACTAACTATGACACGTGTTTCGCCTCTTTCAGAGGCATCTTCGGACTTACTATCGCGAAGTTTGCTTAAGTAATGAAGCAAGATTGATTCTAATATTTTAAAATGACAAAATTATAAAATGGAGTTTGGGATTTTTCCCTTTTACGGGAAGCAAGGAGGGGGGTTATAGAATCAAAACAAAGCAAACGAATTTTAAATTAAAATGAACTTCCACAAAGTTACCGCCGAAACCATTGAAAGTAATATATTTCTTGTTGAGAAAAACACAGAGTTGAGAGTCCCTCAACCCTTGGGATATTTTAGGTATGGAATAAGTTTCATTGGCGCGTGCCAACTGCAGGGGAAGGATCGATGTAATCAGAAATTTCTGGATTTTCTTCATTGTTATAATCTTGACATACCTTCTTGACATGCTGCATGCTATTTGTAGATATGTAGTCATTCGCTAAGAGTGCCATGTCACGTTTGCTCAACGAGGGAAACTCGTCTTGGAATTTTCTGATTTCGCTGTTCTTCTTGATGTTGTCTGCCAGTCTCATAGCGAGTTGCTTGTTTGATGTCTCCGTCACGCTGATGCGGTTCGCACCCGAGGAATGATTGTGGACTTGGATGGAAACGTTCGGTTTGACTGGAAATAAACGTACACGTGAGAAATGTAAATGTGACCTAGAGCGATGCATACAGATCTGACATCAGGTAAGAGTGCAGAAGCTAGACGGATCAGTCAACTCACCGTTGCTTCTGATGATGGCGCTGGACGGACCCGGCTGATGTGTGATGTTCACTCGGAAAGTGGGCGCCGACGAAGAAGACGCTCCGGAACTGCCCCCCTGCCCGTCGTTCGAAGAGAGCGACGGGAAATTCTCTTCCGTTCTAGCCAAGGCGCCTTTGGTCTGTCTGATGACCATGCCGGTGGGGTGGTTCATGGAAACGATCGGCCCGCCTGACGAATCTCCGAGATTGGGAAACTGTTCCGTGCTGTCCGTGTCGATCCCTCGTTTGGTGTTTGAATCCTCGCCATAGTAAATTTGTTCTTCCACCGGGTTTACATAATTGGGCACCGACTCCACTCTAAAGATAAAAAAAGAAAGTTGTAATACATTATACGCAGAATCATTTATTCAGCTGGGCAGTTTCTGAAATGTATTTGAAAGAAGTTTTATGTCGCTTATTCATTTGTATTTAAAGAAATTTATGTTTCAAAATTTTTCACAGACCTTTCAGCTCTAGCGTGCGGCACCGGTCCTCTGGTAGGTCTAGGCGTGAGCATAAATTGCACTTCAAGAGTTCTTGCTTGCCGTGATGCTTGTTTACTGAGACCTTGTCCATGAACGGACGCTCTATGAGCTGTAAAATAATATCATTATTAATACTATTGCCAATATAAACCTGATGATGAAACGGCCTCATAGCACCTCTGTCTCTATCTTAAAGAATGCTATTTTGCTTGATTATCTATTTTATGTTATCTTTCTGTTCCATATTGCGTTGTTTTTTTTTATCTCTTTCAATCAGGGCTGTGGAGTCGGTAAAAAAAGATTTGACTCCGACTCTAGCATTTACCAAAACCACGACTCCGACTCCAGCATTGACTAAAACACGACTCCGACTAAAAAAGTTGAATATCGTCACTTTTTTTTCCCTAATATTCCTATTTATGTGTATTCAATTAAATATAAACCTGGCCAATAGCCAAATTTGACATATATGTAATATGCAAAAATAAAAAGTTCAAACTTTTCAAAATTTCTGACTCAGAGTACGACTCCGGCCAAATCGCCGCGACAACTCCGACTCCGGCCAAAAGGCCCCGACTCCACAGCCCTGCTTTAAATTGATTTGTAAATGTTAAGTATTCTGTCTCTCTTTCTCTACACAATGTCAACGGTAGCTCAAACACTGTCTATGGAGACTGGATCGTGTGTCTGAATCTGCTCAAGCCGTGTATCTCCATAGTAGTAGAAATAACAATTAAAAAAAAATTATAAAACCTCTATATTATCCATAAAAAAAGTGACTGGTATTTTTGAGTGATTATGATGTTAATGCTTTTTGATGTAATAGCTTGCATTGCTAAGAAGTCATTTTAATTATAATCTATTTTTCTTGCATTTTGCTTAAATTTATTAACTTAGTTGTAATACCAATTGTTAGTCATACCTTGTAATTCTTACTTAAACTTTGTATAAATATCACTGATTTGTTGAATTTCTTATCAGTTGATAATGCTCGCCATGAGCGAAACCGGTCCTGATCCAATAAATTTTATGTGGAATAAGTACTAAAAATGGTTTATTATTTTTATTATAATGCCAATCCACCAAATATTGACAGTGAACACCTTAAAAGATTTTATTCTATGGAAATTAACAATCAACATTGTAAAATAAATATTAATCATAAATTTACCGAGCAATTTTCATTCGAACATTAAAATAAACATCCATACAATTTCCAGATTAGCAGAAATAAAAAATCAGCCGAGTAAGTGATTGGTAAAGAATTCGTAAACAAGCTGTAAAATTGAAATGAATTTCAAGACATCAAGATCAACACCTCGATCGCTCAACATATCTCTGTGAACACGATAATGATATAAATTAAAACCAAGCTGCAAGCCCACCTTTCAAGTCGATATCTGATCTGAAGACGGAGAGGTTCTGCTCGCCGCATTCTCCTTCCTCACATAGGAAGTGGTCTTTCCGCGAATGGTCATTCAGAGCTTTATGCGTGCCGTAGTAATGATGCAAGCCGTCTGAATCGCACAGATGACAGTAGAGATGATCCTTTCTTAAATGCCTGTACAGTTCATCCGTGTCCATATATCGCTCCTCGCAGAATTCACAGAGCGGGTGACCCCTGGTAACAGAAGGCACATTGATATATTTGACATTATTTCCATGTTATTCAGTTGCCAAACCTCGTTTATTTCAAAGAGTAAAGATAGACGGATGGGGCTAGAGCAGTGGTCTCCAAACTCAATAAGGATGTGAGCTACTTAAACATAAAGGCTTTGCAAGCAAAGTTATCTTTCTACCAAAAAAGCATTTTGGAGGGGAAAAAAGCTCTATACCTATTTTAATGCCCTTCAATTCAATGCAGAATTTGTATTTCCCCTTGTATTTAGTGTTAAAAACATAATATGTATTTTAAAATCCAGTCATTTTTTTAGATAATTAAGTTATAAATGTTGATAATGCTGCATTCACTTTCAACTTTTCAAGACTGCTGTTTTTGCGCCCAAACGATTGATAAAATTTGATCCTAGCACATTTGTAAATATGGTAAAATATCCTACGCGAGATACTGAAAATGCCACCGCAAGCTACCAGTAGCTCGCGAGCGACCGTTTAGCGATCACTGGGCTAGAGCAAGACTAAATCTTTTACCCTGTTACATTGTAAATGAAATAAAACTACACATTTGTATTCTATATCAGTAGCTCTGCAATACCACTAAGCAAATAAAAACTAAAACAATAGGACATTAACGGAGGTAACTTATTGAACCCCCATGGAGGAAATCATGCATATGTTTACTACTCACTTATGGGACGTGTCATCAGGATCACCCTTTCTTTTATGCAGAGCAAGTTGCTGTCTTGTGTATACTTTACGTTCGCATGTGAAAATCTAGAATCATACAAATTGAAAATGTTATTCTATTCTGTAATTTAATCGCATATGAAAATATGATATCACAAAGTATAACTGAGGTAATATGAGTTCTTGTAAATGGAACAGCACACTACATGAGTTCATCGATTTTAAATACGAGTTATTGATGTATGAATGTTTGAATTTGGTCGGACAGTACATAAGTTTCTGCAGTTGCTGCTTCTCTTATATTTTCATAAGTATAATTTTGACCTAGATGAAAGTCAGTTTTTTAATATAACGTCACTTTAGAAGTTGCCATATATTTTTAGCACATTGGGTATGGGGAACGAGGAATATGCATGGTTTTTCTGTGTTTTGATGTGTTGAATAACCAAAATCATGAGATTCCATTAATAGGAGCATTTGCGTTGTTGCCTGAAACAGTGCATTTTTTCTACGCATATTCGCATGAACTTACGGGAAACGGTTCATTATTGAGCACATAAGAAATTAGTGGTAGGGAGTCATTTTACACATTTATGGATAGGATATGTACATTTATGATGATGTGAGTAATTAGTCTGAATATTATTTCTAAATAGCATACAGTTAGTTAGTTATATTTATGTTAATATTGAGTGAGGAAAAATGGCCTTTAATAATTGTGTTGCAATATATTGCGCAACATTTTCAAAACTGCTGGAAACTTGTGAAGGAGTCTTCATTTAGAATGGTATTATCATAATTATTGTGTTCAATATATTGTGCAATCCTATTTATTGAGATGATATGTCTCATACAGTATATATTTATCTATATCCACTCTAAAATACCAATAATTGACCCGTACTTATCCAATTTATTGGAACTCATTAAAATTAAATCATTTGCTAATTCATCTAGATGGAGATACAAACTATTTACTAAGCGTCAGTTCAATTTCATTTGTGTACTTGAAAAGCCTGAAGATGCTGAAAGCTGAAACCCGGGTCATTGGCGACAATACTCATGGAAACAAAAAAATTCAAATAATTCAAATTAGATCCATTTATGCTTTATTACTTGTACGAGATATATGTTGGAAGCAGTTGGAACTCTTTAGAATATTTATAAAATACTTTTGGAAGACCACGGATATTGACAAGCCCCACAAGGCAAGAAAAATTTAACTGGGAAGCAAGTAGTTTGTGAGTAAATTTAAAAAAAGTAAATTCTATAATAATGATTGTTTGAAGAGAAATAATTGAATATAAACTTTCAGTGTTCACAGAAAATATAAATTTCCGTATATTTTTAAAAATTTTGAACATGAGCTGAAAGAAAAGTGTATAGAGTTTTTGGGACACTCTATTTAAATAATTTTAACCAGAAATATTATTCATATCATATTTATATATGATATGTTTGCATATTCACAATTTTCATTAGGTAAGTATTCCCCGTGGTAAATTGCAAGCACTTGATGTTTCAACAAATAATGTTTTATCTATAAATTTTGAAATATATTTCTTGAGAAAAGTAAGAATGTGCCGTAGAAAATTTGGTTTCTTGTTATATCAGTGTTGACAGATTGTGATTCACCATGTACATACCAATATATTTTTTCAGTCACTTAGGATGTCACAAATGACCAAAGAAATTATTGTAAGTTCTAAAAGAAAAAACAGCTATGTTTGTACTGGGTAATTTCTTATACTAGGTGTGTCTTCTTAATGGCAGTTATATTTGTCTGACGTGTTAAAATTTTTTTATGTTAGAAAATTTTTGTATTACCTCATTGGCTACGGGAACACAGAGAAACGACAAGTATTCCGCTCCCCGTAGCCAATTTGTTCGAAACATTCTACATTCAAAAAAGACAACTGAGCATCAGATTACAAATGAAATATTTTATTACTGCAGCTCATTTGTTTTTTTAATGGAAAACTTAAAAACAAACGAGAGGCTATTTGCTAATAATTAAAATTAGAAGAAATTTGGTTAATAGATATATCATGAAAGAATATAAACATAATATTGCTGATGAAGTAGTAAAAATCTATCTTTTGATTGTATATGCTACATTAACTCATTTATTTTAATAACTAAAAATGAAAAATATATGAATCCCTAAAATTTGCTTTACTTATATGTTATCAGCGATAGATAATAATATAGTATGTACATAACAATACCTTTACCTCAAATATATAGACAGAATTTTGATGCAATTAATTCACCTTTAAATTTTCCACACACAAGTCACAAAAGTGGAATTCGTGATCCTTTCTCATGTGATCTTTCAGTACACCAAAGTTTCGAAAGGAGGGCGCAGACTCATCGCATTTCTTGCAGTTGTGGTCGAGCAGTTTATTGTACGACCCTCTTACGTTCTCGTCTGTGAAGCATATCTTATATTTCCTCTCCAGCAGACTGCCTTTTAAAGGTCGAGACTTCAGCTTTTTAAACAGTTCACAAACAGGTGTAAAAATAACCTGTAAATAAATAACAATGATTAATATTGTGCAATTGACGTCTCGATAAATTAACGTTGTCGGTGTCTAATTAACAGAGATTTTCTTGTAATGTGACTGTATGACAGGAGACTACCTCTGCTAGATCCTGCCTGCATATGGGACATTCAGTTTGAAGGCATAAAACTCTCATACGAGTCGAACACTCATGACACACGGGGTGATCGCATTCGCCAATAGAAAAAATGTCGACTGTTTTAAAACAGACCACACAGGCGTTTTCAGTGTTATCTATTATAGTTGACATCTTGTAAGTTTTATGAATATCCAGTTGTAACGAACGACAGCAGTCAGCGAATCAGTGAATCGGACACTTCACACTTCACTTCAGTCACTTTCCTTGACTTTGCTATTGCAATCTTCCAACACAATTAAACCATAAACTACAAATACCTAATTACGAAAGAGAACTCTATATATTGCACAAAAATATTTACTGGAAATCCCAGAAAACGGTATTTTAAAAGATGTTTATGGACAGGTTTACTCAGAATATATGGTGGCAATTATTAAATTTAGTTTAACCTACTGTATTGATCTGTCATGTAAAATATTATTGTAAATTTAAAAAAAAAGATTTTGTAGTTTTTTTAATCTATTTCGAATTAAATAAAACGAAAAAAAAATTCTTAACAATATTATAGATTATTTAATTATAAAAAAAATAAATTTTAAAGCTGCGTTCAGTAAAGATCGGTTTTTATATATTAAGGTACATAGTTTGTTTTGTAGTGACATCTGCAAGGCAAAGCGGCGAAGCCACGTCATTTTGTCATTTTTTGGTAGTGTGTAATTGCCTTGTCAGCGGCACTTTAAAATCCAAAAATGAATATTTTTCGTCTCCTCGGTGATTTATCTCACCTCTTAGCCATTGTAATATTGCTTATGAAGATATGGAAGACCCGATCGTGTGCAGGTTATTTCATAATTATTATATATCGGACCCGGTTTTATTGGCATAATTTATCGTTAATTACTGTCGATGTGTAAAAAATACAGTTGGGTTCGGCGTTATCACTTGTGATTAATCGAGATCTCATTTATGATAAAATTACCTCATCATAACTATCGTTTCGATTGTGAAGTATTGAAATCTGTGTGATGTGTCAAAACCACCATCGTCGAAAGCTCAGCCATGTTTGCTAGGTTGGATGAAACAACGTTCGACATTCAAATATTGTTATGTTTTTTGACGTTATGGTGTATTTAACTGCTTGTTTTATCTCGTATCTGCTAAGCAATTGATTCTGACGTATTCTTTCCTAAACAAAATAGGATCAGAAATGTCCAATGTGTCAGGTTTTAAAAACTCCTGACTGCTTATACTTGTGATAATGACTATCGATGGTATTAGCTGTGTAAATATTTAAACAATCGAACCGGTTGATAATCGAATACCAGAAAAATTATTTACCGCTCATAATTAGTTTTTCAAATTAAACTAGGTTAGGTGACTCCATCATAAGTTTATATATGTATTCCAATTAGTTGAAGATATGGTATTTCATACATTATTTTCGCTTTCAAAGGAAAGGAATTAGTTTCCAACAATATTAACTAAATATGGCTTCATGCTTCACATGGAAATTCAATAAATTTGTTATGCTTTAGATTATAAGAAAACATGTAAAGAATAATGTAGTACTAAGAACACTGCTTAGGAGATCTGTATTTGAAATACTTCATGCACTCAAGATAATTTGATAATGTGTATTCATTTCCCGATACCAGTCTACCTAATCTCACCATCCCGCTCGTTTAGTAGCGAAGTTGAAAAATTGAATCACAGCCAAACTCAAATAAAAAATTAAAGGCATATATGCTATGTATGTAAGCCATAGCTCCTTCAGTGCAACTGAAGTTATTTTGGGGAATATTTCTCGAGTCTTTTAAAGATTAAAAAACGTTTTAAATTTGGTTTCATATGTTGGTCACATGGGCTTGAGACAATATTAACCTTTACTTTTTTTATAAAAAAACATCTAGAATGTTAAATGTAAGTTTTTGATTTGTGTACTTATCATATTTTAATTTATTTGCAGGTATTTCCGGCAAGTCTCAGATCCTATTTGCGATAGTCTACACGACTCGGTATTTAGATCTGGTCACAACATTCATATCCGCCTACAACACATTCATGAAAGTGGTCTTTATTGGTGCTTCATATGCCACCATCTATCTGATCTACATCAAATTCAAGGCCACGTACGATCACAACCATGACACCTTCCGGATCGAGTTCCTCGTCTTGCCTGCTGCAGTATTCGCGCTATTGATCAATAATGAATTTAGCGTTTTAGAGGTGAGAGCAAAATTTTCAACTCGAAACCCGGGTCGATTGAACCATGTGTGCTCTGTGTGGGGAGCATATGACTCCTGACGGAGTATATCTGAACAGAAGTTTTTCTATCAGAACTTCTTGAGTAGGGATAGAAGAATTGACTGTGCTAGATGTTAGCTAATTGCTCTTGCTATGTCCCCTTTTTAGGCAATGCAGACATGCATGTTTTCAAACTGAAATCAATAGTACAATTGGAGAATGAAACTGCCCAGATTGGGATTTGAACTTGTGAGCTGTGCAACTGAAGCCAACGACGTTGACACTTGACCACGAACCATACCTAACTTTGTATTTATTTTGTACCACACATTATTTTGAATGTTGCAGTATGACAAAACTCATCGCACAGTACGTATTGGCTGTATTTGAAAGAATAATACCATAAAGAATTTAATATTCTTTGAATTCGCCTAATTTAATGTGCTTAGTAAAATCTACTCACGAACAACGATTTTTAATAATGATGGCTCGATTTGAAATTTTTTATTTCAAATAGTATATGGCTGTACAAAATTCTCGTATACTTATTTTAAGCTTAAAAATTTATCACCTTTTTTAAGTTGTGTAATAATTTATTCCGAAATCACCAAATCAGTATATTGTCTGTGAGCTATTAGATAGATTCAGCAATTATCTAGTGAGAGAATCAGAATTAATAAGGAATTATTATTATCTGTTTTCTTTTTATATTGAAATTTCTTGGTAATTAAAATATTAAATTATTGGTTCATGATAATGTTATAATAGGCAGTGTGTGCATAATAGCAAAATTCATATAATTTTTAACACACCCACCTAACTTGTAGACTGACTGAGTCAGCTGGCAACATTCTTTTTGGTTATCTATTGCTTATCTCCCCCCCCCCAACTCTGGTTCTTTTTTGCAAAAGACGACACAAAATAACGTCAGTAAATCAAGTAAACGGAATAAAATAAAAATCAATTTTCATTTTAAGTAAATCTATATCCACTTCTTCACACATTCATTCTTCATATAAAAATCATTTTTTTAATTCCAGCTCATGAAAACTATACATCTTTAGAAGTAATAAGTTCTTCAGTGTATTTTTTTTTATATTCTAATCATGGCTTTTAATTGTGGGACAATTAGTGTTCATCCACAGACTTTTTTTTACACTGTTTTACACTTACATGAATGACTTGCACTGTTATCTTTGAAAAATATTAATAAAAGGCACTTTGGGCGAGATTGATAAAAGATAATTTATGGGTTCACATCTTTTGTTTTAAATGTCTGAACTATTGCATTGCAGGCATTTTGAGTTTTTGTGCAAGCTGCTTTATCATATTTGATTCAATGACAGTGTAAATATTTTCACAGTCAATCAGAAGATGAAATCCACCTTGGTTGATCAACATTGTCAAAATTCATGAAACAATTTTAATTTTGGAGTCTCTGAACCTCTTTCCAACCGCCATTGTCCCACTTTTAAATCTGTAAGGTAAAGTGCAGTCTTTTATCTTCACTGCCGTTGTTGAATTTGGGTTGAAAATAAATTATTATTGAGTTGCTGAAGAGCGAGCACTGCTGTTAAAAAAAGAATGAATGCAACAAAAAAAAAATTCATAAAGTTACGCTTGAAGAAATATTTTCCATTGTCAATCTGATGAATATGCAAGATGTTTCGGCGTTTAACAAGTTCACACTAATATGTCTCATGTCCTGATGCATCTTTGAATTGTGTTCAACTTCTTCCAAGTTGTAAACTTGACTAATCTACTTCCCCGTTACATTTAACTCTACCGGAGATATTCGATATATAATTGAATTTTTTAAATTAATCCTCTGTATTGGCGTCATCAACCGTCTGATTAATGACATCTGGTTTTCTTTGCATTAATTTTAGTATGCTTCGAGTTGTCATCATAAATAATGGATTTCACCGCGTCGGCAGTTATTTGACATTCCGCATCTGGCGGCAAACAATCTTTGTCAACAGTGAACTGCTGCTTTATTTTCGTCTGCCAAACATATGTTATGCCATTGGCTCTGAACGTGTTTTAATCTCTCATTTTAGAAGTAAGCAAATATATTCATCTACCATTGGTGGACATGGCAGCTTGCAATGTGTTGAGTTTATACGGCGGTATAAAGTGGCCGAACAAGTGTATCTATAGTTATTTTTCACTTTAAGAAGTGTTTCAGGTGCAGCTGCCATAGACCTAGGCCATTCGTCAAAGGGTTCTGTACTCCCCAAGCAACTCTTGATGAGTTGTTTTGTTGCTGGTATTTTAAAGGATTCAGAAGATGAATGAAATCAAACTGGCAGTTTATAAAAGCTTTTTAATTTAAGAAATTAAAAGAACATAAAATAAAGAATATTGATTCAATGACCTAGGCTTCGTTCGATGGTTTGGCGGTAACTGTGTGGAAATTCATTTTAATATAAAATTTAAAATAACTTAGATTGTTTCATATATTGTGTAACTATTCTTGACGGATATTCTTCAGACTTAAGACTATCACAAAGGTTGCTTAAATAATGGCCTAGGCTTCAGTTGCAGTGCTCAAGAGCTCAAATCCCCATGCGGGCTGTTTCATAAATTGATTTTTTGATTGATTTATTGATTTCTGTTAGAAGTCATGGGTGCGATTAGCTTATCATTAGTCCTGTCCCATCCCTACCAATATAATGATGTATTGGGAATCGATTGCTAAGTGTGAAATAATAATGATTGATAAGAAGCCTGCACAGCATGCCAACAAATTATATAATTTAAACAACAGTTGTTAGGTGTGCATAATAAAAATAAAATCTTTTATTCAGAGATAATATTTCACTTGTTAAGTGATAATACAGTATCTGTTAGTTGGTTCTGGATAAGACAACATTGTTGTAAGATTTTATGCTGTTAAATTATTATCTTATTTAAACAGTCAATGTGTTTTAATTGCTATAAATTATTTATGAGACATAACAAATAAACAATCATGTTTCGTACGTGTGTGTAAGAAGTGAGCAATCAAAATTGTTACTTTACTGAGCTATGAAAACATGCCATTAATATTGTGTTTTTTTTCTTTCAGATTCTGTGGACGTTCTCAATCTACTTGGAGGCGGTGGCCATTTTGCCGCAGCTGTTCCTTGTTTCTAAGACCGGAGAAGCTGAAAGTATTACCTCACATTACCTATTCGCCCTCGGTTCTTACAGAGGACTCTACTTACTGAACTGGGTAAGTAATTTTAATGCACCATACTTTTTCATGCCTTACGCAACAAACTTTACCCACATGACAAACAACAGATGGATAATAAATAATTGTATTCATGTAAAGTTTAACCTCGATCTATTATCATATTCATATAATCAACATAGTTTTGACTGTATACCGTACCTATTTTGATGTTCCAATTTCAAAACCTAGCAAGTAATTCAACACAAATTCTTCAAAATAATCAAAAAAACATTTTAATGCTCTTTCTACTGCCACTATGTTGAAAATATCTATCGACATCCTGTATAGCTTAATTTGCTAAAATATGAAATTGGGTGTATGTTAACACATTGGGTGCTGAGAACACACCTAGCGTATTAAAACACAGGCCTAGCATTGATTGTGTTAAATGTATAACAAATCTCCAATCATCATTACACTTTCTGCTGTAGTTACTTAAATTTGAGTGCATTTTTAACCCATTGATTACGGTGTGCCAAAATTTGTGCGTAATTACAATAGTAATTAAAAAGGCCCGTAAACAAAGTGTTAATATTACTATGTAGTATAGTTAATAAAATAAATAGGGATGTTTTCATCAGTATATATACTAAAAATTTTCTGTAATGAAAAAAAAGGTGACAAATAGCCATACCTGATTGACTACCTTCTATTCTTGTTACTCTCTGGATAGATTTTCTGACTTAATCATTCATTACAGGTGTACCGCTATATGATTGAAAACCACTATGACTTAATCGCCATCGTGGCTGGTGCCATGCAGACAATCCTCTACTGTGATTTCTTCTATCTCTACATAACTAAAGGTGTGTATTCTTTGTTTTTCTGTCCGCTTCTGATGCAGAGAATTTTTGCCTCTAATGAAGCATATCCCAACTGTAATTCTACACGAATTTCTCGCTAATAAACGTCCTCACTTGACTGAATCCGTGAACACTACAGCCGAAGACATTTATAGCTTGCTTGCAGGCCTGTCAAATCTATTATTATTTGTTATAATATCATTGCACAGATGACAGTTGTATGGACTGGATATGTCTGGAAACAACTGGTGGATTATGAGTACCGGTTAAACGGGGTGAATAGAGACTGGCAGGTGAATAAGCAGGACAAAAACAAGGATTGAACTTTAGTACAACTTTACTAAGTATCCATTGTATTTTTTACTCTCTCAAATGACAACACCACACCAACTAAATGATAAGCCAAAATTGAAACGTATTTAAGTTCGACACCTATGCATCCTTACTTTTTGACCCCTTATAAACTTCTCTTTTATTGCACAAAAATTAAAATCAATCAGGTTTTTTTTGGTTAATAAGTACCGTTAAACGGAATGAATCAAGACTCGTATAGAATAGAGGTTCATATATTCCAATCATTACAATCTGTATTTTTGTTTCTATTCACCTGCCGAGCCTCGATTTATCCTCTCTCGTCTCTATTCACCCTGATTCAATGTGAATAGAGGCATCAAATAAAATTGACTGTATCTTAATAAAGATAGTGAATATTTAAAACACATTGTCATGTGTAGTAGGACCATAGAAACACGTTTCAAGCCATTCATATTTGAATTATGTGGCTCAGGTATGCAGATACATAGTCATGAAGGGTAAAAAGTGTCTCTATTCACCCAGTTTTAAGGTACCGAATATATATCATGTTACTGGTGTTAAGCTAAAACTAAAAAGCACGAATCTGCAGATCTTTGCTCGTAAGAGAACAAATTTTCTGTTTATGATTGATTTTACTGTCTGCGGAAACAGGGCTACGACTAGACATATAGTTTGCAAACCTGTCTGATTATACTTTTCTAAGTTTTCCTTCCAATTGTATTCATTGTTTTACTGCTATGTCTATCTGTGCGCTAACATAATGTTGTTTGACTGTTTCCAGTGCTTAAAGGAAAGAAACTGCAGCTGCCAGCATAATCTTATTGGATGTGGTGCCTGCATCTGGCGTCGTGTCACGTCTCTCAAAATGAATTTCAAGTGACAGTGTTTTGAACAATTATCGGGAGAAGATTCAATAAACAAACTATAATAATTAATCCAATTTTTTCTTCTGTTAACTGAAATAATAAGGAAAATGTATTTTATATTTCGATTATCTGAATATTTAGAATTGAATATTGTATTAAAAATTAGTTACTCTTCTAACAATTTTCTTTTTGACAAGCGGCGTGCGGTCATTTTAAATATGGCAACCGTTTAGTTTTATGTTAGACTGGCTGATTTTATCAAAGAAGTCGCATGTCAAAATAAATGCAGCTGTTGAATTCTTCCATAGGCAATCGTGTCAATGAATTTGAAGCTATTTGTAAAGGTGTTTGAATAATTATAACGGGTACTTGAGTATATTAACTCTGTAAAACTGTACAAATTAAATGAAAATAATAATACCATCGCACTAGGGTGCAGGAATTGTAATGGCATTTTTAACATTCAAATTTTGTATACTTGTTTTATTACTTTGAAAATGGAGGTCGAATGAGTGCTTAACAAACAGTTATAGGTAAAAATACTTAATGTCAAAGTACTAACCTGTTTCGTTGCATGTGCTCAAAAAAGCAAAAGACTATGTGAACTAAAAATAATCATTTTGTAGAGTACAACTTGATATACTGTTATTCCAATATATCAAGAAGTTATTCCACGTATTGTGTAACAAGTAATAACACGTGTTTTACCGCTTTAACAAGCATCTTCACACTTACTATCGTAATATTACTTTAGTAACCTTTATAACAAAGTTATCGATTTAATTTTATATTAAAATGAACTTCCATAAAGTTACTGGAAAATGTATCGAAAGTGTTACTACTTGATAGTTCATATTTCTATGCTGAAGAAATTAAGCTCGTCAAACTAACATAAGAGAGATAAGATGATTCTCATCCAAGCTGTATGTTTGCATCAGCCAAAAAATGTTTATGAAAAAACCCCAAAAACCACCCATGGGTTGAATCTAACATAAATATACCAGGTAAAGCATATTTTCACAAACTTTATAATTTTTTTTGATGGTTTAGATATGGGATTATTTTAATAACAGATTCGTACACTATATATCAAAAGATGGGCTTAATATTAACCCATTGTTTACGGTGTGCACAAATATGTGCGTTATTACTATGGTAATTAAAACCCGTAAACAAAGTGTTAAGACAAGATTTGTCTCTAACTTTTTGATGGACCGCACGCCTCGAGTTCTAAGTATATTTATATATATGAGTGAAGAGATGCAGTCTATTTCCGTGCATGGCATCATGTGTAGCAAACAATATATAGTAAAATAGATTTTTAATATTGTGTGCTGTCAGTTATTACTTAGTATATAATTTGGGCACATTTTTTTACTTATTGTTATGTTAATGCCAAATATATGTTTTGATTTGACAAATAAATTTTACATTTATTGTGAATGTTTTGAAACACTGAGACATACCTCGCTTCAGGGGTATCCATTAATGGTACAATTCTCTGATACTAAGACACAATGAAAACAACTATGTTTTGAACATTGCCAAGAAGCTCAGAAGTTTTCTGTGCCTGTAGCCGAGTGGTCAACGTAGTTGGCTTCGGTTGTGGTCTTCAAAGGTTTCAATTCGTGTACGGACAGTTTCATAATGAAATTTGAGTTGTGTGCAATTGCATGGATGTCTGAATTCCTTCCCACCTATCTAATCTTAAAACCAGAGCGATAAGCTTGTTAAACCACTTGTCCTGTCCTAGCCCTATCCTTACTCTCTACGAAAAAGAGATTCAGAGCAACTGAGTGAAGCGCTGTAGAACATTTGTTGAGCGTTCATTTCCTCCCCATTGAGAGCAGGCACGGTTGCAAAAAAGATCTAAAACATTCCGTTCTTTTCATAAATTGCAATCCTTACTAGGATAAAATGCCTGCTGGAAGTTTCCTACTTGGTTGCAATTTATGATTATTATATCAGTATTTAAATTCATACTCTAAGATTTCTATGATGGTTTCATTTGTCCCCACTCAAACATAAAAAATGGAGCATAACAAGAGAGATTAGCTAGCTACTTGTCTCAATCTCAACCTGTTCTGAAAGAGATATTGAGCAGTGGCTGACCAATGACTCAATCTTTCGAATTGTGTGCAAGTGCTAAATACAGTTGTTTTCATCATCTTATATTGTATTTCCACAAAGGATTTCCAGTAAATAATTTGAAAATTCATAATAATTAACATTACAAGAATTGTAGGATATATGTTATCTTTCATTTAAACAACCATCACTTCTCATCTATTACGACAAAAGAAACATACATGGTGTTATTTGGTGATGATAATTTGAAATTATTCCATCTTTTAGCATTTTATAACTGCATGTGCAATTTACAGTTACGGCCACAACTTATTTCTATCATTATTACATGGCATGGATACATCAATATAAAGAAATTCTTAACTGCTTGAACGCCAATGAGCTATTTATGTGCTGCCCATTTGCATGCCCCACACACCAATGTCATAACAGGTTGTTGTGAACTTTTGTATATTGATATAGAATTTTAGCAGGTATAAAACTTAATTTTCACGTTAGAACATTTTGTTACGTAAATATTCTGGCGTACTGGTAACACCAGTATTCCATGTTTAATAGTTATTATAAAACTATTCTGATGTTTTCTGCCATATTGCCAACGATTTAAACTTGTCAATCAATTATTATCATGATTAGAATGGTCTTTGGTACAAATGTGTTCTAGAATATTATTAAAACCATAAAAAAAGTGCTTTGTTACTATAAGCAACGTAATTAGTGAGCTTTTGTAGTTGTAGTATGCCTTTTTTTCATTTAAGATTGTTTGATTTGATCTTACATCAGTCGTTTATGTGGCCAGAATAGTAATAGAAGTCAAAATATCAATTCATAACAGTCTTAGTTTTTATTTTGATTTTGCGGTTATTTTATTGTTGGGTTAAAATGTATCGGGAGTGCTCTGATAGATTGTGATTTATTCTTTATTAGCCCCTTAATGCTGTCAAACTATATGCTTAAATTCTCAGATCTTGTATTCTTGGAACTGGGGATGAATCTTTTTTCTTTTGGCATTGCCACCAAGATTGTCTGTCCCCTGCCAGTCTCCCATCGTCATGTACATTGTCTGGATGGTGATCAGCAGAGATGGAATCTATTCGGTTGTAAGTAGAGACATGCAGGATTCAGGATTTAATAGGGGTTAATATTATCATCTAATTACATCCATGAGAGATATTTACGAATGTAAGCTTGTACGGAAATGCATTTATTTTCTGCAATCGATTTGGCACCATCGAAACTTATCGGGTACAAGAAATATTTTTATTGGTAAGTTTTCACAGTAAAATTTAATATTATGTGATGTGAGAAAAATCAATTCAGTGTAATATTGTCCACTTTGATGGAAGACCCTTAAACCAATGAAGGAAGCAGACTGCAGATGAAATTGACTACTTTTGAATGGTGCCCTGTGAGCCATTCGTGTCAGTTTGACATTGCTGGGTGAAATAATTGGATGAAGAGTTTTTTGTTTTTTAGAAACATATAATTAGTATTTTTGTTTATCACCCATCCCCTAAATAGTCATTTTGCATCGTTCAATTCTATACTCTCTTGCTTCATTTTGTGGGCGTTGCTTTTAAAAAATGTTTTTGTTACTTTATATAGGATACATATTATTTTTGATTTTATCTTGTAACTGTTTTTTAAAATTAGCTTAACTTTGACTGTGTACTCATAAGAGAAATTCATTCTCAGTCTGGTTTTTACAACCGGCGGTTTAAGGGTTGATCAAGCATTAATTGTTAAAGGAAGATTGATTTTATCCTTCATTATTATTTTAATAAAAACTGGAGAGAACGACATATCCATAATTGAGGTATTTTAGGAGGAAATCAGTTTCACTTGAATAAGAATGAAGTGTAAGATTTATTGAATCTTTATTTCTTGGGAAACGTGTAGAAAACATACCAATATTAAAATGGCATAATGAAATCTCGAGTATTACCTTGGGCGTTGTTTTTTTTTCTTCAATGTAACGTGAACAATAATTCAATACTATTTAAAATAATATATGCATCATGAAAAGAAAAAATAAAATTACCAATGTAAAGATTAATATTACTTTAAAAGTGTTACATACTAATATAATTATTTACTTTATCGATTTGTTATCTCATATAATTTATAGTTGTAGAACTTCTATGTACTGTAATTATTGTTTAAAAGAGAATAAAATATTTTTTCATAATATAATTTAGGACGTAACGAATGAAATTGAATAAAATTGTAATGTCGCATCTCGTGACCGTTTCTTGAATAAAATTGTAATGTCGCATCTCGCGACTGTTTCTTGAATGCTTTTTATCGTGGAGTATTGTATCATGAGGTATACTTATGCATTTGCCATTTTTTGTAAGGATTTGAAACTGTCGCTGGATACTTGCCGGTTCGAATGAGTGTGGCTATTTAGGCGCGACCGACCCGTCAGCTTGTCACCCGATGCGCACAGAAACATTTTTATCGAATGATCGATTGGTTCTGTTAAAATTATAATATTTTATAAGTTTATTGTTTGTCTTGGAAATAAAATAAAATGTACTTGTATCATATTGTGATGCGTTATATTCAATATTGGCATTATTATTTTTATACATGGACATCATGACAAAGATAAACTACAAATGGTAAGGTCACATTTATGAAAATTAGGAGAAAAACAATTATTCGACTGATGGAATGGAACTATTTTTAAAAAATATTTTGAAGATGATAAATGACAGCTCATGACACAATCTCGTCATATTCTTATCAATAAAAATAAGAAAACAATGTCATAAATCAATTTAAATGATTATAAGAAAGAATCATCTATGAATAATGCTAAAAGTTTAAAGTTCATTATAGGACAGAAGAGAATGAGCATTTTGTACTGCAAAGTAATAAATAAGTAATCGTGATAATAATACTATTTATTAGTTATATTATACAAGTTGACATGTCAAGATGTATCAACTTCTGCACATCATGATTCAAGTTGAGGTTTCCACTGAGGAAGACCTCGGTAGAAAGGTATTCTTTTTTAAGAATTTGAAACACCTGTTCAGTTCAACTTGACACATCAGTCCTGTTAAGAGTGACAGCTAATAAAGAAACAACAGCTAACATCTGGTGTTGTATGTATTTAAGCCAAACTAAATACTGAGAGATATTTAAATTAGATTCATCCACCGAGGTTGAGTTTCAATCGATGCTTAGAGTAACAAGGTAAGGTTAGGTTGAGTTCAATGATTACATAATAAATATTCTTTGAAGTTGATTTATTCAGAAGTTCTTGAAGAGTCGGGTTGTGTATGTTGTTAAATCAGATAAGTGAACATCTTCCTGTAAAACGAAAACAAAAAAACGTGTACTCTTTTATCAGGTGCTTTGAGACGGCTAAAAGACCCAGAGAGTCAATCTGACGGCACAAGCTTCAATGTGTCATCAGAAGAATATAAGAACCCTCTGAGACTGAAAAGGATTGAACAATACTGCTGGGATAAGTAAAAATCAGAGCTGAGAAGTGTGAGCCATTGAATGGTGCTTCTATATCAATCCCTAACATTATTTTTGTCGGATTCTAATATAATAATTATCAATCTAACATAATTATTTTTTCTGTTTTAGAATTTACTTCAAACTGTCAATTTGCAGTATGTTGGATATATGTAAAATTAATTCAATGTTTACATTAAGTCATGGAAGAAGAGAAAAACATTTTTCTACTCACTGCAAGTGTTGTATCCCTGCTACGAAGTTTTATAATACCCTGTTTGAGCGAAACATCGTCCAATACAATTGTGTAGGGAATTCCCCATTTGTCATTTCTGAGAAACTGAAATTAAAGGTTTTTAAATATTGGAATGAAAACAAGTCTTGCTTAAGGTAATGGCTTTCTACCAAGAAGCGACAGTCAACACCTTCTAAGTCACCTTCTTAATTTCATGGTTGTGTTATTTCGTTTTGAGACAATATCTTATCAAATGAATAATCAAATCAATTGAAACCTCGGCAGGACAAATAGGAGTTCATTATGTCAGAGCATATTAATAATAGCAGAGATTTTCAAGAAGAAATTTTAAGATACAGGACTGAGGTCAAGTAGAAAGCTCTGAATAATAAATATTTTAAATAAGCCATCATCCTCACCTGGTCTTCCAAGGGAATTGTTGTACAGTCAGATAGCAACATTGTTTGTATTCCAACTTTCCTAAACTGCTTGGTTAAGTAAAAGGCCAACTGAGCGAGTTCCTCAAGTGTTGCTGGATCTATTTAAATAAAATACAAAAAGTACAATTCAATTTTCGAAGGATTTGATGATAAATGTGAGGGAATTCATTTTTCATCTGTAATATGTAACTGTTTGTACAAACTATAATTATAGATTTTTTTTTAAATCGTTAAATAAATGTGCAAATCCAAGTCACAGCTCGTGGAAGATTTTCTTCAAATCATTACAATGTCATCATACAGCTGTAGTAGTTTTAACACATAGAGGGCCGCGGATTTCCCTCCTAAATAATGCCCGGGAGCCGCGCGTTTTTGGCGGAATTGACACATTTTTTTTTAAGCTCACGTTTAAATTGCGATAACTATTTAACCAATTGATATAAAAATATTTTTTTCAGAAAAGCCTTTGGTTTAGTTTTCTACATAATAAAATATGATTAAATCAGTGTTTCTCAACCGAGGGCTGCATAGAAAGAGGTTTAACAACTGTAAAATTAGGCTATTAACGAATAATTTCGTAATAAATAGCTATATAGAGGTGCTATAATATACACTAATTTAAAATAACGTAACTGAATACCTCCTCCCCCTCTCAACCTCACGGACCACTATTTTAGTTTTATTGATATGGTAAAACCGAAAATAAATTACTTTATAATATAAGTTTTCATTCGCAGCAGCTCTGGAATATTTTTAAATAATTCTTTTTTATATTTCAATAATTTATATATACATATTGAATGTTTGAGAATCGTTTGTGTTATAATGTTTCAATGGGTCATTGACGTATATACTAAAAATGAATGGCACTTATTCGAGTGTGGATATTTAAAATATGAAGCACATGTTTTTCAAGGGAGAGCCATAAATTTTACAGAAAAAAATAACATCTTGCCATTTGCGTCTTGAATGGGGATTAAGGATTACATAATTTATTGCTTTTGGCAGACCCAACATGTTATATAATACGTTAGAGCAGTGGTGCTTTGTTCGAATTGAAACAATGATCCACAAATATTCGTCACGTCAACCCATTTCACGGGAAATATTTTCGTATTTATTTTGATTTTTTTTGTATGGTATCTTTTGCTCCTTCTGCGATGCTGTCAAACAAATCATTATCAATAAATAAACCGGTAACAACGGTTACCCTCTTTTATTATTCGGTAAACAATTTACCCCTTGGAAACCATCTAAAAATCTGTCTGGTCCGTGGCGCAGTGGCAACGCCTTTGACTAGCGTGCCGGACCGCTCGGGTTCGATTCCCGGTGCGAGCGGATTATTTCGGTCGATAAATCTGTTTAAAGGCATGGGTGTCTGTGTTGTTGAAAATCCCTTCCCACCTTTCCGATCCCAAAGAGCGGCCAGCATAGTGATAAGCGCTTAGCTAATCACTAGCCCTATCCTAGTCCTCGTATCCTTTCCATCCCTACTCTCTTCGAAAAAGAGAGGTTGAGCAACTGAGTAACAAGCAGTTCTCGTAGAAAACATATGTTGAGATAAACTCCGTGATGAGTCCATATGCTCCAAGTTGGGAGCGGACATGCTTAATAAAATAAAAAACCTTCTAAATCTTCGTTATGACGGCTAAGGGTCGCAATCTGTCCAATCCAAATTTACATATAATGGTTCATCCTCGGAATCTTGTGACGAGGATAGCACATTCAAAGTTCGCCTTTTGGATCTCTATCATTCATGATTGGTCGGTCAATTTAGCGTTTAAAAAATTACACAAAAGTATCACTTAGGAAATGTGTATCACAAATTAAATTATCACTATGTTTTTTAAGTTTTCCTAATTATTTTTCATCACTAAATAAAAATATTGAATGATAAAAAATATTTTCGTCACTTATTTCGCTTTCGTAAAAATTACAAAAACAAACACGATACATATTTATAAGGACTAAACTGACCTGAAATGTAACCCATATTTACGCGTAAACGAAAAAAATGCATTTTTCCATGGAAATAATATCACGCAATCTTTGTGTCACTAAATACTGTCAGAATAAAGAACTCTGATGTTGTCAAACAAATCGGAGAAACATTGTTTTGAAAAAATTAAAAAAATTATATGGCTAAAAAATATTATTTACGATGTAGTTATTTCAATATTTACGATTTAAAAAATATTTTTCTTATATTTGTTTGATATTATAAATTTTCATACCCCTAGCATTACCTATGTTCAAAGGGAAGAACAAAAATCACGCAAAGGACCTTTTTTGTATGTAAAACGGGTCCGCGAAACGATCCCCTGGTCAACTGTTTGAAACGCACACATATGAGCGCGCGGACCTCTGTGTGTTAATATGTGCTGACTGGTAATATTACAAAAACTAGGCAATATCGATTTTTTAAAAATTAAAAAATTATAATATTGTTTGAGCAAACATCGTCCAAACAATTGTGTGATTCCCATTTGTCATTTCTGAGAAACTGAAATTAAAGGTTTTTAAATATTGGAATGAAAACAAGTCTTGCTTAAGGTAATGGCTTTCTACCAAGAAGCGACAGTCAACACCTTCTAAGTCACCTTCTTAATTTCATGGTTGTGTTATTTCGTTTTGAGACAATATCTTATCAAATGAATAATCAAATCAATTGAAACCTCGGCAGGACAAATAGGAGTTCATTATGTCAGAGCATATTAATAATAGCAGAGATTTTCAAGAAGAAATTTTAAGATACAGGACTGAGGTCAAGTAGAAAGCTAATAAAGAAGAAAGAAATATTTTAAATAAGCCATCATCCTCACCTGGTCTTCCAAGGGAATTGTTGTACAGTCAGATAGCAACATTGTTTGTATTCCAACTTTCCTAAACTGCTTGGTTAAGTAAAAGGCCAACTGAGCGAGTTCCTCAAGTGTTGCTGGATCTATTTAAATAAAATACAAAAAGTACAATTCAATTTTCGAAGGATTTGATGATAAATGTGAGGGAATTCATTTTTCATCTGTAATATGTAACTGTTTGTACAAACTATAATTATAGATTTTTTTTTAAATCGTTAAATAAATGTGCAAATCCAAGTCACAGCTCGAGGAAGATTTTCTTCAAATCATTACAATGTCATCATACAGCTGTAGTAGTTTTAATATGTGCTGACTGGTAATATTACAAAAACTAGGCAATATCGATTTTTTTTTAATCGGAAAGTATTTTTAATCCATGAAACTAAACTAACATAAAAGTTGTGTGCCATTTATTTTCAAAATAAATGAAAAAGTGTATGAAGAACTTCTACTTTGTTATATAATACACTTTTGGTTTAAACATATATCTCCTTGCCTCTGGCAGTATATTATGCCGAGGTTTTACTGTATTAGAAAAAACTGGAAGAGTTGAGTAGAATATTACCTGAACATCCGGCTGCAAAAATGCATTTGTATGGTGTCAATTTTCTATGAAGCCGGAGTACACAATTCTCAGGATCGGATGTATCATCTAAGCCGTCACAAAATAGTCCGATTACGGCATTCTCCAATGATATTTCACTGCATATTTTAGATGGTACAGTATCTTTCATTTTGGATTTTTTCTGCAATTATGACGCAACATTATAATTTGTGTTAGATTTTAGCAATTTAAATTAAGCTATAATTGAAGACACCCTCGAAATATAGGAGTGAGGGTATAATATCACAAGCAAAACTCCCATTTAAAACAAAAAACAAAAAATTAAGTTTCACATGTGTTACTTTTATTTGTATATTTCAGTAAGCAATAAAGAGAAAGAATCACCTGACTTTCCAAGATGTCGTTATTGTTAGGGGTTATTGATATGGTTTCCAAGAGCTGTTCGCCCCACGAAAATTTTGCGTAAATATCTACAGCCGATTCTGTTGATGACGATCTGATGTCGCCAAGATGGAATCTTCCGGGGAAGGCTGAAATCTGAAGGAAACTTCGGTAATTAGCATAAGGTTTTATGCTTTAACAGTATTTATAAACATTTTATTTTCCATCATAATTATTTTATGCAATTAGTGTGTTATTCCTTTTGTAGAATATATATTGCTTATTTTAATTAATCTTTGCATTCGACAATGCCACATGAGCAAACCATTAATGGTGTCACTGAAGTATTACGAAGTGGTATATTTGAATGCAAAGAGTTAAAAACGTCATCAATAAGAATTAATGTTAAAATGAGCCTTCAATTGATTTATTTCAATATTTGAGTAATAGGGATAATATCTAAAAGGCAGTCATAATGATATTTTTGAATTTGCTTGTAATTCAACCTCCGATTCAAATATTAATATAAATTAATGACAGACGGGTATTTATTTAATTGTGATTGTGTTGGAATAAATTATGATATCATTATTCAAAGGATGTACAATGAATGGATTATAAGCAGCCCTGTTATTCTGATCATACTGACAGAGAGCAAACCATCTTCATAAATCATTTATTACATGTTAAGCAAAATTGATACCTTTTTCCACCACAGCTTCCTCTGTCTCTGCCAGTAAAAGAAATACTGCATACCATCTTGGAGTGGTAAATACATTGTCGATGAAAGCTTATTAGTGTTCAGGCTATTAAAATAGCTTTTTTCTGAAAGAACACAATCTTTGCTGTCTTTATTGCAAATGTTATAAATTTCTGCAATACCAAATGGTAATTGTTTATTTGATATTTCATTGGCTGTTTTAAAATGTTCTTCGTGCAATTTACTCCCACTGTCTTTAGAATTGTATAAAAATACATTGCTATCTCGATTTGTGACATTTGAATACATCCATTCGGCTTTAATGTTTTCAAGAAATAGTGCACCTGAAGGTCCAAATTCATAATTGAGAATATTCTTGCCAGATTTCGATATAACAGGATAAAAAAATAAATACTTTTTAGCTAGCGACAACACTTGTTCAAAAATCATTTTATTGTCTATGATTATACTCCATTCTTTTCGGTATTAAGAATCTTTGGTGTTGGTAAATCTTCATAAAGTAAATTATCTCTCGCTTCAAGGGGGATGTTTCCAGGTGGAGCAACGAAGTAATCTTCTTCGGTCAGGACTGCATTTCGCAAAATATCTTTTTGACAATTTCCATCAGTCACTTCATCATCACGGAGAGGCAAGGCTCTGAAAATATGAAAACAGACATAAAACAGTGTCTTGGTAGATATATTATATATCAAAGGGCTTTTTTTGAAATAAAAAGGTGACGGAACTCACTTCATGTCAAGCTTTTTACTAAATAAAATAACACATCTCATTCGGTTCATTACAATACTATATTTTATCATTTTGTCGAATTATATGAATATAGATTATAATTACGTAAGCGCAAACATTATTTCGTCTAATTGATTTTGAAATTTTGAAAAAAAAAATACCGTGAAAAAAAGTGCCGGAACGCCGTTCCACCGCGTTAAATGGGAAAAAAAGCCTTATATATCTATGACGACATTTTACATAATGTCTGGTATACAGTAAAGGCTTTAACTATTAAAACCCGTTTCGGCGACTGGTGTCTCCAAGGATCTCTGTCACCTGCCAACCTCCTCGCTTTCTCCTATGTCATTGCGGCGTCCCGTATCTCTGCTGAGTACATCCTATGGATGGTCATAATGTTGATAGACATGGCAGGCAGGATTCAGGCTCTTCTGGGATATCCGCAGCACATGTCCAATCTCGGTCCATCGTCACCTTTTCATTTTGAATGTAATACGGGACTAGTTTGTCCGCTTTTTTACCTGCGTGTTCCTGACAAAGTCAAGCCACCGCAAGCATCAGTTTTCGAAGCACATTATACAGTTACCTTGTGCTTTTTTAATGTGTTATGACTCGCAACTTTTAAGCAGCACAGTCAGTAAACACGCGTTGAATAAGTGGCACTTTGTTCTGACCGAGTGCAACAATGAGTTCCTTGAAAATGACCTTATATTAAATGTATTGACGGCATTCATGCTTAGCTAAAAGATAACCACTTGAAGGAGTAAATCGAAATTATACTATGTCTAGAATAAGTTACCTGTCCTCTAATACGGTATACATCGGTTCAACATTATCCGTATTAATATGCAATATTCTATCGGCAAACAAAATAGCATCTTCCAATGTTTCAATTCCTTGCTTGTTGGCACAGTCAACAAGGGACAGATGCTCTAGAAGTGAGATAGTGTCCTTATCTATTTTATTTTTTGTCAGATTTATCTTCTTTTCTGTGATACAATTCAGCGGAACTTTACTTTCAAACTTAAGCGTTTTATTATGTGGCGGTTTAGTGTCTGCCAGTGGTGCCCGCGAACTTTTATAGCGATTAAATTTATTAAATGAGCATACTTTACGAATATTCCTTAACATATTTTGAATAAATTGTATTATTGTTGTTATTGAAATGAGTGTAAGAGTTTCAAATCTGACAGTCAATTTTAGTAGGGTTATAAGTAAAACCATAGACAATACTAATGAAACCATAAGCAAAAATTATCTTATCTATGGCTTTAAAAGCTTGTCATATTTTGTATCTTAGAACTGGACGATGCTGTGTATCGCTGATTAAATTGAAAAATATTCCGACGTAAGTACCTACCTTCTTTTACCATTAAATGAAGTTACTCTCCCCTTTAATGGGTACCTTTGTTTGGTGCGTATTTTTAATATTTCATATATTTATGGTATTAAAACAAGGTCTACCCTCGCAACACTAAATATAACATATAATATTTCAAATGTCACTTGGTGGTGTTCTATGGTCACTTCTCTTCAGTTTGACGTCAATTTCATAGATAACACAATTTAGTAAACCATAGATACTTACCATAGATATAAGTGAACTTCGAAATTTCAAAGTCTGCGGAGTGATTTCTCAAAACTTAACGCTGTGCCTCAAAAAACAGAAAGGTAAGCTTCTCATATTCTATTACGTTTCTTATTGATACATTAAGAATAATTGAGGCATTTATTAGTAGTATGTACATGAAATTCAATCATGTTATGGGGGGGTTGTCAAAAAGACATGTAGTTTACAAAGCTCGCGATGTGCGAAACTGGTCCTGATCTCAATTAATCTAATGTGAAATAAGTACTGAAATATGTTATTATTTTTTTTACAGCATATTACTATTCGAAGCTCCTGATGATTCCGAATTGAATGCAGATATAATTGATACGGAATCAAGTCCGCTATTACAACCACGAAGGAGGCCATCTTAGAATGTGATATCCATGTCGGAAGAATCTGAAGATGAACCATTTGACATAAATTTTGATTGGACAGATTACGAAGATATAACTAAGATTTCGAAGGTCTCCAAGTGGTAAATTGTTGGGTAAAGGTGTAGGCCATGTACTCCGAGTGACAGCTCAAATACAAAATGGAATCCATCGTCAGTGTTCCCTATTAATGATATTGATGGATATCGAAGAAATAGTGGCCGAGACGTATAACATAGAGAGTCGTTGATAAATCAAACACGTGGAATTGATGGAGTTAAGTGGAGATGTAGACCATGTAACGCCAGCAAGTCTATCCGCGCATAATCTTTTTTTTACCACAGCAACATGACGCTCCATAAAATCCTTTACATCGTATATTGTTGGACTGCCGACTATCCGCAAAAAAATATTGGCCACGAAGTAGGTGCAAATAAGAGAGGCAATTTTTCCCGGGAAGAGTGTGACAAATGGAACATACAATATAACAGCCAAATAGGAGGCTTAGACGAAGATTTCGAGCCCATAATTTCTACTAATTTATTTCTAATAAAAACATGTTGATCTAAAAGTAAACAATATGAGGAAAAATATATCATTAATAGGGAATACTGACGATGGATTCCATTTTGTATATGAGCTGTCACTCCGGGTACATGGCTTACACCTTTACCAAATGACCAGGAGAGTAGCGGATGTCACGGCTTATTTATTGGACAAACTTTGTTTGATATCATGACTGAAGAAACAAATAGGTACCACACATCAATATGCATATCAAAATATTTCCCGTACAGTACAATGGGTTGATGAAACAAGAACAAAACTGAAATGGTGGTTTGGTTTAGTGTTGATAACGGGACTTCAATTGAAAAATTTAATCAACGAATACTGGTCTACCAATACTAAAATAGAACTAACATATTTTCGAAAAGATGGACTCATCCCTGACAGTCCTTATCATGTGATAAAGATTTTAAATTTGAATGAAATTTCTTATGTGTAAGAGTACTCTGGCATGGAATGTGGGTATCCAAAATGGCTTTCATGTGAACTAATAAGCTCCATAAGATTAAATAAAATGCCATAAGAAATGGAAATGCTCAAATTGTAACAGCGATTATATATTTTTTTCTGAGTTGCGCAGAAGAGTCCATGAACTGATGGCTTGTAGCTATAAAACATACATGAGTCAGATTGGTAGAAATAACAACTCGGATCTGAAAACTTTCTGGTTGTATGTTCGCAATATTCGTGACAATGGTGGAAAAAAAATTAGAAACGTGATTATTCATAAAATTGAGTACAGTAAATATATGAATGGGATAGATATCGCTGATCAATATCTATTGTACAACCCTAAAAGCACAAAATCATTCAGATTGTATTTATTTCACTGTGCATTATTCAATTCATATCATGTTTTTCAAAAATTAAATCCCACTTGCACAATTAAGTTTCATTACTTCTTTTTGAAAGTAGCAGATGCATGGCTAAATCACCATGATGAAGAAGTACAAGAAATTGCGGGCTCTTCTACTGCTTTTGTAATAACTCCTCGTATTGATCCCGATGAAAAATTTTCTGGCACCATAAAAATCATGTGTTGATAAAAATAATTAGTCCTAAAACCAAAAAGGGCATGAGAAGAAAAAGCAGTGTTTGTGCAATCCCCAACAAGCGTATACTCTTTTTATGTATGTGCAACCAATGTCAAGTTCCTTTCCATGCAGCTGACACCCCAAACGTTCTCTCTTGTAGGAGCAAGCTAAAGGCGTTCCCCCCCAATACCGTCCATGCCACCACTCCGGCAGCGACAAAATCACCCATCCCATTCACGTTAATCATTAACTCCGTCCTCGACGGTGATGATTGTGTTACCAAGGATGACCTTTCCACCATAATTGAAAGTATTCGCGTGTCCCACAATGTCTCTTAGACATAGGCTTTTCAGAGCTGAGTCACTGCTTGAAAAATACGGACTAGCCTCCCAGTAAAAATGCGCAAACTTATTAGATAATGGGTGACTGCTCAAGGTCATACCGTGGAACACTACCAGCGTCTCAGGCCACAAATGTCACATAGACATTGTCTGGATCTTGGAGACCTGCCTTAGGTCAGAATATCGTGTATCTGTTTTGGGTTAAGATTGCCACCGCGAGAACTCTCCTCTCCTGAGAGGGGTGTCGGTGTCATAAAATTAGTTCTCTGCGATCTCGAGCATGCGCATATCCTGACTTCTCCCTTAAACAGGTTTGAGTCAACTGCCATCGATATTGATGAACTAAGAGGTGTCATGTAACTTATTATTATTAGCTTGTATTTATTTCTGTAATTATGTAATTCTAAGATAATAAATATGTTTGATTTCACACCGAACTTTGTTTTTTCTTTTTAAAAACTTACTATTGTTTGATACCTATCAACAAAAAAAATGAGGTTTCGAGAGTTGGAAATTATGTTGTCATCCTATAAAAATACAATACAAATAGCGACAGTAAATGCAAATTTAAACATAGTTCTGACAATGGCGTTAGCCGAAATAGCTATCAACAAATATATAAAATAATATCTGTAGAATAGATACATTTCACTGTAATTATAATGGAGTTCTACCAAGTTCATGCCAATTCAATGAATAAATTTTTAATAAAATAAACAGACTAAAAACCCAAACCCATTAAGCAATGATCACTTTTATTTATTTAAATATTTAGTAAGTTACAATTAACAGGCATAACATAACTAGTAAACATTGTGTGAAATTTTATTGTTTAAATATTCAATTTATCTCTCCGTTTCAATCCCAACCAAAAGCCATTTTCAGAATGCATTATGAAAGTATTTCTGGCTAATTTGAGAGGTATCACAGTTGTTGGGGTTGTAACAAAATCAAAATACGCCAGAAGATGAAAAATTACTACTTTTGCTTCCAAAACAGCGAACCGGGCACCTGAAACAATTATCCATACATTATTTGCGTAAATACTGAATTTTCTTTCATATTAAGAAATACCCATATTTCTAAAATATCACCATGAAAACTTTATTATGACAAAGTCATAACAATAATAGAACAAAAAAGATGATTAAATTAGATCAGGGTTCCTTCTCTGCAATGGATCACCTTATTTTTTAGGTTAGGTGATTCCTACTAGTATTTTTATTTAAAAAAATGCTATTAAAACATTGTTTATTTTTCAATGTAAATAATATAATCTCAACATTAAAATAATCGGACAACTTTGACAATTGATTGTTAAACTGGCCAATCCCGAATGGAATTCGTCAGCCTATAAAAACATATTTTTCATGGGTACGGTGTGAGAAAAGATGTTTTTCTGCCTGTATCTAGATCAGTGGTTCTCACGTAAAATTTGGCTGTGGAACATTTTTTAATAGTCCTTTTTTAATGAAAATGTCTGTATGGCCGCACCAAATTTTTGTGTTTTTGAGTTTCTTCTTTGTCAAAAAAATGACATAAAAATGTATGTGTTTGAGTTTTTGCTAACTAACAATTCTTGATACATAATAGAATACATACGAAATATTTAATTTTCAATGTCTTTGTTGACAAATTAGCTTGTAAAAACACATTTTAATTAAATACCAATATTAACTATGAAGCTGTTGGTGGCCGCAGCAAAACACTCTGGTGGCCGCACATGAGAACCACTGATCTAGATATTTGGCGTAATAAACATCAGGGGAGATTTTGAAGATGTTTGATTGGTTGCAGTGTATAAAACCTTTCCAAATTGTCGCGGAACACCTATTCAGGTTCAGCGGAACATAGTTTGAGCCCTGCATTGGATGAACATAACAAACAAATATGTTCCGACAATTAAAACTTTGTAGATGTTTATACATTTCAAAACTAGTCAAACCTTTAATAAATTTGGGCCTATCGTTAAATATATAAATGCTCAAAATACTAAATAGAATGTATTTTTGAAAATTGATTGTTTACCAATGCAAAATCTAGGACCAATCCCGAATGGAATAAAGGTGAATGGTTTGATATCGGCCTTTCTTTCATCAGAAAATCTTTCAGGATCAAATTTCTCAGGATCTGGATGGTATCTGGCATCATGGTGAATAGAATAAGTTGGAATCCAAACATCATGATTCTTATATAGCTGAGAAAAATATTAAAAATAAATAGAATATCGGGAAAAACTGTGGAAATCATTGTAGTTGGAATGTAATTTTGGATAGCGTTTTTAATAAATTACATAATTTTTTAATGTCCACATAATGTATGTAATGTTCTTTGTTCAATTTTAATTTGAAATTTCTAAAATGAATATAAAAATACGTATATTTTGTTTTATTTTCTATGCATTATATGAATTGCCGCCTTTAATTCTATCAAAATGATATTCGAATATATAATAAATAATAAACCTTCTTAGAAAATGTTCGAAAAAAGTGCGTTCCGTCACCTTTTTTTTCCAAAAAAAAAGCACTGATCACTGAGCACTGAATCGAGTTGAAATACTCCGTACTATTCGTCCTATGTATAGTTACTCACACAAGTCATAGGAAATTTTTTAGACTCCGTTTCTGTCTGGTTTGTTAATTTTAATCACCTTTATTTCTATCAGTTGACAATGCTCGCCATGAGCAAAACCGGTCCTGTTCAAATAAATTTTATGTGGAAAAAGTACTAAAAATGTTTTATTATAATGTCTTTCCACCAAGTATTGACAGTGAACACCTTAAAAGTGACCTCTATTTCTGTCTAGTTTTTAAGTAAGTAAATGCCAATTAAGTCACAAAGATGTTGCTAAAGGAAAAGGTCAAGAAAAAAAAGAATTTGTGGAGTACCTTGTAACTCTGTGAGCTGGATTTATTTGGTGGTGGAAGAGTATAAGAATATGTGCACAGTCTGTCAAGATGTCCATCTGGTGGCCACTTTCGTAAAGTTTCTGAAACAAAATACAATATTCAACAATTTTTTATTTGAATGCTAAAACCTATCAACCTAAGTACATTATATACATAAGTGAACCATAGACTAAAAACTTGATTGCTTGTGGTTGCTCATGTTGCTCCAAAAAATATAGATCTTAATGTAAGCTCAATTCCTTCAAAGTGTTCTTATTGTTGATTAGTTATATTAACCAAAATTTAAGGGTATTTGATTACGATCACAAATCCATATCAATGTCCCTGACTAGTTGCCTTAGTTATGTCTGGGTGACATCCAACAACATATTTAAGCAAGCCATTTTACATGAAACATTGGGAGTCAAAAAATTACAATAATTGTCATTTATATAATACCTGATACAACCATATCTATGTACTTCATTTTCATCAACTGTGCATATGTTAATTTGCCTTCGCTACCCGACAGCACTTCATCGATTTCTTCTTGCAGGCGCTTCTGAATATCTTTATTTAAGGAAAGCTCGTATGCCACAAAACATAGTAATGAAGATGATGTATCGAAACCTGCCAAAAGGAAGGCCATGGCTTGGGCTGTCAGGTCATCGTTGGTCCATTCTAGAAATAAAATAAAAAAAAGGCATTAGTGTCACTCAAGTCACATAGAAAGAAAGAGTGTGCTGTGCTGCGCTTTGTATTACAGTTAGTCATATAAATCAAGAACAAACAAATATGTTGAAATGATAATGCAATTAAAAGAAGCTCAGCTGGCAATAACTTCCCTTAAACTTGATATAATATACATTCAATGGTTTCGGCGGTAACTTTGTAGAAGTAAAGCTTAAAGATAACTTTGTTTATTCCACATAGGTACTGTGTAACAAATATTGACAAGAGTTTTTTCTCTTTCATAAGCATCTTCAGACTTGTAATAATTAACCATTACTAAAGTAACCTTGCGATAAAATATGTTGCAGGAAGGGAGACATTTTTATACACCCTAATCAACTAGCTGTCATTGTGCCTCCATTGTGATGGAAAGTTATTCCACTGCTAGTTTTATTTTTAACTACACAGTTCTTTTACACAGTGTTATTGGTATTTAAAACCATCGGTATAGATACAGAATATAGTAAGGTAAATTTACTAGTAGTTGACCATGTACCAGTAGTTGACCTTTTGAGAATAAAATGGCCAAAAATAAGAAATGCAGATGCCGGATTGTTCTAAATTGTAAAGTTCAGACAAGTTAAGGCATATGTGGTCGGAATGAGCCACTAACACATCACCATATAGCCAATGGAGTGCCAGGGTGGCCATTTGAAAACAACACCTAGTGAGGAAAGTGTATTATTTCAAATTTCTTAAGTGATCAATCTAGAAACGGTGTGTACCTTGTTCCTGAACCACCCATTGCTACTTGATTCAACCAAGAGTGGTGTGACAGAAAGCCCTGAGGCAACTCTGACAGAAAGTTCACTATAAAGCCTCCTGATTAGACATTGTCAACTACTGGATTTTTCAATATGTGAGATGGTCAACTACTGAAACAGGAACATGGCTTTAAATAATTGAACACAACTTTTTTTGAGCACCCCCTTTCGTAATTTTGGACAATTAATTATGACATGATCCAATATACTTGCTTTGCCATCATTCGGTACAATGCTTAACCTTAATCGTTATTTTTGTTGAAATTTTCTCTTAAACGGTCAGCTACTGGTACATTTACCTTAGCGCTTCAATTGATATAGACACAATTAAGTATTTCGACTGAGGGTGCTTGATGGAATTTCAATATCAAATTAGAATTTTTTGAATTTTGTACTTTTCCATGAGTTTTGTCGCTAACGACCGGGTTTCGCCTTTCGGCATCTTCAGGCATTCAAATTGCACGGATGTACTTGAACTGTCAGTTCAAGTACATCCGTGCCCGTGCAATGAAGTGTTTTTAAAAGTAAACTTGATAAAAAAAGACTCTAAAGAGGAAATGAAATATTTCGTATAAATTTTACTGTGCATAGAGAAGTGTCGATCAAACTGTTTTGCAATGCAATTAATACCAGTAATCAATTGTCAAACAAAAAAAATGTGCGACTATCAGACATTTCCGTGAGACCGCTTATATTTACAATGCGGCCACAGCACAAGTTTACGTGAGAGCCGCTGGTATAGAGCATTCCAAGATAAGATGTTTTTCGATTACTGGTTGTCACTTAATACATTCAACTTTCGTTTTCATAAAGTTAGAATATAATAATCATGATTTTTTTTGTTGATTGTTTTAAATAAGTACAACACTTCGTTTTATTCTACTTTAACATATAGTTAGCGACAAAACTCATGGAAAAGTACAAAATTCAAAAAATTCTAATTTGATATAGACACTGTCAATGCTCAATAGATTTCTCTTTACATACCTCGTTTTTCTGCCTCCTGCCTCATTATCGGTGACTGAAGTGTGGCATAGCCTGTATCATCACTAATTGTAGTGTCATCATATTTAAGCGAGCCTTTTTTGGCTAGCATTAACAGATGAATCATGTCCGGTCGTATGACAGGTTCTTTTTCTCTGCTTTCTATTGTACTCTGTATAAGGTTTCTAAAAAATGATGCCACTGGGTGCGAGAACAGAGGGACTTTGAAAAGCTGAAAGAAATAATTATAAGAGTAATTAATAATGTCAATGATATCAAGGCCATTATTATTATTTATTATTTATTTATTTAAGAAAAAAGCAAATCATGGCATTACAGCTGACGCCAATGCGCCATGCATTTGACAAATATAAATACATGTATTCATATATATACATACATACATAAATAAAAATCACTAATTAATTAAAAACAAGATGAAAACATTTTAGTCATAAAAACTGAGAGAAAAAATTTATAAAATCATATTAGAAATTTTCAAAGATGTCAACCGAGTGAGTTCTGACAAAATCAACTATTATTCATAAAATATAGTATTCATCTGAACTCACTCACGTCAATATGAAATATGTCGACATCTGAAGCAATGCCGTTTAAAATTGTTAAAGCTCTTCCCAGAGGCATTCCCATTGGCAGACTGTTTCTACCCCTTGGAAGAACAAACAACTCATGCTCACGATTCCTCAAAAAATTATCAGGAACATTCAATTTAACATTTTCAAGAATGGTGGAATTCTCATTTTGGCCTCGGATAAGCCGAAAGAAATATAATTCCAAGTACATTTCTCTTCGAGCATTCAAACTATTGAAAGTGAGCATCCCTAAGAGAAAGTCTGTTGGATAAAGCCATGGGTAGTACCCATATGTCCTCAATTAGAGAATTCTCAAAAATTTCTTCTGAACCCTCTCCACCATAAGAACACATTTGGCACCCCTCGGTGCCCAAACAATCGATCCACTCTCAAGTCGGCTTCGAACCAAAGAATTATACATTAGTATCAAAATTTTTCCTCCTGGAAAGACCCTGGTAGTGCGGAGGATAAAGCCCAACATCTATACACTGACCATTCTTAGAATACTGGCTTATTATTTTTATTCTGTTGGTGGCATGTAAGCTAATAAATCACCACTTCATTGTGAAAATTTATGTAAATTTTAGTTTTTTATGAATTGGTATTTTTAGCTTCACATTTGAATATATTTTTGACTAACTAAATACAGCCAACCATCCTACAGCACCGAGATAGAGATTTTTGCATGACTTATTTTATCAAAAGTAAAGGGGCGTACGTCTACTGATTAATATTCTTCAAATGCACGTATTTATCTATAATATTACATATTAACGGAACATACAATTTGCCTGAAGTCTGCAGCACACGCTATAAAAAACTGATTGATAGCAAGGAGTCCTGTAGGAGTTTTTACTCAGCATCAGTGATGCACAACTTGTGGTCATCAATAACATTTCATGCGGTCCACAATGACAAATATAAACCACCTCTTTTTCTTCAGAAATTTTTACAGACAATGGAAGAACAATATTAAACAATGAAATTTTATATGCATACATTAAAAATATCGATGATTTAATCAGTTTAACCCATGCGGCTCTCAAACTATCTGAGAATTGATTATCTGGCCCGTCTCCCAAAAAGGTTGTGCATCACTGCTCTACATGATAGTATTTAAGGGGTTTGTGATTATTAAAGCAGACCAGAGTTAGTACAAGTGAAAAAATTACTGACTAACATAAAAATTGTGAGCCATTAAAGCAATTAATTGTTTTTCTAAATACCTTCATTATTTTTGGAAATGATCCATAACCGAGAAACTTCAGGAACTGTATTCCGCTGAAGTTGGTAGCCTTTTTTCCCATCACATAGAATTCATTTGTTTTATCTACCTGAGAATCTACTCTTAATCCAAAAGCAGTTGAAGCTATCACATCATTTGTGTATCGTGTAAATATGTCTTTCATTTCAACTTCTATGTAGCCAGTTTCTGTAAAAATTATGTCAAATTTAATAAATGGTGCAGTTAAGAGTTAGCTACATCAAAATAATCAGGCGATTTATTCTATTTCAGATGAAATAAATGGGAAGAATCCATAACTACCTTTGGCAGGACTTACAACTGCCTGTTTCAGGAAATAAGCTACACAGTTTTCAGCACACTCCACTATCATTGGAAACATATTCTTCATTTTTGAACCGGTATATGCTGGACTCATTGTCACTCTCATATCTCTCCATTTTTGTCCTAAAAATATAATTAGAAGTCATTGGACAAACTACTACAAAATTGATACCATATGATGCATTTTATTGAATTTTAAGTTTATTTATTGGACAAAATAAAATACAATACATGGCATTACAGCTGAAGCACATGCGCCATGCATTTGACAAATTTAATAAAAATATCACATAAAAGTTACATAAAAAGAAAAAAAATACAAACAAATAACCAAATTCACTGCTGAAGATGTCCACATCAACAGGCAGTATGTGACTGGCGACTCTAAAGACCTACGTGACAAACTAGTTTTGACAAAGAAAATTGATTGGCCTTGGTTACAACCACGTAGGTAGAAACTGGAAGCATGTAGACTTAATGATGTCAGTGTTATCAACTCAGCCCCGAAGAAGAAGAGAAAAATGTTTCGATATAGAAATCGATCTTCGAGCTTCAAGAGAGTGAAACGAAAGCATTCCTAAAAGAAACTTGGTTGGATAATACTCCATTAAAGAATTGTCGTATGGAAAATAGTTGAATTTTTTGAAATAATAATAACGCAGAATTTTTTTATGAACTCTCTAAAGTTGCAACTAATATATATTTTCATATGGACACCAAATAATAGATCCATATTAAGCTTGCTTAAAACTAAGGAAACACAGAGTACGAAACACAGTAGGGTTATAACATTCTGAACTGATTCAGATCTCAGACAAATCAATTGAAATAAACAATTTCATTTAAATGTGTACATTTCAATCTTAGATGTAAAGGTCAAGTCATAGGTACCTCTAAGGAAGAAGAGATTTTTTCCAAAAAGTGGATCAGCATCCTCATCCATAAACACTCGATGGTCTATGAATTGATCAAAATCTTTGACAGCAACTTGTTTGATCAAATCCAAGTCTCTGAGAATGATAATGCGATTTCTAAATGCATAGAAACCGATATATCTACAAGAAAATTGTAATATGTGATTAAATGGAACATTCTTTAAAGTGTTAAAAGTCACTTCTTGATGGTAGTAAAGTTTATTTTAAAATAGAAGACGTGTTCATGGGGTGCACTTTTACATAAGTGGCATCACAAGTGACAGAACATAGATACCGTAAAACGAGGTGAATTGAGACTGCGGATTGAACTTTAGCAGAACTTTACTAAGTATCCAATATATTTTTTACAATTAATATAATTTTCTTTACAATGACTATAATACTATCTCTCGAATGACAAAACCAAACCAACTAAATAAATGGCCAAAATTGACACAAACGTGCTTAAGTTCGATTCTTGTGCATCCTTACTTTTTGACCCCTTATAAACATCTCTTTTATTGCACGAAAATTAAATTAAATCATGTTTTTTTAGTTAATAAGTACAGTATAACAGGGTGAATAGAGACTCGTATAGAATAAAAGTTCATATATTCTCATTCATTAAAATCTGTTGTTTTGTCTCTATTCACCTGTTAAGTCTCTTTGCACCCCAATTAAATGTGAATAGAGACATCGAACAAAATTGACTGTGTCTTAATAACGATAGTGAATATTTGAAAAATATTGTCATGAATGTGTAGTAGGACCATAGAAACACGTTTCAAGCTATTCATATTTGAATTGTGTGGCAGATACAGTGTCTCAATTCACACCGTTTTACGGTACAACAAAATAATGGTTTGTTTTATTTAACAAAGTTGTATGGTATCAAAATAAGGGTGTTTTTCAGGTTCTCTGTAAGAGATAAGATATTCTTATTCTGTCAAGGTGCTAACTGATAATTACAGACTTACTTTTCATCCTTATGTTTGTTGTATGTTTTATAAACAGCTTCGATGAAATGTTCCTTTCCAAAAAAAATATTCCACATGTGTCCAAAGAATGGGACGGTGGACTCGATGTGCTTTACACCTTTCCTTTTGAAGTGACCATTTAACCAGGTCCCGTAAAATAGCACAGCCCCTATGATCACCAAAAGCAGCAAAATCCAGTCACACAGTGCCATGTTTGAAATCTGTTCATAAAATATACCATACGATCTCTTTATTCTGTTTTTTTATTTTAGCAGATGATAGAAATATTTTACTTGCTTATAGATTGATACCAAAGCTTTTTTCTAAAAAACCTTTTATGATTGATTGAATTGGCATTTACTTGGTAGACATCATTATAATACGGTGAAATAAATAACAAAATATTTAAATTCTACAGAAATTATTTTATATATTTTTTGATAGCTATTTCGGCTTTCGCCATCGTCAGAACTATATTTAAATATGCATTTATCTATATATCGTGGGTTTAGGGACATACGGGTGAAACAACAAAAACAATGAACTGAGATAAATGGCAAAACAGTTTTCAATGTTAAACATTGTTCTTGCGGATTTGCAGGAAAGCCGAGCAATATCTGGTAAACTGCTCTTTGTACAAGTTTCATATTTTTATATCTTATAGAACTGAATTTGAGCATGACAATGCCATATTAAACTCAACACAGCCATTTTTGTAGTTTCGCCCGTATGTCCCTACACCCACGATATACTGTTGTAGACAGGGTACACAATACCTCTTCTTTTCTGTTCTACAATCCTTATTTTATATGGTAATAATAAGTTATTAAATGTGATACATTGATTTGATGTATTTCTCGAAGTGGAAACTAATCTGGGTTTTTACTAAGTGGGGATAAAAAATAGTAAAATCATAAGAAATAGTAAGGGATATTTAAAAATAGTTAATACTTGTTATTGCTATGATTCAACAATAATATATTTAAGTCCATAAAAAGTGTCATTCTATTGATAGTTTTTTAAACACCACACCAATTGTAAGTTACCTAGTTATAATGGAGTACTAACTTGATCTTATTATTGAAATAAATAGGAATGATGGACAATGAAGCATTTTCAACTGATCATCAGATCTTGATCATTAAAAAAAGACATTAAAAGTGTTTGGCATGTATTTAATGGGTCAGTAACTAATTCAAGTTTTGGTCAGTTAAATAAATAAATGGTCAGTTAATATTATAAACGGTCAGTTGTCATTGTATCAGTGTGAATGTGGTCAGTTATTAAATAAAACGGTTAGAATTTTAGTTTGACAGCTTGTGAATTTTATCAAATATGGTCGTAATAGGCAAATTTATGACATGTTCTTTTTATTTTAACTGATCATTTATTATTTTAACTGACCATTTATAATTTTTAACTGACCGTTTTAAGTATTTATAACTGACCATTTATCAAATCAGAAACTGACCAAATATTTAGTAGTCAAAGTGTTCTTGGTGGTGAGGTCTATAAATCTACAAGAAATTAGATAATTATGGGTAATAATAATTGATCACTTCTTATTAGAAACAATGTTCATAACTTGTTTATAATATTGATTTAATAATTATCAAGACAATTTTGTAAAAATAAACATAAAACAAATACATATTACATACCTATTAATTTATTTAAATTATTGGTTATCACACACTATTAATTTTGTTCAAAATTTTTATTCAACTAACAATTTAAACAAGTCTGTTACTGTGTGATAATTATTATTAAGAGCTGTAATGATACTATTTAAAAGTTGCTGAAGATAAAATTATTGTTTAGTTTATTTATGTTCTCAGTGCATGAAGTGGAATAAAAAACAATGTCTCAAAGTGATCTTATATTTTTTTTTCTGTCAATAAATACACTACGACTTTTTAAACAAAACTATTGCATGTTTTTGTTAATTAATGCTTTGTTATTGGTGAAAGCAAATTGAGCAAAAAGTCTTATTTAATCAAACAAAACAAACTAAGTATGCAGTTTTTGGCAAATTGAAAAATTTTCACATCTTTTGTGCAGTGGTCAACGTAATTGGCCTACGTAACAAACCTCACTGGATATATTGAGATACGCATATGCTTCACATATACGCAATATGCTTCACATATACGCAATATGCTCTACATTGGGAGCGGACATGAATTTAAAAAAAGATACCAAAATGTTGGATGACCATTCAAAAATGCCATCGAATTTCCTTACTTAGGTTTTTATTAATCACACCAATATCTGTGTGTAAAAAAAAATAAAGACGTGTTAGTTACACCACTTATAAGTCGAGAATGGCTAGACCGATTTTGATGAGCTTTGGTTTTCTGGCTCTGTCACCGTCCCGAATAGCTGAATAGGTATTAAAACATCCCAAAGTATCACGACAAAAAAAAATATTAAGGAAAATCGTGTTCTCATACATTTTGTATGGAACTGCTTTTTGATGATATTTACGGCTCAACTGATTTTGATGATTTTGTTTTAAGCCATGTCTGCTCCCAATGTGGAGCATTTGGTTGCTAATGGAGCTTATTCCAACAGAAGTTTTTTTATAAGACCTGCTTTTTACTCAGTCCCTCAAAGCTTGTTTTTGTTTTGAAGAGAGACTCGACCATGAACCTGACAAGTGCGAAACCTAAAGAATATTAATTATATATTAGTATAGGATGCAGTAATATTTCTATACAATATTTGTTTGCAATGTGTATGATACTCTCATCCCATTTTAAGCACTGTTATTTTAAAGATATTATCATACAAAGTCTAGCGTTCTGGTAAAAGCCCATGTATAAGTACTGAAGATATATTTTTTTTGCTGTGCAATAAAAGTTATTTTCTTGATAAAACATAGCAAAGAGAAGTTTAGTAACTTACAGGCTGCATTATCATTTAATAAACACAATATTGTTTGCATGAGTTTGGTGATACAGCAAGAAATGCTATCTTGAAAAAAGAAAGACAAATAAATTAGGCTCGCTATCTTTAGAGATATTTTCTGGGAAATTCCATGAGTTCAGTATATTTGTATTATAATGAATATACATCAGAGGTTTATGATCACAAAGACCCATCTACAAAAACATAGTTTTGAGATTACGTAAATAAAGATTTTGGTGCTACGGTATTCTATAAATAGAACACGTACTATTCCACTAATATTTTACTATTGAGGGAAGATACTTTCACATTACATATTTTATTATGACTTAACACGTTCACTGCGTAATAATCTAGGTGTAAATTGATGTTGCTCAAAAGTTTACATATATTAGAGGTCTGCAGGGGCCGAAATTTTTAAATTCTACCCGGCCCCATCTTGAAAACCACCGACCCGAGCCCGAGCTCATTCCCGAAAATCCTACCCTACCTGATCCGAGCCTGACAGTTATTTTTCAACTTCTTTTCAAAAAAATTTTAATCATCATTTAAAATAATTTAATATGAACTCATCAAATTATATGTATGTAATTTAGATATACAATAGTGGCGTATACATTCGGATTTATGTTTTGTTTTTTTTGTACCTAGGCCCGAGCCCGACCCTGGCCCGAATCCAAATCTTTGATACCTGGCCCGACCCGGGCTTACCCATGCCCGTGCAGACCTCTAACATAGATACCAACCAAGATGGAATATAATTTTGTGAATAGAATCAATATTGATACTACAAAAATAAATATATTTATACAATGTAGTGATATTTCAAATAATTAATTGATTTCTGTTTGAAGACATTTAAGTCTGTGTTAAACACCTTTCCAACCATCCGATTCTAAAAATGGAGCGTAGCAAGAGCAATAAGCTAACCACTAGTCTTGTCTTTGTCCTATCCATCTACATACTCTTATTTATTCAAAGAAAAAATGTATAACTCGTAAAAAAACATCTTTTGGGATAAGCTCCATTAGCTCATGTATATATGCTCACTTTTAAGGTGTTCCTGTCACTTCTTGGTGGTAAGGCATTATTTAAATAAATACTTCTTAATAAATATTTTCTATTCATAATTTGTAAATGGTTATATGGGTAACATAACCCTTTTTGGCATTTGTAAATATGATTATGGGTTACCAAAAATGGCTAAAAACATTTTTTTTTTTTTTAGGGCCTCTGGGATCAATATTTGACGAAAGTATTACATTTGTTGCATAATATTCTTGAATGAATTGTGAAAGTCTTCAATGGCCTAAAGACCCTAAAAGGTAAATCCTGAATTTGAATTGTTTTGAACCTTTTTTACGCCCAAGTTACACCTTTCGGCATCTTCAGGCATCATTCGTGCACTTGAAATTCCTGAAGATGCCGAACGTCGAAATCTAAATTGTTAGTAATGAACTCATCAAAAAGTACACAATTCAAATGCTGTCTATAAGATATAAAAATTTTTCAATTGGACCGTATAAAACAAATGGTCTACCAGATATTGCTCGGCTTTCCTGCAAATCCGTTTTAAATGTTTAACAAATGAAAACTGTTTGCCATTTATCTCAGTTCATTGTTTTTGTTGTTTCATGCGTGAACCCTACACCCACGATTTGTTGTATTCAAATTCCATCAGTTTAACCAAGTTTGTACTTCAATCTTTACTGTGTCTTAATTTAAAAAAATGTTTCATTCTTTTTTCCTAATTTCACAGACAGATTAAAGCCAGGATTTTTTAGATTGGAGAAAGGATGGGTTGACAACTTGTAGGTATAGAATATTATGTCAGTTGACATAAATATACAATGGGGAGATATTTTTATGGATCATGTTCAAGAAATAACTAATGAGAAAAAAAAGCTAATGCTGAGAAATATTTCAACCATTGAAGTTCAAATGTTATAGCCCTGTTTGTGGGAAAATATGTTCATATATAAAATATCATGGTTGATAATATCTATAATGAAATGTTTGTAGACATTGCAGAGTTTTTATTTTGATAACAATGTTAGTTTCACTCAACAAATAAACATTTTTAACAGATCTGTTTTTATTTATTCACAATAGTAATTATCCTGTATTGACAGAAAAATACAGTCATCACATTAATTCAGAACTAGTTTGTATATAAAATAACTTAATTGCTATTTTTATAATATCTAAATAAATGCCTACAATGAATCTGTTTTTATTTATTCACAATAATAATTATCCTGTATTGACAGAAAAATACGGTCATCACATTCATTAACAATAGAAATTAATTGCTATTTTTATAATATATAATATGACAATATTTCATTTATTATTTCTTGACGCCATTTTCTGAATGTAGAGCCAAGGTATTAGCAGCCAATTTAAGCGGGATGACTGTTTTTGGAGTTGTTATGATATCAAAGTGCAAAAGCAAGAAGAACATCAGAGCTTTAGCTTCCATTACAGCAAATCTAGCCCCTGAAAATGAAAACAACTATTTATCAAGTACCGTACAGCGGGGTAAATAGAGACAAAAACAAGGATTGAACTTTAGCACAACTTTACTACATAAGTATCCAATGTATTTTTTACTATTTATATATAATTCTTTACAACAACTGTAATATTTACCATGTAATATAATATTATTATTGTATCTCTCGAATGACAAAACCAAACCAACTAAATGATTGGCCAAAATTGAAACAAACGTGTTTAAGTTCGATGCCTGCTAAGTGCATTCATACTTTTTGACCCGTTATAAACTTCTCTTTTATAGGACCATAGAAACACGTTTCAAGCCATTCATATTTGAATTATGTGGCGCAGGTATGAAGATACATAGTCGTGGAGGATAAAAAGTGTATTCTCCCCGTTTTAAGGTATATTGTTAACTCATTCAAGAAAAAAAATAATTAACATAGGTTGTCTTAATTTCGTGCATGAGTGCAATGAGTTTGACAATGTTAGAAAATGAATGGACTCTCTTAGAATGACAGCAATTATTAAGCTCATTATAAAATTCATCTATGAAAATGTTTTTACCGATACAAATGCGGGGTCCAACTCCAAATGGAATGAAAGAAAAAGGATGCATCAGTAGTTTGTTTTGATCATTGAACCGTTCTGGATCAAATTTGAATGGATCTTGATGATATTTGGGATCATGTTGAATTGAATATACCGGTATAATTAAATCATCATTCTTTTTAATCTGAAAAATTAATCCAAGTATTGTGTAAGCTCATTTAAATGCAATGTCAAATTTGAAACTTGATTAAACTTATAAATATAGGTACTACATACTACTATTTATATATATAATATATGTTACAGTGAAAATGTATCAAGTAATAGATTTGTATGAAAACATGATTTCATTGGTCACGATCATTTAAATTATTGGCCCAAGTCGATGATTTGCCGGTGTAAAATTTTGGTTTGCTTCAATGAAACAAAATCAGCAAGTAATCCCTTTCATAAAAAGAGAACCAACGAAAAACACAAACAAACATTGGGCTGAAGATAGGGCGGTCAAATTTGATTTCTATGACAGCTTGGAGAAGAATACAGTTTCACTGTAACATATATAAATATATAAGACTGTATGTAAACAAACACACACAAGATAGTGTAAGTAGGTCAGAAAAAATATTTTTCATTATGTTAAAACAAAGTGTTTATATTTATTTTAAATTTGATTTGATCAGTATGTTGATATATTAAAGCATGTAATTAAATATGAAAACTAGAATTGTGTCACAAATTATTTGATCTAAAATCAACATTGCATTTGATTATGGTTAATCATATGTATCTCAATTATGTATAACAAAAGTTTTCCTAATAACCTTATCTGTGTCACAAATAAATACTTAAAACACTTACCAATAAAATAGATGTAATTAGTTGCGTACCTGATAATTTGTTGATGTTGTATCGTTTTGAGGAGGCAAATCGTAAGATTTTGAACAGACTCTCTCAAGTTGACTGTCTGGTGGCCACATTCTTAGGGATTCTGCGAAGAAAAAAATCCGTAAGCATTAAGCGTTTGGTAATTATTGTTAAAATAAGTGTAGAACTCGTAGGCATCGCGTACCAGCTTTCAAGCCTCCCATGACACTCTAGCTTTCTTGAGTTCCACTGTGTACATCTCATGGATAGACCCCAGCGATCACTGGACTTCTACTCGTCAGTAGAAACGACAAGCAGGGTTTGGTGCACAGTAAGTTTTAACATCAATCCATGAACACCGACGTAACAGACTTATCCGTTTCATAATTTTTAAGTTCCTCATGAAATCAAGTCCCCAAGCCCAAAATATCCTTCGCATCTATTTAACAATCTTTCTGAATCTTCGTCAGTGCCATAATTCGCTATCGTAAAGCAGTTAAGGCAGGTAAAGTGTTCAAAAAATAGCATTTGGTTTTAACCATGTACTGACAGCTTCGTAACTTTTGTTTTGTATTTCAGCATTGATATCAAAATCGTTTATGTTATAAAGCAGTGGTGCACAAGCTTTTTTAAGAGAAGGGCCAATTTATCCATTTAAAATTTTTCGCGGGCCGCAAAGGGTAAAAGTGAAAAAAAATAATTATTATTAAAAGTATTTTTTTGTCAAGATAATCGATAAATCAGTATACAATTTTTATATATTTTCATTATTTGCGGAGATTTTTTAATATTGTTTCACAAACGTCATGCACTGACAAAAATCCTGACGAATAAACTAACAATAAAATCCGTGTGTTGAAAACAATAATCTAAAAATAGACTGCACCTGCATCGCAAACAATATGATTCATTTAAAAAAATGAATTTCGGTCACAAAATTATATCCATGTGAATATAATCATTTTAAATAATAAAAAATAACATTGATTTTTTTATATACCATTGCTACTTCATAATTTGTTCACGTATGGAATACTTTTTTTATCATATTTAATGGAAAATTTGTAGATGAAGTATTTGTTATTTTGGGCCGCAAAAAAATCAATTTCGGACCGCGTTTGTGCATCACTGTTATAAAGAGTAATGAGTTATAATTCAATACCTGAGATAACAGCATCCATATATTTCATTTTGTTTAGTTCTCTGTAGTTTAACTTTCCTTTGGTAAGTGTGTAAACATCGTCAATTTCATCTTGCAGTCTCTTTTGTATATCTGGATTCATGGCTAGCTCAAATGCAGTGAAACAAAGAGTAGAGTGGACGAGGTGTCCAAACCACCCAGCACAAATGCGAGAGCTTGTGCTGTTAAATCATCATGAGTCCACTCTGTGAACAATTTTATAATAACTAGTATTCGAATACCAGTTTGGAGAATATAAATTCAGAGGATTGAGCTTTTTCAAAATTCGAAAGTCTAGGTCAATTAAAATGGAATTAAAATGAACATTTCAGACTGGCATTGACATTTCACAGCCCCTTTCATATATTGACAGCCCCATTCTCGCCCATTAAAATGTCCAAATTCAAGGAAAAAATCTAATTTGCTGTCAAAGAAATGTCAAATAATACCTTCACGTAAATAATAAACATTATTATATTAATAAAAGCCGGGAAAAGTACAGTAGAAGACTAATTTATTACATTTTGACCAAACATATTTTCTTTCATATTCGTTTTTATGGCAACTTAATGACCAACAATGCAAAAGGGAATTACAGACCCACGGACATATATACGCCGTTTCGGTTTTATATAATAGTATGTATAGAGAATATACAAGGATAAGATTTCACGAATCCACTATACAATCACATGGATCATAGATATTTTGATTAGTCAGTGGACCACAAAAATATACAAGATTCGATACGTGTTAGATTATTTCACTATCGTCAAGCGGGGTGAATAAAGACTGGCAGGTGAATAGATGCAAAAACAAGGATTGAACTTTAGCACAACTTTACTAAGTATCCAATGTATTTTTTACTATTTATATATAATTCTTTACAATGGTTATAATGACAAAACCAAACCAACTAAATGACTGGCCAAAATTGAAACAAACGTATTTAAGTTCGATGCCTGTGCATCCTTACTTTTTGACCCCTTATAAACTTCTCTTTTATTGCACGAAAATTTTAAACAATCATGTTTTTTTGGTTAGTAAGTACCGTAAAAAGAAGTGAGTAGAGACTCATATAGAATAGAGGTTCATATATTCCAATCATTAAAATCTGTTGTTTTGTCTCTATTCACCTGCCAAGTCTTTATTACCCTCTCTCGTCTCTATTCACCCCGATTCAATTTGAATAAAGACATCGAACAAAATTTACTGTGTCATGAATGAATAGTTGGACCATAGAAACAAGTTTCAAGCCATTCATATTTGAATTATGTGGCGCAGGTATGAAGATACATAGTCGTGAAGGGTAAAAAATGTCTCTATTCACCCCATTTTACGGTACCCATAGTTCTTGTACAAAATTTTTTTTTTTAGGGATAGAAGTAATTATCTTGTTATTATTTTTGTAGATACATTTATATGTTTTTTTAACTATTAAATTTATTCACCTCTCTTGACATTTTCCTCCTTTCCAATGGAATCCTTGTATCGGTCAAAGTCTGAAACGTCTTGGTGGTTGATGTCGTATGATAGAGAACCCTTTTTGGCCAGCATCAAGAGATGGACCATGTCCTGACGTACTGAGCCCATTTTTTCACGACTCTCCATGGATTCCCTGATTACATTGCGATAGAACATTTTTACGTTTTCTGGGTACAAGGAGATTCCAAAGAACTGAAATGAGTATCGGAACATAATGTGAACCACTCAAAAAAAAAGCTGATATAAATCAATATGCTAATTGTAAAATCAATGTATGACAGCTTCCATTTAACATAAAACTAGCCGGCAAGCGCTGCAATGCCACTCAAAGAAAGAAAGTGCTTTCGGATGGACAATATTTTAAATAAATAATTTCGATTTAATTTCACTAACATTGATCGGTAACGAAGACATTTGCTGTTTGTCTTTCGCCAATTGTCTACACCTACTGAAAGCTAATTGTACTATGCCTACAACCTTTGCGCAAGTGCAACAAAAATTGTCACAATGAATGGTACGTCAGCGCATAAAATATGAAAAAACATTGATGTTTATATAAAAGACCTACTGTTAATTTTACTATGCAACCTCCGCGCAAAAAGTAAAAAGTTTGTCAAAGCTTCATTGCAAACGGATGAACGGTATAGCAATAGGGTGTGAACAAACAAACAAACAAATTTTGATTTTTATATACAGTAGAACCTCGATTATCCAAACTAATTGGGGATGAAGATAGTCCGGATAAGGACAAGTATATTCAGTATAAATAATTTTTATTTCTTTAGAAAAAATCGATTATCAATTACGTACGTAAACAGTGGACGCAATTCGCCACGTGCATATCAGCAAGTTTGTAATATTTTTGTTTGTTTTGACCAATCTGGTTAATCGAGGTTCTACTATATAAGATGTGTTACATAGTCCATTTTTTCAATAGTATGTATAAATATGTTCATCCAGAATGTGGTTGATCAAAAATTTCAATGTAGTTAATTTTCTAAAAAAACAATGAAATTTTGATAGCAATGTTAATTGTGCATACTTTCATTATCTTGGGGCATGATGAGTATCCAAAGAACTTGAGAAATTGTACGCCACTAAAGTCAGTCGCCTTTCTTCCCATCAAGTAGAATTCATTTTCTCTCTCCTTAAGCGAGTCGACTTTGACACCGAATGCTGTTGAGGCGATTACATCATTGGTGAATCTCGAGAAGACATCTTTCATTTCCAATTGCACATATTCTTTACCTGGAAAAACAATGAAAAATAGATATATGTTCATGTAATTTACTGATGATTAAAAGAAGCACATTTTAAATAGTTATGTTAATAATGTTATTATCTAATAATAAGTATTTGCAATGTTACATTAAAAATCCCGATAATAATAAACAAACCCAATTAATTCATTGAAACTCATTTACATCAAATTGTTAATAGCAATTTAACTTAGTGATCCACTTTTACTACACGTCAGTTCAAGTACACCGTGCACTTGAAATGCCCGAAGATGGCGAAAGGTGAAACCTGAGTCGTTGGCCACAAAACACATGAAAAAGTACAAAATTCAAACGATTCAATGTTGATATTGAAATTCAATCAAACACCCTCAGTCGAAATTCTTAATTAAAAATTATTGATGACCGTTTATTATTGATGTTACACTTTGAAGCATGTTTGAAAAACCACCTGTTTATGAAAGTCTATGCTTTGCCGCAGTTGGTTTACCTGATTTTTTAATCCTTTCAAGGCATCAATTTTAAAATGGGTTGTAGTTTGTTCAGCACATTCTAGTATAAACGGAAACATGTTTTCATTTTAGATCCAGTGTAAGCAGGGCTCATTGCCATTCTCATTTCTCTCCATTTTTGACCTATAATTGTAAAATAAACACATGCATTCTTTCAATATTTCAACCACTTTATGGCAGGTAAATCACTAAATATTAAATAATGACCTGCTTTTGATTTTTGTACCTTTCAAAAAGAATAGATTCCTCCCGAACAGTGGATCTGCATCTTCATCCATGAAAACTTTATGATCAAGGAAATGATCAAAGTCCTTGACAGTGATTTTCTTGATTAAATCCAAATCCTTTATGATGACTGTTGGAGTATTGAAGGCATAAAACCCAAAATACCTGCAAACAAAACAATGGCTGCATTAAAAAATATAAATAGCCATATAAGCAACGCCACATTGTATCTGCCATATTGGTAATGCAATTAATATCATAAATGTAATATGTAGATGTACTAACAGAGAGTAAACAATGCAGATTTCATTTGCTCTGTTGGGTTTACAGATCTATTTATGAAATTATAATTTGATTGCAACTTAGTATTGTGTAACTCAAAGATTTTCAAATCATTATTTAATGTCAATTATGCATATTTTATTTAAATTATTTGCACAGTTCTTTTGCCAATTTTTGACACAACTTTATTAGTCTTTGTAAAAATTTTAAATTTTGAATAACTTTGATTATTCTACGTATTGTGTTTTAACTTTTAAATTGTGAAAGATAAATGTTTCGATTCTTTTCAGAAAAATCTTAACATACTTACTCTTATCAACAATTTTTTTTAACAACAACAATTACAAACCAATTAAAGTTTATAGTTTATTAGTTTGTAAAAAAATGTTTAACGTCATTAGAAATATATTTGTTTGCTTTGTTTCGATTCTATAACCCTGTAAAGGAAAAATCCCAATCTAATTGATTGAGCGGATTGACCTTATTAGTATCATTATGTTAATGCATTTTTTTTTTTGATTCTATTCTCCTTGTTTCCCTTTAGAAGGAAACCCGTGTCCATTTTGTACTTATTTAAAATGAATTTATCTTATTGTTTTTAATAACGTGAAGATGCCTTGAAAGAGGCGAAACACGTGTCACAATTAGTTACACAATACGTGGAATAATCAAAGTTATTTTAAATTTTATATTAAAATGAACTTCCACAAAGTTACCGCCGAAACCATCGAAAATATTAACTTTATTAGTCTTTGTACAAATGATGACAAATTGTTGTACTACAAAATTTTGAATAACTTTGATTATTCTACGTATTGTGTTACTTATTGTGACGCGTGTTTCGATTCTTTCAGAGGCATCCTCGGACTTACTCTTATCACAATTAGTAGCACAATACGTGGAATAATCAAAGTTATTTAAAATTTTATATTAATATGAACTTCCACAAAGATACTGCCGAATCCATTGAAAGAACTGAATTGATGTATTTCTTATTAGTACAAAAATGTTTTATTATATTGAAATTATACTTTTAATGACGTTAAATTTATTTTTTTAAAACCAATTAATTGCATTCTAAATCCCAACTAATGTCTATTTTAATATAAATTTTAAAATAACTTTGATTATTCCACGTATTGTGTTACTAGTTGTGACACGTGTTTCGCTTCTTTCAGAAGCATCTTCGGACTTACTATCGCAAAGTTTGCTTAAGTAATAAAGCAAGATGATTCTAATATTTTAAAATGATAAATTACAAAATAGAGTTTGGGATTTTTCCTTTTTACGGGAAGCAAGGAGTATTTATCATGTTAGAATATTAGAAGGACTCTTACATTATTACTTAAGCAACCTTTGCGATAGTAAGTCTGAAGATGTCTCTGAAGGGTGAAACACATGTCACTATTAGTAACAGAACATGAAATAATGGTAAAGTCATTTAAAATTGTATATTAAAATAATGTTATTTTTATTAAAAAAAATTTCAACTAGCTTCTGAAACAAAGATTAATTTGCAGACAGATCATTTATCCTGGAAAAATTACACAGGTGTTTTTTGACAGCTCATCCAAAGGATTAATGGTTCTTAGTTTAGTAACTCACTTTTCATTTGGATGTTGGCCTGTATGCCCGATAAATAGCTTGACGGATATGCTCTTTGCTGAGGAACACGTTTAACATATTGCCAAAAAACGGGTAAGGATTTTTGGCGCTGATGATTCCATGTCTCCCAAAATGACCGTTCAGGTGAAAGCCATACCAAAGAACAACACCCAGAAGTGTGAAAACAAGTATCACGATATCCCAGTATCCGAAAAACATGGCTACAAAATTAACATTTCTTAAAGCAAAAAAATTGCGATATTGAGTGTATTCTTTGTATCAGGTAAATGGGTTTAACTACTATGCAAGTTTTTCTTTGAATATGAACTTGAACTGACACTGAATTGATCAACTCAAGCTCATTCGTACACTTGAAATGTCTTAAGATGCAAAAAGGGGAAACCCAGATCGTTAAATTTTATTAATACTATTGTTAAGATGTTAACTGTCACTTCTTGATGGAAAGAAAATTGATTTGAAATCCTCAATTATTAAACTAAGCTAGTGTTTTTTAATCTTTATTGTGTCTAATTTAAGAAAAGAGTCATAAATATACATTAGAAACTCTTATAAATAAAAATTCATCTCATTGTGGCCTTGTATGTATCCGTCTATGATTAATTTTCTTGTACTTATTTAAAAATTTTATAAAGATTAAGACCAGGTAACAAGGGAACATAATGCTGGGAATCCACTTACTTCACAAACCTTAGAAGGTGATCTTAAGCTGTTGGCTTTTTTGCAAAAACTTCTTCATTTGAGTGGTCAAAGGTTTGCAATGGTTCGTGAAGGTAATGAATGCCTTCTACTTAGAATTATAAGTTCATAAGAACACCTTAAAAGTGATATATTATGATTAATATAAACTAATCATTGCCCATAATTAGTACTAATTTTCATTAGAAGTCTAATTGAGTATCTCAAATTAAGCAGATCACAACAAAAAGAGTTTTTTCAAAATCTAGCTTTTTTGGTATCCAAAATTTCCTTGGATCTAATCAATTTTTGTAATATTGATTAGTAAAATGTTATTACAATTACTGAAGGGCTAACTGAAGTTGCTTACCTGGTATGTAATATTATACACAAAGTATTTATTCATTAAGTTTAAAGCACATCAAAATAAATCGGTCTACTGCCAACCATTAATAATGAATGGAAATAAGTGTTTGATTATTAAATGCATTCAATTATTGCAGGCTATTATTGCAAGGTTAGATTCTTTGGTGGAATCTACACAGCCTAGTTTAGAGATATGGTCTCAAATTATTTATTTACTGTTCGGGGATATGTTATAAATATGACATAAATAACAATGCAAAGATAAGAATCTCGTATACCGGCACAAATGATAAAAAGGGTTAATTTTATCATCCAATTACATCAAAGACAAATATAAACTCATAAAGAATTGCATTTAAAACATTTTTGCACATAAAAAAATACATTACAAAAAACACAAATTATAAGCTTATTGCTTTTGAAATGTGAAAAAAGATTAAAACAATGTATTCATCAGAAGAGAGAGAAAAAAAAAATTACATTCGAAGTTGGCAAGAAGTCAACTTGTTGTCAAGTCAATACATCAAAAATAGTACTCGTCTGAACTCACTCACGTCATTGTGAAATATGTCGACATCCGAAGCAATATCGCTTAAAATCGTTAAAGATCTTCCTCGTGGCATCTCCATTTGCAGACTGGTTCTACCCCTTGGAAGAATAAACAATTCATGTTCATCAAAAAAATTTCAGGAACATTCAATTTGTGATTCTCAAAAATGGTGGAATTCTCATTTTGATCTAGGATAACCTGAAAGAAATATATGGCCAAGTACATTTGTGAGCATGCCTAAGAGAAAATCGTTTTAATAAAGCCATGGGTAGAATCCATATGTTCTCAAATAGAGAATTTTCAAAAATTTCTTCTGAACACTATCATAAGAACATATTTCACATCCCTCGGGCCCAAACTATCAATCCACTCTCAAGTTTATGGAATTGATATGGGGACATCGAAACTTTTTGATTACAGAAATGTTTTTATTGGGATTTTTTCTCAGTAAAATCTAATATTATGTTATGTGAGACAAATCAATTAAGTAAAACTTATCAATGTTGATAATAGTCCCATAACCTGTGTTATTTGGTAGCGTTTCTTCTAATGTTGAAACGCATGATTGCGGTGTGTTGCAAATTGATATTAAAATTATCACATCATTGTTTTAATACAAACACTGATGAATTAATTTTTGAAATCTTAGTTGTTGGAATATTCATAAATCAGCTCAGCAGGAATAAAATCATTGGTGAAGAATTTGACTTGTTTGATTATTAAATGCATCTTATTATTCAGTTGATTCTGTGGTTGAACCTTCACAGAAAACGATATCTTAATCATAACCAAACAGTTGTGATCTTGTTATTGTGTTTCATATTTCTGTCGAGCAAACAAGTTTTTAGTGGAGGTCGGAGATATTAAATTAAATCTAATGATCTATGTTATTATTAAAGATTTTTCATATTATTATTATCATAACAATATCTACATCTTCACGGTGTCAACTGTCAGTATTATTTGATTGGATGGTAATATATTTATCCTCTTTGTGCTCCGGGTATCACCTATGATACTCATGGTTGTTATAAAATATCAGCATGGTTGTAGAATTGAACATACCAAAACCAAAAGTATTATATAATGAAGGAAACGGTTTTACCAACTGAATATATCCGAAAAATTTCATGTCAGTAAAGAAGTAACTGTTGTTGAAGGAAGTATTTTTCCCTACATCATACATTCTTATTTAATTTAGGCAACTAATTATTTGGTCAGTTTCTAATTCAATAAATCGTCAATAAATATAACGTGAATGGTCAGTAATAAATACTTAAAACGGTCGGTAAAAAATAATAAATTGTCAGTTAAAAATTATAGATGGTTGGTGAAAAATTAATTTTGGTCAGTGTTTTACTGTAAAATGGTCAGTCATTGTCTGTAAAAGGGTCAGTAGATATTTATAAACGAAGGATATAAGTCATATTATATCATATAATACCAAAAAGATATGGTGCTCATAATTGAATTTCACTGAATAATCTCGCTGTGATAAGTAATAAGTGGTGAGAGGGAAACAGCCCTGAAACGTGAAAAGTCAAGTCAAAATCTCCACATTCATACTAATAAAATGACTACAGACCATTTATTTATTTCACTGACCAAAACTTGAATTAGATACTGAACCATTAAATACACGCCTTTAATTAATTGCTTCAATAATAATTACTTTAACTTATTGTTTATAATACAGCATGAAAACAATTGTTTAGTACATTCGATTCAACAGTCGGGCTGATATTAAATAAGAACCATGTGTATTATAGGTGATACACGGGGCCCGAAGAGGTTAAGAAATAATCTTAATTTGATATATAATAATTATAGAACATTAACAAAAAGGATCAAAAAGGATTTTGACTGGGCCCGGAAGTAAGTCGTTCCTTTTCCTTTGAAACAAAGTGGTTGCTTTAACCTTCTAAAAAAATCCTTTTTTCAACAAGATTGACTGATGACAGAAGGCCCATTAACTGAATAGAGGTCTTTACCTCTATTCAGTCTTGTTGAAAAAAGGATTTTTTTAGAAGGTTAATGGCGACCACTTTGTTCCGGTACTGAAGAGGTTAAAAAACTATTAATAGAAAACAGAATTATTACTCACCAGTACAAAATCTAGGACCAATCCAAAATGGAATAAATGTACATGGTGTGATATCAGTCTTTCTTTCATCAGAAAATCTTTCAGGATCTGGATGGTATCAGGCATCATGATGAATAGAATAAGCTGGAATTCAACACCATGATTAATCTTTTAACTGCCGAGAGGTAATCATATTTTTTTTGAAAACTTTTAACCTTATAAAAATATATCTTTTTTGTAAATATATTTTCAGTAGATATTAGACTTAACAAACAAATGCATAATGCGTTTTTGCGTTTTTGTGCGTCATTTATCGAAGAAAACAAATCTTAAATTTTCGCAAAAGCATCATTGTTGGCACTTCACTTATCATGAAAAAACCGAGAACATAATCATATGTGATTATTAATGTATGTGTATGTAAGTAGAATATTAAAAATATGTAATACAGAACGAAACTTAAAAGAAAATATGTCAAACTGTTACATCATGATTACAACAGATGGCACTGTGCGGATAAATTATTACCTTAGAAAGTATTGGCAAGAAGCAAAAGAATTTTAGGAGTACCCTGTAACTTATGTGAACTGGATTTATTTGGTAGGAGAAGAGTATAGGGATATTTGCACAGTCTTTCAAGATGTCCATCTGGTGGCTATTTTCGTAAAGTTTCTGAAACAAAATATAATATCCAATAATTTTTAATGCTGAATCAACTCCGGCAATGAGCACTATTTCCCATGTTCATGCAAACTATTTAGTCCCGCTTTGATATAGGAGACGTGTTCATGCGGCGCATAGGTGATTGATGATTTTTGTCAGAGGCCCTCAAACGATAGAACATAGATAAAATACAATGGTTTTTATTGTGTGTCAAAATTTGGGTATTATTCAGGATCTCTGAAAGGGATGCGATATTCTTTTGCAGTTATGTGTTAAATGCATATTACTTACAGACCTACTTACGTATTTTAGCCATTATGTTTTGTACACAGCTTTGATGTTCCACATGTGTCCAAAGAATGGGATGGTGGACTCAATGTGCTTTCCATCTTTTCTTTCAAAGTGTCCATTTAACCAGGTCACGTTAGAAACCATAGCCGCTATAGAAAACGCAGTCACATAGAAAACCTGTTAATTAAACATCCCAAAATTACTGCTTTGTTTTTAGGTAGACCAGAGTTTACCAACCTTCTCTGCGATGGAACACTTTGCAAGCCTGGGAATGTTAAAGGAACATTTAGCTTATTTTTTACGTTGGGTAATTCCTATGTTATACAGTTCCTATTCCTATATTATATTGCTTTTCCACCAAGAATTGGCAGTTAGCACCTTAAAAGTGTTCTTGGTGGAGAGGTATATTAATCGGTAATCCTTCAATAGATTATAGGTAATAGATTTATAGGTAATCTTTCAGGTGAGGGGTTCAATCAATTTTTTTTTGCATTTGACAGATAATTCAAGATGGTTGCCGACAGTGTTCCCTATTAATTAATTGCAGTATTAGTGCAATTAAGTGTGGAGTAATCAAATTATATATATGTTAATAAATAAGCTATTTTTAATTTTATTTTTGGTCAGGTTTGGGTAAGGCTAGGATTGGTTTGTTAAATTTAGGTTAGGTTTTTTTAACATGTAGAAATATACATCAGCAATTAATTAATAGGGAGCACTGTTGGCAGCCATCTTGAATTATGTGTCAAATGCAAAAAAAATGATTAAACCGCTCACCTGAAGGATAACCTATAAATCTATTATGAAAATATGTCACCATCATAAAAGAAGTTTAAATTTATCAAGAATTATTACTGAGAATAATTATCGTTGATTCATGTTAAGGAGGGTTTTTTTTATCACTTCTTAGTGTTATAAATTCTTATAAAACATAAGAATCATAACTGGTTTGTTACATTGACTCAACAATAATCAGAAAATTTTGTGAAATAGAAAATAAAATAAACAAAACATAACATACCTATTAATTAAATAACAATTATATTATTGGATATCACACACTGTAAATTTTTTCTCAGTTTCAATTTAAATAAGTCGGTTACTGTGTAAGAATTATTATTTAGAACTCGAATGATATTATTTAAAAGTTGGCAAAGATATCTTTGATTTGTTTGTTCATGCTTCAGTGCATGAAGTGGAATAATAAACAATAAAATAAAATTGCTAAAAAATTGTGATCTTACAATTTTTTTTTGTTCTTGTTCTTCTTTCAGAAGCTAAATAAAAGACACCATAATGTTGGATGACCATTCATGCTGTGTAATCTCCTTACTTTGCTAACCAAGTTTTTCTACATAATTTTCTTATTATTCAGTTGCTCAACTAATCTTTTTCGAAGAGAGTTGCGGCTCTCCTACTCCCCCTGGGCCCTCCAGGCCCCCCTCAGCTCTCTCCAGGCTTTAGGAACCTGCAAAGTAGTGGTTAGCTTATTGCTCTTACTTCATCCCGCTTTAAGGTACGGATGGTTGTGAGGGAGGGCAGTGGCTGGATCAATAATTCAATATTAAAACGAAGCTATCCGGACTAGGATTCAAATCCATGAGCTCCAGAACTGGAGCCAACAATGTTGACACTCGACCACAGATCCGACTAGTACGAAACCTCAATTATTAAGTCAGTAATAGTAACGCAGCAATATTTATATACAATATAATAAAAGTTGTAAGATACTTTTATCCCATTTTTAGCACTGTCATTCTAAAAATATTATAAAGCAAAGTCTAGCGTGCTGGTTAAATCCTATGTATACTAAAGATGTTTTTTATTATTACTGCGCAATAAGATTGAAATCTTGATAAAACATTGTAGATAGAATTGTGGTTCTTCACAGACTGCATTATCATTTAATTAACACGAGTTTGGTGATATTGCAAGAAATATTATCTTGAAAAAGGAAAGACAAATAAATTGGGTTCACTATCTCTAGCTAATTTTCCTCAGAAATTCCACGTGTATGGTATATTTGATATACGTACAAATTAATGTGAAATTAAAATATCCTTCTTATGTGTCAGTCTAATATATTTTTATAGAAATTTTCATATCAGATATCTGTATTATGATGAATAAACATTAGAGAGTTAGGATCACAAAACCGCATCTACGAAAGTATTATTAATATGGCGGCAAGTAAAATACCATTTTTAGATGTACACTATTTATTATTAAGAAAAAGATGAGGAATGGAATTGTTTTACATGTTGCAACTTTTTTTTGAAATTCAGGTGTTAATTTTGTAGTAAGAGATTCATAAAACTGTTTGTAAGTTTTATCAGTAATGTTTGATCATAAAGAATTTTAATTGAAGTTAGCTATTGAAAAATTTTGTTCATATGTACAAAAAATATGTACATATATTGGTTGATCCAAAAATAATATTTACTGAGAAAAATATTTAATTTAAGAGCATTGTAAGATTTGCTGATTTCTTCACTACAGTGCAATTCTCTTAAATCGGTGGAACACTGCAGATCAATAATCTCAAGTTATATCTCTATCGGTAAACTATAAATATCTATTGACAATAGAGTGTGCTAAACTTATTAATAATTTTACCATATTCTTCCAAATTATATTCTAGTATCTTAACCAGTTTCAAAATTGGAACATGATCTAAACTTTTATTAGTGATATGTACATAGTGTGCTACTTTCACATTGGTACGGTTTAGTTAAAGCATAGTATTAAATTCTTTGTAAGCATGAAAAAAATTCGTGATAGAATTATTTTTCAAATTATATTATACAAAGAAACCAAAAAAAATAATCTTATTCTGAAATACAATTATTGCCCGCGGGCTGTCATTTTCCAAAGACTAATGTAAGATAATATCTCTAATTAAAAGTGTTTGTAAACATTTGAGAGGTTTTATTTCGAAAAAAGTGTTAGATTCAATCAGCTAGTAAGCATTTTCAACAGATCTGTTTTTATTTATCTGCAATAATAATTATCACATAATAATAAAAAATCACAATCAAAACATTAATTAAAAATAATACTTAAATGCATTTGTTGTAATATTAAATATGACAGTATTTTATTTATTATTTCTTGGTTTTAAGCCCAACCAAAAGCCATCTTCTGAATGTAGAGTGAAGGTATTAGCAGCCAATTTTAGCGGGATGACTGTTTTTGGAGTTGTTATGATATCAAAGTGCAAAAGCAAGAAGAACATTAGAGCTTTAGCTTCCATTACAGCAAATCTGGCCCCTGAAGAAGAAAAAACAGCATATATTTATCACGTTTATTGTAAACTATTTCTAAAAACAAATTAATAGATATTGTCAATATCAATATTGATTTGATATTACTTGTCTGTCATTTTTGTTTCGTGCAAGAGTGTCATGAATTTGACAGTGAAAAAAGAATGTAAAATCATTCTCTCATTATAAAATTTACATATGTTTGTTTGATATATGAAAATGTTTCTCACCGATACAGATTCGAGGTCCGACTCCAAATGGGATGAAAGAAAACGGATGCATCAGTAGTTTGTTTTCATCATTGAACCGTTCTGGATCAAATTTGAATGGATCCTTATGATATTTAGGATCATGTTGAATTGAATATATCGATATAAATAAATCATCATTCTTTTTAATCTGAAAAAAAAGTATTGTGTGGAGGTTAGGTTAGGTTAGGTTAAGCTAGGTTTTATCAAGTAGTTCATTTACAATGTCAAATGAAATACTTGATAATTTTTTTTTTAAGATGTAGTTACATCTTCTGTATTTATAATGCAAAAAAAGACTGCATGTAATAACACATAGATTGTATGTATGTGACACAAGATAATTCCAGTAAGTGAGTAGATTTAATTTTCATTGTATAAAACTAATTTGCCTACATTTATTTTGAATTTGATTTCATCAGTAGGTTAATATTTTTAACCAGAAATGGAGAGTTTAAATTTTGGAATAAGTTACAGCGAAGGTTTGCCAAAAAGTAATTGTCAATATGACAACTAGAATCGTGTGACATTATATGTATAGCGTATCTTCCTGGTCTATGAATATATACTTATAATATCATTTGTTATTTAAATCAACATGACACTCACTTGTTTATGGTTAGTCATACATAAAATATGAAAAGCAAAAAGTTTCTTAGTAAACTTTCATCAAGCAATAAATTGATGTAATTAGGTATTTACCTGATAAGTTGTTGATGTTGTATCGTTTTGAGGAGGCAAATCGTAAGATTTTGAACAGACTCTCTCAAGTTGACTGTCTGGTGGCCACATTCTGAGGGATTCTGTGAAGAAACAACTCTTTAAACTTGCAATTACAGATGTGGTAAAAATGTTATATTGAAAAAAAATGAACACACATGCACTTGGTTTGTCAAGTTTGAAAGATCACAAAAAAAGATACGGTGCTTTTATCAAAATTTAATTCTTCTTGGATCATATGTGCCCCCTATACTGAACCATGTTATGGTAATCACACTGTGCCTCCAGGCTTCCCTGTGACCATCAAATCACTTTGCTTCCTCCCTTGTCATACCAGCTTTCTTAAGTTCCACTGAGCAATCCGATGGATAAAAACCAGCAATCGCTGGAATTCTACTGGTCAGTAGAAGAAGCAAGCTGTGGATAGTAAGCTTTGACAACTTTTCAATACCATTGATGTCTATCTTCTAATCTCTGAGTTCTTCAAGAAACTTTATTTAAGCACACGGGTGTAAATCATATATAGCTGGATGTTTTTTTTTAATGCATTTAAAATTATTTTGCTATGAAGGGTTATGAGTCATAATTCAATACCTGAGATAACAGCATCCATATACTTCATTTTGTTTAGTTCTCCATAGTTTAATTTCCCTTCGGTAAGTGTATTCACATCATCAATTTCATCTTGCAGTCTCTTTTGTATATCTGGATTCATGGCTAGCTCAAATGCGGTAAAGCAGAGTAAAGTTGATGAGGTATCTAAACCGGCCAGCACAAATGCGAGAGCTTGTGCTGTCAAATCGTCATGACTCCATTCTGTAAAAAAAAATATAATTTGTAAAACACAATGATAAGATGTTATGAATCCACCATACACTCACATGGATTATTAATATTTTGATCACTCAGTTGAAAAATATAAAATGTTTTAGATTATTTAAAGTTCTTGTGGAGTAACGCTATTTTGTAGGGATAGAAGAAATTAATATCTAGCTATCAAATATATTCACCTCTCTTGGCATACACCTCCTTTCCAATGGAATCCTTATATCGGTCAAAGTCTGAAACGTCTTGGTGGTTGATGTCGTATGATAAGGAGCCCTTTTTGGCCAGCATCAAGAGATGGATCATGTCCTGACGTACCGTGCCCGTTTCCTTACGACTCTCCATAGATTCATGGACAACGTTACGAAAGAATCTCTTCACGTTGTCTGGAAACAGGGAGATTCCGAAGAACTGAAATGAGTGTCGAAACAAATTGTGAATCCTACTAATTTTAGCTATTTGACACATTAAATTAATATTTGTATACACAAATTCTATGATTGTGTGATTGGATGGTAGGTATGAAATTTTTATATCACATAAATTCATGACTTGGTACAAAAGTGGAAATCATTCCAGTGACCAGCCAACAAAGTGGAAAGGATGGGGCATTGAAAAAACTATTGTTCAGGTAATTGCTACCTATACGCCCAATAACAGGTTAGGGTGGAGAGGATGGGAAAGAAGCATTACAGCATTTGTTTATAAGCCATTATATCAATTGAATAATCAACATATGACAGCAACCATTTTATATAAAATGTGTACAGATTCAGAATGCAGTCGATGAATGAATGTTAATCTATAAAAAAAAAATGAAATTGTAATAGGTAATACTAATGTTAATTGCGCATACTTTCATTATCTTGGGGCATGATGAGTATCCAAAGAACTTGAGAAATTGTACGCCACTAAAGTCAGTCGCCTTTTTGCCCATCAAGTAGAATTCATTTTCTCTCTCCTTCAGCGAGTCTACTTTGACACCAAAAGCCGTTGAAGCGATCACATCATTGGTGAATCTCGAGAAGACATCTTTCATTTCTACTTGCACATACTCTTTACCTGGAAAAACAATGCAAAGTGTATACAATGCAAAAAAGTATACAATGAAAAGTTGTGTAAAAGATTACGTTTTAAGATCAAATAAAATTACACTTTTGTAATATTTACACTCAGTCATATATATCTTAAAAGTATAATATAAACTTTTTTCGTAAAACTTTCTTAATAAAACAAGAAAACTAAGAATTCACATACTTAGATGGATGAATGTAAAAACTAGTACTGTAAAATGGGGTGAATAGAGACACTTTCTACCCTTCACGAATATGTATCTTCATAGCGCCATATAATTCAAATATGAATGGCTTGAAACTTGTTTCAATGGTCCTACTACACATTCATAACAATATTTTTCAAATATTCACCATCGTTATTAAGACACAGTAAATTTTCTTCGATGTCTCTATTCACATTCAATCGGGGTGAATATAGACGAGATAGGGTAAATCTAGACTTGGCAGGTGAATAGAGACAAAAATACAGATTTTAATGATTGGAATATATGAACCTCTATTCTATATGAGTTTCTATTCATTCCGTTATTCGGTACTTATTAACCAAAAGAAACATGATGGATTTTAATTTTCGTGCAATAAAAGAGAAGTTTTTAAGGGGTCAAAAAATAAAGATGCCCAGGCACAAAAGTGTCACAAATCAATGACAAAATGAAAGTCTATGTCTGGTCTGGTGGGAATTGATTCGTAATTACCTGATTTTTTAAGTTCTCTCACGGCATCATTTTTAAAATGTGTTGTAGTGTGTTCGGCACATTCTAGTACAAACGGAAACATGTTCTTCATTTTAGATCCAGTGTAAGCAGGACTCATTGCCACTCTCATTTCTCTCCACTTTTGACCTAAATTTCAACAGTTGAATTAATATCGCTTTCAATGGATTCGGCGGTCACTTTGTAGAAATTCATTTTAATATAAAATAACTGTGATATATTTCAATCAAAATCAGCTTTTAATTTAAGACGTCTGATATGAAACAATTTTACTTTGTCAAGATAAGATACTGGTTTTTTATACCTATGAAATGCGTTAAATAGTTATTTAGTTTCTTTACTGTTAGAACTACAATTGTAAAATGAATACATGCATTCTTTCGACATGTCAATCCCTTTATGATAAATCGATAATCTTAAAAAGATGACCTGCTTTTGATTTTTGTACCTTTCAAAAAGAACAGATTCTTCCCAAACAGTGGATCTGCATCTTCATCCATGAATACCTTATGATCGAGGAAATGATCAAAGTCCTTGACTGTGATTTTCTTGACTAAATCCAAATCCTTAATGATGACAGTTGGAGTATTGAAGGCATAAAACCCAAGATACCTGCAAACATAATAATGGCTGCATTGACAAAAAATTAATAGCCATATAAGTAGAATCTGCCACTTTGATAATAAAATAAATATCACAATTGTGACAGATGTGTCAACAGAAAGTAAACAACAAACATTTCAATTGTTCTGTTCAGATCTATTTACGGAATATAGTCTGATTGCAACTAAGTACTGGTCAACTCAAACAGATTTTCAGATCATAAAATGGCGGAACAGATATAATACATTTCTCGTGCCTAATCAACACGAGGACGAATGGTAAACAAAATGACATGCAACGCACTAATGGTTGCCAAACTTTTATGAGACAATTCCTGGACATGTTGCCCTTAACTGAAATAAATGAGAATCCGGTGTCCTGGACGGCAACTTCGATTGCTGGTCAATCCAGGCCAGTCCTGGACTGAATCTCACTAAAAATGCCATTAGGGCTCAATAGATATTTTGACTTAAAAATTTAAAATGTGGAGCTTGCTGTATTATACAAATATAATGTTAATGTTGATTACAGTATTATCAACTATTTTTTGCCATGTCCGCTCCCAACTTGGAGCATATGGACTCCTCTCGGAGTTTATCTTGAGACGACCTTGATTCGGCTTCCTCGTAAATCGAGAAGGAGCCTCCTATCCGACACTCAGGAGAGGAATTTTGAGAACGGAGTAGGAGAAACATGGTGCTCTTATAACAAAAGACGATCTCAAAGCGTTATGTGGGTGCGGCTAGCACCCATTATTTAATTGTTACGAATTTTCACAGACTTTACACACGGATTTAACACAGATAGATTTACAATACACGTTACGTTCTACAATACATAATACACGACTATTATAATTGCGAAGGCGATATAAGGAATTTACTAGACTTTATCTTTAGGGAGAAGATTAGGAGCTTGCAGGCTACTTCCAGGGCTTACAGTTGGGAGAAGCCCCTCAACCACGACTGTAAGACTTATCTGGCAAGCACGTGCACACTCAATGCTCTCCAATCTCTAACTGATTGTATGAAAAAAAAAGCGGTTCCTTTAGGTAAAAAACCGTTACAAAAAAGACCGTTAAAAAGTCCGCCCGATAACCCATTATTTATGGTCCATCGAACTTTGCATGAAATACCTCGTATCTCATGCACTCAGGGCGTGAAAGAGTCAGAGACATTTAGAGCGAGCGATTTACAAATTTTAAATTACTCTATATTGAATCACTATAGATTTCAATATAGAGTATTATTAGAATGAATTTATTTCCTGATATCGACTTATACTCATAGACTGAGGTGGAAAATAGATCGTTCGAGAGAGTTCTGATGACTACCATTTAGGGCGGTATCAATCTCAACATGTTTTTTTCTACGAGGACTGCTGGTTACTCAGTTGCTCAACCTCTCTTTTTCGAGAGAGTAGGGATTGAAAGGAAAGACAAGTAGGACAAGGCTAGTGGTTAGCTCCAACTCCATTTTAGTTCCTGAAATAAGATTAATTTGCAGATAGATCACTTTACTAGTTAAAAATACACTGGAGTTTTTTGACAGATCATGCAAAGGATTAAAGCTCTAGTTTAGTAACTCACCTTTCATTTGGATGTTGACTGTATGCCCGGTAAACAGCTTGAAGAATATGCTCTTTGCTGAGGAACACGTTTATCATATTGCCAAAAAACGGGTAAGTATGTTTGGCACTGATGATCCCATGTCTCTTAAAATGCCCGTTCAGGTGAAAGCCATACCAAAGAACAACACCAACAAGTGTGATCACGAGTATCACTAAATCCCAGTATCCGAAAACCATGGCTATAAATTTTTTTTTTTTTAAATATACAAAGAAAAGTGGGGTCATATGTGTGAGGTAAATATGTTTGTAATGTTAACGTCATTAATAGTATAATTATTTGTTTGCTTTGTTTCGATTCTATAGCTCCCTCCTTGCTTCCCGTAAAAGGGAAAAATCCCAAACTTGTAAAATATGATTTATTATTTGCGTAATATAATGTAATGAATACCCAGCATAATATCTTTCGATTTAAAGCTAACGCCTTATTAGCAATAAACGATTCATCAATACAAATAATTTGTATTCATTTTCACTTGAAACCTTAAATAAAACACTAAATCACAATCTCATTGAATACTTCAATTACTGACAGCTCATTTTTGTATTCTTTAGTATTTTGTGTGTCATATTTAATAGTTGAATGTTATTATATAAAAAAAAATACTCAAGAACTAGCTGAAGTTGCTTACCTGGTTTGTAATGTAAAACTTTACACAAAGTATTTATTCAATAAATTAAAAGCACATTAAAATAAATCACAATCTTCTGCCGACCATTTTATGCTAATGAATGGTAATAAGTTTGTGAATATTAATGCATCTAATTATCACAGGTTTTCATTACAAAGTCGATTCTCTGGTGGTCTCTACACAGACAACGGTATTTTAATCATTAACAAACTGTTGTAATCTTTTTACTGTGTTTACATTTCTGTTGAGCAAACAAGTTTTTAATGAGTCAGAGATATAAAACCACGATCTGTATAATTATATAAGATTTTTTATATTATTATGCATTACCGTAAAACGGGGGTGAATAGAGACAAAAACAAGGATTGAACTTTAGTACAACTTTATTAAGTATCCAATGTATTTTTTATATTAAAATATTTTAAATATTATTTCCAGGTTCGTGGTGCAGTGGTCATCATCGATGGCTACTGTGTTGGGCCGACCGGGTTTGATTCCCGGTACGAGAAGATTTTTTCGGTAAATCAATTCTGCTCAGAGGCTATGGGTGTTGGTGCTGTTACAAATACCTTCCCACCTTTCCGATCCTAAAAAGTGACACATAGTGACAGTGATTAGCTAACCACTAGTCCTGTCCTAGTCCTCGTATCCTTTCCATCCCTACTCTCTTTCTAGTAGAGAGGTTGAGCAACTGAGTAAAAGCAGTTATCGTAGAAAAACATATGTTGAGATAAACTCCGTGAGGAGTCCATATGCTTCAAGTTGGGAGTGGACATGAATAAAAAAAAATTAAATAAAAGAGATGTGTACATCAGTACACAGGCCGGCGATATGAAATAGCTATGCGATCAACGCTTTGGCCACTCCTGCATTAGAGTCATTTAAATGGTGTTCGATCAATGCTATTCTACAGGGCTGTGGAGTCGGTCAAAAAAAGTCCGACTCCGACTCCAGCATTTACCAAAACCACGACTCCGACTCCGACATTGACCAAAAACACGACTCCGACTCCGACTAAAAAAAGGTTTATATCGTTACTTTTTTCCGCTATTTTTCCTATTTATGTGTATTCAATTAAATATCAACCCTATCAATGCGGCCACAAGCCAAATTTGACATATTAAATGCAAAAATAAAAAGTTAAAACTTTTCAAAATTTCCGACTCCGAGTACGACTCCGGCCAGAACAACGCGACGACTCCGACTCCACAGCCCTGCTATTCTTTCATACTTGTTATGGAGCCACAATGTGATTCCTCTTAAAACAATGGAAGTAAACTAGCAAAGAAGATAATTGACAATAGTCAAATATTAGTGGTAGTTTAGACTACCTACTTGATACATATTTTTATCAGAATTTTTCTAAAAATTATCTCTTATCAGCTTAGACTATGTTTGCTTATGTTGATTTTGATAAATTGTATTTTTCAAAGTAAAATTTTTGCACTGTGGCACAATTTTTACTATTTTATCTGTCTGATTATTTTTGCCAGAAATATTTCTCAATCTTGCCCACAATATTTTCTTACATAATAGATGAAAGTAAAAAGTCATATTTGTGCTTTATTTGTTTTTTTTAATGGATATACACATACAATATAACAAAGAAATAACATCTACAGATCTGCTAATCAGATCCAAACGGTATTTAGAATAATGAGGTTTATTTTTAAACATTTCTTTTGTACTATGTGATTAAATAAGGTTATTGATTTACATCTGTGCAAAGTAAGACTTTTTCTATTAGTGTCTTTCAAAGTAATATTACATTGCAACAAATAAAATAAGTAAAACATTATTTTGAAGAAGTTACGTTTATTTGAAAAGATTTATGATGAAGAGTAAATATGTACATCCGATAAATATGAATGAACGAAGACTCCTAATCACCTCTGTCTTTACTGCCTACGCCGACATGTCTAAATGAATCAATTCTTTCAGGAGAAAGCTTCAATTTTCAGGAATAATATATCTTAAAAATGAAGCCAGGATAATAAGTAACAAAAAACGTATTAAAATTATTATGAAGTAGAAAATCAATGGTAGATTTTCTTTTTGGCAGTAAATTAAGTCTTAAATTTTATTAATATACTTTGCGAATTAAAAAGGAAACTTGCATATTTAAAACTTGTACAGAAATAAACACAATAGATATGATCTTATTTTATGACATTTTAACTACATATAGAAATAAATCTTTCAAAAACTAACAAGTATTCATAATAAATCAATAAAGCTTTCAAACTTAACTAAAATTTGAGGTAAAAATCTTACAATAGAAACTTTAGAATGGTTGTATATAATGTTTGGTGGTTATTTTTGTATTTAAATATGAACCATTCTTATATAATTACTTCATTCAAAGAAAATTATAATAAACACCAGATGCCTAGTAATGGATAAGAATGGAATCATTATTCAATGTCTGTAATAAAATTCAATGATTCATGGTGTTATTTATCAAGAAAGACTAGAGAAAAGAGCACAATAAATAAAAAATAATTAACATTTTTTAGAAGCATCAGACAAAATATGTCAACATTGGACACCAGCCATATTCTAAAACGTTTTTACATTTCACTCTTTCCTATAATGTATCAATCGACAGAATGAAATTACTCTCAAGCTATTTTGTTGCATACAAAATATAACATCTAACACCATAGAGATTCAACAGTTTATTTGAAGTTTAAGTTTTATGGCTTGTTATGGATCCAATTATGGTTATCATCACAGCTGTAATAATGTGTAATGTGTAGGAGACATTTATAGAATCAGCGCTGTTTGTGTTGCAGAAATCAATGTTGCACTCATCAGCGTCTTTGGACAGCCTGTTTTTGACCCAATCCCAGGAGCACAATCCCACCCTGCAGCCATTGAAATCCACCGGTTGTTCATTGTGGAAGAACATTATTTTGGGACCGTCTTGTTCGCACCTATAAAATAATCAATAAAATGATGTGTTATAAATATTAAAGATCGTTTTTACATCATTCATTTTGCAGATTTTCTGTATCATACACATCCATACAAAAATAAACATTAAAGAAAAACTAATGGAGATAAACTTATGATTTTTTTTAACACAGCTTTGTACATTTCAATTAAATTTATTTTTCCTTTTACCTAATCCTTTACTAGTTTATTTTTATGGCAATAATTATAAGAAAAATTCATTGTTTGCACAAAATACATTGATCAATGAGTTATTAGTATTATATTACTTCAGCAAAATTTGAATTGATTTGTTTGACCAAGTCAGTTCAAGTACATTCGTGCACTTGAAATGCATGAAGATGCTGAAAGGCGAAACCCGGGTTGTTAGCCACAAAACTCATGGAAAAATACAAAATTTAAACGATTCAAATTTGATAATGAAATTCCATCAAGCACCTTTAGTCCAGATTCTAAATTAATACTTTGGCAGCTTATGTTTCTGATTTTAAGATTTTAATAAAGATATAATTTTCTTTCATCTAAGCTTCTTTTGGACCATATTCAATTGGTACATGAAACATATTACCCCCACGCTTCGTGATTCTCTGTCACCCTAAAATTTTTTTGCTTCATCCCATGAAATGCCAGCACCCTTCAGCAATGATGATTACATCCTGTGTATAGTGCTCAAAGCCCATCTCAGGTGACGGAATCCCACTGGTCAGAAGATGGGGCAAGCAGTACATGACTATAGTTCCATATCTCTTTGAAAACTCTTAGATATCAACTATACTTACTTGTACAGTACTGCGACAATGTTGGCAGCGAAAGGATTGAGAAGGCTGCTCCTATATTGGCGCCGGACAATGTTTGGTGTGTGATAATTGTCTGATGTAAGCGGTACAGAATCTTCGCCTATACCTAATGCGGTAATGATGGCTTGCATCATCTGGGAATGAGTAAAGTACACATTTGCTTTGGGCTGGTCTTGCTCTAAAAAAATAAAGCGGAACATACGGTGATAAGTTAATACAATATTTTCAACTAAATAAATACAGACTTTTAGACTGATGTGCATAAAATATATCAATATAGAATGTAATGTATATGTTACAGTGAAACTGTATTCTCAGTGAAAATGTATCAAGTAATAGATTTGTATGACAACATGATTTCACTGGTTACTATCATTGAAATTATTGGCCCAAGTCGATGATTTGCCGGCCTAAAATTTTGGTTTGCTTCAATGAAACAAAATCAGCAAGTAGTCCCTTTCATAAAAAGATAAACAAAGAAAAACACTGACAAACATTGGGCTAAAGAAAGGGCGGTCAAATTTAATTTCAATGACAGTTTGGAGAAGAATATATTTTCATTGGGAATACAGTTTCACACTAACATATACAAGGTAGAGGTATGCACGGGCTCAGGTAAGGCCTTGCTTGGCCGATTGGGTGGTTAAGAAGGATTGGGTTCGGGCTCGGGTCTGGGTACACAAAAAGAAGCCATTATGGTTAATCTAAATTATGCACATATTATAAATATTCATTAAAATTTACGAAAAAAAGTAAATGTCGGATTTTGTACAATATAAGTCGGAGAAATTTCGGGTTCTGGTAAGATGTTTGGAAATGAGCCCCGGGTTCAGGGCTGGCTGGGTTGGAAATTTCCGGGTTCAGGCCAGGTTGAACTTTTAAATTAATACATCAATCTGTTTCTAAAATGAATTCTCATTAAAATAAACATAAATAGTTTAGATAATTTTCTTACCTGGATGGTCGATCATCATTGTCATTTTTTCGAGTAAATCTTTTACAATAAAACAACCTAGCTTCTTGTTCAATTTGTTTCCATATCCACCTTTGTAGTAATACTTCAAGTCATCCACATACTCCAGAAGGCGGAGTTGTTCCTTTGTAAAGGCCTACAAATGAATAGAAACCGTTCTTAATAATCTTCTTTTAATTTATAGCTGAAATAGTTTTATTTACGTTGAAAAACTTTATTCGATTATTTCAGTTGAATATAAGTTTATTGTATCAGGACAGGTTTCGCTCATGGCGAGCATTATCAACGGAATAATGCTCATCAAATCAGTTGATAATGCTCGCCATGAGTGAAGCCGGTCCTGATCCAATACATTTTATGTGGAATAAGTACTAAAAATGTAATATTATAATGGCATTCCACCAAGTATTGACAGTGAACGCCTTAGAAGTGAATTTAATTTTATAAAGTTTATTATTCTGTAGTTAAAAAGTCAAGTGATTTTATGCTGGGTTTTAAAATAAAATTTTCTCTAAATTAGTTTAAGTGATTTCTTAGGCTATAATTAATGTTGCCAAAGAGGAAAATATTCATGATTGTTGTTTAACCACTTCAGTACCCTAAAAGGACACTGGTGGCCGCCTCGTACGGATGTCTGCGGATACTGTCACAAATATTGAAAAATATTTTAAAAAATCTTCCAGTGAGTATTCTTACGTTATTTTCATTGCATAGCTAGTGAATGTATCTAGAAAAAAAATGATTCTTCTGTCATCAGTTAATCTCATTGAAAAAAGGTTTTTCTTCAGTAATCCATACTGCCAGGCACATGTTTAACCCTACCTTACCTAACCCAACCTAACCTTACCCAACCTAATCTACACAATATGTATAACTGATACATTTTCGGTATTTAATTTCTTCATTTGAATGCTTTTTTGCGAATTCGCATAGCTCATTTAGAAACGCCGATAAAGATCCTGATGGCGGCGGGCTTTAATAGGTCCGTATGTTCCAAAACGTGCCAATTGCGTGCACCTGTCTTGAACAATCTGATATGCACCCGGCAGTATGGACTATTACCTTTTCTTCGAAGTCGAGGGGTAACTTTAACTATGGCCACCACTTTGCTCGGTACTGAAGCAGTTAAATAATGTTCAGAACAACAAAAAAATTATACTTACGGAGCACCACGGAGAGTTCTTGTTAATTTCCCATGCCTTATCATAACGGCACATATCATAGATGTCAGTAACAACTTTTTCATCCAAGGAGTATCTGTAGCCGAGGTGAGATGATACATTTTGAATCATCTGCAATGAAACAATGTTGCATCAAGGGCATGTGTCAGTAGAGGAATTAATGATAATTTCCTATGAAAGCTTAAAATCGAATTTTGACGTTTGTTTCAAAATGGCCGCCGGTTTTTTGATACCAGTACAATAGAAACGCAAAATAGATGATCATTGTTTATTATTTATTAATTAATTATTCATCATACCTATACCTATACATTGCAGTTGTATTGTTCATTATTAATTTATTAATTATTACTTAATCATAGCTTTACATTGTAATTTTCTCCAATTACCTAACCTAACCTAACCTAAACAAACCAATGCGATTTGCGATGATGCGTTTCAATTAATGTTGTCTGTTATTTTTTTTGAAAATAAATGCCTTTTATTTTAAAATGTTAAAATTATAAGTGTTGCGCCACAATCACTCAAAAACAATTTTGTATATTGACAATACGGCGGCCATTTTGAAATACATTTGATATTTTTTTTTCTATTTTTCCAAATTTGAAAAAAAATCATTTAAAATAGACATGAACATTCACAGTGTTGGAATTTAGTTTTGTTATGTAAGAGTTAATAAAATTTTGTTTGTTGTAATTATTTTACCCAGCAAACAAAATTGAACTTAATTTCTATTCTGTATATTCAGTATTTGTCGATGTTAATCTATTTAAATGATAAATAATTCAGTTACCAGTGTGTGTTTATCACAAATATGTATTTGTATTATACAATTGCACAGGTGACAGGCATATTGTTTGTACTTTGAGATGTATCTGTCAATTAACATATTATTTGGTAAAATGGAGGACTGTTCATAAATTATTTGTAAAGTACCTACCTAATTAAATCGTCAGTCACAAAAATATTTCTTTCATGCATACAATGAGAGATTTCTTTTAAATAATTCCTTAGTTTTAATTTTGCAACTGTCATATAAATCCTTGAGCCAAGATGAAATCAGGACTGTTTTTGTTACCTTTCCTGCATGTTTATTGATTAAAAAAAACACTACCTTTTCAAGGGGTCTCAATTTTCATTGTCCCTGGCGATTTTCTTCATAAATTAAATTTCAGGAAATGCAACAAATTCACTGGTAACTCCGATGTCAGTTGAGAGTCAGGATAAAAGGATAAGTAAAAGGGAAGACTTGTGGTTAGTTAAAAAATGACTGTCCTTTTTGAGTTTGGATGGGTATTGGGGAATTAAGACATCATGAACATTCATGCCTTTGAACTAAAATCCATAAATCAATTTGTGAATGTTCAAATTGGGAGACAGATGGGAATAAACATTATTTTATTATATATTCCATCCCTGTCGCTCCAAAAACATGTCACTCGCTCAGTACTGAGACAAAACGAGACTAGTGAGAACTGACCTGCCCTATGCACGCCCAGCTGATTGTGGCTGTGACATGATAATGGTGAGTCATTGACATTATTTGTTTCTGGGAATCTTGTTAGGACAAATAATTTGTTTTGATTGTATTTACCGTTTGGTATTCCTCTTTCTTGGTGAACAGGACCATTTGCTCTTTTGTGGCAGGGTTATTCTTGACTTCATCCATCCAAGCTACACAGAATTCGCTCAGCTTCAAAAAGACAACAAGACAATTGAAATCACAGAATAAACTATGATTTTATATAGTTTAAAGGAGTTTTTTCATGTAAGATCATAAGCAATGTAATTTAGTAAAAATGATGATGATTTTAGGGTGAGATAAAGGCATGGGATTCTTAGACAGTGACATCTATGAATGAAAAAATGTTTTGAAAAGGTCTCAGTTGATAAGTCATTTCTTTTTATTATAACAGTGTGCTCTTGTGGTAAGAGATTTGCTCTTGGGATCAGGTGGATATCAAATCGTGGGTGTAAGGACATACGGGCGAAACTACAAAAACAACGAACTGAGATAAATGGCAAAACAGTTTTCAATGTTATACTTTGTTCTTACGGATTTGCAGGAAAGCCAAGCAATATCTGGTAAACCGCTCTTCGTACAAGTTTCATATTTTTATATCTTATAGAACTGCATTTGAGCATGATAATGCCATATTTAACTCAAAACAGCTATTTTTGTAGTTTCACCCGTATGTCCATACACCCACGAAATGTAATATACAATAATAATTTTACACAAGCCTATAAATATGTATATAATTTTATATTTTTTTTATCCTGTGTCAATAGAGCAACTATATTATAAAAAAGGATTATCTCCCTTATACATTTGAAAGTTAGTTTAGTAGTTTTATAAGTAATACATTAATCAACTGAGACATTTTCAAAATAATGAAAGCATTTGCAAAAAAAAAACAGTGTCAATATTTTTTACTCATAGATGTTACTGCTGTAGAATCTGAACCTTTTACTCACCCTCAATGCAATGTCAATATGAGGGGAAACCACATTAAGGGAGTAATCACTGATCCAGGTATAACTTCAGATACCTGATATTCGTCATAGATAAGGCTTGTATTACATTTCTCGGACTAGTAGTAACTACAGACTGAACACGCTACTTATGCACTCGAATGAGTGGCGCTATTAGAATGTCCTGAATGACGCCGATAAAAGAAAGATAGCCAGAGTTAGAAAAATTTGTTATATACTGAACGCGTGGGCTAAGTGCGGTAGGTGGATTCTTATGTCAGAGGGGAGAAAATTTATTTAGTATCAACAGCTGCTGCAAACTCGAGGGAACTGTTATAGAAGTCAGAGTGTATAGTTAGTTAGATGATGATTGCTTTTGATGCTTGGATTCTGAGATGGCAGCTTCACAATATCAAATCCTCACCCTTAAAATATGCTCAAAATATTTGATTGTTTTATGGAAAATATCTGGCATTAAAGCTTACAAACCCAGGTGCTAAATATGTTCAAATCACAGATTTTCTCAAAGAGCATATTTGGTACCACTTTAGTATGCGATCTACCTTTACATTTCTTCTTAAAAATGTTACATGGAAATTTATTCAAACCTAACCTAACCTTACTTTAACCTAATCACCTACAATGTAGGTCCTACATAATGATGATAAGGCAATCGCGTTTTGTGCGACACCAAGAAGATAGTGTTCTCGTAAAAATCAACCACATTCTCTTCGCTGCAGACGATATTTTGATAGAAATGCTTCAACAAAATTATGAAGCGCGGCAGGAAAAATAATAAATTATCATAAACATGTAATTGCTACGATACAAATAAAAAAATAATCAACTGCGACTTAAAGGTAGACTGCAATGGTAGATAGGTTAGGAGAGAGACCGCATACCAAAGTCGTACCGTATTTTTTAAAAACACTCGAGGAGAAAAGACATCATTAACATCCATGCCCGGGATCTCAAATATTAACATCCAAGATTCTGCTGCAACAATGGCCTTGAAATCATCCAAAACACTACTTGAACCATCGTTCAATAGGTGGGATTTTGGCATCCAGGAAGACTCAAATACTATGCATTGGGCTTAATCCACGGAATAAAATGATATAACAAGATAAGATTACAGGAAATCCTGAAAATACCAAGCTGTGATCAAATTATGCTCTTTCTAAACAGCAATATGGCAAACAAAATGAATTTCAAAAGCAATGTATTTAACAATATCGAAATATTTATTATTGCATATTAAGGACAAATATTTACAAAGCTACACGCAAAAAAGTAACAATGATGAAAACAATATTATTTTAAATATTACTTGTGGCTCCACCGGGCTTTGGTCAAGATTTGTAATATGTATTAATATAATCACAGTTGTACAGAAACAAATTCAATATATATTCCAAATTATAAAAGTTATCTCCTTTCTTTTGTTTTTTTTTTAATAAATTTATTTGAATCAAACGAAAAAAGAATATTAAGCTACAGCCAATCAGAGATAAATCTGACGACAGCCAATCAGAAACAAATTACACACTGTCATTGTTTTGTAAGTAAGACAATTGCTGTTTTGATTTTTATATTATTCTCAATGAATCCGAATATTGATGAACCCCATATTAGTTGTTGAAGCATGATGTTAGCTGGATGGGAACACCCATTGCAAAATCAATGCTAAATGAGAAATTCATAGAATAGCAAACCTTCGCCTCAACGGTTATGTTTCCTATCTGTAAAATTGTCAAATTATAAAAGTTTTTTTTAGTTTCATGCATTATACTGTCAATTTTAATGAAGATCTCTCTATGAAATAAGTCAATGCTGTCAGCGAAGATCATGCATTGATAGATGTGGTGTTGAATTAATTAATTAATCAATAATTAAATTAACTTTTTAATGATTCAAATTGATCTGATTTAAAGTAGAGCATGAGAAGATGAAGCAATAAATTATTTGCATTCAAATTATCACTAACGATTATTATTAATACTACTGATGAAGTAAAGCTGATAATCATACTGCCTGTTACATGGGCAAAAAAAATATTGTTTCACCTATTTATCATTCTTGCTTAAAATGTAAAGATAACTTCCGTCACACTGCAGAATAAACCTGCAAATCTTTTGCATGCAAACCTCCTTAGTTTGAAACTTAATCTGGCTTTTGTCTTGTTTGGAGAAACAACTATGTTAATTTAAAATAAGCTATGTATATCCTATTCGGGCCCCGGGTATCACCTATGATAATTATGGTTTTTATAAAATATCAGCCCGGTTGTAGAATTGAACGTACCAAAACCAAAAGTATCATATAATGAAGAAAACGGTCTTACCAACTCAATTTATTTATTTAAAAAAAACATGTCAGTATAGAAGTCACTGTTGTTTAAAGAAGTTGGTCCTTTTTAGCATTTAAAATGCTTCGAAACTTACAATACAAATACAATAATATTTTTCTCTAGATCACACATTATTAATTAATTTATTGCTTCAATAAGAATGACTATAATATATTATTTATAATACAGCACGAAACAAATTGTTTTGGTACTTTCAATTCAACAGCTGATATTTAATAACAGCCACGAGTATCATAGGTGTTATCCGGGGCCCGAAGAGGATATACATCATCTCCTCTAATACAAACACACAATTCATTGACATGATAGAGTATGTTGCTGTATTTACTCAATAGTTACAATAAATTCATACTGTTTTTAGATAAATGAATAGTTATAGCTGTCACAATGAATTAATATTTTATTTACCTGTAGCATAGTATCATTTGCGGAAGCCAGTCTTGGACGCACTATATCAAATGAATCTCTGCCAAAGAGGCCATCCAGGAATGCTCGGTAGCTGTCTTTTGTTCTTCTTGAATCTGTATAAGAAAACTGAAAAAAAACGTACCATTTTCATAATAAGTATTTTTTATAATAATCGTAAGTCATTTATTGATTGAGTAGGCATTTACTTGGTAGAACTCCATTATAATACGGAAAGAAAAATAACAATGTATTTTAGTTCTACATAAATTATTTTATATATTTGTTGATAGCTATTTCGGCTTACGCCTTCGTCAGAACTATGTTTAAAGCGTGTATTAGAGATAGCTTATATACCTTTGCTAGACAGGGTGCTACCTACATCATCTCCTACTGTTGAAACCATACCGACGTCAATCTGAAGAGAAATCTAGTTTATCCCGTCCCCCATATGATGTTGCAAATTTATCGAATGCTTGAGACAATTGGCCTTGGTTGAGATAAAGTCAGCGTGGCCTATTGGGCCCTTTATCAGGACGGACCGCAGCATACAGCTCTGCCCAATTGGCATTCATCTCGGGGCAGTCCCTCATAAGGCACATGAATCACTACAACCTCCTCACCTGATAGTTCTTTGGTGTGTACTGGGCAGGCAGTAGGTCTGGGAAATTTCGACTGCCATCTTTTGGCCATGTACTTGATGTCATCATATCCCTGATATGTTAGGTCTTCGGCAAAGTTCTTGGTGAAGTTGCCGTTCCAATTCCACGCTTTCAAATTGTCAAGGTCTTGTTTGCAAAGACGTTCCTGAAAAAATCATTGATACACTTCCAAAACATATTATTGAAACTCATCAGGTAATTTTTTCTGTTTGAAAGCAAAGTCTTGTTCAAGCAAAATCTTTTCTATCCCTACTATCATCGAAGCAAAGAGTGGTTGACTGAGTAACAAGCAGTTCTCGTAGAAACAAATATGTTTAGATACCTCCATTAGGATGCCATTTATGTCCACATTTGGAGTGAGCATGGAATGAAAAAAATATTGTCATTAATCATACCATATCTGGAGCAGTTTTTCTGACTTCATAATTGGAGATAATTTCATCTCTGACATTCAAGAGTTTGGGCAGGTTTTCTATTCCTCTCTCTCCTGGAAGCCTTGTACCGTGTCTATTGAATGACCAGAACTGCACAGGCTTGCAAACTGTTGGAAAAAATATATGATAATTATTACTATTTATATTAAGTAGCGTCAAGGAAGAATCATTAGGAAGCGTAAAATTATTTGAAAATAAAAGAATGTTACACTCTAAGCTGCGCGTGTGCGCGGCCGCGCTTCAGTTTAAAAACCTCCACGCACTCGCCCATGGTTGGCGCGCCCTCTTATTGACGACTATTGTCGATGAATTTAACGACCTGATAGATAAATATTGCTTCAAATATCGAAAAGATTCACTTTTGTTCTTCTATTTCTATTTTTAGAGGAGCATACAAAAATATAACACGTTATGAATAACATTTATTTTTCAATCCATGTCCGCTCTTTATTAGAGCATATTAGGTCACAATCAGGGCTGTGGAGTCGGAGTCGGGGATTTTTGGCCGGAGTCGTAGTCGTCGCGGCGTTTTGGCTGGAGTTGTACTAGCATTGGTTGGTCCACAGCCCTGGTCATAATGAAGCATTTCAACGTAAGTTGTACGATGATTTAAATTATGCCGCGCATTTGTTGCATTGGCCCTGCACAGCTTTTGAATTTTCCGCATCGCTAATTTCTCGGCTTAGATAGAACATTGTTCATGATTTGAAATGCAAAAAAACATGTTGGGAAGCCGTGGGTTTTAAAATCGTGAGATTAATGGACCGTAAGGTCCGATAATTGGCGACCGCTGGAATATACCACTATACAAATAAAATACTCATTCAAAGGTTCTTTGACCTTAATGTTTGAATGGAAATACTATGGTATGATAATAATAATCAACCAGCCACACTACAATGCTAGAAAACTGACCAATGTTTTCAGAGCGCAGTTAAAGAAAATAGCGATAACATTATGAACGATTTATGTTATGAATAGCTAAATGTAGGTAGATTGAGATATGATTTAGCCATTCAATCAAATGAGAATCATTATAATATAATATAAAATTTAAAATAACTTTGATTATTCCACGTATTGTGTAACTAACTGTGACACGTGTTTCGCCTCTTTCAGAGGCATCTTCAAACACGTGTCACAGTTAGTTACACAATACGTGAAATAATCAAAGTTATTTTTAATTTCATATTAAAATGAACTTCCACAAAGTTACCGCCGAAACCATCGAGAATCAATATTATTATTCCCTTGGGAGGCCCCAGGCAATATATCTAATTAAACCTCCGCCATTTAGCGAAAATATATTTTTTGACTTTGTTATAGTATATACTAGAATTGCATTTTTACTAATTACGAATATATTTTTTTATTTATTTTATGCGACTGAAAAAGTTGGGATCATGGCAACCATGGCGCGCCATTTTTTTTAGAACCCCCAATTTACCAGCCTCTAATTTATTTGGTTTGAATCTTTTTTGTATATTCTTAAAATATTAATAAATGTCTGGTAAAAAAATGGACGTTGAATTGTTATTCCTTTTTTTTCTATAGCACTTGCAAAAACACTTAAAATTTCAGCCTCTTAACCAGAATACTGCCTTAAGTTAGGTTAGTTTTGGTTTGTTAAGTTTAGTAACACTTATTACGTGTTCCAACACGTAGAAATATACATCAGTAATTAATTAATAGGGAACACTGTCGGCAGCCATCTTGAACTATGTGTCAAATGCTAAAACATTTGATTGAACTCCTCACCTGAAGGATTACCCAAATTTTACTTACATGGAACTATGTGCTGGCTGCTGTCCTTCCCTTTGACGAACTCGTACGCAGACTTGGTGCCGAATCGAAGATAGGGCTCGTAATCTGACGCGAGGCAATAGCCTTCGCGTTGGGCATCACACAGGCTTGCAATGCCTATTATGATCAGACCCAAAACGAACACACCTAGGCTGTTTGATGTCGTGGCCATGGTTACGAAGCTCCTTAATGGGCTGGAAATTAAACAAAAATCAGAATTAAAACAATATGGCACATTTAAAAATGGTTTATAATTGTTTTGTAATATTATTGGCGTAATATATTAACCCTTTCATGACCGCGGAGCGAAAAGTCATCGAAAACAACCGAACCATGATTTTTCGCTTTATGTTCATCGAGCGACCCAAGGTTTTCAGGCTTTTCGCGTTATTTAATAAAGAAAATGATGACTAGATGGAAGGCAAATGTAGCAAATGTACGGAAAAAATTATAAATAAAATAATTAAGATCTCTAATCTGTATTCGTTTTTGCAAAACATGTAAAAACTGCTTGATTGTTTTGGCCAGTCCCTTCAATAAAAGTCTGGTCGTAAAAGGATTACAAAACTCTCAAAATGCTCGAAATTAACAAGGGTAATAGAAAATATGATTTGTACACCCAAACCTCTTATTGTGCGATTTTTTTGTATCAAAGTTTTTATTTTTTTAAATATATTTTTGGGACTAGGTAAACGTTCATTTGTAATGAAGTAAAACATCGCGTTGTTCACATACTATACGAGCAAAGTCCAGTGTTTCACCTGTTTATTACAATGTGACCTTACCACGTGCGTGTTCTCAAATTAAGTCATAGCTTTTTTGTGCGATGTTCCGCGGAATGCATCTACCGCACAAAAAAGGTAGTCCAACTTCAATAGAGGCGTAACAAAGCCATCACCGATATATCCACTTTGCAATGTCCGCAAATTAGCGACTTTCACACTTCAATCACTGGTTTATTTTTTTCATCGCATTGTATTTGAAATTGAGAACAATATGTACCGTAAAACGGGGTGAATAGAGACACTTTTTACCCTTCACGACTATGTATCTTCATACCTGCACAACATAATTCAAATATGAATGGCTTGAAACGTGTTTCTATGGTCCAACCAGTGACGGCTGGTGACGGTGTTCTGGGGGGTACAAAAGGAAGATTCAACTATTTTTCCGTACTACGGAAGAGAAACAGTTGGTATTGCGAACATCTGAATTGAAAGTCCATGCTATATAAGTGTTTTAAAATCCAATGAATAGGAAAGAACTCTTGCAAAAATGGTTGAATCTTCCTTTGCACCCCCCATCACCCCGTCACCAGCCGTCACTGGGTCCAACTACACATTCATGACAATATTTTTCAAATATTTACTGTCTTTATCAAGAAATAGTCAATTTTGTTCGATGGCTCTATTCACATTGAAATGGGGCGAAGAGAGACGAGAGAGGGTAATTAGAGACTTGGCAGGTGAATAGAGATAAAAATACAGATAGTAATGATTGGAATATATGAACCTCTCTTCTATATGAGTTTCTATTTACTCCGTTTTACGGTATTTATTAACTACAAAAAAAAAAAATTAATTTAATTTTTGTGCAAAAAAGAGAAGATTATTAGGATTAGGGGTCAAAAAGTAAGGATGCATCGAACATCGAACTTAAGCACGTTTGTATCAATTTTGGTCAATCATTTAGTCGGCTCGGTTTTGTCATTCTAGAGATACATGGTATTATAGTCATTGTAAAGAATTGTATATAAATAATAAATTGGATATTTAGTAAAGTTGTGCTAAAGTTCAAACCTTCTTTTTGTCTCTTTTCACCCCATTTTACGGTATACATTTTTGTAGCCGCTAATTGTGATTAATCTAAGTAAAACAATATTAGACAATTCGTCATCGAATTTAATGTTTGTGTTACACAGTGGTGGATTGGGTCTGAAAATATTAGTTGCCATGCGTCAAAGGGCGTGATTACATTGTCATTTAAATAAATATGTCACCCAAGAAGATAATTACGTGTCAACTGAAAATCCCCGATATTTAATTAACCCCATCCCACCGCTGATTAGATAACGAGCCAAGCAGTCGTTATCGAGGAAATTAGTTAATGGATTGGAAGTGGTTTTTTTATTTGGTTTCGATAATTTATTCAAGATAATAAAAAACCTTCCGTTTGAAGGATTAATCGATAAAAGAAACATACTGTTCTGGTTGATTTAACATTGACAGTCAACGTGATATGCTAAGATATCACAATAATAAATTATTGTGCATGTATACATGTCGACCTATGTACTAAGTTCTTCTACCGCATAGGTTCCCAAACCTTTTTCGGGTGGTGAGCCCTTTTTATAAAAGTCATTTGACCGGCGACCCCCAAGGCAATTGAAAAATACAAATGTCTTTTTTAGTTGACAGTGTAAGTTAGCGACCCCACAGAAAACCTGTCGCGAGCCCCTTGTGGGTCGTGACCCAAGAGTTGGGAGCCCGTCTTAGCGCGAACTAGTTTTTGCTAACATTTCCTTTATACATGCTGTTCAATTTTGTTAATTTTATTGCTAAAAATCTGATTTTATTAGACACTCAAAGTTATTAAATAAAAAATATTAGGTAGATAGATTTTTTAAATTTAGAAAAAACAATTCGAATGATAAAACCGTTAATTTTCATTGGGACTAAATTGTTGAACACATTTCTTGAATAGAAACGCTATATACAGTGGACAAATGGTGGGATAGGATTATATTATAGGAATACGTCAATCAACTGAGATGTTTTTTTAAATGTTAGCAAACCATCGTATGGATACACCTTTAAGTAGGTCATACACTCCACATTGGGAGCGGACATGGATAAAAAAGTAATAGACGAAGATAACCATCGACATTCGACCGAAGAGCCGAAAATCATAGACACAGAAAAATAGTGTGTCATCTCGTTTCAAAATTTTTAATTACGGTACGATTCGTAAATTATAAAAAAATCTTTTGAACAATTATTGCATAAATTATTTGATAAATACATACATACAACGATTTTTTGTGATTCTTTTTATCGAGTGATCCGGTTTGTGAAATTTTACATTTCGAGCACTGAAAATATATTCTTGAGGAAATTGGTGCTACAATTATTCATTATAGATATTCTTATAATGCTTTGTATCCCATAGACTCATAGAGTGGTTTTCATGTGCAGCCACCAGAAGCTTTTGCTGTGGCCACCAACAGCTTCAGAGAAAGTTTTATTATTTAAAAAAAAAAATGAAATATTTCGTATGCATTGTATTGTGCATAAATAAGTTTCCATGAAACTGTTATGTTAATGCATGGAAGATGTGGAATGAACAGTGAGAAAAGTATTCAATGCAATTAATACCAGTAGTAAATTGTCAAATAAAAATTTGGTGCGGACACCAGACATTTCTGTAGGACCGCTTATAATTACAATGCGGCCACAGCACAATTTTACGTGGGAACCACTGCTATAAAGATATATTGTTTAAATTCCCGTCAGCTTATACAAAATATGTATGTGTAATTGATGAAACAAATAAATTTAATTAAAAAAAAATACATTATTTGTACTCATCCCGGTTTCGCTCATCGCGAGCATTTTCAAATTTTCAGTTAATAATGCTCACGATGAGCGAAACCGGTCCTGATCCTAATAAAATTATTGTGGAATAAGTACAAAAAATGTCTTATAGCTTTTTATTATCATGCCATTCCACCAATTATTGAAAGTAAATTCAATACAATTTTACAATGATATATTCTTTTAATCTCAACACTGAATATTTTTTCCTTTTTGGTATACAGTTCACAGAGCTGTTTCAAAGGCAAAAAAGTAAATATATGGATTATTTCATTTATTGCGAGTATTAATGAAAAATGCGAAGTTATGTATTTTTTTTACTCATTTTCCTAAATATTGACTTGAGGTGTGCCGCGAAAATTTGGAAAACACGTTGGTGTGCCGTGGAAGAAAAAAGGTTGCGGAGCACTGCTATAGAGTACACATAAACAAATATTTATTGAATTTTCTTTACTTTTATTGTAATTAAATTCTATTTCTGTACGGCGAGGAAATTGTCAATCGGGCAAACATAAACTTGCCAAGGCCTTTATAATTATCAAGTCACTCCAGTATAAAGACATTTACATACTAACGAATTATTTTATCGATAAGTGGTCAAAGCCTGTACACTTTATTGCAGGGATGTCCATTTTCTTTTGAAGGTTTGTCATGTAGGGCATATTGCACACTTGTTTTCCAACTCCCTGGATACCAATTAATAAATAATATAAGTTTATTGATTGAGTAGGCATTTTACTCCATTATAATACGGTAAGAAAAATAACAATGTATTTTAGTTCTACATGAACTATTTTATATATTTGTTGATAGCTATTTCGGTTACGCCATCGTAGGAACTATAACTGACGAAGGCGTAAGCCGAAATAGCTATCAACAAATATATAAAATAATTTATGTAGAACTAAAAAACATTGTTATTTTTCTTACCGTATTATAATGGAGTTCTACCAAGTAAATGCCTACTCAATCAATAAACGAATAAGCTTATTTAAAATGCAAATAAATGAACAAGTCACTAATATGCGGGATGCCAGCTTACGCATCGCGAACTAACAAACGTGGATGTGAGATATTTTACTGAAATGCTGGAACCCTGTTTTTTTGCTAAGTGAAATCTCTTTAATCCAGCGTTATATACGATAATCTATGTATTTAATAATTGAAACTTATCCAGAGATGGCATTGCTAGTATTTAAATTGAAATAATAAGTATTGCATTCGAGAATCATTCCAAAATCGCAGCGCGTATATCGTACGTCACGGGCATCCAACGAGTTAATACTATCTATTGAAACGTCACAAATAGACGGTAACAATAAATAAAATCAGGGCTGTGGAGTCGGAGTCGTTGGGGCGTTTTCGTCGGAAATTTTGAAAAGATTGAACTTTTTATTTTTACATATAAAAATTTGGCTATTGGCAGGATTGGTGGTTGATATATAATTGAATACACATAAATATGTTAGGTAGAAAAAAAACGTGACGAAATTAAACTTTTTTTAGTCGGAGTCCGAATCGGAGTCGTGTTTTTGGTCAATGTTGAACTTGGAGTCGGAGTCAGATTTTTTTCCGACTCCACAGCCCCGAAAAAAATCCCATTTTTAAAGTTCTACTCTGAAAGTGCTTCACGCTACTGTGTGACGTGACACGTCTGGCATAACGCAAAGCGGGTGATGGTTAGTACAACGTTGAGTACCACTGAGAATTTTCGTTATTATAGCATTACAGTAAGACATACGTTTAACGATCAGAACGCGCCGGGCTTATCGCCTGTTATGGTCCAGTGATTTAAAATTACCTGATATGAACCGCCTTGACAATTTACCGGAATGTCAAATAATTTTGTATTATTCTAGTAAAAAAAAACAGAGGAATAACTAATTATTGCATTCATTATCGTTAAACACCTAAGCTTTTACTGCTGGTAAATTATCGAAAAAGTACTCATTTAATTTACGAATCCAGAGTATAGATGCTGGCTAGGGCTTCTAATCCCGGAATCCCGAAGATTTTCAGTACCCGGTGAGCCCCGTGATTAGAAAACATAGTCCCGAAATTTTCGGGATTACTTTATTTATCATGCACAGACGAATTATATGAATAAAATCGTAATATTTTGTATACTTGCTCGTAGAAAATAAACTATTTGCTGCGTTATGCATTGATAACAGCATCGAATATAAAAATTCATTGCATTGAGCTGAGTTTGGAGGATGAAACATATCAAGTAACAAAACTCGAGCTCATTGACTCATTTTACAACAATAACAATGTGATTTTTAAAAGATCACAAATTTGCTTCTCTTCTTAGATGATATGTATCAAGGAATGAATATTTTAAAATTTCAATAAGTTATCAGACCGCATTTGAACGAGACCGATACCCGATACTCGATACCGGTACATTATGTTTCAATAAATATTTTCGCCATTTAATAATGGATAAGCAACCGAAGTATAATACTCATAAAAAAGATAGTGATATTAATTATTTTTAAATATTTTAAATTTCTATAAAAAATATTCCAAATCCCGTGATCCCGAGATCGACAAACTGCAATCCCGAAATCCCGCGATCAAAATTTTGACCCAGGATTGGAAGCCCTAGTGTTGGCAAATAAACTAGACATAAACAAAGGGAAGAAAAACTAAACGAGTCTAGATTCAATAACCTTCCCTATTAATATCAAAGGTAATGCGATGGTAAAAGCGATATTTCAGTCGTACCTACTACAAATATTTCTAAGAATTATATTCTGAAGTCAGTGAACTATTATAAACTGTAATATTTTTTCTTTATTTGTGTTCGATAACAACAGCTGAATTCCAGATCGCCTCCTGAGATATTTTATAAATAACACACTATCTAGCTAGCTATATTTGTTTGATCTAATATATCCAGGTGTTAAATAAGTGATAGTGTTATGTTTGGGAACACTTAAAAATATCATGATTGATGTAATTTCAAAATGGATGCTATATTTAATGATTTTGATTTTGTTTGATATTATTTGAAATGTCAAAAATAACAACATAAGAAATAGCACTTTTCATGAACAAACTTTTTTGAAAATAGAATAATCTTTAGTGGACAGCTATTGTTTCAGTCTTTCGAGGTTTTTATTTGACTATGGTTGCAGCACCGCATAATTTAATGTTATTATTTTTAAAACGGAATCATGATATATTTTTAATATAATATAAGGTATAAGTAATTCATAAAATCAACACCGAAGAACTTACTAATTTATCCAGCAGATTGCAATGTTAAGAACTGTGGTAAAACGTAAAAATAATTGATTAAAAAAGTGTCCATTGACTCTGAAGATTTTAATTTTAATATAAATATATAGATACAACTTGACTTCATTAATCTATGATTTGCACGATTATCTGTAATTCTTGTCATACTTCTTACAATTAATTAAGCTATGTATACCTTTATGGTATTTATTCAGTTGATAATGCTCGTGACGAGCAAAACCACTCTTAATTATGTGGTAGTATGTAGTACAAAAGACGTGTTTTATTTATTTAAATAAATGCAAACGACACTATCGTTCAAATTACAGAGCCCAAAACAGTTAATATTTTAGTTTAGAGGTAGCTACATGAACCATGTATGATTTGGGTTAGTAAAAACCAAAAACTTGTGTACTTAATAAAAACTTACTATAAATACTGACAAGCGACGGAAATCAGTTTTCCTTGAGGTTTGTAAGGATCTGTAGTTATTTATCGCGTTTAATTGTTTTTTTTATACTTCCTGCGGTAAGACAATCCCAGACGTAACTAACTGTAGATCAAATTGCATGATGCATTTAAATTGCACATTAATTATTCAGCTGACACCACGTCAAAGTGACAAATGAATGTTTTAAGTAGCTTTAAATCACCATCCTTGAGAATAATAAAAAAAACGGGTGATGGCCATCTTTGTTTGCCTTTCAATTGTTTTTGTTGTGCCGTTTCATTAATCAATTGCGTAAATATTATCAATTTTTAATAATGACGTTTTAAGTTTGATTAATTTAATTCTTAATGTACAAACAGTGGCGGATTACAATAAAAGTGAGCGAGGAGCGGGCTTAGGGCCTCCAAATCTTGGGGGACTTAAAAAATACCACACATTGAAAAGCTCAAATTCAGGGCTGTGGAGTCGGAGCTTTTTGGCCGGAGTCGGAGTCGGAAATTTTGAACTTTTTGTTTTTACATTTAATATGTCAAATTTGACTTTTGGCCGCATTGATAGGGTTGATATTTAATTGAATACACATAAATAGGAAAATTAGGGAGAAAAGGTGACGATATTAACCTTTTTTTAGTCGGAGTCGGAGTCGTGGTTTTGGTAAATGCTGGAGTCGGAGTCGGGTTCGGACCTTTTTTACCGACTCCACAGCCCTGCTCAAATTACACGTTTCTAAAAATAGTTTTGACACATCATGTGTTTGGTTTTGAATATTATATTATGCTGTCATATCGATAAATGGATATTCAAAACAGTAATATTGAATGACCGTTGGGCCATGAATCATACAGTACGGTGTGCAGGTGTTGTTACGTACTGCATTGTTTCTAGTGAACTGCGGGGAATAGCGGTAATTGATCAAGTCATACTGTCGATCACATACAATAAGAAAAGAAAATTACAATTTTGAGAAATGACTTAAATGAATGAAATCAACATTAATAGCAAAGTATTCGTGATTTTCCGACGCTTTTTTATCATTGGAAAAAGAGGGCCTCTAAAACTATATTGTGCCCGGGGCCTTTCAAGGGGATAATCCGTTACTGTGGACAAAAAAGAAACTTTGAACGTTATTGAAATTTTGAAATTATGGAACGAGCATTTTAACGTTTAAAACATCTTAGTGTGGTAACCTAACCTAACAGATTTTTTTGTACGTGAAAGTTTGTTACTCAGTTGCTCAACTTATCTTTTAGAGCAGCCATACTCAAGCTGCGGCCCAATCACCTCTTATGTGCGGCCCAAAATAGTTATAGTCACCGAATACTTTTTTGGTGTTGTTTTCAATATTGGGTTGCAATCGGTTGGTAAAAAAACTGTACAAAAATGTACCCAGCTTCTGCTCACATTATTCTCATCTACGTATCTCTGAGACTTGTCATATTCTAAAATTAAATCTGCGAAGATCGTATTAAAGATCGACTTACTGATTCTCACCTTGATGATGTATTAATTAAGAGTAACCTGTAGTAATCAGGAACTTGATTTGACGGAGATAGTTAAAAGTTTGACTCAATATCAAAATTCACATTTATTTTTAAGTAAACGATTTAAGATTTAAGATTTTGGATACATTAGTATTTTAGTGTACTTTTTACGTATTTTTTATTTGTTGTTCATTGTTATTTTTTATTTTGAAAAATATATGAATACACACTTGTATACACTTGGGCCTCGTATAACACTTTAAACCGTGTTATATAAAGCCTGTTGTATAAAAATATTACACATTTTATACATCCGTGTTGTATAAAACCGTGTTATACGAAGCCTAAGTGTATTTACAGTTTACTATAAAAATGTTGGGGCCCACGTAGAGAAGCAAAAATCGGAATGCGGCCCGGAAGAAAAAAAGGTTGAGTATGCCTGTTTTAGAGTAAGGATATAATGATTGGACTTGTGGTAAACTAACCGCTTTCGCTTGTTTTGGTATAGGATAGAATTTTAGCATCGCAGAAATTTATACTAGCCGACAGAATAAAATAAATCACTTGAAAATGCCAGTTTATAAGACTGCCCGTAAGGTAAATGTACCAGTCGTTGACCATGTACCAGTAGTTGACCTTTTGAGAATAAAATGGCCCAAAATACGAAATGCAGATGCGGGATTGCTCATAATTGTAAAGTTAAGACAATTTAAGGCGTAATGAGCCACTAACATATCACCATATAGCCAATGAAGTGCCAGGGTGACCATTTGAAAACAACACCTAGTGAGGAAAGTGTATTATTGCAAATTTCTTAAGTGATGAATCTAGAAACGGTATGTACCTTGTTCCTGAACCACCCATTGCTACTTGATTCAACCAAGAGTGGTGTGACAGAAAGCCCTGAGGCAACTCTGACAGAAAATTCACTATAAAGCCCCCTGTTTAGACATGGTCAACTACTAGATTTTTCAATTTGTGAACTACTGAAACAAAAACATGACTTCAAATAATTTAACACAACTTTTTTTCAACAGGCCCTTTCGTAATTTTTGTTACATAATATTAATAAAGACATATGGTCCAATATGAGTATACTTGCTTTGCCTTCATTCGGTACAATGCTAAACCTTAATCGTTATTTTTGTTGAAATTTTCTCTTAAACGGTCAGCTACTGGTACATTTACCTTACTAGTTCGAACCAATGAGCACCGCAACTGAAGTCAACAACTTTGACACTCGACCACGGGCTTAGCGAAGCATTATATTTATGTGTAATGTTGAAACATATACTGTTACGAACGTTTCAGTCTATGTATTGTAGCATCTCGCTTGTTTTTTGTGCATTGCCTAATATCGAGATGTCACATCTTAATGACCTTCCTAACCCATATTCTTCTACTGATGGCATATCAATTGATATGGATCTTTTTAGTCTTGGCAAAAGATTCTCTTCATTAGGACTGGCAAAAGAAAAGAATGTTTTGTTACAGTGCCTTCATTTAGGTCTGAACATATTATTTCTTAGCTTGGTAAGTTGTTAACAACATTATTTGTAGAAATACGCAAAATATAAATTAATTACCCTTTATTAGTTACTTAAAAGCTTTTAGCAACGGCAAAATTAACTTACTGTTGCGCATAAACATACCATATTATAATTTATGTTGATAATTATTACTACACGCGGAAATTATTTGAGTTTTGTTTATGAAATATCTATGTAACAAACATCAGCTCATAGCGAGAGATGAGATGTTGGTGTACGAAACTCAACCTAGATTTCAAACTTGTTTTTCAAAGGTGTGCTCCACGCAAAAAATCACGGAAAAAAATACAAATAATTTTTAAAAGTACGTAGGTATTTCAATATCAATATTACACTCTAAAACAAGCGCCATTTTGTTGTGCATAACACTAATAACATGACAGAAGAATGACAGTTAGATGTTCTTATTTCAAAATTGTAGTAGGTATACAATTTATTGGATATTTGAATCCTGCCGCACAGGCCAGCACTATTTAAACTTGACACAGACAAGGTGCAAATTATTGTTAATATTGACTGTTAGCTGGTTTGAAAGGAAAATGTATACTAATTTTGTTATTATTGTTATTACATCATACGTGTAAACCACCTCTACGTTTTATAGTGTCATCGTGTTTTCTTTGCGATGAAGTCATGTTCTGGTGTGGTTATACTCAAGCTGAACGTAAAAAAAGATAAGACATAAAATAAGAAAATTTCTGTAGGTCTTGGTTATCCGATCTTAACATATGATCATCTAAATTATTATCTGGCTATAATCTATAAATTCTGTAATCTAATGTATATACTACCGTAAAACATGAGTAGAGACACTTTTTACCCTTCACGACTAAGTACATATCTTCATACCTGCCGCATAATTCAAATATGAATGGCTTGAAACTTGTTTCTATGGTCCTACTAACACATTCATGACAAAGTTTTTCAAATATTCACTATCGTTATTAAGACACAGTCAATTTTGTTCGATTTCTCTATTTACATTGAAATGGGGTGAATATAGATGGGAGAGGGTAAATAGAGACTTGGCAGGCGAATAGAGACAAAAATACAGATTGTAATGATTGAAATATATGAACCACTATTCTATATGAGTGTCTATTCATTCCGTTTTACAGTAATTATTAACCAAAAAAAACTTGATTGATTTTAATTTTCGTGCAATAAAAGAGAAGTTTATAAGTGGTCAAAAAGTAAAGATGCACAGGCATTAAACTGAAACACGTTCGTTTACGTAGTAATTGTAAAGAATTACATATATATAAATAGTAAAAAATACATTGGATACTTAGTAAAGTTGTGCTAAAGTGCAATCCTTGTTTTTGTCTCTATTCACCTGCCAGTCTCTATTCACCCCGTTTTACGGTACTGAACAAGAATTTAACACATCAAGTCAAGGTTATGGATCTTGAATTAAATTCTCTTCAGTTTCTCAATTAATATCGTTTGCTTTAATTGATGTCTTCAAAAAAGATAAAAATAATGCTCGTTGGTTGGATGATGATTTGAAGGAATGGCACCACACAAAAACGATTTTCTATGGATTTTTATGACGTCATCAATATTTATAATATTTAACGGTAGATGGATTCGGTAAGTATTTTATTGATCTAAATATTGTCTTGATATTATAGTTTGAAATATTGATTGGACTATTATTTATTGGTAGAACTTCATAATAATAAATTTTTACCGGTTTAAAGAATGTATAAATTGGTGTTCGAATAATCCTGCAAAAATTTGGATTTTCAGTAATCTAATAGAGCGCAGAACAGTGATGCACAACCTGCTCACGGATCGCGTACGGCCCGAAATGACATTTAATGCGACCCAATATTAATCACTCCTTTTTCGTCAGAACTTTTCACGGACGATGGGAGAATAATGTAAAATAAAAAACAAACAATTCAATTTTCACTAAAATATCGATAATTTAATCACTTTTACTCATGCGGTCCTTGAACAATATGAAAATTGATAAGCTGGCCTTTCTGACAAATAGGTTGTACATCACTGGCATAGAAAAAAGGTAGGTTAAAGATTCGGTGACTGGTCGGAGATGTGAACTTATGTCTATTGCTTGAGAGCCTGCGGCCCGCACCAAGACGTTTCATGCGGCCCAATACTACAAATATCAATCAACTTTATTCTACAGAACTTTTTACGGACGATGGAAGAACGGAGTCAGAGTAGTGTTTTTTTAACGACTGCACAGCCCCGCTAAAAATGATAGCAACATAACTAAAAACCAGGGCTGTGGAGTCGCAGTCGGAGTCGTGGAGTCGGAGTTTTTTGGCCGGAGTCGGAGTCGTCGCGGAAACTTTTATTTTTATTTATAATTTGTCAAATTTGGCTATTGGCCGGATTTGTTTTGGTTGATATATAATTAAATACACATAAGTAGTAAAGGAAGGAAAAAAACGTGATGAAATTAAACTTTTTAGGAGTCAGAGTCGTGCTTTTGGGAAATGCTGGAGTCGGAGTCGTATTTTTTTCTACGACTTCACAGCCCTGATAAAAAATTACCAGTTTACAACAGCTTAAATCACAATAACCTCATTTTTTGCGTGCGTATTATATATTCAAACAAAATTGGTGGGAAGGTATTTTATTAAATCGATTTAAGCCCAGATACTCAATTATTCAAGCGCTGGTTTCCCATATGTTCGATACGTGATTGATAATCAATGGCCCAAGGTGACATTAGGAGGATGCTAACACATTGGCCGTCACTGGCAACGCTTTGTTACCTCTGAGTCACTCAGAAGCATGAATCCGCTGTACAGTAGCGTCCATTCATATTATTTCAACAGTATGTGGTTGTTGTACAATTTGACCCATTCGCTATCACGCTGTGACTTCACTCTGACTTCTTTAACAGTTCACTCGAGTTTGTGGTATCCGTTAATACTTTTAAAAAAATTCTCCCCTCTGACATAAGAATCCACCTACCGCACTTAGCCCACACGTTCAGTCTATATCAAATTAGGGAATTAAAAATTTTCGAACTCTGGAAATCTTTTTTTTTTGTGGGCGTCATTCAGGACATTCTCACAGCGCCACTCTTTCGAGTGCATAAGTAGCGTGGTCAGTCTGTAGTAGAGACTCCAATTCGAGTATCGAGAACTCGATACTCGAGAATATTCGTCCATTTTTCAAGTACTCGATACTCGTCACTTATAAACAAAGATTTAATTCAACATAAAAAAAAACATATGTAATGTTTAATCGTTGCGTTCAATAACTTTGACTATTCCACGTATTGTGTTAATAATAATATCCTAAATAGGACATATTTCTCACCATTATTTACACTATTTCCAATGACAGGTTACCCTAACCCTTTTCTAATTGATTAACATCTCATTAATTAATATTTTATAATTGCTAATTTCATTAGTAGTACAATTATTTGTTTGCTATGCTTTGATCCTATAACCCCCCTCCTTGCTTCCCGTCAGTGGCGGCTGGTGACAGAGTACAAAAAAAGATTCAACTATTTTTGCAAGAGTTCTTTCCTATTCATTGGATTTTAAAACACTTCTATAACATGGACTTTCAATTCAGATGTTCGCAATACCAACGGAGTGCCAGTCTTATGAATTTTTGGCGGTCCGTAGTACGGAAAAATAGTTGAATCTTTTTTTGTACTTCCTAATACTCTGTCGCCAGCCGCCACTGCTTCCCGTAAAAAGGAAAAATCCCAAAATCCATTTTTTTATTTTATCATTTTGAAGTATGAGAATCAACTTGCTTTATTACTTAAGCAAACTTTGCGATAGTTAAGTACGAAGATGTCTTTATAATTAAGAAGGTACAGTTTTTGACTCTTAATATGTGTGACCACTAAACATATAACAACGAATCAAGGCCGTTAAGGCATACAAATCTTGGATTATAGTTAATTTCATGCATGAGACATTTTTGAAACATATTGAGAAAGACACCGTTTTCTGTTGTTCAAGATTGTTGCAATCAGATTAAGAGCCAACTAAAGCAGTGCTCCCCAACCTTTTTCATGCCACGGACCCTTAAATCTTAAAAAAATTAATCTGCGGACCCCCGAAAAAAAACATATTTTTGTCGTCAAAATTTCTATTTCACATGGTAATATTTTGACACAAAGAATAGCAACTTACTTACAAACAGTTTTTTAAAATAAAATAAGAAAAACTATACATAGCAACAAGTTCACTAAACAATGTGATGAGATGGTTGCATGTTTTTACAAAACAAACAAATTACAAGAAAAGTCTCTATGGAAAGGCATGATCTGTAAATATTTTTTTTTATCAAAAGTAATGACAAAAATGCTGTTTCACTTAGGTATGTAGTCACAAAAGGAATTAGGATTACCAAGGCTTCTTTTGCAATATACGGATATCCTTGCTGTCGCCTTATCCAAAATTATAAAATACTTTTTTCATTATATTCTACTTCAAGCAAATTATCTGATCCGATATCGATCAACTCTTCTCGAGAAAATTTTCGCGGACCATTGCGAAAGAGCTGCGGACCCCAGGTTGGGAAAGCACTGAACTAAAGAGAGTTTGTTTGCATCCGATGTTGCTAGCCCTTTACGAGTTGTAAAAAGCTATCTAAAAATGCCACAGCAATAATATTTATACTTCCAACAACAGCAGGAATGTTGAAGAATAATAAAAAAACGCAATCTGAATTCATCGTCATTTCTCACGACCTAGAGAAATTTCGAGAGCTCGCTGAAATGCTATGATTATAATTATGCAAACATTGAAATGAATGAAAGTAACCGAGAAGATATTTCTGTAAAAATTCACACGTTCATATTTTAATCTGTTTTCACTTTTGACTGATTGTTAACAGAATCGTTGAGCAGATGTAATAAGCGTATATTTTTTGGTAAATTATGGATATATGGTCACGGGACAGAATTTTTGTAAAGATTTATGAAAAATAAGCACATTACAAGAAATGAATGTAAGGCTAACGATTTTTTTTGAAATGTTTCGTCTTTAATTTTTAAATTTATTATAATATAAGATCCTAAATAATACTTCGCAATAAGTATGAAATCGAGTTGTTTTAATTTACAGAAGCAAAAATGCAACCACAAACTACACAAATAATAATATTATACAGATAGAGACAGTCACATAAGTTTATTATTTGTTTAAATTAAAAAGAATAATTTTATTATAGGCTAATATAAAAAAACAAATTCTTCTGTCAGAACTCTTACAATAATTAGTAATATTCTTCAGATTTAATCATTTTGATTCCACATTTTATAATAATCCACAAGAGCTCAAAGAGTAAAGTCAAAACATAAAATTATAAGCCAGTATGTATAAATTTTTTGAGCTTAGCTCGTTAGGATTGGGATTCTGTCCCGTGACCTTAATTTACCTATTTTTTATGCAGCCCGTATAATAAAGTTGGCTTCGTTCGCATTTTATTATTACGATAGATGTACACCTAGACCTTTTTTTGTGTGGTAGATGCGTTCCGCGGAAAATCGCACAAGAAAAGCTATGACTTAATGTGGGAACATAACATGTACACGGACGTACGTGTCAAGGTCTTTTAATTTCGTCATTATACATATATGTACGATAATATAGTCCTTAAAATATATTTAAAGAAATAAAAAAGTGCATTAAAAAAACCGCATAGCTTTGAAATCGCACAAAAATTGGATTGTGAGTGTATTGGGTTTTGATTTCAATTGAGAATTAAACCCACACAACGCCGACCTAAACCAATATTGTCACCATGAAAAAACATTAGTCTACAATTATAAATTATCATTAATAACTATTTGAGAAGCTTCAACATAATATCACACAATGTTGCTATGTCTGGAAACATATCGAGAATCAAGCCCAGAGGGTAACATTTTGGTGATTCTGAGTTAAATTTGAGGTTCGGTTCACAAAACAAAATATGCACAGACTGCTAAAAGAAAAACTGCACTATATGGAAAGAAGTGGTAAAAGAACGAAGTTGTTATAATTGACACAATATTTCTTTACTCTTTTTCTTCTGATGAAAAGTAGCGACTTGTCACGAACGCTTGCTCTGTTGGCTTGGAAATGGCGATATTATATCAGGGTCCAAATTCTAGAAGTGCATATGTCAGATTTAAGAATAAGAATATACTTTAAAACAACAACCAAACACATATTTTAATGATAACCAATTGACTATTTTATAAATACATAGTGCATTTGCGTACTGCCCTTCTAGCTACAGTTATGCTATCTGATAAAATGTTTCAATAATTGCATTCAAAATGTTATTTTTATTTACTTAACCTTGCATAAAAATTATCACAAAATACTTAAGTGTATGTTCACTGTCGCAAACGGGTTATATCTGCCCGTAAAATACATAATTTAGTGGGGCGTGTATGAACACGTTCCTCGTCTTTTCTCGTTATTTTTAGAAATTAAGATACTGTAACTGACGTGCAAAAAGGAGTAAGGAAAAGTTAACAATATATATAAACATAAAAGAGTAAAAATATTCATATTTTAATTGATTGCTTTTTTTACCGGCTCAAAATGTCGATAAATTTTGTAATGCGTATGGAAATCAAAAACGGGTTTGCTAATTTTCGCACATCGAATGATATCACGTCATGCACCTTTTCCTGTTTGTCTATTTATATTCAGATGTTTTCATATGATTTCCGACATAATTTATACAATCTATCGTCACCACATCGTACTGTTACGTCCTCTTCATATCAAGTGTTTGATATGAGATGAGAATGTATATGATCTTACTTTCAAAGACTTTGACTTGAGATATCGAGTCAAATGAGTTTCCAATTGTAAGACGAATATGAACTATTCCAGATAGTTCAGTTTTATAGACAACCGTCAGGTATTTGTCTATGATATTTGAAGGACACGGACGGGTAGACACTTATACAATTAAATTACTTTATCGTTTTGATGTTTGGTTTATTTTGTATAGATACAGTTTTACAATAGCTGACAATATATAACAAGCTTGCAAACGGATGGTGGAAGAATAACTCAGAATCTTAGTTTGTATGGCGTTATATAGTCATTTAGTTAACCACATGTGTTTATAAAATCTGTGGGAACTAAGTAAAATCAAGTGCAAAGTTTATCTTGTAAAAAGCGCAGAATATCGCTTTTGGTTATCTACTAATACTTGAAGTTAATTTATTGCTCTTACGACTGTGAGAAAGGGATGTGATATCGCGTCTCACGGATGTATCGGCTTAAGGGTAGCCATGTGCATTTAATAAAATAGGGGTGATAAGATGCATAACAGTACGCCATTTTGAATATAGGCATGTCATGGAAATCTTGACCTTGGTAATTGTCCCTTTTCTATAAATTTCAACTGTATAAGAAAGAAGGACTATTGAGTGATCATGTAAAAAGATCTATACAGGCTATAATAAGTAGCCTATAAAATCGTGGGTGTAGGGATATACGGGTGAAACTACAAAAATGGCTGCTTTGAGTTAAATATGGCATTGTCATGCTCAAATGCAGTTCAAAAAAGATATAAAAATATGAAACTTGTACGAAGAGCGGTTTACCAAAGATTGCTCGGCTTTCCTGTAAATCTGTGTAAGAACAAAGTTTAACATTGAACACTGTTTTGACCATTTATCTCAGTTCGTTGTTTTTGTAGTTTCGTCCGTATGTCCCTACACCTACGGTAATGTAAAGAGAAATTAATCGATTACTGCATACATGTATATGCTAATAATCTATCTATCTATCTATCTTCTTCTATCTATATATATAAAAATGAATGTCTGTCTGTATTTCCGCTATGGACTACTAAACCGCTCGACCGATCGATGTGCAACTTTACAAATTTATTGAGTACACCCCCGCAATGGTTTCTGGCCTACCAACCCTTCCCCAACCTCCACCACCCAATTTTTTTTGTTTAAACTTTATGAATTTTTCGAGTTCACTCCTTCGAAGGTTTTTGGCATACCCCCCTCCCATACGCCCCCCAAACCTCACCCCGCCAATCAACCCCTCTCCAACCCCAAATTTTGATATCGAATTTTTACAAATTTCTCGAGTATTGAATACATGCAAATTGAATTGAATATTTGTGGAATGTCTTTCCTTCAAATTTATTTTAGTTGCTGGCGTAGCAACGCGCGCAGGGTACAGCTAGTAATTTCATAAAAATCTCCTGACTTAAGAAATAGCCCCTGCATAAATAAATATAAAGGGGTGGAAAAGTAATACCTTCTCGCCAATCAATCAATGCTGGCCAAAAATTCAGTATTTTGTTTTTTAAATAGAGTTTTAAATTAGTTTAGTCGGGCAGAGTGTCAACGTTGTTAACTCACGGGCTTGAATCCGCTTCCGAGCAGTTTCATTTACCGATGGAATTATTGATTTCTGTTAGATATCTGTGTGATCTAAAATTACCTCCTACAAACCACCCGATCCTAAAAAAAAGGACGCAGCTAAACAATTATCATCTAGGCACTTATCCTTTCCTTGTCATGTAGTAATCCAGTGAGGGCCAGATAATCAACTCTCAGATAGTTCGAGGGCCACATGGGCAAAACTGACTAAATTATCGATATTTTTAACGTATATTTAATCAAAATTTCTATTGTTGTATATTGTTCTTCCATCGTCCGAAAAAAAGTGAAGAAAAAAGGTGATTGATATTTTTCATCGTGGGCCGCATGAAATGTCATTGAAGGCCGCAGGTTGTGCATCACTGTATTAGTCCTATCCGTTATAAACCAATTCTCTTCGAAAAATAATGGTTGGGCTACTGAATTACTTAAGTTCTCGTAGAAACATTATGTTGGGATTAGCTCAACCAAGAGTCGTGTTGGTGAAAAGAAATTGGTATATTTTATGCTTTTTTAAACATCCGAATGAGTTCTTTGGTATCTTTTATTTTTGGGAAATTCAATTAAGGAACACAATGAAACATTTTTCGATGCATACAACTGAAAATAATTCAAACATGCAACTCCATTGTAATGTTTTGCTTTACAGCAATTGGAATAATAAACCGGCTACCTAGATCTGTGTATTTGTTTTGAGAAAATTTGTTTACTGACTGTGGAACGTCAATAAACAAATGCGATCGATTCTTTTTGGCATTTGTTCGAAATTTAAAAATGGTTTAGTTTTAGGGTGCATTATTCAAATTAAATTCAATTTCATTTATATATTTCGCAAGTTGGCTGCAGTGATATTATTGGGTTGACAGTACGTACATTTATGCATTGCTGCACTGACTTTTGTAGTAGTACATATAGTCGAAATAGAAAAATATCAATTTGATTACTTTTACCTCAAAGTTTACAAGACGTCCCTGTTTACTGGTGATATTAAAATACATAACTTACTAATTTAATCGAGCGCAAATTTAACGCGGTAAAGAAGAAAATAATTGAACTTCTAGAACTACTATGTCGAGCCTAGCTCGAGATCGTATATGTATGTAGTAGGGACTCCAATTACTCAACATCTCAACTACTCAAGTATCGAGTATTACAATTTTAAAATACTCGAGTACTCGAGTATACTCGAGTAGTTTCAGAGATACCAAAATATGTTTTATTAATTCAAATGTGTGTCTATAAGTAGATGATACATAAATTAATAAGCATTTTTTATTCTATTATTACATTTATTTCAATTTATGAAACATATATTTCAATAATAATAGAGACTTAAATGTCTCAAATTTTAATTTGGTTCGAAGTTTTGTTTTTTATTCCAGCAGTGGAAAAAACTCTCTCTTTTGCTGTGGACCTCGGCTTAAAAGTTAGCTATAAATTAAAAAGTGCTATCTAGTTTTTCTGTCCGCTGCTACAAAATAAAATTTGGAAATAAACCTTCATTTATAAATTACGAGAATTACTCGAGTATTTTTCAAATTACTCGAGTATCGAGTACTTGAAAAATGGACGAGTATAATCGAGTATCGAGTACTCGATACTCGAATTGTAGTCTCTAGTATGTAGGTAGCGCGCAACCCCTATGTCGAGTCCCGCTCGAAATTGTAAAATTTGGTTGTAAACTATTTTTAAATTATCCTTATTTTAAAAACCGTATTTGTTGGATTGTGTCAAAATGTGGTATATATTTCGGTATTTCGTTTTTTTTGCCATGTCCGCTTCCAGCTTGGAGCATATGGACTCCTCAAGGAGTTTTTCTCAACATTGTTTTTGTCTACGAAAAATGCTTGTTACACAGTTGCTCAATCTCTCTTTGTCGAAGAGAGTACGAGTAAACGAGGGCCAGGAAAGGACTTGTGGTTAGCTAATCGCTCACAATACGAGCCCCTCTTTTTTGGAATCGGAAAGGTGAGAAGGGATTTTTAGCAACACAAACACCCATTGCCTTCGAACAGAATCGATTTATCGACTGAAAAAATCTGCTCGTACCGGGAATCGAGCACGGATTTTTTTCCAATTTTGTTTTACCACGCTAATGAATACGCACACCCTGTTATATCAATAAGTTTCTCAAATCTATTGAAGAGTTGCTAGAAGGGAAAAAAATATATTGAGGAGTGCAAAGGGTCAAGCGTTAAGATGGTATTAGCGTAATTCACTTTCAAATATCTAACAATGGAATTTCGTTATCAATTTGGTCTACCTACGACTTTACATGTTAGCATATTAAATTAACCCAATTAACACATATCCTACGTAAAGTATTTTATGCATTCTGTCATTTTCTGCGTCACGGTATCTAATTAAAAAACTAACTATACTTTTTAATGGCGTTTTACAAAACAACCTAAAATATTAAAAAAAAAACTATTTTCTTATACTGTATGTAGATAAAAGGTTGGAGTAAAATTAAACGTCAGAAATATTCAAATTTAGAATGATGTTTACACCAATTTCGTCTTCGCTTTCAAAAATCCTGGCAGAGAATACCATTATATGAAAATATTCTAAAATTTATTATAATTAGGATTTTTTTCGTTAGCGATTATCCCAATTTGTTGGTATAATTTTAAATTGTAAAACTGTACGAATTTAAATATTTTTACAATAGATAATAGACAATAATTTTTTCAAACTATTAAAAAAGAATCTGTTCAATAAATAGTACGTTATTATTTTTAAAAAAATGCAGCGCTCATTACTAAGTGCTCATCGAGCATAAAAGAGAAATCAACAAAATATTAAGAACACATCTGAGCAAATTAATATTCAACTATTCAATAATTAAATATCAAACATTTTAACCAACAGCATCACTTACCTGACACAGAAATAGTCCTAATATTAATATCTAGAATAAATCAACTTAGTAATTTTAAATTATGTTATCGTTGATCAATGCACGGACAAATCAAAACACACGACAAAAAAAGGCGGGGACGCGAAGATTTCACAAACAAACTAGCTACAAAATTAGATTCAGCGTAAACAACACAAAAAAACAATAATCGAACACTACTTAAGTTTCATATTGTCTTTGGTTAACTTTCAAATAAAGAACTCCAGCGGGATAAACGTCTTTTAAATTATTTACCTTCGATTTGTACGTATTCTATGTTCGCGCCAATAGGAAAGATACCTATTACGCGGAATGTCAATAAAGTACTAGATCCAAAGAGGAAATTTTGAGGCGAAGCGACTGCCTCTGCAGAGAGTATACATCAACATTTCATTCAAAACAGGCGCATTAAACTCATTTACTATAACGGGTCGCTTTTGACGTTAAATGAAATACAGTTTTAACAATGTACTAATGTAATACTAATAATGTAAGAGGTTTTGTCACAGATACACGCCGAAGATATTTCAATTAAATATTACCAACAACTTGTATTTTCGTATATGATAATATTTGACTATTCCAGAACTTGAATACGGTTACAACTTTCCAATTTAGTGAGAAATTTGTTCGGCATCGTGTTCGAACATTGATAACAGAAAGATTGTTAGATGAATGGAAAAATGTTCGCATATGGCCGCGAAAATTTGTTTCAAAGGTCTGATCTACATGGTGCTTGTAATATTTTTTTAAATTATTGAACGGTTGCACATGTCATTCGATGAGGACAGGTGAATATTATGTTGCAACATTAAAGTATTCCAAATTATTGGATAACTTTATGAACAACATAAGTATCATTGTATATAATAAAATTTGAATTTAAGTTTGGAATAGTAAGCTGTCATTTTTTTTTATTGAAAATTAATTTTCACAACGTTGCCGCTAAATCCATTAAAATTGTCATTATATTGGTGTGTGTAACAACATTTATATGTACGTATTTGATTTACGGAATCCATTGCTTAACTTTCTTCTGAAGTTTAATTCAAATGATTCCATTTTGCCAAGGTAATAATTAGTTGAAGCTGTATTAAAAACATTTGGACATCAAAGATTCTTGTTTCTATCGAAGCTGATATTATAATCTGTGTTTTTTTTTATTACTATAAATGAAATTTTAGCCTTTACGGTATGTATTTAATGAATTGAAAAATATTGCAGGCTTTATTCTTGTTCTACATAAATGGTTGTCATAAGGCGATGAGATAATATAATAGTTTCTCTACCTCCTTATTAAAAAACTGATATTTATCGAATAACCAGTAGATTGCCACCATACAGCAATGTTTTTAGGGTGTTTACTGACACTTATTGGTGAAAAAGTAAAAAAGTATTAGTAGAAAAGCTCGACTTATTGCTTGCACTTGCGCTAAGGTATAAGCATAGTAAAATAAACTTACAGTAGGTTATTTATATAAAAATCAATGTTTTTTCATATTTTATGCGCTGCCATACCGTTCATTTTGACAACTTATTGTTGCACTTGCGCAAAGATCATAGACATAGTACAATTAACTTTCAGTAGGTGGCGCGTGTGTCGTACCATAGACAATCGGCAGAAGACAAACAGCAAGCGTCAAACGGCAAATGTCATCGATACCGATCAATTTTAGTGAAATTAAATCGAAATTATTTACATAAAATATTGTGCCGAAAGCACTTCAATAAGCACAAACACTTTCTTTCTTTGAATGTCCCGTATTTTCCCGTATGCGTTCCTACAACGTTCATCAGATTGCGATTAAACTTTGATGATTTGTTGTGTGGATTCCTTCGAAGGTCTTTGAGTCATTACAGCCATACATTTTCTGTGAGTGGCATTGTAATGCTTGCCGGGTGCCGGCTAGTAATATATATAAATAAATTTTAATTGTGGATGTCTAATGACAGCAGTTACACCTGTTACATTATTATCATCCGCGTTATAACGGCCATGTTATATTTTATAATCGCACCAAGTGAAACACCTTCACATTTGTTTTGAAACACACTATAGATTTGCTCGTAGATTTCCGGCAACAACCGAAGTGTAGAACGTTGCGACATAAATTGGAATCAACGGCATGTTGGCGTTATTCCACGTTCACTCCAAGAGTACAAAACTGATGCCGTATGTTGTACAGGTGCGCGGATAAAAAGCACGTTTGATTATGAATAGGGTTTCCAATCCCGTACCAAAAATTTGATCCCGGGATTTAAGGATTGCAATAAGTCAAACCCGGGATAGCTATTTTCTTATAACTGGTTCGAAATCGTTTTTATCGTCACTAGAAGAACTGGTCAGTAAATTCCTCAAGATGCGGAAATATCAATGTTTTATGAAACAATCCGCAATCTTTTATTCCAAGACCGTTGGATAAAACGTGAATAGATAGTTGAAACATCCTTCTTTCATGGTATACAAATTGTATATTGCAATGAGGAGTGACAACTAAAATAAAATAAACACTGTTTTACAAACCAGCCGGTAGCCGGCAAGCGTTGCAATGCCACTCAAAGAAAGAAAGTGTTTGTGCTTATTAAAGTGCTTTCGGATGCACAATATTTTAGATAAATAATTTTGATTTAATTTTACTAACATTGATCGGTATCGATGAAATTTGCTGTTTGTCTTTGTCGATTGTATACACGCGCCATCTACTGAAAGTTAATTGTAATAAGCCTTTGTGCAAGTGCAACAATAAGTTGTCAAAATGAACGGTATGTCAGCGCATATAATATGAAAAAATATTGATTTTTATATAAAAGACCTACTGTAAGTTAATGACTATGTCAAAAACATCCATGAAATTGTAAGCATAGAGTGCGAACAAACAAAAAAATATTGATTTGTATATATTAGATTAGTTTAATTAATTTATCATTAATAAAATCGAGATTCGATCGGTCTCGTTCGATTGCGATCTGAAATCCGAAATTAAAAATTTGTCTACTTATGCACATAGCATAAACTGGAGCATTTTTTTAAAAACATATTGTTAAAATGATGACACATTAATGGAAATATATTTCGTTTTTATTGATGACAATTCCACTACCATCCAGAATGTAAGTATCAATTTTAGAATTGTAAGTATTTGGCACTCAATAAAACATTGATTATCTCTAGTTTTGTTACTTGAGATTTTTCTTCCTCTGAATTCAATTCAAAACAATATTTCATATTCGATGCTGTCATCAATGCACAACGCAAATAATTCATTTCCCATAAGCATCCGGTGTTACAAAAATGACAATTTTTCCCAATAATAATAATAAATCAATCCCAAAAGATTCTGCATTATGTTTTATAATCCCGGGATTCATCGGGTATTGAAAATCCTCGGGATCCCGGGATTGGAAACCCTAATTATGCCAGTAGGCAATTTCCCGAACTTCTGACCGAAGAATTTGTCCTATTGTTTTGTTTTTATGATTACGTCACATAACTGTCGCACGATTTGCATTTGCAGCCAGTGAGGGCGCATTAAATTAAATTAAATAAATCTATGATATCATACATAAAAAAGACATCCTGTAAACAATTTAAATAAAGTACGACGGGCGGGATTTACCCACATATTGCATTACTTTCCTACGCAATAAGTCTTAGTATATATTTTTTTTTACTATGTCCGCTCCTCAACTTGAAGCATATGGACTACTCACGGAGTTTATCTCAAACATATTTATTTCTACGAGAACTGCTTGTTACTCAGTTGTTCAAACTCTCTTTTTCAAAGAGAATAAGGATGGATAGGATATGAGGACAGCGACAGTACTAGTGGTAAGCTAATCACTGTTACTATGCGTCGCTCTTTAGGATAGGAAAAGTGGAATGGGATTTATAGCAACACAAGCACCCATTGCCTCTGAGCAGATTCGATATATCGATTGAAAAAATCCGCTCGTACCGGGAATCGAACACGGGCGGTCCGACACGGTAGCCAATGACGTTGTACACTGCAACACGGACCAAGGCAATAAAATTTTACATTCGTTTTATTGATTGAGTTGGCATTTGCTTGGTAGAACTCCATTATAATACGGTGAAAAAATGTAGAAAACAAAATGATTTTTGCATATATGCTCGATTAATGACGACGTTTTTGGCTTCTCCCAGAAGTAAGATTGCCATCTATCTGATCTTATCAATTCGTTACCTTACTTTGAAATTCAATATCAAATGTCTGGATTTCGTATTTTTTTTTAAAATCATTTTTGCGACCCCCAGCACCTTGACGCCCAGTGCGACCGCCCTATTCGCCAGCCCCTAGATACGGCCCTGATTAACCATATTCTAGCATATATGATAGCTTCAGAATCATTTATTATTGAATAACGGAGTTCGCAGAATTATGGAGTTCATCTGCACACTTTTTTTACCAAGTTTATCCGATAAAGTTCTAAGATTTTCATTTTTATTTCCATTATTAAGATTATTATTTCCAAATAAAGGGTATTTCAATAGGGACGCTCAAAATATGTTACTTTGTCCTGCTGAGTAGATTATTCATTGTTTAGTGGCCAAATTTGAGTCAACCAGTTTGGTAAATAATCGGCCAACACCTACCTGTACGTCATCAAAATACAATATCTGGTGAAAACATTGCTGCTGTGTACAGGAAAACCCAAGGCAGCTTATTTCTCGTTGTTCACAAGAACTTGGCTTTTCTGCGACTTCAACTTGGCGAATTTTGAATCGGGCCTTATGTCTGCACCCGTATAAAATCCAACTAACCAAGGAACTTCAGGTAAACGACCACAGACAACGCCTGATTGGGTTCTGGAGCAGTTGGAAGTTTACCCAAATTTGTCAAAAAAGTTAACTTTAGCGACATGGCCCATTTTGTAATGAATGGATATTGGCAGACATTTGATGCTATATTCCATATTTAATGCCGTAAAATATACTTACAAATGAAATTAAAATTTAGTCGAAATCTCACAAACAACTTGTTGTATTTACATTTTAAAACTAAGCGTCCTTATAAAAAGACCCTTTATAATGGTTTGTGTTGTGAAAAAATATACTTAAATTAATTAATTTGAACCATTTTTACTTGCTCATTGTTACAAGTGAATTAAATACTATGATCCAATTGATGTCGAATTGATGACATGACATGGCGAGCTTTCAGTATTCAATTGAGTCGTCACAAAGCAAAAACCGAAAGATTTTAATTTAATTAACTCAGAAACGTTTAAGATGTCCTTTAGACTGAAGTCCAATCCTTATGATTTTTATGAGAAATCTCACTTGCTTCACGATGACACTCGATGGTTGCCTGATAAAAAGCCGTTTTGGAGTTGTTTGAAAATTCATACAGTGTCAATTTTATGTTTTACCGATAGAGGAATAATAAGGGAACTATATTAATAAATCAAAAGTTGAAAATGTTGTTTTGGGTTCAAAAAACTAGATTTTATATTTAAGTGCCAATAATTGTAGCCGGCCAACAATAGTAAGATTTACCCTATGTCCTTATTGCAAATTTAATGAATGCTATGTGACTATTTTACGCTTCACGCATAAATAATTACTTGTATCGATAGTTTATTTTTCCATCATGTTGTATTTATAATTAATCAAAAAGCTACTTCTATGTTAGTAAATAGCTTTCTAAGTAACTAAAATAATCATAATTTTTGCTGCCATCTGAACATTCTAACTATTTTCTTCATAACTGGTTCGAAGCCGTTTTTATCGTCATTAGAAGAACTGGTCAGTAAATTCCTCAAGAAGCGGAAATATCAATGCTTTATGAAACAATCCGCAATCTTTTATTGCAAGACCGTTGGGTAAGACGTGAATAGATAATTGAAACAACCTTCTTTCATAGTATAAAATTGTATGTTGCAATGATGAGAGACAACTAAAATAAAATAAACATTGTATTACATACTATCCGGTGCTCGGCAAGCGTTGCAATGCCACTCAAAGAAAGAGAGTGTTTGTGTTTTAATTGTGTATGGCTGTATTTAATGGCTGTAATGACTCAAAAACCTTCGCACGAATCCACACAACAAATCATCAAAGTTTTATCGCAATCTGATGAACGTTTTAGGATCGCATACGGGAAAATACGGAACACTCAAAGAAAGAATGTGTTTGTGTTTATTGAAGTGCTTTCGGATGCATAATATTTTAGATAAATAATTTCGATTTCATTTCACTAGCATTGATCGGAATCGATGAAATTTGCCGTTTGACGTTTGCTGTTTGTCTTTTGTCGATTGTCTATGGGTCGACACACGCGCAACCTTCTGAAATTTAATTGTACTATGCCTATAACCTTTACGCAAGTGCAACAATAAGTGGTCAAAATGAACGGTATGGCAGCGCATAAAATATGATAAAACATTGATTTTTATATAAATAGCCTACTGTAAGTTGATTTTACTATGCTTATACCTTAGCGCAAGTGCAAGCAATAAATTTACAAATTTTTATCGCAATCGGATGAACGGTATGACAACGCATACAATACGAACAAACAAATAAACAAACATTGATTTTAAATATTAGAGATGTATTTATTGGAAAAAATAAAAAAATACATGGCATTACGGCTGACGCCAATGCGCCATGAATTTGACAAGTTGAATAAAAATATAAAATAACATATAACACAAAATTAAAAAAAATATATATGAAATAGAACAGAATCATATTATTTACATAAAACAAATAATATAAACAAAGCACCAAGTTCACTGCCAATGATCCACTTCAACAGGCAGTGCATTCATCAGCCGAATAGCCCTTGCGACTGGCAACTCAAAACACCTACATACGTGACAAACAAGTTCTGACAAAACAAATATGATTGGCCTTGGCTACGATCACGTAGGTAAAAACTGGCACATGCAAGCTCTAAGGCTTAAGGATATCAGGGTTATCAACTCAGCTGGGAGAAGAAGAACGAACATATGTTTAATATAAAATTTAAAATATCTTTGATTATTCCACGTATTGTGTAACTAACTGTGACACGTGTTTCGCCTCTTCAGAGGCATCTTCAGACTTACTATCGGAAAGTTTGCTTTACTTAAGCAAACTTTGCGATAGTAAGTCTGAAGATGCCCCTGAAAGAGGCGAAACACGTGTCACAGTTAGTTACACAATACGTGGAATAATCAAAGTTATTTTAAATTTTATATTAAAATGAACTTCCACAAAGTTACCGCCGAAACCATCGAAAATATGAACATATGTTTCATTATTGAAATCGATCTTCGAGCTTCAAGAGAGTGAAACGAAAGCATTCCTAAAAGAAACTTGGTTGGATAATACTCCATTAAAGAATTGTCAAATGGAAAAAAAAATATGAACTCGCCCCAGTTACGACTTAAAAACATTTTTTTTACCATGTCCGCTCACATCTTGGAGCATATCGACTCCTCAGGGAGTTTATATCAACCTTATGTTTTTCTACGAGAAATGCTTGTTAGTCAGTTACTCTACCTCTTTTTTTTTTTCGAAGAGAGTAGGGATGGAAAGGATACGAGGACAAGGACAGGACTAATGATAAGCTAATCGCTGTCACTATGCATTGCTCTTTGGGATCGGAAAGGTGGAAAGGGATTTTCAACAACAGAAACACCCATACTTTTGAACAGATTTATCGACTGAAAAAATCCCCTCGTACCGGGTATGAGCCTGGGCGGTCCAGCACGCAAGCCAATAACGTTGACACTGCGCCACGGACCGGACTAAGGAATTTTAATACGTACATATGTATATTATGTCGAGAGGAACACCCTGGATGTCTTAAATTAAAATCTTATTAAATGGTTCAAAATCACAACTTATGTATGTATATTGAGACGCCACTGTTTCAATACTAAATTTTGCCGCAATTAAAAGATATTTAAGTCTTTTTATCACTCATCTAAGCATCTTGATCGCCAAAAATAGCGATTAAGGTTCACTTTCTGCTGCATAAAGTATGATAACTAAGGTAAATGTACTAGTAGTTGACCATGTACCAGTAGTTGACCTTTTGAGAATAAAATGGCCTAAAATAAGAAATGCAGACGCGGGATTGCTCTAAATTGCAAAGTTCAGACAAGTAGGGCATCTGTGATCGGAATGAGCCACTAACACATCACCATATAGCCAATGGAATGCCAGGGTGGTCATTTGAAAACAACACCTGGTGAGGAAAGTGTATTATTTCAAATTTCTTAAGTGATAAAATTAGAAACGGTGTGTACCTTGTATGGGGTTGGTATGCCAGAAACCTTCGAAGAAGTGAACTCGAAAAATTCGTAAAGTTTAAAAAAAAAATGGGGGATGGTTGGGGGGAGGGGGAACCATTGCGGGAGTGTACTCAATAAATTTGTAAAGTTTCTTTTTTACATCGATCGGTCGAGCGGTTTAGTAGTCCATAAAAGCGGAAATACAAACAGACAAACATTCATTTTTATATATATAGATCATGCTGAATTAGAATCTGTTTTATTTTATTACATTAGCAACCTTTGCGATAGAAGTAAAATAGTCTGAAGATGCGAAACACGTGTCACAAATAGTAGCACAATACGTGGAATAATCTTTTTAAATTATTTTAATTTTAGATTAGAATAAAATAACGTTATAAATAATACGATGTCCATGTTTCTAAGAAGCAACAATAATTGCATATTTGATTGGCTTTTAAGATTGGTTTTAATGACAATTAACAACTGGAGACTGTGAGAAGTTTTTTGGGTGGCTTTGTACCAATTGATACTGGGCCTAATGTTTGGACAAATTAATTAATAAAATGATTCAAATAATAAATTAGAAGAAGTGAAATAAGATAGAAATGCTTTCTGTCAAAATTCCGTTACGTTCGTCTTAAATACATGATAATTTTTTTTTAATTTTAGCCATTTCAATGGCAGTTACAAAAATAGACATTGACGGTCAGCTTGTTTAAATTTAGAATTTTCCGTGGAACATAAACTGTTTGATACGTCTCATTACTGGAACAAAAGCTGTCAACACGCCAATAATTGGACGCGGCCATTTTGTGAATCGCGTGCATTGCAATTATTAAATGGAACGTCGATGACACACACATCCGCAAAATTGGATCGATTTAAAGGGAATTTTAGCGGGAGGAAATTTGTATATGGTAACTAATGAAAATGGAAATTCGACGCTTGGTAATTAAAAAAAAGAAAATAACGACATGTTGTGAATTGTGAATGCCATAATAATTGATAATATTCGGATTGTTCCTAAGACAAATATTTGACAATAGATTATCTTTCTTTTGTTTCGAACTAAATTTTTCATTAAAGCATACCGAATATAAAGTTTACTTGAGATTGTTTTAGTTAAATTTATAAAAATATCTATAAATCATCAACCATATGTATGCCGGTATTTTTTGATTCATAAATTGAATGGAATTTGTTTTTTCACTTGTTTTCTAAGCTGTCCATACATCGAAACGATAGAATTTTCTTCATTGTTTTGGAAATAATAAGCAAATTGAAAAATGCCATTCTAGAATACCGAAGAAAATTTATGTACAGTAAGTATATGTATCCAAAGTTATGCGTGTTTGTGATTATTTCATATTTTAACCTACCCTTACCTATTTAACCTAACCTACCTTACAGTATCCTGCGTAAATCCCTTAAAAATCTCGCGTACCTGCATATATACATGTAGCAGTGATGTAAAACCCGCATGTGTCCCGCAATAACATTTCATGCGGCCCAATATAACAATCGCCTTTTTTCTTCAGAACTTTTTCCGACCGATGGACGAACAATATAAAACTAGCCCTCGAACTATCTGATAATTGATTATCTGGCCCTTCTGCCAAAAAAGGTTATGCATCACTGGTTTACAGCATTTCATCGGCTCAGCTAGACAATATTTATCTGTGTCCTCCCAATAAAAGCCTAGTGAATCAACGAAGAGACTACACAGCAGGCTCTCAGTATCGTAACTACTATTTTTCAAATGTTGATTAAGTAAGTACTGATTGAATCTTCATATTCTTTTCGCAAATACTCTAGCTAGATATTATACAATGTAAATATTGTTAATTGAAAAAAATATAATACAGTCCATTACAGCTGACGCCAATGCGCCATGCATTTGACAAATATAATGCATACAGTACATAATATATAACAAAACATCATTGTGCATCACTGACATATAGCGATGAGCAAACTTAATGCCTGTTTCTAGCAATATTTTTTGTGACGTAAATTTTTATTTAAAAAACATTCTTAATAAGTTGAAAACACCTTTCGTATTTTCATTTCTTTATGAATAGTAAACAATATGTTTAAATCGGTCTCCCTACGCCCCTCAACACAATTATTGTTTAAAATAGTAATTTTAAATGAATTAGCATTTAACATTATGTTAATTGAATACAGTTCCTTAGTAATTTCCAAACAATGTATTTAAAATTAAAGTATAATTGCTAGTTAATCCATTTCTATAACAATTGTGTTTTTTTTAGAAATTATTTCATTTAATTAATTAATAATAACTTATGTTTATGTTAAGTCAGGTGTAATTGGCATCCATTTAAATGTTAATTTTTATACTATTTGTTGAGTGTAAATATCCAAAATAAAGACTGTTTTGATCGTGAAATATATTATTTAAGATTATGGTAAATTTATTGTTTTCGGATGTGCATGAGACGAGCTATGACTCCATGAAAGTGTCGAATGGCCTATTTCAAAATAGCTGCGGAATAGATTTAATGATTACAGACAGGCCACCTATTGACATAACTTACAAACTCGTATGATAAAATCAAACATTATGACCAGCCTAGACAACTAGCGCCACCTAACTAGCCTAACTATTAAAAAAAAAACTTTTTGGGAAATGGTGGCCATGCAGATTATCTGGGAAGACATGTCATTTAATGGTCTTAAGGGATGAGACTTACTGACAGTGAAATCGGTCAACTTAGAAGTTTTTACGAGTTACTCACTTTTCTCATTAATAGATGTCACTATCATAATTATGAGCTTCAGTATTTCTCATCCTTTTTATATGAAAGCGAAAAGTTTGTTTGAACTGTCGATTATGATTTTACAAACATTCCAAATGTATCAGTGGATCTATAGAGCAAGCTATGGAGAGGCTCGGTTGGAAATTCAACGAAAAAAATTACATTTTTAACAAAAGTTTTTTCCCATATCATGCGTAAATGTTATAATTTTCAGAATAATCGTGACGTTTGCTGATTTTACGTTTATTTTGACGTTGTCACTTTATTACAACTTATCACGAATAAAAAATATGAATAATTGTACGCTAAAGTATTTGAATTGGCGCCATTGTTGATAAAAGTTCGCGGCTTAATTATATTTGGTGTTGCTGTATAAAAATATTTTAATTTATATTTTGTTCGATATTATTAATTTGATTTATCCTACCGGTACAATTTCAAAATATTATATAAAGTTAAATTTTCACCTAAACGTGACTCAAACGATTTTAACTGTATAATTAAAAAAAAAAATTTAATAAGTTATAAAAATTTACTTTCAATTAGTTATTTATAAATAAATTTCATTTAATAATTATTGTTTGTTAAAATAACCGACAGTTAAGCTAATAACAAGTCACAATGTGCCACATAAAAAATTTCAAAGCCGTAGAAATATTAATTATTTTCCAGTGAAATTAATTTCTAGAATAATTAAAATGAGTAAAATACAAATGCTTGATTGAGATTATTTAAATAGTATTGAATAAAGAAAAATATTAATGACTGAAAGTTAGCCGGTATGTGGTACGGTCGATAGTCGATTCGGCGTGTCATTTGAAAAGTGGCTCATTTTCGAACACGCTCATAAACGGATGCAATTTCGGCGTCCATTTTTCTTTTGCGTAGACATATGGCAAGTGTTCCGGCTCCCCACGTTTACTTATCATAATGGCTAAAAAAAAGAGTGACGATAAAGCCAATCAACCCGCCGAGAATGAACCGGCAGAAGTGAACTACGACGAGGAGCCGGATTTCAACGATCCCGAAGGTTTTCTGGACGATATCGAAGATGAAGGTACGATGTCATACTCGGTACCATTTGACACTTATGGTCGTCAGCTCTTCGCGTTTAATCACTGTATTTACCATTTTCGTGCCTCTTAAAGTTATATAAACCTCTAATTAAAATCAGTTTATAGTTTGTGTCGTATTTCGATCTCCGTATTTATTATGTATGTGTTGTCGCAGAATTTTCACAATACATAACCTCGAATTGTGTCTTTTACAGAACTGCTCCAAGATTTGATAGAACAGAGGCCCACGGAGACAGATGGCGTCGAGAGTGTCATCGTTGTCGATGGACTCCCCCAAGTTGGCCCCGACCGTTTGGCCAAGCTCCAAACTGTCATCAACAAGATCTTTGCCAAGTTTGGAACGATTGTAAATGCTTTCTATCCAACCAAACCTGATTCAGATGAAACCGTAGGCTATATATTTTTGGAGTATGGTCATCCGCTCCATGCTGACGAAGCCGTGAAAGTCACAAATAATGGAAAGTTGGATAAACACCACACATTACTAGTTAATCTCTTCACAGACTTTAAGAAGTAAGTGTTTATTAATAATACCCTTGTTCAGTTTGATCACGAAATCCTTGTCTTTTTGCCCAGTTTACATATTGCCTCCATAGGGGAAAACTTATTAATTGTGTTACACAATTTTTTTGTTCAATTTATTTTGTGTGCTTACTATTACGTAGCCATTTCATATCGATGTACACACCAACTTATTTTTTAATGTTCTGTGAATTTAGTAGATCCCACACATTGAATCCTGAATTAATTTTACTGTCCATCTATTTCACAATAAGTGTTAAATTAATTTATACAACTAAACACTAGAAACTAATTTACATAATTATTTCTGGTTTCCCGATTTGACATTGAAAGATCAATGACAAATGTCACATTTTGAGACTATTGAATGAAATTCTATTTTTAAATAATAATCCATGCCTACTTACTCTCAATGTGGAGCATATGGCCTCTTAATAGAGGTAACTCAACATATTTTTTTAACGAGAATCACTTGTTACTCAGTCGCTCAACCACTTCAGCTCGAATATTTAAAATATTTATTTAACACATCAATTCATTTTTAATTAGAGGTACAATTGAAAAAGTGTGTTGATTACACCTTTTAATTTAAAAAAAACTATACATAAGTACTGCAATTTGTAACATTACTCCTGTATTATAGGATTTTCTGATAATGCTATGAATTATATATCATTTTTAACATTGTAATATTGATGGGTTATTGAAAACAAAACATGGCATGTTTTCTGAATAGATAACTAATTTTCTTTTGAAATTGATTAACTAGAAATAATAAGGAATTCAAATCTTTGCTTTTGTAAATATATTGGTTGCTACATTTTCATATTAATATTTTACACAAAAAACATGAAATGCATTTTAGAACATTTAATTAATAATAGCTAAAGATATGTCTATGCTATGCAATGTAAAGATATGTCTTTTATGTCTGCTTTGTCATCAACAACTTCATGATATGACTTTTCTAACTGAAGAAGATATCTCAGCAATGCCCCTGTCCAATTATATTGTAATGATGCTTAATCGAATAACATTTTTCCAGATATTCTGCGATACCGAAAGAATGGGAGCCACCAGCACCGCAACCTTTCAACGTACAAACCGACCTGCAGTATTATTTAATGGAACCTGATGCGTACGACCAGTTCTGCGTTGGAATCGGTACCGGAGTGTCTCTACAGATCTGGCAGAACTCGCAGCCTGAGCCTGTCATTCTTCAAGATAGACCGGTAATTAATTACATATTTTATCTTGAAGGTGTTTTATGTATTCCTGTATTGAAAATAACTTTGACTGTGATACAGAGAGATGGCTCTATTGCTTAATGTCCAGGCATTGATTGAATTTCTTAATTTGAAAATAAAGGCGTTGCAATTTCATGTTGGGGATTTGTAAAATACTGCGAGCTACTTCTAATATTATCCTAATGACTCACACAAAACCTCTTTTTCTCAGGAATGGTCAGAGACGTACGGCACCTGGTCTCCTCTGGGAACATACCTGGCAACCTTCCACTGGAGAGGAGTAGCCCTGTGGGCCGGACCCAAGTTCTCTCAGTTCCAGAAGTTCAGCCATCCGTACGCTCGCTTCATCAGCTTCTCGCCGTGTGAAAATTATCTTGTTACCTTCTGCGCCAACAATGACAAGCCTGATGAAAAGAAGCTTATCATTTGGGATATCAGGTAAAGATAATGTACATTTTGTAAAATTTTATTTTACAGCTCTTTAAGGATTGCAATCTCTTCCTCCTGAAACATATCGATAATAGCAGCAAGTTTATTATTATTATAATATTTTAATTAATTTTGAGCTATTTTTGGCCAGTCAGGTACCTAGAATATTTCATGATATTTCCACTTCAGCATAGTTTTATCGAGCTTTTTTTTAATTGGTGTCCACACGAAATTTACACATGATTTTCATTTGCAAAATTGCTTTTTCAATGATGAATTAGTTGTAGTAAAAATATCACATTGTTTTCAATTTTATATTCTGCTATTTTTCAGAACTGGTCAAGAGAAACGTAGTTTCCCTCCACCCGATGACTACACCGTGTGGCCAATATTCCGATGGAGCAAGGATGACAAGTTCTTCGCTTGGATGGGACCCGACATACTCTCAGTTTATGCCACTCCTAGTTTCGGCTTGCTCGAGAAGAAGTCGATCAAAGTTCCCGGAATTCGTGACTTCAGCTGGTCGCCGACTGACAACATCCTGGCCTTCTGGGTGTCCGAAGACAAAGACGTCCCCGCCAGGGTTACCCTTTTGGAAATTCCGAGCCGATCTGAAATCCGATCCAAGAATTTGTTCAATGTTGCCGACTGCAAGATACACTGGCAGAAGAGCGGGGACTATCTCTGCGTGAAGGTCGACAGGTATTCCAAGAGTCGCAAAGATCGATCCGACGTCAAATACTCCGGAATGTATTACAATTTCGAAATATTCCACATGCGAGAAAAGGAGATTCCGGTCGATTCTGTTGAGATTAAGGAGCCGATTCACGCTTTCGCCTGGGAGCCAGTTGGCTCAAAGTTCTCCATTATCCACGGAGACATGGCAAACATTTGCATCAGTTTCTATGGTGTAAATGCAGGACAGGCTCCCTCGCTCCTCAAGAAGTTTGAAAAGAAACCTTACAATCATCTATTCTGGTCTCCTTCTGGTCAGTTTATCGTTTTGGCCAATCTGGGTGTCACCGGCAGCGCTCTGGAGTTCTTGGACACATACGATTTCACCGTCATGAACACTGGCGATCACTATCAGGTTGGTAGTATTCTAAATATTAATTATTGGTGCATCATCACCCCAATTGATAAGAAACATGACCCCTTGAGTGGCTAGATATTTTTGGTGGATCTAAGTTTTGTTTTTACTGCCCGTGATATGTTATTTTTTTTTTAAATAACTTTGTAATTTATTGCATTGATTCAAATTTTATACTGAATTGATAGCTGAAATCAGGAAGAAACACATTCTCTCCTTTCTATTGATAAAACGTGATTAATTCAATCTTTATTTTCATTTCAGGTGTCTGGTATTGAATGGGATCCAACGGGACGGTACGTTGTCACAGGCGTTTCTTCGCTGAAGTGCAAAATGGACTGTGGATACTTCATGTGGTCATTCCAAGGAAAGATTCTTAGACGGTAAGTCATTTTGATTAAAAATCTCAATGATATCGCTGTATCTTTAAAAATAAATGGTTATTACTCAGCTTAGTTTTATATTCACTAATGAAATATGTAATCCTTTATAGAGTTGCAAAGGAAGGCTTCGCTCAATTCCTGTGGCGTCCGCGACCGCCTACCCTTCTCGCCCCTCCGCTTCAAAAGGAAATCCAAAAGAATTTGAAGAAGTATTCAGCGCAGTTTGAATCTAAGGATCGATTGCGATTGACGAAAGCTTCAAAGGAACTGGTCGCCAAACGAGCCGAGCTGATGAAGAAATATGAAGAGTACCGTTTATCTAAGCTTAAGGAATGGGAAGAGCAGAAACCGAGGAGATTGGAGCTTAGGAATTGTGAGTTCTTATTTGACAATTATATCTTTTTTGAGTCGCAAGCCAAGATGATATATATATAGAAATATTAATTTCTCTTACCTTTTGGAGTATTATCTATTCATGATGTTTTTGAATGTCATTTGAATTTTGAATCATCTTGCATGAATCATCTTTGAGAACTATAATCTTTGAAATTAGCAAATGAAATATGAGAAAATTAAATTTTAGTAAAGATTTTTACAATACAGAACTGTTCATAATATCTCATTTCTTCTTTTTTCAGATGTGGACACTGATGAATTAGATTCAGATACGAAGAATGTTGAAGAGGAAGTCGTGGAGTTCTTTATTAAGGAGGAAATAACGGTGGTCGAGTAGTCAGCACGGCTATCAAAACATCTCGGCTTCGGTTGCTGTCTTTTATTTTTTCTGACAGTTGCTGTGGCCAGCATCTCGCCGCCCTTTGCGAAGAGTGGGTGTGGATTGGTTGTTATATACCATTTTAATATAATTGTCGCTGATTCGGGGTTTTTTCATCTGTAACGCCTTCTTTATAAATAAAAGTTTATTTTACAGATATTTAAATGAAATTTGTATTTTATTATACCTGTTCTTACCCTACCCCACAGAAACTGAGTAATTCTCTCTCACACATTCACTCTCCATTTGCCAATATGAAATGCGATCAGAATAGTACAGTGTTCTCATGTGCGGCCACCAGAGGATTTTGCTGCGGCCACCAACAGCTTCATAGATTATTTGATATTTAATAAAAGTATGTTTTTACAAGTTAATTTGTCAATAAAACACTGAAAATTAAATGTTTCGTATGCATTGTATTGTGCACCAAGAATTGTTAGTTAGAAAAAAGTCAAACACATATATGTTTAGGTCTTTTTGACAAAAAAGACTTGAAAAAGAAGGCCACCAGACATTTTCGAAGGACTGCTGATGTTCCTAATGCGAGGCCACAGCAAAATTTTACGTGAGAACCACTGGGATAGTAAGTATTTATTGAAAATGGGTTATTCCTTTTGTCATGCTGTTAGGATGAGGTAAGTAAACGAATACTAGATGTTAGCTAATCGCTCTCTCTATATGCTGGTTGCTGGATTCAGTAAATAAGGAAGGAATGAATATTTTAATATATACCTTGAATTGCATTTAGTTCTTATTATTTGGAGAGTTTGCAAAGCTTTTGCGTTTTCGTATAACGTATCAATGTAATGTAATGTAACGTATCAATGTGACTTGACATTGTAAACACTAGTACTAGCATTTGCATAATGAAAGCATTTTCAGTAATAAGATATTTTAGAGTATGTAGACTTCTATTATTTGCTTTACTGGAAATGCCTTTTAACCACTTCTTCCTGGTCCAATTGTAAAAAGCAGGGTTGTGGAGTCGTGGAGTCGGAGCTTTTTGGCCAGAGTCGGAAATTTTGAAAAGTTTGAACTTTTTATTTTTGCATTTAATATGTCAAATTTGGCTTTTGGCCGCATTTGATAGGGTTGATATTTAATTGAATACACATACATAAATAGGAAAATTAGGGGAAAAAAGTGACGATATTAACCTTTTTTTAGTCGGAGTCGTGGTTTTGGTAAATGCTGGAGTCGGAGTAGGACTTTTTTTCACCAACTCCACAGCCCTGGTAAAAAGTCAAAAGTATCAGGTTTTACCATACAAGGATTAGCTTAGAAGATTAGATTAGAAGTGATAATAGCGGTTCAGCTAAACCTTTTTTGTGCAGAAGATGCGTTCCACGGAAAATGACACAAAAAAGCTATGACTTAATATGGGAACATAACATGTACAAGGACACATGTTAGAGGTCTGCACGGGCTCGGGTAAGCCCGGCCCGGCCCGAGGACCGGGCTGGGCTGGGTAACAGGTTTAAATTTGGGCCCGGGCCTGGGTGCACAAAAAAAAAAACATAAATCCGATTATGTATACGCCATTACTTTATATCTTACTTACAACAATATTATAATTTGATGAGTTGATATTAAATTATTTAAAATGTAAAATTTTGTTGAGATGTTGAAAAACTGTCGGGTTTCGGGTAAGATGTTCGGGAATGTGCCTCGGGCTCGGGTCGGGCCGGGTTGGAGATTTTCGGGCTCGGGACGGGTAGAATTTTTTAAATTCGGCCCTTGCAGACCTCTTACACATGTCAAGGTGACATCGTAATAAACTGTGAAACACTGGAACTTGCATGTTTTCAGAGTCCATTTGCTGTAAATTGGGAACGAACATGGCTTACAATTTTTTTTTTAAGTGCTTATGCTTAAAACTTTTCTCGTGCCTGAATATCTGTTTTCTCACAAGAATATTTATTACATCACTCTTTTATCTGACTTTTACAACAGTATCAATTTATGATTGTATTGATGATGTAACTTTCCTAAACTTTTCCTTCATGTAAGTGAAACAATTTTTAACAAGGTTTGGAAACTGGATAAAAAATAAGTTTGCTTTAAATTTAATAGATGTCAAGCGATTGTTGGAAATGAATGTATACAAACTAGATTTATATTTCCTTTTTTTTGAAATTATCAATAAAAACTGATGTTATATTTATGTCTTTAAAATATTAAAACTACGATCCAGGGCTGTAGAGTCGTTAAAAAATACGAATCCGACTCCGACTCCAGCATTTACCAAAAACGCGATTCTGACTCTGACTCCGAAGTTTTGGTCAGTTAAAAAGTCAAAATGGTCAGTTAATATTATAAACGGTCAGTTGTCATTGTATCAGTGTGAATTTGGTCAGTTAATAAATAAAACGGTCAGTATTTAATTTAAATGGTCAGTAATTTTAAAAAAAGTTTTATTTTGACAGCTTGTGAATTTTATCAAATATGGTCGTAAGAGGCAAATTTATGACATCTGCTATGAAAAATAAGCGCATGAAATGAAATAATTTCTTAAGTTCAGGTATTTGAAAGCAGATAATGTTATTTTAATAAGTGTAAACTGACCATTTATTATTTTTAACTGAACGTTTTAAGTATTTATAACTGACCATTTATCGAATTAGAAATTGACCAAATAATTAGTAGTCTAAAAAGTTCAAACTTTTCAAAAAGTTTTTACGACTCCAACTCGGTCATAACAACGCGATTCCGACTTTGACTCCACAGCCCTGATTGTAACTGCAGAAATGGAAAAAGTAATCGAATAATCAATTTTGAGGTGTCAACTGACAGTCATGGTGTTAAATTCCAATAACCCAACTGATGATCAAACAATCAATGGTATAATAATATGATTTAAAAATTATTATAAGAAACTGAAGACTTATTTACGAAAACTTGCTACGTATGTCAGTTCCTGCTATTTCAGAGTTGACCAAACTTCTCGTTTCTTTTCCGCGACTTCCTTAAGGCTTTAAGCGAACATATTATGCCATCAACATCAGTGGCGGATAAGCGAAAGAGGCACATGCTTGGGGCCTCTAAATCCTGGGGGCCTCAAAAATAGCACACATTGCTATAGCTCAAATTACATATTAATACGGTAAGAAAAATAACAATGTATTTTAGTTCTACATAAATTATTTAAACATTTGTTGATAGCTATTTCGGCTTACGCCATCGTCAGAACAACATTTAAGCATACATTTCTACAGCTGTAGAATTAAAATACATTGTTATTTTACTCACCGTATTAGCAATACCGAAACGCAGGACTAGTTCTGACGAAGGCGTAAGCCGAAATAGCTATCAACAAATATATAAAATAATTTATGTTGTATTGAAATACATTGTTATTTTTCTTACCGTATTATAATGTAGTTCTACCAAGTAAATGCCTACTCAATCAATCAAATTACATGTTTCGTAAAATAGTTTTGACACATGTGTTTGGTATGGAATATTATGTTATGCTGTCACATCGAAAAATGCATGAACAAAACAGTAATATTGAATGACCGACGGGTCATGAATCATAAAGTACGGTGTGCTAGGTACTGAATTGTTTCTAGTGAACTGCGGGGAATACCGATAATTGTTCAAGCCATACTACAATCACATACAATAAGAAAAGAAAATCACAATTTTTAAAAATGACTCAACGAGAGAGAGAATGAATTCAACATTAATAGCAATATATTAATGATTTTACATCGCTTTTTATCATTCGAAAAAGAGGGCCTCCAAAATTATATTGCGCCTCTCATGGGGATAATCCAGCTCTGATCAACATGCTTGTTTATATGCACTTTCTCAAAAATCAATGTTTTAAGGATACGCCACGCATATATGTCGCGGAAGTGTACATGGAGAATATATTATGTACTGATTTACATTATAAAGGGTCCGCCATCTAACATTTTTTTTTCAACTAGTGTTTTTTCGTGAATGGTCCACACTTAGCTCATGTCTGATTTGACAGATAATTAGTTTTAATCTTCCGCTGAACGAATATGGTTGTGTATACGCTTGACCAACGCTGGGAAATATTGCGACATTACTTTGAAAATCATGGTAATGTTGCAGAATGTGTGCGAAAATTGCGTACGGATTTTGGAAGAAAAGAAGCACCGTCAGCTCCGTATGTTCGTTATCTTGTGAAGAAAGTGAAAGAAACTGGCATCCTCATTGATAAACCAAAGCGTGAAAAGCCAAAAACAGTGCGTACACCCGAGAATATTGCTGCTGTGGCAGAAAGTGTGCGTGAAGTGCCATCAACATCAATTCACCGTCGTTCTCAAGAATTGAACATTTCGGAGACATCATTGAGACGAATTTTGCATAAAGACCTTGGTATGACGCCATAAAAAGTCCAATTGGCTCAGGAGTTGAAGCCAACTGACCATCCAATGCGTTTTCGCTTCGCTAAGTGGGCCTGCGATCGACTTACAAAAGATGCCGATTTTGCCAAAAAAATCATCTTTTCAGATGAAGCTCATTTTGATCATGGCGGGTATGTAAACAAGCAAAATTGTCGCATTTGGGGCACAGAAAACCCGCACGCATACATTGAAAAGCCGATACACCCAAAACGAGTCACTGTTTGGTGCGGATTTTGGTCCAGAGGCATAATTGGGCCATTTTTCTTCGAAAATGAGCAAGGAGTGGCCGTTACAGTCAATGGCGATCGTTATCGGGCCATGTTGAACGAATTTTTGTTCACAAAAATTGAAGAGGAGGATATTGGCAACATTTGGTTTCAACAGGACGGCGCTACGTGCCACACAGCCGAAGCTACACTCGATGTTTTGCGCCCTGTTTTTGAAGATCGCATTATCAGCCGCAGAGCTGATGTCGTTTAACCACCTCGGAGCTGTGATTTGACACCGCTGGACTATTATTTGTGGGGTGCCGTCAAAGATAAGTGTTACGCCGACAAGCCAGAGACAATTGACGATTTAAAGGACAATATTTGTGAAGCCATTGGTGAAATACAGCTGCACACAATCGATAATGTGCTTAAAAATTGGACCGATCGTGTAGGCTACTGCATAGCCAGCCGAGGCAGCCATTTGAATGAAATTATTTTCCATTATTAACCGGAAGGATTGTACTTTCAAATAAAAAAAGAAATTTGAGAAAATATTCAGTAGTTTTTTTTTATTGCAATTTCAAAAAAAAAAAGTTATTTGGCGGACCCTTTATATACATAGCATACGGGGGATATAAACGTTTTGATTTTGTAAATAATTGCAGGCTGCATCGTAAACAACGGAACTGCAGTAAGTCGTAATTTTCTATACGAGTCCTCCCATGAGTTATTTTACTTGCACATACGGTATTTCATTAATTCTGGATTTTATACTCAGTCCCGGGTTCTCAACCATTTTAATTCAAGCATAACGTATTATTTAGATTTTATGATGCATGTTTTTTTACCGTTTCGTTATTTCCAAACACTAGTTGCGTCTTATTATTGATGACGTCAAAAAGTTGTCCAGGAATTCAACGTAACCCACTGAATATGTAAGGCTACGGCCACAGTGATAAAGCGTAAGGTCTCTTACTTCATAATCAAAAGTTGCCGCAATGGATTTAACGATGGCGCCGTCTAAGAAGTCGAATCGCAGCGTCATAACGTACACAATTTGTACGCCGAAGCAAGCGCTGTTAAATTTAAAACTGATTTGACTTTTACGCTGCACAAGCCATTGTGGCGTTAAGAAAATGACGCTACGCCACGACAGAATCTACACCTGTCACTGTGGTCACACACTAACCCCGTGTCTTAGGTAAGCGACGCGAACCGGCAAGCGAATTTAGGCGAATCCAGTCAATTTAAAACGTAGTTGATCAAAGGTCTTATGTGCCATCGCTCGGCCGGACGCAATTAACGCTCTGGTGAGCTTGGACCGTTTGATATTTTCAAGCGATTCGCGCGCGCCATGAGTCAGGCACTTGAGGCGACTTGCGACATATGCCGTCCTGACCGGATCGCTTCGCCCACATATGACACTTGCATGGGCGAGGACCGTTTGATATTTTAAAACTCTGCTGCTTTCAAAGCTGCGCCGGATCGCCTCGCCCAGCTAAGACGACCCGTAAGTGTTTATTCCTGATATAATGACTTGTCTACAAATCTTGATGTTTCAATCAACAAACAATTGAAGGACTTTTTTTAAGACCTAGACACCTAGACTGTGCACTGTCCTTCCAAGCAAGAAGGTAGTAAATGACTGACAAACTTGCGAGAAAAATGACTGTGTTTATAGAAGTTATCAGGGATGTGGAGTCGGAGTCGGAGTCGGACATTTTGAAAAGTTTGCACTTTTTATTTTTGCATTTAATATGTCAAATTTGGATTTTGGTCGCATTGATAGGGTTGATATTTAATTGAATACACAGACATAGGAAATTTAGGGGAAAAAAGTAACGATAATAAGCTTTTTTGAGTCGTTATTTTGGTCAATGTTGGAGTCGGAGTCGTGGTTTTGGTAAATGATGGAGTCGGAGTCGGACTTTTTTTCCCGACTTCACAACCCTGGAAGTTATAGTACTGAGAATTTATGAAAAGCGGCTGGTGGGAAAATGAACTAATTTCTTAGTAAGCAAGCAGTGAGTAGTTGCATTGACTGCCTGTTTGTTAGGAGAACTAGAGTTGCTGCATTTTTGCTATGAAATGCTTATAATTTGTAATAGATGTCCATTTATCACAAAGGATATCTAGAGCAGTGGTTCTCATGTGCGGCCACCAGAGGATTTGGCTGCGCCCACCAAAAGCTTTATAGAAAATATTGATATCAAAAAAATGTGGTTCTACGATCTAATTTGTCAACAAAGACTCTGAAAATGAAATCTTATATATAAAACCGAAACGGCGTATGCATGTATGTCTGTAATTCCCTTTTGCATTGTTGGTCATTAAGTTGCCATAAAAACGAATATGAAAGAAAATATGTTTGAATTTTTATCGGCGAAGACATTTAGTCAAAATGTAATAAATTAGTCTTCTACCAACTTTTCCCCGGCTTTTATTAATATAATAATGTTTATTATTTACGCGAAGGTATTATTTGACATTTCTTTGACAGCAAATTAGATTTTTTCCTTGAATTTGGACATTTTAATGGGCGAGAATGGGGCTGTCATCAAATTAAATAAAGTTTGTGATTTTATTTTAACTCTATTTTGGATGTTAGATTTTGTGATATAATTATGTCGAATGATATAACATTAAATAATTATTGGTCGCTTAGTCCGAGCGACGCCGGGTAGCAATACTAGTATTTCATATGCAACTAATATCAATTGTAAATTGACAGACATGTTTAAGTCCATTTGACTTACCTCAAACACGACAGACTCAAAACAAAAATTTGGTGCGGCCAACAGTCATTTCCGAAGGACCCTTATGTTTGCGATGCGGCCACAGTGAAAATTTCCGTGAGAAACACTAATCTAGAGTATTTTAGTTATCATACTGTTAAAAGTGAGCACCATATATTAAAGGTTTTAAAAATATTAATATTCTTAACTATATGTATAAACTTCTTAACTAGAGTTACTGCTTTCTTCTTTGGCGGTGCAGTAAAGCTCCTATTGTTGACAAGTCCTTCTGGTATGGCGAAAGCACCAATAACAATAAAATTCAATTTCTTAAAAAAAATATGAATACAGAAAAAGAATATCATTTTGATAAATCCTGAAACACTGATTTACTTGATATCAAAAGAGATGCAACTTCATGGGGAGATTTATCTTTAATCAGTTGGAGACAATTTTTCTTTTCAATATGATGTTGCCTTCTTATTAACGGCGTCTGAAAATATACCGAGAGATCTTCTTGACTGTTATTACAAAGGTTGGGAACAAGTGCTTTGCGCTTATTTATCTGGATGTACAGTTAAATAAATTTTAAATCTGTTAATTATTTGGCATGTATTTAATGGGTCAGTAACTAATTCAAGTTTTGATCAGTTAAATAAATAAATGGTCAGTTAAAAATCCAAATGGTCAGTTAATATTATAAACGGTCAGTTGTCATTGTATCAGTGTGAATGTGGTCAGTTATTAAATAAAACGGTCAGAATTTAATTTAAATGGTCAGTAATTAAAAAAAAATGATTTTATTTTAACAGCTTGTGAATTTTATCAAATATGGTCGTAAGAGGCAAATTTATGACATCTGCTATGAAAAATAAGCGCATGAAATGAAATTATTTCTTAAGTTCAGGTATTTGAAAGCAGATATTGTTATTTTAATAAGTGTAAACTGACCATTTATTATTTTAACTGACCATTTATTATTTTTAACTGACCGTTTTAAATATTTATTACTGACCATTTATCGAATTAGAAACTGACCAAATAATTAGTAGTCTAATTATTTTATAAAGTGAAATTAATTCAAAAAAACAATGTGTTTTCTTTATTTAAATATAATGCTTCCCCACTTCGAAATGTCAAGTAACGATCTATTTCATTTCGATAATATAACAAATCTAGATTTTATATCTGACAATACATAAGAGACACGTGTTTCTTTATTTATCACTAATCTAATGTTTAGTGATGTGAATATTTACAAATTGTCAATATTATCTCAAACATAATGATATTGATGATTGTGTTTCACCAGTACATTACTGAAGCATCAATAATGAAAAATGATTGCGATCGGCGAAAAAATATATTTGAACGTGGAAATAAAAAATAATGACAAACTCGATAATTAAAGATTACTAAAATTGTTACTTTTTTGAGGATGCCCGATCCCAACTTGGAGCATAAGGACTCTTCACGGAGTTTATCTCATCATGGAAAGGATACGAGGACTAGTACAGGACTAGTGACTAGCTAATCGCTGTCACTATGCGTCGCTCTTTGAGATCGGAAAAGTGGGAAAGGATTTTTATCAACACAAACACAAATTGCTTCTGAGCAGAATCGGTTTATCGACTGAAAAAATCTCCTCGTAACGGGAATCGAACCCGGGCGGTCCGACACGGTAAATTGTAACTCTAGCTACATTTTTTCTTTTAAAATTAAATTTTCGAAACTATTGCATGTAATAAAAATAATAATAAATTTTTAGTACTCTTTCCACATAAAATTTATTTGATCAGGACCGGTTTCGCTCATGGCGAGCATTGTCAACTGATAAGAAATACAATACAACAGTGATATTTATAAAAAAGTTAGGTATGAAAAACAAGGTATGACAAACAATTGGTAGAACAACTAATGAAATTCTGATTAAATATCACTGTTGTATTGTCTTTCTTATCAGTTGACAATGATCGGCATGATCGAAACCGGTCCTGATCAAATAAATTTTATGTGGAAAAAGTACTAAAAATGTATTATAATTTTTTTTATAATGCCTTACCACCAAGTATTGACAGTGAACACCTTAAAAGTGACTATTGCATGTATTTGAAGAGAGACTGATAACCAATTGTTACAGGTGTATTCTTGACATTTTATTTTACATGATCGACATTATAATTATTCAGTTGCTGATTTTTAAAAATATTTTCACGTTGGATAATAATAAATAAAGACAGACCCTTTCAATGGAATTAAATTCTTAGAATGCAAGTGTATAATTTCTCTAAAAGCTTTTCCATATTTCCGTAGGCGGCTAAGTCAGGGAAAAAATTCTATTCTACTGCTCAATTTGTAACGTTAAATAAGCCTCCCTTACCTTTAATTAATGCAAGACGTCGAATCGGGTAAATAAAACACAAGGCAGTGGGCAGAGAAGGGTATTTCCCAACCGACAAAACCGAGCTTCGAATAACTCTAGGGTATCGTCAACAGAGGGTGCCAGCTAAGGGATGTTTTCCGAGTTTTCCTTTAGGCAGGCAGTATCGCTTCATCGGTCAGGGCGAGAGCATTCGTCGCGTTCCACTCGGGAAAATTCTACCCTTAAAACGTAAGCGTAGAATATATTACTTGTGACTTCGCAAGTTCGTAAGATATACTGCGAAAATTTTTAAGGTAAATGTATATCTTTATCATATACACATCAATATTAAGCGAAGTTGTCAAAATTCAATCGTGCTTTTGATGGATATATATGAAAAAGTTTAATATATTTAGAAAAACTTTATAAAACTATGGTTTTTTACTAAAAAAAATACATTAAAACGTGCGGTTAACATTTAGAAAGACTGCTATATAAGTTATATTCTTTTTAATGTATATATCGTGAAGCTATCGAAATAGTTTAGATATTTAACATTTAATAAACATTGGTTAATATAAAGAACTATTTAAAAATGTTACTGTATATTTGTGACGGAGACGTTGTGTGTTTTTTAAAGTGACAAATTATTTATTCAGTGAATTATCTTGTATGTCAGTGCAAATAAACAGGGTTAATTTGTTATACCGGTCTTCATATCTGAATATAAATTCCAGTTACAAAGTTGGATGGTAAATATAAAAAAATGACTACTAATTATTTGGTCAGTTTCTAATTCGACAAATGGTCAGTTATAAATACTTAAAACGGTCAGTTAAAAATAAAAATGGTCAGTTAAAATAAAAAGAACATGTCATAAATTTGCCTATTACGACCATATTTGATAAAATTCACAAGCTGTCAAACTTAAACTTATCATTTTTTTTAAATAGTTGACTATTTAAATTAAATACTAACCATTTTTAATAAATAACTAAACCATTAAAATATATTACTGACCGTTTATAATATTAACTGACCATTTTGATTTTTAACTGACCATTTATTTATTTAAATGACCAAAACTTGAATTAGTTACTGACCCATTAAATGCATGCCTAAAAAAATATTCAATATTTTTTATCCATATAGTGATTAATCCGAGAAATTTTAATTTCAGCAGACTTTTTTGATTACAATTAATACCTTCTGTAAATGAGGACCCCATTATTATAAAACTTTGTCAAAATTTTCAATAACTTAAGATATAAACATATTGATTAACGGTATCTTTATTTTCAGAGATTGAATCATTGTTTGTTTTTAAATTTATTAACTTTTATAAAATCATTTGTTTCAATCTCCCGAATAATATATAATTTTATAATGACCCCGAAGGAATATGCAGAGCTAGAATCGATAGATAATTAAGAAATCGATTAAAAAATTTTTTTTTTTTTAAATTTAATTATGATTATTAGTGAAACTTAACTCAAAAAAAAAATACTTATTATATGAAATAGCTTAGATTATTCCACGTATTATGCTACTAATCGTGACACGTGTTTCGTCTCTTTGAACTGAATGAACTTCAATACAAAATTACCACCGAATCCATCGAAAGTATTGAATTGAATCATGTTCTAAATTATACACTGTAATATTTAAAAAATAATTACACATTTTTAGTGCTTATTCCACGTTGAATGTATTGGATTAGGACTGGTTTCGTTCATGGTGAGCACCATCAACTATTCGATCAACGATGCAACGAGCATCATCATCAGTTAATAATGCCCGCCCTGAGCGAAACCGGTCCTGATCCAATACATTTCATGTGGAATAATTACAAGAAATGTGTTATTATTTTTATTATAATGCCATTCCACCAAGTATTTACTGTGAAAACTTTAAAATTTACTGTAATATTTGTAAAGAATACATATGCTATAAGTCAAACAAGTTCTGATCATAATCAATAAAAAGATGTTTTATTTGAACAAAAAATACCATTTAATATTGACCTTACCTGAGTTTGACCCTATAACCGTTTGATAATTAAGAATATCTCTTACCATCTTCTACTGTAGCTGACTAATTAAATGGTTATTGACTCATTAGATAATACCATCATAATTCCAGATTTATTAGAAAATGCCGATATAGCGATTTATCTTTCACATCATTCTGATTCTTATTCGAAAAACGAAACGAATAAAAGATTACGAACTCATATAGAGGAAGAAAACAATAAAAGAATTCAAGGACAATATCGATTTTTGACTGTTGCCATGGGAGAAAATATACTAGATTTTGTAATAATCTTGTTATCGTATCTTAAGTATTTTTTCTAACTTGGCAAGGCAAAGCATTGGAAAGAGTGGACGAAATCACACGTACCCATCCCCTGATTTTCGCTGTAGATAAGTTCCGAGATATATCGCGTAAATGGAAACCGTGTAAAAAGGCATAAACCCAATACGAAAACATTGGATAGTATCCGATTTGAGAAATTGATTGAGATCAGAAGTTTTGCATATTTATTAGCACGGTAAAACGAAATACCGAAATATATACCACATTATCACATGTTATTACATGTTTCAAACATTAACGAAGGCAAAAAATTCGGATTTTAACGGTTTTGAAATAACGCTGATGTAAAATTATCGGTTCCTGTGGTCTAGTGGCAAAAGCTTTGTGCTATATATCAGGTGGGCCCGTGTTCAAGTCCCGGCAAGGTTAGATTTTTTCAATTGAAAAAAAGATCTTGGACAAGGGTGTCTGTAATTTTTGTTCGGAGTTGTTCACGACTGATGCATTATTATCATCTAGCTTATCTTGTATGACTTTCACAATTAAAAAAAATAAATGGCGCATCGGCATTAGCTGTAATGCCAAATATTTTTTTCATTTTCAAAATCTAAAAAAAATATAAAAAATAATTTCCCAACCAAGTTTTACAAAAATATAAAATTTAAAATAACTTCCACGTATTGTGCTACTAACTGTGACACGTGTTTCGCCTCTTTCATCTTCAGACTTACTATCGCAAAGTTTGCTTAAGTAATGAAGCAAGATTGATTGTAACATTTTATATTACAAAATGGATTTCGGGTTTTTTCCTTCTAAAAGAACCAAGGAAGGGGTGATAGAATCGAAACAATGCAATCAGATAATGATACTGATATTAATGAGCCGCAATCAATCAGATTGGGATTTTTCCATAATAAGGGACGCAAGAGAGGGGGTTATAGAATCAAAACAAAGCAAATAAATAAACATATTTCTAATGATGTTAAACATTACAAACTATATAACTAATAAACTAATGAGCTGCAATCAATCAGATAGGTTAGTGATTACTCTATTAATTGGAAACAATGTAAGTTATGGCGAGCAACCTGTCCTATTAAGAATATTATTTAATAATGTTTCTTTTTTATTAAGAGTTTTATTTATTTATAAAAATTCTAGACTATTCATCTTTAAGCCTTTTTATTTACTCGGTGGAGTATTTCTAAATTACTAGTCTGATTAAAATTATGATCATTTTCTATTAAATGATTAGCAAACTCAGAAAAATTATTACTTTGTAGACATCTTATATGTTCTTTAATTATAATATTAAAGTTTAATACGGCAGTCAAAAAGTACATACACGCAAAGGAAAATGTTGCAATGTCGAAAAAAATATTCCGTACAATGTGAATATATCATTTTTAACTATGGTCACTCTGTTGAGAATGCGTATCAGATAACCAAAATAATTGCTTTTTAGACATCTTATATGTTCTTTAATTTTAATATTAAAGTTTCTACCTGTCTGTCCAACATAAGTAGCTGGACAGTCTCCACAAGAGAGACGAGCAGGACTCGATATAGAAGTTCTAGGAGTTAAAATCATGTGCTATTAAATTTCTTCCGTTTTATATTAAATGCCATCCATTTTCACGCTTGATTAGTTCGTTGCTGAAATTATCAAAGCGACTGATAAAAAAAAATATCTAAAATCATTAGAGAGAGCAGAAGTTTGAACACTTAAAACTTTTGAACGCTTTTCAGTTGCTATATGTTTTAAAGGTTAGCGACTTTTTTATAATTGATCAAAAGAATCATGCCTGAATGATAAGATGTGGAGGGTGGAGCTTTTTTGATGGGTGTGCTAATTATATATAAATAAATAAATAATATAAAGGATACTAGCTTTTGCCTGGCTGATGGTGAAACAGTCGACCACCACTGCTACTTTATCTTAAATATCTATCTTTATATTACTGATACAATGTGTAAACTTTTGGTGTTCTTAAATCATTGTTTTTTACATCTTTTGCAGTAAAAAATTTAATTTGATGGACTAGTTTCGTCGCAATTAAATAAAAAAGAAAATAAAACTGATTATTATCGGCCGAAAACCATTTATATTGTCGCTACTAAATGCCGGGATTAAAACTTCCGTGCTCATACGCGATAAAAAGCGCGTTATCTTATCTCAAACGCGCTTCTTTCAACGAACATTCCAAATCACATGGATGATTTTAACATTAAAAGGTGTAGATAAGAAGTCGCATTCACGGTTCGCATCGCCTGTCTAGAATAAACAAGAACACGATCAGGTTGTCTCATTCATGCGCGATTCATATAAATATGAATAATTATATGAAAATTATAGATTTTCATATAATATTTTTTATAGAACGATGTATAAAGAACCGTCAAATCATAATCAATCATTTTATTCTTGCAGTCTATGCCAATGAGGCCATACCACTGGGGTCTTTTTTAGACCCACCTTCGGCCTACGACTTATTTTTCTAGGACAGTCTTTCGAAGGTTAAGCGAGATGGATTTGTTATATTGATTGAATTTGTAAAACTGTATTATATGATACTATGCTTAAATAGCAAACTTTAAGTTCCATAGTAATTTTAAATAAATATAACACGTTTTATAGTCAAATTTGAATTTTTTGAATTTTGTACTTTTCCATGAGTTTTGTCGCTAACGACCCGGGTTTCGCCTTTCGGCATCTTCAGGCATTCCAAGTGCACGGATGTACTTGAACTGACGCGTAGTCAACAGTTTGTATCGTTTATATACAAAAATATAAGTAAGTCACTAAGTTAAAAGGTTATAATTACGGGGATTTTTGAAAATATTAATGACCAGATGATAACATAAGAATATTTAAAATAAATCTAGGGTCCTATCCGACCTCTCGTTAATGAGTTGATTGATTCCAAGCCTTTATTATTATATTACATTAATGATAGTAAGTGAATTGATATTTAATAATAGCAAGTGCTTGAATTGTAAATAAATGACAATTATTAATAAATGACAGTAAATTAAAATTAACAATTATTTAAAAGGGTACAACAATGGTGAACTAGGCAAATAAAGTTGCTCGTTCAAAATTGGCAGACCGTTGAGCTGAGCTCGATTAATCTCTAAGATTTCTTGATAAAATAGTTTAAACTCACAACATCTCATACTCATGTAACAAATTAAAACATTTTATAGTACTGCTTCCACAAATTATATTCGGATAAAGAACAAGACCGGGTTATATATCACTTTTAAGGTGTTCACTGTCAATAATTGACGGAATGGCATTATAATAAAAATACTGAAATATATGGATAATTATTTCACAAAGAATTTATTTGGATCGGTGCCGGTTTCACACACACCGCTAGCATTACTAACTAGTGAGTTGATAATGCTCGCGATGAGTGAAAAAGGTCCTGATCCAAATAAAAATAATCGTGGAATAAGTACTAAAAATGTTTTAATATTTTTATAATAAGTTTATATTACATATATCAAAATGAGAAACATCAAATAAGGGTTGGTTAAAGAAATTTAGCAAGAATTTTCAGATAATCATACATTAATGTACATACATAAGTGAAATAAAATGGTCAATAGTAAAAATGTTAAAAATGTAATCATAACTTATAAATTCAGCCTATATTTAAAATACATATGGTCAGCAAAAATAATATAAAAATATAACATGATTGAATGGGATTCTTTTTTTATTTGTCAAGAGGATTATTTATTAAAGAATTATAACAAATAAATACGATGCATTAATCTTCGTTTAATGATGGCTGCAGTACATTTGAATTATGGATTACATATAAAGGGTATTTCAATAGGGACGCTCAAAATATGTTACTTTGTCCTGCTGAGTAGATTATTCATTGTTTAGTGGCCAAATTTGAGTCAACCAGTTTAGTAAATAATCGGCCAACACCTACCTGTACGTCATCAAAATACAATATCTGGTGAAAACATTGCTGCTGTGTGTGAAAGTGTACAGGAAAACCCAAGGCAGCTTATTTCTCGTTGTTCACAAGAACTTGGCTTTTCTGCGACTTCAACTTGGTTAATTTTGAATCGGGCCTTATGTCTGCACCCGTATAAAATCCAACTAACCAAGGAATTTCAGGTAAACGACCACAGACAACGCCTGATTGGGTTCTGGAGCAGTTGGAAGTTTACCCAAATTTGTCAAAAAAGTCAACTTTAGCGACATAGCCCATTTTATAATGAATGGATATTGGCAGACATTTGATGCTATATTCCATATTTAATGCCGTAAAATATACTTACAAATGAAATTAAAATTTAGTCGAAATCTCACAAACAACTTGTTTTATTTACATTTCAAAACTGAGCGTCCTTATAAAAAGACCCTTTACAACGAAGGATATTATTATATCCGAGTTGAGACTTAATTGTTTACAGAATTGTCAAGCAACCAAATGTAAAATATAAATTTACCTTAAAACGGGGTGAATAGATACTGGCAGGTGAATAGAGACAAAAACAAGGATTGAACTTTAGCACAACTTTACTAAGTATCCAATGTATTTTTTACTATTTATATATAATTCTTTACAATGACTATAATACTATCTCTCGAATGACACTATTGACTGGCCAAAAATGAAACAAACGTGTTTAAGTTTGATGCCTATGCATCCTTACGTTTTGACTCCTTATAAACTTCTCTTTTATTGCACGAAAATTAAAATCAATCATGTTTTTTTGATAAAAATAATAAAACATTTTTAGTACTTTTTCGACATGAGATTTATTTCATCAGGACCGGTTTCGCTCATGGCGAGCATTATCAACTGATACAATAAAACAGTGGTATTTATGCAAAAGTTAAGAATGAAAACAATTGGTAAATCAACTAAGCAAATAAATTAAAGCAAATTACAAGAAAAATAGACTAAAAATAAAATGTTCAAGACCTCTTAGCAATGCAAAACTAACGTTAATAAGCACCGTAAAACGGAGTGAATAAAGATTCATATAGAATAGAGGTTCATATATTACAATCTGTATTTTTGTCTCTATTCACATGCCAAGTCTCTATTTACCCTCTCTCGTCTCTATTCACCTCAATTCAATGTGAATACAGACATCGGAGAAAATTGACTGTGTCTTAATAACGATAGTAAATATTTGAAAAATATTGTCATGTATGTGTAGTAGGACCATAGAAAGAAGTTCCAAGCCATTCATATTTGAATTATGTTGTGCAGGTATGAAGAAACATAGTCGGTAGTTTGAAAAAGCACATTGAAACAAAATAAATAAACTATCAATGTTTATTTTGAGCGGTTTTCTGGAAATAAAAGAACAAATTATTGTATGTAAAAATTGAATTACAATAACGAGTTTATTTGTGTACTTTAAATTGTAGATTAAATATAAAATAATTGCCGTTGTTGATGAATTCTTTTTTTTTTGTCATCTGATTAATAGATTATACATATCAGTATGGGAAATATTCCAACAAGGCATAAACCCTTTAAATGCCAAGCCAATTCCATGGATTTTTGCTACACGCTACCATTTTCAATCATCGATTTTCTCATGAAAATGCCACGTAACATACCCGGAAAATCATTTTATACCCGTCTTATTTTTGGTTTTCAAAGAAAAGTGAAAAATAAATTCAAAAGTGTAAGATTTAAAAAATGTTTCCAGAGATATAAACTATAATAAGGTGCAAGCCCTAGTGACATCTGTTAGCTTAACCTTAAATAAAATTTAAACAGCTAAATAAATCGATATTTTATCAATCACATTACCTTGATAAGATGTGTCTGCATTAAGTTGCATTAAAAAATACGATATTTATTGATAAATAAACTCCTAGTGGCGTTTGCGCGCCTGCATGCCGTGGCGTATGAACGGTTTAAAGTGAGATAAATCAACCAGTGATTATAACATTACAAATACTAACTAAATATTGACTATTGAGAATAAAGTGTTGAATCCTTTTTGTTCAATAGTGATTTTAATACCGAAGATTTTACTGTAACTTTCCCAGTCTTACGTTTGAGAGTGACCCTAAGGCAAACAAATATTTAATCGATCAGATAGCCAGTAGTGATATTAAATAAATTCTTATGTTACCAGTTCTTAATAAAAATGAGTGAATTTTTTGAGAGCTATGCCGAGATACGATTCTGCCGACATAAGTAGTAAAACAAGCTAATGGAAAATGGCTTCTTATTTTAAGGAACGTAAACTGTGATTTCAAAACGTTTTCTATTTTTAAAAATGAGCTATTATGAAATCATCATCAAGTTTAGTCTAGATTTAGTTATTTAGTCTGATATCGCAGTTTGAATTTCACTCAAAGCTTCCTGCTAGCTATCTTTTATTACGACACAAATAGAAAACTGTAATGTTTACACTAGAGCAATAAATAAACACGTGGAAATGGTTAGCCATTTTCTCTCACTTTGTCCTGTTTTTAAGATTGCATGAGTTCGACGAAGTCACTGAATTCCATACTTTAGATATTTGTATGAAGGTGTAGTTTTATTGCAAATCGGTGTAAGCTGTCACGACATCATAACAATAAATTGTAATAATCAATAAATCAACTAAGATAAATGTACTAGTAGTTGACCATGTACCATTAGTTGACCTTTTGAGAATAAAATGGACCAAAATAAGATACGCAGATGCGGTATTACTCTAAATTGTAAAGTTCAGACAAGTTAAGGCATCAGTGGTCGGAATGAGCCACTAACACATCACCATATAGCCAATGGAGTGCCAAAATGGCCATTTGAAAACAACACCTAGTGAGGAAAGTGTATTATTGCAAATTTCTTAAGTGATCAATCTAGAAACGGTGTGTACCTTGTTCCTGAACCACCCATTGCTACTTGATTCAACCAAGAGTGGTGTGACAGAAGGCCCTGAGGCAACTCTGACAGAAAGTTCACTATAAAGCGCCCTGATTAGACATGGTCAACTACTGGCTTTTTCAATATGTGAGATAGTCAACTACTGAAACAGGAACATGGCTTTAAATAATTTAACACAACTTTTTATAAATAGGCCCTTTTGTAATTTTTGTTACATAATATTAATTAAGACAAATAATCCAATCTGAGTATACTTGCTTTGCCATCATTTGGTACAATGCTAAACCTTAATCGTTATTAGTGTTGAAATTTTCTCTTAAACGGTCAGCTACTGGTACATTTACCTTATCAGGCTCCAATGCTGCAGGTTTGCAACATTCGGTCTAAAGGAGCGTCGGCTTACAAAGTTAAGACTTGTTTAAAAGTCAAAGGATTAAATTTCATCTTGAGGATTACCAGCAAAGCCTTGGGAGGCCTTGCGAGGAGTCCATTTTGCTTTGCAGCCTGCCTGTAACTAAACAACTAAGTTCATCTTTTGCTGAACGCCAAAACGGTCGGTTATAGAATTTCAATTTGTGGAAATTGAAAAGTTACAAACGGGTAAATAAACTGCGACCGCGGTCCGTTTGTGGAAAGTTTTTATCTATATATTTGGAATTGTGTATTATGATTAAATTTTCTTTCGCTGTATATACATATGATAAATCGATTTTTAAAAATAACAATACATTTTTAGTACTTTTTCCACATAAAATTTATTTGATCAGGACCGGTTTCGCTCATGGCGAGCATTGTCAACTGATGTCTCACCATGAGCGAAACCGGTCCTGATCAAATAAATTTTATGTCGAAAAAGTACTAAAAATGTATTGTTATTTTTATTATAATGCCTTTCCACCAAGTATTGACAGTGAACACCCTAAAAGTGATCAATCGATTTTTGTAAAACTTTTTTATAAAAATTATTGAATAATTAAAATTAAGACTATCGACTTAAGGTGCGGTGCTAGTTGGCATTTTCAAAATTAAATTTGAATCGATTCGATCGAATTTCTGCTAATTCATAAAGATTATTTTGATACCAATTAAGCTTAGTGATCTTATTTCATTTTTGTATATAAACGATATAAGCCGTTTACTAACCGTTAGTTCAAGTACATCCGTGCACTTGAAATGCTTGAAGATGCATAAAGGCGAAACCCGGATCGCTAGCGACAAAGCTCATGGAAAAGTAAAAACTAAGACGATGTTAAAAACTTCGACAGAAATAAAACAATCAGATAAATACGATTTTTTTTAAATAAGGAGAGTTTAATTAAGAATTTCGACTGAGGGTGCTTGATGGAATTTCAATATCATATTTGAATCGTTTGAATTTTGTACTTTTCCATATAGTCAGTTCAAGTACATCGGTGCACTTGAAATGCCTAAAAATGCCGAAAGCCGAAACCCGGGTCGCTAGCGACAAAACTTATGGAAAAGTACCAAATTCAAACGATTCAAAAAATAAACGATAGTTTAGATCTCAGGTTCCCAAAGTGAGCCCAGGGGGAGAAGGGGAGCCCTGGGAAGCAAAAATGTTTTCATGAAGGAAATTTCCAGAGGGGCCGTGTGTAATTTTGTGTCTGATAGAGAGTTCGTGGGTCAAACAAGTTTGGGAACCTATGGTTTATAATAATGAAAGATAAGTTTCGAACAAACTTCTACAATGTCGAGCAGGACTCAACATCGGAGCTGTGCGTCACCTGGTAACAGGACAAAACAGAACATGACTTTTCAGAATATTTAGGTTAGGTTAGGTTCATATTCTGAAAAGTCATGTTCTGTTTTGTCACGTTCTGTTTTGTCATGTTCTGTTGTGTTATGGAACTGCGTCACCTATAGTGTCAAGCTAGCTCCTCGACTCTATTCGAGTAACTCGACACAGGTTGCAGTTAATTAACTGACCAAATAATTAGTTCCTCCAAAATAAAGTTTTATTTTATTAATTGCACGTTTCGTGACTAGAATTATAATAGTTTAGATTTCTATAAAATATCAGTATCTGTCAGCTATTCGCGCCAAAAAACGTTTTTTGAAGAACAATAAACATTTTCAATTATGGCGGATTTCACGCGGGACACCAATAAAACGGCAAACGTAAAATATTTTTATATTACTTTCAATGGCGAATGTAATTGTTGAAAAACTTTACTGCCGACTAAAATAATCCCTAATTTTACTAACGAATCCATAAACCGAATGTCATAAATAGAATGTTTGAGATGAAAAGCGTTCCATTTTTTGTTGTTGTTGGAAATAATGATTTTTAGGTTATTTGATACGGAATCACGCTACCATTATAGCGTCAAATTATCTTTTCACCAATCAAAGCGTGTTCATAAATGTTGGTATCTTGGAACAGATAACATCGTAAAACGTCGCATATTCGAACGCAGTTGGCCTGCGAACGCTTGCAAATGGATTTTATATCCCTAATTTAGTAATATAACGACATCCGAGAATTTATTTGATAGCGTGTTCAATTTGTATGAAATATTAATGATTGTACGGGTGGTTAGTTTTTTCATAAGATATAATGAGAGAATATTAATATGAGGAGCCAGTACATAATGTTGTTAACACTTCAGATTTTCTTGCACTATATTTAATTGCTGTGTAAATAAGGTCACCAAATTGCGCTAAAAGGATTCTCTGACACTCATTAATTGCTTTGCTTTCTCTCAAGACATGAAAGATGCTTCACTTTCATCGAATACATCGCGTTAAACATCGTGTAAAACGGGGTGAATAGAGACACTTTTTACCTTTCACGACTATGTATCTTCATACCTGCGCCACAAAATTCAAATATGAATGGCTTGAAACGTGTTTCTATGGTCCTACTACACATTCATGACAATATTTTTCAAATATTCACCATCGTTATTAAGACACAGTCAATTTTGTTCCATGTCTCTATTCACATTGAATCGGGGTGAATAGAGACGAGAGAGGGTTAATCGAGACTTGGCAGGTGAATAGAGACAAAAACAAATTGTAATGATTGGAATATATTAACCTCGATTCATTCCGTTTTACGGTAATTATTAACCAAAAAAAACATGATTGATTTTAATTTTCGTGCAATAAAAGTGAAGTTTATAAGGGGTCAAAAAGTAAAGACGCACAGGCATCGAATTTAAACACGTTTGTTTCAATTTTGGCCTATCATTAAGTTGGTTTGATTTTGTTTTCGAGAGAAAGTATTATAGTCATTGTAAAGAATTATATATAAATACTAAAAAAAACGATGGATACTTAGTAAAATTGTGCTAAAGGTCAATTCTTGTTTTTGTTTCTATTCACCTCGTTTTACGGTATCCGTTGTTCGTCGTAGATTGAACCGGAATCCCCCGCCATGTGAAGAAGCAAGAAGGGCTGAGGTTCTCCAAAACCCATTAACAGCACGTGACTCCGCAATTCCATTTGAGGATCATGGTTATTATTGAAAGTTAATTGTTGAAAGCAGATATAAAAACTTTGTTAGTTTACCGAACCGTTACACATTTAAATAAAGAATCGAGTCGTTTGAATTTATAACGGCCAAGCTCAATGTTGCCAGTCATAAAACCCTATATATATTTAGCTGTTCACTTATTGCAAAAATTTTGCTCGTTACGTTGGCAATATTTTCCAGGAAGGTACATTTTTGAATCATCGGTAAACCGTTACGCAATTCCAAATCATTTCGCTCGAAATAGCAGCATTGGATTGTATATTTACAGTTTTTGTAACTCTAGAGTTCGAATAAGTTTGTGAATTTGTAGATTGAAATTCAGCTGAAATGGAAGAAAATACACATTAACCTTTATTTGCGGGGTAGATGCGTTCCGCGCAAAATCGCACACAAGGAAATCCCACAAAAAAAGCTATGACTGAACATGGAAATATAACATGCACAAGAACGCATGTGTCAAGGTCACATTGTAATAAACAAGTGAAACACTGGATTTGTTCTTATGGGTGTTTCGTCTGGACTATGAAAATGAACGAACCACGAGGGAAAACCGTTAATGCGAGAACGTAAGATCGGGGCTTCTCTGTACAACTACAAATGAAACGAATTTAGAAATAATATGCACAAAACGTTATCTTACACAATTATGTAATAAAGTAATTAACAGCGCGTTGTTCACATACTGCACGTTCAAAATCCAATGTTTCATCTGTTTATTAAAATGTGTCCTTGACACGTTATGTTATATCATATCATCTGTTATTGAACGTATTTAAAATCTAATTGACGCCCATCGTCGCAGTCTTTTTTCAAGCTTTCTGGGTCGAATAATGGACTCAATATATTCACCCAACTTTACATTGTACTCTGCTCTAGATATATATTTGGTGTCGTCCGTCCATCGCAAAGGGATGTCCCGCACTCGTTCACTCTACCACATCCCCATTCACCCTCTATATTTCAGTAACGGACGTCCTACACGTAGGTGTTGGTGTCTGTCAAAAAATTCGAAAGGCCCGGAAAACGATGTACGGCTGAAGTGATACGGAATTTCAGAATTGAGTTATTTTAAAAGGATATATTTTTAGAATGGAAATGTATTATTACGATGAGATTTATTATGGCTCTGATTAGATTAATTTTATTTTATTTCACCCATATTTGGTCTCAATGAAGCAAACCGACTTCTAATGGACTATCGGTTTACGAGAAAATTGATTCATTTCATTAAAAAAGGTATATTATTAAATAATATTCTTAACATTGTTTCCAATTACTAGAGTAATCACTAACCTATCTGATTGATTGCAGCTCATTAGTTTATTTTTAATAGTTTGTAATGTTTAACGTCATTAGAAGTTTAGTTATTTGTTTGCTTTGTCCCCCACCTTACTTCCCTTAAAAGGGAAAAATCCCACTCTGATTGATTGCAGCTCATTAGTATCATTATTTATTTGCTTTGTTTCGATTCTATCACCCCCTCCTTGATTCCTTTAACCTTCGTAAGACTATCCTTGAAAAATTACTCTCAGGCCAAAGGGGAAAGGGGGGGTAAAAAAGACCCCAGTGTTTTGGTCTTATTGGCATAGACTGCAATAAAAAAATGATTGATTATGCTTTGACGTATCTACATCTTTCTGAAAACATAAAAATCCCTTTTTTTTCTTATAATTATTCGTATTTAAGTCACGCGTGAAAACGACGACGTTTCCACTCCAACGGCTATGGTGGACTAACAAGCCAATAGCCGTGCACGAAGTCACATTACCTTATCTCTTATTTTATATTGCCTTTTATTGTTGCCAGATATGAAACACTCCGTCCATGTTATATATGACCCACTATGGTCACGTTCTCTTATCACTTATGGGCGTGAAATTTTATGTTAGCGCTTCCCAGCAATTGCTAACATTGACAATAAGACTGAAAATTCCGACTTCTTCTCTTTTTTAATCGATTACGGCGCAACTAGCCAATAAATATCATTTTTTTTCTTGCAAAAGGTGTAAAAAACTATGATTTAAGAATACCAAAAGTTTAGACATCGTATCACTAGTATTAAGATAGATATTTAAGTTAAAGTAGTTGTTGGGACAACATATATACTGTTCGGGATGGCTAGGATAAAAGGGAAAAAAACCCGAAATCCATTTTGTAATTTCATAATTTCAAATGTTAGAATCAATCTTGCTTCATTACTTAAACAAACTTTGCGATATTTATGTCTGAAGATGCCTCTGAAAGAGGCGAAACACGTGTCACATTTAGTAGCACAATACGTGGAATAAACACAGTTATTTTAAATTTTATATTAGGTATGTCTATTTTAAGAAGCGAACACTCTTCAGGTTCTAGTCAACATTACGATCGATTCTTAGTAAGAATTGAACCTTTTGTAAATCCTTCCAAGACAATCATTCTCGTAAGTTGTTTTAACTGTTTTCCTCACACAAAGCCAGCTGGTGCTTGATTAAATTTCAATATCAAATATGAATCGTTGGAATTTTGTTTAATATCATTACTTATAAATTAAAACAATGGAGTTAAATAAATTATTTGGTAACACGTCGGATAAGCCCACCATTAATATTAGTAGGCATTTCCAAGCCATTTGTTTGGAATTCATTTTTACGATACTATATTCATTTTAAATAACTGATGAGTTGAAAATACTCGCTATGAGCGAAACCGGTCCTGATCATATTAAATTTATTTGAAATACAGTAAAAAATGTTATTTTTTAATATAATGTAATTCCACCAAGTATTGACAGTGAACACCTTAAATATGCATATTTTGTTTCATTTTCAATAAATATATCAATTGTTTGATACTCTCTTATTAGTCTTGCTTAATTTTGCATAAATAAGTCTGTATTGATATATTGTCTTATAAGTTGAAAATGCTCGCTATGTAATCGAAATCGGTCCAGATCTTAATAAAATAATTGTGAGATAAGTATAAAAAGTGTTTTAGTGCAAAAGCTCCCGTAATATAAGCTCAATTTAGATTTCACATGCTCTGTATTTTGAGCGGTCATGGTTTAAAAAAGCGTAGAGTAAATTTTTCGTCGTAAAATAACCGCCATTAATTTGATAGTGCACCGAAATGTGTTGCAATTAAGAACACGCAAGCGGTATGAGTTGGGTTTTCAATCCCGGGATTCCAAGGATTTTGAATACCTGATGAATCCGGGATTTAAAAACATAGTCCAGAAATTTCCGGGAATGATTTGTCAACAATAAAAGCGTTATTTATTTTCATTAATGTGTCCTCATTTTAGCAATGTGCATAATTATACATATTTTAATTTCATTTAGTTATCAGATCGTATTCGAACGAGACCGATACTCTCGTACATTATATTTCAATCGAATATTTTCGCTTTTTAGTAATGGATAAACAATTGAAATATAATATTCATAAAAAGTTGGGCTGTGGAGTCGGTAAACAAAAGTCCGAATACGACTAAAAAAAGTTAATATCGTCATTTTTTTTCACTAATTATCCTATTTAGGTGTATTCAATTAAATATCAACACAATCAATGCGGCCAAAAGCCAAATTGGTCATATTAAATGCAAAAATAAAAAATTCAAACTTTTAATAATTTCCGACTCCGGCTATAACGCCGCGATGACTCCGACTCCGGTCAAAAAGCCCCGACTCCACGACTCCAACTCCGACTCCACAGTCCTGATACAAAGAAATTGACATCAACTTTTCCGAACTATTTTGAATGACACATTAACATGGCTTATATATAATAAATATGAAAACTATCGACTATTATCTCTATATATATAAAAATCTCGACACAAATCTTTGTCGCCAAACTCCTTTGACACGGCTGGACCGATTATTATGAAATTTTGTATGTATATTTGTTAGATATGAGAGAAGGTTATAAAGTATATTTCATACCGCTAAGTGAAGGATGTCTCTATCAAGACGTATTTTAATATTTCTGACATCTGTCATTATTTATTATTTTTGTTGTTAAATCACAGAGGGCGCGCGTGAAGTTTGACATTTCATACAGCGAATTAAATTTAAGCTTTGCAAAGCAGTCGCAAGAGGCGCTTTTCATAATCGTATGAAAATATTTCACATCAAAGTTTATACATATATCCAGCAAATAGTTTAACAGAAAGCAATGCAAGAATGCTACGCGAATCATTTTGATTCTCTTCAATAAAGCAAATGCCTTGCTGCCACGTGAATTACATTCATTTCAATGTAATTAAAATACTTCATTTTGATTTTTGCACATTTATTTTCCATATTCATTTTGAGTATTGATTTTGACTTAATAAAAAACTAAATTTAATTCAGCTAATACGTTAACACATCTATTGATTCTGAGGCGGTGCGAAGTTCGCCGGGTCAGCTAGTAATAATATAAAAATCTTGGGACCAGTTCCGTGATCGACTTACTGCAATACCGGGATCAAAATTTTGGCCCGGAATTGGAAACCCTAGGTATGAGTACATAGTGTGGAGCAATTAAATGAAAAAACTCGTAAAACTAAATGCGAACGTTAAAAAAGCGGCAAGGTTTTAATAAGCCAATTGAAAACTTTCCGCCATTTGAGTGATTAAAAAATATGTTTAACAAAAGCCCGACGACGCTTATGGCAACACCGCTTTGGATCTTTTGACAGTTAGTTTTTTCGAGCCGTCAATAATTACGGCTGACAAATTTGCAGACTTGCAAAATATTGCCGCGAAAATTGGCCAACTTTTAAATTTGGAAAGAGAAGCCATTTTGTGCTGTTGAATAAACGATCACCAAAATGACTATAGTAAAAATTGAATAAAAAACCAAGAAGGCTGGATATTTTTAAAAATATATTGGTTTAATCAATATGATGTTATCAATCAGGGATGGCCAAATTTGTACAACGACGGGCGACTTTTTTGCAATTTTTGGCGGCGATCGACTCTCAAATTAAATTCAATTTATTATCATTGACATAAAAGAGGATTCAGAGCCGTGTACATCAGTACGCCAGACAGGCGGATGGCTTGGACTAGCTACGCGATCGACACTTTGGCCACCCCTGATATAAATAAAAATGAAAAAATCGGAATCACGTAAATGTTTTCATTCTACTTGTACTGACGAAAACTCGTGTTTGATATTTGCTCCTAGAACTCTTATATCGAGGCTGGCTCGACATTGTATAGGTAGCCCGCAACTCCGACGCCGAGTCCTGCTTCACATTGTACAACTTCACTTTTAAGGTGTTCACTGTCAATACTTGGTAGAATGGCATAAGAATAAAAATAATTACACAATTTTAGTACCTTTTCCACATTCAATTTATTAGATCAGGACCGGTTTCGCTCTTGGCGAGCATTATCAACTGATAAGAAATTTGACGAAGAAGAAATCGTTGTATTTATTATCAGTTGTTAGAAAGAAACGAGAACTGCTTGTTACTCAGTTGCTTAACCTTTTTTTCCGAAGCGAGTATAAATTGAAAGAATACGGGGACTGGGACAAGACTAGCTAATCGCACTATCTACGCACGCCGCTTTTTGGGATCGGAATGAGCAATACAAGCACCCATTGCCTTCGAACATAATCGATTTATCGTTGTTGATTTGCTCGTACCGGCACTTGTACCCGCCACGAAAGCCAAAGACGTTAACCACTACACCACGGACCGGCCTTCTCTCTTCAAATAAATTTACTTTGAAATAAGTAAAAATAACATTTTTTTTGTTTAATGTTGTTTCACCAAGTATTGACATTTAAAAAGTGATAACATTTTGATAGCATATCCATTGCCTTACTTAGAATCTGAAATCATTACAATAGTTATTAAAAGTCTTAATATTACTAACTTGAATAGTTTACAGATAATAAAAAACTTTAAGTTCTTATACCCAGGGCTGTGAAGTCGGTAAAAAAAGTTCGACTCCGAGACAAGCATTTACCAAAACCACGACTCCGACTAAAAAAGTTTAATATCGTCACATGTTTTTGCCTAATTTTCCTATTTACGTGTATTCAATTACGCGACTCCGACTCCACAGCCCTGCTGATTCCACATTAAATATATTATATCAGGACCGGTTTCGCTCATAGCGAACATTATCAACTGCGATTACAGAAAAATAAATTCGCCTTTCAAGAAGAGGTTCTTTGTTCTTAAATTCGACACTCGAATTTTTGAAAAAATAAAGGGTCTTTTTATAAGGACGCTTAGTTTTGAAATGTAAATAAAACAAGTTGTTTGTGAGATTTCGACTAAATTTTAATTTCATTTGTGAGTATATTTTACGGCATTAAATATGGAATATAGCATCAAATGTCTGCCAATATCCATTCATTATAAAATGGGCCATGTCCCTAAAGTTGACCTTTTTGACAAATTTGGGTAAACTCCAACTGCTCCAGAACCCAATCAGGCGTTGTCTGCGGTCGTTTACCTGAAGTTCCTCGGTTAGTTGGATTTTATACGGGTGCAGACATAAGGCCCGATTCAAAATTTGCCAAGTTGAAGTCGCAGAAAAGCCAAGTTCTTGTGAACAACGAGAAATAAGCTACCTTGGGTTTTCCTGTACACTTTCACACACAGCAGCAATGTTTTCACCAGATACTGTATTTTGATGACGTACAGGTAGGTGTTGGCCGACTATTTACCAAACTGGTTGACTCAAATTTGGCCACTAAACAATGAATAATCTACTCAGCAGGACAAAGTAACATATTTTGAGCGTCCCTATTGAAATACCCTTTATTTGACTGAATAATAATTATTAATTTTCTCGTCACAACAACGAACTGGCCCCCTTCGTACATTGAATGCCCATGTTCTTTCAGATGTTATCTAGTCTAGCTGAAACGTATTTATAAATAGTACATCGTGCTTAAAAGTGCTGCCAGTAAATTCGGTGAAATATATGACCCATCAGTAAATAAATTCCTTAATCAAGAATGGGACAAATTGGAGAGAATTAATGTTATTTAGAATGTCGCCGTCGACGCCAAGTGGCCGAAGATGTACGAGGACGTGATTCACTTATCTTCAAAATGTTAATTCGTTCCCTGTTCGAGCAGAAACTTCATTGCTATTCAACTAATAAAAAAAGAAATGAAAAAAAAATAGACCTATTTTGATTTTAAATACACTGATTGTTAATTAATTTAATTTGAAAAGACAATAACGGTTATACATTGTTGTTTTATCAATTTTAAGATGTCCACTGTCATTACTAGGTGGAATGGCATTATAATAAAAATAATAAACATTTTTGTAAAGATTTATGAAAAGTAAGCACATTAAATGAAATGAATGTAAGGTTTACGATTTTTTTTTAAATGTTTCGTCTTTATTTTTTAAATTTATCAAAATAGAAAATCCTAAAGAATACTTCGCAATAAATATGAAATAGAGTTGTTTCAATTTACAGGAGCAAAAATGCAAAAAAAAACTACACAAATAATAATATTATACAGATAGAGACAGTCACATAAGTTTATTATTTGTTTAAAATAAAAAGAATAATTTTATTATAGGCTAATATTAAAAAACAAATTCTTTTTTCAGAACTCGTACAATAATCAGTAATATTCTTCAGATTTATTAATTTTGATTCCACATTTTATAGAATTCCACAAGAACTTAAAGAGTAAAGTCAAAACATACAATTATAAGCCAGTATGTATAAATTTTTTCAGCTTAGCTCAAGAGGATTGGGACTCTGTCCCGTGACCATATATCCATAATTTACCAACATTTTTAGTACTTTTTCCACATAAACTTTATTAGATCAGGACCGGTTTCGCTCATGGCGAGCATTGTCAACTGATAAGGAATACAATGAAACAGTGATATTTATACAAGAGTTATGTAAGAAATACAAGGTATGACAAACAATTGGTATTACAACTAAGCAATTAAAATTAAGCAAAATACAAGTTTTTTTTGTTGTTGTTTTAATACAATTGTGGATATAAGTGTTTCAAAATTGAATCGTTGGAATTTTATACTTTTTCGTGGGTTTGTTGCTAACGACCCTGTAAATAAATAAAAGAAACAAATAGATCACAGCGAAATAGTTTGTAAAATTTAATCTTCCAATTTCACCATTAATACTTATATTATTAATTATAAATACATACAATTTAAATACATCAATTTAATAATAAGCAATTTTAGACGGCATTGCTTCGGATGACGACATATTTCATATTGACGTGAGTGAGTTCAGACGAATACTATATTTTATGAATAAAATTTGATTTTGTCGGAACTCACTCGGTTGACATATTTAAAATTTCTAATGTGATTTTATAATTTTTTTCTCTCTGTTCTTATAATTACAATTTGTAATTTTTATTATGTCTATACAAGTATGTGTGTATATGTAAATACATTTGTCAAATGCATGATGTATTGGCGTAAGCTGTAATGCCATGATTTGTATTTTTTTTATGAATAAATAAATAAATCAATTCTTCAATAATACGTCAGTTAAAGCCAAGTTTTATAAAATAAGGCATTATCATACTATTAGCTGGTATTTTTTTAACGATACTACATTACTTACAAAAATCATAGAAAATCATTAAAAATGGTGATTCATCCGATACTAAAAATTAAACTTAGTGATCTACTTTTATTTTCATATATAAACGATACAAACAATTTACTACGCGTCAGTTCAAGTTCATTCATGCACTTGAAATGTCCGGAGATACTGAAAGACGAAGCACGGGTCGCTAGCGACACAGTCCCAACTTCCGCATATGGGCTCCCAACTTGGATCATATGGATTTCTCGCGGGATTTATCTCAAGATATGTTTTTCTACGAGAACTGCTTGTTATTCAGTTGCTCAACCTCTCTCTTTTTGAAGAGAGTAGGGATGGAAATGATACGAGGACTAAAGATCGCTGTCACTATGCGTCACTCTTTGGTATCGGAAAGGTGGGAAGGGATTTTCAACATCACAAACACCCATGCCTTTGAACAGATTTGTCGACTGAAAAAATCCGCTCGTACCAGGAATCGAGCCCGGGCGGTCCGGCACGCAAGGCCAACAACGTTGGCACACAAGTTGGCAGAATCGAGTACTCGATACTCGAGTATACTCGTCCATTTTTCAAGTAATCGATAATCGAGTAGTTTGAAAAATACTCGAGTAATACTCGTAATATATAAATGAATATTTAATTCCAAATTTTATTTTGTTTTAAGCAGCGGACAGAAAAACTAGATAGCACAATTTAATTGATTGTTAACTTTTAAGCCAAGGTCCACAGCAACAGAGAGTTTTTTCTACTGCTGGAATTAAAAAACTAAAATTTGGACCAAATTTAAATTTGAGACGTTTAATTCACTATTATTTTTGAAATATATGTTTCATAAATTTAAATAACTATAATTATAAAATAAAATAAGCTTATTTATTAATGTATCATCTATTTATAGACACAAATTTGAATTAATAAAATATATTTTGGCAAATCTGAAACTACTCGAGTATACTCGAGTACCCGAGTATTTAAAATTTTTACTACTCGATACTCGAGTAGTTGAGGTGTCGAGTAATTGGAGTCCCTACGGACGACAGTCACAGTCAAGGAAAAGTACAAAACTCAAAATTTTACTTTGTCGTTTATTTAATAGTATTTTTTTCCTAAGCTATATGTTCCAAATTTACGACAATCAAGTTAAATTATTGCGGTCTTCGTCATTTCGGGCAGTTTCAAGAATTGATTTTTAAATCGATTTATAGATTTCAGAAAAAAGTTGAGGCTTTGCAATACGATGACTATATTGGGAGCTAACATTTTTGTTTATCTTGGTTGATAAATTTAAGAAAAGAAGATTACATAAAAATCCGCATGCCTTTACACATTACTAAGCCTGTATCCGAGTAGTCAATGTTTTTGGACGTTTACACTCTTCGTTTGGGGTGGCCACTATTTGTTTATGCATGTTCATAATTTTCACACGTGTTTAAAACGCCTGCATGTCTGCGAAACACTTTTTATAATCATATGCAAATGGTCGCAGACGAAAATTCTGACATCACTAGAGTCGGCAGCCATGTCCGCCAGGCGACGTTTCATTTCATTGTAGATTTAATGAAAAATGCCAGGAATAAGAATGAGGTACTTAGAATACCTTTTCACTTAGAGTTAGACCCTTAACACCGTTTCATTTCGCAGGTACTTGTATACTGTAGAGGTTTAATTATAGGCTACGGTATCTTCTAAAATATTAACGATCGTTTGAAAGGTTATTTCAATTAATTATATATTTAATTAATTCGATTTGCTTAACCATTTCAATAAACGACTATTGCTTGCCACTGCTTAATTTATTTCCAATGGGTTTAACCCTTCCTAATTGATTGTATCTCATAAGGAATAGTTGTATAATTATTTGTTTATTTTTTTTCTATAACCCCCCTGCTTGCTTCCTGTAAAAAGGAAAAATCCCAACCTCCGTTTTTGTAAATTATCATTTTAGAATATAAAAATCAACCTTTGCTATAGTTAGTCTGAAGATGCCTTTGAAAGAAGCGAAAGACGGACACAGTTAGTAACACAATACGTGGAATAATTAGAGTTATTAAAAAAATTATAATTAAACGTTTATTTATTTAATAAGCAAAACAAGGTGGAAAGTATGAATGTATTTGATAACATTTTAAATAAATAAGTGCCATAATGCAATATTGAGTGAATGATTGAGATCAACTCGATTTAAATAGATTAAACAGTGAATTAGGTGGAACTTTAAATAAGAACCATCTGATCGAGAGGGTATATTTTTAAATTGTTTCATTAACTTGACTTAAAATAACGACTCTATTTTATATAACCAGGGCTGTGGAGTCGGTGAAAAAAAGTTCGAATCCGACTACAGCATTTACCAAAACCACGACTCCGACTACAACTCCGACTCCAACATTGACCAAAAACACGACTCCGACCAAAAAAAGTTCAATATCGTCACTTTTTTCCCCTAATTTTCCTATTTATGTCTATTCAATTAAATATCAACCCTATCAATGCGACCAAAAGCCAAATTTGACATATAAAATGCAAAAATAAAAAGTTAAAACTTTTCAAAATTTCCGACTCCGAGTACGACTCCGGCCAAATCGCCGTAACGTCTCCGACTCCGACTCCGAATCCAACTCCACAGCCCTGTATATAACACATTTTAATTACATAGCATTGAATTTATTGAAATCAGGACCGGTTAAGCTCATCGTAGTGCTCGCTCAACTGAATACCAATGAATAACTCAGTAAACTGAATTGGATTTTTTCGAGTATTAATTACCCCTGAATTACTTATTTGCTTTTCTAATAATTTTAAGCACCATATAATTTTCTCATTATTAAGGTACAATCCTTGAGAATAAAATATGAAATAGATTCAAAACACCAAGTCATATATGTAAGTATTTATTGCGTGAAATATCAAAAGTGATAGATTTAAAGCTTTCCTTTTCAAATAATACAAAGTCGCTATTAATTGCTGTCAATTAGAGACTCCAATTACTCGAATTCTCAACTACTCGAGTATCGAGTAGTAAAATTTCAAAATACTCGAGTACTCGAGTATACTCGAGTAGTTTCAGATGTACAAAATTTTTTTTTTTTTTTTTAGTAAAAAAATATTTGGCATTACAGCTTACGCCAATGCGCCAAATATTCTTAATTGTGAAAGTCATACGAGATTAACTCGATGATAAGTAATAAATCAGTTGTGCACAAAATCAACGATAAATAACATACACCCAGCCCAAGATCTCTTTTTTTCAATTGAAAAAATCTGACCTTGCCGGGAATTGAACCCGAGTCTCCAGATCGCTAGGACAAAGCTCTTGCCACTAGACCACAGGGACCGACAATATATTTTTAATACGAATTTGTGTATATTTATAAATGACAAATAATTCAAGAAACTTATTGAATATTACTAATACATTTATTTCCATTTATGCAACATATATTTCAATAATAATAGAGAATTTAACGACTCAAATTTTAAATTGGTTGGATGTTTTTCTTTATAATTCTCGCACTAGAAAAAACTTCGACGATTATTACTAAAACGAGTATTACTCGAGTATTTTTCAATATACTCGAGTATCGAGTACAAGAAAAATGGACGAGTATACTCGAGTATCGGTTACTCGATACTCGAATTGGAGTCTCTACTGTCAATATATCATAATTTTCCTGTGTTACGATGGGAAAGATCAAAACTGACAGTTTTGCTAGTTTAGAATACGTTTGGAGGTCTTACACAAAACTTGACTTAATCCATTTATACTCTAAACTAAAAACCGATTCAGCTTTTTAATAACAATTGATTTTTGATGTTTATTGAAATAACAAATGCTTAAATATTTATTACCCATTGAAAATTATTCGCAATTAATATCAAATAAGTATTAAATAATTTTCCAGCTAAAACTAACCTTGGGTGGCTAAATAACGACATGATTATATGATATAAAATATGTAGATTTGTCTATTAAAATCCTGATATATATTTTCAAATAAAATATTGATCTGTTTTTCAATTGGAGTGATATTGGTTTTCCTTTACTTGGGTATTGATTAATGAAATGTACGATTACTTCAGCTATTTAACTAAGCATCCCTATACGTAGAGCAGGGGTCACCTGACTTTTTAAGAAATGGGCTGGATTGAAGTTTTTAAAAACTTGGCGGGCCGGATGACAAATAAATTCGTGTTGGAATCCAATAAGAATATTAATTAATCTTATAATATAATGTTAACAAATGTAGTTTTTATTGAAATTTAGAATAGGTTTTTTTATATATATTACTAGTATTGCTAACCGGCGTCGCTCGGACTAAGCGACCAATAATTATTTAATGTTATATCATTCGACATAATTATATCACAAAATCTAACATCCAAAATAGAGTTAAAATAAAATCACAAACTTTATTTAATTTGATGACAGCCCCATTCTCGACCATTAAAATGTCCAAATTCAAGGAAAAAATATAATTTGCTGTCAAAGAAATGTCAAATAATACCTTCACGTAAATAATAAACATTATTATTAATAATAAAAGCCGGGAAAAGTTCAGTAGATGACTAATATATTACATTTTGACTAAATGTCTTCGCCGATAAAAATTCAAACATATTTTCTTTCATATTCGGTTTTATGGCAACTTAATGACCAACAATGCAAAAGGAAATTACAGACCCACAGACATACATACGCCGTTTTGGTTTTATATATAAGATAATAGCCGGTATCCGGCAAGCGTCGCAATGCCCTCATAACAAAAATAAAGTGTTTTTGTTTATTGCAGTGCTTTCGAATGCATTAGTTAAATAAATAAGATTTAATTTCACTAACATTGATCGGTATCGATGACACTTGCCGTTTGACGTTTGCTGTTTGTCTTTTGCCGATTGTCTGTGTGTCGAAACACTCGCCACCTACTGAAAGTAAACTTTAATATGCCTATAATCTTTGCGCAAGTGCAACAATAAGTTGTCAAAATTAAATGTATGACAGCGCATAAAATATGAAAAAACATTGATGTTTATATAAAAGACCGACTATAAGTTGATTTTATTATGCCTATAACATTAGCGCAAGTGCAAGTAAAAAGTTGAGAAAGTTTTATCGCAATCGGATGAACGGTATGGCAACGCATAAAATACGAACAAACAAAAAATGATTTTTATATATTATTTGGGTTCATACGCTGTCGTATCTTATAATTACCAATTGATGAATTGATATAAATTGTTGTGAATTTACAACCAAATCATGAATTTTTAAAAAAAAAATTCTTATGAATAATTTATTTTCAAAAAACGACAATTTTTCGCGAGCCGGATCCAGCCCGCGGGCCGTAGCTTGGTAACCGTTGACGTAGAGCGTAAAATTTATTCATTTGAGTCGCGACTATAAGGGATCACGAAGGATTATAAATTATTTAAGACAAAATATCTTTATAGATTTTGTAAGCCATTATTTTAGACGACAGATTTGAAAGATATCTGATACGAAGAATTAACAAATACTTATTTATGAAATTAATGTGCTTGAAGTTGAAACATTTCGAACGTTAAAAGTTTTTCGCTACACAAACAAAATAGTTTGAAACAGTTTTCTGAAAGCATAACAAATATTTTTTGGTAACTTGATTCATTTGTAAGAATCGAACATTTATTTTCAGACTTGCTAGGTTTCTCAGATTATTTGAAATTTATTAATTAATTAATTATTTAATTTAATTTATTAAGATTAATTGTAACTGTTATTTTTTATTTTTTTAACCATATCCGCTCCCAACTTGCAGCATATGGACTTTTTTCTACGAGAACTAGGACAGGACTAGTGGAAAGGATACGAGGACTAAAGATCGCTGTCACTATGCGTCGCTCTTTGGGATCGGAGAGGTGGGAAGGGATTTTCAACAACACATACATCCATGCCTTTGAACAGATTTATCGACTGAAAACATCCGCTCGTACCGGAATCGAACCCGAGCGATCTGGCACGCAAGCCAACGCCGTTGACACTACGCCACGGACCGGATATTTTATTTATCTTCATGAATAAATATAGGAATAACTATGCAGAGATTTATTTAGTATAAACAAAATAAAACACAATTCTCTTAGCACTAAAAAAATAGTTAACATTAATACTTTCGATGGATTCGGCGGTATTTTTGTGGAAGTTCATTTTAATATAAAATTTTAAATTTCTTTTATTATTCCACGTATTGTGCTACTAACTGTGACACGTGTTTCGCCTCTTTCAGAGGCATCTTCGTACTTAATATCGCAAAGTTTGCTTAAATAATGAAGTAAGATTGATTCTAACATTTTAAAATGATAAAATTACAAAATAGAGTTTGGGATTATTCCTTTTTACGGGAATCAAGGAGGGGGTTATAGAATCAAAACCAAACAAACAAATAATTATACTACCAATGACGTTAGCATTACAAAATATTAACTAATGAGATGAAATCAATCAGATAGGTTTGGGTTAAACCTTTTAATTGGAAATAATGTAAGCAGTCAACTAAACCAGTCAACTGTCTTCGGAAAAAGAGATTGCGTATCACGCAATCATCGTAGAAAACTTAAGTTGAAATAAGCTCTGTAAGGAGTCCATATGCTCTTCATTGAAATGTGAAATCCGTGGTCGAGTGGTCAACGTCTTTGGCTACGGTTGTGAAGTGGCTCACAGGCTTTAATTACAGTACAATCAGTTTTATTAGCTTAATGTTTATGTGTCTAAATACCCCACCACCAATCTGATTCTAAAAACAAGGCGAGAGCGATTAGCTAAACACTAGTCATGTCCTAATCCTCTTATTCTATCTCTACTCTTTTAAAAAATAGAAATTTAGCAGTTGCTCTACAAACAATTCTTGTAGACAATTGTCTGCTGATATGAGCTACATACATACATTGGAAGCCTATATTTTCTGCGTTTGGGACTGGGCATGATTTCAAAAATATTTAGCCTATTTGACAGTCAAGCTTTTACGAGAACTCATTTAATAATAATCGATTCCAGTTGCAAGGGCTATTCGGCTGATAAATGCGCTGCCTATTGATGTGGACATCTCTTCGGCAGAGAACTTGATTCTTTGTTTTTTTTTCTTATGTAAATAATATGTTTCTTATTTTTAAAATTTTTGTGTAATATGTTATGTCATTTTTATTTAATTTCTCAAATACATGGCGCATTGGCGCTTGCTGTATGTATTTAATATTATGACGAGAATTCATCAGAGAATCGATATAGGCCGTGAGCTATTCTTCTCGATGACCCTCCCTAGGTAGAGACGCAATAGTAAACTGACTTCTCTAAACTGTAGCGATCGCGCCCTCCTGTTTGCAGCGATGGGAAGGGAATGCCAACAAATACAATTTTAGAGTTTGAAACATTTAGAGACGAAGGAGACTCGAAGAACTTTGGCGCTAACACGTCTTAGAACTTGATGCTCCGTCAAATTTATATATATAAAAAAAATATCTTATTTTTTGCCAATAAATAAATAAATAATAAAACTTTAATTTAAACACATTCATTCTGATTTTCTTCGTATTATCTTTTCACAGACAATTATTTACAGATTTGTTTCGCTGTGAAATGATTAATGATATTTGGTGGCCGGATGTTTCCTTAAGACATTAATCAAAATGGAGCTATTTTTGTATTTCCTCCCAAAGGTAATAACACAACAAAACAAACACTATTTCTTACAATAACCGAGCAAACGAATGAGCGATCTGTCCTCGTATTTGTTTTCCAGCCATAGTTCAGACGGAAAACGCGGGAAAGTCGAGCGCGGAGTCGAATTACCTTCATTGTCTATGGCACAACAACAATGGCGTCGTATCCGTTTCCCGCGCAGAACTCTCAAGCGCGAGATTTGATAAATTGAGCGCAAACAGCGGCAGATTCGAACGAAACAATGTGTGAAATATATATTGCCAGAGCAAATAATGAGATTCTAAGGGTTTGCGGGATAACCCTTCAGAATAAGGCGGAATTTTCTAAATGGAATTTGGCGAGAATGGTATCTGAACAAATAAACACAGAGATGTTTCAAATATAAGTGTTGTTATTGACTTTTACCTAATACGAAACAATGCGTGGTTGAATGTGTTGTGAGATATTACGATGTTTCTCAAAAGGTAATGAAAGCTTTTTATTTTGGTGTCTTGTTGGGAATCTATCGGTTGCCCCGCACGTTAGATTTATGTGGAAATATTAATTAAGAGTTTTTACCATCTTATAAACTGTCTTTTTATAAGGACGCTTAGTTTTGAAATGTAAATAAAACAAGTTGTTTGTGAATGTCAACTAAATTTTCAATTTCATTTTAAGTATATTTTACGGCATTAAATATGGAATATAGCATCAAATGTCTGCCAATATCCATTCATTATAAAATGGGCCATGTCGCTAAAGTTGACTTTTTTTAAAATTTGGGTAAACTTCCAACTGATCCAAAAATAAGGCGTTGTCTCCGGTCGTTTAATTGAAGTATTTAATTTATATCAAACAGACATTTCAAAATTCTATAATTTGAAGTTGCAGAAAAGCCGAAAAAAGCTGGTTTAAGTTTTGTAACATTTTTTTGCACATTGCAGCAATGTTTTTCAATTGATATTGTATTTTGATGACGTACAGGTAGGTGTTGGCCGACTATTTTCGTGACTTTTCAAATTTGGCCACTAAACAATGAATAATCTACTCAGCAGGACAAAGTAACATATTCTATTGAATTTTTTTTATATATCACTGTTAACCCAACAGTCTTTTTCAAACTATGATACCGTGAAGCGTATGTCAACCTAAATTAGACAACGAGCACAATTTAATTTTTAGTAGATGAGTCAACCATTTGACCAAAGTAGAAATGGAAAAATAATATCTGGTTAGTTATCCTGAAATATATATTTTTTTAACCTTCGAAAAACTGTCCTTGAAAAATAACTGGTATCGTCCGCATATTTGAATTGATGAATTTTGAAATATTCCATTAGTTTCGTCACTAGTATCAAACACGGCTTTATCAGACACGATTGACTTGAACTATAATTTTATTGATTGAGTAGGCATTTACTTGGTAGAACTCCATTATAATACGGTAAGAAAAATGAACAATGTATTTTAATTCTACATAAATTATTTTATATATTTGTTGATAGCTATTTCGGCTACCGCCTTCGTCAGAACTATGTTTTAAACGTGTATTAGAGATAGCTTATATACCTAGGTTAGACAGGGTACACCATACATCCCCTCTCTGCTCAACCATCCCAACCCCACATGGAAAAAAATAAATTAGCTATTGATCTGGTGTAATCCTGAAGTGAAAGTTAATCTGGGTACTTTTGGGTTATTTTTTTTTTACGTGTGAACTAACGCAAAATCAGTTCTAAATATTGTTCGCTGCTTGTTAAAGGCTTAATAAGCGGTGATGTGTTGATTGTAATCTGTTCATTTCTGTATCATTTCTGTAGTGCTCTTATTTTAACCCTTAATTACGGCATATAAACTAATGGATAAATTGTCGACACATTTCACTAAGCAATAAAGTTAGCATATATCTTGCAAAGTGTGTGATTAGGGTAATCGCCAGACGAAAGGGTGATTATTGGAAGAAATTGGTTTGTAAAAGGTACAAAATGATAAAAAGAATGTTAGTCAAACCAAATACCTACGTAACAGTAAACCACCATAGGCAGATAAATATGGCGGGAAAGTGAGCAGGCTTATATTCGGCCATGAATCGAATATGTCAGCTCGTTTCCTTACTTTGAACAAGTTCTAACTATCATTGTGGCAAAAAATTACCTTTAAATATTTTCGATGGTTTCGGCGGTAACTTTGTGGAAATTCATTTTAATATAAAATTTAAAATAACTTTGATTATTCCACGTATTGTTAACAAGTAACTGTGACACGTGTTTCGCCTCTTTCAGAGGCATAGTAAATCCGAAGATGCCTATGAAAGAGGCGAAACACATGTCACAATTAGTAGCACAATACGTGGAATAATCAAAGTTATTTTATATTTTATAATATATTGTAGTGTTTATAATAGAGTTCGTCTGCGTACATTTGACAATGCTCTAAGATTATCATTATTATTTCCACCATTATATTATTAAGATCATTATTTGTCAGTGGAATGGATCGAGGTGTAAAAAAAATAAGTTATTTGAAACATGTTTGCTTGCTCATTGTTACAAGTGAATTTTATCTTTTGAATTTAGTAGTATGATCAATCTAAGCTTCAAACGTTAGTGTTTCAAAACAGGGTCTAGAGCAGTTAGAACCTTTTCAAAGTAAGGTGTCAAACTGGCGCAGTCAGTACGTACCTTTATAAAACCACGAAAACTCATTGAGAGTATATTCTAAAATAATAAATTTAGCTCATCCAGAGAAATTTCTCGGTTAAACGACCCGACATTAGCAAATTGGTCTTGCGTTGACCAACTCGTAGATAAACGTCTACGCCGTAGCTTCGTAGCACCGTATACGCTCTTTAACCGTAGACCTCGGGTCGCTCCCCTAATGAATGTTAATATTCAGCTATCCTTTATATTCTGTGTGCCTTACATTTCGCCCTCCTATTTTGTTTATCTAATTATCAAACACTCGAGGCTGCGATCAAAATTGCTTCATATTATTAATTGGATTATTAAATGCAGAGAAATTATTGCAAATCAAATAACTAAACAAAAATACAAAATAGAATTAATTGAATACAGAGTTATATTGTTATATGTGACGGTATTCGCCGAATAAAACGATTGTCCGCATTCAATTTTAATTATTTATTAAAAACTATTAAACAGGCTCAATCATTATTTTTAACGAATTAAATTTAAGCTATGGTAAACTGAATGTATACAATTATAAATTTGATTACACTTTGCATACTAAATATTTATTATTTCAGTGTTTTTCAGTAATAAAGGATGGAAGTGACTCGATGAAATAAATGAACAATTAATAGCAATTAATAACAATAAAATATTCCTTTCGTTAACAAAGAAATGTTTATTACTATAAATTTAATATAAATTTGAAGTAAATTAGATTATTTCCCTTTTGTTTTACCAATTGCAACACGTGTTTGCAGGGGCATCTTTGGACTTAATATCGTACTTTAAAGGTGTTCACTGTTAATACTTGGTGAGTGATTAATACCAATTGTTTGTCATACCTTGTAATTCTTGCTTGACTTTTGTATAAATATCACTGTATCTTTGTATTTCTTATCAGTTCACCATGCTCGCCATGAGTGAAACCGGTCCTGATCCAATAAATTTTATGTGGAATAAGTACTAAAAATGTTTTTTTTTATTATTAGTATAATGCCATTCCACCAAGTATTGACAGTGGACACACTAAGCGTGACTATTGTTTATGCCGGACTCGTGGACACGTGGACATTTTGTCGCGGGTTCAATGAAATTGAAATTAACTATCTTTTAACGGCCACCATTTCATTTCGCAGTCTGGCCGACGACCCCTCTAACATAACCTCAATTATAATTTGAAAACGTCTTTATTTGAACATACTCACGCGCGTATTTAACAAAGAATAATTATACGTTATTAGCACAATTTGAATTGTGTTATTTCCATTGCATGTCTGCTTTGAAATTGGTGACATATCGACACCTTACTTTGAAAAGGTTCTTACTGCTCTTGACACTTGTTTTTAGATATGAGCGTTTGAAGTTTCGATTGATTAAAATTCACTTGTAACAATGAGAAAGCAAATGTTTCAAATTGCTTATTTTAAGGATATTTTTTTACATCTCTTGCTGAGAAATAATGATCTAAAAGATGTAATGATGGAAATAATGATGACAATCTTAGAACTTTGTCAAATTAATTCAGTAAAAAAAATGTGCAGATGCAGTGCAACTCTGAAATTCTACTCACCCCGTTATTCAACCATAGATAATTCTGAAATTCATATATCAGGAGGTAATTTTCAAAAGTGGAGATTCCATTTATTTAAAAACTGAGAATGTGAGATATATTCATTACTATTACGAATATTACGAATAATGTGTAAAAATTCAAACTTTTCTATTGAATAAGAAAGGTCTCAAAAGTTTAATGTAAAACTGGCAGTCGAAAAAAAATATTTTGGAATTGACCACTTTTGAAAATTACCTCCTGATATATGAATTACAGAATTATCTATGGTTGAATAACGGAGTTAATACTTTTTTTACTAAATTTATTTGACAACGTTCTAAGATTGCTATCATTATTTCTCAGCAAGAGCTATGAAAAAATATGCTTAAAATAAGTAATTTGAAACATTTTTACTTGCTCATTGTTACAAGTGAATTTTAATCAATCGAAACTTCAAACGTGTCAATCTAGAAACAGTTTCAAGTGCAGTTAGAACCTTTTCAAAGTAATGTGTCGATATTGCAAAGAAATTTGATATTATACGGTAAGAAAAATATCAATGTATTTCAGTTCTACATAAATTATTTTATATATTTGTTGATAGCTATTTCGGCTTACGCCTTCGTCAGAACTATTCTCCGTATTATAATGAACTATTTTCCGTATTATAATGGAGTTCTACCAAGTAAATGCCTACTCAATCAATAAATTTGATATTGTTTAATTTTAATCCATAATGGAATGAAATTATTAGATTAAAATGGAAACAATACTTATAAAGCAAATGCAAATGCGGTATTTTTATTTAAAGGTTTCCATGATGGTTTTAATTTATAAAGGTTGATTCATTGTTTCCGATCAAGTAAATATTTAATTAATCTTTGTGCTCACGCATTCCAGTTCCAGTATACACATAAGTAGTTTAGTTTATTGATTTTTCCATATATGTATATAATATATACGTTCGTAAACATGGTTGTATGTTGTGCCTTAATTCACCCTACCCTAAAGATTCCAACTCGGATATTCGAACATACGAAATCCGGATATATGCGGCCCTTTTTAAACTATTCTATATTCAGATATTTGGGAAAATATCCAGATAGTATTCGTAATAATTTTTACAAAATCGAAATTCAACTGTTTCTCCACCGTTAAAGAATAACTATGAATATTCCTTTTGCAGTGGTTTTTTGCCTTCGTCACCACCGTCACTGCGCTATACATTAGGACTCGGGTCTAAAAAACCCTTTAATGCCGTAATTTCATTCGCAATAAAGAAATACCATTTTTGCAATCCGATCTAGCTATTGGATTTTAAAACATTTAATATAATGGAACGTTTTAAATACCAATTTATATGTATTGTCTCTATCTAAGATTAGTTAGAAGTTTTAAATCATAATTTTGTTCATAATTTTAATAGTATTGTACAACATGCCATGTCAAAACTATCCGGATATCCGAATAGTTTAAATGCTTCTATTCGATATCCGAATAGTTGAAAATGACGAATAGATGGAATCCCTGCTAAATTGATTCCATTACAAAAAAGAGGGCGAACTCAAAGCGATTAACTTACTAACAGTCCTGATTTAGACTTATCAAGAATTTTAAATCATAATTTTGTTCATGTTTTTAATAGTATTTAATTTACACTATCGGAAACACGCTATATCCGAATACTACGGAATCCCTTATTGCTAATAAAAGGGCGAACTCAAAGCGATTAATTCTAAAAGCATTATATCTTTAACAAATTTTAAATATAATTTACACTTCAAACACGCTATACGGAACTACTTAATAATTATGTAATAAAAGCGAAATTTATAATTCAAAAAAGCAAACAAATTAAAATAATTATTTTTTATTGATGTAACAGCCGTGGTTCATAAACAGGGTGGCTTTTATGATATTCGTAATTAACATATCGTTACCAAAAAAATAATGCTTTCTTGATAGCTCGCGTGTTCGTAAAATACATTGCTTTATTATTTATGTTAATACTTCTGTACATGATATGGTTTTATTCTTGTTTACGTCATATAACAGTAGTGTAAAATTCATAGAAATCATATCTTATTTAAAACCCTTTTACGACTGTTTGTCTTGGCATTTGGAATATTATAAAATGCAAATGAATACAATAAAATTTTTCCTGACTCTCTAATTATTGACGGCTATACAAGCATATAAAAACAGATGCGTATGTTTTAGAACCAATGTTTCTTTTTCAATAAAACGACTTACAATATTTAGTTATTTTTGTTTAACTAAGGTTACTTATAATTAAGTATTTCGACTGAGGGTGCTTGATGGAATTTCAATATAAAATTAGAATTTTTTGAATTTTGTACTTTTCCATGAGTTTTGTCGCTAACGACCCGGGTTTCACCTTTCGGCATATTCAGGCATTCCAAGTGCACGGATGTACTTGAACTGACGCGTAGTAAACAGTTTGTATCGTTTATATACAAAAATATAAGTAGGTCACTAAGTTAAAAGGTTTATTTCAAATATTCTTATGTTATCATCTGGTCATTAATATTTTCGAAAATCCCCGTAATTATAACAAACTCACTTAAATCATTGAAACTTGTATTCGTTCAAATTTCGCTAATTTACAGTTTAATAACCTTTTAACTTAGTGAGCTACTTATATTTTTGTATATAAACGGTACAAACTGTTTACTACGCGTCAGTTCAAGTACATCCGTGCACTTGGAATGCCTGAAGATGCCGAAAGGCGAAACCCGGGTCGTTAGCGACAAAACTCATGGAAAAGTACAAAATTCAAAAAATTCTAATTTAAGGTTACTTATATTTATATCGGAAATACTGGATAATTGAAACAGTAAACAAAAAAATAATAAACAGAATATGGTGTGTTTTTAAATTTAAATTTGTTTTCATGTTTGAAGATTATCTTAATTTTAACTATAAATTAAAGAAGGGGCTACATGTAATGTAAGTAGGCCGATATGTTTTATGGTTACTAAAGTAAATTGGATGAGTGTTTTGATTATAATGAGTATTTTTTAAATTAAAATGTAAGTTTTTGTAATACGGTAAGAAAAATAACAATGTGTTTTAGTTCTACATACATTTTATATATTTGTTGATAGCTATTTCGGCTTACGCCTTCGTCAGAACTATGTTTTAAATCGTGTATTAGAGATAGCTTATATACATTTGCTAGACAGGGTGCCCCGTACATCCTCTCTTTCTTTTCAAACCATACCAACCATGGAAGAATTTAAATAAGTTTAATTTATTGGTCTAACGGAATGGTGCGAATTATAAAATGGGTATTTTTGGGTTATTTTTATCGTGTTCAACCACTTAAAATCTGCAAAGTCTTAAGTGCATATATTTTAATTTTTAAATTGTTTTTAGTTTATTGCATAGTAACGGTTTTAGAAGAGGTGAAGCAATACAAGTAATCTGATCGTTAAGAATTTCATTGGATTGATTATAAAGGGTATTTCAATAGGGACGCTCAAAATATGTAACTTTGTCCTGCTGAGTAGATTATTCATTGTTTAGTGGCCAAATTTGATTGAGCTTATTTCTCGTTGTTCACAGTTGAACTTGGCTCAATTTTGAATCGGGCCTTATGTCTGCACCCGTATAAAATCCAACTAACCAAGGAACTTCAGGTAAACGACCACAGACAACGCCTGATTGGGTTCTGGAGCAGTTGGAAGTTTACCCAAATTTGTCAAAAAAGTCAACTTTAGCGACATGGCCCATTTTATAATGAATGGATATTGGCAGACATTTGATGCTATATTCCATATTTAATGCCGTAAAATATACTTACAAATGAAATTAAAATTTAGTCGAAATCTCACAAACAACTTGTTTTATTTAAATTTCAAAACTAAGCGTCCTTATAAAAAGACCCTTTACCTATTAATAGGTATAAGGCGTAAGCCGAAATAGCTTACAACAAATATATAAAATTTATGTAGAACTAAAATACATTGTTATTTTTCTTACCGTATTATAATGGAGTTCTACCAAGTAAATGCCTACTCAATCAATAAAGTATTTGTGTTTACCTAAAAAATTACTTATACAGTCAAAATCCTCAATTATGGCAATTCTGTCTTGTAACTTTTGTGAATCGAAATACTTTACCATTTTAACCTTATTGGATTAAATTGTCTGAAAATAATTTCACGCACATCGCACAAACAAGCAAAAAATGACAATCGACAAATAGAAGAGTACTATTAAACAAACATATCTATGATGAAATAATTCATAAATTAACATGAGACGTTTTATAACTGTGCTACATAATTTGTTCGACGAAGTGAGATACGATTTGGCCTTCCAGTTAAGAAAAACACATTTTCTTAAGGGTTACGTCGTGTGACGGCCAGTTTTTTTTTTGCTTTTTTTGGGATTTTTTTTTGACGAACAGTAATAATGTAGAAGTTTGAATTTTGTATTATATGTTTATTGACATTTTAACAGTAAGTCACCCATGTCGGAAAAAGTGTGTAAACGGTCTTCATGATTACGGCTGATTGGCTTTTCGGAATCAAATCAAACGGCATTTTAATCTGTGAAGCCATTGTCACCGTTTGAACTACATAGGATCTTCCGAAAATATTGAAAATTGAACAAATGACATGTTTTTGAAAACAAAAAAATGATGATTTTTCGATTATTTTGTTACGTAAAAACAAAAGGCTTAGAATTTTTCCACTATCCTAATTCAAACTATGACAATACATGTGCGTAATCTGCCGTTAAAATTTCAAAGCAATCGGTCCCACCGTTCTTGAGATATCGTGGAGACCAGTTAGAAAAACACAGTTTATGGAAAAACGCGTTTGAAAGTTCAAATACGATTTAAGCTATACAGTCTTTAATCCTCCATAGAGAATTCTTTTTTATTACTGTTTTAGGTTTTTTGAAGCTTCTTGCGCCGCTCTTGCTTTAATGTTGACATTTTATGTGTTTTGAAAAGACTCATGTAACAAGCCGAGGCGTCACAAAAGGCCCGGTGCTTCGCCCCCAAACAAGTGTCGTCTAACTGCAATGACATTCCATCGACTTCGAATATTGAAAAATTCACTTTACCAGCATATTTTACACGTGTTTATGAATCAACATATGCAAGAACAAATCGAAACATTTTTTCAAAATATCACAAGGGGCGACCCCCTTAAATCTTTCTGCCGACAGCAATCCTAGACTGGCCATAATAATTTCAAAGCTTATTTTGTAATGCTTAAAGCACAAACTTTTTTCGGATGAATATATTGCATTGTAATATTCGCTCTATCATATTTCCAGACACTTCTATTTAAACTTTTGACAGTTTTATTTTCCGTTATCACCCAAATATAATATAAAATGTTTATATAAGACTCAGGCTTGGGAAAAGACGTTTAATTTTGAGTTGAAAAGTTTTCATGCAGAGAAATTACGTGTCAAAAACAATTCTTTAAAAGTAACTAAAATAAATTATGACATTACCAAGAATAATCAGCGTTGTTCCTATTACAATCCTCTAAGGGTTTTAAAAGCTATTTACTAGGCTCGTTGTGAAAAAGGAAGTACTCCAGAAAATATCCTGTGAAAAACTGTTAGTTCTAGCAGAACGATCAACTCTCCAGCAGGCCAAGCAGGAATTTTATAATATCCGCGCACTCGTCTTGGGTTAGCGCGCACTTTAATAGTTGATGAGACTAACGACCCGATAAATAAATATAACTCTAAAAATCCAAACTAGAGAACTAGAGAAGAATACATTTATAAACCATTTAATTAAATTAGCAACTGATTAGTCAATTAATGTTGTACGCATAGTTACACAACAAGTGAAATAACTTTTTTTAAATTTATTATTTCGACTGAAAGTACTATGAACCGTTTGAATTCAGTTCAAGGTCATTTGTACACTTGTTTGTGAAAAAATTAAGCACAGATTTTTAGTTGATGTATATGTTACAGTGAAACTGTATTCTCAGTGAAAATATATTCTCAGTGAAAATATATTCTTCTCCAAGCTGTCACTGAAATTAAATTTGACCGCCCTATCTCCAGCCTTATGTTTGTTTGTTTTATGAAAGGGACTACTTGCTGATTTTGTTTCATTGAAGCAAACCAAAATTTTAGGCCGGCAAATCATCGACTTGAGCCAAAATTGTGATTAAATAATTTCAATACAATTTTCACGACGAATTTAGTAGTCAACACATTAAAAGTGATTCTGCAGAAGTCCATGTTTCGCATTGCGGGCAAGCTAAAAAAATATTTCCTCGCCTATGTTTCCAGCATAAAAGTATTTGTCGTTGATGTCATTGACATCAAAGCTTTTGTTGGTTATGTTATGTTATATTCTTAAAGGTTAGGACAAGGGTCGTTATGGTTCATATTTTTTCAAATTAGTTAGGTTTGTGTACAAAAATAGAGAACACAAAAATTTGGTCGAAATGCTAAAAAGTTGATCGGAGTAATATTATCCTCTGTGGCTTAGAATTCAGACAATTCTGCAACCAGTTATACAATATTAGCTGTATTAATATTATATTAAATAATAAAATAATAATTATAAGTATAACGTCCAATGTTTTAAATGTGAATGCTTGGTGGATTTGCATATATTTAAGTAAATAAAACACAAATTTGAATTTTGTACTTTTCCATGAATTGAACTGTCAGTTCAAGTACATCCGTGCACTTGGAATGCTTGAAGATGCCGAAAGGCGAAACCCGGGTCGTTAGCGACAAAACTCATGGAAAAGTACAAAATTCAAAAAATTCAAATTTGATATTGAAATTCCATCAAGAACACTCAGTCGAAATACTTAAAATAAAACACATTTCGGTAAATTATGGATATATGGTCACGCGACAGAGTAGTCCCAATTCCTCTCGAGCTAAGCTCAAAAAAAATATACATACTGGCTTATAATTTTATGTTTTGACTTTACTCTTTGAGTTCTTGTGAATTATTATAAAATGTGGAATCAAAATGATTATATCTGAAGAATACTACTGATTATTGAATGAGTTCTGAAAGAAGAATTTGTTTTTTATTATATTAGCCTATAATAAAATTATTCTTTTTATTTTAAACAATTAATAAACTTATGTGACTGTCTTTATTATTATTAGTGTAGTTTGTGGTTGAATTTTCGCTCCTGTAAATTAAAACAACTCGATTTCATACTTATTGCGAATTACATTTATTTCATTTAATGTGCTTATCTTATATATAAAACCGAAACGGCGTATGTATGTATGTGGGTCTGTAATTCCCTTTTGCATTGTTGTTGCAAGTTCAAACAATCGAATTGATTTCGCTCGCGAAAGTTTTGACGGTAAATTTGTTCGTTATCAATGTGTGTGTAGAGACTCCAATTACTCTTATTTTTAAAAATACTCGGGTACTCGAGTAGTTTTAGTAGAACTTCATTCTTCTTATTTAACTAAAAATATATGTATATGGTACTTTTGACGGTAGTGTGGTGTTAAAACAACTGTCAAGTATGTTATACAAATCGTTGGCTAAATCTTATATATAAAACCAAAACGGCGTATGTATGTATGTGGGTCTGTAATTCCCTTTTGCATTGTTGTTGCAAGTTCAAACAAACGAATTGATTTCGCTCGCGAAAGTTTCGACGGTAAATTTGTTTCGTTATCAATGAGTGTGTAGAGACTCCAATTACTCGAGTATCGAGTAGTACATTTTACAAAATACTCGAGTACTCGAGTAGTTTCATATGAACCAAAATATCTTATATATAAAACCGAAACGGCGTATGTATGTCTGTGGGTCTGTAATTCCCTTTTGCATTGTTGGTCATTAAGTTGCCATAAAAACGAATATGAATGAAAATATGTTTGATTTTTTATCGGCGAAGACATTTAGTCAAAATGTAATAAATTAGTCTTCTACTGAACTTTTCCCGGCTTTTATTAATATAATAATGTTTTGTATTTACGTGAAGGTATTATTTGACATTTCTTTGACAGCAAATTAGATTTTTTCCTTGAATTTGGACATTTTAATGGGCGAGAATGGGGCTGTCAATATATGAAAGGGGCTGTGAAATGTCAATGCCAGTCTGAAATGTTCATTTTAATTGACCTAGACTTGGCCCGTTTGAATTTACGCGCCGAGGTGAATATAACCCCAAACTGGTCCGAGCGAAGCCGGGTTCGAATACTAGTATTTCATAAATCTTAACACGTCCCGTCCCGTGACCATATATCCATAATTTACCCACATTCTTTCTGTACACATGTTATAATTGGAATCATTCGAATTTTGAGTTTTCTTCAGGCATTTCAAATGCACGAAAGCAATTGAACGGACTTGCAAAGTTTGTATCTCTTACATATAAGAAGGGCTTTTTTAAAAAAGAAAAGGTGCCGGAACTCACTTCATGCCAAGTTTACAAAATATTTTTTTTTCAAATATCATTTAAATGAAATTTAGAGCAGCGTTTCCAGACAAGTTATATCTAAAGTTAATGAAACAATTAAATACCAATTAGTCTTTCAACCATATTGAATAAAAAATTAAATAAAGGCGGCAAATTGATGTAAAAGTAAGTAAATAAAATGTTCCGCACATTGTCAATCGCTAGGCGTCAGATGTTACTGCCGTTATCAGTCCTTGAGCAACAGTGACCAATGGGAACGTGGACAAGTCCCCATCTCCGTTGTCGCCACAGGAGGGTGGCAATTTCGAATCCATCCACATCTCATCTGGTTCTTTACAATACCATATTTTATCATTTTGACGATTTATATAAATATAGATTGTAATTACATAAGCACAAACATTGTTTCGTCTAATTTATTTTGAAATAAAAAAAATGCCGTGTTAAATGGAAAAAAGTCTTGCATATAAGAATAAAAGTAAATCTTTTCGTTTAATTGTTATTATTGAAATCTGAATGAATTAATTGAAACCCCGGTCGTTAGCGACAAAACTCATGGAAAAGCACAAAATTAAAATTTTGATAAATGAAATTCCATCAAGTCCCTTCAGTTCAATTCCAAAACTGCTTGTTGTTCTGTTGCTCAACTTCCTTTTTCTTTCGAAGAGAGTAGGGATTTTAAAGGATGCTAGGACTAGGAAAGGACTAGTGGTTAGCTAATCGCTCTCGCTACACGCCACTTTATGGGATTGGATAAGTGGGAAGTGATTTTTAACAACAAAATAACCCATGCGGCTCGAACGGGATCGATAAATTGACTGAAAAAATCTGCTCGTACGGGACTCGAAATCGGACACGGAATCCAATGACATTAATCCGGCACGATACGACAAAGTTTGCCATACTAATTATTTGCAATGGTTGACACCAGCTGATGAAGGGTGTAAAAATAAATGGGAAACCTTTTAAAGCACACAGAAAGTGGTAGAAATCAGATTTCATTTTTTCCGGAACATATAACATATAAAAAAAAAATGAAAACCTCTCAACATGTTTTTGCCTCATTTAACGTAGTCACGTTATCGCGTTATATATATTTTAGCAAGCACGTGGACAACAACGCCGCGCATAAAACTGCATATTTTTTTGTGTTAAAAAAAACAGATGTTAATAATACGTGTTTTTTTGTCATTCACGTTTTACAATGATGATGATATTTATCAGGGGTTATAAACCTTATGGTGACTCTGGGTGCATTTGAGATTTTGGAGAATTATGACGGGCGCAGGCCTCGTACTTACTTCGTACATATTGAGAAGACCTTTATTCCGGCTCCCTCGTAAATCGAGAAGGAGCTTCCTATCCGACACTTAGGAAGAGGGATTTAGGGGACAGAGTAGGAGAAACATGTTACTCGTGCGGTTAGCATCCATTATTTAATTGTTTATAGTTTACACAGACTTTACACACGGATTTAGCACAGATAGATTAACAATACACGTTACGTTCTACAACACATAATACACGACTATTATTATTATTGCGAAGGCGATATCAGGAATTACTAGAATTTATCCTTAGGGAGAGGTTTAGGAGCTTTCAGGCCACTTCCAGCGCTTACCACAACTGTAAGACTTTTCTGGCAAGCGCGTGCTCTCTCCCTGCTACACAGTCTCTAACTGCTGTATGAAAACAAACGGTTACTTTAGAAAGAAAAAACAATGGCCTTTTCAAAAATCGTTAACACATGCGCCCGCTGATAAGGGATGATTTATCGCCTTATGAACTTTTTATGAAGCACATGCATGGTCGGGCGTCAAGAGATAAGAGAAATTGAAATAACTCTACATTGCACCGCTATAGATTGCAATATAGATTATTATAACAATGAATTTATTTCCTGATATCGACTGACTCATTGACTGAGGTGAACAATAGATCGTTCGAGAGAGTTCTGATGACCTACCACATAAGGCGGTGTCAATATTTACTAACTTTTATCATTTTTTCCTGGGAAGCTTTACACATGTTTTACATTCATGTACTATTTTTTAATTTACCTTTACAAATGTTAAAAAAACTGTTGAATAAACATTGGAATGAAAACTTCTTTGAAAATAATTTCAATAAAAAAATATAATTCCGATAAAATTTGAGTTTTTTCGATAATTGATACTTTGTGTAGGGCGCACGATAAAAGCTTGGTGGGCGCAATTGTGCCCGCGGGCACAGGGTCAAGAACCCTTGATTTATATTCTCGCTGTATGTGGGACCGGGTAACCGGACAAAACAGAACATGACAACACAGAACATGACTTTTCAGAATATTTAGGTTAGGTTAGTATAGGTTAGGTTAGGTTCATATTCTGAAAAGTCTGTTCTGTTTTGTCATGGAACCGTGGGACCGAATGTGGTAAGCCCTCGTTTACCTTCCATCTCTTCGGATTGCGTTTTGCTTCATAAAAAGATGAACATGGTGGTGAATGGTGATGAAATGGTGATGATGTGAAGATGTCTTTATGGTGGTGACACTGATTCGTGATGCAATAACCTCGAGGGATTTTTTTTAAAAAAAGCATACGAGATACGCATGCATGCCTTCGAGAGGAGGTCAACCCTCAGTGTCCCAGACATTCTGGAAGTTCTCTACAAGGAATATGTTAATCTTTTTAAAGCCCACTCTCATTGAAGAATTTCAGCAGTCATTTTAACCAGTACTGAATTCATAAAGGGAAGATATAGCCAAATGGTGCTTGAATGACATAATCGGGTTTAATAAGATAGCCTACGGCTCATGCGAGTCGATATACATCGGACAGACAGTCAGGAGTATATCGAGGAACATATAAGATTATTTAATGGAAAAAAACAGATTTACAATATGCAAACAATCTCATAAAAGAATCGCATAACATAGCTTTAAACTCAGGGCCAATATGTTTACATCTTTTTGGTAAAGGTCCTAAGCTATATGCATTGGAACAATTGGAAATTAAGAGATATCATCAATCTAATGAAGTTCTCAATGAGCAAACTAATAATAATCCATCACTGCTACTCAGACCATCAGGGAAGGAATTTTACGGCATTAAATTATCGATCGAAAAAATTCTGCTCGTACCGGGAATCGAAAGCCGACGACGTTGACCACTGCACGACGGACTGGGAATTAAACTTACAAAATTATAATTATTCTATTTTGATATTGACATTATATCAAGCACCTTCAGTCAAAATTCTTAATTATATAACTTTCCATGAGCATTGAAAGATACAAATCATTTAAATTAAAAAAAATTATAATCTTATATTTATATAAAACCGAAACGGCGTATGTATGTCTGTGGGTCTGTAATTCCCTTTTGCATTGTTTATCATTAAGTTGCCATAAAAACGAATATGAAAGAAAATATGTTTGAATTTTTATCGGCGAAGACATTTAGTCAAAATGTAATAAATTAGTCTTCTACTGAACTTTTCCCGGCTTTTATTTTTAATTATAATGTTTATTATTTACGTGAAGGTATTATTTGACAGCAAATTAGATTTTTTCCTTGAATTTGGACATTTTAATGGGCGAGAATGGGGCGGGGCTGTCATAAAATTATATAAAGTTTGTGATTTTATTTTAACTCTATTTTGGATGTTAAATTTTGTGATATAACATTAAATAATTATTGGTCGCTTAGTCCGAGCGAAGCCGGGTAGCAATACTAGTATTTTAATAAAATTCGTTTATTTCAAAACATTAATGTCTGGAGTAGAGACGTCAATTACTCGACATCTCAATTACTCGTGTATCGAGTAGTAAAATTTAAAAATACTCGAGTATTCGAGTATACTCGACTAGTTTCAGATGTACCAAAATATAAATTATTATTTCAAATTTGTTTATATAAATAGATGCCAAATAAATTGTCTCTTGTTATTGATAAGATAAGTCAGCAGGACCCAAAGCAAAAGTAACAAAAGAAATTCTCACATAGCAAGGTCAACGACAAAACCATCAAAAATATTATATATATAGCAAAACCCACGCGTAAGACTCAGTAAAACGTGTTACTTAAAAAATAGACGAGTATTCTTGTAGTATTCGATATATGAATTGGAGTCTCTAGTCTGGAGCTCCAACACTTTAATAATAAAGAACTCATTCATCTGCATACATAAATGGGAGTTACATATATGGGATTAGGGAGTACAAAAAAAGATTCAACTATTTTTCCGTACTACTGACATCCAAAAATTCATAAGACTGGCACTCCGTTGGTATTGCGAACATCCGAATTGAAAGTCCATGTTATAGAAATGTTTTAAAACCTAATGAATAGGAAAGAACTCTTGCAAAAATAGTTGAATCTTTTTTTGTACTCCCCAATACTCTGTCATCACCGCCACTGTTAATATGGTTAATAAATACAATATGTATATTTGAAAAATGATAAAATGAATTACATACATAATTGTGAATTTTATATACGCATTCTGTATTTCTAACGTGCTTTCTGAAATAAGCTAGACCCATCGGGGAAATATTGTAAATGGGAGATTATAATATTTTATCTGCTGGCTGATATCGTAAAAATAGGTTTCGCTTGGTAGGCAATTTCATGAAAAGGCCCAGTTATTATTTAAGTGGCATGTATTACATCAGGGATGGAGAGTAGAGATGTTTGTGAAAAAAATAGGGGACGAAACGGTATGGGTTAAAATCACACCAAACGAAATTGTTGGGATATGACGATGTCAATACAAAATAATATGTACACTGTATTTTTTTTTTTGTATTTATTCAACAATTTATGTACAGTAAAAATACTAAAACATTTTTGTGACTTATTCCAAATTGAATTTAGGTAAAATATAGTAATAGATACACGGGACAGAATTCCAATCCTCTCCTGCAACAATGTGAAATACAACATGCATGAAATTCGCGACAGTTACGGGAAATTTTCAGGGAACCTGTCGACCCGGGACACCCGCGTGTTTTCACAGCTTCAGATGCCACGGAATCCGTCAATTTTTAACTCAATTTTGACAAAAATCGACAGCTGTCAAAATTCATAAACAAGATAAGCAAAATATGAAAAAGGTCTGGAGGAGGAGCCTAGAGAAGTGGTTCCATATTGGAGGGGGAGCTAGAGGCGGAGCTAAGCAGGAGAGGATTGGGATTCTGTCCCGTGTATCTATTACTATATTTTACCTGAATTTATTTAGATCATGACCGGTTTTCCTCATCGCGAGCATTATCAAATATTATATAAAATAGACAGTGAACACCTTAAAAGTCTGTGAAGTGTAAGGCGTTCACTGTCATAACATGCTGGAATATTCCAAAATAATATATTAAGCTCAGGATCGGTTGCGCTCATCGCGAGAATTATCTGGTTATAATATAGAATATAACTGAGAGCTATTTATAAAAAACTAAGCAATCATAATTATATAACTCAGTGTTGATGTATATTCTAATCAGTTGAAAATAGTTACGATAAACGAAACCAGTCCTAGTTACTGTAACTGAATAATTGCGGAATATGTACAAAATATAATTTAACATTTTTTAATATGATGCCTTTCCACCTATGTAGTATTGATAGTGAACACGTTAAAAGTACAATATATTCATTTAATAAATCAATTGGAAAACGGTGCATGAAAGTATCCATTCGGGGGCTCGAAACCTCGACAATGCAACTAAATCCCGACACTGGTGACTACTCGGCTGTACTGGGTACTATTCTTACCATTTCTGAAAAGCTACTAAATGGCAGACTCATAATTAGTTGTTGCTATAAATTAACTGTTAAAATACTATTGTATCCTGTCCCTCCATGTAAGATGAGTAGATTTTAGTCTTTACGTTTGAACGCTTTCATATACTCAATATTACATTGGTGTTTTGTGTGTGGCTTTGAAAAATTCTTTCGATCCAAGATTGAGATACCTACCACCCGTTTGCCATCGCTTTATAAAACTAGGAATTTGGCGTGAGAAATTCAACTGCCTCTATGTATTAAATTATGCATGGTGAAAAAGAACATTATGCCTAGTGAAAAAGAACTAATAATAAATAAACCAACTAGTACCGATTATTAAATGTACGTCAATTATAATGTCAGTTTTTATATTGTAGTGTATTATATATAATATAAAAATGTTACCATAGAAGAATACACTTCAGTCAATGTATAAGTCGTCAATTTTAGCTAGATACAAAATACAAGAGAATACAATTAACACCCAAACAGTCAATGTATATGTTACAGTGAAACTGTATTCTCAGTGAAAATGTTTCAAGTAATAGATTTTTGTGACAACATGATTTAATACGGAAAGAAAAATAACAATGTATTTTAGTTCTACATAAATTATTTTATATATTTGTTGATAGCTAGTTCTGACGAAGGCGTAAACCGAAATAGTTATCAACAAATATATAAAATAATTTATGTAGAACTAAAATACATTGCTATTTTTCTTTCCGTATTATAATGGAGTTCTACCAAGTAAATGCCTACTCAATCAATACAACATGATTTCACTGGTCACGAACATTGAAATTATTGGCCCAAGTCGATGATTTGACGGCCTAAAATTTTGGTTTGCTTCAATGAAACAAAATCAGCATGTAGTCCCTTTCATAAAAAGAGAACTAAAGAAAAACACATACAAACATAGGGCGGTCAAATTTGATTTCAATGACAGCTCGGAGAAAAATATATTTTCACTGAGAATACAGTGAAACTGTAACATATACCACTTACAAGGTGTTCACTGTCAATACTTGGTAAATAACACATTTTTAACACTTTTGATATTTAACCGGTTTCCATGGCGAGCATTATCAGTTGAAATGCTCGCCATGAAAACCGGTCCTGATTTGGAAAAAGTAAAAAAAAAGAACTTTTTATTGTAACATATACATAAAAAAAAGTGCACGAAGGAACTTGAACCGAATTCAAAGGGTTCAAACTTGATATTAAAATTCCATCAAGCACTTTTAGTTGAAATAATAAATTTAAAAAAAACGTTATTTCACTTGTTGTATAACTATGTGTACCACATTTTTGGGCTATTTGAGTATTATATGTAGGTAGACAAACCTTAATAAGATTTTTGAAAATGATACGAGAAATTTAAATTGGTTACTAAAATGAGCCCAAATATTGAAAATATTGAATTTTAAGCAGAGCTCAGGGTTATTTTGCCGGAGTCGGAGTCTTCGCGGCGTTTTGACCTGATTCGTACTCGGAGTCAGAATTTTTTTGAAAAGTTTTTATTTTTGCGTATAAACAGTAAAATTTGACTATTGCCATATTGGTTGGTTGATATTTAATTGAACACACATCAATAGGAATGGTAGGAAAAAAAACGTGACGACATTTAACTTATTTAGTCGGAGTCGGAGTCGTGTTTTTGGTAATTACTAGAGTCTGAGTCGGAGTATTTTTAACACCTCGACAGCCCTGGTTAATAAGGATGATTTTGTTGCAATAAAAATGTAGCAAATCCAAAATCACACCATGTTAACGATGGATGACGAGGTGGATGTGGGAGGTCAGGTGGGTTTTTCGCCATGCGGAAAAGCGTTGCATGTTTTCATGCCATTATCTGAAAATCCGCCCCCTGACATTTTCCTATCATATCTAGTGGAAAGAAAACGATCCGGTGTGACCATAAGCAGGTTTACGGTTATAACGCTTTTTGATAACGTACACATCTTTATTTATTGTGAAAAAGGATCGATAAAAGACAAAATACTTTTGTAAATGCATTGTTAGATAACAAATTTGTAGTTAATAGTATCATACATAGATGGCAACATACGTGAAATGTTTCATATATATTTCAGTAATCATTGAATTTAACGCTAGCTAAGTGACAAAGAAAGATTTGACACTTTTCTTGAAAAAAGTTGATTTTTATAATATTTATAGTTCTGACGATGGCATAAGTCGAAATAGCTGTCAAATTTTTATAATATAATTAATCGGTAGGACTAAAATAAATTGCTATTTTTCCCACCGTGTTTTAATGGAGTTCTACCAAGTAAATGCGAATTCAATGAATAAAAGCATTTTTTTCAATTGTAGAAAAGCTTATTCAATTTTAGCAAGAAGATATTATCTTTGGTGCGTATACGAATAAATCAGAAGGTTTTCCAACGCGCGAGCAGGCCACATACAGCTATCCATGTGCGAAGCATGGGTTTTCCAAATATAGTCCACACGCTTGTAACGATTGTCTGTGTACTTTTTGACGGTCATTGCAAATGCTAGTTGCGGAATTTGAAAATTCGAATGGAATGGCATATCCGTCAGAATCATTAGGATGCGTGGCAAACTTTTCCATTATATTTGTCCATTCCAAGTTGAAGCTTTGATGATATTGTTCATTATCTCTTTCATTGAAAGCCTGGTACTGTTGCAAAGTCGTGGTGGATTTTTATTTCGGAGAAGAATGATAAGTTTCAATCAAGTGAATTTAAGATTTTTTTCACAACTCACCAAAGTTTTATCGCAATCGGATGAACGGTATAGGAACGCATACAGGACAATCAAACAAACACTAATTTTTATTTCCATATATATATATATATAATATAAACCTTTTTAAATAGCAATACGTTGGCTTTCTAGCTAGTGAAAATGTAATGCATGCATGTTTCCATTCAGGGATTCGACCCCTTGATCGCGCAACCGTAAACAATATCTAAGAGGTGTTAACAACCCGGCCGGCAGTCAAACAGTACATGCAAATAAAATGTTGCAATGTCGAAAAAAATATTCCATACAATGTGAATATATCATTTTTAACTATGGTCACTCTGTTGAGAATGCGCATCAGATAACCAAAATAATTGTTAATGTAGCGACTTAAATTCTTCCAAAATGGCTATTTCGCGTGATGGAGAACGGCTATCATTAGATAGGAATATACACTAAAATAAAACGATGTTCGAGTATGAACGTTTCGAATAAACTTATGAAATAGCGCTTGCTTAAAATAAGCATACTTGATAAAGCTGTATTTTCGAAATATAAAAATTCTTTCTTGTACATTTTTTTGATTCACAGTGAATATTTGAATATTCGTTAACGGCAGGGGTGCATAACTGAATCATCTGGTGGGTCAAACAAGATAATGCATATCTCTGTACACCGAGAGCCATTCTCCTCGATCACCCTCCAAAGTGTAGAGAAAAAATGTAAGCTGATTTATTGAATGATAGCGATCGCGCCCTCCTGTCAGCAGCGATGGGAAGGGAATGCAAAAAAAAAAACTCGAAACTGGAAGAACTTTGACGCCAACAAATCCGATTATTACAGATGAATTCGCCATTATCAAAAATCTTAATTCCATACATTTATAATTTGATGTATATTTAATTATTTTAAAAGTTGAAGATTCTGTCGGGCTCGGTTCGGGTTGGGGAAAGATTTTTGGGGTCAGGCCGGGTAAATTTAAAAAATTTAAAAAATTGTGCAGACCGTGCAGACCTCTAATATATACAGATAAACATGCTTTTTTATGTATAGAATGCAAGAGTTTGGCGTGAAAGGCGAATATGCAAACAAAGTCTTATATAAAAATTAAATGAGTTACCGGTAAATATTTTTCGTGTGTCACCAGTTACCACCTAAAGATTTATGAATAATACACGTTCAGCTGTGTTTTGAGACTACGAAGAGATGCTGTTTTTTGGCTGAGAGCATTGAGTTTTCACACGCTGTCAGAATTTATTACGTGTATATAAGATTATAGCATTTTCATACCATCGTAATAATTTTTACGACATGCAGTATATTTTAGGAAAATAATATTTTTCTAAGGAATAAGGATTAGCTTTTACTGAAACATTGCGTATTGCATTTAAAGTCTGATTTATTTCCGACGTAAATGCTTAATTTGCTATGCACGTCTAGAAACAAGTAGACAATATTTGGTTCTCTGGTGGCAAAATTTATTTATTTATTTATTATAAAATGATGATGATAATGATTATTTAAATGAAGGTCCATAGCAGGAGGTATTTTTCAAAACTGGTCAGTTAATTGTCTTTTTTAACTGCCAAATTTAGATTAAACTTTTGAGACCTTTTTTCTTCACATGAAAACTTTTTCATTTCCACACATTATCCGTAATCTTTTAATTTAACACATATTCTAAAGAATATTGCTAGTAACAACAACCTTATGAGGAAAAATTAATGAAATATCCCACTTTCTCAGTGTGTCAACAAATGGATTTGAGCGAATTTGAAAACTACCTCCTGATAGATAACATAGTAACATTTATTCAATGCCTCATAAAGCCCAACGGTTTTCGTATGGGACCAGTGATTATGGTGCACTTCGCTATCGGATTACACTGATTTATGATAACAATTTTCAACATATGATTATAAGCTTTCACAAATAATGTCTTTAAGATACCGATCCATAATTTTATTTTCGGTTTTGTTAAGTATTTTCGTCATAATGAGGAATACAAACATAGGTTGACTCTTGGTATATGCGTTGTATTATATCCGGCGCACCGTTACAGATTTATTCACACTATACAATATATTTCAATGCGGATACAAATTTTCTGATTCTTCGATTGCACCGATTCTTTTTTTAAGATAGCTATAGCTAAAATGGATTCGTTTATTTGTTTACCTAGAGAATTAGTAAGCGTGGAAGTTGCGGTGCTGGTCTTTGTTTTTTAAATTATATGCAATCTTTAAACCTGCTTTTTATTTGGCAACTAATTATTTGGTCAGTTTTTAATTCGATCAATGGTCAGTAAATATTCAATAAATGGTCAGTAATAAATACTTAAAACGTGATATAAACCAATTTTTCAAATCTATTGAGGAGTCACTGGAAGGGAAAAAAGTACATATTCAGGAGTGCAAAGGGTTAAAATAAGATCTTTTAAGAATCCATTTAATCGAAATGGATAATTTGATGTAAATTTGCCAAATGTATCTAATTATCTTTTTTAAAATTGAATTGTTTGAATTTTGTACTTTCCCATGAGTTTTTTCAACGAACCGGGTTTCGCCTCTCGGCATCTTCAGGTATTTCAAGTGCACGGATGTTCTTGAACTGACACGTAGTAAACAGGTTGTATCGTTTATATACAAAAAAGAAGTAGATCACTAAGTTAAATCGCTATAAAAATGTAAATTGGCGAAAATTTTATATAAACAAGTTTCAATGAATTAAGTGGGTTTGTTATAGTTATTGGGATTTTTGAAAATACTAATGACCAGATAACAATCTAGGGTTTTATCCGACCTATTATTAATGAATTGATTTGATGAAGTCTTTGAATTAATATTTAATGATGGAAAGGGTTTGAATAATTAATAAATGACTTTTAAAAGGGTACAACAATGGTGAACTAGGTAGCTGAAGTTGCTCGTTTAAAATGGGCAAACTGTTAAGCTGAGCTCAATTAATTTCCAGAATTTATTGGTAAAAATAATTTAAATTCGCCCCTGTTAGTATGTAACAAATCAAAGCCCTTTTTATTATATGAATAAAAAGAATGCAAACTCAAATATTGTCGATTTTTTTACAACCGTGTCTTGCGTTGAACATAATTGTACTGAATCTTCAATCGACGACTTTTGAGGTTAATGAATTGGTTAATTGAAACAAAATTTGATCTTACTGTTACGTTTTCGTCAACATGTGAATCTAAATTAGATTACCCCTCTGACCTATTTTGGCTGATGTTTTTGTTTATGATTTGGCACTGAACGGTTTTGCGAATCACTAATTGCCAATTAACAAGCACCCTGTGATTAGTGTCTCATAATATATAATCAGCATCCAATATTTATTTTAATTGAATAAAATTAAATAATCGCGTACAATAGAATGAAAATTTATGACAATGGTTGTTCAATTTGCTTTTGTAACGTAAAACGTGTTTTGTTCGTTCAATAAACATATTTAGGCGAATCAGAGCTTTCAAATTACATTGACTTTAATGAGTACATTGTCTTTGCAGGGAACGTTGAAAAAAAACTATAATTGAGGATGATAATTAACCTTCAAAAGACTGTAATTGAAAAATAACTCGTAAGCCGAAGGGGGGTCAAAATAGACCCTAGTAGTATGGACTTATTGGCATAGACTGCAATAAAAAAATGATTGATTATGCTTTGACGTATCTATATACATCGTTCTATAAAAAAATATATGAAAATCGATAATTTTCCTATAATTATTCATATTTTAAGTCGCGCATGAATGATACAACCAGATCGTGTTCTTGTTTATTCTAGACTGGCGATGCGAACCGTGAATGCGACTTCTTATCTAGGCATCCATTTGATTTGAAATGATCGTTGACAGAAGCGCGTTTGAGATAAGATAACGTTATCTTATCGCGTGGGGGAGTGAAGTTTTAATCCTGGCAATTGGTAGCGACAGTATAAATGGTTTTAGCCAATAATAATCCGACTTATTTTATTTTTTATTTGATTGCGACGAAACCAGTCAATGAAAATCATATTTTTTTACTGCAAAAGATGTAGAAAAACAACGATTTAAGAATATAAAAAGTTTACACATTGTATCACTAATATTGAGATAGATATTTAAGATATAGTAGCAGTGATGGTCAACTGTTTCACCTTCAGTTAGGCAAAAGTTAATAAGACAGGGTGATTTACATAAAATCAAAAGTAAGATATTTATGAAGAGAAAATTTGGCGAACATAAATAATATAGTACGATTAATTATGATAATAAAACGGGAAATATATGAATTGAGGTTCTATTTTGTTTAAATTATTAACTGGTAGACACTGGGACTTTACCGCTACAAAAAATAAAGTAGGTTTTCTTATTTAGTAAAAAAAACTACAAGAGTTAAATTTTAAGTATTTTATACGATAGTGTTTTTTTTACTTCTTTGCTATTCAATATATAGGAACTGTAAATTAATTAAAATAATAACAGCATCAATAAACAATATAAGAATCACAATAGATATGTAGAAAAAATTATCAATAACACAAGTTAACCTCAATTAAACAAAATAGTAAATTAAAATCAATTTTTAACAAATATTATTGATTGAATGGTGAATTGTAGAGCAGCAGAACTGAATTTCATGATACAAGACCAGGTTTCAGGAAAAAGTATAGTTTTTTTTGAAGATAAACAAATATTTGAAATTCAAGTTAATTGCTTATGTGCCAGTTGTATTTTTTTTTCAATCATTCGGAAAAGAGCGTGATCAATAGCACACATGCCCAAAATATTAGCCTTATCAGGTACTAGGCTCTCAAACGCATACCCGTTAGGCAATATATCGATGGCTTAAAGAGAAAATTTGCTATCTCCGTTTTTGTCAATTGTGCAGGAGACGGTAAAAACTGACTGTTTTGAGAATGTAAAATTTTGTGTTATAGACAAAAAAACCCCTTTCAAACGATTAATTTGTATCACCGCTGAAAAACAACGAATACATGACAGGTGACAACACAAAATGACGGAGTTGGATAATTAGCAGTGTAGGTTTTAGAACAACAATGGAGTTATAAAATTTTCTTCAAACGTTTTTCGAATGCACTTAAATAAGTTTTGGTTATAAATCAATTACGGGACATGCGCACATTGCATGACACAATAAAATGGCATTCATTATTAAGTCATTTTCAGCCAAAGGTCGAGTTAACAACATTACTCTTTAACCACTTTTAAGGTGTTCACTATCAATACTTGGTAGAAAGGCATTATAATAAAAATAATAATAATTTATTCTGTTCACAGGAGACAATGTCGTTGGCTCAATTGAAATAATTACCGGGATTTCCATCTAATTATGGTTGACAGACATGCAGATTTATTTATTTTATTAAGTGCACTCATTTTTGAGCTTTTACTTTGTTAATGATAATTCATATTTAATTGATTTATGATGTATTAGTTTGCATTGCTAAGAGGTCTTCAACCTTTTATTTATAGTCTCTTTTTCTTGTAATTTGCTTCATTTATTTTGCTTAGTTGTTCTACCAATTGTTTGTCATACCTTGTTTTTCATACTTAACTTTTGTATAAATATCACTGTTGTATTGTATTTCTTATCAGTTGACAATGCTCGCCATGAGCGAAACCGGTCCTGATCAAATACATTTTATGTGGAAAAGTACTAAAAATTATTTTTATTACTCTTTAAGCCATTGATATGCGATATTAATGATCTAAATCGATAATTATACATTGCGTCAGCATAGTATATTTCAGAATGTGCAGCCAGAGAGTAAAATTAAAAAAAAAACAAGATACAGCTTAAATATTTTCAAAAAAAAAATCCCATCTATGCGTATTGGAGTAACTCTGACGTCTTGCACTCCCTGATTAGTAAATAAGAGAGAGTAGGGAGAAACATTCAGAGAATCCCAGAGAGATGAATCAGAAAAGAAGCTACGTCCCTTGTATTATGTACAAGCCCAGCTAGCACCTGTTTTTTTTGTAAAATGTTTCTATTTATTTTAAAAGAAGAGTTTTGTCTATTTTGGGCGCATCTCAATCTTTATCAGTTCTTATTTTAGACTTTTAAAAGGTCAACGCTTTTCGTAATCACTTAAAAATACAAAAGTATGGACTTGACAGGCATAATGTAGCTTTATCGATGTGCCGTTATACAACCCGAAATATTGATAAATGTACAATAAGACGTCATATCATAGAGCAGGGATACTCCACTGAAATCCCTTGCTGGGCCAAATAAAATAATGCATGTCTTCGATGCTTTGATGGGCCACATATGTATGTATGTATTATATATATGTTACAGTGTAAATGTATCAAGTAATAGATTTGTAAAACAACATGATTTCACTGGTCACGATCATTGAAATTATTGGCCCAAGACGATGATTTGCCAGCCTAAAATTTTGGGTTGCTTCAATGAAACAAAATCAGCAAGTAGTCCCTTTCATAAAAAGAGAACCAAAGAAAAACACAGACAAACATTGGGATGAAGATAGGGCGGTCAAATTTTATGTCAATGACAGCTTGGAGAAGAATATATTTTCACTGAGGATACAGTTTCACTGTAACATATATATTTTAAGCCTTGATGAAATAAATGATATTTTTTGTACTAACAATAAACGAACAGCTTTCAATTAAAAGGTTTCACATTCAATGCTTACCAATATATCGAAATAATATGGTTTACCTCATTTAACTTTTCACTCTTTTTTTTAACCATGTCCGTTTTTTTAACCAACTGGAAAATATGGATTCCTCGCGGAGTTTATCTCAACATATGTTTTTCTAAAAGAACTGCTCATTTGCTCAATCTCTCCTTTTTGGAGAGAGTTGGGATTAAAAGGATACGACGACTTAAACAAGACTAATGTTAAGCGAATCGCTGTCACAATGCATCGCTTTATGGGAACGGAAAGGTGGGGAGGGATTTCTAGCAACACAAACACCCATTGCCTCTGAGCAAAATCTGCTCGTACCGGGAATCGAACCTGGGTGGTTCGAAACGGAAGCTAACGACGTTGAACACTGCACCACGAACCGGGCAATTTCTTTAGTCTTTAAAATTCTTCTAAAACATTAAAAATATTTGTTTTTATTATATGATATTTTTTAAATGTCAACCAGTTATTTGGACGTCGCGCATCGAAGTAGATTAGTTGAATTTTCATCTGGCAATCTATTTAGACACTTCGATTTAACGATTTTTAGCATCCTTTAAAATTACTCTCAGCGATATGTGGTGTCAAATGCAGCTATTAATTTAGGAAATTTGTCCTCAAGGATATATTTTTGATAAAAATATGGATCTGTAAATTAATATTGGTATCTTTTTTGTGGGTCTTTAGATATTCGCATTACCACAAATGATTGTCAGACAAAAATTCCTCACATGTTTTGAAATACGTTTTTTTTTAAATATTGAAAAGGCCACACAAAACCTCAATTAGGTCCACATGTGGCCCGCGAGTCAAGATTTGGGTATGCCTGGCGTAGAGTGTAGAGTTTTTTTTTAATATAACCATAGAGTATCCAGCGGCGAAGCAAATTTTAAGAGGGTGTCTTTAAGTATTTATTATCTTTGATCGAGAGTTTTTCGGGAAAAACTGCTCAATTGGTGATTTGCACTTATGTGTATGGAAAATCAACTCCTCTCGACACAGAAAAGCTTTTTTCTATGATTTGAGGTATTCATGATTTTCTCATGATAAAATAGTAATTGTAGGCGTGTATTTAATAGGTCAGTATCTAATTCTAGTTTTGGTCACTATATTTCATAAATGGTCAGTATTTACTCAATCAGTATGAATGTGGTCAATTATCAAATGAAACGGTCAGTAATTTATGTAAAAGAGCTAGTATTTGAATTAAACGGTAAGCTTATTTAAATAAATGGTTAGTTTTAGTTTGACAGTTTGTGAAATTGATCAAATATGGTCGTAAGAATAAAATTTATGACCAAGTCGCAGGCTTTCGATTTTTATTGAAATGTTTGATTGTAACCTAACCCAAAACTAGTCTTACCTCACCAAGTCGTCCTAACACGACACATTACAGACCGTTTATAGAAAAATACTAACCCTTATACAAAAAAGTACTGACCATATTCGAATGATATACTGACCAAAAATAAATATTTACTGACTGAATTAGATATTGACCAATTAGTTGCCGTAATTTTAAACGCCTGGTAGTTTCCCATGTCTGTATTGCTGATCGGCTGAATCGACATGGACAGTTCTAAGTTTTTCGCATGTATTTACATCTATTATTTACATTTAATATACAATATAATCTAACCACAAAATTGTGTTTTTTTGTATAATTTTTTTAAAATGCTACACTATCAAAAGCATTTTTAGTTGAAAGCAGGCAGTATATTTTATTTTCCATTTTGGAGTGAAAAAAATTCTATGAACCATGATAAAAATGAATTTAAAGAAGTCTTGAGTACCATAAACAATTAATTGAAACGAATACTATTTTTTTGTTTGAATGTTTAATAATAATTAAAGTGCCATTTGATATGATGTTGAAATTTCGAGAAAGTAAAATATACAATTTGGAAAAGAGATCAAAAGATAAAACTCAAATTGCGCGACTAAATCGAACATTCAAATTCGGATGGAAATAAAATTGAGACGATACTGAAAATCAAAAATTCAAATGGAGTCGGATTTAAAGTTGAAGGGGGCTTTTATTGAAGATTAAGGCCGATTATTCATTAATATTCACTGAATTTGTCGGGAGACACTTTCCCCGATCCCTCTTAATGCAACCCCACTGGGTGAACTCAATCGTTTTAGGCGTATTACACGATCAGGTACAATTGATTATAATAATAATAAAAAAACAGTTTTATTTTTATTATTATAATCAATCGTCTAATAATGAAAATACAGTTGACTAGTAAACGCTTATGGGGGTTTAAGACCTACTTTATTGAATGGTAAAGTATTCAAAAGCAAATCAATGTTTTCATATAATTAACATTTCATCAACTAAATTTAAAGATTTTTAATAAGTAAAAGTAAAAAAATATATTTGGAATTACAGTTAAAGCCATTGCGTCAAATAATTTCAATTATGAATGTCACACAAGATAAACTCGATGATAAATTTGTTTGAATCAGTCGAGAACAATTCTTATTTTTAAACAAATTTTATATTAAAATGAACTTCCACAAAGTTATCGCCGAAACCATCGAAAATACGAGAACAATTCGATGAAAAATGAAATACATTGCATGCCCAAGATCTCTTTTTCGATTGAAAAAAGCATACCCACATGATCGCTCGGGCAAAACTCTTGCCACTAGACCACAGAGACTGACAAGTGTTATTTCGAATTTGATGGCCAATTAGCAATAGCACAATTTTGTTGACTACGTACAAATTGTGTTAAAAAAATCAATTTATGTTTTGACTGTTATTTCTTGGTAGAAATAAATTATTTCTTTAGTCCGGGTATATTTTGTATAGATATAAATAAGCCGGATCGTATTTATATTTAATCAGTTTGAAATGATTGTATTGAACGAAATCAGTCCTGATATTAACAAAATAAATTTAAGATACATTTTAAAATACAATACATGTTTTTTAAATTTAAAATAATGCTACACAATAATATTATCGTAAAATTTAAGACGACCAGGGTTTCTTCCCAATCTGACTGCGTCAGACAGCATCCTTCCAAGGCGTTCGTCGACGGAACTTAGGGACAGGATGGGAAGAAAGGTATCTCTTTTAAAGATTTCGAACGGTTTCTCTATGCCGTAACTCTATCTAAGAGTGGGCTAGTTTATTGTTCTCAAGTTAGATTGTCAGTTACAAAAACACAGATATAATTGTAGTTGCGACTATATTTCAAAGCGTAAGACCAAATGAATATGTTACTACGCCTGCCGTCCGAAGCAAGCGCGGAAAAAACTCATGACTTTTGAAAGAAGGATAACGACTAACTCACTTGGCGGTTATTTTATTTGACAGCCACATTTATACTCCGTGATTCTAGTATGAAAAACAGCTCGACCAATCAACGCAAAGCATTCTGGCCTGAGCTGAATTCAACCAATCACTGCGAAGCCGTCGCAATGAGTCGGTTACATGAATTTATAACAATTTGAATGCATTTATTCGTAATATAACGACTCGTTTGGTCTTATTATTATTGATTGAGGTGATAAATAAGATCGTCCGAGAGAGTTCTGATACCCTACAAACATCATGCGGTATCAAGTTCTAATTCACGTTAAAGTGAAACATTGTTATTTTGATCTTATTACAATGAAGCTCTCCCAAAACATACTTTTCAATTATGTATGGTTAAATTCAATGACTTGTAAAAAAAGTCTATTTTAAGTAAGGATTCATTTGTTGGGAAATGGAGCACAAACACATTTTTAATTTTAATGATTGCTATTGTAATAAAACGTATGTGTTGAGCGACGAATATGTTTTGACGTTTGGTTATATTTTAAACGATTTTTTGACAAACAACGACACTTTTACTTTCATCAAGAAATGATTTATTGACGTTTTCGTAAAACACAAACCATGAAAGATTGTCATCTCTATAAAAACAAATTCATTGAAAAACTGTCGTATCATTGCAGGAGTTACTAACCCCGTGCCCGGCGGGCGCCATGGCGCTTGCCGACCGATTTCTGTGTTCATTATTAGCTTGATTTTTTTTATAATTTACATTTTTGGAAAATTAGTTTTGTGGAGATCACATCGACAGGTAAATTCTCTCTTGCATTTCACAAATATGAAGGAAATGGTAGGTAACAATGAATAAAAAGTGAAATTATTTGTCATACACATTCAAATGCTCAAAAACAGTTTGAAGGGAGATTTCTGCAGTTTACGACTATCAAGCCAATGATATCCTTTTACTTGCCAATTAAAAATAATATTAATGGATTCATGATTTGCAGATTGTGTTCAAGAAAAGGCACAACAAGAAAAAAATTACATTGATAATCTTTTTAACATGTTTTCACGCTATTCGAATGAGAAGAAGAATGGTAATATAATCGCCGCAAAGAGTCCACATGCTCTACGTTGGGAGCGGACATGGATTGAAAAATCATTGTCTTTTTATAATATCATTAGAAAAATTAAGTGGCGCCCGCCACCCCACATTTTTCTTTAAATGCGCTCTCGGGTCCAGTTAGGTTGGGGACCCCTGTATGATTGTATAGAATCATTTGAAACATTGTTTTCTTCAATACTTGTGGAAGCATTCCAAAGCACAAACTTCCTGGATTGAAAAAAAGAGGAAAAGTTTTGATATCGTTATGACAAACTTCAAATAGGGCTAAGTCAGCCAAAAACAATTTCTTTTTCTACTTACGCTTACCAAACTTTTCCTTTGACTAACAAAACATATTTGTTTTTTTTGTCAGTTTACTCTGCAAATTCTTGACGTATTGTTTTAATTTCTACCATAAAGAATGTCAGCCTTGTGTATCATAGAGAATTTTTATGGTAATTTTTGATATATTATCCTACTACGGCTGTTTTTATGCATAACATGGTTGTATTGATGTAAATTTCAATTTTTAAGGCCGGATTGTACTTGTGGGAACGTCTACCAGGGCTCTAATCACGTTCTATTGGACTGTACTCAAATGAATTCTGAGCGAAGAAAACTGTTTGCTGTGGTCCGTTTTCACACGGACCCAATAGACCACGCTGGGCTTAATGCAACTTAAGCTAACCTCATTGCAATTGAGTAATTTTGCTCATTTATTCGCACTTCAGTTCTCGTGCGGTGAACACCTCTCTGCGACGAACGCTCCGTTCTTAATACTGCCAGAACTATGGTCCAGTGAGTTGTTGTTATTAAACAGCTTGTCGGACCGATCATAATACTCTCACTCATCAGTCTTCTAACCGAAAAGCGTTTTGCCTGCATTACGCCTCAACAACAGAGACCCCACAACTCTGACGACCATCTGATAAGCCGCCCGGCGTTAACGGCCCCTGCAAAAGGACGTCTTATCCCGTCTTTCAACCAGTGGGTCGCCAACTCAGCAGACAACTAAAAAATATTCACTAAATTGCAATTTTTATTTATAATGGTCTCTTGAACGGTTTGAAGATTTTCATATATATTTTTAAAATTAAAATAAGTAATCCTGGTATCATTATTCTCTCACACCGGTTGAAAACATGTGGCGCAGAGTTTGCGGGTAACGGTTAAATATCTCCATTGTTTGAGGCGCTCTTAACCAAAATTCAACAAGTGACACACGTAAACTTGAAAAATATAAATCATCATTGGTCGCTCACTTTACCAGATGCACCGATGTCTGTGGCGTATCGGCTTTTTATTTAAAAGAAAATTAAACAAAATAAATGTTGAAAATGCATGAGGTTTTCGTTATTTAAACTCTTTATCCGCGAATTTTGAAACGGCGTTAACAACATGCAATTTCAACCATCTCATTAATTGTTGCTGTACATAATTTGAAATAAAATTAAACTAAAAAAATATTTTCGGTTTTTTTCGGCGAATTATTTAGTAAAATCAATAAATTAGTCTTCTTGAATTTTTCCCCGGGTTTTATGGATTTTTTTGAAAGGGTTGCCATTTACGTGAAGGTATTATTTGACTTTCGAGTTGCACAGTAGCAAACACTGCTGGGGTTTTTTCCGCCAATTTGGACATTTTAATGGGCGGACCAGGCCTACCGTCCCTAATTGTAAAGTTTGTGATTTTATTTTTAACTCCATCATCATTATCAAGCCACCGCGGACGCCGTCGGGGCCAGCTGAAACTGTTAGTTTACTCCAAACATTTTTGATTATGGAATCGGGATTTAACCTCAGACTGAAGCAAGCTTCCACAAAAAACCGTGAAGGGACCCAACTGCCGACAAGAACTTCGTCTGTGGCGTATCGGCTCTTTCCGCGTTGCAGACGAAGAAACCATTAAACAAAATAACTCTTATTTGCATAATTTTTCTTTATTTAAACTCTTTATCATAACATTAAAACCGAAATGGTCGCTAGTCCGAGTCTGTAATTCCGTTTTGCATTGTTGTTGCTATTCCCATAAAAACGAATATGAAAGAAAATATGTTTGAATTTTTATCGGGGTTTACTGACGTTTGTCAAAATGAATAAATTGTCTTCTACTGAATATTTCACCACGAGTGGTGGTTGATAATAATGTTTATTTGACATTTAAAACCATTTCTTTGACAGCAAATTAGATTTTTTCCTTGAATTTGATTCTTTGACATTTAATGAAAAAATCACAAAGTACGGTGTCTTTTAAATTAAATAAAGCTTGTGATTTTATTTTAACTCTATTTTGGATGTTAGATTTTGTGATAATTTTATGTCGAATGATATAACATAATTTCGACGCCGGGTGGCGAGCATTAGTATATTTATAAAAGCAAAGTGGAAAAGTATTAAATATGATTTCTTATTATTTACTAAAGTAAGGTGTATTTAAATTATTTTAAAAGGTAGGAAATAAGCCGGGGCAATGGTGCAGTGGTCTATGTCTTCGCGGGTTCAAGATCCTGTTCGGGCAGATTTTTTTAGTCGCATTATCCTTTTCTAAGGCATGGGAGTTTGTGTTGTTAAAAATCCTTTCACACCCTCCCGATCTCAGTAACAATTAGCTAACCACCAGTCCTGTTATAGTTTTTGTTTACTTCCAACCCTTAATCTCATCGAAAAAGAGAGGTTGAGCAATTAAGCAACAAGTAGTTCTCGTAGAAAAAAAAAATCAGACAAGCTTAGCGAGAATTCCACATCACGTTGGGAGCGGACATGGATAAAAAAATATTTAATATATTGTAGTATTTGATATATGTAGACTGAACGCGTGGGCTTCTTATGTCAGAGGGGAGAACATTCGTTTAGTATCAACGGCTGCCGCAAACTCGAGTGAACTGTTAAAGATGTCACAGTGTATTAACAACTCGTCAGGTATTAATCCTAATATTGATGGTTCACTAAGCTATGATTACTCAAAAAAATATTTGATTATCGAAGATGCTTTTTTGGTTCGCAATTCGCTTACGTTTTCAAAAAAATATATATTTATTCAATAAAATTTCAGATAAAAGATAAAAATATTACACGCTTTTTGCCATTCAAGAAGGGGCTTGTAATTATCCATTGACCAATCATCGCCAAAGAGGAAAGCAAACGAATCAGTCAGGCGTGTTCGTAAAAGCAGCAGAATTTTCCTCCGAGGCATTTGGTGATTCAATGAATTCAATTAATTCGCTAGCACGTTTGGTCGGCGAAGATTTCTATTCAAGAACAAAGATTAGCGAGCGTTTTGTTAAGTCGATTACTATTCCGACTTGTTAATGATAGGTTTAAGGTAGCAACTGCCAATTAGTTTAAATGTGTGAAAAGTTTGTTTTTCCTACCTTTACTTTCCTGCTGAAACTATATGTGGAGTCCGCTAGGTGGGTTCCTAGTCCTAGAAGCACCGATGGAGTTGGATCTTGCTTAAGCGAAATCGAGTTAATTATAAAGCAAACAATTAGGGGAATAATCAAAGTTATTAAAATGACAAAACTACCGCCGAATCCATTATTAAAACTTGAATTGTCTTTTCTTATCGTAATTGGTGTCAAAACTGTCAGAACTTTGCATTTAATAGATGAAAAAATAAATGCAAATTAAGGGAACAAACGAAAGTCTCTTTGAACATATGTGGTATAATAATCGATATTATTTTCGATGAATCATTTAAGCGATAGCTATATTAATATTCAGCGACAGATGTATGCCTTCTTTGGGAAGGGTTTTCAGAATGAATATTAACATAGTTTAAATAATGGATTTAATTTTCATCAACCAATTATTGAACATACGAAAAATAGCACAAGGATAAGCCTTGTGTTGTTATTATTTTTAATATTTTTACCAGCAAGTTACGTTAGTTTTTTTAACATTTTTCATATCTATTGAATTTGTAAATAATTATATGAGTATACTATTTGAATGTCTTCTACACTCTAGAGCAGTGTTTCTTAAGGGGCCACCGACAGCTTCATAGGAAATATTGATAGAAAAAACTGTGGTTTTACAAGTTAATTTGTAAACAATAAATAAAAAATAAATATTTCGGACGCAATTAATACCAATAGTTATTTGACAAACTTGTTTAGATCCATTTGGCATACCTCACACATAATAGACTCAATACAAAAATTTGGTGCAGCCACTAGAAATTTCCTAAGGACCACTTATGTTTACGATACGGCTACAGTGAAATTTTCCGTGAGACCACTGCTCTAGAGCAGTGGTTCTCAGGTAAAATTTGGCTGTGGCCGCATTAGGAACATCAGCGGTCCTACGGAAATGTCTGGTGGCCGCACGAAATTTTTGTGTTGAGTCTTCTTTGTCAAAAAGACATAAAAATGTATGTGCTTGTGTTTTTGATAACTAACAATTCTTGGTTCACAATAGAACACATACAAAATATTTAATTTTCAATGTCTTTGTTGACAAATTACCTTGTAAAAACAAATTTTTATTAAACACCAATATTAACTATGAAGCTGTTAGTGGCCACAGCAAAATCCTCTGGTGGCCGCACATGAGAACCACTGCTCTAGAGAGTCTAGAGACTCTAGAGAATCGTAGAATGCTAATCAGGATGTAATGAATAAAATAAAAGATATATCGCATTTGTCAATTCGATTTTGTCAAACGTTATTTGAAACCAAAATATTATTTTTAAATCGTTGCCGAATTCGAAATATTCTATTGGTCTCACATATCTAATAAATTTTCAATATCCTCTCTTTGAAAATAATCAGCCAAACCCATCTCGAAAAAGGTCGATATTGGTGAAAAGGGTCTTTTATTTATTCGTCTATAGCCTGTACATTTATGAAATAGACTTTCTTGGGCTTCCTCGGAATTTTCAATGCAGATTGTATCAGTCGTTCTATTCAAAACCAAAACCGTACTTTTCAGTACGTTCCCCGAGGGAAACAGTCATTTCCGATACGATGACGATCGCCGAATGTTATTTTTCCTCATACGATCGGTGGTCGAAAATCTTATACCCGTTTTTATACAGCTGACGAAAAAACATATGAGATTTATCGATATTCTTAAATGTCAAAGCTGTCTTCTTTTTAGCGGCAAAGTTGGTTAGGCGCCATATTGTTTTTTTTGATAGCTTAACCGCCGTTAACCTTCGGAAGACGGTCTCTGAAAAATAGCGCGCAATCCGAAGGGGGGTCTAAAAATACCCCAGTGGTATGAATTTATTGGCATTTTTTTAACCATGTCCGCTCCCAACTTGGGAGCATATGGACTCTTCATGGAGCTTATCTCATCATATGTTTTTTTCTACGAGAACTGTTTGTTACTCAGTTGCTCAAACTCTCTTTTTCGAAGAGATTAGGGGTGGAAAGGATACGAGGACTAGGACAGGACCAGTTTTTAGCTAATCGCTGTCATTATGCGTCACTCTTTGGGATCGGAAAGATGGGAAGGGATTTTCAACAACACAAACATCCATGCCTTTGAACAGATTTATCGACTGAAAAATCCACTCGTACCGGGAATCGAAACCCGGGTGGTCCGAAACGCAAACCAACAAACGTGACCGTCAAATTGTTATGCGTTTTTTTCGGTTGCAATGTGTATTGATTTTGTAATAGAATTTGGTAAAACTTTATTTGAAATTGTCTTTGCGAATATGCGTCAACGATAATTGATAATTCAGAAGCCATACGCAAGAAAAAAGACCCCAATTCTATGGCCTCATTGGGATAGACTGCAATAAAACATGATTGATTATGCATTTAAAAATATATAGAAAATCAATTATTATGCCATTGTTTTTTTAGTGTCAAAATTCACTTGTTCTTGTTTATTCTAGGTTTAAAAACTGTTATCGAAACATAATGAAAAACAAAATCGGATTGGTTCTTTTTTTGAAAAATATTTTTTAGTTTCGATTTCAACCTGGCAAAAGTTAAAATCCTCTCGGATTAATAAGTAATTAAACAAATGCAGCAGTTTTCAAATATGTCAACTTTCGCCTAATAACAAATAATCAAAAATTCATGAAATCGATGGATTTAGAATAAATTTGTCACGTATCCATTTTGACACCACCTCTGCCAATCGTCACAGTTGGTCATGTAGTCTTTGATCTCCTTGCCTGAACGACGCCACAATCTCAAAATGAATATAGGAATCATGAAAAAAGAAAAAGTAGTTTTGATTTTATCACTACTGCCGATATTTTTTGAAAACAACAAATGAAAAATGACAGGTGACAACAGAAAAAAATGGCGTTGGCATTATTTTTGCAGTACAAAATTTTATTTATGCAACGTATTTTAAGTCGTTCATGAACAGAAAAAACATAGTATTGTTGTTCAAGACAGACTGGCGTAGTCAAAACTGTTTGCATGAGCGTTTATGTACGTCTTTTAATGTAAAAAGCATCCATTTGATTTGAAGCGTACATTTGATCAAGGCGCGTTTGAGATAAGATAACGTTATCTTATCGCGTATGGGCAGTGAAGTTGAGTCCTGGCAATTGGTAGCGACAAAAGAAATGGTTTTCGGCCAGTAATAATCCGACTTATTTTCTTTTAATTTATTTGCGACGAAACCAGTCAATCAAAATCATATTTTTTACCGCAAAAGGATGTAAAAAACAATGATTTAAGAATACCAAAAGTTGACATATTGGATCACTAATATTAAGTAATAAAGTGGCAGCGGTGGTAAACTGTCAAAATGAACGTGAAAGATTCTGTTATAAAAAAATATATATTTGTATTATACCCCCCATAACTCACATTGTAGAAAATCGTCGTAGATTCTTCAAATCATTAAGTATATATTGGGAATGCGTTGTTTTGATACCCTTCGAAACTGAGTACAATTTTAAAGGTTACAGAGTACGGTCAAAGTAAGCAGTCGATACTTCACGGATTTTCATTAAATTCGATTTCGAAGCAGACTGAAAACCTGAGCCTAAACAATGGTTATTTCCCGAGGCTGGTGAAGCGACCAGGGAAATTCCTGGAAACGATCAAAATATCAACAGGGATGCCGAGATTCGTGTAAACACTTCATTGCTTCCAGCACTTTCCGCAAATTTCAATATTTGTTTTGATGATTATAAATGAAAACACTACCTTCAAAGTTGCACATACATTTTAACATTATTCGATCATTCATATTATTTTATAGCACTTGAAAATCAAACTTTTATTAGTTTTAAAAACAGTAAGTGATTAATAACTGATAACAAACGATGCTTTTCCAATATTAATATTATTAAATAGCTGTAAAATGTCAGGGATTTCTTAAATTATATCCTAAAAAGGACAGGTTGGTAGTCACTGTAATTTTTTTTCTAATGGGTTCCCTTCCCAATTGATTGCATCTCACTAGTTAGCATGTTGTAATGCTAACGTCATTATAAGTATAATTATTTGTTTGTTTTGTTTCTATAATTCTTGCTTCCCGTAAAAAGGAAAAATTCCAAACTCCATTTTGTAATTTTTCATTTTAAAATATTATCAATCTTGCTTTATTACTTAAGCAAACAATGCGATAGTAAGTTCTAAAATGCCTCTGAAAAAGGTGAAACACGTGTGGCAATTAGTAACACAATAGTGGAATATTCAAAGCTATTTTAAATTTTATATTGTCAAGTGATTTTATCACATTTGGTTGCGTGGTCATATGTTTGAATCTACGATTGAAAACATTCCTATATTGCTGTTTCAATCTGTACACTTCACTAAATCTCTGTGATACTTTATTCACTCTACATTAATCTCTTATACGATTCTGGAAAAAGAGGTGTAGAAAATGTGATTAGTGAAGTATGTGTTGTTTTCGAGAGATGCTGTGCGACTAAACCAATTTTCTTTGAACAAATTCTGTCGATATTTCCAATACTAAAAGAAAAAAAATAAAAAATTCCGTGGCTTAAAAAAATAAATATAGCAAACCACAAAAGTTTCATTGCAATCGGATGAACCTTATGGCAGCGCATAGAGAACAAACAAATATTGATTTTTTTATATATAAGATTATTATTTTTGTTTTTATGACATTTTCAATATTTCCGAATTTAAAAACTACAGTAGAACCTTGATTATCCGGACTAATTGGAGATGAAGATAGTCAGGATAATCAAAAAATTCAAAATTTGGAATCCAGGATCGTTTGCGTCGTCAACATATTTATTAGACAAAAAACGTCCCGATTCACCCCGTTTCAAAGCATCTATTATATTCAATTTGTCTTTTAATGAAACTACGACACGTTTTCTTTTCGTGGACATATCGGTCATATTAAAAATAAATATTTAAATCGTGATCAATTTTTCAAGAAACAAACGTTCAATGCGTATCGAATTTGGACAATGACCGACCCATATTTTACACTTATTGTTACAAATGCAATGATCAAAATATTAAGACTGCATTCCATCACGTACGTAAACAGTGGACGCAATTCGCCACGTGCGTATCAGCAAATTTGTAATTTTTTTGTTTATCTTGACCAATCCGGATAATCGAGGTTCTGCTGTAATTTTGTATTCATTATTTAACCCTTTATAGGACAAAGGCCGAAATTGGTTAATATATTTACCACTCGCATTAAGATCAAAATATTCAATACCACCCATAATAAAGTCAATATCTCAATGCATCGTCGATAGTATTATTTCGTCATTGAATTTGTCAAATGGCGGAAAGTTTGCGCTGTTACCCAAAAATCAATGTCTTAATCCGCAAGTCTTAAAATTACATATTGGCCGTTTGTGCGCGCAACTAACAGCTTGGGAGCACCCTATTGCATTTGATTCTGAATTATGAAGACTGTTTTGCGATTTTTTGAAAAAAATATTGTTTTAATCATATCATATACAAATACACATATATTATCAGTATGTTGTGGTCTTAGCAAAATTTCGTTGTCACGTTTTAATGGAAAAACCCACAACTTCAATGTCACACAGTTCACAAAATATCGTCTAAATTCGATATTCCTAATATTTAATTTGCCCTATAAAGGGTTAATGTAGTTCTATCAACTAATGTAGGGGTTAAATTATTTACGAATTAATAGCAAAGAATTTATTATCATTTACTCTTCTAGCCCATTTTCGTGTAATTGCTTTATACGCCACATACTATTAAATGAAATAATTTATGAGGTTGTCGACTGTATGTGTTTATAAAAATTTCAGGCTACGAAGTATAATAACATAGTAAACGTCAATGCGATAAGAGTTACGTCTCTATATTATGGTTGTTTAATAATCATTTAATTTATTAATGTTTCAAGTGCATTAAGAGCTGTTACATTTTGTATACACATTAAGGTAAATGTACCAGTAGTTGACCTTTCGAGAATAAAATGGAAATAATAAGTAAATTGTAAAGTTTAGATAATTTAAGGTATCTGTGGTTGGAATGAGCCACTAACACATCACCATATAGCCAATACAGTGCCAGGGTGGCCATTTGAAAACAACACCAAGTGAGGAAAGTGTATTATTTCAAATTTCTTAAGTGATCAATCTAGAAACAGTGTGTACCTTGTTCATGAACCACCCATTGCTACTTGATTCAACCAAGAGTGTTGTGACAGAAAGCCCTGAGGCAACTCTGACAGAAAGTTCACTATAAAGCTCCCTGATTAGGCGCATGGTCAACTACTGGATTTTTCAATATGTGAGATGGTCAACTACTGAAACAGGAACATGGCTTTAAATAATTTATCACAACTTTTTTCAACAGGCCCTTTCGTAATTTTTGTTACATAATATTAATTAAGACATATGATCCAATATGAGTATACTTGCTTTGCCTTCATTCGGTACAATGCTAAACCTTAATCGTTATTTTTGTTAAAATTTTCTCTTAAACGGTCATCTACTGGTACATTTACCTTAACTTTTATTACTATTTCTCAAAATCGTTAAAAGCGTTTAAGTTTATCAAATTGGGATTTTTCAACCGATTAGTTATAATTCACCGCGGAATCATGGTCTTATTGAAAGTTTTAAAATATTTAACATTTTTTTGCTTAATCTTATATATAAAACCGAAACGGCGTATGTATGTCTGTGGGTCTGTAATTCCCTTTTGTATTGTTGGTCATTAAGTTGCCATAAAAACGAATATGAAAGAAAATATGTTTGAATTTTTATCGGCGAAGACATTTAGACAAAATGTAATGAATTAGTCTTCTACTGAACTTTTCCCCGGCTTTTATTATTAATAATAATGTTTATTATTTACGTGAAGATATTATTTGACAGCAAATTAGATTTTTTCCTTCAATTTGGACATTTTAATTTTGCGAGAATGTGATTTTATTTTAACTTTATTTTGGATGATAGATTTTGTAATATAATTATGTCGAATGATATTAAATTAAATAATTATTGGTCGCTTAGTCCGAGCGACGCCGGGTAGCAATACTAGTAATTAAATAAAATTATTGTTAACAGACATAAAACTCCTTAGTAAGCGTGACTATTTTTCAATAAACTATCTGTTTAATACTTTAATTTTCAATTATTATGAGATATTATAAATTATTATAGCTCAAAAAATTGCAATTTATTGTTAAATACTATATTTTATTTGTAGAACTTAAAAACATTGGTATTCTTTCACTGTGCTTTCACGATCTCTTGCCTGCAAAATTATCACGAGAAGGCATCTGAGAATCGCTATAGATTGAAAGACATTCTACTCGATGACTCTCCAAAGCTGAAAACAAAAAGTAAGCTGACCTCTTCGACTGGCTTCACTGGGATATTTCACCACTACAGCGCGCCGTCTTGTCACAAGCGATGAGAAGAGAATGCAACTTGAATACAAAAATTAAATTTAGAGACGAAGGACTCGGGAAAACTTTTCACGCTAACGTGCATTAAAACTTTAAGCTCCAACAAATAGATATCCAAAGACAAATCAAATTTCTCGTAAATCACCATAAAACATCATCTTTGCAGAAAGCGTAGTGAACAGAAACTCCAATTCTGGTTTCTGATTTATCTTATCAATGAAAAAATTATAATCTTATTTATTTATTTATCATTAACAAAAATTTGAATACATAATGTATATTTTGTCAAATCTGATTTATTTTTAAATTTAACTACTCGATACTCGAGTAGTTGAAATGTCGAGTAATTGAAGTCCTAGTAGTGACTACACATCACTAGATTGGATGTGTTTTTTTGGTTAAACAATCTGAAAAAAATGTTACTTTTGTGTTTTTTTAATGTGTATTAAAATGAGTATTATTCCAGCAATGTTCAAATCCATCAGCGATATAATCGAAAGTTTCCAATAGTAATTTTGTAATGGGAAACAGCAATTTGTATCCAAGACCACCCGTCGACCAGTCGAAATCGTAATTTAATTATTAATAATGAAACTAATATCGCCATCGGTTCTTTTCTGACATTTACGCGTGTACACGCTGAGAATGGTAATAATTATATTATTATCAAAACGGAAGTCGATGGAACGCAATAGGGGGCGCTTGGAAATTCTCGGAAATTGTTCACAAAATTTGTAACGATGTATTTTTCCAACGAAAGGCGAATTAATAATGCAAGCGTTTCCTATCATACCGTGTATAAATTCGTAATTTAAATTACAAGATATGTCATATACTATTCTTAATTTATTGTATTGAATGTCAAGGCTATTTATTTTGTTATCATACAATGATATGTAATTGGCCAAGGCCAATCAATTTTCTTTAATCAGAACTTGTTTGTCACGTAGGTCTTTTGAGTCACCGAAGGGTTGTTCGGCTGATGAATGCACTGCCTGTTGATGTGGACATCTTCGGCAGTGAATCTTTTTATGTAACTAATATGTTTCTGTTCTGTTTCATACATTTGTTTATTTTTATAATTTTGTGTAACACGTTTTGTAATATTGGTATTAATTTGTCAAATACATGGCGCATTAGCGTCAGCTGTAGTGCCACGTATTTTATTTATTTTTTTACAATAAATAATTAATTGTATAAATGTATAGAGGGAAAAGTTAAGCGAGGTAATCTATACTATTTCATTATATTGGTAGTATTCACTTTACTTAGAATTTACGTAGAATTACTCAACATTTCTACTACTACTACTACTCAACTACTCGAGTATCGAGTTGTAAATTTTAAATACTCGAGTAGTTTCAGATGTGCCAAAAATATATATAATTAATTCAAATTGGTGTATAAATAGATGATAAATAAATTGGTAAGCTTATTTCATGATTCATTTATTTCAAGTTATAAAACATATATTTAAAAAAATAGACAATTAAACGTCTGAAATTTTAAATTGGTTCGAAGTTTTGTTTTAAAATCCACGCGAAAGACTCAGCTAAGCGCAACGGTAAAACAATACATATATATTTCGGAAAGAAAAATAACAATGTATTTTAGTTCTACATAAATTATTTTATATATTTGTTGATAGCTATTTCGTAGGCGTAAGCCGAAATAGCTATCAAGATATTTATAAAATAATTTATGTAAAACTAAAATACATTGTTATGTTTCTTTCCGTATTATAATGGAGTTCTACCAAGTAAATGCCTACTCAATCAATACATATATATTTAAAAAAAAATTAGTAGTTGAAAAATGAACAAGTGTTCTCGAGTATTGAGTATTCGATACCGATTCGGGTTGTGGAGTCGTGGTTTTTTGGTAGGATTCGTACTTGGAGTCGGAAAATTTGAAAAGTTCAAACTCTTTATTTAGATTTACATTATGAAAAATTTGGCTATTGGCCGGATGGATTGGTTGATATTTAATTAAATATGAAATAAATAGGAAAGGTAGGGAAAAACGTGACGAAGTTAAGCTTTTATAGTCGGAGTTGTGGTTTTGGTTAATGCTGGAGGCAGAGTCGAGTCGTGTTTTTTAACGACTTTACAAACCTGATTTATTATCTCGAAATATCACATTCAATATTCTGTTAGCGTACAATAATTCTACCATTGCAACCATTTTAAAAGTTCGAAGCGCTTTTATACCAACAATATGTTAATAAGTGGACGTTAGGCTTAGTTGATTATAATGTGTGATAACTGTTTCGCCTTCCTTTCATAGAAGATTTTTAGGGTATGAGTTAATTTAAAGGGTTATTTCGTAACCTTTTTAGTGAAAAATGCGTGCGGTTGTTTGTTTACCATTATATTTAGAAAGTAACGTTCCTTGCACATAAACTGTGGTCCAGGACTTTAGTCCCTAGCTAGAATCTCATGTCATGCATCTTATATATAAAACACAAACGGCGTATGTATGTATGTCTGTGGGTCTGTAATTCCCTTTTGCATTGTTGGTCATTAAGTTGCCATAAAAACGAATATGAAAGAAAATATGTTTGAATTTTTATCGGCGAAGACATTTAGTCAAAATGTAATAAATTCTAACTGAACTTTTCCCGGCTTTTATTTTTAATTATAATGTTTATTATTTACCTTGAATTTATTTTAATGGGCGAGAATGGGGAGTCATCAAATTAAATAAAGTTTGTGATTTTATTTTAACTCTATTTTGGATGTTAGATTTTGTGATATAATTATGTCGAATGATGTAACATTAAATAATTAATGGTCGCTTAGTCCGAGCGACGCCGAGTAGCAATAATAGTTAAGTATTTCGACTGAGGGTGCTTGATGGAATTTCAATATCAAATTTGAATTAAAAAGCAATACTAGTGTATATATATAGTAAGATAGACATTCTTATTATACCGAAAAAGCTATAGTTGGTTTAAATAAAAATACTGTTTTATTATTTTCGTACGGTGAGAAAAATAACAATGTATTTTAATTATACAGAAATTATTTTATATATTTGTTGATATCTATTTCGACTTACGCCTTCGTCAGAACTATGTTTTAAACGCGAATTAGATCATGTATATATACCGATTAGACCGGGTACACAATAAATCTTCTTTTCTGTTCCAGCATCATAATTTTATATGGTAATAATAAGTTATTATATCTGACAAATTGACTTGATATATTTCTCGAAAAGAAAGCTAATCTGGGTTTTTAGTGAGCGTTTATACTAGAGACTCCAATTCGAGTATCGAGTACTCGATACTCGAGTATTTTGAAAAATACTCGAGTAATACTCGATTGTCGCTTATGAACATCTCTTTCCAGTATAAAATTTAAAATAACTTTGATTATTCCACGTATCGTGTAACTAACCGTGACACGTGTTTCGCCTCTTTCAGAGGCATTCATTACTCAAGCAAACTTTGCGATAGTAAGTCTGAAGATGCCTCTGAAAGAGGCGAAACACGTGTCAAGGTTAGTTACACGATACGTGGTATAATCAAAGATAATCTAAATTCTATATTAAAATGAACTTCCACAAAGGGTCTGGATCTTTATTGCATTCATCTGTGGAATGTTGTTTCACCCTATTGACGTTGATTCCAGTGAGCGAATCGAACCGAAACTTTTTTTATGCACACTTATATATGGCCACAGAATTTTTCCCAAATATTAACCTTTTTGTAAAATTCGTTTCTTTATTTGAAACATAATTATTCTAAAAATAATTTGACAACCCAATTACTGAAAGTTTCTGTGCTTTATGATTCCCTGGATTTTTATTAATCAATATAAGGTAAGCTAATTGAAAACTAATTGATAAAAAAGTAATAACTATTGTACTACGTATATTTTATACATTACATATAAATTAGATACACAATTCAATTCATTGCTAACGATAAAACCAACGTCCTCTGCTACCGAGAGAGTTTTTTCAACTGCAGGAATAATTATAACTAAAATTCGAACAAATCTTAAATTTGAAACATTAAAGTCTGATATTTTTAAAATATGTGTTACGTTAAGTGTTAAGTGCATTAAAATGAATTAAATTTATCAATGAAATTAAATAAGCTTATTTATTTATTTATCATCTATTTATTTAAAAAATGTTAATAGTATATATTTTGGTACATCTGAAACTACTCAGTATACTCGAAAATTACTCGATACTCGAGTAGTTGAGATGACGAGTAATTGAAAACCCTAGTTTATACCCACGTTTGGTTTAGTAATTGGAGATTTTTTGTTTAAATAATGTATTAAATATCAAATAAACTTTTGAAATATACCGATGGCTTAAAGAGTAATGTTGTGAACTCCACCTTTGGCTGAAAATTACTTAATAATGCCATCTTGTTGTATCATGCAATGTGCATGTCCCGTATTTTTTTTGTAACCAAAACTTATTTGAGTGCATTGGAAAAACGATTAAGGAAAATTTGATACCTCCATTGTCGTTCTAAAACCTACATTGCTAATTATCCAATTTCGCCAATATGTATTGTCATTTATTCGTTGTTTTTCAGCGGTGGTACAAATACATCGTTTGAAGGGTTTTTTTTGTTTATAACACATAATTTAACATTCTCAAATAATCAGTTTTACTCTCACAATAGACAAAAACGGAAATAGCAAATTTTATCTTTAAGCCATCTATATGTATTTTAAAGCATTGGTGAATAAATTTGAGAACCCTTCCGGAAACCCGAGTCAATAGTCACAAAGCTCATGAAAAAGTTCCAAATTCAAACTTGTACTAAAATTATTGTTTCAATAAATTTATCAGCATTCGGGTGTCAAAATTTATAATGCTTCATTTACCGCATATTTTTTTTTATGAAAAGATAAATCGAGCTAGGTATGTGGAAAAACAATTGATATATGGACGTGTCAGTGCTGCCACTCTATAAACCATCGACAAACAAAACAATATTTACCGCTATGCCGATAGACAAGTTTGATACATTGCATACTTGAGATGTCACAAAAATTTGAATATGGAAATGCTGATCCTTTTGAGGTGCTTTTAAATTAAATTGGTTTTTGAAGATTAAAATTATTCTATACACAACTTTTAGGTTGGTAACGTGAGGTATATGCAACTTAAATTAAAGTTGATAATATGGAATCAAGATCTATTTCTATAGTTATTCCAAGGATACAAATATGTAATAGCAAAAGCAGTGTGAAACATAACTGCTTTATGTCAGTTCAAGTACATCCGTGCACTTGGAATGCCTGAAGATGCCGAAAGGCGAAACCCGGGTCGTTAGCGACAAAACTCATGGAAAAGTACAAAATTCAAAAAATTCTAATTTGCTTTATGAAACTGAAAATTTCTTTAATCTCTTGGATGCCGCGGCCGTGTTTACACGCCAAACAATTCCGTGCTTGTAGGGCCGGCCATACAAAATGCACGTGTTTACACGCTGTATTTGAGACGCGGCTTAAAGGCCACGAGCAACGTTTATAACAATTTTAAAATATCTTGCATAAAGTGACATCTCTTAGAATCGCGATTTTTTTAAAATTTGGGTAAATTATGGATATATGGTCACGGGACAGAATTTTTGTAAAGATTTATCAAAAATAAGCACATTAAATGAAATGAATGTAAGGCTTACGATTTTTTTTTGAAATGTTTCGTCTTTAATTTTTAAATTTATTATAATAGAAGATCCTAAAGAATACTTCGCAATAGGTATGAAATCGATTTGTTTTAACTTACAGGAGCAAAATGCAACCACAAACTACTCAAATTATAATATTATACAGAAAGAGACTGTCATATAAGTTTATTATTTGTTAAAAATAAAAAGAATAATTTTATTATAGGCTAATATTAAAAAACAAATTGTTCTTCCAGAACTCACACAATAATCAGTAATATTCTTCAGATTTAATCATTTTGATTCCACATTTTATAATATCCACAAGAACTCAAAGAGTAAAGTCAAAACATAAAATTATAAGCCAGTATGTATAATTTTTTTGAGCTTAACTCGAGAGGATTGGGATTCTGTCCTGTGACCATATTTTTCATAATTTTCCAGTGTTTGTGATGCACTATTAAAATATGTCGAAAACGTATATATTCGGTTTTATTTTTTGAAAGATAATCACGGCCATACAATCCTAGCCGGCACCTAACAGGTGAAATACGAATGAAGTTTACATGAAAACATTTCTTCCTATGGGCAGATTGAAATCATAAAGCCAATCATATTAGGCTTAGGTTTATGTAATTCATTATATTTCTTCAATGTATAATTTATATAACTATGTAATCACAATGGCCGGTCATATTTGAGCTGTATTTTTGGATCGGTGGTATATAATACAATAGAACATTTTCGTGACGCAGGTGTACGAAAATAGACAAATCCAATGATGAAAATAGTTACCGAATCTGACACCGCGTTACCAAAATTATTTTTGACAACTGACCGTTCCAAATATGAAGCCCCGCACATAAAATAGGCCAAACCAGTAAGGTGTTCGAAAAGTTTGGCCTTTTCATGTATTCCCTTATATCTGGAAAGTAATCTAGAATGAAAAATACTTAATTTATTATTTGACTGTTGGAAAACTGCAGTAGGGTAATTTATGCTAACTTTTATTTATGGAAATATGTGCTGGAATAATATTGGATCTTCATTTTATCAATGTGAATAAATTAATTTTATTTTATACTAGCCGGTACCGGCAAGCGTTGCAATGCCACTAGAGACTCCAATTCGAGTATCGAGTACTCGATACTCGAGTATACTCGTCTATTTTTATGGTACTCGATACTCGAGTAATTTGAAAAATACTCGAGTAATACTCGTTATTTATAAATAATGATTTTTCCAAGCAGAGGATAACGCATCTTGTTAGAACTATTGAATCCATTGTTAACTTTCAAGTCGACGTCCACAGTGTAGATAGAGTTTTTTCTACTGCACGAATAAAATAACAAAGCTTCGAACCAAAATAAAATTTGAGTCGTTTAATTCTCTACTATTTTCGAAATATGTATATGTCTCATAAATTGAAATAAATGTAATGATGCAATTAAATTATCTTATTTATTTATCATCTATTTATATGCACAAATTTGAATTAATAATGTATATTTTGGTACATCTGAAACTACTCGAGTATACTCGAGTACTCGAGTATTTTAGAATTTTACTACTCGATACTCGAGTAGTTAAGATGTCGAGTAATTGGAGTCCCTAAATGCCACTCAAAGTGAGCGTTTGTGTGTTATTGAAGTGCTTTCGGATACACAATATTTTTGATTAATAATTTCGATTTAATTTCACTATCATTGATCGGTATCGATGACGTTTATCGATGACACTTGCTGTTTATCTTTTGCGAATTGTCTATGGTACGACACACCCGCCACTTACTGAAAGTTAATTGTACTATGCCTATAGCTTTTGCGTAGGTGCAACAATAAGTTGTCAAAATAAGCGGTATGTCAGAGTATAAGATATGAAAAAACATTTTTTTTTTTTATATAAGATTACTCTAATATAATTATAAGTTTGAATTAATATTGATCGTCAACAGATTCCAATATATTATAAGAAGTATCCAAAACTTATTAAAGCAGTGGTTTCCAAGCCGCAAAGAGTTTGTTTTTGCCAGGGGAGGTGCCAAAACAATCATCACAATTCAAAACAATTTGGGAGGCGCGAAAAAAATATTTTTAAGGGAGGCATAGTAGCATAAAATTTGGAAACCAATGCATTTAATATTGTGTGACAATGCTGTCATTGTCTATATAACAACTAGTTACATTGTTTATGTCTTACTGCCATTATCTTCTATGGCTGAAAGAGAAATACCTATAATCACAACACCATAAATAATAACCAAATATTATTATTGATTGAGTAGGCATTTACTTGAAAAAAGTAACAAGGTATTTTAGTTCTACAAGAATTATTTTATATATTTGTTGTTAGCTATTTCGGCTTACGCCTTCGTCAGAACTATAGTTCTAACGAAGGCGTAAGCCGAAATAGCTATCAACAAAAATAATTTATGTAGAACTAAAATACATTGTTATTTTTCTTACCGTATAATAACCAAATAGGTTCGTTCACGTCTTAACAGAACTAAATGTAAAATAATATGAAAATATCATGTAATAAATAGGGGTTCTTTTTTATATAAAAATAAGTGGAAATCATTTGCAATATTAGAAAATAATGCTTAAGTTGATTCCATAAAAAACTATTCCTCGTCCTAATAAATGACCTTGAACTCATACATGCTTGTAATAAAGTGCAGTAAATTATCTATGATCGTTAATAGCTTTAAAAATTCGATAGACTAGTGGTAGAAATTGGAACTAACCAAAAGTAAACGTCAATATATATATTTTTCCCGCCATCAAAATGCGACATGTCATATTTTTATTTTCCTTTTAAGATTTTCTGCTGTTATCACGATTCACACTTTTCTCGTTGGCGTCGACTTTCTCTCATCATTTTCTTTTCGCATTGTGTCAGATGTCTGAACAGATTCGAAGACATATTGCAAAAATGACTGTAATTGAGATTAAGGTGTATAAATAAAGGATCCTCTGTTATATTTCCTGACGTCTTGAAAATTTTGGCATGATGGATAGGGATATAAGATTGTACATTTTTTTAAGCCATGTCCGCTCCCAACTTGTAAGAGAATTGCCATGAAAGCTATATTATATATAAAACTGTTCAAAAATATAGATTGACCATGTTTGCTCCCAGCTTGGAGCATATGGACTCCTCACTGAGTATATCTCAACATATTTTTTCTAAATCAACTGCTTCTTACTCAGTTGCTCAACCTATCGTTTTTCGAAGAGTGTAAGGATTGAATGAATACGAGGACTAGTGATTAGCCAATCGCTCTTGGTATTTTGCGAGATCGGAAGAGTGGTAGGTGATTTTTAAAAACATAAACACCCATTGCCTCTGAGCAGAATTGATTGACTACTAATTATTTGGTCAGTTTCTAATTCGATAAATGGTCAGTTATAAATACTTAAAACGGTCAGTTAAAAATAATAAGTGGTCAGTTAAAATAGTGAATGGTCAGTTAAAATAAAAAGAACAATTCATAAATTTGCCTATTACGACCATATTTGATAAATAACTAACCATTAAAATATATTACTGACCGTTTTATTTAATAACTGACCACATTCACAATGATACAATGACAACTGACCGTTTATAATATTAACTGACCAAAACTTGAATTAGTTACTGACCCATTAAATACATGCCTTATTTCAATTCATCAATTGGTACCTATAAGATACGACAACGTATGAACCCATAAAATAAAATAAATATTTTCTATTATAAATTCCAATAGAAATTATGATAGAAAATATATATAATTTGTTAACATTATATTAGAACATGGAAATAAATATTCTAATTAAAGCCCGCCAAGTTTTTCAAAATTGTAATCCAGTCCGTTCCCCAAAAAGTCTGGTGACCCCTTTTAGCGTATGCTTTTAAATATAATTAATCGAAGGTTTATAACCCGAATGCCTCTAACACAAACGATATGATATCCACAATATTATATTACATCGACCGCTCAATAACCAGATTTAGCCACAGTAAAAAGTCCACCCCCGCCTTCCCGCCCACACAATCCTTTCAAAAAGGTCCAGTTTAAGCCTTAATGACGAACGGTCAGGTCCGCCTATCCCAATGAAACTGACTTCGATGCAGTGGTATGCCGGCACGATTCTTGCGAAAGGATATTAAAAAACAATCATGTAAAAGAATTTCGATGAAAACTATATCTTATATATAAAACCGAAACGGCGTATGTATGTATGTATGTCTGTAATTCTCTTTTGCATTGTTGTTGCAAGTTGCCATAAAAACGAATATGAAAGAAAATATGTTTGAATTTTTATCGGCGAAGACATTTAGTCAAAATGTAATAAATTAGTCTTCTACCAACTTTTTCCCGGCTTTTATAATATAATAATGTTTATTATTTACGTGAAGGTATTATTTGACATTTCTTTGACAGCAAATTAGATTTTTTCCTTGAATTTGGACATTTTAATGGGCGAGAATGGGGCTGTCATCAAATTAAATAAAGTTTGTAATTTTATTTTAACTCTATTTTGGATGTTAGATTTTGTGATATAATTATGTCGAATGATATAACATTAAATAATTATAGGTCGCTTAGTCCAAGCGACGCCGGGTAGCATTACTAGTTAAAAAAAAAAAAAAAAACATGTCCGCTCCCAACTTTGAGCATATGGACTCCTGCCGGAGTTTATCTCAACGTGATTTTTCTACGAGAAATACTTGATACTCTTTTACTCAACCTCTCTTTTTTTCGAAGAGAGTAAGTATTGAAAAGACACGATGGCTAGGACTGGACTAGTCATTGGCTAATCGCTCTCGCCACTCGTCGCTTTGTGGGATCGGAAAAGTGGGAAGAGATTTTTATCATTGCTTTCGAACAGAATCTCTGCTCGTACCGGACCTTGAACTTAGCCGGTTCGTCACGGAAGCCAATGTTGAACGTTTCCAATTTTCGAAAGGCGCGGCGGCGGCATGCCTGGCAAATCAAGAGAATTTGAAAAAAAAAAAAATTTACAAAAAGAAACCTTTGCGTCCATACAAAAAATTACTAAAGTTTTATCGCAATCGGATGAACGGTATAAGAAGACAAAAACCTTTGTGGGGGTCCACACAATAAATCACCAAAGTTTTATCGAAAACAGATGCACGGTATATGAACGCATAGGGGACAAACAAACAAACATTCATCTTTATATATATATGTATATAAAACAATATAATCTTTTTGACCTCTAAGTAAAATTTGTAATAATTTAAGGTATACGCTTTTATATTTGAGTTCCTTGAACTTAAACGATCGTCAGGTGGATAAAAGTAGACAAGAAATATATTTTCTTTATCATTCGTGTAAAGGTTCACACCATTTTTCAAATAGACTTAAAAAGGACTACACTGTCTTTTATGGATTAATCAAACAGCAAAAAGGTTGAATTGTTTACGCTCGAGAAGGCGTCGAATTCAGTGAGACCTCATCCGACGCCGACCGACGTCTTTTGCCGACATGGGGATGTGAAAAAATAAAATTTCGTACGAGTGGGTGACAACAGAAATATTGAGAATCTTTTGCGTAGAAAGCCCTAACACAATCGACCCTTTCATGTGACCTAGGTCTCGTAAAAATGAATGCAACGATTTTTAAATTTACTATATGTTTTATTTACCAACCGTTGAATTACATACATATGATAATATATACAGTTGAAGTTTTATATTTTAAAGGAAAAATGGCAGAAAAATGTATACATGGATTCATCGAAAATGTGTAGACCGCTAAAAAGAGTTTTTTGTTAAATTGTGTTGGTAAAATGTACCCCTTAATCAAAATTGAAATAAACTAATGTTTTAATAAATAAGGCGGTGAAAATAGCAGTTGTAGAACGAGTAGTTCTGACTATGGAGTAGCCCGAAATACATGTCAACCATATATCATATAATTTATGTAGAGATAAAATACAGATCCACGACAAAACGTTCCCGCACAAATTGTCTCCGCGACAAAATGTCCCCCGACAAAACGGTTACTGGCATTATTTTTAATTATTGATTATAGCCTTACCCAAACTTAACCATATCTAAACCTAACCCAAACCTTACCTAGACTAACCCAAAACTATCGAAACATAACCATATTTAATCTAACCTAAACATAATCTTTCCTAACCCACACCTAAACTAGGCTATATTAAAAATTTTAAAAAAACATATCCCAGTAAGTTTTCTGTCAGAGGACATTTTGTCGCGTAGACATTTTGTCCGGGGACGTTTTGTCTTTCGACCATTTGTCGACACATCCTAAAATACATAAGTTATCTATTTAGTATGATAAAGATAGATATGTATTGAATTTCAATTAATACGCACAGGAAAAATTTCTTGTTGAAATTGGTACAAAAAAAAATATGTTTCGTTCAATATAATGCCACCTTTTTCATTCAATTCCATTTTCAAAACTATGATTTATCTTAGAATTATCCGCTTGCGAGACCGCTTATACTGAATACACATCCTCCCAATTACGAAGGATTTGATGAACTATTTACTTTATTACTATTAAAATGGATACTAGCAATTAGAAGATAACGGACTTAAGCCTTGGGAAGATATAAAGTTTTTATCGATTTGACATTCAAGCCTTAGCTATGAAAATGAAGCACATTTTTTGTGATTACACGATTTTATCTTATATCATTCGAACCCGGCTTCGCTCGGACCAGTTTGGGGTTATGTTCAGCTCGGCGCGTAAATTCAGACGGGCCAAATTGAAACAACTTTTTTAAAAATTCAAAAGTCTAGGTCAATTAAAATGGAATTAAAATGAACATTTCAGACTGGCATTGACATTTCACAGCCCCTTCCATATATTGACAGCCCCATTCTCGCCCATTAAAATGTCCAAATTCAAGGAAAAAATCTAATTTGCTGTCAAAGAAATGTCAAATAATACCTTCACGTAAATAATAAACATTATTATATTAATAAAAGCCGGGAAAAGTTCAGTAGAAGACTAATTTATTACATTTTGACTAAATGTCTTCGCCGATAAAAAAATCAAACATATTTTCTTTCTATAATTAAGTATTTCGACTGAGGGTGCTTGATGGAATTTCAATATCAAATTTGAATTTTTTGAATTTTGTACTTTTCCATGAGTTTTGTCGCTAACGACTCGGGTTTCGCCTTTCGGCATCTTCAGGCATTCCAAATGCACGGATGTACTTGAACTGACAAGTACATCCGTGCACTTGGAATGCCTAAAGATGCCGAAAGGTGAAACCCGGGTCGTTAGCGACAAAACTAATGGAAAAGTACAAAATTCAAAAAATTCAAATTTGATATTTTCTTTCATATTCGTTTTTATGGCAACTTAATGGCCAACAATGCAAAAGGGAATTACAGACCCACAGACATACATACGTCGTTTCGGTTTTATATATGTACTACTCGATACTCGAGTAATTGGAGTCTCTACACACACATTGATAACGAAACAAATTTACCGTCGAAACTTTCGCGAGCGAAATCAATTCGTTTGTTTGAACTTGCAACAACAATGCAAAAGGGAATTACAGACATACATCCCCCGTTTCGGTTTTATATATATCTTATTATAAGTTTCGCACATTTTTTTACCGATTACCTAACTAATACGGTAAGAAAAATAACAATGTATTTTAATTCTACATAAATTATTTTATATATTTGTTGATAGCTATTTCGGCTTACGCCTTCGTCAGAACTATGTTTTAAACGTGTATTAGAGATAGCTTATATACCTAGGCTAGACAGAATAAACCATACATCCCCCCTCTGCTTGTTGATTTTGCGTTGGTTTACACGTACAAATTAAAAAATAGACCCAAAAATACCCAGATTAACCCAGATTAACTTTCACTTTCACAGGATTACAACAGATCAATATCTTATTTAATTTTTTCCAAGTGGGGTTGGGATGGTTGAGCAGCGGGGGGATGTATGGTGTACCCTGTCTAGCCTAGGTATATAAGCTATCTCTAATACACGTTTAAAACATAGTTCTGACGAAGGCGTAAGCCGAAATAGCTATCAAAAAATATATAAATTAATTTATGTAGAATTAAAATACATTGTTATTTTTCTTATCGTATTATAATGGAGTTCTACCAAGTAAATGCCTACTCAATCAAAAGATTAACTAACTAATGAAAAATGATTAGAAATGTGTCGACTGCCCTCTTCGAAGAAATCATTGACTTTGTCTAATTTTCCTATATTTTTATATCTGATAATAATATAAATGATAATAATAATAAAAATAATATAAGCAAACAAATAATTATACTACTAATGACGTTAGCATTGCAAAATATTAACTAATGATTTGCAATCAATCAGGTAAGGTTACACCCATTATTGGAAATAATGTAAGCAGTGGTAAGCAACTTACCCTATTTAGGATATTATTTGATAATACTTTTATTTATTTCTAAAAATTCTAAGCTATTTTTTTTAACACTTTTAAACCCTTTTCTTAAATCGGTAGAGTGTCACAATTGGTTACACAATACGTGAAGTAATTAAAGTTATTTTAAATTTTATATTACACTAATAAATATTAAAATGATCTAAAATTATGCATTTTAATACAAATAATAATGAGACACTATTCTAGAATATATTCTTCTTTTATTTTTGTATATAAACGTTACAAACTGTTTATTACGCGTCAGTTCAAGTACATCCGTGGACTTGAAATGCCTGAAGATGCCTAAAGGCGAAACTCGTGTCGTTAGCGACAAAACTCATGGGAAAGTACACAATTCAAATTTGATACAAACAAATATAAATACAAATATTTATAAAGTTTTTTTTTTTAATATGAAACGTTTAATAATAATTCTGTAGAGAATTGTATATACGACTCAGCTAAAAATCTACGATGGATAACAATTTGGCTCTAAATATCATTTCATGGAGACAATCACACCACATGAAAGCCTTGTGTTGTGTCAGACGTCATGTGACGTCACAGTGTCACATGGCGACGTCGACGCCTTGTGAGTGGTTGACGTAGGGTTGCCAAAAGCTCCTATTATGATAAGCTGACCTCCTTTTCAGTGCGATTTCCAACACCGACCATAAAAAATATCATTCATCGAAATTTTATACTTACGATTCCACAATCAAGCCAATAATTTTATCGATTGACTTTTGTACTTTTTCATGAGTTTAGAGAAGAAGAAAAGACCTAGATTATGTCTTTCAGCATCTTCAGGCATTTCAATTGCACACATGAACTTGAAACTGAAGCATATTGTCACGTGGTTTCGAAAAAAAATTGAAATACCTGATAATTATAATTTACTCACTCAAATACAGTGCAACCGCGATCTTACGTTCTCGCATTATACGTTTTCCCGCGTGGTGCATTCATTTTATATAGTCCCGGCATTTAGTTCATGTATAAAACTTTCCCGCATTCATCGTTTAAAGCATTTAACGTTTGTTTCATACGGTCCCTTGAAAAATGTAGAATCGGGGTTTCACTGTACTGATAAAATGCGTTGAAACTCACTAACATCAAAACTTTTGCTGAGACATCCAGATTATTTGAACTAGTTAGCTTATACTTATAATGAAGAATTTTTTGACACACTAATGTACTGCAGCAAACCTCGCATGGGGCTTAAAAGTTTAAACTGGTAAGAGCTAACTGCTACAATTTATGAGACTAAGATTAAGCTGGAATGGAACGTGAGAAAGCTAAGTGATTGGAAGCTGAAGAAGAATTCTATATACATATGTGAGAGAGACTTACTTACAAAGAGGTAGATAATAACACATTTGACAATGTGTTTTGCGATCACCAGCTAATATTTTTCAATATTGAATCAAATTTTAATAATGTTTTCTCTTTATTTGGGTTATCATAAGTGGTTAGTCTAGAGATTCCAATTACTCGACATCTCAACTACTTCAGTATCGAGTAGTACACTTTTAAAATACTCGAGTATACTCGAGTAGTTTCAGATGTACCAAAATATCTTTTATTAATTGAAATCTGTGTCTATAAATAGATGATACATAAATAAATAAGCTTATTTTATTATTAAATTTATTTCAATTAATGAAACATATATTTCAATTCATGAAACATATATTTCAAAAATAATAGATAATTAAACGTTTGAAGTTTTGTTTTTTTTTATTCCAGCAGGAGAAAAGGTTTCTCTGTTGCTGTGGACCTTGGTTTAAAAGTTAACAATCAATTAAATTGTGTTATCTTGTTATTCTGTCTGCTGCTTAAAACAAAATAAAATTTGGAATTAAATCTTCATTTATATAGTACGAGTATTACTCGAGTATCGAGTACTTGAAAAACGGACGAGTATACTCGAGTATCGAGTGCTCGATACTCGAATTGGAGTCTCTAGTGGTAGCCCTGGGTCAAAAAGGCGTCAAAGATATGTGAGGCAAACGACGAGCGGTGGTGGTATGTAAACATCGGCGGCTGTAATCATAAGGCATAAGGCTTCCAAATGTTGCACGTATATCCGCGTCACTCTCACGTGTAGGATAGGAACACAAGCCACGTGACATACGCCGTATACCGTACTATACTGATGTATTTAATTACAGACAACGTGCGGGCATTATTAAAAAATATATTTTATGATATTCGATAAATAAATTGTTATGTTTATTATTGACAAATGATTAGAAAATTTCACTTGAAATAGAGGCAGAAAAACCGTGTATGATGGAATTGTGACATAAGAAAACAAACATAATTACTAATTCTTGATATGAGACATTAACGGGTCGTCTTAGCTGGGCGAGGCGATCCGGCGCAGCTTTGAAAGCGGCAGAGTTTTAAAATATCAAACGGTCCTTGCCCATGCAAGTGTCATATGTGGGCGAACCGATCCGGTCAGGACGGCATTTGTCGTAAGTCGACTCAAGTGCCTGACTCATGGCGCGCGCGAATCGCTTGAAAATATCAAACGGTACAAGCTCACCAGAGCGTTAATTGCGTCTGGCCGAGCGATGGCACATAAGACCTTTGATCAATTACGTTTTAAATTGACTGGATTCGCCTAAATTCGCTTGCCGGTTCGCGTCGCTTACCTAAGACACGGGGTAGCTCCTTGAACTCTTATGTAAAGTCTAGCTCAGTCATATTCAACCTTTTTTTCCTCCGGGCCGCATTCCGATTTTTGCCTCTCTACGTGAGCCGCAACATATTTATGGTAAACTGTAAATATAACACATACTATACGGCATACATATTTGTATGTATGTATTATGATGTCAAAATTAAACTGTTTTTTTTTTATATAATATAATATAATATTCATGTATTCATATATTTTTCAGAAAAAAATAGCAATTCGTAAAAAGCAGGGCTGTGGAGTCGGTCTAAAAAAGTCCGACTCCGACTCCAGCATTTATTAAACCACGACTCCGACTGAAAAAAAGTTAACATCGTCACTTGTTTCCCTAATTTTCCGATTTATGTGTATTTAGTAAAATATCAACCATATGAATGCGGCCAAAAGTCAAATTTGACATATTAAATGCAAAAATAAAAAGTTCAAACTTTTCAAAATTTACGACTCCGAGTACGACTCCGGCCAAAAAGCTCCGACTCCACGACTCCGACTCCTACTCTGACTCCACAGCCCTGGTAGAAAGTACACAAAAATACCAATGTATCCAAAATCTTCAATCGTTTACTTAAAAATGAATGTGAATTTTGATATTGAGTCAAACTTTTAACTATCTTATCAGGTTCCTGATAACTACATGCTACTCTTAAAACATCATCAAGCTGAGAATCAGTAAGCCGATTTCTACATACGCTCTTCGCATATTTCATTTAAGAATTATGATGATTCACAGAGACACGTAGATGAGAATAATGTGAGCAGAAGCTGGGCACATTTTTGTACAGTTTTTGTACCGACCGACTGTAACCTAATATTGAAAACATGTTAAAAACATCACCAAAAAAACTATTTGGGACTATAATTATTTTGGGCCGCATAGATTATCTGATTGGGCCACATGTGGCCCCGCGGGCGGCAGGTTGAGTATGGCTGGTCTAGCTATACATCATATAGGTCAGGGGTGGCCAAACTTTTACCACTACATTTTTTGACCGCGACATTTTTTGAAATTTTTGGCGGCGATCGATTCTCAAAGTAAATTGAATTTATTATCATTGAAATAAAAGAAGATTCAGAGATGTGTACATCAGAACGCCAGACAGGCGGACGACTTGCAATAACTACGCGATCGACCCTTTGGTTACCCCTGATATTGGTATTGCGCATCTCCTATGTAGGTACAACTCGGTTGGAAAAATATTTTTTACTAATTTAAAACCATCCTTATTTAAAAAATCGTATATATTGGATTGTGTCTTAAGTTATAATTTCTTACATGTCATAATGTGGTTTATTTTTCAGTATTTCTTTTTTATCATGCTAATAAATACGCAAACCCTGTGATATTAATCAATTTTTCAAATGTATTGAGGAATTGCTGCAAGGAAAAAAATTATACATTGAGGAGTGCAAAAGGTTGAGGTCGCATGCGATATAGCTGTTTGAATTTTGACGGAGATGATCTCGGATTATTTATAGAATCAAGTAAACTAATCTTCGAACCTCTTCAATGTCATTGCTAGAATAAGGTAAAAAACAGCTATTGTTAACGTCATTATGAAATAAACCGACATAAATTTATTCCATCGTGTAATTTATTAAATGATCAGTTAGTCTTCGTTTCTTCACCTTTGTTATATCCGATTCAATAACCTAAGCTTATTGTATTTTTTCCCTTAGAAAAAGAGAGGTTGAGCAACTGAGTAACAAGAAACTATTGTAAAAAAATATTATTCAAATTTATATTTTATTTATTTAAAGTAATGCCTTTCTACGAAGGAATGACAGTTGTGTTGAGCTAACATTGTAACATGTTTTTTTCCATGAACTTTGCCGCTAACGACCCGGGTTTCCTCCGAAGGCATCTCCATGCATTTTAACTGGCGTGAACTCGTCAGTTCATGTTTGATATTGAAATTCCATCAAATAAATTCAGTCGAAATTCTTCAAGCATATTTAAAAGTCTAAAGAAATTACCTTACTGTGCATCCAGTGTTAATTTTATTGAAAAATATTTGTAGTGTCACGACTGATTTAGCTTAGAGAAGAATCATTTCAAATGACATTACAATAATTATCCAGTGTGTTTAATTGCAATGTGGTAAAAAAGAGGAAAAAACAATCGTTTTTTGACAATGAACTATAAGAATTGTGTCTAAATTGAATGTCAAAGAAAATCTGTTACAACAGAGCAAAATTTTTTTACATCACTTGATGTAATATTGCTTAATGTCCTTGAATATAAAATTCTTTCAATAATAACTGAAAAATGTGGAATATTTCTTCATCAATTATCTATTTGATGTTCACTATGCGTAAATTTTTTGAATATCTAAAATTACGTTTAGGAATATTAAATTCGTTAGTAGATATACAATTGAAAATAACATTGATTATTCCACGTATTGTGGTACTAATTGTGACACGTGTTTCGCCTCTTTCAGAGGCATCTTCAAAATTACTATCGCAAAGTTTGCTTAAGTAATGAAACAAGATTGATTCTAACATTTTAAATTATGACATTACAAAATGGATTACGGGTTTTTTCCTTCTAAAGGAAACAAGGAAGGGGTGCTTGAATCAAAACAATGCAATCACATAATGATACTAATGAGGTGCAATCAATCAGATTGGGATTTTTCCTTTATAAGGGAAGCAAGAGACGGGGTTATAGAATCGAAACAAAGCAAACAAATAAACATATTTCTAATGACGTTAAACATTACAAACTATTAAACTATAAACTAATGAGCTGCAATCAATCTGATAGGTTAGTGATTACTCTATTAATTGGAAACAATGTGAGTAATGGCGAGCAACCTGTCCTATTAAGAATATCATTTAATAACATTTCTTTTTTATTACGAGTTTTATTTATTTCTAAAAATTCTAGACTATTCATCTTTAAGCCTTTTTTATTTACTCGGTGGAGTATTTCTAAATTACTAGTCTGATTAAAATTATGATCATTTTCTATTAAATGATTACTTTTTAGACATCTTATATGTTCTTTAATTCTAATATTAAAATTTCTACCTGTCTGTCCAACATAAGAAGCTGGACAGTCTCCACAAGAGAGTCGATAGATACCACTCTGTGACGATGAATCTACGCGATCTTTACTGTTCAATAAAATTTTTCCTAAATTACTAACTGTATAAAACGCGGTTTCTATATTGTGTGGCAAGAACTTAACTATCTTTGACGAAATGTCTCCTAAATAAATAATTCTACGCCAGTTTTTAATATTTTCGTTTGCTTTCTTCTCTCCTGAAAAAATATTATTTAGTATGAGTTGTTTAACTTGCTTACTCGTTAGTAGATATTGTGACAAACGATGAAACATTTGAGTAAAACTTTCAGCTGTGGAAATGAGAATATAATAATATTGCTTTATTAAAGCATGCAGAATACTATCATTATTCATGGGTTGGTGGAATGACGTAGATACAGGGTGAATGAGGTTGTTTACCATAGGAAATTGTAGCACCATATTATGACAGACTGTTTCGTCAGATTAATCCGGCAGCAGAATCAGCATTAATAATAATTTTATTACATGATATTATGAAAACCAAGATAAAATAAATGTGATAGAAGTATTAAACGCTTCATGTAAACTAAAATTAAAATAGTTTGACGACAACTATTGAGAGATTGATAAATTTATTTATACTTTTGAGTTGAAAATGTTTCAATTTCTGTTTGCTTTACGATTAAAAGGACTATCCATTTATTGAAAATGAAAAAAGAATTCTCTTTAGCTTGATAATACATATTTGTTTCTGTATATTTATAATTTAAAATTCAAAGTGAAATATCTTTGTTTTAAAAATACGACCAAAGGTGCTTTGTGGAATTCCAATATCAAGCTTGAATCGTTTGAATTTTTTACCCGTCAGTTCATTCGTGCACTTGAAATGCTTGATGTTGCGGAAAAGCAAAACTCGAGTCAATGATGTAAAAAAATCAAACGATCTAAAATTGATAATGATATTATATCAAGTACCTCAAAATGATTTCTAATTGACCCGTACACTGAAATGCCTGAAGATAATAGTCTATAGGTGAAACCTCGGCCGTGAGTGAAAAACTAAATAAATTTCCTATCCTATATTAAACGAACCTAATTTGATATTGTAAATCCATCACGCAACTTCAGTCAAAATCCTAAAAACGTTCAAGTTAATCCGTGCAATGGAATGTATAAAGATGCCTAAGGGGGAACCCATGTATTGAGTCACAAAACGCCATAAACTTTTCAAAATCAAAATTATCCAAATTTGATGCTGAAATTTCATCAGGCACATTCGGTTGAAATACTTAATCCTTAAGTTTAAGTTAATCTGTACAATGTAATGCATGAAGTTGCCGAAATACGAAACCAGAATCTTCAGTCACACAACGCATGACAATTTTACAAATTAAAAACTTAAATGTTCATATTATTTTTCATTATTAACTATTGTGCCTTTATTATACAATGTTCATTCTACTTGTTACCAAATTTTAATGTACATATATTTTACGGAAAGAAAAATAACAATGTATTTTAATTCTACATAAATTATTTAATATATTTGTTGATAGCTATTTCGGCTTACGCCTTCGTCAGAACTATGTTTAAAACGTGTATTAGAGATAGCTTATATACCCTTTGCTAGACAGGGTGCCTCCTACATAATCTCTTTCTGTTGAAACCATACCTACGTCACATGAAAGAATTTAAATAAGTTTGATTTATTGGTCTAAAGTAATGGTGGGAAACAATAATCAGCGGAAACAGCTTGAAATTAATAGGTATAATCAGTCCAATGAAATTCTTAACGATCAGATCACAATTAATAGCCCACCTCTGTTAAAACCATTAACAAACAATAAACTTAAAACAATTTAAAATAGATGCACTTAGAAATTGCAGATTTTAAGTGGTTTCACACGATCCAATAACCCAAAAATACCCAAATTATTGTTTCCCACCATTACTTTAGAAAAATAAATCAAACTTATTTAAATTCTTTCATGTGACGTAGGTATGGTTTCAACAGAAAGAGATTATGTAAGAGGCACCCTGTCTAGCAAAGGGTATATAAGCTATCTCTAATACACGTTTTAAACATAGTTCTGACGAAGGCGTAAGCCGAAATAGCTATCAACAAATATATAAAATAATTTATGTAGAATTAAAATACATTGTTATTTTTCTTTCCGTATTATAATGGAGTTCTACCAAGTAAATGCCTACTCAATCAATACATATATTTTGTTTTTGTTTCAGATATCTACAGTTCCTGCATACTTATAAAAGCTTCCAATTATGAATATTTACCGCATTCCTGCCAATAAAACCGTCCTTAAACAATAAAAAGAAAAACCAATATTTATCACCCTTACTTAAAATTGTGTTGAGTTTTTATGACAGACTTATAAGTTGAATAACGAAGTGAAAAGGTTATAATTTACGAAATCATTAATTATATTTTAAAAAGTGAACATATGTTAATAACATACTTTAATTAAATCGACGTCGACGATATTTTATTTATTTTGTATGCTCTTCAAAGTACTATTAAATACGATAGGGTTTTATAGAGCCATAATTTAACTGTGAGCTTTAAATATGTATATTCAATTCACCTAAGGAGCAAATAAAGCTTTCTCTCGAATGATAAAAGCTATATATAAGCTTATGACAAAAATGTGACTTACATTAGAAAATGTAACATTTAATATTATGAACGAAATATATTTCCATTACTGATAAGAAAACTCAAGAAAGATTTGTTTGTTTTCCGGTAAATAACTTCTTAATATTATTGTGTTGTTTTTCGTCAAAAGTTTTCTGAATAATATGATTAAGTAATTATTTCTAGAACACGCTTCAATAATAAAGATAAATTAATGTTTTATTGCTTGATTTTTTTCTAAAGAATTAATAATAAGCAGGACAGATGTTTTTGAATGATAATATGATTGTAAGTTAGCAAAACAAATATTAATTAAGTGTTTTTTTTTTAATGTTAAAATTGTGTAAACATGACAAAAGTAACTGAGGGTTTAAAATATGGTGATTTTGAGTACTGATTTTTTTCAAAAGTTAACTTGCTTATAATTTCTTATATATAAAATGTTAATGAAAACTTTCATAGTTAATTTTGCGATTAGGGATAGTTTTAATAATATGATGTGAATATGAAATTTAATATTTTTAAAGTTTTCTGCGTATAGTGTTTAAATAAATCCGTCACGGTATGTGTTTACATAATTGTGTTGGAAATTTCACAAATGTGGTCGTTTATTAGACGATTTACATATCATATCATTATTGGTGACAGATCGATCAGAAGTAACACAAAATGGCGGCCATTACTCAATTTCAAAATGGCCTGCGGCGGTGGGCGAAAATTGAATTCGAAAATGGAATTGGATGCGATAAATTAAGGCGGTAAAATCGAACACCATGGACGACACGAGCGCCGCCAAGAAGCCGGTGGCGTCAGCCCTAACCATCGACAGGGCCGCGTTTTTGCTTCTGAGAGTCAAAAAGGCTTTTAAGAAGAAGAAACAGCAGCGCAAAGAGAAAAAGTGAGTAGTTAATGGACCCTTTGTTATACCTATCGAACGAATTTTTCGGTAATACATTAATACCGTTTGACATTTGCGTTGAACAATATGGAAAAGGTATTTTTTTAGTGACGTCACGTCGAATTCCTGTTGTATATTTCATACTTCTACATTTATATACACTTAGAATTGAAATGGCAATTAAAAAAAAAATAGTCAATTCCAGGGCTGTGGAGTCGTTTGGAGTCTAAAAAGTACGACTCCGACTCCGACTCCAACATTGCCCAAAAACACGACTCCGACTAAAGAAAGTTTAATTTCGTCACTATTTTTTTCCTCATTTCCCTATTTATGTGTATTCAATTAAATATCAACCAACCAATAGCCAAATTCGACATATTATATGCAAAAATAAAAAGTTCTAACTTTTAAAAATTTCCGACTCCTAGTTCGACTCGCGACGACTCCGACTCCGGCCTAAAAAACCCGACTCCACAGCCCTGGTTAATTCTACTCCAAGCCATTGTCTTAACTATTGCCGTTAGACTTAAATACTTAGTAGATAATACGACATTTTTAGGACTTATTCCACATACAATTTATTGGATCAGGACCGGTTTCGCTCATGTCGAGCATTATCAACAGATGTATCAGTGATGTTACAATGTGGCCGCTCGTACAAATTTTTAATTTCAGTTTTTAGATGGGCTGTTTTTAAAATTGAAAAATATAAATCAAACTCAAAAAGCCAACAAAATGTTTTTCGTATTTTTCTCGAATACCACTGAAAAGTGGATAGATCTATTTTTGATACTACACGAAACGAATTTGAGTTTAATTTTGCCGTAATAAGCAAGCCCTTTGTGGCTTCATGGTCTTGAGATATTTTTAATATCAATTATTAATGTCGGATAGAATTCCATATTAGACAATAGTGACGGGAACATATTTCACGATTCGGAAGACTCAACGCTTAAATGAATTCTGTCGTAAAAGTTTTGTGAAACTTGACAAAAAGTTGGCCACACATTAGAGACTCCAATTCGAGTATCAAATACTCGATACTCGAGAATACTCGTCCATTTTTCAAGTACTCGATACTCGAGAATTTTTTTAAATACTCGAGTAGTACTCGTTAACTATGCGAGATTTTTTACAAAATAAAATATTGAAAAATATAATACAAAACTTCGAACCAATTTCAAATTTGAGACGTTTAATTCTATTTTATTTTTTAAATTGAAATAAATGTTTTAATGAAATAAAATAAGTAATATCCTTGAAAATTTTAAGTTTGCATTCTCCCAGATTCTACCTTTGTGGTCGTAACCAAGACAAAACTTGTTTGTCACGTAGGTCTTTTGAACTTCCAGTTGCAAAGGCTATTCGGCTGATAAATGCGCTGCCTGTTTATGTGGACATCTTCGGCAGTGAACTTAATGTTTTGCTTAAAAAAAATCTTCTTATGTAAATAATATGTTTCTGTTCTGTTTCTGTTATTTTGAAAGTTATGTAACTTTTATTTAATTTGTCTAATGCATGACGCATTGGCGTTTGCTGCAATGCCATGTATTTTGTATATTTTTTTGCCAATAAATAAAATAAGCTGATTTATCATCTATTTCTTTCACAATTTGAATTAATAATATATATTTCAGTACATGTGAAACTACTCGAGTACTTTTGAAATTTTACTACTCGATACTCGAGTAGCTAAGATGTCGAGTAATTGGAGTCTCTAGCGCGAGTAGCAAGAATTTCATTTTCCATCTGAGCTTTTGTTCGACACGACAGCGGGGCGGCTTTTTGTGAAATCCCCGGCAATGCGATGTTGTTTTTGCGGAAGCTCTTTAATTGATTCATAAATAATCAAAAAAGCAATTTTAAAGAAGGTGTTTCAGGCAGAAATTAAAAAAATATTGTTTTGCGAAAGTTTGATTCGATAATGTCTTCTTATCGATTTATAAAATTTGATAAGACTTTCAGGGAATAAAATTATATTGATTGAATTGGAATTAATTTAATAGAACTCCATAATCACACGGTGAAAAAGTAGTAAAGTTCTACAGAATCTATACGGTTAATAGTTATCTCAGCTTACGCTGTGCCCTTTCTACACCAGTATTTATTGATATGTAAATGTATGGTTAAGCAAAGTTAGGTTTAGTTTGAGTTAGGTTAAGTATGATTATGTTTAGGTAAATATTGGGCTAATTTAGGTTAGGGTTGCGTTAAGTTTGGGTAAGGTTTTATCAAACATTGAAAAAAATGGTCAATCAGCGTTTTGTATGGGGAAATTTTGTCCGGGGACGTTTTGCCAGGGAGTGTTTTGTCGCAAATCCGTATTTTAGCTCCTCATAAATTATATGATATGTACATGGTTGACAGCTATTTGCGCTTAAACTATCGTCAGAACTACTGGTCCTAATATGGGTCTGACGATGGCGTACGTTGAAGTAGCTATCAACCATATATCATATAATTTATGTAGAACTTAAATACAATGCTATTTTTTCACCGCGTATGAGCAAAATTGTGACTGAATCTTTCTTCTATACAACTATGCTAAAAAATTCATGATGTTTTTTGATCTTTTAAAAAAACAGTACAATTATTTTTTTGACTATTTTCATAACGCATCAACTTCTTAATACAACTAACCCTTTTTTGTGCGGTAGATGAGTTCCGCGGAAAATCGCACAAAAAAGCTATGACTTAATATGGAAACATAACACATACAAGGACGCACGTGTCAAGGTCACATTGTAATAAACAGGTGAAACACTGGATTTTGTACGTACAATATGTAAACAACGAGCCGTTAATTATGTTATAGAATATGTACGTTTATAAAGTCCCAAATATTTATTAAATAAATAAGAAAATGCATTAAAAAACCGTAGGTATAACTTTGAAATTGCACAAAAAGGGTTTTGGGTGTAAAATAAATCATATTAATGTGAAAAAATAGCCATGTAGTTTAATTCTACAGAAATTAATTTACGTATTTGTTGATAGCGATTTCGGCTTACGCCATCGTCAGAACTATGTTTATGCCTGCATTTACTTATCCTTATACCGTTGTAGACAGGGTACACAATACATCTTCGTCTCTGTTCCACCCAGTGACGGCTGGTGACGGGGTGTTGGAGGGTGCAAAGGAAGATTCATTTTTGCAAGAGTTCTTTCCTATTCATTGGATTTTAAAACACTTCTATAGCATGGACTTTCAATTCAGATGATCGCAATACCAACTGTTTCTCTTCTGTAGTACGGAAAAATAGTTGAATCTTCCTTTTGCACCCCCCAGCACCCCGTCACCAGCCGTCACTGGTTCCACCATCCTAGTTTTATATCCGTATTATAATGGAGTTCTACCAAGTAAATGTCAACTCAATCAAAAAATTGCTAAATCAATTAACGTTGCGGATATCAGACGTTCTTTTTCAAAAAATGATTGTTGTGTCTCTGATTGTGTAGATCTTTTTCGTGCATAATTTACAAAGAAGATTGCTTTCAAAAAAGGTTGATGACATTAACTTAAGATGAAAACGGACATGAGTGATTGGCTAAAGGGAGGAGAGTGGATAAAATATACTTTTGAAACATTTCCATGCGAGAAAATGTGCTTGTGTACATTATGTTATGTACTTGCACGCCTTCCAAGTATTCTATCGACTTCTTTCCAGATAAAAAAATATTAATAATCTTGTATATAAAACCGAAACGGCGTATGTATGTATGTGGGTCTGTAATTCCCTTTTGCATTGTTGGTCATTAAGTTGCCATAAAAACGAATATGAAAGAAAATTTGTTTGAATTTTTATCGGCGAAGACATTTAGTCAAGAACTTTTCCCGGCTTTTATTAATATAATAATGTTTATTATTTACGTGAAGGTATTATTTGACATTTCTTTGACAGCAAATTAGATTTTTTCCTTGAATTTGGACATTTTAATGGGCGAGAATGGGGCTGTTATCAAATTAAATAAAGTTTGCGATTTTATTTTAACTCTATTTTGGATGTTAGATTTTGTGATATAATTATGTCGAATGATATAACATTAAATAATAATGGCCGCTTAGTCCGAGCGACGCCGGGTAGCAATACTAGTATTTGATAGAACTTAAAAGTGTTTTCTTTAATAACAGATTGCTTACAAATACTTTTTTTTACCGATTAACTAACTAATACGGTAAGAAAAATAACAATGTATTTTATTGATTGATTGAGTAGGCATTTACTTGGTAGAACTCCATTATAATACGGAAAGAAAAATAACAATGTATTTTAATTCTACATAAATTATTTTTAAATATTTGTTGATAGCTATTTCGGCTTACGCCTTCGTCAGAACTATGTTTAAAACGTGTATTAGGGATAGCTTATATACCCTTTGCTAGACAGGGTGCCTCCTACATAATCTCTTTCTGTTGAATGTATTTTAGTTCTACATAAATTATTTTATATATTTGTTGATAGCTATTTCGGCTTACGCCTTCGTCAGAACTATGTTTTAAACGTGTATTAGAGATAGCTTATATACCTAAGCTAGACAGGGTACCCTATACATCCCCTCTCTGCTTAACCATCCCAACGCCACATGTTAAAAAATTAAATAAGTTATTGATCTGGCGTAATCCTGAGAACGTTAATCTGGGTATTTTTGGGTTTTTTTTATCGTGTGAAACAACTCAAAATCCGCAATGTCTTGAGTGAGTCTATTTTAAATTGTTTTTAGCTTGCTGCTTGTTAAATGCTTTAGAAGTGGTGATGTGTTAACTGTAATCTGTTCGTTAACTTACACTATTAAAAATTAAAATAATATGAAAAAATAAAGTTAGAAATTTACCTATTTAAGAACGTATTTTAAAATATGAAAGACGTTCTAAATAAACATACTGTGAACTTGACCGTCGAAAATATATGGTTAAAGTTGGAAAAAATTTCCCATATAATGTGTCACCATGTGTGCTAAAATTTCTTTTACCTTTTTCCTAATCCCAGTGGAAAAGAAAACCTTCTAGAAAATAAGGAATCCCCAAAGCGATAAAGAAGTACGTCATAAAATATATATTATAGCTCTCGCGTGGAAAGGTGATGTATTTTATCAGTTTTCTGAAATTATTATGCTAGTTACAAAAATATTACATTATACATAACTGTTAAGCAGTTTCCGTATAATATATTTTTTTTTTATTCATTAATTCTTTACTTATAATAACAAAGTATTTAGTTATTAAGAGTAAAGAATACAAATTATATCAACCTTCAATTCAATGCGTTCCGCACCAGCTCCTGTCCAGACCCAGACTACTCTCTGATGAGTGCGGGGCCAGAAATCGAGAGAGTCGGTGGTTTTAGGTACTTGGGAGTACTCATCACGGGAGATGATAACCCGTGTAATGAGCTCGCAATCGGATAAGGGATAGCTGGAGCAACCTTTAATTCAATGCGGAAAGTCTGGGACTCACGGTTGCACTCGGTCAGAACCAAGTGCCATTTATTCAACGCATGCATACTGGCTGTACTACTTTACGGTTGTGAGTAATGGCTTATTACAAATGCACATTGTGCTTCAATAACAGATGCTTGCGGCGAATATTAGGAGTACGGTAGTTTGACTTCAGTCAGTAGAACTGAATAAAGCCTGAACCTGATGGGTTCCGTCGTCCCGGAAGGCCGCTGATGACCATCCATATTATGTACTCAGTGGAGCTATGGGACGCTGGAATGATCTGGGATAATGCTGGGAGAATGTGCGGATTATAGAAAATCCTGGAGGCAATGTTTGGCGGCCATATATTCTTAATAGGGAGCGGATATGGAAAAAATACATGTTACGTGTATAGCTGTTTGGATTTAGCAAGTGGTGTCAGCTACATTTTTATTAATATGGGACTGTTTCATTTAAGACACAGGAAATTATACATCAATTGAATGATCGAATTGGCATTTACTTGGTATAACTCTATATAACACCGTGAAAAAATATCAATGTATTCTACAGATATTAATTTATATATTTTTGATAGCTTTTTCGGCTTACGCCATCGTCAGAACTTTGTTTAAACCTGCATTTACTTATCTATATCTACTGTTGTAGACAGGGTACACAATACATAGCAGAAAAAAAAACAGAGAAGAAGATATAGCTTAAATCAAAATATGGGTGATCATAAATTGTTTTACTAGGAAATACTAGAAATAAATACGGCGCAGCTAAATAGTCGGCCAATTTTAATTGACTATATTTCCACACTTTTTAAAACTGTCAAATTTGATAAAAAATAACTAAGTGCGCATGTGTTAATATGTAACCATTTAACCCCTTCATCAGAATCAAACGAGTTATTCTCGAATAATAAGATACAAACTGTTTTCTGCGCGTTAGTTCAAGTATAATTGTTCACTTGAAATTCCTGAAAAGCGAAACCCGGGTCGTTGGCGAAAAAAACTCATGGAAAAGTACAAAATTCAAACGATTCAAATTTGATATTGAAATTTCATCAAGCACCTTCAGTCGAAATTCTAAATTTATAAAACTGTGAATGATTCGGAAACTCTGAAAAATTACTGTTGGTACACTTTAAATATATTTTTACTATACAACTATCCGGTACCCGGCAAGCGTTGCAATATTATTCAAAGTAAGAAAGCGTTTGTGTTTATTGAAGTACTTTCGGATGCACATATTTTAGATAAATAATTTCGATTTAATTTCACCTACATCGATCGGTATCGATGACATTTATTGTTTGTCTTTTGCCAATTGTCTATGGTGCGACACATGCGCCAACTACTGAAAATTAATTGTACTATACCTAGAACCTTTGCGCAAGTGCAACAATAAGTTGTCAAAATAAACGGTATGTCAGCGCATAAAATATGGAAAACATTGATTTTTATATAAAAGACCTACCTACTAAAAGTTAATTTTACTGCGCCAAAAATATTCGCAAAAGTGCAAGCAAAAAGTCTGATGAACGGTATGGCAGGGCATAGAGTTATTTAAACAAAAAAAAATTTATTTTTATATATTAGATTTAAAACGTTTGGTAATAGTAAACAATTGAGTTATGGTGTCTTTATAAATTACTAGTATTGCTACCCGGCTTCGCTCGGACTAAGCGACCAATAATTATTTAATGTTATATCATTCCCAAAGAATTACAGACCCACAGACATACATACATACATACATACGCCGTTTCGGTTTTATATATAAGATTCATTTAACAATAGCTCAACCTTTATATTATATAATTTATAAAAATACGTCAGCCGGTACGTAACACCTCCTTGTGCAATGCGTCACGGTAATATTAAAAATCTGCCACCCAGGATTAATAAAAGTTAATTGAATTCGGCGACAATTTAGTCGACTGGTTTCGCGACAAGAGATTTTATTATGATGTAACTTTTCCACCTGGGGGATAAATATTTTTTCCACGTTATTTTTTGTTATTCCCGCTCGACAAAAACACTGTTATCTTTACGCTCTCCTTGAACTTGAAGTGAATGAGCTACTTTTTATGAAAACAAAACGCTGAATAAACATTCGCAGTATGATATTCAAGATTATATTTCTTTTTTAAAGCTGTAATACAACTCATGAAAACTTCGCCGTAAAAGTAATAAGTGTGTACTGACTGAAGTATTATTTAAAACTGTTTATACTACAAGTACGCAATTAACAACTTCCCGGGCACGTCCAAGTATACTCGGGTATTGAAAATCGTCAAAAACGGACATCACGAGATAACTCGGGAAAACTTCATAGGAAAATTACGAATTTGAGCCAGTCCAAGCAAGGGCTGGACACAGACAAACAGATAAAAAATATGTTATCACAAATTTGTGTGTGTATTTTGCATTATAAACATCATGGATCTCATGGATCTCATCCTTGAGCCTTATGTGACTGCTGTTTTCGTAATATTAGGTTCAAGTTTAGTTGAATACAGTCTCAAATCTCCTCTGGATTATCTGTAATCGATTTCGGGATTTTTTTAATATATGCGTTACTGCGCCTTTTTACCACTTTTCTACCCTTTTCTACTAAATATAATGAAGGAAATGCTACGATGGGTAATTTTACCTCTTTCTACAGAAGAGGGTATTGATGGCGAAAATGGACCCAAAAAAACCATAATTACATTGTTTCAATACTATTTTAGCTTCGCAGTCATTTTGTAGCTCAATAAACTGCTCTTTTAAATTTCTGACTAGTGAACTAGTTCTGACGAAGGCGTAAGCCGAAATAGCTATCAACAAATATGTATATAAAATAATTTATGTAGAACTAAAATACATTGTTATTTTTCTTACCGTATTATAATGGAGTTCTACCAAGTAAATGCCTACTCAATCAATTTATTGTTTTTTTTTTCACTCTTATATCTGTAAACTAAGTATTATTTCATTAAATGTATTCATCTTTTTTCACATTGCAAATACATAAAAAATAGTACTCGTCTTTACTCACTCACGTCTAGGGATTCCAATCCCGGGATCCCGGATCCCGTAATCCCGGGATCCCGCCGTTTTTAAGTACCTGATGAGTCCCGGGATCAGAAAACACAATCCCGAAATTTCGGGATTAACTGATTTATCAAGCACGATCGAATTATTTAAACATATTTTGTGGATCGTGTCACACAAACGCGTATGTTGCATCAGATTATTCCCACCAGTCCCACCTCTAGGACCAGATGTCTGTAATCCCCTCCATTGCGCGGGCAGTACGACAAATGCTGTGCTCTGGAGTGCGCGCGTTTCGCTCAAGATTTAGCGTGTTTAAAATATAATGGATAAACAAGCAAAATATAATATTCACAAAAAAGATGGTGATATGAATTCGATATGGAAATACTTTTCAACGGATGGAGCTACAGCTAAATGTAAAGTGCAGTGTGGTTCTAAAAACTGGCGGAGGATCTACCAAAGGGCTGCATACACATCTGCTTTCAATACACAAATGAAAATTCATGGGCCATCTTCTCACCTTCATGGATCAACCCACCAAATCGCCTGATCGACCGTTGAAAAGAAAATTAATATCCGACTATTTTTTAACCAAAGAAGATCAATCACTTGACGCTGTGCTTGCACGGATGACATCCCAAGATGGTTTACCATTCAATATATTTATTTCATCGATTGATTTGAGAGCAGCTCTAAAAGCCAAAGGATACCAGTCTCTTCCTTCTTCTGCAACTATGATAAGGAATCGTGTAGTCGAATACAGTAAGAAAATTCGAAATAAGATTATTGGAGAAATTGATGAATTTAAAAAAATGGAAAACGTTTTAGTTTGACGTTTGACGAGTAGACATCGGTCGCCAATAAACGATACATGAACATTAACGTCCACAGTGAAACTGGAAAATTTTGGAATATTGGTTTATCTCGGGTGCATGGATCAATGCCAGCCGATGTTTGTGTACAATTATTGGAGAAACGTCTGGAAGATCATCATATATCATTAAATAATGATATAGTTTCTATAGTAACAGACGGGGCAAGCGTGGGAAATTTTTAATGCCTGAACATCAATTATGCATTGCTCATGGAATTCACCTCGCCATTTATAAAGTCCTTTACTAAACAAATGTCAAAATAAATTGTATTATTCATTTTAAGCTATTTTTATAGATAAAATAACATAGCTAATATTAAATAAATAAGAAAAATATCCCAGATCCCGGGACTGGTCCTGGGATCCCGGGACCAACTTATTGCAATCCCGAAATCCCGGGATCAAAATTTTGGCCCGGGATTGGAATCCCTACAGTCACGTCCATGTGAAATATTTCGACGTCGAAGCTATTTCGTTAAAAATCACTGACAGTGAATACATTAAAAGTGATTAATAATAAAAATGTAGTTCTTATAATCATTTTGTGATTCCAGCGAACAAATATTATGTTGATACATATTATATATAAGTCGAATCTTATTAAAAGAAATTCAAATACTTTTTAATATAAAAAAGAATGTCAATAAAATTACCTGCGCCACAAGGTGAATTTTTTTTTATGTTTTACTATTGTTTCTGTATTAAAAAGACCTTTAGAAATCCTACGGTCCCGTATACGTATAGGTCCAGTGATCATGGTGCACTTCGCTATCGGATTACACTGACATATGTAGTTTTCAACATAGGTACATATATAAGCTTTCATAAATAAAGTCTTTGAGATACTGATCCATAATTTTATTTTCGGTTTTGTTAAATATTTATGTCATAATGAGGAATATAAACATATGCGTAACAAGGTTGTCTCTTGTGATATGCGTTGTGTTATATCAGGTGGGCTGTAATAAATCAGCTTTATTTACACCATAGAATATATTTTAATGTGGATACAGATTTTTTTAAAACGTATAAATGTATTCTTTTTGTGTTGACCGATTCGTTTTTCAAGATAGCTGTAGCTAAATGGATTTGTTTATTTGTTTATCTAGAGAATTGGAAAGGGTTCAAAATGCGGTGCTGGTCATTGTTTGTTGATTATAATAAATCTTTTATTTTGCTAATGCTTTTCATTTTACCCACATACATACGTTGATTCGTTTTAGTAATATTATTATTTTTAAAAGAGCTACGGGTAGCGTGGATATTTTGCTAACAATTTTCGGGTGTTTAAGGGTTAAGAAATTTTAAATAATCATTTGGTATCACAAATCTTGTTGCAAGTCATCGACCACATTATCGCCAGCAAAATAATCTATCCTTTATGTGATGCCCTGAGTGTAAGTAAAGAATAGATTGTGCATGCAGCCTTCTATCAGAAGGTTCGTATTGTAATCTTAGAGTTTCCCTCAAGAGTTAGGAAAAAAGGACTGGAAAAATAAGGTAAATTCTTATAGTTTATTTTCAAATAACAAACAATTCACGAAGAGCCAAATACTTTTTTACTGAACACCGATAATGAATGCCCGCATCAAGTTTTTATTAAGTTTTTACCTCAGAATTATTATAAGCACATCTAATTTTATGAGGAATCGTGAACATGAGTTGTTTTTTCTTCCAAGGCGTAAAACCAGATTACCAATGTGGATGCCACTAGGCAGCGACGGCTGGTGACAGGGTGTTGGGGGGTGCAAAGGAAGATTCAACCATTTTTGCAAGAGATTAAAGAAATTTTCAGTTTCATAAAGCAGTTATGTTTGACACTGCTTTTGCTATTACATATTTGTATCCTTGGAATAACTATAGAAATAGATCTTGTTGCCATATTATCAACTTTAATTTAAGTTGCATATACCTTACGTCAGTGACGGCTGGTGACGGGGTGTGGGGGGTGCAAAGGAAGATTCAACCATTTTTGCAAGAGTTTTTCCCTATTCATTGGATTTTAAAACACTTCTATAGAGCATGGACTTTCAATTCAGATGTTCGCAATACTAACTGTTTCTCTTCCGTAGTACGGAAAAATAGTTGAATCTTCCTTTTGCACCCCCCAGCACCCCGTTACCAGCCGTCACTGCCACTAGGAAGAGCTTTAGCAATTTTAAACGGTATTGCTTCGGATTTTGACATATTTCACATGAACGTGAGTGAGTTCAGACGAGTGCTATTTTTTTTAATCAATAATAGTTGATTTTGTCGGAACTCACTTGGATGACTTTTTTGCCAATTTCCAATGATTTTTTGAAAATCTTTTTTTCACACTGTAAAAGCGATAAATTTACACACTTTACATACATAGATATATAAATAAATCTGTAAGCTAGAAATAATGAAGACTAACCTATGTGCACCGTAGAAATAAAATAGTCAGAAAACCATGAAGGGTTTTTACTAATTCTTAAGACTGTATATAATCCACTTTCAATCGAGCTTTTTTGAACATTAAGTTTTCTCTCTAAAGCTCCCTTATTTAATACGACCAGTAAGCTGGAATAAGTTAGTTCTAGTCACAAAAATCGTTCGGGATGAACTGAAAATAAGCCGTTTAACTGTGAGATGATAAAATATTACATAAGTAAATAACATAGAAAAGATTGAACGTATGAAATTTTTGTTTCGGATTTTAATAACGTTTAATTCAGTTCGTGTTATAAACAAACTGTTTTATCTGTTAGCAATTCGAATTTTCTTTCTCCATTATATCCATTTCTATTTTAATGTGTTCACTGACAATACTTGGTGGAAAGGCATTATTGTGATGAAGAAATGAAGACTAACTGATCGTTTAATAAATTGCAGGCTGGAATAAATTTATGTCGGTTTAATTCAAGGATTTCTAATTTATCGAGCTTAAAGATTTATTGATAACATGTAAGATTTTAAAGTTCTTGTAATTTGCTTCATTTATTTGCTTAGTTGTTTTACCAATTGTTTGTCATACCTTGTTTTTCATACTTAACTTTTGTATAAATATCACTGTTGTATTGTATTTCTTATCAGTTGACAATGCTCGCCATGAGCGAAACCGGTCCTGATCAAATAAATTTTATGTGGAAAAAGTACTAAAATGTTATTTTTACTATATCCATTTCTGTATAACTGTCAATACTGGTAGATTATTTGTTTTAAAAATGTTCTAAAACATCACTTTACAAGAAATCCATATACAAATATACATTGCGTATTATTATTTTTTATTATTTTTAGTTGATTGTGTGTATAAAATGAGGTTTTTTGAAATACAATTTGATGCTTTCATTTCTATAGCGTATAGGGATTCTTTTACCGGCCTCATTTTTCAATTCCCGGATTTCACTAAAACGTTTCCGGGATACAAATAATTCAACATAAAAAAAACACCGGCAATTGTATAATAGTAGCTTTCAATAAGTATTTTGGATATTAACAGATGCAAAGATTGAAATATTTAGATCTTACTTGATTCAGATGGACTTGAAATTTTTCGGATCAGAAATTATGAAGAAAATTTTTTACGGTATTAATTTTTAGGACTAACGGATAAATATTATCAATTTATGGATATACCACACTAAAGAGCTTATTCGTTAAAAGGCTTTTGGTAATTAATTTAAGACGACCCCAATGAAAATATGGTTTAAGATTTTGTTTTTAATTTATATTTTTAATCCAGACTCAAATTAAACCCCTTTCCATCAAGTGGTCTTATCATCAACGTTTTCAGAGGCTCCTCCTATTCGGTAACGATCTCCACACACCGAAGTCCTCAACATTATTTTGTTCTTCGTTCAAAGGCTTGGCTGTGCTTAATGATAACACTCCCTTTCAGATTCTAATAACAAGATTTAGCGACAAGAGTTAGCTCACTATTGGTTTTTTATAAGCCCAATACATATTCCATTAGAATTATTATATTCATTCGGTACGGACTTCTCTAACTCGAATTAAACATTGATTTAAGATTATTTTAATAAAACAGAATCTCTAAAAAATGGTTTTGATCATTTGTTAATCAAGATATATGAAAAATATAATTCACTCTCTTGAAGCTCGTAGATCAATTTCAATATTGAAACATTTTTCTCTTCTTCTTCGGAGCCGAGTTGATAACCTTGACATCATTGAAAAAATAAGTTTCCATGTTCCCAGTTTCTACCTACGTGGTCGCAACCAAGACAAATCAATTTTCTTTGTCAAAACTTGTTTGTCACGTAGGTCTTTTGAATCTCCAGTTGCAAGGGCTATTTGACTGATAAATGCGGTTGATGTGGACATCTTCGGCAGTGATCTTGATGGTTTATTTAAATTTTTTTTCTTCTTATGTAAATAATATGTTTTTGTTCTGATTCTTATTTTTAAAATTTTTGTGTAATATGTCATGTAATTTTTATTTAATTTGTCAAATGCATGGCGCATTGACGCTTGCTGTAATGCCATGTATTTTATATCATTTTTGGTAATAAATAAACGACTTAAGGTGTTTTGTGGAATTCCAATATCAAACATGAATCGTTTGAAGTCATGTATTTTTATTATTTTACCAATAAATAAAAAAATAAATAATGAACCGGGATCCTGGAATCTTAGCCCTGCGATTGCAGCCCCTACCTAGTCCTATATAACTTTGCCAACGCAAGTGAAAATTTTAATTGACACATTGTTGAAGTTGTTTCTTTTTTACGACATGCATTGTAAGCGTGAAATTGAAAACACTCCGAAGGTGTTGCCAGTGGAAAAAAAAACAATATACCACTCAAATTTTGTGTTCCAATTTTTTGCCGCCTTTGCGCTGTTTTTCATGTTTCTTTTACTCAGAGCAAAAAACAATAATGAGAACGTTGTGAATAATCACTTCCATGGAGAACAAATGATATTTTTTACGAAAATTCTAAGAAACATGTTTCAATATTTTTGAAGCGTTAAATTGTAGAATGAATTATTAATCAGAAAAATAATGTCAACATATGAAGATATTTCAAAACAATTTGGTTTTAATTTAAAATTTCGACGCAAGGTAACGTTTGATTTTGTACATAGCGTCATTAGTAGTATAATTATTTGTTTGCTTTGTTTTGATTCTATAGCCATCTCCTTGCTTCCCGTAAAAAGGAAAAATACATTTTGTAATTTTATCATTTTAAAACAATAGAATCAATCTTGCTTCATTACTTACGTTTTGCGATAATAAGTTCAATGATGCCCCCCCGAAACACCTGTCACAGCTAGTAGAATACGTGGAATAATCAAAGTTATTTTAATTTTTATATTAAAATGAACTTAGACAAAGTTACCGCCGAATCCATCGACAGTATTGAATTTAATCAATTCATTTAGTTTTAATCGTTTGAATTTTGCACCAATTTTTTTTTTGTGAGTTTTGTCATCAACGACCTGAGTTTCGCCTTTCGGCGTCTTCAGGCATTTCAAGTGCACGAAAGTTCTTAAACTGACGCGTAGTAAATAGTTTGTTTCGTTTATATAATACAAATAAAAATAGATTATTAGGTTTATACTTCGAATACTAAGAATATCGATGTCTTAAAGAGTAATGTGCATGTCTCGTAATTTTTTTTTAATAACAAAACTTATTTTAGTGCATCGGAAAAAGGTTTTAACAAAATTAGATACCTCCCCTCCATTGTCGTTCTAAAATCTACATTGCTAATTATTCAAATTAGAATTTTTGAACAAAGTTATTTTAATTTTCGCCTTTATCTTCAGGCATTCCAAGTACATCCGTGCATCAGTACATCAGTTGACAGGTCAGTTACAAGTACATCCGTGCACTTGGAATGCCTGAAGATGCCGAAAGGCGAAACCCGGGTCGTTAGCGACAAAACTCATAGAAAAGTACAAAATTCAAAAAATTCTAATTTGATATTGAAATTCCATCAAGCACCCTCAGTCGAAATACTTAATTAAGCTAATTATTCAATTTCGCCATTTTGTATTGTCACCCGTCATTTATTCGTTGTTTTTCAGCGGTGTTACAAATGAATCGTTTGAAAGGGTTTTTTGTTGTTGTTTATAACACATAATTTTACATTCTCAAAATTATCAGTGTTTACCCTCTCCCGCATAATAGACAAAAACAGAGATAGCAAATTTTCTCTGTAAGCCATCGATATGTAGATTACTAAGTATTGAGAAGACCTTGATTCGGCTCCCTCGAAAATCGAGAAAGAGCCTCCTATCCGAAACTCAGGAGAGAAATTTCGGGAACGGAGTAGGAGAAACATGGTGCTCTTATAAACAAAAGACGATCTTAAAGCGTTATGTGGCTGCAGTTAGCACCCATTATTTAATTGTTACGAATTTTCACAGACTTAACACACAGATTTACCACAGATAGATTAACAATACACGTTACGTACTACAATACATAACACACGACTATTATAATTGCGAAGGCGATATCAGGAATTTACTAGACTTTATCCTAAGGGAGAGGATTAGGAACTTGCAGGCCACTTCCAAAGCTTACAGTTGGGAGAAGCCCCTCAACCACGACTATAAGACTGTTATATCGTTAACACGTGCACTCGATAAGCCATTATTTATGGCCCATTGAACTTTTCATGAAGTACCATGCACTCTCATGCACTCAGAGCGTGAAAGAGAGACATTTAGAGCAAGACGTCCGCATAAATTTCTTTTTTACTAATTTGAAATTACTCTATATTGAATCGCTATAGATTTCAATATTGAGTATTATTCGAAATGAATTTATTTCCTGATATCGACTCATAGACTGAGGTGAAAAATAGAAAAATAGAAATTCCATCAAGAAACTTCAGTTGAAATCCTAAATTACTCTTGTTTAAATTTTGTAATGTTTCTGAAATATTTAGAAAATTTTGTGTTACGTTGAACATACTAAATTTACAGAATCAATACAAAGAACAAGGATACGTCAGAGTAATATTCTCTTTGATTGGAGATGCTTTGAAAATTATTTAAGGCTTGATGTTTCCTTTTGCAATTTGTCAAACAACTTATACAACTTCCGTTTATAACCCTTTCCGGTATAACGAGAGACGCCAATCAGGCCTTAATTACAACCGGAAGCACCCACACCTACTTTTTACAATTACTTTTCGCAGTTCAAAATATTACCCAGGTGAAATCACAATCGGGAATGTTGTTTTGCTTACGATAAAAGCAAAGGCGAATTTCATAATTATTCAAATTTATATATTTGTAAGACTGCTTTGTTAATATTTCGATACAGCAAACTCAGTAAATATAACCAAATTATTATATGTACGCTATAGTCGATCGGCAAAATATATTGTATTGTTAGCTTAGAATAGTTATATAGAAAAATATACATGTGTGTAGTGGCGGCTGGTGACAAGAATGTTACGAAGTGCAAAAAAACCTATTTATCCGGTCTGTTCAAGAGCAGAGTTCGGAAGAAGAAAAAGACTCAGCCTTAACTTAACGTCAGGCTACCGTGACGGACCACCCGGGTTGTAGTCCCCGTAAGAGCAGATTTTTTCAGTCAATTAATTTTTTTAATTTTTAATAAAATAAAATATTTGGCATTACAGCTTACGCCAATGCGCCAAATATTCTTAATTGTGAAAGTCATACGAGATTAACTCGATGATAAGTAACAAATCAGTTGTGCACAAAATCAACGATAAATAACATACACCCAGCCCAAGATCTCTTTTTTCAATTGAAAAATCTGACCTTGCCGGGAATTGAACCCGTCTCCAGATCGTACGAAAAAGCAGCCACTTTTCCACAGGGACCGACAAATTAATAGATTCTGTTCGCTGAAAAGGTTGTTTGTGTTGTTATAAATTCCTTCCTACCTTTCCGATCCCTTAAACCGACGAATAGCGAGAGCGATTAGCTAACCACTATTCCTGTCCTAGTCCTCGTATCCTTTCCATCCTTCCTACTTTCAAAAAAAGAGAAGTTGAGCAACTGAATAACAAGCAGTTCTCGTAAAAAAAAATATGTTGGGATAAACCCGGTGAGATATGTTCCAAGTCTGTAGCGAACATGGTTAAAAAAAACAATTTTACCCATGCGGCCCTCGAAATATTCGAGAATCGATTTTCAGGCCCTTCTCCCAAAACGGTTATGCACCACTGTCTTAGATTATTGAAAGTATAATAAAAAATACAGGGGCTCGGAGTCGGGAGTTTTTTAAAAGTTTGAACATTTTATTTATGCATATAATATGTCAAATTTGGATATTGGCCAGATTGGTTGGTTGATATATAATTGAATACACATAAATAGTAAAGGTAGGAAAAAATCGTTGTGAAATTAAACTTTTTTAAGTCGGAGTCGTGTTTTTGGTCAATGTTGGAGTCGGAGTCTTGTTTTTGGTAAATGCTGGAGTCGAAGTCGTACTTTTTTAACCACTCCACAGCCCTGTAAAAATACATTAAGATCACTGATTCCATAGCGTAGTTGTTTGTTTATACGGCAAAAAAATCAAGGTACACGATAAATGGCAGGGCCGTACTGGAACTGGCCAGCACGGTTCCGTGAGCGCAATTGTTTTTGAATCACACGGAACCGGAGATTTTATGAATGGCGTGTCAGTATACTGGAGTAGTCATTACGGAGAAAATATATACAAATGATTGAACGAAATGATAAAATACTTTTTTCCTACTCAAGCCAACTTTGTTTAGTGAATATTTGAAATGCGATCGATTTATTTCGACTGATTTATTGGAAATTATCAATTTTTGCTCCTTTTTTTAAAATCATAGTTCATACTGAAGAATAAATAAGAACAAAATGTGTCCTAACTACAGCGAAATTAAAATATTGCAAATTTGGAAGAGTTTTGACGCTAACGACCTAGGTTTCGTCTTTCGACATCTTCAGGTATTTAAAGTGCACGAATACTGTCCAAATTTATTTATACACTTGAATGCCTGAAGATGTACAAGAAGAAAATTCAATTGATTCATGGTTGATATTAAAATTCCATAAAGCACCTTTCCAATAAAAACAATGTTTTTTAAATAGGGGAGAGTGGGGTCCTAAGTAACACTTTTGATATTTGTGTACATTGTGACAAACTGAATACATTTAGAATAAAACTGATTAACTTGTAGGTAGCTTATTTATTTGTTTATAATTCAAGATATACTTTTGGGTTTAACTGACAGCGTTTGGAAGCTATGGAAGATTCCCAAGAACATCACCAGTGTTACAACTGACTCCAAAAAATCAGGCCATGTCTCAAAACAAATCTGACAAATAATATAAATTATGACCAATTTTATTTAAATTCTGACCATTTTATATAAATTCCGACCATAAATCATTTATTCTGAGTGATACGTTATGACCAAAACTGTAGTAATTTTAAGACCGGAAAAATACAAATAATTTTTAAGTTGTATGCATTCTAATTTCAAGACTTTCTTTGCCTTTACAAATAATCGAATATCATAAATGATTTATAGATTACAGTGTAGTGAGTGTCCCAGATTTTATATTGGTAAAACTGCTAGAACCTTAAAGAGTGGCTGAGCATTTAGCCGCTTTTCGCTTAAAAAAAAAATGCCTCCACCTTCGCCAACCATTTAATTCTTGAAAACCACACGTTTAATTTTGACTCAGGCATTGATTTGTTACATACTAACAGGGGTGAGCTTAAACTATTTTATCAAGAAATCTTAGAGATTAATCGAGCTCAGCTCAACGGTCTGCCAATTTTGAACGAGCAACTTTATTTGCCTAGTTCGCCATTGTTGTACCCTTTTAAATAATTGTTATTTTTAATTTATTGTCATTTATTAATAATTGTCATTTATTTACAATTCAAGCACTTGCTATTATTAAATATCAATTCACTTACTATCATTAATGTAATATAATAATAAAGGCTTGAAATCAATCAAATCATTAACGAGAGGTCGAATAGGACCCTGGATTTATTTTAAATATTCTTATGTTATCAACTGGTCATTAATATTTTCAAAAATCCCCGTAATTATAACAAACCCACTTAAATCATTGAAACTTGTATTCATTCAAATTTCGCTAATTTACATTTTAATAACCTTTTAACTTAGTGATCTACTTATATTTTTGTATATAAACGATACAAACTGTTTACTACGCGTCAGTTCAAGTACATCCGTGCACTTGGAATGCCTGAAGATGCCGAAAGGCGAAACCCGTGGTCGTTAGCGACAAAACTCATGGAAAAGTACAAAATTCAAAAAATTCAAATCATAAATGATATTTGAAGACTGTCCCTGATCCCAAACGGTAAAGGGAGCCTCAAAATTTGAACGCCGATTGCTTTAACGGACGCCTGAGGGAACACGTAATACGTCACCTGTATCGATTCTTCGTCTACGTTACATATTCCTTTTTAAATCGTTTCACGTTTCACACAAAGTGGGATAGAAACTCTGATTTATAAATAAGAATTAAATGTAATATGATGTGGAGTCGAGATTAGGGATTCCAATTCGGATATTCGATATACGGATATATCCGGCCCTTTTAAAACTATTCGATATTCGGATATTTTCCCAAATATCCGGATAGTATTCGTATTCGAGGAAAGATCACATTTTCTCCACATTTAAAGAATAATTATGAATATTCATTTAATTTATTTATTTATTGGAAAAAAAAACTATATAAAATACATGGCATTACAGCAAGCGCCAATGCGAAAGCATTTGACAAATTAATAAAAATTACATAAAATCTTATATATAAAACCGAAACGGCGTATGTATGTCTGTGGGTCTGTAATTCCCTTTTGCATTGTTGGTCATTAAGTTGTCATAAACACGAATATGAAAGAAAATATGTTTGAATTTTTATCGGCGAAGACATTTAGTCAAAATGTAATAAATTAGTCTTCTACAGAACTTTTCCCGGCTTTTATTATTATTAATAATGTTTATTATTTACGTGAAGGTATTATTTGACATTTCTTTGACAGCAGATTAGATTTTTTTCTTGAATTTGGACATTTTAATGGGCGAGAATGGGGCTGTCATAAAATTAAATAAAGTTTGTGATTTTATTTTAACTCTATTTTGGATGTTAGATTTTGTGATATAATTATGTCGAATGATATAAAATTAAATAATTATTAGTCGCTTAGTCCGTGCGACGCCGGGTAGCAATACTAGTATTACATAAAAATAAGAAACAGAACAGAAACATATTATTTACATAAGAAGGCAAAATTTTTTAACAAAGCATCAAGTTCACTGCCGAAGATGTCCACATCAACAGGCAACCGCATTTATCAGCCAAATAGCCCTTGCAACTGGAGATTCAAAAGACCTACGTGACAAACAAGTTTTGACAAAGAAAATTGATTTGTCTTTGTTACGTCCACGTAGGTAAAAGCTGGCAGCAAATAAACTAAAATTTTCAAGGAAGAATAAGAGAAAAATGTTTCAATTTTGAAATTAATCTTCGAGTTATATATATCGAATTTCTCAGGTAGTGGTTTTTTTTTGCCTTCGCCCAACTCGGGTGCTTTCAATATGTTATCATAATACTTTATTTCAACGAACCGGCTTAGGACTCTGGTCTAAAAAAACCTTTATTGCATACAATGGAACGGTATTGAAATGTGTATTTATACGTTTTGTCTCTATTTAAGATTTTACAAAAGTGGGAAAAGATTTAGTTTCAAATTATTATAAAATGTATATAAGTGGACAAAGAAACGTTGAACATCTCTATTTGCGTGTGAGTTATACGATTATTTATTTAAAAGAACTCGAAATAGTAATCGTGACCACTGTCGGCTTGCAAAAGCAAATTCAATTTCTTCAAAGTTTATTTAAACATGTTTTTAAATCATAATTTTAATACTATTGTACTGCATTTTAGCCATGTGAAAACTATCCGGATATCCGAATATATCCGGATAGCTTAAGTTTTACTATTTGATATCCGAATAGTTGATTTTGACGAATAGTTGGAATCCCTTCCCTAGTCGAGATTTTATGTTTAAAAATAGACGTCGTAAATTATTCTGAAAGACAAACAACGTGACAAAATCTTTCCTCACCCGCTTCTTTATTCCGAAGCAAGATGGGAAGCTAATAAAGTTTTACACCAGCCATGGGCAACATTTCCTTGGTCTGTGGGCAAATTATCATGCTGTCTCCGAGTCAAGGGCCGGACCAAATTGTTTAACATAAATAAGTATTTTTTTTAAGGTGCTCACTGTCAATACTTAACAAAGTATCGAATGTATTTTTTAATATTTATATTATATATAATTGTTTACAATGACTATAATACTATCTCTCGAATGACAAAACCAAACCAACGAAATGATTGGCCAAAATTAAAACAAACGTGCTTAACACTTTTAAGTTGTTCACTGTCAATACTTGGTGGAATGGTATTATGATAAAAATAATAAAAAAAAATTAGTAATTTTTCACATAATATTTATTGGATCAGGACCGGTTTCGCTCATGGCGAGCTTTGTCAACTGAGTATATTTATAATATAGATTATAGAAATACAACATATTATAAATATCACTGATCAGATTTTTTTTTGTGGGAAAAGTAGTAAAAATGATTTATTATTTTTATTAAGGAAGTAATATTTAATTGAATAAAACACGTTGCTGCTTTCTTTCTTTTTTTTTTATATAATGAATGTCATAATATTAATATTATATACTGATTACAACATTTGTTGTGTGAAGATTGGCCTTGTACTTGAATTACGAGACTATCAATATTGGCGTTGATATTGCTTAAGGATAATCGCATAGAATTTTTGAGATTTTCAACTGTTATCTTGGTTAGAATTTTTGATTTAGAGTGTTTCATTCTGGAAAAAACTGTTCACACGTATATGTGCTGCCAAAAAGACAAATGATTTTCTGACAAATGCGCGTAAATTTGTATATTTTTCTGCCACCAAATCCCCCTGAAGCTCAATAAGTTCCATTTGTAATTTTGCTGATTTGAAATTAATCTCTTTCTCTATTACTTTTCCGAGATGAATAAGGGTCGGACAAAATAGCGCTGCGGGCGGGATCTGGCCCGCGCGCCGGTGGTTGCCAATATGTGTTTTACACTGTTGACAATTTTGCGTAATATTTCATTACAATTTCCACCGCGGAATAGTAAGAATGGTGGCGCCATTGTTTGAATAGCGATAATGTGGCGAGTATTAAAAATGAATTTAAGGCTTTAATTACATTTATTACAGCTGTTAAAATGTAATAAAACTTTTGCTTTGATTTATGAAAAGATAACAAAAGTTATCATTTACGGAAAAGTCAAACAACATAAATAAATGAAAATGTTTATGAAAATACAGCATACAAGTTAAATATATGTAAATACTAGTATTCGAACCCGGCTTCGCTCGGACCAGTTTGGAGTTATGTTCACCCCGGCGCGCGAATTCAGACGGGCCAAGTTGAAACAACTGGCAACTTAATGACCAACAATGCAAAAGGGAATTACAGACCCACAGACATACATACGCCGTTTCGGTTTTATATATAAGATATTTTGGTTCTTATGAAACTACTCGAGTATTTTGTAAAATGTACTACTCGATTCTCGAATAATTGGAGTCTCTACACACACATTGATAACGAAACAAATTTACCGTCGAAACTTTCGCGAGCGAAATCAATTCGATTGTTTGAACTTGCAACAACAATGCAAAAGGGAATTACAGACCCACATACATACATACGCCGTTTCGGTTTTATATATAAGATTTGTTTAACTACTCTATTGGGAAAAAGTAAATTTATCCTAAGAAGAAACTACCAAAAAGAAACGATCTTGAACAAAAAATCGAAACGAGAAAAAAATATGTCAAAAAAGTGCCACACACTGTTTAAAAATTATCGAACACATTTTATCAACGTATTTTTAATGAAAAAAGACGTGGCAACCAAAGGGTTAAGCTGATGCTTCAATTTGGTTAAATGACGTGGTTAAAAGTGTATTTTTTTTAATTTTTCATAACGGATATTATTTGTTTACAAATGAGTCATAAAACATTGTTTTTTTGTTCGATATAAAAATATACTACACATAATTTTTCTCGAAATGTTTTTTTACGTCGTGTTTTTTTATCTATTTTAATTTACATTTGGAAAAAATACTGATTTAAGAGACACTAAAAAGTCACTGGGCCACATTTGGCCCGCGGGACGCACCTTGTGAGTCCCTGTACTAAACGCTTATACAATCGGTGACTCAAAGATACACACCGTTCAATTATAATAAATTCTTTCTTATTGTTGAAATGATGAAATTACATATGTACATATAATTTTTTTTATTATAGATACATAAAATGATAATTTATTGACGGACAAAAGAAAAATTCGTTTTGATATCATAAAATAAAATGTGAAAATACATTGTATTGTACAATTTTAGTGACGGAGAGCAAATAGTTTTATGAAACAATTTCTGTTCCGATTTTCTACATTCAAAGTGGACATTGTTGAAAGCATATTAAATTTGAAGGGTTACGGACCCCGTTCTATACGTAAATATGAGAAATAACTTTTAAAAAAGTAAATAGGATACATAAACCTTCGTCTTATATACTTACAGTGGCGTTCCAGGTACATTTTCTTCCGTTGACGTCAAATTTGATATTATATAATATCAGTAATATTATATTCCGAATTCTATTCTTGTATTTCTAATCAAATCCCGTATTTACAGTCAAATAAACAATTCGTATTTCGTAACACCGGGGTGGAGTATATTTACAAAAGTAAATTTGCTACCGCGAAAGGTAGCGAGAAAGGGAAGACCTAATAGAAATATTCTATTACGCAGGCTTTGACGGTATTATTTATGGTAAAGCTAAAGAAAAGAAGCTAAGAGATATTTCGTATGAAGATTGAGACGGTAAACAAGTTTTTAATAATATGGAAATATTAATAGAACATTTGTTTTGTACTACTCCATTAATAAATTAAAGAAGAAGAAAGAATATCGATGGCTTAAAGAAGAAATTTGCTTTATCCTTTTTGGTCAATTGTGCAGGTAAAAACTGATTATTTTGGGATTTCTAAGCCGATCGGGAAATTTCAAATAAGGCTTTCAAACAATTCATTTGTACCACCGCTGAAAAAAATGAATGAATGACAGGTGACACTAGAAAATAGTGGTGTTGGATAATTAACAGATTGGGTTTTAGAACAACAACGTTTTGACGATGCAATCCAATAAGTTATGGTTATAAAAAATATACGGAACATTGCATGATACAACAAGATGGCATTATTAAGTCATTTTCGGCCAAAAGTGGAGTTAGCAAAATTACTCTTTAAGCCATCGATATATGATCTTAAGAAAAGTATTCAGTTGTGTAAAGATGGTCAAATTAGTTATTATTACTTAGAGTGAGACGACCTTGATCTCAGCTCTCTCGTAAAAAGAGAGAGGGCCCTTGATCTGTCACTCGGGAAGAGGAACTTATGATGCGGAGGGGGGGAGAAGTAGGAGGCTCTGATTTAAACGATCTCAAAGGGTAACACAAGTGCGATTAGCACTAGCACGATTTATTACGTTAGTTAGATGATACACAAGTTTACATTTGGTTTACACAGAATTTAGTATAAAATACAAGGAAAGAACGATTAGATTTACCTCTCGCCTTGACAAAGGCGATATCAGGATTTTTAATACTGGTAGAGAGAGTCTTAGGAGCTTGAGGGCCACCAGAGCGTACAGTTGGGAGAAGTCCCTCACCAGGACCGAACGGCTTATCTGACAAGTGCACCCTCCCAGCTCCCTATCCCCTCTCTTCAACTGTGATCTGACTCTGACTGACTTTTTGGAAAGAAAACAGGCTCTTATATTTGCTTCCTCGTCCGTTGCTAGCGGCCTAGGTTTCTCCAAGCGTGATCTGTATAGCGCAGAATCTTTGTCTTGAGATGCGCTATCTGTACCGTTTGCATCCGGTCCAGTGGAGGCTGCGTGAAATACCACGTATCTCACGCAGTCAGGGCGTATAAGAGCCAGCTATATTTAGAGATGATGATTGATGATGATTTATATTCTCGCTAGATGATGTTGGTGAATGGTGATGAAATGGTGATGATGTGGAGATCTCTTGATGGTGGTGACACTGATTCGTGATACATTAATCTCAAGGTTTTTTTTTTTTTTTTTTAAATTTTTATTAAAATACAGTGCCCTCGAGAGGAGGTCAACCATCAGTGTCCCAGACGTTCTGGAAGTTCTCTAGGAGTGGTCTACTTCTTTTCTTCTGTGGTCCTGATTCTTCTTTTTCTTCTTTTGTCTTGATCCGTGGTCGGTATACCAGACAGTGAAGAAGGGAACTGTGGGGGGTATATATTTAGAGCGATGCGGCTGTGCGTATACATCGAAGGTAACGCCGCGCCGAGATGTCGCTTTTACAAACTTTAAAAATTACTCTATATTGAATCGCTATAAATTTCAATATAGAGTATGATTAGATTGAATTTACTTTCTGATATCGACTTAAACTCATAGACTGAGGTGATAGATAGATCGTTCGAGAGAGTGCTGATATCCTAAAAAACAATATGGTATCAGAGTAGATAATGTACTATCAATATTCCGATAACCAGATACAACCGAAAATGAATATTCATTTTGGAGCTGTGCTCTTCGATAAATCGACACCTTACTTTGAAAAGGTTCTGCTCTTGACACTGTTTTGAGATATGAGCGTTTGAAGTTTCGATTGATTAAAATTCACTTGTAACAATGAGCAAGTAAACATGTTTCAAATTACTTATTTTTAGCATATTTCTTCACAACTATTGCTGAGAAATAATGATCTTAAATATCTAATGATGGAAATAATGATGACAATCTTAGAACAAAACTGTCAAATAAATTGTATAAAAAGTGTGCAGATGCAGTGCAACTACGGAATTCTACTTACTCTGTTATTCAACCATAGATAATTCTGAAATTCATATAAATGATAGAATGTGGTAAAAAAAAGCTTTTCTAATATCAGCCTATAATAAAATTAATCTATTTATTTTTAACAAATAATAAACTTCATACTTATTGCGAAGTATTCTTTAGGATCTTCTATTATAATAATTTAAAAATTAAAGACAAAATATTCTTTCATTCATTTTATTTAATGTGCTTATTTTTCATAAATCTTTACAAAAACTCTGTCCTGTGACCATATATCCATAATTTACCTATTTTTTTTTCACTGCCAACTTGGAGCATATGAACTCCTCTCGGAGTTTATCTCAACGTGTTTTTTTTTCTACAAGAAACTATTAAGTTTCTCAATCTATTAAGTTTCTCAATCTCTCTTTTTCGAATAGAGTAAGGATTGCAAGGATACGAGGACTAAACAAGGACTTTCGTCAGCTAGTCTCTCGTGACTACGCGACCCGCTTCTTTGGGATCGTAAAAGTGGGAAGGGTTTTTTGCCTTTTTATTGTCTTTTTATATATAAACTGAAATCAGCTCGTATCGGAAATCGAACCCGAGCGGTCCGCCACGGAAGCCTCAAAACAAAATCAATGAAATAATCTTCATGAATGGATTTTATTCTTTAATTACTATTACAAAAACAATAATTCTGTCCCGTGTCCCGTGATTCCATAATTTACCCAAATATCAATAAGAACCTTTTCAAAGTAAGGTAACGAAATGGTAATCTGTTGATTCAAAATCTAAGCAAAAACATTAAATTTTGTCTCTGATTTGTTTCGTCCCATAGAAATAAACAAATCTCTGAACTAAAAAAATAAAAGAGTACAACAGTATAAATTATTGAGATAACGACTGTATTTACATGCGAACAAGTCCTGTTTCCCAAAATTTGCTTTCTACACGATAAAATAATTTTTCGTTTGCTTTCATTCAAAAAAATCTTTTACGATATTTTATAAAAAAGCAACCCATTGAGCTTATCCGGCGAATTAAATTAACGTAAGCAAAATCGTTGACCTGGTTTTTTATGCCGGCAAAATAGTACACAATAGTATATGTTTTAAACCAATTTATAGGGATTATTTTGAAGCTTACTAAACTTACAAAGGTATACAGTTTAACTTGCTTTAAATATAAATAATTATTTAACAATAATACCTATTACAAATTAAATTTTGCTTATTTAAACCATAAAGAGATGCATCACTTCAGATAAAATGCAATTTTTTTCAGTCTGTCCCTAGAAAATATATAAATATTGTCCATTCAATATTTGAAGGGGTGTAAAAACATAACCGCCTCTATCCATATATTATCAATTTTGAATTAATGATTGATTAATGATCCGGTTCTTATGTTCTATGCCCTGCAATCTACAAACCAGCGAAAAATTATCTCTAAGCTATTTAAAATCGACATCAAAAATGACGATAAAATGCATAACCGCCTCTCTCCACAATATGTAAAGTTCAAAACCGCCACAATCAAAATGCACAAATCACGAGCCAGGGAACACTGACCTATCGCCCTCTCACCATACAAACGTTATGTGTTCCCTTTGCAAATTATTTTAATATTATACTTGAAGATTAAAATCGTATTTTTCGATTGCTGAACAATTTGACTTTTTGGAGAGAGGCGGTTATGCATTTAGACCCTTCATTTAAGCTTTCAAATGTATTTTCTACTGATTTATACATTTAAAAAAAAAATTAGTACAGGTTATTTAAGAAACATTATTCTTAGAACATATTATTTATGAATAAACATTTCCTAAATATATCAATTCGGTGCACTGGTTGACGAGAGATAAAACTAATAATATGAAAATTAATAATACATTTTTTTACTTATTCCACATTAAATTTATTAGGATCAGAACCGGTTTCGCTCATCGCGAGCATTATCAACTGATAATAAATATATTTTTATTTACAGTTCGAGAAGTTTACCCAATGTAGAACTTAGGGCAGTAACAACACTGTAATCTATAAATGCCAGATTTGTTTTTATAATGTATACTATCTTTACTACGCGTCAGTTCAAATACATCCGTGCACTTGAAATGCCTGAAGATGCCGAAAGGCGAAACCCGGGTCGTTAACGACAAAACTCATGGAAAAGTAAAAAATTCAAACTATTCAAATTTGACATCCTTATCTGTTGATAATGTTCGCGATGAGCAAAACCGGTCCTGATCTTTAACAAAAAATAAAATGGAATATGTTGAAAATCCCAATCCCTTCCCACCTTTTTCCGATCCCAAAAAGCGACGCATAGTGACAGCGATTAGCTAATCACTAGTCCTGTCCCAGTCCTCGTATCCTTTCCATCCCTACTCTCTTCGAAAAAGAGAGGTTAAGCAACTGAAATAAACTCCGTGAGGAGTGCATATGCTCCAAGTTGGGAGCGGACATGATTAAAAAAAAAAGTCCAAAAAATATGTTTTACTTTTAGTATTGACAGTGAATACTTTTATCGAGACAGCATCACGCCAATAGTTGATAGTATGAGTCATACTATTAATCAATGCAAGATACCAAATTGATTGATTGTTTTGTATTCATTCGAAATTAATGGTCAATATCAAACGGTCGCTTGGTCGAAATCACCTCACACTGACCGGTTCGTACACTGGGTCGATTTTTGCGTAAGCCTAAAAAGTAAACATTCGTTTACGTAAGTATCTAATCAACCTTGGAATACCATTTAATCAATACCTTAATGTGCATTAGTGCTTTTGGAGAATTCGTTTCCACTATTAAATTACTCAGACCCCACCCAGCCGAAATCGCTGAGTACATCTAACCACCCCCGCATTCTGTCAAATGGAGGGCCGCGACTTGAATATCGTCTCTACCATATCATCAAGCATCATTTTTTAAATTTAGCTCACGTTAAATCATATTTTATAGCAAACTAGCGTTGCATGCCACTCAAAGAAATAAATTGTTTTAATTTAAGTGCTTTGGGAATTTTTGGATTCAATTTATTTTGTTTTTCTGTCTGGCGCGTACACGAATTAATAACAAAGTTTTCCAATGCGTGAAAAAGCCACATACAGCAGTCAATTTGAGTAGTATGGATTTTACAAATGAAATTCACACAATGTTGCGACTTTCATGCGATTATCCCTGTGCTTTGCTGAACGGCAATATATATTTTTTTGATTTTTTTCTGATTGCAGTGCTTTCGGATGCACAATATTTTAGATACATAATTTCGATTTAATTTCACTAATATTGATCGGCATCGATGACATTTGCCGTTTGTCTATGGTACGACACACGCGCCATATACTGAAATTTAATTGTACTATGCCTATAATCTTTGCGCAAGTTCAACAATAAGTTTTCAAAATGAACGGTATCGCAGCACAATTTTTTTTATATAAAATACCTAATGTAAGCTGATTTTACTATGCCTATACCTATACCTTCGCGCAAGTGCAAGCAATAAGTTGACAAAGTTTCATCGTAATCGGATGAATGGTATGGAAACGCATAAAATACGAACAAACAAACATTTAATATCATCAGTGTGAAGGATTTATCAACTTATAATCATAATCATGAAATCAAGCCGCATATAAAGAATTTATCGTCATTTTATTTAAAAATTGGTGTCTGTAAAGTCGGTTTACGGACGATAGTTTAACGTGACAACGTCATAAGAAAACATTGATGAAATGATTGCATACTTTTATGAATAAAATGGAATCATTTTTATTGAATTATCATTATTTTGTATGGATACGATATTTTGTATATTTGTTATACGTTAATCAGATTTTTAATATGCAAGAATTAATTACCTTTATTGCCGCAATTGTTGTTGTAATATAAACAATGAAAACCACATTAACATTTCACTTCACTTTATAAACAGTTGTAAACAGATCACGTGTAGGTACTGTAGGTGTATAAGTTGTGTGCTGCCGCTGTCTCTTTTCTACTCAGACGCATCGACCAATCGAGTGGAAGAGAGATAGATGCGGAACAATCCGAACGGTAGGCCGATCGTGCCTCTCTATCGCTTATCCGCGCTCTCGCTCGCACGCTTGCCTTCGGCGTAACGCGGCAAGCGCGACAATGAGTCATGTTTTTTCGTGCGTGCAGCGGGCGTTCATCGATTTATAAGACGTTGTCACGGCAAAAATAAATATTTGATGAGTAATTTTATAATATTGTCACGCCTTACACCTTGAAAACACCTGACAACAAGGCTGTAAGTTAATAGGCATGCGGGTCAAATGTACACAAGTTCACCAAAATAAGTTTTCTTTGGAAAACGATAAAGACGACCAATATCGTGCTCCAACATAAACTAACATCGTGATATTTACCTCATTAATATAATGAGAGATGGGTAAACTCTTTTCGATATATTTTTTTAATAGAATTGAGCAGAGAAATCGAACTTCAATTTTGGCCAAGGCTTATGTTTCACAGACGCATTTCTCCAAAGTCTATTTGACTTTAACCCTTTGAACAACTCCTCAATAGATTTGAAATTTGATTCATGTTTCACAGGGTTTGCGTATTTAACATGTCCACTCCCAAAATGGAGTATAAAGACTCCTCACGAAGTTAATCTTAACATATTTTTTCTACGAGTTGCTCAAACTCTCTTTTTCGAAGAAATTAGGGATTGAAAATATCCGAGAACTAGGAAAGAATTAGTGGTTAGTTAATCGTTCTCGTTACGTGCCCTGCTTTTTTTTGGATCGGAAAGGTAAGGTTTTTTTGTTATTTCACGTGTTGCGTAACAAGTAGTGAGTTTTTTCGACTCTTTTTGAATCATCTTCAGACTTCAATAAGAGTACCATAAGGTTACTTTACCAATGATTTAATAAGTATTTTATACCATGTCCGCTCTCAATATAGAGCATATTGAATGGTGGGCAATCGTGGAAAAATAGTATGACAATACCTAGATATATTGTATATTTATACGTAAGTTTTTATTGTCTTTTCATCTTATTGCAACTAAAAAAATAATTTAAAACATTGATATAGCGCAAGTGTCATGCAATATTTTATATACAAAAAATCTTTCAGTAAAACAAATTATGTATAACGCACGGTTTCGTACATCGCGAGCATTGTCAACTAATGCGCGAAACTAGTACTGATTTTTCTAGAATATATGTAGAAGTAGTACAAAATATCGTTTTTTATTTAATTACATAGTGAATTTTCAGCAAGAAGTGACAGTTAACAGCTTAAGAATGATTAATGATTTCGACTGAGAGTGCTTGATAGAATTTCAATATCAAATTTGAATTGCTTAAATTTTGTACTTTTTCATGAGTTTTGTCGCTAACGACCCGGATTTCGCCTTTCGGCATTTCAAGTACAACGGTCAGTTCAAGTAATCTTAAATGAAACTTAGATCACTTGAAATGCCTGAAGATGCCAAAAGGTGAAACCCGGGTCGTTAGCGACAAAACTCATAGAAAAGTACAAAATTAAAACAATTCAAACCTTTAGAATGGTAAAGCAAAAGTTATATTGTTATTTCAATAAGAATTGGGTAGCAACCGACATTAAAAATAACTTTTCTTTTGGCTTCAAATTACAAAGGTCGGAAAGAAGAAAACTTATTGTGGTTTTTAGTTAAATATTCAAATAATAAAGAATGCCTTTACTGAAATATGATATTAATGTTCAAATGTCAATTCTATTTTTCAAAGAATGTGAAGAAGGAAAACTGGAAAGTAATGATTGAAAGGACCTCGTCGTCTCTAATGCTAAAGTTTAATTAAATTAAAAGTTTGAGGAAAATAAAAATGAAAAGCTCGCTCAAAGAGAGAATACATTTTTTTCATTGGGTTTTATATCAAATCAATAATTCAATGAAATCAGTAAAATTCTTTTCATGCGTATTTGAACTTTAATTTTTTTTTGTTTTTCAAGCATTTTTTTATCGCTGCCGAGTGCAAAAACGAAATCTCATTAGGGATTGATTTATTACAAAAGTTTCTTTTGACCGAATGAAGAATGTTTAAAGAATTTTAATCAGTTCTGTTTTGTAAAGAATTGTAAAAATTTAACCCCTGCTCTTTACTTTTAATAAATCGATCAATCACCACTCAACATTTTAACCCTGATGAAATGTCCTATTATCTTGCGCATTGAAATAAAGGGTATTTTTAATAGGGACGCTCAAAATATGTTACTTTGTCCTGCTGAGTAGATTATTCATTGTTTAGTGGCCAAATTTGAGTCAACCAGTTTGGTAAATAATCGGCCAACACCTACCAGTACGTCATCAAAATACAATATCTGGTGAAAACATTGCTGCTGTGTGTGGAAAACCCAAGGCAGCTTATTTCTCGTTGTTCACAAGAACTTGGCTTTTCTGCGACTTCAACTTGGCGAATTTTGAATCGGGCCTTATGTCTGCACCCGTATAAAATCCAACTAACCAAGGAACTTCAAGTAAACGACCACAGACAACGCCTGATTGGGTTCTGGAGCAGTTGGAAGTTTACCCAAATTCGTCAAAAAAGTCAACTTTAGCGACATGGCCCATTTTATAATGAATGGATATTGGCAGACATTTGATGCTATATTCCATATTTAATGCCGTAAAATATACTTACAAATGAAATTAAAATTTAGTCGAAATCTCACAAAAAACTTGTTTTATTTACATTTCAAAACTATGCGTCCTTATAAAAAGACCCTTTCTTTGTAATTTAAGACGTATTTCAAAAGAAACGAAAGAGGAAGTATAATTAAATATTTATGTTTATTCCAGTGATTTCAAAAAGTTTCCAGACGATGGGTATTAAAGGGGTCATCAATAGAATCAAATAATTATTTCTAATTTTAAGACCATTCTAAGAAAATATCGAGATAATTCTTTTTAGAACTGGAAATTTGCTATTTCATTTAAAGCATGATTTGAGGTTTTGTGCTCACTTGATAACCTTAACTCCTTGAACTCATATGTCATCGTATAGGTAACTTGCAACTCCTACGTCAAATCTTGCTTGACACAGTAAAACTTGGTTGGAAAAATATGTTTTATTAATTTAAAATTCAACGCATGCATACTGACTGTGCTGCTTTACGGTTGCGAGTCATGGCACATCACAAAAGCACAGGGTAACCGTATACTGTGCTTCGAAAACAGATGCCTGCGGCGAATACTAGGAGTACAGTGGTTTGTCAGGAATACGGAGGTAAGAGAGCGGACAAACCAGCCCCTTATTACGTCCAACATTAAAAGGCGACGATGGACCTGGCTTGGACATGTGCTGCGGATGCCCCAGGGGAGCCTGAATCCTGCCTGCCTCTTCTATCAACCTGATGGATCCCGACGCCGCGGAAGGCCTCTGATGACCATCCATAGGATGTACTCAGGGGAGCTAAGGGACGCCGGGATGACCTGAGAAGATGCGAGGAGGTTGGCGGGAGACAGAGAATCTTGGAGGCACCGTGTGGCGGCCATATGCTCCGAATAGGGAGCGGATATGGAAAAAAATAATTCAAATTATCCTTATTTCAAAAACCGTCAAAATTGTATTGTATGCCTCATGTCATAATGAGGTTATTTTCGGAATTTAATTATACCATGCTAATAAATATGCAAACCCTGTGATATCAATCAAGTTATGGAGGAGTTGTTATAATCAAAAATAGTTAAAAATAATTGATATGCAATAAAGACGAGCATTTTTTTAAAAATTTCACATTGTTAAAATGAGGACACATTAATGGAAAAATATAACGTTTTTATTGATGAAAAATCCATTACCAACTAGAATATAAAGATCAATTTTAAAATTGTATGTATTTGACACTCATTAATACATTATTTATCACCATTAATGAACTGCAGTTTTGTGACATGACATTTTCGTCCTCTAATTTCATTTCAAAACAATATATTTTATTCGATACTGTCATTAAAGCATAGCGCAAATATATTTTCGTTCGGGAATCCGGTGTTCCAAAGATGACACGTGAAAGTACACGTAATATTAAGATTTAAAAAATAGAAATTTCGGAATTTTTGTTTTCTTATCCCGTGATTCATCAGGTATTGAAAATCTTCGGGATCTTGGGATTTCGGGATTGGAAACTCAAGTTATATATAGCATATGCCAACGATAAACATTACAAAACATTTGACTAAAAAATGTTACTTTTAAGGTGTTCACTGTCAATACTTGGTGGAAAGGCATTATAATAAAAATAATAACACATTTTTTAGTACTTTTTCCACATCTGATTTATTACATCAGGACCGGTTTCGCTCATGGCGAGCATTATCAACTGATAAGAAATACAATAAGACAGTGGTATTTATGCAAAAGTTAAGGATGAAAACAAGGTATGACAAACAATTGGTAATGCAACTAAGCAAATAAATTAAGTAAATTACAAGACAAATAGACTAAAAATAAATATCATAAAACGTGATCCCACTACATCCAGTTCAGATTTGGTTAAAACTGTTATCAATGATGCTAATGCGTGTTTCCCGACAGAACGAAGGAAAAAAATGTATAAACTTATGAACCCTCAGTGTCCCAGATTGTATGGTTTACCTAAAATTCACAAAATTAATACTCCCTTAAGGCCAGTAGTTTCGTTCAATTCAGCACCTTCTTACAAATTAGCAAAAAAGGCGAACCAACTTTTTAAATATAAATTAAATTTTAGTCCTAAATTTAGTATTAAAAATTCGATTGAATTAGTAAATAAAATTAAAAACATTACAGTGCCTTTAAATTCCAAGCTTGTTTCTTTTTGATGTAGTGAGTTTATTTACGTGTGTCCCTATTCCTGAGTTAAAATTAGCTTTTTAGACTTTGTTGAGAGTAAAATCTAAATCCCTTATTAGTTAAAGATATTATATCTATTGTCAATTGTTGTATTGACCAAAACTTTTTAAATTTGATGGTAAAATTTACCAACAGTTGAATGGGTTGGCTATGGGTAGCCCTTTGTCTCCTATTTTAGCTGATTTTTTCATGAATTTTTAGAATCTAAAATCAGTAGTTTTGATCTCTTTAGAAATGTCATTTATTGGTATAGATACGTAGATGACATCTTAGTACTTTGGGGAGGTACGGAGAGACAACTTAATCAATTTTTAAAACATATTAATAGTGTTAACCCGCATATCCAATTTACAATGGAGTTGGGGTTGAATAAAATAAACTTTTGGATCTAACGATCGAGATTATTAATAATCGGCATTTTTTCAGTATTTTTAGAAAAGATTCATATAGTGATAACATCATTAATAACTCTTCCAGACATCACATCTCGCATAAATTAGCCACCTTTCATTGCTTTATACATCGTCTCCTTTTGATTCCGATGAGTAAAGCAAGTTACGATCTTGAATTAAATACAATAAAACAAATTGCAATGAATAATGGTTATGATTCGGATTTAATTGATCGACTTTTATTTAAAAAAAATAAAAATTAGCTCTGTTAAATGTAAGCTCTAGTTTGGTGACTAATGATCCTGCTGTTAATAAACAGTGGGTGAAATTATGTTACTTAGGTAGAGTTTCAGAAAAGATTTCAAGGAAAATTGATAAAAATCTTTTTAATGTAACGTTTTACAATCCTTTCAATCTCAGAAATGTTTTAGTAAATTCCAAAGATAAAATTAATATTCTCAACCAAAGTGGGATCTACCTACTTGATTGCGAATCCTGTGGAGCCAAGTATATTGGTCAAACGGGAAGAACTTTCAATACTAGATTTAAAGAACATCTAGCTTGTTCAATTAAAGGGAATGAAGTATCTTCATTTGGTAACCATCTGTTCCTAAATAAGCATACTTTTGATATCACTAAAAACTTTAAAATCCTGCATATTATTAATAAATCTGTAAAACTAGATAAGTTAGAAATCCTTGAAATAAACCGACATAAATTTATGAATAATTGTAATCTTTTAAATGATCAATTAGTCTTCGTTTCCTCGCCATTACTATACCCAATTCACTAAACCAATTCTTATTGTATTTTTTCTACTTTTATTTCTAATTTTTTATTTTTTATTTTCCTTTCTTTGATTTTAATTTGTAAGAATTGATATGGCTTTTATTCTGTTACAGGCACTGACTCATTTGAACTCATTACCGGGACTTCCATCTAATTATGGATGACAGACATTAGCTTTATTTATTTTTATTAAATTCACTTAATATTTGGGCTTTTACTTTGTTAATGCTAAATTCATACTTAATTGATTTTTGATGTGTTAGTTAATGTTAAATTCATACTTAATTGATTTTTGATGTTTTAGTTTTGCATTGCTAAGAGGTCTTGAACATTTTATTTTTAGTCTATTTGTCTTGTAATTTACTTAATTTATTTGCTTAGTTGCATTACCAATTGTTTGTCATACCTTGTTTTCATCCTTAACTTTTGCATAAATACCACTGTCTTATTGTATTTCTTATCAGTTGATAATGCTCGCCATGAGCGAAACCGGTCCTGATGTAATAAATCAGATGTGGAAAAAGTACTAAAAAATGTGTTATTATTTTTATTAAAAAATGTTAATTAAATGTAGGAAATACACATGTTTACCTTCTGCATGTAACATTATAATTATAATCATTCATTATTATTTATAAGACGATCAAAGGGAAAGAAAATTTAATTAACTAATTAAATTATTTATCTTCAGTAAAGGTTTTTATCAAACCACTGTACATACAGTAATTAGAATTCTGGAATGAAATAAAGTGTTATATGCACTGAGGGTAAATTCCCTTTTAGGCATTAAGGCCGCCTTAACTTTTGATAAGCCAACTTTGAAATGGTGTAACTTTTAGGGAAATAAATAGATTTTTGGTACGAGCATTATGAAGTCCCACGGATATGATTAATGAATTATATTTTTTTCATAAACTGGGTCAACGAAAATGAAAAGAATCCCCAAAAGGTAGGAAACTCAAACTGTGAGTTAATTGAAAGCTTTTGTTTTTAAGTCGGAGATAATCAAGCGTTAAATGTATAACCATGGATAGTATACGTAAATTTCCATGCTGAAAGAATTTACTTGTTTTTTATAAAATTAATTAAGGAAAATTATCGATTTATATTTTTTTTTTGTAGAACGACGTCTAGTTTCGTCGAAATTAAATAAAAAAGAAAATAAATCGGATTGTTATTGGCCAAAAACCATTTATATCGTCACTACCAATTGCCAGGATTAAAACTTCACTGCTCATACGCTTTAAGAAGCGCGTTATTTTATCTCAAACGCGCTTCTTTCAACGAACATTCAAAATAAAATAGATGCTTTTTACATTAAAAAGTGTAGATAAGAAGTCGCATTCACAGTTCAGAATCTCCAGTGTAGAATAAACAATAACACGATCAGGTTGTCTCATTCATGCGTGACTTAAAATATGAATAATTATAAGAAAATTATCGATTAATATTTTTTTTTATTGAACGATGTATAAAGATTCGTCAAAGCATATTAAAATCATTTTTTATTGCAGGCAATGCCAATAATTCCATACCACTGGGGTTTTTTTGGACCCCCCTTTGGCCTACCAGTTATTTTTCAAGGACAGTCTTTCGAAGGTTAAATAATATGTTGAGTGACAGCCAGTAATGCCACAGTGTGATACAATTAATGTGTTTCAGAAAAATAAAGCTCTAGGTAGTAAATAAAGGTTGTTGTATGTACCAGAAAGGGACAATTGCATTTGACAGTGACGTGTGACGCACTAAGAAACTTTATTGGAGACAATGAACCGTTTGGACTGCAATTTATAGCTTTGATCAAAAAAGAGCTTTACGATTGTTGCCACGAGTAAAAGTTATTACTAATATTTTAAAAAAAAAATTGATAGTATTTGGTTGACCGGTTTCGCTTTGCTTATACATCATTGAGTGAAATTAGTCTTCATTATTCACTATTTATCATTCTATCATTGAGTGAAATTTGTCTTGAATAAGTGAAGTTATTGTTCAATGTTTGCAATAAAAAGAAAATGTCTGCCAAAAACTAATTAACAATAAGCTCCGCCCCATTTAAGTATTTAAGTAATAAACTGATTGATAAATTGAAAATTTTAATTGATCTAATTCAAACATCACGTATGTTATAACTTAACTTCTTGGATTCATAGTTCGGCAAAGTAAGCCATTTGAAAACCCTACTGTGTTTCGTACTCTTTATGTTTCTTTAGTTTTAAGCAAACTAGAATATGGATCTATTATTTGGGGTCCATATGAATATAAATTTAAGTCGCAACTGGAGCGAGTTCATAAAAAATTTCTGCGTTATTATTTCAAAAAAATCAACTATTTTCCGTATGACAATTCATTAATGGAATATTATCCAACCAAGTTTCTTTTAGGAACGCTGTCATTTCACTCACTTGAAGCTCGAAGACTAATTGCAATATTAAAACATTTTTCTCTTCTTCTTCGGGGCCAAGTTGATAACCCTGACATCCTTGAAAATTTAAATTTGCATGCTCCCAGCTTTTACCTACGTGGTCGTAACAAAGACAAATCAATTTTCTTTGTCAAAACTTGTTTGTCACGTAGGTCTTTTGAATCTCCAGTTGCAAGGGCTATTCGGCTGATAAATGCGCTGCCTGTTGATGTTGACATCTTCGGTAGTGAACTTGATGCTTTGTTTAAAAATTATGTTTTCTTATGTAAATAATATGTTTCTGTTCTGTTTCTTATTTTTGTGTAATATTTTATGTAATCTTTATTAATTTCTCAAATGCATGGCGCATTGGCGCTTGCTGTAATGCCATGTATTTTTAATAGTTTTTTGCCAATAAATAAATAAATAAATAAATATCAATCCGACGACACACTTTATGAAATTTTCTAATATTAATGTTGGCGTATGTGCACACTCGTATCATATAAGTTGTTAGCCACCGTAGCCGAGTGGCAGGTGGTCAATCGATAAAATCTTTACATATACACTGATTATCGACATATGCATTTGTATCCATGGATGTTTTTAGAGTTGAATTAAAAATGGAAATCAGTACAAATGTCAAGAGAAGGTGATTAAAATAATGAATTAAAAATAGTTAAGTATGTCCAAAATATATGTGATAGCAATTCATGTTGTGGAAATAATATGCTATTTTAAACTGTTTCAGTGGAGTTCCACTAAATGGACGCCAACGAATTATAATATATTGGCTAAATGGTTATTAAGGTATTATAAAACCTGCTCTGTAAAAATGGGTTACATTAATATTGATGCCAGGCTTAAAATTGCACAACTTGAAAGTTAATTGAAAGTCAAACAAAACTGCTTTGTGAATTTTTAGACACTGTTACTGTACCAATTCAAATGCCTTTACCTTCAACGGGGTGAATTATCTCAGCTGTAATTAACTTGGTGGTAAAACATCATAGACGCAGTATATTTCAACGCAGTGGCGTAACTAGACTGAATTGAATTTTTGTATAGCGTAGCGTAGCAGAACGAATACTTTCAATGGAAATCGGAGAGATCACCTTTCAGAATTTTTATTCTGATCGAGCGGTGATCAATATTGCAATTCTGTTGACTAGAATCTAGATGGCTGTTGTTAAGTACTCTGAATCCAGACAGAGTCAATATTATAAGCCAAAGGTGGGGTTAGAAGATTTAACATTTTACGATCAGAGAGCGGTTTAACACCTTTCATTTTCGACATACAATATCGCTAGCTTAGTTTTGAATACATATAAGACTAGACCAATCGTTCCCAAAGTGGTCTATATCGATTATTTGGGCCCCTAGACGTGAAAAATATGTTCTTATGGTGGAGAGGGTTCAAATTTTTTTTTTGAAAATTCTCTATTTGAGGACATACGGATACTACCCATGGCTTTATCCAAACGATTTTCTCTTTGGCATGCTCACGTCATTCAATAGTTTGAATACTCGAAGAGAAATGTATCTGGCCACATATTTCTTTCGACTTATACGAGGCCAAAATGAGAATTCCACCATTCTTGAAAATGTCTAATTGAATGTCCCTGATTATTTTTTGAGGAATCGTGAACATGAGTTGTTTGTTGTTCCAAGGAGTAGAACCAGTTTGCCAATGGGGATACCATGGGAAGAGCTTTAGTGATTTTTAACGAAATGGCTTCGGATGTCGACATATTTCACATGGACGTGAGTGAGTTCAGACGAGCACTGTTTTTTTTATGTATAATTGATTTTGTCGGAACTCACTCGGTTGACTGCATGATGTTTTAGCTACAATGTTTTCATCTTGTTTTTAGTTAATTTGTGATTTTTATTATGTATTTACATGTATGTATGTATATATAAAAATACATGCATTTATATTTGTCAAATGCATGGCGCATTGGCGTCAGCTGTAATACCATGATTTGCCTTTTCTTAAATAAATAAATAAATAGTAAATATCCCCTGGGGGTTGATTCCGTCCTGTTAAGGGTCTACGTCAGTGGAAAATAATTTGGGGTCTATGAGATGTATGGAGGGCTACACGACAGATTTAAACAGGGCTGTGGAGTCGTGAAATATTATAGTTTTGAAAAGTTTTTTTCTATTTGGCTATTGACCGGATTGGTTCATTGTTATTTGATTTAATACACATAAATAGGAAAGGTAGAAAAAAATACGTAACAAAATTAAACTTATTTTGTCGGAGTCGGAGATTTTTTTTTATGCAGCCCTGGATTTAAGTTGAAGTCTATATAGGAAATACTAGTTTAAAGATTAAGAAGCAGCTCTCAAAAAGTGTTAGACCAGCTTTCTATTGTAAGAATTCATTAGGTAAATTATTGATTTATAATAAAGATGTAATACATTTTAAAACCAAATCTCGCATTTATAGATTGCAGTGTAGTGACTTTCCCAGATTTTATATTGGTAAAACTGTTAGAGCTGTAAATATAAGAGTGGCTGAGCATTTAGCCGCTTTTCGTTTAAAAAAGATACCCCCCACCAATCATCTAATTCTTGAAAATTACACGTTTAATTTTGACTCAGGCATTGATTTGTTACATATGTACTAACAGGGGTGAATTTAAATTATTTTATCACGACATTTTGGAAATTAATCGAGCTCAGATTAACGGTTTGCCAATTTTAAACGAGCAGCTTCAGTTACCAAGTTCACCATTGTTGAACCCTTTTAAATAATTGTCATTTATTAATAATTCAAGCACTTACAATCATTAAATATATATTCAAAGACTTGAAATCAATCAACTCATTAATAATAGGTCGGATAAAACTGTAGATTTATTTTATATATTCCTATGTTATTATCCGGTCATTAGTATTTTCAAAAATCCCTATAATTATAACAAACCCACTTAATTCACTGAAACTTGTTTACAATAAATTTTCGCTAATTTACATTTAATATCAATGTAACTTAGTGATCTACTTCTATTTTTGTATATAAACGATAAAAACTGTTTACTACGCGTCAGTTTAAGTACATCCATGCAATTGACATACCTTAAGATTCCGAAAGGTGAAACCCGGGTCGTTAACGACAAAACTCATGGAAAAGTACAAAATTCAAACAATTCAAATTTATATTGAAATTCCATCAAGTACCCTCAGTCGAAATCTTAAATTTAAACATTCAATCAAAGTGATTAGCTCTCACTCTCTGTGTCAGATTCAAAGATCGGCAAAGGGTCTACGGGACAATTAGTTTGGGGGTCTCTAGTCTAGACTGATATCCATAGATTGGAATATTTATGCATTGAAATAGTCGGTAGTTAATATTTGAGGATAGTTTTCTTAAAAATCTTCTATGAACATAATTCTAACTTTAAAATAGAAAATATATTACCCTTGACAGATCTCGCGGAATGTTAATATGAAAAGCAGCAATTCATAATCTGAATTCTTGGTGATGTTGGGAAGATATATTTATACTTTTATGAAGCATAACCAATTCCAATATGGATTAAAAGTTTATGATTTCAGTTTATGTTTTTCGACAAACTCTGGCTTTTACTGAGCTACTTTAACATGATTTTTATCGCCACTAAATTGACGACGCTTGGTGGAATAGTATAAGTCTCATAAAACCTAAAATGATTCTCAAAATGGTGTCACTTTTTTTAAATTTGAATTTTAAGATTTATTTATTAATATTAGATATTGACTGAAGGTGCTCAATGGAATTTCAATATCAAATTGAAACGCGTCAATTCAAGTTCACTCTTGGTTCCGATATTCCAGAAGATGCCAAAAGTCGAAACCAGATTTTTAGCTACAAAATTCCAAGAAAAGTATATAAGTCAAACGAAATAACAATGTATTTCAATTCTACAGAAATTATTTTGTATATTTGTTGATTTGGCAGAACTACTGACGATGGCGTAAGTCGAAATAGCTATCAACAAATATATAAAATAATTTCTGTAGAATAAAAATACTTTGTTATTTTTCTCACCGTATTATAATGGAGTTCTACCAAGTAAATGCCCACTCAATCAATAGATTAAATCATTATTTAAAATTCCATATAAGTGAAAAATTTTGCAAAAAAGGTTTTTCTCTAAATCTAGCAAGCTGGATTGTAATCGTTTTTAGAATTATTATTAATGGTAGTGAAAAAAGATGATAATTTTCTTATCCAACTAATAGATGTCACTGCAAAGAAGAAGTATCGTTACTCTTATTAAGAAACGATTTGTAGGAGATAATAATAATTAACCCTAAATATTTTTGTGATGGCCGAAACTGGTGCTAATACCCGGTGCCATAATATAAATCTTCTCCTCCTTTATCCTCATTTTCCTCCGTCTCCTATTTTTATAAAAAAATGAATTCCCAACAATAATTGGCAGTTGTTTTTTTTCATAATAATATTTTCTAGTATTTTAATAATTTACCTTGCACTAGGATTGACTATAAGGTATAATTTAATATCCGTTTCAGATGGCTTTAAGGCATCTCAATGAGCTTCATCCTTCTGAAAAGTCACCATAAAAGTTAAGAGTCTCACAACTCCTTAATACGTCATCTTCGTTGACTTCGCAAAGTTTTACTGACGATGTGGAGGTTTTATTAAGCGCATAAACCAGCGCTGCTCTATTTATTGCGTTTTCTCTTTGCCGCTATAAAATTGTTTTTAAAAACACACTTTATGTTATGTGTACATTTATATATCATACAAAACAAAGAAGTTCGACATATAACAAAAATTGTCATGAAGAAAAAAAACTCTACTAAACTACAAAAAAGAAATATTATAAAATAATATTCTTAATGGAACAGGTTGCCCGCCACTGCTTACATTATTTCCAATTAATAGGTTTAACCCAAACCTATCTCATTGATTGCAGCTTATTAGTTAATATTTAGTTATACTAACGTCATTAGTGGTATTATTATTTGTTTGTTTGGTTTCGATTCTATACCCCCCTCCTAGCTTCCCATAAAAAGAAAAAATCCCAAACTCCATTTTGTAATTTTATCATTTTTTAAATATTAGAATCAATCTTGTTTCATTACTTAAGCAAACTTTGCGATAGTAAGTCCGAAGATGCCTCTGAAAGAGGCGAAACACGTGACACAGTTAGTAGCAAAATACATGGAATAATCAAAGTTATTTTAAACACATTTTAACATAACTGATAATAAATACGGTGCAGCGACACTACCGCGCAGACGTTTGCGCGCAATACTTATAAATTATTCGTATAATATCAAAAGTAGAACTATGCACTTTTAGAATTTTCGAGAACGTTTTGTTGTTCCATTTTTTTGAAATAAAAACAGCATATAAAAGCCTGTAACTTAAAAAAAATATGAGCGGCCACATTGCAACATCACTTAGGATAAATATGTGATTGGTCGAAAGTATGATTGAAGTCGTGAACCGTTCTGATTCTAATACCAACCATAAATTTATTTTACGTTTATGTATCTATCTATATATATAAAAATGAAATGTCTGTATTTAAACCGCTCGACCGATCGATGTGAAACTTAACAAATTTATTGAGTACACTCTCGCAATGGTTTCTGGCCTAACAACCTTTCCCCCCAACCTACCCCCACATTTTTTTTTAAAAACTTTACGAATTTTTCGAGTTCACTTCTTCGAAGGTTTCTGGCATACCCCCCCATACACCCCCTCAACTGCACCCCGAAAACAACTCCCCTCCCTCAAAAATTTAATTAAATAATTGTTTAATGTCTTTCCTTCAAATTTATTGAGTTCACTCTCGCACTGGTTTCTGGCCTACCAACCCCTCCCCTAACCTCCCCCCAATTTTTTTTTAAAATTTACGAATTTTTCGAGTTCACCCCTTCGAAGGTTTCTGGCATACGCCCCCCAAACCCCACCTCTCCAAACAACCCCCCTTCCCCCAAAAAGTTTTTTCAAAATGAACGAAATCAATAAATTGACTCAAATTGAATTGAATATTTGTGTAATGACTTTTTTTCAAATTTATTTTAGTTGCTGGCGTAGTAACGCGCGCAGGGTACAGCTAGTGCAGTATAAAAACGTAGCATGATTTTTGTACAAAGATTTTATTGCTAGCCATACACTATGATCAGCAGAATAATGTGACAGTTTTGTTTCAGTTTCGAAGAATATGGGATGGTTCTACTTTTAATAAAATACGACTTAATTTTAACACATGAACAGCTAGAAAGTTATACTGAAAAAACATAAAAGAAATTTAAAACAAAATGCAATATTTGATTTATTTGAGTAGTATTTATTTGCTTTGAAAACATCTTTACACTTAAATAAACCATTTCATTTCATGTGTTTATTTTTCATAGAACTTGTCATTAATTTGTCTCTTACTGCACTACGAATGCTATAAACAGGGCTCAGTCGCACTCGGAGCCGGAAATTTTGAAAAGAACTTTTTATGTTTGCATATAATATGTCAAATTTTGCTATTGGCCGGATTGATATTTAATTGAATACACATAAATATGAAAATTCGGAAAAAAGTGACGATATTAAACTTTTTTTAGTCGGATTCGTGTTTTTTGGTAAATGCTGGAGTCGGAGTCGAACTTCTTTTTACCGAGCCCTGGTTATAAGTATGAAATATTTAAAACATTCTATGTATGCCAACGATAATATACACTCATCCCTCGATTTACGTGACGGGGTGTTGGGTTGCAATGGAAGATTCAACCATTTTTGCAAGAGTTCTTTCCTATTCATTGGATTTTAAAACACTTCTATAGCATGGACTTTCAATTCAGATGTTCGCAATACCAACTGTTTCTCTTCCGTAGTACGGAAAAATAGGTGAATCTTCCTTCGCACCCCCCAACACCCCGTCACCAGCCGCCACTGGTTCCTAGAGAAAATGCGTAAATCGAAACTTCAAGCTCATACAAAAACGGAAGATTGGTTCCAGAAAAAAAAATCTTCAAAAAAGGCTCTTCTTCTCGTCCTATTAAATAGTCCGTAACTAATTTTTGTGTTGTGTTTTTTAATTTAAGTCTTTGTTAATTTCACCGTATTGCGCGCACAGGCTTTTCGCGCACAGTCTCGCTGAAATTTAACAGCACGTTCAATAACCGGATCAGTAGCCAAAACTAAGTTATTGGCCAATTGTAAAATTTCAGAAATGTCTTTCGACGTTAATTTATTTGGTTTATTAGTAATGTCTTTATCACTATCATCGCAACTTTCAACATTTTCTTTTTTGTTGGTTGACACCATATAAAACAATTCTTCTTTTTTGTCTATTTCACTATTAACAAACAATTCATCGATGTCACTGAATTCCAAATTCTCCAACCCTTGCCCCAACGCTTTTGTTATAGTTAAAATGTTGTTAAATGTTTCATCTCTTGCTGGAATATAATCAGGTTCAACTACTTCTGGCCATACTGCTCTCCAACAAGCATTTAATGTTGACTTTTTAATTTCTTTATTTGCTAATCCTATATATTTCACAATTGTGTAACACGTGTCACAAAATATTTTTGATTTTTTTTTTAAATGTGATTTTTTCCTAACCGCGTAAAATGGGTACCGCGTAAATCGAGGGATAAGTGTATTTATCCAAATTATTCAAAGTATCAATCAATTTGATATAAGATGCAGCTTTAGTAAAAAAGTAAATTTCTTTAAATGAGCAGTCAACAATACAAAATAATTTTATGTTTTAAATGGAACGATTGACTGCTTCATAGCAATTTTATAGTACCGTATAAAGAATCTTATATCTTTTGTATAGATGCACAATAATATTGTTCTGCAATATACTTAAGTTCAAAACTCGGTTCTAATCTTGAGGAGTGACACGACATGGTTTACGATTATACGTATCGTATCGAATGAAATATAATATAATATTTACGTCGAAATGTCAAGGAGCAGGAAAGTCATAAAAATATGATATTTTCCAGTAGGATAACGAGAAGGAATATTTTACTCTCTTCGATAAAATTGACGGTAGCTATTAGTGATGCATAAATAGATATATTCGAGAAGTAAAGCAAGCAAATAAATATATGACTTTCTCAAAGTTGAATCGTTTGAATTTTGTTCTTTTCCATAAGTTTTTTCGCTAACGACTCGAGTTTTACCTTTTAGCATCTTCGGGCATTTAAAGTACACATATATACTTGAACTGACTCGCAGTTAACAGTTTGTATCGTTTATATACAAAAATAAAAGTAGATCATTAAGTTAAATTACTATTAACGAAGTCTATATGAATAAGCGAAATTTTACGTAAATGTGTTTGAATTAATCAAGTGAGTTTGTTTTTAACTATCGGGATTTTTGAATGTAGTATCGAAAATACTGATTACCAGATAATAACATATGAATATCGATCAATACATCTAGGCCAGTGATCGCCAAACGGTCGCTCGCGAGCTACCGGTAGCTCGTGGTGGCATTTTCGGTAGCTCGCGAAGGATATATTTGTAAAATCCATGCTTTATACATGGACAGCTGCAAGTGGCCTACTCACGCGTTGGAAAACCTTCTGATTTATTCGTGTACGCACCGGACAGAAAAAATATCTTATATTCAAAATCACTTTAATAAACAGAATTAAAACATAAACACTTTCTTTCTTTGCAGGAACTCGTTTTGTTTATAAATACGTAATTAAAGTACGCATATTATGTTTTATTTGGAGTCCGTTTTTATTTAAGTAATAAATAATAATATGTATAATAAAAGACGACGATAAAACAATATAAAAAAGTAGCTCACTAGACAATTTTAATTTCTCAAAGTAGCTCGCATCCTCATTGAGTTTGGAGACCACTGATCTAGGCTTTTATCCGACATATCATTATTGAATTGATTGATTTCAAGTGCTATAACAAAGTTTAATTATTTAAAGGGCTATAACAATGGTAAACTTGGAAGATTAAGTTGTTCGTTTAACATAGACAAACTATTAAACTGAGCCCTATTTATCTCTAATATTTAATGATAAAACAATTTACACTCGCCCATGTTTTTATGCTACAAATCAAGTCCTGTATTTTTATCGAACGCGTGATTCTGGAAAATGAAATCTGATTTTTGAATTGTTCGTGAATCATTTTAAGTGAAGTCAACATAATCAGCCCTATGAAAATGTCTGGTGGCAGCGACAAATTTTTGTATTGAGTCTATCGTGTCTTAGTTTTGTCGAATGGACCTTACATTTGAATTTTGTACTTTTCCATGAGTTTTGTCGCTAACGACCCGGGTTTCGCCTTTCGGCATCTTCAGGCATTCCAAGTGCACGGATGTAATTGAACTGACGCGTGGTAAACAGTTTGTATCGTTTATATACAAAAATATGAGTAGATCACTAAGTTAAATGGTTATTAAAATGTAAATTAGCGAAATTTGAATGAATACAAGTTTCAATGATTTAAGTGGGTTTGTTATAATTACGGGGATTTTTGAAAATATTAATGACCAAATGATAACATAAGAATATTTAAAATAAATCTAGGGTCCTATCCGACCTCTCGTTAATGAATTGATTGATTTCAAGCCTTTATTATTATATTACATTAATGATAGTGAGTGAATTGATATTTAATAATAGCAAGTGCTTGAATTGTAAATAAATGAAAATTATCAATAAATGACAATTATTAATAAATGACAATAAATTAAAAATAATAATTATTTAAAAGGGTACAACAATGGCGAAATAGGCAAATAAAGTTGCTCGTTCGAAATTAATGGAAAAGTACAAAATTCAAAAAATTCAAATTTGATATTGAAATTCCATCAAGCACCCTCAGTCGAAATACTTTAATTGGACCTTAAATTGTTTTAAAATTTACTATTGGTATTAATTGTACACGAAATATTTCATTTCTTATGTCTTTGTTGACAAATTAGCTTGTGAAACCATTGCATTGCCGAACACGTGGATCAGGTAAATTCGGACAAATCTTAAATTTGAAACATTTAATTCTCTGTTATTTTTAAAATATGTGTTAAGTTCATTAAAATGAATTAAATTTATCAATGAAATTAAATAAGCTTTTTTATTTATTTATCACCTATTTATTTTAAAAAAATGTGAATTAATAGTATATATTTTGGTACATCTGAAACTAACTCGAGTATACTCGAGTACTCGAGTATTTTTACATTTTAATACTCGATAATCGAGTAGTTGAGATGACGAGTAATTGGAGTCCGTACTATCGATGTACAGTATAATTTTATAGATTTTTTCACAATTTTAACCTTCAGTAGTTAATCTATTGAGATATTAATAAATTCTAAAATATTGATTACGAATTCTATTCATGTACTAAGACGTAACATTTGATGAATTTGTTATTTTACTTTGAAAAGGTACTAATTTAAATTTTGACCTAAAATGTCCTGATAGTCGGAAAAGCTTGTATTTACCGAATTGTTCATCTGCTCCCTTTCTTACTATATTTATTTGGCAAAATTCTAAGATTGTCACCATTATTTCCATCATTAGATCGTTCAGATCATTATTTATCAATACAATGGCTTAAGATGTGAAGAATATGCTAATAAATAAGTAATTTAAAACATTGTTACACTTGAATTTTATCTTTTGAATTAAATACTGAAATATTATCATCAATCGGATCTTCAAACGCTCATATCTCAAAACAGGGCCAAGAGTAGCATCATTTCAAAGTAAGGTGTAAACTTGCCAAGTTATATAAGTAATGATTGCAGCAATACATTTGATCAGTTTTGACCACACAAATTTAAACCTTCTGAATATGCAATATTTTTGTCTTTTCCAGTGCTTTGCTGGTTCAAGAGGCGTTGGAAAGAGCAGCAGCAGCCGGAGGCACCAGGCCTACTCCACCACCACTTTTGCGGTCAAGAACGTTACCAGCAATTGTTGTACCTGGATTATCTATTCTCCAGGCGCAGATCGACGCACGGTTCTCCGCAGGTAAATATCAATAATGGAAAAATAATATTTTTCGACCAGAATATGACAAAACAGTTATATAACAAAAAATGTAGTACCGTCAAACGGGGTGAATAGATACTGCAGGTGAATAGAGACAAAAACAAGGATTGAAATACGGTAAGAAAATAACAATGTATTTTAATTCTACATAAATTATTTTATATATTTTCTTTTCTTTTTATAGTTCTGACGAGGGCGTAGGTCGAAATAGCTATCAACAAATATATAAATTAATGTATGTAAAATTAAAATACATTGTTATTTTTCTTACCGTATTATAATGGAGTTCTGCCAAGCAGTGACGGCTGGTGACGCGATGTTGGGGGGTGCAAAGGAAGATTCAATCATTTTGCAGGCATTCATTGGATTTTAAAACACTTCTATAGCATGGACTTTCAATTCAGATGTTCGCAATACCAGCTGTTTCTCTTCCGTAGAACGGAAAAATAGTTGAATCTTCCTTTGCACCCCCCAACACCCCGTCACCAGCCGTCACTGCTACCAAGTAAATGCCTACTCAATCAATACAAGGATTGAACTTTGGCACAACTTTACCAAGTAACCAATGTATATTTTACTATTTATTTATAATTCTTTACAATGACTATAATCACTTTTAAGGTGTTCACTGTTAATACTTAGTGGAAAGGCATTATAATAAAAATAATAACACATTTTTAGTACTTTCAGTTGATAATGCTTGCCATGAGCGAAACCGGTCCTTATGAAATAAATCTCATGTGGAAAAAGTACTAAAAATGTGTTTTTATTTTTATTATAATGATTATAATGATAAAATTAAACCAACGAAATAATGGGCCAAAATTGAAACAAACGTGTTTAAATTCGATGCCTGTGCACCTTTGCCTTTTGACTCCAAATAAACTTCTCATCTTTTTCTCACTTTATTGCACGAAAATTAAATAAAATCATGTTTTTTTTAGTTAATAAGTACCGCTAAACATGGTGAATAGAGGACTCATAAAGAATAAAAGTCTCTATTCAACAACTCTCGTCTCTATTCACCCCGATTCAATGTGAATAGAGATATCGAACAAAATTGACTGTGTCTTAATAACGATAGTGAATATTTGAAAAATATTGTCATGAATGTGTAGTAGGAACACGTTTCAAGTCATTCATATTTGAAAAATGTGCCGCAGGTACGTACTCGTGAAGGGTAAAAAGTGTCTCTTTTCATCCCGTTTAACGGTATTTGAATTTTAAATTGAAATTATAATTGTTGTTACTGATATTGAACAAAAAATCTAATCGAGTTTTGCATCACAAAAAATTTTGATACTAATGTATAATTCTTTGGTTCGAAGCCGACTTGAGAGTGGATCGATTGTTTGGGCACCGAGGGGTGCGAAATGTGTTCTTATGGTAGAGAGGGTTCAGAAGAAATATTTGAGAATTCTCTATTTGAGGACATATGGGTTCTACCCATGGCTTTATCCAATAGACTTTCTCTTAGGAATGCTCACTTTCACTAGTTTGAATGCTCGAAGAGAAATGTACTTGGCATTATATTTCTTTCGGCTTATCCGAGGCCAAAATGAGTATTCCACCATTCTTGAAAATGTTAAATTGAATGTTCCTGATAATTTTTTGAGGAATCGTGAGCATGAGTTTTTTGTTCTTCCAAGGGGTAGAACCAGTCTGCCAATGGGAATGCCTCTGTGAAGAGCTTTAACAATTTTAAACGGCATTGCTTCGGATGTCGACATATTTCATATTGACGTGAGTGAGTTCAGACGAATACTATATTTTATGAATAAAAGTTGATTTTGTCAGAACTCACTCGGTTGACATCTTTGAAAATTTCTAATATGATTTTATAATTTTTTTTTGCTCGCTGTTTTCATGACTACAATGTTTTCATCTTGTTTTTAATTAATTAGTGATTAATATTATATATTTACATGTATGTATATATATAAATACACGTATTTATATTTGTCAAATACATGGCGCATTGGCATCAGCTGTAATGTCATGATTTGCTTTTTCTTAAATAAATAAATAAATAAATCACTGACATTTTGATAAAATATAATTCTTCAAAACTATAACTGTAACAACGTCAATAAATAGAATCGAAATTCTAAATAATTTTAAAATCATGCACAGGGCAAAACATTTAACCAGATAATTTGTAAGAAAGTGTAGAACAAAACTAATTTTATTACCATAACAAAATTTGTAAGACAATACGATGAGATTGATATAATAATATGTACTTTAATACAGTCATAGATTTCTAATTCTTAATTCAAATGTAAAATGTCGAATTGAAAATAAATTGAAATTTTAATGGATAGCATTGAATGAAAAAAAAAACAATTGAAATTGTTTGGGTAATAGCTTATGCTTATTTTAAAAAAAGAATTACAATTAAGCATGAGAAGTGTGTGGGAAAAAATATGATCTAGCCATATCTTTAGTTCTTACTGAAACGAATTGAAATAATGATTGAATAATCATTTAAAATTACTTTGATTTGATACAAAGAAAGTAAAAGTGAAAACCGAGTTTTTTCACTTTTCGTAATGTTTCCGATGAAATTCAGATTTTGATTTTCACTCAGGAACAGCTAGATCCATATTTAATTTTACACGACATCATAACATTCAACTGCACTTGATAACAAATAAATGGAATTTAATAAAAACAATAACACATATTTAGTACTTATTCAACGTAAAATTTATTGGATCAGGACCGGTTAAGATCATGGCGAGCGTTATCAACTGATAAGAAATACAACGAAAAAGTGATATTTATACAAAAGTTAAGCAAGAATTACAACGTATGACAAACAATTGGTATTACAACTAAGCAAAATAGACTGTAATTAAAATGTTGACAACCTCATAGCAATGCAAGCTATTACATCAAAAATCCATTAAATATGAATGATAATTAACAAAGTAAAAAACGAAAATAAGTGCATAAAAAATATAAAACATTGCTATTTTTTTAGCGTGCTATAATGGAGTTCTACTAAAAAATAATAGTTCAATTAATAAGATCGATTCTCTTTATATGCAATTAATCTTGAAATAAATGTAAAAGCCAAACGTAACGAAAGTAAGTTACTTCTATGTAAAAAATGGTTCTTAATCCTACAAAATTATTAATTATGTTTGCGTATTTTTTTTTATATTTTATACAAACAAACACGCTTAGTTAAAAACCAAGGCTGTGGAGTCGGTAAAAAAAAGTTCGACTCCGACACCAGCATTTACCAAAAACGCGACTTCGACAATTTTTTTTCCTAATTTTCCTATTTATGTGTATTCAAATAAATATCAACCCTACCAATCCGGCCAATATCCAAATTTGACATATTATATGCGTAAATAAAAAGTTCAAAATTTCCGACTCCGAGTACGACTGTGGCCAAAACGCCGCGACGACTCCGACTCCGACTCCCACTCCACAGCCCTGGTTTTTACATTAATGGCGGAATTTTTATCGAGAAATTCGAGTATTTTAGCAAATTTATAAATCCTTTTCAGTGAAAGTTACAATAGAGATTGTAACACCGTTGGTAGATACCTCGTTATAAATTATGTATTTCTCGAACGTGCCATTTTTGCATTGAACGTAACAAGGAAGAATAATTAGCGCCAGTGTTGCCAGGAAAAAGCCTTAATTCCCGTCAAATTAATCTCCGGTGAAGATCTAATAACCAATTACTGCTTCTCTCAACTCTCAATGGTATCTTTAAGAGTGCCAAGAGGGTGCATATGATTGAGGACATAACTTTTAGTAATGAATTCAACGTGATTGGATTATACCTCTGAACTGTCAATTCATGGAGTCATTGTCATATTATATAACTTTGTCCTGCTGAGTAGATTATTCATTGTTTAGTGGCCAAATTTGAGTCAACCAGTGTGGTGAATAATCGGCCAACACCTACCTGTACGTCATCAAAATACAATATCTGGTGAAAACATTGCTGCTGTGTGTGAAAGTGTACGGGAAAACCCAAGGCAGCTTATTTCTCGTTGTTCACAAGAACTTGGCTTTTCTGCGACTTCAACTTGGCGAATTTTGAATCGGGCCTTATATCTGCACCCGTATAAAATCCAATTAACCAATGAACTTCAGGTAAACGACCGCAGACAACGCTTGATTGGGTTCTGGAGCAGTTGGAAGTTTACCCAAATTTGTCAAAAAAGTCAACTTTAGCGACATGGCCCATTTTATAATGAATGGATATTGGCAGACATTTGATGCTAAATTCCATATTTAATGTCGTAAAATATACTTACAAATGAAATTAAAATTTAGTCGAAATCTCACAAACAACTTGTTTTATTTACATTTCAAAACTTAGCGTCCTTATAAAAAGACCCTTTATATTTGATTTAAAAATAGCACGACATAATTCATTATAAATAATTTAATATGTGCGACCCCAAAGAGCGACGCATAGTGACAGCGATTAGCTAACCACTAGCCCTGTCCTAGTCGTCTTATCCTTTCCATACTCTTTTTCGAAAAAGAGAATCTGCTCCAACGTGGGAGCGGATATGGCTAAAAAATATATTATTAAATAAAAACATAATATTAATTATGCCATGATTCAGAAACTTGAAGTCTAGAACTGTACAAAATCAAGATCTTTAATATGTTTAAGAAAATAACTAAATTTGCAAATGATATTTTTTATTTCAACACTGGTGTATCCAACAAATAATTTAAATCTTTCTGTAGCTGAGTGCTTAACGCTCAGTTCTATTCAATAGTCGTGTTTTCGGGCTCGAATCCTAGTATCAACACTTTTATGGATTGGTTTTTAATTGAGTATTCTGTCTCAAGGGGATTGAATCGTTTGATTTTGAACTTTTCCTGTATTTTGTACAAATAAACATGAACTGACAGTTCAAGTTAATTTGGGCATTTGAAATGTCTAAAAATGCCGAAAAGCTAAACCCAGGTCGTAAGCGACAACACGTACACAATTTTATGTCATGGATTTCTGTATTTTTACATTATATTCTTATCACTCATCTTATCACAAAAAGCTTTTTTGGCCTATAATTAAAATACGACATTAATATATTTACATGACATAGGTACTCACTCTATGGTCACCCCACATCGTTGTACGTCAATTCATTAAGCGCGAAAACTTTTTTGTTTTCGTCAAATTACTAAAGGCAAAATTTTTGTTCTATTTCGGAGTTGACAGTGAAAAATTTGGGGACGAGTTTTTTTTGCGTCAGAATTGTGCGTTAACGTTATTTCTAAATGTTCTAATTATTTCACTTTTACGTAATTTAAAGATGAATGTATGTGTGGTTTTTAATATATTGGGGTAGTTCATGCGATATGAGTATTCAATTAGCTTATGATAAATTAATTAATAGATACAATTAGCGGTGCTTAACTTTTTATCTGATAATTTCAGAAAGGCAACTTATTATTTCGTCATTATCTAATTCGATAAACGGTCAGTAAATATGAAAGAAATGGTCATTAATAAATTCATAAAACGGTCAGTACATAATTCATTTTGGTCAGTCATTTTTTGTAAAAGAATTAGTATTTTTCTAGAAACGGTCTATAACTCGATTTGGTGAGGTTAGGTTAGGTTAAGTAAAACATTTCAAAAAAAATCTTTCGTCTTATGTCGTAAATTTGCTTCTTCGACCAGATTTGATCAATTCCACAAGCTGTCAAACTAAAAATAGACATTTTTAATATGACTGGCTAACTTATCAAAATAGTTTTATATAAATTAATGATCGTTTCATTTAATAACAGACCAGATTCGTACTGATGCAGTGGAATCTGAGTGTTTATAATATTAACTGACCATTTTGAAATATTATGGCCATTTATTTAAATCACTAGTTTAAAGTGCTTCGTGGAAAATACTTCGTTTGTAACAGTAGTGATTATAGAACTATAGACAAATGTGTCTGTGGTTTGTTTCATCCTCGAGTTGGTTTTGAATGATATGATTACATGTTGCATTGAGATTTAGCCATAATGCTTTTTTTATTACAGTCACAAACTTTTACACACTTTTAATGAAGAAGTTTTGAAACTGAATTAATGTTGGTAAATTTGTCTTAGCCGTATTTTACTCACTTCAAGTATAGCCAAAAACAACATGACCTCATAAATAGGGTTTCCAATCCCGGGGTCCCGAGGATTTTCAATACCTGATGAGTTCCGGGAATTAGAAAACATATCCCGAAATTTTCAGGATTGATTTGTCATCAATAAAAGCTCACTTTTAAGGTGTTCACTGTCAATACTTGGTGGAAGAGCATTATAATAAAAATAATAACACATTTTTAGTACTTTTTTCACATGAGATTTATTTCATCAGGACCGGTTTCGCTCATGGCGAGCATTATCAACTGATGATAATCATCAGTTGTTAATGCTCGCCATGAGCGAAACCGGTCTTGATGAAATAAATCTCATGTGGAAAAAGTACTAAAAATATGTTATTATTTTTATTATCAATAAAAGCGTTATTTATTTCCATTAGGGTGTGTTCTTCTTTTAAGAATGTGAATTTTTTAAAAAATTAACACATTCAATGCTGAACCTGTTTTTTGTATGGAATTGGACACCCTAGACGTGTTCTCAGCATCCAATTAACCAGACATATTAGTTAAATTAGTTATCAGATCGCATTTGAACGAGACCGATACTCTCGTACATTATATTTCAATCGAATATTTTCGCTCTTTAGTAATGGATACACAACCGAAATATATGTATTATTCATAAAAAGATAGTGACAGCAATTATTCCTAACTATGTATAATGATACATTGACATGTCTAATATTTAATAAATAAGAAAATTATCGACCATTAAAAAAATATTACAAATCGCGGGACCAGTCCCGGGATCCTGGGATCGACTTATTGCAATCCCGAATTCCCGGGATCAAAATTTTGCCCCGGGATTGGAAACCCTTCTCACAACGCTAGAATAAAGTATGAGCATCTCTTATCTTACCTACATAATCTCTTTCTGTTGAAACCATACCTACATCACATGAAAGAATTTAAATAAGTTTGATTTATTGGTCTAAAATAATGGTGGGAAACAATAATTTGGGTATTTTTGGGTTATTTGCTCGTGTGAAACCATTTAAAATCTGCAATGTCTAAGTGCATCTATTTTAAATTGTTTTAAGTTTATTGTTTGTTAAAGGTTTTAACAGAGGTGAACTGTTAATTGTAATCTGATCGTTAAGAATTTCATTGGACTGATTATACCTATTAATTTCAAGCTGTTCCAATGCATTCAGCTTATTACGAAGGCGTAAGCCGAAATAGCTATCAAAAATATATAAAATAATTTATGTAGAATTAAAATACATTGTTATTTTTCTTTCCGTATTATTATGGAGTTCTACCAAGTTAATACCTACTCAATCAATTATACAAAAGTGTTTTTATAATAATATCCATTTTATATAAGCAAATTAAAAAAACCCAGATATGAATCGTTTTTTTTATTTAAGCCTTGCTATACAAATCAGATTACTATGTGCGTTGAAAGTGCATTGTCAAAAATTATAAAATATGTACTTTTATACAGAAAAGGATCATCAGAAACATTCATGGCGTAGAAAACTATCGGATACCAGGGACCGTTTTGCGTCATGGAGTTCAGTTGCCGGTGAGTGTGTTCGATTGAATGTGATCACGTGTGTATGTACTAGTGAGAGGTGTATACACACATACATACATACATTAATGTTTGTTCGTCTGTTCGTAAATGTAACGTATCATATTAAATGTTTTAATCATTGTAATATATTGAAAATTTTCCACTTTATAATAATCCCAATATGATTGTTTTCCCACGCTCTAATCTAGGATTCGATATCATTTTCATAGTATATTTGGTTGTTTATAAATAAAATTGAATTATATTTACTAAAAAATGTTTATTTAAAGTAAAAAATAGCAAAGTAATTTATTGTTTCACAAGAATTATTCCATCATATTTGAAAGCCTTTTAGAGGCTTCACATATCAGATTCAAATACAAATGATATTTTAATTTTTTTTGATAGAACTTCATTATAATGTAGTATGAGGTTCCACAGGAATTATGAAAGATAGTTGTAAGTTATAAATTTATTTGTAATAAAAGTAATAAAATATTTTTAGTACTTATTCCGCATTAAATTTATTATATCAGGACCGGTTTCGACCTTATTGTGCATAATTGATTACCACCAGTTGATAATGCTCGCTATAAGCGAAACCGGTCCTGATCTAATAAATTTAATGTTGAATAAGTGCTAAAAACCATCAAGGTGTCCACTGCCAATACTTTGTGGAATGGAATTATAATAAAAACATTTTTAGTACCCACTGCTTATAATTGCAATATCGCTGTTGCGTTGTATTTATTATCAGTTGATAATGCTCGCCATGAGCGAAATCGGTCCTGATCCAAATTATTTTATGTGGAATAAGTACTAAAAATATGCTCTTATTTTTATTATATATGTAATGTCATTTCACCAAGTATTGATTGTGAACACCTGAAAAGTTTTTAGTACTTATTGGTTGAGTAGGCATTTACATACTTGGTATAACTCCATTATAATATGGTAAAAAATAACAATGTATTTTAGTTCTACATAAATTTTATATATTTGTTGATAGCTATTTCGGCTTACGCCTTTGTCAGAACCGTCAGAACTAGTTCTGACGAAGGCGAAAGTCGAAATAGCTATCAACGAATATATAAAATTTATGTAGAACTAAAAATACATTGTTATTTTTAACCGAAGTACTCGTTTCACATTAAATTTATTTTATTTTTTTATTTATTTTATTTATTTATTTTTTTATTTTATTTTTTTAAAAAATATTTGGCATTACAGCTTGCGCCAATGCGCCAAATATTCTGGGTTGTGAAAGTCACACGAGATTAACTCGATGGTAAATAATGTATCAGTTGTGCACAAAATCAACGATAAATAACATAACACCCAGCCCAAGATCTTTTTTTTCAATTGAAAAAATCTAACCTTGCCGGGGATTGAACCCGGGCCCTCCGATTGCTAGGACAAAGCTCTTGCCACTAGACCACAGGGACCGACGCTTTCGACGCTTTCGCTCATAGCGAGCATTATCAACTGATGGTAATTGACTGTGCACGCTATGAGCGAAAGCGATCCTGATCTGATAAAATTGATGTGGAATTAGTACTAAAAATATTTTATTACTTTTATTACAAATGAATTTACGAGCATTATCAACTGATTATAATCGACTATGCACGCTATGAGCGAAACCGGTCCTGATCTAATAAATAGAATGTGGAATAATTACTCAAAATGTTTTATTACTTTTTATTATAAATGAGTATATACAATACGGTTCCATGACAAAACAGAACATGACTTTTCAGAATATGAACCTAACCTAAAGAAAAGTCATGTTCTGTTTTGTCATGTTCTGTTTTGTCATGTTTTGTTTTGTCAGGTTCTGTTTTGTCAGGTTCTGTTTTGTCCGGTTAACATACAACTATATTTCATAATCCCAGTGGAGCTTCATACTATATTACAATGAAGTTATATCAAGTACGTATATGCCAATTCAATCATTAACACTATTAAGCATATGTTCTTAGGCTTTCATTCTTTGAGGCATTTTAAGTAACAATTTTAAATTGTGACACGTACTGTTTATTTCGTATAAAATATTAGAAGGCATATGGTATAATAGTTTAATATATATAAAAAAAAAACATACCTAGCAACTTATTTATATTCTCGTTTTAAAAGTATAAAATTGTAAGTAATAATTAGTTTATATTATCTGTTGTTTCGATTGTGCTGTTATTCGTACTTTTTTGTGTATCCATTTGTAATGCATACGTACCTATATATTATTGGTCAAAATTGTATTTATTTGACTGATTTGTTATTTGTATTTATATATAACTAGCTGTACCATGCGCGCGTTGCTACGCCAGCAACTAAAATAAATATGAAGGAAAGACATTACACAAATATTCTATTCAATTTGAGTCAATTTTAGTGTACTCGAGAAATTTGTAAAAAATCGATATCAATTTTTGGGGGGAGGAGGGTTGTTTGGCGGGGTGGGGTTTGGGGAGCGTATGGGGGTGGTATGCCAAAAACCTTCGATGAAGTGAATTCGAAAAATTCTTAAAGTTTAAAAAAAAAAAATTGGGAGGGGAGGTTGGGGGGTGGTTGGGGGGAGGGGTTGGTAGGCCAGAAACCATCGCGGGGGTGCACTCAATAAATTTGTAAGGTTTCACATCGATCGGTCGAGCGGTTTAGTAGTCCATAGCGGACATACATACAGACATTCATTTTTATATATATTGAAGATAGATGTGTAGGTAGTTAACATAAAATATAACTAAATATGTTTTTTTTTAATTTTGTTTTATTTCAACAAATATTTAAATCACTTTTAAGGTGTTCACTGTCAATACTTGGTGGAATGGCATTATAGTAAATATCATTAAATCAGGACTGGTTTCGCTCATGGCGAGCGTTGTCAACTGATAAGAAATACAACGAAACAGTGATATTTATACAAAAGATTAATATGAAATACAAGGTATGACAAACAATTGGTATTACAACTAACAAATAAATTGAAGCAAAATACAAGAAAAATAGACTATAATTAAAATGTTGATGACCTCTTAGCAATGCAAGCTATAACATCAAAAATCAATAAAAGATGAATTATCAATAACAAAGTAAAAGCCAAAAATAAGTGCATTTAATAAATAAATCTTAGGGTCTACCGTAATTAGACGTGGAAAATCCAGGAACGAGTTCACTCAAACGATTTTTCTTCCTGCGAAAAGATTAAAGGCCATATCAATTCTAACAAATAAAAACAAACGGACGGACAAACTTTTCATGTGTTTAATCATTTATGAAATGGGTGTCATCTTTCGGCATCTTTATATAACAATCGTGCAATAATAACCATGTCATATTCCGTTATCAACCCCTCTACAAATGTAGGCTTTCGTTTAATATCTCTCAAGAAGGCCTAATTCAAATTACACGTCCTCAATAAATTTATTAGAAACATTATTTATTTACTAAATTCCCAGATACTTAATACTAGCGGTCTGGGGATATTTAAATAAATCTGGAAATCCCTCAGCGGGCATTGCGTCATCCTAGAACAGTGACGCTCAACCTTTTTTTTAGCCGTACAAATATTTCACTAACTAGACGAAAAATAAATGGCACAGAAAATTTAAGCCCAATCTAAAATAATACATTTTAAAGATACATATATTTTTTTGGCACGAGTGTTCATTTTTCAACACATTTTTAGTAATTATTTCACATATTTTTTTTAGATCAGGACCGGTTTCGATCTTGGCGAGCATTATCAACTGATGATAATCAGTGTAATAATAATGCCATTCCAACAAGTATTGACAGTGACAACCTTAAAAGTAATATTTATTTAAATTGACTATGAAGCTTAAACCACAAAGAATTGGTAGTAAGGTAAATTTGTTTATATAAAAAAAGTAAATTTGTAATTTTGTAGTTAAAAATGGTTGCACAATGGTGTTCTTTATAATGATCCTTAAGAACATTTTCCCCTAAGCTCAAAGCAAAATATTGTATATTATTTTAGCAACGAAAAAAGTGATTTTTGATATCGTGACAAAAGCAACTGGTTCACCATCGCTGTCCAAGACTGATAAACTCTTCAATGTTTGTAACAAATCAAAGGGACTACGGCACTAAAATTTTACATGGGTCATTAATGTGTCTCCACTAAAACTACTGACAATAAATCATTTCACAACCTTCGGAAGAGACACTGCTGTATTGATTTACACAGAACAGTTAAGTGTGGTTAAAGTTTAGTGCCCACTAGATGAGTTACTATTTTTTGACAACAGTAACAAGATACATTTATTTTGCTCTTATTTTCAACAATCTTGAATTTATAGCTAACATTTGTTATTACATACCTGTAGTATGATACAAATATTAACAACCAATGAAGTTTCCGATATATTATGTAAGTCGGTCCCTGTGGTCTAGTGGCAAGAGCTTTGCCTTTGCGATTAGGTGGGCCCGGGTTCAAGTCCCAGCAATGTCAGATTTTTTCAATTTCAAGAGGTCTTAAACATGGGTTTGTGTCATTTTTCGTTGGGTCGTTTCCGACTGATTCTTAAATATTTTTCATTGATCTTCATAATTAAAAATATTTGGCGCATTGGCATTAGCTGTTAAAAAAATGATCATGAAAAATGTTGAAAATATTAAACAATATAAATTGTATCACTTCACTTATCATTGATTTAATTGAGAACAGGCCGGTTTCGCTGATCGCGAGCATTATCAATTGATAAGAAATAAAAAAAAAATCATTCATACAAAAGCTTAGCAAGTCGTTTTGACGTTTAACCGTTTGAATTTTGTGTTTTTCCGTGAGCTTTGTCGCTAACGACCCGGCTTTCGCCTTTCAGCATCTTCAGGCATTTCAAGTGCACGAATGTACTCTAACTAAAGTACAAAATTAAAGCGATTAAAATATGGTATTGTAAATCCACCAAGCTACAGTCGAAATTCTTAATTTGAAAATGATTATAATGAAAAAAAAGACGCCGGGGTCATTTCAATGTTGAATTTGCCTCTAGAGCTCAGATTAAATGGAAGAAAATTGAAGATAATTGACAATTAATTAATATTTAAAATAATTTGTACGTTCATATTCAAAACATCGTATGGTAATATCTTCCAATATTCTTAGGGCGTTCTCAAAACCTAACTACCGCAAAAAGAAGTCACGTTTCGTGAAAAAAATACGATTCTTTGAAGAAAAAAAGATTTAATCAATAATACAATCAGAAAAGAAGTTTCCATCGACGTGATTAGATTTTATAAACTTTTCAGGTTTCCGATATAAAAGGTGAACATATGAACTAGAGACTTCAATTCGAGTAACGAGTACTCGATACTTGAGAATACTCATCCATTTTTCAACTACTCGATACTCAAGTATTTTGAAAAACACTCGAGTAATACTCGTAATTTATAAATGAAGATTTATTTCCAAATTTTATTTACTTATTAAATTTAATGTCAATTGGTTAAACTTTGATCCAATTTTAAATTTGAGACGTTTAATTCTCTATTATTTTTGAAATATATCTATTATAAATTGAAATAAATGTATAAATGAAATTAAATAAGCTTATTTATTTATATATGTTACAGTGAAAATGTATCAAGTAATAGTATTGAATGACAACATGATTTCACTGGTCACGATCATTGAAATTATTGGCCCAAGTCGATGATTTGTCGGCCTAAAATATTGGTTTGCTTCAATGAAACAAAATCAGCAAGTAGTCCCTTTCATAAAAAAGAGAACCGAAGAAAAACACAGACTGGAGGGCTGAAGATAGGGCGGTCAAATTTAATTTCAATGACAGCTTGGAGAAGAATACATTTTCACTGAGAATACAGTTTCACTGTAATATATACACAGTTTTGAATTAATAATACATAATCAATTAGTTTGCATTGCTAAGAGGTCTTCAACCTTTTATTTATAGTCTATTTTTCTTGTTATTTGCTTAGTTGTTCTACCAATTGTTTGTTATACCTTAATAAACTTTTGTATGAATATCATTGTTGTATTGTATTTCTTATCAGTTGACAATGCTCGCCATGACCGCAACCGGTTCTGATCAAATAAATTTTATGTGGAAAAAGTACTAAAAATGTATTATTATTTTTATTATAATGCCTTTCCACCAAGTATTGACAGTGGACACCTTAAAAGTGATTAATAATACATACTTTGGTACATCTGTAACTACTCGAGTGCTCGAGTATTTTAAAATTGTTATACTCGATATTCGAGTAGTTGAGATGTCGAGTAATTGGAGTCTCTAATACGAACCTACAAAGGTTCGAACAAAAACTGTGAGTTTTTGTCGAATATCTTCTTGACGAAGGTAAATAAAGTTGGACGTTTTTGACCGACCTTTATTTTAAAAATGTAATAAATTTATTCTTACGCAGTTTGAAAGATTTGGGGGAATACGTATATTTTTTGTCGTGGAAATTATTAGTTTTTCTCGGTGTTGCTTCGGATGTCAACATATTTCCCATGGACGTGAGTGAGTTCAGACGAGTTCTATTTTTTATGTATACTTGATGTTGTCGGAACTCATTCAATTGACTTTTTCCCAATTTCCAATGAATTTTTTCACATTACACAAGCATAAAACTTATATTTTTTAATTTTTGTAATGTAATTATTAAATCAAATAAATAAAATAACAGTTAGTAAACTAGCGAGTCTTCGGCATGCGCTGCAATGCCACTCAAATAAAAAAATACTGTTTTGTAATTCTGATTATTAAAGTTCTTTTGGATACACTAAAATAATCCTTTGAGGGCGTCCTTACAACAACTCACCAAAGTTTTATCGCAATTGGATCAACTGTGTATATACACATATGAGACAAACAATAAAGCATTTATTTTTGTATTTATAAATAAAAAATGAGAAAGAAGATATAAGATATAATCGAATAAGATATGAAAAGAGAAAGAATCTCAAGGGAAATAACTTAGAGTAAAGGCGAAAGCCGTCAAAAATAAATAAATTAATACAATGATAATTGTTATGGGAAAAACCATATTATTGAGAGTTATTCGTCTTACGGAAAAAGTTTTATTGATTTGTTTTACAGTTACACGAATTGTGCTGGACGAAAATTGAATATTAGCTTGATTAAAAAATAATAGCAAGAAATTCTCAGAAGAAAGTTTCACACTTTTTAAAAAATAATGGGATTATTAAATAATATGCCAAGAAAAATGCCAGTTAGCGCAGTTAAGCGAAGAATACAAAATCGTTCTTTTTATTCGGATTTTCACCAAAGAATTAAAGCAGAGTTGGCACTGCGCAAAACGATCGAAAAATTAATTATTTAATTAATTAGTCAAAGATTAACGCGAGCTTGACAGATGTAACTTTTTTTCTGACCAGTGGCGTAGTAGGAAGTTTAATTTTCAATAAAAAGATTTAGATTGTTTAGTTTAAGTCGTTTTAACTGACACTGTATTTACATATAAAGAATGATAAAACATTTTTAGTACTTTTTCCACATAAAATTTATAGGATCAGGACCGGTTTCGCTCATGGCGAGCATTGTCAACTGATAAGAAATACAACGAAACAGTGATATTTATACACAAGTTAAGTTAGAAATACAATGTATGACAAACAATTGGTATTACAACTAAGCAAATAAATTGAAACAAAACACAAGAAAAATAGACTATAAATAAAAAGTTGAAGACCTCTTAGAAATGCAAACTGTTACATCAAAAATCAATTAAGTATGAATTATCATTAACAAAGTAAAAGCCCAAAAATGAGTGCATTTAATACTGTCAACCATACTAGATGTGGAAATTCCAGTAATGAGTTCAATCCAACGTAATTGTTTTCTGCGAAAAGATTAAAGGCCATATCAAATCTTACAAATAAAAACAAACAGAGGAAAAATAAAATTCTAAATAGTAATCTAATAATAGGCTAGAATTAGGTTAATGAAACGGATATAACAAAGGTGATGATGCAAATACGACCTGTTCATTTAATAAATTAGAGTTAGGTAAAAATTTATGTCTATTTATTTCTAAGATCTCTTGTTTATCAAATTTTAAATATTTATTGTTAACATGCAGGATATAAAGAATATTCCAATCGTGTTGGTTAAATCGTAGTTAAGGTAAATGTACTAGTAGTTGACCATGTACCAGTAGTTGACGTTTTGAGAATAAAATGGCCCAAAATAAGAAATGCAGATGCGGGATTGCTCTAAATTGTAAAGTTCAGACAAGTTAAGGCATCTGTGGTCGGAAAGAGCCACTAACACACCACCATTTAGCCAATGGAGTGCCAGGGTGGCCATTTGAAAACAACACCTAGTGAGGAAAGTGTATTATTTCAAATTTCTTAAGTGATCAATCTAGAAACGATGTGTACCTTGTTCCTGAACCACCCATTGCTACTTGGTTCAACCAAGAGTGGTATGACAGAAAGCCCGAAGCAACTCTGACATAAAGTTCACTATAAAGCCCCCTGATTAGACATGGTCGACTACTGGATTTTTCAATATGTGAGATGGTCAACTACTGAAACAGGAACATTCGTAATTTTTGTTACATAATATTAATTAAGACATATGATCTAATATGAGTATACTCGCTTTGCCTTCATTCGGTACAATGCCTAAACCTTAATCGTTATTTTTCAGTTAAACGGTCAGCTACTGGTACCTTTACCTTACGTCACTATTTATTTATTTTTTGTAAAATGAAAATAACGAATTATTTATGGAGAATTGAAGCTAACGTTAATGTGCCAAGGATTTAAAAATACAATTAAGACAATTATATAATACTTGTTTTGTTACCCGGCGTCGCTCGGACTAAGCGACCAATAATTATTTAATGTCATATCATTCGACATAATTATATCACAAAATCTAACATTCAAAATAGAGTTAAAATAAAATCACAAACTTTATTTAATTTGATGACAGCCTCATTATCGCCCATTAAAATGTCCAAATTCAAGGAAAAAATCCATTTTGATGTCAAAGAAATGTCAAATAATACCTTCACGTAAATAATAAACATTATTATATTGCAACTTGCAACAAAAATGCAAAAGGGAATTACAGACATACATACATACATACGCCGTTTCGGTTTTATACATAAATATATAAGATTATAGTTATAAATTTTTAATAAGAAAACAGCTAAAAAAATCATTTCAAAAAGTTTGTTTTAATATGATCCGTCCACTTACTTCTTTAGGTAATGCATTAATCAAACAAAAAACTACAATTAAATAGCCATTTATTACTGAATAACAAACATAATATTATACTTATACTGACCAATTGATTTTGCAAATGGTTTTATAATATACATAGGTTTTTTTTTGATTCTCATTGTTTATTTATATAAATATTATTTAAGTACGATTAATCAAAAATATTTTGCATTACATCAATGCGTCAAATACTTATAATTCACGTAGGATAAAATGGATGAGAATTTTTATTTTATTAATAATTTAAATACTAGACCTTTAGTTCTATTTAGTTCGAAAGTTTCTCAACACATCTTTCGTATTTACTAGGAGTAAACACTCACACGCTCTCACAATGTCTGTGCATCATGCGCAAACACAGTGTTTTATTACACTAATACAGACATACAAAAATACATCAAATCTATATATTATCTTTAAAGATTTTGAGTGAGGGTGCTTGATGGAATTTCAGTCAAAATTGAATTGTTTGAATTTTATACTTTTCCATGAGTTCTGTCGCCAACGACCCGGGTTTCACCTTCCAGCATCTTCAGGCATTTCAATTGCACGAATTTACTTGGAGCATATGGACTCCTCACGGATTTTATCTCAACATATCTCAAATTCTATATATTATCATTCTGTCGACCGTCATGGATGATTTTTTTAAAAGTAATTACTAATATGATTGACTAATTTCGCAGACGGCGGTGGTCTCCAGGCGACGTCAGCATGTGGGTCTCGGCGCTCGAGCGGTCTACGTCTGACGCCGCGAGCCTCGCTGGTGTGTGGAATGGGAAGCGGAGGAAGCGACTCAAGACGAGGGTCCACCCAAAAAGTTTCACCGAGAACGAGCCTCGCTCCTCCCCCAGATCTCGACATCACGGAAGACGGGACTGTGGTACTCAGGTGAGTGGATTTACTTGGCGAATAATGTGGCATTTACGTACACTTGGGCTTCGTGTAGCACGGTTAAATAGTTCCAAAAAAACGTCGTGTAATACAAATCCGTGTTATGCAAGTTTGAAGTTTATGCAAAATTAGGGTTTGCGTTTCAAAAAAAATATCGAATTACGTATTTCTTTATAAGGTTCCAAAATATTTTGTAATTCCCTCTTGAATTTCGAACTCCTTTCCATTAATAGGATAATTTTCAAATGTAATTTAAGAAAAATGATTTTTAAAATGAAATTTAAGAATAATGCAATTTAATAGCCAATTCCAGGCCGTCGTTTTCTGTTTTAATGTGAAACGTGTGGTTTATCCGCTGCAACTGCTTTCTGAGTTTTTAATTGTGGATGGTTCAAGATTTATTAACAATTATTCTTCTTCGTTTAATGTACGATTCTCCAATATTTTTTGGATGACATCAATATGTCATAAAAACCTTCTCCACCAATACCACGACAAATGTTTATTGTATTTTTTTCCTTAAACCGTGTTATATAAAGCGTGTTGGATAAAAATATGTCACAATTTATACATTTGTGTTGTATAAAACCGTGTTATACGAAGCCCAAGTGTATATACATTTTTCTAGTATCACTACGGTTAAAACTATTGATCAAACAGGAATATCGTTTGAATTTTTAACAGTTCAAGTTAAGTTCAAACGCATTCGTGCACTTGAAATGCCTTGAAGATGCCGAAAGGTGAAACTCGGATAGTTAGCGATTAAGCTCCTGGAAAAAAACAAAATTCACACGATTCAAATTTGATGTTTTATTTTATATTTTTTTTCCATCGTCCGTGAAAAGTTTTGAAGATAAAAACGTGATTGATATTTGTCATATCAATCGAGTGATCAAATTCTATTAATACACATCACATAAAGTGCGCATTTGGTTAATAAAGAATCATTTCTGTGAGATACATAGTTAAAGTTTATACCCCAAATTTATTCTTACAGCGTGCAGATATTGCGCTAAAGAATCCTTTCGACATCATAATATTCCGTTTGAAGCTTTTCGAAGCTCTCGAAAGCAATTCTACTTTAGCCTTTGCCCGAATAGTTGACACGAAAGCTTCAAAGTTAGATTGAATTTGTATTCTCACTTCCGGTACAAACGATTTTATTCCAATGAAGTGCACGCTTATTGCACAGCTGCATGTCACGGGTTTAGTGAAGGAACTTTATGGAAAACTCAAAACAGGAGCTTTTGCATGAGGGATAATTTTTGAATAAACAATAAAAATTTACTGTAGATGAATTTCATATCGGGAGAATGGAATGGTAGCATAATTTGAATAATGTTTGATTCAAATTTTATTTATTTATATTGTCAAAACGACTCTTCATTCCTCACTCATCACTAGGGTTTCCAATCCCCAACCAAAATTTTGATCCGGACATATAGGCATTGCAATAAGTCTTACCCGGGATCTCAGGATTTTAATATTTTTTTGAAGATCACCATAAAAAAATGGATCATTAAGATGGATCATAAAAAACAGTTAATTAAGACAATCTGAATTCGCCTCACCTTGTCCTCAAGAATTATGCTTGGAATCATCAAAGTATATGACTCTTCTGCAATCGTCCAAATTTCAATTTTTGAGCACCTTCATCCATTCCACCCTCCATTTTTGCATTTTTACTGTGAAAACTGGATATTTTTTTAGTCGCCGTAAAATCCATGTGCCACGATTCTATTACGGACATTTCGCATCAAACATGTGAAATTAATGGTCGACTTAAGCTCATTATGGGAAACTGTGGCAGTTTTGGAGCGTTGTTGTAAAACCATACTCATTATATGATAGTCGTTCCGGTAGGTTGTTAAGCGCTCCCTGCCAAATCAAACATACCCCTCCAGAGCACCAGTTTTGAGAAATATTTTTGTAAAATTCCACACAATACTTCTAACACAGTCTACTCTACGCGATTTTATTTGGTAAGTTTTTCTCCAAAAGCAGCTTCAATTTGGGCTTTAGTCGCGATTACGATTTTTTGCGGTTTTCCATAATTTTATCAGATGTATACGCGACGTGGTCTGGCTCAGTACTGTTGAAGCTTTCAAATCGTTTGTACTTCAATATATGGCTTTAAATTTTCTTTACAATCCGAGAAAAAAAAAATGGAAATCGGTAAAGATTTTGAGGAAATATTGGAACCAAATGAATGGAATTGTGAAGGGTGCGCTGTTTTCTTCTGGCGCGACTGTATGTACGTTAAAATAGTCCCAAAAATATTATATATATAAACAAATAAAAAGTGGCATTAAAAAAAATGTCGCACAAAAAATATTCCCACCAAAAGAGGTTTGGGCGTTTTCAAATATCTGAATTAGTATTTGGGTTCTAATATTCGAAATTCGAATAGTCGTTTTTATCGAATAAATGGAATCCCTAATAATGTACCCGGTAATTATCTGTTATCCTAAATCAGGTCGTTTCATCTTCCTTGTACGAAACGCGAGAGAGAGAGTTTCTTAGCTAGACGAGATGATTATAAAGTGCATCGCGTCAGACGAATAAGTTTCTCCGCTCATTACGTAGTCGGCGCTTAGTTTCGCATGCGAAACACGTAATACATAGGGAAACTGTTTGCAGCTTCTTGATTGAAAACCGCAAACAAACACGGTGAGGTTTCCATGCTCCTTGCCTGCAAATAGGTTGTTCTCCATGTAAATGTTAACAAGCTAATGTTGCTAACAACAAAACAATTCTCAAAGGTGTTTTAAATAAAGTATTTTACAACTGGAACTTTTAATTTTCCATCATAGGCTTCGTTGCCAAAGTTCCAGTAAAGACTGTTCAGTAAATTGATTTTATAACCATTTGAATTTTGTACTTTTCCATGAGTCCCGGGATTCGCCTTTCAGCGTTTCAAGTGCACGAATAAACTCAAACTGTCAAGAACCGATAAAACTCATGGAAAAGTACAAAATTTAAACGATTTAAATTTGATCTTGAAATTCCATCAAACAACTTTAGTCTAAATTGTACAAACCCTCCCATTGTCTTCGAACATGATCGATAAATCAATAGAAAAAATTCTACTCGTAGAGACTCGAACCAGTGGTGCCCGTCACGGACGCCAACGACGTTAACCACTGTACCCAGCTAATAAATCTATTAATCGGTTATAAAATATAATTAAGGATTTCAACTAAAGGTGCTTGATGGAATTTCAATATAAATTTGAACTGACGGTTAAAGTTTTGTCGCAAACGACTCGGGTTTCGACTTTTGGCATATTCAGGCATTTCAAGTGCATGAATGTGCTTAATGAATATTATAACTGACAGTTCAAAATTATAAATATATAATTAACAATATAAAATTCAAACGACACAAATTTGGGTAAAATTAATCTAAAATTAGTTGAATACCTATAACGCCCGGTCCATGATGCAGTGGTGCACGTCATTGGTTTTCGTGAAGGACCACCAGTGATTATTTTCAGTCGATATATCGATTCTGTTCGAAGGCAATTGGTGTTTGTATTGTTAAAAATCCCTTACCATTTTTCAGATCCCAAAATGCGGCGCCTAGCAAAGCGATTAGCTAACCACTAGTCCTGCCTTTAACCCTCGTATCCTTAAATCCCTAATTTCATCGGAAAAAAAAGGTTAAGCAGCTGAGTGCAATTGAGATCGGATCTGGTTGATTAATTGAAATTCCACTCAATATAAAACAATCTAACCTTATACGCATTGAAACTTTGATCCGTTTATCAATACTTTAGTTATTTTGTTGACTGGCAATGATTAATTGTGACTAGAGACTCCAATTACTCGACTTCTCAACTACTCGAGTATCGAGAAGTAAAATCTTATAATACTCGAGTACTCGAGTAGTTTTAGGTGTACCAAAATATAAATTATTAATTCAAATTTGTGTATTTAAATAGATGATAAATATGCTTATTTAATTTAATGAATACATTTATTTCAATTAATGAAACATATATTTCAAAACAAATAGAGAATTAAGCGTTCCAATTTTTAATTTGTTTCGAGGTTTTGTTTTTTTATTCCTGCAAGAGAAAAAACTCTCTCTGTTGCTATGGATGTCAGCTTAAAAGATAGCAATGAATTAAATGTTGCTATCTAGTATTTCTGTCCGCTGCTTAAAAAAAAATGTATCGGAAATTAATCTTCATTTATAAATTAAGAGTATTTTTTTAGTATTTTTCAAATCAATCGAGTATCGAGTACAAGAAAAATGGACGGGTATACTCAAATATCGAGTACTCGACACTCGAATTGGAGTCTCTGATTGTGACCCTGCTTAATTATATGAATTGACATTACTTTTTTTTCGACGTACGAAAGTCCTGTAAACACATATGATTTATTTATGTGGCTAACGGAAGTTGGCAAAGTTTACTAACTATAATATTTTCAAACTAAGTTGGACAACTCTAATTTAAATTTTATATGTACATTTAGCTCTTAATTAATGACGTCCGGACCGTGGCGCAGTGGCAGCGGATTTGACTTGAGTGCCGGACCGCCCGGGTTCGATTCCCGGTTCGAGCGGATTTTTTCAACCGATAAATGTGTTCAAAGGCATGGTTGTTTGTGTTGCTGAAAATCCCTTCCCACCTTTCCGATCCCAAAAAGAGCTACGCATAGTGACAGCGATTAGCTAATCACTAGTCCTCGCATCCTTCCATCCCTACTCTTTTCGAAAAAGAGAGGTTGAGCAACTGCGTAACAAGTAGTTCTCGTAGAAAAACATATGTTGAGATAAACTCCGTGAGGAGTCCACATGCTCCAAGTTGGGAGCGGACATGGTTAAAAAAATGATCTATACTATATTTTGAAATACCTAAAAAGTATGCAGACTCTTTCAGCTGACTGAAATATTAAAATCAGCGTTGTGTAAGAGTCGATCACATTTTTTACGATTTTACACGAATTTTATTTTGTTTATGTCAAATGCACTAACTCAAAATTTGTTTAAGAGTGACATTGGTGAGGTAACTGTCAAATGAAATAAAAGCAATTTGGCAGGAAAGTTTTTTTTGACAGTTCAATTAGAAATGCAAAGTTACTCAATAAAGGCAGTCATTAGAATCTCTTTTTTTTAAAACATGTTTCTGGCATGCCTTAATATATAATATAAAATTTAAAATAACTTTGATTATTCCACGTATTGTGTAACTAACTGTGACACGTGTTTCGCCTCTTTCAGAGGCATCTTCAGACTTACTATCGCAAAGTTTGCTTGAGTAATGAAGCAAGATTGATTCTAACATTTTAAATTATGAAATTACAAAATGGATTACGCGTTTTTTTCCTTCTAAAGGAAACAAGGAAGGGGGTGATAGAATCAAAACAATTCAATAACATAATGATACTAATAAGGTGCAATCAATCAGATTGGGATTTTTCCTTTATAAGGGACGCAACAGAGGGGTTATAGAATCGAAAAAAAGCAAACAAATAAATATATTTCTAATGATGTTAAACATTACAAACTATTAAACTATAAACAAATGAGTGGCAATCAATCAGATAGGTTAGTGATTACTCTATAATTGGAAATTACTCAAGCAAACTTTGCGATAGTAAGTCTGAAGATGCCTCTGAAAGAGGCGAAACACGTGTCACAGTTAGTTATACAATACGTGGAATAATCAAAGTTATTTTAAATTTTATATTAAAATGAACTTCCACAAAGTTACCGCCGAAACCATCGAAAACCTTAATATATTATTACACTGATGATATCAATTTACTTCTGTTTTTCTTATGCCTGTCACGCCTTCATTTCTCAAGAACCGTCTTTAGATTTATGATTATTATTTTGAAATGAATTCTTTATTAATAAAAACGTATCCTTTTTATCCAAGTTCAGCTCCAATGTGGAAGATATGGGCTTCGAATTCTACTTTGTTGCTCAGCCTGTCTTATCCGTGCTCTCTTGTTTCTAACAAAGAATATGTTTTGCACGCTCAAACCTCTTTTCGTACGACTTATTATCAATTTCAAAATTATGCGGTTTTTCAATGATTTATTTTATTTTCTTAAATATATTTTTGGAACCAAATGAATGTACATATTTAATAACGTCATTAACAGCGCATTTTTCACATACTGTACATGCAAAATCTAGTGTTCCACCTGTTTAGTACTTTGTGACCTTGGCACGTGCGTCGTTGGACATGTAATGTTGCAACATTAAATAATACTTTTTTTGTGCGATCTTCCGCGGAACGCATCTACCGCACATACAAAGATTAAGATATATATATATATCTCGTTCCTGGATTTTCTACATCTAATTATGGTTGACTGACATTAAGATTTATTTTTTTATTAAATGCACTCATTTTTGGACTATTAATTTGCTAATGATAATTCATACTTAATGGTTTTTGATGTATTAGTTTGCATTGCTAAGAGGTCTTCAACATTTTATTTAAAGTCTATTTTTCTTGTATTTTGCTTCAATTTATTTGCTTAGTTGTAATACCAATTGTTTCTTACTTAACTTTTGTATAAATATCAGTTTCGTTGTATTTATTATCAGTTAACAATGCTCGCCATGGGCGAAACCGGTCCTTATCCAATAAATTTTAAGTGGAATTATTACTGATTTTTTTTTATTATTTTTATTGTAATGCCATTCCACCAAGTATTGATAGTGAACACCTAAAAAGTGATACATATATATCTTAGGATGTGATACATATGTTACTTTTGGAATAGTAATTTTCAAACCGTAATTATTCACAAATTTTCGTAATATTATTAAATAATTTGCATTGTTTTCGTTGAAATTTCATGTAATTGGTAGCCTTGCAAAGTAAGTTTTGGAATTAAATGAAATTTTACGAACAGTGACGTCCATTGAAAAAAAATATATCAATATATTTCAGGATGTGTTTTATCCAATTCAATCCAATGCCTTTCCATCAAGGGGCGGCATTAACCATTTAATCATTTTTTTTAACCATGTCCGGTCCCAACAGTAATATAAAGCGGTAAATTATGGATATATGGTCACGGGACAGAATCCTCAACCTATCTTTTTTCGATGGGGAGTAGGGAATGAAAGGATACGAGGACTAGGACAGGACTAGTAATTAGCTAATCGCTGTCACTATGCGTCGCTCTTTGGGATCGGAAAAGTGGGAAGGGATTTTCAGCAACACAAACACCCATGCCTTTGAACACACTGGCCGTTCGTAATTTTATACGCAAACCAACAAACTACATTTGTTATTCGTTTTTCGGTTGCAATTTATTCGATTTTGAATCATTTTGGCCTTAATTTGAAATTGTCTATGGCGAGCATTGTCAACGATAATCAACAAATTTTGTATCATACCGTGAACAGTGATATTTATACAAAAAATAAGTAAGGTATGACAAATTTCTTGGTAGAAAAGGTCCACAAAAAATAATCCTTTATCCATTCAATAACAAGAGTTATAGAATGGATAAAAAAAGGTTGAAGACCTCTTAGCAATGCAAAAAATATATAAAATTTATGTAGAACTAAAATACATTGTTATTTTTCTTACCGTAAAGTAAAGCCCAAAAATAAGTAATAAAATATATGTTAATGTTACATTCATGTACTGATTTTTAATTTTTAAAGTACTTTATTGCTCTTGCAGAGTTCTTGATCTATTAAATTTAATGTGGAATAAGTAAAAAAATGATTAAATTTATCAAGAATATTCACTGATTAAAGGCATTGTACATTTTTTAGTTTTTTCCACATGTAAGAATAATTTCGTTTTTTTAACTATAAAAATCTATAAACAGTTTTTTTTTTTATTTTAAACAAATACAAACTAATACATAATAAATCAATCAAATATGACTTATCATTAACAAAGTAAAAGCCCAAATATAAGTACATTTATTGATTGAAGGCATTAAAACAGAACTCCATTATTAATACGAAAGTATTCTTAACAATTATTTTATAAATTTTTAAAATTTGTTGATAGAACAAATATATAAAAATCAGTATGCCTTACATTCATTTGATTTAAAATAAATCTGCATGTCTGTTATAATTTTATGTTTTGACTTTACTCTTCGAGTTCTTGTGGATTATTATACAATGTGGAATCAAAATGATTAAATCTGAAGAATATTACTGATTATTGTATGAGTTCTGTAAGAATAATTGGTTTTTTAATATTAGCCTATAATAAAATTTTTCCGTTAAACAAATAATAAACTTATGTGAAGTCTCTATCTGTATAATATTATTATTTGTGTAATTTGTGGTTGCATTTTTGCTCCTGTAAATTAAAACAACTCGATTTCATATTTATTGCAAGAAGTATTTTTAAAATCTTCTAATGAAAATTTAAAAAAAGAACTTTTAAAAAAAAAATGGTTGATTTTATTTAATTCTTATTGTTCATACCCAAAACCCTGTCCCCAGCCGTCACTGCCCGTGACCATATATCCATAATTTACCTTTAAAGCTTTATGATGTAGAGCTTTTACGACTTATTATACTGTCTGCAATAATAATTTAGCATTGTTTTTGATGTAATTTTTCAGAATGACGCCACTGGTTTTTGAGCTTAGGATATTTATGAAGTTAAAGCAAATTAGACTTGCAAATAAGGTAGTGGTTAACCTTTCATGCTTTCATCACAAAACTCCACATCGTACAATAATAATATGTATCTTTCTATGTACCAAACTTGCTGTCTGTCTATTTGAGGGGTTTAAATGCATAACCGCCTCTCTCCACAAAGTCAAATTGTTCAGCAATCGAAAAAAACGATTGTTATCTTCAAGAATAATATTAGAATAATTTGCAAAGGGAACACAAAACGTTTATATAGTGACAGTGGGCGGTAGATCAGTGTTCCCTGGCTCGTGATTGGTGCATTTAGATTGTGGCGGATTTGAACTTCACATATGGTGGAGAGAGGCGGTTATGCATTTGATCGTTTATTTCGATGTCGATTTTAAGCTAATTTTTCGTTGATTTGAAGATTGCAGGGCATAGAACGTAAGAACCGGATCATTATTCAATCATTATCTCAAAAATGATAATATATGGATAGAAGCGGTTATGCTTTTACACCCCTCATTTACCATGTCGCATGTCAAAATAAGGGTTTTAATTGAATCGGCATTTACTTGGTAGGACTCCATTATTATTGTTATTATTTTTAACCATCTCCGCTCCCAACTTGGAGCACATGGACTTCTCACGGAGTTTATCTAAACGTATGTTTTTTTTCTACGAGAACTGCTTGTTACTCAGTTAGTTGCTCAACCTCTCTTTTTCTGAAGAGAGTAAGGATTGAAAGGATACGAGGACTAGGACAGGACTAGTGATTAGCTAATCGCTGTCACTGATTTTTGATTTTTGGGTTATAGAAAATTTACTGCTTACTATAAGCTGCATTTAACATGGTAATATCTGATAACATAGATTTGAGAATTTTGACTGATGGTGATCGATGGAATTTCAATTTAAAATTTGAATCTTGTAAATTGAACCTTCAGCTTATTCGTGCACTTGAAATGCCTGTAAATGCCAAAAGGTAAAACCCCAAAAAAACTGGATGGTGTAACGGCTCTTCTTCGGGTTTTCCATGTCCGCTCTCAACTTGAAGCATATGAAGAAATCTTCACGAGGTTTATCTCAGCATATATTTTTCAACGAGAACTGCTTGTAACTCAGTTGCTCAACCTCTTTCGTATCAGCTTTTTGAGAAATGAAAGGTGGGAAGGGATTTTCAACAACACAAACACCCATACCTTTAAACAGATTTATCGACTGAAGAAATCCGCTCGTACCGGGAATCGAGCCCGGGTGGTTCGGCACGCAAGCCAACAACGTTGACACTGCGCCATGGACCGGACCATCATAATACGGTAAAAAAATAACAATGTATTTTAGTCTAACAGAAATTATTTTATATATTTGTTAATAGCTATTTCGACCGGCTATTTTTAAAATTGCATTTACTTATATATATACAGTTGTAGACAGGGTACACAATATACCCTTCTGTTTTACCACCCTTATTTGAAATTGTAATAATAAGTTATTAAATGTGATACATTTTATGTATTTCTCGATGTGAGAATATACGTTAATTAGTATTGTATCAAGTTAATTTATATAAAATTACATTAACGCTTAGTAACGGCATAAGAAGTGGTGATTGAGTGGCGGTAACTTTGCGGAAGTTCAATTTAATATAAAATGTAAAATGAAACATTTAATATTTTTTAATAAATTACATTGTTATGTTTTTTCACCGTCTCAAAATAAGGATGTTTAAATCAGTTAATTTTTGCGCTTAAACCAACCTAGTCACTCCTTAGGTTGACCATGTTGAATACAACCTGGTTATATAGCTTAACCATATAGAGGTGATTTTTCCATTAACCACATTGAAATTATGCGAAGTCCATATATAAGTACATATTTATTTTATTTTTTTATTGGAACGAAGAAATTTAAACAAAACAGAAACATATTAATTACATAAAAAGAAAAAAAAAATAGAAACTTAGCTCCAAAGCACCAAGTTCACTGTCGAAGATGTCCACCTCAACAGGCAGTGCATTCATCAGCCGAACAGCCCCTACGATTGCCGACTCAAAAAACTTACGTGTTCACTTACAAACTAGTTCTGACAAAAACAAATGATTAGCCATGGCTACGACCACGTAAGTAAAATCTGGGAGCATGCAAGCTTAAAGTCTGAAGGATGTCAGGGCTATCAACTCGGCCCCTAAGAAGAAGAGAAAAATTATTGAAATTCAAGAGGGTGAAACGAAAGCATTCCTAAAATAAACTTGGTTGGATATTAAAGAATTGTCATATGGAAAATAGTTGAATTATAGTTGCGACTTATAAACATATTCCTATTGACCCTCTAATAATCCATATTCAAGCTTACTTAATCTATTAATCTTAATTTATTAATTGTTTCAATGCTTCCTAGGAAGCTTTACATAAGTGTCGCATTCAAACACTATTTTTATTTTTAGTTTTTAGTAAAAGAATGAGAAATAAAATACAATTCTGAAAAAAAATTGGGTTTTCTCATCAACTGATACTTTGTAGAGGGCGCACGACAATAGCTCCGCGGGCACAGTTTCAAGAACCCCTCTACTAGACCAATGATATACACAACCCACGCACGAGAGAAAGAATTCAATTTTTATATAAATTTAAACAGTATCATGAATATGAAAAAGAAAGATTCGATTATAAAATATGCGAAATCAATTTGATGGAATTTTGAAAATGAGAAAAATATTATAATATGATTCACGAGTGAACATTCCACTGAAAAATTATAAACCCTTTTTGGGGAAATGTTTTTTGAAAAATTTATCAGCTAACGTTTGACATTTATTGGATTTTTCTGTCAGCACGTGAAACTCTTTTATCATAAAAATCGAGTAAAATTGAATATTTTAAGCTAACTTTTTTTTTTATCAAAAAGCCGCTATGTGTGTTCGGTCAGTAAGTTATACTATTTTTAATAAGCTCCAATTAATCGACAACCTATGTTTTTTCTATGAGAACTGCTTATTACTCAGTTGCTTAGCCTCCGATTTTCGAAGAGAGCAAGGATTGAAAGGATACCAAGACCAGGACAGGACTAGTGGTACTTTTATCGCTTTTTGGTATCGGAAAGATGGGATGGGATTTTTACAACGTACCACTAGAGACTCCAATTAGTCGACATCTCAACTACTCGAGTATCGAGTAGTTAAATTCTAAAATACTCGAGTAGTTTCAAATGTACCAAAATATATATTATCAATTCAAAAATGTGCATATAAATAGATGATAAATAAATAAATAATCTTATTTATTGCATTAATACAATTATTTCAATATATGAAACAAATATTTCGAAAATTGTAGCAGATAATTAAACGTCTCAAATTTCAATTTGGTTTGAAGCTTTGTTTTTCTTTCCCGCAGTAGAAAAAACTCTTTCTGTTGCTGTGGACGTCGGCTTAAAAAATAACAATGAATTCAAAAATGCTATTTTTTAGGTTTTTCTTTCTTAAAATTTTTTTTTAGTTCTTCTATCCGCTACTTAAAAAATAAAATTTGGAAATTAGTCATCATCTATATATGACGAGTATTACTCGAGTATTTTTCAAATTACTAGAGTATCGAGTACTAGAAAATGGACGAGTATACTCGAGTATCGAGTACTCGATACTCGAATTGGAGTCTCTACACACCACCCATTGCTATCGAACAGAATCGATATTTCGACTCAAATCTGCTCGTAGCGGGAATCGAACCCGGGCGGTCCGCTACGGAAGCCAGCGACGTTGACCATTGCATCACGGACCGGGCTTGTTGAGATATACTAGCCAATATGAATTGATTTTTTAGTTTATTGATAAACCATTTTTTTTTTAAATAGATACGACAGTAGCTACATTCAACGAATTTGTCCAATCAACATATTAGGCTACAAATTATCATCAGTTAAAAATGCTGAAACCGGTCCTGAACGAAATAAATTTAATGTGAAATGAGTACAAAATTTTTATGCTATGTGCTATTTTGTGGGTTGACAGTAGAGACCCCAATTCTCGCCCATTTTTCTGTTACTGGATACTCGAGTATTTTGAAAATTACTCGAGTAATACTCATAATTTATAAATTTTAATTTATTTCCAAATTTTATTTACTTAGAAAATATTAATATAATGTTTAACCGTTGTGTTTAAATGAGTCTAACGCGTGGATTTAGAAACAAATCTTCGTACATATTTTAAAATTTGAGATAATTGAGTTAATTCTGTTTTATTTATGAAAAATATGATTTAAAAATTGAAATAAAGTAAAAAAATAAGTATATTTATTTTTCTTTCATCTATCTATGTGAAAAAAATTGAATTATTAATACATATTTCTTAAAACTGAAGCGACGTCGAGTAATTGTAGTCTCTAGTGGACAGTGAACATCTTAAAAGTATCATATAGTCTATATATATAAAAATGAATGTCTGTATGTATGTCCGCTATGGACTACTAAACTGCTCGACCGATCGATGTGAAACTTTACAAATTTATTGAGTACACTCCCGCAATGGTTTCTGGCCTACCAACCCCTCCCCCCAACCACCCCCAACCACCTCCCAACCTCCACCACCAAATTTTTTTTTTAAGCTTTACGAATTTTTCGAGTTCACTCCTTCGAAGGTTTTTGGCATACCCTCCCCATACGCCTCCCAAACCCCACCCCGCCAAACAACCCCCCTCCCCCCCAAAAAATGATTTCGAATTTTTACAAATTTCTCGAGTGCAATTCCGCGAAACTTTCTGGCGTACACCCCTCCCCCCCAATCCCCCCCTACAATTGCTGGCGTAGCAACGCGCGCAGGGTACAGCTAGTATAGTATACAATTTATGTCGTAGATATTTATTTTGAAACTAAATAAAAAACACAGAACATAAATTGACAAAGAGCTTCTAATAGCTTGCGACCAAATTGGAATACGGGGGATTATCGTCCATAACAATGGCGTATGAAGCCGTTATACTATATTTGCCGTTGATACTTAGAAATCCTTAATCTAATATCAGGATAAATGTCTCGAAAACCATCGAGCTAGAGGGTTAAAATTCTTAGAAATGTACGCGTTTTCTAAGGAATCCCACACAACATTTAGGAATATAGCAAGGAACACCCACGTATTGTTAGCAGTAAACTCCCAATTGTCTCTCAAATTCAGAGAATAGTAGGCTTAGTGGGTATAATTGATGTATAGTTACGTCGAACTTTATAACGGATGCTATAGAACAGGCATGGGCAACCTTTCCTAGGTCTGGGGCCAAATTATCATTCTGTCTCCGAGTCAAGGGCCGGACCGAATAACTAAACATAATAAAGTAATATTGAATTCAATAAAACACGTTGCTACTATTTTTTTATTTATATTATATAATGAACGACATAATATTAATATTATATACTGATAACAACATTTGTTGTGTGAAGATTGGCCTTACTTGAATTACGAGACTATCAATATTGGCGTTGATATTGCTTAAGGATAATCGCATAGAATTTTCAGCATTTTCATCTGTTATCCTCGTTCGTATTTTTGATTTCGTGTGTTTTATCCTCGAAAAAAACTGTTCACACTTATACGTGCTGCCAAAAAGACAAATGATTTTTCTTGCAAATTCGCGTAAATTTGTATATTTTTCTTCCGCCAAATATAATTTATTAAAATCCGTCAAAGCAGTGTTGTTAAATTGTGGTTTTACCCCATGAAGGTCAATAAGTTCCATCTGTAAATTTGCTGGCACATTATTTACATCTGCATCCTTCGGACGAGCAAATATAGCGAATGTGGAGTCTTTATTTTGGAAGTCAGCAAACCTCGTATCAAATTGCTATTAGTGCCTTTAGTTCATCTCCATAAGAATTATATGTGATGTTTGTATGAGCTGATAGACAAGGAAAATTAGGCTTAAAAAAATTTAATCCCTCCCTGGAACAATTAATTTCTTTCTCTATTACTTTGCCGAGATGGATCAGGGCCGGACAAAATAGCTCGGCGGGCCGGTGGTTGCCCATGTATGCTATAGAACAAGGGTCGTCAACCTTTTTATGCATACCACGCGCTTTCGCTTATTTTTCATGATACAATTTCCTTACCGCCCACTAAAATCGCTATGTTTCAATCCAGTATATTGTTGAAAAAATTCTTTACGGAATTTAGGAGATTTGAAGAAACAAGTAATTATAACCAAAATTTTATTGCAACAATCTTATTGCAGAACCCTGAGTCTGTGAGACTAAATATTTTCTGTCTGGTTCAATTTTCGTTAAAAACAAATGATGATTACTTCTTTCAGTGATTTTCAGACAACTTCTATGTTATGTCATGATTTTGGGGTAAAAGAAAAAATCGCCCACCGCCCACCACGGAGGTATTTATCGCCCACTAGTTGCCGGTATGGACAAGGTTGACAACCTGTGCTATAGAATGCTGAGATGTTCTAAATATAAGTCGATACCGGGAAGCTTAAACAATGCCTCAATATTGTTTACTGATAATCTTATATGCGTAATGGAATTTGCATAGTTGCCATCTACCAATTCGTATGCTAAAATCGAATTATCTATTCTTAGCTTATTTATAACAAGTCATTCACTTCAAAAAGCACGTGTTTCACATATTTTTCACTTATGTTCGAGAAGAAATTTTCATTTCTTTACGTGATATTTAATTAACCTAGCCATCTCTAACGGTATAGATTTAGTCCCAACAGCTACTTTACCTTAAATATCTATCTTAATACTAGTGATACGATGTCTAAAGTTTGGTATTCTTAAATCATAGTTTTTTACACCTTTTGCAGAAAAAAAATAATATTTATTAGACAGATGCGCCGTTCGATAAAAAGAGAAGAAGTCGGAATTTTTCAGTCTAATTGTCGATGTTAGAAATTGCTGGGAAGCGCTAACATAAAATTTCACGCCCATAAGCGATAAGAGAACGTGACCATAGCGAGTCATAGATAACATGGACAGAGTGTTTCATATCTTGCAACAATAAAGGCGATAAGCGATAAGATAAGAGATACGGTAATGTGACTTCGTGCATGGTTATTGGCTTGTTAATCACCGGCTCCATTGTAAGTCCGTCATAGCTGTTGGAGTGGAAACGTCGTCGTTTTCATGCGCGACTTAAATGTGAATAATTATAGGAAAAATATGGAATTTTTATATGATTTTTTTTTGCAGAAAGATGTATAAATATACGTCAAAGCATATTCAATTTTTTTTTATTGCAGTCTATGCTAATAAGGCCAACACACTGGGGTTTTTTTTTATACCCCCTTTGGCCTGAGAGTCATTTTTCAAGGATAGTCCTACGAAGGTTAAGTGCATGACAAATCCTATTAATTTTGCTCAAATGAACGTCTGTTCAATCAATAGACAGCCCTTTTTATGTATACTGCTCTATACAGTAAATCAGTATCTCAAATAAAATTATAATGAAAGTTTTAATATTTATATTTCAATATCACGCCGTCGTTAACTATTACAACATGGTGACATCTAGAGACTCAAATTACTCGATATTTCAACTAATCTAGCGTCGAAAAGCTAAATTTTACTCGAATACTCGAGTATACCCGAGTAGTTTCAGATGTACCAAAATATATGTTATTAATTCAAATTTGAGTATATAAATCGATAAGTATATGCAATATTTTAATTTTGTCATCATACACTTATCATTGATAAGATAAGTCAGCAGGACCCAAAGCAAAAGTAACAAAAAGAATTTTCGTTAACATAGCATAGTCAACAGCAAAACCATTTTAACAAAAAAATATTACCCAAAACTAACACTCACACACCGGCTTTTTATGCGCACGGACTCATGAATAGAGATTGTGTATGTGTGTGATGCGTTAAAAATACACAGAAAATAAACACCACCACCATCAAGAGATCTTCAACTCATCGCCATCATCACATTTAAAAACTATTAAACACATTGAGACTACCTTTATTCCGGCTCCCTCGTAAATCGAGAAGGAGCCTCCTATCCGATTTTGGGGACGGAGTAGGAGAAACATGGTACTCTTATAAAGAAAAGACGATCTCAAAGCGTTATGTGGGTGCGGCGGTTAGCATCCATTATTTAATTGTTTAAGATTTACACAGACGTTATACAACACACAAATATTACGATAGCGAAGAAGATATCAGGAATTTGACTCGAATTTAATTCTTAGGGAGAGGATTAGGCGCGTGCATTCTCAATGCAGTCCAATCTCTCACTGCTGTATGAAAACAAACGGTTACTTTAGAAAGAAAAAACAATGGCCGTTTCAAAAATCGTTAACACGTGCGCCCGCCGATAAGGGATTATTTATCGCCCTACGAACTTTTTTTGAAGCACATGCATTCTCGGGCGTCAAGAGATAAGAGAAATTGAAATAACTCTACATTGCATCGCTATAGATTTCAATATAGATTATTATAAGAATGAATTTATTTCCTGATATCGATTTAAACTCATAGACTGATTGAAAAATAGATCGTTCGAGAGAGTTCTGATGACCCACCACATAAGGCGGTGTCAACATTTACTAACACAAAAAACACACGCAAGAGATGATAGGGAAATAAGGTTTCAAAGCCCTTGGTGCCATATGAAGTGAAAAGAAAAATCATCAATCATTACGAACGCTGTGATATCTCAAATGTTATTAAATATATCACATAATTCCTGTATGTATAACTAAGCTCACCTTTTTTTATGAAAAAATGAAGAAAATCTACAAAATAAATAATCCATTCTTTAGTTTGATCCAAAGATTTTAATTTTTAAGGTTTTAACCTCGTAGTTATTTGTTCAGAATCACAACCTTGTTTGAAACATGAAGTCAAAAAAGTGAGGAAAAAATGAAATATAAAATGAGTATTGCATACAAACGTTTTAAGAAACCAATAAGAACTCTCGTGGGAACCAACAAAGCAAAAAATGTAGCTCTATTTATAATAGGTGAGAGTGCATGATGCTTTTATTGATGTATCTTTAGAAAAAGTCTATTAAAAAAAATACATAAGGTACCAGTCGTTGACCATGTATCAGTAGTTGACCTTTTGAGAATAAAATGGCCCAAAATAAGAAATGCAGATGCGGGATTGCTCTAAATTGTAAAGATAAGACAATTTAAGGCATCTGTGGTCGGAATGAGCCATTAACACATCACCATATAGCCAAGGGGAAGTGCCAGGGTGGCCATTTGAAAACAACACCTTGCGAGGAAAGCAAAATTTTTATTTTTGCATTTAATATGTAAACTTTGGCTTTTATCCGCATTGATAGGGTTGATATTTAATTGAATACACATAAATAGGAAAATTAAGGAAAAAAAGTGGTCAATGTCGGCGTCGGAGTCGGAATCGTGGTTTTGGTAAATGCTGGAGTCGGAGTCGGACTTTTTTCTTACCGACTCCCTGACTTATACTAATAATACGTTGATAAGTTTAGATAAAATCGACGAATAAGATCGAGTAGCGTAGAAACTCCAAGTTTGCGGATAGAGCTTTAAAATCTCTAATGGTAACATCCAAATGAAAAAAGGAACAAAACATCCCACTCTTCTCTTCCAGTTCCGTGCGAGTGTTTGAACATTAAATAAATGATTACGCTTTGGGATAAAATCGTAGCTTCTGGCTACGCCGAAATCTCTACAACGTAGAGGTACACGTGGGTCGTAGTCGTTGCTTAAATAAAAAATGTTCGCTTAAGACATATGTTCGCTACGATTTTTAATAACAAAAGATGAAATATTGTATTTTTTACTATAGGCGAAGCCACTTCAATTTATATTTGAATTTTATTCATATTATAAATGATTTGTATCTGTTTTTAAGCCATTATAAATTATATTACAATTTGGTTTAATGAGACGTAATTTAAAACACTAATAAAACAATTATTACGTTATTTATACAGTCAAATCTGACTCGGCTGTAATGATAGCATATTAAACGGGGCAGATAGAAAACATTCATAATTTCAAAATACATCTGTATAAATTGTTTTAAACAGCGTGGTTTTTATCACATTTTTAAGACAATCAGTTAACTAGCTGCTCTCGTCGACAGTTGATGGCTATGAAAGAATATTAACATCACAAATATCTATGACATTAGACAGTACTCAATAATATGCAAAATCAATATATGAAATTGATAGTTCAAGGATTTGAATCCATTGTTGTCAAAGTGGATGAATTCATATGAGCGTTGAGCATCCAGCTATAGGCCTGCAATTGAATTAATTACATCAGTGATAAAACGAGAATATAAAATTTGTCTTGGCAAGATTTCATATGAAACTTTTAAGCTGCTGATTTGTCAATACTTTATTCTAATTTAAATTAAATTCTATTATCTATTACGGTAAGAAAAATAACAATGTATTTTAATTCTACGGAAATTATTTTTTATTTTTTTTGATAGCTATTTCGGCCTACGCCGTCATCAGAACTATAATTTAAACGTGCATTAGAACAAGCTGATATACCTCGCCTAAGCTTGTTCTAATGCACTTTTATATCATAGTTCTGACGAGGGCGTAAGCCGAAATAGCTATCAACAAATATCACTTTTAAGGTGTTCACTGTCAATACTTGGTGGAAAAGCTTTATAATAAAAATAATAATACATTTTTAGTACTTTTCAATAAATCACTCATGGCGAGCATTGTCAGTTGACAATGCTCGCCATGAGCGAAACCGGTCCTGATAAAATCCAGTCCGGTCCGGTCAAATAAATTTTATGAGGAAAAAAGTACTAAAAATGTATTATTATTTTTATTTTTATCAACAAATATATAAAATAATTTCTGTAGAATTAAAATACATTGTTATTTTCTTAGTGTATTATAATGGAGTTCTACCAAGTAAATGCCTACTCAATCAATGTATTATTTATCACTAAATTCATTGGTTTCATTAAACAATCTTATTTTATTTAGCGTGAAAATTTTTCTCGTAAATTGAAAGCTCTCGTTGTTTTTTTTTGTATGGCTTGAAAACTCTCACTAGCTGAACACATCGAGTCTACACATGTTTAAATTAAGGCTTGCGTATGCATGAAACAAAGCTGTTTTCATTAAAACTGAAGTGCATTTTGTAGCTTTATAGCATCGGATTTGTTTTATTTCGAGTAAAGCTCTAGAAAGGTTCGTTTGACATCGGTGCGGAGCGATATTTGTTGTAGAAAATTATTGTCAAGAATGCAAGTCATTAAAATAATTTGAGCTTTACGTAGCGAAAGCTCCGTGAGGAAATTCTGAAGGTTTCGAGAGCTTGTTTATTTTCACAGCAATTACAAAGGAAGCGTTATAAACTTAGCATATACATTATTATATTACGTATATATTAAACGCATATTATAATTAATGTACGCTTGTATAACTTTCCATAGCAAACATAGTAATGCAATGGCAGTAAAAAACTTATCAAGCCTATCCATAGTTTAAGGCAGAAATGAGCACCCTTTCCTTGGCCTGGAGCCAAATTATCATTCTGTCTCCGACTCAAGGGCCGGACCAAATTTTCAAACATAATAAAGTAATATTTAATTCAATAAAACACGTCGCTTCTTCTTATGTATTTAAAAAAAATATATAATGAACGATGTAATATTAATATTATATGATGACAAAATTAAGCGTGAAGATTGGCCGTGTACTTCAATTACTATGGCGATGATGTTGCTTAGGGATAATCGCGTATAATTTTCGAGATTTCCATCGGTTATCCTCGTTCCTCATCCTGTGTGATCTTGTGAATCAAGGCCGGACAAAATAGCTCGACCGGTCAGTGGTTGCCTATGTATGGGTTAAGTGTCTTCAAAGAAAAAAAAATATATATTTATCGAAATAGTCGTCCTTTATTTCGGTTTTTTTCTTTAAAACGTGCAACATTTTTTCAGATGATTTTTCTATTTAGCATGGATGTGTGTGTTGTCTAAAAATTACTGCCCAGCCCATGTTGCAGTGGTCAACGTCTTTGGTTACCGTGTCGGACCGCCCGGGTTCGATTCCCGGTACGTGCAGATTTTTTCAGTCATTAAACCGATCTGGTGTTAAATACCTTCCGATTTTTTCAACCCCAAAGAGCGACACATAGTGACAGCGATTAACTAAACACTAGTCCTGTTCTAGTCCTCGTATTCTTTCCGTCTTTACTCACTTAGAAAAAGAAAGATTGAGCAACTGAGTAACAAGCAGTTTTCGTAGAAAAAAAAACGTATGTTGAGATAAACTCCGTAAAGATGCTCCATGTTGGGAGCGAACAAAAAAAATCCTTTACACCCATCTGATCTTACAAACAAGGCCCAGCGAGAGCATAGTCAGTCCGGTCAGAGCATCATAGTCAGTCCGGTCCGTGGGGTAGTGTCAATGGCGTTGGCTTGCGTGCCAGATCGCCCTGGTTCGACTCCCGATACGAGCGGATTTTTTCAGTCGAAAAATCTGTTCAAAGACATGGGTGTTTGTGTTGTTGAAAATCCCTTTCCACCTTTCCGATCCCAAAGAGCGATGCATAGTGACAGCGATTAACTAATCAATAGTCCTGTCCTAGTCCTCGTATCCTTTCCATCCCTACTCTCTTCGAAAAAAGAGAGGTTGAGCAACTGAGTAACAAGCAGTTCTCGTAGACAAAAAAACAAATGTTGAGATAAACTCCGTGAGGAGTCCATATGCTACAAGTTAGGAGCGGACATGGTTAAAAAAAAAATAAAGACATCATCGCTATTTAAAATGTATTCAGATTTTGTGTCAGATTATCACAGCATATTCTATCGAATGAGTTTAGGTACTCTATGCGACTTATTTCTAAAAAGGCGAAATCTTTCTGGCATTTTATACTTCTGGAGATCGATACGGCTCTTCAGATTATTAGACACGCCATATTCACAGGGAATTCACAGAAATAGAACAAAATATATATAAAAACAGGTGCTTTATGTCCAGCCTATGAGGAAAAGCATTCTTAAATCAGCATCGTTTCTGGTTTCATTTCGGAAAAAAACTGAGCTCTTGTAAAGGGGTTCCCAACCTAATTGGACCCCAGAGCGCATTTAAAGAAAAATCGGTAACAGCGGGCGCCAACTATTTTTTCTAAGGATATTATAAAATAACAATGATTTTTTCAACCATGCCAGCTGCCAAAGTAGAACATGTGGACTCTTTGCGGCGATTATCTTAACATATGTTCTTTTATACGATAACTATTTGTTACTCAGTCGATCAACCTCTTCTTTTTTCGAATAAAGTGAAAACTCGCTGAAAAGATTGTCAGTGAAATTTTTTCGATAGTCAGTAAACTGCAGGAATCTTTCTTCAAACTGTTTTTGAAGCACTTGAATGGGTATGACAAATAATTCCACGCTTAATTAACTGTTATCTACCATTTTCTTCATATTTGGTAAATGCACGAGATACTTCACCTGTCGATGTGATATCCACAAAACTAATTTTGCAAAAATGTTTCGAGCTTATGTTGGTGGGCGCATAGAAATCGGTTGGCGGCACGGGGTTGGGAACTCCTGCTCTAGTATATATTCAAGTATATTAAAGCTCATTATTATATTTATATAACGCGTTATGCGTTGATTTTTTATAAAGAATCGAAAGCATAAACTTTATTAGCTTTTTAAATAATAAGAAGGAAAAATTAGTCAAAAATATTATGGTGATATTTCGAAAATTCTACACAATAAGTAGCTTTCAATATTTGATAAATAACCAGATATACTGTATTGCGTTATAGCCCCTATGCAAGATGACGAAAATATTATATTATAATACAAAATAGAGCTTTACACAATAGACTGCGAATATGATTTTATTTGTATCTACTAAAGAATTTTCTTGTCTGAAATTGAACTTTTTAGAACAGACAAGTTCCCTTTTGTTTGCATTGAATTTTCCTCGAGTAGCTCATTTACATACGTACAGAGTCGTTTCAGAATTTTGCATTGTTTGTTTGTGGATATGGTAGCTGTGTAGCTGAGTGGTATAATTCAAAAGCTTACGTTCTGCTTGAGTCGGCGAATGAATACTTTAATTTAAAAAGTTTTCAATCAGTTAATGGATTTGTATTCTAAGATGTTTCCGTCCCGTTAATTACACGTTATCTTATCTTTAAGACATGGCTTAGAGAAAACTAATTGCAGGACGCTTTTTATTCATCTAAAACGATCATTAAATTCTAACACTCGATTAAAAGAAGTGGATTGATTTACAAAGGTGTAAAACTTTTTCCATAGACTAAACTGGGGTAGATTGCTTTTACAAATGTTTGAAATACTTAATATATTATCTTACCCCGTGTCTTAGGTAGGCGAGACGAAGCGCTGCGGTGCGCTGCGGCGACGTGTAAAAACTAATTAATTTTAAACGTAGCGGACTAAAGGTCGTATGTGCCATCGCTCGGCCAGACGCAATTAACGCTCTGGTGAGCTTGGACCGTTTGATATTTTCAAGCGATTCGCGTGCGCCATGAGTCAGGCACTTGAGGCGACTTACGACATATGCCGTCCTGACCGGATCGCGTCGCCCACATATGACACTTGCTTGAGCGAGGACCGTTTGATATTTTAAAACTATGCCGCTTTTAAAGCGCGCCGGATCGCTTCGCCCACCTAAGACGACCCGTTACATTACTTGGCGGCTATGCAATAAGTTGATTATCTTATATTTTAGCAATGTAAAGTTACATTTAAAGTGTGTGTTAAATTTCAAATTGAATTTATCTGTGAAGTAAACGAACAGAATGAATCGTTATGGAAAGTCCGTTTCGTTAGTAAACCAACAAAAAAATTAAGCAAGGGAAATGTAAAAGTTATCAGTGTCTTTTGTTTATGATAATATGTTTATAATATATTAAACAGTTTTTTTGATAACGTGATATTGTTACAGTTAGTTATTTTATTTGGAGTGTATTAAATAGGTCAGTATCTCAATCAAGTTAAGGTCAGTGAATTAAATAAATGGTCAGTAGTAGGAATGCCAAAATAGTCATTTAATATTGTAACCGTATCCACTAAATCGGTTTGAATGTGGTTTGTTATTGTATTAAATATTATATTAAATGAAACGGTCAATAATAATGTATGATGGCGAGTAATTTATAGTCAGTCATTTTAAATAAATGAAGAGGTTTAGTTTGACAGTTTGTGAAATCGATGAAATATGAAGCAAATTTATAACCGAGTAAATGTTTGATTATAACCCTACCTTACTCAACCCAAACCTAACCAATCCGAATCTTTCCATCACTACTATATACGGACTTTTTATGTATATCTAATAGCCTTTTAACAAAAAAATGTGTTACGGAAAGAAAAATAACAATGTATTTTAATTCTACATAAATTATTTTATATATTTGTTGATAGCTATTTCGGCTTACGCCTTCGTCAGAACTATGTTTAAAACGTGTATTAGAGATAGCTTATATACCTTTGCTAGACAGGGTGCCCCCTACATAATCTCTTTCTTTCTTTTTGAAAAAATTCACCACGAGATTAAAAATTCAGTAAATGTAGCATTTAAAGTTAATAATAATTTAGGTACACATCTTAAAAATAGTAAAGACAGGATTAATAAACTTGATAGAAGCGGTATATACAAGATGACTTGCGGTACATGTGATTTAGTATATGTCGGACAGACTGGGAGAAAATATCCATTCGCGCAAACGAACTATCTTTCTATGTATTTATTTACAATGACCAAATACTGAGTAACCATTTTATTTTATGCATATGTTTCTTACCATTAAGTTACTGTTAACTCAAACAATAATTGAATAATAGAGTCAGCTCTCGACCTACGACGGGGTTCCGTTCCACCACCTAGGACGTAGGTCGAAATGGTCGTAAGTCGAATTTCATACAAAAAAATAATGAAATGATAGACATAAAAAGTGCGAGGTACGTTTGTGGTATTTATTTCAGAATATGTACTTTAAGTAATATATTTATAATACAATAATAAGCAAAATGTACAATGATATTCCTTACGTCGACTTCATTTACTCTATTAAAATGCATAGTATAACTCTACGACTCCGACTCCGACTCCACAGCCCTGGTTTTAACGCTAGATTTATTTAATACTAGTATTCGAACCCGACTTCGCTCGGACCAGTTTGGGGTTATGTTCACCTCGGCGCGTAAATTCAGACGGGCCAAGTTGAAATAACTTTTTCAAAAATTCAAAAGCCTAGGTCAATTAAAATGGAATTAAAATGAACATTTCAGACTGGCATTGACATTTCACAGCCCCTTTCATATATTCACAGCCCCATTCTCGCCCATTAAAATGTCCAAATTCAACGAAAAAAATGGTTGTCTGTAAAGCCGGTTTACGGACGATAGTTTAACGTGACGACGTCATAAGAAAACATTGATGAAATGATTGCATACTTTTATGAATAAAATGGAATCATTTTTATTGAATTATCATTATTTTGTATGGATACGAAGAAGGAGTGTAATGAAATCTACAATTTTTTATTGATATATTTTATTCGTACTCATTAATTCAAGGATTAATTACCTTTATTGCCGCAATTGTTGTTGTAATATAAACAATGAAAACCACATTAACATTTCACTTCACTTTATAAACAGTTGTAAACAGATCACGTGTAGGTACTGTAGGTGTATAAGTTGTGTGCTGCCGCTGTCTCTTTTCTACTCAGACGCATCGACCAATCGAGTGGAAGAGAGATAGATGCGGCACAATCCGAGCGGTAGGCCGATCGTGCCTCTCTATCGCTTATCCGCGCTCTCGCTCGCATGCTTGCCTTCGGCGTAGCGCGACAAACGGGACAATGAGTCATGTTTTTTCGTGCGTGCAGCGGGCGTTCATCGATTTATAAGACGTTGTCACGTCAAAATCTAATTTGCTGTCAAAGAAATGTCAAATAATACCTTCACGAAAATAAAAACATTATTATATTAATAAAAGCCGGGAAAAGTTCAGTAGAAAACTAATTTATTACATTTTGACTAAATGTCTTCGCCGATAAAAAAATCAAACATATTTTCTTTCATATTCGTTTTTATGGCAACTTAATACCAACAATGCAAAAGGGAATTACAGACCCACAGACATACATACGTCGTTTCGGTTTTATTTATGTACTACTCGATACTCGAGTAATTGGAGTCTCTACACACACATTGATAACGAAACAAATTTACCGTCGAAACTTTCGCGAGCGAAATCAATTCGTTTGTTTGAACTTGCAACAACAATGCAAAAGAGAATTACAGACCAACATACATAAATACGCCGTTTCGGTTTTATATATAAGATATTCCAATGTTATTATGTAGTCATTAATATTTTCAAAAATTCCGATAATTATAGCAAACCCACTCAATTCATTGAAAATTGTATTGTTAAAATGATACCACTCTTTATACACCATACCATTTTCATAGTAGTATAAAAACAATGGCAGAATACTGATTTAAACTTTATTAAAAAGATTCAATAGGAATACCTCATATTTATTTATTTTATTTATTTATTGTAAAAAATTAAACAGAATACATGGCATTACAGCTGACGCCAATGCGCCATGCATTTGACAATTAATAAAAATAACACAAAAAGTATTACACAAAATTGAAAAAAATAAAATAAATATAGAATTAACAAATGTATGGATCAGAACAGAAACATATTAATTACATAAAAAGAAAAAATATAAAAACAAAGAACCAAGTTCTCTACCGAAGATGTCCACATCAACAGGCAGTGCATTCATCAGCCGAACAGCCCTTGTGACTGGCGACTCAAATGACAAAGAACATTGATTGGCCTTGGCTACGACCACGTAGGTAGAAACTGGGAGCATGCAAGCTTAAAGTTTCTAGGATGTCAGGGTTATCAACTCGGCCCCGAAGAAGAAGAGTAAAATGTTTCAACTTTGAAATCGATCTGCGAGCTTCAAGAGAGTGAAACGAAAGCATTCCCAAAAGAAACTTGGTTGGATAATATTCCATTAAAGAATTATCAAAAGGAAATAGATTGAATATTTTGAAATAATAATAACGCAGAAATTTTTTATGAACTCGCTCCAGTTGCGAAATGTATTTATTTTCATATGGACCCCAAATAATAGATCCATATTCAAGCTTGCTTAAAACTAAGGAAATATACAGAGTACGAAACACAGTAGGATTTTTAAATGGCTTACTTTGCCGAACTATGAATCCAAGAAGTTTACTAGCATGCAGGGTAATTGAAGAAATATGGGAGTGAAACGAGAAAGAAGAGTCAAATGTTATACCAACATCAACAACTTCAGACAAACGCTGCAAATTTATATTCGATATCTCATATTTAAATTTGATCGGCAATTTTGAACGAGAGAAGGAAATACAGAAACATTTCGAAATGTTGAAATCAAGTTTGTTTATTGTAGACCAATTCAGATGGACAAGAACAAGAAGAATACACAGAAATGGAAGCAAATTCCTCTTACCAACTAATTTTATTTGTCGAGAAAAAGTCGTATTTTATCAAGCAATTTATTTCCGATGAAAATTCACTCGTTTTATGAGCTTTTGTGGCTTCCGGGTTTTTACGATTTAGCCTATTAAGTTCCACTTTAAAAATACTAAGACTGTTTAAGGCCTATTCTAGCTTTTAGTTTTATTTATTCTCACGGTATTTGATCTAACAAAGTTGTAAAATAGTAGTAATCAAAAGTGGACACATTTAATACTATTTTGTCAACGCGAATTGATTTTATTTTATATTATTTTAATATTTATAATGATGGTTTTTTATTGATTGATTGAGTAGGCATTTAATTGGTAGAACTCCATACGGTATAGTTCCGACGAAGGCGTAAGCCGATATATCTATCAACAAATATATAAAATAATTTATGTAGAACTAAAATACATTGTTTTTTTTCTTACCGTATTATAATGGTTTTTTAAATCAAAAGTCAAGGCCATTATTTAAAATTCACTAGTCAAAATTTGGCTTGGAGTAATTAAAAAAAATGTTTCATTATTTATGCCTTAACATTAATGTTCAATACACCCAAACCTTTTTTTGTACATTAGACGCGTTCCGCGAAAAATCGCACAAAAAAGTTATGACTTAATCTAGGAATATAACATGTGCATGGACACAAGTGTCAAGGTCACATTGTAATAAACAAGTGAAACACTGGATTTTTCACATACAGTATCTGAACAACGCGCAGTTTATAACGTTATTACATATCGATGGCTTAAAGAGTAATGTTGTTAACTGTTTTTTTGGCTGAAAATTACTTAATGCCATCCTGTTGTATCATGTACTGTGCATGTCCCGTTATCTTTTTATAACCATAGCTAATTTGATTGCATCGTAAAAACGTTTTAAAAAAATGTGATATCTTCATTGTCGTTCTTACACCTACACTGCTAATTATCCAACTCCACCATTTTCTATTGTCACCTATCATTCATTCGTTGTTTTTCAGCGGTGGTACAAAAAATCGTTTAAAAGTCCTATTTAAAATTTTCCCGATCGGTTTGGGAATACCCAAATAATCAGTTTTTACCCTCTCCTGCGCAATGAACAAAAACGGAGATAGCAAATTTTACTCTTTTAAGCCATCGATATGTACGTTTGTGAAGTCCCAAAAATATTTTTAAAAACCGCATAACTTTGAAATCGCACAAAAAGAGTACAAATATTTCAATAAATCTTCTGTCACGATTTATTGCGCACGTCGGAAAATATAATAAATTGTGTCACACAAAATTTACCCTTGGCTCTATACGTTTACCTTTCGCTTCAAATTACCCTTGAGGGTGCTATAACACTTACCTGGACACTTCGTAAATGATTTACCTTTATGATTTAATTAGTAAGCCTTGGAAGGTATTAGGAACGCCTTCAAGGTGTATCGATCATTATTCTGTGTGGTCCAATTCAACGAAGGAGACCGATCACAACGTATTTAAGATATATTTGTTAGCGGTTTACGAACTATTTGAATTGAAAACTTCTCACGTGAATTAATCAAGCAGTTACACAATATATGTTGAGAAGACCTGTTTGATTCGGCTCCCACGTAAATAGAGAAGGAACCTACTATCCGTCACTCAGGAAGAGGGATTTTGGGAACGGAGTAGGAGAAACATGGAACTCTTTAAAACAAAACACGATCTCAAAGCGTTATGTGGGTGCGGTTAGCACCCATTATTTAATCGTTAAGAATTTACACAGACGTTATACAACACACAAATATTACGATAGCGAAGAAGATATCAGGAATTTGACTTGAATTTAATTATTAGGGAGAGGATTAGGAGCTTGCAGGCCACTTCCAGCGCTTACCACAACTCTAAGACTTATCTGGCAAGTGCGTACTCTCTCCCTGCTCTCAAATCTCTTACTGATCGTATGAAAAAAAAGCGGTTCCTGTAGGTAGCCAAACCGTTGCAAAAAGAACCGTTAAACGTCACGCAAGATAAGCCCAGTTATTAAACGAAACAGGCAGTAATGTATTTATAATGGTTTGTAATTTATAAAAAAACAGTTAGTATTTAAATTAAATGGTCATTTATTTTAAAAAATGGCATGTTTTAGTTTAGACAGCTTGTGAAAAGGAGCAAAAATGCACCATTTATAATTTTTAACTGACCGTTTTCAGTATTTATTACTGACCCTTTATTTAATATTTATTGACCATTTATCTAATTGGAAACTGACCAAATAATTAGTTGCCTTATTTTATCTTATGTGCAATCAATGTTCGCGGATTATTGCATAAAAAGATCATCTTAACTGCGTTTGTCTCGAATGATTATAGCGCAATCCTCGAAAGCGTCGATCTTATCTAAGGGTTGATGGTATTATAACTACATTTCTGTTACACTTAATTACTATAGGGAATTGCAATACGGGTACCCGATCTGAAATAATTAATGATCGATCGCCTGCCATCAGTTTGTTTATAAGGTAGTCATCAATCGAAGTTAAGAATATTTTTTGGTAAATTATGGATATATGGTCACGGGACAGAATCCCAATCCTCTCGAGCTAAGCTCAAAAAAATTATACAAACTGGCTTCTAATTTTATGTTTTGACTTTGCTCTTTGAGTTATTGTGGATTATTATAAAATGTGGAATCAAAATGATAAAATGATGTAAATTAAAACAACTCGATTTCATACTTATTGCGAAGTATTCTTTAGGATCTTTTATTATAATAAATTGAAGACGAAACATTTCAAAAAAAAGTGTAAGCCTTACATTCATTTCATTTAATGTGCTTATTTTTCATAAATCTTCACAAAAATTCTGTCCTGTGACCATATATCCATAATTTACCTTTTTTTTTTCGCTGCCAACATGTTTTTTTTCTACAAGAACTGCAAGCTATTAAGTTTCTCCATCTCTTTTATTCGAATAGAGTAAGGATTGCAAGGATACAAGGACTTAAAAAGGACTTGTGGTTAGCTAGTCTCTCTTGACTACGCGACCCGCTTCTTTGTGATCGTAAAAGTGGGAAGGGTTTTTTGCCTTTTTATTGTCCTTTTATACTGAAATCAGCTCGTATGGAAATCGAGCCCGGGCGGTCCACATAATCTTCCTGAATGGATTTTATTCTTTAATTACTATTCAAAAAACAGCAGTGCTCATTTCAAATAGACCTATTTTTAAATATATGGTCATAACCAAAGTTAAATATCTTTTTATCACGTAGGCCATTTGAGTCGCCAAACGCAAGGGCTGTTCGGCTGATCAATGCACTGTCAATTGAGATGGTTAAAAGATGATTTTCAGCAGTGAACTTGGTGGCTTATTTCTAAATTTATTTTTATATAATTAATATCTTGTCTTTTTATGCCGTTCTCTGTTTAAAATTTTGTTAAACATTTATTTTATTTGTCAAATGCATGGCACATTGGCGTCAGTTCAATGGGATGTATTGTATTTTTTCCAATAAAAAGTAATGCGTTTTTATCGAATAATGTAGTTTTAGATTAAATTAATGCGATAATTTCATTGGTCGTCATCTTCAATAATCTATTATCCTGAAAACTACTATGTTCAGCTGTTGTAAAGGTAAATTAGCACAGTTTATAATCCATATATTACTTGTAACTTACACCTTCAGGGCTTTATATAACGAACTTTAAGAACCGTGCATATTGAGCTTGAAGCAAACCGAGTAGAATCTTGAGTGCAATCGAGAAAACTCAATTTCAAATAGAATCTAAAATAATATCGGAAGAAATAAAATATTGAATATTTCTATTCTCTCTAGGGTTCCAGCGCCTCACGTGGTGGCAGCACGTGCCTACCGCATGTCCCTGGGGGGTGCATCACCGCCTCAGCCTGCGCAGCCTACAACACCTGCTCCGGCCTTGCATCGTCTCGCCAGGCTTCTAGCGCAGACCCCCAAGATACAGACGCAAGCACCCTCAGCCAGTTCTCCGCAAAGTGACGAAGGAGGTGTGAGGAGACTAAGCTGGGAAAGGTAAGCATATTTTAGTCGTAGTAACTTTTCTGCTGATTCAATTTTTCACATACACGAAGAAAACTGTCTTTTATAAATTGGGAACCGTAACACTGACATCACCGAGAAACTTTCAGTGTTTCAATCACTGTTTTAAATGAATTCTAAATACTTCTGTGTCTCACACAATGAACTTAACTGGATAAATTTACTAAAAAATATAAAAACACTATTTCTACTTATTTCGCAATTAAATTATAAGGATCAGGACCGGTTTCACTCATTGCAAGCATTTTCAACTGATAGAAAATAACTGATAGAAAATAAATAATCAATACAGTTATTTATACAGAAACTAACCAAGGTTTATAAAGGTCTAATGAATAATTGATAACAGAAATATGCCAATAGTTTATAGGAAATTAAACAAAATAAGCACAATTTACATAGTATTGACAGTAAACACCTCAAATGAGATTGCAATATATACGTTATTTTTGAAACAATTGAAAATAATACTTTTCTCATCAGAATCACTTAATTTGTATATTTTCTCATACTAATCGACATGCAAAACGCAAACGCAAAATTTTATTATTCAAGCTTGGAAAATTTCATTAATTAATAAACTAGTCATTAGTTCTTTTCTGGATCCATTTTTAACGCTAACACTCATTACAGAAAAGTGTTAAGCGACTGAACAAAAAAACACCTCTTAAATTATAACGTACTAGTATTGCTACCCGGCGTCGCTCGGACTAAGCGACTTATAATTATTTAATGTTATATCATTCGACATAATTATATCACAAAATCTAACATCCAAAATAGAGTTAAAATAAAATCACAAACTTTATTTAATTTGATGACAGCCCCCATTCTCGCCCATAAAAATGTCCAAATTCAAGGAAAAAATCTAATTTGCTGTCATAGAAATGTCAAATAATACCTTCACGTAAATAATAAACGTTATTATTAATAATAAAAGCCGGGAAAAATTCTGTAGAAGACTAATTTATTACATTTTGACTAAATGTCTTCGCCAATAAAAATTCAAACATATTTTCTTTCATATTCGTTTTTATGGCAACTTGCAACGATAATGCAAAACGAAATTACAGACCCACATACATACATACGCCGTTTCGGTTTTATATTATAACGTATTTTGATATGCACTATAAAATCTATTCGTATGCTTCAAATAAGGAGATAGCTTAGTAAATAAATAAATATAAACAGAGCTCAAACACTTGCATGGCCTCAAATTAATTTTATCAAATGTGGGGATTGAAATTATACAAGTAACGAGTGAAAAGTTTGTAATGAAAAATACCTTTAGTTATAGCTCTTAAATGCTGTAAGTATTTTTCCAAGTCGTTTTCATTTAATATTTTCCCGAGCATCGTTATATTTTGAACGGCTTGCTCCATAAACGAGCTTTTTAAGAAGTCGTTTATAAGCGAGTGATTTTTTCTAAGCTCTAGTATGAAGATGGATTTCGAAAGATTTGGAATTTCTGACGTTAATATTTGTTTTTCTGCAGCACCCAAGCGAATAATGTTTTCTGTCCCAGCGAGGAAAAGATTTAAGAAATTTGTTTGTGTAAATTTTCACGTACGGGTGAATGTCAAATGTAGCGTAAAAAAGAATAAATGTGAGGTATTTAAGCGACTGAATCGAGAGTATTAATGAAAATCTTAGTTTGGTTTACATTCAAATTACTTTTGCGTTGATGTTTGTAAAAAAAAGATTGATTTAATTTGTATCTGATTGGTTGTGGTTAAATATTCAAATTAATTGATTAAAAAACAAACGAATTTAGTGTACATAAGCTAACCATGACAGAATCATTTGAAATCTGCGATTATTGTGCTTAAATTTGTTTTCCTACTACTAAGATTATAATGAATACCGAATGAAACAGCTAGTATGTAAGGTATACAAAAAACATGGAAGTTTACAATTTAGTAACAGTAATAAGTTTAGAATTTGAACAATAATGCAAACTTACATTCAATAATCACATTAAGACTACTTGTAACAAAGCATTGAAAATGTTGGGCTTTATCCTCCGTACTACCAAGGACTTTCCAGGAGTAAAAATTTTGATACTGATGTATAATTCTTTAGTTCGAAGCCGGCTTGAGAGTGGATCGATTGTTTGGGCCCCAAGAGGTGCGAAATATGTTCTTATGGTGGAGAGGGTTCAGAAGAAGTTTTTGAGAATTCTCTATTTGAGGACATACGGATACTACCCATGGCTTTATCCAATCGATTTTCTTTTAGGCATGCTCACGTTCAATAGTTTGAATACTCGAAGAGAAATGTACCTGGCCACATATTTCTTTCGACTTATCCGAGGCCAAAATGAGAATTCCGCCATTCTTGAGAATGTTAAATTGAATGTCCCTGATATTTTTTTGAGGAATCGTGAACATGAGTGGTTTGTTCTTCCAAGGGGTAGAACCAGTCTGCCAATGGGAATGTCACTGGCAAGAGCATTAATAATTTTAAACGGCATTGCTTCGGATGTCGACATATTTCATATTGACGTGAGTGAGTTCAGACGAATACTATATTTTATGAATAAAAGTTGATTTTGTCAGAACTCACTCGGTTGACTGCTTTGAAAATTTCTAATGTGATATTAATAATATTTTTTCCTCTCTGTTTTTTTATGACTATTGTAATTTTCATCTTATTTTTAATTTTTAATTAATTTGTGATTGTTATTATATATTTAAATGTATGTATGTATATATATATATAAATGCATTTATTTATATTTGTCAAATCCATGGCGCATTGGCGTCAGCTGTAATGCCATGATTTGCTTTTTCTTAAATAAATAAATTACCAATTCTGAAAAGTGCATATATATATTGTCATGTTCGTGGTCTAGTATCAACGTCGTTAGCTTCGGTTGAATAGCTCACTGTTTCAAATCCAAGTCGTTTCAGTTTTCAATAGAATGAATGATTTCTGCTCGGAGATATGGATTTCTGTGATGTCTAAAACGCCTTCTAGCACCTATCTGATCCATTCAACGGGACAAAATTAGAGTGATAAGCTTACTACTAGTCATGTCCTTAATTTATCTTTATATCCATATGCTCTTAAAAAACTCACTTTATTTAAGGGTTGTAAAAATCACTGACCCCTGCGGCTGCGTCTTTGAACATATATATGTTACAGTGAACATGTTTCAACTAATAGATTTGTATGACGAGATGATTTCACTGGTGACGATCATTGAAATTACTGGCCCGAGTCGATGATTTGCCGGCCTAAAATTTTGGTTTGCTTCAATGAAACAAAATCAGCAAGTAGTCCCTTTCATAAAAATAGAACCAAAAAAACACACAGACAAACATAGGGCTGAAGATAGGGCGGTCAAATTTAATTTTAATGACAGCTTGGAGAAGAATATATTTTCACTCTGAATATAGTTTCACTGTAACATATACACTCACCATCAATAAATAAACCAGTTTATAAAAGTATCAGTACTATGATTCGAAATCCTGGTCAATGCAACCACTTAGGTCTGACGGACAAGAACGTTGGCCACTCGGTTGCTTAAGAACTGTATTTTTTGAAACTACGACCCTCGTACACTTTAACAAAATTATTCAATGAATATATGAAAAAAAGTCCGTTGAACTAAACAAATATTATTTTTATTCGATGTTTCAAACGTTTTGACGTTGCAAAACGCGCTTTCGCAGCTTGAAAGCTCAAAGGGAAAAGTTTTTTATTAAATTTCCTCTATAAAACTGATGATTATTCAAACCATATACTTAGACCTTTGTAAAAATGTTAGATAACCCTTTGAAAGCCTACTGAACATACATATATATACATATTTATATATAAAGGCACATGTATAGGCATTAGAGTTAACTTTTTTTTTAAAGAGCTGGATATTTTATATCAATTTTTAGTTTTGCTAAACCCATAAGTATTTGAAATATTTCTACTAATGAAATGGTTGAACTCATTTTGAAGCTTCGAACGCGAAAGAAAGTTTTTTTGTTTATTGAAGTGCTTTCGGATGCACAATACTTTAGATAAATAATTTCGATTTAATTTCGCTAACATTGATCGTTATCGATGACATTTGCCGTTTGAAGTTTGCTGTTTATCTTTTGCCGATTGTCTATGGTACTACACACGCGCCACCTAATGAAAATTAACTGCACTATGTCTATAACCTTTGCGCAAGTGCAACAATAAGTTGTCAAAATGAACGGTATGGCAGCGCATAAAATATGAAAAAAACATTGATTTTTATATAAAATACCTACTGTAAGTTGATTTTAATATGCATATAACGTTCGCGCAAGTGCAAGCTATAAGTTGGCAAAGTTTTATCGTAATCGGATGAACGGTATGGCAACGCTTAAAATACTAACAAACAATCAAACAAACATTGGTTTTATCTATAAGATTGTGACTAGTTTTCACTGTTCTTGATTGCACAGTCATGGGATTTAGTCATGTTTCTGATTCATGATTTAAGAAGGAGAAGTCTGTGGTCAATAATCAATTTTTTCTTCAAATAATTCACGTTGCAATTATTAATTAGGGTTATTTTTATTCAGTTAAAAATGCTCATGATCGAAACCGGTCATGGCCATTTCATGAAATCTTTGAATAAGGGCAAAAAAATTGTATATTTACATTTGAAATATTATTCCACCAAGTAGATCCTTCCATTAATTAATAAGCACATTAAAATAACTGCATCGAGGGATGCAGAATCAATGTAATCTATTTTTTTTTAATAATAATGCAATATTAAAAAAAGGATACAATCTTTTTCACTTATCCAAAAAATTTAAGATAAGAATAGAATGGATTTGACTAAAAGCTTTTTTTTAATTATAAATATTGCCACTTTCCTCCAAGATTGATATTTTCAAAAGTGAAACATACGTGTGCAATAATTAATTAAACAATATCTGATAATGTGTCTGCTTTAAGAGGAATACAACATTTAAAATCCATTAATAATCTACCATCTTCTTGGATTCATAATTATAAATTGGACTAAATTTTATATTTATCTAATTAATTTTTGCTGACGTGCACCGCCATGCTTTTTTTTTATAACACAGAGTTACTTTATGTACAATTAATTTAATACTTATATTGTTACTTTTAAGGTGTTCACTGTCAATACTTGGTGGAATGTCATTATAATAAAAATAATAAACATTTTTAGTACTTTTTACTAAGGAATACAAACAGTGATATTTAATCAAAAGTTAAGTATGAAATACAAGATATGACAAACAATTGGTATTACAACTAAGCAAATAAATTGAAGCAAAATACAAGAAAAAAAAACTATAAATAAAATGTTGAAGACCTCTTAGCAATGCAAACTAATACATCAAAAATCAATTAAGTATGAATTATCGTTAACAAAGTAAAAGCCCAAAAATGAGTGCATTTAATAAATTAATAAATCTGCATGTCTGTTTACCATAATTAGATGTGGAAATACCGGTAATGAGTTCAAACCAACGAAACTGTTTCCTGCGAAAAGAATAAAGAAATTATTTTTATTATATTGTTAGTACATATAAGATTGTTATTTTAAAAAAAAATCTGCATCATTAGATCGTCAAGTATTATTTGACAATCATACATCAAATGTATACTCTCGTTGAAATAAAAAAAATGTTTGTCAATCAAATATGCAAATAAAAATTATCCTCAGTTCACTTCTGTGTTCGAAAAAGCTCTCGTTATGTTAACAGTAAACCTTTGGTCGAAAGCGGTCCTAAATTTATTTTCCTTTTTTATATCTGTTTCAGCGAAAAGCTTCCGAGATGAAGATACGATTTCAGCGTTGCCTTACTTACTGACTTCAATTTCCTAACAGCAATTCTATGCTTTTGTGTTGTTTATTTGTAAAGAGAAAAAAAAGTATATAGTCGTCTTGCTAAAAGAGATCTTTAATGATATAAAGGGTATTTCAATAGAGACGCTCAAAATATGTAACTTTGTCCTGCTGAGTAGATTATTCATTGTTTAGTGGCCAAATTTGAGTCAACCAGTTTAGTAAATAATCGGCCAACACCTACCTGTACGTCATCAAAATACAATATCTGGTGAAAACATTGCTGCTGTGTGTGAAAGTGTACAGGAAAACCCAAGGCAGCTTATTTCTCGTTGTTCACAAGAACTTGGCTTTTCTGCGACTTCAACTTGGCGAATTTTGAATCGGGCCTTATGTCTGCACCCGTATAAAATCCAACTAACCAAGGAACTTTAGGTAAACGACCGCAGACAACGCCTGATTGGGTTCTGGAGCAGTTGGAAGTTTACCCAAATTTGTCAAAAAAGTCAACTTTAGCGACATGGCCCATTTTATAATGAATGGATATTGGCAGACATTTGATGCTATATTCCATATTTAATGCCGTAAAATATACTTACAAATGAAATTAAAATTTAGTCGAAATCTCACAAATAACTTGTTTTATTTACATTTCAAAACTAAGCGTCCTTATAAAAAGATCCTTTATTTAGTCTACTAATTATTTGGTCAGTTTTTAATTCGATAAATGGTCAGTTATAAATACGTAAAGAGATTCAGTAATAAATACTTAAACGGTCAGTTAAAAATAATAAATGGTCAGTTAAAATAATAAATGGTTAGTTAAAATAAAAAGAACATGACAAAAATTTGCCTATTACGACCATATTTGACCAGCTGTCAAACTGAAACTTATCATTTTTTAAAAAAAGCGGACTATTTGAATTTAATACTAACCATTTTTAATAAATAACTAACCATTAAAATATATAACTGACCGTTTTATTTAATAACTGACCACATTCACACTGATACAATGACAACTGACCGATTATAATATTAACTGACCATTTTGATTTTTAACTGACCATTTATTTATTTAACTGACCAAAACTTGAATTATTTACTGACCCATTAAATACATGCCATATATTTATTCTCCAACGTCTCATCGTCAGCGACTCGAGTTAGTTCGTTAGCTCGTTTATTTTAGTCTTTAACGCGAGTTTTTAAGCCCCAGCTTCATCATTTTCCATTATACATAACGAATTGCGTTTCTTGCTTTTTTTTACAAGGTAACACTATGGTACTTATTGTGAAAAAATGAGTTGATATCTTACTGGCAACTTGTTAAATTTACATTTTAAAATTGGGCGTCCTTATTGAAAGACCCTGAATGTTCAAGGAGAGTATTATTTTTACGAAACACTCTTAGGCCTAAAGATGGTTTAAAAACAATCGAAACACGGTTTCGCAAGTGTTGATCCTGCCGAATGCGTCGTAATATTTCCAATTTACAGAGATTTGTCTGTACTTATTCCACAATTTAAATTCAATGATTTTATAAATGTCTTATGTTCGACCCCTGTGGTCTAGTGGCAAGAACTTTATCGTAGCGATCCAGTGGGCCCACGTTCGAGTCCCGACAAAATTAGATTATTTTCAATTAAAAAAAAGATCTTAGACATGGGAGTGTATGTATGTCATTTTTTGTTGAGTAGTTTTCGATTGATTCATTAAAATTTATAACGGATTTTATTTCGTAAGACTTTCATAATAAAAAATATTTGGCGTAGTGGCATTATAGATGTAATGCCACATTTAAAAAAAAATAGAAAAAAAAGATAACTGTAAATTGTGTAATTGGTATGATTCTTTTTATTGTTTTTTTTATAAAAATAATAACTTTCTACCAATAATTGATGGTCAACATCTAAAACATTAAATGCTTTATTTGTACTGTCAGTTTTGGAATGATTAATGTTTTAGTACTTAAGCAGTCATTCAAGATGAAAAGTTGTGATTTATTATCAAATACAAGTAACAATATTAATCACGTACGGAAAAATCAACTCCTGAAGGTAGGCGGGTATGTAGAAAAAAAACAAAAAATATAGCCTCCATTACCGAGGGCAAATAATTCCCATCGTTAAGGTTGTTTTGCGGAAGCTTTCGAAAATTAATACAATTTCGGAAAACTGGCAACCAAAACAGCCGCTTGATTTTTATGAACACTTAAGCTTTTCCTTTTACATACACTTTTTCTCGTTTTTATACTGGAGGTTACTTTGTTATATTATGCTAGCAAAATCCGTTGCGTAGAATTTAAGTGAGCCAATTTTTTATTTGCTCGGCTTTTAGCAACAATTATTCTGATTGGATTCCTCAAAAAAAACATGGGCATATTCGATTGTAGTTTGTTTGATATTTAATTTTGTATAGCAAAATATATGAAAATACGTTTGTTGATTTGACTTTCGCATAGCAATAGCTAGAGGAAAACTTTTCTTTTCAATACGGAAAATTCCTGACACGCTACAATACTTAACTTAAACAAAATGATATTTACTTACGATGGTTTCGGGGGTAACTCTGTGGAAGTTCATTTTAATATAAAATTAAAAATAATTTTGATTATTTCACGTATTGTGCTGTGACACGTGTTTCGCCTCTTCAGAAGCATCCTCAGACTTACTATCGCAAAGTTTGCTTAAGTAATGAAGCAAGTTGATTCTAACATTTCAAATTATGAAATTACAAAATGGATTCCGGGTATTTTTCCCTTTTAAGGGAAGCAAGGAGGGGGTGATAGAATCGAAACAAAGCAAGCAAATAATCATACTAATGAGCTGCAATCAATCAGATTGGAATTTTTCCTTTTAAGGGAAGCAAGGATCGAAACAAAGCAAACAAATAATCATACTTTTAATGACGTTAAACATTACAAACTATTAAACTAACCAACAAATGATCTGCAATCAATAAGATAGGTTAGTGATTACTCTTTTAATTGGAAACAATGTAAATAATGGCGATTAACATGTCCTTTTAACAATGTTATTTAATAATATTTATTTTTTGTTAAAGAGTTTTCCTAGATAATCAAATACACTTATGTGTACGTAGAAATTTGTCGGTGCAAAGTATGCTGTAAAGTTTTTGACATACAAATGAGCTGTCCTTATACATATTTCATTATTTTTAAATTTAATTACTTCGGAATTTCTAGCATAAAAAAAAGAATATTTTAAGTTTTTTCTGATTTATAAGCACAATGGGAAAATTTTACAAAGACACTTGTGGTATTTAGTTCTCTCCGTTGCTATGGACGTCGGCCCAGATTTTATATTGGTAAAACTGCTAGAACCTTAAATATAATAGTGGCTGAGCATTTGGCCGCTTTTCGCTTAAAAAGATACCTCCACCTTCGCCAACCATTTAATTCTTGAAAACCACACGTTTAATTTTGACTCAGGCATTGATTTATAACATACTAACAGGGGTGAGTTTAAACTATTTTATCAAGAAATCTTAGAGATTAATCGAGCTCAGCTCAACGGTCTGCCAATTTTGAACGAGCAACTTTATTTGCCTAGTTCGCCATTGTTGTACCCTTTTAAATAATTGTTATTTTTAATTTATTGTCATTTATTAATAATTGTCATTTATTTACAATTCAAGAACTTGCTATTATTAAATATCAATTCACTTACTATCATTAATGTAATATAATAATAAAGGCTTGAAATCAATCAACTCATTAACGAGAGGTCGGATAGGACCCTAGATTTATTTTAAATATTCTTATTTTATCATCTGGTCATTAATATTTTCAAAAATCCCCGTAATTATAACAAACCCACTTAAATCATTGAAACTTGTATTCATTTAAATTTCGCTAATTTACATTTTAATAACCTTTTAACTTAGTGATCTACTTATATTTTTGTATATAAACGATACAAACTGTTTACTACGCGTCAGTTCAAGTACATCCGTGCACTTGGAATGCCTGAAGATGTCGAAAGTCGAAACCCGGGTCGTTAGCGACAAAACTCATGGAAAAGTACCAAATTCAAAAAATTCTAATTTAAAAGTAAGCAATGAATTTAATAGTGTTATCAAGTTTTTCTGTCCGCTGTCAAAAAAAATAAACGAGCATTATTCGAGTATTTTTCAAATTTCTATCGAGTATCGCTTACTTGAAAAATGGACGAGTATACTCGAGTATCTCAAGAGAATACTAAAAACTGTCTTTCATTAATTTAAATGAGATTTAGGTCTCTTAAAACGATTTACTGTGTTCTGATAAAATGTACACAAGTCGGATATTGTTGATAAGTAAGGTGAGCTGTCCAAGTAGTTTTCTGTTAAATCGGTGGAAAGCTTCTAGTGATATAGACGTGATTTAGATTCTTCTCGAAAATCACAACCCTGGGTGATATTTCAGTATGCCGGAAGACTGTGATTGACTACTCTTGAATGAATTTAGATAAAAAAGGTTTTTGGAATGATCTGACATGTGGGTAATAAATAACTGTAAGCCTAGGAAAGGTCTTGCAAGTTTTATTACACTGTGGAATACACCCATTTAAAAAGGTCCCGATTTCAAAATTCTAAGCTGTAACGGATTGTACTGAAGGACATGTCTAAAACCGCAAAGTGTGTAAGAATTTTTATTGTTAGGCATCTGCAACGAACAAAATCAACGAGTTAATAAATTTATCGAAGTAAATATTGATTGAACTATAAAATACATTTTAAATTATGTGTTTGCAAAACAAAACTAACATAGTATGAATTAACTTAACAAAGTCCATACGCACATGCGGACAGACTGTTTTAGCACCCCCAAGCATATTATAATATACATAAATATATGTTTATTATTTTAAAATATCAATATTATTATATATGCATCGATGCATCCAAAAATATTATGCAGTACCGTTTGCGATGGAATAAACTCGAATAGTAGAAGGATATTTTAATATGAATTTAGCCCGACAATCTTATTACAGGTAGTCTATCAGCTGTCATACTTTACTCCTAGAACTTCTATGTCGAGTCCAGCTCGACATTGTACAGGTAACGCTCTACCCCTATATCAAGTCCTGCTCAACTTTGTAAAACTTGGTTTGAACAATATTTTTTACTAATTTTAAAATAACTTTATTTCAATATCCGAGTGCCGACGTTAAAGTTTGTAATATTTACATCAAAATGTGGTATTTTATTTAACCATGCCAATAAATACGCAAACCTTGTGATATATATCAATATCTCTTGAGGATTTGCTGGAATGATAAGATATTTAGGAATATAAAGGGTTAATATAATTTTCTAAATCTTTGCTGTAGTAAGATAGTCTGGAGAGGCCTTCGAAAGAAGTGAAACACGTGTCACGAATATAAGTAGTATTGCCATATTGAGTCCTGCTTGACTTTTTAAAACTTTGGTATGAATTTAATTTATTTTAAAATATGCTTATTTTAAAAACCGTATTTATGGGATCGTGTGCCTTAGTTACATTGTGTAACATATTTTATAATAATGTGGTATATTTTTACCAAACTAATAAATACGCAAACCCTGTGATATTCATCAATTTATCAAATCTATTGAGGAGTTTCTGGAAGGAAAAAAATGTAAATTGAGGAGTGCAAAGGGTTCATATGACATACAGTGGATCAGTTTCAATTACAATCGAATGCAACGGTTCATAATAAATCATTTTTAGTACTTATTCCACATAAAATTTATTGGATCAGGACCGGTTTCGCTCATGGCAATCATTATCAACTAATAATAAATACAACGAAAAAGTGATATTTATACAAAAGTAAAGCAAGAATTACAAGTTATGACAAACAATTGGTATTGCAACTAAGCAAATAAATTGAATTCAATGCGGAAAGTCTGGGACTCACGGTTGTACTCGGTCAGAACCAAGTGCCACTTATTCAATGCATGCATACTGACTGTGCTGCTTTACGGTTGCGAGTCATGGCACATCATAAAAGCACAGGGTAACCGTACACTGTGCTTTGAAAACAGATGCCTGCGGCGTATATTAGGAGTACGGTGGTTTGACTTTGTCAGGAACACGGAGGTAAGAGAGCGGACAAACCGGCCCCTTATTACGTCCAAAATAAAAAGGCGACGATGGACCTGGCTTGGAAATATGCTGCAGATGCCTCAGAGAGAATTCTGTCTGCCTCTTTTATCAACCTGATGGATCCCGACGCCGCGGAATGCCTCTGGTGACCATCCATAGGATGTACTCAGGGGAGCTACGGGACGCCGGGAGGACCTGGGAAGATGCGAGGAGGTTGGCGGGAGATCTTGAAGGCACCGTGTGGCGGCCATATCCTCCAAATAGACTATAATTAAAATGTTGAAGACCTCTTAGCAATACAAGCTATAACATCAACAATCAATTAAGTATGAATGATCATTAACAAAGTAAAAACCAAGTATTGACAGTGAACACCTTAAAAAAACGGTTCATATAAAAAAATCTATTAGTGTTAGTGGAAATTAATTGTATTATCAGTGTAAATGAGCGTTGTTAATACAGATTAAAGTGTTGACAAAAAGAAAGTTCGATTGCCCTTCAAACTAACGGCCAAACTTTGCCTGAAATTGGAAATTATCTTGACTGAAAGATTACGACTGATAAATAGAGTCCGGATATTACAGATAATAACTTCGGGTCAAGGTAAATTACAATTATTTATCACCGTGAACTGATAGTGCTGAAGATTTATCACTTTATTTAATTTGATTAATTGAATTCTAGTAAATTTAATCAGTTATAATTCACTGAAAGATAAAGTGATGGAAAATGTCTTCTCATTTCTCATTGCGAATATCGTACCGTTGATGACCGCCTTAAATAATTTTCAACTAGAATCAATCTTAGTTCACAATTTGTTTTTTTAATAGACGTTGTTGGACTACCAAACGAAGCATTGAGAAGATATCTTGAAGGACCCAAATTAATATTTTAAGTAATCTATCTAATAAATAAATTCCTTTAAAAGTATATCGCTGTATATGTTATATTATTGATCAGACACATACACTCAAACCTCTTTTTGTGCGATTTCTAAATTATGCGGTGTTTTTAAATGCAATTTTTTTTTTAAATATATTTTCCGGGTTGTTTTAATGTAGATATTGAGACGACCAGGGTTCCTTCTCCACCTGACTGGCGTCAGACAGCATCCTTCCACGGCGTTCGGAGACGGAACTTAGGGATAGGATGGGAGGAAAGGTATCTCTCGCAAAGATTTCAAAAAGGTATTCAATTGACCGCACTCTATCTGAGAGTGGGCTAGTTTATTGTTCTCAATTTAGATTGTCAGTTACAAAAAAAAACACAGATATAATTGTAGTTGCGACTACATTTCAAAGCGTAAGACCAAATGAATATGTTACTACGCTCTGCCATCCGAGGCAAGCGCGAAAAAAACTGATGACTTTGAAAGAAGGATAACGACTAACTCACTTGGCGGTTATTTTATTTGACAGCCACATTTATCCTCCGTGATTCTAGTATGAAAAACAGCTCGACCAATCAACGCAAAGCATTCTGGCCTGAGCTGAATTCAACCAATCACTGCGAAGCCGTCGCAATGAGTCGGTTACATGATTTTATAACAATTTTAATGCATTTATTCGCGTTATATTACTCGTTTGGTCTTATTATCATTGATTGAGGTGTTAAATAAGATCGTCCGAGAGAGTTCTGATACCCTACAACATCATGCGGTATCAATATATAACACCGTTATAAACAGTGCGTTGTTCACATACTGTCTGTACTTAATCCAGTGTTTTAACAATTTTAAGACAAAGTAGTCATATTCATTCATTCAAATTAAACTTTAATCAAAATAATAATTATTGTACTATACTTATCACTTTTAATGTGTTCAACGCCAATACGTGATGGAATGGCATCATAATAAAAATAATTTTGTATAAAAATCGGTGTATCGTTGTATTTCTTATCACTTGATAATGCTCGTCATGAGCGAAACCGGTCCTGATCCAATAAATTTTATGTGGAGTACCTACTAAAAATGTATTGATTGAGTAGGCATTTACTTGGTAGAACTCCATTATAATACGGTAAGAAAAATAACAATGTATTTTAGTTTTACATAAATTATTTTATATATTTGTTGATAGCTTCTTCGGCTTACGCCTTCTATAGTTCTGACGAAGGCGTAAGCCGAAATAGCTACCAACAAATATATAAAATAATTTATGTAGAACTAAAATACATTGTTATTTTTCTTACCGTAAAAAAATGTGTTTTTACGATACTGTTAATAATAATATTTTAAAATTGTGACAAGTGTTAGTAAGAACACTGCCGTTTTTCCATGAATTTGTCAACCTTTCAAGATTGTTAAAATATAAAGCGGCTGTTACGGCGTCCTTGAGACAATTTCGGCTAAATCCGCTAAGCTAGTAAGTAATAAGGATTTTCTCCAGGTGCTGACGATGCGTGCATAATTAAAACTCCTCACCCACTTTGAAGTTTTAATTGCTTTTAAACCTGTCGAAACTTCCTAAAATTAAAACATGTGTTAACGCTTGAAGGACGTATTGTACGTTACCGAAATATTCACGTGGGCTCGCTAACAAGCCGCATAGGATGTGCTCACTTCCTTCTACGTTCTTCACATATAATAAAGTGTGATGTAACGTATTATATAACATCTTACTGGAAGATTTTATCAAGTGTTAACCTTAAAACGCCCGAGCGTATTTTTGCGAAATATCCGCGAAACCCGTAGCTTTTATAAAAATAGTTATATCTCTGAAACAAGTCAGCCTATGTGCGTAAAATAAAAAACAGTATCAAAATAAAAGATTTCTTTTAATTTACAAGCAATGACTAGCACCGCAACTTGTACGCTTTCTTATTATCTAGGTCAGTGGTCTCCAAACTCAATGAGGATGCGAGCTACTTTGAGAAATTAAAATAGTCTAGTGAGCTACTTTTTTATATTGTTTTACCGTCGTCTTTTATTGTACTATACATATAATTATTTATTACTTAAATAAAAACGGACTTTGAATGAAACATAAGATGCGTACTTTAATTACGTATTTATAAACAAAACTAGCGAGTACCTGGCAAAGAAAGAAAGTGTTTATGTTTTAATTCTGTTTATTAAAGTGCTTTTGAATATAAGATATTTTTTTCTGCCTGGTGCGTACACGAATAAATCAGAAGGTTTTCCAACGCGTGAGTAGGCCACTTGCAGCTGTCCATGTATAAAGCATGGATTTTACAAATATATCCTTCGCGAGCTACCGAAAATGCCACCACGAGCTACCGGTAGCTCGCGAGCGACCGTTTGGCGATCACTGATCTAGGTAAACAAATAAACGAATCCTTTTACAGCTACATATCTTGAATAAAAAATCTGTCAGTAGGTATGGAAAAAATCTGTACCAGCATTAAAATATTATAATCTTTAGTGTAAATAAAGCTGGTTTATGACAGTCTACTGGATATAACACAACGCAAATCCCAAGATTCAACCTTGTAACGCAAATTTTTATATTCCTCATTATGACAAAAATAGTTATCGATGCCGAAAATAAAATTATGGATCGGCTAAAAACTATTATCAGTGTAATCCGATAGTAATCCGAATCCGGGACCGTAGGGCTTTGAAAGGTTAACTCCATAAGATTGAAGACTTAGTTTGCGTTGCATCGGTATTCGAATCAGCCGAGAAATATTTATTATTGTTTTATCTACATAGAAGCTGATACCAGATTGTCATAGATTATTTGATGTAGAACATTGGTTCCCAACCTTTTTCGGGTGGCGACCCCTTTTCAAAAAATCCATGTGACCCGCGACCCCCATACAATCCAAAAGTAATTTATGATAATTAGAGAGGTAATTAAAAAAACCACCGAAAATATTTTTTTAGTTTAATTTTATTTCAAATTATGTATGTTGAATAATTAATTTAATGAGATGGTTGAAATTGCATGTTGTTAACCAGTCTCAAAATTCGCGGATGAGTTTTGGTTAACGCCAACCTCATGTCATTTTCAACATTTAATTGGTTTCTTACTTTTGTTTTTAAATAAAAAAAGCGATGCGTGTGTATCGGTGCATCTGGTAAAGTGAGCGACCAATCACAAAATATATTTTGAAGAATACGTGACAGTCACACGTTGAATTTTGCTAAGGAGCGCCTCAAACAAAGGAGATATTTAACCGTTACCTGCAAACTCTGCACCACATGTTTCAACCAACTGTGAGTGAATAGCGTACCAGGAATACACTTATTTTAATTTTAAAAATATATATGAAAATCTTCAAACTTCAAGAGACCATTATAAATAAAAATTGCAATTTAGTGAATATTTTTTTAGTTGTCTGTATAAGTTGGCGACCCACAGGTTGGGAACCTATGGATGTAGAAGGATAAGTTTATAATTGTTAATATCAACGTCATTAGTAGCAAACTATTGTTTGTTTGTCTCTATCTCACCCTCCCTGCTGATTTTGTTATTTACCGTGTTAGAATAGTAGAATCACTGTTATTTTTTTTACTATAGCAACCTTTGCGTAAGTAAGTCTGAAAATGCCCCTGAAATCGGCTTACCACGTGTCAAATAGTTACACAATACGTGGAATAATCTTATTTATTAAAATTTTATATTAATATATCATACTAAATTTGAATCGTTTGAGTTTTTTACTTTTCCGTAAGTTTGTCGCTAACGACCCGGGTTTCGCCTTTCGGCATATTCAAGCATTTCAAGTGCATGGATGTACTTGAACTGACATTCGAACGATTCTAATTCCATCAAGCACCTACAGTCAAAATTATTTCTTAAATATATTATATATTATACATTCTATTTATTAGAAAATGTTTCGAACGATAGACTATGCATATATTCTATTGTATTAGCATTGATATATATTATCATTAGTTGACAATGCTCACCATTAACGAAACCGGTCCTAATCCAATAAAATGTAAGTGGAATAAATACAAAAAATGTTTTATAATTCCATTCTAGTATTGACAGTGGACACCTTAAAAGTGATATATTATATCATTTAATAAATCTACACTTACATAACTTCATTGAGATAAGACAATATCAAGAAGTCTTATTAAATCACAAGAACGCAGCGCAACTTCTAATACAAAAAAGTCCAATTTTTCTTCACAAAGATAAAGGGTTGTGTGGTCGTAATGAAAATGATCCTATCAATCAAAAGCGTCTTGTCTTTGGGCTTATAATGCGGAAAGATATGTGTGTGTACAGGATAACTAGAAGCTTTTTCGAAAATATAATTCGTTATAGAAAGGTTCATCGACACGAACATATATGAAACATAAATGAATGATACAAAATAGAATTTAACACTATAACCTTTAAAAGCCCTACGGTTCTGCATGGGACCAGTGATTATGGTGTACTTTGCTATCAGATTACACTGATTTATGATAATAGTATTAAACATATGAATATGAGCTTTCAAAAATAATGTCTTTGAGATGCCGATTCATAATTTTATTTTCGGTTTCGTTAAATATTTTTGTCACTACGAGGAATATAAACATCTGCGTTACAAGGTTGACTCTTGGGATATGCGTTGTGTTTTATCCGGTGGACCGTAATATATCAGCGTTCTTTATACCAAACAATATATTTCAATGCGGATAAAGAATCCATATGCTCCAAGTTGGGAGCGGACATGCTAAAAAAAATCAGGTATGCCTGACTGAAATTATTTGGAGCGCTAAGTAAAAGAGTGCATGTTTATGATGGGCCACAAATTAATATTTCATACCCTTATAATATTGCACTATTTTAAAACCCTTTCAACATTTATTTAATGTTTTTTTAACTGTCAATTTCGGTAATTTGACGTCACGCATCGCAGTAGATGAGTCAAATTTTCATCAGTCAACGTGTTTCGACACTAATTTTTACAATTTTAACATTGAAAATAATGACTCGCTGCGATACTTACATAGTTCCAAATGCAGCCGATAAGCTATAAGACACATTGATAATTGCCTCTATTTATTAAATTTATCTTCAAGAATACATTTTTGATTTTGCCTGAAGGCGGAAATTTTGAAAAGTTGCCATAAATTTAGTAATACATTTTTTTATGTATTTTACCGCAAAATGCAAAATGTATATAAAGTTGAAATCCTCAAAAGGGTTTTCAATTGGGCCACACGTGGCCAAGCATGCCTGAGTTAAATAAATAAATCAAATACGAAGATTATTTATTTATTTAATTTAATATGTACATTATAAAAATCACAAATTATAAGCAACGTGTAAAAAGATTAAAATATTGAAAGAAGAGTGAAAAAATTACTTAGGAAATTGGCCTCGAATCGCAAATCGAGTACAATACATAAAACAATAGAACTCGTCTCAACTCACTCACGTTCATATGAAATATGTGTTAAAAATTTCTATAGCAATTCCCAGTGGCACCACTATTGGCAGGCTGTTTCAATTCCTTGGAAGAACAAACAACTCATGTTCACGATTCCTCAAAAAATTATCAAGAACATTCATTTTAATATTCTCAAGGATGGTGGAATTCTCATATCTTATTTCGCAAGATTATAGCATGTTTATGTTGGCCAACATGGCAATACTATTTATAGTATTTTTTGCTTTTATTGACAATTTAAAACTATTATCAAGTAATAGAACTTCACCATGGGATGTGTCCGAGCTTAATTATTTTGAAACAAAACTTATTTCTCCCCTTTTAGATGCTTAGTATATTAATGCATTTTACTACCCTTCGATTTCTACAGGCTTCTTTCTTCTGTGTTGGATCATTTATATTTAACAACAGATGTATTTTGATCAACAAATAAAACGTGGTACAGAAGGTATTCAAGACAGTGTAACAACCTGGATTTACAGGAATAAAATCTCGAGCTGTCTTAAAGCAGTAGCTTTAATAGTTACTTATGTAACATACTGTAGCAGTGAAAAGTTTCTTTGATTATCTACTACCAAAAATATTTCCTTGTGTGAATGACGTGGGAACTAGAGACTTCAATTACTCGACATCTCAACTACTCGACTATCGAGTAGTAAAATTCAAAAATACTCGAAAACTCGAGTATACTCGAGTAGTTTCAGATGTATCCAAATATTTATTATTAATTCAACTTTGTGTATATGTTACAGTGAAACTGTATTCTCAGTGAAAATGTACCAAGTAATAGATTTGTATGACAACGTGATATCACTGGTCACGATCATTGAAATTATTGGCCTAAATCGATGATTTGCCGGCCTTAAAATTTTGGTTTGCTTCAATGAAACAAAATCAGGAATTAGTCCCTTTCATAAAAATAGAACCAAAGACAAACATAGGGCTGAAGATAGGGCGGTCAAATTTATTTTCAATGACAGCTTGGAGAAGAATATATTTTCAATGAGAATACAGTTTCACTGTAACATATATAACTAGATGATAAATAAGCTTATTCAATTTCATTAGAACATTTATTTCAATTTATAAAATATATATTTAAAAAATAATAAAGAATTAAACGTTTAAAATTTTAAATTGTTTCAAAGCTTTTTTTTATAATTCCCACAGTAGAAAAACTTCTCTCTGTTGCTGTGGACGTTGGTTTTATAGCTAACAATGAATTCATAAGTGCATTTAGTTTGTCTGCCTGCTGTTAAAATGATTCCAACTTTTTAAAATGAACGAGTACTATCGAATTGTATACTAGTCTAGAACTAGAGGCCCACAATTACTCGAAATCTCAACTATTCGAGTATGGAGTTGTAAAATTTTAAAATACTCGAGTATACTCGAATAGTCTCAGATATACCAAAATATTTATTATTAATTCAAATTTGAATATATTAAATACATGATAAATAAATAAACAAGCTAAAAAGGAATATTTAATTTAGTCTCTTGTCATCATAAACGTATCATTGATAAGATAAGTCAAACTAAGAGTCTAAAATAACAACATAAATTCTCGCATAGCATAGTCAACGGCACAACCATTCAAAAATAAATATTACATGATTTAATTTTTTTTTCACGTTTAATTTTGACTCAGGCATTGATTTGTTACATACTAACAGGGGTGAGTTTAAACTATTTTATCAAGAAATCTTAGAGATTAATCGAGCTCAGCTCAACGGTCTGCCAATTTGGAACGAGCAACTTTATTTGCCTAGTTCGCCATTGTTGTACCCTTTTAAATAATTTTTATTTTTAATTTATTGTCATTTATTTAATTTATTTACAATCAAGCACTTGCTATTATTAAATATCAATTCACTTACTATCATTAATGTAATATAATAATAAAGGCTTGAAATCAATCAAATCATTAACGAGAGGTCGGATAGGACCCTAGATTTATTTTAAATATTCGTATGTTATCATCTGGTCATTAATATTTTCAAAAATCCCCGTAATTATAACAAACCCACTTAAATCATTGAAACTTGTATTCATTCAAATTTCGCTAATTTACATTTTAATAACCTTTTAACTTAGTGATCTACTTATATTTTTGTATATAAACGATACAAACTGTTTACTACGCGTCAGTTCAAGTACATCCGTGCACTTGGAATTCCTGAAGATGCCGAAAGTCGAAACCCGGGTCATTAGCGACAAAACTTATGGAAAAGTACAAAATTCAATTAATTCAAATTTATTACCTGATTGTAAAATCCACGCGTAAGACGCAGGTAAATATTATATATATTTTTATAAAATAAATAATATTTGGAAATAAATCTCGTTTATTTTTAAAAATACTCGAGTATCAAATACTTGACAAATTGACGAGTATTATCGAGTATCGAGTAGTCGATACTTGATTTGAAGTCTCTAGACTGGGAACTCTATGGGCTGCGATATATCTAACTGACGTTATATTCCCCCCACAGAAAGAAGATTTAATAAGATATGAAAAAGTGATAGTCTCCTTTGGTTATTTTGAGCAGGCAATGAATTTATCTTTCCCGCATATATAATATTAACCGAATCATTGAAAAAGCGACAGTAAAAACCTGAATTTGATAAAGTTATCTTACGCTTTCATGTTTTTCGCGGAAACGGAAATTGGTTTGTTTTGCAGCAATATTTGGTATAAATATTCAAATTGAAAATTGAAACATTTTGCATTCGTCCGTATTCTGGGAAATCCGACTGTTAATATTCTGAATATTAATGACGAAGATCATTCAAACATGCAGGAGATCGAATATTTAACATAAATAAAACAATGTCCGTTTCATATATATTTTTAAGCATTTCGGTTCCCAATGCAGAGTATGGACCTTAGAGTTTATTTCGACAGATTTTTTCTATGAGAATTGCTAAATTGCTTAATTCTTCTTTTTCCGACAGCAAGACAAGTGGATAGCTAATCATTTAACTCTTCTCGCTTCGTTCCGTTTTTAGTATCGGTTGGGTGATGGAAGAAATTTCAATGAAATCCATATAAAACAGAAACTAAATTTCAATGTTATGTCGGCGGTAATTACCGCTACTTTTACTGGTGTAATGCCGATGCCCTATTTCTTGATTGATTGATTGAGTAGGCATTTACTTGGCAGAACTCCATACGGTATAGTTCTGACGAAGGCGTAAGACGAAATATCTATCAACAATTTATTTAAAATAATTTATGTAGAACTAAAATGCATTGTTATTTTTTTACCGTACTAATAATTTCATTTAACAATGAAACTGACTGGACGTATCTGAGTCCGCTAGTTTCACAAACCGAAGGTTATGTTCAAAGGAATTCCTGCACTTGATGTTTTCTCCTACGTCCGCTTATTTGTTGATATATTTTCCCGGTCCGTGGGTCAGTGGTCAACGTTGTTGGCTTGCTTGCCGGACCACCCGGTCTCGATTCCCGGTACGAACAGATCTTTTCAGTCAATAAATCGATTCTGTTCGAAGGCAATGGTGTTTGTGTTGTTGAAAATCCCTTTTCACCTTTCCTATCCCAAAAAGCGACGCATAGCGGGAGCGATTAGTTAACCACTAGTCCTTTCCGTGTCGTATCCTTCAATCCCTACTCTTTTCAACGAAATAGGGTTGAGCAACTGAGTAGCAAGCAGTTATCGTAGAAAAATCCATATGCTCCAAGTTGGGAGTGGACATGGTTAAAAATAAACTACAATTACGTAAAATTTATTTTAAAAAATCAGTTGACCATGCTCGCCATGAGCGAAACCGGTCCTGAACCAATAAACTTTATGTGGAATAAGTACTATTTTTTTTTGATTATTAGAATGCAATTCCACCAAGTATTCACAGTGAACACCTTAAAAGTGATTTATAATTAATTGTACATTCAATAACTAATCGTCTAAATTCTTTATAAAGATAAAGATCCGTTCAAGTTGAGAGAATATTATTTGTGAAAAATGTCTCTTGAAGATATCAAGAACTTTTGAAGACATCAAGTCTAATTTTAAGTTACGGCCTGGCTCTTGTTTCGATGAAAACCAATTGTTCTTATAGATATTCGACATATTAGCTAATTTTACAAAAGCAGAAACAGTTGACTAACATTTTTACTATTTTCAGGCGCGATACGAACTGTGGTATACCCGGACGCCTTCCGAGGTCATCGAGCATTGATTCCATGGTGGAAGCAGTTTGGAACGAAGGCGGTGGACCAGTTAGGATTAATTCCCTTCATCCGAATATCGTTTCACCATCCGTTGGGCGCCGGAGTAAAGGCCACCGAGGAATTGCTGGTGAGTGTTCAATTGGTTATTAATATATGACGAAACTAGCAATATGTGATGTTGTTTTTAAGAAAAATGTTGAAAAGGGTATTAACTTTTTAACTGCCAGCATTTGCATGTATGGCGGTACCTCTCACGCCACGAATTTTATTCGCCACGGTGACAGACTTCTTTTCAATTTACATTTCAAGTGCTAAAAACGAAAACTATTTAAATTTTGAGTATAAAGAAGATATTAACAATGTCGTTTTGTGTTCAAAATATTTGTATGTTTCATACAATTGATTTTAGTTAATAAAATCCCGCTTAAAGTAAGCGTTAAAAGACATCATTTTTTGTATGATTGGAGTGCCGTTGATGGAAAAAGTTCGCATCTTAAAGACGTCTGTGGCAGACATCCGGTTAAAATTAAATGAATTAGGTTAATTAAACAGTTCATTGTTTTTATAAACATTTTAATGTCGGCAATTTGAAATAATATAACTTTATACAGAACAAACCATTGTTTTATGGATTAAATAAGTTGAAAGATTTTAGGTTGTACATAATATCGCTCCGATTTAGCAATGAAGCATTAAATTTTCAACATGGAGCACTACTATTTTTCATTAATATTTAAAATAAGTGAAGTGAAATTTTCGTACGATTCTATTTCATTGATAATTTGCTTAACTTTATTAACATAAAATTAATTTACTAAAAAACTCTATTGCAAAATATACAATTGGCCACGAAAACACAAAAAGCTACCTCGGTAAAGCGTATAATGTCACGCGTGAAGTGTTTAAATTAATGGATATGCGTTTTTTACGTGCATTATACATACAAAAAATATAATACACTAGCTGCACCCTGCGCGCGTTGCTTCGCCAACAATTGTAGGGGGGATTGGGGGGGGGGGGGTGGGTAGGGGATGGGGTGTACGCCAGAAAGTTTCGCGGAAGTGTACTCGAGAAATTTGTAAAAATTGATATCAATTTTTGGGGGGTTGTTTGGCGGGGTGGGGTTTGGGGAGCGTATGGGGGGTATGCCAAAACCTTCGAAGAAGTGAACTCGAAAAATTCTTAAAGTTTAAAAAAAATTGGGGGGGAGGGGTTGGTAGGCCAGAAACCATCGCGGAGGTGCACTCAATAAATTTGTAAAGTTTCACATCGATCGGTCGAGCGGTTTAGTAGTCCATAGCGGACATACATACAGACATTCATTTTTATATATAATACAATAAAGCTATCGATTTTCACTGAAATGAGTTTTATTAAATCTATCGAGAACAACACTAAGAGAAAAGACAAAACCAACACAAGCATCTCAAATTGAATTGACACAATCTAAATTAAATATCGTCTTCGGCGGGACTTGAACTAAGACTTACACAATCGTGAGCCGACTCCAATACAAAAGTCATTTTTAGTACTTAATCCCGATTGGATTTATTGAGATCAGGACTGATGCCCGCGATGAACGAAGCCGATCCTGATATAAATAAATCCAATCGGGATCAAGTACTAAACAATCATGTGTTATTATTTTAATAATAATTACATTTTACAACAAGCTCATTGTCAATGAGCACCTTTAAAGTGATAAATATAATACATTGATTATAATAAAAATAATAACACACCATGAATAAAACCGGTCCTGATTCAATAAATTGTATGTCGAATAAGTACTAAAAATGTGATATTATTTACTTCCGATGGATTCGGCGGTAACTTTGTGGAAGCTCATTTTAATATAAAATTTAAAATAACTTTAATTATTCCACGTATTGTTTCGCTTCTTTCAGAGGCATCTTCGGACTTACTATCGGAAAGTTTGCTTAAGTAATGAAGCAAGATTGATTCTTATATTTTAAAATGATAAAATTACAAAATAGAGTTTGGGATTTTTCAAGTAGGGGGTTATAGAATCGAACAAAATATTAACTAATGAGCTGCAATCAATCAAATAGGTTTGGGCCAAACCTTTTAATTGGAAATAATGTAAGCAATGGCGAGCCATCTGTCCTATTAAGAATATTATTTAATAATACTTCTTTTTTGTTGAGAGTTTTATTTATTTCTAATTTCTGATATTATTTTATTAAACATGTCATTCCATCAAGTATTGACAATGAACATCTTAAAAGTGTAGATTGATTATTATTTTGATTAAAGTTTAATTTGTCTTTAAAGATCACAGATTCAACGTGAAAAATGAACACGTCTACTTTTCCTTAAAAGTGTTTTATGAACAGCTTAATAGAAAATCCTTTGTGTCTTTTATTTACACCCACGCAAGCAATCATTAAACGACAAGAGTGTTTGCCCAGATGCCGTGAAGAGAGTTTTTAATGGCAGAAAAGCTCACTTTTTTGATGGCAGGGTAAATGGGATGGGTGGAGTTGAAGCTTTTATATCCTTATGTTTTAAGTATAAGACTACGAGCTTATTATAATGTTACAGTAGTTAGGTAAATTTTGTGAGGTTTTTATACCTTTACGTAGTGGTATAGAATTGTTTGACCAAAATCACTGCCATCCTATATTATTATTTAATCTTATATATAAAACCGAAACGGGGGATGTATGTCTGTAATTCGCTTTTGCATTGTTGTTGCAAGTTCAAACAAACGAATTGATTTCGCTCGCGAAAGTTTCGACGGTAAATTTGTTTCGATATCAATGTGTGTGTAGAGACTCCAATTACTCGGAGAATCGAGTAGAACATATATAAAACCGAAACGGCGTATGTATGTCTGTGGGTCTGTAATTCCCTTTTGCATTGTTGGTCATTAAGTTGCCATAAAAACGAATATGAAAGAAAATAAGTTTGATTTTTTTATCGGCGAAGACATTTAGTCAAAATGTAATAAATTAGTCTTCTACTGAACTTTTCCCGGCTTTTATTAATATAATAATGTTTTTATTTACGTGTAGGTATTATTTGACATTTCTTTGACAGCAAATTAGATTGTTTCCTTGAATTTTGACATTTTAATGGGCGAGAATGGGGCTGTCAATATATGAAAGGGGCTGTGAAATGTCAATGCCAGTCTGAAATGTTCATTTTAATTCCATTTTAATTAACCTAGACTTTTGAATTTTTGAAAAAAGTTGTTTCAACTTGGCCCGTCTGAATTTACGCGCCGAGCTGAACATAACCCCAAACTGGTCCGAGCGAAGCCGGGTTCGAACACTAGTAATAAAATAAAATTCAATTACAAAGTTGGCACCGGATTCGCTTATAGCGAGCATTTTAAGTGATGAAATATAAACGGAAATAAGAATATGTACCGTAAAACGGGGTGAATATAGAAAACTAACAAGGATTGAACTTTAGCACAATTTTACTAAGTAACCAATGTATTTTTTACTATTTTATATAATTCTTTACAATGACTATAATACTATCTCTCGAATGACAAAACCAAGCCAACTAAATATCTGGCCAAAATTAAATCAAACGTGTTTATGTTCGATACCTGTGCATCCTTACTTTTGGACCCCTTATTCACTTCTGTTTTAATTGCACGAACATTAAATTCAATCATGTTTTTTTTAGTTAATACGTACCGTGAAACGGAGTGAATAGAAACTTATATAGAATAGAGGTTCAAATATTGCAATCATTACAAACTGTTGTTTTGTCTCTATTGACCTGCCAAGTCTTAACTTACCCTCTCTCGTCTCTATACATCCCAATTCAATGTGAATAGAGACATCGAACAAAATTGACTGTCTTAATAACGATAGTGAATATTTGAAAAATATTGTCATGAATGTGTAGTAGGACCATAAAAACACGTTGCGAGCCATTCATATTTAAGTTATGTTGAGCATATATGAAAATACATAGTCGTGAAGGGTAAAAAGTATCTCTATTCACCAGTGACGGTGGTGACGGGGTGTTGGGGGTGCAAAGGAAGATTCAACCGTTTTTGCAAGCGTTCTTTCCTATTTATTGGATTTTAAAACACTTCTATAGCATGGACTTTCAATTCAGATGTTCGCAATACCAACTGTTTCTCTTCCGTAGTACGGAAAAATAGTTGAATCTTCCTTTTGCACCCCCCAACACCCCGTCACCAGCCGTCGCTGCTATTCACCCCGTTTTACGGTATATCAAATTGAGAAAGACAAAAAAATTGGTGTAAGAATTTACAGATAATCATACATAAATGGAATCAAATTGTCAGTAATTATAAGATTGGATGTTAGCCTCCAAAGGTTGAATAATTCACTGACTTAACTGGCAAACAATAAATAGTCTAATACGGTGAAAAAAATAACAATGTGTTATAATTTCTTTCCACCAAGAATTGACTTTATTTGTAAAAGAAATGTTGTAATCAGTCGAATATGAATTTTATTTTTCTTAATAATATTATACTCCCAGAGCATATATTATAGAAGAAGAATTTGGAATGTTAAGAGTATTTATTTAGAAACCGGATAGAAATCTTTGATGTTTAGTATTTACTCGGGCAATTTTGTCAAAAATACTGTATTTTCTATCGTAATCCATATTCAAACGTTTCTTCCAAAATTTCTGTATTTTTTTAAAAATATTTTATAAAGTATGGGTAAGGTTATTTATCCAAGCATTCCAGCGTAAAAACAATAAACTTAAGACCTTTTCTGTGACAGGTCACAAAAATAAGAGAAATTTCATGTCACATTCCAGAGCTTTTGCCAGAAAGCTACACGCCCCATCCCTCTGTTGTCATTGCTTTTATTAAAATACATAAATTATATCACGAAAGAAAACAATTAACAGCTATACCAGTGCTCGTCAACCTTTTTATGCGTATCGCCCACTTTTTATTATTTTTCATGATCAAATATCCTTAGCGCTCACTAATATATGTAGCTATATAAAATTGTAAATAGCTTTGATTATTCCACGTATTGTGTTACTAATAGTGACACGTGTTTCACCTCTTTTAAAGACATCATCGGAATTACTATAGCAAATTTTGGCTTAAGTAATGAAGCAAGATTTATTCTTATATTTTAAAATTACAAAAATGGAGTTTCAGATTTTTCTTTTTTTCGGGAAGCAAGTGGTTATAGAATCAAAATAATGCAAACAAATAACTAAACATGAACTTTCACAAAGTTACCGCCGAATCCATCGATAGTATATATGGCTATGTTTCAATCCAGTACAGTGGTATCTCGAGATTTGAGTTTGATCCGTTCCAGACCCCAAAATGTTGGTTGTGCGAAAGAGATGGAGCGAAGTATGTTATTTATAGAAGGTCCATAGCGTTTGACAGTCGAAGTAGAATCCAATACCAATACAGATCTACGGATTTGCCACCAATACATTCATATGCAAAATTTTATTGCAACAAAAAAATGTAATCATATATTGAAAAAAATCACAGAAACAATCATTCGTGAGAATCTTGAGTCTGATGCTATGAGACTAAATATTTTATGTCATATTTTCGTTATGTAGGTTATATTTTAGTTTAAAACAAACAAAAGTCTCATCTTTCATTGATTTTCAGACAACTTCTTTGTTTTATCATGATTTGAAAGATTTTGGAATAAAAGCAAAAATCATCCACCGCCCACCACGGAAGCTTTTATTACCCACTAGTGGGCGGTACGGACGAGGTTGACGGCCCGTGGTCTACGGTTACGAAAGCGTTAAGACTGGCTTGAAAAATGGTCCCGGTCTTATTATATCTTGTGGGAATATAGTTTGTATCGTTGGCATTCTGATGTAATTAATACTCGGATATCCGCCAACGACGACATTGTGGTGTGCGATAAAACGTAATTAATTCGGAACGTTTTAATCTATATTTCGCATTCTTACATGATATACAACATCTTTTCACAGGTAACGTACATTTATATAACTAGTATTGCTACCCGGCGTCGCTCGGACTAAGCGACCAATATTATTTAATGTTATATCATTCGACATAATTATATCACAAAATCTAACATCCAAAAAAGAGTTAAAATAAAATCACAAACTTTATTTTATTTAATGACAACCCCATTCTCGCCCATTAAGATGTCCAAATTCAAGGAAAAAATCTAATTTGCTGTCAAAGAAATGTCAAATAATACCTTCACGTAAATAATAAATATTATTATATTAATAAAAGCCGGGAAAAGTTCAGTATAAGTCTAATTTATTACATTTTGACTAAATGTCTTAGCCGATAAAAATTCAAACATATTTTCTTTCATATTCGTTTTTATGGCAACTTAATGACCAACAATGCAAAAGGGAATTACAGACCCACAGACATACATACATACGCCGTTTCGGTTTTATATATAAGATTAAACATTTCTACTGAAGGTGTTTGATGGAATTACAATATGAAATTTGAATCGTTTGAATTTTGAACTTTTCCATGAGTTTGTCGCCAACGACCCGGAATTTGGCTTTCGGCATCTTCAGGTATTTCAAGTGCGCGAATGTAAATACTTGACTGATCCGTAGTACAAAGTATGTATACATTCTCTCCGTTAAATTGAATGTCAAAAAAGATGCTGAGGATTTTTGTGGAAGTTCATTTTTAATTTAAAGTACATAATTTGGTTATTTTCGATGGTTTCGGCGGTAACTTTGTGGAAGTTCATTTTAATATAAAATTTAAAATAGCTTTGATTATTCCACGTATTGTGTAAATAACTGTGACACGAGTTTCGCCTCTTTCAGAGGCATCTTCAGACTTACTATCGCAAAGTTTGCTTGAGTAATGAAGCAAGATAAATTCTAACATTTTAAATTATGAAATTACAAAATGGATTACGGGTTTTTTTCCTTCTAAAGGAAACACGGAAGGGGTGATAGAATCAAAACGTACAAAATAATGATACTAATAAGGTGCAATCAATCAGATTGGGATTTTTCTTTTATAAGGGACGCAAGAGAGGGTTATAGAATCGAAAAAAAGCAAACAAATAAATATATTTCTAATGACGTTAAACATTACAAACTATTAAACTGTAAACTAATGAGCTGCAATCAATCAGTTAGGTTGGGTGATTACTCTATTAATTGGGAATAATGTTAATAAAGACGAGCATCCTGTCCTATAACATAATTTGTTATTTCACTTATAACATGGTTTAAACTTTAAAGCATCGAGTCACTCCGTATACAGATTTTGTTTGTTTTTAACATTTTATGACTTCGACACAATCGAAAGAGGAGTATTATAGTAAGTGGAGTGAGGGTGACATTTGCTACACGTATTTTTCTAGCTTAATCTTTTATCCGTTATATATAAAGAAGAAGTGTGCGACTGCACGACAACCAGTAAAACTACAGCTCGTTACCTTTCTTTGAAAAGGTGATCACTAGATCTCTATACAATCATTATTTCTCAGCAAAAGTTGTGAAAAAATATGCTTAAAATAAGTAAACTGAAACATTTTTACTTGCTCATTGTTACAAGTGAATTTTAATCAATCGAAACTTCAAACGTTCATATCTCAAAACGTGATGTGTCAAGAGCAGTTAAAATCTTTTCAAAGTAAGGTGTCAAACTTTTAATATGTTTTATTGAGAGTCCATATACTTCATATACTCGAAGCAAGTGTAGCAATAAAAAATATATCATATCACACCACTGTGCAATCTTGATTTTGAATTAAAAAATAAAAATGAGATTGCCTTTATAATATTTATGTTTTTGATAACGTAAATGAAATTATTTATGAAGGTAAGGTTTGGTGTATTTTTCAGTAATATCATTTATTATAATTATAGACCGACCGGTTACTTAAAAATTCTTTAAGTTAACGACGGCTTATGGTTTGTGAAAAGTATTCCTTTCTAATATTCACAACTGCTTACTACCGAATTTTCATTTAAGTTTTCGGTTTCCCACGCGCAGAATATTGTTTGAAGGTTTCTCATATAATATTAACTCCATTATTGATAAACTTCTTCCAGTCTCTAGAAGGTTTTGATGTATATATTTCATGTTATATTTTACAAGACTAGAGAATAATAGAGCAAACATTATTTTGGAATAAAGTACAATTTATTAGATATTACAGTCGTCCGTAGTTCAATGGAAAACGCCGTTGGTTTCAGTTATATTGCTCACTGAATCCCAGAAAGGGCAAAAAGGGAAATCCCAGAATTGATTTTTCAATCACTTTAAAGATTTCTGTTATAAAGCATGGATGTTTTGAGGGTTAAATGTTCTGCACACGATATGTGAACCCAATGGGATCGGACTAGAGACTCCAATTCGAGTATCGAATACTCGTCCATTTTTTCGTCAAGTACTCGATACTCGTAATTTATAAATGAAGATTTTTTTCTTCTGCGGGAATTATGAAAACAAAACTCCAAACCAATTTAAAATTTAAAACGTTTAATTCTCTATTATTTTATGAAATACATATATGTTATTTAAAATGAAATAATTGGATGAATGAATTTAAATAAGATTGCTTATTTATTTATCATCAATTAATGCAAACAAATTTGAATTCTTAGTATATGTTTTGGTACATCTGAAACTATTCGAGTATTTTCAAATTTAACTACTCGATAACCAATTAGTTGAAAGGTCGAGTAATTGAAGTCTCTAGATCTAGATCGCACATAGTACAAAATAAGTAACATAATATTCTTTTAACACATTGGCTGTGGGGAATGTGGAATATGCGTGGATTTTATTAATTTATTCTCACTGTTCTGATGAGTACAATGTTTTCATCTTTTGTTTTACATTGGAAATGCAATAAACCAGAATTATTTGTGATTTTTAACATATATATATAGACAGGTATGTATGTATAAATATAAATAAATGTATTAAATTTTGTCAATTGCATGGCGAATTGGCGTCAGTTGTAATGTTTTGTAGTTTCTTCCATAAATAAATATGTAATCGTTAATCTCAAAAATGATAATACATGGATAGTAGCAGTTTTGCTTTTATACCCCTCAATTGATCGTTGTGGTACTCAATTTTTCAACAAACTTTGGCCGCAGAAATACCAACAAGCGCAACCTTATCTTGTGGTTCATCCAAAGCTCTGAATGTTTTCCATACAAAACACGTGTTCAAACTTTATCAATGTCTGTGAAGAAGTTTCGGTAGGAACAGGCAATTTGTATTCTAGCCGTGGGCGATATATAGTAAATATAAGTAACCGACAAAATGAAGAGCTTTTTGTCGAACATAAAAAGATTTTGTTCCAGCAAAAGTTGTTGAATATTCAATATGTGAGTTTCCAATAAGACAAAATAAACTTGGTATATTTTTTTGGTAAATTATGGATATATGGTCACGGGACAGAATTTTTGTTAATATTTACGGAAAAGAAGCAAATTAAATCTAATGAATGTTAGATTTACGATTTTTTTGAAATGTTTCGTCTTTAATTTTTCAATTTATTATAATAGAAGATCCTAAAGAATAAATACTTCCCAATAAGTAGGTATGAAATCGAGTTGTATTAATTTACAGGAGCAAAAATGCAACCACAAATTACACAAATAATAATATTATACAGATAGAGACAGTCACATAAGTTTATTATTCGTTTAAAATAAAAAGAATAATTTAATTATAGGCTAATATTAAAAATCAACTTCTTCTTTCAGAACTCATACAATAATCAGTAATATTCTTCAGATATAATCATTTTGATACCACATTTTATAATAATCCACAAGAACTCGAGAAGAAGAGTAAAGCCAAAACATAAAATTGTAAGCCAGTATGTAAATTTTTTGAGCTTAGCTTGAGAGGATTGGGATTCTGTCCCGTGACCATATATCCATAATTTACCTAATTTTTCAAAAGAGCAACAATTTTTCTATCATGAATTATAAATTGATTGAGTTGGCATTTACTTTGTAGAACTTCATTATAACACGGTGAAAAAAAACAATGTATTTAAGTTATACAGAAATTATATCAAGTTTTTTTTTGGATATCAATTTGACGGAGCATCACGTTCTAAGGCGTGTTAGCGCCAAAGTTCTTTCAGTCTCCTTTGTCTCTAAATGTTTTAAACTTTAAAATTGTATTTGTTTGCATTCCCTTCCCATCGCTGCTGCCAGGAGGGCGCGATCGCTACAGTTGAGAAATCAGCTTACTATTGCGTCTCTACCTAGGGAGGGTCATCGAGAAGAATAGCTCTAGGTCTATATCGATTTTCTGATGCTTTCTCGTCATAATTCTGCAGGCAAGAGATAGTTGGGTTATCGTGAATTCCCACAGCCTTATGAACCTTTATAGAGGTTTCACGAACGAATTCGCAAATAGTGGGCACACTTAAATCTCTGTGTAACAGCAATCCACGCACGAACCGTCGAGCATCACATACTTGCCTCAATGACTTATTCTGAACAACCTGGAGAGTCTTCAGATGCTTTTGGTGAGCAAATGCCCACACTGGTGTGGCATACACCATAATTGGAGTTATTGCTGTTATAGGAGAAGTTTACTCTTTATGGATAGTTTGCTCCTAGCATCAAGCATAAAGTACAATTTTGCTTTTATAGCATTAAGCTTGGCGCTTTTTAATCACGGTGTGTTCGATAAACTTCAGTCTCTCATCTAAGGTAATTAGAATATACGTGGGATGACAACATTACAAAATGAGGAATTTTAACAGTACCTATTCTCAATTATGTTCTATTTTTAAAAGGATATTTTTTTACCAAGAATTGACAGTTTACAACATTAGAGTAATTGGTGTAAGAGTGGCTCAAATACCCAAATGGCCGCCTTCGTATTTAGTGATTTGCCTGTCCAAAAAGCAGTCGCCATTTAATATACAAATTATGGTTTATTTTATTATGTATTCACCTACGTTTGCTGTGTACATTTTTTCGTATTTCCCAAGCACACGACTAATTCATATGGCATTACTTTATCCGCGAAATATCACGCAGAAAACAAAAAGGGTAATAAAATTTTAAAAGCGCGCCATATCCATTAAAAATGTAGCCCGTCCAAGAACATTCAGTTGTTTCACGTTCGAAAAATTTCTCGGATTTATTCGAAAAAAGAACGGTGATTTAAATTTTTATCACCAGGTTGCGCGGGATATAGCGCTGTCAAAAATTAGGCGCGAAGCGTGAGAGTACATCAATTCTGATTTTCGTTAGGATTATGTTTTCGTGAAATAAAAAATCCTCATGTTATATTTTACTTACATATGGAGATTTTAAATGTTTTTTCAGTCGCTCGATTTATTACATTTCATGTTTTTTCGGTGTCAATATGATAGACTTTTAAGATAATGTATTTCTTTTCGATTTAGAATATTCACCTTACAAGAAATATTTGTGAAAAAACCACACGTGACTGATAGGAACTAACTCAAATTAACAATTATAATTTGGTGAAGTAGACAGATTGCTTATTCTACCAAGCCAGGTAACTCCACTTGGAAACAAATTTCAGGAATAAGAAAAAACTTAATAATTTATCCAATGAGCGGAATTTTGTATTTGGTTTTAGTATTTGGTATGTCGTTGGCTTCCATGGCAGACCGCCCGACATTGATTCCCGGCACAAGCGTCCGTTCGAAGGCATGGGTGTTTTTAAAATCCCTTCCCACCTTTCCAATCTCGAATAGCGAGAGTGATTAGCTAACCACTAGTCCTGTCCCAGTTCTCGTATCGTCCATCCCCTACTCTCTTCGAAAAAGATAGATTGAGCAAATGAGTAATAGGCAGTTCTCGTAGAAAAACATATGTTCCAAGTTTGGCGTGGACATGGCTCAAAAAAGTAGAGTTAGCCAGTTTGCAGATTGGATTCTGATTTAGGATTTTTGATATGTGAGCCTTTCTTCGTTCGCTAATTTTGATAAATTGTTTTGATATCGATGATCAGAAGGTTAAAAGATTGACTTCGATTAGAAGCATGGTTATTTCTTTTTTGTCCCATCAAACCAAACATAAAAATGTTACGTATAGCCTGGAAAGCATTCGTTTATTAAAAACTTTTTACCTAGATTCTCATTTAACCTCTTATCTCAAATAAAAATGCATGTTTACTTTGAAAAATTTCACCGCATTGGCCTTTGGTGTATAATTAAAATACCTCTAAAGAATAAATCGCTTTTTCGTGCTTCTTTTGATATTTTTTAAGCTGCAGGAATATTCTCGAATACCCCAACGGCGTCCAGAAAAATACAATTCCGTTATGAAGGAGAAATTTATTATTCTGTTTCATGACCTCAAAGTTACTTGTGGCAGATAAATGATATTTCATGCACACTTTAATTTTTTGTTATCGTTAGAGGAGGTAAAAGTAATGAAACAATGAAGTACTCGATACTTGAGTAATTTGAAAAATACTCGTTTAATACTCGTAATTTATAAATGAAGTTTTATTTCCATATTTTTTTTTTAAACAGCGGACAGAAAAACTAGATAGAACAATTTAATTCATTGCCAATTATTTTAAGCCAACGTCCACAGAAACAGAAAGTTTTTTCTATTGCGGGAATAAAAAACAAAACTTAGAACCAAATTAATATTTGAGACGTTTAATTCTTTATTATTTTTGAAATATATGTTTCATAAATTGAAATAAATGTATTCATTAAAAATTAATAATCAAATTTATTTATTTATCATCTACTTACATACACACATTTGAATTGGTAATATGTATTATGGTACATCTGAAACTACTCGAGTACTCGAGTATTTTAAGATTTCACTACTCGATATTCGAGTAGTTGAGAAGTCGAGTAATTTATTGGAGTCTCTGGTAGGGAGTATCATAGATTAATGATTGAATTCAGAATACCGTTTAAAATAATATTATTTAGTTGTTTAACATATTGGTAATTTAATAAACTGTGTTCAAACTATTTAAGTTGATAGCAGTAGTGTGTAACATTTAAAGACAAAGTAAACTTTTCTTTTAACTCCAAGTTAATTAAATATTAAAAGATATTTGGAAACAAACTAGTTTTCTTAAGATTTAAAAAAAGTTAAAGCGGTCGGTTTTTAATTAGATTTGGGCTTAAACTGAAAACTTTGTCATTGCATTTGTTTTAATCTGATACGTCACTTATTTTGGCTCTCTGAGAATCATCGCAAGAATTTTAAGATTCTTAAATTAATTATACAAGTTCTACGAAATAAAGTTTTTGCTTTCTGCTAGGCTGATCACCAGTAAAAATCTTCACCCTAGAAATACATTCAATATTGCAAGGATAAGAATTAATATATACGAAAAATTTTGTCTGCTTTTATCTTAATAATATGTGTATATTACAGTCGTTCGATTTTTAAAAGTAGTAAAAAAGGTCGAAGTAGATTAAACAGGTTACCGGGTGAAGAAAAAAGATTTATAGATATAAAGAAATTTGCAATAGTCTTCTTCCTTTATTTATAACGAATTTAATCGTTTAATTTGCTTCTTCTGCCTTTTTTTATATTTTTATAATATATAAAGGGTATTTCAATAGGGACGCTCAAAATATGTTACTTTGTCCTGCTGAGTAGATTATTCATTGTTTAGTGGCCAAATTTGAGTCAACCAGTTTGGTAAATAACACCTACCTGTACGTCATCAAAATACAATATCTGGTGAAAAAATTTCTGCTGTGTGTGAAAGCCAAGGCAGCTTATTTCTCGCTGTTCACAAGATCTTGGCTTTTTTGCGACTTCAACATGGCGAATTTTGAATCGGGCCTTATGTCTGCACCCGTATAAAATCAAACTAGCCAAAGAACTTCAGGTAAACGACAACAGAAAACGCCTGATTGGGTTCTGGAGCAGTTGGAAGTTTACCCAAATTTGCCAAAAATTCAACTTTAGCGACATGGCCCATTTTATAATGAATGGATATTGGCAGACATTTGATGCTATATTCCATATTTAATGCCGTAAAATATACTTACAAATGAAATTAAAATTTAGTCGAAATCTCACAAACAACTTGTTTTATTTACATTTCAAAACTAAGCGTCCTTATAAAAAGACCCTTTATATGTATATACACTTGTGACTAGGTATACATATAAGCTTTATTTTACTAGTGTATGGAAGTCTTTAGATCTTGACACAAGTCATAAGGATTATCTTCACCTTATTGAGCCAACAGCTTTTCTAGGGTTGTTTGTGTTGTTATTTCCTACCTTTAGTTTTCGGCTGAAATTATATGTGAAGTCCGCTAGGCGGACTCCTAGTTTCCTGACTATTTTTATTGCTAGGGTTGATACAGACTAAGTCTTTGTTACCCTTTCCCGCATGTAAGCTAGCTAAGTATTCACTTTCTAAAAGATACTGTCAGTTGACGGCTCTGCGTGGGGGAAAATTTTTAAGAAAAACCCCTTATGAGAATGATTGTCTTGGAATCATTAAAAAGGTTCAATTCTTACCAGTTATTGCTCGTAATGTTTACGTAAACTTCAGGAGTTTAATTTCAAAATTAATTTTAATATTTTATATAAGAGTTTAATATCAATATTGAGGAGTTTAATATAAATATTAATATTTTGAGTTGAATATTAATATTTTTTTCGTTCAATATAAGCTGAATGTCATAAATAACATATTATTGATTGAGTAGGCATTTACTTTGTAGAACTCCATTATAATACGGTAAGAAAAATAACAGTTCTGACGAAGGCGTAAGCCGAAATAGCTATCAACAAATATAAAAAATAATTTATGTAGAACTAAAATACATTGTTATTTTTCTTACCGTATGATAAATAACACTTTGCAGTAAGCACAAAACAAATTTACAAACCTAAATTAGTTGGTCAACCGTAGGTGATAAATCTCGTTACATATTATTTGATCCCGTTAAAAAATGATAAAAAAAGTCTTCCACTGACCAATGAGCACAGTGGATTAAAAGAAAACCAATCAGCAGCGCTAACGTGGACGATGGAAAGTATTTATCTGCGAAAATCGCGAGGAACAGCGCAATGGATTCCAGTGATTGAACGGGGAACCGATAAGCGTCGATAGGAAAACTCAACACGTCTTCTCACAGTGGTAGAAAACGAGAAATATCGTATTGAAATCAAAAATCTATTTATATGATCGTAATGTGGAATATTTTGCAATTTATTTATCAATTTCGAACTAAGGATTTCGACTGAGAGTGCTTTTGATTGTTTGAATTTTTGTACTATTCCACGATTTTTGTCGCTAACGACCCGGGTTTTGCCATTTGGCATCTTCAGGCACTTCAAGTGCGCGGATGTACTTTAACTGACGCTTAGTAAACAGTTTGGTATCGTTTATATACAAAAATACTAGTAGATCACTAAGTTAAATTGTTATTAAAATGTAAATTAGCGAAAATTGAATGTACACAAGTTTCAATGAATTAAGTGGGTTCGTTATAATAATGGAGATTTTTGAAGATACCAATGACCAGATAATTTCGTAACGTAATTTTAATAACTTTCGGCAAACTTTTGAATATATTTTTTTAATCTATTAATCTTTGTCAACCCCCCTAATCAACAAATAGACCAAGTCACTGGTAATCTGTTATATATAATATTTTTATAAAAAGGGGGTTGAGCGATTGATTAATAACCAGTTCTAGTTAAAGAGATTCGCTTCTTTGACAGTCCATGCGCATATCATACAAACGAAAATTGAATCAAAACCTTCTTTTAAGGTGTTCACTGTCAATACCTGGTGGAATAACATTGTAATATAAATATTTATTATAATTTACATTATAATAAATTTACTGGCGAGCATTGTCAATTGACAAGGTATGACTTGTTTTTCTTACTTAACTTTTGTATAAATATCACTGTATCATTGTATTTCTTATCAGTTGACAATGCTCGCCATGAGCGAAACCGGTCCTGATCCAATAAATTTTTATGTGGAAAAAGTACTGAAAATGTTTTTATTATTTTTATTATAATGCCATTCCATCAAGTATTGACAGTGAACACATTAAAAGTGATCGAATAAGTAGCAAATAGTTTGAAAATTGAATCAAAACGTGATGTTGAAACTGTTTTAACAATGGAATGGAATAGGTCACTGGGTTGATAGTGGGTGATAAAAAAAATAAATTCGACAGAGAAAAACAATTAAAATTTTATTACAATGCTTACAAAAGGTGTGGAACTTCTTTTTCAAGGGTCGGTTAATCGATAATCTAGGTGGAGGGTGTAGGGGTGCCAATCGGACTCGCTCGCATTCATTTAGCATTTCAATTTGTCCTGAATGCTTCCCCGTTTCTGTTTACTGAAGATCCACGAGTATTTCGAATGGGGTTTTAATATAAAAGAAAGCCTGTATTCATCGGATACCACTTAAGGGTTGGAATTTTTCCTACGGTAATGAAACGCTTGAAAATTCTTTACGAAATCGTTTTATCCGTACAGCATTAATCGGTTATTATAAAGACATATAAACACATTCCCAACAGCGTCGATTAAGGTAAATAAATAAAACTTTTACACTGAATAAAAGTTAACGAATCATTTGGTTGTTCATTATCTTCATCCACATTATTTTGTGTTTTTAAATTAAAAGTACGAAAGGAAGTTTTAAGTATCCGTTTCTGCCTTATTTCTTTTGTTTCTTCAAATGTGTCGTTCAATAGTGTATTCGTATGAATTCATGACATATTCAAGAATTTTTATTGTTCAATTGAAATACCAATATTTTGCATAACAACTATTAATTTATAATTAAGAATTTCGATTGAAAGGAGCTTTGAAGGAAGAAATTTTCGTTAATTCATTAAGATTACCTTAATAACAATTAAAATTAGTGACCGTCTTTTATTTTTGTATATGAATGATACAAACTGTTTACTACGCGTCAACATTCGTGCACTCGAAATGCCGAAGATGCTGGACGGTGAGACCTGTGTCGTTAGCGACAAAGCTATTGGAAAAGTACAAAATTCAAACGATTTGATGGATAAGTAACTGAAAACGAATTCCTCAATCAAAATTAGCTTTTAAATATCATTATTTAAACTCTGATATATATCAAAAATAATTTATGTATGGAATTCCTCTCAAATTGGCTGATATATATCAGAACCAGTTTCGCTCATCGCGAGCATTGTCAACTGATCCATACTTTGGTACTGATCTTTATCAGAGTATATTTGAAAATAGTAACTTAAAATATGTTTTCTTTATTTAGCATTTACAATAGGTAATTACGATATGGGGATTAAAAAAACATTACAATATGGCAATTACCCTAAAAAATATCCATTGTTCGCTCTCTATAAAATTGGCAAAAATTTCATACACGAATTCTTTTGTCATATTTATATAGTAATATAATTATTTGATACAATATTTTACTACATTAATCTAGGAAGAAAAAAATCTTGCTAATAATAAAAGAACAGTATCGCGCAGAAAAACATTTTCTACTTTAACCTTTTAGGTGCGGTATGCCGATATATCGGCATATCATTTCGTGTGTCTTAAGTGCGGTATACCGATATATAGCACGGGCTATAAAAAACTGCTCGTGCACTATACGGATATGAATTTAAGTCGTCATCATGTAGGAAACCCTTGTCTCTAGTACCAATACGTCTAACATTGGAAATAACGGCCATTAGATTTTTTTGGGTGTTTTTGTCCAAGCGTAACGTGACACCTTTTTCATAAAATCGGGTTGCGTGATTTAGAAAAAGGATCTCCATTGTTCTCGATCTAGGCTCTAAGTGCATTTATGGCTGAAAGTTTTGGAAATAAAAGAACATATTTTCGAAGAAATTCAGGTCGGTATATTTGTATGTATTTTGAAAGTCGAATAAAAAAGAAAGTTTTCATTAAAATTTAATATTTCTTTTATTAATATCTCAAATTAGAAGTCTTGCATATACTGTACATGATAACATCAAAGATTTAAAAAATGAAAGGAAAAAAATGTAATTTTTTTCTCTAATAATAATAAAAATAATCAAAAAATTTACATAGATGTGTATTCATGTATAAAATGGTAATTTATCATAAAAATATTGAATACAAATACTTTATTTTTTCGTGTAATATTGACAGTTTTCGCAGACTTTTGCGAAATAACCTGCCGCACCTGAAGAGTTAAAAGTTGTGTTATTTTTTTGGACACATTGGTAAAAAATTGTTGACCTTTTACATGCTATATTATGTTGACCCGTAGAAAAGAAATAATAGAGTTAGATTTCCCACCAGGCACTACCCTTGTTAGCAAGAACGCCAACTCCAGAAAAGTTACGTTAAGCCCGGCTACATTTATGTATATGTAATACAAAACCAAATATGTAATTGGAAACGGCATGCCATGCTTTTGAGTTGGTATTTTTTATGAAAAAGAAAACAAATCAAAATACACATGACCTGTGTGAATTTCAAATCGGCGTGTATTTAATGAATCAGTAACTAATTCAAGTTTTGGTCAGTTAAGTAAATAAATGGTCAGTTGTCATTGTATCAGTATGAATGTGGTCAGTTATTTAATAAAATGGTCCGTAATGTATTTATATGGTAAGTTATTTATCAAAAACGGTTAGTATTTAAATTAAATGGCCAGTCGAACAATAAATCACTGACCAAAATTAATTATTAAGTGATCACTTTTTTTAACTGACCATTTTAAGTATTTATTACTGACCGTTTAAAGTATTTATTTCTGACCATTTCTTGAACTAGAAACTGACCAAATAATTAGTTGTCTTTCAAATCCTTTAATTTGGTGAGTTCATTAGACTTGTATCGTATTTACTTTCAATACTTAGCCATGAGGTATCTAATTAAGTGATTCCAATTACTCGACATATCAACTACTCAAGTATCGAGAAGTAAAATTTTAAAATATTCGAGTAGTTTCAGATGTACCAAAATATATATATTAAATACGAGTAAAGGCATGTAAAGTTATCATCCATTAGTCGGTGGAAAGTGTTCAAAACACGTTTTAGGTGTTCACTGCCAATACTTGGTGGAATGCCATTATTATTATTTTTATAAAAAATATTTGGCATAACAGCTATTGCCAATACGCCAAATAATTTTTATTATGAAAGTCAAATGAGAAAAGTACAAAATTCAAACGATTCAAATTTCATCAAGAAACCTCAGTCGAAATTCTTAATTCTTCTCAATTAGTTCTACTTTTGATACTATACGACTCAATACTTAAAATAATTGTATATTTATTTTAAATCTTTTGTTAAGTAATCAGTATAACAATGATATCAATTAAAATCACGAATGTCAAACATTTTTTTTCTTTAAATTTACACATCATTAAATGTGAATTCTATCGAAAACATTTGGTGTTATTTTATTTACATTACGGCGAGTGATAAAAGTGCCGTAGAGCTTTCGGCGTAGGCAGTAGCTTTGTCGTAGATCTTCTTTGAGCTTTCCGTAGATGTCCTAAACATGCGAGTGGCGCGCTCTATTTCCGCATCATTGGACAGGGGATGACAATTTTTGAAAAGGAACCTTTCCTCTTTTCACGTCGTACCTTTCGAAGGTTATGATGGCTGTTTTTTTAGTTCATACAGGCAAACTCTTGATATCGAACAAAATGCTTTCAGTTTCTTCATACTAGCTATCTTATCAACAGTTTTATATTCAATGACATGCGATTATAATCCATTATGTTTTTGGAGAAATTAGTTTTTACTTACTCGTTGTAATCACAAGTGATGTTAATATACAATTCAAAATAACTTTGATTATTCCCTTATGTTACTAACTGTGACGTGTTTCGCCTATTTTGGAGGAATCCTCGGACTATTCGCAAAATTTTGCTTAAGTAATAATGCAAGATTGATTCTAATATTTTAAAATGATAAAGCTACAAAATAGAGTTTGGGATTTTTCCTTTTTACGGGAAGCAAGGAGGGAGGGTTATTTAATCAAAGCAAAGCAAACAAGTTATTAAACTACTAATAACGTTAGCATTAAAAATACCAACTAATGAGATGCAATCAATTGGGAAAGGTTAATCCATCATTGGAAATAAAGTAAGCAGTGGCAATCAACCTTTCCTTTTTACGATATTATTTTATAATACATCTTATAGGTTAATAATTTTATTTATTTCTAAAAGTTCTAAACTATTCACCACTAAACCCGTTTTTATTAACTCGGTGGAGTATTTATACATGTAATGTTTACTGTCTATACTTGGTTGAATGGCATTATATTAAAAATAATAAAACATTTTTAGTACTTATTCCACATTTCATTTATTTAGAACAGGACTGATCTCGATCATCGCAAGCGTTATCAACAGAGAAGAAATACTTACAAATCGCGTTATTTATACAAAAATTAAGCAAGACTTTAAAGATATGATAAAAAATTGGTTATACAAATATGCAAATAAATCAAAAAGTAAAATAATACAAAATTGACTTCTTATGATTAAAATGTTGAAGACATCTTAGCAATACAAGGTACATACATTAAAAACCGATGAAGTAAGAATAATCATTATCAATGTAAAAAAATTGGTGTCTGTAAAGTCGGTTTACGGACGATAGTTTAACGTGACAACGTCATAAGAAAACATTGATGAAATGATTGCATACTTTTATGAATAAAATTGAATCATTTTTATTGAATTATCATTATTTTGTATGGATACGATATTTTGTATATTTGTTATACGTTAATCAGATTTTTAATATGCAAGAATTAATTACCTTTATTGCCGCAATTGTTGTTGTAATATAAACAATGAAAACCACATTAACATTTCACTTCACTTTATAAACAGTTGTAAACAGATCACGTGTAGGTACTGTAGGTGTATAAGTTGTGTGCTGCCGCTGTCTCTTTTCTTCAGACGCATCGACCAATCGAGTGAAAGAGAGATAGGTGCGGCACAATCCGAACGGTAGGCCGATCGTGCCTCTCTATCGCTTATCCGCGCTCTCGCTCGCACGCTTGCCTTCGGCGTAACGCGACAAACGGGACAATGAGTCATGTTTTTTCGTGCGTGCAGCGGGCGTTCATCGATTTATAAGACGTTGTCACGTCAAAAATAATAGGTATGCTGCATTTAACAAATGGGGACTTTTATCCATAGTGATATGTCCGACGGAAAGTGAGAAAAAATACATTTCCATTCCAACGATATTGGGGATTCTGGAAATAATTTAACAAGACCATATCAATTCTTACAAACAATGCAATAAATGTTTATCATCGACTTCATATTTTTCTTTATGTGTGGTTATTCTTAATTCAAAAATATGCTGCAAAAATCTGAATATAAAACGTAGGTAAAAAAATACATTTTACTCCGAGATTAAAAACGGAAAATAATAATAAAAAAACACAATACATAAAAAATGAATGCTTTATTCATTTGAATTGGACATGACGAAGTGGGGGTAGGAAACCTTATATCAAAAGCTCAATGCTGTGAGCTTTATAAATCGACATTTCATGTAATAATAATTGGCATGCATCTCGACAATTTACAAATTGGAAAATTTTACAAGAGATTCTATTTTGTGATTACTGTATTGTGTTTTGTAAAACGAGTGTGTATACGTGAGGTGTATATCAGACATTAAAACATCCACTTTTTTATAAATTGTAATTACTGTATTTTTACTAGATTAAAGTTAGATTCCCAAATATAATAAACATACACATTTATAATTACGTAAATATTATAACACGGCGGAAAAAAATAACGATTTATTTTAGTTCTAGAAAAATTATTTTGTATATTTGTTGACAGCTATTTCGACTTACGCTATCGTCAGAACTATGGCGTAAGCTGAAATAGGTATTAAAAAATATATAAAATAATTTCTGTAAAACTAAAAGTATATTGTTTATTTTTTTCCACCGTGTTATAATGAAGTTCTACCACATAAATGCCAATTCAATCAATAGATGTTATAACATTATTCAGAATTTTAAAATCATCTCTGAGGAGAAAAGGCAAGGAATATAGCAAAAAGTACAATGTCAAAATAATCAATCAAATATATAAATTAAACAATGCACGGTATGTACTATTACTTTCATATACTAATAGTATCATAAAGATCTGGACCGATTGAAACAAATTAAAAAAAACAATCATACTACTAATGACATTAAACATTACAGACTTTTAAACTAATGAGCGGCAATCAATCAGATAGGTCAGTGATTACTCTATTAATTGGAAATAATGTAAGTAATGACGAGCAACCTTGTTAATACTCTGTTTATATTTACTTTTTGTTAAGAGTTATATTTATTTTTAAAAATTCTATACTATTCATCTTTAAACTATTTTTATTTACTCGGTGGAGTATATCTAAATTACTATTCCGATTAAAATTATGATCATTTTCTATTAAATGATTGGCGAACTCGATTGGAAAAATTGTTACTTTTTAGACATCTTATATGTTAATAGAAAATTTAAAATAACTTTGATTATTCCACGTATTGTGCTACTAACTGTGACACGTGTTTCGCCTCTTTCAAAAGCATCTTCAGACTTACTATCGCAAAGTTATTACTTAAGCAAACTTTGCAAAGTTTGTCAGTTTAAAGATGCCCTGAAAGAGGCGAAAAATCCCAATCGATTGTCACAGTTAGTAGCACAATTCTATCACCCCTTCCGCTGGAAAGGAAAAAAAGTTATTTTAAATTTTATATTAAAATGAACTTCCACAAAGTTACCGCCGAAACCTTCACAAGTATCTTATATGTTCTTTAATTCTTATATTAAAGTTTCTACCTGTCTGTCCAACATAAGAAGCTTGACAGTCTTTACAGGAGAGTCGATAGATACCACTCTGTGACGATGATGTGTCGTTGTCACTTTTTTGTAATCTTATCTAAATCCGTATCTTTGAATAAGTTCTTGAAATTTGAAGCAAAAAATATTCTTTTTATTTCATGTTGCTTTACATGGTTCTTGTCACGGAGTAATGGCAGAAAAATACTTTATAACAAAAATGAGATGTAAGGGATATACTGCTTATTCCGAGATTTCTTTCACAGGAAGCGAGCAATCTGTGTCAATAAGAACTGCAAGCTTTTGCCTAGTCAGTACATTTTCATTGTGAGCTTATTTTTAGTAAAAAAAGAAATGCGAAAACCACTGAGATAGTGGCAAGCAATCGCTGGAAAAAAAATCACAAAGGATATTTCGTAATGCGTACTAAAAGCGTGTTGTCGGTATAGCTAATTATTTCAGTTGTGAGATGTGTAGTTTTTTGTTCAAATCCACTGCTTTTAAAACTTTGTGATAATCTTAATTAGTAGCATTGGTTTGAAATTATAACTGATGTTTTTTGTTTATAATTCATGTATGAATATGAGCCCACGTTACTCGCGTCATTGAGAAATGTTATATGTCGAGAACTTTCGAAGCTCGCCATAAGCGAAAACGGTCCTGATCCAATAAATTGTATGTGGAATAGGTACTAAAATACACGAACTTTATAAACTGATGATTAGCACAACCACAACCTGAATTTCACAATGTATAAAAGTTATACACAAGTTTTATTTCGCCCAGTTCGTGGTGCAGTGGTCAACGTTGTTGGCTTGCGTGCCGGACCGCACGGTTTCCATTCCCGGTATTCCCAGATTTTTCAGTCGAAAATCGATTCTATTCGAAGGCATGGGTGTTTGTCTTGCTGAAAATCCCTTCCCACCTTTCCTATTGCAAAAAGCGACGCATAGTGAGAGCGATTAACTAACCACTAGTCGTGTCCGAGTTCTCGTGTCCATTCAATCCCTTCTCTCTTCAAAAAGAGAGATTGAACAACTAGCAGTTCCCTTAGAAAAATATATGTTCACTCTCCTCCAAGTTCCTCCAAGTTGAGATCGGACATGGTTAAAAAAAAAACTAACTAAAGACAGTGGAATCAGTAGAAATATTAGAAAGAAGGTATAAATATTCTTTATATACGTGATTGGTTAAGCGAAACACGAAAGTTCCAACTTGTTTACCCCTCCTACCGAGCTAGTCAATACATCGTTTGGCAAAAGCTCGCGTGTTAGTTGCTCAAGAGATTACCGGGCATTTATTTTTAGAAAAAGTGGGGCCAATAGTGCGATAGATGCGAAAATGAAGTAAGCAAAGCCTTAAAGCTTTGATACATTCCATAAAAAGACGAACTTCACTAACGGCTTTACTTACGTGAAGTATTTTGAATGTATGTGGTTCAGAAAATCATAAAAAGTTTATTGATCGAGTTGCCGTTTACTTACGTTGAAAGAAATTACAATGTTTTTTTAATTTAATCTTTATGATACTACTAGTGTTCGGCTTCGCTCGGACCAGTTTGGGCTTATGTTCACCTCGGCGAGTAAATTCAGACGGGCCAAGTTGAAACAACTTTTTTCGAAATTCAAAAGTCTAGGTCAATTAAAATGGATTTAAAATGAACATTTCAGACTGGCATTGACATTTCACAGCCCCTTTCATATATTGACAGCCCCATTCTCGCCCATTAAAATGTCCAAATTCAAGGAAAAAAACTAATTTGCTATCAAAGAAATGTCAAATAATACCTTCACGTAAATAAAAACATTATTATATTAATAAAAGCCGGGAAAAGTTCAGTAGAAGAGTAATTTATTACATTTTGACTAAATGTCTTCGCCGATATAAAAATCAAACATATTTTCTTTCATATTCGTTTTTATGGCAACTTAATGACCAACAATGCAAAAGGGAATTACAGACCCACAGACATACATACGCCGTTTCGGTTTTATATATGTACTACTCGATACTCGAGTAATTGGAGTATCTACACACACATTGATAATGAAACAAATTTACCGTCGAAACTTTCGCGAGCGAAATCAATTCGTTTGTTTGAACTTGCAACAACAATGCAAAAGGGAATTACAGACATACATCTCCCGTTTCGGTTTTATATATAAGATTACTAATACATTTATTTCCATTTAGATATATTTCAACAATAATATAGAATTAAACGACTCAAATTTTAAATTGGTTTGATGTTTTTCTTTTTAATTCTCGCAGTTGAAAAAACTCGACGATTATAACTAGATTTAAACGAGTATTTTTCAAAATACTCGAGAACCGAGTACTTGAAAAATGGTCGAGTAGACTCAAGTATCGAGTACTCGATACTCGAATTGGAGTCTCTACTATGAACGGACTAGTGATTATGTAATCGCTGCCACTATGCGTCACTATTTGGGATCGGAAATGTGGGAAGGGATTTTTAGCAACACAGCAAACAACCAAAACCCATTGCCTCTTAACAGAATCGATTTATCGACTGAAAAAATCTGCTCGTACCGGTTTGTAATACCATACAATTATGTAGTGGTAAGCACCGCTATTGGGATAGGAAAGGCGGTAGGGGATTTTTAGCAACACACACACTCATGCCTTCAAACAAGATCGATAAATCGACTGTAAATATCGTAAGCAAACTTGAGCTCGCGGGAGGTCCGTCACGGAAGCCAACGACGTTGACCACTACACCACCGATCGTACTGAATACTTTTTAGAATGACTCGGATGATGTGGTGTCTATGTCTTTCATACCAGTATGTATACATATTTTGGTATATCTGAAACTACTCGAGTATACTCGAGTATTTTGAAATTTTACTACTTGATACTCGAGTAGTTGAGAAGTCGAGTAATTGGAGTCTCTAGTTCAAAGTCCTCGTCCCCTTTCCATCTCTACTCTCTATGGAAAAGGGAGGTTGAGTAACAAGCAGTCTCGTAGAAAACATATGTTGAGATAAACTCCGTGAGGAGTCCATACGCTCCACATTGGGGGCAGATATCGTTGAAAAAACGTTTTTTTTGAAAATGAGTGAATATATTATATTCCAAGTCAAATATAGTTTGTTTTAACTAAAGTAATTTGAATGTCACTGTCCTTACAAAATAAATTTTCCGTTTCATAGTTAGACAAATTGACAGTAAAGTTACCGCTCGGTAACCAAATGAAGAGAACAAGCGAAATATTGTATAACTTTTGGGATGAACCAATAATGAATTGTGTTACGAACCGTAATTGTTGCTCTAATACAGGAATCTCTAACCCTGTGCCCTCACCGACAGTAGCCCAAAACATTTTTTTTTAACTTAAAATTTATAATCTCTCCAAAATTAGTTTTGTGGATATCACATCAACATGTCTTTCGTTCATTTCCCAAAATTAAACGTGAAATTATTTGTCACACACATTCAAGTGCTTCAAAAACAGTTATAAGAGAGATTTCTACAGTTTATGACTATCGAACAATCTCCTTTTGGTCAAACCTTTTATTTGTCAATTAAATACAATACAAATTGCTTCGCGTTTTGCAGATTGAGTTCAAGAAAAGGCACAACAAGAAAAAAATTGCACTGATAATCTTTTCAATGAGTTTTCACTTCGTTCAAAAAAGAGAGGTTGAGCAACCGAGTAACAAGCAGTTTTCGGAGAAAAAATATATGTTGAGATTAACGCGGCTAACGGGTCGTCTTAGGTGGGCGAAGCGATCCGGCGCGCTTTAAAAGTGGCAGAGTTTTAAAATATCAAACGGTCCTCGCCCATGCAAGTGTCATATGTGGGCGACGCGATCCGGTCAGGACGGCATATGTCGTAAGTCGCCTCAAGTGCCTGACTCATGGCGCGCGCGAATCGCTTGAAATATCAAACGGGCCAAGCTCACCAGAGCATTAATTGCGTCTGGCCGAGCGATGGCCCATACGACCTTTAGTCCGCTACGTTTAAAATTAATTGGTTTTTACACGTCGCCGCAGCGCACCGCAGCGCTTCGTCTCGCCTACCTAAGCACGGGGTAATAGTCCACGTGCTCCACGTTGGGAGCAAATATGGCTAAAAAAACTCATCGCAATACAATGCTACTAAAAGATGAAAGTGTTTGTATTTATTGAAGTGCTTTCGGATGTACAATATTTTAGATAAATAGATTCGATTTAATTTCACTATCGGTATCGACGGCATTTGCCGTTGGCCGATAGTCTAAGGGTCGACACACCCGCCACCCACTGAAAGCTAATTGTACTATGCCTATAACCTTTGCGCAAGTGCACCAATAAGTTGTCAAAATGAATGGTATGTTAGCGCATAAAATATTTTTAAAAAAACATTGATTTTCATATAAAAAGACCTACTGTAGTTGATTTTACTATGCCTATAACATTCGCACAACTACAAGCAATAAGTTGACAAAGTATTATCGCTATCGGATGAACGGTATGGCAACGGATAAAATTCGAACAAACATTTTTTTTAAATGCACTCTCGGGTCAAATTAGTTTGGGGACCCCTGCTCTAGTAGGACTAGCATGCGGCGTAATAAAATTAAAACCAGACGGCTTCTCTTTTAACCACTAGATGCCTTCACTTAAATAATCACTCATAAATAATATAACAAAGCAACAGAGGGCGATGAAAGTTTTGCTTTATTACAGGCATGGCTCTAATGAAATCTGCGAACAGCTTAAAGCTGTCAAGAGCTTTCTTCTAACATATGATGATGGATACAATGATTGTTCCGTTAAACTTAATACAGCGAAACCCCGATTCTACGTTTTTCAAGGGACCGTAAAAAACACATGATTAATTGTGGAAACGATGAAGGCGCGAATTTTTTAAATATGAACTAAAAAAATGAACTATTGAAAATCTATATATATAAAAATGAATGTCCGTGTGTATGTCCGCTATGGACTACTAAACCGCTCGACCGATCGATGTGAAACTTTACAAATTTATTGAGTACACTCCCGCAATGGTTTCTGGCCTACCAAACCTTCCCCCCCACCACTCCCCAACCTCCACCTCCCAATTTTTTTTTTTAAACTTTATGAATTTTTCAAGTTCACTCCCTCGAAGGTTTCTGGCATACCCTCACATACGCTCCCCAAACCCCGACCTGCCAAACAACCCCCCTCCCCCCAAAAATTGATATCGAATTTTTACAAATTTCTCGAGTACACATCCGCGAAACTTTCTGGCGTACACCCCTTCCCCCACCCCACCTCCCCAATCCTCCTTACAATTGCTGGCGTAGCAACGCGCGCAGGGTACAGCTAGTTTATTTATAAATTAGAATTTCTTATTATACCTATAACATCAATTTTTTTGAAAAGTCTTTAACATTACGTTGCTTCTTTGCAGTTAGGCACTTCAATTTAAACAAATGCCGCTCAAACTCTTATATTTTTTAACAGATTCATCTACAAATATCCTTGAAGTAGAACAATATTTATATTTTTTCGAAGGCCAACAGCGCTGCTGTAAATGTCATTCCATGGTTCATTATTTCGTTTTTCGCCATCTTCTACAGAAGACACAGATGCTCAGTAGTTACTGGAAACATTATGACAATGAATCGTAAACAGTTGCACACTTGCAGTCTCAGTATTTTTATACAAATCGATTGGATGGGGTCGGATGTGCTTTTAAGAGTTATTAAACAAAAACGGTCAATCGGAATAATATTTGTGACGGGACCATAATTTTTAGACGGTAAATCGAGGAAATCGAGAAATCGTAGAACGGTAAGTGTGAGAATTTTTAACATTGTTCTTATGGGTGTTTCGCTGGGACTATAGAAAATAAACGCACCACACGGGAAAACGTATAATGCGAGAACGTAAGATCGGAGTTCCACTGTAATACAGTATTTTATTATTTGGCCATATTCTATGCTCTGTTATAGATAACCAAACAGATAGTTATCTGTGGTATTCCAGCATAATAGATTCCATGCGGTTGGATGAAGATACCTGAGAAGTCCAAGTTTCCTTAAAATAAACAGTGTCATGTCTATTACAACACGTGCATTCTTCAGATTCTCCAATGTTTTAAAACAGGGTGAGATTTCAACTTTTATGGAATATAGCTTTGTAATCATACTGAGATATTGATAGAATTGTCATTTTACTTGGTAGTTCCCTGGTTAACGGGTGCAGACATCCCGATTCAAAATTCGCCAACAAGTCGGTGAAAAAAAATATCAATGTGTTTTATAGTTCTTCAGATATATATTTATTTACCAAACTATATAGAACTATGAATAACATAGCCAAAGTATATTTTGAGCGTCCCTATAATCTATGTAGAACTATATATAACCATATTTATAATAATCTATGTAGAACTAAAATACATTGTTATTTTTTTCGTGCTACATAAATATAATGAGATATCTCTGTTGGCAGATTAAATCGACTTTTGAAAATGTAACCCCTGCACTCCTCAATATATTATTTTTTTCCTTACAGCAACTCCTCAATAGATTTGAGAAATTGATTGATATCACATGTTTTGCGTATTTATTAGAATGGAGAAATGAAATAACAAAAAATAAACCGCATTATGACGTATTACAAACTTTAACACACAATCTAATAAATGCGGTGCTTGAAATAAGGATAATTTAATCATTTTTAGACGTGCGGCCCGGAACAATCGAAAAATAATAAAATGGCCCTTCTGCCGAAAAAGTTTGTGCATCACTGATTTAATATAAAAAGATTGTATTATTATTAAAAAACGAGTAAAAATAAATACGCACATTGAATTGTTTTTCCATCATCCGTGTCAACTTCTTTAGAAACAAAAGGTGATTGATTTTGTTATATTGGGCCGCGTGAAATGTTATTTTGGGACGTATATGGTCCGCGGGCCGTAGGTTGTGCATCACTGTATTAAATAGTTATATTAAGCGAGTCTTACAAAAACATATAAGAGGTGTAATTTAATAGTACTTATGTATAAGATGATACGCCAGGAATCGTCAATTAAGTAAATGGGTTTCTGTCTCCGTAAACAACGCTTCGCGCAAACCTAATTTCCTTAGATAAACAAAATTACAGTAGGTCAAAAAAAAATGCGACGGCTAATAAATTTGTTATGAAAATGGCCCATAATCTGCTCCGCCCGAATGCACGCTGCTGCAATAAAGATAAAAAAAAGTGGCAGCCTCATTTCGGCCCTGTCTTTTTTACGGGGCATATTTTTTACACTTTCATATCTCGGTACCTTACTTTGAAAAGGTTCTAATTAATTTTTGACTAAAATAACTTTTCAATTGGATTAGCTTGTATTTACGGCATTCTATCATTTATATTAATTTCAGAATTATCTATGTTTGAATAACGTTGTAAGAAGAATTCCAGAGTTGCATTGCATCTGCACTTTTTTTACTAAATTTATTTGACAAGGTTCTAAGATTATCATCATTGTTTTCATCATTAGATCTTTAAGATCATTTTTCTCAGCGAGAGTTGTGAAAATATATGCTTAAAATAAGTAATTTGAAACATTTTTACTTGCTCATTGTTACAAGCTGTGGAGTCAGGAGAAAAAAGTCCAACTCTGACTCCGATTCCGACTCCAGCATTTACCAAAACCACGACTCCGACTCCAACATTGACCAAAAACACGACTCTGTCTCTGAAAAAAAAGTTCAATATCGTCACTTTTTCCCCCCTTATTTTCGTATTTAATGTGTATTCAATTAAATATCAACCCTATCAATGCGGCCAAAAGCCAAATTTGACTTATAAAATGCAAAAATAAAACTTTTCAAAATTTCTGACTCCGAGTACGACTCCGGCCAAAGCGCTGCGACGACTCCGACTCCGACTCCACAGCTCTGGTTATAAGTGAAGTTTACTCAATCGAAACTTCAAACGCTCATATCTCAAAACAGTGTCAAGAACAGTAAAAACCGTTTCAAAGTAAGGAGTCGATCTGTCTAGAGTTTTATGGTTGTTTGACTTTTTTATAATTATGTTGGTAATACTAATCAACTAGTTGATTAGAAACGGTAATTATTTAAACCATCTTTAGTATTTATTCTAAACTAGGACCGGTTTCTATCATTATAATATAAAACTCTATTTCTAACGCTCTTCATAGATACAGTTATATTCAGAGTTCACGGTACTGGTTGCAAGTATTTTGCTATGTCAAATCGTTTTTCTCATAAATTTTTCCAATGTCTTGATTTAATAATAAAAATAATAGCACATCTTTAGTATTTATTCCACATTAGATTTATTAAGATTAAGACCGATTTCACTCATCGCGAGCATTGTGAGGAGATGATAATTAATAATCTCAAATTTAATTGAAAAAAAAATAAATGACACATGGTCTTTGCCGAGACTTCAACTCAGACCTACCCAATCGTGAGCCGACTCCAATCCAAAAGTCCATAAACACGATGCTTCGTTAAAATTAAAACACAAAATAAAAATAATATCAACTGATGCTCACGATAAGCAAAACTGTACCTGATCTTAACATTTTGAGCTCCGACTCAAATCATCAAAGCAATTTTCAGTCAATAATATCAATATAATATAAAATTAAAAATAATTTTGATTATTCCACGTATTGTGTAACTAACTGTGACACGTGTTTCGCCTCTTTCAGAGGCATCTTCAGACTTACTATCGCAAAGTTTGCTTAAGTAACGAAACACGTGTCACAGTTAGTTACACAATACGTGGAATAATGAAAGTTATTTTAAATTTTATATTAAAATGAACTTCCACAAAGTTACCGCCGAAACCATCGAAAATATTAATAATATCAATAACTATATTTCGGATGGTGTAGTTCTCTACTATTATTATAACTTTCAAATGTTTCGAAAAGATTTACCTAGATAGCAGTAATACGATCATATTTGAAGAGACAGAATATCACGTCAAAAACACGTTATCAGGATTCAGCGCATAGTTAACGTATCACGTCAAAACACGGCTCCGGGATAGAAAGTGTTAATAAATATAATATGGAATAGGTATTTTTATGCCTAAAATTTTCTTTTTTTAACCATGTCCGCTCCCAACTTGGAGTATATGGACTCCTCACGGAGTTTATCTCAACATATGTTTTTTCTACGAGAACTTTTTGTTACTCAGTTGCTCAACCTCTCTTTTTCGAAGAGAGTAGGGATGGAAAGGATACGAGGACTAGGACAGGACTAGTGATTAGTTATAATCGCTGTCACTATGCGTCGCTCTTTGGGATCGGAAAGGTGGGAAGGGATTTTCAACAACACAAACACCTATGCCTTTGAACAGATTTATCGACTGACAAAATCCGCTCGTACCGGGAATCGAACCCGGGCGGTCCGACACGCAAGTCAAAGCCGTTGCCACTGCGGCACGGACCGGACAATAAAAAGTTTTTGTTATTTTTATTATAATGTCATTCCACCACACAAGTATTGACAGTGAAAATCTCAAAAATGAGTTATACCATAGCCAAAATGGCGGTTGTGATCTTCTATATGACTAGCACGTGAATAGATAAATGCTGCTTGAATAATTATTTTTTCAGCGGAAGATTTCGAATGGGAGAGATTAATTAAGAAAAAATATAAATATAAATACATAGTAAAGGGTCTTTTTATAAGGACGCTTAGTTTTGAAATGTAAATAAGACAAGTTGTTTGTGAGATTTCGACTAAATTTTAATTTCATTTGTAAGTATATTTTACGGCATTAAATATGGAATATAGCATCAAATGTCTGCCAATATCCATTCATTATAAAATGGGCCATGTCGCTAAAGTTGACTTTTTTGACAAATTTGGGTAAACTTCCAACTGCTCCAGAACCCAATCGGGCGTTGTCTGCGGTCGTTTTACCTGAAGTTCCTCGGTTAGTTGGATTTTATACGGGTGCAGACATAAGGCCCGATTCAAAATTCGCCAAGTTGAAGTCGCAGAAAAGCCAAGTTCTTGTGAACAACGAGAAATAAGTTGCCTTGGGTTTTCCTGTACACTTTCACACACAGCAGCAATGTTTTCACCAGATATTGTATTTTGATGACGTACAGGTAGGTGTTGGGCGATTATTTACCAAACTGGTTGACTCAAATTTGGCCACTAAACAATTAAATAATCTACTCAGCAGGACAAAGTAACATATTTTGTGCGTCCCTATTGAAATACCCCTTATAAGTATGGTATTGGAAACCGGTACAAGGAGATTTTGCAGCCGATAAATTGATTATGCTCAGAGACAATGGGTGTTGGTAGTTTGCTGTGTTGTTAAAAATCCCTTCCCACCTTTACGATTCCAAAGAGCGACGCATAGTGACAGTGATTAGCTAACCACTAGTCCTGTCTTAGTCCTCGTCTCCTTTCCATCTTTACTCTCTTCGAAAAAGATTATCAAGAAGATCTCGTAGATAAAACAAATGTTGAGATAAACTGCGTGAGGAGTCCATAATCTCCAAGTTGGGAGCGGACATGGTAAAAAAAAATGCGAACCCTGTTCATGGCCCTGTTGATCTATGAGCTACAAAATCCCCTGAATATTCCTGATATTGATTAATTAATGTTGCCGTATTATAAAAAAATAATTCGTAATGACAATTCCATCTGGAAACCCCTTTATTTTATACACACGCATAAAAGAAATATTTCATTCCAAGTCAAAAGAAAAATGTTAACAAAAGCTTCGGTGAGATCTAATATTTTAATCATATTAAAAAACAGAATGATATGATTTTATATATGAGCTATTATTAACAGAAGTTGTATTGTGGAAAAAATATATATCTTGTTATAATTTTCTATTCATTGTAAAAAAACAATGAGAATCAGAATTTATCTAAAAATAAATTTAGACCAAAAATAAACTTATTTAAAATTTTCATGAAGAAATGGTTTTATATATGTATACTAAGTAATATAAAATTGTATTTACCGTTCTTTCTGAAACCCAAATAGATCAAAAAATTGGTAATTTGTTACTTTTTACAATATTTCTCCAACCCTCTTCCGTATTAAAAATAAATTAGTAGAATTATTGAAGAACCATTGTATATATGCAGCCAAAGTAGTACCATTCTTTCAAAAACCCGCTATCGACTCAGAAAAAGGAATTTGTTACTTTTTACATTCATGGCCCGAACCCTCATATCTTCAACCATGCACTAGAGTGCTTTTTCTCAGAAAATAATAATATGCAATAAATTTTCATGGCCACTAGCACAACGCCGACTGAAATCATTTTCATGGCAGAGATAACCATGCACTAGAGTGTTTAAAATAGTAAATACTGAGAGCCCGTCGTGACTAGACGACTGAAATATTTTGACTCTAGTGAAGAATCGAGATTATGTCGATCCCCGAATAAATTTGCAAGAATTTTCCAAAAATTTGCAAATTTTTCCTTATGCAATCAAGTCAGCGTGGTTTATTGGGCCCGTGTGAGGACGGACCACAGCAAACAGTTATGTCCGTTCGGAATTCATTTGTGGGCAGTCCCATATGATGTGATTAGCGTCCTGGTGGTCGTGCTCACAAGTACAGTCAGGCTTTAAAACCAACTTGCCCAGCGCGAAGAGTTTTGGATTTAACTTGCCATCGCCGGTAACAAACTGGCTTTGCCAATGGGACGGTGTTAGTGATTTAATTGCAAGCCTCCAGGACATATCCGGTAAAAATTGTTACGTTTGACGCCCCTTGGAAGATGAAGTCCATCTGGTCTGCCATGCTGTGACGACAATTGAGAGCACTAGCTTGCCAACGAATGAGCGGTAGGTGTGGCCTTCAGGTATCTCCTGGCGAGGAGGAACCGCTATCCGGATGCCTTCTATAGATGTGTTGATTCCCTTCATTAAAAGGGTAATTGCTCCACGTAACTGTATGTGCAAATCTAGTGGGAGCACCCCAGCAAGGACTGGGAGCGCGTCCTTGATATTAATGCAAGCCGTTGTCCACTTAGTAATGTTCTCCTAACGAAACTAATGTTGGTTCTATGATGCCAAACGCTAGAGGCGTAGCCAGCGATCCCAATGAATATCGCTCCATATGCTATTTTAAGAGCTCGTGGCTTGAGTCCCCAGTTTTGGCCGGCCATCCTGGATATCCTCAGGACTTCTGCTAGAGACAGTCAATTCTTCCTAATAAAAGATTACTGTAATTTATTTTGAATAGAATCGTTCTTTTGTTTTAAATTTGCAATTCTTGCCGTAACGGCTGGCAGTGTGTGAAATGTTCAGAACTGTTCTTTATAGTCAATTTAATACTTTCCAGTATGTTAGTATAGAATTTGAATTAAAATTAAGTAGCTTCTTATAATTTAACGAGTATGATTCTCGTATGAAAATTATATGAAATTCTTCACTATTACAGAATCCAAGAAACTCATGTTTTAATGGCTTGAAATGATGTCGTCAATTTAATGTTGGATACCGAGAAAGGAATTTAACTGTCTATGCTAAATTATAAGTTCAAATTTTATCACTTATAAGGTGTCAGGGCGTGAAAGAGAGACATTTAGAGCGAGACGTCCGCATAAATGTTCTCTTTACAAATTTGAAATTACTCTATATTGAATCGCTATAGATTTCAATATAGAGTATTATTCGAAATTAATTTATTTCCTGATATCGACTTAAACTCATAGACTGAGGTGAAAAATAGATCGTTCGAGAGAGTTCTGATGACCTACCACATAAGGCGGTGTCAGTATATACTTCAATTTTAAGGTGTTCACTGTCAATACTTTTGGAAAGGCTTTATAATAAAAAATAACAATACATTTTTAGTACTTTTTCCACATACAATTTATTTGATCAAGGCCGGTTTCGCTCATGGCGAGCATTGTCAACTGATAAGGAATACAATAAAACAGTGATATTTGTACAAAAGTTAAGTATGAAAAACAAGATATGAAACAATTTCGTTGGCTCAATTGAAATCACTACCGGGATTTCTATCTTATTATAGTTGACAGAAATGCAGATTTATTTATTTTATTAAATGCACTAATTTTTGGGCTTTTACTTTGTTAATGATAATTCAAATTTAATTGATTTTCGATGTATTAGTTTGCATTGCAAAGAGGTCTTCAACATTTTATTTTTAGTCTATTATTCTTGTAATTTGCTTCAATTTATTTGCTTAGTTGTTTTACCAATTGTTTGTCATACCTTGTTTTTCATACTTTAACTTTTTGAATAAATATCACTGTTTTATTGTATTCCTTTTCAGTTGACAATGCACGCCATGAGCGAAACCGGCCCTAATCAAATAAATTGTATGTGGAAAAAGTACTAAAAATGTATAATTATTTTTATTCAACTATAGAACACAATAAATCTGAATGGATAAAAATTAAAATGATGTATTTAAATCTTCAAGATATGTGTGAGGTTTTAATATCGTCACAGCTATGACGTTATAGAAGTAGTCATAGGCTCTCAACCTTCGGGTGGCGACCCCTTCTTATAAAAGAAATTTGACCTGCGTCTCCGAAGGCAATTGAAAAGGGCATTTTTAATAAGGCAATTAAAAAACAACGAAATGGATTAAAGTGAATATTTTTTTTATTTGATCGAATGTAAAAAACACCCATCGCGACGCAAGGGTTGGGAACCAGTGAAGTAGTTGGTTCATAACAAAAATGAGATTCTCGGATATCATTTTCTTTGACAGAAATAACTTATTTTGTTACCATGTTCCCTAAAACTTAGACCATATGGACGCTTCACATAAATTATCTGAACATATCTTTTTCCTACGAGAACTGCTTGTTATTCAGTTGCTCAACCTCTCTTTTTCAAATGCAGTAGGAATGGAAAGGATACGAAGACTAGGACAGGGAAAGTGATAAGCTAATCGCTGTCACTATGTGTCGCTCTTTAGGATCGGAAAGGTGGGAAGGCATTAGCAACAATTACACCCATTGCCTCTTAGCAGAATCGAATTATCAACTGAAAAAATCTACTCAAACCGGTAATCGAGCCCCGGAGGTTTGACACGGTAAGCCAACAACGTTGACCACTGCACCACGGACCGGGAAATAACTCTTTAGTTAACTTAACTTTTTTCTCTTAAAAGCCCAAGATAATTTCTATTTTATTTTTAACTCAGCACTATTAATTTGACGAACAACCTTTTAAATACATCCACAGACGCTATCAATCAACCGTTTGAAAGCCGCTGCTCTAAAACATAATAACTAACTTTTATTGGTAGAAGTAACGTAAAACTACTCCCACCAAATTGTTATAAGCCATTCCCGTTGTGGCCCAGCCTCGGTGCTTTAGCAATCGCATTTACAGCCGAGGTTTAAAAGCTCTTCAGAGCCCGACCGCGGACCCTTGATTGCCATATCTGGTGTCGTAAAAGAGGGAGAGGTGGATACCAATCCCCGCAGCTGGACACTACAGTGCCATCATGCACCTTCCACAATATTTGAATGGACAACAATATAAAATCATGGCGTAATTTTTTAATTAACATACCCTTTCGATAAGATACCGTAAAACAGTGTGAATTGAGACAACAACAAGGTTTGAACTTTAGCACAACTTTACTAAGTATCCAATGTATTTTTTACTATTTATATATAATTCTTTACAATGACTATAATACTATCTCTCGAATTGCAAAACCAAACCAACTTAATGATTGGCCAAAATTGAAACAAACGTGTTTAAGTTCGATACCTGTGCATCCTTAATTTTTGACCCCTTATGAACTTCTCTTTTATCGCACGAAAATTAAAATCAATCAGGTTTTTTTTTGGGTTATAAGTACCGTAAAATGGAATGAATAGAGATTCGTATAGAATAGAGGTTCATATATTCCAATCATTACAATCTGTATTTTTGTCTCTATTCACATATGCCATGTCTCGATTTACCCTTTCTTGTCTCTATTCCTCCGATTCAATGTAAATAAAGACATCGAACAAAATTGACTGTGTCTTAATAACGATAGTGAATATTTGAAAAATATTGTCATGAATGTGTAGTAGGACCATAGATACACGCTTCAAGCCATTCATATTTGAATTATTTTGTGCAGGTGTGAAGATACAACGTCGTGAAGGGTAACAAGTGTCACTATTCATCCTGTTTTACGGTACCTTAATTTGAAAATGGAACAGTGGCAGTTTATTTCAGCTTATATAGCTATCTTTGTATACAATAAATATGACCTCTCGTGGTGTTTTCTGATACTTGGATTCAAATTATTTTCAAATGTATTCTACAATAATAATCACTTTTAAGGTTTCAACTGTCACTTATTAGTGTCGGCCATTAATAAAACAAATTAAACAAATTGACCGTGCTTCCAGTCCGTAATTCAGTGGTCAACGTCGCTGGCTTACCGTGACAGACCACCCGGGCTTGATTCCCGGTACGAGCAGATTTTTTCAGTTGAAAATTCGATTATGCTCAGAGGCAATGGGTGTTTGTCCCGGGCCCACCTGATCGCTAGGGCAAAGCTCTTGCCACTAGACCACAGGGACCAACAATAATATTGTACGACCAACTAAATGCGATTTCTAAACGAGATTTCGTAAAAACAACTTCCGTTAAAATGATCCACGATCCAAATTTGCAGCTTGCAAAGAAGGAAGACAAAAAGAGTTTGATGAGTTCTGTCTCTTTTTCGTTTACAGAATTATTATAGCGTGAGTGGGACGAAATATACTCCACATTACTACTAATGTCTAACAAAGAACGGTTTTCATGCTTTAATTTAATATAATAATCACCCTTTCACAAGAATGTGAATATTTTCATTGCTATAGTAACATCGTCCAGGCGGTCACTTTTAATTATCTCACCGTCCCAGTTCGGTCCTGGAGTGTAATAAACAGGAACTGGGTTAAGCAAAGACGTCATCCTTTCATCTATTCTATATTAAATCTATGAACTTACACAATATCTATGTACCGCTACGAAAGCTCGATTTTGACAACTCGACACCTTACTCTGGAAATATTTTAACCAGGGCTGTGGAGTCGGAACGGAGTCGTGGAGTCGGAGCTTTTTGGCTGGTGTCGGAGTCGGCGCGGCGTTTTGGCCGGAGTCGTACTCGGAGTCGGAAATTTTGAAAAGTTTTAACTTTTTATTTTTGCATTTAATATGTCAAATTTGACTTTTGGCCGAATTAATAGGGTTGATATTTAATTGAATACACATAAATAGAAAAGTTAGGGAAAAAAGTGACGATATTAACCTTTTTTCAGTCGGAGTCGGAGTCGTGGTTTTGGTAAATGCTGAAGTCGGAGTTGGAGTCGGACTTTTTTTTACCGACTCCACAGCCCTGATTCTAACTGCTGCTGACACTATTTTGAGATATGAGCGTTTGATGTTTCAATTGAATAAAATTCACTTGTAACCAGGAATGTGGAGTCAGAGTCGGAGTCATCGCGGGGTTTTGGCCGGATTCGTACTCGGAGACGGAAATTTTTATTTTTGCATATAATATGTCAAATTCCGGCTGATTGGTTGGTTGATATATAATTGAATACACATAAATAGGAAAGGTAGGGAAAAAAAATACGAACTTTTTTTAGTCGGAGTCAGAGTAGGAGTCGTATTTTTGGTCAATGTTGGAGTCGGAGTCGTGTTTTTCGGAAATGATGGAGTCGGAGTCGTAATTTTTTTAAACGACTCCACAGTCCACAGCCTGTAACAATGAGCTAGTAAAAATGTTTCAAATAACTTATTTTAAGCATATTTTTTCACAACTCTTGCTGAGAAATAATGATCTTATAGAGATCTAATGATGGAAATAATGATGACAACCTTAGAACATTTTTCAAAGATCCAGTGCAACTCCGGATTTCTGCGAACTCCGTTATTCAACGAAAGATAATTATGAAAATCATATTATATAATATACTAGTATTCGAACCCGGCTTCGCTCGGACCAGTTTGGGGTTATGTTCAGCTCGGCGCGTGAATTCAGACGGGCCAAGTTGAAACAACTTTTTCAAAATTCAAAAGTCTAGGTCAATTAAAATGGAATTAAAATGAACATTTCAGACTGGCATTGACATTTCACAGCCCCATTCTCGCCCATTAAAATGTCCAAATTCAAGGAAAAAATCTAATTTGCTGTCAAAGAAATGTCAAATAATACCTTCATGTAAATAAAAACATTATTATATTAATAAAAGCCGGGAAAAGTTCAGTAGAAGACTAATTTATTACATTTTGACTAAATGTCTTCGCCGATAAAAAAAATCAAACATATTTTCTTTCATATTCGTTTTTATGGCAACTTTATGACCAACAATGCAAAAGGGAATTACAGACCCACAGACATACATACGCCGTTTCGGTTTTATATATGTACTACTCGATACTCGAGTAATTGGAGTCTCTACACACACATTGATAACGAAACAAATTTACCGTCGAAACTTTCGCGAGCGAAATCAATTCGTTTGTTTGAACTTGCAACAACAATGCAAAAGATAATTACAGACATACATCCCACGTTTCGGTTTTATATATAAGATGATGCAATGCGGTAAATACAAACTTTTACGACCAAAATGTAATTTTTGGCAAAACTGAAAATTAGAACCTTTTCAAAGTAAGGTAACGAACTTCAACGTACGATAAACTCGGTCAGTGCTTGAAATGTAAAGGCAATAGACAATTAACGGTGTTCAAGTAATTAAATGGTCTAGTCTAGAATTTAAGTAAATTTACTGGAATAATTGGATCATATTCACTGACAAAGACTCGGATCTTAACTACTCTTAAACTTTGAAAAAATAGACTAAATTTATTTAGACCATTTACGCCAGTGATGCACAACCTTTTTGTGTGAAGGGACAGATAGTTCGAGGGATGCATGGGGAAAATATTTTATCTTTACTGTCCATAAAATTGAAAGTTTTATTCTTTTATATTTTTCTTTGTCGTCCATAGTCCGTACAAAATGATTGATTTTTGTCATATTGGGCCTCATGAAATAAGATTACGGGCCGCAGCTGGTGCATCACTGGCTTATCGAAAGCATTTTTAGCTTGTGAAAATTCTACGTTGAATTGGCTTGTGATGAGTGAAACCGGTCCGGATCACATAATCAAAGCAATGATACAGAAAGTTTTTTTAAAATATTATGTCTTCTTATCAAGAGTTGTTACATTGTTATATTGGGCCACACGACATGTTATTTCGGGCCGCAGGCTGTGCGTCACTAATTAACACTATCTTACGTGATTGTATCAAAATATGTCATTTTAAATGTAGTTCGTGCGGTTGTTTGTTTTTGTATGATTATTATCCCAAATAAATGGCGTAGCGGTAGTGATTAACTAACCACTAGTTCTATCATACCATCAACCTTCAATATGTACTCTCTTACAAACAAAAGACACCGAGCAGCTGAGAAATAAGTAGTTCCCGGAATAAAAATCGATTGAGACTATAATATTAAGATTGAAAATGAAAATAGTAAAAAAATATTATTACGCTCTCGAGTATCGTGGTGTTCATGGATCGAATTTCGTAAATTGATCCATCACCCATCCAATCTGAAAAAACTGGACGTTGAGAGAGCGATTAGCAAGCTACTAGATCCATCATAGTATCTTTACTCATCCTTCCCCAATCTCAAATTTTCGAATAAGTGATTCAGTGACTGAATAAAAACCAATCATCGCAAAATAATCGCTTTTCGAGACGCTTTATATGGAAACCAAATGTTTTAAATACATTATCTCTATCATTCGATAAAATTTCAACATCATATGGGAAACAGGATACTCTTGATTGATCTTTAGATTCAACGCGAAGTAGATTAAACTTTACCGCTACGGCGGATTCTCAGTATACGGATGCACAGGTTATCAGTTAAACAATGTGGCTGAGCAAGTCACATTTTCTTATTTTGTTTTTTGCTTTAAAGCACTCAATGCATGTTTAAAAAATCAGTACCGTGCAGCTCTGTTGTATCGGACCAAGTAAGTAAGGAGTTAATTTGATCTTTTCTTGATTGCGTTATAGAAGACGGCTGTGAAAAACGGACGCATATACATAACGGAAGATGGTGGGATAACCATATAGTTCATTGATTGAGTTGACAATTACTTGGTAGAACTCCATTATAATACAGTGAGAAAAATAAAAATGTATGTTAATTCTACAGAAATTATTTTATATATTATATTTGTTGATAGCTATTTCGGCTTACGCCCTCTTCAGAACTTACATAGCTATAGTATATAAATAAGAAAAATAATAATTGATTTTTGATGTATTAGTTTGCATTGCTAAGAGGTCTTCAACATTTTATTTATAGTCTATTTTTCTTGTAATTAGCTTAAAATTATTTCCTTAGTTGTTTTACGAATTGTTTGTCACACCTTGTTTTTCATACTTAACTTTTGTATAAATATCTCTGTTTTATTGTATTCCTTATCAGTTAACAATGCTCGCCATGAGTGAAACCGGTCCTGATCAAATAAATTTTATGTGGAAAAAGTACTAAAAATGTATTACTATTTTTGTTATAATGCATTTTTTATTTATAGATGCATTTTTTTTTCGAAATAAAGTACGGTACACACCTGCGTTAGCATTAAGGAGAACCTCTTATTGTTAGTTGGATGAATGCAATTATGTTGAGGCATTTTATGTACCATAAAGACAAGCCACTGCTGTTCAAAAGATATCATTTGAACAGACAGACACTTCTCTAGCTGCAATTATTGCTTCAAAAGTGGTGCTTTGGAACTTTCTTTATCCCCGACTCCGCTGTCGTAATGTAACTAGAATAAAAAAGCTAAATTACTCAATCAGATGAAAGCATCTTGATATTAAATAAGAATAAAATTATAAAAAAAGATTTCTCCAATAAGAAAGGCTTTATGAGTCATTAGTAGTGACTGCAATTCGAGTATCGGATAATCGAGAATACTCGTCCATTTTTCAAGTACTCGATACTCGAGTATTTTAAAGAATACTCGTTGACTATGCCATGCGATATTTAGTTGCTTTTGCTTTGGGGCCTGCTGACTTATCTTATCAATGACGAGAGACAAAATAAAATATTGAAAAATCAAAAACTTCGCACCAATTTCAAATTTGAAAGTTTAATTCTCAATTTTTTTTAATTGAAATAAATGTATTGATGAAATAAAATAAACTTGTTTATCATCTATTATATATACAAATTTGAATTAATAGTAGTCTAATGAGACTACCTTAATTCCGGCTCCCTCGTAAATCGAGAAGGAGCCTCCTATCCGACACTCAGGAGAGGGATTTTGGGGACGGAGTAGGAGAAACATGGTACTCTTATAAAGAAAAGACGATCTCAAAGCGTTATCTGGGTGCGGTCAGCATCCATTATTTAATTGTTTAGGATTTACACTGACGTTATACAACACACAAATATTACGATAGCGAAGAAGATATCAGGAATTTGACTCGAATTTAATTCTTAGGGAGAGGATTAGGCGCCTGCATTCTCAATGCAGTCCAATCTCTCACTGCTGTATGAAAACAAACGGTTAGTTTAGAAAGAAAAAACAATGGCCGTTTCAAAAATCGTTAACACGTGCGCCCGCCGATAAGGGATTATTTATTTATTGCCTAACGAACTTTTTATGAAGCAAATGCACTGTCGGGCGTCAAGAGATAAGAGAAATTGAAATAACTCTATTTTGAATCGCTATAGATTTCAATATAGATTATTATAAGAATGAATTTATTTCCTGATATCGACTTAAACTCATTGACTGAGGTGAAAAATAGATCGTTCGAGAGAGTTCTGATGACCTACCACATAAGGCGGTGTCAATATATATGTTGGTACATGTGAAACTACTCGAGTATACTCTAGTACTTGAGTTGTCGAGTTATAGGAGTCTCTGGTCATTAGCAAGAATAAACTTAATAGTAAAAAATACTGTTGCATGGATGTACATACACTATTACAGGACTAAAAACTTTGGGGGTACACGATGAAAAAAGTGTATTTTAGTTGTACAGAAATTATATAATACTAGTATTGCTACCCGGCGTCGCTCGGACTAAGCGACCAATAATTATGTAATGTTATGTCATTCGACATAATTACATCACAAAATCTAACATCCAAAATAGAGTTAAAATAAAATCACAAACTTTATTTAATTTGATGACAGCCCCATTCTCGCCCATTAAAATGTCCAAATTCAAGGAAAAAATCTAATTTGCTGTCAAAGAAATGTCAAATAATACCTTCACGTAAATAATAAACATTATTATATTAATAAAAGCCGGGAAAAGTTCAGTAGAATACTAATTTATTACATTTTGACTAAATGTCTTCGCCGATAAAAATTCAAACATATTTTCTTTCATATTCGTTTTTATGGCAACTTAATGACCAACAATGCAACAAGGAATTACAGACCCACAGACATACAAACGCCGTTTCGGTTTTATATATGTACTACTCGATACTCGAGTAATTGGAGTCTCTACACACACATTGATAACGAAACAAATTTACCGTCGAAACTTTCACGAGCAAAATCAATTCGTTTGTTTGAACTTGCAGCAACAATGCAAAAGGGAATTACAGACATACATCCCCCGTTTCGGTTTTATATATAAGATAAGGTTGATAGCTATTTCGGCTTACGCCATTGTCAGAACTTTGTTTAAGCATACATTTATTTATCTGTATTCTTTAGAGCAGTGGTTCTCATGTGCGGCCACCAGAGGATTTTGCTGCGGGCACCAATAGCTTCATAGTAAATATTGATATTTAATAAAAATGGGTTTTTACAAGTTAATTTGTCAACAAAGACACTGAAAATTAAATATTTTGTATGCATTGTATTGTGCATCAAGAATTGCTTGTTAGGAATACCTCAACACATATGTACATGTTTAGGTCTTTTTGGCAAAAAAGACTCGGCACAAAAATTTGGTGCGGCCACTGGACATTTCCGTAGGACCGCTAATATTCCTAATGCGGCCATAACCACATTTTACGTGAGAGTATACGGATTCATAATATCATTTTAACAAATTGGTTGAGCAAGTCACATTTTATTTTCTATTTTTCTTTTCTTAAAGCACTTTAGTGCATGGTTAAAAGATCAGTCCCGTGCAGCTCTGTCTTGGGCCAAGTAAGTGAGGATTAAATTCGTTTTTATTTCTTGATCGTATAGCGTTATGGATAGCGGCTGTGAAAAACGGTTGCACACACATAACGGAAAGGGAGGTGGGACAATCAACTTGTTTACCCAAATATATTTGTATTCTTTACAGTCTTTACACGATGCTCTTCTATCACACAATTAAGATAAATGGTGCATTATTAAAAGGTAAAATTCAAAACTTTACTTACACAATAAAGTTATGTAAAATTTCTTTATATATTTATAATACTAAAGTAGTGAAAGAATTAACAAGATAAAGTGGCTCGATGAATCGACATAAAACTTTGCTCACTTATTTGTACTTCGCAAGTAAATGTTCGAGCTTTAAACTTAAAATAAAGTTCTTCCACCATTTTACGCTGAGCTGAAATTTACTTAATAGAGCTTTCTGTTCAACGTTTTGTAGTGTTTTTTCAAACATAAAGTGGCTTTGATTGTTTTCTATTGCACTTTAAGGCGATTGATGTATTATTTACATATATAACGGTTTTCATCGAAGTAGAATTTTCTTTATTTGCGTGACTTGTTCCATTCCGCCACCTGGAGAGAATAGATTTTTGCGTCCAATTCAATACTTTGAAAAGTTATGATTGTCATTTTTACCGCATTCTATCTTATATATAAATTTCAGCAATATCTATGGTTGAATAACGGAGTTAGCAGAAATCCGGAGTTGCACTGCATCTGCACACTTTTTTTACTAAATTAATTTGACACAGCTCTAAGATTGTTCCCATCATTGGATCATCTTTAAAATCATTATTTCTCAGCAAGATTTGTGAAAAAATATGCTCAAAATAAGTAATTTGAAACATTTTTATTTGCTCATTGTTACAAGTGATTTTTAATCAGTAGTAACTTCAATCGCTCATATCTTATTAACGCTATAACAGTGTCATGAGCAGTTAAAACCTTTTCAAAGTAAGGTGTCGATATGACTACTCAATTTGTTTGAAGAGAGCTGGTTGCTAGTCAATTATCCAAATACACTTTTAAAATAAAACTAATATGGTCGGCTTACGTCTAGCATCTTTAATATTTTGATGATTTTGTTTTGTAAGTCCAAATATTCAAATGGTATGGGATCAAAATCCAAGAGACAAATCACAATTTTACGTATCGCAGTAGTGCTTTGCTTCAGTTTTAACCGTCTCCTGAACACTTCGGGTAAATTAACTTTTAGAATTAAACTATAGTTTGGATAATTTCACTTTTTTAAATTTAAGTTATCGGTTGAAATGTATTATTATAAAATAAATACAGCACGTTTTTGTCGATAACATGCAAATAATTATATTTCATTACTCAATTTCGCTTATCTACACGATTATCAACTGCTGAAAATTTTCAGTTGATTTTTTTGCTGATTACCACTGTCAATACTTGGTGGAAAGTCATTTTAAAAAACGTTTGAAATGGTCACGCTAAGCTTAACCAGCCCTGATCTCAATAAAATAATTGTGGAATTCGAACAAACAAACAAAATTAATTCATTTTTTAATGAAATTAAATATTTGGAATAACTGTTTTACTTCGGCATGTATTTAATGGGACAGTAACTAATTCAAGTCAGTTAAAAATCAAAATGGTCAGTTAATATTATAAACGGTCAGTTGTCATTGTATCAGTGTGAATGTGGTCAATTATTAAATAAAACGCTCAGTAATATATCTTTATGATTAGTTATTTATTAAAAACGGTTTTATTTTGACAGCTTGTGAATTTTATCAAATATGGTCGTAAGAGGCAAATTTATGACATGGTCTATGAAAAATAAGCACATTAACTGACCTTTTATTATTTTATCTGACTATTTATTATTTTTAAGTGACCGTTTTAACTATTTATTACTGACCATTTATCGAATTAGAATCTGACCGAATAATTAGTAGTCTTTTAGTTCGTCAGCTGGAAATGAGCGATGACTGAAAATTATCATTCGATAAAATTGTAGAATAAATACTATTATTTATAAAATATAATGTCTTACCACTATAGACTTCAATTCGAGTATCGAGTATTCCTCGTCCATTTTTCAAGTACACGATACTCGAGTGTTTTGTTTTTTTTTAACCATGCCCGCTCCCACCTTGGAGCATATGGACTCCTCACGGAGGTTATCTCAACATAGGTTTTTTCTACGAGAACTGCTCGTTACTCTGTTGCTCAACTCGACTAATACTCGTAATTTAAGGTTTATTTCCACCTTATTTTTAAAATATACATATATAATGGTCCACAGCAACAGAGAGTTTTTCTCCTGCGGGAATTATAAAAATAAAACTTGAGGCGTTTTATTCTCAATTATTTTTGAAATATATGTTTTATATATTGGAGAAAATTGATGAAGGAAATTAAATATGCTTATTTATTTATTTTTTATTTATTTATATATAATCATGTATTTAATGGGTCAGTAACTAATTCAAGTTTTGGTCAGTTAAATAATTAAATGGTTAAAAATCAAAATGGTCAGTTAATATTATAAACGGTCAGTTGTCATTGTATCAGTATGAATGTGGTCAGTTATTAAATAAAACGGTCAGTATTTTAATGGTTAGTTATTTATTAAAAATGGTTAGTATTTAATTTAAATAGTCAGCTATTTTAAAAAATGATAAGTTTTAGTTTGACAGCAATTTTATCAAATATGATCGTAATAGTCAATTTTATGACATGCTGTTTTTTATTTTAAATTTATTATTTTTTATATATGTAACAGTGAAACTGTATTCTCACTGAAAATATATTCTTCTCCACGCTGTCATTAAAATTAAATTTGACTGTCCTGTCTTCAGCCCAATGTTTGTCTGTGTTTTTCTTTGGTTCTCTTTTTATGAAAAGGATTTACTTGCCGATTTTGTTTCATTGAAGCAAAACAAAATTTTAGGCCGGCAAATTATCGACATGGGCCAATAATTTCAATGATCGTGACCAGTGAAATCATGTTGTCATACAAATCTATTAATTGATACATTTTCACTGAGAATACAGTTTCACTGTAACATATACACAAATTTTAAATAATAATATATATGTATGTTGGTACGTATGTATGTATATATTATTAATTCAATACAACTACTCGAGTATTTTAAAATGTTACTACTAGATACTCGAGTAGTTGAGATGTCATTTAATTGGAGTCTCTACTTACCACTTACCACCTACAGTTGACAAAATACACATTCAAAGCGATTAACCTCTCTTATTCAGAATAAGATTAATGATCCAGAATATAGTTAAGAAAGGAATAATATAATTACTTTTCTAGTGAGTGTTCTTGCACTGTGCCAATTAATTAAGTACATTATAATAATTATATTTTCTCTGTTATTTTCTTTATTCTTTACCTCGTTCTGTTTATTTGACTTTTCACACATTGAGTTAGTGAAGATATAATCTACTTAATGACGCAAATTTAGGTCAAGTTGTAGGTAAAATATAAATTCAATTAATTTTATTTTGCTCAGGAATTACATCGAAATTAGAGTTCTTTTAGTTCATATAAATCACGGGCTCCCAACCTGTGACGGTGGTGACGGGGTGCTGGGGGGTGCAAAAGGAAGATTCAACTATTTTTCCGTACTACGGAAGAGAACACAGTTGGTATTGCGAACATCTGAATTGAAAGTCCATGTTATAGAAGTGTTTTAAAATCCAATGAATAGGAAAGAACTCTTGCAAAAATGGTTGAATCTTCCTTTGCACCCCCCAACACCCCGTCACCAGCCGTCACTGCTCCCAACCCATGGGTCGCGACTTCGAAGAAGGGTCGTAACGAGTTTTTTATGTGGGGGGGGGTCACGAACTTATACGATCAATTGAAAAAAAAACATTTTAATGCATTTTTGTTGATTTTTTAAATTACCTTATGTAAAATGCCCTTTTCAATGGTCGCGGGTCAAATGGCTTTCATAAAAAGGGGTCACTATCTGGAAAAGGTTGGGAGCCTATGATTTAAATAAAAGTCAGACTCGTGGTTTCACTTGATCATTGTCATTGATTTGTTCCCATTGGCTTTGATTGCGGTGCTCACGGGCTCGATTTCGAATAATCAGTTTCATAAAATTATTGTTGACATGGACGTTTGTGATATTTAAAATTACTTCTCACTCTTCTGTTTCGTAAAATGTGGCATAGCAAGGTAGATAAGCTAACAGCTAGTTTTCCCCAGACAATTTCTTCTGTGCGTATTCTCTTAGCAAAGTTAACAAGTTATACTTGTAGAAAACTTTCCGTTGAGGTTAATTCCATAAGGTTTCTTTATGCTCTGCATTGGAAGTTGACATGGTTATTTATTTTTTCCCACTGAGACTATATGAGGAGTCCGCAAAGCTGGCTCCTAGTTTCCTAACTCCTAGTTTATTGCTATGGGGGTACAGATTAAGTCTTTATTTCTCTTTCCCGCATGTGAGCCAGTTAAGTATAGACTTTCTTAAAGATTCTGCCAGCTAAAGGACTTTGCGTGAGGAAAACACTTAAGAAACACACCCTTTACAAGAATGATTAAAAAGCAGGGCTGTCGAGGCGTTATAAAAAACACGACTCCGACTTAAAAAGCTTAATTTCGACACTTTTTTTCCTACCTTTCCTATTTATGAATATTTAATTAAATATCAAATATATAAAGTTCAAACTTTTCAAAATTTCCGACTCCGAGTACGACTCTGACTCTAACTCCAGAGCCCTGCTAAAAACTAAAAAAAATATGTATCTCAATGTTATAAAAAGAAGTGCCACCTTTCAAGATTCGCCCAACTCTCTCTCTCTCTCTCTCTCTATCACACAACATGTTTTCTCTACAAGCGCAAAAATGTGCTTATTTGATCATTTTTGTAGAACAAAATATTCTACTATTGTTTTCTTTGATCACTTTTAAGGTGTTCACTGTCAATACTTGGTGGAAAGGCATTATAATAAAAATAATAACACATTTTTAGTACTTTTCCTTCAGTTTATTACATCAGGACCGGTTTCGCTCATGGCGAGCATTATCAGTGAAAACCTGTTCCTGATCTATAGCAGAATGGAATTTGTAAAAAATGTTAATATTGTTATTGTTTTCTTTATTGGCGATTTAAAATCGTACTCTCAACATATGAATTCATGGATATATACCGTTAAGCCATTTCAAGAAGCCTTCATTAACATAACTATTCTTTTTCGAGTAGTATTTCCAGTAAAACCGCTTCCTTTCTATAGCAGAATGGAATTTGTAGCGCCAATACCTGTTATTTACCAGTAATTACTTCAGGAAGCCCGCATAATATTGAATAAATTATAATATTTAAAATCGAACGCAAAAAATATGTACGAATTCCATACGCAGTATAATATTATGTCTAACTATTTACACGTACATATGTGTACCATGCATTGGTATAAAAATATTCTGGTTGATGTTCACAACATATTTGTTTACAAAACCTGATGTCAGTTGTCCAAGGCACCGACAGGTAGCGCCGGTGTCGAGTCACGGGCATGTTGTGACACTAAAGTTGACAATCAAAACAAATAAAGTTCGTGATTCGAATTAGTTTTTTTTTTAATACGCGGGCTTATATAATATGTGTGTGAAGTGATTGATTAGACTAAATGGTTTGTTTTCTTTTATAATTTAATTTTAAATAAAAAACATAATTGTTATGATAAAAAGGTACAAAAAGTGAAGTTCGCATTATGCTATGGTTTATAGAAATATTTGAATTCGCAAAAATGATCTCGAAAGGAAAATGTCAAATTAGTCCGTCCCAGTGTTATCTCTTAGCTGTGCACTTGTGCGCTTGCACACAACTCACCGAGTGTGCGCACATATATTACAACTGAGCGCACAAAAGTTATACCAGCGTTATGATGTTAGAATAGGTTCTTTACACTAAGTGAAATTGTGTTGTTAATTACTGTCATTATTAAACACTAACTGTTTCGTTTATTAGGTATTACCATTACATGGGATTCTTAACGATCAGATCATAATTAATAGTTCACCTCTGTTAAAACCTTTAACAAACAATAAACTTAAAACAATTTAAAATAGATGCACTTAGACATTGCAGATTTTAAGTGGTTTCACACGATCCAATAACCCAAAAATACCCAAATTATTGTTTCCCACCATTACTATAGACCAATAAATCAAACTTATTTAAATTCTTTCATGTGACGTAGGTATGGTTTCAACAGAAAGAGATTATGTAGGGGGCACCCTGTCTAGCAAAGGTATATAAGCTATCTCTAATACACGTTTTAAACATAGTTCTGACGAAGGCGTAAGCCGAAATAGCTATCAACAAATATATAAAATAATTTATGTAGAATTAAAATACATTGTTATTTTTCTTTCCGTATCATTAGATGGGACATAATTTTTTAAATTTTCTTTTCAAGTTGCACAGTCAATGCTTTTTCGCACATTACATTCGGAAATTAGAGGCAACATTGGTCGGTTCATTAGATTGCTGTTGCTGGCAATACTGGAATAAAACTTTAATGACATGTTAAATAAATTGGTATCATTGAATTAATTAGTTTCATTTAAACATTTTGTTTGTAGTTTTACTACTACGTATGTTACTTTGGCTTTGATTCGCGATTAATTGATTGAATAGAAGTTGGACGTATCTTTGAAAAGAAGCAATACAGTTGTTTTTGTATTATAAAGACGACTAAAATACACTCTAAAGAAACAATCATATTGTATATGCAGTTCAGTTCAAAACACGTATCTTGATTTTAGTTATATGTTGAATAAGGATTTTGAAATGATATTTGGAGCTATAAATTTATTGAAAATCAAGTTTTCGTAAAAGTTATACATCTTTCTGAAAATCAAGTTTTTCAGAAAGATGTATAAATATACGTCAAAGCATAATCAATCATTTTTTTATTGCAGTCTATGCCAATAAGGTCGGAACACAGGGGCCTTTTTTTACCCCCCTTCGGCCTGAGAGTCATTTTTCAAGGATAGTCCTACGAAGGTTAAAATCGTCAAATATTAAATTTTTATGATTACTATTTCATATTTAAATCCAAGCTAAGATGCTTCAGTTTTTTTTATAGCCTACATATCTTAAGAAAGAGTAAGATTTATAAGTTGTGATGATAACTTATTTTACTTACACGCAATGAATAATCTTTCCTTCACTGTACCTATGTATTTCAAAGAAGTTTTAATAATTGAAGTATATTTAAAACCGTTTTTGTTGCATATGTAGCCTGAAAATAAAGTTGAATAACTCAGTTTTAAAGGGTCTTTTTATAAGGACGCTTAGTTTTGAAATGTAAATAAAACAAGTTGTTTGTGAGATTTCGACTAAATTTTAATTTCATTTGTAAGTATATTTTACGGCATTAAATATGGAATATAGCATCAAATGTCTGCCAATATCCATTCATTATAAAATGGGCCATGTCGCTAAAGTTGACTTTTTTGACAAATTTGGGTAAACTTCCAACTGCTCCAGAACCCAATCTGTGGTCGTTTACCTGAAGTTTCTCGGTTAGTTGGATTTTATACGGGTGCAGACATAAGGCCCGATTCAAAATTCGCCAAGTTGAAGTCGCAGAAAAGCCAAGTTCTTGTGAACAACAAGAAATAAGCTACCTTGGGTTTTCCTGTACACTTTCACACACAGCAGCAATGTTTTCACCAGATATTGTATTTTGATGACGTACAGGTAGGTGTTGGCCGATTATTTACCAAACTGGTTGACTCAAATTTGGCCACTAAACAATGAATAATCTACTCAGCAGGACAAAGTAACATATTTTGAGCGTCCCTATTGAAATACCCTTTATATACACGTAAAACTATGTTTTTACAGTTTTTTAACATTGAAACTACTCGATTAAATTCTTAGGCAGATTATGAACATAATTAGATTAGAGGGTTGGATAGTAAAAATAATAAAACATTTACTGTACTTATTCCACATAAAATTTAATGGATCAGGGCCGGTTTCGCTCAGGGCGAGCATTATCAACTGATAATAAATACAACGAAACCGTGATATTTAAAAAAAAGTTAAGCAAGAATCACATCAGTCTTCAACAATTTCATTATAGTATACTTTGCTTCAATTTATTTGCTTGGTTTGTAATACCATTTGTTTGCCATACCTTGTAATTCTTGCTTACATTTTGTATAAATATCACTGTTTTATTTATATTTATTATCAATTGATAATGCTAGCCATGAGCGAAACCGGTTCTGATTCAATAAATTTTATGTGTAATAAGTACTAAAAATGTGTTATTATTTTTATTATAATGCCATTCCACCATGTATTGACAGTGAACACCTTAAAAGTGATAATTGGAATACGTATCGTCAAATTATTATACAAAATATTAGAATTCAAGTGTTGCGAGAAATGTTTTTTGTAATAATATTGTATAAAAAATGAGTGATATCCTATGAAAGGGGTGTGTACTGTGTAGTGAAGTATAAATACATATTATACATGGCTGGAATGAAATGCTAGTGGCGGGATAATAGAAAATAAAATGCAATTTATTTTCCTCTGTTATTTTGATTCATTGAATTTTCCGGAGCCTTGGACACAATATGCCTACCTACTCCCACTGGAATGGATCGAGTGGATTCGCGATACGAAAGGCTTCCATGTATGAGGTACGATTTGTTACAAAAATATCATTCATAATGACTATCTAGGAGTGAAATTAAAATTCCATGCTCCAATGATCTCATTTTTGTTATTTTGTAACGTGTTTTACGTATATATTTAACTCATAAACTAAAAAATGACTGATATCTAGTGACATTTATTTATTTATTCATAAAAAAAAAATACAAATTTATTTTTATACATTACAGCTTACGCCAAAACGCCATGCATTTGAAAAATGTATTCACATATATTGATTGAGTAGGTATTTACTTGGTAGAACTCCATTATAATTCGGAAAGAAAAATAACAATGTATTACTACAACTAAAATACATTGTTATTTTTCTTACTGTAATATAATGGAGTTCTACCAAGTAAATGCCTATTCAATCAATAAATTAACTGTAGAATTCATTCATTTTTGTTGTACTTGCAATGATGATATAATTTAGTATATCGACTAATGGTCTTTTATGGAATTTCAAGATCAAATTTGAATCGTTTGAATTTTGTAATTTTCCATGAGTGTTGTCCCTAACGACCTGAGTTTCACCTTTCTGCTTCGTCAAGCATTTCAAGTGCACGAATGAACTTGAGCTGGTGCGTAGTATACAGCTTGTGAAAGGCGAAACCTGTGTCGTTAGCGACAAACTTCAAATGGAAAAGTACGAAATTTGATCTAGATATTTCATTAAGCACCTTCAGTCAAACCCCTATATATTGCTAGTACAGCAAGAATGACAAAATGAGCAAAATTCATGGCTTATATATAAACGATACAAACTGTTCACTCCTCGTCAGTTCAGGTTCATTTGTGCACTTGAAATGCCTGAACATGCAGAAAGGCAAAGCTCATGGAAAAGTACAAAATTCAAACGATTCAAATTTGAATACAAAATTTTAAATATCTTTGATTATTTCAAATACTGTGTTACTGATTGTGACACGTGTGTCGTCTCTTTCAGATGCATCTTCGAAATTACTATCGCAAAGTTTGTTTTAGTATTTTAAATTTATTTAAAAAAATTTGAATGTATCTTGCTTTATAATTAATGTTTTCGACTGAGGATACTTGATGGAATTTCAATATCAAATTTGAATTGTTTGAATATTTGTACTTTTCCATAAGTGTTGTCGCTAACGACCCGGGTTTCATATTTTGGCATCTTCAGGCATTTTAAGTGTTTACTACGCACAATTTATAGTTTATTCCTGCACTTGAAATACCTGAAGATGTCAAAAGGCAAAACCTAGCGACAACGTTGCAATAGGAAGTCCGAAGATGTCTCTGAAAGAGGCGAAACACTTGTCACAATACGTGGAATAATCAATGTTATTTTATATTGAAATGCACTTCCACGAAGTAACCGCCAAATCCATCGCAAGTATTGATGTTTGTTTTGTGTAATTGAGCATAACCCACTTAGAAAAAACAATGTTTTATTGATAATAAACCATGTTCATAATGTATTTTCCATTACTTAATCGGTTTAATGAGTGTAACTTTATGGCTTTGTTATTCTTTCTTTTATATCAGTGTTATTATATTGTCTATGGGTGCGCGTGATGCAGTTTTGCTTGAATGCCGTTTCGAGATCGAGCTTCGGAATGCATATAACATAATATTATATATGTGTATGTATATAAGGAAGCAGATGGTTGATTTCTACAGGGCCGCTTTGAACAATCAATTAACATTATACTGCCATTTAGTTATCTCCCTGATTTCAAGACATGGACGATAACAATGTCGTTGTTTTAACATTTATTTACTGCCATGTTCACTATTTTAGTAATGTCTCACATCATGAATAATAATAGTAGAAAGAATAATAGAAAATAAAGATTGGGTAAGTCATCGTTATAAGCTAATCGTTCTTAGTTGTATCGTTATCAGGATATGGAGTTAGATAACTAATAAAAATTACATAACATATTTGAAAAATAAGAAACAGAACAGAAACATTATTTACATAAGAAGACAAAAAATTTTAAGCTGTGTATCCCGTTATATATGTGAAATAAGTCACCTCGGCAAAAATTCCATGAAACTCTATCAGAGATATCAGGATAATATTCACCCTCAACGTATCGCCCACGGCGATAAGCGCATATTCTCTTTTTAAAAGCAATAGGGAACTCAACCACTATAGCTGGGTGATAACTGTCCTCAAGGACTAGAGCATACATGGGCTAACACCGGCCCGCGGGCCGGATGCGGCCCGCCGAGCTATTTTCTCCGGTCCTGATTCATCTTGGCGAACTAATAGAGAAAGAAATTAATAGTTCCAAGGAGAGATTAAATAATGGAGATGACACAGGCGCTGGCAGTGGCTCCACTCTACTAGTTCATGTGCATTGAGCTTCAGGGAGTTTTAGTGCAAAAATTAAAATTTAACAACATTTCTTTGACGGGTTTTTATAAATTATATTTAGTGGATGAAAAATACACAAATTTACGCGCATTTCCAAGAAAAATCATTTGTCGTTTTGGCAGCACATATACGTATGAACAGTTTTGTTCGAGGATGAAACACACTAAATCGAAAATTCGAACGAGGATAACACATGAAAATGTCTAAAATTCTATGCGATTATCCCTAAGCAATAAAAAAATATATAAGAAGTAGCAACGTGTTTTATTGAGTTAAATATTACTTTATTATGTTAAATAATTTGGTCCGGCCCTTGACTCGGAGACAGAATGATAATTTTGCCCCAGACCTAGGAAAGGTTGCACATGCCTGGACTAGAGGGTCATCGCTTGCGTACACCGATACACAGCAATCTGCATCTGTAAGTCCAGGACTCTTGCCTTCACATTTTCAAACTGTGATAACTGTTTGAGATTCACGCAGCTTAAAAAATGAGCAAACTCAAATACTACTCCGGGTGCCGACGAATACAAATTGAAATCACCAATGATAGCAATAGAATTTCGCATTGACAAGTTCAAAAACTGATGATGAGTCAAGTGAGCACTTGGGAGGAAAATAAATGCAACAAACCCTCAGAAGTGCCCACCGCACATCACTTCAACAACTTCAATATGTATTTATATGACGCAACAAACCCAAGTTAACCACTTGGTTGAGTCCACTTTGCAATATTGATCATAAACAACGTTTTTATGATCGACTTAAAAATAATCAGTCATATCTTTTAATATATATAGTATTGTGTTTCTAATAAAAATCAACTGTGCATAGCAATAAATATTAGATATTTTTTAAACATTTCTTCAAGATAAATATCATATTATGTAAAATGACTGAATATCATTTCCAGATGTAATTTTATAAAGAACAGTTGAACATGCTCTTGATTAGCGAAACAGGTGCTGTTCTTCATAAATTAATATATATTTTAAATATTTCCTTTCTACCAAGAATAAGCGAATAACTAATTAAGTGAGATGGTCTTGATAATATTAAATTGAATGTCCCTGATAATTTTTTGAGGAATCGTGAAGATGAGTTGTTTGTTCTTACAATGAGTAGAACCAGTCTGCCAATGGGGATGACACTGGGAAGAGCTTTAGTGATTTTTTACGAAATTGCTTCGGATGTCGACATATTTTACATGGATGTGAGTGAGTTCAGACGAGTACTGGTTTTTTTGTATTATAGTTGACTTTGTCGGAACTCACTCGGTTGACTGCTTTGAAAATTTCTAATGTGATTTTATTAATTTTTCCTTTCTGTTCTTATGACTAAAATGTTTTCATATAAAATTTAAAATAACTTTGATTATTCCACGTATTGTGTAGCTAACTGTGACAAGTGTTTCGCCTCTTTCAGAGGCATCTTCAGACTTACTATCGCAAAGTTTGCTTAAGTAATGAAGCAAGATAGATTCTAACATTTTAAATTATGAAATTACAAAATTGATTTCTAGAAAATGACCATACTTTTAATCAGACTAGTAACGTAGAAATACTCCACCGAGTAAATAAAAAAGGTTTAAAGATGAATAGTCTAGAATTTTTAGAAATAAATAAAACTCTTAATGAAAAAGATATATTGTTAAATAATATTCTTAACAGGACAGGATGCTCGCCTTTATTAACATTATTCCCCATCAATAGAGTAATCACCCAACCTAACTGATTGATTGCAGCTCATTAGTTTATAGTTTATTAGTTTGTAATGTTTAACGTCATTATAAATATATTTGTTTGCTTTGTTTCGATTCTATAACCCTCTCTTGCGTCCCTTAAAAAGGAAAAATCCCAATCTAATTGATTGATTGATTGCACCTTATTAGTATCATTATGTTATTGCATTGTTTTGATTCTATCACCCCTTTCCTTGTTTCCTTTAGAAGGAAAAAAACCCGTAATCCATTTTGTAATTTCATAATTTAAAATGTTAAAATGTTAGAATTTATCTTGCTTCATTACTTAAGCAAACTTTGCGATAGTAAGTCTGAAGGCGAAACACGTGTCACAGTTAGTTACACAATACGTGGAATAATCAAAGTTATTTTAAATTTTATATTAAAATGAACTTCCACAAAGTTACCGCCGAAACCATCGAAAATATTAAAATGTTTTCATCTTGTTTTTAATTAATTTGTGACTTTTTTTATGTATGTATATATATTTGTCAAATGCATGACGTATTGGTGTCAGCTGTAATGCCATGATTTGTTTTTTCTTAAATATATAAAAAAAAAAGTTATCCCTTAAAATTCAGCCAGTTTTAGTTTAATCACTCTTTATAGCGATCCCAAATACAATTCATTATTTAATACTTATTTTTCATACATTTTTGTAGTACCGAACTACTGGTATATTCATGCAGTATTGCAATAAGTGGCTATTTCGACCCATAAAAGAAGCGCATTTTTGAAGTCGTCCGCTCTGTGGTCACACTGGGGAACCTTATCGAAGAATTTTTAGCGATGGTCGGCTGACGTCATCCTTTGCACTTCATTCAACTATCTTATATATAAAACCAAAACGGGGGATGTATGTCTGTAATTCCCTTTTGCATTGTTGTTGCAAGTTCAAACAAACGAATTGATTTCGCTCGCGAAAGTTTCGACGGTAAATTTGTTTCGTTATCAATGTGTGTGTAGAGACACCAATTACTCGAGTATCGAGTAGTACATATATAAAACCGAAACGGCGTATGTATGTCTGTGGGTCTGTAATTCCCTTTTGCATTGTTGGTCATTAAGTTGCCATAAAAACGAATATGAAAGAAAATATGTTTAATTTTTTTATCGGCGAAGACATTTAGTCAAAATGTAATAAATTAGTCTTCTACTGAACTTTTTCCGGCTTTTATTAATATAATAATGTTTTTATTTACGTGAAGGTATTACTTGACATTTCTTTGACAGCAAATTAGATTTTTTCCTTGAATTTGGACATTTTAATGGGCGAGAATGGGGCTGTCAATATATGAAAGGGGCTGTGAAATGTCAATGCCAGTCTGAAATGTTCATTTTAATTCCATTTTAATTGACCTAGACTTTTGAATTTTGAAAAAAGTTGTTTCAACTTGGCCCGTCTGAATTTACGCGTCGAGGTGAACATAACCCCAAACTGGTCCGAGCGAAGCCGGGTTCGAACACTAGTAATCTATATTAACAGTAAAAGACTCACGCCCTTAGTTTGCGATTCACAGACACAGATTTTACTTAAAAGCAAAAGCTGATATTATATATTGATTGATTGAGTTGGCATTAACTTGGTAGAACTCCATTATATATGTATTGTGAAAAAATAAATAAAATACATGGCATTACAGCTGACGCCAATGCGCCATACATTTGACAAATTAATAAAAATATCACAAAACATATTACACAAAATTAAAAAAAATAAACAAATATATGAAACAGAACAGAAACATATTATTGATTGAGTAGGCATTTATTTGGTAGAACTCCATTATAATACGGAAAGAAAAATAACAATGTATTTTAGTTCTACATAAATTATTTTATATATTTGTTGATAGCTATTCCGGCTTACGCCTTCGTCTGAACTAGTATATAAAATAATTTATGTAGAACTAAAATACATTGCTATTTTTCTTACCGTATTACAATGGAGTTCTACCAAGTAAATGCCTACTCAATCGATTCATTAAATTAAGGTTACTATAACCATCAAGTTATCAAGGCGTAAGCCGAAATAGCTATCAACAAATATATAAAATAATTTATGTAGAACTAAAATACATTGTTATTTTTCTTTCCGTATTAGAAACATATTAGTTACACAAAAAGAAAAAAAGTATAATCAAAGCACTAAGTGCACTGCTGAAGATTTTCACATCATCAGGGGGTGCACTCATCAGCCAAACAGCCCTTGCGACTGGCGACTCAAAAGACCTACGCGACAAACAAGTTCTGACAAAGAAAATTGATTGGCCTTGGCCGATGCGCCGTGCTATGATTATAGCACGGTGAAATAAATAGCAATGTATTTTAGTTCTTCAGAAATAATTTTTTATATGGTCAATTGCTATTTCGGCTGACACCATCGCCAGAACTATTTTTGAGCTTGCATTTACTCTATATATACTGGTGTAGACAAGGTGGACAATACATCTTTTTTTCTGTTCTAGCATTCTAGTTTTATATGTAAATAATAAGTTAATAAATGTGACACATTTTTTGTGATTAGACGTATTTCTCGAGGTGAAAGCTAATCTGGGTTTTTATTAAGTGGGAATATACGTAAATTATTATTTTATCAAGTTAATTTATTAAAAATTGCATTAATCTTTTGTTATTTGCATTAAAAATGCATTGAAACAATTATAAATTAACACGCATAATCAATGCAATTACATTCTTAATGAACAAACTAATATGAATCAATCGCCACTTCTTAAGATTTAGAGCTAGAATAGCACGGGCTTAAAGTTCAGGAGAGTGTGAGGTAGTTTAGATGATGGACATTAATGCCTTTGAACACAATTCCATAAATAAATCTGAGTCCATAGACAACGCAACTGCTTGGTGGTCATTACAACTCTTCAAAAGATTAAGATTTTTTTTAAAACTAAGCCATTAAAAGACTACTTTTAAAAAAAATATTATGTTCATTGCATGTTTAATTAAGGTAAAAAAATAAATGTGAAATTATGTCTAGGGTTTTATTAAAAAATAATATCTGGAACAGCTTTGCTTAGTGCGTAAAAAATTCAACTAACTTTAATTATATATTCGTTAAGTGTTACCGGACCTGATTTAAGGTAATTAGCTGTGAAATTTGTAATTAACGTGTGTTCTCGTTATAACATATGTACTTACCACTAACGAGATTCTGAACATAAAGTGTAAAGTAACACACGTGGAAAAACAGTGCAGGGATTTTCTTTACCTGCGAACATTAAGGAAAATCATAATAAAATTACCCACAATGGTGGCTGTATAAACTATTTTTTATAAATTTTCAAAGCGTCTCAACTCAAAAATTTTTGTTTACTTTGTCCGCTCCCAACGTGGAGCATATGGACTCCTCACGGAGTTTATCTTAACATATGTCTTTCTACGAGAACTGCTTGTTATTCAGTTGCTCAACCTCTATTTTTCGAAAAGTCGGGATGGAAAGAATACAAGGGCTAGGGACAGGACTAGTGATTAGCTAATCGCTGTCACTGTGCGTCGCTCTTTGGAATCGGAAAGGTGGGAAGGGATTTATAGCACTAGCACCCATTGCCTCTGAGCTGAATCTATTTATCGACTGAAAAAATCTCCTCGTACCGGGATAGTAACCCGGGTGGTCCAACACGGTAGCCAACGACGTTGACCACTGCACCGCGGACCGGGCAGTGGATTTTGTAATGCGGATAAAAACATTTTGGAACGCACCTGATAGCATTGATAGGTTAAGGCCTAAATAAACTCGTAGTTGCTATCATAATTCAGTTTCAAGCAATGCATTTTACACAAATATATATATTTTGAAGCTTTTGGGCTCGTATCCCAATCCAAAATGTCTGACTTAATGTCCAAATTCCCTCCCAAAATCATCCAATCCTAAAAACGGAACGTAGCATTAGCAAACTACTAGTCATGCCCTAGTGCAGTGATTTACAACCTTTTTGGGAGAAGGGCCAGATAGTCCGAGAGCCGCATGGTTAAAACTGATAAAACTATCGATATTTTTAGTGCATACTGTTTTATATTGTTCTTCCATCGTCCGGCAAAAGTTCTGAAGAAAAAAGGTGATTGATATTTGTCGTTGCGGGCCGCATGAAATGTCATTGACGGCCACATGCGGGCCGCAGGTTGTGCATCACTACCCTAGTGCTATCGTTTATATTTCTACTATCTTCGAAAAAGAAAAGTCGTACAACCCAGTCGAGCAGTTCTCATAGAAAACTTATGCTGAGATAATCTCCGATACGAGTTTTTGAGATTTGGTTTTATCTGTGAACAATGAAAATTTCCCAGAAAAACATGTCACGAATTAAATTTATTATATTTATACATGACGTATATATTATGCATTTGTATTTAACACTCTTCCTGAAACACAATATTCCACTTATCGCTGTTAATGTATTGACTGCCACTTCTTGGTGTAAAAGCATTATTTATTTAAGATATTACATTAATTAATAAAAATAATAAAACATTTTTAGTACTTTTTCCACATGAGATTTATTTCATCAGGACCGGTTTCGCTCATGGCGAGCACTATCAACTGATAAGGAATACAATAAAACAGTGGTATTTATGCAAAAGTTAAGTATGAAAACAAGGTATGACAAACAATTGGTAAAACAACTAAGCAAATAAATTAAAGCAAATTACAAGAAAAATAGACTAAAAATAAAATGTTCAAGACCTCTTAGCAATGCAAAACTAACACATCAAAAATCAACTAAGTATGAATTAACATTAACAAAGTAAAAGCCCAAAATTAAGTGCATTTAATAAAAATAAATAAATCTACATGTCTGTCAACTAGAGACTCCAATTCGAGTATCGAGTACTCGATACTCGAGTATACTCGTCCATTTTTGAAGTACTTGATACTCGAGTAATTTGAAAAATACTCGAGTAATACTCGTTATTTATAAGTGAAGATTATTTTCCAATTTTTATAGCACTATTGAAATCATAGTTAACTTTTAAACTGACGTCCACAGCAACAGATAGAGTTTTTATACCTCGGGAACAAAAAAACAAAGCGTCGAACCAAGTTAAAAATTTGAGACGTTTAATTATCTATTATTTTCGAAATATATGTTTCATAAATTGAAATAAATGTATTAATGCAATAAAATAAGCGTATTTATTTATTTATTAACTATTTAAATACACAAATTTGACTTAATAATATACATTTTGGTACATCTGAAACTACTCGAGTATACTCGAGTAGTTGAAATGTCGAGTAATTGGAGTCCCTACTGTCAACCAATAAATCTCATGTGGAAAAAGTACTAAAAATGTTTTATTATTGTTATTATAATGCCTTTCCACCAAGTATTGACAGTGAACACCTTAAAAGTGATTACACTAATTGGTGAAAGATGCACGGCCAGTGGCGGTCGTGGCCCAGATATGATAAACATTGCAATAAAATTTAATATTTTGAAATGGCTTATTGCTTGAGCATGTGTATGCAAAGAATTTAAAATTATTAAATTGATATATTTATTGATATAAATATTAAATTTATTTTGAAATTGCTGGATTATATTCAAGGGAGCAGTGCACCATTGCGCTATAGCACGAACCGTCCCTGTGCACGGCATAATATTTGATGATTGATGATTTATCATTACACTTAGTGGGGTATCAAAGACGTTGAAGCCTTATTTCCCTTTGTCTCTTGAATGTGTTTCTCGTGCTAGTAATATTTGTAAGTATTTGTAAAAAGATGATGACGATGGTGGTGAATGGTGATGAAATGTAATGATGTTGATGATCTTTTGATGGTGGTTCCACTGATTCGTGATCCAATAACCTCAAGGGATTTTTCTAAATTTTAAGATACACACATGCGAGATACGTGTTTGGGTCTTTTTGACAAAAAAGACTTGACACAAAAAAATTGGTGCGGCCACCATAGATTTCCATTCGACAGCTGATGTTCCTAATGTGGCTCTAGAAGTTGTTTTTACCTTCGAGGAAAAACATTAAGAGTTATCGATTTTTATATAATAATTAAGCTATCGATTTTTCGGCTGCGTCAACGGACACTCATCCACGTAGATCCAAATTATTAACAGTTATTGCTATTACCAAATCATTATTTGAATATCTTGAATATATAATAATATGGAATAAAGATTTTGCATTAAAGGATGTAAGAAAATCTTTATGAAGAAAATGTCTTTATGATCTAAGCGGGTTTCATAACAAAACGATATACTTGCTTCATTCATAAAATATTTTATTAGATCCAAAGACACTGAAAAGATAATATTGCAGTCTCGGAAGCAAAACTATAATATTCCTCTCAATGCTAACATAAACGAATGATTTATCCAGAGAGAATTTACGAAACGAAAACAAAACACTCGGGAAAATCATAAATACTAATAAAAAAATAAGCAGGCGAAAGTCCTAGGGGATTAATAAATTTTTTGAAGAACACCAAAAAAAGAGAGAGCCCAATAAATATTCAAATTTTTCCAATATCTACTTATGTTTGTATCCAAAGAAGAAAAAAAATGTAATACAGGTAAGATAGCAGGGAGATGGATGTGAAGGCTGTCCTTTTGTTACATCAATGTCAGAAATGGATACGTTTACAAAAAGGTATTTTTCATTTGTACCAATTTTATACACCACTGCTCAATAACGGTGGTTTTGTATTCAAAATCTGCCTGACGTATGTATATGGTTTTTTTTTTGTTACCTCGAGTAAGTTTTTAACGTTGATACTTAAGGTGTATCATAAAGCAGCGGTAGCCAATATTTCATGTGAATTTTGTACATTTCCATGAGATCAGTCTATCTTACTTAACCTTTAAACGCCCGAGTATTTTTTTCAAAATATTCTTGCTACCCATAGCTCTTAAAAAAATAATTATATCTCTAAAAAAAATCAGCCTATGTGGGTAAAATAAAAAGCATTAGCAAAATAAAAGATTGCTTATAATTTACAAACAAAGACAAGCACCGAAACTTTTACGCTTGTAAATTCTCTAGGTAAACAAATAAACGAATCCATTTTAGGTACAACTATCTTGAAAAAAGAATCGGTCAGCCCGAAGGTAAAAGTTTTAGGTATGGAAAAAAATCTGTATCTGCATTGAACTATATTGTTCGGTGTGAATAAAGCTGATTTATTACGATCCGCTGGATAAAGCACAACGCATATCCCAAAAGTCAACCTTGTCACGCAGATTATTATATTCGTCATTTCGACAAAAATATTTAACGAAACCGAAAATAAAATTATGGATCGGTATCTCAAAGACATTATTTATGAAAGCCAATATTCTTATGTTGAAAACTATTATCATAAATCAGTGTAATCCGATAGCGGAGTGCACCATAATCACTGGTGCCATATGGGACCGAAGGGCTTTAAAAGGTTAATATCAGTGATACAATTGGTCATTTCTCGACAATTATTTGAAAACGATAATAATAGGATGGACTGTTGGTTATCTCATTGTTTGAAGATTATGATAATTTGAATTACTATTCAAACAGAAAAATAAGTTTTCTGTGAGTAACCATGTTTTGTGTACTCCTTTCACAGTTTTGTGAATATAAATTGTCTGTTTTCAACAAAGCTTCTCTTCAAAGATTTTGTGTCAAAGAGGTATGGCACAGTAAAAAAAGAAACTCAAGAATTGCGACAGCTTACACCTACTTGAACCTTTCTGTCTATCTTCTAAGAATTTTATTTTCGTCATATCTCCCTTTAAGTAAATAAATTTCACACATGGACGATCACAATACTACTTAAAAACATAACATTTTCATACTTTCGATGGAATCGGCCGTAACTTTGTGGAATACTTTAGATGGATTTGGCGGTAACTTTGTGGAAGTTCATTTTAATATCAATATTAAAAATAACTTTGATTATTACACGTATTATGTTACAAATTGTGACACGTGTTTCGCCTCTTTCAGAGACATCTTCAGATTACATCAAGCGCCACTTACTTGACGCACTTATTGTGACGGGGTTACACTAAGGTTGCGAATCATGGCACATAAAAAAACTCAGGATATCCTTATAGATAAACTTTAAATCAGACCGATTGCTGAAAATACTAATAAAATACTAGAGTTTGCTTGCCTAACGCGAAATGAAAAAATATTGCCACGCTGTAGACTGAAAGTAAGAATTACGCTTTATGCTATTTCCAGTAATACTCAGAATGCAGTTATAGCTAGGGTTTCCAATCCCGGGGTCCCAAAGATTTTCAATACCTGATGAATCCCGGTATTAGAAAACACAAAACCGAAAGCTTCGGGATTGATTTATTCATCGATTTATTATCAAAAATCGTAATATTACGTGTTATTGCACGTGTCATCTTTGGAACATCCGGATTCTCGATGAAAATAAATTATTTGCGATGTGCATTAATGATAGCATCGAATATAAAATATTGTTTTGACATAAGGACGAAAAGTAACAAGTAAAAAAACTGGAGCTTATTAATAGTGATAAATAGTGTATTAATGAGTGCTAAATACATACAATTCTAAAATTGATCCTTACATCTTGAATGGTAATGTATTTGTCATCAATAAAAAAATTATATATTCCCATTAATGTGTCCTCATTTTAACACAGTGAAATTTAAAAAAAATTATCGTCTTTATAAAGGGTCTTTTTATTTTACGTTCCAACCTCCAGTTATCTGACATCGATCTGGGACTGCAGTTTGAAGGCAACAATTTCCAGTGTACTTGGCATCAGCAATTGCAAATATAACCGAGCTGCTAATTAAGGGTTTTTTTATAAGGACGCTTAGTTTTGAAATGTAAATAAAACAAGTTGTTTGTGAGATTTCGACTAAATTTTAATTTCATTTGTAAGTATATTTTACGGCATTAAATATGGAATATAGCATCGAATGTCTGCCAATATCCATTCATTATAAAATGGGCCATGTCGCTAAAGTTGACTTTTTTGACAAATTCGGGTAAACTTCCAACTGCTCCAGAACCCAATCAGGCGTTGTCTGTAGTTGTTTACCTGAAGTTCCTCGGTTAGTTGGATTTTATACGGGTGCAGAAATAAGGCCCGATTCAAAATTCGCCAAGTTGAAGTCGCAGAAAAGCCAAGTTCTTGTGAACAACGAGAAATAAGCTGCCTTGGGTTTTCCTGTACACTTTCACACACAGCAGCAATGTTTTCACCAGATATTGTATTTTGATGACGTACAGGTAGGTGTTGGCCGATTATTTACCAAACTGGTTGACTCAAATTTGGCCACTAAACAATGAATAATCTACTCAGCAGGACAAAGTAACATATTTTGAGCGTCCCTATTGAAATACCCTTTACTATGTGCATAATTATACATATTTTTAATTTCAATAAATTTTCAAATGGCATTTGAATGAGACCGATACTCTCGTGCATTATATTTCAAAAAATATTTGCGCTCTTCATTAATATTCGATTATTACCGAAATATAATATTCCAAAAAACTATTTTTGAAGATAAATTTACATGGCTAATATTTAAAAAAGAAATTATGAAAATTATCTCACTTGAATATTTCAAATTCCGGGATCGACTAATTTCATCCCGAAATCCCGGGGTCAAAATTTTGGTCTGGGATTGGAAACCCTAGTTATAGCATAGTTTATCAAGTCAACATTTGTGTTGTTATCTTCTTAGACCATGAAATTATTTCTTGAAAAAATTAGATCAAATACAATGCAGAGAATCATTTAATTTCGTTTCAAAACCTTTGCGAATAAAAAATAAACACTTCAATATAAAATTTAAAATAACTTTGATTATTCCACGTATTGTGTAACTAATTGTGACACGTGTTTCGCCTCTTTCAGAGGCATCTTCAGACTTACTATCGCAAAGTTTGCTTAAGTAATGAAGCAAGATAAATTCTAACATTTTAACATTTTAAATTATGAAATTACAAAATGGATTACGGGTTTTTTTCCTTCTAAAGGAAACAAGGAAGGGGGTGATAAACACTTCTTTGAAAAGCGTAGTGAAATCAATCGTGGCTTTAAAGAAGTAGAAACAGTAAGAATAAAAATAAGCTTAAAAACTTTTCAATATTTATGTTTTCCTCGGGTGGAAATATTTTCTTAATTTTAAAGGCGTAGAGCAGGGGTTCTAAACCGTATTGCGGTGGCGAACGCATTTAAGATTTCGGATAAGAGTGACATGCGCAGATTTTTTGAATGAATAAAGTTTACAACTCTTCCAGAAGATCAATAACCCTAACAAAACCATTTTTTATCTGTATGTAAAATAGGGTATTGATTGAGTTGGCATTTACTTAGTAGAACTCCATTATAATACGGTAAGAAAAATAACAATGTATGCTAATTCTGTAACGTCCGGTCCGTGGCGCAGTGTCAATGTCGTTGGCTTACGTGCCGGACCGCCCGGGTTCGATTCCCATTACGAGCGGATTTTTTCAGTCGAAAAAATCTGTTCAAAGGCATGGGTGTTTGTATTGTTGAAAATACCTTCCCACCTCTCTGATCCCAAAGAGCGGCGCATAGTGACAGCGATTAGCTAATCACTAGTCCTCGTATCCGTTCCATCCCTACTCTCTTTGAAAAAGAGAGGTTGAGCAACTGAGTAACAAGCAGTTATCGTATAAAATATTTTGAGATAAACTCCGTGAGGAGTCCATATGCTCCAAGTTGGGAGCGGACATGGTTAAAAAAATAGTAAAAATATTCATTCTACAGGAATTATTTTATATATTTGTTGATCAACGAGATCAACAAATATATAAATGGTATGCCAGAAACCTTCGAAGGAGTGAACTCGAAAAATTCGTAAAGTTTCACATCGATCGGTCGAGCGGTTTAGTAGTCCATAGCGGAAATACAGACAGACAAACGTTCATTTTTATATATATAGATATATGTTTATATGGTTATATTTTCACGATTTCAATAAATAGTTTTATTTTATTTCGTTATTTAATTCAATGCCCAGGCGCACGGGAATGGCTCCGTGGGCACAAATGCACCCGCGGGCACGTGGTTAAGAAACTCTGGCGTATAATGTCTTCTTGTAACGGATTATTCAGGCATAAATTATGAGGAAAATGCTTTTAAAAAATTCATGAATATTCATTGAAATTTAAAAAAAAAAAAAAAGAAAAAGGCTGATAACGTGAAAAGCGTGAGACGTTCGGCAAAAGGCGCCTCTTTTCTACGTTATTAATTTATTAATACAACAGTGAATTCATTTTTGCCTCAGAATTTAAACATAAACAAATGAGTCTTAAGGTTTTTATAATGTTAGCATAGGTTTTAATGAAATTTAACACTATTTACGTTATTAACTACTTCGGTAGATTACGGTAGGCTGATAAATAATGTGAAGATGAAATAATGGTCTTATATTTACAGATGAAACATTTTTAGTATAAATAAAAGTATATTTTTACGAAGGAAAGGCGTATTTTTAACATAAAGTTAATTCCATTTTAATTTAATATTCTATATTTGTCCGGTCCGTGTTGCGGGAACCGTGCAATGGCGTTGGCTTGCGTGCCAGATCGCCCGGGTTCGATTCCCGGTACGAGCGGATTTTTTCAGTCGATAAAACTGTTCAAAGGCATGGGTGTTTGTTTTGTTGAAAATCCCTTCCCACCTTTACGATCCCAAAAAGAGAGACGCATAGTGACAGCGATTAACTAATCACTGGTCCTGTCCTAGTCCCCGTATCCTTTCCATCCACACTCTCTTCGAAAAAAAAAGAGAGGTTGAGCAACTAAGTAACAAGCAGTTCTCGTAGAAAAAAACAAAAATGTTGAGATAAACTCCGTGAGGAGTTCATATGCTCCAAGTTGGGAGCGGACATGGTTAAAAAAAATTGTATTAAAGAATAATAACGCATTGTTTTTTATTCATCCCACATTACGTTTATTAGGATCAGGACCGGTTTCGTTCATCGCTACCATTTTAAACTAATCCAATTTGTCACTTTTAAGGTGTTCACTGTCAATACTTGGTGGAGTGGCATACTGATAAAAATATGTGGAAAATATTTATTTGGGATAAGTACTAAAAATGTTTTATTATTTTTACTATAATCCAATTTGTATTTTCACCGTGAATGCCGACTTTGATAAACTTGGATTAGATTCATTTGCATAGTGTTGGAAACCAATGCCATAAAAACAAATTAATCAATTGTATCAAATAGACAGTTTGGAATAACTTATTGTAATTGTTTTTTTCGATATCCGCTCCCAACATGGAGCATATGGACTCCTCACGGGGTTATCTCAACATATTTATTTTTTCTACGAGAACTGCTTGTTACTTTCTTTTCTTTTCGGAGAGAGTAGGGATGGAAAGGATACGAGGACTAGTGGTAAGCTAATTGCTGACACTATGCGCCACTCTTTAGGATCGGAAAGGTGTGAAGAAATTTTCAACAACAAAAAACCCTCATTGCCTCTGAGCAGAATTGATTTATCGACTGAACAAGTAGGACCCCTTTAAGTAATTGTCATTTATTAATAATTGGAGTTTAATGATAATTAAGTGTTCATTCAAAGATTGAAATCAATCAACTCATTAATAATATCACTTTTAAGGTGTTCACTGTCAATACTTGGTGGAAAGGCATTATAGTAAAAATAATAACACATTTTTTAGTACTTTTTCCACATCTGATTTATTACATCAGTGTAATAAATCTGATCATCTGATGTAATAAATCAGATGTGGAAAAAGTACTAAAAAATGTGTTATTATTTTTATCATTAATAATAGGTCGGATAAAACTATAAATTTATTTTAGATATTCCTATGTTATAATCCGGTCATTAGTATTTTCAAAAAACCCGATAATTATAACAAACCCACTTAATTCATTAAAACTAGTTAACATAAAATTTTCGTTTATTTACATTTTAATAGCTTACGCCAATGCGCCAAATATTCTTAATTGTGAAAGTCATACGAGATTAACTCGGTGATAAGTAATGAATCAGTTGTGCACAAAATCAACGATAAATAACATACACCCAGCCCAAGATCTCTTTTTTCAATTGAAAAAATCTGACCTTGCCGGGAATTGAACCCGGGTCTCCAGATCGCTAGGACAAAGCTCTTGCCACTAGACCACAGGGACGAATTTAAATTAGTGATCTACTTCTATTTTTGTATATAAACGATACAAACTGTTTAATGCGCGTTAGTTCAAGTACATCTGTGCACTTGTAATGCCTGAAGATGCCGAAGGGCGAAACCCGGGTTGTTAGCGACAAAACTCATGGAAAAGTTCAAAATTCAAACAATTCGAAATCAACCGAATAATGTCTGAATAATATCAGTTGATAATGCTCACCATGAGTGAAACCGGTCCTGAACCAATAAATTTTATGTGGAATAAGTACTATTTTTTTATTATTTTTATTTTAAGTAATATCTGCCTCCAAGCGACATTTATAATTTTCATTATGTTACATGGATTCTTAAACACATTTACAAAGCTATTCTGTTTTAGAAAATCTCATTTTCACGTACCATAAATAAAAAAAACGCCGGATGAAAACATAAAATGTCTCACGCGCATTATTCTTGTTAAATATTTCGGCGCGAAAAGTGTCTGAATATTTTTTACGATTTTGTTTTTCTTAATTTTCCTTTGTCAGAAGGTTCCGTATTCATTAAAAGAAGCTTTATTTTTATTGAGGGCATTTAAAACGTGCGAAGAAAATATAAATAATTTTCATGCGTCTTGATTTATTTTGACTTTGTAAAAGAAAAAATAATTTTTCCTCGCCTTTTTATTGAATGAACATACAAAAATAAAGCCACACAATATTATAAGATCAGTTAATTCAATCCTGCCTTACATTTTTTAAATAATATTTGTAAGGATACTTAATATCACTTTAACAAAATGGCTGAGCAAGTCAATTTTATTTTTATCCTTATTATTTTTCTTTTCTTTGAGAATTTTAGTACATGGTTAAAATATCAGTCCCGTACAGTTCTGTCTCGGGCCATGTAAGTAAAGACTTCAATTTTAGTATCGATACTCGAGTATACTCGTCCATTTTTCAAATACTCGGTATTTAAAAATGAAGATTTATTTCCAAATTTTTTTAAAAATGTTAATATTTAATGTTTAACCGTTGCGTAAAACTGAGTCTGAGAAAGAGGCAAAACACGTGTCACAATTAGTAACACAATACGTGGAATAATCAAAGTTATTTTAAATTTTATATTCCAATCAACTTCCAAAAAGTTACCGCCGAATCCATCGAAAGTGTTATTCCATTATAATTTCGATGCTAAGCATGAATTTTTTCGTCTTTTATATTCGAGTTAGTCTCAAGACTCTCAAGTAACATTCAAAAAAATCATCACATATGTATTATATTAAATAAATTTATTTAATAATTTAAAAATATCAGTTTTATGGCTGTAATGCAAAAAACTTCTAACAACAATAATATTGCTTTTATTGCAAATACAAAATACTATTTTACGTATGTTTTCAATGTTATTTTTTGGTTTTTATGAATATAAAACTAGCGGGCTTTAACTACAGCTGCTGTCGGCAGTTATTTTTCATGAGCACAATAATTGAATCCAGCATGCCTTCGGAAGGGTAGTAAAAGATAAACTTCACTGAGAGGAAAATTAGCAATCGGTATGCCACACCGACTCAGGTGCTGCATGCATTATTCAAAGCGAAGGATCTCGTCTTGGAAGCGCATAAATCTTATCTCTCAATGGGAAAAAAGTGGGAAGACAAAAACCCTTAACCTTTTCAGTGCCTTTGATATACACATCACTCACATTTTTTGTACATAATATAACATTAAGAATAATTAAAAAATTTTGGCAATTATTACGTTTTATACTTCTCGCAATAGAGTATGCCAAAATAGTTATTTTGAATCAATTAAAATCGATTTATATAACACAGTGATATACATATATACATTAGAACAATTAATAGATATATCCAATCCGTATCCATCACCATTACTCAGACCATTACGAAAGACTAATGCAATTATACCTAAATCAACATAATAAAAAATACTAATTTACGTTCATTAAATAATAGATAATTCAAATTTGAATAATTCTAAGTAATCCCTATTTTGGATGGTTAAAGTGGAAGTGCTGAATAACTCACTATAATTCTCTTTGAAGAAAGAATGCAGCACGTTTGAATAAATTGTGACATTGTTTTTTAAAGCAAATACAGCCTGTCGCATCGAATACGTTAAAAGGATCAAATGCTACGACTCGAGTAAAACAACTATTTGGGTAAACTCTGACATCTGTACGGATACAATGAATTGCGATACTGCTTTATATTTTTTTATTGGATATGTGAATCACTACATTTTTTTAAAGGGCAGAAGTTAAGCTAAGAAAGGACCTTTCGCAAAAGGAATAAGGGTTATGGAGTAGGCGTAAGGAAAAGTTCACAGATATATCATTAAAAAATGTTGACAATATACAAACACAATATGTGATTAAATTTATTTGGAGTCTAAGGAAGTAAATTGACATCAAAAAAGTAATTAAGGATTTCGACTGAGGGTGCTTGATGGAATTTCAATATCAAATTTTGTACTTTTCCATGAGTTTTGTCGCTAACGACCCGGGCTTCGCCTTTCAGCTTCTTCAGACATTTCAGGTGCACGGATGTACTTGAACTGACGCGTAGTAAACAGTTTGTATCGTTTATATACAAAAATATAAGTAAATCACTGAGTTCAACGGCTATTAAAATGTAAATTAGCGAAAATTGAATACATAAAAGTTTCAATGAATTAAGTGGGTTTGTTATAATTATGGGGATTTTTGAAAATATTAATGACCAGATAATAACATATCTAGAATAAATCTAGGGTTTTATCCGACCTTTTAATAAGTTGATTGATTTTAAGTCTTTGAATTAATATTTAATGATAGCAAGTGCTTGAATTATTAATAAATGACAAATATTTAAAATGGTACAACAATGGTGAATTTGGTAAATAAAGTTGCTCGTTTAAAATTGGCAAACTTTTAAGCTGAGCTCGATTAATCTGCAAGATTTCTTGGTAAAATAATTTAAATTAAACGAAACAAACTTTTTACTACGCGTCAGTTCAAGTACATCCGTGCACTTAAATTGCCTGAAGATGCCGAAAGAACCAAACCCGGGTCGTTATCGACAAAACTCATGGAAAAGTAAATAATTCAAAAAATTCAAATGTGAATAATTCTAGGTAATCCTTATTTTGGATGGTTAAAGTGGAAGTGCTGACTAACTCACTATAATTCTCTTTGAAGAAAGAATGCAGCACGTTTGAATAAATTGTGACAAATTTTTATACAGCACGCTTTATATAACACGGTTTAAAGAAAAAAATTACAATAAACATTTGTCGTGGTATTGGGGGAGAAGGCTTTTATGACATGTATATTCATGATAACCAAGAAATATTGGAGGATCGTACGTTGAACGAAGAAGATTTAGCCGAAATGTTGGATGAAACTATCACAGTTAATGACTCAGAAAACAGTTGAAGCAAATTAGCTACGTGCCTCACATTAAAAAGAATAAATAACGGCCTGGAATTGGCATTCAAAAAAGTTTTTTTTTGATTGAAAATGATCCTTTAATGGAAAAGAGTTCGATATTCAAGAGGGAATTACAAAATATTTTGGAACCTTATAAGGATATACGTAGAGACTCCAATTACTCGACATCTCAACTACTCGAGTATCGAGTAGTAAAATTTTAAAATACTCGAGTAATTTCAGATGTACCAAAATATATATTATTAATTCAAATTTGTATACATAAATAGATGATAAATAAAAATAGGCTTATTTTATTGAATCAATACATTTATTTCAAGTTATGAAACATATATTCAAAAAAATGGAGAATTATACGTCACCAATTTAAATATGGTTAAAAGTTTTGTTTTTTAATCCCGCAGTTGATAAAACTCTCTCTGTTGCTGTAGACGTCGGTTTCAAAGCTAACAATGAATTAAATAATGCTATCTAGATTTTCTGTCCGCTGTGTCAAAAAAATGTATTACTCGAGTATTTTTCAAATTACTCGAGTATCGAGTATACTTGAAAAATAGACGAGTATACTCGAGTATCGAGTACTCGATACTCGAATTGGAGTCTTTAGATATACGTATAATTTTTTTGGAACGTAAAACCATATTTTTTATCCTTGTTTAACACGGGTTTGTATTACACGACGTTTTTGTGGAACCATATAACCGTGATATACGAGGCCCAAGTGTAAACGATACAAACTGTTTACCATGCGTTATTTCAAGTACATCCGTGCACTTGCCTGCCTGGAATGCCTGAAGATGCCGACAGGGGGAACCCGGATTGTTAGCGACAAAACTCATGGTAAAATACAAAATTCAAACTATTCAAATTCATGTTTGTAATTCACCTTACAATTAAATATTGTATATTTAAGTATTGTTTATTTTTGAACAATTATGTCGGAAATAAGATTGTTTATACAAAGACGATAGATGCTTCATATATAGTTACCGCATAAGGAAGACATAAATAAACATTAATTATGCATTCAAAAGTTTACGTACAAACGTGATTCAGGGAAATTTCCATAAACGTTATAAGTAAGCAAGAGATTCCCCTGTGGATCGACGGAGTACGAACAATTTCAGACGGCTTACTTTGATGGCTTCACAAACGTTGAGCAATAATAAAAAATATCCAGTTTTAAGTTACACAAAATTTATATAAATTATTTGATAGCTGTTTCGGATTTACGCTATCATCAGAACTAAATTTAAACTGATTTTATTGCAGTTAGTTCTGACGAGGGTGTAAGCCGAAATAGCTTCCAACTATAACTTACATAAAAAATAAAAATAATAACACATTTTTAGTACTTTTTCCACATGAGGTTTATTTCATCAGGACCGGTTTCGCTCATGGCGAGCATTATCAACTGATAAGAAATACAAAAACAGTGGTATTTATGCAAAAGTTAAGTATGAAAACAAGGTATGACAAACAATTGGTAAATCAACTAAGCAAATAAATTAAAGCAAATTACAAGAAAAATAGACTAAAAATAAAATGTTCAAGACCTCTTAGCAATGCAAAACTAACACATCAAAAATCAATTAAATATGAATTAACATTAACAAAGTAAAAGCCCATGAGCGAAACCGGTCCTGATGTAATAAATCTCATGTGGAAAAAGTACTAAAAATGTGTTATTATTTTTATTATAATGTCTTTCCACCAAGTATTGACAGTGAACACCTTAAAAGTATAACTTACATTATAAAATAAAAGGAAAAAATTTACTTAATCCACAATAAATGTATTTATACCTAGACCGGTTTCGCTCATTCACCCGAATATTGACAGTATTGATAACTCAAATATATAAATACAATGCTATTTTTTTCACCATGATATTATTATATAAGTAAACGCTTATTCATTCAATTAATGTTTTTATCTATAAACACTGGTTTAGATAAAAGATAGTGTTTAATTGTGCTGAATCCTACATCCCAAAGTGATTATTATGGTCTGAGTTATCTTCTTATATATAAAACCGAAACGGTGTATGTATGTATGTATGTGGGTCTGTAATTCCCTTTTGCATTGTTGTTGCAAGTTCAAACAAACGAATTGATTTCGCTCGCGAAAGTTTCGACGGTAAATTTGTTTCGTTATCAATGTGTGTGTAGAGACTCCAATTACTCGAGTATCGAGTAGTACATTTTACAAAATAAGGAACTTGCACAGTATAAAAATAATGAAGTTCTATCAAGTAAAAACCAGTTCAACCAATAAAAGTAAAATAATGTTATGCTATCGACCGTAGGGTCTTGAAATAAAATTTTCGTTTCAAGTCCCCGCGTTTCTCGTTTCTGTGGCATAATCAGTTAATACGCTTATTTTTTATTAATCATTCATTTAAAAACACAAATTTGAATTAATAAAATATTGGTACATCTGAAACTACTCGAGTATACTCGGGTACTCGAGTATTTTATAATTTTACTACTCTATAATTGGAGTCTCTAATCATAATGTGAATGATTAACATACATAGATCATCCATCGTAATTAAACCTACAATAAAAACGTCAGGCTGAAGAAGAATCTACGGTAGCGCAAATGTATTTGCTTCTGAACTCTGCTTAAAGAGAAAACTGGTAAATAAAAACATAACAACAGTACAGTTATATGTTACGTTTGATATTTCAAAAGACTGCGATCAGTCTTAAGCTCTTTATACGAAGCAATTTGAAATGGTACCGATAGACTGGAATCTTCTAGTGCGTATCGGAATGGCTTATGATAACGTACAACGTATTCCATTGGGGAAAATAAAATGTACTTCATTATTTCCCAGATTGAACAAGCAATACTATTTAAATGATCTCCCTAATGAATCAATGTTCAGCTTAAGTGCACTAATGACTCTAACAATGACGTCGCAACTTTGATACATCTACAATACGGAGACTTGAGTGTTTTGAGTGCATTTAAGTTTCAGTAGTTCTGTGATCACAATGATTATTAACCGGTTGTATATATAGGGTCCACAATTGCGTGAGCGCAGTGGCAGCCATAGAAAATGAGCGTCTATATTAGGCATTCCAACTTTTTGGATATCAAATAGTTAAACTTAAACTATCCGGATGTATTCGGATATCAGGATAATTTTGACATGGCTTAAATGTTGTACAATAGTATTACAAATATGATTTAAAAACCATACTTAATAAACAAGAAATTGCCATTGCAAGCCGACAGTGGTCTCGATTTCTAAGTTTTTAATAAATAATCGTATAACTCGCACGCAAATAGAGATGTTGCACGAACAATGTTTCCTTGCTCACTTATATACATTTTATAATAATTTAAGACAAAATCTTTTCCCACTTTTTTTAAATCTTAGATAGAGACAAAACATATAAATACACATTTCAGCCGCATAATAAATGAAATTACGGCAATAAAGGTTTTTTTAAGACCCGAGTCCTAGCCGGTTCGTTAAAATAAAGTATTATGATAAGCTATTGATAGCACCCGAGTTGGGCGAAGGCAATAAAACCACTACCTGGAATATTCATAATTATTCTTTAAATGTGGAGAAATTGTGATGGGATCTTTCCTTGAATACGAATACTATCCGGATATTTTCCCAAATATCCGAATATCGAATAGTTTAAAAGGGCCGAATATATCCGCATATCGCATATCCGAATTGGTACCCCTAGTCTATATACAGTCCATTTTATACCCACTAATACTGGACAAGGTCGACGATTTTATAATTAAAACATTTTATATACATAGCGAAATCTCTTAGAATCACAGTACTATACTGACAGTTTACATATTTTGTATTATAATCAATGTAATATCGATTTTAAACAGAGTTTCCGCTTTCTATTACCGAAAACCGTTGGTATTTTTTCAAAAAAAAATCGCGGATCTCGGTGCACGACCGATCTTATACATATCGGCATATAATGGGTTATGTTCTTCCCTGCTAAGACTAGGTACTGCGCAACTCCTGCTTGACATTGTAAAACTTGTTGAAAAATTATTGTCAACTTTTAACTATCCTTATTTAATAAAAAACTGTGTTTATTGGATAGTGTGTGCCTTAGTTAATGAAGTATATTTTTATATATTTCGTTTAACCATACCCAGTGATATTTTAATCAATTTCTCGAATCTCTTGACGAGTTACTGGAAGGAAAAAAATAATATATTGAGAGTGCAAAGAGTTAAATAAGCACTGATAAAATCCCAGCGATACAAAAATGGTATTTGATTTTTTCTGCTGCGTTTTCCAGTCGGTCCACATTAAGTTAAATTTGGATTCGATATGAAAAATGATATCACTAACGGTGTCTATTCATTCATCCTGTATTGTAATCTCTAGACCGAACGCTTTAATTGTTTAATAGGCATCAAATGATGATTTTGATTATTCTCTCTATCCTAGCATACATCTGTGTAATATATGTAATATAATTCGAAATATGGTAGACTTACTACAAATACAATCACTGAAATCTAAGTGAGTTGTTATAATTACTTAAGCATTTTAAGATATTATTGGAGATCCTATTACTTGGATGAAGACACCGTGGAAACGTCGATGTCCGCCATAGCAGCCTTTCGAAGCGAAGGGATGGGGCGAGATTCGAAGCACCACTAACATTTCCGTCCCGGTGGATAAGACAGTTTACCACCACAGCCACTTTATCTTAATATTAGCGATATAATGTGTAAACTTTTGGTATTCTTAACCCTTTAACTGCAAAAGTCGAAGTATTCGATCTACGGCTGTATGCCGGCGATTTGAGAGAAAATAGAAATTGCACAAGAAGTGATTTAACTTACATAATTTAAAGTTTGAAAATGTTTTCGTGTGTCCTGGCACATGTGTACAATACATTCTGTGCTGCGGGACGATTTATGGGCTTATTCGATTTTGTGTTCATGTATTAAAAACATATAATAATTTATGTATAAAAAAATCTTTATTTTCAACGAAAAAATATCGCAACTCACCGTTGAGACGTTGGCGTATAGAGTCAATACGCATGCGACTCACGGGTGAAACGTTGGCGTACAAAAGGTTAAATCGATGCTTTTTACATTTAAGATAACGTTATCTTATATCAAACGCACCTCGATCAGACGTACATCCAAATCAAATGGATGCGTTTTACGTTAAAAACGTAGATAAGCGCTCACGCAGTTTTGATTACGCCAGTCTGTCTTGAACATCAATACGATATGCTTGTCCGCTCTTGCACGACTTAAAATATGAATAACTATAGGAAAACTATGGCTTTATATATATTTAAAATGATGTATATAGATACGTTAAAGCATAATATAACATTTTTTAATAAAATCTATGCCAATAAGGCCAACCCTCTGGGGTATTTTTAGTCACTCCTTTCGGAAAACTCCTTATTTTACAGGGACCGTCTTTCGATGGCTAACTCTGTTGTGTGATTTACGAGAGGCGAGCCAAGTGAACTCAACGGTGTAGTAAAGATTTAATTGAAATGGATCCGATAATTTGAGAAGAGCCATTGAAATTCGACGTGTTTCGAGTGATTGCCCTTCGCCAGCTCCTGTGAGTCGGGTATTATGACTTGATTAAGGTAGACATCTTCGCCTCATTCTGGAGAAAATTGAAGTTGGCATCATTGTCAGCTATAGCCACTAGCTGCGTTTCAAGCAGGGCTGTGGGGTTGGTGAAAAAACGTCCGACTCTGACTTCAGCATTTACCATAACCACGACTCCGACTCCAACATTGACCAAAAACACGACTCCGACTCCGTCACCGACCAAAAAAAGTTCAACATCGTTCCTTTTTTTTCCCTAATTTTCCTATTTATGTGCATTCAATTAAATATCAACCCTATCAATGCGACCAAAAGCCAAATTTGACATATAAAATGCAAAAATAAAAAGTTCAAACTTTTCAAAATTTCCGACTGCGAGTACTCCGACCAAGTCACCGCGACGACTCCGACTCCGACTCCAGCCAAAAAGTTCCGACTCCACAGCCCTGGTCCCAAGGCTAAACTAAGGCAACGAACAAACTAAAATTGCCATCGGACTTATTTTTTACGTAATAATTCATTTAGTATAGTAAAAATGTATGCCCGGTCCGTGATGCATTGGTCAGCGTCGTTGGCTTCCGGTGTCGGACCACCCGGGTTCGATTTCCAGTACGAGCAGAGTTTTTTAAGTCGATAAATCGATTCTGCTCAGAGGCAATGGGGTTTTGTGTTGTTATAAATCCCTTCCCACCTTTGCTATCCCAAATTACGACGCACAGTGACGGCGAATATCTAACCACTAGTCTTGTCATAGTCCTCGTATCCTCGAAAAAGAGATGTTGAGCAACTGAGTAACAAACAGCTCTCCTAGAAAGACATATGTTGAGATAAACTTCGTGAGGAGTCCAAATGCTCCAAAAAAAATACCTAAAACAAGGTCGTTGTTTATAATCGTCAACAAAACAAAATACAATATGATTTATTTGGTATAAATAACATGTTCAAATGGTCTCCATATGAGAATTAGAATTTGTACATAGTTCTGACGAAACGTCTCGATAGAAGTTGTCTTAAAATAAATGATTTTAATTCTGTCAAAGTTTACTCGTTTGAACACGATAAAGAATAAACTAAGAAAATACTTGTTAACTTATTGCTCTCAGTGGGGTTTTATAAGGATCCATTAATCCACAAATTAGCCCACAAATGGTCTTAAAAACCGCAATCTAATAATGTAAAATCGGTGCATTTACAGTTAGAAGACAGTACAAGCTATTTTTTTATATTTTTATATTTTTTTATATTTTAATTAAAAAAATATTTGGCATTACAGCTTGCGCCAATGCGCCAAATATTCTGAGTTGTGAAAGTCACACGAGATTAACTCGATGGTAAATAATGTATCAGTTGTGCACAAAATCAACGATAAATAACATAACACCCAGCCCAAGATCTTTTTTTTTTTCAATTGAAAAAATCTAACCTTGCCGGGGATTGAACCCGGGCCCCCCGATTGCTAGGACAAAGCTCTTGCCACTAGACCACAGGGACCGACTCTATGCTCTATGCGCTGCCATACAGTTCATTCGATTGCAATGAAACATTGGTGATTTGTTGTGTAGACGCCTGGGAAGGTTTTTGCGTTTCCAAATCGTTCATCCGATTGTCATAAAGCTTTGGTGATTTGTTGTGGGGATGCCCACAAAAGTTTCTTAATTACCTATATACATATATTAAAATTAATTTAGAATTTTTAGAATTTGTACTTTTCCATGAGTTTTGTCGCTAACGACCCGGGTTTCGCCTTTCGGCATCTTCAGGCATTCCAAGTGCACGGATGTACTTGAACTGACGCGTAGTAAACAGTTTGTATCGTTTATGTACAAAAATATAAGTATGTCACTAAATTAAAAGGTTATTAAAATATAAATTAGCGAAATTTTAATGAATACAAGTTTCAATCTCACCCCTGTTAGTATGTAACAAATCAATGCAAAACTATTTTATCAAGAAATCTTAGAGATTAATCGAGCCCAGCTCAACGGTCTGCCAATTTTGAACGAGCAACTTTATTTGCCTAGTTCGCCATTGTTGTACCCTTTTAAATAATTTTTATTTATTAAACTCATGGAAAAGTACAAAATTCAAAAAATTCTAATTTGATATTGAAATTCCATCAAGCACCCCAGTCGAAATACTTAATTAAAATTAATGCTTTTATTCCCGTATGCGATCCTATACCGCGATTACCTATCTAATAATTCAGACAGGTATGCCATTCGGATAAAGACGTCAATAAACACAATTGAAAGACAAACAATCATTGTGTGGCATTGCAACGCTTGCCGGGTACCGGTTAGTATCTATTATATATAAATTTAAAACAGTGGCCATGTTTGGAAGTATTCATTTTGACACATTGAATCTTTTAATCACGACTTCTTAGTGTTTTTTTTTTTAAGAAAATGTGATATTGAAAAGCGAGTAAATATAAGAGCTTTTTACTTAACCTTTAACCCTGCCTATGACGATTCATACACACGTGCCTGACGCAATGAAAGCATTAAAATAATGACACAGGTTTTATGTTTTTTCGAACTGACAGTTACGCCCAGAATTAATGAGAATGACCCACATGTCGTGCAAGTTTTAATTATATCAAAATATACTTCCGGTTAGGGTACCTGCGTAAAATGTTACACAATTTTCCTGTAATTATTATTTGCATACGATAATTTAAAAAAAAACATTTTCTCTTTGTGAATTACTCAAAAGTGCCCAACCAAAATTTCTTTGATGAATTCTCTTGTTTCATTCTCTTGAAATTCGAAGATCGTTTTAGATATAAAAGAATTTTTCTTTTCATTTACAGGACCGAATTCACCATCTATAAATTCACAAAAAATGGCCCAAAATGAAAATATGTTCTTCGCGTTGGTCATATCAGTCACCCTTTACTAGGTTCATCTGGCTGATGAATGCATTGCCTAAGCCATAGAGAGGTGGTCATATTTAACAATAATCTGTGTATATTGTGTTCTATGTTTTCTCTTCTGTTTTCTCAATTCTATTCCATATACTTTTGATCAATAAAAAATGAAAAATGTATCTTTAAATTGTTAAGAATTATTGTACATAATTTTAATAACACTCTGTGTCACTATTTTTCCATGAGTAATATTTTAAACTAGACTGTACTGCCACCTGTCAACATTTGAGTATCCCTTACTTTCGTACTTACACTCTCTATGCTTGCGAAGGTTGTGTGTGTGCTGAATTTCGGGTGGACAAATATATAAAGATATATTTACATATATCGATACTAAAAAATACATTTAGCATAATAATTCCTGTAGATAGTTTTATTATAAAGACATATTATTATGCTTCCATTCGTTCGTTCTTATTCGTTGAGTCCGTGGTCAACTGTAAAAATCATCGGCTTCGCATGCGAATTTTAAGGGTTCACTTTTCAATCGATTAATGGTTTTTTGTTTGAAGATATGGACGTCTGCTTTGGCTAAATTTCACACCCACACCCTTATCTGACCCCAATAACATATCGTAGCGACAACGATTAGCTTACAACAAACCTTTCTTTATGGAAATTAAAGGTTTAGTAACTAGAAAACTGCTGTTGAGATAAACTTCAACAGGAATCCATATGATCTACATTGGGAGCGGGCATGGCTTAAAATACATATAAATATTGATATTACTTGGTAATACTTTGATGAACATACGGTAAATAAACTTGACTCGTGTTTCGCCTCTTTGAGAAGCATCTTCAGACTGTTGTTTGACTATAATAAGCGGAATAAAAAAGTTATCAATTTAAATTTACTATTAACGCAAGACATAGTGTTAAATCCAAATAATATCTTGGAAGGTGGTGGAAGATGAAAAATAATAGATCAGCGAAAACCATGCAAGATTTATGACCGACTGCAAGGTGTCAGCCCTTGGCATAAATCAACAAATCCATTATGGTTGACTTTCTTGCACGAATAAATATTTTTCAACGGCTATGAGTCGACACGTGCGCAAATGCGATGATCCTATTTCACGATGAACTGTGGCGGAAGCGGTCGCCTTCGTGCGTTTTCTATTTATGATTTTTTTTATTCCGCGTTTCCGGTTCCGCTATTTCAATTTGGCGGGAAAATAAACGACATCTCTGAGCATCAAATGCAAAAATAACACGTTATGAAAAATTCGCGCGGATTTTCTCGACAGTAGTTTTGATTTGGAAATTATTTGCCGTGAAATAACATGTGGGCACAACAATGAGGAACTATCAACGCAATTTTGCGTACAATATTTAGTCGTTAAGGCTTTACTTTTTTACTAAAAGTAAATATCTTTGGGAAATATTCTGAACAGTGGCAACTATTTTTCCGTACTACGGGCAGCCAAAAATTCATAAGACTGGCACTCCGTTGGTATTGCGAACATCAGAATTGAAGTCCATGTTATAGAAGTGTTTTAAAATCCAATGAATAGGAAAGAACTCTTGCAAAAATAGTTAAATCTTTTTTTGTACTCCCTAATACTCTGTCACCAGCCGCCACTGGTTCTGAATATGCTTTTAATTAATTTCTATTAACTATAATATCTTAGTTACTTTTGAGGTGTTAACTGTCAGTTCTTGGTGGAAAGGCACTATATTTAAATATGTAAAACATATTTGTTTGTTATAATACCACATATATAAAGGGTATTTCAATAGGGACGCTCAAAATATGTTACTTTGTCCTGCTGAGTAGATTATTCATTGTTTAGTGGCCAAATTTGAGTCAACCAGTTTGGTAAATATTCGGCCAACACCTACCTGTACGTCATCAAAATACAATATCTGGTGAAAACATTGCTGCTGTGTGTGAAAGTGTACAGGAAAACCCAAGGCAGCTTATTTCTCGTTGTTCACAAGAACTTGGCTTTTCTGCGACTTCAACTTGGCGAATTTTGAATCGGGCCTTATGTCTGTACCCGTATAAAATCCAACTAACCGAGGAACTTCAGGTAAACGACCGCAGACAACGCCTGATTGGGTTCTGGAGCAGTTGGAAGTTTACCCAAATTTGTCAAAAAAGTCAACTTTAGCGACATGGCCCATTTTATAATGAATGGATATTGGCAGACATTTGATGCTATATTCCATATTTAAATTTAAAAGTAAAATATACTTACAAATGAAATTAAAATTTCGTCGAAATCTCACAAACAACTTGTTTTATTTACATTTCAAAACTAAGCGTCCTTATAAAAAGACCCTTTATAAGTTCACATTGAGCTTGGTCTACAGGTGTGGTTCTCACGTAAAATTTGGCAATGGCCGCATTAGGAACATCAACGGTCTTGCGAAAATGTCTGGTGGCCGCACCAAATTTCTTAATTTCAAAACTAAGCGTCCTTATAAAAAGACCCTTTATAAGTTCACATTGAGCTTGGTCTACAGCTGTGGTTCTCACGTAAAATTTGGCAATGGCCGCATTAGGAACATCAACGGTCTTGCGAAAATGTCTGGTGGCCGCACCAAATTTCTTCATTTCAAAACTAAGCGTCCTTATAAAAAGACCCTTTATTATGTACATATCAGTTTCGCTCATCGCAATTACTTTGAACTGACTTGGGCATATGAGCTTAAATGGCATGCGATGAACCGTTCCTGGTCTATATGAAGTAGTAGATGAATTGTATTTTGTTTATTAAAATTCATGTATCTCTACCATGAATTGACAGTTAACAGATGAAAAGTGTTGATAAGATCTTGATTTAAAATTTAGTACATTTTTAGTATCTAATAATATGTTGTAACTTCACGGTTCGTCGTGTAGTGGTCAACGTCGCTCGATTCCGTGACGGACAGTCCAAGCTCAATCCCTTGTACGAGCAGATTTTTACTGCCGATTAATCAACCCTGCTCGGAGGCATTAATGTCTGAATAGTTAAAAAAATCCATTCTGATCCCAAAAAAGCGGCACGTAGCGAGGGCGATTGACTAAACACTTGTCCTGTCCTAATTGGCGTATTCTTTCAATCCCTACTGTTTTTGAAAAAAAAAAGTCGAGCAATCGAGTAACAAGCAGTTCACGTAGAAAAACGTGTTGCGTTAAACTCCGTGAGGAGTCCATAAGCTCCAAGTTGGGAGCGGGCATTGATAAAAAAAACCCCCACACTTTCCAGTATTGTAATATTTTCCCTAAGACACATTGGCTTTTTAATCAGATTATAGTACAAAAATAAAACCGTAAAACAGGGTGAATAGAGACAAAAACAAGGATTCAACTTTAGCACAACTTTACTAAGTATCCAATGTATTTTTTACTATGTATAAATAATTCTTTACAATGACAATAATACTCTCTCTCGAATAACAGCCCCAAACCTAAATAAATGATTGTCCTAAATTGAATCAAACGTGTTTAAGTTTGATGCCTGTGAATCCTTACTTTTTGACCCCTTAAACTTCTCTTTTAAACGAAAATTAAAATCAATCATGTTATTTTTGGTCAATAAGTACCGTAAAACGGAATAAATAGAGACTAGTATAGAATAGCGGTTCATATATTCCAATCATTGCCATCTTTATTTTTGTCTTCATTCACCTGCCAAGTCTCGATTTACCCTCTCTCGTCTCTATTCACCCCGATTCAATGTGAATTGAGACATCGAACAAAATTGACTATGTCTTAATGACGAAAGTGAATATTTGAAAAATATTGTAATGAATGTGCAGTAGGACCATAGAAATAAGTTCCAAGCCATTCATATTTGAATTATGTGGCCCAGGTATGAAGATGTATAGTCGTGAAGGCTAAAAATTGTCTCAATGCACCCCGTTTTACGGTATCTCTTTCGATTGCCAGTAATATTTCGAAATGCATAGAAGTGTGGTTAATCATTTTCGACGAGTGCATATCACGTCGCAGATTGCGGTCATTCGATTTGCATCGTATCCAAATGCAAATGACCTTCTGTCACATCGGCTGAATTGTACACCGATGCGCAGATGAGCAAATAAATCAATTTGCTTCCAGTATATTATAACTCACAAAGATGAAATTCACCGCAACGATGAGATTCTAGGGAGGATAATCGGATAAAGGATAATCGCTTAGAGTACTAGAGATTTTCATTGTCATCCTCGTTATAATTTTTGATATAGTGTGTTTCATCCTCGAAAAAAACTGTTCGCACATATATGTGCTGCCAAAAAGACAAATGATTTTTCTTCCAAATGCGCGTAAATTTGTATATTTTTCTTCCACCAAATATAATTTATAAAAATCCGTCAAAGTAATGTTGTTAAATTGTGATTTTAGCACTAAATCCCCCTGAATCTCAATAAGTTCCATCTATAAATTTGCTGGCACATTATTCACATCCGGATCCATCGGACGAGCAAATATAACGAATGTGGAGTCTTTATTTTGGGAGTCGGCAAACCTCGTATCAAATCATTCTATATTACTTCGCTGAGATGAATTAAGGCCGGACAAAATAGCTCGGCGGGCCGGTGTTTGCCCATGTATGATTTAAAGAAATTTTCTTCTGTAAGATTACTTGCTATCTTCATATTTAAATTAACTGACCATCTCAAAAAATCATATCGATTGGAAAAAAATCCTGTGGAATTTTCCAATTTTATTTTAAAAACATATTTTATATGAACGTTTATCCACTTTGATTGATGATGTTTTATATTTTTTTTGACACGTGCATCCTTGTACATGTAATGTTCCCATATTTGGGTGAGATTTTCCGCGGAACGCATCTACCGTACAAAAAAGGTTTAGGTGTTTATTGCTTATTCAAGATTACAAATTAATTTACTTATCGTTATCGCTGAATTAACCGGAAAACCCGCTTTGAGCCTAGATTTCTCACAATATGCAATAGTCACTGATTCAAATCCCTCGTGATTTCCTGTCGGGAAAGAAATCGAGACGACGCTGTTCTCCACTTAAATGTTGCGTCGGTCTGTATACATTTTCTTCAATATAAAACGCGACGTCTCGTCTTACTAAAGGTTCCGCCTCAGTCAGAAAGCCATCAATATCAATTGAAACCTTTTGCCTCTCCCGGAAAAGGCCATTATTCAGCAGCACTGAAGAAGTGAATTTTCCTTTTAACTTTCCGCTCTCGTCGCGTAAATTTTTCAATAATGAATTGTGTATATCACGAACAGAAAAAAAATGAAAAATTATCGATACAGCTTTCCGATTTGAATTCATATTTCGATTGTATTTTGAAAATAAAGCAGGTGTAAACCTTTCAAAAGCATACTTATTGAATAGAACTCTATTAATTCACTCAAAACCACGCTTCTACATTATAAAATAAATTGATTGAATTGGTAGAACTCCATTATAACACGATGAAAAAATAGAAATGTATTCTAGTTCTACAGAAATTATATAGCTATTTCGGCTTACCCGATCGTTGGTACTACATACATACATATGTCTAAGCATACATTTAATTATCCATATGTACTGGTATAGACAGGGTACACAGTATATCTTGTCTTCTGTTCTTAATGAACAAATTAATCACAGAAATAAACGGTAATTAACCTGTTTTTTTTCTACGAGAACAACTTGTTACTCAGTTGTTCACTCTTTCTTTTTTTAGGAGATTAGGGAGTGAAAGAATACGAGGAGGAGGATGGAGGAAATGACTAGTGGTTAGCTTATCGCTCTTGCTACGCAACGCTTTTTGGGATAAGAAAGATGGAAAAGAGTTTAAAACAACACAAACACCCACTTATTAATCGATTTATCGACTGAAAAAAATCTGAGAAAAGACTCGAGCTCGGGCGGTCCGTCCTGATCAAATAAATTTTATGTGGAAAAAGTACTAAAAATGTATTATTATTTTTAATATATATTTATATAATATGGTAAGAATAATTGAGAAAGACAGAGAAACTGTTTAGAAAATGAATAAAAAAGTGTTTTTTTAACCATATCCGCTCCCAATCTGGAGCATATGGACTTCTCACTGAGTTTATCTCAACTCAGCTACTCAATCTCTCTTTTTCGAAGAGAGTAGGGATGGAAAGGATACGAGGACTCGGACAGTACTATTGGTTAGCTAGTCGCTCTCACCCATGCCTTTGAACAGATTAGCCGAATGAAAAAATCCGCTCGCACCGGGAATCGAACACGGGTTGTCCGGCACGCAAGCCAACAACGTTGACAACTGCGGACCGGACTCATATAACCAATAATATAATATTGTATGGAAAATTGAGAAAGGAAGAGATAAACTGTTGAGAAAATGAATAAAATAGTAATATAAGATGAAATTTATTGTCTGATAAAACTCTAACGACGGATTAAGTGGCATGCATATTTAAAAACCTTCTGGTTCTACGCTACAATAAAAGATTAAAATTTGATAACAGGCTTAAGTAACCCATATCCTGCCCACTTCGACTTTAAAAACACGCTATATTATACTTACTTGGTAATTAATGTTAAAGATTGTATATTTATTTAATCAGACTATAATAAAAAAAATTGTGAGTGAAATATTTCTTCCGCAATAAATCAAGATGTCAAGTATCCAATGGTTGGTAATTATGCACATAGCATAAAAAAGGGGAGCTTTTTTTTAAATTCACATTCTTAAAATGAGGACACATTAATGGAAATAAATAACGTATTTATTGATGAAAATCTATAGGAACCATTCAAAATCTTGGAATCAATTTTAGAAATGTATATAAAGGGTATTTCAATAGGGACGCTCAAAATATGTTACTTTGTCCTGCTGAGTAGATTATTCATTGTTTAGTGGCCAAATTTGAGTCAACCAGTTTGGTAAATAATCGGCCAACACCTACCTGTACGTCATCAAAATACAATATCTGGTGAAAACATTGCTGCTGTGTGTGAAAGTGTACAGGAAAATCCAAGGCAGCTTATTTCTCGTTGTTCACAAGAACTTGACTTTTCTGCGACTTCAACTTGGCGAATTTTGAATCGGGCCTTATGTCTGCACCCGTATACAATCCAACTAACCGAGGAACTTCAGGTAAACGACCACAGACAACGCCTGATTGGGTTCTGGAGCAGTTGGAAGTTTACCCAAATTTGTCAAAAAAGTCAACTTTAGCGACATGGCCCATTTTATAATGAATGGATATTGGCAGACATTTGATGCAATATTCCATATTTAATACCGTAAAATCTACTTACAAATGAAATTAAAATTTAGTCGAAAGCTCACAAACAACTTGTTTTATTTACATTTCAAAACTAAGCGTCCTTATAAAAAGACCCTTTATTTCAGACCATCACCACAAATGATGAGCTCCAGTTTTGTTACTTGATATTTTTCGTCCTCTAAATTCATTTTAAAACAATATTTTTTGTCGATGCAGTGTCATAAGTATTGACAGTGAACACCTTAAAAACTTCCACACATATTTTTGACATGACAACGTCTTATAAATCGATGAACGCCCGCTGCACGCACGAAAAAACATGACTCATTGTCCCGTTTGTCGCGTTACGCCGAAGGCAAGCGTGCGAGCGAGAGCGCGGATAAGCGATAGAGAGGCACGATCGGCCTACCGTTCGGATTGTGCCGCATCTATCTCTCTTCCACTCGATTGGTCGATGCGTCTGAGTAGAAAAGAGACAGCGGCAGCACACAACTTATACACCTACAGTACCTACACGTGATCTGTTTACAACTGTTTATAAAGTGAAGTGAAATGTTAATGTGGTTTTCATTGTTTATATTACAACAACAATAGCGGCAGTAAAGGTTATTAATTCTTGCATATTAAAAATCTGATTAACGTATAACAAATATACAAAATATCGTATCCATACAAAATAATGATAATTCAATAAAAATGATTCCATTTTATTCATAAAAGTATGCAATCATTTCATCAATGTTTTCTTATGACGTTGTCACGTTTTTAAGGACAGGTTTCACTCATCGCAATCGTAAGTTAAAAATGCTCCCGATAACGATTTTAAAATATACGTAGAAGTGTTTTGAAAGATAACATTATTACTCATTACATGTTATTTAATTGTCTCTATCGTTTTAGTCATTCAAATAATAAAATTAAACTAGATTGATTATATAGTCATTTAAAAGCAAGATCTTTTACTCAACAATCACCAAACATTAATTTATCTTCATAAGTTCATTTATTTTAATAGTAGAAGACTGCTAGACAAACATTGTGTCATTATCATTTTGGAAAATCATCCATTAACGTAAAGCGAAGAGCGACAGCTTCTTTAGCAGTGACATATAGTAATGGGAATAATTATTAAACATATAATAGATTGACACTCGTGTAATAGATTTAAATCTTGCTTGAATTTGTGTAGTCTTCACAGGTATTATTGATAGCGTTTTGTTGCCGCTTGCCGTATAGACGAGTGGCGCCTTAACTTTCGAAAGACTGTCCTTGAAAAATAACTCGTATGCCGAAAGGGGTTCATAAAAGACCCCAGTGGTATGGCCTTATTGCAGTGGTCTCCAAACTCAATCAGGATGCGAGCTACTTTCAGAAATTGAAATTGTCTGGTGAGCTACTTTTGTATATTGCTTTATCGTCGTGTTTTATTGTACCATACATATGATTATTATATTATTTAAATAAAATCGGACTTCCAATAAAACATAAATGCGTACTTTAAATACGTTTTTATAAAGAAAACAATTGAGTACCCGGCATGCGATGCAATACCACCCAAAGAAAGAAAGTGTTTGTTTTAATTCTGTTTATTGAAGTGCTATTGGATACAAAATATTTTTTTATGTCTGGTGCGCGCACACCAATAAATCAACATTCCAACGTGTGAGTAGGCCACATGCAACTGTACATGTAAGAAGCATGGATTTTCCAAATTTATCCTTCGCGAGCTACCGAAAATGCCACCGCGAGCTACCGGTAGCTCGCGAGCGACCGTTTGGCGATCACTGCCTTATTGGCATAGACTGCAATAAAAAAGTTGTAGATTATGCTTTGACGTATCTTTATACATCGTGCTATAAAATATATGAAAATCGAAATTTTTCTTATAATTATTCGTATTTTAAGTCGCGCATGAATGAGACAACCTGATCGTGTTCTTGTTTATTCTAGACTGGCTATGCAAACCGAGAATGCGACTTCTTATCTACACCTTTTAATGTAAAAAGCATCCATTTTATTTGGAATGTTCGTTGAAAGAAGCGTGTTTGAGTAAGATAACGTTATCTTATCGCGTATGTGCAGTTAAGTTTTAATCTTGGCAATTGGTAGCGACAGTATAAATGGTTTTCAGCCAATAATAATCTGACAAAATTTATTTTTTATTCAATTGCGACGAAACTAGTTGATCAGATTTTTTCACTGCAAAAGATGTAAGTGGTGGTCGACTGTTTCACTCTCAGCCAGGCAAAAGTTAACATTTCGGTCCCAGTGGGTAAGATAGTTTACCACCCCTGCCACTTTATCTTAAATATCTATTAGTGATACAATGTGTAAACTTTTGGTATTCTTGTGGTTTTTTAAACCTTCTGCAGTATAAAAATATAATTTTGATTTAATAGTTTCGTCGCAATTTAATACAAAAGTAAATAAGTTTGATTTAGTTTTTACCGAAAACCATTTATGGTGTCGCTACCAATTGTCAGGATTCAAACTTCACTGCCCATACACGATACGATAGCGTTATCTTACCTCAAGCGTGACTGAATCAAACCTACGTTTCAAATCATATGGATGCTTTTTACATTAAAAGACGTAGATAAGCGCTCACACAAACAGTTGTGATAACGCCAGTCTGTCATGAATATCAATGCAATCTGCTTGTCCATTCATGCACTACTTAAAATATGGATAATTTTAGGAAAACTATCGATTTTTACAAAAATAATATATTTTTGATCGATGTATAAAGATACGTTAAAGCACAATATGTCATTTTTTAATGCAATCTATGCCAATAAAGCTTGGATATTTTAAGTCCCCCCCCTTAGGATCGCAAGTTATTTTTTAATGACCGTCTTTCGAGGGTTAATACAGAGTGACTCAACGTCTTAGCTTTGAATCAATAGACACCATACCGTAAATTGAAAAATGTTTACTCGGCGTCTAGTCTAGATGAAAGAGCTTAACGCTATCCAGCAGATGTTTTTGAGTTTCACTTCAGGAAAGCTCGATATAAAACTTGGATTTATTTAATCCAATATTTATGGTTTTGCGTTTTTTTTTCTGATGTATTTTACTCTCGAGCCTTAATCGAGTGACTTAAAAACTAAGTATTTATCTCCACACTAATTAAATTAGTTATTTTGTAACTGTAGTATTTAAGCTACGCACCATTAAGAACTAGTTCTAATAAAAATCTTGGAAAGTTAAATACTTTGATATTATATTTTTTAAATATAATTTGAAAACTTCTTCTAGAAACTTCAGACTTTCCACCGTACGTGGAATAATAGTATTATACATAATTTATTGATAGCTATTATTTTATATGTACAATATTTGATAGCTATTTCGGCTAACAGTATCGTTAGAAGTATATTTAAACATATTGACTTATCTTTATATAGTGGTGTAGAAAAGGTACGCAATACATTTTCTCTTCTATTCCAACATCCTAATTTTATCATTAAGGATTTCGAATGAGTGTGCTTAATAGAATTTCAATATCAAATTTGAATTGTTTGAATTTTATTCTTTTCCATGAGTTTTGTCGCTAACGACCCGGGCATCGCCTTACGGCATTTTCATGCATTTCAAGTGCACGGATGAACTTGCACTAGTAGATCCGGCATATCTAATCTGGGTTTTTATTGAGTGAGAGAAGTTCTCAGGATTAAGCTAGACCAATAAATTAAACTTATTTAAATTTTTCCATGTGACGTTGGTATGGTTTGAATAGAGAGGGGATGTATGGGTGTACCCTGTCTAGCCTAGGTATATAAGCTATCTCTAATACACGCTTAAAACATAGTTCTAACGAGGGCGTATGCCGAAATAGCTATCAACAAATATATAAAATAATTTATGTAGAACTAAAATACATTGTTATTTTATCAGTTTTACTGGCGCAGACTTTATTATTTTGTAGAATAACATTTTAACAATAACGAGTAGATTATAAAGTGAAAGCATATTACCCCAGCCTCAGTTATCAAAATTAGTAGCATAATCACGTAAACTCACTCTGAGTTTCGAAATATATCGGAATATAAAAACATCTCTCAAGATTGGATGGTGAGTTCTAGCTTAGCTGTTTTAATATTCACGGTGACATGCAAATGCACTTACGTAGCATGTTAACATTCAAATTCTGCTGTATCTGGACTCAGATACAGTTAATAACTCAATACGGATTTGTTTGTCTGTGTATCGAGTCAAATAATTTAGCGTATCACTTTTGAGGTGTTCACTGTCAATACTTGGTGGAATGGCATTATAATTTTCGGTCCCTGTGGTCTAGTGGCAAGAGCTTTGTCCCAGCGATCAGGTTCAGCTCCCGGCAAGGTCAGATTTTTTCAATTGAAAAAAGAGATCTTGGGCTTGGTGTGTATGTTATTTGTCGTTGATTTTGTGCACAACTGATTCATTACTTATCATCGAATATATTGCGCATTGGCGTAAGCTGCAATGCCAATTTTTTAATTTCTTATTATAATTTTAATAAATATTAAAAATAGTAAAATATTTTTAGTACTTTTCCAAAATAAATTTATTGGATCAGGAACGGTTTCGCTCATGGCGAGTATTATCAACTGATAAGAAATACAAAAAAACAGTGATATGTATACAAATTCAATTATATGAAATTTTAATCGGTAATATTAAAAAATAAATTAAAGCAAAATGTAAGAAAAATTGATTACATATAATTAAAATGTTGAAGACCTCTTAGTAGAGACTCCAATTATGGCTTTTCAACTACTCGAATCGATGAAAAATTTCAAAATAAACAGTGATGTGTATACAAAGTTTCAAATGTACGAAAATATATTACCATTCAATTTGTGTATATTTATAAATGACAAATAATTAAAGAAAACTATTGAATATTACTAATACATTTATTTCCATTTATGCAACATATATTTCAACAATAATAGAGAATTAAGCGACCCAAATTTTAAATTGGTTTGATGTTTTTCTTTATAATTCTCGCAGTAGAAAAAACTTTACGATTATTAAACTTTGACGATTATTACTAAAACGAGTTTGAAAGAAAAAATACTCGAATCGAGTAAAATGGACGAGTATACTCGAGTATCGAGTACTCGATACTCGAATTGGAGTCTCTACCTCTTAGCAATGCAAGCCATTTCATCAAAAATCTATTATTCTACATTTCGATTCAAGTGAAAATTTCAGGATAAAAAGACAACTTACGTTACACCTGTACAGTTTGAAAGAATTATTAACAAAGTAATGGGATAAAATTTTATTGCATCGTTAATACTAACTATTACATCTCCTGTTTTAAAATTGAGACCGTTTGAAAATGATTATGGTAACTTAATTTAACACAAAACTTTTTTTCAATATAAAATGAGTTTATTAATGGTTTTATTGAATATTAAAGTACAAAAAACTGTTAATTAGTGATTATGTATCCAACATTAAAGGGTATTAGTGACTTAACGAAAGTGTTCTCCGTTGAAGTGAACCGAAATTGTTGGATACTAAAAAAGTTTTCCAGACGAAGAAAAGTTTTAGAACTTTCATTCATTAAAACAGAAAAACTTTTAATGCTATAATCTGATCTAGACATTACAAAAAAACTCTTATGCCATCGTTCATTATCTGATTAAGTAGATTAAAACAGAATACTAATAAAACGGTAATATATTTTAATTGCATATTTCGTGCAATGGTTTTATCAATAATTAATTATAATGAAGAAAAAGTTTTTCTTCTATATGCACTACTAGTATTGCTACCCGGCGTCGCTCGGACTAAGCGGCCAAAAGTTATTTAATGTTATATCATTCGACATAATTATATCACAAAATCTAACATCCAAAAAAGAGTTAAAATAAAATCACAAACTTTATTTTATTTAATGACAGCCCCATTCTCGCCCATTAAGATGTCCAAATTCAAGGAAAAAATCTAATTTGCTGTCAAAAAATACCTTCACGTAAATAAAAACATTATTATATTAATAAAAGCCGGGAAAAGTTCAGTAGAAGACTAATTTATTACATTTTGACTAAATGTCTTCGCCGATAAAAATTCAAACATATTTTCTTTCATATTCGTTTTTATGGCAACTTAATGACCAACAATGCAAAAGGGAATTACAGACCCACAGACATACATACGCCGTTTCGGTTTTATATATGTACTACTCGATACTCGAGTAATTGGAGTCTCTACACACACATTGATAACGAAACAAATTTACCGTCGAAACTTTCGCGAGCGAAATCAATTCGATTGTTTGAACTTGCAACAACAATGCAAAAGGGAATTACAGACCCACATACATACATACGCCGTTTCGGTTTGTCATGTCGATTTTGTGGTCGAATGGTAATGTTCCATTGCAGATTTCACAGGCTCGAGTTCTAGTCCGGGCAGTTGATTTTCCTTCTTAGATATGATTGTATATGTTGCTTACAATTCCTTCTTAAACTCATCCAATATTTAAAACGGGACATAGTTAAATTATAAGCTTACCACTAATCCTACCCAGTCATATCGTTTCAATACCTACAAGTAGCTGTCGTAGAAAAACTTGTGTGGAGACTAAACACTATTAGAAGCTCATTTCCTGTACATCAACTTACAAAAATCATCATTTGTTACCTTGTTAGATATATGTTTTTACATGACTTCCGGCTGAATACTCAACGCAAGCGCTGTCCTACTGATCGACGAGCGTAACTGGTCTTGGTCTAAATCAAAATATATGTTATAATCAAATTTGAATTTTTGGAATTTTGTACTTTTCCACGAGTTTTGTCGCTGTCGACCAGGGTTTCGCCTTCGTTTATATTGAAATTCCATCAAGCACCCTCAGTCGACATACTTAATATGTTATAATGATAATTTATAATGTAATTCATTTATTTAAATAATGTTTCTTCATCAATAAGTTAAAGTTAATGTTCTATGGTCAGTGACAGGGTATATTATTTGTATAGACTTTGTATGGTGATTTCGCCTATCGACATCTAGCGGCATTTAAAGTGCACGGATGAACTTGAATTGACTTGTAAGTAGCCGAGTGGTCATGCTGTTTAGCTAAACTATAGTAATATGTAGGTTGCGGGTCGATTTTCAAACATTGATTTCTCAAACACTAAGTGCACTTGAAATGCCCGAAGATGCCAAAAGAAAAAATCTAGGTAATTAACGGAAATATTAAATTTAAACAATTCAAATTTATTAATTATCAACAAATAATAAATTTAGTTGTTTTTTGACGTGACAACGTCTTATAAATCGATGAACGCCCGCTGCACGCACGAAAAAACATGACTCATTTTTCCGTTTGTCGCGTTACGCCGAAGGCAAGCGTGCGAGCGAGAGCGCGGATAAGCGATAGAGAGGCACGATCGGCCTACCGTTCGGATTGTGCCGCATATATCTCTCTTTCACTCGATTGGTCGATGCGTCTGAGCAGAAAAGAGACAGCGGCAGCACACAACTTATACACCTACACGTGATCTGTTTACAACTGTTTATAAAGTGAAGTGAAATGTTAATGTGGTTTTCATTGTTTATATTACAACAACAATTGCGGCAATAAATGTAATTAATCCTTGAATTAATGAGTGCGAATAAAATATAACAATAAAAAATTGTAGATTTCATTTCACTCCTTCTTTGTATCCATACAAAATAATGATAATTCAATAAAAATGATTCCATTTTATTCATAAAAGTATGCAATCATTTCATCAATGTTTTCTTATGACGTTGTCACGTTAAACTATCGTCCGTAAACCGACTTTACAGACAACCATTTTATTATTATTATCTTTGACGCTTTTTTTTATATTTCGTATTGTAGAAGTTATTAAACATTTGTGTTGTTTTCATTTTTTTATAAAATGTCTTTATTTTATTTCCAGGTGAGTGAATTGTTGAACTACCCTTAAAGTTCGCTACTCTTCAACTTCTTTGACAACTCTTTGATTTCATCAAGCGATGATATAATACGGTACGTTATTCACCAAATATCCACTTCCAGGCAATTTTATGAGAGTTATTTCTGATACAAATTTGTAATTGTATGCTTCAGCCTAAAAATTTCAAAGAAACTAATGGAACCGATAATTGAAAGCTTTGTTTACAAATCTCCACCTAATAGACAGGTGATCCCAGGTTATATAGCAAACTCGACGATCTATTATTACCTAATTAAATTTTAAAAAATATTAAATTAATTTTTTAGTGACCTATTTTCCCGATGCTCATTTTGCACGTTTTTTAGCTCGATTTAAAAAAAAATAACTGATTATTTATTAATTTTCCAACTGATTTTTTTATTCTGAAGCAAACCATGTATGTAAAGGGTATTTCAAGGGACGCTCAAAATATGTTACTTTGTCCTGCTGAGTAGATTATTCATTGTTTAGTGGCCAAATTTGAGTCAACCAGTTTGGTAAATAATCGACCAACACCTACCTGTACGTCATCAAAATACAATATCTGGTGAAAACATTGCTGCTGTGTGTGAAAGTGTACAGGAAAACCCAAGGCAGCTTATTTCTCGCTGATCACAAGAACTTGGCTTTTCTGCGACTTCAACTTGGCGAATTTTGAATCGGGCCTTATGTCTGCACCCGTATAAAATCCTTCTAACCAAGGAACTTCAGGTAAACGACCGCAGACAACGCCTGATTGGGTTCTGGAGCAGTTGGAAGTTTACCCGAATTTGTCAAAAAAGTCAACTTTAGCGACATGGCCCATTTTATAATGAATGGATATTGGCAGACATTTGATGCTATATTCCATATTTAATGCCGTAAAATATACTTACAAATGAAATTAAAATTTAGTCGAAAGTCTCACAAACAACTTGTTTTATTTACATTTCAAAACTAAGCGTCCTTATAAAAAGACCCTATATATACTGAAAAATAGTAGTAAACGGGCGCGTTTCTTACCAAGTAGCGACACTGAATGAATATATTTCTCTAAGCTTAATTTAATTTATATTGAAAACTATGTAAATTTGTAAATAATAACAAATTCGATTTTAAGTAATGGAACCTATCTAGCATTTTTGCCATCTTAACTTTTGGCCATCTTTAATTTATTTTCTACGTTTTATTTGCTCTAAAGTATTTTGGAACCTGCAAAAAGACGATTGGGTGAATATGAATTTGCTCCTTGCTATATACATATTTAAGTTCACTTTTAAGGTGTTCACTGTCAATACTTGGTGGAGTGGCATTATAATAAAAATAATAAAACATTTGTAATACTTTTTCCACATAAAATTTATTAGAACAGGACCTGTTTCGCTCATGGCGAGCATTGTCAACTGATAAGGAATACAATGGAACACTGATATTTATACAAAAGTTAAGTAAGAAAAACAAGGTATGACAAACAATTGGTATTACAACTAAGCAAATAAATTGAAACAAAATACAAGAAAAATAGACTATAAATAAAATTAAAATAATAACACATTTTTAGTACTTTTTCCACATGAGATTTATTTCATCAGGACCGGTTTCGCTCATGGCGAGCATTATCAACTGATAAGGAATACAATAAAACAGTGGTATTTATGCAAAATTTAAGTATGAAAACAAGGTATGACAAACAATTGGTAAATAAATTAAAGCAAAAAGACCTCTTAGCAATGCAAAACTAACACTATTTTATATTGCATTGCTAAGAGGTCTTGAACATTTTATTTTTAGTCTATTTTTCCATTGTAATTTGCTTTAATTTATTTGCTTAGTTGATTTACCAATTGTTTGTCATACCTTGTTTTCATACTTAACTTTTGCATAAATACCACTGTTTTATTGTATTCCTTATCAGTTGATAATGCTCGCCATGAGCGAGACCGGTCCTGATGAAATAAATCTCATGTGGAAAAAGTACTAAAAATGTGTTATTATTTTTATTATAATGCCTTTCCACCAAGTATTGACAGTGAACACCTTTCTAAAATATAAATAAATGTTGAAGACCTCTTAGCAATGCAAACTAATACATCAAAAATCAATTAAGTTTGAATTATCATTATCAAAGTAAAAGCTCAAAAATGATGTCTTTTTTTAACATATTTAAGTATTGTGGGTCTTAAGGCTGACATCATCTTCTCTGGTAAATGTTTATTATTTTCCAAATAAAAAAACACCGATAAAATATCTTTATAATAATATTGTTTTTCTTCGATCCTTGATAAAATACAATACATTTTTTTCACGTCGTTTATTGGAAAAATGAATCGTATTCATTCCATTTGGAAAAAAACACAAACCACATTTCTTTTCTAGGAAAATTGTTTGTTATTGTTGATTTATGTGTAATAATCAGCGGGATTCTAATTTAGACCAGCTGGGAAAATGATATTACAGAAAGAATCAATCAATGTGGCACGTTAACTCATTCACGGACTAAATCATGAAATTTCCGCTGCTTAATGGACGTAGCTATTTATTTTTACCAAAGAGATGTAGAAATGTGGACAAATAAAAATAATTCTTCAGAGACTATTGATGTCGCTATGAAATATTGAGAGATAGCTTAGAATATCAATCAATTGGTCGATAATATTTGGCGTATCTGAAATATCAAATTTACTGACCTAGATTGCAACTAGTTTGCCATTATAATTGATTGAATTTAAGCAATTTCAAGTACATCCGTGCACTTGTGATGAACGCTTGAAGATGCTGAAAGGCAAACCTGGGTCGTTAGCGACAAAACTCATGGAAAAGTACAAAATTCAACTTAAATTTGTTTGAGTTTACAGTGTGTGTTTTTGTTTTTTAAGCCTTGTTAGCTACCAATGTGGAGCATATATAATTCACACGGTGATTATCTCAGCATATTTTTCCTACGTAACCTGCTTGTTACTCAGTTTCTCAACCTCTCTTTTTCTAACAGAGTAAGGATTGAAAGGATACGATGACTAGGACAGGAATAGTGGTTTGTTCATTGCTTAGAAGGGTAGGAAGGAATTCTTTAACAATAAAAACACCCATTCCTTCAAACAAGATCGATAAAGCGCCTGAAAAAAATTTGCTCGTACAGCGACCCAATTCCGTGAGGTTCATTACGCAAGCCAACTACGTTGACCACTGCACCACGGATAGTGTTGAATACTTTATATTTAAAAAAAGAATATATTTGAGCAAGTCAGATGATGTGGTGTCTACTTCTTTCATTCCACTATATATTCATGCTCTTAATTCTGTCAAATGTTAAAATATAGTTCTGACAATGGCAATAACTCTTATAGAAGCAAATTCTTTGATATTTTTAGCCTATATCGGAGTCTTACTAAGTATTCAACTATGTGTCATTGTAAGACAGTGGGTTACCTTTTAAAAGTCCAGAGTTATTATGGACCAATAAATTATGGAAAAATAGTAAAGACAGGATTAATAAACTTGATAGAAGCGGTATATATAAGATGACTTGCGGTACATGTGATTCAGTATATGTCAGACAGACCGGTAGAAGCATTTCCACTCGCGCAAGCGAACATGTTAGATCCTTTAACAATGGAAAAACTGATTCACAATATGCAAATCACCTTATAGAATTAGCACATAATCCGAATTCGGTCCCGATTCGTTTACATTCCTGTAATAAGGGCTTAAAGCTGAATGCATTGGAACAGCTGGAAATTAATAGGTATAATCAGTCCAATGAAATTATTAACGATCAGATTACAATTAACAGTTTACCTCTGTTAAAACCTTTAACAAACAATAAACTTAAAACAATTTAAAATAGATGCACTTATACATTGCAGATTTTAAGTGGTTTCACATGATCAAATAACCCAAAAATACCCAAATTTTTGTTTCCCATCCATTACTTTAGACCAATAAATCAAACTTATTTAAATTCTTTCATGTGACGTAGGTATGGTTTCAACAGAAAGAGATGATGTAGGGGGCACCCTGTCTAGCAAAGGTATATAAGCTATCTCTAATACACGTTATAAACATAGTTCTGACGAAGGCGTAAGCCGAAATAGCTATCAACAAATATATAAAATAATTTATGTAGAACTAAAATACATTGTTTTTTTTCTTTCCGTATTGTAATAAATTTATTTTATTGCCTTGACAAAATTAATAGATTTTATCACAGATTACAGAACCGACAGTATGATAAAGTATGTAATACTTTGTTTTCTATGAATTAGTATTTTCTATGATAAAGTCAAAACTTTTGGGTCGAAATTACTACTTATGATGTATTGAAAAGTTTACAATAAATTCATAATTCGACACATTAATATAATTTTGAAAATTAAAAGGATCAATTTGTTTTTGGTATGCTATAAAATATTCAGACAGAAATTGTAAAATAAATACTAAATTAATTGTAAATTATTTAGTCCAGGCAAATAAAGTTTTGTATTTCGCATATGTATGTATTAAAATGGGTAGGCCACCCATAACAACATTAATATATTACATTATTTTACCAAATCCGTTTCAACTAACAACTTTAAAACTATTTTACTGAACCATTATGCCTTTCTACAAGAAAAAGTTCTATTTCACGTCATTAATTGTAAGTTAACATTAATTTTTAGAGACGATTAGCATCGTTTAGTAATCTCTTTTTTACCGTTTATGGTCGTTTTACGATTGAATGATTGCAAGCACTATATACCGCCATAACGGCACCCCGACAATTGCGCGCCGACATTACCTCGCCGTCGTTTCCGCACGAGATTTGCGCGCTGGAAGCTACAGCGTAGTTTTTTTAACAAGTCCACTCCTGACATGGAGCATATGGACTCCTCACGGAGTTAATTTCAACATGTTTTTCCTGCGTAACCTGATTGTTACTCAGTTTCTCAACCTCACTTTGTCGAAGAGTTAAGGGTATGGAAAGAATACAGGTCTAGTGGTTAGCTAATCGCTCTCGCTATGCGTCGCTTTTTGGGATAGGAAAGGTGGGAAGGGATTTTCAACAACACAAACACCTATGCCTTCGAATAGATTTGTCAACTTAAAAAATCTGCTCGTACCGGAAATCGAACCCGGGCGGTCCGGCTCGCCAGCCAACAACGTTGACCACGGCGCCACGGACCTGAAAAGATAAAACTTTTCAAATAAATCAAACGTTTACATTTTCTTACAAGTATTTTTGCGCAAACTTCGGTGCGGTAATGTCGCTGCACCATCATATCACCTATTTGTTCGATTACGAAGCCATCATTTTAATTTCTTCTGTAATATTGCTCGTGTTCGTGGTGTATTTTTTCATGAGAAACTTTCAACAAAGTTATTTGAAAAATTCAATTTAAAAAAGATGGAGTTAATGCTTTAAGGGGGATTTTATTATTACAAATACGTATTTAGTTTGATATTAAAAAAGCCCCACAGCTTGGCGAAAATTGAGAATAAGTTTAACAATTTTTGCCAGGTAACATGTTGCGAAAAGATATTTGATAGATATTATTAAAACGCTTGTCGTAAAATTTTCCTCCCTTATTTTGTGAGACGTAATTCTTTTATCTTAATTACTCCATACAGGATTATTTTTTTGTTGATATCAGGATATGGATAATTGGTGTCGTGATTGTGGAATGAAATAGTATTTTTCGTCAACATAATCATTATTCGTGGAATAGTTAAAATGGTTATACATATTGATACCAACCTATATTGTAGGATATCAAAACTCTCTCGAACGATCTTACATATTATCACCACAGTCTATGAGTTTAAGTTGATATCAGGAAGTAAATTCAATCTAATAATACTCTATATTGAAATCTATAGCGATTCAATATAGAGTAATTTCAAATTTTGTAAAAGAGACATTTAGACGCGACGTCTCTAAGTCGGAGCAGAGCTCAACGCCTCGCTCTAAGTGTCTCTGACTCTTCCACGCCCTGAGAAGAGACATTAAGGCGCGACGTCTACAAGTCAGGGCAGAGGCCACCGCCTCGCTCTAAATGTCTTTGACTCTTTTACGCCCTGAGTGCATGAGAGACGAGGTATTTCATGCAGAGTTCGATTGACTATACAAAATGAATCATCGGGCGCATCTTTTAACGGTTTTTAATGGTTTTGCTCCGTTAAGATGACAATGAGTTGGGCAATCCCCGCTAAACATGGGTGATAATAAGCTTATTAGACGCTTTTTTACGTAATAAGTCAGTGAGAACTTAGTGAGCAATCAAAATCCGGATGAGCTTTACGAGTTGGTCGAGGAAAACTTCCCAAGCGTAAGCCACGGAAAGCAGCCTTCAAGCTCCTAATCCTCCCCCTAAAGATAAATTCTTAGTAAAATTCCTGATATCTCCTTCGTAGTTGTAATAGTTATGTTTTGCCTTGTATTTAAATTCAGTGTATTATGTTATGTAACGTGTGTAAAATCTGTGTATAACTTTTAAGTAAATAAATTGTGTGTGCTAATTGCACTGGTTTAACGCTTTGTGATCGTGTTTCATTAAAGAGCATCCTATTTCTCATACTCCGATCCCTAAATTCCTCTTCCCTAGTGTTGGACCCGAGGCTCCCTCTCGATTTAACAAGAGAGCCGAGATCAAGGTCGTCTCAATATATATCTTTATTCTAAGCGTGGTATTTGTCAAATGCGTGAAGCATTTGCAGCAGCTTTTAAGCCACTTTCTGTACTAAAGGTGAAAAGTAAGAAATTCACCTTCACGTGGTGGAATTCCGATTTCAAATTTAAAATTTACTTTTCCATCAGCTTTGTCGTTCACGATTCGGGTCTCATCTTTAGGCATTTTAATTGCACGAATGAACTTGAGTTATATTGTTACTATATTAATCCGGATGAATTAGCGAAAGTTATAATGTTATTGACTTTCAATGCAGTGTATCAGTTATTGTTTGGGTAAATCACAATTATCGTGTATTTTAACAGATCGTTATATTATCGAACTCCGGGGTCGTTACTGGCAGAACTCATGGAAATGTACAAAATTCAAACTTGAAAAATCAACTGTTTGAAACATTTATTACTGGTATTTAAGCATACCAAAGTCAAAGATTTTTATCTCTTGGCGGCACGCTCGGTATAGTAAATACCAGGGCTGTGGAGTCGGTCAAAATAAGTCCGACTCTGACTCCAGCATTTACCAAAACCACGACTCCGACATTGACCAAAAACACGACTCCGACTCCGACTAAAAAAAGGTTAATATTGTCACTTTTTTCCCCTATTTTTCCTATTTATGTGTATTCAATTAAATATCAACCCTATCAATGCGGCCACAAGCCAAATTTGACATATTAAATGCAAAAATAAAAAGTTCAAACATAGATATCAACTCAAATGTTATCAATTTAAAATTAATAATGTACTGCTCAAAACAAATATTTTATACGAGCATATCTAGTCCGGTCCGTGGCGCAGTGGCAACGGCTTTGACTTGCGTGCCGGACCGACCGGGCTCGAAACCCGGTACGAGTGGATTTTTTTCAGTCGATAAATCTGTTCAAAGGCATGGGTGTTTGTGTTGTAGAAAATCCCAATCCCTTCCCATCTTTCCGATCCCAAAAAGTGACGCATAGTGACAGCGATTAGCTAATCACTAGTCCTGTCCTAGTTCTCGTATCCTTTTCATCCCTACTCTCTTCTCAGGGCCCAGAACGCGGCGACGACTCCACAGCCCTAGTAAATACCCTGAAAGAGGCGAAACACGTGTCACAGTTAGTAGCAAAATTCGTGGAAGAATCAAATTCATATTAAATTTTATATTAAAATGAATTTCCACAAAGTTACCGCCGAATCCATCGAAAGTAGTAAATACTTGTTCATAATGAAGCTAATCTCATCAGGTTTTGTCATCATTGTGGTAAACTAACTGCTACTCTCCGTTTTTAAGAACAATGGTAGAAAAATATGAAACGTTGAATTTTTGACTACAGGCCTATTAAATATTTTTATATATGGCCGTAAAAATGATCTTAATTTGGTTATGCTTTAGTTTTAAGCGATTTTCAATCAATATACTTTTAATTGGACGTCGTTAGTATCAAGTGAGTCAGCTCTTCGGATTTCAATGGAGCCACTTACCCTGATCAAACTTTCATAAAATAATAATTGATTCTGTCAAAACGTTCGCTTTGATACAACCGTCACATTTTAATTATTCATTTCATATTTTCAAAATGTCGCCGATAACCTTTAAGCGCCCGAGTATTTTTTCGCGAAACATCCGCGTGAACTATAGCTCTTATAAAAATAATTATATTTCTAAAACAAGTCAGCCTATGTGGGTAAAATAAAAAGCATTAGCAAAATAAAAGATTGCTTCTAATTACAAACCAAGACCAGCACCGTAACTTGTTCGCTTTCTAATTATCTAGGTAAACAAATAAACGAATCCATTTTAGGTACAACTATCTTGAAAAAAGAATCGGTCAGCCCGAAGGTAAAACTTTTAGGTATGGAAAAAAATCTTTATCTGCATTGAAATATATTGTATAGTGTGAATAAAGCTGATTTATTATGGTCCGCTGGATATAACACAACGCATATCACAAAACTCAACCTTTCAACGCAGATTTTTATATTCCTCATTATGACAAAAATATTTAACTGAACCGAAAATAAAATTATGAATCAGTATCTCAAAGCCATTATTTATGAAAGCTGATATTCATATGTTGAAAACACTTATCATAAATAAGTGTAATACGATAGTGAAGTGCACCATAATCACTGCTCCCATACGAGACCGTGGGGCTTTTAGAGGTTAAGTCAATAACACGGTTTCAATTTAGCGGCACGTAAGTTGATTGTTAGAAATCATTATAGGTTTTCATACAGTAACGATTATCAATGCGTTGGCTTATGGTAAATTAATCTTGTATGTTGGGCCTCAAATCCGTTTGAAGTCTTGTGACTACACTACACTTCCACCCATTTGAACCTAAACACGTTACGTAGTGAAAAGGATTCGCTAACCATTAGTCTAGGCCTCTCCATCTCCATCCATGCTTTCTTTAAAACAAAACGAAGCTTAAAAGTTTGTTCAGTCACTCCTTGAAGTAAAAATTATGTTGAAAAAATGATTTTTTTTAACCATGTCCGCTCCCAACTTGGAGCATTTCTCTCTCTCTCTCCATGCTTTCTGTTTAAAAAAAACGAAGGAAAACGTATAATACGTTGAAAAAAAACTAATGTATTTTAATTATACATTTTTTGATAGCTATTTCGGCTAACGCCATCGTCTGAACTATTTTTTAAGCCTGCATTTACTCATCTTTATATACTGTTGTAGACAGGGTACAGGATAGGGTACAGGGTACATGGATCAGGGTAGTTGATGGCTATTTCGCCTTACGTCCTCGTTTGAACTTTTCTATCAATATCAAAACATAACTATGTATAAAAAATAGTTCTGACGAGTGCGTAAGCTGAAAAAGTGATCAACTGTATATTATATATTCTTTGTAGAACTAAAAGATATTTATTTTATATTGAGACGACCTTGATTCCGGTTCTCTCGTTAAATGAGAAAGAACCTCCGGTCCGATACTCGGGAAGTGGAATTTTGGGATCGAAGGATGAGAATCAGGATGCTCTTATAAATTAAACACGATCTCAAAGTGTTAAACCAGTGTGATTAGCACACAACACAATTTATTACACATTAAACACAGTTATACACAGAATTTACATTCACATTACAGAAAATTACACGTAACGCACTCACAGATTTTAAATAAAAGGACAAAACACAACTATAACGATGCGAAGGAGATATCAAAATTTAACGCGAATTAATTCTTATGGGGAGGATTGGGAGCTTGAAGGCTACATTCAAAACTCACGCATGGGAGAATAACCTCAACCAATCTTGAAAGATTTATATGGCTAACAAGTGCACACTCAAGGCTCTCCAATCTCCAACTAACTCATTATGTGAAAAAAAGGGTTCTTATATGCCCATTATCACCTACGATTAGCGGGTGATGCCCCAATTAATGTCACCATTAGGTAGAAAAACCGTTAAAAAGTGCGCCCGATGACCCATTTTTTTATGGTCCATCGAACTTTGCATGAAATACCTCGTATCTAATGCACTTAGGGCGTGAAAGTGTCAGATACATTTTAGAGCGAGACGTCCGCAATACCATTCCGGAGACGCCGTGCCTAAATGTCTCTTTAACAAAATTGAAATTACTCTATATTGAATCGCTATAGAGTATTATTAGAATGAATTTATTTCCTGATATTGACTTAAACTCGTATTTATTATAGAAATGAAATAGTTTTAACCGATATTTACAAATTATTTTATTACAGTGATAAAATTAAAAAGTGCGCCCTTTATTAAAAAATTGATTTATCTCAAAATAATTCACTGCTTATAAATCAACATAGATCGTAGGCACTAAATACAATGGACGTCTACAATTAGTAATTGTCAAAATTAATTTAGAATTATTGTAAAATATGACCATTCTTCATTAGACATGATTATTAATTACTACACCGTACAATAAATGCATGAATTATGGACACAATATATCATTTAGTCTTTCGTTTGCCTATAATTTGGTTACGAGATGCCACAACTTTACTATTCGATTTATTAAGGTATAAGGTAAATGTACCAGTAACTGACCGCTTAAGATAAAATTTCAACAAAAATAACGATTAAAGTTTAGCATTGTACCGAATGAAGGCAAAGCAAGTATACTCATATTGAATCATATGTCTTAATTAATATTACGTAACAAAAATTTCGGAAAGGGCCTGTTTAAAAAAAGTTGTGTTCAATTATATAAAGACATGTTTTTGTTTCAGTAGTTGACCATCTCACATATTGAAAAATCTAGTAGTTGACCATGTCTAATCAGGGGGCTTTATAGTGAACTTTATGTCAGAGTTGCCTCAGGGCTTTCTGTCACACCACTCTCGGTTGAAACAAGTAGCAATGGGTGGTTCAGGAACAAGGTACACACCGTTTCTAGATTGATCACTTAAGAAATTTGAAATAATACACATACAAAAAATACATATTTAAATATAGTACCTTTCCACCAAGAACTGACAGTTAACACCTCAAAAGCAACTAAGATATTATAGTTAATATAAATTAATTCAACAGCATATTCAGAATCAGTGGTGGCTGGTGACAGAGTATTAGGGAGTACAAAAAAAGATTTAACTATTTTTGCAAGAGTTCTTTCCTATTCATTGGATTTAAAAACACTTCTATAACATGGACTTTCAATTCAGATGTTCGCAATACCAGTATAAGCAAGTTCGCATAAGTGTCAGTCTTATGAATTTTTGGCTGTCCGTAGTACGGAAAAATAGTTGAATCTTTTTTTGTACTCCCTAATACTCTGTCGCCAGCTGCCACTGCTCACTAGGTGTTTTTTTCAAATGGCCACCCTGGCACTCCATTGGCTATATGGTGATGTGTTAGTGGCTCATTCTTACCACAGATGCCTTGACTTGTCTGAACTTTACAATTTAGAGCAATACCGCATTTGCATTTCTTATTTTGGGCCATTTTTTCCTCAAAATGTCAACTACTGGTACATGGTCAACTACTAGTACATTTACCTTACTATAGAGAAATAATATTTCGCAGTTATTTATATCGATTTAATAACGGTACTCAATCATAAATTGACAGCAAATTAAGCATTTGATATTACAAATTCAAATGAACCACTACGTGCTTGTTGTTTCTTACTATTGTTATAATGGCATGTATGTAATGGGTCAGTAACTAATTCAAGTTTTAGTCAGTTAAATAAATAAATGGTCAGTTAAAAATCAAAATGGTCAGTTAATATTATAAACGGTCAGTTGTCATTGTATCAGTGTGAATGTGGTCAGTTATTAAATAAAACGGTCAGTAATATACTTTAATGGTTAGTTATTTATTAAAAATGGTTAGTATTTAATTTAAATAGTCAGCTATTTTTAAAAAATGATAAGTTTTAGTTTGACAGCTTGTGAATTTTATCAAATATGGTCGTAATAGGCAAATTTATGAGTTGTTCTTTTTATTTTAACTGACCATTTATTATTTTTAACTGACCGTTTTAAGTATTTATAACTGACCATTTATCGAATTAGAAACTGAACAAATAATTAGTAGTCATTATAATTTCTAATTCTTTTTTTTAATCTTCAATAATATTGTGTACTATTCATACTGGATTGTTTGTCAGAGCTCCTAATGCATAACATGCCGTGGTACGGTTTTTCGAATCACAAAAAGCATATCTTATATATAAAACCGAAACGGGGGATGTATGTCTGTAATTCCCTTTTGCATTGTTGTTGCAAGTTCAAACAAACGAATTGATTTCGCTCGCGAAAGTTTCGACGGTAAATTTGTTTCGTTATCAATGTGTGTGTAGAGACTCCAATTACTCGAGTATCGAGTAGTACATATATAAAACCAAAACGGCGTATGTATTTCTGTGGGTCTGTAATTCCTTTTTGCATTGTTGGTCATTAAGTTGCCATAAAAACGAATATCAAAGAAAATATGTTTGATTTTTTTATCGGCGAAGACATTTAGTCAAAATGTAATAAATTAGTCTTCTACTTAACTTTTCCCGGCTTTTATTATTAATAATAATGTTAATTATTTACGTGAAGGTATTATTTGACATTTCTTTAACAGCAAATTAGATTTTTTCCTTGAATTAGGACATTTTAATGGGCGAGAATGGGGCTGTCAATATATGAAAGGGGCTGTGAAATGTCAATGCCAGTCTGAAATGTTCATTTTAATTCCATTTTAATTGACCTAGACTTTTGAATTTTGAAAAAAGTTGTTTCAACTTGGCCCGTCTGAATTTACGCGCCGAGCTGAACATAACCCCAAACTGGTCCGAGCGAAGCCGGGTTCGAACACTAGTTGTATTATAAGAATCAAATCGTGACTTAAAGAAACTCTTTTTTTATATGTATGTTTTAAGTAATAATAAATAATTAACTGGCTTAGACGACGATAGAATCAAGCCGACGATATGTTTTTCTTCACTTTACAAACTCTGCATCTGTGTGACAAATTCCTTTTTGAATGTTTGCTCCATATGGATATCTTATAATCTATCTCGTGAGATTTGCAATTTTTGAGTGATAAGGAATATAATAGGCCCCACTTCAGTATTTGATTTGGGCTTAATCAATTCTAGACAAGTGGTTCTCACGAAAAATAGAACTGTGGCCGCATTGTAAATATAAGCGGTCCTACGGAATTGTCTGGTGGCCGCACCGATTTTTTTTTGACAATTTACTACTGGTAATTGCAATGAATACTTCTCTAGATTAATACCACATCTTCCATGCATTTAATAGCATTTTGTTGAATACTTCTTGGTGCACAATACAATGTATAAGTATGACTTCATTTTCAGAGTTTTATTTGTCAAATTGACTTTTTAAAAACATTTTCATTTAATTATCAATATATTCTCTGAAGCTTTTGGTGGCCGCAGCAAAATCTTCTGGTGGCCGCACACGAGAACCTCTGCTCTAGAGTAAGACTTCAGGTAATAGCGTTTTGACAGGTTTTATTTTACGACAACTATTTGTTATTCAATTATAGTAATAAGATTATCGTTCACCTTACAACTTTGATTGAGATGAGTGAATATGTATTATGCACATCAAAAGATTATCTGAACGGCTTAAAAGTGAAATAACAAGTCTTTGAAAAGTAGGAAACACGACAGTAAAGCTAACCACGAAAATATTGTTTATCTTCTTCATATATTGATCGAGTTTCAAAATGTATGATATGTCTGCTATCTGAATGCTTTTATGCAACGTATTGCGTAGAAGTAGAGATAATTAGTAGATAAATCATAGAACTATTAGTAGTTCTGACGATGGCGTAAGCCGAAATAGCTATCAACAAATATTTAAAATAATTTATGTAGAACTGAAATACATTGATATTTTTATTATTGTATTAATTGGCATTTGTTTATTTATAACTGTACATTGCAAAAATTATAAATTATAAGTTTATTGCTTTTGCAGTGTGAAAAAAGATGAAAAAATTGAAAGAAAAAATACGTAGCTTACAGATAGATATATGTAAGAGTGTTCGATTCGTTTACATTCCTGCAATAAGGGCCTAAAACTGAATGCATTGGAACAGCTTGAAATTAATAGGTATAATCAGTCCAATGAAATTCTTAACGATCAGTTCTGACGAAGGCGTAAAACCATTAACAAACAATAAACTTAAAATATTTAAAATAGAAATAATTTTAAGTAGAATTAAAAATACATTATTGTTTTTCTTTCCGTATTTTAGATAAATCAAACTTTTAAATTCTTTCCGTATGACGTAGGTATGGTTTCAACAGAAGAATTGTACATTGCAAAAATTATAAATTATAAGTTTATTGCGAAAAAAGATGAAAACATTGATAGAAAAAATACGTAGCTTACAGATATATGTAAGAGTGTTCCGTCAAAATCAACTTTAATACATCAAAATAGTATACATAATAAGTGTCATTTGGTTTCGTCAAGATTAGAGCGTTTTCCAAATAAAATAAAATTATATTCGGTTTCTTTCCATCAACGATTAGCGAATAAATATTAATACCTGATTAAATCGCTAAAGTTTTCCAGTACGAAATCATTAACATTCCATTCCGTTGTGTGTGATTTGTTTGTGCTCGCCCATAAAATAGCGGCATTTAATGCAGTTTCCGGTTTGTGGGGAAAATTTTGTTCGTAAAGTTCATCATTTCGTAAAAACCCCATTGGTATTTAAATGGCAGAGGAATGTGCGGTCGGCTATTCAAATCGCTGTGCTTTACCAACCCCCGCCTCGTCCTCACTCGTACAATAGTGTTACAATCTTACAAAAGGCTGTGTTTTGGCAAATTTCAGCTTTAGTTCAGTTGTAAGGAAACGCTTTGTTTTCGTTAGCACCATCTTAACGTCTCTTCACCTTCATAATGAAACATTTTTTAAACAAGAAACTTCCAACGAAAATATATACTTGTATTTTTTTACATATAAAGGGTATTTCAATAGGGACGCTCAAAATATGTTACTTTGTCCTGCTGAGTAGATTATTCATTGTTTAGTGGCCAAATTTGAGTCAACCAGTTTGGTAAATAATCGGCCAACACACCTACCTGTACGTCATCAAAATACAATATCTGGTGAAAACATTGCTGCCGTGTGTGAAAGTGTACAGGAAAACCCAAGGCTGCTTATTTCTCGTTGTTCACAAGAACTTGGCTTTTCTGCGACTTCAACTTGGCGAATTTTGAATCGGGCCTTATGTCTGCACCCGTATAAAATCCAACTAACCGAGGAACTTCGGGTAAACGACCACAGACAACGCCTGATTGGGTTCTGGAGCAGTTGGAAGTTTACCCAAATTTGTCAAAAAAGTCAACTTTAGCGACATGGCCCATTTTATAATAAATGGATATTGGCAGACATTTGATACTATATTCCATATTTAATGCCGTAAAATATACTTACAAATGAAATTAAAATTTAGTCGAAATCTCACAGACCCTTTATAAGTTCACATTGAGCTTGGTCTACAGCTCTTCTTACGTAAAATTTGGCAATGGTCGCATTAGGAACATCAACGGTCTTGCGAAAATGTCTGGTGGCCGCACCAAATTTCTTTTTTGTCAAAAATACCTAATAAACATATATGTATTTGAGTTTTTGCGAACTGATAATTCTTGATGCACAATACAATGCATCGAAAATATAAAATTTTCAGTGTCATTGTTGACAAATAAACTTTTTATTAAATATTAAGCTATTGGTGGGCGCACATGAGAACCACGTCCATAGAGGAATGATCAACGTCATCAACTCATGTACCAAGGATGAAAAATTAATATGTTTTTTTTGATCTATGGAAGGGCAAAACCACCTGAGCTGATATCTTTCCATATTTTTATGTGTCAAGTAGAGACTCAAATTATTCGACATCTCAACTACTTGAATAGTAAAATTTTTAAATACTCGAGTAGTTTCAGATGTACCATAATATATATTTTTAATTCCAATTTGTGTATATACATAAATAGATGATTGATAAATAAATAAGCTTTATTAATTTCAATAATACATTAATTTAAATTTATAAAACATTTATTTCAAAAATGATATAGAATTAAACGTCTCAAATTTTAAATTAGTTCAAGTTTAGTTATTAAAATTCCCGCAGAAAAAAAACACTCACTGTTACTGTGGAAGTCGGTTTCATATTGAAGAATGAATTAAATAGCTGAAAATTATTTCAACTTTTTAAAATAAATTTTGGAAATAAATCTTCATTTTTAAATTACGAGTATTACTCGAGTGTTTTTCAAAGTACTCGAGTACGTGAAAAATCAATGATAACAGTAGTAATTTTAATAACAGTAATTATCTTGAAACGGTTTTTTTTACACTTTAGACTGGCTAATACACATAAGTATTATAGTGAACGTAAAAAGACTGAAGTCATTACAGATAAGAGGCAATGTTTAAGTGTCGTTATTTGAAAAGCCTTAACCGTTCTAAAGCAAACGACTCACCGGTGGGCAAATAAGTTTAAGACGTCAAAAAATAATATTTCTCAAATTATCACATCGAATATGTATCCGAGATCTCTTAAGGGTCACAACATGAATATAAACTTTTCGTTTTAATAGTTTTCTTAAAAGATATTCAACAAAAAGTGTATAGAGATTATCAGGGCTGTCAAAACTTTTGATACAATATTCACAATATTAACGTAAATACTATTTTGCAAATATATATGTTTCAAGAGCGACGCATAGTGACAGCGATTAGCTTATCACTAGTCCTGTCCTAGTCCTCGTATCCTTTCTTTCCCTACTCTCTTCGAAAAAGAGAGGTTGAGCAACTGAGTAACCAGCAAAAAAAAAACATGTGTTGAGTTAAACTCTGTGAGGAGTCCATCTGCTCCAAGTTGGGAGCGGACATGGTTTTTCTTTTCTTATATGTTTCAAACCAATTGAATAAATATAAATTTTCATAAAATCATAAGAAAGATTCAATAAAATTCGTTTTATGATATCCAATCGGGGTGCAAAATTGACATAATATTATAAACTGTGTGTGACAACCCTTATCGAGGATTCGTAAATACGGTCTTGATTCGTAAATGTGGTATGGTAATTAATATGGGATTGCTTTCATAAGGGATCAAAGACATCTAAGCCCTTAAACGTAAGTAGTTTTAAGGTATTGTCCTTTTTTAATTTTTGAAAAAGTCGTAGCTGGTAACAGGTTAAACTGATAATTTCTGCTAGCGTCCTCGGTAGTCGATGCTTTTTTTGCGTTTGCAAGCTTTCTTGGAAAAACGGCAATTATTATCGGCTCGCATTTCGGCCATTTCGTTTTCTAATGAACCCTCATTGCTGCGCTGCAAAGTCAGTTTCTAATTCCCGTACGTTTTGCGCTAACCTTTCATTTGCCCTTTGCGTATATTTAATTGCTTCGTTAACATTTTCATAGGTTTAGAGTTATTGGTATTGAATTTTGTTCGATCGCAAGAAAAAATAAATGACCCCTGACTAGAGAATCCAATTCGAGTTTCGAATACTCGATACTCGAGAATACTCGTCCATTTTTGAAGTACTCGGTAAAAAAAAGTTCGACTCCAGCTCCGACTCCGACTCCAACATTGACCAAAAATACTACTCTGACTTCGACTCCGACTAAAAAAAGTTTAATACCGTCACTTTTTTTCCTAATAATTCCTATTCAAGTGTATTCAATTAAATACCAATCCGGCCAATACCCCAATTTTACATATTATATGCACCCGAAAACGACTCCGGCCAAAACTTTGCGACGACTCCGACTCCGGCCAAAAAGACCCGACTCCATGACTCCGACTCCATAGCTCTGATTTCAATAAATACTCGAGTAATACTCTTTGATTATGCTATGCGAGACTTTTTGTGTTGGTTAATCTTTGGGTCCTGCTGACTTATCTTATCAATGACAAATTTTAATTTATAATATATATTTTGGTACATCTGAAACTACTCGAGTATTGTAAGATTTTACTACTCGATACTCGAGTAGTTGAGATGTCGAGTACTTGGTGTCTCTACCCCCGACGTCTTACCGGTGTATGTATGTATTTTCCAACATAATTGAATTGACATTTACTTCATAAAACTCTACAATGAGATAAATAAAATAAAATTTTTAGACACGGGCTGCCAGGGAAGGCGCCAAAATTACAAAAAAAATACGTAATACTATATGAAAATAAAAATAATTAAACATTTTTAGTAAATATTTATTCCATATACAATTTATTAGATCAGGACCGGTTTCGCTCATGGCGAGCATTATCAACTGATAATAAATACAACGAAACAGTGATATTTATAAAAAAGTTAAGCAAGAATTACAAGGTACATATGACAAACATTTGGTATTACAACTAAGCAAATAGAGTAAAATTAAAGTGTTAAAGAACTCTTAGCAATGCAAGCTATAACATCAAAAATCAATTAAGTATGAATTATCAAAGAAAAAACCAAAATAAATACAATTAATGATTAAATCTTATCCATAATAAGTCGTAGAAAGTCCGGGAAAAAGCACTTTAAATCTTTTAAAAAGCCACGCAATCGAAAATGACAAACGCTCAACACCATGTACCATTCAGTTATATAGTCGGAAACTATTGCTCTGTAAAAATTAGGCCAAATTGTATACAGCAATATGAATTCATATGCCAATTTCTTATTCAATATGAATCGAATTGATTTGGTTCTAAATTCAAATATAACGATTAAAAAATAAGGTTTTTATGATATACTAGCCGGTACCTGGCCAGCGTTGCAATGCCACTCAAAGAAAGACATTTTTTGTGTTTATTGAAGTGCTTTCAGATGCAAAATATTTTAGATAAATAATTTCGATTGAAATCACTAACATTGATTGGTATCGATGACATTTGCCGATTGACGTCTGCTGTTTGTCCTTTCCAATTGTCTATGGTACGACACACGCGCCACCAACTGAAAGCTAATTTTACTATGCCTATAACCTTTGCGCAAGTGCAAGCAATAAGTCGACAAAGTGTTATTGCAATCGGATGAACGGCATGGCAACGCGTAAAATACTAACAAACAAATATTGATTTTTTTGTATATTAGATTTATCACTTTTAGTATTCTATAGCTAACCGTCATATTATATACTTTACCTGCGTATTAAATTTACTGAAGAAACTGGTACAGTGAAGCATAAAGTTCCTAAACTTATGATGTTAAACAAGGTAAACGGCTATTTAAAGATAAGCATCCGACATTCATGTGCTATAATTTCGTGTGTTCGGAAATTTCTCAAATTTTTTCACTCAAATTACCTAGAAAAATTTGCAAACAGTATTTAAAAATATGTCGGTATTTTTGCGCGTTTATGAACCTTTTTCTCGCTTCTTCTCTTGTGGTATTTTTACGATGCTAAAGAGCTGTCGATCAAGAACAGATATGTCACGTTTTTGCGACACCATTTTGCGACATTCGTACCCAGACCGCAGGGATAACTGACGTAAATGTAAAGAAAAACTATTATTCTTATTTGATAATCAATTGTCATTGACTTTGATCCGATCGATTTTCTTTACTAGCTCTGTGTATAAAAAATAATCTCTGCATAAAAAACTGTCCGTACTGAAATTTGAGCCCGTAAGCACCGCAACCGAAGCCAATGACTCGACCACCGACTCTGACCCTGGCACGGACTTGCGTTGATATAAAGTCTGACAATATCTATCCCACACTAATGGTATTATGTAGTATGTAGATCACGGGTCGTCAGCCTGGTCCGTATCGCCTACTAGTGGGGGGTAAAGGCCTACGTGGTGGGCGGTGGGTGACTTTTGCTGTTTTACTGTATAGCGAACGAAATGAACGGAACACATTGTGATTGTATTAACTTTTTATTACTGCATAACGAAAGTAACACGGGTCTAATTGAAAATTCTTAGAATTTCGTCCTGGGAACCGAACTCAGGATGAAATGATTGCTTTCTCTTTGTATGTGGTAAGATAATGCTCACAGATCTGCAGCTGTTTTGGCCCAAGTATTATTTTTTGTTCTATTCTTTTATTCATTACTTTTATAAAATGGAAGAGGACCTTGTTGTCTTCTTCCCTTTTTCGATTTATTTCATCCATATACTGGATTGAAATATAGCGATGTTGTTGGGAATGCGATGCGTTAAGGAAATCTTACCATGCAGAATAAAAATTTGACGATCGCTGATTTAGATAGTTGCACGAAATCTTTTTTATCAAAGTTTGACATGGTAAAGTATATATTCCTTTTTTCTGACCTTTTATCGGATACTAATCGGGGCGTAGCGAAAGCAATTACATTACTATGTCTTCCTTCCTTGCCTTATCATTATACTATATATTACTCGCTCCAAAAAGAGGGGTTGATTTTACCTGGAATATATCTTCGATAAATATATCCAATTTATGCACACTGTAGAGAGTCGTGGCTTAAGAAAATCATCACACACAACTTCTTCTTCTTTCTTAGTCTGGAGTGAAACTTTTCCACCTCGTTTTTTCTGCTCTAATTTACCAAGATACTAATATTACTTGTAGATTCTCAAATTCGAGTATCGAATACTCGTCCATTTTTAAAGTACTCGATTTTTGAGTATTCTGAAAAATACTTTTTTTATGCCTTAAAGACCATATGCCCCACAGCATTACCCACCGAAAGTGTATTTTCGATATCAGGAAATTTGGTGAAAAAAATTAGACTATCACCGTTATATATATCAGAGGTGGCCATATCGTCAATCGTGATCGCCTGGTCGATCGCGTTGCTATCCTAAGTCACCGGCCTGACTGGCGCACTGATGTACACATCTCTGAATTCTCTTTTATTTCAAAGATAATAAATTAAATTTATTTTGTGAGCCCCCAAAGATTTCAAAAAACGTCGCCCGTAGTGGTAAAAGTTTGGCCACCCATGATATATATCATTATATCACGGGTTTCCAACCTATGGGTTGCCAATTTGTACAGTTAACTAAAAAATATATTCGCTATAATGCATTTTCGTTGTTTTGCTCAATTACCTTTTCCAATTAAATCGGGATCGCCACCCGAAAAGTCGCGGATAATCGATCAATGGCGCTTTGTTTTTCTTAAATCATATTATCTGTAGATTAACAACAAACTATTTCTTATTGTGTGTTAGTAAATAACAAAATAAAATGAAGTTTAAACTTTTTCGCTATTTTGATATTTTTGGTAAAACTTCAAAAATCGTATAAAACAGTTTTTGAACAATATTGTCATTCGAAAACCGGTTTTTTTTCAAAGTCGGTTTTTGCATAAGCCCTAGTAGGCATAGTTTTGCTCTTACCTCTTTGGTCAGTTAGTGGATAGATTAATATGAAAATGGGTCAAATTATAGCAAGATACTGAACACAACAATGCGAGTGTCATTTTAGACATGAGGAAAGGAAAATATCTATTTTGCTATGTAATGGCTAAATCGATCACGCTGGCCTTACTACCAATAAGGCAATCTACAAAAAATGCAGCGATGTACGAAGGGTGAGCTAGCTTCATTACTCGAACGTAATTGAATTACTGCTCACTTAAGTGCTAGTAACCACACTGGGCAGTTTTTTCAGAGTCACTACAGGCTAAGTAAAAAAAGAATGTCTAAGCGTTTGCTACGTCATTGAATATTGCATTATAAAATGCACGGACGATGAAATAGTGGTTTTTTAAAGAAGGGCAAGGTAAATGACAACATTAAAATCACCGCAAGTTCTTTTAGTTTGTCGGTCGATCGGAATATCAGATTTGAAACGTGAGGGTAAAAAAACCAGACGCTGAAAATTTCATTTATAAATTTCTGAATACATAAAATTAATAATACGGTAAGAAAAATAACAATGTATTTTAGTTCTACATAAATTATTTTATATATTTGTTGATAGCTATTTCGGCTTACGCCTTCGTCTGAACTAGTATATAAAATAATTTATGTAGAACTAAAATACATTGCTATTTTTCTTACCGTATTATAAAAGAGTTCTACCAAGTAAATGCCTACTCAATCAATACATAAAATTAAGGTAACTATAACCATCTAGTTATTTACGAAAGTGAGCTACATATATTACATTTGATGAAATCACTAGTGATGAAAATTCAATCTCTACCAATTATGTGCACCTTTGATATACATATGTATGTTAGTTTATCGATTTGATAGAGCTTTAAGACCTAAGGCGCGTTAGCTTCAAAGTTCTTCCATCTCCTTCGTCTCTGAGCTTAGTTTTTATTCCTTTTACACCGTTGCTGGCAGTAGGGCGCAATCGCTGTAGTTGTGAGACTGGCGAGGAATCCGTAGTGAAGCCAGTTCAAGAGGTCAGTTTTTGCAAATATTTTTACCGATTCATAAAACTAGCTTGTGGTATTATTTTAATTATATATTCGGATTATAAAACTTGGTTAAAAGGTTTTAAATAAGCTCATAACATTTTATTATACACTCGGTTGTTTATTGATTTGTCATCCAAATTATGTATGATATTGATACCGCATGATGTTGTAGGGTATCAGAACTCTCTCGGACGACCTTATTTATCACCTCAATCAATGATAATAAGACCTAAACGATTAATATAACGCGAATAAATGCATTAAAAATGTTATAAAATCATGTAACCGACTCATTCGCGACGGCTTCGCTGTGATTGGTTGAATTCAGTTCAGGCCAGAATGCTTTGCGTCGATTGGTCGAGCACTTTTTCATACTAGAATCACGGGGGAAAAATATGGCTGTCAAAAAAACCGCCAAGTCAGTAGTCGTATTAGTCGTAATTAGAGAGTCATAGTTGTCAGCCGTAATCTGCATATAGCCCTTCTGCCTCGGACAGGCAGGAAGTACCTAACTTCTAATCGTTCTGGTCTTACGCTTTGAAATATAGTATCAACGGCAACTGTATCTGTATTTTGTAACTATCCCTAAGTTCCGTCTCCGAACGCCGTGGAAGGATGCTGTCTGACGCCAGTCAGATGGAGAAGGAACCCTGGTCGTCTCAATATAAAAAAGTAAAATCATATTTATTTGACAGAAACCATTCAAGTAGGTAGTATCAGGTAGAAGTCAGAAGAAATGTTTTGTCGAAAAAAAACACATTTTATGCTTAGAATATATCTTTAGTCTTGTATTATTATTATTTATTTTATTGATTGAGTAGGCATTTACTTGGTAGAACTCCATTATAATATGGTAAGAAAAATAACAATGTATACATAAATTATTTTATATGTTTAATTTTATGTTTTTTATAATAAACTATATTTTATAAATAGCACAAAATGCTATGTGTTGTCTACTCGCACTTACTGATATTTAACTATTCTCTTCTCACTCTGATGCGCTCTATCAATCGAGCGATCGTTACGATAATAAGGTGCCAACCCTAGTGACATCTGTTAGCCCAACTTCAAATAAAAAGAAAACGGTTCAACATAATTTATTCATTCTAAGAATCACATTGCCTGCCGCCGTGGCGCTGGTGGTAGCACCGATTTCGCGTGCCTGCGCGCCTGGCGTCTGAACGGTTAAATGAACATTCACAAAGTTACCGCCGAATCCATCAAAAGTATCGAACTACATTTGTTGTGAAGCCAGTTAAGAACGTTGGCGATGTATTTCAATGGACACACCTCATGAAATTAGTCAAAATTAAATAAAAAAATAACACAATACGTGAAGTAATCAAAAAAAATTAAATTGTATATGTCTCTTAACATTTGTTGTCCTGCAGAACGTCCCCGCTGCTGTCGATCGCCGTCAGAATTAATGTGCCAGATAATTGCGACTGCAGTCGAAATTCATTTGAACACCTCAATTCAGTCGGGTTACTTGACCTAGTACGTGATGTTTCCACTTGCGGATTTACATCTCTAATCAAATTATAATAAAAGCCCCAGGAATAAATTTATCAAAGTAAATTATTTATACATATTCATTAATTATTTTTAGCACTAAGCCAGATTCAAGGGGCTCTTTTCACACTTTTAACAGGAAATTTTGTTTTATCATAAAAATAAATAAACATTATTCTTTTATAATTTAGGATTTCGACTGAGGGTGTTTGGTGGAATTTCAATATCAAACTTGAATCGCTTAAATTGTGTAGCTTTTAAGGTGTCCACTGTCAATACTTGGTGAAATGGCATTAAAATAAAAATAATAACACATTTTTAGTACTTATTCCACATTGAGTTTATTGAGATCAGGAAAGATTAATAATGCTCGCGATTAGCGAAACCGGTCCCGATTTCAATAAATTAAATGTGTTCTAAAAATGTGTTATTATTTTTCTTTATTTTGTAGTTTTCTTTCAGTTTCATTCGTGAAATTTAAATTCTTGAAGTTGCCGAAAGGTGAAGCCCGGGACCTAACCGACAAAGCTCACGGAAAATTATAAAATTCAAACAATTTAAAATTGTCAATTTGTGTTTTTATTTTTCCAAATTGATGAGTTTATGTATTTATATATTGCTTAATTGCATGTGTATGAGCAAACCAATATTCGAGATGGTCCCTCTAAAAACATGTTATTCTAACAAATTGTTTTTTTTCCTAGAACAACATCGGCATATTTGCAACGTGTCGCTCGCGGTTTTCTGTTAGAGGAAAAAACATATACTTCACATCATCTCCACAACTTCACATTACTCAACATATAGAAAAACCAACATGGTCAAACCAATATCAATGCATCAATTATATTTAAATAAATATAACACTTGTTTTGTTCTTCGTCCACATTCAAGTTTATCAGATACAAACTGTTCTTCTTCTTAGATTATAATTTTTAATCGAATACTCGAGAATACTCATCCATTTTTCAAGTACTCGATACACGTAATTTATAAATGAAAATGTTTATCCAAATTTTATTTACTTTTAAAAAAAGTATTATGTTTAACCGTTGCGTTTAACCGAGTCTTACGCGAGGATTTTACTGTACGGTAATATATTATTTAATGGTTTTGCCCTGATGCACAAGATGCACTATTCAATTCATTTTTTACTATAAAACTGACGTCCACAGCAACAGAGAGAGTTTCTACTACGGGAATTATAAAAAAAAACTTCAAACCAATTTTAAATTTGAGACGTTTAATTTTGAATACGATCGTTCATCAAAAAGTATTTTGCTACACACACTAGTCTTCCATCTTAAAGGTTCTACCAATCTTCAAACATTATTTATAACGATTTATTGATATCATTTTTCTTTTCTTGCAATATTAAATGTGAAGAAAACAAATCATTTAGTTAGATTCGTTGCTAATTTAAATAGAAAATATATTTCTTCATCAAGGAACTGTATGCTTCTGCGTTACTTTCATGTGTCAATTTTAGAATTTTATTTTTATTGGAAAAAGCATTCTATGAACTATGAATGCTAATTATGTTTTCTTTTCGTCGATTTTACTATGCACAAATTACTTTTTGAATGTTTGCTCCTCCCAATAGTTTCATCAAATTCACAATATTGATATTATACGATGGTTGGCAAGTGAACCAGCCAATCCCTTCGTCGTCGAACGCCACTGGCGTATTTTGGTGCTGCCTGATTTGTTCTCCAGCTTCCGAGTTCCTCAATTCAAACCAACCGCAAACCAACTACCGAACGCAAGCATCTATTCTTACCACATTTTATTTTATTATTAACTGGCTGTACCCTGCGCGCGTTGCTACGCCAGCAATTGTAGGGGGGATTGGGGTGGGGGAGGGGTGTACGCCAGAAAGTTTCGCGGAATTGTACTCGAGAAATTTGTAAAAATTCGATATCATTTTTTGGGGGGGAGGTGGGTTGTTTGGCGGGGTGGGGTTTGGGAGGCATATGGGGGGCGTATGGGGGGGGGGTATGCCAGAAACCTTCGAAGGAGTGAACTCGAAAAATTCGTAAAGTTTAAAAAAAAAATTGGTGGTGGAGGTTAGGGGTGGTTGGGGGGAAGGGTTGGTAGGCCAGAAACCATTGCGGGAGTGTACTCAATAATTTTTAAAGTTTCACATCGATCGGTCGAGCGGTTTAGTAGTCCATAGCGGACATACACACAGACATTCATTTTTATATATATATATAGATTAATTAGCTTATCAACGCAAATCTGTCAAATAAAGATGTAAAAATAACAAGCGTTACCATGGAAATAAAATAAAAAAAATGAAAATATTTCTATTTGCAAGATTATTAATTTTATTGCAGTGTACATTTTTATTTCATGAAATCGAATATTGAATATTAATTTAAAAAAACGTTTTCAATGCTATACGGTCGATCAATTGAATACTGGAAAATAATATCAACATAAAGCAGTATTTTAATATTTACGTATTATTGCGATTTCACAGAATTTGGAAGTATTGTATGTCGCCATCATTAAAAATGATTGTGTATATTTGATATCACTTAAAATAAATATTATTCCAAATACGAGTATTTTTTTTCAAATGATTGACTTGACTATAAAAATGTACGAATTTTGTCATATAATACTGAATATAATTTTAAAATGTTTCTAGAACTAATAAAGGGTATTTCAATAGGGACGCTCAAAATATGTTACTTTGTCCTGCTGAGTAGATTATTCATTGTTTAGTGGCCAAATTTGAGTCAACCAGTTTGGTAAATAATCGGCCAACACCCACCTGTACGTCATCAAAATACAATATCTGGTTAAAACATTGCTGCTGTGTGTGAAAGTGTACAGGAAAACCCAAGGCAGCTTATTTCTCGCTGTTCACAAGAACTTGGCTTTTCTGCGACTTCAACTTGGCGAATTTTGAATCGGGCCTTATGTCTGCACCCGTATAAAATCCAACTAACCAAGGAACTTTAGGTAAACGACCACAGACAACGCCTGATTGGGTTCTGGAGCCAGTTGGAAGTTTACCCAAATTTGTCAAAAAGTCAACTTTAGCGACATGGCCCATTTTATAATGAATGGATATTGGCAGACATTTGATGCTATATTCCATATTTAATGCCGTAAAATATACTTACAAATGAAATTAAAATTTAGTCGAAATCTCACAAACAACTTGTTTTATTTACATTTCAAAACTAAGCGTCCTTATAAAAAGAACCTTTATAAGCGAAACTGAAATAACTTATTTATTAAATGCTCCTTAACTCACTATTGTTATACTCCTTAAAATAATTATCATTAATTATTAACTCAATTTCTTGAAATCAATCAATTCAATAATACTAGGTCGGATAAAACCCTCGAATTTATTTATCGATATTTCTATGTTATTGTCTGGTAATTAGTACATATTTGCGAGACGACATTCAAAATTCCCGATAGTAATAACTTACCCACATAATTCCTTGAAACAAAAATTCATATATGTAGATTACGCAAATAATAATTATCTTCGTGATTCACTTTTATTTTTGAATATAAACTCGACTGAAAATGCTGGATGGTAAATGTAAATTCGTGCACTTGAAATGCCTGAAGATGCTGAAAGGTGAAACCCGGGTCGTTAGTGACAAAACTCATTGAAAAGTACAAAATTCAAACGATTCAAATTAAAGTTGTTTTTTTTAACCATGTCCGCTCCCAACTTGGAGCATATGGACTCCTCTACGAAAACTGATTGTTACTCAGTTGCTCAACCTCTCTTTTTCGAAGAGAGTAGAGATGGAAAGGATATGAGGACTAGGACAGGACTAGTGTTTAGCTAATCGCTGTCACTATGCGTCGCTCTTTGGGATCAGAAAGGTGGGAAGGGATTTTAAATAAGATAAACACAGATTTAACAGATTTATCGACAGAAAAAATCCGCTCGTACCGGGATTCGAGCCCGGACGGTCCGGCACGCTAGTAGTCAAAGCCGTTGCCAATGCGCCTCGGACCGGGCTTCTTGTTACCCTTGTACAAAATAAAATCGATGAGAATAGACATCACAAAAATTCAGGCATAAAATGTGTAATTTTTTTAAACAAATACACATTTAATTTTATCATGGATTTATTCTGAATATTTCTGATTGCAAAGTTGGACTCAAACTGCGCTATGACGGGTTATTACATATTTTTAAAGCGATTACATATTTGGGGACTTTCTGATTTTTTCTAGCGTGACCTTAATCCAATTTATATTGTTAGTATGTGCTTATCTTATCGACAAAAAAATAGACGAAAAACGTTGATTTGTCTTACTTATAATAACAAAAAGAAATTATATTTATTTCTCGTGCTGGAAAAATAATTGTTTTTTGTTATAATAATCGTAGAAAGCCTTGGAAAATTGGGTCAAACACAATCGAAAAAAGCCTCTCATTGTTGTGACATTGGTAAAAAAAATATATTGAATTTATTCGCGATATCCGCTTGAATGCCGGAAATATCAAAATCGTAAGGTCTTTCATAAAAAGTTATGCTGTTTTTTTTAAGTATTTTGGGTGAAATAAACATCTAAGAAGAGTAATAACGCATTTTTTAGTACTTTTTCCACATCTGATTTATTTCATCAGGACCGGTTTCGCTCATGGCGAGCATTATCAACTGATATCACTTGATAATGCTCGCCATGAGCGAAACCGGTCCTGATGAAATAAATCAGATGTGGAAAAAGTACTAAAAAATGTGTTATTATTTTTATTATAATGCCTTTCCACCAAGTATTGACAGTGAACACTTTAAAAGTGATCTAAGAAGAGATTGAAAAATAGGTAAATATGTGAGTGGTTTATTGCTCTCTGAGATATAATAACATTCATGACATGTTTGATACACATTCAAAGATAGTTCTGAAAGGTAGGGATTTCATAACATTTAATAATAATTAATCTTAACGGATATCTTAGATGATTTTTCGTAGAAGATAAATACTATTCATATAATACTCGAAAGATGAGATAAACAAACAATTATTCTCAAACAGTAATATGAAATCTAATAATAAAAAAAAAATTATAAATCCTTGAAATAAACCGACATAAATTCTTTCCGGACTGCAATTTATTAAACGATCAATAGGTCTTTGTTTCTTCACCTTTGTTAAATCCGTTTCATTGGCCTAATTAAAGCTTATTGTATTTCTATCTTGTACACTTTTATTTCTGTAAAATTTTATTTTCCTTTGTTTGTTTTTAATTGTAAGAATTGATATGGCCTTTATTATTTTCACATGAAACATATTTATAGTCTATTTTTCTTGTAATTTGTTTCAATTTATTTGCTTAGTTGTTTTTCATACCTTGTTTTTATAACTTAACTTTTGTATAAATTTCACTGTTTTATTGTATTCCTTATCAGTTGACAATGCTCGCCATAAGCGAAACCGGTCCTGATCTAATAAATTTTATGTGAAAGAAGTACTAAAAATGTATTAATATTTTTATTATAAAAAAAAAATACTTCAATATTGAAACATAAATTTAATTTATGAAAAGGGTTTTAGCATTTTCAGCATTTTTTTATTTATAAATATTATGACTTATAGTGTTCAAAAATAATACGTCATTTTTGTACTTATTCCATATTCGATTTATTAGGTTCAGGACCATTTGCGCTCACCGCGAGCATTTCAAACTGAAATGAAAATCATTAGATGAAAATGCTTGCAATGAGCGAAACCGGTCCTGATACTAATAAATCAAATATGAAATAAATACAAAAAATATTTTTTTATTTTCCAATTTAATGCCAATTTATCATTTTAAGTATTGACAGTGAACACATTAAAAGTGACGGATTAAAGATTTGTGAAACTTTCACTTCAGTGACATACATTACGGAATAAACTGAAATTGAGGTTATTAAAAGTGTTAGCTGCTAGGTAATGTAAAGATTGTAAAGTCTCGGTATGTTTCCAGGTTATTAAGGACATTAGGTGTGTATTTGACAGCAACTTTACTAAAGCCGTTAAAATTTTAAATGCTATCATTAAAAGCGTTACAGGTTTCAAAATTTAATGACTTAGTCACCTACAAACGTTGGCAAATCAAAGAATTCCTAGATAAGGGTAAAAATATCGAACGATTTTCATTGTGTCGTAGAATCGAATTAACTGAAAATTGTATAAATCTTCTTGTAAAATGGTCAATATTATTTCAATTGATCCTGATTAGTCAACGGTCAAGGGTTGAAATCAGGGTTGTGGAGTCGTAGTCGGAGTCGTGGAGTCGGGAATTTTGATAAGATTGAAGTTTTTATTTTTAAATTTAATATGTAAAATTTGGCTATTGGTAAGATTGTTTGGTTTAAATATGTATAATTGAATACACAAAAATATGATAGGTAGAAAAAAAACGTGACGAAATTAAACTATTTTTAGTCGGAGTCGGAGTCGTGTTTTTAGTTAATGCTGGAGTCGGAGTCGTAATTATTTTTACTGACTCCACTACTATGGTTGAAATCCTAGATCAAAAACTGTGGTAAATTGTATTTTCGATCGCATTTTCAATTTATTGTAATGGAATGGACTTTCTTTAATGTTTTTATGACTTTCCATTCACCCCTTAATCTGATCCTGTAATCGTTGTGTCGTAAAAGCTAGAACGTAGCGAAGGGGGAAGTTTGTGGGCGACAATACATACAAGTAAAAAACCCTGAAAACGCCACCGAACTTATGGAGCAAGTATGTAGGCGAGGAATGTTTTAAATAGAGTTTGGTTATATTACAAATAATAACACATTTTAAGTACTTATTCCAAATAAATTTTATTTCATCAGGACTGGTTGCGCTCATGACGAGCATTATCAAGTGCTGTGGAGTCTGGTTTTTTTGGCCGGAGTCGGAGTCGGCGTCGGCGTTTTGGTCGGAGTCGAAGTTGGAAATTTTGAAAAGATTGAACTTTGTTTTTGTAGGATTGTTTAGTTGATATATAATTGAATACTTAAACTTTTTTTTGTCGGAGTCGTGTTTTTGGTCAATGTTGGAGTCGTGTTTTTGGTAAATTCTGGAGTCGGACTCGGAGTCTATGTTGTCTTATCGATGATGATCAGTTGATAATGCTCGCCATGAGCGAAATCGGTCCTGACCCAACAAATTGTATGTGGATTGAGTACTAAAAATGTTTTATTATTTTTATTACATATATGTTTATGCTATATTTTCTTCAAACATGACCGCTCCAAATACCGAGCATATGGTTCTTAACAGAGTCCTACTCAACCTTGTATTTTTAAGAGAGTAGGGATATAAATGATAGGAATAGAACTGGAACAATGGTTAAGTCCTTGCTCTCATTAGGATCCGTTTTTTAGTGTCTTAAGGGGTTCCCCCCATGTGACGGCCGGTTTTTTTTTGCTTTTTTGGGATTTTCTTTTTGACGAACCTTATTAACGTAGAAGTTTGAAAATTTTACCATATGTTTATTGACATTTTAACAGTAAGTCAAAATATTTTCAGAATAAAATCTTTATCACAATGTGCAGTGCACCACTCCAAACGCACTCAAAATATCACATGGGTTGACCCCCTTAAGAGAGTGGGTTGACATTTTAAATAACACATTTATACATAAACACAACACATCCATATCTCTGAATAGAAATCAATAATTCGATTGAAAAATAAAACTCGGAATGGGACTCGAGCCCGTGCCTTCCGCAACCGAAGGTCATCACGTTGACACTCGACACCGACCAGCATGTTATATTGTATATTGGATGATTATTGTATGCTTTCTAAGATGACCACTCAAAATACTCCATTATTTTATTAATTAATACACAAATATGCAAGTACATTTAAAACACATTTTATATCTAAGTAAATATTCTACAAATATATAGTCTGATAAAGTTCAGGAGCAGCGCACAAAACCGGTTCTGATCTTTATCAAAATATATAAGTAATACTATAAAATGTGTTTTTTTATTTTAAATAATGCTTTTAGACCACTAGTTCCACAAAATAATATCGTAAAAAATGGTATGTGTTTCAAATAAAACACAATTTGTTAACTAATTTAATATTTTTATTTATTCAAATACCGGTTTCATTCACGGCAAACATTTGATACAATGATACAAAAATATTATAAATAGAACAATTGTTTTTTTTAAATTACACTGCCTTTCCACGAAGTCCAGTTTGTTTATCAAAAGTGATTCATAAATAAATAGTGGAAAATAAATACACTTCGCCATGTAAATTAAATCATGGGTAATCATGGAAGGCGTGGTGAGACCTTCTCAAGATCTCTCTGACCGGAGAAAGTGGCTCATCATCAAATCCATGATCATGACCTCCGTGATACTTATGCTTATGGATGGGAAGATAGGGCTTGTGGGGCGGATGCCCGTGCGTCGGTGGTGTACCGGGATGGCAGTCGCCAGCCGGCGGTGGTGGTGGTGGATACGCGACAGGTGGTGGGTAAGCGGACTGTGGTGGACTTGGTGGTGGTGGTGGGTAAACGACGGGTGGCTGGTGCACAACAAAACAACATGACTTCGGGGGTTGATAATGACAAGGTGGCGGCGGTGGTGGTGGTGGTTTTGGATGATGGCAGTAAGTTGGTTCGTAGGGCTGATAGTAATGCGTGGATTGGTGCTTTGTGTGGTGTTCATGTGACGGTGGAGGATGTTCATGCTCGTGCTTGGGGTGATCGTGTTGTTTTGGGCAGCAATGCTCTGGCTTGGGAGGAGGTTGAGGCTTCGGCTTGGGGCAACTCGCAGAGTCGTCGAATGGACTGGTCTGAGGTAGAGGGTTTTGGCAGTTGACGAGAACGCACGCCCCATCGCAAATCTGCAAAAAAAATTATTACTATTGAAGCTTTCAATCTGAGTAGAAAAAGCATCTGATTGAGAATATTAGTAAGAGTTGTTTGACGAACTTCAGTCGTCCAATCTTCTCCGTAAGAAACAGAGGAATACAATAAATTACTTAGGTTAAAAAACATTTATTTGAGGTTAGATAGTAACATATTTTATGGCTGGACATGTAAATTGACACCTCTGTAAGTCTGTAGTAAATTATTTTTAATTGATCTCCTAACGGAGGTATCGAAACATAATTATATTTTTTCCACGACAATATAGTTCGATGAGAGTAGTGATAAAAAGGATAAGGCTGTGGCAGGGCTTGTGGTAAGCTAGTCGCTTAAAGATAAGAAGGGTGGGAAAATTATTTTAAACTACACAACCACAAAAATCGACTGAAAAAGATGTTGATTGCACTGGGACTCAAACTTGTGAGGCCCGCCACGGAAACCATTGACGTTGACCACTGCACCACAGACCCAACCATTAGATATCAATGTTATAGATTCGGAAGTTTTTTTTGTATCTGTTATGAATTATTGAATATTTTAATTAGTCTAAAAGAATACAGATTTATCGACGGTAAATATCGACATGCAAAAAATACTGTTATCATGGCATATAAACGGATCATTTCCACGTATGATACTTGATACACCACAAAAATAATATCAGTTTAAAAAAAATAGTTAATTTGGAACACAAAAAGTATGTTAGCAATATAGTGCCAAACTAGAAAATTGTGTCAAATCTTTTCTCAAGAAAAAATAATTTTAAATTGTATTCCATAATTTATAGAGAATTATTAAATACATATTCTCGAGAATTATTAAGCACGACGTATCGTGGTGGGTGTTTTAACTGGGGAAGATATTTATTTACCATTTGGATAAATAATAAGTTATACACAAAATTTGTTTTATAAAAAAAAATCTGTATTTACCTGTGTCAAACCTATAAGAAATAGGATTCCGCAGAATTTGGTGATATTATGTGTCACCATTATAAAATGAATTTCTTCGAACAAAACTTATATTATGTTATTTGTATTTGGTTACACTTGCTATGAATATACTTCGAAAAAAAGAACATCTTTTATATTAAAAAAATACTGCTGACTATGATATTTCAAAATATTCAAATACCGTCACAAATCAAAGGGCGTACTCGCGTATTTATATTAACAGTGGGAGACGAAAACAAATACCTATATTTATTTAATGGTTAATTATAACACAGAGATACAAATGAACAAATATTTAAAAGCTACGATTCTTCTAGATTTAACAACACAGTGTTTATTGAAAAAATATATATATAAAACATGACATTACATCTGACACCAATGCGCTATGCATTAAACCATAGGCTCCCCACTTTTTTCGGGTAGCGACCCCTTTTATAAAAAGTCATGTGATCCGTGACCTTCATCCAATTAAAAAAGAGCGAAAATACATTATAGTGAATATTATTTTAGCTGACTTTATATGTTGGTGATCCCACAGAAAGCCCGTTGCGACCCATGTGTTGGGAACCCCTGCATTAGACATTATACAAATATAAAAATGATAGTGCCTAGTATATATCAAAACATAGTAATAATTAAATAGAGAATAGCATATATCATCAATTATTGGTGGACATCTATTATATTTAAATTCACACTTCAACGCAAGCATTTTTTACTGAAACGTTGGAATCAGTTGTAGAAAATGCTCGCGATCGGAGAAACCGGTAAACACTTAAAAATATATATATGCTGTGGAAGTGGTACCATAAAAACATGTGTATTATTTATTGAAATATTGTGAATATAGCATATTTATTACAACGTTGGCAATTGTCATTTCATAAAAAAAAACAATTTTATCAATTAATATTTTCATGACAATGACTTTTTAGAGTATCGGTATAGTAGTCGGTATTTTTTATATATTTTCTATACGATGTTTAAATTCTTATCCTCATATTCTAATGAATATTTATTGATAGAAGTAATTAAAATATCGTTTCTTGCATCTTTTATTATCAGCTAAAATTGACCAAATAAAACCAAAATAAATCCTCCTCTTTGGTATGCCACTGGTTGAAAAATATCGTATAGTATTTTTAATGCCAAATAATATACGATTTGTGTAATCTTTTCATAAGAATCGTTGTGAAATTAGATCACATACAAGTACATATTAAGAATTTATATTGAAATTGTTATTGTGGAATACCTCCCCGAATTACTGTATTTAATAATAAAATAATATAAAAATTTTGCTGTGTCGACGATATTTTTGGAGAAAATAAAAATAAAACATTATTTTACTATATGGTAAAGCTAGATACTTTAATTTCTACACCAAACCCCTTTTTGTGCGGTAGATGCGTTCCGCGGCAGATCGTACAAAAAAAAGCTATGACTTAATATGGGAACATAACATATGCTTTTTTTTTTTTTTTTAAATTTGGCATTACAGTTCACGCCAATGCGCCAAATATTCTTAATTGTGAAAGTCATACGAGATTAACTCGATGATAAATAATAAATCAGTTGTGCACAAAATCAACGATAAATAACATACACCCAGCCCAAGATCTCTTTTTTCAATTGAAAAAATCCAACCTTGCCGAGAATTGAACTCGGGTCCCCTGATCGCTAGGACAAAGCTCTTGCCACTAGACCACAGGGACCGACATTGTACACACAGGGAATTGTACAAGGATGCTCGTGTCAAGGTCCATTGTAATAAACAGGTGAATTACTGGATTTTGCACGTAAAGTATGTAAACAACACGCTGTTTATATGTACGTTGAAATAGTCCCAAACATATATTGAATTAAAATAAAAAGATTGCACTAAAAAAATCGCCCAAATAGGAATTTGAGTGAAAAAGGACGCTGGTGTCAAGGTCACATTGAAATAAACAGGTGTAACTCTGGATTGTGCACGTAAAGTATGTAAGCAACGTGCTGTTAAATATAAATGCGCGTTATAACATACGTACGTTTATATAATCCCAATTTTTTTTTAAAATCACATACCTTTGAAACCGCACAAAAAGAGGTTTGAGTGTACACAGATTAAAAAACAATTTAATAATTAATAACATACAATTTATGGTCGATAATCGTAGTGTTTTTTTTTTCCTTCGTCCAACTCGGGTGCTATCAACATCTTATCATAATACGTTATTTTAACGAACCAGCTAGGACTCGGGTCAAAAAAAAACATTTACTGCCGTACTTTCATTTACCATGCAGCTGCAAATTTTAAATATTGTAATTCAATGGAACGGTATATATTGAAATGTGTGTTCATATGTTTTGTCTCTATCTAAGATTTTACAAAAGTGGGAAAAGATTTAGTCTTAAATTATTATAAAAGGTATATAAGTGAGCAAGGAAACATTGATCGTGCAACATCTCTATTTGCGTGCGAGTTATACGATTATTTATTAAAAACTTAGAAATCGAGACCACTGTCGGCTTGCAAAAGCAACTGGCAATTTCTTGTTACTTAAAATCTCTTATATATAAAACCGAAACGGCGTATGTATGTATGTGGGTCTGTAATTCCCTTTTGCATTGTTGTTGCAAGTTTAAACAAACGAATTGATTTCGCTCGCGAAAGTTTCGACGGTAAATTTGTTTCTTTATCAATGTGTGTGTAGAGACTCCAATTACTCAAGTATCGAGTAGTACATTTTACAAAATACTCGAGTACTCGAGTTGTTTCATATGAACCAAAATATCTTATATATAAAACCGAAACGGCGTATGTATGTCTGTGGGCCTGTAATTCCCTTTTGCATTGTTGGTCATTAAGTTGCCAGTTGTTTCAACTTGGCCCGTCTGAATTTACGCGCCGAGGTGAACATAACCCCAAACTGGTCCGAGCGAAGCCGGGTTCGAATACTAGTATGTTTATAAATCACAATTTCAATACTCTTGTACAACGTTTTAGCAATGTCAAAATTATCCAGATATCCGAATATATCCGGATAGCTTAAGTTTACTATTCGATATCCGAATAGTTGATTTTGACGAATAGTTGGAATAGTCTTGTGTAACGCTGAAGTTTGAACAAATTGTGAAATAGATTATAAAATATGAAGCTTATGAAAGCGCAAATGCTTATTGATGCACTTGACCTATATAAATAGAGACTCGAGAGAGGAAAATGGGAAACTACCATGGCATAAAAACAACTATTATCGCGCGGAAAATGCAGCACAATTTAAGTTCATTAGTGCATACTACCTTGTTGTGAAGGTCTATTCTAACAACATAAGCATTTCTTTTATTAAAATTGTGCTTGGTTTCATTATAAAATAAATTACAAAATTCCTACCATACCAGGACTTTATATCGTTATAAAGGTCTTTTTATAAGGACGCTTAGTTTTGAAATGTAAATAAAACAAGTTGTTTGTGAGATTTCGACTAAATTTTAATTTCATTTGCAAGTATATTTTACGGCATTAAATATGGAATATAGCATCAAATGTCTGCCAATATCCATTCATTATAAAATGGGCCATGTCGCTAAAGTTGACTTTTTTGACAAATTTGGATAAACTTCCAACTGCTCCAGAACCCAATCAGGCGTTGTCTGTGGTCGTTTACCTGAAGTTCCTCGGTTAGTTGGATTTTATACGGGTGCAGACATAAGGCCCAATTCAAAATTCGCCAAGTTGAAGTCGCAGAAAAGCCAAGTTCTTGTGAACAACGAGAAATAATCTGCCTTGGGTTTTCCTGTACACTTTCACACACAGCAGCAATGTTTTCACCAGATATTGTATTTTGATGACGCACAGGTAGGTGTTGGCCGATTATTTACCAAACTGGTTGACTCAAATTTGGCCACTAAACAATGAATAATCTACTCAGCAGGATAAAGTAACATATTTTGAGCGTCCCTATTGAAATACCCTTTACTATGTGCATAATTATACATATTTTTAATTTCAATAAATTTTCAAATGGCATTTGAATGAGACCGATACTCTCGTGCATTATATTTCAAAAAATATTTGCGCTCTTCATTAATATATCGATTATCAACCGAAATATAATATTCCAAAAAACTATTTTTGAAGATAAATTTACATGGCTAATATTTAAAAAAGAAATTATGAAAATTATCTCACTTGAATATTTCAAATTCCGGGGTCGACTAATTTCATCCCGAAATCCCGGGGTCAAAATTTTGGTCTGGGATTGGAAACCCTAGTTATAGCATAGTTTATCAAGTCAACATATGTGTTGTTATCTTCTTAGACCATGAAATTATGTCTTGAAAAAATTAGATCAAATACAATGCAGAGAATCATTTAATTTCTTTTCAAAACCTTTACGAATAAAAAATAAACACTTCTTTGAAAAGCGTAGTGAAATCAATCGTGGCTTTAAAGAAGTAGAAACAGTAAGAATAAAAATAAGCTTAAAAACTTTTCAATATTTATGTTTTCCTCGGGTGGAAATATTTTCTTAATTTTAAAGGCGTGGAGCAGGGGTTCTAAACCTTATTGAGGTGGCGGCCGCAATTGAGATTTCGGATAAGAGTGACGAGTGCAGATTTTTTTTAATGAAGAATGTTTTAATCTCTTCCAGAAGATCAATAACCCTAACAAAACCATTTTTTATCTGTATGTAAAATAAGGTATTGATTGAGTAGGCATTTACTTAGTAGAACTCCATTATAATACGGTAAGAAAAATAACAATGTATGCTAATTCTGTAACGTACGGCATTAAATATGGATTATAGCATCAAATGTCTGCCAATATCCATTCATTATAAAATGGGCCATGTCGCTAAAGTTGACTTTTTTGACAAATTTGGGTAAACTTCCAACTGCTCCAGAACCCAATTAGGCGTTGTCTGTGGTCGTTTACCTGAAGTTCCTTGGTTAGTTGGATTTTATACGGGTGCAGACATGAGGCCCGATTCAAAATTCGCCAAGTTGAAGTCGCAGAAAAGCCAAGTTCTTGTGAACAACGAGAAATAATCTGCCTTGGGTTTTCCTGTACACTTTCACACACAGCAGCAATGTTTTCACCAGATATTGTATTTTGATGACGCACAGGTAGGTGTTGGCCGATTATTTACCAAACTGGTTGACTCAAATTTGGCCACTAAACAATGAATAATCTACTCAGCAGGATAAAGTAACATATTTTGAGCGTCCCTATTGAAATACCCTTTATTTCAATCTTACCAGGAGATTCTATTGCAACAGCCATCAACAAAAATTGGCAATTTTTTAAATATTTTTTGCAATCCATGTCCGATCCCAGTGTGCACATGGTTTCCTAAAGGAGGTATCTTAACATTTTTTCTACTAGAACTGCCTGTTACCCAGATGCTCAACCTCTCTCTAGTTTTATGAGAGTGGTGATCCTCGGGTTATTTTTCAGTCGATTTTTTAATTCTTTTCGAAGACATGGATGTATTGTATATATCTTTAAAATTGAAGCCATAGCGAGAGCAACTAGTCTTGTTGAGGCTTAGTAACAAGCAGTTCCCGTAGAAAAATTAATTCGAGACACATTAAATACATTGCAAAAGCAATAAACTAATTGTTTGTGATTTTTTAAAGGTATGTAATTTGAGTCAGTTGAATTTTGTATTTTTCCATGAGTTTTATCGCATACGATCCGGGTTTCGCCTTTCATCATCTTAAGGCACTTCAGGTGCCCGAAGGTTTGTCAATTGTGAATGAACAACATAATCTTTCAAACTCCCCATTCTTATACCCCTTAAACTCAAACACTTGATCAATCAATTCAATAATAATAGGTCGGATTAAGCCCACGAGTTATATATCGACATTTCCAAGTTACATACAGTGAAACCTCGATTCTACGTTTTTCAATGGACCATGAAAAAAAATCGATACATGCGGGAAAGAAACTCATATGGATGTTTCGCCGGGACTATAGAAAATGAACGAACCATGCGGGAAAACGGTTTATGCGGGAATGTAAGATCGGGGTTCCACCAGTAGAACACACGCGGAGATGACAATTTAGCTACGGTTTTCAATCCAGGATCCCAAGGATTTTCAATACCTGGTGAATCCCGGGATTGATTATTTTTTTTTAACATACCGGCTCCCAACTTGGATCATATGGACTCTGCACGGATTTTATCTCAACATATGTTTTTTTTGCTGGTTACTCAGTTGCTCAACCTCTCTTTTTCGAAAAGAGTAGGAATGGAAAGGATACGAGGACTAGGACAGGACTAGTGGTTAACTTATCGCTGTCACTATGCATCGCCCTTTGAGATCGGAAAGGTGTGAAGGGATTTTAACAACACAAACACCCATTGCCTTTGAGCAGAATCGATTTATCTGCTCGTACCGGAAATCAAAACCGGGCGGTCCGACACGGTAGCCAACGACTCTGACCACTGCACCACGGACTGGGCTGATTTACGTTCTCGCATTATACTTTTTCCCACAATTAGTTCATATTTAAAATACTTTCCCGTATACGTCATTGGTTTTATACGGTCCCTTGAAAAACGTAGAATCGGGGTTTCAATGTTCATGTTTATACTTTTAAAATATTGCTTTTCCACTAAAAAGTAATCCAACACCTTATACGTGAATATTATATTGATAGTTAGCTTAAATCATAAACATATGAAACTGCTTGTATTATAAAATGATATACTGGATTAATGTGTCTAATACAGTTAAAATTTTAAGTCATGTCTCCTACACGAGGTCACGGACTTAGGCCTGAGGATTAGGCTCGCATCTGAGTCACGTCCTGCAGGATTATTCTGTTATTAGGAGCGGGTATTACAATATGTTATGGTAGATGGAGGAATTAGTGCTGTGATAAGACATGCTTCGTTTGCATGAAACAATAAAGTAAACTATTCCAAAGTTAATACTCATCAGTATTAAGTATTTCGATTGTATTATACATGCGAACTAGGGCTTTCGATATTCAAAAACCGGGTTTTTACCAACCGGTTTTTTGGCAAAATTGGCAACATTCGAAAAATCGGTTTTTTTAACTTTGTTAGCGGTTTCAATTATATGTTTTATTATTTAAATAAAAACGTTCATATTCTGACTTGATTTTATCATGGTTTCAAATAAAACGATATGATATACTTATGTACATTGTTTAATATTCAGTATACACTTTTGGTAAATTATGGATATATGGTCACGGCACAGAATTTTTGTAAAGTTTTATGAAAAATAAGCACATTAAATGAAATGAATGTAAGGCTTACGATTTTTTTGTAATTTTTCGTCATTAATTTTTAAATTTATTATAATAGAAGATCCTTCGCAATAAGTATGAAATCGAGTTGTTTTAATTTACAAGAGCAAAAATGCAACCACAAATTACGCAAATAATAATATTTTACAGATAGAGACAGTCACATAAGTTTATTATTTGTTTAAAATGAAAAGATTAATTTTATTATAGGCTAATATTAAAAAACAAATTCTTCCTTCAGAACCTTTACAATAATCGGTAATATTCTTCAGATTTAATCATTTTGATTCCACATTTTATAATAATTCACAAGAACTCAAAGAGTTAAGTCAAATCATAAAATTATAAATGAGTATGCATAAATCTTTTGAGCTTAGTTCGAGAGGATTGCGATTCTGTCCCGTGACCATATATCCATAATTTACCATTAAATGCACAAGAACGCACGTGTCTGGTCACAATTTAATAAACAGGTTAAACAACACTGGATTTTTCACGTACAGTATGTGAACAACGTGCCGTTAATTACGTACCTTCATTTTATTCCAAAAATATATTTAAATAAACCAAAAAATGCTTTTAATAAAACCGCATAACTTTGAAATCGCACAAAAAGAGTTTGAGTACAATGCACATATAAACTACTATTATTTATAATCCAGGAATGCGACTTCGAATGATGTGAACGCTTTCTGTTGTCTTAAATCATATTTCCTAAAGTATTACGAGAGTTTTCGCTATTTAAATTGAATTATCCGTTTCTTGAATTGTAAACTTTAAAAAACCGGAAAACCGATTGTAATTCGAAAACCGTTGTTAATCGAAATTCGAAAAAATATTGTAATTCGAAAACCGGTTTTTCTACAAGACGTAATTCGTACATTCTAATCCACCGCTCATTTGAGGGGTGGTAGTGATTAGACGTTACGTGTCACGTACTGCCTTACCGTATAATTTATCTAGGCTTAAATTGGCAAATCTTATACAACTGTGTGTACTGAACAATAAAACAAAAGATGATTTGATCAAAAATATATCACAGACCGGTCCGTGGTGCAGTAGTCAATGTCGTTGACTTGACACGAGCAGAAATTTCCAGCCGATCTATCGATTCTGTTCGAAGGCAATGGATGTTTGTATTGTCACAAATCCCTTCAGTACTTTTCGATCCTGAAAAGCGGAGCGTAGCGATAAGCTAACTACTAGTCCTCTCTAGTCCTGGTATTTATATTCCCTTTGAAAAAACTATTTTGAGCAGCTGAGTAAGAAGCAGTTCTCATTGAACGAAAACATGTTGAGATATACTCTACTAAGGTTCCATATGCTCCAAGTTGGGATCCATTTCCAACATGGTTACAAATTCGTCAAAATATTATTCACTTCTATAAATCTTGTCACTGACGAATCGCATTTAATCTTTGATTATCATCAGGCATCCAAGTGCACAGATAGATTTAAACCTCTAGTTGATTTTATCAATTTACTAGTATTGCTACCCGGCGTCGCTTGGACTAAGCGAACAATAATTATTTAATGTTATATCATTCGACATAATTATATCACAAAATCTAACATCCAAAATAGAATTAAAATAAAATCACAAACTTTATTTAATTTGATGACAGCCCCGCCCCATTCTTGCCCATTAAAATGTCCAAATTCAAGGAAAAAATCTAATTTGCTGTCAAAGAAATGTCAAATAATACCTTTACATAAATAATAAACATTATTATATTAATAAAAGCCGGGAAAAAGTTGGTAGAAGACTAATTTATTACATTTTGACTAAATGTCTTCGCCGATAAAAATTCAAACATAATTTCTTTTATATTCGTTTTTATGGCAACTTGCAACAACAATGCAAAATGGAATTACAGACATACATACATACAAACGCCGTTTCGGTTTTATATATAAGATTGTATCGTTAGGGGATTCAAACTAGTGAGTTCCGCAACTGAACCCACTGTGGACACTGTGGCCGACGCTAAAACCTCCATTCCGCAGGTTGCATTTTCTAACTTTTCCAATCCTGATATGAACTTCTAACTGAACACCTAAAAGCTATTTCAACAAGATATGCTTCGCACAACCATTTTGAAGGGTTAGGAAAAAGATTAAGAACGTGAGGAAAGACGCGTGACGCCTGAATGAACCAGAATAATCTGCAAATCCACTTGACTACAGACTAGACACCCCAATTCAAATACTCGATAATTTTTCAACTACTCGATAGTCGAATATTTTTCAAAATACTCGAGTAATACTCTATAATAATTTTATTTACTTATTTATTTAAAAAAATATCTATAATGTTCAACCGATGCGCTTAACTGAGTCTTACGTAATATTTTTTTACGGGTAGTTTCTTCCACTGTGAGAATTATAAAAACAAAACTTGAATCGAATTTAAAGTTTGAGACTCTTTTATTTTTGCAACATGTTTCATCATTTTCAATACAATTATAAAAAAAAAAAAGCTTATTTAATTATTTATCATCTATTTATAAACACAAATTTGAATTAAATATATATTTTTTGGTACATCTGAAACTACTCCATTATACTCGAGGACTCTAGTATTTTAGACTTTTACTTTTCGATACTCGAGTAGTTGATATGTCGAGTAATTGGAATCTCTAGTGTGTATTCTCATTGTACACTCAAACCTCTTTTTGTGTTATGCGGTTTTTTTAATGCATTTTTTTATTTTTTTAAACATATTTTTGGTACAAACTGTCAAATGAACGTACATACATACATAATAACATAATTAACTGCACCTTGTTCACATACTGTACGTGCAAAATTCAGTGTTTCACCTGTTTATTACAATGTGACCTTGGCACCTTTGTTATGTTCCCACATTAAGTGATAGCTTCTTTTGTGTGATTTTCCGCGAAACGCATAGAACGAGTATACTCGAGTATTTTAGAGTTTACTACTCGATACTCGAGCAGTTGAGATATAGAGTAATTGGACTTTCTACTACAGACATACCAAATTAAATTTAAGATTATATTGAAAGCATCATCTACCGCATTTTTCATACAAAATATAATATAATAATTGCATGAGATGAATTTCGTCAGTACGGATATTTGAGGAAACACTCCAACATCGCCTTTATACAATTAATTGTTTTGTAACAATGAATAGCTTTTTCGCTATTGTCATCTCCGCGTATGTTTTGAGTACGGATTTCAATTCCGAGCCAAAATTTTGATCCCGTGATTTCGGGATTGCAATAAGTCTATCCCGGGATTTTGAATATTTTTTTAATGGTCGATAATTTTCATATTTATTAAATACTAGCCGTTACCCGGCAAGCGTTGCAATGCCACTCAAGGAAAGAAATTGTGTGTGCTTATTGAAGTGCTTTCGGATGCACAATATTTTAAATAAATAATTTCGATTTAATTACACTAACATTGATCGGTATCGTTGACAATTTGCCGTTTGACGTGTGCTGTTCGTCTTTTGCCGATTGTCTATGGTACGACACACGCGCCACCCGCTGAAAGTTTATTGTACTATGCATATAACCTTTGCGCAAGTGCAACAAAATGAACGGTATGGCAGCGTATAAAATATGAAAAAACATTAATTTTTATATAGAAGACCGACTATAAGTTAATTTTATTATGCTTATAACATTTGCGCAAGTACAAGGAAAAAATTAACAACGCATAAAATACGAACAAACAAACAAACATTGATTATTATATATAATTTTTGCCATATAAGTTGTTCATTAAAAATAGTGTAAAATAATTGATTTCACTATCTTTTTTATGAATATTATACTTCGGTTGTTTATCCATTATTAAAGAACGAAAATATTTTATTGAAATTTTATAAGCATGAGTCAGTCTCTTTGCGATCTGATAACTAATTGAAATTAAGAAATATGTCTGGTTATGCAAAAAGCATAAAGAGGAATATTTTTTTTAATTTCACATTGTTGATATGACGACACATCAATTTAAATAAAAAACGTTTTTATTGATGACAAATCCTTTACTGTTCAGGATGTCAGGATCAACTTTAGAATTGTATGTATTAGGCACTCATTAGACAATATTGTTTACCATTAATGAGTTCCAGTATTGTTACATTTCAAAACAAAATATTTTATATTCGATGCTGTCATCAATGCATAAAGTAAATAATTTGTTTTCCACGAGCATACAGTGTTACAAAAATTACACTTGCAATTACACGTTATATATATATTTATTAAATAACAAATCGTGTATGCTTAATAAAGAAATCAGCCCAGTTCGTGGTGCAGTGGTCAGAGTCGTTGGCTACCGTGTCGGACCGCCCGGGTTTGATTTCCGGTACGAGCAGATAAATCGATTCTGCTCAAAGGCAATGGGTGTTTGTGTTGTTAAAATCCCTTCACACCTTTCCGATCTCAAAGGGCGATGCATAGTGACAGCGATAAGCTAACCACTAGTCCTGTCCTAGTCCTCGTATCCTTTCCATTCCTACTCTTTTCGAAAAAGAGAGGTTGAGCAACTGAGTAACCAGCAAAAAAAATATATGTTGAGATGAACTCCGTGCGGAGTCCATATGATCCAAGTTGGGAGCGGACATGTTAAAAAAAATCCTCGGGATCCCGGGATTGGAAATGTCTTCATTGTCATCTCCGCGTGTGTTTTGAACCCCTAGCTATGCAGAGATTTGATCATGTGTTGAATTATACGAAGAATTGAATTTAATACACGCTCTGTCCTTTGATGAAATCTATCATACGAACTTAGTATGTTTATTAGTCGTATTTCTCGAGCTGTTGTTGTATCGTGTGCTCTTAGCAAACTCGGGGTTCAGGGTTCAGTAAACTTTTAATACGCCGAACCACGCCAAAGGTTCTTTGATGTGAGAGGCTCCACTTCCAGCGACACTCTTGCGCTAGTGTAGAGATTTCAGGCGCTTCAAATTTAATAAAATAATTATAATATATAGAAGCGCAATTTTCGAAAAATTTTATTAAGTTTAATGTTTGCTGCGATTTGTTTCATATTAAATTTCAATGATTTCATTAAAACATTATTTAAATGAGATTATTAGAAGCATGCAATAATAATTGTGCTTTACCAGGGCAGTTGGGTCGGAGTCGAAGTCGTCGCGGTGTTTTCGGAAATTTTGAACTTAATGAAAATGAGAATATATTTGTGCGTGTGTATGTAAGAGAGAGAGAAAGATGAATCCTGAAAGGTGTCACTTCTTTTTATAACATTGAGATGCATGTGTTTGTAACAGGGCTGTGGAGTCGGAGTCGTGGAGTAGTGGTTTTTTGGCCTGAGTCGGAGTCGTTGCGTCGTTTTGGCCGGAGTCGTACCTACTCGGATTCGGAATTTTTGAACGTTTTTTTATGCATTTATGTAATATGGAAATTGTGGCATTAGGCCGGATTGGTTGGTTGATATTAAATTGTATACACATATAAAGGTAAAGTAGAAAAGAACGTGACGAATTTTTTTTTAGTCAGAGTTGGAAATTTAGTCTTGTTTTTAGTCAATGCTGGAGTCGGAGTCGTGCCTTCTTTTAACAACTTCACAGACCTGGCTTTTACTATCAAATGTCCAGATTATCGACCCCTAGTACATTATAACGACAACTGGCTATTTGATAGAAAAAAAACTGCAATACTTTACTAAACCTTTGATTTGTTTCTTTTTCAGGAACATACTTATATAAGGTGAACAAAAAGTAATAATCATACAATTTTCAGACAAACAAACTCTTAAATCGATTTTGAAATAATTCTGATTCAAGCCCTTGTCCCAGTAACCGAGTTAAATGATTACTAGTGAGAGCTCACCATTTGTCAATGGGAACAGTACCAAACTTCATTCACTAAGCATGAAATATTACTTGCTAACCACTAGCCTTGTCCTTAGCCATGTATTATATATAGGGTATTTCAATAGGGACGCTCAAAATATGTTACTTTGTCCTGCTGAGTAGATTATTCATTGTTTAGTGGCCAAATTTGAGTCAACCAGTTTGGTAAATAATCGGCCAACACCCACCTGTACGTCATCAAAATACAACATCTGGTGAAAACATTGCTGCTGTGTGTGAAAGTGTACAGGAAAACCCAAGGCAGCTTATTTCTCGTTGTTTACAAGAACTTGGCTTTTCTGCGACTTCAACTTGGCGAATTTTGAATCGGGCCTTATGTCTGCACCCGTATAAAATCCCACTAACCGAGGAACTTCAGGTAAACGACCACAGACAACGCCTGATTGGGTTCTGGAGCAGTTGGAAGTTTACCAAAAATTTGTCAAAAAAGTCAACTTTAGCGACATAGCCCATTTTATAATAAATGGATATTGGCAGACATTTGATGCTATATTCCATATTTAATGCCGTAAAATATACTTACAAATGAAATTAAAATTTAGTCGAAATCTCACAAACAACTTGTTTTATTTACATTTCAAAACTAAGCGTCCTTATAAAAAGACCCTTTATTATATTCAATCTTTTCGGAAAAAGAGAGTTCGAACAAGTAATACAGTTTTTGTAGAAAAACTTCTATGGCGATAAGCTCTATTTGTATGCTCACATTTACAAAGTTAACATGCATTTTTTCATATACATATAATTATGAAATTACAAAATGGATTACGGGTTTTTTTCCTTCTAAACAAGGAAGGGGGTGATAGAATCAAAACAATGCAATCACATAATGATACTAATGAGGTGCAATCAATCAGATTGGGATTTTTCCTTTATTAGGGAAGCAAGAGAGGGGGTTATAGAATCGAAACAAAGCAAACAAATAAAAATATTTCTAATGACGTTAAACATTACAAACTATTAAACTAGAAACTTATAGTTCAATGAGTTTAATAAGTTTAATAATTTTAATAAGTTTAATAAGATTAATAAAAAGTTTAAAATGTTAGAATCAATCTTGCTTCATAACTTAAGAAAACTATGCGATAGTAAGTCTGAAGATGCCTCTGAAAGAGGCGAAACACGTTTCACAGTTAGTAGCACAATACGTTGAATAATCAAAGTTATTTTAAATTTTATATTAAAATGAACTTTCACAAAGTAACAGCCGAAACCATCGAAAGTATAAGATGTTCAAAATTCATATTAATTATCCAGGTTTAATCTTTACAGTTGACTTTCAAAAATAAAGTCTTCTACTGCTACGACACGAGTTTAAAAATTAGTTTGTCAGTTTAATAACAAAACACTTTTTTCTATTGGAGGCACATGAAGAAAGCTTTACATCATCTGCGTTGCCTGAAGACGTCGCATGGAGGCTGTATATACATATATTATAAGTAGGATTAGTTGTATGCCACTGAGAAAGCTTTTTCGAGCTGTACCTAGTCGTGTACATGTAATTGACTGTATAAAATTAAAAGGAGAGAGTTTGTCGGGTAAACAATGAATTAATTACTCGCGTGGATAATTTATCGCATAGTAAATTTGCGATGCGATGAATTGGCTGTGGTATAAATTTTCCGTTGATCATACAAACAATCTTACTTATAAAACAGTTGAAGCATCGATACGTCAACATTGCAATATTTTCGGGAAACATCGTTGTATGTTTCAAGATGGACCTGGCTTGGACATGTGCTGCGGATGCCCCAGGGGAGCCTGAATCCTGCCTGCCTCTTCTATCAACCTGGTGGATCCCGACGCCGCGGAAGGCCTCTGATGACCATCCATAGGATGTTCTCAGGGGAGCTAAGGGACGCCGGGATGACCTGGGAAGATGCGAGGAGGTTGGCGGGAGACAGAGAATCTTGGAGGCACCGTGTGGCGGCCATACGCTACGAATAAGGAGCGGATATGGAATTATATATATATATATGTATCAAGCAAAAAATATTTTTAATGTGTTGACTGTCAATACTTGGTGGAATGGCATTATAATAAAAATAATAAAACATTTTTAGTACTTTTTCCACATTGACAATGCTGAATCAGTTGAAAATGCTCGCCATGAGCTAAACCGGACCTGATCCAATAAATTTAATGTGGAAAAAGTACTAATCATGTTTTATTATTTTTAAATTTGAGTTGTTTGAATTTTGTACTTTTCCATGTGTTTTGTCGCTAACAACTAGATAATAACTGGTCATTAGTATTTGCGATACTACATTCAAAAATCCTGATAAATATAACAAACCCACTTAATTCATTGATACTCGTTTACATCAAGTTTTCGCTAATTTACTTTGTAATAGCAATTTAACTTAGTGATCTTTGTGCTTCTATTTTTGTATTTAAACGATACAAACTGTTTACTGCGTGTCAGTTCAAGTAAATCCGTGCACTTGAAATGCCCGAAGACGCCGAAAGGCGAAATCCGGGTCGTTAGTGACAAAACTCTTGGAAAAGTACAAGATTCAAACAATTCAAATTTTAAAATAATAAAACATGATTAGTATTTTCCCACATAAAATTTATTGGATCAGGACCGGTTTCGCTCATGGCGAGCATTTGCATCAATTCATCGTTTTCTATCTTCAAATAATATCAGAAAAACAGCGTTTATTAGCCGAAAAACTATACAATTCAACAAATATAATCAAAATAAAATTGTATTGATTGGTCATCTTAAATACGCGTAGAGTTTAAAAAATATATTAAATATATAAGGATCAATGATTGTTTGTTTTTTTGTTCGTATTTTATGCTTTGCCATACCGTTGATCCGATTGCGATAAATCTCTGTCAACTTATTGCTTGCACTTGTGCGAAGGTTATAGGCATAATAAAATTTACTTTCAGTAGGTCTTTTATATAAAAATCAGTATTTTTTCATATTTTATGCGCTGCCATACCGTTCATTTTGACAACTTATTGTTGCACTTGCGCAAAGGTTAAAGGCATAGCACAATTAACTTTCAGTAGGTGGTGCGTGTGTCAAACCATAGATAATCGGCAAAAGACAAACAGCAAATGTCAAACGGTAAATGCCATCGAAACCGATCAATGTTAGTGAAATTAAATCGAAATTATTCATCTAAAATATTGTGCATCCGAAAGCACTTTATTTCTTTAAGTGGCATTGCAACGCTAGCTGGGTACCGGCTAATATTAAATAAAATATTATAATTTTAAAATATTTTTTAGGTTGCTTATATTGTGTTATGAAACAAGAAAATTTAACACATTGTGTATTTTTAGATTTTTTTATTCTCAGTTCATCAATATTTTTAAAGTAATAATAATAAAATAAATAAATTATTTTGTATTTTCCATTGACGATCAATGTACCATAGTTATTTATCCCTGATAAGACTGATAACCGACCTTATTTATAGCATGCGTATATACATACGTAAATGCACGGGCTGGTACATATTTCGACGACATTTTACCTTGGTGAGGTTAGGTTAGGTTAGGTGTTCACCACCAAAATATAAATTCGTTTGAGATGTCACAAATGTGGGCTCGAATGACATTTGGATTTAACGCTTCTGTGAACAATGCTTGATAGGAAAGGATACACCCAAGACTTTGGTTCATAAACTTTCCTTATTAAAGTATAGACTTATTCAAGGATAGCCTGCTATGTTTCGTCGCCTCGGGCGAATCGTTTTCAGTACTATTGGTGGAGACAATATTACCTATGAGCAGTGGCGGCTCGTCCATACTACAGCACCCCCAAGCAAATTGAGAAAAATGTAAAATTTTAATATACATAAATTTATATCATTTGAAAATATCAATATTATTTAAGCGTGGATGCCGGCGCACCGATGCATCCAAAAATTATCTCACACCACGCTACTCATACCGTACAGCAGTACCGTTTTCGATGGAATATATTGGAGTTGTGAAGGGGGAGAGGGGAGTTTGCAGATACAAACTTGTTTTGGTACTGTCTTTTTAGCAGTGTTTCATCTGTAGGGGAGAGCGGGGTTCAAAGTAACACTTTTGATATTTGTGTACACACTGATTATACACATTTAGAATAAAACTGATTACTTGTTCAGGTAGCTTATCTTTTGTTTTTAATTCTAGATATCCTTTTTCTGTTTGTCTTAAAAGCGTTTGGAAGCTATGGAAGATTTCCAAGGACATCACCAGTGTTACAACTTACAACTGACCCCGATGCCGGGGTCTAAAGTAAAAATCGTAAAATATTCCATAAAATCGAATAAAAACAAAAATAATTTCAAATAATAAATCAAAAATGTCTAAGAATATCATTGAAAAAGAGCCAAATGGAGAATAAGTGGAAGTTCATCACTAATTTGGCAAAAAAAAACAAACAAATTTACAATCATTGTATTGTTAAAAAAGACAGACAATACAAAAATACAAAGACAAGTATACAATTACATCAACAAGAAGATACAAATTATTCGGATTGACAATTGAGGCATATATGTGTTTGTGGGAGGAGCATGGGTCGTTGTTACTTTCGACCCGTGTTACTTTTAACCCCTCTCTCCCCTACTTGTGCGAGTTTTATTTTGTCTAATTTGTTTCTCATAAGAAAGAGCTTTACTCATGGAAAGAAATGCTTGGCTTTAATGATTTATGCAATGTATGTCGTTTTTAATTTAAATAATTTTGATTTTAATAGTAAAAAATAAAGAAAATAAATATTGTTTTTAATTTTTATTCAACCGCAGCACCCCCAGCTATCTTATCCACGAGCCGCCACTGCATATGAGTCTAAATTACATTTTTTACGAACTAAAGTCGTCGGCTACGCTTCAAATGAAATTGATATGAGATACGATGAAACAAACAACATATTTTTGTACTTTTTCCAAAAATATACAGCAATATCACACATCGTTTTCGACTGATAAGACCGAGTCTCTTCTACTCAAAGGTGGGACTAAACTAGATATCTTGAAACGGTCACCAAATATCCCTATGGGAATAACTTCCGTGCGAGTTTCAAAACAGGTCAGGTCAGCTTAGGTGTCATCCTGGATGACAAACTTTCATTTCAGCAACACGCTAAAATAACTGTCAGCAAGGCTAATCTGGCCTTCCTCAGGATATCCAGGATGGCCGGCCAAAACTGGGGGCTCAAGCCACGTGCTCTTAAAATAGCATATAGAGCGATTTTCATTGGGATCGCTGGCTACGCCTCTAGCGTCTGGCATCATAGAACCAACATCAGTTTCGTTAGGAGAACATTAGTAAGTGGACAACGGCTTGCATTAATATCACTAACCAAAGCCTACAGGACGACATCGACGGACGCGCTCCCAGTCCTTGCTGGGGTGCTCCCACTAGATTTGCACATACAGTTACGTGGAGCAATTACCCTTTTAATGAAGGGAATTAACACATCTATAGAAAGCATCCGGATAGCGGTCCCTCCTCGCCAGGAGATACCTGAAGGCCACACCTACCGCTCATTCGTTGGCAAGCTAGTGCTCTCAATTGTCGTCACAGCATGGCAGACCAGATGGACTGCATCTTCCAAGGGGCGTCAAACGTATCAATTTTTCGCGGATGTGTCCTGGAGGCTTGCAATTAAATCACTAACACCGTCCCATTGGACTAGCCAGTTTCTTACCGCCCATGGCAAGTTCAATGCAAAACTCTTCGCGCTGGGCAAGTTGGTTTTAAGGCCGGACTGTACTTGCGGGCATGCCCACCAGGACGCTAATCACATCCTATGGGACTGCGCCCAAATGAATTCCGAACGAGCAGAACTGTTTGCTGTGGTCCGTCCTCACACGGGCCCAATAAGCTACGCTGACTTGTTTGCAACTAAGGCTAACTTCATTGCATTTGAAAAATTTATAAATTTATTGGGGGATCGACATGATCCCGATTCTTTACTAGAGTCATTATACTCATCTAACACGACGGGCTCTCAGTATACGGATTATACACAGGATACTCTGTATCAAACTGATTTCAGTGGCTGAGCTAGCCTCTCCAATTTATTTTATTTTCTATTTTCAAGCACACATGGTTCAAAATCAGTCCCGTGCAAATCTGCTCGGGCCATGAATGTGAGGGGTAAATTCCTTTTTCTAAGTCGATATCGCTGTAAATGGCGATGGCTATGAAACATTGGCTGCATATACACAACGGGTGGTAGTGGGAAAAACCAACTTGACTTCGTTTTGTATTTACTACACAATTCTAAACTATTGTAATCACTTGAGGATTTTGACCGGATTTTGAAGGTATTTGATCAAATTTGAATCGATTGAATTTTATATTTTTCCATTTCAGTTCAAGTCCATTCGGGCACTCAAAATGTCTGAAGATATTCGACCAAATCGACCAAGATCGTCAACAACAAAACTCATTGAAATTTTTTTTCAAATTTGAATTTTTTAATCAGTATGAGAATGTATGTAAATAATAAGATCTTTTTACAAAAAATAATGTAGTTTAAGAATAGACATTTGCACGTTTAAAGGTGGTTTATTAGCTAAGCAAAATCGGTCATGTTTTGAAATCGATAATGCGGAAAACGCATAATATTGAATTTACTGTCGTCATATACGGCGAAAGGCAAGGTAAGTATTTCGATTAATGAAACGTAAACAGATATTTCATGAAAAAAAAATGTGTATAAAATTGATATCACAACATATGATTCACTGCTCAGAATTTTCATTTGGTTTCTTTTGTTTACGACAGTCATAATAATAAAAATAATTATACATTTTTAGTACTTATTCCACATACTTTTTTTTGGATCAGGACCAGTTTCGCTCATGGCGAGCTTTGTCAGCTGATAAGAAATACAACGAAACAGTGATATTTATTCAAAGTTTAGTAAGAATTACAAGGAATGACAACCAAGCAAATAAATTGAAGGATAGTGCAAGAAAAATAAATTATAATAAAAATTTTGAAAACCTCTTAGCAATTATATCAAAAATCAATTAAGTATGAATAATCATTAGCAAAGTAACAACCAATATAAGAGGTCTTCAACATTTTATTATAATTTATTTTTCTTGCATTTTGCTTAAATTTATTTGCTTAGTTGTAATACCAATTGTTTGTAATACTTTTTAATTCTTATTTAAACTTTGTATAAATATCACCGTTTCGTTGTATTTCTTATTAGTTGACAATGCTCGCCATTAGCGAAACCGGTCCTGATCCAATAAATTTTATGTGGAATAAGTACTAAAAATGTTTTATTATTTTTATTATAATATAATGCCATTCCACCAAGTATTGACAGTGAACACCTTAAAAGTGGATAGTCACAACTCACAATATTAAACAATTATTCCACAAAGTATTTATATATTTTGAGCATTGTATGAATACATCAATAATATCAAATGTACTTGGAATGTTTTGAATCTCCAGTTGCAAGGGCTATTCAGCTGATAAATGCGCTGCCTGTTGATGTGGACATCTTCGGCAGTGAACTTGATGCTTTGTTAAAAAAATTAGTCTTCTTATGTAAATAATATGTTTCTAATTAGAATTTTTTGAATTTTGTACTTTTCCATGAGTTTTGTCGCTAACGACCCGGGTTTCGCCTTTCGGCATCTTCAGGCATTCCAAGTGCACGGATGTACTTGAACTGTCAGTTCAAGTACATCCGTGCACTTGGAATGCCTGAAGATGCCGAAAGGCGAAACCCGGGTCGTTAGCGACAAAACTCATGGAAAAGTACAAAATTCAAAAAATTCTAATTTGATATTGAAATTCCATCAAGCACCCTCAGTCGAAATACTTAATAATATGTTTCTGTTCTGTTTCTTATTTTTGTGTAATATGTTTTGTAATTTTTATTAATTTGTCAAATGCATGGCGCATCGGCGCTTGTTGTAATGCCATGTATTTTGTATAGTTTTTTTGCCAATAAATAAACTCCCCGTTTTGAGTGATTAAAACGCAAATGATGACATACATGTAGTAAATGAGACTTCGTTTTTAAGCTAATGGTATGTCTCCATTTTATTTTCAGGTGAGTGAATTCTGTACTACTTACCCTAAAAGTCCGCCATTCTTCTGCCCCGAGACTTCTTCGAGCGACGAAATAATACGGTACGTTAATCATTAAGAACCTACTTACATACACATTCTATGGAGATCGTTTCACTAAAAGATATTATTCTCAAGAACTTCGAGAAGCCGTTTACATTTGAATTATTGTTACTTACGTGTGATCCTCGGAGGGAAGAGTATAACAAATAACATATAACTTAAAAAATGCTGTGCATTTATCATTATGTTTTTATTTAACCATGTCCGCTCGCAACTTGGAGCTCATGGACTCCTAACGGAGCTTATCTCAACATGATTGTTTCACGAGTCCTGCTTGTTACTCAACCACTCTTTTCTCGACGAAAGGAATTAGGAATTGAAAGGATACGAAGACTAGGATAGGACTAGTGATGGTGGGAAGGGATTTTTAACAACACAAACTCCCATTGCTTTCGGACGAAACCGATTTATCGACTGAAAAAATCTGCTCGAACCCGGCCGGTCCGTCACGGAAGCCAAGAACGTTGACCTCTGCGCCACGGACTGAGCAATCATTATATTAAAATAAATACAAATGCCTATGTTACTCAGAAAATAAAAATAATTGGTAACTTGCTTACTATTAAAACCTTAAATTATAAACATAATAACACATTTTTAGTAATTATTCCACATTGGACTTATTGAGATCAGTACCGGTTTCGTTAGCATTATCAACTTATAAGAAATTAAAAAATACTCCCTTATTTATACAAAAATTAATCAAGACTATTAGGTATGACAAGCAATTAATAATACAAAAAAATCTAAGTACAATAAAACAAAATATATACCATAATTAAATGTTGAAGACCTTTTTGAAATATAAGCTACTACATCAAAAATCAATGAAGAAGAAATGATCATTAACAATGTAAAAATCAACAAGTAACTGACCAACATTTAATAAATTTGAGTAAAGTTAGAATTTATGTATATTATTTTCTAATATCTCTTGTATATCTAGTATTAAAAATTTACGATTATAGCTTTCTATTGAAACCTTATATTGTGTAAGTAAGTTAAATTAAACTAATTTTTTCATTGGAGATTACAAACTCAACGCATTTGACAATTTTGCCATCTTGGTTCTGTATTGTAAACCAAGATCACAAGTTAATCCAGTAGAATAATCGTGTCAGCAAAGTTTAATTTTATCCCACTGAAACACTTAACAGTCCGTGATCTGTTATCGGAATTCTTCAAATTAACTTTATTAAATTAACAGGCTTTGAACATCAGTTAAAGAAAATCCTTAATCGTATAAATCGACCATTGATCTGTACCATTATATATAGCAGAAGTGGCTAAAGCGTCAACCGTGTAGCTATTCCTAGCTCCCCGGTTATTATTGGCGTTACTATCTGGAGAACGGGCATTAATAAACTTGTCGAAGAACTTAAATTTAAATGAGGGAAATCTACATTTTATATTCATGATCACAATCAGTAGCTGCCGACAAAGTTCTACAGCGATTTTAAAGATCACGCTAACCCAACCATAAAAGCATGGATAGACTCATACGATTCACGCGCCTTCAGATTACGTAAGACCGCGACATATCCTACTTTAAAAACCCCCCTAGAAGACCTCACCTTTTTCACAGAAGAAACAGACAACCGAAGAAAAGAAGAATCAGGACCACAGAAGAAAAGAAGTTAACGACTCCACGACTCCTAGAGGACTTCCAGAACGTCTGTGACACTGAAGGTTGACCTCCTCTCAAGGGCATGCATACGTATAAAACCCTTGAGGTTATTGCATCACGAATCAGTGTCACCACCATTAAGAGATCTACACATCATCACCATTTCGTCACCATTCACCGCCATCGTCATCTTTTATAAGCAAGCGATACGTAACTCCAAGAGACAAAAATGGAAATGAGGGTTTACCACCTTCGGTCCCCTATATACATTTTATATAGGCTTGAATAGAAGCCCATTTGACCGCTTGGGTAATAAAGATCTAACCACTAGACCACAAAAGCTGACAATTTATTATTTTATATACACTTTTAAGGTGTTCACTGTCAATACTTGGTGGAATGGCATTATAATAAAAATAATAAAATATTTTTAGTACTTATTCCACATAAAATGTATTGGATCAGGACCGGTTTCGCTCATGACGATCATTGTCAACTGATAAGAAATATAACGAAACAGTGATATTTATACAAATTTTAAGTAATAATTACAAGGTATGACAAACAATTGGTATTATAACTAAGCAAATAAATTGAAGCAAAATAGATTATAATTAAAATAATGAAGACCTCTTAGCAATGCAAGCTACGTATTACATCAATGAGCAATTAAGTATGAATAATCATTAATTAGTTAATGATCTTCTATTCCCAAAACAGATATGAACTTTAAACGTTGTACGCTTAAATAAGACACTTTTGTTAGATTTTGAAATAAGAAATTTTATCCAATATTGTTCAGATTTGTTTAATAATACTATCGGTAGGATCGGCGTAACTGCCTGAGACCAAACCTCACTGCGGTGCGTATAAAAGCTACTCACTGATATTAAGCCATAAAAACAAAACACTTTCTACATATTTTTTTAGAATTTAGTATGCGAAGTAAAAATACAAATAGAAAATTGACTGCCATATCGGAATAAGTACAAAAGAAAATTCTTCGTATTCATAATAGAATGTTATCAAAGCTAAAATTCAAAATATATTTTCTATGAAAAAGTCGACAGTTTCTAGTGAAATATGTAAATATTTATTTACTGTAATCGGAATATTTTTAATGAAAAATAATAAAGTGTAACAAACTATGTTGCTTAAAAAACCTTTTCATATTTTAAATTTGAATTCTTTGAATTTTGTACTTTTCCATGACTTTTGACGCTAAACGGGCTTCGCCTTTCCCACCTTCAGTCATTTTAAGTGCAGTCAGTTCAAGAACATCCGTTCACCCTAAATGCCTGGAGATGTCGAAAAGCGAAACCCGGGTCATTAGCGACAAAACTTATGGAAAAGTACAAAATTCAAACAATTCAAATTTGATATTGAAAATTCATCAAGCACCCTCAGTCCTAATCATTAATAACATTTAATTTTGTTGTTATATTTTCCTTTCCTCTTTTACAATATTTATGTTTTGGTATAACGATATTTTTTGCTGTGCGCAACTGAGTAAGAGTGCATGTTTTTATTTGCGCATTTGTCAAAGTGCGCAGTCATCATTTTTTGTGTCAATTTTTTGACTTTACTCTTTGAGTTCTTGTGGATTATTATAAAATGTGGAATCGAAATGATTAAATCTGAAGAATATTACTGATTATTTTATGGGTTCTGTAAGAAGAATTTGTTTTTTAATATTAGCCTATAATAAAATTATTCTTTTTATTTTAAACAAATAATAAACTTACGTGGCTGTCTCTATCTGTATAATATTATTATTTGTGTAGTTTGTGGTTGCATTTTCGCTCCTGTAAATTAAAATAACTCGATTTCATACTTGTTGCGAAGTATTCTTTAGGATCTTCCATTATAATAAATTAAAAAATTAAAGACGAAACATTTCAAAAAAAATCGTAATCATTTCATTTAATGTGCTTATTTTTCATAAATCTTTACAAAAATTCTGTCCCGTGACCATATATCCATAATTTACCTGATTTTCGTTAATAAATTTGTGTTTAGCGCGTTGCTTCATGTAGTGCTAAATTTTGATGATGAAAAATCATTACAAGCAACAAATTTAATCTTTAACCTAAATGAAACAATTTAATGTTAATTTGACGTCAGTACTAAATCAATACAGTCAATCCTTTCATCCACGGCTTTGTAGTCATCACCAGATTGAAAACTTTCTTACGCTGATTATTCAATTGGTTATTATAAGATACTAGCCGGTGCCCGGCAAGCGTTGCAATACCATTCAAAGAAAGAAAGTGTTTCTGTTTATTGGAGTGCTTTCGGATGCAAAATAATTTCGATTTAATTTCACTAAAATTGATCGTTATCGATGACATTTGTCTATGGTACGACACACGCGCCACCTACTGAAAGTTAATTGTACTATGTCTATAAGTTGTTAAAATGAACGGTATGTCAGCGCATAAAATATAAAAACACATTGATTTTATATAAAATACTTACTATGCCATAAACATCCGCGTAAGAGCAAGCAAAACGTTTGTCAAAGTTTCATTGCGATCGGATGAACTGTATGGCAGCACATAGAGTACTAACAATCAAACAAACAAGCAAACAGATATTGAGTTTTATATATAATACTAGTGTTCGAACCCGGCTTCGCTCGGACCAGTTTGGGGTTATGTTCACCTCGCCGCGTAAATTCAGACGGGCCAAGTTGAAATAACTTTTTTCATAATTCAAAAGTCTAGGTCAATTAAAATGGAATTAAAATGAACATTTCAGATTGGCATTGACTTTTCACAGCCCCTTTCATATATTGACAGCCCCATTCTCGCCCATTAAAATGTCCAAATTCAAGGAAAAAATCTAATTTGCTGTCAAAGAAATGTCAAATAATACCTTCACGTAAATAAAAACATTATTATATTAATAAAAGCCGGGAAAAGTTCAGTAGAAGACTAATTTATTACATTTTGACTAAATGTCTTCGCCGATAAAAAAATCAAACTACTTTCTTTCATATTCTTTTTTATGGCAACTTAATGACCAACAATGCAAAAGGGAATTACAGACCCACAGACATACATACGACGTTTCGGTTTTATATATGTACTACTCGATACTCGAGTAATTGGAGTCTCTACACACACATTGATAACGAAACAAATTTACCGTCGAAACTTTCGCGAAATAAATCAATTCGTTTGTTTGAACTTGCTACAACAATGCATAAGGGAATTACAGACATACATCCCCCGTTTCGGTTTTATATATAAGATTATAAAATCAAAAATTTGATTGAAAAATGAAACTATCCGACTGGGGCTCGCGCCTGTGAGCTTAATCACGAGCCGGACCCGTGCAATTACTTAACTTCATCATTCATTATAACTACGTCAATTGTGTTAGAATAAGTTCTTTTGATATGCTTTGTTACACATGGTAGTCAAAAATATCACTCATGTGCAAGATTTGATCCCCGGAACTCACCACATTTGAAAACCGTTGGACTACGGTAGCCAGTAGAATATTAACGTACAAAAAATACAGAATATTATTTGGAAGTGTGCAGTTCATAGTGTATGAGAGTATATCGCTCTTGTAACAACACAACATTTGCATTTGAACAGAGAGTCTTCTTTGAAATGATAATTTCCCTATAAATATTTCGATTCGCTCAGCAGTAAATAAAACAGAATTTTTTGTAGAAAAAAGATCCATTTGAAATACCAAAGGGAAAATTAAATGGATTCCCCAACAAATACAAAGGCGATTTTCTATAAAATGTGAGGTGTACAGTTTGATGTGTTTATAAATTTAATATATTAAACATAATGAAAGGATTTAAATAAAATACAAATTTTGTATATAATGATATTTAACATACAAATATACTAATTCCTAGTTCAAATGATTATAATTTATGGCTAGACAACTCATGTTCTTCATTGGGAGTGGAAATGGAAAATTTGAAAATTCATTTTCCATACTTAATTTAAATTGATAACCTTTTTATTCAATCTGTCTTTTTATTCAAGATTCGTTGCCTCCGTTAAAAAAATATAATTCAGTTTGAGGACGCTTCTTCAATAGACGAAACACGTGCCTCCACTAATATCTTAAAAATGATTTTTTTTATAGAAATATTGAAAAACAAAAATGGTCAGGTTATTCGTATTCATTAATTTATTCAAAAATAAAAAGACATTTTTGTAGATACTTATTACTACATAAATTGTATTTATATCAAGACTGGTTTCGGTGAAGATCAGTTAAAAATGCTCGCGATGAGCGAAACCGGTCCTGAACCAAGTAAATTTAATGTGGAAGAAGTTATAAAAATATCATATTATTTTTTAAAAAATACCATTTCATCAAGTATTGATATTGAACACTTCTCATTAATTTGTTCCAATACATTACAAAATAAATCTCTAGAAATCAGTTAATTAGTAATCAAACCATTAATTATATGAACCCGGTTAATGTCAGAATCTCAAGGCTATAATCATCTTAAATATCACCTTAAATTACATTTCTTGGAATTATTCTGGCTTTATAATGTTAACGCTTAATGTTCAATCATGTCTTTGCCACATAGTATCGTTTAAATATCATAAGTGTCGTTTAGCTTAATGAGTTGAGTCTATTAATGACCCGGGTTAACTTAATCAATCAGTCGCGACTCGAGTAATCGACTGCGGTAATCTATAATCTATATCACCCTAATATGGAATATGGCATTTTACGTATCAAAGTTAATTAATCTTGTACAGTCTTAGTTATAATTTATAATGCAAATATGATAAATGAATATTACAAGACTTTGATGGAACAAGACATTTTTAAATTAAGGTTTATTATAAACCAGATGAACAAAAAATATCTTCTAACTGACGGGAATTATAATAATTAAAAAAATGTGTTTTTGCTATATTTCTGATTACTTATTAGAGATTCCAATTACTCGACATCTCAACTACTCGAGTATCAAGTAGTACAATTTAAAAATACTCGAGTAGTTTCAGATGTACCAAAATATGTATTCTTAAATCGAATGTGTGTATACATATGTTACAGTGAAACTGTATTCTCAGTGAAAATGTATCAAGTAATAGATTTGTATGACAACATGATTTCACTGGTCACGATCATTGAAATTATTGGCCCAAGTCGATGATTTGCCGGCCTAAAATTTTGGTTTGCTTCAATGAATCACAATTCACACATTCAACAAAATCAACAAGTAGTCCCCTTTCATAACAAGAGAACCAAAGAAAAACACAGCCAAACATGGGGCTGAAGATAGGGCGGTCAAATTTAATTTCAACGACAGCTTAGAGAAGAATATATTTTCACTGAGAAAACAGTTTCAGTGTAACATATGTATATAAATAGATGAGAAATAAGCTAAGCTAAACTCTCATCATCATATACTTGTCATTGATAAAAATAGTCAGCAGGACCCAAAGCAAAAGTAACAAAATAAATTTTCGCATAGCATAGTCAAAGGCAAAACCATTTAAAAAATATATATTACCTGACTTAGCTAAGCGCAACGGTCAAATATAATATAAGATATTATAGATATTTTTTAATAGATAATTAAAATTTATAAATTACGAGTATCAATTACTTGAAAAATGGATGAGTATTCTCGAGTATTCGATACTCGAAAAGTTCTCAGTTTTATGGAAGTGTCCACAATTCTAATGATTCTAATAACGTATTTAAATTCCATCAAAAACACTCAATCGATATTTTCAATTCAAGTCCTTTCACTACGCTATCGACTTAGAAAAGGGAATTTACCCCTTACATTCATGGCCCGAGCAGATCTGCACAGGACTGATTTTGAACCATGCACTAAAGTGCTTTAAAATAGAAAATAACATAAATTGGAGTGACTAGCTCAGCCACTGAAATCATTTTGATACAGAGTATCCTGTGTATAATCCGTATACTGAGAGCCCGTCGTGTTAGACGAGTATATTGACTCTAGTGAAGAATCGAGATTATGTCGATCCCCGAATAAATTTGCAAATTTTTCAAATGTTTTGAAGTTAGCCTTAGTTATGTGATGACTACGGTATCCTCTATAAAAGGTACTGCAGCTAGCGATTGGAGAAATCATAAAAAAAAAATCTCCATTTCCGCTCTCTGTTTGGAGCATATGGCCGCCACACGGTGCCTCCAAGATTCTCTGTCTCCCGCCAACCTCCTCGCATCTTCCCTGGACATCCCGGGGTCTCTTAGCTCCCCTGAGTACATCCTATGGATGGTCGTCAGAGACCTTCCGCGGCGTCGGGATCCATCAGGTTGATAAAAGAGGCAGACAGGATCCGCAGCACATGTCCAAGCCAGGTCCATCGTCACCATTTAATTTTGGACGTAATAAGGGGCTGGTTTGTCCGCTCTCTTACCTCCGTGTTCCTGAGAAAGTCAAACCACCGTACTCCTAATATTCACCACAGGCATCTGTTTTCAAAGCACAGTATACGGTTACCCTGTGCTTTTGTAATGTGCCATGACTCGCAACCGTAAAGCACACAGTCAGTATGCATACGTTGAATAAGTGGCACTTGGTTCTTACCGAGTACAACCGTGAGTCCCAGACTGTCCGCATTGAATTAAATGTTGCTCCAGCTATCCCTAATCGGATCGCGAGCTCATTGCGCGGGTTGCCATCTCCCGTGATGTGTACTCCCAAGTACCTGAAACTATAAATTTTACCAGGCTATATATTTTTTCGTTTTGTATCAAACAAATAGTTGGGACAAGATCTGACATGAGAGATATTTATGTAACTACGATTAGTTATAAGCAGAGCTCAATACTTGTGTTGTTATGTGAAGAGCTTATATCATACATGGGTAACCAATGGCCCGCGGGCCGGATACGGTCCGCCGAGCTATTTTCTCCGACCCTGATTAATATCGGCGAAGTAATAGAAAAAGATTTTATACGAGGTTTGCCGACTTCCAAAATAAAAGTATCAACGCCAATATTGCTAGTCTCGTGATTCAAGTACAAGGCCAATCTTCACATTAACTTTTGTAATCAGTATATAATATAATTATCATTTCGTTCATTATATAAATTAAAAATATATATGAAGTAGCAACATGTTTTATTGAATTAATTATTACTTTGTTATGTTCAATAATTTGGTCCGGCCTTTGACTCGGAGACAGAATGATAATTTGGCCCAAGACCTAGGAAAAGTTGCCCATGCCTGGCTTATATTATACAGAATGCAATTTAGTTACCAATGTTAACAACAAAGCTCATCAGTGGAGATAAGGCTTTCTGCCAAATGCACACACACAAAGGGACTACCGGTGTGGCACGCTATTGGCAGCTTAAAGATCTCTTGTCGATAATTTGGACTGGTTAACCTTACTTTTACGGTGGGTGAGACAGCCGTCCACCACTGCCACTTTATCTTAAATATCTATCTTAATATTAGTGATACATTGATTGATTTCAAAAGATGTTAGCCCTGAAAAAGTTAACGCTAACGTATTTTTTTATATACACTGATATTGTTCTCTTTTGATCTTAGACGAAGCCCATGATAGCACTGAGATAATAATTAAAGAAATCGATTGAAGGTGTTTCATTGTACTTCAATGTGAAAGTTCTATCGGTCTAATTTTGTAATATTTTATTAACACTTTCTTCCCGATGGGTGAGACAGACGACCCGTACTGCCAATTTATCTTAACATTAGTGATACAATATGTGATCTTTAAGTATTCTTAAATCATTGCTTTCTACACATACTAAGTACTTTCGTCGCAATAAAATAAAAAAGAAAATAAATCGGATTATTATTAGCTGAATACTCTTTATATCGTCGCTACAAATTGCCAGGATTCAAACTTCACTGCCCCTACGCAATAAGATAACGTTATTCTATCTCAAACGCGTCTCGTTCAAACGTACGTTTCAAATCTTTTTTTACATTAAAAGGCGTAGATAAGTGCTCGCGCTCATTATTTTGATTGCACCAGTCTGTCATCGACTTTAACGCGAACAGCTTGTCCTTTCATACGTAACTTAAAATATGAATAATTATAGATAAATTATCGATTTTTAATATATATTTTTAGAAAGATGTATGAAAATACGTTACAGCATAATATATATAATATTAAATTTAAAATAACTTTGATTATTCCACGTATTGTGCTACTAATTGTGACACGTGCTTCGCCTCTTTCATAAGCATCTTTGGACTTACTATCGGAAAGTTTTATAAGTTTTTAATCAAAGTTATTTTAAATTATAAAAAGTTACCGCTGAATTCGTCGAAAGTATCATAATATTTTTATTTTTTTTAGCAATCTATGCCAATAAAGACATACATACCACTGGGGTATTTTTAGACCCCCCCTTCGGATTACGCGTTATTTTTCAGGGACCGTCTTTCAAAGGTTAAAGCTCTCGTTGATTTGGACCGGTTAATATGGCAAACCGTACATGCAGTGACATAAACTGTACATAACTTATCGGAAGGAAATTGGAACCGCGTGATTCTCGTCGTGCATGAGCATAATATTAACAGCTTTACAGTTCATATCAATTATCTTCGGATTGGAGTGAATAAATAACAACACAAGACAATAGAGGTGATACAAGCCTCAAATATCACAATCTATCTATATATAAAAAAATGAATGTTTGTCTGTCTGAGTTTTCACTATGAACTACTAAGCCGCTCGACCGATCGATGTGAAACTTTACAAATTTATTGAGTATTTTCCCGCAATGGTTTCTGGCCTACCAACTCCTCCCCCCAACCAACCCCCAACCTCCACCCCCCAATTTTTTTTTTAACCTTTATGAATTTTTCGAGTTCACTCCTTCGAAGGTTTCTAGCATACCCCCCCATACATCCCTCAAACCCCACCCCGAAAACAACCCCCCACCCCCCCCCCAAAAATTGATATCGAATTATTACAAATTTCTCGAGTACACTTCCGCGAAACTTTCTGGCGTACACAACCTCAAGTTTTTTAGAACGCAAACCCTAATTTTGTATGAACTTCAAACCTTATATAAAACGGATTTGTTTTACACGACGTTTTTGTGGAGCCATATAACTGTGTTATACGAGGCCCAAATGTATATCGCTATAACAGGTTTATCGATTGATCTACCAAAAAAATACTGTAAAAACTTCACTTGGATTTCTAATAGGTAGGTTAATAGATAAAATGATATACAGGTAGAATTATTTTAATTAATATGTTTCTGTTCTGTTCCATACATTTGTTAATTCTATATTTATTTAATTTTTTTCAATTTTGTGTAATACTTTTTGTGTTATTTTTATTAATTGTCAAATGCATGGCACATTGGCGTCAGGTGTAATGCCATGTATTCTGTTTAATTTTTTACAATAAATAAATAAATAATAATTTTTATAAGAGCTACGGGTCGCGTGGATATTTCACAAAAAAATTCATGGGCGTTTAAAGGTTAAAACGTCCGTACCGAAAAAAGGGCTTTTTTTTAAGCGATCATAAGACTTTGTGACATAGTGTTGGCTTTGACTATAAACTTTTCAAAGACTCACTCTGAAAAGAAAAGCTTTCCCCATAGAACAAAAGAATTAAACACTCTCCACAGTGGAAAGTTTAATCGACTGGAGATGTCGTAAAATTCCCCCACAACTTTTACCCTACAATATAACTTATTTATATGAAAGGAAGTTGATATTTACACCCCCAATGTGGAGCATATGAGCTCTTGACGATACTCAAAACTCCTCAAGTTCACTCAAACAAATATTATTATTTAATGGCATTATCCGCGACCTGTTTATCAAAAGAGCCTAACTTTAATATAAAATTAAAAAAATAACTTTGATTATTCAACGTATTGTGCTACTAACTGTGACACGTGTTTCGCCTCTTTCAGAGGCATCTTCGGACTAGCTATCGATTGATTCTAACATTTATAGATTGATTCTAACATTTTAAAATTATGAAATTACAAAATGGAGTTTGGGATTTTTCCCTTTTATGGGAAGCAAGGAGGGCGATAAAGGGAGGGCAAATAAAGTGTTTGTGTTTTAATTGCTGTATTTAATGTCTGTACTGATTCAAAAACCTTTGAAGATATCCACACAACAAATCATCAAAGTTTTATCGCTATCGGATGAACGTTATAGGAACACATACGGGACATACAAACAATCTTTCAGTTTTATATGAGGTGTTTGGTATTTTTCCTTTTTACGGGAAGCCAGGAGGGGGTTATAGAATCGAAAAAAAGCAAACACATAATTATACTACTAATGACTTTAACATAACGAACTATTACACTAATGAGTCGCAATCAATCAGATAGGTTTGTGCTTGAACTAATTAATTGGCAATAATGTAAGCAGTTGCGAGCAACCTGTCCTATTAAGAATATTATTTAATAATACATCTTTTTTTGAAGAGTTTTATTTATTTCTACAATTTTTTGACATTTTGAAAAGACTTTTATGGTGTGTCACTTCTTGGTGGAAAGGCATTAATTTAAATAAACAAATACATTTCTCATGAGCGAATACACTTGAAAGTACTAAAATGTGTATTATTTATTTTAAAAAAACCCGATGTATATTTTTTTGTGTATCTGTAATGCAAAATAAATGACGAATTATGAAATTATTTAAAGGCAACAAAATAAATGGTCAGAATTAAAATGATGTTTCATTCAGAATAAAAATGGTTTCCTTGGTCAGAATACAATTCAATATAAGGTCATAAAAGAAATAGTAACGGTCTGAATAAAATTAATGATTGTCAGAATAAAATTATTAAACGGATTTAATTTTTAATATTTAGAGAAAATATCTATGTTGACAGCTGTCAAATTAACGTAAATACTAGTGATTTATTCAATGGCCGCGGCGCTAGTAGTATCTACCGCCCATTGGACCATTTGTCGTATGACATCACTTTGCACCAATAGAAACGCTATTCGATCTCCAAAAAAAATTCTGACAGATGTCAAAATAAATATGTCCAAATACTATTAAATATTACCAATTTCGATTAAATTCTGCCCAATGATATTTAAATTCTGATCAATTTGTTTAAATACTGACCATTCATAATTTATTCTGCCCTCTGTATTCTAACCAATACATTATGACCATTTAATATAAATTCAGACCACTGTAATAAAAATTCTGACCATCTTATTATAAATTCAGACCACAACTGTATTACTATTATGACCGTTAAAATACGAGCCTTATTTGAATATCCTTGCGACAGTAAGACGGTCTGAAGATGCTTCTGAAAGAGACGAAACACGAAAAATAACACAATGCGTGGAATAATCAAAGTTATTTGTACCGCCCAAAATACGAAAGTAATTGTGAAATAGTTCAATGTAAACAATCAAGGAACTCAAAAACATTGACCACTCGGCTACAGGACTGAAACAGTGTACAAATAGTAGCACTAACGAGACATCGCTGCATTCCACAGTCTAAATTAACCTCGAAATAAAGCTACATCTTCTTACATTTCTTCAGTTTTCCAAGCTGCGTAGAACGGAAAATCGCCAGGACTCATGGTCCCGCCCATTTCAGCGGCAGTTGTGACGTCACGTCGGAATTAATTGAGCACGACCGAGAATTATAAGTTTAATGCAATTATCAAGGCACTTAGAGTGAGAAAGAAGAGGATGAGCGGGAAGGGGAGGGAGTTGTGTTGCTCAACATTCAGCACCAATCTAGTTTATTGTGCCTCCTCAGTCCTCACAAAGTGGCAGTTCTATTTTTAAACGAGCTTTCGTTTGACTAAGCCAGAGGTTCCCAAACGCTTCTGTCCCGTAGACCCCATAATATTTTTTTTACAAATTCATCAACTTTAAATGTGTTTTTGAATCTGACACTGAGCTGCTTACTTTGATGGAGTTTACTGTAGAGCAGTGATGCACATCCTTATTGTGAGAAGTTCCAGAACTTCCAGATAATCAATTATCAAATAGTTCGAGGGCCATATGGGTAATAGTGATTTAATTATCAATAGAAAAACTGCATACAAAATTGAAAATTTTATTGTTTTTTATTGTTCTTCCATCGTCCGGAAAAAGTTCTGAAGAAATAAGGTGATTTTTCAGGTATTTTTCTTTGCGGGCCGCAGGTTGTGCATCACTGCTGTAGAGAAAAATGTTTACTTATTTAGTTATACATATGTATATTAATTAAAACGACGCAAAACGAAAATCTAGTAACATTATTGCATAAAATAAATACACAAAAAATAAAAATTTTAATTGGAGGGATGAGCCTAATGTTTTGATTTCAATATTTGACTACAATTTAGTCAGGCTTAACCTTAAATCTATCGTGGACCCCAATTTACAGCTCAATGACCCCCCCAATATTCTTTCCACTAACGTAGACCCCTTGCAGGTCAGAATCAACCCCCAGGGGTCGATATAGACCACTTTGGGAGTGACTGGACTAAACTTACTCACAAAAAGCATTTTTTCATAGCACATTTAATTTACATATTTTCTCAATCTTTTAAAAGTTTCGTTATCATCTAGTTTACATCGGCCCATAGAGACCAGGATAATATGTCTGCTAATGGCAGTGAGCCCATATCTTAATACGATCAGTTAAAACAATGCTGAAAATTTATTTGAGTTGGCGGATAGAATTGATGAAGAACCAGCTATGGAGTGTTGCAAAGATTACTAAAGGGTATTTCAATAGGGACGCTCAAAATATGTTACTTTGTCCTGCTGAGTAGATTATTCATTGTTTAGTGGCCAAATTTGAGTCAACCAGTTTGGTAAATAATCGGCCAACACCTACCTGTACGTCATCAAAATACAATATCTGGTGAAAACATTGCTGCTGTGTGTGAAAGTGTACAGGAAAACCCAAGGCAGATTATTTCTCGTTGTTCACAAGAACTTGGCTTTTCTGCGACTTCAACTTGGCGAATTTTGAATCGGGCCTCATGTCTGCACCCGTATAAAATCCAACTAACCAAGGAACTTCAGGTAAACGACCACAGACAACGCCTAATTGGGTTCTGGAGCAGTTGGAAGTTTACCCAAATTTGTCAAAAAAGTCAACTTTAGCGACATGGCCCATTTTATAATGAATGGATATTGGCAGACATTTGATGCTATAATCCATATTTAATGCCGTAAAATATACTTACAAATGAAATCAAAATTTAGTCTAAATCTCACAAACAACTTATTTTATTTACATTTCAAAACTAAGCGTCCTTATAAAAAGACCCATTATAAATACTATAAAATTTAAAATAACCTTGACTATTCCACGTATTGTGCTACTAACTGTGACACATGTTTCGCCTCTTTCAGAGTCGTCTACGGACTTACTTTCGCAAAGTTTGCTAAAGTAATGAAGCAAGATTGATTCCAATATTTTAAAATGATAAAATTACAAAATGGAGTTTGGGATCCAAAAAATCCGCTCGTACCGGGAATCGAACCGGGGCGGTCCGGCACGCAATCTGACAACGTTGACACAGCACTTACGGACTGGACAAGAGGGGGCTATAGAATCAAAACAAAGCCAACAAATAATTAAACAATTAATGTCGTTAGAATTACAAAATCAAATATTACCTTATAAGATACAATCAATGACATAGGGGCTGGGTTAAACCCTTTATTACGATAAGAAAAATAACAATTTATTTTAGTTCTACATAAATTATTTTATATATTTGTTGATAGCTATTTCGGCTTACGCCATCGTCAGAACAAACTACAGAACTAGACCTGACGAAGGCGTAAGCCGAAATAGCTATCAACAAATATATAAAATAATTTATGTAAAACCAAAATACATTATTATTTTTCTCACTGTATTATGATGGAGTTCTACCAAGAAAATGCCTACTCAATCTAATAAACCCTTTAATTGGAAATAATGTAAGCAGTGGCTAGCAACCTGTCCTTTTAAGAATATAATTTAATGATACTTCTTTTTTGTTAATGGTTTTATTTATTTATTATATCGGAGTCGGAGTCGTGGTTTTGGTACATGGTGGAGTCGGAGTCGGACTTTTTTTTACCGACTCCACAGCCCTGCTTGTAATAATGATAACGTGTAATTTAAATAAATAAAACACACACACACACATTTTGGCACTACTTCTACATATTTTACAATGATCAGGACCGTTTTCGTTCATCGGGAGCATATGAGCGAAACCGGTCCTGATCGTAATACATCTAATGTTGTATAAGTACAACAAAAATTGTAGTTTAAATGAATTATATAATTTTAGGATTTAAAACAATCTTACTTTTTCGCATCAAACACTTGACAATGGCATAAATAATTAACTCTTTTCTGATCAACTCCCGTAGAGATAAATAGTTACTATGTCACTGTGTCTTGTGTCTCTTCTAGTTTTCTATAGTACTTAATAATTTATTTAGTTTTCATCACCTCAAAACATATTGATATATCCCATAACAGTTGATTATTGTGACGATGCAAATTTCTCACCCGATTTTATCACATCGTTACCTTACTTTGAAAAGGTTTTAACTGCTCTTGGTCCTGTTATGAGATATGAGCGTTTGAAGTTTGGACTGATCATATTATTTAATTAAAAAGATAAAAATCACTTTTAGCAATGAGCAAGTATTTTTTTTTTCAAATTACTTATTTTAAGCATATTTTTTTACAGCTCAAACCATTATATTGAGAAAAAATGATCTTTTGATGGAAATAATGATAGTAATCTTAAAACTTTTATCAAATATATTTAAAAGTGTGCAGATAAACTCCGGAATTCCGATAACTCCATAATTTAATAATATATGATTCTGAAATTATCATATCTGCTAGAATACGGTTAACCTTCGAAAGACTGTCCTTGAAAAATAGCTCGTAGGCCGAAGGGGGATATAAAACAGACCCTAGTGGTATGGCCTTATTGGCATAGACTGAAATAAAAAATGGTTGATTATGCTTTAACACATCGTTCTATAAAAAAATTATATGAAAATCAATAATTTTCGTATAATCATTTATATTTTAAGTCGCGCATGAATGAGACAACCTGATCGTGCTTTTGTTTATTCTAGACTGGCGATGCGAAACGTGAATGCGACTTTTTATCTACACCTTTTAATGTAAAAAGTATCCAATTGATTTGGAATGTTCGCCGAAAGAAGAGCGTTTGAGATAAGATAACGTTATCTTATCGCAAATTTTAATCCTGGCAATTGGTATCTGACTTATTTTCTTTTTTATTTGATTGCCACGAAACAAGTCTATCAAAATTATATTTTTTTACTGCAAAAGATGTAAAAAACAATGATTTAAGAATAGCAAAAGTTTACACATTGTATCACTAATATTAAGATAGAAATTTAAAATAAAGTAGCAGTGGTGGTCGACTGTTTCACCCTCAGCCTGGAAAAAGTTTTTACAAAATTTTCCGACCAAAAGGTAATTTTTTGCCAAAATGTCTGTTAGAAACTTTTCAAAGTAAGCTAACGATATAATGATTAATACAGGAAGCTATCAAAATCACGTGTAGCATTAAATGGACCAATGCTTCAATAGTATGTAAATTTTCAGGCTATTTTGTAAGAGCTGTTATATTCATGATACGAATAATTATGTAGATATTCCATTTCAATACAAAATGTTTACATATTATGTAACGTGTGTTTCTGAACAACATAGGTCTTTGACTGAAGTCGGTTTGTTATCATGGAAATTGGTTTACCGGCCGGTAATGCGAAACCAAAAAATATTAACACATCAATTAATTTAGCATTCGATCAGATATCGATGTCTATATCTATGTAATTAAGAAGAATTTTTGTAGTTATCCAGCGATAGAATTTTTACATTACACATTTTGAAAAATGGAACAACAATTTATGGCTGTAATCAGATTTTATTTAGGAACGCAATTTTGAATTGATTTCGTACAACGTATTCCTGTATTATAATTTACCGTACCGTGGATTAACCTTCAAAATACGGTCCCAATAAAATGACGCGTTTGCCGAAGAGGGGTATATAAAATACCCCAGTGGTATGTCTTTATTGGCATAGATTGCATTAGTAAATATCATATAATGCTTTAACGTATCTGTATGCATCTTTCTAAAAAAACAATACAAAAATCACTTTTAAGGTGTTCACTGTCAATACTTGGTGGAAAGGCATTAAAATAAAAATAATAATACGTTTTTAGTATTTTTTCAACGAAAAATTTATTTGATCAGGACCGGTTTCGCTCATGGCGAGCATTGTCAACTGATAAGGAATACAATAAAACAGTGATATTTATACAAAACTTAAGTATTAAAAACAAGGTATGACAAACAATTGGTAAAACGACTAAAACGTAAAACGTAAAACGATCGGGAGCATATCAATTTACCAATTGTTTGTGATACCTTGTTTTTTACTTTTGTATAAATATCACTGTTTTATTGTATTCCTTATCAGTTGACAATGCTTGCCATAAGCGAAACCGGTCCTGATCAAAAAGTACTAAAAGTGTATTATTATTTTTATTAATACAAAAATCGATAGTTTTTCTATAATTATTCATATTTTTAGTCGCGCAGAGATACGATAACGTTATTATACCACGTAAGGGCAGTGAAGTTTGATTCCTGATTCTGCGAAAGATTTAAGAAAGAATGAGATAAAGAATACCAAAAGCTAGCGCATTTTATTACTGATATTAAGATAGACATTTAAGATACAGTGGCAGTAGGGGTCATTTATCTAACCAATCGGGAAGGAAAGGTTAAAAAAGAATTTAAAAAATCATTCCCGCAATAGTATACACTAAAAAATCATTTTATTTAGTATGTAGGCCGTATGTCGTATAATGTATAATCTGTATACTTTCTATTACAGCACAACTGCCTGTAATCATGTTTCATTTAATGACACGAAGTCGAAATTCAAAGAAATACGAACACTACAAAATATTAATTCAAGTACTTTTATAATCTATAGATGACTGACTCATGCACAAAGATTGGATGGATATTAAAACATCTATAATAATGTGATTTTAAGAAGCCTGAAAGCGATCGTGAAATATGGATATATGTTGTTGAGTGAGACCTTAACCACGTCAGGTCTTTCGGGTCGTTTTCGAAGATATGGGTGTTTGTGTTGTTAAAAATTCCTTCCCATCTTTCTAATCCCAAAAGTGAAAAGCCACTAGCATTATCCTAGTCAAACATATGTTGAGGTAAACTACGTGAGAAGTTCATATTCTCCACGTTGGATGCAGACATGGATTAAAATAAAGACCTTAATCCTTGGGCATTCAGTTTTAGTTGAAAACAAATCAGACCGTGACAGTTGTGAATAAGGTTAAGGCAACAGAAAACGACGATTGACGTTCAGTCACCCGAGTTTTATATTCAGAAAAACCATAGGAAATTCCTGGCAATTATCTCATTGTTATCTACGCTCTACTCTCAGTATCAGAAAATGGTAGATAAACATCACAATGAGCACCATTAGATACAAACTCATAAATAAATTCATGATAATATTGTTTACAAGTCTATTTGGGGTCAAACCCTTATCCAGGCAACCTTTGGGACAAAGAAAATCACGCGTATCAGCAAGATATATTTAAATATATTTCACTATATAAAATATTGTTCATCATTTTTAATTTTCTCATATATTCCGCTTTATTTGTTTCTACGAGATTTAACCTGTCTTTTCACCGCCAGTGTTGTTAATGTATATTATACATGAAACCGTGGAGTATAGGTCTGCACAGGCTCGGGCCTCGGGCCCAGTCCTTGGACTGGGTCGGGCCAGGTAACAAAGGTTTCAATTCGGGCCAAGACCGAGCTCGGGACTGGATACACAAAAAAAAACATAAATCCGATTATTCCGGATGTATACGCCATTATTGTATATCTAAATTACATAAATATTAAAATTTAATGGGTTGATATTCAATCATTTTAAATGATTAAAATTTTGTTGAAATGTTGAAAAAATTCTCGGGCTCGGGTCGGCTAGAATTTTTAAATTTCGGCCCGTGCAGACCTTTACCGTGAAGCATTGTTCCTTCTCAGTATATCTATTATATATTTTTTAAGTCACGTTAATGTTATGTAAACATTATTTTCCAAAATTATTGAAATAGCTAGCCCTAAAATCTAGATATAACTTAAGCGTAAGCCCGAGTTGGATCTTTAGCCATCAACCATAAAACACGCGATTCAAATGTAATAATGCAGTATCATCAATCAAAATTAGTCGATATTTGTTATGGCAAATGGTTATTGAAAGAGTTTTTGTTTCTGGGAATGATTTCCTAGATTTACTTGGCCACTTGTCAAGAGCTTAGCTTTACATTTCTTAGTATCACGCTCGTTATTATTTTTCTGGCAAGACTTTTCTTAGAAGCAAAAAGTAATTGTGATTTCTTGAACTAAATATGATGTTTACTTATTTCATACATCTTATGTATAAAAATCAATATTTGTTTATTGTTTGATCGTACGGTTCATCCGATTGCAATGAAACTTTTGTGATTTGTTGTGTAGAAGCCCGGGAAGGTTCTGCCGTTCTCAAATCGTTCATCCGATTGCCCACAAAAGTTTTTTAATTACCTGTATATATATTAACATAAATGTATTTTGTCCCGTATGCGATTCTTTACCGTTCATCCGATTGCGATAAAATTTTGTGATTTTTTATGTGAACGCCAACAAAGATTTCTTTATTATCTAAATATCTATACATATAAAACTGAATGATTGTTTGTATGTGTTCCTATAACGTTCATCCGATAGCGATAAAACTTTGATGATTTGTTGTGTGGATACCTTCAAAGGTTTTTGAATCAGTACAGCCATTAAATACAGCAATTAATTCACAGACACTTTATTTGCCCTCACTTTATCACCCTCCTTGCTTCCCATAAAAGGGAAAAATCTTCACCCTATTCGATTCAATGGTGAGATGTGACATGACCGCGACAGCTTCATCCAAAGGGTTTCCATCATGCCGTGGTTCTCATGTGCGGCCACCAAAGGACTTGGTTGCGGCCACCGACAGCTTGCGATAGTAAGTCCGAAGATGCCTTTGAAAGAGGCGAAACACGTGTCACAGCTAGTAGCACAATACGTGGAATAATCAAAGTTATTTTAAATTTTAAATTAACACTTTATTTATTTAAGTGGCATTGAAACGCTTGCCGGGTTCCGGATAGTATTTTATAAAAATACTTTATATATCACAGCTTTCAGATTTATATATTTAACACATTAATGACGAAGAAAAACTTGCTGAAATATTTTTTAAAACATATATTGCAGTTTATGTTGACACCGCCTTATGTGGTAGGTCATCAGAACTCTCTCGAACGATCTATTGTTCACCTCAGTCGATGAGTCAGTCGATATCAGGAAATAAATTCATTCTTATAATAATCTATATTGCAATCTATAGCGGTGCAATGTAGAGTTATTTCAATTTCTCTTATCTCTTGACGCCCGACAATGCATGTGCTTCATAAAAAGTTCATAAGGCGATAAATCATCCCTTATCAGCGGGCGCATGTGTTAACGATTTTTGAAACGGCCATTGTTTTTTCTTTCTAAAGTAACCGTTTGTTTTCATACAGCAGTGAGAGATTGGACTGCATTGAGAATGCACGCGCCTAATCCTCTCCATCGGAATTAAATTCGCGTCAAATTCCTGATATCTTCTTCGCTATCGTAATATTTGTGTGTTGTATAACGTCTGTGTAAATCCTTGACGATTAAATAATGGGTGCGAATGAGCGCACCCACATAACGCTTTGAGATCGTCTTTTCTTTAGAAGAGTGCCATGTTTCTCCTACTCCGTCCCCAAAGTCCCTCTTTCTGAGTGTCGGATAGGAGGCTCCTTCTCGATTACGAGGGAGCCGGAATAAAGGTAGTCTCAATGTAAATTAAATTTGAATATTTTGAAACAATCCGCAGAGTCATCAAAACATCGTAAGCAAATAACTTGCAGGTCTAACAAAAATTGTAGTCATACATTTATGCAGTAGCGGTAGGATTTTACGTGGTTATTATTTCAACACGCCATCCATTTATCATAATATCTGAATAATGAGATTCTGAATACTTAACAACTACTTGCCAACAGGGCTACATCAGGTTACGAATTAGCCTACATAAACAAAACTGATTTTCATAATGTTTTTTAACATGGCTGTAGAGCAGTGGTTCTCACGGAAAATTGCAATGTGGCCGCATCGTCAACATAAATGGTCCTAAGGAAATGTCTGGTGGCCGCACTAAATTATTGTTTTGAGTTTGTTGTGTGTGAGGTATGTCAAATAAACCTTAACATGATTTTCAATTAACTATTGGTATTAATTGCGTCCGAAATATCTAGTTTTCAGAGTCTTTTTTGACAAATAGTCTTGTAAAACCACATTTTTTTCAATATCAATATTTTCTTAGAAGATGTCGGTGGCCGCACATGAGAGCCACTGCTGTAGAGGCAGACACTTTGTCGGAGTCGAAGAGTCGAAGTTTTTTGGCCGAAGTCGGAGTCGTCGCGGCGTTTTGGCCGGAGTCGTAAATTTTGAAAAGCTTGAACTTTTTATTTTTGCTTATAATATGTCAAATTTGGCTATTGGCCGGATTGGTTGGCTGGTATAGTACATATATTCAATACACATAAATAGGAAAGGTAGGAAAAAAAAGTGGCGAAATTAAACCTTTATTTCTTGGAGTCGTGTTTTTGGTAAATACTGGAATCGGAGTCGTAATTTTTTTAACGACTCCACAACCCTGGTTTTTTAACCGTGCTCGTCATTAAAAACACTCAAACCTCTTTTTGTGCGATTTTTTGTGCATCTTTTTTACGTCACGGAAGCCAACGACGATGACCACTGCACCACGGAACGGGTAAATGACGTTGTGACATGTATGTTTATATAGCCCCAAAAATAAATTTAAAAAAAAACTGCATAAAAAATCGCATAACTTTGAAATCGCATAAAAAAGAGGTTTGAGTGTATTCTGTTGAAACCTTATATTATAAAAATAATAACGCATTATTTGTACTTATTCCACATTGAATTTTTTAACATCAGGACCGGTTTCGCTCATCGCGAACATTATCAACTGATAAATCCAATTTGGAATAAGTACTTACTAAATTGCGTTAATATTTTTATCACAGAGTAAATAATAGAATACGAATAGATACGTGATAGCAGGTCTGATAATGCTCTGAAATAGGCGAAACACCTGTCACATAATTTGTGGTATACTTTTAAGTTATTTTAAATTGTATATTTAAATAAACTTTCACTATATTACCGTTGAATCCATCAAAAGAAACTTAAGCTTAGTTGAAATATTTCCTCGAAAAAAATGGCTTATTTTCTGTATGTAATATATTTATAAACGTTTTTCCGGGAGCCTTTTTACAGGCTGGTTCATTTTGTGAAATTGAAAAAACACGCTGGCAAATTAAGCTGTCGGTAGCCTTAATACGGATCTGCCTGCATTAGACAGTGCTCCACTGTTCTTTATTTTGAATGCAAGTTAACGTTGGCGGAGAAACCAACATATTTACGTACGTACATACATGGCAGGGCTTGTCGGTTTTCAAAAACCGGTTTTAAAACTCGGTTATGTATTTGGCAAAATTTGCAACATTCGTAAACCAGTTTTTTCAACATTGTAACCGGTTTTAAATATCTTTATAAACTGAAATACGTCTCAGCATAATAAATTAATGCAAAATATATTATTCCAGAGCAGTGCTGAACGCCTACTCCAGCATTTACCAAAAACACGATTTCGACTCCGACTAAAAAAAAGTAAATTTCGTCACTTTTTTTTCTTAATTTTCCTATTTGTGTGTATTCAATTAAATATCAACCATCCAATCCGGCCAATAGCCAAATTTGACATACATATGTAGAAATAAAAAGTTTTCAAAATGTCTGACTCGACGACTCCGATTTCGACTCCACATCCCTGTATTAGTCTATATTCTATATATGTACATTTATTACAAAAAATTCAACTATTTTCCATATGACAATTCATTAATGGAGTATTATCCAACCAATTTTTTTTCAGGAATGCTTTTGTTTCACTCTCTTGAAGCACGAAGATGATTTCAATATTGATCATTTTTTTTCTTCTTCTTCGGGGCCGAGTTGATCATCTCTGACATCCTTAATGCTTTAAGCTTGCTTGCTCCCATTTTTTTTACCTACGTGGTCGTAGCTAAAGCTAATCATTTTTTTGTCAGAACTTTGTCGCGTAGGTCTTTTGAATCGCCAGTCGCAAGGGCTATTCGGCTGATGAATGCACTGCCTGTTGAGGTGGACATCTTTGGCAGTGAACTTGGTGCTTTGTTTTTCTATTTTTTTTCTTTTAAACACAGGCACCACTTATAAATATGAATACAAAATAATTGAATTTTAATTTTTTTCCGCTCTTTTTATTGATTTATTCATTTTTTGTAATACTTAGAAAACCGGATGAAACCGGTTTTTGAAAAATATCGATATTTAAAAACCGTTTTTTTCCAAAGTCGGTTTTTGTATAGCCCTAATACATAGCAACTGGGTATTATAGGCAAAAGTATAGTGGCTGGCAACTCCCTGTCAACGCTTATTTATTGCGTCGGACATTGTTTAGGGGCCTCTATCACGCCACACTGTTCCAACTCCGCGATAACTCTCGGGAATACAGCTGCCACCCGCTTCTTCTTCTTTTTTCTTCGCTGATGACACGGAAAGAGATTTGAAACGGTTTTAGTTTTACCTATCGTGTGACAATTGAAAACACTAACTGTGTACAACTGTACATCTACATTCTGTATATTTGAATCGTCTCAATTACAGTGGTGGATACAGAAAGTGTCAGGGGGTGGCCATTCAATTTGAAAATAAACATGATACATAAAAAAGTCCCCTTTTTACGCGATTTTTTTGGAACGCTTCTTTTTTTACAGAATAAATGACGACCCTGCGCTTAAAGAAGTGATGATCCCGACCAAAATCATGTGTTTTAATCAGGGCTGTGGAGTCGGAATCGGAGTCGTCGCGGCGTTTTGGCCGGAGTCGTACTCGTAGTCGGAAATTTTGAAAAGTTTGAACTTTTTATTTTTGCATTTGATATGTCAAATCTGGCTTTTGTACGATTCCTTAGCCAGGTTTTCATGTGTCGTAATGTGGAAAAACTCCTTTCGTAACCAAACCTCACATGGGGTCAATGCCCCCATGCACCGCCCCCCCCCCCGCACGCCCATTAATTTATATTATAATTTATAATAGAAAGTATTTATTATATTTTATGGGTTCATACGTTGTCGTATCTTACATAAATATATGTGTGTAGATACCAATTGATGAATTGAAATAAATTGTTGTGAATTCACATCGAAATCATGAAATTTAAAGAAGATAATTTTTCTTATTTGAATAATTTATTTTCAAAAATCGAGAATTTTTGGAGAGCCGGATAAAAATCTTCGGCGAGCCGGATCGTAGCTTAGGGACCGTTGGTCTTACATATCGCTAAAATTTAAAAGAGAGGCTAATTTTTTTGCTTGAAGTTATGTTTTTCCCATCGACTACCAACATTGTTACCAAAAAGGGTATACAAATATATCTTTTCAATAATGCTTAAAAATTTAGGTATAATTTTAATAAAACAATTACGGAGCTATGTATGTATTGTTTATATAATAAGTATGTTTATATTGTTCATAGAGAAAGGTCTGACCTTTTAAAACCACAGAAGATGGCCACCGACCCAAATCACTTAATCTCCGTGATCAAGGGGAGGATTTTTATCTAAGCAAGAACACAGCAAACTACCCTACCCTCATCAAGAGAAAAACCAGGTTTTTATGCGCCACTCGATTAGCCGTTCCGGTCATGAACCCCCGATGACCGTTTTCGATTGCCCCATGAAAACCTGGTTTTTAGTGGCCAAGCGGGTCGTAAAAAGTATACCTATTACATAAGGCAGGGGGCTATGTACGCATCAAAATTTCTTTTATGTTCCACAAAAAAGAAATTCTTTGATAAACTTTTGTTGACTTCGTTCGATGCTCATTTTCGACACAAAATTTTATATTGAAGCGTAAACTAGTGATCCACAAAATTTTTCTCTACGCTCTGCTAGCCCGGCTTTAATGAAATCATAACATTTAATGTAGCTTCTATATAGTGGCGTGTATTTAATGGGTCAGTATCTAATTCAAGTTTTGATCAGTGAAACAAATAAATGGTCGGTTAAAAATCAAAATGGTCAGTTAATATTATAAACGGTCAGTTGTCATTGTATCAGTATGAATGTGGTCAGTTATGTATTTATAATGGTTAGTAATAAATTAAAAAGTTAGTTACTATACCTAGTCGGTTAGTATTTAAATTAAATGATCAGTCATTTAAAACACAGTAAGTTTTAGATTGACAGCTTGTGAATTCTATCAAATATGGTCGTAAGAGGCAAATTTATGACAAGGTCTGTGAAAAATAATCACATTAAATTAAATGATTTATTGTGTTCAGTTATTTGAAAGCAGATAATATTATTTTAATTCGTGTAACCTTTACGATTTTTCGTCTTTAATTGTTAGAATTATTATAATAAAAGTTCCTAAAGAATACTTTGAAATACTTAACTTAAGCAAACTTTGCGATAGTAAGTCCGAAGGTGCCTCTGAAAGAGGCGAAACACGTGTCACAGTTAGTAACACAATACGTGGAATAATCAAAGTTATTTTATATTAATACTTTGAAACATTAGGTATGACACCGAGTTGTTTTAATTTAGAGGAACAAAAATGCACAATTTATAATTTTTAACTGACCATTTATTATTTTTTACCGACCGTTTTAAGTATTTATAACTGACCATTTATTTGATATTTACTGACCATTTATCAACTGATCAAATAAATAATTGAACTATAAAATCTTGCCCAAAATGTTGCAATATTTATAAAAAAATACATTTTGCTTTAATATCAATTCCAAATTTTCTTATAATGATCAGGACTGAATGCCTGCAGTGATCGATCACGTTTTTGATCATCGATACCCCGTATTGATGGAATTTCAATATCAAATTTTAATTGTTTGAATTTTGTACTTTTCCATGAGTATTGTCGCTATCGTTCATATTTTCGCCTTTCGGCATCTTTAGGCATTTCAAGTACATCCGTGCACTTTAAATGCCTGAAGATGTCGAAAGGCGAAACCCAGGTCGTTAGTGACAAAACTCTTGGAAAAGTAAAAAATTCAAAGAATTCAAATTTAATAAAAATAAATGTTTAGTATCTCTGAACTTTGAGTAAAGGGCATTCGTATTATTGCCTCTTGGGTACATCGTAAATTGTGCAGTTTATCTAGTTATTACTATTATCAATATATTTTTTATGTTCATTTTAATGTTCAATTATAAGTCAGGTTTATAACCAGTCTAGTGCAGAATACAAATATCCTTGAGGCAGTAGTTTACAAAATGGGAAGGGTACAATTTTTATTTCTTTATTTTTTCGTATATTAAATTTGCTACATCCTGGAAACGTTTTTTAATCTGAAAACGTGCAAGGATTATTTTATCAAGTAAGTGGGGCGCGGAAGATACTGCAAGAGGGGTGGTAATGAAAGGTTTGGAAATCACTGTATTAACCTCTAAAAGCCCTACGGTCCCGGATGGGACCAGTGCTTATGCTGCACATCGCTATTGGATTAAAATTATTTATGATAATAGTTGTCAACATATGAATATTAGCTTTCCTAAATAATGTCTTGGAGATACCGATCCATAATTTTATTTTCGGATTCGTTTTTTTGTCATAATGAAGAATATAAACATTTGCGTAACAAGGTTGACTCTTGGGATATGCGTTGTTTTATATCCGGTGGACCGTAATAAATCAACTTTATTCACACGTAATTTGAGTTTTAATTAGCAGTTATTACTCGTCGAAAAACTTCTGCTGACATACACTTCATAAGGAGCCATATTTATACACTTTTTATTGTTTTTTTTAAGTAATCAACAAATGCGAATTTCAAATGATTCTTTTTTGTCAAAATATCGCAATATAGTCTCTAGATCAGTGGTTCTCATGCGGTCACCAGAGGATTTTGCTGCGGCCACCAACAGCTTGATAGTTTATATTGATATTGAATAAAAATGTGTTTTTACAAGTTAATTTGTCAACAATAACACTTAAATTTAATATTTTGGATGTATTGTATTGTGCATCAAGAGTTATCAGTTGCGAAAACTCAAATACATACATTTTTAGGTATTTTTGACAAAAAAGCAATTTGGTGCGGCCACCAGACATTTTCGTAAGACCGCTGATGTTCCTAATGCGGCCACAGCCAAATTTTACGTGAGAACCACTGCTCTAGATATAAACAAATATTCTTAGCTTTTTATTTCCGCTATTTACAGCTGTTGTTAAAATATCTTTACGATTGAGCGGGCCTTTAAGCTTGCAGATCAATGATGTATAGTAAGTAACTAAAAATGTCATAATATTTCACGTCGACATGTTTATAGCAGCGCCGGGAAATGAAACTATTCCAACGTTTTAATTCTAGGTAACAACCTGCGATAATTTTCTTTCAGCGTGGCACTTAATTTTATAGTTCTTGTACTGCTCTATAATGGAGAAAACTTGCTCTTCACAATGTCGGAAAAAGTTTTTCTCTTAAAATTAGATTGCTTTGTAAAGCTTTTCGATGCGAGTTTTCGGGTATACGAGCAGTAATAACATGGCACATATTAATTTAAAATAACTTTGATTTTCCACATACACTTGGGCCTCGTATAACATGGTTTTATACAACAAGGTTTATCACAACGCGGATGTATAAATTGTGACATATTTTATACAGAACGCTTTATACGCGCTCAAGCCTTAAGTTTATATAACACGGCTTAAGGGGGGGGAAATAATGTATTTGCGGAGAAGGTTTTTATGTCATGGATATTCATGAAATCCAAGAATATTGGAGGTTTTTGCATTGAAGAATAGGCGAAATGTTGGATGAACCTACCACAATTATTGACTCAGAAAGCAGTTGCAGCGAAGAAGCTACTAATTTTGTATGAACTTCAAACCTTGTATGACACGGATTTGTATTACACGACTTTTTGTCGAACCATATAACCGTGTAATACGAGGTCTAAGTGTATTGTGTTACTAATTGTGACACGTTTTTCGTCTCTTTCAGAGACATTCGTACTTACTATCGCAAAGTTTGCTTAAGTAACACGGCATGATTAATTCAAATATTTAATTAAACTGATTAATTATTATTGATTGAGTAGGCATTTACTTGGTAGAACTCCATTATAATACGGAAAGAAAAATAACAATGTATTTTAGTTCTACATAAATTATTTTATATATTTGTTGATAGCTATTTCGGCTTACGCCTTCGTCAGAACTATGTTTAAAACGTGTATTAGAGATAGCTTATATACCTTTGCTAGACAGGGTGCTACCTACATCATCTCCTTATGTTGAAACCATACCGACGTCACATGAAAGAATTTAAATAAGTTTGATTTATTGGTCTAAAGTAATGGTGGGAAACAATAATTTGGGTATTTTTGGGTTATTTTATCGTGTGAAACCACTTAAAATCTGCAATGTCTAAGTGCATCTATTTTAAGTTTATTGTTTGTTAAAGGTTTTAAAAGCGGTGAACTGTTAATTGTAATCTGATCGTTAGCCGAAATAGCTATAAACAAATATATAAAATAATTTATGTAGAACTAAAATACATTGTTATTTTTCTTTCCGGATTAATTATTAAATTGAGTTTGGGATTTTTCATTTTTACGGAAAGCAAGGAGTGGGTTATAAGAAACAAAGGAAGGAAATAATTATACTACTAATGATGTTAGCCTTACAAAATATTATCTAATGAGATCCAATCAATTGGGAATGGTTAATCTCATTGGAAATAAATTAAGCAGTGGCGAGCAAACTGTCTTATATTTTATAGGCTTAGTTGTAATACCAATTGTTTGTCATGCCTTTTAATTCTTGTTTGACCTTTGTATAAATATCGCTGTATCGTTGTATTTCTTATCAGTTGATAATGCTCGCCATGAGCGCAACCGATCCTGATTAAACAAATTTTATGTGGGATAAATACTAAAAATGTGTTATTATTTTTATAATAATAATACAATCCCATTAAAAATTTCACAATATTATCAGTCGTATAAAGTAGCAGTTAAACGGGTGACTATTGTGTTTTTTGTATGATATACTAAAACGACAACATTATTCAATCAATTCTTATGTAATTCTTTCACAGAGGTCAAATAAAATATATCATTTAACCAGGGCATTTTTTAAAAAAAAAAATTACTATTTTTATTACCACTATTAAGGTGTTCACTGTCAATATTGGTGGAAAGGCATTATAATAAAAATAATAACACATTTTTAGTACTTTTTCCACATGAGATTTATTTCATCAGGACCGGTTTCGCTCATGGCGAGCATTATCAACTGATCAGTTGATAATGCTCGCCATGAGCGAAATCGGTCCTGATGAAATAAATCTCATGTGGAAAAATTTCTAAAAATGTGTTATTATTTTTACAATAAAATTACATTTAGATCAAATTTAAGGCCGCATTTTTAAACTTGGGGTTAAACTTTTGCACTAAAAATTAATGAAAATAACGATGTAAAAGTTAGTAAATAAAATGTTCCACAAATTTTCAATTGGTAGGCACGTGCATTGAATCACAAACGTCAGACACGAGTGACCAATGGGCACGTCGACGAATTCTCCTTCTCCCTCGTCGCCACAGGAGAACGCCAATGTCGGATTCATCCAGATCTCATCCGGTTCATTACAATACCATATTTTATCATTTTGACGAATTATATAGATATAGATTGTAATCACGTAAGCGAAAGCATTATCTCGTCTAATTGATTTGGAAATTTGAAAAAAAAAAAAACCGCGATAAACGGTACCGGAACGCCGTTCCACCGCGTTCAATGGAAAAGACGCCCTGCATATAACTGTTAACTAAAAATACTCAAAACATTGAAAACAACGGTTCAAATAAAAATGCCACACGAAGCCTGTCAAATTATGGTAAAATTTAATCGTGGAACCTTATACGCTCACGTTTTTTTCTTTCTTTTTTGCCTTCACATTATTTTGTAAAGACGCAAATCTATTTGACCTTCTTTAATTTTAGACAAATTGTGAATATAATCAATGATCTTAAGCAAGAGATAAAACCAGAAAAAATACTCTATATAAGAGGATAAAGGGGGCTTAAATCCTGTTTGATATTTGTACAAAGAAAATGTAAAAAAATGATTTTTATTATATTATAATAATATAAACAAAATAGTATCTCAAGGAGAATTAATAATTGTACTTAAGTATACGGATCGTAAAGTAAATACTTATCTCGTAAAGACACCACATGTAAGGGGTCAAAAAATTAATTTTGGTCCCTACAATGGATCCTCAATTTATCGATTTTAACTTTTGCCAGGCTGAGGGTGAAACAGTCGAACACCACTGCTGCTTTATTTTAAATATCTATCATAATATTAGTGATGCAATGTGGATGCTTTTGGTATTCTTAAATCATTGTTTTTTATATCTTTTGCAGTAAAAAAATATGATTTTGATCGACTTGTTTCGTCGCAATTAAATAAAAAAGAAAATAAGTCGGATTATTATTGGCCGAAAACCATTTATATTGTTTATTGATTGAGTAGGCATTTACTTGGTAGAACTCCATTATAATACGGAAAGAAAAATAACAATGTATTCTAATTCTACATAAATTATTTTATATATTTGTTGATAGCTATTTCGGCTTATGCCTTCGTCAGAACTATGTTTAAAACGTGTATTAGAGATAGCTTATATACCTTTGCTAGACAGGGTGCCCCCTACATAATCTCTTTCTGTTGAAACCATACCTACGTCACATGAAAGAATTTAAATAAGTTTGATTTATTGGTCTAAAGTAATGGTGGGAAACAATAATTTGGGTATTTTTGGGTTAATTGATCGTGTGAAACCACTTAAAATCTGCAATGTCTAAGTGCATCTATTTTAAATTGTTTTAAGTTTATTGTTTGTTAAAGGTTTTAATAGAGGTGAACTATTAATTGTAATCTGATCGTTAAGAATTTCATTGGACTGATTATACCTATTAATTTCAAGCTGTTCCAATGCATTCAGTTTTAGGCCCTTATTGCAGGAATGTGAACGAATCGGGACCGAATTCGGATTATGTGCTAATTCTATAAGGTGATTTGCATATTTATTGTTTCCCACCATTACTTTAGACCAATAAATCAAACTTATTTAAATTCTTTCATGTGACGTAGGTATGGTTTCAACAGAAAGAGATTATGTAGGGGGCACCCTGTCTAGCAAAGGTATATAAGCTATCTCTAATACACGTTTTAAACATAGTTCTGACGAAGGCGTAAGCCGAAATAGCTATCAACAAATATATAAAATAATTTATGTAGAATTAAAATACATTGTTATTTTTCTTTCCGTATTTATATTGTTGCTGCCAATTTCCAGAGTTAAAATTTCACTGCTCACTTCTCCATCCCTACTCTCTTCAATAAAAGAGTGGATGAGCAACTGAGTAACAATCAGTTTTCGTTGAAAAAAACATATGTTAAGATAAACTCCGTGAAGAGTCCATATGCTCCAAGTTAGAAGAGTTAAGACTCGAGATGTCGAGTAATTGGAGTCTCTATTTACATACGCATAATATTTATGTTACAATGAAAATGTATCAAGTAATAGATTTGTATATTGAGAAATATGATAAATGTACAATATGACGTCATATCATAGAGCAGGGATACTCCACTGAAATCACTTGCTGGGGCCAAATAAAATAATGCATGTCGTTGATGCTTTGATGGGCCACATATGTATGTATGTATATATCAAGTAATAGATTTGTATGACAACATGATTTCACTGGTCACGATCATTGAAATTATTGGCCCGTCGATGATTTGCCGGCCTAAAATTTTGATTTGAAGTAGACCCTTGCATAAAAAGAGAACCAAAGAAAAACACAAACATTGGGCTGAAGATAGAGCGGTCAAATTTAATTTCAATGACAGCTTGGAAAATAATACACTTTCACTGTTACATATATATTTTTAACGAGGAACAGTTTCTTTAATATTCTTAATTAAAAGAAATACAAATTCAATAGAAAGACTTTGTAAAAAAAAATCGTTATAATATCTAATACCGTATGGATTATTGTTTGGTGACATAAGGTCAGAGGAAGCTGGAATTCGACGCTGAGAAGAATTACAAAACTTCGTCGCTCCTTGGAATTGATAATTTGGAAAAAATATATTCGTTGCCATTTCTGTATTCTTTTTGCGTATTTACGACCATTCCGATGGGCTTTATCGCCATTTTACGATTCATTTTGTGACTGATGGAAAACGTCCGAAGACCAGTTGCTTTTAGTAATAAAAAAAAATCATTAATTTCGTCTGTTATATCTATGAATTCAAGTAACCTTGTCGTCAAAGGGACCCGTCGAATTGAAACGGGAGATTTTTTAAAACGCATTTTCAACTGCCTAAAAAATATTCTGAAAAAAACTAACATATAAGTGTTCATCATTTTTTTAACGGAATTCATAAAGTCTTGACGGAAAAACTGTTAAAATAACATAAATCAGATAAATTATTATGCGTGTTCACTCATAAAGGGTATTTCAATAGGGACGCTCAAAATATGTTACTTTGTCCTGCTGAGTAGATTATTCATTGTTTAGTGGCCAAATTTGAGTCAACCAGTTTGGTAAATAATCGGCCAACACCTACCTGTACGTCATCAAAATACAATATCTGGTGAAAACATTGCTGCTGTGTGTGAAAGTGTACAGGAAACCCAAGGCAGCTTATTTCTCGTTGTTCACAAGAACTTTGCTTTTCTGCGACTTCAACTTGGCGAATTTTGAATCGGGCCTTATGTCTGCACCCGTATAAAATCCAACTAACCGAGGAACTTCAGGTAAACGACCGCAGACAACGCCTGATTGGGTTCTGGAGCAGTTAGAAGTTTACCCAAATTTGTCAAAAAAGTCAACTTTAGCGACATGGTCCATTTTATAATGAATGGATATTGGCAGACATTTGATGCTATATTCCATATTTAATGCCGTAAAATATACTTAAAAATTAAATTAAAATTTAGTCGAAATCTCACAAACAACTTGTTTTATTTACATTTCAAAACAAAGCGTCCTTATAAAAAGACCCTTTATAAGAAAACAAATGACCAAATATGTAACTTAATATCGCAAAGTATACTTAAGTGAAAGAGGCGAAACACGTGTCACAGCTAGTAGCACAAAACGTGGAATAATCAAAGTTATTTTAAATTTTATTTTAAAATCAACAACCACAAGGTGACCGCCAAATTCATCGTAAGCACCAAATATGTATTTAAACGGATGTAAAAAGACAGCGCAGAATAAGGGTTACTAGATAATCGACTTGAAGATGGCGATACCTATTATTTATAAACAACATACATATCGACGGCTTAAAGAAAAAAATTGCTAGCTCCATTTTTGTCAATTGTGCAGAGGAGGGTTAAAACTGTGATCATTTTAAAAATGTAAAATTTTGTGTTTTAACAAAAAAAAAACCCCTTTCAAACGATTTATTTGTGCCACCGCTGAAAAACAACGAATAAATGACAGGTGACAATACAAAATGGCGGAGTTGGATAATTAGCAGTGTAGGTTTTAGAACGACAATGCAGGTATCAAATTTTCTTAAGACGTTTTTCCGATGCACTTAAATAAGTTTTGGTTGTAAAAAATTTACGGGACATGCACATTGCATGATACAACAAGATGGTATTTTTAAGTCATTTTCAGTCAAGAGTTTATTTTATAACATTACTCTTTAAGCCATCGATAAACATATGTATATTTTCAATATGCACAATTTTATTATATATTTCATATTAGAATTTCAAACTATTCTTGAGGAAACTGTTCAGCCTAGTATATGGGTCAAATATAAGTATTCGTCAAGCATCAGGGGTAGTTATTTGTTATGAGAATAAAAGCGCGGGAGTATTGATAACACATAATCCGAATTCAGTCCCGATTAGGGATTCCAATCCCGGGCCAAAATTTTGATCCCGGGATTTCGGGATTGCAATAAGTTGGTCTCGGGATCCCGGGATCAGTCCCGGGATCTGGGATATTTTTCTTATTTATTTAATATTAGCTATGTTATTTTATCGATAAAAATAGCTTAAAATGAATAATACAATTTATTTTGACATTTGTTTATTGTTCAATGTATAATGTACGTATAATTTTAGACTTAAATAGGGGTTAAACTTTAGGGTTAAAATGGAAAATAATATAAATAAAAAAGTGACAAAATTAATTGAAAAAAAATATTTTGAAAAAAACGCACGTAGTAATAACAAAGCATCAAGCGTTTCATCATTTAGCCTAGATCTATTTTTTTCCCAAACAGCCTACTGCTGAAAAAGCACGTTCAGCCTCTACACTTGTTGGGGGTATAGTCATCAAATATTGATATGCCAGTTCGAGGTGATGACCACGTGAGCCTCCATTATCAAATAACATCATCTCTTGGTTTATAACGGACATAAGCCTTGTGCAATTTTGAATTTTTGGTTCGCATGTCATCAAGCTTATTGCGATTTCATCCTGTAACTGTTGTTTCATTGTTTCTTGTTCAATTGGGTGGGATGACTGCATTGAAGTAATTTCGATTGTTGACTTTTCTAGTGGCTCTGATATTTCGATCATATCTTGATCTTCTTCTTCATTTAATCTTTCAATAAGTAGTTTCTTTTATAGTTTTACGAGTTGTTTTGTTGTCATTGAATGATGAAGGATTAAATAAATATTTTAGTGTATCAGTTAAATCTGTTCGGCTTCGTTTTTCGACATGTTTTTGTAGAGAAATTAATAAATCTTTGCGAAACGCGATTACAGACATCTGGTCCTAGAGGTGGGACTGGTGGGAGTAATCTGATTTATACGCGTTTGTGTGACACGTTCCACAAAATATGTTTAAATAATTCGATCGTGCTTGATAAATCAGTTAATCCCGAAATTTCAAATCCCGGACTCATCAGGTACTTAAAAACGGCGGGATCCCGGGATTTCGGGATCCGGGATCCCGGGATTGGAATCCCTAGTCCCGATTCGTTTACATTCCTGTAATAAGGGCCTAAAGCTGAATGCATTGGAACAGCTGGAAATTAATAGGTATAATTAGTCCAATGAAATTCTTAACGATCAGATTACAATTAACAGTTCACCGCTTTTAAAACCTTTAACAAACAATAAACTTAAAACAATTTAAAATAGATACACTTAGACATTGCAGATTTTAAGTGGTTTCACACGATAAAATAACCCAAAAATACCCAAATTTTTGTTTCCCACCATTACTTTAGACCAATAAATCAAACTTATTTAAATTCTTTCATGTGACGTCGGTATGGTTTCAACAGAAGGAGATGATGTAGGGGGCATCCTGTCTAGCAAAGGTATATAAGCTATCTCTAATACACGTTTTAAACATAGTTCTGACGAAGGCGTAAGCCGAAATATCTATCAACAAATATATAAAATAATTTATGTGGAACTAAAATACATTGTTATTTTTCTTTCCGTATTATTGATAAATAATTCTTAAAATGAATATTATATTATTATTCAATTGAAAATCTTTACAGAATTTATTCTCAGTTGACATTTTGAAAAAAAATATGTAAAACTTGTCACTTTTATTTTCATATGTATTTTATTGCTCCTACTACAATCTGCCTAACTATCCTTAAAAGTACTCGACGCAAGAATATATGCTTATTAGTGATGAATTAAATATAAAATAAATGATAAACGGGTAAGTAAGAACGTTACTATCAGGCGGCATTCTGGTAACGTGCACGAACCACTTGAAGTTGTTTTTTATAAATAACGTGTTTTGCACGTGTTATAAATCTATCTTATATTTAAAAATCAATATGTGATTGTTTGTTCGCACCCTATGCGCTGCCATACCGTTCATCCGATAGCAATGTAACTTAGACAACCTTTTTGCTTGCACTTGCGCGGAGGTTTTTGGCGTAGTAAAATTAACAATATATATATAATGTTCAACCGTTGCGTTTCACTGAGTCTAACGAGTGGTATCAGGTATTAGCTTTTTTTACTGCGGGAATAATAAAAATCTTTGAACCAATTTAAAATTTGAGATTTTTAATTGTCTATTACTTTATATAATATATGAAAATCGTTTGTTTGTTCGCAAAAATTTGTTTGTTTGTTCGCACTCTATGCACTACCATACCGTGCATCCGATCGCAATAAAGCTTTGACAAACTTTTTGCTTCCAATTGCGCGGAGGTTTTTGTTATATTACAATTAGCTTAGAGTAGGTCTGTTATATAAAAATCAATGTTTTTTCATATTTTATGCGCTGCCATACCGTTCATTTGGACAACTGATTGTTGCATTTGTGTATAGGTTATAAAAATAGTGCAACTAATTTTAAGTGGGTGGCGCGTGTGTCGTACCATAGACAATCGGCAAAAGACAAACAGCAAACGTCAAACGGCAAATGTCATCGATACCGATCAATGCTTCATCAAATTATTTATCTAAAATATTGTATATCCGTAAGCACTTCAATAAACACAAACACATTCCTTATTTGAGTCCCATTGCAATGCTTGCCGGGTACCGACTAGTAATAGTAATAAAAACTTAAGTGATCAATAAAAGCAATATTTAAATAAATTTACAAATATTTAATATAGCTGTCATCCTGAGCGTGTAGGAAGTCAGTAAAATTTTTTTGCGCCGTTATTAAAATATTGGCTGAGATTTCCATCAAATTATAATTTAGATTGTTTACCAGAATTTGTATACAAAATAAATTATCTTTCTCGGAATAAATGTCCCTCTCTTAGAAGTTATTCGATTTGTTCAATAATATTTATTGACATATTGAATTTTGTACATTACTTACTTACGATTTATTTTTCTTCAAATTATGATCCATTAGCTGTGATTTTACGTTTGGTATAAAACAATTCAACGGTAATTCAATATTCGATTGAAATATATTATGTAAATCTTGCCGAAAAAATAATTGCTTTAGAACAGTGGTTGCCAAACGGTCAGTCGCGAGATAACGGTGGCTCGCGATGGTGTTTTCAGTAACTCGAGTGGGATATTATACCATAATATTTATAAATTTGCCTAAAGGATCAAACTGTATCAATCGTTTGGGTGCAAAAACGGCAGTCTTGAAAATTTTTAAGCAAATGCAGCATTATCAACATTTATAATTTAAATACTTTTTAAAAAAGTGTGGCAAAATGACTGGATTTTATGCATATTAAGTTTTTAACTCTATTTCTACATATGTAGGAAAAAAATTCAGATTTGATGTGTGATGAGCCCTGACCATTAACTAAGGGGAAATAGAAATTCTGCATTCAACATAACGGCATACAAATAGTTTTTGTTTTTTTTCTAAATTGGTTATTTGGAAGAAAGCTAACATTTTCGATGGTTTCGGCGGTAACTTTGTGGAAGTTCATTTTAATATAAAATTTAAAATAACTTTGATTATTCCACGTATTGTGTAACTAATTGTGACACGTGTTTCGCCTCTTTCAGAGGCATCTTCAGACTTACTATCGCAAAGTTTGCTTAAGTAATGAAGCAAGATAAATTCTAACATTTTAACATTTTAAATTATGAAATTACAAAATGGATTACGGGTTTTTTTCCTTCTAAAGGAAACAAGGAAGGGGGTGATAGAATCAAAACAATACAATGACATAATGATACTAATAAGGTGCAATCACTCAATCAATTAGATTGGGATTTTTCCTTTTTAAGGGACGCAAGAGAAGGTTATAGAATTCTATCACCCCCTTCCTTGTTTCCTTTAGAAGGAAAAAAACCCGTAATCCATTTTGTAATTTCATAATTTAAAATGTTAAAATGTTAGAATTTATCTTGCTTCATTACTTAAGCAAACTTTGCGATAGTAAGTCTGAAGATGCCTCTGAAAGAGGCGAAACACGTGTCACAATTAGTTACACAATACGTGGAATAATCAAAGCTATTTTAAATTTTATATTAAAGCTAACATTGTTTTCAAGGCCTTCAGATATAAGTAGCTCATCAGACAATTTCAATTTCTGAAAGTAGCTCACACCCTTATTGAGTTTGGAGACCACTGCTAGCCGTGTAGCCCTACCAAAAAAAAACATAATCGATTAGTGGAGAAATCGTTGGTAACTAGCCATTTCCAAAAGTCATAGTTGTTGCTACCTATAATAAGTGACTACACATTAGAGGTCTGCACGGGCTCGGGTAAGCTCGTGGACCTGAGCCCGGCCCGGCCCGATAACCAGGTCAGGCCGGGGCCTGGGTACAAAAAAAATGCAGCATAAATTCGATTATTACGGATCGATACGCCATTAATGTATATCTCAATTACATGTATATTATAATTTGATGAGTTGTTATTATGTATATGATAAAAAATTTGTTGAAAAGATGAAAAAACTGTCGGGCTCGGATCGGGTTCGGGTTAGATGTTCGGGAATGAGCCTCGGGCTCGAGTCAAGCCCGTTTAAATATTTTCAAAAAAAATGCAGCATAAATTCGATTATTACGGATCGATACGCCATTAATGTATATCTCAATTACACGTATATTATAATTTGATGAGTTGTTATTATGTATATGATAAAAAAAAATTTGTTGAAAAGATGAAAAACTGTCGGGCTCGGATCGGGTTCGGGTTAGATGTTCGGGAATGAGCCTCGGGCTCGAGTCGGGTTCGGGTTAGATGTTCGGGAATGAGCCTCGGGCTCGAGTCAAGCCCGTTTAAATATTTTCAAAAAAAATGCAGCATAAATTCGATTATTACGGATCGATACGCCATTAATGTATATCTCAATTACACGTATATTATAATTTGATGAGTTGTTATTATGTATATGATAAAAAATTTGTTGAAAAGATGAAAAAACTGTCGGGCTCGGATCGGGTTCGGGTTAGATGTTCGGGAATGAGCCTCGGGCTCGAGTCGGGTTCGGGTTAGATGTTCGGGAATGAGCCTCGGGCTCGAGTCAAGCCCGTTTAAATATTTACAAAAAAAATGCAGCATAAATTCGATTATTACGGATCGATACGCCATTAATGTATATCTCAATTACATGTATATTATAATTTGATGAGTTGTTATTATGTATATGATAAAAAATCGGTTGAAAAGATGAAAAAAAACTGTCGGGCTCGGATCGGGTTCGGGTTAGATGTTCGGGAATGAGCCTCGGGCTCGAGTCGGGTTCGGGTTAGATGTTCGGGAATGAGCCTCGGGCTCGAGTCGGGTTCGGGTTAGATGTTCGGGAATGAGCCTCGGGCTCGAGTCAAGCCCGTTTAAATATTTTCAAAAAAAATGCAGCATAAATTCGATTATTACGGATCGATACGCCATTAATGTATATCTCAATTACACGTATATTATAATTTGATGAGTTGTTATTATGTATATGATAAAAATTTGTTGAAAAGATGAAAAAACTGTCGGGCTCGGATCGGGTTCGGGTTAGATGTTCGGGAATGAGCCTCGGGCTCGAGTCGGGTTCGGGTTAGATGTTCGGGAATGAGCCTCGGGCTCGAGTCAAGCCCGTTTAAATATATTTACAAAAAAATGCAGCATAAATTCGATTATTACGGATCGATACGCCATTAATGTATATCTCAATTACATGTATATTATAATTTGATGAGTTGTTATTATGTATATGATAAAAAATTTGTTGAAAAGATGAAAAAACTGTCGGGCTCGGATCGGGTTCGGGTTAGATGTTCGGGAATGAGCCTCGGGCTCGAGTCGGGTTCGGGTTAGATGTTCGGGAATGAGCCTCGGGCTCGAGTCAAGCCCGTTTAAATATTTACAAAAAAAATGCAGCATAAATTCGATTATTACGGATCGATACGCCATTAATGTATATCTCAATTACACGTATATTATAATTTGATGAGTTGTTATTATGTATATGATAAAAAATTTGTTGAAAAGATGAAAAAACTGTCGGGCTCGGATCGGGTTCGGGTTAGATGTTCGGGAATGAGCCTCGGGCTCGAGTCGGGTTCGGGTTAGATGTTCGGGAATGAGCCTCAAGGCTCGAGTCAAGCCCGTTTAAATATTTTCAAAAAAAATGCAGCATAAATTCGATTATTACGGATCGATACGCCATTAATGTATATCTCAATTACATGTATATTATAATTTGATGAGTTGTTATTATGTATATGATAAAAAATTTGTTGAAAAGATGAAAAAACTGTCGGGCTCGGATCGGGTTCGGGTTAGATGTTCGGGAATGAGCCTCGGGCTCGAGTCAAGCCCGTTTAAATATTTTCGGGCTCGGGCCCGGTAGAATTTTTAAATTTCGGCCCGTGCAGACCTCTACTACACATATATAATATTTCAAAAGAACCTCGAGTTGCTCAGCAGTAATATTATTATATTCATTCAATACACAAAATAAAAAATATATATTTTGTGAGTATATTCTTTTTTGAGTTACGATATTATTTTACTTGCGAAGCGATATTTTACATTCGAATTTGTTGAAAGATTTAAAGTTGAAACTTTTCTGCTAGAGCTTTTTGTACAGAAAATCTTATCAATAAATTATTTAGCTTAGTTGTTGTTTGTGACATAAATGATGTTTTCTAAGTCTCGTAATAAATTTATTTCGTTGATAATCTATCGTTTCTATAACTCACTACACTCAAACCTTTATTTGTGCGATTTCAAAGTTATACGGTTTTTATTTATAAACTATAATCAAGATGCTGATGTTGTTTTATATTGATATTGATTTATTTGCTTAGTTGTAATTCCAATTGTATGTCGTACCTTGTAATTCTTGGTGATAATGCTCGCAATGAGGGAAACTGGTCCTAATCCGTACTATTAAGTACTAAAAATGAGCTATTATTTTTATTTTCAAGCCATTCCACCAATTATTGGCAGTGAACACCTTATCTATCTATATATATAAAAATGAATGTTTGTCTGTCTGAATTTTCACTATGAACTACTAAACCGCTCGACCGATCGATGTGAAACTTTACAAATTTATTGAATATTTTCCCGCAATGGTTTCTGGCCTACCAACTCCTCCCCCCAACCAACCCCCAACCTCCACCCCCCAATTTTCTTTTTAAACTTTATGAATTTTGGGAAACTGGTCCTAATCCGTACTATTAAGTACTAAAAATGAGCTATTATTTTTATTTTCAAGCCATTCCACCAATTATTGGCAGTGAACACCTTATCTATCTATATATATAAAAATGAATGTCTGTATGTATGTCCGCTATGGACTACTAAACCGCTCGACCGATCGATGTGAAACTTTACAAATTTATTGAGTACACCCCCGCGATGGTTTCTGGCCTACCAATTTTTTTTAAATTCTAACTGCGTATAACCCCTTTAATTCTCGAAGCGCGATTTCTAAACTATCGTCGAAGTGTTTACACAAAATTCTTTTAGTTATTATGTTTCTTAAAAGAGTCTTAAGCGCTGTGATATAATAAAAGTGGCGTTAGACCGCAACCCACCCACTCACGTCTCCCATCGCAACTTCGTTACCTTACTTTGAAAAAGTTCTAACTGACGTTGGCCTAAAATGAATTTTTGGTCGGGAAAGCTTGTATTTACCGCAATCTATCGTATATATGAATTTCAGAATTGTCTATGGTTGAATAACGGAGTTGCACTGCACTGCACACTTTTTTTACTAAATTTATTTGTAAAATTTTAATACGGTAAGAAAAATAACAATGTATTTTAGTTCTACATAAATAAATTTAATTCTAAATAATTTAACTATAAATACCTATCAACAAATATATAAAATAATTTATGTACATAGAACTAAAATACATTATTATTTTTCTTACCGTATTATAATGGAGTTCTACCAAGTAAATGCCTACTCAATCGATAAATTGTAAAATTTTCATAATTTCTTTTCCTACATTAGATCTTTAAAATCATTATTTCTCAGCAAGAGTTTTGAAAATATATGCTTAAAATAAGCAATTTGAAACATTTTTACATGCTAATTGTTACAAGTGAAAAAGTTAAAACCATTTCAAAGTAAAAAGTGTTGACTTCTCGGTCCGTGGACCGGATATTTGGTTTCTTATCGAAAAAAATCCTGCGGCGCCATTAACGACCGTCGCTCCGTTTATCTTTTATCTTTCTGATCTTGCACGTCATTTTTCATTTCATATCTTTATTAATAGACACGGGACATTACATTAAAAAATATGCTTTGATTTTTACCATGGAATATATTGCCCGGTCCGTGGGGCAGTGGTTTACGGCGTTGGCTTCCGTGACGGACCGCCTGGGCTTGATTCCCGGTACGAGTAGATTTTTTCAATCTGTTCGAAGGCAGTTGGTGTTGTTAAAAATCATTTCCGATCCCACTAAGCGACGCATAGCGAGAGCTATAAGCTAACCACTAGTCCTGTCCTAGTACCCGTATCCTTTCAATCCATATTCTCGAAAAAGAAGGTTGAGCAACTGAGTAAGTAGTTTTATATTAAAATGAACTTCCACAATGTTACCGTCGAATCTATCGAAAAGTGTAACAAGCAGTGTATGTGTTATACTTGATTTTGTCGGAACTCAGTTGATTTTTTTCCAATGAATTTTCTTCACTCACTTAAGTATAAATTTTTTCATTCAATGTTTTAATCTTTTTTCACATTGCAAAAGCAATAATCGTATATATTGTGATTTTTGTACTGCTCATATTGGACACCGCCTTATGTGGTAGGTCATCAGAACTCTCTCGAACGATCTATATTTCACCTCAGTCAATGAGTTTAGGTCGATATCAGGAAATAAATTCATTTTAAATAATACTCTATATTGAAATCTATAGTGATTCAAATTTGTAAAAGAGACATTTATGCGGACGTCTCGCTCTAAATGTCTCTCTTTCACGCCGTGAGTGCATGAGTGCAAAGTTCGATAGGCCATAAATAATAGCTTATCTTTCGTGACGTTTAACGGTCGTTTTGCAACGGTTTGGCTACCTACAGGAACCGCTTTTTTTTTTACGAGCAGTGAGAGAGTGAGAAAGTGAGATTGGGCAGCATTGAGAATGCACGCTCCTAATCCTCTCCCTAAGAATTAAATTCGAGTCAAATTCCTGATATCTTCTTCGCTATCGTAATATTTGTGTTTTGTCTTGTATTTAAATTCAATGTACTAGTGTAATATAACGTCTGTGTAAATTCTTAACGATTAAATAATGTGTGCTAATCACATCCCATAACGCTTTGAGATTATTTTGTTTATAAGAGCACCATGTTCCTCCTACTCTGTTCCCAAAATTCCTCTCCTGAGTGTCGGATAGGAGGCTCCTTCTCGATTTACGAGGGAGCCGAATCAAGGTAGTCTCAATATAAAATTAAGTAAACAAATAATCAATATAATACCTTCCAATCGTGAATTAGCACTATTCATACTTTCGATGGATTTGGCGGTAACTTTGTGGAAGTTCATTTTAGTATATATTAGCACTATTAAAGTAAAAAATTGGGTCATATATTAAATTTTCTTCATTCCATTCTTACCACACACATATAAGTGGATGAGTATTTCTTTCCCTGTTTTTTGTCTTTCAATATGTTTCTTGTGTCATAAAATAACATCAACAACGCCATCAAGGCTTTGACAATATTCTACATTAGTACAATGAACTGACTCAATTGAATTTTATGCAGAAATCAAATAGATCCACTTTTCAAAATAATTTTCCATTTCCTCAACAGTTTCCTTATTCTATTAAGCGTATTGTTATCTCTATGGCAAGGTTGTAATAATTTTCATAGGGTAGTTGAAAAGCAGTTCCCACGCAGTTCATCGTCGAAAAAAAATAAAAAAAAACATAATAAAACTATTTTATCTCATCAAATTATTATTAGAAATAAATAAATATCCCACATCCGTCATTGTTGCAAAATACTTTTTTTAGTTTAAGGCTATTGGAAAGAAATGTAAGTCATTACAATCAACAAGTCCAAACGATATATTACATCACTTTTAAGGTGTTCACTGTCAATACATGGTGAAATGGCATTGTAATAAAAATAATAAAACAAGTGGTAATGTTCATCACCAGATAATGCTCGCCATGGGCGAAACCGGTCCTGATCTCATAAATTTTAATGTGGAATAAGTACAATTTTTTTATTATTTTTATGATATACTAGTATTGCTACCCGGCGTCGCTCGGACTAAGCGACCAATAATTATTTAATGTTATATCATTCGACATAATTATATCACAAAATCTAACATCCAAAATAGAGTTAAAATAAAATCACATACTTTATTTAATTTGATGACAGCCCCTATTCTCGCCCATTAAAATGTCCAAATTCAAGGAAAAAATCTTATTTGCTGTCAAAGAAATGTCAAATAATACCTTCACGTAAATAATAAACATTATTATATTGCAACTTGCAACAACAATGCAAAAGGGAATTACAGACATACATACATACGCCGTTTCGGTTTTATATATAAGATTATATGTATATTAAAAGGTGCATGAAAGATTTAAAAAACAATAGTATTTTTTATATACCTATGGTTAAAGCATAAAAATGGAATTTCCACAGATAAAAAATAAAAAAATGATTTCTGGAGACGCAAAATAACATGGAGGGGACGCAGTTAATCCTCTCTACGAGAATACATTGAGACTTCATTGGCAATATTTAACAAATTGATTAAAACTATCAAGATGAAATATATACTATAAAAAGCAACTACTACTAACTAAGGAAGCATGGTTAGATTCATTGATTAGAAAATTACATGCTTATGATCACGATGAGCGAAACCGTTCTTAATCATTGTAAAATTTGTATTGTTTACTTGTTTGAATAAATGATTTACATTTAATACCTTATAAGTGACTTCCTACATCATTTGAGTAGCATAGTATTAAAAGTAGAACAATCCAATACTTTTCGGAACTAAACTACTGCTGTCATATTATTCTATATATATTGTGATTGGTTAGCAATACTATATTTGTAGTGATTTATAGTTCTGACGAAGGCGTAAGCCGAAATAGCTATCAACAAATATAAAAATAATTTATGTAGAACTAAAATACATTGTTATATTTCTTACCGTATTATAATGGAGTTCTACCAAGCAAATGCCTACTCAATCAATACAATATTTGTATAATAATCATGTACATGTGGTATAAAACCGTAAAATAAAATGATACTTGGTGTCAAAATCAGAACGGTTCACGACTTTGGAAACAAAAGTATAATGTTTTGGTTAATCATACTTTCTACTAATCACAGAATTATGATACGTGATGCTGTAATGTGGCCGCTCATACAAATTTTATGTTTCAGGCTTTTATATACGCTGTTTTTTTAATTAAAAAGCATAAAAAAAGCTCTAAAAGCCAACTAAACTTTTTTCGTGTTTTTGCTCGAAAAGTAGAAAAGGGGATAATTCTTCTTTTGATACTATACGACGCAATTTATCGTCGTCCTGGCAAAACAAAATCGGTAACGCTCATTTTGCATTCTAATTCAATCGCTATATCGAAAATATCACAACAAGGCAGTACAGTTGATCAGATATGCACATTAACTGCTATATTTAGAGCTAAGATATAGTTTTGGGATAATTATTAATCTCTTCGATGCCGCGGCCGTGTTTACACGCCATAAACAATTCCGTGCTCGTAGGGCCGGCAATGGAAAATGCGCGTGTTTATACGCAGTACTTGAGACGTGCCACGAGCCACGAGAAACGTTTATAACAATTTTAAAATATCGTGCATATAGTGACATCTCTTGAAATCGTGATTTAATACTTGAACTTTAAAGATATTGTATGGTAATATATAATTTATCGATTTTAAAAAGAGCTGTTTCGTTGTGTTGAAATGTGTCGTTAGCAGGGTATGCATAGAACCTTGTTTTGAGGCATACCACTCAGTGGTAGACTAATAATTTGCTTTAAAAATTTTGAACGTATTATTTATTTACATTTAAGATTAAATTTATTATGAATCAGTTCCGAATTAAAGTCACGTTCCCGTATTTTCTGTGTGAGTGTTGCGACTACCCTGAAGTTTGTTGGTTTGGTGTTGCGTAAATGACACATCGTGTATTTATATGGCAAGAGTTTGTGATGTACTATAAAAATATGTCTAAAAAGTATATATTTATTAGGTTTTATTTTTTGAAAGAAAATCACGGCCATACTACTCTTAGCCGGCACCTAGGTTAAAGAGGATTCATTTGTTAATATGAAAAAGATTTCAAGCTCACACCGCTTGTGAGGGCCAGCAAAAAGTTTTCTTGTTTTTCTCTAAAAGTAGAAAAGTGGATACTAATTTTACCTTTAGTGCAAAAATATAAATGTAGTTAAAAAAATCTTCATTACGTTGCATTGATTCCGGTGACGAATTGCTGCCGCTGTGTTTATTAAGACTTCTTAAGGGTGTCTGAAAATGATGTCAAACAGAGCCTTGCCGCGACGCCAGTGCTGTCTCAAGGATACCACTTCCCTACAAATTCACTTGGAAAAATGCAATTTGCTAACTTTTTCTGAAAGGCGTCGGCGGTTTCTTTATTTCATTTTCTTTGTTTCGAGCCTCGCTCCACCTAGTCCTTTGATTCCCTTCGTAAGGCTTTTACAGGGATATGTCTAAGCGAACACGTCTAGACCGCGTTTTTAATTTTATTATGAACACTTTTATCTGGCTCGAAATAATCAAACCATGTTTGATTAATAAATTTTAAGTTCACTAAGTATTGACATGGTGGAATGGCATTAAAATAAAAATGATAAAACATTCTTACTACTTATTCCACGTTCAATTTATTTGATCTGGACCGGTTTCGCTCATGACGAGCATTTTTAATTGATTGAGCTGATGATCATTATTTAACAGGTTTATTAAAAGGAATTATATTGAAAATAGTAAAACATTTTTTATACTTATTAATTTATTTCACTATAATTTATTAGACCAGGACCGGTTTCGATAACCTAAATTCAACTTTTAGTTTAAAATACTCAGGGTGACTGAAACCGGTCCTGATCTTAGTAAAATTATTGTGTATTAAGTACAAAAAATAATGTTTTATTATTTTTTTAATATTATATAATGCCAATCCACCAAGTATTTAAAGTGAACACCTTAAAAGTAGTGAATGTTTTGAGTACTTTTTAATAAAAATAAAATTAATTGAGACATTTACGTTTTACACAATTATAAAGAAAGTGAATTGTTAATGGATTCGGCGGTAGCTTTACGGAAGTCGATTTTCATAAAAAATCAAAAACAACTGATTATTTCACGTATTGCTTGAGCAAAATTTTCAATATTAAGTCCGAAGATTCCTCTGAGAGAGGCGAAACACGTGTCACAATTAGTAATACAATACGTGGAATAATGAAATTTATTTTTAATTTTATACGAAATTAATTTGTATTTACTCATATGAAACTCACACAAAACAATTGCCAAATTTTATAGCAACATTTAAAACAGTTGGAAATTCTAATCTCTGTATTTTGAATTAAAATTAGATGAACTAAAACAGTTGATACTTTGCTCAATTCTGATGCTTGGTATTTACTTCAGCCGCATTGCACATAATTGTAATGCTTTTGTCCTTACAAACTTTCAGCTAAATAGTTTTGAAGCGTTTCCCATGAATGTGGAACCAACAAATTACATTCAATAACTACAACCAAACTACTATAATATACACCACCAATGCGCCACTATCTATTTTGCACAATGCATGAGCTAGGCTGAAAAAGTAATTATCTGCCGAATCCACGCACTCAGCAGATACTTTGCCTAATTCATACGGTGGGCTTGCACTTTTAATGAACTAGGCCAAATTACTCATTTCAAGTAATAGTCAATTTTGTAAATTCGGCGTAACATAAACACCATTTTTAAAAAAGGTAGTATAATCAAATTTGCACCGTTTGAATTTTGTACTTTTCTATGAGTATTTTAACTTACGACCCCGGTTTCACCTTTCAGCATCTTCAGGCATTTGAAGTGCACGGATGTACTTGAACTGACTTATTTTGACATTTTTTTTTTAATTTAAATTAACTGAAAATAAATGAAACATTTTTTAGTCATATTGTACCTACAGATATATTCTTGGAGGATTTTAAATGTATTTTTAATACAACAAATGCTTCTAAGCAAAGAATTGTTCCTTCTATTAATTAATGCTAAAGAAATTAGCAGTAAACAATGCTATTAATAATCATTTGACCCTAGATTTTTTTTGTAATAAACAAGTTTTCAATCCAAGTTTTACTTTGTTGGGATGCAGTTGCATTTAATTGCATTACGATGTAGTATCAATCCTCCACTAAACTTCGCAGTGATTCGATGCATCGGAAATGGGAGCACTGCAGCTCACGTTGCAGCATGTTTGCAAATTTGTTTGCATTGCCAATCAGGCGCCTGCATCTCGACCAGGGAGAGCCGCTGTTTGAACGCAGCTGATGGCATATAGACCAGGCATGGACAACCTTTCCTAGGACAGGGGCCAAATTATCATTCTGTCTTCGAGTCAAGCGCCGGATCAAATTATTAAACAAAATAAAGTAATATTTAATTCAATAAATCACGTTGCTATTTCATATATCTACATATTTTAATTTATATAATGAACGACATAATATTATTTTTTAAATATTTAAAAAAAAAAATTGGCATTACAGCTTAAACCAATGCGCCAAATATTCTGAGTTGTGAAAGTCATACGAGATTAACTCGATGGTAAATAATGTATCAGTTGTGCACAAAATCAATTATAAATAATATACACCCAGCCCAAGATCTCTTTTTTTTCAATTGAAAAAATCTGACCTTGCCGGGGATTGAGCCCGGGACCCCCGATCGCTAGGACAAAGCTCTTGCCACTAAACATTATTTACATCTGCATCCATCGGACGAGCAAATAAAGCGAATGTGGAGTCATTGTTTTGGAAGTCAGTAAACCTCGTATCAAATTGCTCTATTAATGCCTTCAGTTCATCTCCATGAGAATTGTTGTGATGTTTGTATGAGCTGATAGACTAAGAAAATCGTTTAAAAACAAATTAATCCCTCTCTGGAACTATTAATATATTTCTCTATTACTTTGCCGAGATGAATCAAGCCGAACAAAATAGCTCGATGGGCCGGATCCGGCCTGCGGGCCGGTGGTTGCCCGTGTATGATATAGACGATTTACGTGCTTTGCTTGACATATATGTCGTATTCGCTTCGACACCTCACATATACACAGTGGCGGTAGTGAATAAGATATCTGGGGGTGCTGCGGTTTATAACACATAATAATAAATATTGATTTTAATTATAAAGACTAAGAATTCATCCCTGTTACGAAAGAAGAGCCAAAGTATAACTGGAAAAAATATTCGGGGAAGTGCGCGATGAGAAAAGTGCAGTGAGATTATATATGTATTATTCCGCGAGAGATTATGTGTAGTAATGGGAATGTCCAGTCCGTGGCGCAGTATCAACGTTTTTGCCTTCCGTGCCAGACCGCCTGGGCTCGATTCCCGGTACGAGTGGATTTTTTCAGTCGATAAATCTGTTCAAAGACATGGGTGTTTGAGTTGTTGAAAATTCCTTCCCACCATATGAGTACATATGATCCAAGTTGGGAGCGGACATGGTAAAAAAAATAATCAATCCCGAGATTCACCAGGTATTGAAAATTCTCGGGATCCCGGGATTTTAAACCCTAGCTACGTCTTTATTGTCATCTCCACGTGCGTTTTGAGCACCTAGCTATGCAAATAAATGAATATGAAAATTATTTAAATTAAAAACGACATGCATTTCATAAATCATTAAGGCCTTGCATTTCTTTCCTTGATTAAAACACTTTCTAGTGAGAAACAAACAAGAAATATAGCTCTCACACGTACGGACAAAACACTGCTGGAAAGACAAATCAAGCTTGTATCTGCGAACTGCCCTCCGAGCCCCTACTTCGACAACTCGAATATATTCCATCGCAAACGACAGTGCTTATATTAGTACCGCGGTGTGTGATAATTTTTGGATGTATCGGTGCGTGGGCGAGTATAACACACGCTTAAATAATATTGATATTTTCAAATAATATACATAAATTTATATTTATTATTATTTTAAATTTTCCTCAATTTGCTTGAGGGTGCTGCCGTGCGTATGGACGAGCCACTGTGAGTGATATATGATATACCACACTGAAAATAATTTACTTAATAGTGATACCGCATGATGTTGTAGGTATCAGAACTTTCTCGGACGATCTTATTATCACCTCAATCAATGATAATAAGACCTAAACGATTAATATAACGCGAATAAATTCACAAAAATGTTATAAAATCTTGTAACCGACTTCTAGAAACGACGTCTCTCGTTCAGTTCAGGTGCGACCGCTTTGCGTCGATTGGTTGAGCTCTTATCGACACTAGAATAGTACTGTATAAATACGCCTGTTTAAAGCCGAATTATGGCAGTTGTTATCGTTCATTCAAAGCCGACAGTCGTGTCGCCTCCTGCCAGTCGAACGGCAGGAAGTCGCAATATAATCGTTTTGGTCTTACGCTTTAAAATTGTGGTTGTAACTGCAATGTATCTGTGTTTGTAATCGACAATGTAATCTAATTTGAAGAAAATAAACTAGCCTACTCTCGGATAGAGTACGGTCAAGAGAATACCGATTGAAATCTTAACAAGAGATACTTTTCTTCCCATCCTGTCCCTAAGTTCCGTCACCGAACGCCTTGGAAGGATGCTGTATGTTGCTGTCAGATTGAGGAAGAAACCCTGGTCGTCTCAATAGGTTTATTTTCTAGGTGACAATAATTATAAAATAAATAAAAACCACTATTGACCAGGACCGGTTTCACATATCGCGAACATTTCAACTGTCGCTTGTGATGAGTAAAACCGGTCTTGATCTGTATATAATTTACGCACGCGGCAGTAGTAAACAAAATTTATATTATTTATTGTAAATATAATGCCTTCTCAAAAAAGATTATGCATTAAGCACATTAAAAGTGGATAATAATTGTCAAATATATCATGCATGCATAATATATTATTGAAGATTACAAAAAGAAGTATTTTCATCCACAAATTTGGTTTTGGATGTTAATAATTTAATTTAAGTAATTTTTCGTTATTCAATCAAAAATCTCTTTGGGTAAAATATTATATTGACAGGTCTGACCCGTGTATTTCGTTAAATAATACTTGACCGCCTGTAAGATGAACCTTTTGAAATTATCATAAAGCACTCATGTAGACTCATTTAAATATGCACAGGCCCGGTTCGCTAATTTAATAATAAAAGGTAAAACATACATAACCTACACATATTTCATTTTATATTATATTCAACATGCAAATATCAACGACGGGTCGTGCGTTATTTTCTAGATGCGTATATTTATGAAAATTGTATTAAATATGTTATTTCTGTGTCTGCAATCAAACGCAAATAGCTCCGTTTTTAGACCATAAGGTTCAATAAACAATTATAAGCGATATTTTCGATGGTTTCGGCGGTAACTTTGTGGAAGTTCATTTTAATATAAAATTTAAAATAACTTTGATTATTCCACGTATTGTGTAACTAACTGTGACACGTGTTTCGCCTCTTTCAGAGGTTTCTTCAGACTTACTATCGCAAAGTTTGCTTGAGTAATTAAGACTCAAGATCAAGTACACTGTAAATGTTTTTTTGACTCGGTTGACTTTGCTAAATTTTAAAACATCTGCTGAATTAAGAAATATTTTTACCTTTGCTATTGTCATTGGAATCAGTGGCGGTGGTGACAGAGTATTTCTTCCAATATTTTTTTTCACATTGCAAAAACAATAAACTTATAATTTGTGATTGTTGTAATGTACATATATAGGTAAATTATGGATATATGGTCACGGGACAGACTCCCAATCCTCTCGAGCTAAGCTCAAAAAATTTAAACAAATATTAAACTTATGTTACTGTCTCTGTATAATATTATTATTTGTGTAGTTTGTGGTTGTATTTTTGCTCCTGTAAACTAAAACAACTCGATTTCATACTTATTGCGAAGCATTTTTAGGATCTTCTATTATAGCATTTCAAAAAAAATCGTAAGCTTGTTTTGCATAAATCTTTACAAAAATTCTGTCCCGTGACCATATATCCATAATTTACCCAAATACATATAAATATTAAAAACACATGTAGATTAATCACCACGCAATACCCTTAAAACCCAACAATACTAAATACGCATGAGTTTTCGTATTTAATTGCAAATAATATTTCAAATAATTATAAATCAAATAGATGTTTCACGTTTGCTAGTTTCGAGCTATTTCTTTACGAATAATTAATGTCTGCAATTAGGTTTGTGACGTAGATAAATGTGCATTCACACCATCCAAATTAAATTATAAAAACACTTGTTATTTTTAGGTGTAATTATAATTGTGAATAATTTAGATTAGCATCACTCGTCATTTCGCTTCTCACGGTGATTTTGATAAAGCAGTTACTTTGATAGTATTCAATTTTACAATGTTACTTTTTAGTTTGTAATTCGACTATTTGCGAAAGTGTTTTCTATTAAAGTGTGCCCATTTTTTTGTTAATAGAAAACATTGTATATATCACGCAAAACACTTTAAGCTCCAGGATAAATCAAAAGAAATTATGCCTTTAGCTAAAATGTTTTATCTCACTGATTAAAATGATAATATCACTTTTTCAAACGACAATCTTTAATCATATAAAATTTAAAATAACTTTGTTTATTTCACGTATTGTGCTACTAGCTGTGACACGTGTTTCGCCTCTTTCAATGGCATCTTCGGACTAACTATCGCGAACGTGTCACAGTTAGTAGCACAATACGTGGAATAGTCAAGGTTATTTTAAATTTTTATACAAAACAAGTTACCGCCGAATCCGTCGAAAGTATCATGTTTAAAAAAATAACTGCGTTTCGCGATGAATGAATCCAGTTCTGATCATTAAACATGTGGAATCAGAACTAAAAAATAGTCAGCCATCTGTGGTTCTGAGGGCGTAAGCCAAAATAGCTATCAACCATATATCATATAATTTTTGTAGAACTAAATTTCATTGCTATTTTTTTCACCGTATTTTAATGGAGTTCTACCAAGTAAACGCCAATTCAATCTATAAAAAAATATAAATTTATTAATACTGCACATTTCCACAAAAAGTTCAAAGCTAAAACGTTCAAAATGATTTTGATTTTTTACGAATTTGTTAATTTTTAGTCGATGGTATTTTTATCATTTTTGTTTAATCCTTTATACTCTTATCCTCTTTAGTAAATCATGTAAATTTCTCATTCATATTCTGTAACTTCACCATATTATTGTCTTCTAAAGTGTGAATAGACCAGTGGTTCTCACGTAAAATATGGCTGTGGCCGCATTAGGAACATCAGCTGTCGAACGGAAATGTCTGGTGGCCGCACCAAATTTTTGTGTCGCGTCTTTTTTGTCAAAAAGACCTAAACATGTATGTGTTTGAGTTTTTGCGAACTAACAATACAATGCATACGAATTATTCAATTTTCAGTGTCATTGTTGACAAATTAACTTATTAAAACACATTTTTATTAAATATTCATATTAACTATGAAGCTGTTGGTGGCCGCAAAAAATCCTCTGGTGGCCGCATGTGGCCACCGTGGCCGCACATGAAACCACTGGAATAGACACATCAGATGCTTTATGATTAAATCAACTTAAGTCGATAAATAAGTCACAATAATTGTTGACGAAAGTGCCAACTAAACTGTTTTATAATATTCCGAGTATCTTTTATTATCAACGACAAACTGTTGCATAAAAATACGTGTCTGGGACTTAATATGTTAAATTGAAACGTTCATGGAATCAAACTCTCATCTTTCAGAATTACTACTGTTTCTTCTTCAAACTCAGTAGTATCTGAAGATTGTTTACATAATGATCAGCTGCCTCCATGTGCTGCCTCTTCCCAACTTTATTCACCTCATCAAAGCATAATCTATCTTTGGCGCCTTCACGATCTTCGAATAAGGATTTGCCTTCAAGATTCCCATATAATTTACTGCGGAGAATCTTTTCATCAAATATTTTGCTGTCACACCAACTGCTCTCGGCGTTTACATCTTAAGCCCTCACTTAATTAATTGACTTCAATGATATTTCACGCTTTTTTATTCGGTGTATTAAAGTAAATGTACCAGTAGCTGACCGTTTAAGAGAAAATTTCAACAAAAAATAACGATTAAGGTTTAGCATTGTACCGAATGAAGGCAAAGCAAGTAAACTCATATTTGTTCATATGTCTTAATTAATATAATGTAATAAAAATTACGAAAGGGCCTGTTTAAAAAAAGTTGTATTCAATTATTTAAAGACAGGGTCCTATCCGTCGTCTCGTTAATGAGTTGATTGATTGACAAAACTCATGGAAAAGTACAAAATTCAAAAAATTCTAATTTAATATAATGTAACAAAAATTACGAATTTTCAAATTGAAAAATCTAGTAGTTGACCATGTCTAATCAGTAAGTGTTTAGTTTGTAAGCAAGCGACACATGCCTTGTACGAAAAACCGCTGCATACGCTATAGCAAAAAGCTCTATAGAAGTGTGCGCTATAGCAGGGTTGACTGTATTATTATACTAGTATAGTAGTTATATTCTAAATCTGTACCATACATACAAACGTAGAATATCATGGTACAATAATACTGTTCATAACATATCCGTTTTGAGCTCATTCGTGTCTGAAGATGCCTCGAAGCGAGACCTGGACCTGGACAGTGAAATTCCATGAAACAACCTCGGCCATATTGAATTGGATACGCTCCGACATCTTGATTTAGACTTGTTAGCTATACATATAAATATATTACCATGTCCGCTGCCAACATGGAGCATATGAACTCCTAACATAGTTTATGTCAACATATATCTACGAGAAATGCTTGGTACTCAGTTGCTCAACCTCTCTTTTTTTTAAGACATTAGGGATTGAAAGCATACAAGTACTCGTGAAGTACTAGTTGTAAGATAATCGCTTTTGCAACGTGTCAAACTTTTTTTGAGATTGGAAACGTGGGAAAGGATTTTTAACAACACAAACACCCATTGCCTTCGAACAGAATCGATTTATCGACTGAAAAAATCTGCTCGTACCAGGAATCGAGCCCCGGGCGGTCCTTCACGGAAGCTTACAACGTTGAACTCTGCACCACGGTATATATTTGCTTAGTATTAAAAAGGCATATTATGTAGCTCGTTCAGTCTTGCAATTTACGATGCGGCGTTTCGTGAAATATTACATAATGATACGCCCAATATCATCTTTGTATCTCACACATTTGCACATCCGGAGGAAGAGCGATAATGGCGTGTAAATTACATACGTATCAGTGGAAGAGCTTCACGCACCGCGTTCCGGTCCGGTGCTTGAGCCCCCAATTAACGCGGGAATCGCACAGTTATCGGTTCAAAGCCCCGCGTGGGATATTTCGTTTTGTTATTCGATACAAAAGAATTTCTCCTCGGTATATAACCACTAAGCGATGCTAAATTTTGATTTGATTTGCCGAATTATAAGCGATAAATATTATAATTATTTTGAGCTTTTATCAATGTCAGTTGTGCGGTCAAGTCTTTAATCTTCAAATGATCACCTAACCAACATAAATGATCCAGAAGATCCTAACCTTCCTTAACCAACATAAATAATAGAGAATATCCTAACCTAACCTAACGTTATCTAACCTAACCTAACCTTACCAACATTAATGATACATAAGATCCTAACCTAACCTAACCTAAATTTCACTTTTAGGGTGTCCACTGTCAATACTTGGTGGAAAGGCATTATAATAAAAATAATAATACATTTTTAGTATTATTTCCACATAAAATTTATTTGATCAGTCCGGTTTTGCTCACGGCGAGCATTGTCAACTGATAAGAAATACAATACAACAGTGATATTTATACAAAAGTTAAGTAAGGTATGACAAACAATTGGTAGAAAAACTAAGCAAATAACAAGAAAAATAGACGAAAAATAAAAGGTTGAAGACCTCTTAGCAATGCAAACTAAAACATAATAAATCAATTAAATCTGACTTATCATTAACAAAGTAAAAGCCCAAAAGTAATTAAATTTAATAAAACTGACATATTATGTGGAAATAGAACCAAAAATTTATTATTATTTTTACTAACCTAAATTAACCGACGGAGGTAAGAGAGCGGACAAACTAGCCCCTAATTACATCCAAAATTAAAAGGTGACGATGGTCCTGGCTTGGACATGTGCTGCGGATGCCCCAGGGGAGCCTGAATCCCACCTGCCTCTTCTATCAACCTGATGGATCCCGATGCCGCGGAAGGCCTCTGATGACCATCCCTAGGAGCTAAGGGCATCTCAGGGGAGCTAAGGGACGCCGGGATGACCTGGGAAGATGCGAGGAGGTTGGCGGGAGACAGAGAATCTTGGAGGCACCGTGTGGCGGCCATATGCTCCGTATAGGGAGCGGATATGGAAAAAAATTAACCGAACCAACATAAATGATCCAGAAACATGTTTTTTTGTGATGTTATCATCCTTTCTTAGCTCTTTTATTCAAAATAAAAAGGCCCAATAGCTTTTTGTTTTATTCTAATCAGGTTATTGTTAAAAATGAAATCTCACTGTGAAGAATGTTTCAACTCTAGTTATTGAATTTTTTTATCGAAAAAAATATTTTTAAAATATATAAATTTCTCGAGTAAATTAAAATATTAGAATCAATCTTGCTTTATTACTTAAGCAAACTTTGCGATAGTAAGTCCGAAGTTGCCTCTGAAAGAGGCGAAACACGTGTCACAGTTAGTAGCACAATACGTGGAATAATCAAAGTTATTTTAAATTGTATATTAACTATTACATTCATTAAATATTATTTGCTTAAAGTCTAGAGATAATTATTTTAATGAGCATGGGAATTTTTCCGATCCCAAAAAGCGACGCATAGCTACAGCTATTAGCTAACCACTAGTCTTGTCCTTGTCCTCGTATCCTTTCAATCCCTACTCTCTTCGAAAAAGAGATGTTAAGCAACTGAGTAACAAGTTTTATATTAATGAACTTCCACAAAGATAATATAAAATTTAAAATAACTTTGATTATTCCACGTATTGTGCTATTAACTGTGACAAAAAAGAAGTTTTATTAAATAATATTCTTAATAGGACAGGTTGCTCGCCACTTCTTACATTATTTCCAATTAAAAGAGTAATCACTAACCTATCTGATTGATTGCAGCTCATTAGTTTAATAGTTTGCAATGTTAACGTTATCAGAAGTATAATTATTTGTTTGCTTTTTTTCGATTCTATAACCCCCTCCTTGCTTCCCGTAAAAGGGAAAAATCCCAAACTCCTTTTTGTAATTTCATAATTTTAAAATGTTAGAATCATTACTCAAGCAAACTTTGCGATAGTAAGTTACAGTTAGTTACTAATACGTGGAATAATCAAAGTTATTTTAAATTTTATATTAAAATGAACTTCCACAAAGTTACCGCCGAAACCATCGAAAATATCAATCTTACTTTATTACTTAAGCAAACTTTGCGATAGTAAGTCCGAAGATTCCTCTGAGAGAGTCGAAACACGTGTCACAGTTAGTAGCACAATACGTGGAATAATCAAAGTTATTTTAAATTTTATATTAAAATGAACTTCCACAAAGTTATCGCCGAATCCATCGAAATTATTATCTTATATTTATAAATTTGTCTCCTTACTTTTGATTAATATTTTAGTTATTTTAAACCTAGCGATAACTTTAACTATCCTTCAATTTCAATTTGTAATATTTCGATAAAGAGGTCAACCAACAATAATGATTGGCACTGAAAAACTCTTTACGTTCGCAAAGTAATAAAATTGCCATTTAAGAGTTACAACCCCATAAAAAGTTTTTTACTCTGGGAAAAAATATAAAAACGCACTTTGGTTTGTGCATAAAAGTAATCGACCCAAAAAATAATTAAGTCGCATTCGGTTCCGTTTTCGACAATAAGTACCAGCAAGAATTTTCCCAACTACATATTATAATAATATTATGTATAATATATTCATTTTTACACTGAAACTCGAACATATATTTCAGGTTAATCTGAACTCGAATAAGCCGGTATCATTAAAGGGGTACCATTCCTAATAGTAACACACCAAAGCTTATTTTAACATATATTTAATTTAAAATTATTGATGGAGAGTACAAAGGCACTTTTTGTTTATTCAAACAACATATCTTTATCTCTCAAAACATCTAGAACAGTGGTTCTCGTCTGCGGCCACCAACAGCTTCATGGTAAATATTGATATTAACTGAACTGAAAATAATAAAACATTTTTAGTACTTTTTCCACATAAAATTTATTGGATCAGGACCGTTTTCGCTCATGGCGAGCAGTTGAAAATGCACCAAGTATTGACAGTGAACACCTTAAAAGTGATTAACTGAACTGCCAAAAAGTTCTCTGTGAGTTCAAGTTCAATCGTGCACTCGAAATGCCTGAAAATGTCGAGAGGTGAAACCGTGGGCGTTAGCGACAATACTCATGGAAAAGTACAAAATTCAAACTATTCAAATTAAATATTGAAATTACATAAAGCACCTTCTGTAGGAATCCTAAATTAATCATATATAGATTGAAAAATCAATTTATGAAAATGTAAACACTTGGATTCAAGCCAATGTACTACATCTAATACGGTAAGAACCATGGTTGGTATGGTTTGAATAGAAAGAGAGGATGTACGGGGCACCCTGTCTAGCATAGGTATATAAGTTATCTCTAATACACGTTTCAACATAGTTCTGACGAAGGCGTAAGCCGAAATAGCTATCAACAAATATATAAAATAATTTATGTAGAACTAAAATACATTGTTATTTTTCTTACCGTATTATAATGGAGTTCTACCAAGTAAATGCCTACTCAATCAATATATATTTTTTATGTGTGCGGCTCACCGAATATCGGTAATATTTTATTTGGCCCACCAAACATCGCATAACATATTAGACATCGCTGGTCTAGTGTGACAAGCTTTATGCTGAAAACCGACGGGTATGTTAGTTTTCTTTGGCATTTTCCATATTTTCTTATAAGCTTTATGAAAGAAATTACAAAGCTTTTCCCTTGTTATTTGTAACTTTGGCAACAGAAAACTTTGAAATAATATGAAAGCGCTTAAAGTTTTCTCATAAAATTAGTTCGTCAATAAAACTGTAATAACTGTAAAACTAATCTTATAGATTTTAGGAAACATTGCATAGCCGTAGCTTCTCCATAGTCCTTAACACTCAAAAAATATACTTCTTACTAGATATTATCATAAATATACCTCTATATTCGCTAGTCATTTGTTATTTGAGAATCACTCATTCAACCTGAATTTAAGTGGTTAAAATGTTACATAAAAACACGGGCGAACATACATTATTGTATCATGACATATTAGAAATAAATAAGGCGCAGCTTAATAGTTTGCCAATTTCAAATGAGCAACTTAACCTTCCTAACTCAAGATTGATATATCCTTTTAAATAAATATCAACTATCATGTATTATTAATTCTAATTTTTTTAATAAATCAATTCTATAATATTCGTTGGCACTTCCATGATATTAGTTGGTAATTAATGTTTACGATAAATATTAAATATACCCATACAACTCATTGAAACTCATTAACATCAAAACATTTGCTAATTAATCCAGATCGTGGATTGATTGATCGATGATTGCAATTCTACATAGTGATCTACTTTTATTCTTATATATAAGCGATGCAAACTATTTAGTGCGCATTAGTTCAAATTCATTCATGCACTTTAAATCCTTAAAGATACCGAAAGACGAAACCCGGGTCGTAAGAGAAGGGAAACTAATGGAAAGGTAGAAAATTCAAAAGATTCAGACGACGATCGTGTATTCATTTGACTTTCTGTTTTCCAATTATAATCTTTTTGAGAAGACCGTTTTTTATTTGTATATGTTACAGTGAAACTGTATTCTCAGTGAAAATGTATCATGTAATAGATTTGTATGACAACATGATTTCATTGGTCACGATCATTGAAATTATTGGGCCAAGTCGATGATTTGCCGGCATTACATTTTGGTTTGCTTCAATGAAACAAAATCAGCAAGTAGTCCCTTTTATAAAAAGATAACCAAAGAAAAACACAGACAAACATAGGACTGAAGAATTTTATTTCAATGACAGCTTGGAGAAGGAAATATTTTCACTGAAAATACAGTTTCACTGTAACATATACACATAAACTTTTTATGTGCGGTAGATGCGTTCCACACAAAAATAGCACAATAAAATCTATGACTTAATATGGGTACATAACATGTACGAGGACGCACGAGCAGTCCCAAAAATATATTTAAAATTTTTTTAAATTGCATAACTTTGAAATCAGAAAAAGAGGTTTGGGAGTATATCGATAAAGTTTACAGAAATAAATATCCGTGAAACTTTAATCCTAAAATATTATTATTAAAAGAGCCTTAGGGTATCAGTATGAATTAACATTTTAAAAATAAGCAGTGTAGCTTAGCTTCTGTTTTAAAATCTTTTGTTCCCGTTAACCCCTCACACGGTAAGTACACCATTGTGACGGTATATCTCAGAGTTACAAATAAGAGGCGGGAAGTGCGCAGTAAAAGGGTCATCCCCCTGGAGGATTGATTGACTTATCGATCCAATTTGTTTCAATGAAAAGGTCGCGACGGCAGACATGTTCACCAACTAACGCCAAAGTGCATCGACGACGGTGAACCGTTACAGCGGAAGTTTCTCAGGAAACGCTGTTAAAGTTAGAAAGCGGTGTTTCTTAGTCTCATTGTAGATTGCATCCTTCAACACATGAAAGTAAAAAAAAATATTTCCAACTTTAGCTCTAATGCAGAAAACTTGGGTCGACTGATGCAAAGAAATGACCGAACGGGAAACCGTAAGGGGGTCTTTTTTTATCGGTTTCTAAATACAGTGAAACCCCGATCTAACGTTCTCGTATAACTCGTTTTCCCGCGAGGTTAGTCCCAATGAAACACCCATAAGAACAATGTTAAAAAACCCAGATTTATCGCCTAAAAATTATGGCCCCGTCACAAATATTATCCTGATTGACTGTTTTTATTGAATATTTCTCATAAACACATTCAACTTTCTGAAAAAATAACGATTTGTAATTTTGTGCATTGCCATGAGTTTTGTCGCTAACGACCCGAGCTTCGCATTTCGGCATCTTCATGCATTTCAAGTGCACAGATGTGAAAAATCATGGAAAAGTACAGAATTCCAATTTGATATTGAGCACCCTCGGTCGAAATCCTTAATAATAGTGCAATAAGGAATAGTCACAGAAGGTGGATGATGTTAAGTTTAAGTCAAGTGATTTTAACGTCGATTTTCCAAAGTGTGTATAAGATAATAAGGAACAAAAAAAAATAGTATAACATGTCCTTTCATTAAAAATCCACAAGTTAATTGAAAAACCACATATTGAAATCTTTTAGGCCAGAAGACGTTATGTTTCCAGGTTATTTAAAATACCAAGCACTGGTGACTCAATTAAGATTAGCTCTTGATTTGCAACGCCATGCGTACATCTATTTGATTTAGTGCTTAAGTTCGAGAACAGGCTCTGATGCCTTTCACTTCCTTCTTCCTCCTTCATCCATCAAAATTAAGACCTTTTTGCCATAAAAAAGTCATTTGGAGTGTTCGTCTTAGTAAAACAAAAAGGGCTTCCAACCAGTAGGGAATTTCTTATAGCAAGGGAATTTCAGAATTCTTTTTTTTATTGTGCTTATTTTTATTTTTTAAAATTAGAATATTATATTTGACATTACAGCTAATGCCAATGCGCCAAATTATTTTAATTGTGAAAATCATACGAGATTAACTGATAGACGATGACAAGTAATGAATCAGTCGTGAACAACTCAACGATAAATAACATACACCCAGCACCCAGCCCAAGATCTCTTTTTAAAAAATCTGACTTTGCCGGGAATTGAGCCCCGCCCCACCTGATCGCCAGGACAAAGCTCTTGCCACTAGACCACAGGTACCGACCGATTATATTATATTATAATTCATTCATATTATTTTCCCGGTCCGTGGTTCAGTGGTCAACGCCGTTGGCTTTCGTGACGGACAGCCCGGTCGATAAATCGATTTTGCTCGAAGGCAACGAATGTTAGCGTTGTTAAAAAATCCTTCCCACCTTTCTGATTCCAAAAACCTTGCCGGGAATTGAAGCTGGACCCAGCTGATCGCTAGGACAAAGATATTGCCACTAGACCACAGGGACCGACTAAGATACATGTTGTTATCAATGCACATTTTAAGTTTGGCCATCTTAGGAAGGGGGAATTATATTGTGAATAATTGTGAAAACAGGAGTCCCAGGGAAAAGTTTGGGAACCCTGGGCTACAGCGACTATGGTGAAATAAAGTTTGAAATATGTTTTTCTTTAAAATTGTTAACTGTTTTTTTGCAGTATCAAATTTAAAATAACAATTTTTCAACTCTTAAATTTTAATGCCTTCTTATTTGGTTTTAAATATCAATGACATTTATAGCCTTTTAGTTGGGAAAGTCCACGTTTTTGGTCAAGCTACCACTCCGTTTTAGGTAACTCGGTAGGCTAGAGTAGAGGCAACAATGTGGCAATGAGAATGATCACCAAGTGATGAGCGAAACTGGTCAACATATTGCAATTTTTGTAATTTTAAAATATTAGAATGAACTTTCTTTATTATGTAAGCAAACTTTGCTATACTAAGTCCGAAGATGCCTCTGAAAGAGGCGAAACAAGTGTCACAATTAGTAACACAATACGTGGAATAATCAAAGTTATATTAAATTTTATATGATGGTTAAGATTAGAGACTTCAATTCGAGTATCAAGTACTCGTTACTCGAGTATACTCGTCCATTTTTCAATTACTCGATACTCGAGTAATTTGAAAAATACTCGAGTAATACTCGTAATTTATTAATGAAGGGTTTTTTCTACTGCGGGAATTGTAAAAACAAAACTTTGAATCATTTTAAAATTTGAAAAGCTTAATTCTCTCTTATGTTTGAAACACATGTTTTATAAATTGCCCTAGCGATCAGGTGGGTCAGGTTCATGTCCCTGCAAGGTCAGATTTTTTTCAATTGAAAAAAAAATCTTGGTCATTATTTATCATCGATATTATCTTGTATGACTTTCACAAATAAAAATATGTAGCGCATTGACATAAGCTGTAATGCCAAATACTTCATTGAAATTTTTAAGCAATGTATTATTCAAATAAAATAAGCTTATTTTTTTTTATTTATCATCTATTTATATACACAAATTTGAATTAATAATATATATTTTGATACATCTGGAACTACTCGAGTATACTCGAGTACTCGAGTATTTTCAAATTTTACTACTCGATACTCTAGTTGAGATGTCGAGTAATTGGAGTCTCTAGTTAAGATCCATTTAAAATATGTAGAATTGGTTTGTTTATTGAAATTCTGTCTATAAAAATTCTATTCTATGACTATGTTATGACACTTTCACAGTGTATTTTGTGTATCGTATGTTTTTCTTGTCAGTATTCAGCTGTATCTGTCTCCATCGAATAAACAAAAAATATTCGAGTTTTCCTTGTAAGTCTCACCATTATTTTTCAAAGAATGGGTAACTATTCTAGCAGCAATAAATAGCACACAACTTCACACAAAATACAGCTTGTGTCGCCTTCAAACTTATTTACAATGTAGACCCCCCGAGACTATGAGCATAGTGTAGGAGCAAGTGTTCTAGGGGGTTTTTCAGCTAGTATACACATAACAAATGCCCCGGCTGCAACTTGCAACTTGTTTGTTGTAAACTAGTTACTAGAGGTCTGCACGGGCCGAAATTTTAAAATTTCACCCGGCCCGAGCCCGAGGCTTATTTCTAAAAATCTTACCCGAACCCGACATTTTTCAACGATACCCGAATTTATTTTTCGACAATTCTAATAAAAAATAAAAATAATTAAAATTGACTCACCAATTATCGCGTGTGTGCAGTATTGCATAATACATTTATTCTAAATTACTTAATAACTTAATGACTTAACAACAATTGTCGGTCCCTGTGGTCTAGTGGCAAGAGCTTTGTCCTAGCGATCGGAGGGCCCGAGTTCAATTCTCGGCAAGGTCAGATTTTTTCAATTGAAAAAGAGATCTTGGGCTGGGTGTATGTTATTTATCGTTGATTTTGTGCACAACTGATTCATTATTTATCATCGAGTTAATCTCGTATGACTTTCACAATTAAGAATATTTGACGCATTGGCGTAAGCTGTAAAAAATTTAAAAAAATCAACTAAACAAATCGAATTGCGACCGATAAAAAACAAATCCATTTATGAAATACTGAATTTGGGGTCATATTATAAAATCTATTATACGTATTGTACAAACTCCTCAACATCTTTAAAAAAATACTATAGTGGCGACAGCAGTCATTAAATTAAGAACAATGCGTGTTGTTTTATCGAATGGATGTGTTCATACGAGAAGATAAGGTTTTTAAATAACGAACAAGGCGTCTGAAAGATGACTGTAGATTTACGATAATCGTGAACTCATTCGGAAATAGACTGATTTTTGAAATATTTTTTTTTGTGCCTGGGCCCGAATCCAAGCCCGACCCTTGCAGACCTCTATTGTAAACTGTACATGAAAAACACGCAAACCTGCCAAACTACGGGTTATTGTGGATGGGTGTCGCCCTGGGATGTAACCGCGGCTTACTTTGCGCATAGTGTCTCTCAACCACCACCACATGTCTGAGTGATTTCTTAGCACCGTTTGTAAAATGTGCGCTACTTTAACCTTATAAAAACGGTCCCAAAAAAAGAACGCGTATGCTGAAGGGGGGTCTAACAAATACCCCAGTGGTACAGCTCTATTGGCATAGATTGCAATAAAAAATTATATATTATGCTTTAACGAATCTTTATACATCTTTCTAAAGAAAAAAATATTATAATTTATAGTATTCCTTTAATGATAAATATTTTAAGTTGCGCATGAAAGAGACGTCGTCTCCGCTTTGATATTCATGACAGACTGACGTAATCAAATATATGAGCACGAGCGCTTATCTACACTCTGACTTCTTTAACAGTTCACTCGAGTGTGCGGCAGCCGTTTATACGAAATATTATAAATGTTCTCACCTCTGACATGAGAATCCACCTACCGCACTTAGTCCACGCGTTTAGACTATATAAAATTAGGGAACTTAAAAATTTCGAACTCTGACAATCTTTTTTTTTGTGGGCGTCATTTAAGACATTCTCACAGCGCCACTCTTTCGAGTGCATAATGATCTACAGTCAACCCTTATATGGCTCTCTCTGCTATAAAGCAGTTTTTTTTATAGTGTGTGCTGCAGTCTTCAGGAAAATTATATCTTTAGTAAATTAGTAATATTATATGTACATACATATCTGCATTCGAAGAATATTTATCCGTAGCTATACGCCCCTTTACTTGAAATAAAGTACATCAAAGAAAAAAATCCTATCTTGTTGCTCTAGGAGGGTTTGGAGCATATAGATTTCTTACTACAAAAAATTCTTGTTATTCTGTTGCTCTATATTTTTTTGAAGAAGAAAGTAAGGATAAAACTGTCTGACAAGAATAGGACTTGTTGCTAGCCAATTGCTCTGTCTATGTCTCATTTTAAGTATCAATGTCTTTGAGTATAACTCAATAGTTCGATTGAAAAAAAAACTTCCCGGACTGGCAATCCGTGAACTACGGAATGAGAAACTAACAATGTTGACACTCGACCACGGACTCGAAATAATTTAGTCACCGTTTTAAAAAAAAATCTTACCTTATCTTTCGTATTGTACGTAAATAACGTGGAATTTAATTCAATATTGCTGAAAAGTTTTTTTTTTCCATTCACTATCGCAATTCTGATATTAAATTTCTTATTGAATATTGTATTGGGGAAAAATAAGAACCGATAAAATGTAATATTGCGATGGTGAAAGATATAGCGAATACTTGAACTAACTGTGTGGTATCTTATATATAAAACCGAAACGGCGTATGTATGTCTGTGGGTCTGTAATTCCCTTTTGCATTGTTGTTCATTAAGTTGCCATAAAAACGAATATGAAAGAAAATATGTTAGAATTTTTTATCGGCGAAGACATTTAGTCAAAATGTAATAAATTAGTCTTCTACTGAACTTTTCCCGGCTTTTATTATTAATAATAATGTTTATTATTTACGTGAAGGTATTATTTGACATTTCTTTGACAGCAAATTAGATTTTTTCCTTGAATTTGGACATTTTAATGAGCGAGAATAGGGGTTGTCATCAAATTAAATAAAGTTTGTGATTTTATTTTAACTCTATTTTGGATGTTAGATTTTGTGATATAATTATGTCGAATGATATAACATTAAATAATTATTGGTCGCTTAGTCCGAGCGACGCCGGGTAGCAATACTAGTTTGTATAAAATCGAAGCAGAAAAAACATGGTTTTCATGCATATCAAGAACTAAATATGCGTGAATTTTCTTTCCGCCACTATGATCACCTTATTTGGATTTGTCGATTGCTTTTTCATTATTAACCTAAGCATTTTTTTTCACGAAAAATGTCCTATGTCATAAGGTGCTTCAATGAAGGGGATCAGCCCGAGTACAACCCATCCATCAAATAGTTTAACAGAAAGCAGTGCAAGAATGCTACGCGAATCATTTTGATTCTCTTCAATAAAGCAAATGCCTTCCTTGCTGCCACGTGAATTACAGTCATTTCAATGTAATTAAAATACTTCATTTTGATTTTTGCACATTTATTTTCCATATTCATTTTGAGTATTGATTTTAACTTAATAAAAAACTAAATTTAATTCAGCTTAATACGTTAACAAATCTATTGATTCTGAGGCGGTGCGAAGTTCGCCGGGTCGGCTAGTATCATTATAATATATCCATCGAAGAGTACCGACTTTTTTCATCCCTACTGCCTAAAACTACCATCGCATTTTAACAAAGCTTACATTACTATTATAAAAAATGTATTAAGAACATTATTATGTAATTAAGTAGCAGCTTTTGTTTAGTATCGGTATTATACTTTAATTTGATGTTGTAAAAAAAGAGATTTGTATTGTGTCTCTCACTTTTAATGCAGACTTATCACGTTATGTCATTTTAGTCGACGTAAAAGAGACCCCTCGTAACTTGTCTTGTTGTGGAAGCATAAATAAAAGTAAAAAATAAAATCCACATGCTTTAATTACGTACGAACTTTTGCGAAATCATGAGCATTAATAATACGCACAAAAAAATAAAAGTAAAACGTTTGTCACGCTTTTCCAACATTTATGTAATTAAATTATTCATTTTTTTCTCTCATACGGTAAACGATTTTTTGTGGTTTGTATTTCAACGGTACCAATTATTTTTCATCTATCTAAAAATGAATGTCTGTTTGTATGTCCGCTATGGACTACTAAACCGCTCGACCGATCGATGTGAAACTATACAAATTGATTGAATACACTCCCGCAATGGTTTCTGGACTACCAACCTCTCCCCCCAACCACCCCCCAACCTTCACCCCCAATTTTTTTTTTTAAACTTCATGAATTTTTCGAGTTCACACCTTCGAAGGTTTTTGGCATACCCGCCCCATACGCCCCCCAAACCCCACTCCGTCAAACAACCCCCCTCACCCCCAAAAATTGATATCGATTTTTTACAAATTTCTACTGCACATCCGCGAAACTTTCTGGCGTACACCCCCTCCCCCTCCCCCCCCCCCTCAATCACCACTAAAATTGATATGGAAGTATACAAATTTCTTTATAATTACTCCCGCAAATATTTTTTTTAGTTGCTGGCGTAGCAACGCGCGCAGGGTACAGCTAGTATTTAAATAAATACAACACATTTTTTGTAATAATTCCAAGTATTCTATAAAGGTCAGGTTTTACTCATCGCAGCCATTATCAGCTGATGAAATATAAATACAAATATCTATATATAAATATTGATGGAATCGTCATTTACTTACTGGTAGAACTCCCTTATAATACGGTGAAAAAAACTTTAAATTACCAAGCATCAGAGTTGAGCAAAGTATCAACTGTTCTTGTTCGTCTAATTCTAATTCAAAACACAGAAATTATAATTCCCAAATGGCTTAAATGTCGCTATAAAATTTAGCAATTGTCTTGTATAAACGTTTTCATATTAATAAAAATAATAATACATTTTTAGTACTTTTTCCACATAAAATTTATTTGATCAGGACCGGTTTCGCTCATGTCGAGCACTGTCAACTGATGTACTATAAATGTATTATTATGTTTATTATAATGCCTTTCCACCAAGTATTGACAGTGAACACCTTAAAAGCGTTTTCATATTAGTAAATTTAATACAATTCACTTTATTGATTGAATTGGCATTTACTTCACTATGGCATAGTTCTGACGATGGCGTAAGCCAAAATAGCTTTCAACAAAAACATAAAATAGTTAATGTAGAATTAAAATACATTATTATTGTTTTCACCGTATTACAAATAAAGCTATTGATAAATTACAAATCACTTTTAAGGCGTTCCACATTAAATTTATTTAGTTCATGACTGGTTTCGCTCATCGCGAGCATTATCAACTGAAATATAATTAAGAATTTATTTCAATATTATAGCAAGTATTTTTTTATTTTTTAATGCCTCTCCACGAATGACAGTTAACACCGTAAATGTGTTCTGATATATTTGTCAAAATAGATAGAAAAGTTAACATGTTTTGAATGAGAATTTGGTCCATTTCCTTGTCCATTAGTTCATTCAAAAATCCAATCATCTCTCAAAAGTTTAGGATCAATACCGTTATAATAATCCGCCTGTGTGCGTCTTCGAAAATGTCTTTTCACTGTGAAATTTAAGTGCAAATCATAATAAATGGGTCCGTCCTCGGCGTGACATTTAGAATTTTCGTCAGGCAAACATTACTAAATAATAACGTCACGGTAGCTGACTAAATAATTTACTTACCTTTTTTCTCGCCGAATTTAGTACTCCGTGCAAACACGGATTTATACAAAATCATGGGATTAATTAAGTGTTTTATGGTTTGTTTCGCACCACAAACTAGTTTCGTTGTATATTTGTGTATTATTATTGCCGTACGTTCGTTCCAGCTCATCTGTGCACTTAAAAGCGTGTAGATACCGAAAGGTGAAAACCCAATGATGGAAATATACAAAATTCAAACGAATCGTATTTGATATTGAAATTCCATAAGCCAATAGTTATTTATTTTCACCGTTTTATAATGGAGTTCTATGTTCAAGTTGCATTGCCTTCCCATAGCTGCTGACAGGAGGGTGCGATAGCTACAGTTCAAGAGGTCATGTTACTTTTTTAAGAGCTATCGGTCTATGACGATTCTCTGATACCTTCCCGTCATAAAAAATTCTGTTGCGATAAGCTCTACGATGAATCCATTTGCTCGATTCTGGAGAGAACTCTTGAATAGAAAATATTTATTTGAATCATATCGTCGGCTTAGTTCTCGTTTAAGTCAGTTAACAGTTAAACTGAATACTCAACTTGCTATTAGCTCTATTTACAGTTCTAAAGCTAACGACCAGCGGTGTGTCACATTAGAAAAAGCTGACAGAAGAACTCACCGGTGGGCAACTATGTTTAAGGCGTCAAAAAATAATATTTCTCAAATTATCACATCGAATATGTATCCGAAATCTCTTATGGCTCACAAACTGAATATAAAGTTTTCGTTTTCAGAGTTTTCTTCAAAGATATTCAACAAAAAGTGTATAGAGCTCATCAGGGATGACAAAATTCTAGCTAAATTATTTACAATATTTACGTTTATATTATTTTACATGAATATATGTTTCAAACCAATTTAATAAATACAAATTATTCATAGAATCATAAGAAAAAATCAACAAAAATTCATTTTATGATAGCCAATCGTGGTGCAAAATTAACATAATATTATAAACTGTGTGTGACAACCCTAATCTAGGATTCTTAAATACGATCTAAAAGCCATGTGGTATGGTAATTAACATGGGATTGCTTTCATAAAGGATCAAAGACATCTAAGTAGTTTTAAGGTATTGTCCTTTTTTAATTTTTGAAAAAGTCGTAGTGTAAAGGGCAATAGTGGGGAATTTTTACGGCTGGTAACAGGTTAAGAACTAAAATAAAAAAGAACTAAGCTAAAAACTAAAATATATTGCTATTTTTTTCACCGTGTTACGTTTTAAATGTTTATCTTTGTGGAATATAAAACAAAAATAATGATTTAATGAATTATACAGAAGCCTGTACTACAGCGGTAAGTTATGGTCTAATGCAGGCCTGGCCAACCCAAATTGCACCCCGGGCCGCATTGATGGCCTCAAATTTCCCCAAGGGCCACACATACAAACATTATACAAAAAAAATATATAAAAAAATGAAACGACAGCCCCAACATGTGAAAAGAAAACACGCATTGAACCAACAACAAAAATAATATTTGGGTAGTAATCAACATAAAATTTGTTAAAAAAAACAATACAAAAATATTTTTTAACCCTGAAAATTATTAATTAAGACATAAATCAAACAATATTACAAATAAAACTAATTATCAGTGACTTCTCCTTTCAGTGCGAGATTTGAGATTCTTTACGCTTACTTAATTTTTCTAAATCTATTTCAATACTTGAAGTTGCACACCTTAACTGGTTTTCCAGATTTACGTCTTTATTGACGCTCTATTTTTATTTTTATTATATTTCATTTTTGAAAAAAACTTCACAAACGTATGTAGATCCAAAGGCACTAATAATTTTTGAGCAAAACATCTTATATTCGGAAATTTTGCTGTCGTTATGTACTTGCTATAAAATTCTATTTTAGGAATCGTGGGATATATACTTTTTAGTTCACTATTGCATTGTAGGTCGATTAATTCCATTTGTAAGGTTTCTGAAACAGTGGAAAAACGTCGACACTAAATGGAGAACTAAACGTCTCAAATGTTTTCATAATTTACCAGTTCTTTAAAAACGACAATTAAATGCTACTATAAGTTTTCTTATCTCGTCAGAATATTTTGAAAAAATTATTATTTGCCTTTCTTTCAACATTGGAAAGTGTTGTGCATTATTATTTTAAGTTGGCCTTCAAACAACAATAATTTTATTTGGAACGCTTTAATCAAATTGCAAGCATCGGTAATTAAATTATTCTGATTCTGCAACTCCATATTTAAATGATTCAATTTTTCCGTAATATCTACCAAGAAACAAAGGTCTTGCAACCACTCTTCATTTTTAATTCTAAAATAGGCATATTCTCCTCGGCCATAAAATAATAAATTTCTTCACGTAACTCAAAAAATCGTCTTACACATTTTCCGCGACTCAACCACCTATCTATTGGTAAAATAAACAATGTCACCATACTCAGAATCTAATTCAGTGAGGTATGCTTTAAATTGACATGATGCTGAAGAGCGTGCGAACGGATATAGTTCATTGTTTTTATAACAACCTGCATGACATGGCTCATAGATAATGCTTGAGCGCATAAATTTTGTTGATGTATCAAACAGTGTACCACATATATATCACTGGTTTTGTTTATTTTAGCCTCCAACTCATTTACAATCAACTTTACAGCACCTTTATTTTTTTCCAAAAAAAATCATAGCCGGTGCTCCATCTGTTGTTAATCCGGAAAGCATCTCTAAATGTAAGCCGTTATCTAACAAACATTTTTTTATGGCTTGGAAAACGTCTTCACCTTTTGTAGTATCTTTCAAATTGTACAAATTTAACAACAATAAAGTTCTTTAAAAAAATATTTAAAAAATCATCACACATGACCACGGGCCGCACGTAAAGGCGCCGCGGGTTGGCCAGGCCTGGTCTAATGAGTACATGTTAATAATGATACTTTGGATGAAAAGGTTATTTAAAACTTTTAAAACTCGATACTTCATCACTTCACGCTACCAAACTTTTCGCATTAAATATGTTTTGCGTTTGAACACGAATCACGATTGTCGAAATCAAGGGGCCCTTAGCATGCTAAAAATATCATCCGTATGTGCAGTGGCATCACTAACCATACCTTAATTACAGGGCTGTGGAGTCGTTGAAAAAAATTACGACTCTGACTCCAGCATTTACCAAAAACACGACTCCGGCTCCAGCATTGAACAAAAACACAACTCCGACTCTAAAAAATGTTACTAGTTCCACCTTCTATCTGTTCCTAAAAAATAAAAAAATCAAAGGCTTACTAACGTATTATAGTTTTTTCTATCAAATAGCCAGATGTCGTTTTTATGTACTAGGGGTCGATAAACTGGACGTTTGATGGTTAAATTAAGGGCTGCGGAATCGTTGAAAAAAGGCATGACTTGGACTCTAGCATTGACTAAAAACACGACTCCGACTCGGACTAAAAAAATGAACTTCATAACGTTTTTTTCCTACCTTTCTTGTGTATGTATGTGTATTTAATTATATATCAAACAACCAATCCGGCCAGTAGCCAAATTTTACATATTATATGAAAGTTAAAACTTTTGAAAATTTCAGACTCCGGCCAAAACGCCGCGACGACTCCGACTCCGGCCCAAAAACCGCGACTCCACAGCCCTAATTAAAAGCATACTGAAAACTTAATGGGCGATTGAATGATTGCATATTGTGATGATGCATTCAGTCATCTATGTCAATCTAGCATAGAAAGCAAATTCATTTCTTAGATCACTGACTAGCATCCGAGTTCTTCTGCGATAAAATCAGTTTACTATTATGTTTCAATGCCGCGACGACTCCGACTCTGGCCAAAAAAACCCTGAATCCACAGCCCTGCTAAGCTATCATCTCGTGATCAAGTGCTCGAATCCCAGAATGAAATATTTCATATATGTATGTGAACTAATTTTCATCCAAAAGTACGAATGTCTCTGATACTTTCATAATTCATAAAGCTCCCATAATAAATCAAATCAGTTTCGTATTAATCAGAAGGAATCGAAGAGGCATGAAAGAGGCGAAACACGTGTCACAGCTAGTAGCAAAATACGTGGAATAATCAAATTTATTTTAAATTTTATATGTATGTGAAATTATTACTAAAGATGTGTTGATAATTGGCATGTATTGTATGTATGAACGCCCCAAGAATGCCGCAACAAATGTTGATAACAAAAATGAAGGTGTACCTTTGTATGTAAATTAACCTTTAATATTTATTACACTTTTTAGTTACACCTTAAATTATTTGTGACTCTTCAGTATATTTATAGACATAAAAACAAAAAATAAACACTTATTCCATGATACTATATTACCACGCCAATTGTATCAAAAATGGACACAATATCTCTGATATTAAACAAAGACCTTCACATTTCAAAGAAAGCTTTGTTTTTTTCTCAAGTTATTCCCATCCGCTTGATGTGAATATTTTATATAAAAAAGTCCCTTAGTACGCCAGTGGTGATTAAACAAAATCAACGCATCCATATATTTTTTCAGTGACAGTTTTGTGTCAAATACAGAATATAATTAAAGCTTTCGTCCATCCCATAGCATATTTATGTAGACTTATTTTCTGTTCTTTTTTTAATCAAAGGTAATTATTATCAAGTCCCACGCGCGCTTTTAAGCTGTAGTTTATTTAATAATTATTTATTTAGCCAAATATTATAATGTCTAGTTATAAATATTAATAGTTAGCTTAAAACTAGTTTTATAACATTTGTGTTTAAGTTAATCTATATATGTAGGAAAATTCATATGTCCATTAATTTAATTATCCGCTAGACTTTAAGCAAAATTTAATGAATGTATTATAGTTTAAGAGCGAAAAAGTGATATAAATGAGTTTCAATGAAATTAAGTGGGTTTGTTTATAATTATAGGGATTTCTCAAAGCAATTTACTTAGTGATCTATTTTATTTGTGTATATGTTACATGCGTTGTTCCCAACCACCACCCGCCACGGCCGTACGTTCTGGTTTCAGCAGACGTGTCCCGTGGCGTAACAACGTGAAGCGTATCTGTTCAGTTTTGATCGCAGGAATTGTCCGAGAGCAGAAGCTCAAGTACTTGGAGGCTTGCATTTATACATTTAATACATTTTCACTGAGAATACATAATACATTTTCACTGAGATTACAGTTTCATTAATTAACATTAAATATAAAATAACAATGAAGATGATTTTTTTAATTATGTAAACTAAACAGTGGAATTACAATATAAAAGAGCGTAAGTAAATTTTATTGCTTGTATATCACTTTTATAGCCGCCATGACAGTAAGTCACAGCAGTTGTGTTTTACCAGCGGCGATTTCGCTTAAGGCAGTGATGCACAACCTTTTTGGGAGAAGGTCTAGATAATCAATTCTCAGATAGTTTTAGGGCCGCGTGGAGAAAATTAATTAAACTCTTGATATTTTTAGTGTATATGTTACAGTGAAACTGTATTTTCAGTGAAAATATATCCTTCTCCAAGCTGTCATTGAAATTAAATTTGACCGCCTTATCTTCAGCCCAATGTTTGTCTGTGTTTTTCTTTGGTTCTCTTTTTATGAAATGGACTACTTGATGATTTTGTTTCATTGAAGCAAACCAAAATTTTAGGCCGGCAATTCATCGACTTGGGCCAATAATTTCAATGATGGTGACCAGTGATATCATGTTGTCATATTACTTGATACATTTTCGCTGAGAATACAGTTTCACTGTAACATATATAAATTTTAAATTTTAATATCATATATTGTTCTTCCCGGCCCTTGGAGCAGTGGTCAACTTCGTTGGCTTCGGGTACGAGCAGATTTTTAACAGTCGATAATTCGATTCTGTTCATAATGCAATAGGTGATTGTGTTGTTTAAAAGCCAGAGAGATTAGCTAATCACTAGTCCTTTCCTAGTCCTCGTATCCTTTCAATCCCTTCACTCATCGAAAAAGAGAGGTTGAGCAACTGAGTAACAAGCGGTTCTCGTTGAAAAACATATGTTGAGATAAACTCTGTGTAGAGTCCATATGCTCCAAGTTGGTAGCGGACTTGTTAAAAAAGAAAAATTGTTCTTCCATCGTCCGTAAAAAGTTCTGAAGAAAAAAATATGTTTGATATTTGCAAAGCTGTGGAGTCGTTAAAAAAATTACGACTCCGACTCCGACTCCAGCATTTACCGAAGACACGACTCCGACACCAACATAGACCAAAAAAGCTCCGACTCTAACTAAAAAACGATAAATTGTTATATGTTTTTTTCTACCTTTCTTATTTATGTGTATTCAATTATATCAGTCAAAAAATCCGGCCTGTTGCCAAATTTGACATATTATATGCAAAAATAAAAACTTTTCAATATTTCCGACTCCGAGTACGACTCCGACCAAAAAGACCCGACTCTGGATATTTGTCTTATTGGGCCGCATGAAAGGTCATGGCCGCAGGTTGTGCATCACTTGTTTAAAGGATACGGCGTCAGTATGCGTGCGAACCTGTGGCAGCATATTGCTCTCGCTTTATGTGCCATAAAAGAGTTTTATTGTGGCGAATAATAATACATGTTTTCTACGACTATCGCGTCAATCGTGGATGGCGAGGTTGCGCCTAGAGTGCGCCTCTGTGTGTGTCCTTAAATATATATTTTTTATAGCCTTCTAGTTGGTTGGGCAGGGTGGGGAAATGTTTCATGTTGGATGGCAACATTCAAAAGACACTTCTGATCTAGTGGAAAAAACCAATGAAATGTGTCACAAAAAGTGTGTTTTCAGTTGAAAATGCTTGCAATGAGCTAAACCGGTAAAAAATCCCTAAAAAAACCCCTAAATCTTAGTCATTTATCTGTGAAATAAGTACCAGAATGTTTTTTTATTTCTTTTATATACATATACCTTTCCACCAAGTATTGACAGTGAACACCATAAAGGTGAATGATGTACATATGTATTGCAGCAAGGTTTCCAAAACTTTGTTCGCACAGCCAAAAACTGTAACGGAACAAAGTTTTTATCAAGTTTATGAACAATATTTATCAGCGTGACTAGCCGTTTTGTCAATCTTGGCAACTATATTTAAACTGACAAGACTTATCAGCTGGTTAGGTGAAAACAATATAACGCATTTCTTTCGTGCGCACGGTGTCAGAAAAGATAAACAGGTTAACTTTTTTTTTTCACGGCTTTAGCATTTCTTTGAACTTCGCGCAATTATAGAAAAAGTCTAACACAGTAAATAAAATCTTTATAACGTGTAAAATAAAAGATCAATTAAGGTACTTGAAAAAAATTCGACATATCGAAGTGATATTCACTGGAAATGCTTAACCTTTAAGCGCCCGTGCACTTTCAGCGAAATATGTGGGTCAAATAAAAAGCAAAATAAAAGGTGGCTTATAATTTACTTTAAATGACTAGCCCAACAACTAGTACTCTTTCCAATTCTCTATGTAAAAAAATAAAAAAATCTTTTTTAACTACATCTATGTTAAAAAAAGAATCGGTCACCCTATAGAATAAATTTCTAGGTATGGAAAAAATCTGTATTACTATTGAACTAAATTGTATGGTGTGAATAAAGCTTTTTAATTTATTACGGTCCACCGGATATAACACAACGCCATCCAACGCAAGAGCCAACCTTGTAACGCAGATGTTTATATTCCTCATTATGACAATGAAATATTTGACGAAACCGAAAATTAAATTATGGGTCGGTATCTCAAAGACATTTTGAAAGCTTATATAAATATGTTGAAAACTATTATCATAAATCAGTGTAATTTGATAGCAAAATGCACCATAATCACTGGTCCCATACGGGACCGTAGAGCTTTAAAAGGTTAAACGATGTCTTTTATCTTTTATTTATATTCTTATTTTATCAACTGTTTCGCATGATAAAATCTGCCGTTGTGTCATTGAGTGTTCATATATGTATTTAATTTGGAAACTTTCTATGCGGCGGTACCCAAAACAGGGAGGTATATTTTATGGGGTAGTAATTCATTGTGAAGAAAAAAGAGAACAATTAAAATTTTCAACGTCGTCTTGCAGGGGTAGTAAATAACGACACCCCTTCCCATATACTACAGTCTACAGCAGGGATTTCCAACTCTGTGCCCGTGGGTGGCATGACGCCTGCGGACCGATTTCTATGCGCCCACCAACTAAAGCCTGAAACAATTTTTTTTTTTACTTAAATTTTTTACCAAAATTAGTTTTGTGGATACCACATCGACAGGTGAAACCTCGTTTTCATTTACCAAATATGAAAAAAAGGTAGGTAAATAGTGAATTAAACGTGGAATTATTTATCACACAAATTCAAGATCTTTCTGTAGTTAACGACTATTGAGTCAATGGCCTCCTTTATTGTCAATCCTTTTACTTGCCAAATAAATACAACATAAAATGGCTTCATTTTTTGCAGATTGTGTTCAATAAAAGGGCAAAACAAGAAAAATATTTTATGTATATCTTGAACTGAAAGATAATCTGTTAATTTACAATGATAATCTTTTCAAAGAGTTTTCACTCCAAACTGAGTAACAAGCAGTTATCGTAGAAAAAAACTGATGTTAATATAAACACCGCAAAGAGTCCACATGCTCCACCATGGGGGCGAACGTGGATGAAATAATCATTGTCTTTTTATAATATCCGTAGAAATATAGGTGGCGCCCGCAGTCCCACATTTTTTTTAAATGTGCTCTCGGGTCCAATAAAGTTGGAGACCCCTGGTCTACAGTATACACATAAAAGTTTAGCATTGCCCTGGACTTAGGACTCGGGATTTATATACTTTATAACTTTGATTGCATCGTGGTAGATTCATTACATGAAATATATTTTATTCCAATAGCGTGAAAAAAATAACAATATATTTTAATTCTACAGAAATTATTTTATACATTTGTTGATAGCTATTTCGGATTACGCCATCGTCAGTACTATGTTTTAACATGAATTTACTTATTCTTTACATACCGTTGTAGACAGGGTACACAATACATCTTCTTCTCTGTTCCACCATCCTAGTTGTATATGGTAATAAAAAGTTATTAAATGTGTTACATTGAATTGATGTATTTCTCAAAGTAAAAGTGGGGATACACGTTTAATTAGTTTTGTATCAAGTTGATTTATTTAAAATTTCATTAACGCTTATTAAAGGCTTAAGAAGTGGTGATCCATTAATATTGATATGTTCATCAAGATGTCATTGGATTGATTAAACCTATAAATTTATAATTGTACCAATGCATTTAGTTTAGGGCCCTTATTACAAAAATGTAAACAAAACGGCACTGAATTTAAATTTATGTTATGTGATTCCTTTATGAGGTGGTTTGCAATTTAAATATTATTCCAATATAAGTGACAGAAGCCCAGATACGTACATTCAAATGCTTTATAATTATTAGTGTTTGATGAATACTCTCCTACAATCAAAGCCCACGATTAACACGGCCGTAAATATAATTTCCACTGTCTACTTCGGTAGAATAATAAATCTCACTCCGCCTCTGTCAAACCGGTGTTCGCTGCATATTTCCCACAGGGTATGCTGTCATGGACTGTGACAGGCCCGCCTTCTAGCCATTCAAAAAAGATCAACCAGAACGCCCATCTTAATATAATACTAGCTGCCGGCTCTGAAGCCTACAACAAAGTGAATTTTTGAAACGCTAACACAAAACTATACAAATGTTCTTGTAGAGATTTACAAAGTTTTACTGGGCAATAATAGTCGTGGGAACACTGGGAAAAGTGACCAAGTCACATATCGATGGCGTAAAGAGTAAATTTGCTATCTCCGTTTTTGTCAATTGTGCAGGTAGAAGGTAAAACCTGACTATTTTGAGAGTGTAAAATTTTGTGTTATAAACAAAAAAAACCCCTTTTAAACGATTTATTTGAACCATCGCTGAAAAACAACAAATAAATGACAAATGACAATCAGGGCGGTGGAGTCGGGGTCGACGCGGCGATTTGGCCTGAGTCGTACTCGGAGTCGGAAATTTTGAAAAGTTTTAATTTTTTAATTTTTGCATATAATATATCAAATTTGGCTTTTAACCGGATTGGTAGGGTTGATATTTAATTGAATACACATAAATAGGTAAATAAGGCAAAAAAATGGGCGATACTAAACTTTTTTAGTCGGAGTCGGAGTCGTGTTTTTGGTAAATGCTGGAGTCGGAGTCGAAATTTTTTCACCGACTCCACAGCCCTGGTGACAATACAAAATGGCGGAGTTGGATAATAAGCAGTGTATGTTTTAGAGCGAAAATGGGGATATCAAATTTTCTTAAAGCGTTTTTACGATGCACTTAAATAAGTTATGTTATAAAAATTTTACGGGACATGCACATTGCATGATACAACAAGATGGCATTATTAAGTCATTAACAGTCAAAAGTGGAGTTAACAACATTACTCTTTAAGCCATCGATATGCAATTCCAACAATATTCTACATGTCCTTTGTATCCTACATGAATATAACAGGACATTATATATATCCTTACTTTACTTTGAAAAGGTTCTAACTGAAAAAAAAACCTTTTGGTCGGAAAAGTTTGTATTGACCGTATTCTGTCATATGAGTAGATTAATCTTTTGAATCACCTTTTTTATTCACATGGAAAAACGGAATTGTTGCACATTAACCGAAATTCCTTAATTTAAAACATATGTTAAAAATATTACTAAATTTTCAGTTTGTCAAAAATGGATTTGTCCACTTTAAAATTTTCATATATTATCTCCAAATCATTATGATCATTAAGGAATTATTATTTTTTTTTATTTAAAAAGAAAAAAAGATTTGGCATTACAGCTTACGCCAATGCGCCAAATATTCTAAATTGTGTAAGTCATACGAGATTAACTCGATGATAAGTTGTTTGTGCAAAAATCAACGATGATCGTTTTTCAAAAAAATTGACAGACGCTCATATGTACTATTATTTACATTTTTCCATTTTAAATCAAGAACCAGTAGAATGGTTCGAGTTGTATAAAAATATGCTTTAAATAAGTAATTTGAAACACTTTTACATCATTATTACAATAATCAATAGTATGATCATTAAATTAAAAATAAACACCAAAAAATCTCAGTCACAAGAATATATTTTTTCTATTATTCATTTTTATTTTAAATTAAGAACCGTTAGATTTTTTAAAAGCGTCACATCATTACAATATGATGCTCATTAAATTAAAAAATAAACACCATTTTAGCCTCTGGCATTTGAAATAAATAGTGTAGGTACCATTTATGAACAGACAATCAAAATCAAGGAGCGAAACAATGCCAAATTTGAATATTTACAAAACGCCTTTGGTTGAAACGAAATTTCCATAAAATAATAAATAGTACAGTGAATTAAACAAACATAACACTGCACCATAAACCGATATGGAATTTTGACTCGAAACAATTAAGAGCACAGCATAATATTTTGATTAATTAAAAGCAATACAAACACACAGACGCATCAACGAAGTATTGGATTTGTTGATATTGCTACATAGTATACATATAGTGAATCCTGTTACATTATTACATCTGAAAATGTTGCCAGATGTGTCGAAACAAAAGGTAATAAACCTGAACCTTTTTTTTGTGCGGTAGATGCGTTCCGCGGAAAAATGGCACAAAAAAGCTCTATGATTAATTATGGAAACATAACATGGACAAGCACGCAAGTGTAATGGTCACATTGTTATAAACCAGGCATGGGCAACCTTTCCTAGGTCTGGGACCAAATTACTTACATAATAAAGTAATATTAAATTCAATAAAACACATTGCAACCTCTTATATATATTTTTTATTTATATAATTAACGACATAATATTAATATTATGGTAAATTATGGATATATGGTCACGGGACAGAATTTTTGTAAAGATTTATGAAAAATAAGCACATTAAATGAAATGAATGTAAGCATGTAAGGCTTACGATTTTTTTTGAAATGTTTCATCCTTAATTTTTAAATTTATTATAATAGAAGATCCTAAAGAATACTTCGCAATAAGTATGAAATCTAGTTGTTTCAATTTACAGGAGCAAAAATGCAACCACAAACTACACAAATAATAATATGATACAGATAAGACAGTCACATGAGTTTATTATTTGTTTAAAATAAAAAGAATAATTTTATTATAGGCTAATATTAAAAAACAAATTCTTTTTTCAGAACTTATACAATAATTAGTAATATTCTTCAGATTTAATCATTTTGATTCCACATTTTATAATAATCCACAAGAACTCAAAGAGTAAAGTCAAAACATAAAATTATAAGCCAGTATGTATACATTGTTTGAGCTTAGCTCGAGAGGATTGGGATTCTGTCCCGTGACCATATATCCATAATTTACCAATATTATTTATTGATCGCAACATTTTGTGTGGCCGAGTGTGGGAGTAAGATTGGCCTTGTACTTGAATTACGAGACTATCAATATAGGCGTTGATATTGCTTAAGGATATTCGCATAGAATTTTTGAGATTTTCAACTGTTATCCTCGATCGAATTTTTGATTTAGTGTCTTTCATCATCGAAAAAAACTGTTCACACGTGTATGTGCTACCAAAAAATCAAAATGCGTAAATTTGTATATTTTTGTTCCATAAATTAAAAAAATCAATCAAAGCAATTTTGTTAAATTGTGGTTTTAGCACTAAATCTCCCTGAAGCTCAATAAAATTATCTGTTTGCTTTGTTTCGATTCTATAACCCCACACCTTGCTTCCCTTAAAAGGGAAAAATCCCAATCTGATTGATTGCAGCTTATTAGAATCATTATTTATTTACTTTGTTTCGATTCTATCACCTCCTCCTTGCTACTTTAAAAAAGAAAAAAAACCTGAAATTTATTTTGTAATTTCATAATTTAAAATCTTAGAATCAATCTTGCTTCATTACTTAAGCAAACTTTGCGATAGTAAGTCTGAAGATGCTTCTGAAAGAGGCGAAAAACGTATCACAGTTAGTAGCACAATACGTGGAATAATCAAAGTTATTTTATATTTTATATTAAAATGAACTTCCACAAAGTTACCGCCAAAACCATCGAAACTATCAATAAGTTCCATCAGTAAATTTTCTGGCACATTATTTACATCTGCATCCATCGGACGAGCAAATATAGCAAATGTGGAGTCTTTTTTTGGAAGTCAGCAAACCTCGAATCAAATTGCTCTATACGTGCTTTCAGTTCATCTCCATAAGAATTATATGTGATGTTTGTATGAGCTGATAGACTAAGAAAAAGGTTTGAAAATTAATCTCTTTCTGGAACTATTGATTTCTTTCTTTTTTACTTTGCCGAGATGAATCAGCACCGGACAAAATAGCTCGGGGGGCCGGATCCAGCCCGCGGGCCGCTCATGTATGCTTTAAACAGATGAGTCACTGGATTTTACGTCATCATCTTCTTATCTTGATTATATGTTCGTATATTTAACTGTAAGCTACATTCAAACAACCTTTGTACCGCGTGTTGCCCATCACTGCTATAAAATATGTCCAATATAATTACTTAGGTTTATTAATATGTATACAAATACAATGTAAGGAGAGCGGATGTTGGCATGGGCTTCCGTTTCTTCAAGCTACCTACTTTATAAAAATGCGTCACACAAAAGGTTAAGCCGTCCTTTTAGAACTACTGTTTTAATGGCGTTATTGTGAATGAGTCAATTGAATTTAACCCTTTTATGAAATAAGTTTCAACATGCCAGACAGCTTTGTATTTTAAGGCGCTGGTATTGAAGTATTCAAAGATCTTTACTTTTGATATCGGACAGGAACAGTCTCAATGAAATCCATTTCCTTATTGAAAGTCAATATTGTTATCCGTTCCAAATTAATCCCTCATGCTATACACTCAAACCTCATTGTGTGCAATTTCAAAGTTATGCGGTTTTTTATTATCCAATTTTTAATTTTTTGAAATATGTTTTTTGAGACCATACAACGTACGTATTAACGAAATTTACAGCGCGTCGTTTATATACTGTACGTAGAAGATCCAACGTTTCACCTGTTTATTTCAATGTGACCTTGACATGTGCGTCCTTGTAATTAATAATGAACTTAATTTAATCAGTCTTTGTTATGACAGCTCTCCCAAATACCTTTCAATGATAACTGATTCTTATGGCCTTTTGCATTTTTAGCAACCTATACAATACACTATGTTCTATATTAAACACGCAAATTGTATAAAGATAAAGACCAGTTACATTCATCGCGAGCATTATCAACTGGTCTGTTAATAATGCTTGCGATAAGACAAGCCAGTCCTGATCATTATCTGTAATTTGTGTAATTCGTACAAATTCTTTTTTTTTTTTGTAAACATTGTCTTTCCACCAAGAACTGACAGCTCATTTTGAAAGTGAACTCATTATTTATTATACAAAAAATATAACATGTTTTTGTACTTATTCCGGTCCGTGGCGCAGTGTCAACGTTGTTGGCTTGCGTGCCAGACCGCCCGGGTTCGATTCCCGGCACGAGCGGATTTTTTCAGTCGATAAATCTGTTCAAATGCATGGGTGTTTGTGTTGTTGAAAATCCCTTCCCACCTTTCCCGATCCCAAAAGAGCGACGCAAAGCGATAGTGATTAGCAAATCACTAGTCCTGTCCTAGTTCTCGTATGCTTTCCATCCCTACTCTCTTCGAAAGGGAGAGGTTGAGCAACTGAATAACAAGCATTTCTCGTAGAAAAAACATATGTTGAGAAAATCTCCATGAGAAGTCCATTTGCTCCAAGTTGGGAGCGGACGTGGTTAAAAAAAGTACTTATTTCAGATTTAATTTATTAGATTACCTATTTCACTAATTAAATTTATTGTGAAAAAAGTACTAAAAAGGGTTTTATTATATTTATTATTATGCCATTCCACCAAGTATTGACAGTGAACTCCTTAAAAGCCTTGCTCTGTAATTAAAATTCACCCAATGTATTAAAAAAAAGGTTCATTAGCGACTGACATATTGCTATAGTGCTAATTTCTGTTTTGTTTCAAATTCAACCCTATCAATTAAATCCATGCTATACCCATTGTTGCGTACAAGCCTCCTGAAAACAATTAAGGTTTACGATATCCGGAAAATTGTGATAACGTTTCCGTGACAGAAGGTTAAAAAATCCTTTTTTGTTCTTGTTAGCGATACAGTTGAATTAATAACTGTTTAATAATACGACACATGTTCAGATATAAATACCTGCCATTTTATGATACCATTTGTCAAGTTGTTAATATTAATATAAGGTAAATGTACCAGTAGCTGACCATTTAAGAGAAAATTTCAACAAAAATAACGATTAAGGTTTAGCATTGTACCGAATGAAGGCAAAGCAGGTACACTCATATTGGATCATATGTTTTAATTAATATTATGTAACAAAAATTACGGAAGGGCCTGTTGAATAAAATTTGTGTTAAATTATTTGAAGTCATGTTTTTGTTTCAGTAGTACAAAATGAAAAATCTAATAGTTGGCCATGTCTAAACAGGGTGAACTTTCTGTCAGAGTTGCCTCAGGGCTTTCCATCACACCACTCTTGGTTGAATCAAGTAGCAATGGGTGGTTCAGGAACAAGGTACACACCGTTTCTAGATTGATCTAGAATTTGAAATAATACACTTTCCTCACTAGCTGTTGTTTTCAAATGGCCACCCTGGCACTCCATTAGCTATATGGTGATGTGTTAGTGGCTCATTCCGACCACAGATGCCTTAAATTTTCATAACTTTACAATTTAGAGTAATTCCGCATCTGCAAATCTTATTTTGGGCCATTTTATTCTCAAAAGGTCAACTACGGGTAAATGGTCAACGACTAGTAAATTTACCTTAATTCTATAATAGCTGTATGTTATAAATACGTATTTAACCGGGAGATCAGTAGCTGTATTTAATTGCAATAAAACAACTCACTTAAAATAAAATAACACTTAATACTGGTTGTAAGATTATATGACCCAGATCAGCTAAATAAATGTGCGCATTATCCATTTATTATACTCAGATGACCATAATTAGTGTAACTGTTGAAAGATTATCAGAATATTTTGGTGTAAGGCTGGGACGCCATTTCCACCTTTTGCCATTTTAGTACCGTAATTCCACTGGTGGCCGCCGCGTACGGACGCGCGAATAAAGTCGCGAATATTGGAAAATATATAAACAAAAACTTTTCTTTAAAAATTCTTGATATTTTTCTTTTCATATCTATTGAAAAAAATGGTTCTTTTGTCATCAGTCAATTTTGTAGAAAAGAGGATTGTTTAGAAGTCGGGTGGTCGATGTGATCAATGCGACCATTTTGCACGGTACTGAAGCGGTTATGGGGTTGAGAAAAATTTACCACGTTGAAATTTTTTTTTGGTTATCAATTTTGGCATTGTATCGATGTTAAACTCCATTGTATGGGGATGCTTGTAGTCAAATTTGTTTGCATGCATTATCAAATATGTATTTACAAACACAAATTGTTGAAAATTTAATCTCATTGCTCTATTAAAACTATTTTATTTCAAATTGCAAAAAAAAAAAATAAGCCGATGGTATCGTTAAATTAATGTTTATCAGAAAGAGATACACTATACCTGATAAACGAAACACGTGCCACACATAGTAACACTTCACATCGAATAAGTAGTTATCAATTTAATGAGGCTAAAACACTTAACTGTTCTTAGTTCTACAAGAATTATTGGATAACGTTAATAAGTAATTATTTCGATTAAGTAGAAAATAAAATGTTTTCTTTATTACAACGGAGGTCTACTTATTTAAATTCAAATTTAATCTGTACTTAACTGATTGGAAAAATATTACCTTCTTTATATCGTAATAATACTTCAAATTCTTCATATTTTTTCCAGTATAACGAGTAGAGACTCCAACTCGAGTATCGACTACAGGATACTCGAGTATACTCGTACATTTTTCAAGTACTCGATACTCGTAATTTATAAATGAAGACATATTTCCAAATTTTATTCACTTGTTTAAAAAATATATACATATAATCTTTAACCGTTGCGTTTAACTGAGCTTTACACTTGGTTTTACTGTCAGGTAATATTTATTTCTTTTCTGAATTTATTTCTATTGTTTTTTTTTGCTTTGGGTCCTGCTGACTTATCTTATATACTAATATAAAATGTAAAATAACTTTGATTATTCCACGTATTGTGTAACTAGCTATGACACGTGTATCGCCTCTTTTAGAGGCATCTTCAGACTAAATATCGCAAAGTTTTCTTGAGTAATGAAGCAAAATAAATTCTAACATTTTAAATTATGAAATTACAAAATGGATTACGGGTTTTTTTATCTTCTAAAGGAAACAAGGAAGGGGGTGATAGAATCAAAACAATGCAATAACATAATGATACTAATAATGTGCAATCTATCAGATTGGTTAAAGTTAACAAAGTTACCGCCGAAACCATCGAAAATATTATCTAATATACGATTATGATGACAAGAGACAAAATTAAATATTGAAAAATAATCTTTTGATTTGCCGATTGCATAATCAATTAAATACGCTAATTCATTTAAATACACAAATTTGAATTAATAAAAAAAATGGTACATCTGAAACTACTCAAGTATTTTGAAATTTTACTACTCGATTCTCGAGTAGTTGAGATGTCGAGTAATTGGAGTCTCTAATAACTATTTATATGTAACAGGATGATTGAAAAAACTCACTGTCCTTTTTTTATCTGCAGAAAAACATCAACGCTACACAACAACACTTAGTTTTGTTAATTCTGCTTCAACCTCGCATCTTTTCTCATATTCCATCCTGGAGACCCTTGAAAGGCCCATCAAACTCTCTCGAGAAATATAATATTTCTTAGTCTGACTTCAAATTCTACTTATGGGTCTATAATAAACAAGCGAGTGATGAAAAAAGACTCGTTTATTAAATTCGTTCTTAGAAAATTGCGATTTTTCCGATTAATATAATATGAAATAGAATTCTTACTAAAACTTTTGAACATTATATAATTGTCAAAATTCTATGATTAGTTATATGTTATATAATATCAGTGATGCACAACCTTTTTGGGAGAAGGGCCATATTATCAATTCTCAGATAGTACGAATGCCACAATGGTAAAACTGAAAAAAATAGTGTATTTAGAGTTTTATATTGTTCTTCCATCTTCCATATACAGTTCTGAATAAAAAACGTTTATGTTTGTCATTGCGGGCCACATGAAATGTCATTGAGGGTCGCAGATTGTGTATCACTGTATTATATAATGGTATCTAAAAATACGATGGTTAAATTATGCGTCTAAAGATTATAATTTGAAGTGCATCCGTGCACTCAAAATGCCTGAAGATGCCGAAAGGTGAAACCCAGGTCGTTACCGACAAAGCTTATGGAAAAGTACAAAATTCAAACGATTCAAAAGTCTAAAGATTAATCATTATTTCACATCGCTAGATTATTATCACCATTTAGTGTTTTGTTTCATTAATACAAAACTCATTTGATATAATAATTATCAGATAAAAACAAAAACCAGCTGTGCGAAGACTTTCTTCGTGGTTATATTGGAAAGGATGAAAATAACATAGCAATAAATGATTAAAAATTACATACGCATTGTACAAAATAAATGGTGCTATGCACGCTTTGGTACAAGCCACGAAGTCATCGCATTTTTTTATTTAAATATACTGGAGAAAGGGGTAAGTAATTTTCATCAATTAACATTTACATACGGTTCAATGTAGCATAAAAAAAATGTTCACCTCTTATTTCAAAACGAATTGCTTGATAACAGAATTAACCAACCAGAAAACAGCTAGTGGATTTCTGCGTGCAAGAGTTATTTATTTAACAAAGTTTATTGAGATCCAAAAATAATACAAAACAAAACACAAAAATCATATAGAGTATTTTTATTTATTCTATTGTTATTTATTTGCGCTATATTTATATATGAATTGTTAATTAAATGAACACAAATCGTGCGAATATCAACACGCGCGTTAAATAGTTCACGGACAAAATCGAAATTGAATGTTTTTATCTCAATCAATTTAAGCATGTGAACATTCGCGATTTACTATTACGCTTTCTTTCAAATTATTATCATTTACCTCTACCTCTTAGTAGCTCCGAGCCTGCGGACCCACCTAACCGTATTATTATTATTACATCGCATTGATGTGGTCGTATCAGTTTGGTGGCTATAGTTATTCCGCGGCGGCAACCTCGCATCTTTTACTTTCTCGCACTGGCAACAGTGTCTTTTTACAACTTCTCTATGTTGGCAGCGCGCTGTCATGTTGTACTGATTGTTTTGTATCAGTTTTTGATGACGGTTGGCATTTTATGATTGTTTATGCGTTAAAATCACCGCGAAAAGTGTTTTCATCTATAAAAGTGCAAATGAAATAAATGGTATTTTAATAAAAAAAACTAAATAATTCATCGGTATTATTTGTCGTGCTCGACAAAAACTTTTGTGTTCTAACGTTTTTTTGTTCTGTGTTTTTCAAAGTAACAAATTACTAGAAACTTTACCATCATTTGTGTGTTGTTTATTATTTCGTAAATATAACACGTTCTATCAAATATTCCGCACCAATTATAATAATCATTTGCAGTTTTTTTGCTGGCAAAAAGTAACTCCACAAAAGTTTTCCAGTGTTTGAAAGTTGTAATCAAAGTGCGCATGTCCAACAAACAGGTGTAAAAAGTTTGTACGCAAAGTTTAAAAATTTGTTTGTGTTCCAGTTTTTTATCAGCTTTTATCTCAATTTGGTTTCTTTATTATTTATTTAATGTCAATAATTATTGTTCGTTATCTTCATTCATTATGGTTATGTATAAACTATTTGTCTGAATTTTAGCTATCATCTCAAAATTGACGTTTTGAGATTTTATCAATATTTATCCTTGCACCTCGGCGATGATCGCATAGGTATCATGATTGGGTATCATTTGAACTTGTTTTCTTGAATGATTTACGGTGCGATTGTTCACTCTTATTATTGAGACCTCGCGTAACCTATATAGGGGCATTTTACGTTGTACTGGTATTTTTATTTTGATTAGATAGTGAATTAGGTCTTCCGTGACGAAGGGAATGTAATGATAGGGGTACCAACCGTCAAATTGATAATTGAACATTCATTCGACGAAAAAACTAAAAGATAGGTACTTTATTGAGCAATGATATCTTCCTGCATGAAAAACGTTATTTCAATAAACTCGTTTCAACTTAATTATACCAAACCGTTCAAAGTATCAAGCTTGTATATAAATTTATTGAAATTATCAATTTTATAGAGAAGGAATTGTTAAAAATATTTCAAAATTATCAAGCTTTGGAAAAATCTCCAACTTCAATATCGTACAGTTGACTTTTTGCAAAAAATATTTATAAATTAGTCAAACAAACATTAACCAATGAAAATATTGATGTTTCAACATTTTACATCAATAATACATATTTTTTTTTATATGGTTAATTAATATTTTAAAATGTCTAAATTCGATTTTCATTATATTTAATTTGCCCTATAAAGGGTTAACAGAATTACATTAAATGTGTAATTCCGATAAAACGTTTCAACCAAAATGATGACGATATGTATTAATTTTCAACATTAATTTCAATTCAACTAACGCCCAATATTTTTGTTTTTTTCGCTTATATTTGCATTACGTATGTCTAAGTATAATCTAAGTATGTACATACTTAGTTTAAATCTGATGAAATTTTCTAGGTCTTTATTTTCCACTTTAATTAAAAATATAACGTATATCATCTCACGCAATGACACTTATTGGCAATGTCCCACTTTAAATAGTCCCCGTTACTGTGACGCGTCAGTCGCCTCGATTACTTCTCATTTATTGATACACCAATATCGTATTTTGTTTTTTTTTCAAAATTATAATTATGTGTTTGTTTCAATATTTGTTGTCTATGCGTGCTTATGATGCACCGAGTCCATAGACACAAAATCGATCAAACTCAATCTCTAAGTATGCTGTATACAAAACCATTCCATTTATTAAAATTGCGAAAAAACTCCCTAAATTACTTCATCTATCGGCAACGCCCGATGGCAGCGCCACGTGCGGCCCGCTAATCGATTTCGAATAACCCGCAGACCCTTAATTAGTGTTATTTTATGTAAAATCGACATTTCTCCGGTGGCATTACTGCGAATTTATTTTGCGGTGATAGAGAAATGATGCCGGTTTTAATATCAAATACTTAACCGTCGTTTACTTTTTACTAAGTCAATACATGAAGCAAAGAGGCCTCTATTTAATTATACAATTTTGTATTTTTTTAATATAATATTGCTTGCCTCAAAAATAATAAATTTTCGATTAATTAACATTTTTATGTTTCTTGAATAACGTCTATGCAAATCTAGTTGACGATTTAAAGTTAAGATTTGCACGGTTGGTGATTCTGGTCGGACGATCTTTTTTCAAATCCAAAACGAAACTAATAATTGCATAAATTATAACGTTGTGATTGTAGGTGTAAGTCAAAATATATACGCGTTTTAGTTATTGATACCAATCAAAATTATAGTGTTTATATCTCTTACCCGTGCCAATATTTTTAATCGAATTTATTCTATATATGTATGTATATAAAACAAAGTCGTGTTAGTTACACCACTTATAAGTCAAGAACGGTTGGACCGATTTTGATGATCAAAGGATTTTTTGGCTTCGCCACCGTCCCGAATAGCAGAAAAAGTATTTAACCATCCCAAAGTATGACGGCAAACAAAATCATGAACGAAAATATAAATCATGTTTAGTTACTTATGAGTCATACATTTTGTATGGAGACCTTACTGTAAATATCCACGTTTTGGCACTAACGTTAATGCGAAAAAGACGTATTTCGACGATAAAATGTCTACTAAATTGTAAATATATAAAACAAAGTCGTGTTAGTTACCATCTTGTCAAAAGAATAAGCAGAAAAGCTAAACTTTGACATTTACTAAGCAACACATTTTTCAAAAAACTATTTAAATTTGATTCGTAGACACACATTGCTCATCTAAACTGGTTCACTTTTCTTCTCCTTAAAAATTTGGTCCCATTTTTCAAGTGTGCATTTTATTATTCAATTTCATTCAACAATTCTTTTGAAAACTCATTTACTATAGAGAATCACGCGTTCGATGCAGATACAGGAGTTACTTAAAAACAGGCGAAAATAATTTATTTTATCAAAAAATACTAGAAATAAATAGGGCTCAGCTTGTCTTAGTGTAAGTTTGTCAATTTTAACGAACAACGTACAAACTAAATAAATATCTTAATAATTATAAACTAATACACTTGAAATCAACCAATTCAATGATAATAGATCGGATAAAACCCTCAATTATTTATCGATATTTCTATGTTATTATCTGATAATTTTGTATTTGCGATACTATGTACATTCAAAAATCGCGATAATTATAAACTAACCCACATAATTAATTGAAACTCATTTACATGTAATTTTCGCTAATTCAATTAGATAACGTTGATAACAATTAAACATATTGATCAACTTTTTGTTGTACATAAACAATACAAACTGTTTACTACGCGTCAGTTCGTGTTCATTCGGGCACTTGAAATGCTTGAAGTAGCCGAAAGACGAAACCTGGGTCGTTAGAGACAAAACTCATCGAAAGGTACAAAATTCAAAAAAAATCAAATTTGATATTTTTACAATTTACTCGTTTTGACTCTGCCTGGAATTGAACCTAGCACCAGTATACCGCGCCAAACCTCGAACATACACTGCCCGGCCGTCAACCTTACAGTTTGATTAATTAATCATCCACTGTGAAATGAAACAAATTTGTCGACCGCCTATTTATTTAACAAATAAGTTGTTTTATAAAATTTTAACGAGTTCTTTGTCCCTGGACCGAAGTTGCATTCGATTTATTTTATTTGAATGTGGCACAAAAACGTAGGCGGTTTTGTTTATCAGCTCCATTTACAGAGTTTCATTCAGTTTCACATAATTCTATCGTTGATAATTATAATGACATAGTACCTACATACATAAATGGTATCAATTTATCATTATTACATTCGCTTACGGGATTTTCAAGTAATATTAATTGAGTTATCAATCAAAGATACTTATCCAATAAAGATACCCAATACGTACACATGTGAATGTGGATATTTTACGTGATATATTATCATTTGGGATTACATTCAATTTCAACATAATATTGTATGACTGCTCAAGTTGGACTAGGTTTTCCAGGATTACAAAACTTGATCTCGAAAATTTTGGAAGCATAAACGATTTGTTATGAAAAAATCGTTATATTACGTGTACTTGCGCGTTTCATCTTTGAAACACCGGATGCTCGTGAAAATAAATTATTTTCGTTATGCATCAAATATAAAATATTGTTTTGAAATCAATTTAGAGAACGAAAAATATCAAAGAACAAAACTGGAGCTTATTAATGGTGATAAATAATGTTTTGATGAGTGCCAAATACATACAATTATAAAATTGATCCCAACATCCTGGATGGTAATGGATTTTTCATCAATAAAAACGTTATTTATTTCCATTAATGTGTCCTCATTTTAACAAAGCGAAATTTAAAAAAAGGCTCTTCCTTATGCTATGTGCATAACCAGACAAATTTTTTATTTCAATTAATTATCAGATCGCATTCAAACGAGACCGATACTTTCGTAAATTATATTTCAATTAAATATGTTCACTCTTCAACAACCTACAAATAATATTCATAAAAACATAGTGACATCAATTATTTTTAACTACATATTTTTTATGATAAATTAACATGGCTAGTATTTAATAACAATAAAAAATATCGACCTTTAAAATAACCAAATCCCGGCAGCAGTCCCAGGATCGACTTATTGCAATCCCGGAATCAAAATTTGGTCCTGGAATTGGAAACCCTAAATTGGATGATAAATAGATAAATTGATAAGACAGTCGTTGGCTTGATAATGAGTTTATGATTGGTGTTATAATGAGATAAAAACTATCATTCAAAGTATATTGAAACAAATTCATTTAACACATATTTCTTTTTGACTCGTTTTAATTTTTTACTTTTCCATTAGTTATTTCAAGAGAGAAGGGTTTCGCATTGCGAAATATTTTAAGTGCACGGATTTATTTGAACTGAAGTCTATTCATTCAGTCATTAATATTGAAATTCCATCAAGCACCTTCAATCGAAATCCTAAGTTACAGTTCACTGTATTTTTTTTCCAGCAATGTTCAGTGATCTCCCAATTGACTCAACATAAATTGTTTTACGAGATCAACTTTGTATTTAGTCCAACCTTTTTTTACTGTGAGAATAATAGGTCTTTTAAAAAGACTTGTAATAATCGCTCTACATCCTTCAGATTTATTGACGATTTGATGAGTGAGTGGAATCATTTTCTATTGAACAACTACTCAGGTCTTAACAACTGTATCGAAAACAAAGTCTATAAACATACACACCTGGCCATTATTATTAATTCAACAACGGTGTCGGCTTGCGTTCCGGGCCGCCCAGGTTCGATTCCCGGTACGAGCGGATTTTTTCAGTCGATAAATCTGTTCGAAGGCATGGGTGTTTGTGTGTCTAAAATTCCTTCCCACCTTCCCGATCTCAAAGAGCGACGCATAATGACAGCGATTAGCTAATCACTAGTCCTGTCCTAGTCCTCGTATCCTTTCCATCCCTACTCTCTTCGAAAAAGAGCGGTTGAGCAACTGAGTAACAAGCAGTTCTCGTAGAAAAAATAATATATGTTGAGATAAACTGCGTGAGGAGTCCATATGCTCCAACTTGAAGCGGACATGGTTTTAAAAAAAAGACATTTCAATCGTTCACCTTGTTTACGGGCCGGGACAACCCCCCGTTTGTGAGGCTCACTCACAAGTTATTACATACTCATTACAAGTAATCTACTCCTTTCTCCATCCTTCTATTAACCGAGAAACTGAATACTAACCAGTTCTCCCAAAAATAACTTTCTGAGATGCTGCATCAAAACTAGGGCTTGCAATGCCGACTGTACCGACACCAGGTTCCCGATATTTCAGCAGTTTTTTTCATAGCAAAATTGTAATGTTTATTTTCTCACATCTTCTCATTTCTCACAATCATAAGTCCACATCCTTGAACGGCATTGTGATACATTGTTATATATGTATATGTTACAGTGAAACTGTATTCTCAGTGAAAATATATTCTTCTCCAAGCTATCGGCAAATCATCGACTTGGGCCAATAATTTCAATGATCGTGACCAGTGAAATCATGTTGTCATACAAATCTATTACTTGATACATTTTATAAGGTCAAGGGTCTTTTTATAAGGACGCTTAGTTTTGAAATGTAAATAAAACAAGTTGTTTGTGAGATTTCGACTAAATTTTAATTTCATTTGTAAGTATATTTTACGGCATTAAATATGGAATATAGCATCAAATGTCTGCCAATATCCATTCATTATAAAATGGGCCATGTCGCTAAAGTTGACTTTTTTGACAAATTTGGGTAAACTTCCAACTGCTCCAGAACCCAATCAGGCGTTGTCTGCGGTCGTTTACCTGAAGTTCCTTGGTTAGTTGGATTTTATACGGGTGCAGACATAAGGCCCGATTCAAAATTCGCCAAGTTGAAGTCGCAGAAAAGCCAAGTTCTTGTGAACAACGAGAAATAATCTGCCTTGGGTTTTCCTGTACACTTTCACACACAGCAGCAATGTTTTCACCAGATATTGTATTTTGATGACGTACGGGTAGGTGTTAGCCGATTATTTACCAAACTGGTTGACTCAAATTTGGCCACTAAACAATGAATAAAGTAACATATTTTGAGCGTCCCTATTGAAATACCCCTTATAAGCATTGGTTTTTATGCCATGCGTTAAAAGTCGTACACTTTATCAAATTTGCCAGCTTTTTAATCTCTAATCATAAATATCAAAATACTGTCATTTGTTTAGTATTTTGGTTTCCAATGGCCTTCATTTACTATGAGTTTTTTTTCCATTGTTTGTTATACCACTCGTCCAATATTGCAATAACTAACTATGATTGTATGATACCACATTAGATGCAGGGAATTTGCACAAAATAAACAATGTTAGTATCTTTGCTATGTTATCGAGTTTTTCTACAACGGATAAACAAATGAAAGCATTAAATTGATCGAGTTGGCATTTACTTGGTAGAACTCCATTTTAATACGGTGAGAAAAATAACAATGTATTTTGATTCTACAGAATTTATTTTATTTATTTATTGATAGCTATTTCGGCTTCCACCCTCTTCAGAACTAGAATGCATTTAACTCAGTCTTTTGTTCTTCATTCAAAATTTTCTTTTGTTACGTTTGCAGCTCTATACTAAGCAGTCGTTATCCGCTTTATCACGACAACCTTACGATTGATTTTATGAAAACTGACCACGTACAAATCGAATATAAAATTTTATTTTACTCCAGTGTTATTGTGTGCTCGAGTGCAATGTTCAGTGGCACTCAAATGTGGAGCCGGAATCCATTATTCAACGTATGAAGTGCAATTCCCCCGCCGGCGGTGCAATGCAATGTAATCATATTTGAGACGCTAACCTCATTCGTATCTCGGTATGCTCCCTCTCTCTGTCTCCCGCACGTTACGACCGTAAATGTGAACGAGCTGGGTGTAACCGCATGTCAATGTCAGGAGAGCTCTTTACATTCTGGCAGATATCTACGATAATTATTACATAACCCCTAAATAAACAAACCTTCATTATGAAATTAATTTAGAAGCTTTGAAAATTCCGCGCAACAAAAAAAAACAAATATACCCTGAAAGCCAAGTGTTATCAAGAATACTATCATCGCCACTCATTTTTTAGTCAATTGTTCAAGTACTCTGACTTCTTTAACAGTTCACTCGAGTTTACGGCAGCCATTGATACTAAATAAATGTTCTCCCCTCTGACATAAGAATCCACCTACCGCACTGTGCACATGCGTTCAGTCTATATCAAATTAGGGAATTTAAAACTTTCAAACTCTGGCAATCTTTTTGTCGGCGTCATTCTGGACATTCGCACAGCGCCACACTTTCGAATGCATAATAAACGTTGTCAGTATGTAATTATCTTTTTTTTTTAAACAGTCTACATCAGAGGTTCTTAACCTATGTAATTGCGACCTCGGGCGCATTTGCGATTGAGTAGAATAGTGACATTACGCCTGTGGACCTGGCTTGCACATATGCTGCGGATGCCCCAGGGGAGCCTTAATCCTGCGGATATGGAAAAAAAAAGAATAGTGACAGGCGCAGGCCGAGTTTTTTAGTAGTAGTACATTTTTACTAATTTTAATTATTGTTTCCTAAGAAGCTTAAAATATGTGTTGCATACGTGTGCTATTTTTTTAATTGATCCACCACAATAAAAACTTTTTCGTGAAATAATTTCAATAAATAAAATACAATTCTAATAAAATTTGGGTTTTTTCGTGATTTCATACTTTGTAGTTGGCGTACGATAATAGCTCCGCGGGCGCATATGTGCCCCCGGGCCCAAGGTTAAGAACTCTTGGTCTACATTTTATACTACTGCATGAGCTTTCGATAATAGGGGACACAATTTATAATAAGTTATCTCTGAGAGGGATGTTGAAGATATTATACTTATTTATCATATACATACTAGTCATACTACACGTTAACTCAATCTTCTTAGTGGGATATTATAGGGCTTGCTTAAAAATTATTTATCATAAAAAATTATCGGTGATATAAATAACAATGTTTTTGGGATTCTACAGAAATATTTTGTATATATTTGTTGATAGCTATTTCGGCTTACGCCAACGTCAGAATTATGTTTTAAACCTGCATTTACTCATCCTTATATACAGTTGTAGACAGGGTACACAATACATCTTCTTCTCTGTTCCACCATCTTAATTTTATATGGTAATAATAAGTTATTAAATGTGATACAAATCCATATAAAATTGGGATGGTAGAAGAGAGAAGAAGATGTATTGTGTACCCTGTCTACAACGGTATATATAGTAAAGTAAATGCACGTTTAAACATAGTTCTGAAGTGAATGCTAATCAGGGTTTTCGCTCCCGTATATATTCATAAACATAAATACTTATATTTAAAAACGTCTATTTATTCACCATCATAAATTATTGTATCGTTTAAAAAACAGAGTCACGTATATGACATTCAATTTTAGTAATTAAAACTGCAAAAATTTATCACTACGGTTTATTTCGTTTCGTAAATATAATCTATTATATCTTTAAATAAATATAGCGCGTTGTCGAGTGATTAATGTACATCGGCTCTCAACTATTAATCACGCACCGGTTGTAAAATATTAAACATTTACTAATTTGCAGTCGGCATTGAAAAGTATAAAAAAATAGTTCCGACTCGAGATCGGTTGGATTGATAAAATATTCAATTCACAATAAGTAGATACTGACATGACACAAAATTGACATTGCTCTTACTAAGTCTTTCCTACTTGATCTCCAGTTTTTTTTTTGCCGACGTAAGGTTACTTTGTCATGGTTTATTCATGCGAATATTTGACAGTTCTCCTCCATTCTTTTCGACAGAACAATTCAGGTCTTGGCCTCATAAATGTACTTATTTTATAATAAATCCTACAACTGTTATTTGATATACAAACCAAACCTCAGCCGATAATTTTAATTCATCAACTCAATATTGAAGCTCTTAATCAGTGATGCACAATTTTTTTGGAAGAAGGGCCAGATAATCAATTATCAGATTATTCGAGGGCCGCTTGGGTAAATTGATAAAATTATCGATATTGTATTATTTTATATTGTTCTTCCATCGTCCATTAAAAGTCATGAAGACAAAAAGGTGTTAGATATGTGTCATATTGGGCTGCATGACATGTCTTTGAGGGATTCCGCAGATTGTGCATCACTGCTAAATCAAGGATGCACAACTAAAATCACTTGAGGTCCAAATGAAATAGTACATTCCTCTGAAGGGCCACACATAAATATTATTAATCTGAATAATAAAACGATATTTTTTTAATAACAATAATAAAAAAACAGCTCACAATGAAAGTAATTTAATTGTTTTTTAAAATCCTTTATCATATATTTTTATTAAATGATATTTTTAAAACGTTAATTTGGATGTCGCGCATTGCAGTAGATTCGTAAAATTTTCGACACTGATTTAACGATTTTTAACATCGAGAACATCGATATGTGGTCCTAAGTGTACCTATAATGCACATTGCCAGATGCCTTAATTTCGTAAATTTACCATCAATAATATATTTTATCATATTATATTTGTCATAAATATTGTGATGATTTTTATTTATTTTTACCAAATGCAAAATGTATAGTAAGTTGATAACTTCGAAAGGGCCACAAAATTCAATTGGGTCAACGTTTGGGCATCACTGCTCTAAATGTTTCTCATTTGATGACACAGTGCGTTGATCGTCCTCCAAATCCTACTGAACTATATCGACGGATGCGTTGTCCTGTCTGGGGTGTTCCCGCATGAGTTACATATACATATGTACATATCAATTCAAGGTGCAACAATTCTACTGTTCTTGGAATTAAAGGTTGAAGTTCGTGCACTTGTTATCTTTTATTTTGGGCTTAGTGCAGGCAAAATGAACAACATCGAATAAAGGCAATCTCGATTTTTGCGCCGTTTTTGAGCATCTCATATTTCATTTTATAAAATGACATCGACTTTAAAGAACTTTCAAAAAATTGTTTCATTTAGTACACCGGTGCACAATCTTTTTGGGAGAAGGGCCAGATAATCAATTATCAGATGTTTGAGGGCCGCATGGGTAAAAGTGATAAAATTATCGATATTTTTAGTGTATATAAACAGGCCTGTGGAGTTGGAGTCGTAGAGTGAAGGTTTTTGGCCGGAGTCGGAGTCGTATTTTTGGTCAATACTATATTCGAGTTTTTGGTCAATACTAGAGTCAGTGTCGGAGTCGTGTTTCTTTTTACGTTAACACAACCATGGTTATTTCATTTAGTAAACAACATGCCTCGAATCACTACTCCTCAGACACGCTTGGAAATCAACGCTAACGGGATTCACCTTATAACTTAGGACTGTAAATCAGATACCAGTAATGGAAGATACACCACCGTTTTCTCATCAATACTTATCCTATCTTCTATATTTTGTAAATTTGGCCGATTAGGTACAAGTCACTGTGATAAAATAGTTATACACATAACCCATTTTTGTGTGGTAGATGAGTTCCGCGTAAAATCACACAAAAAAATCCATGACCTTATATGGGAACATAACATGTACAAGGACGTATGTGTCAAGTTCACATTGTAATAATCAGGTGAAACACTAGATTTTGCACGTGCAGTATGTGAAGAACGCGCTGTTGGTTACGTTATTACATATGTACGTTTATATAGTCCCAGAATATATTTAAAAACTGCATAATTTTGAAATCTCACAAAAAACAGTTTTTGGTGTAATTCTCATTGCCTCAAGTACCACTGAGTATTCATTGCGTTAACGATCGCTGTATGAATATGACATCAGGGAAAGAGCGTCAAAATAATAAGTATGTATGTCAAATGCATGCATACAAATACTATCCTTTGTCTCGCATCGAAGAAGGTAGTCCCGTATGGAATTCACACAGGATGCCAGGTCTCTTGCTGCTGTTCATTTACATATACACCCGTCCAATAGCAATCTTTCATTATACGTTTTTTTTCAAAATAATTATTAACACTTGCTTAGCCATATCTAGATAATCTATTGCAATAAAAGTATTAAATTATCATATAAAATTATGATTATTCCACTAATTGTGACACGTGTTTCGCCTCTTTCAGAGGCATCTTCCAACTTACTATCGCAAATACGGAAAGAAAAATAACAATGTATTTTAATTCTACATAAATTATTTTATATATTTGTTGATAGCTATTTCGGCTTACGCCTTCGTCAGAACTATGTTTAAAACGTGTATTAGAGATAGCTTATATACCCTACCTAGGTATGGTTTCAACAGAAAGAGATTATGTAGGTGGCACCCTGTCTAGCAAAGGGTATATAAGCTATCTCTAATACACGTTTTAAACATAGTTCTGACGAAGGCGTAAGTCGAAATAGCTATCAACAAATATATAAAATAATTTATGTAGAATTAAAATACATTGTTATTTTTCTTTCCGTATTATAATGGAGTTCTACCAAGTAAATGCCTACTCAATCAATATACTATCGCAAAGTTAGCTTAATTAATGAAGCAAGATTGATTCCAATATTTTAAAATGATAAAATTACAAAATGGAGTTTGGGTTTTTCCCTTTTTACTGGACTCAAGGAGGGGGTTATAGAATCAAAACAAAGCAAACAAATAATTATACTACAATGGCGTTAGCATTACAAACTATTGACTAATGATATGCAATCAATCAGGTACGGCTGTGTTATACGGTATAACTTATACCCCGTAATTGAAAATTATGTAAGCATTGGCGAGCAACCTGTCCTATTAAGGATATTATTTAATAATACTTCTTTTATAGTTAATACTTTTATTTATTTCTAAAAATTCTAAACTATTCATTTTTAAACCCTTTTTGTTTATTCGGTGGAGTATTTCTTATAATTATACTCTGAATAAAATTATGACCGTTTTCTATTAAATGATTCGCAAATTTTATATTAAAATGAACTTCCAACAAAGTTACCGCCGAATCCATCGAAAGTAGTAAATTATCCTTAAAATTAGACCAGAACTTTCAGTATCGTTTTCGATGTCACTTAGGTAAAAAAAAAACAAATCAACCATTCTTCATGTAAATTTTATTCTTCTAGAAATTCACCAATTCGAGTCGTATCTAAATCATACAGTCAATGAAGATTCTCTTGATTCAATTCGTTATTACCAATGCGACTATTTTCAGGAATTTGCGAATACTTAAATTTTATATAAAATGAGTTTGAATCAGAGCTGTGGAGTCGTAGTAAGGGTCGTGAAGTCGCGGTTTTTTTACCGGATTTTTGTTCAGATTGGTTGGTTGATATTTAATTGAATACACATAAATAGGAAAGGTCGAAAAAAACGTGACGAAATTAAACTTGTTTTAGTCGGAGTCGTGTTTTTTTTAACGACTCCGAAGTCCTGTTTTGAATTCATCCATGTACGTCCCAAAAGAAACCGAATGGCTAAACAACCACGGGTCGTGATTTGTCGCATTATTAAAATTATTAATCGTTTTTAACATTGTTTTACTATCAAAATTAACAGAGGGGCACCGATCACTGTTCTGGTTCACCTTTTATCAATCGCCGTAGGCCCATACTTGGGCTTTTTTCATGCCAGTCTAGACCTTGCGATGCATTTTTTCATTCATAAGGTCAATAATACTAGTATTTTGACACCTGGATACGAAAAAATCAATCATTGTAATTTATTGATACCGAATCTTTTTTATTACAGCCTAACTAGCGCTACATATTTAACGGCAAGAGTGTTGAAAATTGACAAGGTGATACACTTATCTCTAAGATTTTGCAAACTATAATATTTGAACAGTGAAGTATGTATTTCATTAGTATTGTTTTCGTCCGAAAACATTTAACAACTCGAATGACAAAAGTAATATTGTTTACTATAATATAAAATTTTAAATAACTGATTATTCCACCTACATATTGTGTTACTAATTGTGACACGTGTTTCGCTTCTTTCAAAGGCATCTTCAGACTTAATATCGCAAAGTTTGCTTAAATAATAAAGCAAGATTTGTTCTAATATTTTAAAATGATAAATCACAAAATGTAGTTTGGGATTTTTCCTTTTTACGTGAAGCAAAGAGTATAGAAACAAAACAAACAAATAATTATACCATTATTTTTTTTACTATTGAGATGCAATCAATTTGGAAGGGTTAAACCCATTGGGAATAGATTATGTTAAACTATTTATTTTGTAATTTTAAATTTTATAGAAAGTATTAATATTTTTTACATGTTATTTTCAAATTAAAATGACCTTTTATTCCTATCATTCGAAATATAGCCACTTCGTATTCTAGACATCTTTTACAGGACGAATTGAACTTTTTTTTTTTTGGATATCAATTTGACGGAACATCAAGTTCTTAGGCGTGTTAGCGCCAAATTTCTTCCTGTCTCTTTCGCTGGTAACGTGTTCTGGCACATTGGTCATACTCACGCATGTTCAATTTGTCAAGCGATAGTCCTTGACGAATTGAATTCGTGATCACAGTTATAATTCCATTGTTTAATTATTTTGATAATTTATTCATTTTGTTAAAATAGAATCATCAATCCAAAGTTCGAACGCTCATATCTCAAAACAGAGTTTCGATATGTCAATATGTCAATGGTTATTTTTTGTGCTAAATTAAAAGAATTAAACACTATCGTCTGCCCACAAAAATAATTATGTTGAAATTGTATCACTTTCCATAACAATTTATAAATAATGGCAATAAAATTGAATGGAAGGTTCTTGTTTCGTTAAATTTTGCAAATGAATGAAACGAAATTGATAAATGAATCTTGAAAGCAGATTTATCGCAGCGCTGTGATATTATACAATATCAATTAAAAAATATTATGCTTCGGTAACATTGCTATAGTTGCTTTAAACAGGGCTCTTATAGTGGCTGAATAAAATCAGTCCCTCTTTCTTAAAACATGCCATCCATAAAAATGACATATATTTATTAAATAAATAAAACATATATGTATTTTACAATGATCAGAACAGGTTTTGATCATCGCGGCCAATATCAACTAACCAGTTGATAAAATTTTTTCACTAATGATCCGGAGTTCGCCTATCGGCATTTTCAGAATTTGAATGATTTACATCAGATATCGAAGTGCTATCAAACACCCATAAGTCGTTATCAAAAATAAATTACACGTAATATTGTTTTATTTATTAACGGCCTTTGGCTTCATTTGACTTCCCAATATACTCCTTTCCATGATTGACATAAACAATATACACATTCATTATCATCAGCTACGCTAAAATCTACCTTATACATTATCATTAAAATCATGTTGATTCATTTAAAACTTCAATAACCAACGTTTTTGAACTTGAAGATGGGTTTTTCACTGGGACTGAAGACTCCAATTTTAGTATCGACTACTCGAGAATACTCGTCCATTTTTCAAATACTCGATACTCGAGTATTTTCCAAAATACTCGAGTAATACTCGTTGACTATGCAATGCGAGATTTTTTTTGTTACTTTTGCATTGGGGTCTACTGACTTATCTTAACAATGACAAGAGACAAAATAAAATATTGAAAAATTATATACAACACTTCGAACCATTTTAAAATTTGAGACGTTTAATTCTCTATATTCTTTTAGTTGAAATAAATGTATTAATGAAATAAAACAACTTATTTATCATCTATTTATATACATAAATTTGAATTAAAAATATATATGTTGGTACATGTGAAACTACTCGAGTATTTTAAAATCTTACTACTCGATACTCGAGTAGTTGAGATGTCAAATAATTGGAGTCTCTTATTGGGAACAAAAAAATATATTCATTGCTGGTTTTGAAAACATCAGGCTTTTATCTCTGAAAATCTTATTTATCGTCCAAAGGAAAAATAAAATTGCTTTCAGTACAAACTTTAAGATCAAATCCAGTGGTTTGTAATTTGAAATTTTTGCCGTAAATTATTACTTTGAAATTTTCACTTCTTCGCTTTAGTTCTTTCGCTTTGCAAAATTGAAAGAAAATATTTTCGCAGCTTTGCCTTTCAAGTATTAAACACTCGAATTGATAATTATTCATTATTTTTGTTTCAAATTACTTTGGATTATTTGGGTTTTTAACGCCAACCGCCAAAGGGCAATGATGGACAATGTGGAGTAACAAATCTACCCGAGTCCGAATCCATCATTCAATTTGATGACAAAAAGTGAGTGTGAAAGAGAAAGATCGTTTCGCGTGCGTGAATTTACATGCGTGTGCGAATGTGTTGCTATCTCTAGCGAATCGGGAGCGAACATCACAATGTTTTTAAATTTCGAAAAAAGCTATCATTACATTTAATAATATAATGCCCGACCCGTGTCGCAGTGGTACAGTGTGGGACCGCCCGGGTTCAATTCCCGGTACGAGCAGATTTTTTCAGTCGGTAAATCGATTCTTTTCGAAGGCAATGGTTGCGTGTGTTGTCAAAAATTCCTTCCCATTTTTTCGATCCCTAAGAGCGACGCATATCGAAAGCAATTAGGTAAACACTCGTCCTTTCCTAGTCCTCGTATCCTTTTAATCCCTACTCTCTTCGAAAAAAGAGAGGTTGAGCAACTGAGTAACAAGCATTTGTCGTAGAAAAAAAAATATGTTGAGATAAACTCCGTCAGTCCATATGCTCCAAGTTGAGAGTGGCCATGGTAAAAAAATATAATATAAATAAAAAATATTTTCATGCATATTGTTCCACTTGAAAATGACTGTAGATTGTAGAAGTATACATTACACTCAGACCTCTTTTTGTGCGATTGCAAAGTTATGCGGTTTTAATGTAATGCATTTTTTGGTACTTTATAAACGTACATATGAATGAACAGCGCGTTGTTCACATAATGCACCTTCAAAATCCAGTGTTTCGCCTGTTTTTTACAATGTGACATTGATACGTACGTCCTTGTACATGTTATGTTCCCACATTAAAACACATTTTTTTTACGTTTTTGTTCAGTGCGACTTCCCGCGGAACGCATCTACCGCACAAAAAAGGTTTAGTTGTGCTCTCACGATTCATATTATGTGTACGGTTTATTTCCACTGTAAACACAGTCGCCTCAAACGTAATAAGTCGCCCTCCATTTGGTTTTCTTGGAAAGAAAACAGAAATGTCAAAGTGTTTTTAGCGATCGTGCAAACGGCCAGAATTTATGTCAAGGAAGCGAAGCGCTCTGTTTTACTTCAAACGAACTTTCTATTCACAACCATGTATTAAAAAAGGGAAACATTATTTGCATCCCTTATCATACTGATATTCGAGGAAAAGCGGTAATGTTATGCACTTCCGTTCTGCTAGACCGGGTTGGAAAACTTACCCTGTTTCCTATTGACCAGTGCAGTGGCGGATCCATAAATTGTCCCAGGGGGGGAGCATTCAATTTGAAAATAAACAAAATACATAAATAATACATTACAAAAATATATGATTAAAAACATATATACACCCAGTCCTCTTGTTGCGCGATTTTCTTGGACGACACCACTACTTTTTTTACAGAATAAATGATGACCCTGCGTTGAAAGAAATGATGACCCCGAACAAAATCATGTGATTTAATTGATGACAGACCATTATCACCGATTCTTTTATTTCAATTTATAAATGGAAATATTAAACAATCTAATATGAAAAAATACAGCTTAATACCAGAGAAAAATCGCAAATATTATATTATAAAATGAAGTCAAATTTACGATTTTTTGACGTTGCAAATCGGCCTGAACAATATTCAGGTTAAATATCCGTCACTTTTTTCCTAATTTTTCTATATACATATGTATGTGTATTCAATTAAATATCAACCCTACCAATCCGGCCAATACCCACATTTGACATATTATATGCAAAAATAAAAAGTTTAAATTTTTTTAAATTTCCGACTCCGAGTACGACTCCGGCCAAAACACCGCGACGACTCCGACTCGACAGACCTGGCTTTGACTATATTTCATAACTGTTTTTAGATTATTCATAGGTCGAGTGGCAGAATGGTATTTATTTTTCGTTACTCGAAATGAACTAAATAATTTAATAAAATAAAAGTTAAATGTTTAAGGAAAAATTAGCAGATTCCGAAGACCGTCTGTGGAAAACATAATAGGGAATATATTAATTACCTGAGACGTTTTAAGAATGATTTTATGCAAGATTTCATCAATTTCACGATTTTTGTTAATTAAATACAATTCTCTCATTAATACATCCTAATTACCTTTTCAATCCTAATTAAGTGTCGCACATGTATTAGCAAAGCAATCTAGGAGGCTCTGCAGGAACTCGTCTGAATTCATAATACGCTTTAACCGCGTAAGTGTACGGCCATAGTGACAGGCGTATCTTCTGGCGTGGCGTAGCGTCACTTTGCAGCGTAAATGCCGAAGTCAAATCAGTTTGAAATTTAACAGCGCTTGCTTCGGTGTACAATTTTTTTACGCTTTGACGCTGTGTTTCGACTTCTCAGACGGCCTCATCGTTAAGCCATTGCGGCAACCTATGATTATGAAGCAAGTGAGGCTACGCTACGTCCTAAGCAACGCCTGCTACTGTGGCCACACGCTAAGACTATTATCATGAGTGATTCTACAGCTCTCATATAAACACCAATATTTGTGCCACCAGTGGTTGAAAAGCTCCAATGCTGTCGTAGGTCTCATCATTAGCCACAATGCTATCGGCAAAGAGGGAGACTTCCCTTCACATCTATGGCCCGAACAGAGCTGCACTCGATATGTTTTGAACCATTCACAAATATTGGTGTTCACATAACCGCTTTCAAATTACTTTTTTTCAAAGCGGTCTAGGCTGATCATGAATTCAGAAAACGTATACATAACGGCTGTTGATGGAAAGCTAACTTTTTTGATTCGGTGCGTCCTCGTACAGGTCAAATATTCCAGCCTGATATGATCTATGTATGCCAAGGCCAACTTTGAAACATTCGATAATTTGCCAAAAATTACGCGACAACTTACATATATGTAGGATTTTTTCAATTTCAAATTTTGGCTATAACATTATAAAGGCAGCGGATTCCAAACACGGCAGGCAGGAGGTATTTGACAGCTGGGCTGAAACAGCAGGGGATGCCACGGACGGTGATTTTCCGTTATAATTTTTGTTATTACGTTTACGCGTGAAAAGGATCGCCTCTGTTTTCGCGCCGTTTACTTTGAGTCTCCAGCGACTGAAATAGTCAGTCGTGGGCTCTTGCCAGGGGAAGCGCCAAAAAATGAGTTTTAAAGGAAGGCGTAGTAGCATACAGCTTGGAAACCATTGGGTTAAGGTATAATCCAATTGCGGTAACATGTCAAATAGGGATGTCCCACCTATAATGTGATATCGAGTCAATACCACAGCTTAGTTACTACCTGCTGTAGATACGTCGCTGATTGTGTATTTCCACATGGACTGTCAATTAAGTCGATTATTCGAATATATCCAGATTGACTTGCGTAAGCAATAATGGTAACTCGCTAGTATTGATTATTGTGTAAGCAGGCATGTACAAAGCAGTCGTTAGTTACTAACTTGATTACAGCCTTCGGCTTAGTTACTCAAAACACAATACTAATCATTCAATGTCTAAATTTGATTAAGCAAAGCAATTATAGCCTTATTGTAATGATAGTCATTCATCAGTCAGATTCTACGGTGATTAGATTTCATTTCTTATTTTAACGCTTGGGAAATTAATCGTCGTTATCGAATTAGCAGGCATTCTATCACCCGTCAAATAACCGCTCTTTTTTGTTGATATCTAACTTTACATTGCAATAGATGTGTCATTTAAAAACATGAATTGTACCCTAATGAGATTTACATTCAGTGGCGCCTTGTCCATACGTACTGCGGAACTGCAGCACCCCTAAGCAAACTAAGAAAAATGTAATATCTATTATAATATTTATTTTTTTATTCATGTCTACTCCCAACTTGGAGCATATGTACTTCCCACGGAGTGTATCTCAACATATATTTTTCTACGTGAACTGCTTGTTTCTCAGTTGTCCATTCTCTATACGAGGACTCGGACAGGACTAGTGGTTAGCTAATCGCTGTCACTATGCGTCGCTCTTTGGGATCGGAAAGATGGGAAGGGATTTTCAACAACACAAACACCCATGCTTTTGAACAGATTTACCGACTGAAAAAATCCGTTCGTACTGGGAATCGAACCCGGACGGTCAGACACGCAAGCCAACAACGCTGACACTGCGCTACTAATCGTAATAAAGTAATATTTAATTTAATAAAACACGTTGCTACTTCTAATATATTTTTTAATTTATATAATGAACGACATAATATTTATTGTGATTAAGTTCCATCTGTTAATTTGCTGGCACATTATTAACGTCTGCATCTATCGGAAGAGCAAATATAGCGAATGTGAAGTCCTTGTTTTGGGAGTCAGCAAACCTCTCATTGCATTAAATTGCTCTAATAGTGCCTTCAGTTCATCTCCATAAGAATTATATGTGATGTTTGTATGAGCTGATAGACTAAGAAATGGTTTTAAAGAAATTAATTCCCTCTCTGGAACTATTCATTTCTTTCTCTATTACTTTGCAGAGATGAATCAGGGCCGGACAAAATGGCTCGGCGGGCCGGCGATTGCCCATGTATGTTATAAACAATAGAAGCTTTCAATAGGCGGCGTTGGTGAGGGGGGGGGTGGGTGTCTCGACAATATGTCCTATTTACTTCACCGGAATCAGGTCCGGATGTGACATATCAATGGCTTCCGTTACAAGCGAAGGTACAATTATGATTTGATATCTGCATTGAACCAATGAAATGGTTCGCTCGATGCTTAATCGATCGCTTGCTTTGGCTTTATAGCAGTGATGCACAACCTGCATGTGGCCTGCAATGACATTTCATGCGGCCCAATATAACAAAAATCAATCACTCTTTTTCTTCAGAACTTTTTGCGAACGACAGAAGAACAATATAAATTAATAAAATTTTATATGCACTATCGATAGTTGAATCACTTTTACCCATGCGGCTCTCGAACTATCTGAGAATTGATTATCTGGCACTTCTCCCAAAAAGGTCAAATTAAATAATCCATATCTCTGATGGGCCGCATACATATTTTAAACCTTGATAGTATTATATTTTTTTTCATGACAAATACACAGCTCATAATTAAAATCTATATATTTTTTTTAATCCTTTTTTTCATTTATTTTTCGTCGACTGGTAATTTTGAGGTCGCGCATCGAAGTAGATGAGTTGAATTTTCATCAGTCCAACCTGTTTAGATACTTCGATTTAACGATTTTTAACATTGACAAGAGTGAAATATTTGATGCCAAATGCAGCAATAATTTAAGTTACTGATTGCCTTAATATTTAAAGTTTATAATTTGGATAATTTCCAGGCAAAAATTCCAAAAATTCTTCACAAATTAGAAAGACATTTTTTTGTATTTTACCTACAACAAAGTGTATGGAAACTTTTGACGTAGATAGCGCCATACAAAACCTTCGACTGGGCCACATTTGGCCCGCGGGCGAAGGTTTGGGCATGGCTGATTTACATAGTCGATGTTTCTTTTTTTTTACAGTACAGTTTCAGTCTTTTCAGCATTGTATGTAATGCCGCTAAATTCTGAATATTTTTATTTTGATATTTGATGGTTGACTTTTATATATCTTGTTTTTATACTTTGTCAATAAATTTGCGAAGTTAACTAATTTTGTACGGTATTCGATTTTAGAGTTTTTTTTAAACTGCCAGTTAATAATGAAGGCAGTAAATCTTTTACTACTTTGTAGAATGCCAATTGTACCCAAAGTCTTTTCTGACGACAAATGTTTTAAAACGAAAACTATCAAACTTTAATTTGTTTTTACAGAAACTGTTTAAAAGTTTAGAAGCATTTTCGGAGTTACGACACTATTTTGCTAGTGGTGCGTCAACATCGACTAGTTTTTTTTATTTCATATAAACCCCCCCCCCCATTCTCTTCTGAAGAAATTTCCGTCTCTACTAACTTCAATAAATATCAAATTTAAATCGTCTAAATTTGTTGTTTTCCATGAGTTTGGCACTAAACTTGAACTGACTTATCCATGCAATAGAAATGCCTAAAGATGCCGAAATGCGAATCACGTGTCGTTAACAGTACAGAATTCAACTGCATGATGTATTATTGGCAATTATATAATATCAAGATATTGAGTGAAGTTGCATTTACATCGCAGCAAGTAATATTATCAAATAGATTAACAATTATTATCAAATATGTTCGATAGTTATTTCAGTATCACGCCATCGTCTTGCCGAAACGGTTTTTCCTAGATCGAACCGTTTGATGCCTTTATTAATTTTGTCTGGTCTCGATATCTTATATATAAAACCGAAACGGCGTATGTATGTATGTATGTGGGTCTTTAATTCCCTTTTGCATTGTTGTTGCAAGTTGCCATAAAAACGAATATGAAAGAAAATATGTTTGAATTTTTATCGGCGGAGACATTTAGTCAAAATGTAATAAATTAGTCTTCTACCAACTTTTTCCCGGCTTTTATTAATATAATAATGTTTATTATTTACGTGAAGGTATTATTTGACAGCAAATTAGATGTTTTCCTAGAATTTGGACATTTTAATGGGCGAGAATGGGGCTGTCATCAAATTAAATAAAGTTTGTGATTTTATTTTAACTCTATTTTGGATGTTAGATTTTGTGATATAATTATGTCGAATGATATAACATTAAATAATTTTTGATCGCTTAGTCCGAGCGACGCCGGGTAGCAATACTAGTCGCATATAAAACTATCTTTCAAACTAATATTTTTTTCTACAAAAGTTCTCGAGTAGTGTGTTGAGTTTAGTTTTGCTTAGAACAGTGGTTCTCACGGAAAATTGCACTGTGGCTGCATCGTAAACATAAGCGGTCATACGGAAATGTCTGGTGTCATTCCAATCTGTTGTGTTTGTGGTATTTCTAATAGAGCTAAATAAGTATGTGTATTTACTTGTGGTATTAATTGCATACCAAATATTTCAGTTCGAAATATGAGTTTTTTGAAAAAATTTTGTTTTAAACCACATTTTTTAAAATATCAATCTTTTCTATAAAGGTGTTGGTGGCCGCACATGAGAACCACTAATTTAGAAGAACTCTATTATATTGAGGCAAAAAATATTAAACATATGACTATATTTATAAAGATAAAGTGACCTCTATATAAAGGGTATTTCAATAGGGACGCTCAAAATATGTTACTTTGTCCTGCTGAGTAGATTATTCATTGTTTAGTGGCCAAATTTGAGTCAACCAGTTTGGTAAATAATCGGCCAACACCTACCTGTACGTCATCAAAATACAATATCTGGTGAAAACATTGCTGCTGTGTGTGAAAGTGTACAGGAAAACCCAAGGCAGCTTATTTCGCGTTGTTCACAAGAACTTGGCTTTTCTGCGACTTAAACTTGGCGTATTTTGAATCGGGCCTTATGTCTGCACCCGTATAAAATCCAACTAACCAAGGAACTTCAGGTAAACGACCACAGACAACGCTTGATTGGGTTCGGGAGCAGTTGGAAGTTTACCCAAATTTGTCAAAAAAGTCAACTTTAGCGACATGGCCCATTTTATAATGAATGGATATTGGCAGACATTTGATGCTCTATTCCATATTTAATGCCGTAAAATATACTTACAAAATGAAATTAAAATTTAGTCGAAATCTCACAAACAACTTGTTTTAATTACATTTCAAAACTAAACGTCCTTATAAAAAGACCCTTTATATATGGAATTAAACGTTTCTACATTATCGCGAAGATTGCTTGCTGCAATTAAAAAAAGTCATCTCCCTTTATTTCGAGTAATATTTGTTTTTTTTTACTTTACATTAATTCGCCATCATTATTACATGCGAAAACCAAATAACCAAAATCGGTAACCTTTTTAGAACAAAGAAAGCGAAAAAGAAATCAGAATTCGCCATACTACTCCAACAAAACGGAATGTTTACACAGCGAAAGCTCAAAAGATAATGCAAATTTGTTTGTAGGCACTTATGGAGAAGAATAAAGTTTATTCAATTCAAGCCTCATTTGAATGTGCTAATCTGTGAAACATTGTAGAAACTGTGGAAAGAGATTTAGTGGCTTACCGGTATATTAATTCGCTGGTATATTGTCTCCTTCGATAATGGCTCTTGCTGGCTATTTTTCTTACATTTTTTTCAATTTATTTGCTTAGTTATAATACCAATTGTTTGTCATACCTTGTAATTATTATTTAAACTTTGTATAAATATCACTGTTTCGTTGTATTTCTTATCAGTTGACTATGCTCGCGAAACCGGTCCTGAACCAATAAATTTAATGTGGAATATGTACTAAAAATGTTTTATTGTTCTTATTATAATGCCATTCCACCAAGTATTGACAGTGGACACTTTAAAATTTTTATAAATCGTTGTATTGATCCAACTGATCCTAAAAACGAGATGTAGTGATAGGAATTAGCTAACCACTAGTCCTCCACATTTGTGTTAAAAGGGAGAAAATAACACGATTCCGTGTGCATGCAAAAATTGTAGTCGCACGATGATTGGTGTTCATGTGAGGTCTGTGCTGAACAATGTTTTGTGGTTTTGAAATTTGGGTATTTTTCAAGGTGCGATATTCTTACGTAGTTAACGTGTTAAGTAACAGCATAACATACAGTTTTCGTATAGAAAACAACTGTAACGATAACCTCAATTTTCCGTCCGTATGATTCACATAGGAAAAGTACATGATTGAAAAACCGTACGCTCAAATCACCGAAATAAAGTATCACGTAATTCTCACTATCTATCTTTGATAATCAGTAGTTTCTATGCGTTTGAATAAATTTATTAGATTTGTTATATCATCGACTTTGTACCTAGGTCTTTTAAAAAGTAGAAATATTGCAGACTTTTCGCTGATAAATTTGCGATCCATTTTCGAGGGCATCTTGTTAATGGGCACTTTTTAACAGGCGACACTTGTGTAAAGTTGCGTTACGGGCAATTGCAAACTTTAAGATCTCCCATCCACTTAGGAAGTTTGCCGGCTCGAGCAGACAAGACATTGATGGTGATTTAACTTGAACTTTGAAACATTTTTGTGTCTGTACGTATAATACTTTTTTTTCTCAACCATGTCCGCGCCCAATGTAAGCATATTAACTCTTTGGAATTAGTTTTAATTCATTTTCACTCATAGAAAAGTGAGACGACGGTAATAAATGTTTTTGCTAATTAATATTTTATCGACCTGTTTTTATGATCGGATAGGTGTGAAGGATTTTTGTCATCACAGACTCGTATATCTTTGAATATAAATCGACTAAAAAATAAATATACGTAAGTTTATACTCCTGAATTTAAACCGTTGTCCACCACAACCGAATAAAATTAACTTCGGCCACACGACTTCAGTACTGGATAATTTTGAAATTCCTCCATAGTGAAAATATATTTTCCTGTGATTCTTGTCGCGAGTGTAACGGAGCTATATCTCGTGAATTCCGCTTAATTATAGTTGTCGTAACCATGGTTTCCAGCCCCGGTATCCCGAGGATTTTCAATACCTGATGACTCCTGGGATTAGAAAACATAATCTCAAAATTTTCGGGATTGATTTATTTATCAAGCATAAACGATTTATTGTAGAAAAAAATCGTAATATTACGCGATCTTGGACTTGGAACACCGGGTGCTCATTGAAATAGCCGGAAAATAAATTATTTGCGTTATGCATTGATGACAGCATCGAATGTAAAATATTGTTTGAAATGAATTTAGATAACGAAAAATATCAAGTAACAAAACTGGAGCTTATCAATGAGCGCCAAATACATACAATTCTAAAATTCATCCTTACATCCTGGATGGTAGTGGAATTGTCATAAGCAAAAACGTCCTTTATTTCCATTAATGTGTCCTCATTTTAACAATGATTTTTTTTTTAAATTGCTCCTCTTTATACTCTGCATTACTGGACATATTTTTAATTTCAATTAGTTTTCAGATCGCATTCGAACGAGACCGATACTCTCGTTCATTATATTTCTTTCAATCAAATATTTTCGCTCTTCAAATAATGGATAATCAACCGACATATAATATTCCTCAAAATGATAGTGATGTCAATTATCCTTAACTATTTTTAATGATAAACTAACATGGCTAATATACGGGACCAGTCACGGGATCCCGAAAATCCGAGATGATAATTTTGGTCCGGGATTGTAAACCCTAGAGGTGACAGTATTCTGTTAAAATACCTATATATGAACATTATTTGGCAATCCTTTTACTAGTTAATATCATACGATACCATTGATAATCCATATTCACTCAATTCCTAATAATGTAAGTCCAACGAGCTTAATTTTAATTGGTAATAAAAACAATTCAAATCACTTTTAAAAGATCAATTCTTTTTTTGAATCGTGTCCAATTCAACACAACTGGCTTCCTGTCGGACCTACCGGACCTACCTAGGTAAATTTCTTACGCCAATCAGACAATAGTGAATAGACAATGCAAAAAAGGAAACAAAATTGAATGAATGCTGAACATCAGAATTGCGACCGGTGGTGTAGAAAGGATTGTTTAGGAGTGTACGAGCGCGGCAGGGCATGGAAGAACGACACGCAGTCTTAACCCACGAAAGACGGTCCATGAAAAATAATGTCTGATCCGAAGGGGGGGACTAAAAATCCCCTAATGTTATGGCTTTATTAGCATAGATTGCATTAAAAAATATCATATTATGCTTTAACGTGTCTTTATATGTACATCGTTTTAAATATATATATATTGATTGAGTAGGCATTTACTTGGTAGAACTCCATTGTAATACGGAAATAAAAATAACAATGTATGTTCTACATAAATTATATTATATATTTGTTGATAGCTATTTCGGCTTACGCCTTCGTAAGAACTATTCTGACGAAGTTCTAGTGACGAAGTTTGACTAGTTCTGACGAAGGCGTAAGCCGAAATAGCTATCAACAAATATATAAAATAATTTATGTAGAACTAAAATACATTGTTATTTTTCTTCCGTAATATATATATATGTACATTTAAAAATCGATAGTGTTTCTATAATTATTCATATTTTAAGTCGTGCATGAACGGACAAGCAGATCGTATTGATGTTCAAGACAGACTGGCGTGAGTGCTTATCTACTTTCTTTAATGCAAAAAGCATCCATTTGATTTGAAACGTACGTTTGATCGAGGCACGTTTGAGATAAGGTAACGTTATATTATCGCGGAAGGACAGTACATTTTGAATCATGGCAATTTGTAGCGTCAATATAAATGGTTTTCGGCCAGTAATAATCCGACTTATTTTCTTTTTTATTTAATGGCGACGAAACTTGTCAATAAAAATCATATTTTTTTACTGCAAAAGGTGTAAAAAACAATGATTTAAGAATACCAAAAGTTTTCACATTGAATCACTAATAATAGGACAGATATTTAAGATAAAGTGGCAGTGGTGGTAAACTGTCTTACCCACCGGGACGGAAATGTTAACCCACTTTCTCACCTCTGCCACACAATGAATGCGCTATGCTGGATTAGATTACTAAACTTGCCAAGCTATCGGTAACATTTTTAGTTTGCGGGTTGCACAACTGAAAATTAAATTAATTACCGCATTCCACCAATATCCATGAATCTTATACTCACGTTACGAAATAACTCACTCGAAAATTTTATTGCACAGTCTTACAGCCACACTGAACTATTTTTATAATTAAGAATTTCAACTGAAGGTGCTTTATGGAATTTCAATATCAAATTTGAATCATTTTGTATTCCATGATTTTGAATGCATGAAGATGCCGAAAGGTGAAACCCGATTCGTTTGCGACAATACTCATGGAAATGTACAAAATTCAAACGATTCAAATTTGAATAAATTCATACAAAAATGCGTGTGCGCAAAGATAAAATGAATGGATCAACGAATCAACTCCTTTCAGCTGAGATTGATTGACAATCGCTGTCAAAAGTCTTTAAGATTTAGATAGGGCAAAGAAAGAAAACTGTAAATGGTTTTGGTGGGGACGAAATATCGATTGCGAAAATATGATATTAACTAAGATATTCTTATATATATTTTAGTTAGATAAATAAGTCAAAAATATGGTAAACGTTTGAAATGCTTATACATTTTAATAATGATTGAAATCAAATCTTCAATGCAGACTTATTTTTTCTTTCTTTCACTTTTCACGAAAAAAAAAAATATAATAAAATGATAGAACATTTTTAGTACTTATTCCAAATACAATTTATTGGATCAGGACCGCTTCGCTCAGTTGATAATGCTGGCCATCAGCGAAACCGGTCATGATCCAATACACTTTACGCGTAATAAGAACAATTTTTTTTTTATTGCTTAGATATTACACATACGAAATGATAACCTCAATGGTTCTGAATCACTGATGTCCACGTGATATTCCCACCACGCACTTTTTGTTTTCGGCTTTCACTTTATTTACTTAGTTCGCTTTTCAACGTTATCTAGATCGGAGACTGCTAATCGCATTATTTAGGTACCGTAGTTATTTGCTTACAAAACTATATACTTTTATAATACAATCAAATAAAGCGGTTTTCTTCGCTCGCTTATTACTGGAAATGTATTTTTAAGCGACAAATCTAAAAAAGTGTTTCCAGGCTTATCCATTTGAAATTCAAATTACTTCTTGTATTTTCAACTATGCTTTATTGTCGTATAAGCTATAATCTTTTCTATACTGAGGAGCACATACGCCTCTAATTTTCATTTTATTCAATTTCTTTTTCAAATAGGGTAAATGGTAGAAAAAATTGAGCAGGTAGCTTATCGCTATCTTTGCTCCATATGGCCACTGTGACTCTGATCCATGAAACTCAATATTACTAGAGCCCAACTGCATTACCACTCGGTTACTGAAGCGTCATAAATAAATCAGGCTTTTTTATTTGAAGATTGTATTTTAATTTCATACTTCTCCGCGTAACACGTGAGCTCTTTACCCAATGCCCGCGGGCACATGTGCGCCCCTACAAAATATAAAATATCGAAAAATTCCATTTTCTCTATTGAAATATAGCCATGTATGTAATTTTACAAAGATTTTTTTATTTTACTCATTTTTTTAAACTCTTTTGTGAGGTAAATTAACACATAATCTTCTTCTGGCTTATATCAATTCAATAATATTGTAATGTATGTTACACACAGATAAAGCTACCCAGAAGATAATGATAAAGTAAAACAAATATGTACCACTTGAGCTTTGGTTTTTAAAAATACAGCCTATACAGAGTAGTTTATGGTATAAATACAATATTTTTCTGCCAATAATTGAGTTGCTTTAGTTTATATATCAATCAAAAGTTTGGCATAAAAGCCAAGACACCAAATATTTTGTAAAAATTAAATCAAATAAAAGTTGGTTTGCTTCGCCAGTTGGCATCAATAATCTCAAATCGAAATCGAAAAAGTTATATGTATTGATCTTTTCGAGACCCATCTGATCACTAGGGGAAAGCTTTCAAGATTCAGAGGCCAAGTTAACGCCTAAAAAGTGAAACTTCGTTTTTACCGGCCGCGGGAAAGGGCCAAACACAAACAGTAACGAAGCTAATTGGTATACAAATCACTTGAGAGGAAGGAGAAATCTTATGTGAAATAGATTTAATAGCTACCTGGTAATACTTGATTTATATTAACGGTATTTTTAATTGCTCGAGTTTTCAATGGGTTTATTCAATTTCAACATTGTTTCTTAGCCTTAATAAGAGCCTGATTTCAAAACGAAGATAAAATGTTTCTAAGACATTCATTTTTTTCAAAAATAAAGTTAGATGGTGTGCTCACCCCTTCATTGTTCGCCGCCGGTATCTACAGATTCTCGCTGGGAATGTATTCCCAGAGCGTAAAATTGAAGGAAATCGCCGTAAATTACAGGAAATGCCCGACCTGGCTACAATAATCTAATGAACGTGAATGGACCGACCTGAGAGAAAGATTTTTCGTGGTTTTTCTTTTATTCTCATTTTATATTGATATACGATAGACCAGTGGCTCTAACGCAAAATTTGGCTGTGACGGCATTAGGAACATCAGCGGTTCTACGAAAATGTCTGGTGGCCGTACTAAATTTTTTTTTTCTCAAAAGTACCTAAACTTGTATGTGTTTGAGTTTTTGCGAACTGACAATTCTTGATGCACAATACAACGCATCCAAAATATAAAATTTTTAGTGTCATTGTTGACAAATGAACTTGTAAAAACACATTTTTAATAAATATCAATATTAACCATCAAGCTGTTGGTGGCCGCAGCAAAATTCTCTGGTGGCCGCATATGAGAACCACTGCGATAGACTACTAATTGATACCATGCTCGCTTTGAAAGTCAATTAGAGATTTGTACACATCATATCGACGCTCTGGCCACCACTGGACTACAGTTATACAATTAATCATTGTTGAACCCGTAGCCGAGTGACTATCGATCGTGGGTCTTTGATCTATTCTGTGTGGCATATTTATTTATAGAAACATAAACGAATCTCTTTAGCTTAAATTGCTGGTACTCTGTTAAAAAAAAGTTTATTTAAGCCAATGAGTTACATAACCAAAAAAAAATAATAATAGTAGGACTCCTTATGATCAACCTTGTAAGCCGAAATGGTAAAAAAATATTTTTTTTTCCATTTCAACTAATCTGAAATTCTAATGATTTTTTTTTAAACAATGAATCTCTTCAGACGCACTTGTTTTTTTTTGGTTGAAATTCGTTTTAAATAAAATTAAAATGTCAATTTATTTACATATTCAGAATGCAAAGTAGTGGTTTTTGTCCAGCTTATGTAGTCGGTTTTCATTGATATTTTTTGTTTTATAAAATACTAGTATTGCTACCCGGCTTCGCTCGGACTAAGCGATCAATAATTATTTAATGTTATATCATTCCCAAAGAATTACAGACCCACAGACATACATACATACGCCGTTTCGGTTTTATATATAAGATTGTACATTTTATGCATATTGAATAATAGTCTTGAATGCGTCCTCACTGTGTTTCAGTTTAATGAGGCTTTCCAACGTTAAAGGGTTCCCTATCCATGTCCTAGACAGCCAAGACTCGGCAAAAGTACATTGTTTTAATGAGTGGAGTAAATTTTAATTACGTCCACATAATCGACTTTTTTACAGTCATTATTATTATGTTTCTACTACGCCAAACTGTAATTAAACTGCATGTTAATTAAAATAAAAATAATAAAACATTTTTAGTAGTTATTCCACATAAAATTTATTGGATCTGGACCGGTTTCGCTCGTGGCGAGCATTGTCAACTGATCAGTTAAGTATTGACAGTAAAACTTGACCTTAAAAATGATGCATGTTAAATTCTTGAGTAAAGACTTTTTAGATCGGTTTCCTGAAATTTTGAGAAATTTGATTCAACCACAAAACATGTTGATACGTGTCCCTCTGACATCTTGCAAGCTGTTATAATATTGCTATAGTCGTGCCCAATCCATTGCTCTGCGGCATCATCAAGTTGTCATTCGCGATTTGAAGATTGAGGATATGAGTATTTAGCCTAAGTGCTCGGTAACGAAATCTCAGACGAACGAAATTGGCCTGCAACGCTTGACCTTTTGCGTTCTTACTTTCATGACATTGGTGAATTTTCTGATAACATAATATTGCAATACGACACCTTACTTTGTAAAGGTTCTAACTGCTCTTGACACTGTTTTGAGATTGAGCGATTGATTAAAATTCACTTGCAACAATGAGCAAGTAAAAATGTTTTGAATTACTTATTTTAAGCTGAGAAATAATGATCTTAAAAATCTAATCATGGAAATAATGATGACAATTTTAGAACTTAATAAATTTAGTAAAAGAAGTCTTCAGATGCACTGCAACTCTGGAATTCTGCTAGTTCCGTTATTCAACCATAGATAATTATGAAATTCATATATCAGGAGGTAGTTTTCAAATTTGGACAAATCCATTTGTAGGCAAACTGAGAAAGTGAGAAATTTTCATTACTTTTTCCTCATCAGTTTGTTCTTAAAATATGTTTTAAATTAAAGAGTTACAGATGATGTGTAAAAATGGAAAAAATTTCATTTGAAGAAAAAAGGTTTCAAAAATATAATCTAAAATTGGCAGTTAAAAAAAACCATTTTGGAATTGACCGATTTTGAAAATTACCTCTATGATAGTATCCGGTAAATACAAGCATTTACGACCAAATAGCATTTTAGGCAAAAATGTCAATTAGAATCTTTTCAAAGTAGGTTAACGAATAGAAAAATTCTCATTGTTTAAATTTTGCAATTGCTTTTAGATTATTAACATGAGTTATGTCATCTCGTGTTGGCCCCAAAAGATTTGATTAATATTCTTCGTGCTCGTCTCGTCGATTTAAATTTTTTAATAATGTATGTTGCTATGGAATTTGGCTTAAACGCTAAGTAACCAAATGTATCACTGCGATTGATACCATATAGACCAGGGGTGGCAAACTTTTCGGATGGCCGGCCAATTCCAAGAATTGAAAATGAGCCGCGGGCCGCAAGCAAAAAACCATTTTTAGATATACACCCGATCGTTTTTTACGCGATACATTGGTTTCAAAAATTGGCGCACATAAAAAATCGCGGAAAAAGTATCTAAAATATAAGAAAAAACATTTGTTTTTCAAATTCGACCAAAAAAAAAAAATCTTGCATAAAAATGTTAATTTATATACCTAAAACATTCCCATTTTCATTCAAAAATAATATTTTTACCTTCACACGGAATTGGACGTCTAAATTGCATTTATTTGACATAGTGACTCTCTGTGATAAAATTTACGACTGGTAAACGTGTGCTGCAACGAATTTTATGAATGCATTGTAAATGCATGGTTAAATAAGTTTCAGAGCAGTCATCAATAACATCGCATGAGTTTGCGCACCATTTTTTCTGTAAAAAGAAAAATCGCGTACCTACAAATAAATCACGGTGTCTTAGCATCTAGATTAGCTACTGTCGTTTGGTCTCCATGAGATAACATGGAAAGAAGCTCCTTATAAATTTAAAATTTAGAGTATCCTCTTGATCGTTACTTTCAAGGACTATGTTATCGATTGCTCATTTATTTTTTTATCAATAACTTCCATTCTTCTTGCTACGATTCGCCGAGATTAGTTTATTTCTCAAGTTTAAATTATTTCTTAATTTCAACAAGATCTGACATGATATATTTACGAAACGACAAATTCTTCAAATGTTATTAGATTTTCAATATTTTTTTATAAAAAAATACTCTTACTTAGAAATGTGTACGATTAATGATGGTGGGCCGCACTTTGCCCCACCCTGATATAGGCTGTGGTTTCGTAATTTATAAATAAAGGAATTTTTAATATTTGTATATCCTTATTCTGACGCTGTCAAATCAGTCAAACAGTGCAATTGTCTCAAAGGGCAAACCAATTATAATATTGTACAATTTCCCGTTAAAATAACACAGAACTGCACATTTGAACATATCTGTTATTATTTTACAAATAACCACAAGCCAATGATAAATATTCATGTCTGGCTGATAATAAGCTTGACTCTTTGTCTTTTTCAAAACATCGTATCTCGAGATAAAATATAATACACGAATGAAATACACGAACAATTATTGTTCGTGTATTCATATATTTAAGTATAAAAAAATAATTACACGGAGAGTCTAAAAGTATTATTTAGTATTTGATGCATTGCCATACCGTTCATCCGATTGCGATAAAAATTGTCAACTTATTGCTTGCGAAGGTTATATGCATAGTAAAATCAACTTATAGTAGGTATTTTATATAAAAATCAATGTTTTTTCATATTGTATGCGCTGACATACCGTTCATTTTGACAACTTATTGTTGCACTTGCGCAAATGTTATAAGCATAGTACAATTAACTTTCAGTAAGTGGGACGTGTAGACGAACAGCAAATGTCATGATCAATTTTAGTGAAATTAAATCGAAATTATTTATCTAAAATATTGTAAAACCGAAAGCTCTTCAATAAACATAAACACGTTCTTTCCTTGAGTGGTATTGCATCGCTTGCCGGGTAACGGCTAGTCATTTATATTTCTTGAATTATCACCGCTTATTTCGTTTTATCTATAGGTGGCACTAAAAGTTTCTGAATTGTTTCCCTAAACTGGTTTGCTCCAAAATGATAATGCCGGTAACTTTAGAACCTTTCGATGTGGGTATGACAGTTTGAATAACTTGCACCCAAATTTTGATTTAATTCTGTTGTAATATTTAGTTTGCGCCTACGAGTTTCGAATTTGTGGTTATCTCCATTTGGAACTTTTTTGATTCATAAAATATTAATATAAGTGATGAAACTATAAATGGTATAAATGCCATAAAATGTGTGCAATAAGTAATAATTCCACCGAGCGAGAAGTGACGTAAGTATGGACACAAAAATAGTTCAATAATCTTGAGTTTTGCGGTCAGGCTCTGGTCACGCCACACCAACAAACCCAAACGAAAATGTATCAACAGTTTGATAAAGTCATCCGGCGCGGCTCGACGGCCCAAGTGCTCTATTAGCAAAACCATATCTCCTAGATGGAAATCTTCGCCGAGAGACGTCGCAATCCGAACCCTGGCGGGCTGCGCAGGTCCCGTTCGGTCCGCGCGTCCCTGCGCATGATCGGAAACCGATGGAAGACCCACAAACCCGACGGGGACGTCCGTCTCAATCAGTCCCTCTCGGACCCCGAAGACCCCAAGAACCCGGAGATCTTCACGCAGATCATAAAAAACGACGAGCTCTACTCAAACTACAGCTGGAACGCTGAATTTAAAGACACGGATGAGTTGGTTTACACCGAGCTCGAAGTCAAAAAACTCGCGTTGAAGACTCCAATAATGGAGAAAAAGTCCGCAATGGTGAACGATGATAAAAATAAAGATTTTAAAGGTATTCTGCGAAGTTCCAGTGATAAATTGAACAAATTGGAGAAGAAGGAAAAGTTTAGTGATATTTTCGGAAGACGAGATAAACAGAAGGATGATGGTCTGTTTCAAATTCCGAACGCAGTGCCACCGAAAGCGGCGGCCCTTTTGCATATTCCCGCGAGTGCTCCCGCTGACGTGAACGAATCCGGCTTAAAAAAGTTCTTCCAAGACAATTTTGTTGGTGGAGTCGGAAACGGGGAGGATGCTCAATCGAGCAAAGGGGGCAGGTCCAGGCGGGGATCTGAAGGAGACACCGAAGCGTCAGCAAAACAGATCTTCGCTCTGTACAGCCCACCGAAAGGACGCAGGAATGCGGTCTGGATGTCGGAGCAACAACTGAGTATGTCTTTGTTTTTTTATTAATTTTTTTTTGTTGCTTTTTGTGTTGTCTTTTACCCATATAATCCCCTCCAAAACCCGTCATAGCATAGTTAATTATGCCAGTATTTGAATCGATTGATATATTTAGATCATAGATTTTCCAACCATCTACCGATTCTCACCGATATCATTCCTTTTTCTTCCTCCACTGATACGTGCGTGTCTGCCATAGCGACGACCATGTTGACACTAGAATCTCTACTTGAACACATTCTGCCGAGTCAGTGGCCATAAAATCAAACATGTTCTGCTTATATTAACTTTTTTAGAACAATTATTTACTCTTCAGCAAATGAAGGAAAAAAATTTAAAATAACTTTAATCAGAGAAGTAATGTAGAAATACCACGCCGAGTAAATAAAAAGGGTTTGAAAATGAATAGCTCAGAATTTTTAGAAATAAATAAAAGTACTAACTTAAGAAATATTATTAAATACGATCCTATAGGACAGGTTACTCGCCACTGCTAACATTATTTCCAATGATATGATTAACCCTTCCCAATTGATTGAATCTCATTAGTTACTATTTTGTAATGCTAACGTCATTAGTAGTATAATTATTTATTTGCTTTGCTTTGATTCTATAACCCCCTCATTGCTTCCCGTAAAAGGGAAAAATACCAAACTCCATTTTGTAATTTATCAGTTTAAAATATTAGAACCAATCTTGCTTTATAACTTAAGCAAACTTTGCGATACTAAGTCCGAAGTTTCATCTGAAAGAGGCGTAACACGTGTCGCAATTAGTAACACAATACGTGGAATAATTAAAGTTATTTTAAATTGTATATTATTGACTGTATGTCAGTTGCTACCTTTCTCTCTTCATAGCTGATATACAAATAAAACAACAAGCTAGCTCCAAATACACACCACACACACCTCTAATTACTTGACATATACAGGGTGGTAGGAATATTACACAAATATTGAAAAATATACAAAAAATCTTTCAGTAAGAATTCTCATGATATTTTTCTTTGCATAGCTCGTGACGTCTATGCGCTCTATCTGTCTCTAAAAAACATGGTCCTTCCATCAGTCCATCTTATTGAAAAAAGATTTTTTAAGTGATTAATTAAATCTCACGCGACTCATTTGACTTTTAATGTCAATTGAGAAGAGAGTCGAGAAGAAAAGACACCATGAACTGAATCTCAAATTGTTATTTAAAAATAAAATCCATATGTATCATAACCTAGGCATATTTGATCGCTAGAGTAAGGCCCTCGCCACTATACCACAGACGTATCAAGATTCCCCAACCCTGACCTTAAAAATGGTACATGGATATTCATTTACTCGATGAAATTGCTTGACGTTCGACAGCTAGCTCAAATATTCTCAATTGAGGATTACTTAGATTTTTTGTTCTATAGAGTAGTTATTAGACGAGATACGAAACGGTATGTTAAGGGAGTCCCCCCGTGTGACGGCCGGTTTTTTTTAGCTTTTTTTGGGATTCAAATTTTTTCTAAATGTTTATTGACATTTTAACAGTGAGACAAAATATTTTCAGATTAAAATCTTCATCACAATATGAAGTGCACCACTCCAAAGGCACCCATGTCGAAAAAAAGGTGGTAAACGGTCTCCATGGTTCCGACTGATTGGCTAATCAATCAAAAAATCAAACGGCATTTTAATCTATAAAGCTGTGAAAATCGTTTGAACTAGAATCTTTTGAAAATTGAACTATCGACATGTTCACATTTAAGGTGTTCACTGTCAATACTTGGTGGAAAGGCATTTTAATTGACATGTTTTTGAAAAGTAAAATCAAATTTCATGATTATTTTCATGATCATACATATTCATACTCAGTGACGGCTGGTGAGGGTGTTCTGGGGGGTGCAAAAGGAAGATTCAACTAATTTTCCGTACTACGGAAGAGAAACAGTTGGTATTGCGAACATCTGAATTGAAAGTCCATGCTATAGAAGTGTTTTAAAATCCAATGAATAGGAAAGAACTCTTGCAAAAATGGTTGAATCTTCCTTTGCACCCCCAACACCCCGTCACCACCGTCACTGTTCCTACTCTACTATTAAAATTTTAAAGCAATCGTTCAACCCGTTCCTGAGATATCGTGGAGACCAGTTAAAAATACAGTTTTGAGAAAAACGCGTTTGAAAGTTCATATACGATTTTGACTATTTAATCTTTACTCTAGCCATTAATCTGATACGCCTGATCCATAGGTAATTCTTTCTTCTTCCTGTTTTAAGTCCTTTGTGGCTGCATGCTTTGCCCTTGCTTAAATTTTTGTTTGTTTCATGAATTGAAATTACGTGTGTATTGAAAGTTCTCATGTAACAGCCGAACCGTCAATATGGGTCCAAACAAATGTCGTCTATCTGCAGTAACTTTCCAATGACTACAAATATTGAAAAATAACTTTACCAGCATATTCTACACGTGTTTAAGAATCATTTTATGCAACAACAAAAAAAAGAAGATTTAAAACATCACACAGGGGACCCCCTTAATGTATGCGCTATCATTTCAAATTTAATCAAATGAATAAGCAATAAATCATACATAAATGAATGCTACGTGACATATCGCGAGTAAAAATATTCGAACTAACCGAGACAATAATATATCCGCGAAAGGGAAAACTCGACAACATTTTTTTATTTTATTAAAATCTACGTCGTGGCGATAACGGCATATTGAAGTTTTACATATCGCGTGCTGAAAACGAATGGCTGACAAAGAAGCGAATTTTCCGAGAAAATATGTTTTACCATAACCGAACGAGTTCTATATTTACGAATATGTAAATCGTTGTGTGTAAAGGAAAATATTGTGAATTACTGGCGCGGAAAATCAATGTCGATATGAAAGTGACTGAATTAACTTTCATCGTTTTACATTAAAAATGAAAATACACGTGAGAAGTCTTATTTGCAATTTTTTTCAATGCGGGTTTTCTACGTTTTAAAAAAACCATTAGCTATATCCCTATCCTTAAAGGGATGGTATTTCAATTGAACATTGCGATTATTGATCGGAATTGGAACAATTGATTTTTTCATACTTTCGATGGATATCAGCGGTAACTTTCTGGAAGTTCATTTTAATATAACTATGATTATTCCACGTATTGTGTTACTAATTGTGGCACGTGTTTCGACTCTCTCAGATGCATCTTCGGACTTATTATCGCAAAGTAATAGAGCAAGATTGGTTCTAATATTTTAAAATGATAAATTGCAAAATGGAGCTTGGGATTTTTCCTTTTTACGGGAAGCAATGAGGGGGGTCATGGAATCAAAACAAACAAATAATTATACCACTAATGACATTAGCATTACAAAATATCATCTAATAATATGCAATCAATTGGGAAGGATTAATCCTATCATTGGAAATAATGTAAGCAGTGGCGAGTAACCTGTCCTATTTAGAATATTAATTAATACTTTTATTTATTTCTAAAAAATTTAGACAATTAATTTCTAAACCCTAATTGTTTTTCGTAAGATCTATAGTAATTCCGAAGCTGTCTCTGAAAGGAGCGAAATTCGTGTCATAATTAGTAACACTATATGTGAAATAATCAAAGTAATTTCAAATCTTATATATAAAACCGAAACGGCGTATGTATGTATGTGGGTTTGTAATTCCCTTTTGCATTGTTGTTGCAAGTTCAAACAAACGAATTGATTTCGCTCGCGAAAGTTTCGACGGTAAATTTGTTTCGTTATAAATGTGTGTGTAGAGACTCCAATTACTCGAGTATCGAGTAGTACATTTTACAAAATACTCATAGTTACTAGTTTCATATGAACCAAAATATCTTATTTAAAAAAAAATATATATATAAAACCGAAACGGCGTATGTATGTCTGTGGGTCTGTAAATCCCTGTTGCATTGTTGGTCATTAAGTTGCCAGTTGTTTCAACTTGCCCCTTCTGAATTTACGCGCCGAGGTGAACATAACCCCAAACTGGTCGGTGCGAAGCCGGGTTCGAATACTAGTTTTATATAAAAATGAACTTTCACAAAGTTACCGCCGCATCCATCAAAAGACAAGACTCTTTTGCCGCTTTTTTAGTGCACACCGTTTTTTGAATCTTACATTGTGTGGGTATGTATGAAAATGCAATTTTGCATGCATGCGGATAAAACATCATAGATCGATTTCAAATCAAGACTTGACCTTGCTGTTGGGCTTTTAAACGAAAGCCCAACAGCGTTGACGACAGAGCAACATGGCCGAAATTTGCATAAAAAAATAATCCATAACCTCTCCGTTCATTCAATCACGAACATACTCGTGATAAATGTAATATATTACTACTCGAATAGACTGAAACGCCGTTCTGACATCGGTTAGTTGAAAGTAACGCTGAAACACAATAAGCCTGTTATCCAATTCATAACAATATCTGGCCGGAACTGTTACTGGGAAACTTTTCAGGCATGATTGATAGCAGCTTTTGAGAGTGCCAGAGTTTTTTTTTTGCGTGATGTACGACCCCTGCGTCGCACGAAAAAGCTCGAGACCTGCCATTTGGACACCTCACTTCGAAAAGGTTCTAACTGCTGTTGATCATACTATTTAATTCAATCAATTCAACAATCTAAACTAGACAATTTTGAATTGAAAAACTTATACTTTTGATTAAGGATTTCGACTGAGGGTGCTTAATGGAATTTCAATATCATTCAATTTGATTTGTTTTAATTTTGTACTTTTCCGAATTTTGCGTTTGGTCGCTAACAACCCGGGTTTCGACTTTCGGCATCTTCAGGCATTTCAAGTGCACGGATGTACTTGAACTGACGCGTAGTACAGTTTGTATCGTTTATACACAAAAATAGAACTAAAAGCTAAAACTAAAAGTTAAATTGCTATTAAAATGCAAAAATGGTTAAACCCTAGATTTATTTTAGATATTCCTATGTTATTATCTGGTCATTAGTATTTTCAAAAATTCCTATAATTTTAGCAAACCCACTTAATTCAATGAAACTTGTTTCACTTGCATTCAATTTTCGCTAGAAAATGGTTAAAACAAACTTTTCCGACCAAAAGATATTTTTTTGACAAAATTTCAGTTAGAACCTTTCCAAAGTAAGGTAACGATTTGTCAGATGAACTCCGTAATTCAATAATATATGATTCTGAAGTTATCATATATTGCAAGAATACGTTTAATACAAATTTTCCGACTAAAAAGTATTTTTTTTGCAAAAATGTCAGTTAGAACCTTTTCAAAGTAAGGTAACGATTTGTCAGATAAGTAGTATGAAAAATTGGAATACGCTGTAATACATACTGTGTAACGACATCCATACAGTGATATTATTCCGCGTCAGTAGTTATTTCATTTTTGGGACTTCTGTGTGTGTGTATGCTTCGCAGACTATTTTGGTAAATTGTTTTGCTTATTCGACAGTTTGATAAATTCCCTATAATAAACGAATAAAAAAATAAAAGATTGAAACCCCGATTTTTGGTGTTCCGAATTTACCATCTTTCGCTATTTGCGTGCAATTTCTGCAGAACTATTTTTTTAAACTTTATTCAATGTACACTTTCACGTATTCGTTTCCCGCAATTTACGTCTAAAATATTGAATTAGTAAGTATGCTAAAACACCAAAAAACTCTGTTACTAACATTCGTGAATTGTACGAATCTTTGAAATCTATTTATATTGTCGAAGGATTTTTTCACCATTAACTAGTCTTAATCGGAGCATATATCGTAGCAACACAGTGTCTTCATACTAAATTTAAAATAACTTTGATTATTTCTCGTATTGTGCTACCAACTGTGACACGTGTTTCGCCTCTTTCAGAGGCATCTTCAGACTTACTATCGCAAAGTTTGCTTAAGTAATGAAGCAAGATTGATTCTAACATTTTAAATTATGATATTACAAAATGGATTTCGGGTTTTTTTCCTTCTAAAAATCTAAAGGAACCAAGGAAGGGGTGATAGAATCGAAACAATGCAATCAGATAATGATACTGATATTAATGAGCTGCAATCAATCAGATTGGGATTTTTCCTCTATAATGGACGCAAGAGAGGGGGTTATAGAATCGAAACAAAGCAATCAAATAAACATATTTCTAGTGATGTTAAACATTACAAACTAATAAACTAATGAGCTGCAATCAATCACATAGGTTAGTGATTACTCTATTAATTGGAAACAATGTAAGTAATGGCAAGTGTCTTCAATATAAGCCTCATCTTGATTTCTCCCAGGCCATAAGCTCCATGAAGTTCATCCATATATTGCTTATCAGCGGCCTTCCCGAGCTATACAATCCACCTGGGAGGTATAAGATACATGCCGCATTAAATCGCATGTTTATCAATCTACATATTCAACTACTTTTTGGAGAGCATATTATATAAATATCCTTTTTAGTAGTATTAATTGTCAATTAAGTCGTATAGTACCAAAAGTAGAAGTATCAATTTTTCTAGAAAAACGTTTTGTTGGCTTTTTGAGCTTTATTTATATTTTTCAATTATAAAAACAGCTCATAAAGGCCTGAAACTTATAATATGTATTAGCGGCCACATTGCAACATCACTTAGGATAACTCGGTGATTGATCGAAAGTATGATTGACCAAACCATTATACTTTTGTTTCCAAAGTCGTAAACCGTTCTTATCACACATGTACATTACTTTTATACAAATATTTTATTGCTAGCCATACACTATGGCCAGAAGAATAATTTGACATCATTAGTTCAGTTTCGAAAAATATGGTTAAAAGTAATACTCTTACGACACAATTTTTGATAGAAAAACATATTTATAAAGATTTTATACACTTTTTTTCGTGAAATAATCAAGATCGTTTTCCCTGTCCAGGTATCATTTTGAATCCAATAGGTTTATCGTGAAAACGCTTACTACCTAATCAAAACTGGTCAACTTATACTCATGGTAATTTTTTCAATCTCTTTCCGAGAATATAGCAGGGGTGGCCAGACTTTTTGGCCCGCGATCGACTTTCGTTTGAAATTATTGGCAGTGATCAACCAAAATTAAAAGTAGTAATTTATAGCATATATTAATCTTATTGCCAACCCTTCTTTGACCTGGGTTTTGAAAAGAGATTTTCGTCGATAATCGGCTAACTTCGTGATTTTAGCGTGCTGTCCCTGTCACACGACTTGTCTCGCACACTTCTTGAAACGGGCTCCAGAGATTTGTACAGATCAGATAGGCGATCGACGCTTTGGCCACCCCTGATTTAAGTCAACAGCGCTGAGCTTTTATGTGATTATTTATCCGCCGTTTACATGTTATTATGTAAATAATTATTAACCGTCTATGTCCATAATCTATTCACAGATAGTATTCAGGTGTTAAGAAGAGAAAAAATCTCACGTTTCAATAGTTTCTCCATTCAAATTATCCTCAAGTATTCGAATTATTTTATTATAAAGAAATTTAGGAATTTAATCCTCATTGTGTTTTATACTGTATCAATTACTCTTATCTGTTTCGAAGCGTGGAAAAATAAACAAATTGCCGTAATGGGTAGGATGCGATGAGATGAGATTCGGGCATAAACAATAAACATACTTACGCAGCCGCGGCCATCCATTCTTCCATTTACTATCGTTCACAATCACCATGTCACTTAAACATTTATTTCCTCGTCGGCAATTTTCCCACCGTACTCGCACGATGGTCGTCCTAACTGAATAAGCAGACCTCTGCAGGTGTGTTCATTTAATATTTCTTATTTACACAAAGTTATAGTGTGTGGCAGAGTGGAGTTATAATTTATAAACGGGAATATATTTTTTACTTTTAAGGAGTTCACTTTCAAAACTAGGTGGATTGGCATTATAATAAAAATAACAAAACATTTTTAGTACTTTTTCTACGTAAAATTTATTGGATCATGACCGGTTTCGCTCATGGCGAGCATTGTCAACTGATAAGAAATACAACGAAACAGTGATATTTATACAAAGTTTAAGTAATAATTATAAGGTATGACAAATAATTGGTATTATAACTAAGCAAATAAATTGAAGCAAAGTGTAAGAAAAATAGATTATACATAGTTAAAATGTTGAAGATTTCTTAGCAGTGCAAGCCATTACATCAAAAATCAATTAAGTATGCATAATCATTAGCAAAGTAAAAACCAAAATAAGTGCATTTGATAAATAAATCTTAATGTCTGTATTCCGTTTTTATATCAGGATCCGGTTTCGCTCATGGCGAGCTTTATCAACTGATATGACATGCAAAGATACAGCTATATTTATACATCTAGATAAGCAAGACTTACAAGGTATGACACACAATTGGTATTGCAACTAAGCAAAAAAACATATTATACCTTGTATTTAAGTTTTGCTTTACGATTGTATAAATATCGCTGTATCTTTATATTTCTTATCAGTTGATAATGCTCGCCATGAGTGAAACCAGTTCTGATCTAATAACTTAATGTGGAATAAGTACTAAAAATATTTTACTTTTTTAATTTGAGTGTTCAAATTTTTCAATTTATTTATGATATTTATGTTTGAAACCATAAATGTCTGGTTCATCAAATCCTTAAAACAAGGCGATTAGCTAACAACAAGCCCTAGCATAGCTATATACTAATCCTATCCTTAGCCGGTTGTCAATCGTTCGATCAAATTCTCTTTTCAGAAAAAGTAAGGGCTGGAGAATAGGTTTAGGAAAGCACATGAAAAAAGTACTCGAACTTACGCTGACGAATATTGTGACACCCAGTTTTCATTAAACTATGTTCTTTCTGAAAATCATCGATGAAATGGTGAACCAAATATCGGCCGCGATGCTTCAACCGACCCCATCTGCTCATTGTGTCAATTTGTCGTTTCGCTTTCTTCGGAAGCAGGCGGACATTGTCAACCTTCGCTTTCATCGGCCAATCAGTTTCCTCTTGACAGTCGCCGCGAGTGTCCATCGTCATGCTGCTGGCACTATCTGGAGACCGATGGCATCAGCCGGACTTTTTCGGTAACCATCCCCTGAATATTATTAACTTAAAGTGACACCACTGTCAAGTCGTTCATATGAATATATTTAGTGCATCCACATTTTTGCCAGTTCTTCACGTTTCCATGGTGACCACTGTGATCTATTATATGAACCTCTGAGAAGTGAAGTGAGCCAAGTGGCATTTTTGTAAAAAAATAGTTAGATGTAGAATCGCATTCTTCAGGTCTTAAAGTATCCTAGTCCTCGAGTGACGTGAGATAGTTAAAAACACACTGAAATAGTGTTTTTTTTTCATAAAATAAAATTATGCTCTGAGCTTATATGAAACGATTCATAATTTTGCCACTTTTTCACTTCACTTCTTAAGGGCTTAAATGAAATAAAACGGTAAGAACAATAAGAATGTATTTTTGTTCTACATAAATTATTTTATATACATATTTGTAGATAGCTATTTCGGCTTACGCCTTCGTCAGAACTATCAACTAGCTATCAACAAATATTTAAAATAATTTATGTAGAACTAAAATACATTGTTATTTTTCTTACCGTATTATAATGGAGTTCTACCAAGTAAATGCCTACTCAATCAATAAACTTAAATGATATGTTTGCGGTGAACTAATCGCACTGCTTTTATAACACTACTTCAATCATTATTTCCCTGAAATATTTTTTCTGATCATTTATGTAGTAAGCTTCTACGTATTGCTAAAATATTGAGATATTTCCACAAAAACGAAGTAAAAATGTGATTGAACTTAAAATTAAAAGGCCAATAGGAAAGTTTCACCATTTTTAGACTTGCCTCATTTCACCTCTTGAGGGATCATATATATAAACAGTGAAACCCCGATTTAATGTTCTCGCATTACTCGTTTTCCCGCGTGGTTCGTTCATTTTCTATACTCCCTGCCAAACACCCATAAGAACAATGTAAAAAATTCTGCATTAATCGTTCCCTGATTTATCGATTTCACAAATATTCCGATTGACCGTTTTTGTTGAATATTTCTCATGAGCACATTCGACCCAATCTAATCGGTTCGTAGAAAATAAAACAATAGAAGAACGCAATAATGTACCTGTTATGACATATACAGAAGCGTTATTGGCCTTCAAAAAAATGTTCCAATGTTCGATTACGTTAATAACAATTAAACTTTGTGATCTACTTTTTTGTTTATATATAAACGATTCAAACTGTTTACTACGCGTCAGATCAAGTAAATTCGTGCCCTTGAAATGCCAGAAGATGCCGAAAGACGAAACCCGCGCCGTTAGCGACAAAACTAATGGAAAAGAACAACATTTAAACGATTCAAATTTGATATTGAAATTCCATCAACCACCTACAGCCGAAAGTTATTGGTACTTTCGATGGATTCGGCAGTAACGTTGTAGAAGTTTACTTTAAAAATAACTTTGATCATTTCACGTATTGTGTTACTAATTGTGACACGTGTTTCGCCTCTTTCAGAGGCATCTTCGGCACACAAATAATTATAAAAGCGCATATTTTGCCGTACTGGCTATTTTAATACTTTCGATGGATTCGACGGTAACTTTGTGGAAGTTCATATTAAAATAACTGTGATTATTCCACGTATTGTGACACGTGTTTCGCAACTTCGCATTTTCGGCAAACAGATTGGGTTCGGCGTTCACTTTGTGTTCTAGGTGTTTATTCTGGCATTTTAAAAGTTATTTTTTTGGCGGTTCTTGTATTTTACATTAACGGGTCGTCTTAGCTGGGCGAATCTGGGCGAGGCGATCCGGCGCGGCTTTGAAAGCGGCAGAGTTTTAAAATATCAAACGGTCCTCGCCCATGCAAGTGTCATATGTAGGCGAAGCGAACCGGTCAGGATGGCATATGTCGCAAGTCGCCTCAAGTGCGCACTCATGGCGCACGCGAATCGCTTGAAAATATGAAACGGTACAAGCTCACCAGAGCGTTAATTGCGTCTGGCCGAGCGATGGCACATAAGACCTTTGATCAACTACGTTTTAAATTGACTGGATTCGCCTAAATTCTCTTGCCGGTTCGCGTCGCTTACCTAAGACACGGGGTAAGCGTATTTCATATGCGTCGTTCATTATATTATTATAGCAATTATGTTGATTAAATGTATGCCTGTAATCAGACCGTCCTTGCAATATATGTACTTATTCTAGTTCCATATGCCAGACCGCAAGCCAAAATAACAGGAAATAATTTAACAAAAAAAACTAAAATACTGGTCTGAATTTCCCTCGTGCCATGCGCTTACGTCAATATTATCGTTAATGTTTTCTCTTTCATTGTACACACATACAATAAATTAATTAGGTCAATTCATTTTTATGTAAAATTCTTAGTAAATAGTTCAATACTTACTATTAGTGCAGTGGTTCTCATGTGCGGGCCACCAACAGCTTAGTAGTTAATATTGATATTTAATAAAAATGTGTTTTAACATGTTAACTTGTCAACAATGACATTGAAATAATAAAAATAATAACACATTTTTAGTACTTTCTCCACCTTTCCTTTTTTTTTTTTGTGGAAAAAGTACTAAACATGTGTTATTATTTTTATTATAATGCCTTTCCACCAAGTATTGACAGTGAACACCTTAAAAGTGATCAATGACATTGAAAATTGAATATTTCGTATGCATTGTATTGTGCTTCAAGAATTGTCAGTTCGCCAAAACTCAAACACATATGTACATGTTTAGGTCTTTGCTTTTGTTTGTCATACCTTGTAATTCTTGCTTATGTAACTATTGTATAAATATCACTGTTTTGTTGTATTTCTTATCAGTTGATAATGATCGCCACGAGCGAAACCGGTCCTGATCCAATAAATTTTATGCGGAATAAGTACTAAAAATGTTTCATTATTTTAGTACGACAATGAATTAGGAAGACACGGAATGAATGTCGAAAATACTTTTCTTGTTTCGTTTCTGTGTTTCAACAAAAATAGAAAAAAGAACCAATTTTCGTCGATCGAATAAAACAGCCCGAAGATTTTTGTGAAATATTATCGTAGACGAGTTGTCTACTGTCCGAGGCAATGTGTGGGCGGATTTATTTCGCGGTTGGAAATTTGCGTGCGGGACAAACAACTTTTCGTATTTTTCCATTTTTATGATATCTCCGAGTATTAGACTAGGATACTACAATCTTGCTAAATCAGTCATGCACAACCTTTTTAGGAAGGGACAGATAATCAATTCTCAGATAGTTCGAGGGCCGCATGTGTTAAACTGATTATATTATCGATATTTTTAGTGTACATATATACAATTTAAAAAAGGGTGATTTATATTTGTCTTTGCGGGCCGCATGAAATGACATTGAAGGCTGCATGCGGCATCATCAACTTGACTGCGTACACTTCCAGCACATTTTGCGAATCGAATATTTCCAATAAAAAAAACTCCCTCATTTATAAAGATCAATCTAAGGTTTCGCTCATCGCAAGCATTTTAAACGAACCCGTAGGCGATTCATATCCACCAATATTTAGCTCTGCTAATATAGTTCTATGCCAATAGTTCTCATGTGCGGCGACTAGAAGACTTGACTGCGGCCGCCAACAGTTTCACAGAAATGATTGATGTTTAAAAAGTATGTAGTTTTACAAGTTAATTTGCCAACAAAAAATCGTAAAATGAAATATTACGTATGCAATTAATACCGATAGTAAATTGACAACAATGTTTAGGTCTATTTGACATACCTGAAACACAACAGACACGAAACAAAAATTTGGTGCGGCCACCAGACATTTCCATAGGTATAGTGCAATTTGTCGTGAGAACCACTGTTCTATGCCCTTCATGAACGTGACTTAAATCTCTGATGAATTGGTTCATTATATTTGATTTGAAAATTTAAAATATTAGACGCATTTCGTATAAACCAACTGACAAAAGTTGCCTATTCTAAATTACAGTTGCTTCAAAGTATTTGAGGTAGGTTTCTAAGTTTAACGTTAAACCGAAAGCTGTAAAATTTTAATTATAAATCTCCCACTAATGGCTTTTAGGTGGTGGTTTACCAGGGTTAACTTTACTACGATCAAAAATAAATTAATATAGAAAACGTGGTATGGTATTAGCTAGCGTAATCATCATGAAATGATCTTGCAGCATATGGTGGACTCATAAACGTTACAAAACTTAATAATCAATAGATATATTTTTAGTTATATATCACTAAATATTAAGGTCTTCAATTTCTCGTTACAAAAGATTTAAATATTATGATTTAACCTTCGAAAGACTGTCCTTGACAAATAACTCGTAGGCCGAAGGGGGGGTCTAAAAAGACCCCAGTGATATGGCTTTATTGGCATAGACTGCAATAAAAAATGTTTGATTATGCTTTTGCGTATCTTTATACATCGTTCTATAAAAAAAAATATGAAAATCGATAATTTTCCTATAATTATTCATATTTTAAATCGCGCGCGAATGAGACAACCTGATCGTACTCTTGTTTATTCTAGATTGGCGATATCAAATCTGTGAACGCGACTTCTTATCTACACCTTTTAATGTAAAAAGCATCCACTTGATTTGGAATGTTCGTTGAAAGAAGCGCGTTTGAGATAATATAACGTTATCTTATCGCGTATGGGTAGTGAAGTTTTAATCTTGGTAGCGACGATATAAATAGTTTTCGGCCAATAATAATCCGACTTATTTTCTTTTTTATTTAATTGCGACGAAACTAGTCGATCAAAATCATATTTTTTTCAGCAAAATATGTAAAATACAAAGATTTAACAATACCAAAAGTTTACACATTGTATCACTGATATTAAGATAGATCTCTTTTAAGGTGTTCACTGTCAATACTTGGTGGAAAGGCATTATAATAAAAATAATAACACATTTTTTAGTACTTTTTCCACATCTGATTTATTTCATCAGGACCGGTTTCGCTCATGGCGAGCATTATCAACTGATGATCAGATGCCAGATAATGCTCGCCATGAGCGAAACCGGTCCTGATGAAATAAATCAGATGTGGAAAAAGTACTAAAAAATGTGTTATTATTTTTATTATTAAGATAGATATTTTAGATTAAGTCGCAGTGGTGGTCGACTGTTTTACCCTCAGCCAGGCAAAAGTTAACGATGCTTCTTTCGGTCGTAAAATAAATCGATAGCTCTTAAGACCATCAGATTAGCCGCAGAGATACTCTCCCTCTAATTACGCCACTAGTTTTTTTTTTTTTTTTCCTACCTTTACTTTCCTACTGAAACTATATGTGGAGTCCGCTAGGCGGGCTCCTAGTTTCCTGGCTATTTTTGTTGCTAGGGTGGATACAGACTAAGTCTTTGTTTCCCTTTCCCGCATGTAAGCTAGCTAAGTATTGACTTTCTAAAAGATTCTGTCACTGGTCTCTTGGCGTGACTATTGACGCCAATCATTTCTTTATCCCGACGATTATCCAATCTGTATGCATTCTCTCGTCCCAGTCTCCATTAAGCTAAGGGCGAGACACGTTGTCGATTCGGAACCGTCATCGAGTTACTAGACAACCGCCGTCATATGAAAGAAAACTTTTGTATGGGATCATAAAGATATCGAAAGAACAATTCGATGTGTATTAGATACATACAATTGATTGATTGTTTACTCACTATGTTTGGCGAAAAAGAAATGCAAACTTTGAATTGTACACATTTTACAAATGTAATTGAAAGTTACCTGTTGTGTCATAATAAAAATCCAACGCAACTCGAGCTATCTGTTTAAATAAGGTACGATTACTTCCTTTTTTCCATATTACCTTTGTTTGTTAATTATTTGTATGTATGTAGCTAGTGAAGAGTACAGAACAAACACGTGTAACTATTACTGAGCATAACTGGAGTGAACTTCAAATACATCAGGCCATTTTAAAGTCTATCGTCAAACCAAAAGTGTTCAGTGAATCTTTCATTCTCCGTGTTTACAATGTAAATTGAATTTTACTTAAGTTATTTCTTGGTACAAAAACAATATTAACATGCATCAGTACAACTTAATCATTATCAATTTTATTCGTTTCCACCAAGAATTAACAGTAAATAAATAAATTATTTTAGTATTTTGCTGAGCAAATAAAAAAGGTTGAAAATCCCAAACAGATTCTGTATGGAGAAGAGTTCAGAGTGTATTCACTAAATTAATTGTTTTCATTATACTCAGAGCCCTCTTCGATGTTATAAGTATGTTCTTATATACACTCAACCACTACTTCAAATACACTCAACCTCTTTGTCCGATTTCAAAGTTATGCGGTTTTGTATAATGATTTTTTTTATTTTTTTAAATATATTTTTGGGACTTTACAAAAGTACAGCTGGAAAAAGTAATTAACAGCGCGTTGTTCGCATACTGTATGTGCAAAATCCAGAGGTTCACCTGTTTATTACAATGTGACCTCGACACGTGCGTCCATGTACATGCTATGTACCCATATAAAGTCATAGCTTTTTTGTACGATTTTCCGTGGAACGCATCTACCGCACAAAAAAGGTTTATGTGTAATGCATTTATTTACCTGTGAAGAAGTTTCGACGTACTTTTGGTTCAAACAGTAGAATGAATTAAATTCAATATAACATTTAAAATAACTTCCTTTTACTATATACACAAATTATTCCACTTATTGTGACATGTGTTTCGCTTCTTTCAGGGGCATCTTCGGACTTAATATCGCAAAGTATAATTAGTAAATAAACAAGAGTATATTGAATTACATTCAGTATAGATCAGTGGTTCTCATGTGCGGCCACCAGAGAATTCTACTGCGGCCAACAGCTTCATAGTTAATATTAATATTTAATAAAAATGTGTTTTAACGAGTTAATTTGTCAGCAATGACACTGAAAATTGAATATCTCGTGTGCATTGTACAGTGATCAAGAATTATTACTTCGCAAAAACTCAAGCACATACATGTTTAGGTATTTTTATAAAAAAGACTCGACACAAAAATTTTGGTGCGGCCACTTGACATTTCCGTTCGACAGCTGATGTTACTAATGCGGCCACAGCCAAATTTTACGTGAGAACCACTGGTATAGATTTACTCACTCCTTGAAAGGCTAATTAATTTCCTTAGTGTAATGCGGCATCGAGAGTTTTTAAAAGAAAAGGTGGGCTTTTCTTCTTGTTTGAAAAATTCAGATTTATTCGACCATGAAAATACCAATTCTGTTCGGCTGTATCAATTTTCATTGAATAATTAAAATTCTATATTAATTATAGGGGATGTATTTAGGCAGGCAACTGGCCAACCAAATCCAACTTTTTGCTGAAGGATATTTTGAAATTGGGTCATTCGTATTTCTTCATTCGAAGCTTATGCCGATATCCATCGTTATCTTTAAGGAATATTGCCCAAAGAGCATGGCATAAAGGGCATATCGAAGTCGCCTAATCGGACCTGCCTTACCTAAATGATTTCAGAGCTATACTTCAACCGTTCCAGGGATGGACTGTATTCAATCGAAGATTTTTTATTAGTACTTAAAAAAATCGCCACTTTCCAAATAGGTTACCGTAAATAGTTAAAAAATATAACAGAATACAAATAGATGTACTAGGGATGCAGTGGCAGCTCGTCCATACGCACTACGGAACTGCAGACCCCAAGCAAATTGAAAAAATGTAAAATTATAAATTTATGTATATTATTTTGAAATATCAATATTATTCAAGCGATGCATTCAATAATTATCACACACCGCGGTACAAATATATTATGCAGTACAGTTTGCGATGGAATATATTCGAGTAGGTGAAGCAGGGGCGCGGGGATGGGAGCTCGCAAATACAAGCTTGCTTTGGTACTGTCTTTCTCGCAGTGTTGCGTCTTTATTTCTTTTAATTTGTTTCTCACTAGAAAGTTTTTTACTCAAGGAAAGTAATGCATAGCTTTTATTATTTATGAAATGCATGTCGTTTTTAATGCTAATAGTAAAATATAATGAAAATACATATTGTATTATTTTGAATCAACCACAGCACTCCCAGCTATCGTATCCACGACCGCCACTGCATTTATGAAACATATTACATTATAAATCATCAAAAATAGTTCTATAAATTTTTGGTATCATATAATTGGTAGAACTATGCTTAAAATTATTTGTATTTGCTTACATAAGTACTTTCTAAGAAGCCATAGACATATTATTTTCAAAGTTATTTAAATATTACTATCATCGTCACTAATTTGATTCGTTCTAGGAAAATTTATCCCTAAATTTATCCAATATTGACGGATTATGAATAGCTGCTACATTACAAAGTATGCTAATCGATATGTAATCGATCCCATTAAATGTTCCGTTAGAACCTCCAATTAATTTGTAGAAATTTCTTTTCAATACATAGCCGTAATAGATCAATCAATTAATAATTATTAATGAATGGTATATTACCAAGGTATTATTATATTCGGTTTACAAACATATTTACATTCATATTTACTAGTCCAATTCAATTAGTTCATGTTGGCATACGTAGTTTGCAAGTTCAAACGACACCACGACCCGCGACATGTGTAATTGTTACTACTAAAGTTTAACTTTAAAAAATCTTTTCATATTAAGATTAATATTATATACAACCGTTGTGAGTTTCCCTTACACCGATTGAAAAAGTGAGGTTCCGAGTACAACTTTATTAGAGGTCAGTAGGTGTTTTTTTTGTTGTTGTTTTCAAATTTTACCCCTTTTTAAGCGATTTAAAAAATGCCTTTCGTTTTAAAACATTTTTTATTTTTGTATCTACGTATATTAACAGCTGTATGTTCACGTACTGTTCAAAATACAGTGTTTTACCTGTTTATTACAATGTGACCTCGACACATGCGTCCGTGTACATGCTATATTCCCATATTAAGTCACAAACAAAAATTTTTTAGGTGTATTCCACTTATTGAATATGTGGGCGGAGTGTGTTTTGCTCCAGTGGTTCTCATGTGCGGCCACCAACAGCTTGATAGTGAATATTGATATTTAATAAAAATTTGATTTTACAAGTTAATTTGTCAGAAATGACATCATCAAGTGCATCTAGAATTGTCAGTTCGCAAAAACTCAAATACATGCGTGCTTAGGTATTTTTGACAAAAAGAAATTTGGTGCGGCCACCAGACATTTTCGTAGGACCGCTGATGTTCCTAATGCGGCCACAGCCAAATTTTACGTGAGAACCACTGTCTAGTCCAGTATTGAAAAAATAAATGTTTGGACGTACTATTTCCAAAAATATTCTATAAAGATTTTCATGCATTTTTTTTGCATTTTCCACTGTATTATTTTTGATTCCTGATAAATTAACTTGTTTTTATGTGATGCATCACGCGTACAATCAAAGTGTCAGTGCAAACGAAGTTATTTGATTCGCCGTGACCCAGTTAAGTCCGTCCCCAACTGCGTTTAGTAAACTTTCTCTTCACTCCCAAAACCCTTCGTAGTAATTCTCCGTCGGAAGTGAATTTGAGACGTTCCGCCCATTTTATTTGCAAAGTTATGACCCGATCCGCCCCTGCCTACCGTGCAGTGTCTTTGAAGTCATTCTCAAAGGAATCTCGCACCTAACAATTTACAGGTGAGTTAGTGGTTTTGGGAAACGCTTTCACACCATCTTTCATCAGTAGCGCATAATCACATAATCGGATCCTGAGCTCCTATTAAAGGACCGAAGGAGACGCTTATTTTGGAGTTAGGGTACACCCTTAAATCCTATATTTGTGGTTGTCGAAACAACGGTTTACAACCTTTTGTGCATTGTGGTAATTGAAGGGCAACTTCTAAGAATGTTTGACGGTGAGATTTAAGTTTTTTTTAAATACTATCAACGTTATTGGTTTTCCAACCGTCACTAACAAATTGACAAAGGATTGCAATACCGGATAAATGTATTATTAATTTTTGTATTTCTTTCTGAAAAAAACGTTAATCTCCCAGATCGGAGGCAATGAAATCAATTTTGTTTTTTACCATTTCCGCTCCCAACTTGAAGCATATGGACTCCTCACGAAGTTTATCTCAACATATTTTTTTCTACGATTACTGCTTGTTACTCAGTTTCTCAACCTCTCTCTTTCGATGTGGGTAGGGATGAAAATTATACGAGGACTAGTGGTTAGTTAATCGCTGTCATGCGTCGCTCGTTGGGAGCGGAATGGTGGGAAAGGGATTTTTAACAACACAAACATTGGCTCTGAGCAGAATCGATTTATGGACTGAAAAAAAAGTCGTACCGGGGATTGAACCCGGGCGGTCCGATACGGTAGCCAACGACGTTTACCACTGCACCACGGGCCGGGCATTTATTAAATAGAGGATAAAAATTAAAAAATCAAATTTCAACACTGTTTAGTGTTCTGCTTGCTGCGGTCCGTCCTCATATGATTGATTCGACCAAAGCCAATTTTGAGGCATTCGATAAATTTGCAATATCATATGGGGAACGGGATACTCTTACGGGAGTCTTATTCAGATTCAACGCGAAGTAGATTAAACTTCACCCATTCTCAGTATACGGATACATAGGATACTTAATATCACTTCAACAAAATGGCTGAGCAAGTCACATTTTCTTTTTCTCTTTTCTTTGAGCACTTTAGTGCATGGCAACAGTCCCGTGCAGCTCTGTCTCGGTCAGTATACGGATACACAGATTTTTTTTATAAAGGGTATTTCAATAGGGACGCTCAAAATATGTTACTTTGTCCTGCTGAGTAGATTATTCATTGTTTAGTGGCCAAATTTGAGTCAACCGGTTTGGTAAATAATCGGCCAACACCTACCTGTACGTCATCAAAATACAATATCTGGTGAAAACATTGCTGCTGTGTGTGAAAGTGTACAGGAAAACCCAAGGCAGCTTATTTCTCGTTGTTCACAAAAACTTAGCTTTTCTGCGACTTCAACTTGGCAAATTTTGAATCAGGCCTTATGTCTGCACCCGTATAAAATCCAACTAACCAAGGAACTTCAGGTAAACGACCACAGACGACAACGCCTGATTGGGTTCTGGAGCAGTTGGAAGTTTACCCAAATTTGTCAAAAAAGTCAACTTTAGCGACATGGCCCATTTTATAATGAATGGATATTGGTAGACATTTGATGCTATATTCCATATTTAATGCCGTAAAATATACATACAAATGAAATTAAAATTTAGCCGAAATCTCACAAACAACTTGTTTTATTTCCATTTCAAAACTAAGCGTCTTTATAAAAAGACCCTTTATAATATTAACAAAGTGACTGAGAAAATCACATTTTCTCTGATTTTAGCACTTATACATGGTTAAAAAATCAGTCCCGTGCAGCTCTGTCTTGGGCCATGTAAGTGTGGAGTTAGTGCGTTTCTTTTCTTGATCGTATAGCGTTTTGGGAGGCGTCTGTGAAAAACGGCTGCAGACACCTACTTGTTCACCCAAATATATATTCACTGTCAATACTTGGTGGACTGGCATTGTAATAAAAATTATAACACATTTTATGGGGAATAAGTACTAAAAATATTTTTATATTTTTATTCAATTATTTATTTATTGGCAAAAAACTATTAAAAATACATGGCATTACAGTAAGCGCCAATGCGCCATGCATTTGAGAAATTAATAAAGATTATATAAAATATTACACAAAAATAAGAAACAGAACAGAAACATATTATTTACATAAGAAAACATAATTTTTAAACAAAGCATCAAGTTCACTGCCGAAGATGTCAACATCAACAGGCAGCGCATTTATCAGCCGAATAGCCCTTGCAACTGGAGATTCAAAAGACCTACGTGACAAACAAGTTTTGACAAAGAAAATTGATTTGTCTTTGTTACGACCACGTAGGTAAAAGCTGGGAGCATGCAAATTTAAATTTTCAAGGATATATAATTATATAATGTTTAGTGTAATAAAATGGCCGTCGTTTGTATATCATAATCAAACTCTCCCACATCCCTTCTCTGATTTCGTATAATTACTTATTTTTGAAATGCATGCTTTATTATTCGCTTATGTCATATTTACCGAACGCTAAACAATATTGCAATGCATTTTTATCCATACCAGACAGTGCGTTCTCTTTTCCGTGGATAAAATGAATAGAATGCAGTGGATTCGTAAAAAAAGCAATTTTTTTGTTTTTGATTAATTTTATTTAAAAAAAAACTGCATCACAACTGTCATTGAGATGACAGAAAGTCACACAAGGAAAGAAGGAACGCAAACATTCAAGCCAATAACTCAAATAAGATTTGATTTTTGTACATTTCCATAAGTTTTGGCGCTAACGACCCAGGTTTCACCTTTAGGCATCTTCAGGCATTTCAAGTGCAATTATGGTCTTGAAATGACGCGTAGTAAACATTTGGCATCGTTTATATACAAAAATAAAAGTAGATCTCCTAGTAAAATTGCTATTAACGTAATCTATATGAATTAGCAAAATTTTTTATGTAAATGAGTTTCAATGAATTAAGTGGGTTTATTTATAATTATCGGAATCTTTGAATGTAGTATCACAAATACTAATTACCAGATAATATCGATAAATAAATCTAGGGTTTAACACGACCTAAGTACAGACGTGCACTTGAAAAGCGAAACCCAGATCATTGAATAGTACAAAATTCAAACGATTCAAATTTTATATTGAAATTCTATCTTGCACCATCAGTAGAAATTCTTAATTCGTCAAATTGGAATTGAAGGTCTTAACATTTGTCACAGACCTCCACATAAAATCCTCAAACCTTCTGATAGCTATGCGGTGATTTTACTGCTAATTTATCAGTAAATAATATCTTAAAACAATAGTTATTAGTAGAAAAATTGCCATACTTTCGATGGTTTCGGCGGTAACTTTGTGGAAGTTCATTTTAATATAAAATTAAAAATAACTTTGATTATTCCACTTATTGTGCTACTAACTGTGACACGTGTTTCGCCTCTTTCAGAGGCATCTTCAGACTTATTATTTACTAAAGCAAACTTTGCGATAGTAAGTCTGAAGATGCCTCTGAAAGAGGCGAAACACGTGTCACAGTTAGTAGCACAATACGTGGAATAATCAAAGTTATTTTATATTAGAAACATTTCCTGTTGTTATTAGTGGAGTAAATTACCAAACAACAATATCGAACGTTTTTTTTTACAAATTTTTAACAAAGTGTTATTCGCTACTTTAAACGTTATAAATTTATAATATTGTATACGCTAGTTTAAAAACACTCAATCATCACCTTTTCATTGGCGAACCATTTTATTATTGAGTTTAAGTCCTTTATTAGCCATTATACTGTTATGCAATTATTGTTTCATATTTTGTTACTTTATCTTATCGTTTTTACTGATACTCCCATTTCCCCTCCCGATCTCGCAGAGGTTCCTGTCCAAGGAGGCCTGTCCTCGGATGTCGGTGCCGGTCTGAAGATGACCAAGAAACAGACGAAACAGGCCCAGGCGCAGCTAGAGAGACTGGCTCAAATCAACATCCACCTTGATGGTGGTGGAAAAGGCGACATTACTGCAACGGATTTTAATGGTCCCTGTGGTCTAGGGCAAGGCGACATTTTTTCACTTGCAAATGCATTGACCATTAATCTCGTGTGATTTCACATAATGTCACGTGTAACACATTTAATAACTCATTATTACCATATAAAATTAGAATGATAGAACAGAGAAAAAGATGTGTTCTGTAACCTGTCTACAACGGTATATATAGATAAGTAAATGCACGTTTAAACATGGTTCTAACGAGGGGCAAGCCGAAATCGCTGTCTATAAATATATAGAATAATTTCTGTAGAATTAAAATACATTGTTATTTCTTTCACCGTATTATAATGTGACGTTTTGGTAGGTCATGAAGTTCAATCGAAAATGCTCGCAATGAGGAAAATCTATCCTGATCTTTATCAGAATATAATTTCGATGTATGTAGTACTTACAGTGTGTTTTTTTTATTTCCTACTTGTGTTCTTTATTTTGATAAATAAAATATCTTTCTTTACAAAATTAACAGTTTATAACAATATTATTTTCATGGAATCGTTTCGCAGTGTTTTTGTAAACTTTTTAGCTAACACAAAAAATAAAAATTCCCTTGCATTGTCCCAGACGGTATTCTCTTGCCCAATAGACGTCAACTTGTGTTACTAACTGCAGAACTAACTATTCTTTGAAACCCATTTTAAACTTAAACTCCGAGAAAAGCAAGCGAAGGAATGTTTCCCTCTGGTTTATTTTTTAAGTGTCCAAAAACTTGCCAGACATACGAATCTAGCCATGACATTGGCGTCTAGAATTTTATTTTCGTTTCTTTAACGCAGATAACTTTTTCTAACAAGCTATTTTCTCTATATTAACAATTTATTCTAAATTGTTCATATCCGCATTGTGATTTTAATTCACCACCAAACTATCATTATTTTGACAGTCATTAACAGTGATTCTTAACCTTTCCGAAGTCACCGAGCAATCCAATGATGAATATATGCTTAGCACCAACATCCTGTCTAAAACTCGAGGGATAAAATTCAGAATTTTTTTTTATTGGTATGGACAAGCTAATTAGCGGTTATAAACAACATATCGGAATAATCTTTGACTTTGTCGATGGTGTTTGCATGTAATTCCTTAAGGTAGCTCATTAGTTTAATAGTTTGTAATGTCAACGTCATTATTAGTATGATTATTTGTTTGCTTTTTTTCGATTCTATAACTCCCTCCTTGCTTCCCTTAAAAGGGAAAAATCCCAAACTTCATTTTGTAATTTCATAATTTTAAAATGTTAGAATCAATCTTGTTTCATTGCTTAAGCAAACTTTGCGATAGTTAGTCCGAAAATGCATCTGAAAGAGGCGAAACACGTGTCACAGTTAGTAGCACGATACGTGGAATAATCGAAGTTATTTTAAATTTTATGGTACCTTTTTCCTTTATTGCAAAGAATAATTTTGACCTTGATAGCTTTTGCAGATATCAGGATAACTATATATGAGTTAGCTTCCATTGTTAAGTCCTTCGCGTTTATATTATAATTAATTGATATTGTGATTGTACAAACGATTTTCATTTAAATGAATCTCGTCCGTCATAAAGTGTATACAAACAATGTTCTCAGATGTAGTACGAATTAATCCCGCAGACCACCGGCTAAGAAACACTGGCGTATAAACATGAAATGTTATTTTAATATCCAATTACTTACAAATGGTCACATTCGGTTTTTTTGTAAATTTTAAATTGGCTGAGTTTTGTTTCGTGCAATAATAGTTTATGGCGGAGTATTTCGTGAGATCTTCCCATCACTCCATTCAATTTTAGTTGAGGTCTTATTGATTACGAATAGTTTTTTTTAGAAGAAAAATGTGTCAGATATTAAAATAATCTGTTCATCTTGGTCGTTAGCGATCTTGTCTTTTCAGAAACACTCCATAAGAACTATGATTGTTACATATATGTCTAGTAATTTATTGTCAATATATTAGGTAATCCCGGAATTAATGTCGTTTTTTTAATATGCAACTTTGACTCAGTGTGTTTGGGTCTGTTGCCTAGTAAAGACGTGTGTTATTGTTCTTCTCTTCTCTGTGATTCTTTACCTGTCTTTTAAACAAAAAAAACAATTCTACCCCATCTACAAAAATGGCAGAGACGTGTTCTTCGGAAACACATTTAAGAAGCTGTATGCTGGTTTTGTTCCATTCAAAAAAAAAACTGCAACAGAAGCAACGGAATCCATTTGTGAGATTTACGGTGATATACTGGACGTAAGGTAGTGCCAACGATGGTTCAGAAAATTTCGCTCGGGCAATCTCGATTTAAAAGATGAGCCTCGAAGTGGACAGCGCAGTCAAGTGGATGAAGCAGCCCTGAAGGCGGAAATTGAAGAAGATCCGACAATGACCATCGATCAATTATCCAAAAAGGTCGGGACCATCACGATCGAATACTCATCGCTATCTAGATAAACTGGGGAAAGTTCAAAAAGAAGGCATTTGGGTTCCTCACGCGCTAAGCAAAAGCCCAAAGAAAGCCCTATTGTGTGTGTGGTGGTATTCGAAAGGCGTGATCTATTATGAAGTGTTAAAACAAGGACAAACTGTTACTGCAACTCTCTATTGTGATCAGATGGACAAATTAAACACAAAGCTTATGAATAGAAGAATATTCCGAACGTTTTTACAGAAAAAAAAATCCAGGACCTTGGTTTTATTTCATCCGCCCTATTCACCGGACTTGGCACCAAGTGACTATTACTTGTTTCGTTCTTTAGTTACGCAATTAAGGAACAAAAATTCAACAATATTGAAGCACTAAAATCATCTCTCGGAATATTTTTATGAAAGAATTTTACATCTTGAAAATGGATGGCAAAGAGTCATAGACAACACTGGTAATTACTTTGTTTGAAAAAAATAATAAATAATTTAAAAAATAAAATTTGAGTTTTACTGTAAAAAACGACATTAATTCGGGGATTACATGAATATATGGATAAATACTTTGCCGATTGTCTTGTGCTACAGCGTTTTGTATATATTCTCAGAAGAATCAGCGGTAGTTTTGTAGATATTCAATCAGGGATGTGGATTCGTTAAAAAAAAACACGACTCCGACTCCGACTAAAAAAAGTTTAATTCTGTCACGTTTTTTACGACATTTTCTATTTATGTTTATTAAAATAAATGTCAAACAACCAATCCGGTCAATAGCCAAATTTAACATGTTACATGCAAAAATCCAGCCCTGTATTCAATTTTAAAATACTTCCATATGAATCAATCAATCAAAGATGAGTTGCTCCTCACTTATACAATTATTTCCTATGAAATACCCCCTCCCCACATTCACTAATTATTGATGTAATAAAAAACATATATGGCATTACAGCTAATGCCAGTGCCCAAATATTGTTTTTTGTAATAGTCATACGAGATAAAGTCGATTTGCTAAGAGGTCTTGAACATTTTATTTTTAGTCTATTTTTCTTGTAATTTGCTTTAATTTATTTGCTCAGTTGATTTACCAATTGTTTGTCATACCTTGTTTTCATACTTAACTATTGCATAAATACCACTGTTTTATTGTATTCCTTATCAGTTGATAATGCTCGCCATGAGCGAAACCGGTCCTGATTAAATAAATCTCATGTGGAAAAAGTACTAAAAATGTGTTATTATTTTTATTATAATGCCTTTCCACCAAGTATTGACAGTGAACACCTTAAAAGTGATAAATAATGAATCAGTTGTGAACAACTCAACGAAAAATGACATACATCCAGTCCAAGATCTTGAAAACAACTGAAAAAATCTGGCCTTGCCGCAAATTGTATCCAGGCCCGCCTGATCGCTAGGGCAAAGCTCTTGCCACGAGGACACTGGGATCAAATATTTTCGCCACCGCGTCCAATAGAAATAAAGTCTACAATATACAAAAAAATATCTTACGATAAAAGGGGGAGCCTGAAGAGGCTATACACCTCCCACACATTTTAACACAACCCATGGAATAACAAAGCTATCAATTTAAATCTTTTGTATATATGTAAGTTTTTTTCGCGTAAGCACAACGCCGCAATTCTACTCTCAATATATGGACAAACAGAAAACACTTATTTATTCGCGACCCCGCCTCGCTCGCAATAGTAGTGCGTAGGGTTTCCAATCCCGGGATCCGGAAATCCCGGAATCCCGAATATTATTAATACCTGATGAGCCCCGGGGCTAAAAAAACATGTTCCCGAAACTTTCGGGATTGATTTATTTATCTATCACAAAGAACTTGTTAAAATTGTTGTCAAAAAAAAAACTAATTTAATGTAAAATAACTCAAAGGGTTACCAAAATCGTAATATTTCGTTGACTTGCACGTGTCATCTTTAGACTCGTAAATACTAAGTTATGTGTCGCGTTATGCATTGAAGACAGCATCGAGTTTTAGCAGTCACTGTATTAACACACAAAAATTTCGGTGGTGACCAGACCAATCGGCACAAGTCAAGTCGGCACATGGCACGTCGAGACATTTCAAGTCGGCACATGACAAGTTGGCACATAGACAATTCAGCACCTGGAAAACTTGACAAACCACTCCTATTTTTATTCGATCTCCGTCAAAATACTGCACGAAGGGGGTGTTTTATGGAAGAAAACACCTTCTGGCACACTAGGGGAAGTGAATTCCTACATAATTACGTAAAATTTGCGTGCTAGATTATGAAAAGTCATGTCGTTATTACAGTCTAACATAGCCAGCCATAGCCATATTTAGCTTCCAGTACAGAATTACTATTAATTGATCTTAATTAATTGGCCTTTAGATAAATGCATTAGAACAATTGGAAATTAATAGATATAATCAATCCAATGACATTTTTAATGAGAAAACAAACATTAATCCAACATCAATACTCTGATCATCACAGATCGCCAATGCCAAATTCTGGATTACTATTTTGGCCCGGGATTGGAAACCCTAGTCGTGCGTTATATCGATGTACTGCTGGTACCCAACGTCCAAAAAGGCGGAATCCTTAATTCTTTCTCAAAAGAATAAATCGCAGATGCCAAAGACACCGCGTGCTAAAAACAGATGGAATACAATAAGTATCTAGTCTACATGTAACTATCCGAATGCCACTTCCTGTACGTGGGAACACTTTCACCGCTATCAAAATTAAATCTTCTTCCCATTACATACATTAAACTAATTGGGCACCTAATAAACCAACCGTTTTAAGCTCGTTTGACATTAATACGCGTGGTTATACATTTATTAAGTACGTGTCTTATTGTTTCACAATGAAGAATAATTTCTAACAATTATTAATTCATCAAAGCGTTTTAAAGAAATTTTCATGCTGTGTCACATTGTTAAGCCAGGTTCATACAGTTCCATTTTGAATCAGGGCTTTTCTCTTAGGCGTACTCACGGATTCGAAAATTTTGAAAGGTTTGAACTTTTTATTTTTTGCAAATAATATGTCAAATTTGGCTATTGGCCGGATTCGATATTTAATTGAATACACATAAAAAGGGGCATATTAATTTTTTTAGTCGGAGTCGGAGTCGTTTTTTTGGTCAATGTTGGAGTCGAAGTCGAACTTTTTTTACCGACTCCATAGCCCTGGTTTGAATGCTTGAAAAGAAATGTACCTGGTGATATATTTTTTTCGGCTTATCCGAGGCCAAAATGAGAATTCCACAATTCTTGAGAACGTTAATTTAAATGTTCCTGAAAATGAATCGGCTAATATAATTTGTTTTGAATAAAGTCGAACTTTTTACCGACTCCACAGAACCAGCCTTTGAATGGGGATGCCACTGGGAAGAGCTTTATGGGTTTAAACTTTTCCTTAGGATGTCAAAATGATGGACGTCCACAATTCAGAGTATTTTTTATATCTTAAATAATTTGTTATGAATAAGTTGTTTGTTCTTCCAATGAATAGAACCAGCCTGCCAATGGGGATACCACTAGGAAGAGCTTTATGAGTTTAAACGGTTTTGCTTAGGATGTCGACATATTTTGCATGGACGTGAGTGAGTTCAGACGAGTTCTATTTTTTATATCTTATACTCGGTTGACCTATTTCACATTAAAAAAGCAATAAACTTATATTGATTGATTTGACATTGACTTGGTAGAACTCCATTATAATACGGAGAAAAAAATAACTAATGCATTTTAATCCTGCAGAAATTATTTTGGTTTACGCCATCGTCAGAACTATTCACTATAAAACTAGTCAGTTCCAAACCGTTTGATAAACCTGTAATTTTTAATTTTTGTAATTAACATAATAAATTAATTAAATAAATACAATAATATTTTCAGAAACTTTTTTTTTAAATATAAATGAAGGTGAAAATTAAATTATAACCAATCTACTGTTATGTGAAGTACGATGAGTATATTTTGTATAATTAAACGAGAGTATTCTGTTAATTACTCGGTCCGTGGCGCAGTGTCAACGTTATTGGCTTGCGTGCCGGACCGCCCGGGTTCGATTCCCGGTACGAACGGATTTTTTCAGTCGATAAATCTGTTCAAAGGCATGAATGTTTGTGTTGTTGAAAATCCCTTCCCACCTTTCCGATCCAAAGAGTGACACATAGTGACAGCGATTAGCTAATCACTAGTCCTGTCATAGTCTTCGCATCCTTTCCATCTCTACTTTCTTCGAAAAAAGAGAAATTGAGCAACTGAGTAACAAGCAGTTCTTGTAGAAAAACATATGTTGAGATAAACTCCGTGAGGAGTCCATTTCTCCAACTTGGGAGCGGACATGGTTTAAAAAAATGTTTAATAAGACTTTTTCATGAATCTCAAGGAATATGATAAATTTATGAATCGAACAATTGTGTTTTAGCTGTATATAATATTATGAAAAGAACCCAAGATTGTGCGTTATGTCCTATATTATCTTCGTTATTCAAGAAATATAAATATGGAAACGAATGTCAAACGGCGTGATATTTTTCTCAACACCTTCACACCTAGCTCGTTACAGAAATTATTGCTTTATTTCAACCAACCACGTGGACTATTATTAAAATCTAAATTAAAATACATTACATAAAATGTTACTTATTGTGACATGTTTCACCACTTTCAGATGTATCTTTGGACTTACAGTCGCAAATTTTGCTTTAGTAATGGTGATAGATGGCCTTGGATTTTAGAGGCGAAACACGTGTCAAGATTGATTCTAATATTTTAAATGATAAAATTACAAATTACTTTGCAAACAGTGGCGGCTGGCGACAGAGTATTTGGGAGTACAAAAAAAGATTCAACTATTTTTCCGTACTACGGACAGCCAAAAATTTATGAGACTGGCACTCCGTTGGTATTGCGAACATCTGAATTGAAAGTCCATGTCATAGAAGTGTTTTAAAATCCAATGAATAGGAAAGAACTCTTGCAAAAATAGTTGAATCTTTTTTTGTACTCCCTAATACTCTGTCACCAGCCGCCACTGTTTGCAAATACAAATTAAAAATTTCGCCCAATCACGTGTCACAATACGTGGAATAATCAAAGTTATTTTTATATTAAAATGAACTTCCACAAAGTTACCGCCGAATCCATCGAAAGTATTAAAATACACTATTTATAAATCAGAAGTTCTTGTTCCATAAACTCTCGTACTTTTCCGATTGTTGTTAAAGTTTGTTAATTTTTTGAAACTAACACATCAATAATTTTTACTATATTTTGTTTTATTTCGAAATGATTACGATTTGAACGTATTGTGGTATTCCTGGTATTTCACGTGTTCAATCCAGTCTTTCGGGGTCTGTTTTTTTTCTCAACGTATTCCTATCTTTTGTTCTATAGTATGAGCAATTTAATAAAAACTTCATAATATTACAGATTACTTAAATACCCTAGTAGGAGGGTTTATTGTAAACTAGATTACGGCAATGCCGGAGATGAAATACTTGCCATTATATTAATATAAGTAAAGTCAACATTCCGATAGAGCTCCCTTCTAGAGTTTTCCACAAAGCGATATATTTTCAAGGTCAAAATAAATATTTTGTAATTGTATAATATGTAAAACAACGCTTAAATATATAATTATGTATGTACAACAATGGAAAAATGTTATAAGGTAAAATACTAATATCCATTGATTTCGGGCAATTTATAAAAGGCGTGTATTTAATGAGTCAGTAACTAATGTGAAAAGTCAAAATGGTCAGTTAATATTATAAACGGTCAGTTCAAAGGAAAATAATTATAATATAAGATAAAGGTTGTAATTGTAAAAGAAATGCACAAAAACGATATGTACAAATGTTATCAAGAACTTGTAACTGTTGGAGGTTACGTTACCCAAACGCGACAGACAAATATTTTTTAAAAAAGTCGGTTTACGGACGATAGTTTAACGTGACAACGTCAAAAGAAAACATTGATGAAATGATTGCATACTTTTATGAATAAAATGGAATCATTTTTATTGAATTATCATTATTTTGTATGGATACGATATTTTGTATATTTGTTATACGTTAATCAGATTTTTAATATGTAAGAATTAATTACCTTTATTGCCGCAATTGTTGTTGTAATATAAACAATGAAAACCACATTAACATTTCACTTCACTTTATAAACAGTTGTAAACAGATCACGTGTAGGTACTGTAGGTGTATAAGTTGTGTGCTGCCGCTGTCTCTTTTCTACTCAGACGCATCGACCAATCGAGTGGAAGAGAGATAGATGCGGCACAATCCGAACGGTAGGCCGATCGTGCCTCTCTATCGCTTATCCGCGCTCTCGCTCGCACGCTTGCCTTCGGCGTAACGCGACAAACGGGACAATGAGTTATGTTTTTTCGTGCGTGCAGCAGGCGTTCATCGATTTATAAGACGTTGTCACGTCAAAAGCTTCAAACGTACTAAGATTCCCTAACCCTGATGTTAACTATCACTTTTGGTGTAAAGATATTTCATTATCATTCACCACTGCACAACGGACCTGGCTGTATTTCAATACATAAATTCTTTGTAATGGTACAAGCACAGACTTAATTAATTAGACAGACACTGGTGACGCTTTCATCTGTGGGAATAAATTGTTCACCAATCATAAAACAACGGTAATTTTAAATATATTTCATAATTTGAAAAGTGCCCTAACATGTTATTGATAAAACCAGGGCTGTGGAGTCAGAGTCGGAGTCGTGGAGTCGGAAATTTTGAAAAGTTGAACTATTTATTTTTGCATATAAAATGTCGAATTTGGCTATTGGCCAGATTGGTAGGGCTGATATTTTATTGAATACACATAAATAGGAAAATTGGGGAAAAAGGTGACGATATTAAACTTTCGTGTTTTTGGTCAATGTTGGAGTCGGAGTCGTGGTTTTGGTAAATGCTGGAGTCGGAGTCAGACTTTTTTTACCGACTCCACAGTCCTGTATAAAACATTTGAATCCGAATGCGTCGCGTCACAATGTGTCATGGCGGAATGCGTCCCATTCACTGTTCCGTGCTTTCGGGTTTTCACCGTAAACGCCACCCCTTCCCCGGATGTTCGCATGTCTAGCTATTTCGCCGGATGCCAAAACCCCCGGATAAAATAGATGGATTTTACGCAGAATTTTTTGCATGTTGTTTTGTTTATCAAACATTTACTATTAATATCTGCTGTTACGTTTGGAATACTTATCTAACTTGAAAATGTAAATATATCGATACTGAATTTTTGCCTTTGCGTAATGGTGGAAGTAATACGCTGATCAAAAAACGTGTTCAAACATTCAAAACATAGTCTCATTGTGTATAAATACTATCATTTACAGTCGGTTTCAAATAAATCGATTACTTTGTCATTCCACGTACTGAAATAACACAGTCATCAGTTTAATTTCATATTATAATATACTATTATAATTTGAATTGTTTGAATTTGAACTTTTCTTTGAATTTTGAACTTTTCCGTGAGTTTTGTCGCTAACGGCCCGGGCTTCGCCTTTCAGCATCAACAAATAAGTCACTGCTCTGGCACACCAATGTCGCTATACCCTACTCATCCTATACAGCAGTGATCCGCAACCTGCGGCCCTCGATGCCATTTCATGTGGCCCGCAATGACAAATATAAATCACCTTCTTTCTTAAGAATTCTTTATGGACGATGGAAGAACAATATAAAACAATTAAATTTTCAATTTTATAGATACTAAAAATATCCATAATTTAATCAATTATGATACGGTTTTCGAACTATCTGAGAATTGATTATCCCTTCTCCCAAAAAGGCTGTGCATCACTGCATAACGGTTGTGCATAACTACCTAATACAACCTAATCAAGTTCTATCTAATAAAAAATTATTCATCATATTTGAATCATTTTAATTTTATACTTTTCCATGAGTTTTTTCGCTAACGCTTTCGCCTTTCAGCATCTTCAGGCATTTCAAGTGCACGGATGTACTTAAACTGACGCGTAGTTAACAGTTTGTATCGTTTATATACAAAAATAGAAGTAGATCACTAAGTTAAATTGCTATTACAAAGTAAATTAGCGAAAATTTGATGTAAACGAGTGAATCAATGAATTAAGTGGGTTTGTTATAATTATCAGGATTTGTGAATGTAGCGTCGCAAATACTAATAGAAGAAGTCTTGGTCTGAAATATTCAAAGCTGCCCTAGTCATAATGTTAAAAAACATATCGGGTGAATTCTATTATATTTATTTGTGTTCTCTCTGGTCCCACTACCGATGATTTAGTGTCGTGTTTTTTTATATTATGTAACGTGGTAAATTGATGATTTTCGAATGGTTTGTTTGTGTACTATAAAAATCACATTTTTAATGCGGCCGTTTTTCTTTTTTCTAGCACTTTTCGCTGCAGTGGAGCATGGACATCTGGAGAAGGCGAGGACGATACTCGAGTCAACCGATGTCGACGTCAATAGGTAAGATTATAATTGTTTTCACTTAGTTCATTGACACCGGAATATTATTCACTATTTCATACATGAAAAATATGGTTACAATCTCAAAGAGATTGCATTTAAAATCAATAATAATTTAGGCACAATCATCAACAATCGTTACCCCGTGTCTTAGGTAGGCGAGACGAAGCGCTGCGGTGCGCTGCGGCGACGTGTAAAAACCAATTAATTTTAAACGTAGCGGACTAAAGGTCGTATGTGCCATCGCTCGGCCAGACGCAATTAACGCTCTGGTGAGCTTGGACCGTTTGATATTTTCAAGCGATTCGCGCGCGCCATGAGTCAGGCACTTGAGGCGACTTACGACATATGCCGTCCTGACCGGATCGCGTCGCCCACATATGACACTTGCATGGACGAGGACCGTTTGATATTTTAAAACTCCGCCGCTTTTAAAGCGCGCCGAATCACTTCGCCCACCTAAGACGACCCGTTAGTCAAGATTAATAAGCATGATATGTAGAAGCGGTATCTATAAAATGTCTTGCGGTACATGCGAATCGATATACATCGCACAGACAGGTATGAGTATATCGACTCGTGCTAAAGAACATAAGATCATTTAATAATAATAAAAACAGATTTGCAATTTGTTTGATAACACAAATTTAAACTCAGTGTCCGCGTGTTATGATTTTTGAAGTAAATGCCCTAATCTTAATCAATCGCCACTTCTCAAACCGCTCTTAAACTATAATGGAATTTTAAATAACAATACTAATTTACGTGTATTTCCACTTAATGGAAAACTCTTTCACTTTTTTATAACCATGTCCGCTCCCAACTTTTAGCATATGGACTCCTCACGGAGTTGATCTCAATGTATTTTTTTCTACGAGAACTTCTTGTTACTAAGTTGCTCAACCTCTCTTTTTCGAAGAAAGGAGGGATGGAAAGGATACGAGGACTAGGACATGACTAGTGGCTAGCTAATCGCTCTTTCGATCGTAAAGGTGGAAAGGGATTTTTAACAATACAAAACCCTTTTGCCTCTGAGCAGAATCGGTTTATCGACTGAAAAAGCTGCTCGTACCGGGAATATAACCTGAGCGGTCTGGCACGGTATCCGACGGCGTTGACCACTGTTCCACAAACCGTATCATATTAAATTAGGATGCTGGAACAGAAAAGAAGATGTGTACCCTGTCTACAACAGTATATATAGATAAGTAAATGCTAGTTTAAACATAGTTCTGATGGAATAGCGGTCGGTCCCTGTGGTCTAGTGGCAAGAGCTTTGTCCTAGCGATCAGGGGACCCGAGCTCAATTCCCGGCAAGGTCAGATTGTTTCAATTAAAAAAAGATATCTTGGGCTGGGTGTATGTTATTTATCGTTGATTTTGTGCACAACTGATTCATTATTTATCATCGAGTGAATCTCACAATTAAGAATATTTCAATTTTTCTTTACAAAAAGTTAAAAATAAAATAAAAACTATATAATTTATAAAATAATTTCTGTAGAATACTTTGTTATTTGTTTCACCGTGTTCAAAGACATGCCACCAATAAGCATGCTCAGGTGCTACATATTCATATATTTGTTAGATAACGAGCGATCGATTCAGCTGAAAGTTGGATCAGCAAGTTATTCGTCCCGCCATAATCCAATTACATTTGTATTACCTAAATATGTGCGCAAATATGAAATTCACGTTGAAACGTTGTGAAGTTGAAAATGTGCTTACGCAAACTTTTTCCCACTTTATTAAGTGGGTGTGTTTTTGACAGGGCAGTTTCTGCTACGGTCACATCATCCAAAAACAATACTCGCTTTTTTCGCCAAACAAAAACTCGCAGATTTATTCTTAATGATATAATAAAGTATCCTAGTTTTTGTTCTTTCTCCTACTCTTGCACATGCCTAGGGATGTTAACCCCATAAACAATTACTCGCACACTTTCTTACTTATTTCATCCTTGATGCCATCCGTATTGTGTCAGAATCACGACTGTACCTCGTTCTATATTAATTTATCAAACGTCAAATTTTAATAACAAAGCGTTGATTGGTCGGACGATGATCCAATCAAAATCATTAATCTTATTCTCGTGAGATGTATTACGAAACATGTGACGGATTTTTTGAATTTTTTCCAGGGGTCGCGTCGCATCTCACCGCCAGTCAATCATTTTTCGTAATGTCAATTTATAAAGACCTCCAAAAAAGGTATCACCATACATTTGCACGCCCATATCATTGTCTTGTCCGTGGCCCAGTGTCAACATTGGTGGTTTATGTGCCGGTCCGCCTGGGTTCGATTCCCGGTACGAGCGGATTTTTTCAGTCGATAAATCCATTCAAAGGCATGCGTGTTTGTGTTGTTGAAAATCCTTTCCCTAAGTTCAGATAAACTCCGTGAGGAGTCCATATGCTCCATGTTGGGAGTTGACATGGTTAAAAAATATCAAAAATATATCATTAAAGATAAATTTCCGAAATTAAGGCAAAATGCAATGTGCATTAATTATTGGTGCATTTCGCATCACATACCGTAGAGACAGATTGGTTGATAAAAAATTGTCTTATCTATTGCGATGCGCTACGCCCAAAATACCAGTGGACAAAACACCAGCTGTTTTTTTGGAATTTGGAAATTATTCAAGTTTTAAAATATTTATGTGTGGCCCATTAGAGACATATAATATTTTATTTGGCCCACGAAGTGATATCAGTTGGGAATCCCTGCCGTAATACATCGTGTATGCCAGTCTCTTACATTAGCCACATATATGAATTTCATAAATAATTATTTTTGTCACATAGTTTCAAGAATTGTAAGCCTATCATAAAGAAACCACACCCGTGTCATACCAAATTACATGGCAAGTGGAATTAAAAGTTGTCCTTTTTAACTTAAGCGGGCCACCCCGTGTGACGGCCGGTTTTTTTTTACCTTTTTTGGCATTTTTTGCTGACGAACAATATTAATGTAGAAGTTTGAAATTTTTATTATATTATCATTTACACTTACATATACAGTAAGTCGAGATATTTACAGATTAAAATCTTCATAACAATGTGTGGTGCACCACTCCAAAGGTACCCATGTCGAAAAAAAGTTGATCAACCGTCTCTATGATTCCGACTGATTGGCTTATCAGAAATCAAAAAATCTAACGGCATTTTAATCTGTAAAACTGTGAAAATCGTTTAAACTAGGATCTTTTGAAAATATTGAACAATTTACATGTTTTTGAAAAAAAAAAAAAAACGTTTCGGATTTTTTCAGTATCCTAGTTCAAAAGATCACAATACATGCGTAATCTACCTTTCAAATTTCAAAGCAATCGGTCAAACCGTTCTTGAGATATTGTGGAGACCAGTCATAAAAAGGCGTTTGAAAGTTCAAATACGATTTAACATATGAAATCTTTACTCTCCATAATTCTGCTATGCCTGGTCCATAGAGAATTTCTTCTTCATGCTGTTATAAGTCTCTTGAAGCTTCTTGCTCCATTCTTGCTGTAATTTTGGCTTGTTTCATTAAATTGAAATTGAAATTGAAATTACATGTGTATTGTAAAGTCTCACGTAACAAACCGATGCGTTTCAAAAAGCCTGGTGCCTAGCCCCCAAATAAGTGTCTTCTAACTACAGTAACTTTCCAACGACTTCGAATATTTAAAAATCACTCTACCAGCATATTCTACTTGTGTTTAGGAATCAAATTATGCAAAAAAACATTTTTTCAAAATATCACGGGGTAACTAGCCCCCTTAATAAAACATTGTTTTCTGGCTACCTAAACCTGGTGGTTAATATCATACGGAGAGTTTTCTTTTCAATTCCGGTTTCAATCAATCATTCTTGGATTTCTTTATTGATTTCTATTTCCTCCGTAGCAGATATTGTAAACATACCGGAGGTAGTATCGTTTTCTCGATATCCGTTTCTGTAACTGAAGAAAATTCTCTTAGAATATATTTGCATGCTAGAACTAGTTCTGACGAAGGCGTAAGCCGAAATAGCTATCAACAAATATATAAAATAATTTATGTAGAATTAAAATACATTGCTATTTTTCTTTCCGTATTATAATCAAAGTTATTTTAAATTTTATATTATATTCTACATTTTTACGATAACAATTAAGTATACATTTGTCATCATATCCGATCCCAATGTGGATCACATCTACTCCGAATGGTATAAATTCAACAGAAATTGTTAATCGAATATCGATGAGCTCCCAACAAAATAAAAGATAACTGATTGTTAAATTTTTATAGAAGAATCCAAACTGGGAAATTAACATTAAATTGACTATAGTTGTGAAATATAAATAATTGACAGATAATCATACTAACTATAAATATATCTCCAAACTCCATTGCCATCAATTTCATAGTATTATCCTTATGAAATTCTGTAAGAAAAATACACCTAAACCTTTTTTGTGCGGATCTACTGCGTTCCGCGAAAAAACGCACAAAAATGATATGACTTAATATGAGAACATAGCATGTACAAGTACGTACGTGTCAAGGTCACATTGTAATAAACAGGTGAAACACTGGATTTTGCACGTGCAGTATGTGAACCACGCGCTGTTAATTACGTTATAACATACTTATGTACTTTTATATAGACTCAAAAAAATGCATATAATAATAAAATACCGGATAACTTTGAAATCGCACAAAAAGAGGTTTGATTGTATAACGAATTCAAACATATTGTCTATATTTCCTTTATATTCATTAAAAATTGGCAAATTTTTTTTTTACAATACAAGAAAGCCGCTCAAATAAGCAATTAACTATGATGTTAACCAATACAGATCACTGTATCATTTAATTCTTTTATATACCTTGTCATAATATGCCATACTTATTTTTATATTGAACCTGTTTCGACTTATTCTTCATCAGTTTCATAATTCGCGTCATGAACCGAACCGGGCATGAAAAAATTGTGGAAAAAAGTACAAAAAAAAATTTAAAGCCCAGAAGTTATTTTATCATAAAAATGACAATTCGCAGTCCTTTTGAATAAACTTTTTTATTTTTGAATTTCACTGAGGAAGAACTAAATTTTACTTTGAGAATGTATTTTTTTCGTTTTTTAGACAGTTATTTTTCAATCAGCTGTTGAAAGAATTGAAAGAAAAATCATTGTATCAAATTTAATGTAAAACAATAAAAAGATTTTGAGAGAATATTATTATCTTTGTCAGAAATAACAAACAAATATTAATATTAAAGAATATTTGTTGTGAAACCTAAAATTATTTATTTATTATATTCTCTTTTGTATTATATAAATATTCCAAACGTTCTTATATTTTTTTTTCACAGGGTATGTCAAAAGTGATATGGTCCTTATTTATAAATAAATAGTGTCGTCTTTCTTTTGTATAATAGTGTGCAATACACCTAAACCTTTTTGTTGTGCGGTAAATGCGTTCCTCGGAAAATCGTACAAAAACATTACATGTGTCGTGTCAAGGTCACATGAAAATAAACTGGTGAAACACTGGATTTTGTACTTATAGTATGTGAACAACGCGCTGTTAATTACGTTATTACATATCGATGGCTTAATTAAAAAGTAAATTTGCTATATCCGTTTCTGTCAATTATGCAAAAGAGGGTAAAAACTGATTATTTTGGTATTTTTAAACCGATCGGGAAAATTTCAAATAGGACTTTCAAACGCTTTATTTGTAACACCGCTAAAAAACAACGAATGAATGACAGGTGACAGTACAAAATGGCGAAATTGGATAATTAGAAATGTAGATTTTAGAACGACAATGGAGTTTTCCTTAAACGTTTTTCCGATGCACTCAAATTCATAAGTTTTGGTTATAAAAAATTTACGGGACATGCACATTGCATGATACAACAAGATGGCATTATTAAGTCATTTAAAGCTAAAAGTGGAGTTTTCAATTTGATCTTTTTAGACCCAAAAATATAATTAAAAAAATGGCACAAAAAGAGATTTGAGTGTATGTACATATATTTTTTCATGGTATTATAAACACGTTTGATTTTTACGAAAATTTTTGCTGTTTCATTGTTAACCAAAAGTCATTGAATTTGTTTCTTCTTCTTGCAGCTTAAATTCAGATGGCTTATCACCGTTGGACGTGGCAGTCCTCGGAAACAACCGCCCCATGGCGCGGATGCTTCTGGGATTCGGCGCGCAGGAGGGAAACCAATGTGAGTATCGCTGATATCCAGTAAGGCCAGGTCGGCGACTTGAAAATGAGCCAGGGCGCCGCCCTGCCATCTTTTTAACTTATAACAAAATTTTCAAGGAAATACATTTTAATTGCTCGTTTTTTAATTGATTAAATTGCTAAAACTTGCACCAATTAGAACAATTACGTTTCTTCGCCTCTTCTTTCCATGTATTAGAGTTTTTTTTTTTTAAGAAAATCCATTTGGCAGTCTGTACATCCAGGATTTATATTATATAGATTGACTCACTATTTGACATTATTTGACACGTGTTTCGCCACTGCTTAATTTATTTCCAATGGGCTTAACCATTCCCAAGTGATTGCATCTCATTAGTTAATATTTTGTAATACTGACGTCATTAGTAGTATAATTATTTGTTTTCTTTGTTTCTATAACCCCTATATTCCCCCTCCTTGCTTTCCGCAAAAAGGAAAAATCCCGAACTCCATTTTGTAATTTAATTTTAAAATAAATATTAGAATCAATCTTGGTTTATTACTTAAGCAAACTTTGCTATAGTCAGCCCTAAGATGCCTCTGAAACAGGCAACACAATAGGTGAAATAATCAATATAAAATTTAAAATAACTTTGATTATTCCACGTATTGTGCTACTAACTGTGATACGTGTTTCGCCTCATTCAGAGGCATCTCCAGACTTACTATCGCAAAGTTTGCACAAGTAATGAACCAAGATTGATTCTAATATTTTCAAATAATAAATTTAATGGAAGCAAGGAGAGGGGGTTATAGAATCGTAACAAAGCAAACAAATAATCATACAACTAATGACGTTAAACATTACAAACTATTAAACTTATGAGCTGCAATCAATCAGATTGGGATTTTTCCCTTTTAAGGGAAGCAAGAAGGGGTTATAGAATCAAAATGATAAATGATAAACGAATCCTCAAAAATCCTGATAATTTTTTGAGGAATCGTGAGCATGAGTTGTTTGTTCTTCCAAGGGGTAGAACCAGTCTGCCAATGGGAATGCCTCTGGGAAGAGCTTTAACAATTTTAAACGGCATTGCTTCGGATGTCGACATATTTCATATTGACGTGAGTGAGTTCAGGCGAATACTATATTTTATGAATAAAAGTTGATTTTGTCAGAACTCACTCGGTTGACATCTTTGAAAATTTCTAATATGATTTTATAAATTTTTTTCTCTGTTTTTATGACTACAATGTTTTCATCTTGTTTTTAATTAATTAGTGATTAATATTATGTATTTACATGTATGTATATATATAAATACACGTATTTATATTTGTCAAATACATGGCGCATTGGCATCAGCTGTAATGCCATGATTTGCTTTTTCTTAAATAAATAAAACAAATCATACTACTAATGACGTTATACATTACACAAATCAAAGTTATTTTTAATTTTATATTAGTTTACCTGATTGACAATTATTTTGTACGTGTTAATTGACTTTTATATGCATAAAAAGACTTACTACGACAATATTGTTTAAGCATTTTGTTTCTTACGTTACATATTGCGTTCCCTGTGTGTCATTTGCCAAAGCCGGAGCGTGAGAAAATAAAAAAAAAACTGAAACAAATAGAAAGAGGATATGGTGGTTGGGTTGATGTACGATGTAGTTGTTCAGCACCCACACAAAAGGTCAAACAGACATCTGCAATATTCTTTAATCAACGCTCGCCGTACTCGCTAGTCAACCGCGCAAATAAAGAATATCTTGCTTTATAACAGGGCTGCCATTATTTCAGGGCCACTTTGGCCAAGTATTGAATTAAATCTACAAAATACACCAGTTGTTCAATTATCATTTTTTTCAGAAATTCATGTTTTGATAATTTCGGTTTGCAAGTATAACGACGCATCAATTTCATTCATTTAATTTCCGAATATGCAAGTGGAATGCGGTCAAAGTGACAAGTCGACACCTTATTTTGATAAGGTTCTAACTGCTTTTGAGATATGAGAGTGTTTGAAGTATCGGTTGATTATAATTCACTTGTAACAATGAGCATATTAAAAAATTACTTATTTTATAGCATATTTTTCCACAACTCTTGCTGAGAAATAATGATCTTAAAGATCATCTAATGGTGGAAATAATAATGACAATCTTAGAACTTTGTCAAATAGATTTAGTAAAAAAATGTGTACAGATGCAGTGCAATTCCGGAACTCCGTTATTCAACCATAGATAATTCTGAAATTCAGATATATGAGTTTTTTACTATATCCGTTCCCAACTTGGAGCATATGGACTCCTCACGGAGTTTATCTCTACATTGGTTTTTCTACGAGAACTGCTTGCTACTCAACCTCTCTTTTTGGAAGAGAGTAGGGATGGAAAGGATACGAGGACTAGAACAGGACAAGTGTTTAGTTAATCGCTGTCACTATTCGTCGCTCTTTTGGGATCGGAAAGGTGGGAAGGGATTTTCAACAACACCCATGCCTTTGAACAGATTTATCGACTGAAAAAATCCGCTCGTACCGGAAATCGAACCCGGGCGATCCGGCACGCAAGCCAACGCCGTTGACACTGCACCACGGACCGGACATATGATAGAATGCGGTAAATACAAACTTTTCCGACCAAAATGTAATTTTAGGCAAAAGTGTAAATTAGAACCTTTTCAAAGTAAGGGTAACGAAGTGAAAATTTCATGTATCACAGTAGCGTCTTGAACGCCATTCGAATATCATATAACTCAGCAGATTACCTGAGTTCTGTGCGCGAGTTAGCTTCGATTCTAGCGCGACGTGATTATGTAGAATAATTCAAAATAGTAAAAGATTCTCCCACAAAAAAAGTCAAGAAGATTTTTTTTCTGTAAGTTGAAATATTCTGTTTTGACAGTCCTGAACACTTAGGGTAAACCGACTTACACGATGTTAGAATTAAGCCGGCAATATGCGAAATTATTGCCGAATTATGTGTTTTATTTGTATAAATAATGCCTTTTCACCAAGCAGTGACATTTAACACCTTCAAAGTGATCAGCAGAAACTGTTAAACTAGTATCAGTGTGTGGAATTTGGGATTAGAACCCTTGAGCCCACAACCGTATAATACACCGACGTCTAATATATCTCCCCCCTCACAAATCTCTTCTACGTCTTTTTGATCTGAGGTTGATATTTCTTTAATTATTCCGTCATCATTCAAAATTTGGAATCCGGGATCGTTTGCATCGCAATTTACCACTTGGTTATATCTTCTTCGTCGCATTCAGCACATATTGAAAGTTGTGTCATTGCTTCCGCAAAGTATCCTCTATCATTTTCTACTTCGTTACTGGAACTTACTAATGGTCTTTTCAAAATTTTGTTGCATGATTTTTTTCAAAGTTGACACATCTAAAGAATTTCAACTTTCTGCTGCCATGTAGCAACAATCTTTTAAATTAATTTTATTGTGGAAGCTAATAACTGTTTCTTCATTATTTTCATCTGCTAGCAATAAATATTAAGACTGCATTCCATCACATACGTAAACAGTGGACGCAATTCGCCACGTGCATATCAGCAAATTTTTAATATTTTTGTTTATTTTGACCAATCCGGATAATCGTGATTCTACTGTACTATCTACTTGTCTCTCGAACCTATTTTTAATATTTTTTAATTAATACCGTTTTTAAATTATAATTTTGCGTTTGTTCGTTTTGACAGCCCTACCCATAAGGGTATTTCTCTGTCAGCTGAACAAATTACCGCAGTAGTTGTCAACGCGTCCGCTGATTTATGCGTTGTTTGTATTTTGAGCGTTGAATTGAATCGATAGCTCGTTGAAATGTGTGGAGTTAACGCGGTTTGAACATGTACTCTTTGTTTGAAGCCGTCAATAGACTGTTCTGTTTCCCAAATTACAGTCTCGGTAAATGTGCAAATGTTTATTTAAAAGCATTTGGAAGACGAATTGATAACGGAGGTTCTACTCACTTACTGGGAGGGCCCAGGCGCAATAAAATTTTGGAGGCCCTTTTTTTCGAATAGTAAAAAAGCATCGCAAAATTTATTCGTCATTAGACTCATCACAAATATTTTGTTTTTAATAGGGCTGTGGAGTCGGTAAAAACCACGACTCCGACTCCAACATTGACCAAAAAATTGACTCCGACTTCATCTAAAAAAAGTTTAATATCATCACTTTTTTTTCCTAGTTTTCCTATTTATGTGTATTCAATTAAATATCAACCCTACCAATCCGGCCAATAGCCAAATTTTACATAATATATGAAAAAATAAAATGTTCAAACTTTTCAAAATTTCCGACTCCGGCCGAAATACTCCGACTCCACAGCCCTGGTTGTTAATGTTTTAATGATATCATTATGCTTCGTTTCCCCAAATTGTAATTTGGTGTAAAAAAAAAGTACGGTATTCACCGCAGTTCACTAGAAACAATTCAGAATAAGTACCGAGTACACCTAAGAAAAAAGATATTTCGAAATCACATTCCATGCGCGCCACATATTGAGGAGTTCTGGTGTCGGCTGTGGTTTACATCTCCCTACACCGCCCCTGGGATGAACATTCTCATTGTTTTATTTTTGTAGTACGATTCACGAAAAGCGAACGATTACATAAATGACTGTTCTGAATTTATATATAACTTACTGATTGTTTCTTATCCTTTAAAAGTTTAAATCATGGGTCGTTACCGCGGTCCATGCCGCCCAGTGGGCGGTAAAGGCTTCTGTGGTGGGTGATTTTTGCTTTTACTTAATTTTCTTTCACCCATATACTGGATTGAAACATAGCGATTTTAGTGGGTGGTAAGGAAATTTTACATAAAAAATAAGCAAAAGTGAGCAGTATGCATAAAAGATTGCCGACCCCTGCTTTCAATTATGTGACGTACAATAAATAAAAAGTCGAGTGATTTAATTGACTCGGCAAATAATTCTTTTCCCGCTACAAACATTGAAGCATTTCGACAGTAGTAATTCCATGAAGACTGCTTGTTATGCATTCGCTCATCCTCTCATACATATATGAAGAGAGTTAATAGCTAATCGCACTTGCTATGTTCCGTTTTATAGATCGGTAGTATGCATGAGAAGGTTTTTTTACATTCATCCCCTAAACCCCGACTCCATTTTTCATTTTTTTATTTCAAATTACCTTTTTACCAGGGCTATGAAGTCGGGGTTTGTTGTCCAAAGTCGAGTCAGGCCAGAGTCGGAAATTTTGAAAAAAAAATATTTCTGCATAAAATATGTAAAATTTGGCTATTAGCCGGATTGGTTGATATTTAATTGAATACACATAAATAGGAAAAAAACATGATGAAATGTTTGGTGGAGTCGGAGTCGTATTTTTTTTAACGACTCCATATCCCTGCTTTTTTCTATGATAACTCAAGCTTCTTGTCACATTTCGTGATTAAGTGTTTATTTCAATAAATTCTTTTCATTTTTACCCTTGGAGACGGACACGTGCCGTCCCTGGAGTCATATTGGTCTTTTTCTTTTAATCAAAGCTTTATCCATTTATTCATGGTATAGCAAGGTTTTTGATTTCATGACAAGAATTTGAGTCGCTTAATATGATAGCTACGATTCTTACATGGAAAATTTTATGACAAATTAAAAAAATAAGCACAAAATTTTTAACTCACTTTTAAGGTGTTTACTGTCACATCTTTCTGGAAAAGCTTTATTCAAATAATTTAAACACTTTCTATAGTAGTATTTTCGCATATATGTATTTTTACAAATATCAGGACCGGTTTTGCTCATCGCGAGCATTGTCAATTGAAGTCGATGCTCGCAATGAGAAAATATAAATTATGTATGGCATATGACAGGGGTGGCGAACCTAGGGAACGCGTGCCCGAGATGGCACGTTTCAGAATTTGGATGACACGCAAACGATTTCCAAGTTCAAAAAACGTTATTTTTCTGCATTAATTTTTCAAATTTTTCGCAAGATAAAAGCAGTCGTTTATTATTTTATCGTGGCGACGTTTAAATCACGGGCTTTCCAACACATGGGTCACGACGGGCTTTCTGTGGGGCTGCCAGCTTATATAGGCAATTAAAAAAATATTCACTATACATAATATATTTTCGTGGTTTTTTTTATTTACCATTTTAAAAATGCCTTTTTCAATTTCCATCGGGGTCGCAGGTCACATGGCTTTTGTAAATAGGGGTCGCCACCCAAAAACAGGTTGGGAACCTATGATTTAAATAATGATGTATTTGGCATTACAGCTAATTCCAATGCGCCAAATATTATTAATTGTGAAAGTCATACGAGATTAACTCGATGATAAATATTGAATCAGTCGTGAACAACTCAAGGATAAATTACATACACCCACCCCAAGATATCTTTTTCAATTGAAAAAATCTCACCTTGCCGGGAATTGAACCCGGGCCCACCTGATCGCTAAGATGAAGTACTTGCCACTACACCACAGGGACCGAAATGGTATTGTTTTTTTACTGCTGGGCAAAATCGAGAAATAATATTTGAAGATTTTTGTGAAAAAAATTTATTAATATTTTATACTAATTGAAAAGTAAAATTTTCTTATTACAGTTGGAGATTCCGACACGCTAGGCGAACACCTTCGTAATCTCGGCGGTGATGCGGAAGCCAGACTTCAAGAAGTTGCTTCAGGGGGATGCGGGGCATTCGGGGCTGCGGTCGGCGCCAACACCGGCTGTACAGGCCAAGGAGCTGATCAAGATAAACAGCTGCAGCAATGGGAAAGGAGAACGAAAGCATTAAGGTATGTTTTATATATTTTATTTAATCAGTCAAACAGTCAGTTCTCGACTTACATCTTAAGTTGTGGAACGGAACCCTGTCGTAAGTCGAGAACTGACTGTATTGTTAACTTTTCTCGCCTTTGAGAAGCCATAATTTTATAATGAGGGTAAAAAACGATTTTAGTTTCTTTATTTAGTCCTCCTGGCAACCCCAATACTGTCCCTGCAAAATGATGTTATGCGTTCTCCACGGTCCATTGTTCCGCAATGAAATTATTGAGCATTTACTTCATTATAATATGGTGAAAATAATACCTTCACGTAAATAATAAACATTATTATATTAATAAAAGCCGGGAAAAGTTCAGTAGAAGACTAATTTATTACATTTTGACTAAATGTCTTCGCCAATAAAAATTCAAACATATTTTCTTTCATATTCGTTTTTATGGCAACTTAATGACCAACAATGCAAAAGGGAATTACAGACCCACAGACATACATATGCCGTTTCGGTTTTATATATAAGATTTCCATAGACTAGTATCTCCAGTCTTTTTTCAATTTATTGCTGAGTCTGCACACAATATGGTTTAATTCTTGTCTATCAAATAAATTAAGATTTTCTCCATAGCCAATTTTATGATCATACAATTCTCCCGTCATCGTCAGAACTAACGATGAGTTCTGATGATGGCGTAAGCCGAAATAGCCATCAACAAATATATAAAATAATTTCTCCATAACATTGGTATTGTTCCGCAATATAACAATCGAAATAATATCTTTTTTCTTCTATCTGCTATCTTAAAAATTTCAGACGAATGCTGTTAGGATGGTTACAAACCCGGCCTCCGAATTTGCCTTGCAGTCCAGAACTGGATGTCACCTCTCCGACCAGCGTCACAGTCAGAATCAGAGAAAATGTTTCACATCTTCAGAACCAGCCCATAATCACCAAATACAGAGGTATGATATGCTGTCATCCATTCATCGGAAAAATAAGTCTCGGCTGAGGCACACCACTGTGGCCCTACCCTACTCATCCTATACAGCAGTGATGCACAACCTGCGGCCCTCGGTGACAAATATAAATCAACTTCTTTCTTCAGAACTTTTTACTGACGATGGAAGAACAATATAAAACAATAAAATTTTAAATTTTATAGATACTAAAAATATCGATAATTTAATCAGTTATTATGCGGCTCTCGAACTATCTGAGAATTCCCTTCTCTCAAAAAGGCTGTACATCTCTGCCTAACGATTGTGCATAACTGTCTAATACAACCTAATCAAATTCTATCTAATAAAAAATAATTCATCACATTTAAATCATTTTGAATTTTATACTTTTCCATGACTTTTGTCGTTAACGACCCGGGTTTCTCCTTTTGGCATCTTCAGGCATTTCAAGTGCACGGATGTACTTGAACTGATGCGTAGTAAACAGATTGTATCGTTTATATACAAAAATAAAAGTAGATCACTAAGCTAAATTGCTATTAACGTAAATGAGCTACAATGAATTAAGTTAGCTTATTAATAATTATCGGGATTTTTGAATGTAGTATCACAAATACTAATTACCAGATAATAACATAGGAATATCGAAAAATAAATCTAGGGTTTTATGCGACCTATTATTATTGAAATGATTGATTTGAAGGGTTTGTGTTTATAATTAAAGATAATTATTTAAAGGGCTATAACAATTGTGAGTTTGGAAGATTAAATTGTTTGTTTAAAATTGGCAAACTATTAGCCTGAACCCTATTCATCTCTAATATTTCTTGATAAAACAATTTTTATTCACCTGTGTTTTTGTATAACAAGAGGATTTGATTTGTCAACAATTCTTAGTTATAATTCATCACATAAGAGTGTAAAAATATGATTAATCATTTACAGTTCATTGGTCATCCCGAGCGGACTTCTCCAACGTCTGCGGGTCACGGGAAGTGAGAGCGACTCCTCCCTCCAGCTCGTGCGCCATCTCCGGTCTCACTCGGGGCCGAAGATATTTCTTCAGAGCTCAAGGTGGAAATTTAAGGGGATGGGGTTCCCACAATACTTCAACGCCCAGCAGTGTACTACCAAGCAGTGAGTGATAATAATCAAATTTAATAATTTCTTACCCTATCCATTTATCTTTTCCATTACTAAAATAGAGAGGTTGAACTACTGAATTATTAACCTTTCTTGAAGGAAGGAGGTGGAAAAAAGTTTCAAAACGAGACCATATGTTTCACATGGTGTGCTGACAAAAGGTCCCCGGGCAAAATGTCTTCACGACAAATTGTCCCCGGACAAAATGTTTTGCCCGGGAAGACTGTTTTAAAGTCTAAATGCCCGAACCGCCAGATCCCACACATTGCACTTAAAATCACTCAAAATTATACACATTAAACCATATTTGGTTTTCCGTACATTTTTATTCATAAAATAAATTCACTCAATATTATTACATATTATCACAAATACTTTTAGCAGCGGCAAAAATTCTTAAAATTAATATAATATTTAACATAGAAAAGTTACAAATATTTTTACTCTACCGTCTAAACAAAAAATCTCAAAATTTTAACTATATCAAAGCTGCAGTTGACAAACAGTATTTTTGTCATTATCTCACACAGCTTTCTTTCATACTGACAAAAGATCACTTTTAAGGTGTTCACTGTCAATACTTGGTGGCATTATAATAAAAATAATTAAACATTTTTAGTACTTATTCCACATAAAATTTATTAGATCAGGACCGGTTTTGCTCATAGCCAGCATTATCAACTGAATAAGTACAAAAACGTTGATATAATTTTTATGCATAAAATATGTCAAATTTGGCCGGATTGGTTGGTTGTTATATGATAAATAGGAAAATTAGGAAAAAAAAACGTGACGAAATTAAACTTTTTTTCGTCTGAGTTGGAGTCGTGTTTTTGGTAAATGCTGGAGTCTGAGTCGTAGTCATACTCTTTTTTAACGACTCCACAGCCCTGGTAAAAAGGGACAAGGTTAACTTATGTTTACTATGGACATGATTGCTGCAGGATACCATTCCACCAACCGAGGAAATCACTATAAGTCTTGTGTTCTTTTGATTTCTTGTTATCGTTGAGGGCTTTGCACATTCTGCACAACGCAATTGTTTCTGGAGATTCAATATCACGCGAGTACGAGTAGTAGTTCTTCCACCGAAAGTATTTAGAGTACTCTTCGTTGTCCTGCATCAAATAGTGAATCAGACTTGCCAATTTCTCTGGTTCGAGTTCATTGGCGTTCAGGTATGAGCCCGGTGGAGCAAATCTGAAAAGAAAACACAAAGAAGTTTAATATACTTGTCAAATATTGTTATTTAGTAAATTTGTATCTTGCTGTCATCACAACCATAACTTTGTTCTCTAAGAGGCAATTCTCATATATTATGAGTATTGAATATAGGCATGTATTTAATGGATCGGTATCTAATTCAAGTTTGGGTCAGTAAATTAAATAAATGGTCAGTTAATATTATAAACAGTCAGTTATTAAATGAAACGGTCAGTAATTTATATAAATCAGTTAGTATTTGAATTCAATGTTCAGTCATTTTAAATAAATGGCTAGTTTTAGTTAGACAGCTTGTGAAACTTATCAAAAAAATTGTTGTAAGAAGTAAATTTATGAATTTTTTGAAATGTTTGATTATAACTTACCCCAAACCTAACCAAATCGTCCTACCACTTCTAATTACGGACCGTTTATAGACATATAATAAGCCTTTTACAAAAAAAATACTCACCATTTTCTGATAATATACTGACCATAAATAATTATTTACTGACCGTTTTGTATTTATTACTGACTAAATAATAAGTTGCCGTGAACAAAGTAGACCTTTGAATTTAAAATTGATTGAAACAATCCAAGCCACATTGTGGATTGTTTTCCCTTCTAAACATTGTGGATCGCATGAAAATGATTATTAGCCACTGTTTTCATATGGCACATGAGCCACAGTCATCACATGGAAAGTCGTAACTTATGAATTAAAATATTACTCAATGTCTTATCAGCAAACAGATAATTAGTTTACATGTCGCAATACATAGATTAACACAGTAATTAACGGTGAAAGTATTGCAAAATTTTACAATAACAAGTATCACCTAATAAGCAACAATTTTTCTAACATTGCCAATCATTTAATAGAATAGATTAGAATTTTTAGAAATAAATAAGAGTACTCACAAAAAAGAAGTATTATTAAATAATATCCTTAACTCGTTGACTGCGGAGTACGCGCCTGGCGCGTACGCTACCAAAATAGTCACATCTTGAATACATTACGCTAGACGTGTTATCGCATCTATTGAAATTTCTGTTTCGTTTGACGGTTATCTGTTTCGTTTCGTGTCTTCAGCACTCTTAAAAATATAGACCAATTAATTCGGTGTCTTTGTATGTGCACTTAAGAGCAACCTCAATTTATGCCAATTTTTTTCCGCAGTCAACGTTAATAAGACAGGTTGCTCGCCACTGCTTACATTATTTTCAATTAAAGGGTTAAACCCAACCCTGCATGATTGATTGCATCTCATTAGCTTATATTTTGTTATGCTAACGTCATTAGTAGTATAATTATTTGTTTGTTTTGTTTTGATTCTATAGCCCCCTCCTTGCTTCCCCTTATGAAAAAAAATCCCAAACTCCATTTGGTAATTTTATCATTTTAAAATATTTATTTATTTATTTAAGAAAAAAGCAAATCATGGCATTACAGCTGATGCCAATGCGCCATGTATTTGACAAATATAAATACGTGTATGTATTTATATATATACATACATGTAAATACATAATATTAGTCATTAATTAATTAAAAACAAGATGAAAACATTGTAGTCATAAAAACAGAGAGAAAAAAATTTATAAAATCATATTAGAAATTTTCAAAGATGTTAACCGAGTGAGTTCTGACAAAATCAACTTTTATTCATAAAATATAGTATTCGCCTGAACTCACTCACGTCAATATGAAATATGTCGAAATCCGAAGCAATGCCGTTTAAAATTGTTAAAGCTCTTCCCAGAGGCATTCCCATTGGCAGACTGGTTCTACCCCTTGGAAGAACAAACAACTCATGCTCACGATTCCTCAAAAAATTATCAGGAACATTCAATTTAACATTTTCAAGAATGGTGGAATTCTCATTTTGGCCTCGAGATTATTAGAATCAATCTTGCTTCATTACCTAAGCAAACTTTACGATAGTAATTTCGAAGATGCCTCTGAAAGAGGTGAAACACAATTATGTAGTTACACAGTACGTGGAATAATCAAAGTTATTTTGAATTTTATATTAGAATTATACCTGTTGTAATCCGCACCGCCCCACACAATCGGCACCGTGCTGCTCTTCAAAGCGTGAAGAAATTTCTCAGTCACGTAGTCTTCGCTGAAAGAATTCTCATAAGCCAAGTAAAAGAAGTAATCCTCCTTGAGCAACGCCCAGCATTTTTTCATGTCGTCTTGCGGACAACTAAATTTTCCACAGCTCCCGAAAATGTCAACAGTCAACCCGTATTTTTCCAAATGACTTGCTAGCACTCTCCCCGCTTCTTCCCTGTGACTTATACTGTAACAATTGGAAGCGAACCAAGCTACGGCCTTTGTTTTTGTCTTTAATTCATTCTTATCGGTTTCTGATATATCCGCCATGTCCTCTTCCCATCGTACACCTTCTTTCGGACCGATAATCTTACCGCTAGTGTCTCTTATGTCGATATATCCCCACCTTACGTCTCCGTCGGTTCTGTAAGTCCACGTCCAATTGAAAAAGTTATTAAACTTTTCATTGCACACAGGGTAGTAGTGCGCTGATTCTATTGAAACGTACACGTATTTTTGGTCAATGGACCTCTTTTCAGGAGGCTGCATTCTATAATGGCTATATTTCCATGTGTATTCTGGTCCGTGAAACAAAATGGCATCCCATTTGGTAATATCATCGAGGTAACTCGGATCGTTTGACACGTAACAATTGGTGTATTCACAATTTGAAGATATTAACACCTGTCTACCACTCCCTAAATACATAAACGGAACCGTATCATTCTTTGTCCATATAAGAATATATTTCATGTTGTCTTCATTGGTTATTTCAACCGTACTTGCCTTCTGACTCCCTAATACTTTTACTTCTTTGATTTCATTGTCGTACCGCACGACATAACTTGTCTTATGTATCCTTCTTTGATAAAAATCATTAAAAATTCCTACCGAGAATACATTGTATATGTATACTCCAAAAAAAAACACAAAAACAAAAATTAACCTGACCACTGATCTTTTAGGTAGCATTTTAATTTGTTAAAATGAATATTGTTTTCATCTGCAGTTTACATTTGTATTCTGATGAAATAATATCAATTCTTTTTATAATTCATTCATATGAAATGATTATCTGTCTCTATTATAAAAATTGATTGATTTCTATGTTATTTCTCATAAAGGGATGACATTTAAGTATTCCAACCATTTATAATTTTAAATAGCGTATCAAATATTGATGTTATTAAACCTTAATATATCTAACAAATACACTTTATTTAACTGAGGGATTTGTTCACATATTTACTGTTTGGTTTACCACTGTCATTTCTTTATAATAAATTTAAGTTGAATAAATTAAAAAGCAGATGAACACTTGCTTGATAAAAGGAATACTGACACGTTCTGTTGCAGAGACTTTTTTTACTGTCTTTCAGTTGCCCACTTTTTTAAAATGTATATTAAATTTCACACAATGTTTCAACATGAAGCTGTTGCAAATACTAATCTCAGTGTTGAAATTGTTGTGTGTTTGAGGTTATTATCAGTGAGATAAAACACATGATACAAAAAAATTCAATAATTATCTATTGACAGAGTAGTTTATCAGTATTTTGTTTATAGTTGCTAATTTTTCTATAATATAGTTTACTTGTGTACCTTTTATAGCTCACTGCGATACAATAATACAGAGTTTCCCAAGTTACGTACCATATTTCATCAATTATAAGACATCAACAATTAATACATGCAAGTTTATTTTGAAATAGCAAAAGTAAAATGATAGTAATAAATTAATAGTTTCAACTGAAAGTGCTTGATGGAATTTCAATATCAAATTTGATTCGGTTGAATTTTGTACTTTGCCATGAGTTTTGTCGCTAACGACCCGGGTTTCGCCTTTCGGCATCTTCAGACATTTCAAGTGCACATCATCTGTTGCGGCCAAAACAAGTTGAAGCCGAAATAGCTATCAACCATATATCATATAATTTCTGTGGAACTAAAATACTTTGCTATGCTTTCACCGCTAAGCCTCTTTTTTTGGGAGTGAGTAAGGATTAAAGGATTGGGTTAGGACCAGTAGGTAGCTTATCACTTAGCCCTGTTTGTAGGATAAAAAAAGCAGGAAAAAAAAACTCATCTAAGTAAATTAAACGCAATTTTTTTACTAAATCCATATAATATCATATACATTTTCATTTTCAAGGCCGTTTTCAATCACCTTTTCACCAAGAATTAGCAATTAACACTCATAAAAGTGACATCACAATCTTCAATACCCTTGAATACGAATCCATAAATCGTAAAAATGTAAGCATTCATAGCGGAACTCAATCAATTGGCATCTGGAGAGCGGTGCTGACCATTCGGTTACAGATCTGGAAAAATATGTATTTCAAATTATTATAGTAGTTATCGAACTACATGATGGCATCTTACTACAAGCCTAGTTACTTTATGTCAGTGATACACAACCTTTTTGGAAGAAGGGCCAAATAATCAATTCTCAGACAGTTTGAGGGCCGCATGGGTAAAAGTTATTAAATTATCGCTATTTTTAATGTATTTAACATTGAAAATTGTATTATTTTTTATTGTTCGTCCATAAAAAGTTCTGAAGAAAAAAGGTGATTCACACTTGTTGTATTGGGCCGCATGACACGTCTTTGAGGGCCGCAGGTTGTGCATCACTGCTCTTTGTCATCTATTTATTTAGACTTCACAACATGAAATGGTGACTTGATCTCTTTACCTCAACGTATATTTAATCCATCAGCATCTCTTTACTGAGCTGTCATCCCACCAACTCTGAAAGTCTTCGTAAGTCTTTTTGATCTGGCTTGTTCGCTGATCGTCCAAGGCTTTGCAAAGGTTGCAGAACGGATGTGTTTCGTATATCTCTACTGGATCATGATACGAGTACTGCGGAGTCCAACGGAAATACTCTTCGTATTCTGTTTGATTCTCCATCAGGTGCTTCATGAGATTTGCCAGTCGAAGAGGACTGAATGATTTGGCATTGATATAGGAATCATTGGGTGCGAATCTGAAAGTAATTTTAACATCATTATAATATAGTTGATTACATTGGTTTCATATTTTGCATAAAGCAAATGATTTCTATCCTTTGTACGATCCTACGGGTCTAAAATAGACAGTAGTTTATAAAATTAGGATGGTAGAACAGAGAAGACGATGTATTATGTACCCTGTCTACAACGGTATTTATAGTTAATTAAATACACGTTTAAACATAGTTCTGACAATGGCGTAAGCCGAAATAGCTATCAACAAATATATTAAATAATTTCTGTTGTATTAAAATAAATTGTCATTTTTTTCACTGTTTTATTATGGAGTTCTACCAAGTAAATGCCAATTCAATCAATAAGTGAAACATGTTTGACGAATAGTAACACAAGTAGTCGAATTACAAAGTTATCAATCTAAATTTTATATTGGAGTTGAAAATTATTTATTACATGAAGTAAGTAGGGAAAAAACCAGGGCTGTGGAGTCGGAGTCGGAGTCATGGAGCTGATGCGATTTGGTCGGAGCTGTGAAAAACTTTTTTATTTATGCATATAACATGTAAAATTTCACTATTGGCCGTATTGGTTGGTTGATATTTAATTTAAAACACATACATAAATTAGAAATGTAGGGGAAAAAAAACATGAAAAAATTTAACGTTTTTTAGTTGGATTCGTGTTTTTTTAATGACTTAACAGCCCTGGAAAAAACCATTTGCTTCATTCATGAATTAACTAAATTATCAGAAATGTGATATATTAACAGAAAACGGTGACGAAAATATTCTAGACTATTTAGAGGTTAGGTTATTAATAGGTTAAGAAGCGCTGGTTTAAAGGACTTGATATGGGCAATGAGAGTACATTGTAAATGCTCAAGGTTTCTGTCGCTTTATTCCAAATTGTCATTTTTGTAAGTGTTGAGATAGGTTGTGCTAAATCTTTTTATTGCTGTAGGTCTGTCATAAATACTCTTTATCATAGTAAATAGGTACTTATTTATTTTATCAAACTTTGAAATATAGTGTGTTTAACTATGCCAGGTGTCTGATAAGGAACTTAAGCGTTCATTCTATTCTACTTCATAATGTAATAATTTGACATACAGCAGGGGTTCGTAACCTTATTGCAACTCCGGGCACATTTAAGAATGAGGAGAATGGTGACGGGCGCTGGCCGGATTTCTTAAAAAACTAATCTTAACTGCTTGAGACCCAAGTGGACACGGGTGTCCAAAATACTTTGAAATAAATAATACTTGGTATTCCAATGGAATATACGCAATATATTATAAAATTACATACACCCAGCCCAAGATCTCTTTTTCAATTGAAATAATCTGACCTTGCCGGAATTAAACCTGGGCCCACCTGATCGCTAGGGCAAAGCTCTTGCCACTAGACCACAGGGATCGACTTTATAATATTATTTTGTTACCTTAATTTGAAAAGGTTTTAACTGACATTTTAATCAGAGGAGTTTGTATTGAAAGCAGGGCTGTGGTGTTGTTAAAAAAATTACGACTCCGACTCCAGCATTTACCAAAAGCACGACTCCAACTCCAACATTAACCAAAAACACGACTCCAACTAAAACAAGTTTAAATTCGTCACATTTTTTTCCTACATTGAAACTTACAATGCCTATATCTTAAAACAGGGTCAAGAGCAGTTAGAACCTTTTCAAATTAAGGTAGCAATATTTTAAAATATAACTTTTCTTCTTTCATAATATTTGGGGAAAAATACACCGCAAATACCCATTTGGAACCAAAACACAAATATTAAATGTAATTATTAACAATACTAATTTAACTCAGATTTGAACTGCATTATTCAGACCCAAAAATGGCCCGTGCACTTGAAATGCCTGAAGACGCTGAAAGTCTAAATCCAGGTCGTTAGCGACAAAACTCAAACAATTCAATTTTAATAATGATGCCATGATAACAATACAATCATCGCACACTTAACCCACTGTTTACGGTTTCCACAAATTTGTGGGCGTAATAAACACAGTAATTAACCCTCCAAGGATGAGCGTGACCATACGGTCATAGTGAACCCTATTGTCTATTTGTCCCTATATCTGTCTTTTTTCTACAAGAACATCATAACTATCACTCAGTTTCTGTTGAAAAGGGTTAAAAAGACTCTTTTTAACCGAAACTGAGAGATAGATACGATGTTCAGGTAGAAAAAAAACGGAAATAGGGACAAATAGACAATAGTGTTCACTGTGACCCGCTCGTCCCTGAAGGGTTAAAAAGGCCTGTAAACAAAGTGTTATTAAAAAAAGTTAATCACCTTGAATAATCAGCCCCGCTGAATACGATCGGCACCGTATTGTGCTGAAGGGCCGTTAAGAACTTCTCTGTAACATAATCCTGACTGAATGAGTTCTCAAACGACAGATAAAAGAAATAATCGTCTCTCAACTTCTTCGTACACGCATCCCGGTCTTTCAAATTGCATTTCATATCTCCGCATTTGCTGTAAACGTCCAGATTCAATCCGACATCCTCCAATTTCTTTTTGAGACTCTGAGCGTACTCCATACGTCTATTCAAACTGTTGCAGTTCGATACAAACCATGCAGCGGATTTTTTCTTGTTTTTTAAAACAACTTTTAAATCATCCGATATGTTTCTCTTCGACTCTTCCCACTTCACACTCGTATTCGGCCCTACGACTATATTTTTAGCATCTCTAACGACGATATAATTCCATGGGACATCGGAATCTAATCTATATGTCATCGTCCAATTGAAATAGCCGTTGAATTTTTTACTACAGACTGGATAATTAGCCGCCGATTCGATGCAAGCGTATATATAAATTTGTTCTGGCGATCTTTTCGAAGGAAACCCGTGTTTCCAAGGATTGTGAGGCCAGGTGAATTCGGGTCCATGGAAAAGGATAGCGTCCCATTCGGTAATATCTTGCAAGTAATTTCTTTGGTTTGTGACAAAGCAATTGTTGATTCCGCAGCCTTCGTCGATGAAAGAATCGCGTCCATACTTGAAACGGTTGAACGGTTCCGTATGATTATGGGTCCACAGCAAAATATTCCTGATCGAGCTTCTCTTGTGATTTGGAGGATCATTCAACTTTCCGATCTCTCGAGATGAATCAATAACATTATTTTTGGTTGAAAAAACGTACCAAATCAAAAAAGTCAACAGTAATAGTGACAGAACAGTTGCAACTTTCTCAGTTTTAAAGTTTAACATTTTATTAATTTATTATGAATAAAAATGTCTATTTTTTTTAACCTTGATGCAGTGGACTACTGCTTTGCTTGAAAATTCATTGTGGAACTAAATATGATATTTGTATTATACCTCATTATAATAGTGTTCACCGAGTTAATTAAATATTATTTAACCTAAGAATAAACTTTCCCGTTGGTGATATTGACAAAACATTACAGTTCTACCTTATGAAAAATAGTATCCACAAACGTAACACCCTCGCTAATCCAGCACAAATGCGGGAGTTATCAATTATTCTTTTGCTATTCCTGTATCCTTAAACCCGCACTTTTCATAAATTCACTCCACGTATACACATCAACACATTTGACATTGTCATGACAGTAAAAAAGTTTTTCATATAAAAGAGTCTTTATCTATAAGTGCAGATAGTAAAAGATGATTAATCATACACTATTTCTGCTATCCACTGGCGGATCCAGGAATTTTCCCAGGGGGTGGCCATTTTGAAAATAAAAATGATACATTAAAATATATATTTACACCCAGTCCCCTTTTTACACAATTTTTTGGACGGCACCGCTAATTTTTTTACACGAATTTTTTTGGTTTTTTTTACGGAATAAATGATGACCCGAACAAAATCATATGATATAATTAATGACTCTGACTATTATCATCAATTCTTTTATTTCAATTCAAAAATGTAAACATTAAAAAACAATATATAAAAAAAAATTGTTTAATACCAGAGAAATATCACAAAAATTATAAAATTAAGTCGAATTTTAGTTTTTTTGACGTTGCAAATAGACCCAAAAATATTCAGGTTAAATATCCATTTCGAACTCGTACAATTCCTTAGCCAGGTTTTCACGCGTCGTAGTGTGGAAAACCTCCTTTCAGCGGAGGCAACACTGATTGTCAAACTTCGTAACAAAACCTCACAATTAGGACATAATTATTAACTTATCACATGTAGTATACAGTAGCAACAAAAGAAATTCTCGCACCTCACAATTTTTTCTAGAAAATATTTGTAAATATATGGAATAGTAAAGGGTGCGCGGATTTCTTTTGCCGTAACTGTAGTTGTTAAACTAATGGTCGTGAAAAAAAAGAGCCTACAACATATTTATTTAAATAAAAATCATTTGAATATTAATTTTATAATATTTTGAATGGAATACATTCTCCTCAGGTGGGGGCCATGCCCTTCCGTGGATCCGCCTATGCTGCTATCTTATATATTCAATACAAGAAAAAGTTCTACAAAGTATATTTAAACAGGAATCAAATAAATCTTGTACAAACCGTAATAAAATGTGAATGGGCATTCAACCACTGTTTGCTAGATTGTTACAATTTCTCATTTAGTTGTTGATTATATGTACATACATGCAAAAAAAAGATTTTCATATTATATTTGTTTTTAAACTTTAGACGTTTACCTTGTTCACTGCGATGTATTAAAATCAGGGCTGTGGAGTCGGAAAATACGACTCCAACTCCAGCATTTATCAAAAACAACGACTCTGACTTCAACATTGACTAAAAACACGACTCCAACTACGACTAAAAAAAGTTAAATATCGTCTCTTTTTTTTTCATAATTCTCCTATTTATGTGTATTCAATTAAATATCAACCAATCCGGCCTATAGCCAAATTTGACATATTATATGCAAAAATAAAAAGGTCAATCTTTTCAAAATTTCCGACACTGGCCAAAAACCCCTGACTCCACAGATAAAAATACACCTGAACCTATTTTTGTGTGGAAATCGCACAAAAAAAGCTATGAATTAATATAGAAACATAACATATACAAGGACGCATGTGCCAAGGTCACATTGTAATAAACTGGTGAAACACTGGATTTTGCATGTGCAGTGTGTGAACAACGCGCTTTTGATTACGTTTTTACATATGTACCTTTATAGGATCCCATATATATATTTACAACAATTATTTGGTTATTCTTCTGGTTGTGTAACTATTTGTGACACGTGTTACACCTCTTTGAGAGTCGTCAGCAGACTTAATATTATTTGTAGAATTTTTTACCTCAAACTTTATTGATTCAAAAACTTTTGTTATTTTACAAACAAGAAATGAAGAATGGAAGAGAAAAAATATATACTCATTTCAAATAACTCTAATCTTCAGGTTGGCGGGATGTGGAAGGTCGTGCAGCTCGTTTTGACGGGAGAGCGAGCGGTGCTTTGGAGCGGGTGGCCGCTGCAGCCCGGCTGGCGCGGCCCGCGAGGCCTCCGGTAGCCCCTGCCAGACGACCGAGAAGAGGACGACAAGCCATCCGGCATCTCTTCGCAGCTGCCAGCAAATTTCATAAAAACCTCAGGAGGTAAAATCTTACCCGTTCATAATAATACATTTTATAATGTGTCAATCCCTGTGTTCTTGTGGTAAAAGCTTTGTCCTAGCGATCAGGTGGGCCTGGGTTCAATTCTCGCAAGGTCAGATTTTCAATTGAAAAAAATATCTTGGACTGGGTGTATGTAATTTTTTGTGAATTTTTCTCGACTGATTCATTATTTATCGTTGAGTTTAACTCGTATAACTTTCACAATTAAAAATATTTGCCCCGTTGACATTAGCTGTAAGCCAAACATTTTGTTTTTAATTATAAAAACCAAAAAAAAACTATACTAGCAAAATAGATTGAGGTTTTGCAATATGTCTGACTGAAAAAATTATGTCATAGGAATAAATTAAAAATTATGGTCACTCATGAGTAAAAAAAGTACCCATAAAAAGATAAAGAAACCAGGGTTGTTAGCGACAAAACTCATGGAAAAGTACAAAATTCAAGCGATTCAAAGTGATGACATGCCTGTGGCAAAACTCTAGGAACGATTCAAATCTCAAATTGATGTTCTATTGAGCACTCTCCATCCGATGCCTTCAATCATTTGAATATAATATAGTATTATTTTCTTGTTTTCAGGGGAGTATATTTAGCATGCATCATTTACCATGAAGACAAAGTGTTGGTGACCAATGAAGACTTCCTCCCTGTCATTGAGATTGACGAAACGTATCCGGCATGCATCTACACCGATTATCACTGGTTGATGAAGGTACTGCAATGATTATAATTTACAACAAACCATTTCAGCTCTAATAGTGGAGCATAATGGTCTCCTAGTGTAGTTTATCTCATCAGAATCTGCTTGTTACTCAGTTCCTCAACGTCAATCTTTCAAAGAGAGTGGGGGTAGAAAGAATTGGACTGAGACAGAAAAAATTATGTCAGCTTAGTACTCTCACTTTGTCTTGATTTAATAATCGGATAGGTGCGAGAAGGAATTTTAGACAACACAGACATCCGTGTCTCTGAGCAGAAATCATTTATTCTATTGAAAAATGAAACTGGGATTCAAACCCATAAGTTCCGCAACCAAGGCCACAGACGTTGACACTAGACCAGTATTTCTCATGTGAAATTTGGCTGTGGCTGCATTAGGACCATCAACGGTCCTACGAAAATGTCTGGTGGCCGCATCAAAATTCTTTTTTGTGAAAAATACCTAAACATGTATGTATTCGAGTTTTTGCGAACTGACAATTCTTGATGCACAGTACAATGCATCCAAAATATTAAATTTTCAGTGTCATTGTTGACAAATTAACTATCAATGCCTTAGTCATTTGTAACATACTAACAGGGGCGAGTTAAAACTATTTTATCAAGAAATCTTAGGGATTAATCGAGCTCAGCTCAACGGTCTGCCAATTTTGAACGAGCAACTTTATTTGCCTAGTTCGCCATTATTGTACCCTTTTAAATAATTGTTATTTTTAATTTATTGTCATTTATTAATAATTGTCATTTATTTACAATTCAAGCACTTGCTATTATTAAATATCAATTCAAAATTATCATTTTTAGTTCAAAGGCTTGAAATAATCAACTCAAACAAGAGGTCGGATAGGACCCTAGATTTATTTTAAATATTCTTAGTTATCTGGTCATTAACATTTTCAAAAATCCCCATAATTATAACAAACCCACTTAAATCATGCAACTTGAATTCATTCAAATTTCGCTAATTTACATTTTAAAACCTTTTAACTTAGTTTCTTATATTTTTGTCATTGTTTACTACGAGTTCAAATGCACTAATGCCTGAAGATGCCGAAAGGCGAAACCCGGGTTGTTAGCGACAAAACTCATGGAAAAGTACAAAATTCAAAAAATTCAAATTTGACATTTTTATTAAATATCAATATCAACTATCAAGCTGTTGGTGGCCGCAGCAAAATCCTCTGGTGGCCGCACATGAGAACCACTGCAATAGACCACAGACTAGAGACTCCAATTACTTGACATCTAAACTAAGAGTATCGAGAAGTAAAATTTGAAAATTCTTAGTAGAGAGTAGCTTCACAAGTAACAACATATTTTTTCATTTTAAAAAATTAAGAGATTTAAATGTCTCAAATTTTATATTTGTTCAAAGTTTTGTATTTAATTTTGTATCTTGTCATTGATAAGATAAGTCAGCAGGACCCAAAGCAAAGGTTACAAAAAAATCTCACATTGCATAGTCAACGAGTATTACTCGAATACTTGAAAAATGGACATGTTTTCTCGAGTATCGAGTATTCGATACTAACCTAACCTTACCCGACACACTAATTTTGGAAAATAAATAATTTTCTAAAAATACCTTATATTGATGGCTGTTTAAGCTGTCACAAATATCAGGAGGGAAGATAGAATCAATAATTATAGTGTATTTAATTACAATGTAAAGAACAGAGTAAAAATGTATAGTAATCGATTATTATTTACAGTAGAGGTCTGCACGGGCCGTAATTTCAAATTTTACCCAGCCCGAGCCCAAGGTTCATTTCCAAACATCTTACCTGAACCTTCCCCAACCCAAAATTTCTCCGTCATACACTGCACAAAATTCGATTTGTTTTTTTCGAAAGTTTTTATTGAATATTTATAATACATATATGTAATTTATATTTTCCATAATAGCGTGTACATTCGGAAATAACGCGATATATTTTTGTGTATGCAGGCCCGAGCTCGGCCCGTGCCCGATCCCAAACGTTTGTTACCCGGCCCGAGCCCGTGCAGATCTCTTATTTGCAGACTACGTTTAAATAAAATTACATGTCAAATTTTGTAAGCATAACAATGATAAAAAAACAGAGCCCATCTCGAATTATGCCCGTATGTTGCATACACTTGCTTTTTCGTACTACATAGGTTGTATTGTTTGAATATAAATTGTAAGAAAAATACCATTCCTGTGTTGATAACATGTTGGACAGTGGCAATTCTGACAGCCGGCAAAATACAATACTCTACTTTAATTATTATCTTTAAAATTCAGGTGGCATGTACGTGGGATGATGTGAAGAGTCTGCGGACAGACATGGAGAAAAATGCATCATCAGCTATACACTTCAGGACGAAACTTCTGTCAGCAGCAGCGCAGATGCAATCAGCATTGTGTATTCAAGATTTAGGTATTTCTTTTACATATTTTTACAAGAAACATTTTCAAATGGTTTTATAATAATGTTGTCTATGGAATAAATATAGACGTTCATTTAAATTACATTATCATGTTTATTTATTGTCAGACAGCAACACTGAATAAATATACATATATTAAAAATCTCGCAAGTTTCAAGCTTCTTTTGGAAATATTAACCTTTTATGGAGTGACTACTGAGAATTACTCAATGTAATTCAATGTAATCTTGCTTTATTACTTAAGCAAACTTTGCAATAGTAAGTCCGAAGATGTCTCTGAAAGAGGCGAAACACATTTCACAATTAGTAACACAATACGTGGTGTAATAAAAGTTATTTTTAATTTTATGTTGAATCTTATCTGTGTTGAACCAAAAGTACGTCCATACTCCTTTAAAGGTAAAAAAAAATTATAACTAAATTTTTTTATAATAAAAATAATAACACATTTTTTGTACTTATTCCACATAAAATTTATTGGATCAGGACCGTTTTCGCTCATGGACAGTATTGTCAACTGATTGTATTTCTTTACAACGAAACAGTGATATTTATACATATGTATAATACATCAAAAGAAAAATATATAAAAACGAATCAGAAAGATTTATTTTATATTGATTTCGAATTTTTGTATCGTTTGATTAAATTACAATCTTGACTTCAATGTATAACATGATTAATCTCTGCAGTATTTTACACGGTTTGTCTAGCAGTCAGTAATCATCAATGAATTTTTTCAGGTCAACTTTACCACAAACCGTTACGCGACAGCCACGGAACACTGGTGATATCCTGCATCAACTCTGTCAAGTCTCCCAAGAGCGTGTCCGTGCTGAACTCCCGCTGGATGCCCCTGAGTAAGGTTCACAAGAAACTGACGGCCCTCAGCGAAGACAATACAATAGGGGATCTGCTAATGGGGACCATTCATGAACAAATCAATTACCATCAGGTACTCATCGCTTAAGATACAGACACTATCCGAATAGTTTTTCCGTGCGCAACTCATTCACCCTACATACAAAGCCATCTATGGCAGCGGCCGCCAACCTTTTGAACCCACAAACCACAAAATTTTCAATGATATGTTAATTAATATGTGTGTCTCGGCCTCAATGGCGTCTCTGCAATACAAGGAGCCCATTGTATTTCATTGCGATACTGGATCTCAAATGTAGGTTGTTACAAGTGGAATCAAATTTCAAACAGTACTTCAGTCCTTACTTTTTACTGAGCCGTAAATGATATGCCGACAAGAGGAATTTTACTTTAAGATCCACTATCCACAAGCATATTGCCCTATCTTGGGTGTTCTTGTTTTGAAGAATGATAGTCGTTAATAGTCTTTGAGCAACTGCAGATTACTTTGTAGGCCAGCAAAATATTCTCACAAACCTCCAGTTGACGACCACTGATCTCAGGCATCACAGTAAAGCCCTAGTTACAATGGGAAAATTTCTGTCAAAATCTTTCCTAATCATTACAAAATATATGTGGAAGTATTTGGATTTTATCATGGAAAGAGGGCTGTGGAGTCATTAAAAAAACACGACTCCGACTAAAAAAAGTTCCTACCTCTCCTATCTATGCATATTCAATTAAATATCAACCGACCAATACGGCCAAGAGCCAAATTTTAATATTATATGCAAAATAAAAAGTTTGAACTTTTAAAAATTTCCGAATCCAGCCAAAATGCCACTCCGACTTCACAGCCCTGGTTTTATGTGTTAAAGTTTAATAGCTTTCCACCAAGAATTAACAGTTCACACCCTAAAAATGAGTGACACTGTCTTATTAAATTATACATGTTTGAATACAAGAGTCACCCACCATAATTAATGTTCTGCACATGATTAGCATGCAATCACTCAGCTGCACCGGTTTTGACGTGTACTGGACTAATGAATTGAAATACACTAAGTAATTATCTGGGATATTTATATTTTATATATTATTATATATTTTTTTTTGGATAGTAAAGAAGTATTTTATTTTCCAACTCATACATGGAAGTACCAAGATGTTTGGGTTTTTGTGTTGTTATCTATCTCTTTCTTTAAGCCATAGGTTCCCAACCTATTTCAGGTTGTGACCGCTTTTTATAAAATACATTTGACCCACTACCCCCAAGGCAATTGAATAGGGCATTTTTTATAAAATTATTTAAAAAAACAATAAAAACGTATTTAAGTGAATATTTGTTTAGTTGAATGTATAAGTTGGCGACCCCACAGAAAACTCAACAAATAGTAATCATAGTTATCTTTTTATTTCAAGTTATCCACAGTAAAATTACCCCGAGGTCTATACTTGGGATATCTGAAACTGCAGTCGTCCGTCGATCTTATTCAAGTCGTGGTGCCGTCCAAAGCACCGAACGTTTTGCCTCACTGCAAAATGAGGGAGAATCCGCACATATCCGCGTAAGTACAAATTACAATTATCCATATCACAGATAACTGAATTACCTTACCCTGGATACACTGTCGCAACTGTACCCTCAAGAGCCTAGTGACAGAATTGGCAGGGAGACTTCTGCCGGTAGTCGTCAGATTTACACAATTATACTTTCCAAACATAAAATGCCCAATGGAGGTAACTAAAATTTTTACTCCCAAACACTGGACAGGTCAATTCAGTATTTACTAAAATTAATAAAACATTTTTATTACTTATTCCATCTCAAATTTCTTGGATCAGGACCAGTTTCGCTCATGGCGAGCATTGTCAACTGATAATTAATACAACGAAACAGTGATATTTATACAATAGTTAAGTAAGAAATACAAGGTATGACAAACAATTGATATTAAAACTAAGCAAATAAATTGAAGAAAAATAAACTATAATTAAAATGTTGAAGAACTATTAGTAATACAAGCAATTACATAAAAAATTAATACTTGAGAAATGGACGAGTATTCAATCAAGGAGTCTCTTACATGTAATGCCAAATACTTTTTACTTTCTAAAAATTAAAAAAAAAAAAAAAAATTGGTTAACGAAAAATTCCTGAAGATACACTTATTGCATACTATGTCACTGCATACTGCTATTTAAAAATAACATGTTGGGAAAGCAGTGGTCGGTGGGTGGTATAATGTTTAATTAACAATGTTTAACAATTATTTATTTGATAACAAAGCATTCAAAATTTGTCTCTGAAATAATTAATATTAAAGTTTAATATTTTTGATTTTCAGTGAAGAATGGGACCACCTCAAGCAGCAGCAGACCAAAATCAACCAACCGGTTGAAATCCAACCCAAAAGCGCCCGTCGAATGTCAATTACGAGTATACAATCTCAAACCCCCACAGAATGTCAGCAAATGTTCCTAGACGTAATATCTTCTGCCGCCAAAAAACTCTTCAAGTACATGGACATCCCGCTGGAGAATGCGCTCACTCATAGACTCTACGACTTGGAAGTGATAGACTTAAGCAGCGAGGTGAGCTTCGTCATCATCTGCCCGCCTGCCGAGCAAGCCTGCTCCGTACCAGGACAGAGAGAGATACTTCTCCAGCGCGGCGACCTCCTCAGCCTGCCGATCCAGGCGTTTGAAATGATCCATCTCAACACATATCAGAACAGCATCATCAATAAGTACTCCAAATTGAGTTGCACTCTTGAATTAGATACAGTCTTAGCTAATCACTCTCATAGAGAAGCTTTTTCTAACATGGAATTACAAACGGCCAAAGACAGGCTCATCAAACTGCAGGAGTTGCAAAATAATCTGAACACCGTGTGGAAAGACTCGCGATGGCTTATGGACGTTATCAGCTTCGCAAGAGACAAAGACAAACTGCAAGGCGGCACCGGTGCCAACAATATAGGAATACAGATGAAGAATTTGATCAGCAGAATACCCATGACGACCATAAGCTCTGAAAATAATGCCATAGCTGATAATTATTTGGTCAATTCAAACTCAAACTCTAATCTTAAAAGAACGCTTCTGCAATTACCGCCAAGGGATCCGAAGCTAGCGAAGAGTTCTCCGGGACGCGGTTCCTGGCCGGGACCGAACGCCGCCAGTCCGCTGGGACCTCCGGGAGTCAGTCTGCTCTCCGCCGAGTTCAGCAAATCGGAACAGCATTTGAGCATAATACCGAGAGAGGATTCCGTGTCCACGCTTAATTTGAGTGGATCGCAATATCTCAGTGCTACGTCCGACGCTCTCAGTGTTTTGGATCCTTACTCCAGAAAGAGCAGTGCCGATTCGCAGTACACGCACTCCAGCATCGTGAGCAATAATTATTTTCCCGCCAATCAGCAAATTCAGAATAAAACGTTCGACGAGACGACGGTGAATCACAGATTGCCTCCGTCTCGCAGCCAAGATACTCTATTGTCGCAACCTAATTCCGCAACTCAAAGAAGAAAAAGCGTCACTTTAAATACCAGCCTCTCGGCTACTTCCAGTCCGCTTTTGCACGTCAAACCGTTCTACGCAGGAAGCATGGTGAGTGTGCACACAGTCAACACGACAACCACCACCTCCGACTCCATGCACAGCATATCGAGCGATTCTGAAGGGCAGAGCTATCCTATTTCAACGTCGACTCCTAATAAAACTAAAGCTAAAAAGGTTCACAAAACAAAAAAACACGAGCCGAGTATTGCTTCTTCGAAAAGCATGTCCAATGTCAAATGCTCGCTGGATTTCACCGAAACCGGACAAACGGGAATGTTTCTGAAGCCCACGTCGTATTTGAAACCAACCTTGAATGCAATTCAAGGAGAGTCTGAATATGATAAGAACGATTTGGAAGCGACGGAGAAAACTTACAATAAATCAACGGACGGAAATCAGTTTTTTCTTGACGCTCCGCGGGCCCACGTCGACAATACTGCCAAACATGACAGAGAGAGACTTGACAGTCCTAAAAAAGATATCAAACTGTCTGAAAAGCATGCGCCGATCTCGCAAGTTAAAACTCTCAAAAGCAATGAAACGCCAGACGTAGCCAGCTCCAGCGACGGAAGCCGATACAGCTCCCACAGCAGCTTGAGAGAACAGTCCCTTGCGACTGAACCTCTGACAATCAAAAACACTTCACCCGGAATCTTACAAGTGTACGCTGCGTACGATACCGGTCTCGCCAGCGGAACCTCTCTAAAATTGCATGTCACTCCTCGCACGTCCGCTAGAGAGGTCGTAGATTTGGTTGTTAACCAGCTCAATATGGCAGTCGTTCTCAAAGGTAAAGAAGGCCCCATTTACCCTGCGGAAAAGCTTAAAAACTTCTGCTTGGTTGCCGTCATCGGAGCAAGGGAGAGGTGTTTAAGAGACGATTTTAAACCTTTGCAACTCCAAAACCCTTGGAGAAAAGGAAGGCTCTATGTAAGACAAAAACATGACGTTCTAGCTGCTCTTGAACATTCTAGCAAACAGGCGGCTTTTATTTAAGCATTTAGTTTTACTCGAATGTTAATATGGAGTGTACAAATGATGCTCAAAATACAGTGAACCAAAATTCTTATGTTAAGTCTGGTTCATTATGTTTTCGGTATTCAAAAATTAAACTCTATTCACTCCACCGCAAGTACCTACGAAAGCTGCTCTCAATTTTTCCATTAGTTAATTAGATATTTAGAACGATTCCATAATACTCAATTCTATTCTGAGGTTCATCACCGCGACTTGCCATATACTTAATTATTTTGCGACTGACCATTGACCGCTCTCGTTGATTAATAACGACGCTGAATATCTGGTTGTACAATTAATATAATTTAGGAATTGAAATTAGGTGCTTCTAGATGAACTACTACGTGTGATTCGCATTGTATTTAATTTTAAGCGAATGACCTGTCATCAATGGGTCGGCGATAGATCGAACATTTGCAATCAAATTCAATTTATTCTTAATAAATTCATAGTATTTAAAAGTTAATCCATCGAGTCGCCCAATATTCTAATTATGTCATTAGTTTTTCGCAATTTATAAAGTAAATATTGTTTACTACTAGATGAAAAAAGACATGCTGAAATATATAAGATATACTGAAAATATCAATTTATTTGTTATTTACTACTTTGAAATATGTGCATTCATAGTTATTTTTTTTTCATAATTCATTTTTAGGGATTGCAATACCTCTTGATTAAAAATTTTGAAAGTTGGTTATGAGCCGCCAGACAGCACTAAATCATTCCATTTGTTCAGTCACACGTTGGACCTTGCAAAAGGTACATCTATTCTATGGAATTCTTGATCGCAGTTATAATCTCGTTTCTTATATTACTATTAGTCATATTAATTGGTTTGTGATCCTTAATGTATGTACAATTTAATGTTTGGGTTGATATTATTACATTTTTGTAACACCGATATTGATATATTCATCCAGTATTGCAATCCTTACCTTGCTACTTATGCGACATGTCAAATTTAATCCTTTTTTTAAGCAATTAATTCATTCATACCAAATATATACAAAGAAGAAACACTTCATACAGGAAATGAATGTCATCTCTATGGAATCAGCAATAAATGCAATAATTTATTCTCATCATATATTGCCTCATTTTGGCCAAATTTATAAGTGAAGAAATATTAGTAAATTCAACCCACAAATACTCTTTGGTCGTAGGCAGTACTGTCTCTGCAGCCATCACAGCGTGGTTGGAATCAAAAGCATATTGAATTTGATTGCATTCAATGAATTGGCAATATTTCCTACAAGTTATTTTATTAATTTTTAATTATTATAGAAAAGCAAAATGCATCCAGTGTACCTTTACATATTATAATAATATATCAAATCGAAGATCTCTGACATTAAATATATATATTATATATTATACTTTTAATTAATGTTATTGTTAAATTTAAACCCGTAGATAACATTAGGTTACTATAATTATTAGCGTTAGTTCTCTAAGAGACATTGTTGGTTTTAAAATGTCTTGAAAACTATCAAGTACCAATTCGGAATTGGTATTTTTTGTTACTGTATATTTTTAAATAAGCATATTGAGTACGCTTCAATTTTACTAAATAATCGCGACCATTCTTGTAAATTTTTCATATACCGCTTGTGATTACAGAGGTTCTAGCTTTTCAAGTCCCTGCAGTTTCCAAATTCAAAAAAATAATTAAATAAATAAAAACACATGAAACTATAAACCACATTTCCCCACAAGTTTAATAAGCATGATCAATACTCAGGGCAGATGCTGTGCTATTTTAAATTTGTATTTAAATCACAAAATGATTGCCCTATTGAAATAATTGATAATTTTCAGGACCCTCTGTATTTCAAATGACATATTAATTTTCAAGAATATTTTGATATGAATAAATTCATATAATTAATAAGCATATGTAATTTTAATTTAAATAGACCTGTTACATGACAATTTTTAGATTTATATTTTAATGTCGCAACGAAGCAATCAATATTTGCCATGTTTATCGTTATTTTTGTAAGTAAAACTACATCCACCATTTATATTTATGTATAAAATAATTCTATGATTTACTTTTGTATATAATTGTCAGTAAAAACGCAAATGGAATTTATTATTTTGACTCGTCGTTATTGATTTGTATCGTAGAAGTATCATCACCATGAGCTTTATAAATGTATGTTTATTTCAATAACTGAAATGATTAATTATATTTAGAAATTTGAAACGCGTAGTGTAATGAATTAATTATAAAGTGACAAAAAAAATATATTTGGGCAACCGCTTTGCAAAGATTTCTACTTCGCAAGAAGCTAAAATTGAGCCCAGATCTTTGGAACCTAGATTAAAAGTTTCAGCCGAAATTTTTAGTCTTCCTGAGCGGGTGCCCGAACTATTTTTTTGTCAAATTAGTCGTTTAAAATGAAGTATTAATGTTTGATAAGATTAATCGGTGTATTAAAGTATATCATTAAACAAAATATGACTCCAATATAGCCATGTACGATTGAATACCTGTTATTTTTGTAGAAGGTCAATAAATTAATAAAACAGTTTATTTTATCTATTTTTAAGAAATCCCTATTTTTCGTGCGCCATATTTATTGATATTATAATTGTATTGAGTGTTTACTTGTAATGGGAATAATATCATTATATATAGTGAGGGAAAGAGTACATAGAGATATATATTTAATTAATTGATACGCTAATAATAATAAATATAACTATCTTCAATGATTGAAAATTGCTACAAAATATTTTTGTTCAGTATTGAAAAGTGTGTTTCGAAGAAACGTACGTTTTCTTATTATTATGAGTTAAGTGAAATAAAATTATTGTATTAAAGCCTATTCAATGTCTTATGATTGATTAATTATAAATAGGATCTAAAGCGGCGTTGAGCAAAACAAGAGTGACGATATTTTATTTGATAAAAGTTATTTTGAATGCACAACATCAGAGTGTTTTACTGCAGGCACATAATAAAGATATATATGTGACAATTTGTTGTTTCATTTAGAAGATCAGAATTATAAGAACCTTTATGTAATATAAAATTGTGTATTCTATCTAATAATAGTGTGGATAAAAACACACGGTAAGACAGCAGATGTATATAATAGTGAAATTCACAATCTCATATTTGTCTTCTTGAAGTACGATAGAGATCATGGTAAATTGATTTTGAAGTATCAATAATATTAGTTTTAGTTGAAACATTTCAATCACCTACATATACTTAAGTACACCAATTCAAAATTCTCTGCTTTGCTAATTCATTTTGTTTTTAACAATGTTTCAGACCTCACTAACCACAAAACTATAAAATCTCTTTTTCAAAATATTTTTTTTCTAGAAAAATAACATTCTCACACTATGTAGAATAGTACTTAAACATATGGTTTATATAAATGCAAATAATATAGATAATATAAAATTTAAAATAACTTTGATTATTCCACGTATTGTGTAACTAACTCAGACACGTGTTTCGCCTCTTTCAGAGGCATCTTCAGACTTACTATCGCAAAGTTTGCTTAAGTAAATGTAAATATCATTTACTTAAGCAAACTTTGCGATAGTAAGTCTGAAGATGCCTCTGAAAGAGGCGAAACATTATTTTAAATTTTATATTAAAATGAACTTCCACAAAGTTACCGCCGAAACCATCGAAAATATTCAAATAATATAGTGTTAAGCTCATGGGTTGAATCCCAGTTCGGGCAGCTTTATTTTTCAATCAAATTATTGATTTTTGTTGGAAGATATGGAATCTGTGCTGTCTCAAATTCCCTCTTACACCCATCTGATTCTAAAAACGGGTTGTAGTGAGGACGATTAGTTAACCCTTACTCCTATTATATTTATTTCCTTTGAAAAAGAGAGGTTGAGCAACTGAATAACAAGCAGTTCTCGTTGAAAAACTTAAGTTAATATCAACTCCATAAGGAGCCCATATGCTTCAAATTGAATGGGTACATAGTTTAAAAATAAAAAAATTGGCTTTCATTAATGCTAACAATATGTTTAAATAAATATAACACATTTAGTACATAGTACTACTTCCATATATATTCTGATAGAGATTATAAGCCGAGCATTATAGATAATATTAGTAAAAGTAAAGAATTGATGTGATGCTTTAAAATGTTATCTTATGCATTTTATTCGCTCACCCATCATTTCTCATAGATAACAATCTGTTGAGATAAGCAATATCAGAAGTCTTTATGCTCCTGATTGGAAGCGGACATGGTTATAATATACTTCTATAACTGGTGTAGGTAATATTTTCAGGTGCAGGTAATATTTACAATCTTGAGCAGCAAAACAATATTTTGCACTGTCTTCAAAAGAATAAATAATTTTCTATTATTCATGCCAAAAACTGCAACAAGATATTTTATCATCTTATATAAACTATTTTCATATTCAACTATTATTTTATTTTTACGTGAATACTATTTTCGAACACGTGTGTAGAAATAGACAATATAATATGGACATAATATTGTCTATGGTATTAGATGTGAAGCATTCATGAACGTGTGACATAATATCGCTATCTCTTTTTGACGTCTCAAAAGAAACTTTGTCCCGTGTTGTGGACTTTGTACCTGTCATCCAGCGCGGCTAAATATTTTTTAATACATAACAAATCTTCCGCACTAGGACTTACTTTTAAGTTCTTAGCCGGCGTAGGATATATAGCATATCTAGACGAAAGTTCATCACAAAAATTAAAACATCGAAAATGATTGCAAACACCGGGTAAATATTTTAAATAATTTATTTATATACGATTCGATTGTAGGTCAGTGACATTAAATCTAATACGTGTTGTTTTTAGTGCAATGTTTATATTATTTTACTGTTCTCGCTTGGATTTATTGACTAAAAATATTGTGATGCAGGAAACTGGCTGGGAGAACGCTCTTCATTACGGGAGCTTCGCGAGGAATCGGAAAAGCCATCGCTCTGAAAGCCGCGAAAGACGGTGCCAATGTTGTTATTGCAGCGAAAACCGCAGAAGCCCATCCTAAATTACCTGGAACTATTTATTCAGCAGCCGCAGAAGGTAACCGACTATTCTTAATTTAAATATTTTATCAGTGAATCGTAAAAGTAGTCTCAGGTTTTGAAAATAGAATTTGGAAACTGAAATTGCTATCAATTTATGATAAAAAGGTGTTCTTAAATGAAATAACCGTTTACAGTTACCGGTAAACTGTGTCATGCCATACTTAATTTAAATATATTCTTCTTAATTTTCATTCAATAGTTAGTCATTATTTCTTATTTAAATATACCTAGTGTTACTGTTATTTTATAATAGAATGACATGGCACTTTTAATGATCTGTTTTTTTGACATGAAATGAGTGAACAAATTTGGGTGCAATTTAGTATGTGCCTTGAACTAAATAACTTGCATTAAAATTTACGCATAACATTAATCTTTTTTCCGTCATGGATGGTCAATATTCTCAAACATTCATCTGCTCCCTTTTTGTAGTAAATAGTTTGAATCTCCATGCTCTATTTAAGAAGAGGTAACATTTTATTTGTATTAAATTTGTGCATGCTCATTATGCTGAATGGATTATATTTTGTTTTTCTCCTAATTTTGTTAAGATCTGTTGAAAATGCTATGGAAGTAGTAGCAAAAAAAAATGTTTTTTATTCATTGAAATTATGAATAATTTTTTATCCTATTTCCAGTTGAAGCAGCTGGTGGAAAAGCCCTCCCTTGCATTGTAGATATCCGAGATGAAGCTCAAATCCAATCCGCAATTGACCAAGCCGTCAAAAAGGTGACACATAATTTACCATAAATATTACACCAAATCGAATGTTTTCAGGCATTACTAATCCACTCCTCAATGATTTGGCTATTTGTTATTGATTATTGTAATATATTTATAACTTTTGCATAATAAAATAATAAAACTGAGTACTATGAGATAAGAAAAAAAGATAATATGTGTACTGGAATGATTTGCAAAAGTGAAGCCAGACAAGACAAAGTTCAGTGATATGAATAAAAAAAGCTTATTATTCTTATCGGCATTTAGCCCTGCAGCCTGTCAATCCTTATTGAATAGCTTTGATTGAACAGAGAATAACACTCTACTTTTAAGCTTTATAATATATAACAAATATACAAGTTTATTTGTAGATGTAATAAAATATCCACACACACTAAAGATGTAGACATGCTTTCGATGGATTCGGTGGTAAATTTATGGATGTTCATTTTAACGGAATGCTTACGGAATGCACAAATTTGTGCATTTGCTAATTAACCATCAAATACAAAATAACATGCTTATTACCAAAGTAATTAAAAGGCCCCTTAACAAAGTGTTAATATAAAATAACCGATTATTCCACTTATTATATTACTAATTGTGACATGTATTTCATTACTTAAGCAAACTTTGCGATAGTAAGTCTGTAGATGCCTCTGAAAGAGATGAAACGTGTCACAATTAGTAACACAATACTCTGAATAATCAAAGTTATTTTATATTATGTAGACATGTGTTTCAAAAATTTCCTATTAGTATAAAATACTCATTAATAAAAATGATCCCTTTTGAATACTTTGAATGTTTAATGTTGTTCATTTCTATATACATTTTTGGCTTATTGATGGAACTGTTTGGTAGAAACCGATGTTGATACTAATCATCCTTGGAGACAATGTTCCCTCTAATTTTCCAAACGTTATGTGCACAAAAGGAATTGGCTGTGCAACTTTGAAAGGAAATTCAAAATTTTGTGCGCCACATAATAATATTTAGATCTTCTCAATATGAAACTAAAATTTTTAAAAATGTCCATAGTTAAAAACACTATGTTATTCAGTGCTAGGAACTCATTCTAGCACCTTTACATCCTTACTTGTGTGCGCTCTGTTGTAATGTATGTTGCGCGCACACAGCTTAGAGGGAACACTGCATGAATGCACTTTTTGTATGCGGTTTGGTGTGGTTATAATTTTGAACAGTTTGACATCAGATTGCTTATAATTATCGGATTGAACTCTACCACAGCTAATTAAACTGACTTCATAAACATTCGATTGTATCTATGGTCTACTGAAAAATAAAATTTTATATTGTTGATAATTTCAGTTTGGTGGAATTGACATTTTGGTCAACAATGCTTCGGCGATCGCTTTGCTGGGAACAGCTGAATTGGATATGAAGAAATATGACCTCATGCATAATATCAATACCCGAGGAACTTTTTTGGTGTAAGTCATACCTGTTATGGTTTCTTTCGACCATCCAAATCAATTCATTTTGATGATACCCAAAATTTAAATAAAAAACCATTATATTCTCATATATGGATGCTGTACTAATAATCTAACAGTAATTTCTATCATTTGTTTCAATATCTGGAAACAGATCTGTAGCTCTATAAAATTGGGTGTGAAAATACATTCTATTTGATACCCTTCCTGGAATTAATGTTAAGAGAACCACGGTCAGATTAACTAGACACATATTGAAAGTATAAGCTTCTAGATAATTCTTAGAGAATAATAATTATGACTAATAAATAACTTGTTTATCTTCCATCAATTTACACACTACATACTGAAAACAAGTTTTATTCTACTCAGATTGACAGATAGCAAAAAAATGCCCAAAAACCTTATTTCATAGAAGATAATTTATCAAACAAAAGGTTAAATAATACCTTATTTTAATTTTTTTTTATCCTCTTCAAGCCCCGGGTATCACCTATGATACTCATGGGCGTTATTAAATATCAGCCCGGCTGTTGAATTGAGTATCATAGGTGATACCCGGGCCCGAAGAGGTTTTATTGATTGAACATATTCAATTATATATTATAAAAATTGAATAAAAAAATGTTTTTTTTTTCAGATCAAAACTCTGTTTGCCACACCTGAAAGCCAGTAATCATGCACATATCCTCAATCTATCACCACCCCTGAACATGAGCAAACATTGGTAAGTTATAATAATTTTAAGATACTTTATCATTATTCTGTCACTAATTGGTAATACCTTTTGTAAAATTTGCACAGGCATACAAGCTTAAATTAATATATATTTTAATTTGTAAACTGCTTTGTTTTTAAGGTTCTCAAACCACGCTGCGTATACAATGGCTAAATATGGAATGTCAATGTGCGTCTTAGGAATGAGCGAAGAATTCAAACCGTTCAATATCGGAGTGAATGCACTATGGCCAAGAACCGGTAAGCTTTATTTATGTCTATTAACACATTTCTGTTTGAATCATGGCATTAAGCCAAGTGGTCTAAATTGTCTCGATCAGTTCTGGTATCCACAGGCTCGAATCATAGGATGGCCATTTCATCCATATATGAATTTTATTCGATGCCACCCATATAAACTCTCTCACAATTAGGGATCATGTTAGGTCGTGCTTTGACAAAAAATTAGTTGCATCTACCATCCTCCAATTTCAAAATTGAACTGATGGTCAATGGAGAAGTATGAGAACATCACAGATCTTGAAAGCCCTACCGCATTAACCACTGGGCCACAATCTGTTATGAAGCGAAAACTAACCTATCCCGTTATAAAAAATAGTTCTGCTCTAAATCACTTAAATCTTAAAATATTAACAGCTCTATTTATTATTATAAAATAATGTTTTACAAATCTATTGGTAATAACTAAAGTTTTTCGATTTCAGCTATCGATACTGCCGCCATCCGAATGTTGACAGGAACTGGAGATCACAGCCGGACTCCTGATATCATCGCCGACGCAGCATACGTCATTCTTTCCAAGTAAGTAAGCTATCTTCTATTTGTATAGCTGAAACCCGATCAAGAAATCAATTGTGGTCCTATGATTTCCTATGAATATTTAAAAAAAATATATTTTGTTATGTAAACGACTATTGTATCTAGAGCAGTGGTTCTCATGTGCGGCCACCAGAGGATTTGACTGCGGTCACCAACAGCTTCATTGAAAATATTGATATTAAAAAAAATGTGGTTTTACAAATTAATTTCTCAAGAAAAACTATGAAAATGAAATGTCTTGCTTAAAATTAAAACCAATAGTAAATTGACAACCATGTGTAGTTCTTTTTGACATACCTCAAACTCAAAACAAAAATTTGGTGCGGCCACCAGACACTTTTATAGGACCCCTTATGTTTACGATGCGGCCACGGTGCAATTTTCCGTGAGAACCACTGATCTAGAGTATATGTAATTTCATCGTGGAGCATTCTGTTAAATGTTCTTTTATGAAAACGTGCATACAAGTCCCCCGGACTTCAACTTGTTAATTACATCAATCATAGATATGATCCCTTGACTGTAAGACTGAATAGGATAAAACCTAAGATTGGTCATCATTCGGCCTTAAGATCGGCATTCGTATTTAACATATTAATCTGTTACCATACAGGCTTGGTGAATGTTGTTTATTTAATTCTTTTTTTTTTCTAGGGACCCAAAGACCATGACAGGAAATTTCTTAATCGATGAAAACGTAGTCACTGAAGCCGGTGTCAAAGATTTAGTTCCGTACGCATGTAATCCAGGTAAATAAACATCTCTAATCTATTCTACCTACTGAAACATGAAAGGAAAAATTGGCCGCTTTATTTTGGAGGCTAGATTTGAAATATTGCACAATTATACAGTATTTAGTTACTAGATAACATTTACAAAATAAACCAATTTTATTGGATAATAGATTAAGATTGTATTTTGATGCCAAATAATCCACAATCTTATCTCAATCAATATTAAAAAGTCAACTTTAGTATACTTAGTATTTAGAAATATAATATATTTAGTTTATCTATTTAATTTAGAGCTCTTATATTACGATACTATCTATATTTTTGTTATTATTCTTACATATTTTTTATTTATTGAATGATAATGAATGGTTCTTCGATCAAAGTGCATGGAAACAATTCAATATTTCTGAATTTGACCATGTAATTTTAAATAATGGTTTAATACATGAATGAATGAAATTATTGTATGACAAATGAATCAAAATTAACAATTTTGGCTATGTATCTCTAAACTGGTACTAAAGGAATTGTATTATGATACAATTTATTTATTTGGGACGAACTGGGATTGTAAAAACTATTTGCAAGCTTGAATGAACTCGATTGCAGCCAACGCTGACTGTTTAATGATGGACGGCTTCATTGACGATGCGCCAGCGGAAGGCACTTCCAATATCCTCGATGGCGATACTCTTAAGATGCAATCCGGAAAAACCGATACCACGGACTCATCTTCCGCTAAGGTTTGTGTGGCTCGGGAAAACATGATTGATGTCTTTTCAGTGGGACAGTAAGGATTTTCAAAATGATTTTAATAAGCATCGTTTAAATGAAGTATCTCTGTACCTTTGTTGGTATTATTAACTTTGGAGAGATTTATAGAAAACTGTTTTACACATTTTAAAAATAATTGAATCAATTTGAGTATCCATTTTATAGTTGGTGCTTTCATTTGCACTGCCATGTTAAAAACCGGTCATCGAGCATTTAAAATTATTGAAATGCAATGCAATAGTTCTGACGAAGGCATAAGCTGAAATAGCTAATCAACAATACAAACAATAATTTCTGTAGAATCGAAATACATTGTTATTTTTTTCACCGTATTATAATGGAGTTCTACCAAGTAAATGTCAATTCAATCAATAAAATGCAATGCCTCCTTGCAAAGTAAAGAAAGATACTCACAATTTTACTGTTGAAATATGTTTTATTATCATTTAAAAATTCTTACTGCCATTTTTGTTAAGACCGTACAAAATTTCCAGACTGTTTTTTTTTGTTGCATCGCTTCAATTAACAATGAACAGGAATAGTTTCTGGAGAGTCATGGTCTATTTGTGTTGTGTTAGGCTTGTACCGTTCCATGAATTACAATTGAGGTGCGTTTGCATCTTTAATTTCAGCCAACGCTAACAATCTGATGCCGGACTTTTTCCTCGACGTGGACCCGCAGACAATTGCCAAAGGTCACGGAGGATACCCTGTTGCTGATGAATCCAATGCGAAGGTGTGACGCTCAAAATCGCCATACTTTTACTAATTTTACTAAAATCATTTATGTACATATATAACTAATGTCCAACTATCCTCAATTGTAATATTTTCTACTTCCCCTATTACTATATCATTAACAGAAATTTTATCATATTGAAATGATTCTGTTATAAGATAAGCCATACTGATCTAGAAATGTTTTAGAATAATTATTTTTTTATGTAAAATTAATATTGGCAACTTTGCTAGAGTATAGAGTTTTTGTCAAATGTGGTTTTTCAAATATATTGAATATTTATGTCACTACATCGAAAAGACTTTTTTTATTTTGTTATCAACGAATCTGGGAAGAATATTAGTGATTATTACAATTAGTGTGTAATTTGAATTTAAATTAAATTATCTAAATTAACTAATTTATTTATTTTTAATGATTAATACAATCTAGTAACATTCGTATCCAACTCTGCATCTGTCAGCATGTGCTATTATTGGCATTTATTCCAGGAAGAGAACCAAATAAACTTTTAGGGTCAATATTATCAGGTTATAGATTTTCCCTAATGTTACAAATAAAAATTTGATTGATTAAAATTGCAAATACTGTTCAAAGGGCTCAAAAATTTAAAACTTCTCTTATAAACCGACATTATTCTTCTGACAGTATCTATTACTAATACTCATTTATACATACAAAATGGTTTCTTTTCAAAGATCTAAGAAACCATAAAACACTTTTAACTGTACTTCAAGTCTCTTCATGGTTTTTAGAACTCCCTGTTTTAGGAATTTCACTCAATAAAGACAACACGCTCTATATTGATTATTTTGTAAAATATGTTGAGCGTAAGTATTGCATCATGATTCCAAGGGATGGAAGTGTGTAATCAGTATTTTCTAATTATTAAAACCATCAACTTGGGCTGGTATAGCAAGCCCACGTACACACGCTTATTTTCTACGACCGGCTATGTACGCATGGAATAGTAGTGTTAACACGCTCGTGTCTAAAACTGGTTAATCGTTTTAACCGTACATTTTTGCTGACCATTACAAATATTTAAATCTCAATGCTCAGAATTATCAGTTAAAGTAGTGAAAAAAAATTTACTCAAAATAATAAAACATCAATTTTCTCTGTCTTACCTTACGAATATGTGATCATATTTTATTTCCACACTTATTATGCAGCATTGGCCAATGGCTTACTTATACTAATAGTACAATAATAATATCAAAAAGTCACACCAAAATTTTTGTATACAAATACTTTACGAGGAAAGAGCCATAAATAAATGAAATAACGAGTTATAATTAAATATAACATTTTTTTTTCACTTAATTTCCACATTTATTAATATAAAGATCAGGACCGGTTTCGTTCATCTCCAGCATTATCAAGTGATTCATTTGATAATTCAAATAAATATATATTTTAGTTTAAAGTTATTAAACTGAAAACTTTATAAAAAAACACTCATATAATGACAGCATTGGGATAAAAATGACTTTCTGTTTATTACTCATGTTCATGAGGACACAAACTTGAAGGTTAACTCAATATTATAATAATTATGTGAAATACCTTCCCACTTGGGTTACTAATAATCAGTTTGGTCGGTTTGAAATTATATCTTCCCAGATTGACTCGTAACAAAAGAATCATATTCAAACTTAGCTTTTGCATTGGAGCATCAATTGTGTTAAACCAAACGATGTTTTTCGGTAGTCAATTTCATGTCGCAAAACTTCTCAAAACCACAACTTCTCTGTCCTGACTGCTTTGATGCAATGAAAAAAATAATGTATATACTTTATTTAATACTTATCTGTTGATTTATCAAATTGATAAGTTTTGAATCTTTTTAAGGCGGTAAAAGAAACGCAATAAAGAATGATTTATCAGTAATAATGATTTTATTTCGCACTTTAAAATAGGGTTTAGTTTATGGATTTGGTGGTTACTTTTAGTAACTTTATTTTTAATCACTTTTAAGGTGTTCACTGTCGATACTATGAAATGGCATTATAATAAAAATAATAACACATCTATAGTACTTATTCCACATTATATTTATTGGATCAAGACCGGTTTCGCTCATGGAACTCAACAGAACAGCGATATTTATACAAAAAATAAGCAAGAATTACAAGGTATGACATGGACAAGGATTGGTAATACCAATTGTTTGTCATACCTTGTAATTCTTGCTTAACTTTTGTATAAACATTACGCTGTTTCGTTGTACTTCTTATCAGTTGATAATGGTCGCCATGAGCGAAACCGGTCTTGATCCAATAAATATAATGTGGAATAAGTACCAAAAATGTGTTATTATTTATATTTATTTGTAATATAAAATTAAAATTGATAACCTTGTTATTTGGCGAAACACATATCACTATTTGTTACACAATTCGTAGACTAACAAAATTATCAAATTATATTAGGTTTAGTTTATTTACTACACTTAATATTGAATTATACAAATGTTGTAAAAGAAAAACTACCGATTTTGATAACTCGTACGTCCAAACATGTATATATTTATCCAGAGTCACAATCATAAGAAAATTAACACGGTGGTTGGGCGGATTGGTGAGAATCAAATATTTTTTGTGCCTACTTTAAAAACATAAAAATATGTGTTATACACAAAACTAATTGTATTTTTTTCTTTTCCACAGGGAGAAGATGAAGGACAAATAGGAGGCTTGTTCAAGTCCATCAGGAAAACACTGAACGCCGAGTTGGTCAAAAAAACTCAAGCAGTATTCCAATTTAATGTTAAAGGTATACTGCAATTTTTTTTTATTTTTATTTATGCACCCGGTGGCATTTACACCCCATTTACTAATAAAATTAAACGTAGAGTGACTCCTGTTGTTCAAATAGCTCACTATAAAGGCAGGCACCTGGTCTGTTTTTTCCAGATTACAAATGTAGATAACCAAAGATCTCACTCCTTATTTTCACTGCTGCAATTTTGTAACTGCAAGGACTCAGATAGTGAGAACCTCTTGTATAGTGAGCTGTAAATCTGACAGCTCTGGACTGGTAGTTGTTCAAGAAGTTCATTATGAATCTGAAAATTTCATATTTATAGCAAATATTATTTTTTATCAATAGGTAAAGAGGAAGGTGTATGGCATCTTGACCTGAAGAACGGAGAAGGATCCTGTGGTAAAGGGGAACCGCCAGTAGCTCCCGATGCTACCCTGACAATGGACAGTAAAAACTTCTTCGACATGTTCACTGGTAAATATTGAATTGGTCTTTATTTTTACACTGAATACATAACATACAATACCAAATTTATTTTAGGAATGCTATGGTTATCTCTTGAATCTCGAAAATCATTTTTGAATAAAATTGTTCTCTTCTTTGTCGGGGCCGAGTAAATAATCCTGACACTCAAGACTAAACTTACACCCTCTCAATTTTTACCAGAAACCCAACAGTTTTTTACTAAAACATTTTGTTCTCCGCATCTGTCATTTGAGTCGCAAGTTACGAGGGCTGTTTAACTGAGCAATGCATTGTCTGGTACTAAACAAGTTATTGTTTTACATAGATTTCAATTATATTTGTTAAATGCATAGGCGTCAGCTGTAATTTCATATGTTGTACTTTTCTTTTTTTCAATAAACAAAATGGCTTTCTGCCTATTCTAATTCCAGGTAATTCAATAAACAGTAGATCATTTCAATATTTATTATCGATGTTTTACATTTTTTTCCAGGTAAAATGAAACCTGCAAACGCTTTCATGCTCGGTAAATTGAAAATCGGCGGGGACCTCCAGAAGGCAATGAAATTGGAGAAACTGATGCAAGGCCTTAAGTCAAAACTGTGATTTTATATAGGCATAAGAATAATCCGTTAAAACGTGCAAAAATAAATATCTGTTAATTGTACTATTTTATTTGAACAAAATATAATTTAATAATGTAACATCGACAATCCTGAGCTTTGTTCTCTACTGAATTCTAAGTGTACATTTTTATATGATTCTATAAAGAGAGTGTATTGGGTATACTCATTTAATTTGTAAGCTAAAATTGGTTCTCCGAAGTTAGTGCAAAAGTGATGAAGCAAATATTATTCAATAAAGTAAGGTTTCTGCATGGTTTTTATTGATAAAATAAATGGCATGACTATATGTGGATGTCGATAGCATGTGGCTGTCAAATCATCAGCCGGCACACGTTTAAACTGCTGCATCAATGTGGTCAGCGTTAATCATGACGATATTAATCGTATTTTTGAATGTCTTTGTTTTACTAGATAAATAAAACCCTATGTTGATATAGTGCAATTGAGATCATAATTTTATATTATGAGTAAATACTGTTTTTTGGTTTTACCAATTTTGTATCACCCTGTTATGTTTTGATTGATTGTTTTTTGGAAACATTTTTTGTTATTTTGGAATGAACATTAAGTGCGAGATATCTTTATTTGGATCAATCACTATGATTGTTATGTTAGATACAAATTAAATCAATGATGTTATCAAGCTATCTTTCCTCCATTCACCTCATTTTTACTCAAAAAATATGCAGCCATTTTGGATGTAACACCCTCAATATAAATAGAGTAACTAATTTTGTATTTTTTTATAAAACGTTACAATATAGATTTAAGATGTTATGTAAGTTAAAAATATATAGTTGTCAATTCCAATGCTGTCACTAATTCTAATGCTTTTCAATTAACCACATTAAGCATAGATTTTCATTTGACAGAAGATGACAACTTTCACATTGTCTATGAAATTCAATGTTGTAAAAAGACATTATGTTGATATACTAACGTCACTTATCAATATATTTTTACTAATACAGTACTTATTTAAGTATTGTTAAAATAACCGTATTTATTTCAAAACCTTGTATTCGAGAATTGTTTTACAAATTTACAAATAACATGAATCACTGGCCATTGATGTACTGAATATTTTTATTATGTTTTTTTGTTTGCATTTATATTATATTACAAAAGAAATATTTTTTTTTATTTATAAGACTAATATAGTTTTATAAAATAATTGCTAGTTTTTATTGTTTCCCTAACCAATTCCTTCAAAATTCAATTCATTTGCGAATATTTCCTCAAAATTTACCGATTTCCTATTTTTTTATCCGATTATAAAGAAAACCAAGAAACAAAACGAGATTTGAAAGCTTCAACAATATTGAGCCCCTATTGAGCCAGACCTTGTCGCATAAGCATCTAACGATATTACGAACTGCTGTAAGAAAACGTGATCGCAATTGAAGCAGTTTACAGATAAAACTTACCAAATAGAAAAATTTTGCACAGAGACTGGAATGTTTTAAAAATAATTTGTGAAACTGGTGCTCTGTAGGGGTGTGTTTAAACCGGCAGAAAGCGCTTAACAACCGACCGCGAGGACCCGCATATAAGGAGTATAGTTTTTTAAAACTGTTACAACTCTTCATGCCAAGCTTCAGTCGACCGGTGATTTCGCATGTTCGGTGCGAAATGTCCGTAATAGATTCGTGGCCCATGGAATTCGCGCCTGGCGCCTAAAACACCGAAGCGGAATGGAATGGGCGAAGGTGCACAAAAATTGAACTTCGGTGATTCCGAATTTATTAAATGAGGAGAAGACGGTATGCAGCCAGAGCGTCTCAAAATCCGTGCAAGGTTTCAGCCTAATTGTAACAATACTCTCGAACAAATTATATTGACTAGGTATTATTTTTAATAGACTACATAATTTTTTCTTCCTATTTTGTCTATGATTTTATCTCCAATATGGCTATACCGTTAATCATAATATTATGTCAAAGAACGTGCCGAACATTTGGATTGTTTGACACATGATATTCAGTGTTGTTTTACAGAATCACAATCTTATTTTCTCGCGAAAATTCTCGATTAGCGAAACTTACTTAAATCAAATATTTTTTTTTGAATTTCTGGATAATGGCAGGCATAGTTATCGAGGAAAATGAATATACCAGTTATCGTTCACCGTTGAGTACTAGATATGCCTCCAAGGAAATGCTGTATAATTTCAGTGAGCAGAAGAAGTTTTCGACATGGAGGAAACTTTGGCTTAATCTCTCGATAGCTCAAAAGGTCAGTGAAAATTTTGAGGTTATTTCTAATCAATCGCTCGGTAAATAGCAATATGTCTTTACCCACTAATTACCATCAGTTAGTTACGACATTTGCCGTTTGTTAAACGAAATCTTTTGTTCAATATCTATTAAGTATACGATTAATTTGAATGCAAAATGTGTAATTGACACTTTATGCGCTTTTGATTGCGTCCGCGCATAAGTGTATCGCGAGCTTTGTCTTGTTTATTAATTTGTTAAACTTTTTCATCCGCAAAAAAAAATGTTCCACAAGGTCCGCACACTTCATTAGTGAGTGAAGTGTCAAGACGAAAGAGCACGACAAAACAATGAATAAATAATGAATCGAAAAAGTAGATAGGAGGTGAGGTGCAGTGGGAGCTACAAATGTTTGTCTTTAATAATTAGTAGAACTATGAAAATAGATGATTTAAAGAATACTTAGAATTATTAAGTATGATATAGAATTGTCTTGTTGCATCTTTACATTCTGCTTAATTTGTATGCCAAACTTCTTGATTGTTAAATTGGATGGATTGGAATCATGACTCTAACTGTGACTGAAATGGAAAAAATACAAATAAAACTCATTTTATCTTTAAATTATATTGTTTTTTTTTTAATAAATACAGTCTTGACATTTATTGATTAAAATAATACACTTACAATAAACGTTTTTGTGACCGGTTCATTCAGCAAACTAGCTGTCTTTGAATTATGTGTGTTCATTTGTTTTAAATATTATTTCAAATCTTTCAAATTTTTCGTGTTACAGGGCAGTACTATTTAATGGAATGTAGTGTTTGATATAATTTTTCTGTTTACAATTATTGTATTTAGTTGTAGGATTTATTAATTATATCGAAAACCATTTCGACACCACGCCATTGTTACATGTAACAAATAAGTAATAAATTTTCATTACTCAAGTCGTATCTCTATAGTTCTATTTTTTAAGATGTTTATGGCTATAATTCAGATGTAAAGAAATTTATTGTTTATATATCAAGATAACATTACTGCAAATGGCCACTTTTCTAGAGAGGGAATGTTTTTTCGAGATTAATTAGACTTGATAAAACATGAATACTTAATATTTTATGCATGCACTTAAGTGATTCAGAAAAATATACAAGTCTATGCATGTATTGTTTATTTTTTTCATTTTAACCATGAGAAACGTTTTAGATTATTACACGAATTTATTGAACACTTATGCGGCGACACCAAATTGAAACACATTAATGGTAGATATTGATAAGAGCCACAACTTATTTAACATATTACAAAATTAACAGGAGAAAATTAACATTAAAGAAGAGCAGTTTGTCATCTGACATTTTTGTGAACTGTCACTTATCTTTACTTACAACAAATGGAATAACACTGTTTTCAATCTTATGTTGATATGAATCCAGTGATGGTCTTAAAATCAACAAGGTTTTGAGTGTAATATATGATACAGAGGTATCATAATTGTTTCTATACATTTATTTGCTCCCTGCTTTTGAATAATTAGCAAATTACTGACAATCTTTTTGTTAACATTCAAAAAAATTTAGAACAGAAATTTAATTCCATTTATTTAAATTGCAAAATTCATTTTAAATAGATACAAGTTACAAATGGCTTAACTCATAGACGTGTTTTCTTCTTGATATTACAATGGGACAAATTTGTCAATATAGGAATGAATTGTATGGATATAAATTTACTAAATTTTAACTAAAATTACTGAAGTAAACTTGCGATTGCAGATGCTTCTTAAAGAGCCGAAATAAGTTTCATTATTTATTACACAATAAGTGGAATAAACAAAGTTTTTGTTTTTTTTTTAAATTTTATACTTGAATAGTGAGCTTCCAAATTTAAAATGCAATCAAAATTTACAAACATATAATAATAACTCGTGGGTGTAGGGACATATGGGCGAAACTACAAAAATGGCAGTTTTGAGTTAAATATGGCATTGTCATGCTTAAATACAGTTCTATAAGATATCAAAATTTGAAACTTGTACGAAGAGCGGTTTACCAGATATTGCTCGGCTTTCCTGCAAATCCGTAAGAACAAAGTTTAACATTGAAAACTGTTTTGCCATTTATCTCAGTTCGTTGTTTTTGTAGTTTCGCCCGTGTGTCCCTACACCCACGAACTGTGATTGGAAATTTGATAATAGGTAAGAAACGTAGGCCAACGCGATACTGTACGTAGGACATAAGAACTTTTATGCTTAGTACGAGAATTGGTCACTTGGGGGCTTATAAACTCTGAGCACCTTCATTTTTTATGTTAAATAAAAATTATATTTCTCTTAATTTTTGATACCAAAAATACCGATATTTTAAACATTCAAAATACTGGGAACCCGTTTTAGTAATACTGGCATTGCAATCATTAAATGTAACAAAGAAATATCATAAATTTTCTGTAAAAACCGAACAAAGAAACTGAACCTGTGAAGTATTACTTCGATGCCTATGACTATGGCTAAAATTAAAATTTGGCAACTAGACGAGGGGTTTTCTAATCGGTGCTGTTCCACGTCACGCTCGTGCGCCCCTCACGGCTCCTCTCTGTACGTGAAGACGGCGTCCACGAGGAATATGAACGCGTTGAAGATGGAGAAGACTCCTGACGATATCATCATGTCCATGTAGTGCTTACTCGGATGGAAGATGTGATTGTACATGTATCTTGACCAGTCTGAAAGGGAATAATAGAACAATAAAATAATGTAACGCAATCTGTCTGCATTTATTGCCCTTTTATCGAAACCATTCGAAGCTTTTGTAATTTTTAAGTGTGGAAAATGTACATTTTAAGGTTAAGTGAAGAAAAAAATAACAAGCTTTTTTCTAGGGTCACTTAAAACCAATATTCAATAATTTTCTACTATTTTAAACAGCCAAAGGCGCAATATCCGTATTAAATACGATTTGCAGTTTTTAGAAAATAGGACGGAATTTAAAAACTCATTTTCACTCATTGGAGGTCCCAAATTTTTATGAACTAGATATGTTGATAATGCTAGCCATGAGCGAAACCGACCTGATCCAATAAATTTTATGTGGAATAAGAAGGGCTGTGGAGTCGGGGCGTTTTGGTCGGAGTCGGAAATTTTGAAAAGATTGAACTTTTTATTTTTGCATATAATATGTCAAATTTGGATATTTCCGTATTGGTAAGGCTGATATTTAATTGAATACACATAAATAGGAAAACTAGTAAACTTGAGTCGTGTTATTGGTCAATGTCGGAGTCGTGGTTTTGGTAAATGCTGGAGTCGGAGTCGAACTTTTTTTTATTGGCTTATTGAACGCATAAACAATTTATCGCCAAATGATCGCAAACGCATATTTATAGGTTCACATAAAATAAATAATAAAAAGTGACTTCAAACTTAGGGGTCATGAGATCACAAGGGCATAACTACAAAAAAACATGTTTTTAGTTATGACTGTTTTTGATGGTGACGTAATCATATTATATTTATTACAAAAACGACAATCTTCCATATAAAACCATCAGCAAGATATAGTTGAACACAGTGGCGGCAGTGACAGGAATATTAGGGAGTGCATTAAAAAAATATATTTATGCAAAAAATCTATCCTCCTAATCTTGGATTCTTAGTATTAAAATGCTAGCTACTACAACTTGCTGGTGAGTGATAAATTTTCCTAGAATCTTCAATATCTTTAAATGCATATTCATGAAAACCTCTTCATTAAAGAAATATTTTATTCTTTGATGATCTTGGTAGTTACTTGTTCAATTTCATTTGCAATATAAATTGATAACTATGTTATTCAAAACTCAAAATTGGCATAACTGAACTATTATTACGAAATGTTCTCTGATATATTTCTTCTCAAAAGATAAATCCTATTTTTGTCAATCTTTACTCTTAATTTTCGACTATTTCATTCGTAACTTCAGATACTATTTGCACTACGATAACTTCAGTTGGTGCGACATGCAAATGTTATTTGCCGCGTAGTTAAACTGCTTGTTAGCCATTTCTAATCTATTATGTCAAGTTAAAGAGCGAGTTTGAACACTCCAAACTCTTCATTGATCGTGTACGCTTACGTTCAACTGGTGACGAATACTGAACTGGATTGTGGAAAGTACCATAAATGATGACACCGCCGGCCGCTGTGAATACTATGGCTCCCACCAATGAGAAGGCCGCCGAAGTCTTCCAGCCGAGCGTTTCCCCTCCCATCCTCCCCAGTAGTATCACCGAGTTAATTATCACATAACCTGAAAAAAATAAAGTCAAATAATTATAATTAAGAATTTCGACTGAGGTTTTTTGATGGAATTTCAATATTAATTTTGAACCGTTTGAATTTTGTACTTTTCCATGAGTTTTGTCGCTAACAACCCGGGTTTAGCCTTTCAGCAACTTCAGGCATTTCAAGTGCACAGATGTACTTGAACTGACGCGTAGTAAACAGTTTGTATGGTTTATATACAAAAATAGAAGTAGATCACTGAGTTAAATTGCTGTCAATGAAATCTATATGAATTAGCAAAAGTTTTCTGTGCGGGTTTAAATGAATTAAATGTGTTTATTTATAATTTTCGGGATTTTTGAATTTAGTATTGCAATTACTAATTACCAGATAAAAACATAGGAATATTGATAATTAAATATAGGGCTTAACCGAGCTATTATTATTGAATTGATTGATTCCAAGTGTCACATTAATGTAAGTCAAGTGTTTGAATTATTAATTATTTAAAAGGGTATAACAATGGTGAGTTTGGAAGATTAAGTTGTTCGTTTAAAATTGGCAAACTATTAAGCTTAATAAACATTCTGGGACTCGATGCCTTGTTTAACGAAAAGTCCTAGAGTCCTTAAATTAGGCCTTCGATAAAATCAATATGCCCAGTTCAATACTACCAGTGGTGTCACTTTTCTGTGATGTAAAGAACATTGTAAATTTAATACACTACATTATACTTGTATTACAAATAAATTCAATTCAATGCATACCAGCAAAAGCAGTGAAGATCATTGCAACATGGTGAATATTGTTGTTAGGGAGTCGGCCGTAATTTAGTGGGTCCACAACCAGTCCTATGCAGAAAATGGCAAATATCTGAAATTTTAAAATACACCTTTTTAGCATAGGCGAAAAGGAAGTGGAGTAGTTATCAATTCAGTGTGTTATATAATATCAAATTTTCCAAATATTAAATGCAGCCGAATAATTTTGACAATTCATCGTTTTTTAACAGTTATATCTACTAAAAATAATAATACATTTTTAGTACTTATTCCACATAAAATTTATTTGATCAGGACAGGAGCATTGTCAACTGATAAGAAATACAATAAAACTGATATTTATACAAAAGTTATGTATGAAAAACAAGGTATGACAAACAATTGGTAAAACAACTAAGCAAATAAATTAAAGCAAATTACAAGAAAAATAGACTAAAAATAAAATGTTGAAGACCTCTTAGCAATGCAAACTAATACATCAAAAATCAATTAAATATGAATTATCATTATCAAAGTAAAAGCCCAAAAATGAGTGCATTTAATAAAATAAATCTGCATGTCTGTCAACCATAATTAGATTTTATGTGGAAAAAGTACTAAAAATGTTTTATTATTTTCATTATAATGTCTTTCCACCAAGTTTTGACAGTGAACACCTTAATAGTTATTTCTACATTTATGATTCCGTGTCATCAAGCTATTTTGTCTTGCTCATCGTAAAGGCTTGTGGCTGTTTTTTTTCCCTCCATTTTAAATTACTGTGTATCTATTCCTATTGATTGCACGTCCTTCAATTGATTAAGTACTTACAAACAGTTTAATGTTTAAAGTTTTATTAATTTTAATAATTTTTAATATTGAAATGCCAATGCGCCAAATATTTTTAATTATGAAAGACATACAAGATTAACTCGATTATTAATGAATCATTCGTGAACAACTCAATGATAAATTACATGTCCAAGATCTCTTTTTCAATTGAAAAAATTTGACCTTGCCGGAAATTGAACCTGGGCCCACCGGATAGCAAGAACAGAGGACTTAATTATTCCAAATTTTTAAAACCTTGAGCATGTTTTTCTGTCCCGTCCGTTGCGCAGTGTCAACGTTGTTGGCTTACGTGCCGGACCGCCCGGGTTCGATTCCCGGTACGAGCGGATTTTTTCGGTCGGTAAATCTGTTGAAAGGCATGGGTGTTTGTGTAGTTAATAAAAACTTCCCACCTTTCCGATCCCAAAGAACGACGCATAGTGACAGCGATTAGCTAATCACTAGTCCTGTCCTAGTCCTCGTATTCTTTCCATCCTTACTCTCTTCGAAAAAGAGAGCTTGAGCAACTGAATAACAGGCAGTTCTCGTAGAAAAATATATATTGAGATAAACTCCGTGAGGATGCTCCAAGTTGGGAGCGGACATGGTTAAAAAAAAAATATTTTTCACTAAAAAAATGATAACAAAACAAACAAATATCTAGCCATCAGATACTTTGGTGGTGGTTTTGTGGAAGTTCCTTTTAATATTAAATTAAATTGATAACTTTGTTATTAATTCTCAAAGAGGCAAAGCAAGTGTCACTATATGTTAGGTAATATACGGAATAAATACAAATTTTTAAATGTCAATAATGTAGATGAGCTTAAACTTTGGTGAGCCATTTCTCAAAACTCCATGCCATTGCCGATGATGCCAATATTGTTATTGACAATACTTAACAATATTTTATATATTATATTATTTATACAAAAGTTCAGCATGTATTGTTGTATTTCTTATCAGTTGATAATGCTCGCCATGAGCGAAACCGGTCATGATCTTTATAAATTTAAAGTGTAATAAGTCCTAAAAATATGCTATTATTTCTATTATAATGCCATTCCACCAAGTATTGACAGTGAAAACCTTAAAGGTGAATAAGTACTTGATTGTTTTGTAGAAATAAATACATTCCTATTTTTAGCCCTATTATTTTCTTTATTGAACAAATAATGATCGAAAAACACTTTATTTGTTAGCATTTTTCAAAATTTTAAATTTGTGTAACAATACATAAGGTCTGATCATCATTCAATATATATATTTTATTATTGGCAATGTGTTGTTTACTGGTATTGATTCTTAAAATAGTAAAGATTTGTTTTTTGACCTTAAATAATTGTTATTTGACGTAAGCTGATAATGATATTGATAACCTTTCCATATAAAAGTGTAAAAATAGTAAATAATAAAAATATCCATTGCAGTATTTAACTTATCTACTAATGACATCTATCATTGAAATCAATCACTTGGGGAGAATTTCATTCTTTGAAATAGTTTCTCACCAATAGATGGCAGTGCAGTGTTTCACCTTGACAGAAATTACATCCAAACATAATCAGCCAAATACTTAACCTTTATTTTAATATTTTTAAATGTGAATGTTTATATTTTTTTTTTAACTATATTTTCTGTGTAATTGATCAATTGCAAAAACTCTACATCTAATTTTAATACCATATTAAATGTTAGTAAAGGGGTATTGCTTTAATGCCAATTGTTGATTTACACATCTGTTTACATGCAGGTATATAATAAAGTTAACTGATGGCCTACTTGGAAAGTGAAGATTATACCTATTACTTATTTCAAATGGAAATTATCAAATATTGGTGAATAGTTTAGAAATTAAAGCGTTATTCATTTTTTTTAAAATAGAAAGATTATTTTAATAGTGTCTTAACATTTTGTTAACGGGCTTTTTTAAATACCATTGTAATTATGCACAAATTTTTGCACACCGTAAACAATGGTTAAGTATTATTATTTAAAAATTAAATGTAAAATTTCATCTGCTTAAACAAAACAGGAGAGTTCATAACTTCAGACAATCCAGGCGATTGTCTTGTGTCTTTAAATTTGAGTGACTGGCATATTTAATAAAAACATACCTACTCCACATATTCTATTCGACAATTAACTAATTGAGAGGTTCACGATTTGGGATGTAGTAGACATTGCCTGCAGTTCCAAGTGAAGATAGATTTCATTAACAATTGAAACTTATCCAAGGCCAATCTTGACATTGATTTACACTTGATAATTTTACCAATATGTATTATTTGAATATTAGAAGAAAGAAATATAAGAAGTCTATTGTTTCACTGCAGAAGAGTGCTCTAGCACAACTTACTATTTTTAAGGAAACTCTAATGGAGTGTGTGTGTATAAAATTCATTAAAATACAATTTTTCTCCTTAACAATTTGTTTATGGATCCTTTTAATTACTAATGTAATTAAGCACAAATTCGTGCACACTGTAAACAATGAGTTAATAACTTCTTACTGTACTGCAGTAGTGTTTTGTTGTTGGGCTAGTGTTCTGTCACTAACCACCTGGTTTATGCATTTCGGCATCTTCTAGTACACGGATTTACTCGCAAGAGGTGAGTCAGTTCAGTTTGAATTGTTAAAGTTTAATGAGATATTAATTATGAAATAGTAATATGAAATAAACTTCGACTTTAAGGAAATAAAACACAGTTTGAAGTACTTGTTTTTCTCAATTTTATTACACAATGATGGCCTGTTTCACACAGTGAATACGTTTAGATAAGAGGCTTAGAATAATGTTGTCCATTTATTAACTTTTGAAGGGAAAAAATACTGTGTTTTGTCCACCTGATTAGTCCGTCAGAACCAGTTCTGACGAGGGGATAAGCCGAAACAGCTGTCAACAAATATATAAAATAATTTCAAATTCATTGTAATTTTTCTTACCGTATTCTCATGTTACTATTTGTGACACGTGTTTCACCTCTTTCAGACTTACTATCGCAGACTTACTATCGAAGATTGCTTAAGTTACCGCCTAATCCACCGAAAGTATTAATAATATATACATTTTGAGATTAATGAAATGGACCAGGCAGTTTCCTGTTATGTCAGTAATCGTGGAAAACTGTTGGAACTGTTTATCACTCTTGTTGTGGTTGTTTCCGATCACCCTCAATTCTTGCCGTCTCATCCTCGCCGTCTTGCACGAACATTGGGCACAATCCATATAGCGTATTGTATATTTGTGAGAGGAAAAAATAGTGAGCATTTTAATATAGAATTTTAAATAACTTTGATTATTCCACGTATTTCGCCTCTTTCAAATACATATTCGGACTTACTATCGCAAAGTTTGCTATTTCCAATTAAAGGGTTTAACCCAACCCTATCTGGTTATTACATCTCATTAGTTAATATTTTGTAATGCTAACGTCATTAGTAGTATAATTATTTGTTTGCTTTGTTTTGATTCTATAACCCCCTCCTTGCTTTCCGTAAAAAGGAAAAATCCCAAACTCCATTTTGTAATTTTATCATTTTAAAATACATATTAGAATCAATCTTGCTTATGCAAACTTTGCGATAGTAAGTCCAAAGATGCCGATTAGTAACACAATACGTGGAAAAATCAAAGTTATTTTAAATTTTATATTAAAATGAACTTCCACAAAGATACCGCCGAATCCATCGAAAGTAGTGAGCATTATTTTTTTACTGCTCAGACATTTAAACCTGTGTCCTCACAACTGAAGGATCCTGCAAAAGCATTAAGCCCTGGCTACAGAACCAGTGAAAAAAATGACATAAATGGCGATATTTTAAATATGAGATTTATAATTATTATCTTGAGACGACTTTAGCTGGTTCACTATCGCTGTTAAAAATCTTGCAGCGATTAAGTTCAAAAATACTGTCCCAAACGGAGGTCGCGCAGACCATAATATCTAGTCATGAAGACAACAACAACAGTCTGTATAAATGGTGTAACAGCATATGCAGCATTGGAACATATCACCCACCAACTCTAATATCCTCAAGCCCATCGGCCAGTTCTCCCTGACGTATGAGGCGGTAGATGAAGAGCTCCCCGAGAATCCCGAGCCGTTCTCACCCTTCTTGCCACCGCCGGCTGCCAGTTCTGCCTCTGCGGACATCTTTTCGCAATTTGTGATCTTGCTCAGCCTTAAATCCTCTATCACCACCTGTGTAAAAAAAACAATAACACTATAATTAGGTAGAATTGTCCTGACTGGACCCTTTAGCCTCCAGAGGTCTATTCTCACACCAAGATCGGCTGGCACATGTGTTCATTCTTGGATTAACAACTGTCGGATATTTCCTCATTTACTTATAAATCGGTTTTAGCGATTTATTGCCTGACTTATACATTATTTATTTATTAGGTATTTCTTATATTCTATTTATTATATTTATATTATATTATATTTTTTATATTATATTATATTCTATTTATTATATTATATTCTATTTATTAGGTACTTCATTATGAGTTCTAATAATTTGGTTAGTTTTTAATTCGATAAATGGTCAGTTATAAATAAGTAAAACGGTCAGTAATAAATACTTAAAACGGTCAGTTAAAAATAATAAATGGTCAGTTAAAATAATAAATGGTTAGTTAAAATAAAAAGAACATAACATAAATTTGCCTATTACGACCATATTTGATAAAATTCACAAGTTGTCAAACTAAAACTTCATTTTTAAAAAAAAGGTGACTATTTAAATTTAATACTAACCATTTATATATTACTGACCGTTTTATTTAATAACTGACCACATTCACACTGATACAATGACAACTGACCATTTATAATATTTACTGACCATTTTGATTTTTAACTGACCAAAACTTGAATTAGTTACTGACCCATTAAATACATGCCTTTCATTATTTCAAATGTTTAATATCTATATATAATATAATGCATGTGATTTTTTCATATCTCTATATAAATAAAAGTACAATATTAATGTGTCAACCACTGACGTTGTTAATAATTGAGGATTACGACTGAAGGTGCTTGATGGAATTACAATATCAAATTTAAATCATTTCAATTTTTACTTTTCCATGACCTTTTTGCCTCTATGATACAGGTTTCGCCTTTCATAATCTTTAGGCATTTCAAATGCGCGAGTGAAATTGAACTGGCGCATTGTAAATAATTTGTAAATGAGTTTCATTGAATTGTTCGGGTTAAATAAAATAATCGGGTATTTTAAATGTGGTATTGTAAAAATGAATTACTAGCTAATAGCATGACAAAACTCATGGAAATGTACGAAATTCAAATGGTTCAAATTTGACATTCGATGTTAATGTTTGACAGATCGAATGGTAAACAGCAATGAACAGGGTTGCGACATAATACTAACCTAATAAATTTAAAAAAAAATGTTCAGAGCGAATACAATAATCATTATGTTCGATATGACCCAATCAACGGAGCAAATAAAATGTTTGTAACGTTCCGAAATAATGTATACGATTACTGTGACCACCTTGCAGGTCAAATTAATTTATTTTCTAATTTTGAATATTCCATAGACACGCGTGACTTATTCCCGGCCAACTGTTGTTGCAATCTAAAACTGCGCGATCGAGCAGGACTCAACCTGCGGCCCAATCACCTTGTATGTGCGGCCCAAAATAATTATAGTCACCGAATACTTTTTTGGTGTTTTGAATTTTGGGTTGCAATCGGTTTGTACAAAAACTGTACAAAAATGTGCCCGGCTTTTCTGCTCACATTATTGTCATCTACGTATCTCTGTGACTTGTCCTATTCTAAAATTAAATTTGCGAAGAGCGTATATAAAAATCGGCTTACTGATTCTCACCTTGATGATGTATTAATAAAGAGTAACCTGATTTGACGAAGATAGTTAAAAGTTTGACTCAATATCAAAATTCACATTCATTTTTAAGTAAGCAATTTAAAATTTTGGAAACATTTGTATTTTTGTGTACTTTTTATTTGTTGTTCATTGTTATTTTTTATTTTGAAAAATACATGAATACACATATGTATACACTTGGGCCACGTATACCACCTTAAATCGTGTTGTATAAAAATATGTCACATTTTATACATCCGTGTTGTATAAAACCGTGTTATACGAGGCCCAAGTGTATTTACAGTTTACTATAAATATGTTGCGGCCCACGTAGCGAAGCAAAAATCGGAATGCGGCCCGGATGAAAAAAAGGTTGAGTATGACTGGAGCAGGTGATGAACAAAAATAATTCGTTGTGTGCATTAATGTTACTCTAATTGGATTTTTTCTTCCCCTAAATACTTTTTTAATAGCCGTGGTGGTATATTGCAAGCGTGTTCAATGATGCACCTCTTATGACGCTTCTGACACTATCTGTCATTCTAATTTAATTTTACGAAACGTCCGTTAAAAATGTGGATTTTGTTTTTATTTGATAGATACAACAAATTAAGTAAAAGGAGGTAGGTAAATGTGAGACTAATTGATAATGACACAGTGCAACTAGATAGCAATGATTTTTACATAAAACTTTAAACAGTAAACGCAAAAAGGTTTTTTTAAATCCATTTAGTCGGCTGTTTTGTTCTTCTTTTAGTACTTCTTAAAGCGACAATGTTGGTTTAGTACACAGGTGGTGGACCCGTTGAGATGGACCTGCTGGTTATCAAAATTTATAGAGTTTCTATATATGACTAGAATCTTTGGTTACTTACAATAGTCTGCCGGTCGATAAATAAACAAAAGTTCCACCAAAAATAATTGACAGTTCGAAATGGTGGTGTTGCTATTTTTCGCACATTCACCACTTGAATTTGGAAGCATTTTTGAATAATAACATCGTGTCAATAAATACGTAATTTTATCATTTTTATCTTCATTGGCAAAGCTCATCATTTGGCAGACTGATCTGGATTTGGTTTATTTTTTTGACCATCACGACAGAATACATTATAATTGTATTACCCTTTCGATATGATCACAATTATAAATTGTTTGAAGCTAATCAAACATTTAAATTTTAAATTAAATATATAAATTATACTATGCATTTATTTCCTTGAGTAAAACACTTTTCAATGAGAAACAATTTAGAAGTAAAAAAAGCACGCACCTGTACGGACACAACACCACTAGAAAGACAGTACCAAAGCAAGCTTGTATCTCCAAACTATCCTACTTCGTCTTTTCGATTATATTCCATCGCAAACGGTACTGCATAATACATATTAGTACAGCGGTGTGTGATAATTAGTGGATGCATCGGTGCGCGGGCGAGTTTAATACACGCAAAAATAATATTGATATTTTCAATGAATATACATAAATGTATATTATAATTTAACATTTTTCTCAATTTGTTTGGGGGTGCTGCAGTTCCGCAGTGCGTATTAACGAGCCGCTACTGTATATAATCATATATATGTAATGATTTTATTTGTCTCAATTTTGTACTTTTCCATGAGTTTTGTCGCTAACGATCCGGGTTTCGCCTTTCGGCATCTTCAGGCATTTCAAGTGCACGGATGTACTTGAACTGTCGTTTATATACAAAAATAGAAGTAGATCACTAAGTTAAATTGCTATTAAAATGTAAATTATTAGAATGTAAACAAGTTTCAGTGAATTAAGTGGGTTTGTTATAATTATCGGGATTTTTGAAAATACTAATGACCAGATAATAACATAGGAATATCCAACTGTTTACTACGCGTCAGTTCAAGTACATCCTAGTGAAAAATGTTCAATATTCACCTCTTGAATAGGAGCTATATTGACGTTCATTTCCATTGTTCCGTGATCTTTTAGTTTAAATCAAAGTATTATTTTGCAACTACGCCGGTATATAGATAACCTAAAAACTTGTCTGCCAGACATCATAGCGGCCAGCATGCCCACCGCCTAGCGACATCTACGTTGCAAATTTTAATACTCCCCCCCCCCACTTAGCTATTTTTAGTGATTATTCGCATTCCATTTTTTGTCTGTTAATAAAAGCCAAAGTATCACGCCAGTGGCTCTTAATTATTTTCCTATCAAGATTTTAATTTTTGTCACACATCACGTTAGTGGTCTGAACGGGCCGAAATTTAAAAATTCTACCTGGCCCGAGGCTCATTCCCGAAACCGACCCGAGTACGACAGATTTTTAAACTTTTCAACATAATGTTAATTAATCAACATTAAAAATAAGTTAATATCAACTCATCAAATTATACAATAATGGCGTGTACATCCGGAAAAATCAGACTTAGGTATGTTTTATTTGTTGTGTACCCAGGCCAAAGCCCGATCTGGGCCCGAATTGAAACCTTTGTTACCCGGTCCGCGGGCCTATCCGACTCCGTGCAGACTTCTACATCATGTACTAGAAATGTGTTTTTTTCTTTTAATTCTTCAATAACTTTAGGTAATCTGGTTGGTACAATATTTAACCACTTCCGCGGCAAATTATTTTAGCAAAAATATTCCAAAAAAAATCTATTTTTATTTTCTTTTAATTTGAAGCATGTAAATATTATTTTATCAAAAAAAAAATGTTTTTTTTACCCTTCGAAGTCTATTTTTTACATTTTTTTTAATTATTATTTTTTTCTTAGAATATTATATATACATTTATATACATAATACCATATCATGAAATAGTCTCATACAATGTCAGAAATCGTGAAATTACAGGAAACACGCTGAAAATCGAACGACGATTTTAAAATGATCATATGGGCCCGCTTCGGGTATCACACGTATTTGCGTGAGCGCCGAAATTGGAATACTTTTTTTTACACGTATTCGTGTGAACGCCGGGGAATCAGTTAAACATACTCATGGTAATAAATCGAGTCAAAGTTTTAGAATGAATATCATATGCTTTATGTGGAAAGTTTCAAAAAATAGGCACTTTCTGTTCACTATAACCGAGACCAGTGATGTACAACCTTTTGGCAATTTTTTTAGTCGGAGTCATATTTTTGGTAAATGTTGGAGTCGGAGTCGAACTTTTTTTACCGAATCCACAGCCGTTATTTTTGAATATATCATTTGGGTGAAAACAATCCACAACTAAAAAGCCCACTACAGTAATAAATATTTTTTAATGTTTTTGCTCGAGTAAAATATGAATTAGACCGTTCCGTGGCGCAGTGTCAACAGCGTTGACTTGCGTGTCGGATCGCCCGGGTTCGATTCCCGGTACTAGCGGATTTTTTCAGTCGATAAATCTGTTCCAAGGCATGGGTGTTTGTGTTGTTGAAAATCCCGTCCCACTTTTCCAAACCCAAAGAGCGACGCATAGTGACATCGATTAACTAATCACTAGTCCTGTCCTAGTCCTCGTATCCTTTCCATTTGTACTCTCTTCGAAAAAAAATAAAGAGGTTGAGCAACTGAGTAACAAGCGGTTCTCTTAGAAAAAATACAAATGTTGAGATAAACTCCGTGAGGAGTCCATATGCTCCAAGTTGGGAGCGGACATGGTTAAAAAAAAAATATATGAATAGTTTGAGAACCCCTTTTGACCTTCGCCGTGATCTTTTTTCGCGCACTATTTGTTATTCTATCTCATCAATGCAAGAAGAATATGGAGTTACTTTTTTTGTGACTGGCAATGTCGACAATGCGTGCGAACTTCACGTCACACAGTTTACTATGTATATCAACGGTATTTCGCATTACTATGCCAATCAATAAACAATAGGGATTCCAACTATTCGTCAAAATCAACTATTCGAATATCGAATAGTAAGACTTAAGCTATCCGGGTATATTCGGATAGTTTTGACATGGCTAAAGTGTTGTACAATAGTATTAAAATTATGATTTAAAAAACATATTGTAATAAACAATATATTGCTAGTTGCTTTTGCAAGCCGACAATGGTCTCGATTTCTAAGTTTTTAATAATAACTCGCACGCAAATAGAGATGTTGCACGATCAATGTTTCCTTGCTCACTTATATATCTTTTATAATAATTTAAGATTAAATCTTTTCCCACTTTTGTAAAATCTTAGATAGAGACAAATTTCAATACCGTTCCATTGTATTAGAATATTAAAAATTTGCAGCTGTATAATAAGTGAAATTACGGAAATAAAGGTTTTTTTAGACCCGAGTCCTAGCCGGTTCGTTTAAATAAAGTATTATGATAAGATATTGATAGCACCCAAGTTGGGCGAGGGCAAAAAAATCCACTGTCTGTGATATTCATAATTATTCTTCAAATGTGGAGAAATTGTAATGTGATCTTTCGTCGAATACGAATACTACCCGGATATTTTCCCAAATATCCGAATATCGAATAGTAAAAAAAGGGCCGAATATATCCGGATATCGAATATTCGAATATTCGAGTTGGTACCCCTAGTAAACAACCATAGTTGTTATATCTTAGTACGAGAAATGTGTAGGTTTATCTCATACCTATCCAATAGCATTTCTTTTCTATTGTAACGCAACATTCGTACGTGGAAATTTAAACTGCTGTCTTTGGTCGTGCGATACTATCTCACGTAACCCTTAACATCAGTGACGCACAACCTTTTTGGGAGATGGGTCAGATAATCAAATTCTCAGATGGTTCGAGGGCCGCATGGGTAGAAGTGATTAAATCAGCGGTGTGGAGTTGGAGTCGGAGTCGTGGAGTCAGGGGTTTTTGGCCGGAGTCGGAGTAGTCTCGGCGATTTGACCGGAGTCGGAAATTTTGAAAAGTTTGAACTTTTTATTTTCGCATATTATATGTCAAATTTGGCTATTGGCCGGATTGGTAGGGTTAGATATTTAATTGAATACACATAATTATGAAAATTAGGCAAAACAAAGTGTCGATATTAAACTTTTTTAGTCCCGAGTCGGAGTCGTGTTTTTGGTCAATGTTGTAGTTGGACTCAGAGTCGTGGTTTTGGTAAATGTCTGAGTCGGAGTCGAACTTTTTCACCGACTCCACAGCCCTGGATTAAATTATCGATATTTTTAGTGTAATATAAAATTGAAAATTTCACTATTTTATATTGTTCTTCCATTGTTGAAAAAAAAGGGGGTTTGATATTTGTCATATTGGGCCGTATGAGATTTCATTGATAGCCGCAGGTTGTGCATCACTGCTTCACATTAATATCCAATGTATTTTATATTTAATTTTTGTTGAAAAATACGCATTCCAGTTTTGTTCCTAATAACCTTAACACCCAAATTACTGGTCGACAAATAATATAATAAAAATGAGTGTTAAAACCTAAAAAACCGATTGTTAGCTGTTGGTTTATTATTGAAAAAATATATATGTATTTATTATTGAAGCTATGTTAATATGTAGCATATGTTAATATGTATGTGTGACCCATTGGAGACATGCATTATTTTATTTGTCCCACGAAGTGATTTCCGCTAGGCATCCCTGGTTTAAATGAAAACCGCGTGAAAAAAAGATGCGAAGCTTATAAAAAAATCAAGGCATTAGGTTCAGGTAAAATATACAATGTTATAAAGGCGTTGGAAGATCATAAAAATGTCATACAATAAATCTCTAAATCGTTTTATTTAAATGCGAGATTTTTTGACTCTTTTAAGGGTATAATGATAGTAATCGGTACGGTAATAATGATGGTAATCAAATAAATTTGGCGCGGTGGGCTAGTGGTCAAAACGTTAATAAACCAAAATATTTTATTCGGTTGATATAAGAAAAAAGGGTTTCTTTTAAATCTGGGGGAATGGGTGTTATTAAAAATAAGTTTGTATGAATAAAAAGGTCAAACTTTTTATAATTTCCTACTTCGACTCCGACTCCAGACAAAAAACCTCGACTCCAAGACTCCGACTCCGACTCCACAGCCCTGCTTATAAGTCTTTTGAACACGATTTTAAATGCATTTACTGTGGTTTTTACATTGTTAATGATCATTCATAATACACGTTTCTTGCAATATAAAAATCGCTATATCGTTGTATTTCTTATCAGTTGATATTGCTCGCCATGCGCGAAACCGTAATAAGTACTTAAAATGTGTTTATATTAAGTCTTTCGAACTTGCGAACCGCGACGCGAGGTTTTTTTATTTGTTTCATTTCCCTACCGAATGTAGAAAACTATATAGCAGTGTGGTCTCTAAAATAAATATAATATCGATCGATGAACTCCATGGTACATGGTTGAGTATAAAACTAAATATTAAATAAAACTCTGCCACCTCACTAGGTACTCTTCGTACTTTTCGAGACCCACGAAATAGACGATTCGAGATTATATATTTTATATGTCTCTGTGACAACAAAAAGATTTAACGGTCTACATCGCAGAGAATTTTTATGTGACGATGTTACACTCTATCTACAAAACCCGAAACGTCGAAATGGACCACCCGTACTGCAACCCTCGGGTCATCCCTTAAACCTTTATAGGGCAAATTAAATATTATAAAAAAAAAATCAATTGGTTATAAACATTTTTTCATTTGTCAATAAGACATTGACAATTTATAATTTTTTTAGGTCGACTGTGCGACATCGAAGTTGGAGGTTTTTCCATTAAAACGTTGCAATGATACAATGTTGCTACGACTACAACAGACTGATAATTTATGGGATTATTTTTATAAATGTATGTGTATTTGTATATGAAATAATTATAAAAAATCGCAAAACAGCCTTCATAATTCAGGTCCAAATGCAATACGGTGCTCCAAAGTTGTTAGTTGCGCTTACAAATGGCCAATATGTAGTTAATTTAAAGACTCGCGGATAAAGACATTGATTTTTGGGAAACAACGCAAACTTTTCGCCATTTAAATTTACTAACGAAATAATAGTATCGACGATGCATTGAGATACTAATATTGACTTTATTATGGGTGGGTGGGGTGGTATTGGATATTTTGACCTTAATGCGAGTGGTTAATATATTAACCAATTTCGGCATTTGTCCTATAAAGGGTTAAAAGTAAATTAAGTCCCGATGGTTCATCTTAGATATTCATTTTTTTTTTGTAAATCTTTATGTGAAGATTGCTATAAGTTGAATAGTCAATAATACAGATTGGATAGAAAAATGAATGGTAGATGTCGCTTTCTTTAGTTGCAGAAGTCATGAACTCGAATCCCAGTACAGACAGTAAGTTACGTGAATTGATTTTTTAATCGATTTATATTATATGTTTCGAAAGCGAATCTGGGAAAATTTAGCGCCCGCAATTGACCGTCACCCGGCTTAACACCATGGATACAAGAATCTCGGAATGCATTTTTTGCACAATTAGGCCTTTTTAATGCACTCCCTAATATCCCTGTCACCGGCCGCCGCCGGCTTCGATTCTTGAATTCGTGGTGTTAAGCTGCTAACGATTAAAAAAGTCCGGCGGTCAATTGCGGGCGGTAAATTTTCCTTGTACTATTACAAGAGCCGTCCCTGATCCGTTGCTATCACAAAATAACAATAATCAATATAATAAAAATCAAAATGTAGCAACAAAGTAAATAGTAACATGAATAATGTACCGTAAAACAGGGTCAATAGGGACACTTTTTACTCTTCACGACTATGTATCTTCATACCTGCGCCACATGATTCAAATATGAATGGCTTGAAACTTGTTTCTATGGTCCTACTACACAATCATGACAATATTTTTCCAATATTCACTATCGTTACAGACGAGAGAGGGTAATTCGAGACTTGGCAGGTGAAAAGAGACAAAAATACAGATTGTAATGATTGGAATATATGAACCTCTATTCTATACGAATCTCTATTCATTTCGTTTTACGGTACTTATTAACAAAAAAAAACATGGTTGATTTTAATTTTCGTGCAATAAAAGAGAAGTTCATAAGGGGTCGAAAAGTAAGGATGCACAGGCATCGAACTTAAACACGTTTGATTAAATTTTGGTCAATCATTTAGTTGGTTTGGTTTTGTCATTCGAGAGATGGTATTATAGTCATTGTTAAGAAATTATATATAAATTGTAAAAAATACATTGAATACTTAGTAAAGTTGTGCTGAAGTTCAATTCTTGTTTTTGTTTATATTCACCAAATTGGGTTGGACACGAGTCATCATAAATAATTATCGCGCGCATTATTTAAAAAAGAAACGATTGGTTATTTCCAATGATTTGAATTTATTAAATTTCATTTCTTAAAAAAAAAAATACGCTGAGGACAGGATTCGAACCTGCGCGGGTAGAACCCATTGGATTTCAAGTCCAACTCCTTAACCACTCGAACACCTCAGCTGTTGTCGGTGCCACAGATAAATTTAATTTTATACATTCATTTTTTGTGCAACATTGCTTTTGTCGACTCATCTCTATGTAAACGCCAGTACGTTATTTGTTACATATTTTTTATTACATTACTTGCACAAAAGAAATTTGAATGAATTATACACTGTGAAGACTGTGCTTTATTTATTCAAATATAATGAAATTTGAATCGGGTTTCGTCTTTCAGCATCATCAGGCATTTCAAGTGTACAGATGTAATTGAACTGACGCGTATTTAACAGTTTGTATCGTTTATATACAAAAATAAAAGTACATCACTAAGTTAAATTGCTATTAAATTGTAAATTAGCGAAAACTTTATGTTAACAAGTTTTAATGAATGAAGTGGGTTTGTTATAATTATAGGGACTGTTGCTTTTTTTACCAACTCGGCTTCCAATGTGGAATACACCTAAACCTTATTTTATGCGGTAGATGCGTTCCGCTGAAAATCGCACAAAAAAAACTGACTCAATATGTACAACCTTTTTGGGAGGAGAGGCCGATCAATCAATTCTCATATAGTTCGAGGGCCGCATGGGTAAAGCTGATAAAATTATCGATATTTTAAGTGTATATAAAAATTGAAAATTGTATTGTTTTATATTGTTCTTGCATTATCCGTAAAACGTCCTGAAGAAAACAGGTGATTGATATTTGTCATTGCGGGCAGCATGATGAACTGTCATTTAGGGCCGCAGGATGTGAATCACTGATGAACAAGGACGCGCGTGTCAAGGTCATCTTTTAATAAACAGGCGAAACACTGGATTTTGCATTACGGTATTCGAAGAACGCGCTGTTAATTACGTATTAATTAGTCAGAAAAAGATGTATATTTAATAAAAAAACCAACGACATAATTTTGAAATCGCACAAAAAGATGTTTCAGTGTATGTTGACTATTCATAGATCGTTTCAACCAAGGTTTTCTTAATAAATGTAAAATTTGAATATACAGGTAGTCCTCGACTTACGTCGATTCGCACTTACGACCAAAAAAAATAGCATTTTTTTAAAATTGTATTACTGTGCGCCTTTGTCAATCATTTATTAATGCGTAAACAAAGATGACGCAATAATGATTAATATTGATCGTGAAGATATAGACCAACTTATAGAAAGTGATTTTGAAAATCTTACAAATGAATTATTATGCATCGAAAATCAAAGGGTTGAAGAAGGGGCTAAAACAATGAAATGGTCTTGGAATCCCCAAAAAAAGAACGCGCTGTTTATAAATGACGTTACAGCATAATATGTATATTTATATACCCAGAAAATACAAACCGCACAACTTTGAAATCGCACAAAAAGTGGTTTGAGTGTATGTAGACTATTCATAGATCGTTTCAACGAAGGTTTTCTTAAAAATGTAAAATTTATATTTATTAAAAATTGCACAAATTAGAACATTGTGTTGACAGTTTCGTCACCTCTGCGTTACATGAATTAAAAATATTTCTCAGAGAAAATGTAATAAAACCATTGAAAAAATGTTTAAAATGTTTTGCTACTATAGAAACTATTTTTTGTCTTCGTTGAAAATGCGTAATCTTACATATAAAACCGAAACGGCGTATGTATGTCTGTGGGTCTGTAATTCCCTTTTGCATTGTTGGTCATTAAGTTGCCATAAAAACGAATATGAAAGAAAATATGTTTGATTTTTTTATCGGCGAAGACATTTAGTCAAAATGTAATAAATTAGTCTTCTACTGAACTTTTCCCGGCTTTTATTAATATAATAATGTTTTTATTTACGTGAAGGTATTATTTGACATTTCTTTGACAGAAAATTAGATTTTTTCCTTGAATTTGGACATTTTAATGGGCGAGAATGGGGCTGTCAATATATGAAAGGGGCTGTGAAATGTCAATGCCAGTCTGAAATGTTCATTTTAATTCCATTTTAATTGATCTAGACTATTGAATTTTGAAAAAAGATGTTTCAACTTGGCCCGTCTGAATTTACGCGCCGAGCTGAACATAACCCCAAACTGGTCCGAGCGAAGCCGGGTTCGAATACTAGTATATTATAAAAACTCCAATAGCGATAGAATAGAATAAAACAGCTGCACAAACTTTGCCAGTAAGTTGTGCAATATTTTATGTACATCTGTATCAATCACTTTTAAGGCTAAAAAATAAAAACACATTTTTTTAATGTATTTAATGCCATTCCACTATGTTTTGACAGTATGTAGAATTACCTAGCAGAAACAAATTTTGTTTCATTACTTCGAAATGCTTGAAAATTCGATGTGCTTGTTTAATGCACGCATAATAAATATATCTTTTAATTCTTATTATAGAAGTATCGATACTTGAAATGCGTAGTAAATTTTCTCGTCTGTCGATCTTAAATAAGTCATTATTGAGTACCAAAATGGATTAGTTGGAATCTCCAGCATTCTTTTCTTTTAGAAATCGTTTCACTTCTCAAAAAAGCAGTAGCAATTATTCTCATTTTTAATTCACCATCGCGCTATTTTTCTTTGTGGCCACGTGAAAATGAAAGTTAGAAGTGGGGTTACCAGACGTTAAAAATTTTCCTGGCCACCTTTTGTTGATAATATTAGAAATAAATTGGGTTGAGCTTAATAGTTTGGCAAATTTTAAATGAACAACTCAATCTTCCAAAGTCACGCTTGTTTTAACTCTTTAAATAAATATCACTAATTATAAACTCAATCAATTCTTTAATATTGGGTCATACGACATTTCAATGTTATTATCTGGTAATTAGTATTTGCTACACTACACTGAAATTACCCGATAATTATAATTTATCCACATAATTTATTGAAACTCATTTACATCAAATTGTCGCTTATTCATATAGATTACGTTAATATTGATACCGTGTGATATTGTAGGTCATCAGGACTCTCTCGAACGATCTTATTATCACCTCAATCAATGATAATAAGACCTAAACAATTAATATAACGCGAATAAATTCACTAAAATCTTGTAACCGACATCTACAAACGACGTCTCTCGTTCAGTTCATTCGCGACAGCTTCGAGTCGATTGGTTGAGTTCAGTTTTTGTAATCTAATGTAATCTAAAATTTGAAGAAAATAAACTAGCCTACTCTCGCATAGAGTACGGTCAAGAGAATACCGATTGAAATCTTTACAAGAGATACCTTTCTTCCCATCCTGTCCCTAAGTTCCGTCATCGAACGCTATGGAGGATGCTGTCTGTTGCTGTCAGATTGAGGAAGAAACCCTGGTCGTCTCAATATCAATTAAACTTAGTGATCTTCTTTTATTTTTGTATATAAACAATATTGAGGGGTCTGCACGGGTTCGGGTGAGCCGGCGGGCCCGTGCCTGACCCGGCCCATGGATCGGGTCGGGCCTGTAACGAAGGCTTGGATTCAGGCCCGGGCCAAGCTCGTGCTTGGGTATACAAAAAATAAATGATGAATGTATACGCCATTATTGTATCTAAATTGCATATATATTATAATTTGACGAGATGATATTACATAATTTTAAATGTTGATTAAAATTTTGTTGAAAAAACTGTCGGGGTCGGGTCAGGTCGGAGATTTTCGGGCTCGGACCTGGTAGAATTTTTAAATTTCAGTCCCTACAGACTTTTAGTTCAAGTACATTTGTGCACTTGAAATGCCTTAAAGATACCAAAGGGCGTATTCTAGGATGTATGCTACAAAACTCATGGAAAAGTACACAAATCAAATTTAAAAAAAAAAACAATAATCGATTGAGGAATAGTTTACTGAAACTAGAACCATTTGTCCATAAATTCTCTGCAATAACGACGCGTTCTCTTTTTTAGAAGTTTTATTGTCACAGAATAAGTTCAAAATTATGGTTACCCTGGTAAGGTCGCTTTCGCGCCTTTTATCTGACGTATTTGTAAACAAAAACTTGACTTGAAGTAGTCAGTCGCACGGCGCACGGTGGACCATATCCATCGACGCTCGTGCATAACAGAAGACATGCCTGTTCTGTTCAGTTGGTTACTCGGTCAACGATGCCGGCCAAGGTTTCGATTCGAACCCGGGAACGTGACCGATTAATTTACGCAGGAGTGCGTTGTGCGCCGCGCCCCACCGGACATGCTTATTGGATTTTCATGAATCAGTTAACGTCAATGATATTGTTCGCCTGTCGTTAATTAAATAGCTAGTTCTGGCTAAAAAATCTGAAGTATTATATGTACATCGATGTTGAATAATGTCGAATTTGAAGTAATGTTTTCGTTTTTTTTATTTAAATTAATATGTCTTCTAACTAAGTGCGACGTTTTCGAATTAACCTTTTTGAAAAAGGTTTTTTTCTAATACTATATAATTCGAGAAATATACCAATGTTTTGATTTATATTTTATAATTAAAATAAAAAAACATGTTAAGTAAATGTATTCTACATTCAATTTATTAGATCAGGACCGGTTTCGTTAGTATTATTAACTGATACTTATGCAATTATGCACTCTTATATCACTCAATATTATAATATTAAGAATTTCGACTGAGGGTGCTTGATGGAATTTCAATATCAAATTAAAAACGATTCAAATTCAATATAATATTATTGACTTGATTAATCTGTATGTAACTAATAGTCCACCACACACCTCGCTCACTCTGTGTACACATTGTGCACGTCAATCGCATGGGCGAATGTTGACAGGTGTCACTCACATGTTAACTTCATTCAGTTTTTATGTAATATTTTTTTCATGATAAAATTGGGAATAAACCTGTTATAATATAAACTAAATTAATCTAAAATTAAAATTTGATAAGAGCTAGCATGTAAATTGTCTATTAAACATATTCTAAGCAAGTACTTACACTTACCTGAAACTTGAAAACCTTCATTCGCATTCAAATGTGTCAAAGGTAACTGTAATTTGACTAATAATATATAACCGGTCTTGCTCATTGCGAGTATGTGCAACGGCTAAACCGGTCCTGATCTGTATCAGAATATCTGTACAAGTAGTGCTTAATAATGTATTTAAGGTATAATGGTCTGATGGTCTGATGTTGTTCTATCTTTGTACATTGTAAAAAAGTGATTGTCGCAATAGTATTCTTCTATATGTTCTGTCTTTCCATCCAAAGAAAGAGACAATGAATATTGACGTCGTGATTGAAATAAATCATTTTATTCAGGTACTTGTTATGTGTTTCTATTATAAAGGATTTTTCAATAGGGACGCTCAAACTTTTGAGGTTAACACTCGTACTTTTTGACGTTTTGACGCTCAATTTTTTTTGAGGTTAACACTCGTAAATACTTAGTTGGCAAATCATCATGGAGCAGTACACACCGGAGCAACGATTGCAAATTATTCAAATCTACTACCAAAATTCGCGTTCGCTCACCGCAACTTTAAGAGCATTACGACCATTTTATCGTCGTCATCACTTGCCTGCCACATCAACAATTCAACGTTTGGTGCAAAAATTTGAAAGCACGTTGTCGCTACACAATGTTCCAGTGCCAGTGTATGTATTTCTATTTCATTATAAAAATAATTATTGTCTTTTTTTCATTATGCAAAATCATTTTTTTTCCAATTGACAGTATTGACAAATCCGTCAATCTTTCCTGAACCGTTATGTTTCTTTAATATGTCTTAATTCTTTTTATTGAAGAAAAATATATATTATAAGGGAGACACGATTAGCAAAATTCTGCTTGTGGTTTTTATTATTAAACTAGCTGTACCCTGCGCGCGTTGCTACACCAGCAATTGTACGGGTGATTGGGGGGGTGGGGTGGGGGAGGGGGTGTACGCCAGAAAGTTTCGCGGAATTGTACTCGAGAAAATTGTAAAAATTCGATATCATTTTTTGGGGGGGTTGTTTGGCGGGGTGGGGTTTGGGGGGCGTATGGGGGGGGTATGCCAAAAACCTTCGAAGAAGTGAACTCGAAAAATTCTAAAAGTTTAAAAAAAAAAAATGGGGGGAGGGGTTGGTAGGCCAGAAACCATCGCGGGGGTGCACTCAATAAATTTGTAAAGTTTCACATCGATCGGTCGAGTGGTTTACTAGTCCATAGCGGACATACATACAGACATTCATTTTTATATATATAGATTATTAAATAAATTTGCGCTTCAATTCAAATTCAACAACACTGTTTATTTTATATAAAGCGATTTTGTATTTGCCTCTAGCTTGAGTCATGAGTCAACTCAAATCAAAAGAGCCTTTCTGTCCCACTGTCATGGATATCGATAGTTTTTGAATATGGTATTTGCTATATAAATTCAACACATAAGGTCCTGGAGGGTCAGCGGTGTTACACCATTATTATATGGGTATATTTTAATTCTTGTTTTGTTGGTAATTATAATTAATTCGCTAGGCGATTGTAAAAGGTAAACGTACAAGTAAAACCTATACATTTTAATTGCTCAAACCAGTTTTCTGCGTTGTTTATTATTCTATATTACAAGTGTTCTTAAAGATGTAAAGAATCGCGGAATAATTTGTTAAGATATTAACATGAATAGATTTGCTTTCGAATAAATCCACGACAAAGATTCGTGTGTTAATTCTGCTCTAGTTTTTCTCATTTACAATGAATTTTCAATCGAAGGAACAAGTCTGTATCATGTTTTCATACAACGTTATTTTGAAACGAAAAATGTTGGTTATACATCGAAACTGATTTCTGAATAATTAATTATAACTTTCGGCAGTTGAAAATGCTTATAAGCAAAGTTGTCTTTCTGTTTCAAAAAAAAAGTGCAATGTTTAATATAACTGATTTTTCATTATATAACATTGTCTTGATTTGATTGGCACTTGCTTGGTAGAACTCCTGGACTATGGACTCCTCGCGGAGTTTATCTAAACATATGTTTATTCTACAAGAGCTGCTTGTTACTCAGTTGCTCAACCTCTCTTTTTTGGAGAGAGTAGGGATTGAAAGGGTACGAAGACTAGGACAGCCTAGCGGTTAGCTAATCCCTCTCGCTATGCTTCTATTTTTTGTGATGGAAAGGTGGGAAGGGATTTTTTTGAACACAAACACCTATTGCCTTCGAACATAATCGATTTATTGACTGAAAAAATCTGCTCGAACCCGGGCGGTCCGCCACGACGTTGATCACTGCACCACGTGACAGACTCGATTCTTGCACGTTAAAAATATAAAGTGTTAAGTTTTACAAGAATTGTATATAGTAGATTTTCAATTTCGGCATCACGCCATCGTCAGAGATATATCATTGCACACAGTAAACTCTCAACGAGGATCAATATTAAAATTATTAACAAATATATGTTTATTTTCGGTGTCTCTCTGTGCTAAGTTCTAAGCCATGGACATGATAATTTTTAATTGATTAAATTTCGCTATGCTTCATTGTTTCATCGCAATGCGGTGTCATTTTTAAAACATAGCCGTGAGTCGAAATTACAACCCTGTGACATTGTTTTGTGTCATTGAAGATACGTTTTTAATTGAAACTTTTTGAATAAAATATGTCAATCAAGATGTAACCACCGAGCGTAAATCGATTATAATATTATGAGATTTATGTTTTTTTTAGCTAATAATTCTTTGACCGAGGTCGCAAATTATTGTATGTAACGTCGACAAAATGATGCGATCTCGTAATAGATCTACAACCCCACTTTATCTTTTATTGTAAGAAATATGGAAAAATACCGTAATCAATTGAGTCGTATAGTATCAAAATTAGAACTATCCACTTTGCTACTTTTCGAGAAAAATACGAAAAACTTTTTTTTGCCACACCGTTCATTCGATTGCAATAAAACTTCATGTCATTTGTCAACTTTGTGCTTGCACTTGCGCGAAAGTTTTATGCATAGTAAAATCAACTTACAGTAGGTCTTTTATATAAAAATCAATGTTTTTTTTTTTTAAATATTTTATGCGCTGCCATACCGCTCATGTTGACAACTTATTGTTGCACTTGCGCAAAGGTTATAGGCATAGTAAAATTAACTTTCAGTAGGTGGAGCTTGTGTCGTACTATAGACAAACAAAAAACGTCAAACGGCAAATGTCATCGATACCGCTCAATGTTAGTGAAATTAATTATCTAAAATATTGTGCATCCGAAAGCACTCTAATAAACACTTTCTTTGTTTGAGTGGCATTGCAACGCTTGCCGGGTACAGGCTAGAATACGATATAATCAGTAGAAGAGTCGTAGCACATCTTTTCCAGCTAAGCATCAAACAATTTACGCATTTTTATATTTGATCGATTATACACATATCTAGTCTGCATCTATTTATTTTCTACATTCTTATAGTTTAATTATTCATATATTTACCGATGTGTATCTTAGTAATATAATTGGTTTCCTGTGTTGAATAGTCTGGTCGATGAGGCGTGCAAATTTTTACGGTCTCGCACAACCGCTACAAGGCTAGCATGATTATTTTGTAACACTTATCTACCTATAATATTAAATTCACTGATAATAAAATTTCAAGTGATGTTTTTTTTATGTAACGATTAAGGATGAACTCTTATGCCCTGTTGATATTTTGTCATTTGTATTACGTTTTGCATTTTCAATTGTCGATTCCTTTATGGAGCGTTTAAAGTTTCGACTGATTAAAATTCACTTGTAACCAGGGCTGTGGAGTCGGAGGTTTTTGGCCGGAATCGGAGTCGGAGTCATCGCGGAGCTTTAGGCGGAGTCGTACTCGTAGTCGGAAATTTTTAAAAGTTTGAACTTTTTATTTTTTCATATAATATGTAAAATTTGCCTATTGGCCGGATTGGTAGGGTTGATATTTAATTGAATACACATAGTTGCGAAAATTAGGGGAAAAAAGTGACGATATTGAACTTTTTTAGTCGGAGTCGTGCTATTGGTCAATGTTGGAGTCGGAGTCGTGGTTTTGGTAAATACCGAGTCCAAGTCGAATTTTTTTACCGACTCCACAGCCCTGCTTGTAACAATGAGCAAGTAAAAATGTTTCAAATTACTTATTTAAAGCATATTTTTTCACAACTCTTGCTGAAAAATAATGATCTTAAAGATCTAATGGTGGAAATAATGATGACAATCTTTCATTCAAAAAAAAAATCAGTAAATAAAATACAGTTTATTGTGAATTTTACAGTGTTGACATTTTGAAGCGGGCGCACGATAATAGCTCCGCGGGCACATGGTTAAGAGCCCCTGTCCTACACCATACGTTGAGTATTAGCCTATAATATGGCCTAAGCAGTAGTGTGGTGGTAAATAAATAGGTACCATATCGGTCATTGATTCCTTCCCTTTTAATGTTTTTTTTATGTTCGTCTGAAGTTTACGAACTACAATTTCTAACAATTAAATTCATAATAAACGCACAATTATTTTACTCATTGAATATAATGTATGTTTTTGTAAATTAAGTTCAAAGACAAAAAGGCGGCGCCCTGACTCATTTTCATGTGCCAGGTTGCTGACCTTGCCCGACCAATAATAATAATTATTTTTTATCGGCCACTTCTTCGTTCAATTTATAACAAGTTATTTGTCACGAACGTCTTTAAACGCACGTGTGTTTTGTTCACTCGAATGTTCACAATTTTATGAAAATAATTTACGTGTGACCTGTTGTTGCGCGGGGCGTGCGCTCATGCAGTATTTTATTTACATTAGAATTGAGGGGTATACAAGCAAAGCTGCCACTATCTACATCTTTTTATTTTTGAAATAATGATTGATTAATGATCCGTTCCTTATCGCCACTATCGAAAGAATGACTGTTTTTTTTTTGCAGGAAAAAAATCAAAACTGCTTGGTTTTGAAATGCTAATCTAACAAAAGCTCGAAGAAGATGTGAATACAGTTTGAAAACACTCAAAAATGTGTAAAAGGAACATTTAAATCGTCTTTTCGAATGCTGAACGATTTTCCTTTGTGGAAAGTGGCGGTTTTGCTTTTATACCCCTCAATTGGCGTCGAAACTTGCAAGGGGGCGGGTCAAGCTTGCTTCTTCACAACGGCGGTGTGTAATGTAATGACTGAGAGGATGATTAAGACAACTAACTGAAAAATATCACTCAATTACACCATTTAACCTCACACGTAGAGTTCAACAGACCGAATTGAATTATGGCCCCTTCGCGACGTACACTAATTTTAGAAAATTTCTATTAATTTTCATACTGTCAAAACGTGTGAATGGTTACAAAACTGAGCCCATTAGATCGAAACGATTTCAATTTGCAATTGAAATTCTACCGAGAATCTAAGAGGAAAGAAGAAAAAATCCTAAATTTAAAAGTTTTTGTTCTGAATCCATAATTTTCTCAATGATCAAGATCGCTTTTGCTCGCCGCGAACATCTTCAACCAATCAGATGGATTTATGTATTCGATAAAAAAATGAAACTAGTATAATAGGATAAAAGTAATAAAACATTTTTATTACTAAAAATCCGAAGGAAACAGGTGGTTGATATTTTTCATTGCGGGCCGCATGAAATGTCATTGAGGGCTGCAGGTTGTGCATCACTGGCTTAATAGGTTCCAAATATAAATTTTATTTTTAGTGGTTACATCAAAAATACATGTCAAAATGTTTTTTGTTCATATCGTTGCACTAGAACAAGTTTTATCGAAAAATATTTGATCGATATTTCTCGTATCATTATACATTTTTTCAACATGATTTTGGGTATCATATGTGGGCATACATCTTTTATCAGATATCAGTTTTTGTCGTATTTTGAAAAACAAGCTAATATCTACAAACAGCGATTGAAAGAGATGTAAGTAGAGACTCCAATTCGAGTATCGAATACTCAATTCTAGAGAATACTCGTCCATTTTATACTCGATAGTCGAGTATTTTGAAAAATACTCGAGTAATACACGTAATTTATAAATGAAGATTTATTTTCTCAATTTTAAAAAAAGAGTGTCTTACCATCAGGTGATATATTTTTTTTATGGTTTTGCCGTTGACGAATGCCTATACGAGAATTTCTTACGTTTTTTCTCCTGCTGGATTATAAAAACAAAACTTTGAACCAATTAAAAATTTGAGACGTTTAATTATTTACTATTTTCAAGTATATATTAAATAAGCTTGTTTATTAATTTATCATTTATTAATATACACAAATTTGAATTAATCATATATATTTTGGTACATCTGAAACTACTCAAGTATACGCGAGTATTTAAAAAATTTAGATGACAAGTAATTGGGGTCTCTAGTTGCAAGAAATAAGATTAATAATTATTCCCTTATATTAAAAACACAAGATAATTTGGACAAAAAGCGAATGATTGAATTGCCCTTCGTATACTCTACATTCAAATTTATTCACTTTATCATTTTCCACGATGTGAAAATTGTTGTCGAGTAGTGAAAGCTGAAAATGCGCGAACGGATAACAGACCTGTATACCTAGCAAGTACAGAAATGAAAAGAAAATTTCTACTTGCTGCTAAATCATTGCCACACACAACGTTCGCAGATTATAACCTACATATTCATGTATCCGCCAATGCCTTATCAATAAAACATGCAAGTTTTAATACGATTATATATTGTTCCTATTTAAGTACACAATACAACGTATGTACAATGTTGTACGATTTCATAACAATGCCTGCTGTCCAAATAGTGATTCATTTCATTAATATCGGTGAATTTTATATGACTACTAATTATTTGGTCAGTTTTTAATTCGATAAATGGTCAGTTATAAATACTTAAAACGGTCAGTTAAAAATAATAAATGGTCAGTTAAAATAATAAATGGTCAGTTAAAAAATAGTAAATGTCATTTCATGCGCTAATTTTTCATAGAACTTGTTAAATTTGTTTCATACGACCATATTTGATAAAATTCACAAGCTATCAAACTAAAATTTCTCATTTATGATAAATAACTGACCATTCAAATTAAATATTAACCGTTTTTAATAAATAAATAACCATTAAAATATAACTGACCACATTCACACTGACACATTGACAACTGACCGTTTATAATATTAACTGACCATTTTGATTTTTAACTGACCATTTATTTATTTAACTGACCAAAACTTTAGTTAGTTACTGACCCATTAAATACATGCCATTTTATATCAAAGCATCTAGAAAGTTTTGATTGTACTTAGATTCGTCATAATACAATTCTGAGTAACTTTTTTGTGCGTTTGCCATTTTGTTACCTTACTTTCACAAGGTTCGGTCATTTGGGCAAAAAAAATGTTTGTATTTACCGTATTCTAGCATATATGATAACTTCAGAATAATATATTATTAAATTACTGAGTTAGAAGAATTCCGGAGTTCATCTGCACTTTTTTAGTAAATTTATTTGATATAGTTCTAAGATTGTCTTCATTAGATCATCAAGAACATTATTTCTCAGAAGAATGGTTTAAATTGTGAAAAAATATGCTTACAATAAGTAATTTGAAACATTTTTACTTGCTCATTGTTACAAATGAATTTTTATCTTTTGAATTAAATACTTTGATCAATCCAACCGTCAAACGCTGAGATATGAGATAAACGGTGCCAGGAGTAGTTAAAATCTTTTCAAAGTTAGGTGACACTTTATCAATTATTATTCATGGTTATGTGAAAATGGTTTCTCATTGCTTTCGAGTCTCGTCTTGACCAGCCAATTCATAACTGGCCATGGCCAATTTACTCCTTACTCTTCCAATTTGCTTGTATTTAAGAAATAACCAGATCTGACTAACGCTCAGAAAAGTTATAAATCTGTTGGTCATAACGACTTGACTGCATTCAGTGTAATTTTCCAGGAATTAAAAAAATCACAGCTTCAAATGGAGATAAATAGTACCAACAAAAAACTCCAAATATTTGCATACTAATTTTAATACTAAAAAAACAGGTCATTATCATTGAACATTGTTTGGATTTTCTTATTAGAAACTATAGTTTGGTTTTTGAACAGGTTTCATAGTATTCTGCTGAAGAACATTATAGAAATATATGTAAACGATGCAGAACTGTAATGACGGATGACGAAAATATCACAGTACATACTGCAAACTATAAATCTTTGAATTCCTTTTTCACGCCAGGTGTATGAATTTTTGTATTTAAATTCGAGCATTTTTATCAGTTGAAGATCCTCACATGTCGAGCGATAGCGGTTTATTTTTAAATAAAATGTATGGCTTTTATACCTACATACGCTACATATATTTTCTTAATTGAAATTGCATTAATAATGAACTTTGATCAGGAAATGCATTGGTATTGTGATTTATTACGTTAATCAAAATAAACCTCCGTGCATATTATCATTTCATATAATTTATACATAAAAAAATAGTACTTGCCTTGTAAGATTTCTCTACTTTCTTTGCGAGCTGTAAAAATGCACAAACTGAACAACCGTAAAACGCGATAAAAAAAAAACAAATTCAAACTTGGAACTCGCGCCAAAACATGGACAGCTTTTTCGAAATTAAATTACGGGGCGGGAAACGATTCTGCCGTTATGATAAATAAACAATTATTATCTGATCGTGATGATAATACACGTGTTCACGGGTGTACGCGTCGTCAACTACTGTGGTGAGGTTCGCCGGTGTTCAAGACGAGAGAGATGTGATGTTAGGTAGGTGAACTTAGAACTGCTAAGTGTTGGTTAGTAGGTAACTGCTGTTGGAATTGATGCATTAAATTTGTTTGTCAACTTGGTTAGTGAGTTAGTGTGCGGGAGGCGTGCCTCCAACGGTATGGAAAAGCCATTGCAACAGCGGCTCTCAAAGTATTCTTTCATAACGATAAAATTCACAGTTTTTTTTGGATCGTCTATTTCGTGTAATTGGATTGAGAGCTTTTGTGGAAGATACACTGTCATATCGATGGCTTAAAGATAAAATTTGCCATATCCGTTTTTGTCTATTGTGCAGGGGAGGGTAAAACTGATTATTTTGAGAATGTAAAATTATGTGTTATAAACAAAAACCCTTTCAAGCGATTTATTTGTACCACCGCTGAAAAACAACGAATAAATAACAGATGACAATACAAAATGGCGATGTTGGATAATAAGCAGTGTTGATTTTAGAACGACAATGGATGTATCAAATTTTCTTAAAACGTTTTCCGATGCATTTAAATAAGTTTTGTTTTTACAATAATAACAATAGTAATTTTTAAGTAAGATTTCTGAAGCGTGCACAGTTGTTCAAATGCAGTGTTCTACTCGAGCCCCATATTGAGGAGCGCAGAAAGTGCTACTGCCTTTGATTGCAGAGCCTTCATAGGTGCAGTGGAGTCGGTTAAATATAATATACCACGGCTATCAACACACGCAGTATACACATGTTACCATGGTTAATGCGTAGTCCAATACAGGTGTGGTACACAAAAATGACGTTGCATCGAACCTTTGTTGCATACTGTCGCATGTAGAGACTCAACTACTCAAGTATCGAGTAGATTTTTTTAAATACTCGATTAGTTTCAGATGTACCTACCAAAATATACAAAAATTATTAATTCAAATTTGTGGAAATAAAAAGATTAAAAATAAATAAGCTTATTTAATTTCTGCATACTAACAAAGGCGAATTTTAATTATTCTATCAAGAAATATTGGAAATTAACAGAGCTCAGGTTAACAGTTTGCCAATTTTAAACGAGCAACTTCTTCTTCCAAATTCACTATTGACCCCTTTAAATAATTGTCATGTATTAATAATTCGAGCACTAACTATCATTAAGTATTAATTCAAAGACTTGAAATCAATCAACTCATTAATAATAGGTCGGATAAAACCCTAGATTTGTTTTAGATATTCCCATGTTATTAATAACCTGTTCATCAGTATTTAAAAAAAACCCGATAATTATAACAAACCCACTTAATTGATAACTTGTTTCCATAAAATTTTCGCTAATTTACATTTTAATAGTAATTAAACTTGGTGATCTACTTCTATTTTTGTAAATAAATTATACAAACTGTTTTCTACGCGTCAGTTCAAGAACATCCATGCAGTTGAAATGCATAAAGATGCCGAAAAGCGAAACTCGGGTCTTTAGCGACAAAATTCATGGAAAAGTACAAAATTCAAACAATTCAAATTTAATTTATTTGATGTCAACAATGTCAAATACAGTGGTACCTACGATTGCCCTAACGAGATATTTGAGATACGAACCGTCGAGCGAGCGAAGCTCAGCTTTGAAATACGAGCAACATATTAGATACGTGGAACGACCGGGTATCTGTGCAAGGGGTGCATATGAATGTATTGGTGGCAAATCCGTATCTGTGTTGGTATTGGATTCTACTTCGACTGTCAAACGCTATGGACCTACTATAAAAAAACATACTTCGCTCCATCTCTTTCGCACAACCAACAAATCCCATACGTAAGACATAGATGGCGCTCTACAACTGCTCCACAATACCACATTTTGGGGGCTGAAACGGATCAACGGCATTTCAATTAACTTCAATGGGAAAAATTGCTTTGAGATACGAGCCAGGTTACAAAACGAATTAAACTCGTATCTCGAGGTACCACTGTACATACAATATATATTCATTTGTGCTCTCCGATCACTCAAGTCACCTAAAAAGTGAAGCACGGAATCCCAAACACGCGCCTCGAGTGCACTTAACAAGGAATGTTAAATACAATTAGGGAAGAATATTTCACTTGTTCATTCACCGATACTATTGAGATAGTTAGTAGATTTACCATCGACTGATAAAATACAATTGTCATGTTTAAAATGTTAACTGGCCATTCTTAGTAGAAAAGACTATCACATTGTGTGTGAGCATTTGTCAGTGCTGTAATCTTAGCAAACTCGAACATATTGCTAAAAAAATACGCTTTAAAACTTTTAATCATGCAATCATTTATACATTCGTTGTCAAACATTAAATTTTGCCTGGCTGAGGGAGAAATATTCAACCACCCTGCTACTTTATCTTAAATATCTTTCTTAATATTAGTGATACAATCTGTAAACTTTTGTTATTCTTAAATCATTGTTTTTTACATCTCTTGCGAAAAAAAAATATGATTTTAATAGACTAGTTTCGTCGCAATTAAATAAAAAAGAAAATTAGTCGGATTATTATTGACCGAAAACTATTTATACTGTCGCTACCAATTGCCAGGATTAAAACTTCACTGCGCATACGCGATAAGATATCGTTATCTTATCTCAAACGAGATTCATTCAAGGAACATTCCAAATCAAATTAAAAAGAAGCTTTTTACATTAAAAGGTGTATATAAGAAGTCGCATTCACGGTTCTCATCGCCAGTCTAGAATAAACAAAAACACGACCAGGCTGTCTCATTCATGCGCGACTTAAAATATGAATAATTATAGGAAAATTATTGATTTTCATATATTTTTTTATAGAATGATGTATAAAAATCAGGGCTGTGGAGTCGGTGAAAAAAAGTCCGACTCCGACTCCAGCATTTATCAAAACCACGACTTCGACATTGACCAAAAACACGACTCCAACTCCGACTCCGCTAAAAAAGGTTAATATCGTCACCTTTTTCCCCTAATTTTCCTATTTATGTGTATTCAATTAAATATCAACCATATCAATGCGGCCAAAAGCCAAATTTGACATATTAAATGCAAAAATAAAAAAATTAAAATTTCAAAATTTCCGACTCCGAGTACGACTCCGACTCCGACTCCACAGCGATGATAAAAATACGTCAAAGCATAATCAAACATTTTTTTATTGCAGTCTTTGCCAATAAGGCCATACCACTGGGGTCTTTTCTAGACCCCCCTTCGGCCTAAAAGCTATTTTTCAAGGACAGTCTTTCGAAAGTTAATGCAATTGACGATGATTTAACAATATTACCGCAATTAATTGGTGATTGACAATTCACAATTTTAATTCCCAATATTCTTTGCAAGCTAATTAAGCGTTAAATTATTTGATATTTAATGTGATGATTCTCATCAACGGGGCTGAATTCTTCTTCTTCAAAAGACATCGGGGCTGATTCCCTCACATACATGGTGCTCTTCTTTCGCAGGATCACCATCGGCCGAGGACGAGCGTCCATCTGCTGCTTTTTGCGGAACATGCGTCTATAATAATAATTAACAAATATGTACATAAAAAAACAATGTTTTTTTGTAAAGATTCTGGCTTTAGTAAAGCAAGATTTGTGATGAAGCTTTGTTCGGGAAATTTTCACAAGCTTATGAGATACTTAAAGCACGTTATTCAAATGATTGAAACGTCTTAAACGGTGACGTCAATAAATAAATGATGAAATTAATTAATATTTGATATTAACTTTTTTGTAAATATATTTTTGGGACTATATACACGTACAAAAGTTAGCTGTCTAAGTTAGCTTGTTACGGCAAAAATTTATTCAAATTCAGATGTGACATTTGCTCAAAATAAAATATTGCAAAACATATTTATAAAAACAATTGATTCATATGACATCTATGATTCAGTACATTTAGAGGTGATGAGGTTTATTCTTCTTTTCCACATTGTGTCAACACATTTCAGTTAGTTTGTCCTTTTATTTGGCCAATAAGAGAAAGCAAACATCTGATGTCAATAGGCCAATTACAATCTCAAAATTCATTTATGGATTGTTAGCTTTAATAAACATATTTATGATAGCTTAATGATTCTTCCATATTTGAGTATAAAGTTTTCCACATAGAATAAAACTAATATCTTATTTGCAAATATTCGATTTGATAGCTTGAATATATTATGTAAGAAATGATAGACATACACTCAAACCTCTTTTTGTGCAATTTCAAAGTAATGCAGTATTTTATCATGCAATTTATTTTTGGGACGAAATAAACCTACATAACTAACAACACCTTGTTCACATACTGTACGTAAAAAATCCAGTGTATCACCTGTTTATTACCATGTGACCTTGTACATGTAGTGATCCCATATTTAGTCATAGCTTATTGGTGCGATTTTCCGCGGAACGCATCTACCGCACTAAAAAAGGTTAAGGTGTAGTTGTTATCACCTCACTTCGTTACCTTACTTTGAAAGGGTTCTAATTAACATTATTGCCTAAAATGATCTTTTGGTCGGAAACGCTTGGATTTACCGCATTCCATAATATATATATGAATTTCAGAATTATCTATGGAGTTAGAAGAATTGCACAGTAGCACTGCATCTGCACACTTTTTTTTAAATTTATTTTACAAAGTTCTAATATAGTCATCAAAATTTCCATTATTAGATCCTAAAGATCATTATTTCTCAGCGAGGTATGTGAAAAACTATTCATAAAATAAGTAATTTGAAACATTTTTACTTGCTCATTGTTACAAGTGAATTTTAATCAATCGAAACTTCAAACGCTCATATCTGAAAGCAGTTAGAACTTTTCAAAGTAAGGTGACTACTTGTCTTGTGAAACACGTGTCTGCTTGTTACACAATACGTAAAATAAAAAAGTTATCTTTATTTTTTTGTACATAGTTTTACAAAAAAAAAAGTGATTATACATACTTGTATAGGCAATTTTTATGATTACTGAATCCAAGAACGCACAGAAGATCTCCGAGCTGCACCATAATACTGATGACCAAAATGGCGCAAGATCCTTGCTTCTCTGCCGCCATTGGATCGGTCATACCCCCGTAAGATGCGACGCTCAGGTAAAGAGAAGCCGCCGACGACAGCAGGAGGATGGTGCCGAAGACGACCTCGAGGCAGGTCCGGGCCGGAGTCCCGACCATGTGCGCAGACCACAGCACGAGGTATACGGCGATGGCCCCGCCACACGAGCTGGCCATCACGCGCTGCCCTACTGGATCCAATTCCACCATGATATTGGCGGAGTAAATTATCTTCAGAACAGCGATGGAAATTATCTAACAATTTAAAAGAAACACATGGTTAATATACAAATCAATGTTGGTTTATTTTTTTGTTCACAGCCGCCTTCCATAGCGCTATACGGTCAAGAGAAGAAACGAATTTACTCCTCACTTACTTGGCCCAAGACAGAGCTGAACATGACTGTTCTTATGTCGTATAGCGTTATGGAAGGCGGCTGTGAAAAACGGCTGCACACACATAACGGAAGGGCGGTGAGACAACCCACTTGTTCACCCAAATATATATTTGTTTGTTCGTATTTTATGCGTTGCCATACGAACATCCGATTGCGATAAAAACTTTGTTAACTTATTGCCTGCACTTGCGCGAAGGTTATAGACATAGTTAAATCCACTTACAGTAGGTCTTTTATATAAAAATCAATGTTTTTTCGTATTTTATGCACTGCCATACCGTTCATTTTGACAACTTATTGTTGCACTTGCGCAAAGGTTATAGGCATAGTACAATTAGATGTATTATATTTATTCTAGTGCATTTCAGTAGATGTGCGCGTGTATCGTACCATAGACAATCGGCAAATGACAATCAGCAAACGTCAAACGGCAAATGTCATCGATATCGATCAATGTTAGTGAAATTAAATCGAAATTATTTATTTAAAATATTCACGACACATATGTGATGCCTCTTTTATTATAGGAGATTTAAAGATATTTAAGAAATCGAGAGAGTCGGTGGTTTTAGGTACTTGGGAGTACACATCACGGGAGATGGCAACCCGCGTAATGACCTCGCGATCCGATTAGAGATAGCTGGAGCAACATTTAATTCAATGCGGAAAGTCTGGGACTCACGGTTGTACTCGGTCAGAACCAAGTGCCACTTATTCAACGCATGCATACTAACAGTGCTGCTTTACGGTTGCGAGTCATGGCACATCACAAAAGCACAGGGTAACCGTATACTGTGCTTCGAAAACAGATGCCTGCGGCGAATATTAGGAGTACGTTGGTTTGACTTTGTCAGGAACTCCTAGGTAAGAGAGCGGACAAACCAGCCCCTTATTACGTCCAAAAAAAAAGGCGACGATGGACCTGGCTTGGACATGTGCTGCGCATGCCCCAGGGGAGCCTGAATCCTGCCTGCCTCTTTTATCAACCTGATGGATCCCGACGCCGCGGAAGGCCTCTGATGATCATCCATAGGATGTACTCAGGGGAGCTAAGGGACGCCGGGATAACCTGGGAAGATGCGAGGAAGTTGGCAGGAGACAGAGAATCTTGGAGGCACCGTGTGGCGGCCATATGCTCCGTATAGGGAGCGGATATGAAAAAAAGAAATAGAGGATATAATATTATCGTCATGTCGTTCCCATTCAGCGACGAAGTAAACATACATAGAAGAAATATCAAATCTCACTCGATGGTTAAATTCAAGAAAAATTCTGTAAAAATAAATGTCAATTCGGTACAAGGCGAGATCAATTCGCATCATTCTTTTTGAATTACTTTAAAATTTGCGCTTAGGAATTCATATGGTTCCTCTTCTAACAATTGTTTTGAGGATTTTGACGGCAATTGCAGACATCTATGATGTTTTTGTGTGATAAATAATTAATTAATAAATAATGACAAATTATCATCCATAATAATTCCGTTTTACTTCTGCGTTTTTCTTGTACTGGTATCACCAACACGGTGGCCATGTTGATTTTTTTTGCATCGCTATCATAGGAGATTACCCAGTTATCATCGAAAAAATATGCTGAAATACCTGTATCCATCGGAGGCCATATGCCCCACAGCGGACAGGGAGCGGACAAAGATTGGAAAAAATATATTTACATATATTCAATACCTTGTCAAATTTTATCGGATCATAATATATGAAAAAAAAACATGATCAACAGCGTGGCAGTATTAAACGAAATCAAATCTAAATTACTTAATTGTAAAATTTTGGTTTGCCTGTATTATTTATTATTAAAAATAGTTTTTTAACGTCAGCAGAACTAGGTAATCTCTAAAATCCTTTTCCTGGAGACCATGAATTATAAACGACTTATTTGATCCTAACTTACCAGCTCCAAAAGCTTGAACAGGCCGCGATCAGTAAACCAATGGAGCAATACTTCTCGTTTTCCTATGTAAAAAGGAAAACTGGTTTTATTCAAAACGCTTCTGTGGACCTCCATTCTTATTATCAGGAAAAAATCTTCAATGTCTCTTTGGAATTTTTTCTTTCTACTTTCATTTGTTTTCAATATACACTACGACGGTGTGTTCTATAATGCTATTTATTTGTCATCAAATTTGAAATGATTTAAAAATCGAATACCGAATGGCTATTGAATAATTAAAATTAAAATAGCAATAAAGTTTTTAAAGAATTATGTGTTATCGCTATTTTGGCATCACATCATCATCTGAATTATAATAATGTATTAAGTTACATATTTTTTATAGAACTGAGTCCATTGCCAATTCGTGGGTGACCCTAACTTACGGGCGAAACTACAAGAATGGCTGTTTTGAGTTAAATATGGCATTGTCATGCTCAAATACAGTTCTATAAGATATCAAAATATGAAACTTGTACGAAGAGCGGTTTACCAGATATTGCTCGGCTTTCCTGCGAATCCGTAAGAACAAAGTTCAACATTGAAAACTGTTTTTCCTTTTATCTCAGGTCGTTGTTTTTGTAGTTTCGCCCGTATGTCCCTACACCCACGAATTTTACTATATTATGTAGTTTTCCATGTAAAATCCTTTGAAATTAATACACAGTTATTTGATAACTTCAGCTATATAAAAATCTATAGCTTAAATCCAGGCATTGTTGTTTCTATATAATTATTTGACAATTCGCATTTACATAAATTATTAGTCAATATTAAAATAAATTTGTCTGTTTTATAAGGTTTTATTTTACAAGTGTTCTATACATGTGTCTATTCTTTTTGGAAACATAAATATATTTTGTACTGATTTAATAAATAAAACATATATTTAACTATTAACATATTAATCATGTATTTTATAAACTTTAGAATTAAACTTTGAAACCAATATTCACGGAATCCATACATAGGAAAGTTTACGATCTTATAATAACATAAATGTAAAAAAAGAAATACACCCAAACCTCTTTTTGTGCGACTCAATGTTATGCGGTTTTTTTAATACAATTTTTTTTAAATATTTTTTTGGGATAACGGTACATATGTATTACCGTAATAAACAGCGCATTGTCCACATACTGTACGTGCAAAATCCAGTGTTTCACTTGTTTAGTACAATGTGACTTTGCCACGTGCGTCCTTATACATATTATGTTCCCATATTAAGTCAAAGCTGTTTTTGTGCGATTTTCCGCAGAATGCATATACAGAAAAGGTTTAGGTGTAGTGTAAAAAACTATAGAAGACAAACTTTCGTTAAAATCTGTTTATTTTTTATTTCGTTTGATATAAAACTCATTTTAAAGTAAATTTCATGATTCAATGAAAAAAATATAATAATTAGTAAATAATGTTTATAATTTTTTTTTTATATTAATGTTCGTCTATTCTTGCTTAGAGAAATGTAGAAGTGACAACACTGTGTCCAGTAGGTAAGTCGCTCCGCTGAATATGCAGAGAGATCCGAGAGCCAGACCCACCTAAAAAATTTAAAATATATTTAGGAAACCTTCAATATCAATTCATAAAAAAAGGTATTCCCGTCGTCGGTACGCGGCGGCCACTAGTGGCCTTACGGTATTGAATTGGTTAAAAAAATTGCTTTGCAGCTAATACCAATGCGCTAAATATTTTTAATTATGAGAGTCATACGAGATAAATTTTAACCCTCCCAGGACTTCGAGAACTTGCCAGAACCCGGATCCACCTGATCCCTAGGGCAAAGCTCTTACCGCTAGACCACAGGGACGAACAAATATATTTTGTATGTTATGTAAATGTAGAAATGCTACTCAACTGCGGCAATCTTCTGCAAACTTATTTGTTTTATGGCGTTCACAATATAAATAAATCTAGGGTTTTATCTGACCTCTTATTATTGAATTGGTTGACTTCGAGTGTTTGAGTAAATAATTAATGATATTTATTTAAAGGGGTATTACAATGGTGAGCTTGGAAGATTAAGTTGTCCGTTTAAATTTGGCAAACTATTAAGGTGTACCCTATTTATCTGTAATATTTATTGAACAATTTATGTTCGCCCGTGTTTTTATGTAACAATTCAACTCCTATGTCTAGAAACCCGGTTCGTTAGCGACAATTTTTTTTTTGGTAACTATTATTCCCCAATGTATTACTTCGTACTCTTCACTTTTAAGAAGGGCCTTCCTGTACTGAAATATCATGCTCTTTCATCTGGTTACTGAAGTTTTTTTATCAATGACTTAAAATAAAGCGAGTCGCTCACCTGTCTTTCTGAAAAGTTTTGTTTGTAATGTTGCTCTCCCATATATCCGTGCCAGTAGTGGAGGGCTGTTCCTCCGACCGCAATCCACATGAAGATACCGATGAAGTTCATAATCACGTCAGTCAATTGCCTGCAAACACACACAATTTTTATAAGTATAAATTAATTCGATAGTAAAAAAACTACTGACAAAATATGCCAATAGGTTATTGATTGAGTAGGCATTTACTTGGTAGAACTCCATTATAATACGGTAAAAAAAATTACAATGTATTTTAATTCTACAAATTTTTTAAAATATATTTGTTGATAGCTATTTCGGCTTACGCCTTCGTCAGAACTATGATTTACACGTGCATTAGAACAAGAATATACCTCGCATAGACAGGGTACACAATACATCTTCTTCTCTGTTCCACCATCTTAATTTTATATGGAAATAATAAGTTATTGAATGTGACAAATTGATTTGATGTATTCATGAAGTGAAAGCTAAATATGATTCTACTTTATATGAGACGTCATATCCATTGTGATACATGTAAAATATACACTGCCAAACAGTAAAAATAAAATGATTTTTTCTTTACCATAACCGCTTCCAACTTGGAGCCTATGGCCTCCTCACGGAGCTTATATCAGTATGTATTTTTCTATGACGACTGCTTGTTATTCAGTTGCTCAAACTCCCTTTTTTAGAGAGAGTATGGATTGAAAGGATACGAAGACTAGTGGTTAGCTAATCCGCTCTCGCTACATGCCTCGTTTTTTCGGGATCGGAAAGCTGGGAAGGTTTTTTTGGTAAATTATGGGTATATGGTCACGGGACAGAATCCCAATCCTCTCGAGCTAAGCTCAAAACATGTATACATACTGGCTCATGATGTGGAATCAAAATGATTAAATCTGAAGAATATTACTGATTATTGGACGAGTTCTGAAAGAAGAATTTGTTTTTTAATATTAGCCTATAATAAAATTATTCTTATTATTTGTGTAGTTTGTGGTTGCATTGTTGCTCCTGTAAATTAAAACAACTCGATTTCATACTTATCGCGAAGTATTCTCTAGGATCTTCTATTATAATAAATTAAAAAATTAAAGACGAAACATTTCAAAAAAAATCGTAAGCATTACATTCATTTCATTTAATGTGCTTATTTTTCATAAATCTTTACAAAAATTCTGTCCCGTGACCATATATCCATAATTTACCGATTTTTAACAAAGACACATTGCCTTCAAACAGAATCGATTTATCGACTGAAAATATCTAATCGGACCCGGGCAGTCCGTCACGGAAGTCAACGACGTTGACCACTAGACTAGGGACTGCGCGTGAAATGAATACATTATCAATATTAAAATTGATCCATCGATTTTCGACTGGTGTGAAACTAATTATGACGCGTGTGTTGCCTCAATGAGGAACATCTTTAAACTAAAATAATTCACAATAATTCTTTAAATTAGTAATCAGGACCGGTTTCACTCATCTCGAGCATGAATCCGCTTAAAACGATCGCAATGATCAAAAGTGGATCACTTGGATGATGGATTTGGCGGTATCTCATCACTTATTTTCAACAAGAACTGCTTGTTACTCAGTCGCACAACCTCTATTTCGTTCGATGATGGTAGGGATAGAGAGTATGAGACTAGGACAATACAAGGAGCTAACTAGTCACTCACTGTGCCCCGCTTATTGGATCGGGAGGCTGCGAGATAGTTTTTAGACCACAATCGAGTAGAATCGATAAATGGACTAAACAAATTGTCAATCCCGTGAAGTTCGCCATGGAAGTCAAAGACGTTGACCACTGTCCTCCCGAACAAGACAATGTAGACAAAATTGACGCGGATATAATAATAAATGATTGATTTACGTACTTCTTATGCTCTGTTGTGCCGAAGCAGTATGCGATCAGTTGAACTAATGTGTAGATGAAGTATCCAACGAACACTCCTGATGCGACGATCTCGGCGTCAGGGTTCTTCTCCTCGTTCAAGTTCCACGTTCCTCCTACTCCGAGGAATCTGCCGGAGTACCCGGTGCGGTATAGGATCAAGATGATCAGATTCAGCACCTGGAAATTTAATGAGTATGGTTTAATTGCTGCATGCACAACTCGTGAAAATATACATGAAGACAAAACATATCCATGGCTTGAAACTCGAGACTCCAATTACTCGACATCTCATCTACTCGAGTATCAAGTAGTATAATTTTAAAATACGAGTATATTCCAGTAGTTTCAGATGTATCAAAATACAAAGCATTAATTCAAATTTGTAAAAACAATATGATTAATAAGTAATATAAAACCTTTTTTTCAAAGATATTAGAGAACTGAAAATCTCAAATTGTAAACTTGTTCGACTTTTTTTTTATAATTCCTGCATTAGAAAAAACTCTCTGTTGCTGTGGACGTCGGTGTTTTCGTAAAAACCTAATTAAATGTGTATTTAATTCATAGGCTCCCAACCTTTTTCGGGTGGCGACTCCTTTTAACAAAACAAAAACAACTAGATCATGGGTTGGGAACCCGTGATCTAGTTATTTAGCCCGCTGTTTAAATGATTGCAACTTTATTACCTCGTAGTAAAATCCACGTGTAAGACTCCGTTAAACGCAACGTTCAAACTTTATGTATATTTTATAAAGTAAATAAAATTTGGAAATAAATCTTCATTTAATAAAAATAATAATACATTTTTAGTACTTTTTCCACATAAAATTTATTTGATCAGGACCGGTTTCGTTCATGGCGAGCATTGTCAACTGATATACAATTCAACAGTGATATTTATACAAAAGTTATGTAAGGTATGACAAACAATTGGTAGAACAACTAAGCGAACTATAAATAAAAGGTTGAGGACCTCTTAGCAATGCAAACTAATAACCAATTAAATATGAATTATCATTAACAAAGTAAAAGCCCAAAAATGAGTGCATTTTGGGCTTTTACTTTGTATGAAATCTTCATTCAGAGTACTACTTGAATATTTTTCAAAATACTCGAGTATCGAGTGCTTGAAAAATGGACAAGTATAACTCGTATTGGAGTCTCTACTTGGAATATAAATAAACACTCTGCTGGTATCGAATCTTAATCAAAACTACACCGAGATCGGTATTTATTTTCAACAAAATTATTTAATTGGGTTTAGTAACTATTCCTGCCTGTTGTAAGTCCTTGCGTATGGAAGAAAAAATAGCATTTTCAATAGCCGAGAATTTACTCAATTTGTTATGAAACACCACTTAAGCATTTCTACGCATTTGATATGTGAATAAATTAACTTCAATTATTACGTTATTAGCATTCTATTGTCATTCATTAGTAAATGTTTGCATGTCGTATATACGCTTAACAAATGACAATATGTATGTGACTACTTGATCGGAAAGGAAATCATTTACTTGGCGCATCCATCGTCATTATTATTGTTGTGATCAAGAATTGTTTTCTATTCAGAGGTTATCAATTATACGTGAAATTTTTTTGCACGAAACAATCTGGCGAAAGCGGATTACACTCAAACCTCTTTTTGTGCGATTTCAAACATATGCGGGTTTTTTTAATGCATTTTTTGTCAATATATATTTGGGATGAAATAAATGTACATATGTTGTAACGTAATTAACAGCGCGTTGTTAATATACTGTACGAGCAAAATCTAGTATTTCACCTGTTTATTACAATGTGACCTTGACACGAGCGTCCTTGTACATGTTATGTTCGCATATTAAGTCCTAGCTTTTTTTGTGGGATTTTCCGCGGAACGCATCTACCGCACAAAAAAAGTTTAGGTGTATATGGGTAGATTAAACAAACGGGTTTAATCACATTTAAGGTGTTCACTGTCTATGCTTAATGGAATGGCATCATATTAAATATAATAACACATTTTTTGTACCTACTCGACATTAGATGTATTAGGATCAGAACCAGTTTCGCTCATCTATTTTTTAATTATTTGTCGGGGGCACTAAAATGACCCCGCTCTAAAAGACTTCAATTATTGAGTACTCCATGTTTAATACTGTTTGGTACTCGCCTATGCATTGCGGTTGCAGGCAAGTATGAATATTTGTAGGATTACGTAGGACGAAAACATTTATGGCTAATGACTGTTTTGTTTTGACTATTGTTATATTTGGGTGACGTCGACATAGTAAAAACGAAGAGAGGGATTGATTAAGAAAAAATTAGCAATTATATTGTATTGTCTTTGATATTATTTTCAGGTAATTAATATTGGATATAAGTATAATAAATAAGTTTTTCACGAATTTTAGTACAAAAGCGACATTATGGCAATGATTTTCATGCGTCATATACTCCATCAATATGTTAACTGTGAAATCATTGCGGAGCAGGGTCGTGGTTTTGGGCTTTTTGGCCGGAGTCGTACTCGGAGTAGGACATTTTGAACTTTTTATTTTTGCAATTTGATGTAAAATTTGGCTATTGGCCGGATTCGTTGGTTGATATTTAATTAAATACACATAAATAGGAATGGTAGAAAAAAACGTGACGAAATTAAACTTTTTTTTAGTCGGAGTCGTGTTTTCGGTCAATAATGGAGTCGGAGTCGTATTTTTGGTAAATACTGATTTCAAACAAGGCCCACTTTGATAGTTGTATTTATTCTTCGGTCTTAACTTTCAAAGGTTCCTTATTAATATACTAATTAACTGTCATGTATAAATAGTCGCCACATAAATATTGACAAAATTACTTATTTATTTTAAATTATCTTGTGATCTTATTTATTTATTGGATTGTTATTTCTTTATTACTAAAGTGTTGTTTTTCTTGTTGCAATATTCCAGGAATAACAGAAAATTGTTGGATTGGAGTAAAGAGCTTCTTTGTCATTAATAATTGCTTGACCCTCTCAATTAACCCTACTGCGCCCACGCTCTAGCCCAAGCACATCCGCTCTGGAACAATTTTATTATTTTTCATATAAAGTGCTATAAAATAAAAAAAATCGATGGAATTAAAATCCTGGAGATTTTCTTAATATATAGAAGAAATGGTTTTTTTAGTATTTGGTTGGGTTTGGAATGTTTATATTAATTAATATATTTATAAATATATTATTTGAGATAAGACGAGTTTGCGACACGTTTTATTGAAAAAATGCATATTGACAAGCTGCTCTCGCTTAATATTCAACCCTTTTTCAAATAATTCAATTACTAGAAATTCATGACAAAATTTTAAAAGCATTTTAATAAATAAACACTCGGAAATGAAGTGGAAAACTTTCACAGCACTTGTTTTTACAAAGTAAATTATAGAATTCGTCCGGTTCGCCTGTGTTCGATTCTGGTACGGGCAGATTTTATCTGTTGATAAATCGATTCTGCTCAGAGGCAATAGGTGTTGTTAAAAATCCCTTCCCCCCTTTCCTATCCCAAAGAGCGACGCACAGTGGCAGCGATTAGCTAATCACTAGTCCTGTCCTAGTCTTCGTATCCTTTCCATCCCTACACTATTCGAAAAAGAGAGATTGAATAACTAAGAAACAAACAGTTCTCGTAGAAAAATCATATGCTGAGATAAACTCCGCGAGGAGTACATATGCTCCATGCTAGGAACGGACATGGTTAAATATATATATGTTGCAGTGAAACTTTATTCTCAGTGAAAATATATTCTTCTCCAAGCCGTCTTTTTTTTACCGCCCTATGTTTGTCTATGTTTTTCTTTGGTTCTCTTTTTATGAAAGGAACTACTTGCTGATTTTGTTTCATTGAAGCAAACCAAAATTTTAGGCCGGCAAATCATCGACTTGGGCCAATAATTTTAATGATCGTTACCAGTGAAATCATGCTGTCATACAAATCTATTACTTGATACATTTTCACCGAGAATACAGTTTCACTGTAACATATATATATATAAAAAAAAACATTCAAACAAGTGAAGTGCAATATAATCTTAAAAACTTTTTGAGCTACTTATAGCTTAAATATTCTGCTAATCGTTTTTGTAAATTGAAATATGTGCACGTACGTAATAGTTTATACATTTTTATTTATTCATACGTTTCGTTAATACCGTTGGAATAAACATTGCGCAGGTTGTATAAATCGATAAAACATTCGAGTAATCGATAAAAACAAACAAACAGATAAGATTAAAGGAAATAATTAGTATTTCTGGCGAAAATTCTGATACTATTATCTGTGTACTTAAACGGATATAAATTAAATTCTGACTAACGGCTATCTTATATTTTCATATGCATTTAGTGAAAATCAATACACCCAGTCCCGATCATTATTCATGCCTTTATCAATTTCGATACCGATCATCGAGCGATAAATTCTTGAAGTTTTTGATATAACGTCCTACATCTTTGGCAATCAAAATGAAAATAATCAATTTGTTCCAATTTTTTAACGTCACTTTACTTCTCTCGGAAAATGGTTGTCCCTACAGGAGTTTTATTTGTACATTGCACACTAAACCATCAAAGGCCTGATGGACCCCGACGCACCGGAAGGCCTTTGATGACCATCCATAGGATGTACTATGTAGGGGAACTACGGAAAGCCGGGATGACATGGGAAGATGCGAGGAAGTTGGCGGGAGATAGAGAATCTTGGAGGCACCGTGTGGCGGCCATATGCTCCGAAGCGGATATAGGAAAAAAACACTAAACCTCTTGCTAATAAAATCGTGCTGAAAGCTATAATTTAAAATTCTAACTTTCGTTCCTTGCGTTGCTTTCGTGTCACGATAAATTAAGCCCCGACATAACCTCTCTCATTTTCGTTTGTTGACGAATTTTCTCGGCCAACTCACAAAAGGACTAGAATCATTCCAAACCGATCGTGAAAAATGCTTTATGTCATTTCCTTACGACATTTTTCTCATCGGTGAAGATGCTTTATTAGATGTCCACATGTTGCGCATTAAATTTCGTAGATAGCTCCTTACATACGTAGTTTTTTGCAATATATTATGTCGACGATTTGCAAATTTACTTGAGTAGTTTCTGATGTGCCGAAATATTTATTATTAATTCAAATTTGCTCATTGCATTCTGCACTAATGTGACTAATGTCGGCAATTCACAAGATTATTTTTTCAATATTTTGTCTCTTGTCATTGATAAGATAAGTAAGCAGGACCCAAAGGTTTAAATTTAAAAACCGTTAAAAACAATTATTATTAAAATCCACACGTAACACTCAGTTAAACATTATATATATTTACATATATTTTTAAATAAGTAAATAAAATTTGGAAATCCTGGAGTCCTCTCGAGTATTCTCCTGTGTCTCTAGTGTCGCCCAACTTACCCTATTCGATGCAAGTAAGACGTAATTTAAAATCATAATAGAAAACAACATAAACATCATAAGAACAATGTTAACAAATTCCCCATATATCGTTCCTCGATTTATCATCACAGATATTATCCCGATTGATCGGTTTTGTTGCATATTTCTCATAAGTATATTCGACCCCATCCAATCGGTTAGTAAAAAAAAAAATTAATCCAAGGATATATATGTAGATAAATCTGTTTTTAGCAAAATATGCAAAATTTGAAGGGTCTTTGTTAAAATTGAACTGCAAAGTAGCATCTTAGTAAAAAGACTTTTAAAAAATGAATGTTATAGGAAAAATAAAAATTATTTTTTTTATTTAATATTTTTAACTTTCCCGCATTTTGCGATTTTTTTATGGTCCTTTGAAAGGCGTAGAATAGGGGTTTCACTGTAGTAACTCTGACTGTGCGTCGTCGAGCGAATGACTAACACAAATTGAATGCAATGTCTTGCCTGAGTCAGAATTGAAAAAAAACATCGTACGTTGTACTAATTATAATGATAATAATAATAAACACTTGATGTTTACCCACGTGTATCAGCCGACAGTCATTTCGGCAGGCACCGCGTTCTGTGACGCAAGATTTTTTCATTTAAGAAGAAAACGTCAGGTACCGCATTACGTGTGAACGTGCTTTACAAATTAACGCGAAACTACGTTATGGGTCATCACAACAACTGTGTTGTCGAATTCGTAAATGTATATTTTCGTAGTAAGATTAAGACCGGCCCTACAGACGCTCTCCGCTCACCGCTCTTGGGCCACTTGTATCTTTTAAATGTATGAATGTTCGCATATACCGCATTAAACATCAGAATTTATGGGACTGGAATGTATCAAGAATTGAAATCCTTTGTAATACGGTAAGAAAAATAACAATGTATTTTAATTCTACATAAATTATTTTATATAATTGTTGATAGCTATTTCGGCTTACGCCCTCGTCAGAACTATATACAGTAATGGTTCTGACGAGGGCGTAAGCCGAAATAGCTATCAACAAATAAATAAAATAATTTATGTAGAATTAAAATACATTGTTATTTTTCTTATCGTATTATAATGGAGTTCTACTAAGTTAATGCCTACTCAATCAAGAAATCCTTTGTACTCCACATGTGTTTCTATTTACAACTTCTAAAAACTCTTGTTGAAGAAGATGATAATCTGATCATTTTTTGGAAAATATATGACGGTATTGGATGCTATAAATGGGGTAGCACAATCTTGGTCAAAAGTAAAGCCAGTAACACTTGTTCGATCATGGAGAAAGATTCTTCCTGACATAGAAACAGATTTAATAGATTAGGAAGAGAATGAAGAAAATGTTGTACCTTAAATGTGTGAATTATTGGAAGATTTAAATTTTTTTGAAGACGTGCATAACGAAAACATAGAGGAGTGGCTCAACAATGATTTAAATGATCCAGGTTTTGAAGGCATGGACGATTCTGATATCGTTTCTCTCGTTACCCAAGAGGAAGAAAATGACAGTAGTACTAAAAGCGAAGAAGATTCCATTGGTTACGTTAGTCATGAAATGGCATTGAATTGTATTGAAACATTGCTAGATTACGCTGAAAAAAGGGGAACTGAATATAATAATCTAACAGCATTAAGAATATTTCGAATTGAAATAAAGAATTCGTTAAAAAATTCTCGAAAACAGATGAAAATAACAGATTTTTTAAAATTTGTTCTTATATGATAAAATATTATATTTTTACTTATTTGTTTGTGTTTTCTTGATAAATAATAAATATATAAACAATATAATAAAAATTTGATGATTCTGATTATCCTTGACCACCCTCCCCAGCATTAGCTCGTATGCTGCGGAGTGCACTGTAGTTCTACTTTTGATACTTATTCTACAGTTTTATCGAATGCGTAATAAGGAACAGTTTCGCTCGTCGTAATCGTTTGAAAATTTTCGCGATGAAGAAACTTGAGAATTGAAATTATCGGTGAAATAGATGTGCTAAATTTGATTAACATAACTAAGTAAAGATTAACTAGTGATTGTTATTGTTATTACAGGGGCCTGATTATTCGATTCAAAACAAGACTGTAAAAGAAAGGTTAAGTTTTTTTAGCCCTGTAAACAGGAAATGCTGATTGTGTAAATTAATTAACTCCAAACCAATTAAGTTAACATTGTTTGTAATAGGCAAAATTGCGCATACATATTTATGATTCATCTAGAAATCTTATTCGGCTACTTGTTCAGTGTGCAGAGTGCCTAGTCACAAAATACCATAATATGCTGGTCGTAAGTGACGAAAAAATCGCCATTCTCTCTCCCGTCGCCGAGTGGTAAACGCTCGAGATTTTTTTATATGTATCATCCATCTGCAAGCTCTCAAGTCATTTTTTTTACTCCTTGCGAAGTTTCTCTCAAAATATTTTTTTGTTTCTACGAGCACTGTATATTACACAGTTGCTCAACCTTCTTTTTCGAAGAGAGAAGGGATGGAAAGGATACGTAGACTAGTGGTTAGCTGGTCGCTGTCACTATGCGTCGCTCTTTGGGATCGGAAAGGAGGGAAGGGATTTTTAACAACACAAACACCCATTGGCTCTGAGCAGAATCTATCTATCGACTGAAACAGTCTGTTCCTACCGGGACTCGAGCCCAGGCGGTCCGTCACAGAAGCCAACGACGTTGACCACGGCACTTCGGATCAGGCTATATTTTCTGTTCCCTTTTTTATAAGTTCCTTGTTAGTTAATATTAAAACAAAGTTACCAGACTTTGAGAAACGGGCCGGATGACAAATGTAATTTCTTTTGGAATTTATAGTATTATATTTTATGGGTTCATACGTTGTCGTATCTTATAGGTACCAATTGATGAATTAAAATAAATAGGAGATGATTCACATCATGAAATTAAAAAAATAATCTTATTTGAATAAAAAAAAATTAAAATCGAGAATTGTTGGAAGGCCGGATGAAAACTTTCGGCGGACCGTAGTTTGGTGACCGTTGCTTTAATTTTTATAGTGATTCACTAATAAGCTTGAAACAATAATAATTATGATATTATTCGCTTTAAATTCGTTGAATCATACTGCATAGATTGTTTTAATGATATGACAGGTGTAATTGATAAGGCAAGTTGATCGCTGGTTATTATGGGTTGGGTATCTACGATACGATTCGATGCGTTGATAATTATATTTAAATATTTTTGATTATAGCTATTGCCAATATCAATTATTATCAGTAGTTCTCAAAGGAGAATACAATTTATGTTGCGGATGCCCCAGGGGAGTCAATTCCGCACATTATTGTCTTGCAAACCGGATAGATTACCTTCAAAGATTGACAAAAAAAAACCCTTTGAAATGTTCTAGTTCTTTGAGATACAGAAAACAGTCGAATGATTGGAAGGAAGCTGGGAAACTAGGAGCCACTCTCTGGTGGCTATATCCAGTAGTGCAGTGGGGCCAGGTCAGCGACCTGACACCTGAAAATGAGCCACCCCCCTGCCACCCTTTTGACTTAAGATATTCAAAATACTGTTCGTATATCAAATTGTACGTGTTTTGGTTGTAAGATGGGTAGCAAGTTTAATTAAGAACTGTGTTTGCTATTAATTAAGAAAACTATTCATCCTTGTGTAAACATTTTAAGGAAACCAAAAACAAAAACAAAATTAGGGAAGAAATTAATGACCGACCTGGTACCTATTTATTTGCCACTACACCACTGGGTATATCGCATAGTGAATGAAGAATGATTGAATTGTTTTACAAACTTTTACATGCAACGACCTGAAAAAAGATTTGTTGTGCGGACCCCAGTTTGGGAAGCACCAGTGTAGAGTATTCTTTGAGTCGTTCCTTTCCATATGTATCGCACAAGACAATAGAAAAACACGAATTTAAAATTTTACGTATTATTTTGTATTTGCTTTCTTGCAAATTCAATATCAATGTTGGGCTATATTTTCAATAGCAATTAATTCTTGTGAAAAAAGATTCATTCAATTGAAATCAAAAATAATTGATATGGGTTCTCAATAATTATTTGCTCGTTCACATAAATCGTTCGTGGGTGTAAGGACATACGGGCGAGACTACAAAAAAGGGTGTTTTGAGTTAAATAAGGCATTGTCATGCTCAAATACAGTTCTGTAAGATATCAAAATATGAAACTTGTACGAAGAGCGGTTTACCAGATATTGCTCGGCTTTCCTGTAAATCCGTAAGAACAAAGTTCAACATTGAAAACTGTCTTGCCATTTATCTCAGTTCGTTGTTTTTGTAGTTTCGCCCGTATGTCCCTACACCCACGAAATGACATACAACTTACCAGCTTCACAATTTTGATCACAACGGATCCGATAGTTTGCACAGACACCATTTTGGATGTCGTAGATGGAGCTTTATGTCGATTGGGGGGGTGTATAAACTGATTTCTCACTATTAATTACTTAAACACCTACTACGCGAAACAGTAATCACAAACTAGCATATTGTAAAAAGCACAAAACGTACTATCGCATACTTTTAATCTTATCTTTTACCTGTAAAAAATAGGTGTATAGATAAGCGGCACAGTTTCGTCAACCCGAATGACTAAGTAGACGCCATTCTAGAATCAAAACGTTCTAACTCTGATTACGTCCCTATGTCGCTTAGTTCTGAAATGTATTTTACGTTATCTAGTTATCTGAATTAAAAATGAGAGATAACGTGATATGGCTCGATCGCAATAAAGGTATGTCCGCGCCCTGTTTTTTTTAATGTGGCTTCATTATTGGTCATTTGTTGCGTGTTTTTATGAATCATTTTCTTTGTTCAGGATAATTCCGTTTAAGTCTTTTTGTATTAAACCCTCCACGGCTTTTAAAAAATATTGCTTCTAAGCATGTATTATAAGTTGAAATAAATATATATGTAATTAGAATTTTTTGAATTTTGTACTTTTCCATGAGTTTTGTCGCTAACGACCCGGGCGAAGTAACTTTTTTTTAACCTTTAGCCGCCCACGCGCTTTGGGTAATAGGAGTAGTTGTCTGCCCAATTAGTTTTTTGCAAAACTCATTAACAAAAATAACTATTTGGGTGGAATAAAGAAGATTATTCTATGTCTATTTTTTAATAATGTATGAAATGGAAATATTCAACCCTTTTTTTCAAATAAAATTTAAACTAATTTTTTTTTTTTACTAACCATGTCCGCTCCCAACTTGGAGCATATAGACTCCTTACGGAGTTTGTCTCAACATATGTGTTTTCTACGAGAACTGCTTGTTACTCAGTTGCTCAACCTCTCTTTTTCGAGAGTAGAGGATGGAAAGGATAAGAGGACTAGTAATTAGTTAATCGCTGTCACTATACGTCGCTCTTTGGGATCGGAGAGGTGGGAAGTGAGTGTCAACAACACAAACACCCTTGCCTTTGAACAAGATTTATCGAACTGAAAAAATCCGTTCGTACCGGGAATCGAACCCGGGCGGTTCGGCACGCAAGTCAACACCGTTGACACTGCGTCACGGACCGAAAAATTTTACATACTTTATTATAATTTCCTTAAAAAAATCCAAAACAAAAACTAGGTGAAAATAATCGTGATCTCCATCGTCCAATATACAAACATCCGGGTGACAAAAAAGTGGTATATTACAGTTCAGCAATATAATATAATAACTATCAAGCGTATGTTGTCGTAGCCAAAGCCAATCAATTTTCTTTGTCAGAACTTGTTTGTCACGTAGGTCTTTTGAGTCGCCAAGGGCTGGTCGGCTGATGAATGCCCTGCCTGTTGATGTGGAATCTTCGGCAGTGAACATCTTAGTTTTTTGTTTGTATTTTTTTTCTCTTTATGTAACTTATATATTTTTATCTATTTTTTAATTTTGTGTAATATGTTTTGTGATATTTCATTAAACTTGTGAAATGCAAGGCGCATTGGCGTCAGTTATAATGCCATGTTTTTTATTTATTTTTTTACAATAAATGATAAATGCTACACCACGAACTGTATGAAAAGTCAACCTCGTGATGTAAACATACTCATTTAGACAAAAATATTTTTAAAAAATCCATAATAAAATTCTGATTATTTCTTGAACCTATTATTAATATGAGCTGTAGTATTCATAATTTTCATGAAAAAAACCTGTGTATTCTAATAGTGAAGTGTGCCGTGATCGCTGGTCTCGTACGAAACCGCTGGGCGGATAAAGGTTAAATAAAATGTTTTTGAATCAGTCGCTCATTCACCCTTGGGGATGGGCAAGTAGAATGGGAATAGGAAAGAACTAGTTGGCTAGCCTTTCTGGAGGGGTTTTGGCTGACATGATAAACATTCATCACTGCTCGACTATGCGACAGACATGAATGTCTTAATCAGGGCTGTGGAGTCGGGGCTTTTTGGCCGAAGTCGGAGTCGTCGCGGCGTTTTGGCCGGAGTCGGAAATTTTGAAAAGCTTGAACTTTTTATTTTTGCATATAATATGTCAATTTGGCTATTGGCCGGATTAATTGGGTTGATATTTAATTGAATACAGATAACTAGAAAAATTAGGGAAAAAAAATGACGATACTAAACTTTTTTTAGTCGGAGACGTGTTTTTGTAAATGCTAGAGTCAGAGTCGGAGTCGAACTTTTTTTTATGGACCACTCCACAGTAGGGACTCCAAATACTCGACATCTCAACTACTCGAGTATCGAGTAATAAAATTGTAAAATACTCGAGTACTCGAGTATACTCGAGTAGTTTCAGATATACCAAAAGATGAATTATTTGTTCAAATTTGTGCATATCAATAGAAATAATCAAATAAATAAGCTTATTTTATTTCATTCATACATTTATTTCTATTGATGAAACCGTTATTTCAAAAATAATATATAATTAAACGTCTTAAATTTTAATTTTGTTCGAAGTTTTGCTTTTTTACTCCGGCAGTAGAAAAACTCTCTCTGTTGCTGTGGACATCGGTTTAAAAGTAAACAATCAATTAAATAGTACTATCTAGTTTTTCTGTCCGCTGCTTAAAACAAAATAAAATTTGGAAATAAACCTTCATTTATAAATTACGAGTATTACTCGAGTATTTTTTTAAATTACTCGAGTATCGAGTACTCGATACTCGAATTGGAGTCTCTACTCCACAGCCCTGGTCTTAATCCATACAGTTGATGTCTGGAGCGCGTGTTCCCAACCTATGGGCCGGGATTTCTGTTGGGTTGCCAACTCATACAGTCAACTGAAAAAATATGCATTTTCGTTGAGTTTTTTATTACCTTATTAAAAATAAATATTATATTTTGGATAGATGAATTCCCGTTTTCAATTCTATTTTTATTTTTTTAATTCGAGACAAAGTTATTCCGAAGGAAGATAACTTATTACATGAACAATCATCCCACATATAAAAACAAATAGACAAAAACTAAAACATTTGAATTTCAAAATAAATAAGCTTCCCAATAAAAAATTGTGTGTACATACATTCGTCTATGTATTTGTCGATATTTTCTCTTACTTGAATGATACATTTTTTATGTAAAATTGATTATAATTCTATTCTTAATTATTTTTATTTTTTTTATATAATTTCCATATAATATGTTAAATTTGGGTATTGGCCGGATTGGAAGGGGTTGATATTTAATTGAATACACATAATTATGAAAATTAGGCAAAAAAAAGTGTCGATATTAAACTTTTTTAGTCCCGAGTCGGAGTCGTGTTTTTGGTCAATGTTGGAGTTGGAGTCGGAGTCGTGGTTTTGGTAAATGTCGGAGTCGAACTTTTTTTTTACCGACTCCACAGCCCTGATTTTAATACTTAACTATGCATGAAAACTCTTAGCAAATAATTAAAAAATTTTAATTCTCAACAGGAGCTTGGAATGGACATCTCCGACGCGAATATTGAAGAGATGACGAGCAACCTGATGAAGATCGACTTCAAGGAAGCCGCGAGGATGGAGCGTATGACACGGCACGACGTCATGGCTCACGCGCTGGTCTTCCAGCAACAGTGCCCATCAGGTCTACACGCCCTGCACGCTGGCGCCACCTCTTGTTACCTGACGGACAACACTGACCTCATTCTCTTGAAGGACGGTCTCGCTCTTCTCAGGGGCCGAGTTGCGGCAGTCATTCAAAGCTTGGCACTCTTCGCTGATAAGCATAAGTAAGTTTGCATCATTGTGTATGTCCAAGTTAGGAACGGAGTCTAGGAAAATTCATCAAATCCAAAAAATTTAGGATGGACTTTTTTGCATACGTAGGTTTTTTTAATGCACTTCTATTAAATGACTGTCATACTCAGAAAAATTGTTACTTTTTAGACATCTTATATGTTCTTTAATTCTAATATTAAAGTTTCTACCTTTCTGTTCAACATAAGAAGCTGTGCAGTCTCCACAAGAGAGTCGATAGATACCACTCTGTGGCGATGTTTCTACGCGATCTTTACTGTTCAATAAAATTTTACCTAAATTAATTACTGTATAAAACGTGGGTTCTATATTGTAGGTACGAAGATGCCTCTGAAAGAAGCGAAACATGTATCACTGTTAGTAGCATAATACGTGGAATAATCAAAGTTATTTTAAATTTGATATTAAAATGAACTTCCACAAAGTTACCGCCGAAACCATCGAAAGTATCTACCTATGTTTGTTTAATTCAACCTATACTTAACACTTCTTATTGTTTATTTTAGGGATCTACCAACTCTGGGCTACACTCACTTGCAACCCGCCCAGCTGACAACGGTCGGGAAACGAGCCACCCTCTGGTTGCAAGATCTTCTGATGGACGAGCGGGCCATGACTCGCGCCCACGACGATCTTCGCTTCCGCGGAGTCAAAGGCACCACGGGCACTCAGGCTTCTTTCCTTCAGCTCATCAACGGAGACGTCGATAAAGTCAAACAATTAGACAAAAGGGTGACCGAACTGGCGGGATTCACTAACAAGTCTTACATCATAACAAGTCAGACTTACACGCGAAAAGTAGATATTGAATGCATCGGTGCAATTTCCAGTCTCGGGGCTACTATACATAAAATGTGCACTGATCTTAGAATTCTCGCATCCTTCAAAGAAATCGAAGAACCTTTCGAATCTACGCAGATCGGCTCCAGCGCCATGCCCTACAAAAGAAATCCGATGAGATCCGAGAGATGCTGCGCACTTGCAAGACATCTCATGACTTTATATTCGAACGCTGTCAACACTCAGGCCACTCAGTGGCTCGAGAGATCTCTTGACGATTCCGCAAACCGTCGGTTGACCATCGCTGAGTCATTCTTGGCTGCCGATGCTGCCCTTTTAACTCTTTTAAATATATGTCAAGGTTTTATCGTCTACCCTAAAGTCATCGAAAAGCATATCTTGCAAGAATTACCGTTCATGGCCACAGAGAATATCATCATGGCTATGGTAAAAAAAGGAGCAGACCGTCAAGAGTGCCATGAAATCATCAGAGTTTTATCGCACGAAGCTGCGACAGAAGTCAAAACGCACGGAAGAGACAATGATTTAGTGGAGCGTGTTAAGAAGCATCCGTATTTCGCACTGATCATTAATGACCTAGATTCTCTCCTGGATTCCTCCACTTTCATCGGTAGAGCTCCGGGGCAGGTGACCGAGTTTTTGAATGAAGAGGTTAATGTTATTGTAGAGCTTTACAAGGACCAATTAGAATCTCTCGGAAAAGCTGTCGAGTTGGTCATTTAATAATTGAAGTTTGTTTACTTACACACTCTTTTTATTTACATGGTAAGATATGTTCTACAAAAAATCCTGCATTAAAAAATCGATAAAATTCATAGAAAAATTGATGATGGTTTTAAAATTAGATTTAAAAAACCGTATTACTTGAAAAAAAGAACATAATTCAGGCGGTAATTTTCAAACCTGGTCAATTCCAAAACTATTTTTTTTAACTGCCAATTTTAGATTAAACTTTTGAGACCTTTTTTATATACATGGAAATGTTTGCATCATTACACATTATCATTCTAATTTAAAAAATATTGCTAGTAAACACAAACTTATGAGGAAAAAGTAATGAAAATATCTCACTTTCTCAGTTTGTCAACAAGTGAATTTCACCAAATTTGAAAACTTAATCCTGAATTGTGATAAGTAAATTAGACAAAATATTATTCATTATTAAGTATGTATTATAAACAGAGAATATAAAACTATTTATTGCTTCTCAATTATATTATATAATATAGAAGACTGGACATAAATCACTTTCATCGCTATAAATGTATGTCCCCCGATTGTGGCTGCGACATGAGAACTCTGAATCATTGATATTGTTTGTTTCTAAGAATTGTGTTGGAAAAAATAATTTCATTCTTTTAAATGAGATTCTGTTTCAAAACCATGTATAAAAAGAGTTGATTGTGTTTAATTTTTAGTTAAATATCTATTGTTAATTATTTACAATACTGCATAATTAAATAATAATATGCAAGGTCAAAGGGATTATGAATACAGTATAACTGAATTTCAACCTTGCTAACATGAATTGATATTTCAGTTTTTATAAAAATATATTATGTAATTATTATAAAAAATAACATTGAACATGTATAGATATTTTGATATTCAATTGATATATTGGAAATTACGGATGCTGAATGATATATCTACTCCACATATTTCACTTAGTTATTTTGAAACATACTTGGAGAAGTAATCTTTTTTTTTCAATTATTTTGCTGGCTGAATAATAGTTTTTAGTACAAGTTGATAGCAGGAGTTTAATTTTGTATATTTCAACGATAAAGGTATACCCAAAACCTTTTTTTGTAGTAGATGTTTTTTGCGGAAAATCACACAGCAAAATTGCTCAAGAAAAGCTATGACTTAATAAGGGAACATAACATGTACAAGAACGCACGTGGCAAGGTCACATTGTAATAAACAGTTGAAACACTAGATTTTGTATGTACAGTATGTGAACAATGCCCTGTTTATATTGTCCCAAAAATAAATTGCATGATAAAATACTGCATTACAGTCAAACCTCCGAAAACACTACTCTGTATAACACGCTGGCCGAAAATATTCGTCGCAAATCCACCAATGGCACGTTTGCATTCCATTCTCGTTGCTATGTGACGTTCCTGCTCGGATGACTGATGTCGATAAAAAAATGTGTTCCGCTGTGACCTATGCACACACACAGCTAAACGGCTGGCCGTCTCTACGGTGCATACTCTCGCATACACTCAATCAACACGTGCCAGACAATACACGCACAGCGTTGTGACTTGCTGTTTGCTAAATTTTGCGAGCGCTATGCATTGTATCACGTAGCAACCAAATATTTCGGTCATATATTTTTTTTGCGAAACTAATATATAATCTTAGTTAGCATTTTTTCGCGGAAAAAAACAAATTCCTAATTTTGTATGAGATTCACGCCCCCGTTTACACTTAGCGTTCATAAAACACGGTCCCAACCATAGTGTTAGCGGGGGTTTTACTGAACTTTGAAATCGCACAAAAAGAGGTTTGAGTGTTTGTCTATCATTTCTTACATAATATATTCAAGCTATCAAATCGAATATTTGCAAATAAGATAAGCTCTCTCTAAATGACCAATCAAAAAGAAATCCTGGCCGATGTGCTGTGATGCAATATGGAAAAGAAGAACAAACCTCATCACCTCTAAATGTACTGAATCATACCAGCCATGTCATATGAATCAATTGTTTTTATCAACATGAACAGCATACAGTTTCCTGTTCTGCAATATTTTATTTTGAGCAAATTTCACATCTGAAATTGAATAAATATTTGCCGTGAACAAAAGCTAACTTAGAAAGCTAACTTTTTCCATTTATGAATAGTTTACTTTACAATAATATCTGATGTTTAAAAATTGTATCGAATCATTTTTTTTATTTGTTATAGTATAGCATGTGGAACTAGAAAAAATATATTTGTTTAAAGATGAATTATAGATTATTTTATATAGGAATATTTTTGAGAAATAAATAATTAAAATAAATGATTCTTGTGTTAATTTAATTGTGTAAAAAAGAACAGTGAGAGGAAAATAACAACAAATTCACATTGCATTTGACCACTAACAACAAACACTCATATCTTCGCTACTGCAGAAAAACCATTAGTCAGAATATTTACCATTGTTCAGGAAAAACAAATAAAATGCAGCTTAAGTTAAACAAGACGTTATACAGTGAACCTCTATCTATCGTTCCTCGAATAATCGTTTTGTTGTTATTTCTTGCAGTCCCGAACTAATTTCATACAAAGCACGCAAAAATAGATTGCATCGATGATTTCTCTGCATCATTTTACCGCATTAATCGTTTAAATTTTGCAACCAAAAAGCAAATGACAATGAAAGATTATACAATACAAACTATATTTAATGCAGCTTCCTTTATTACGAGTCAGAGTCATGTTTTTGGTCAATGCTGGAGCTAGAGTCAGGGTTGGAGTCATGTTTTTGCTTAACGACTCGCAGCCCTGCTAAAAATATTCAAATTCCTACGAGGGATTACATAAGAAACATTTAAAAAATAGAGCAAAAGCAATGAAAACAAAATTTTCCGAAAAAGTATTTTATTAATATATAATTATAAAAAATACAGTGTCATACATAATAATGGTAATAAATAATGATAAATAAATTATATGGCTATAAAAAAAAATCGCACATGATTGTGCTGCAGCATTCAAAAGCTGATAATTCTCGCTTCATGACAAACTTCCTTTCCTGCGGTACTTCCTAGCTAGGTTTTCATAGAGCCTTCATTTATTTTCTACTCTCTTTGAGATTTCAGAATTCAAATTATTGTCAGTCGAGAATTATCTGCATTTATTATTGATATATACTTAAAGAACTAAAGTGAATAATAATTTATTGAAATATAATAATAATTATATAAAGCTAAATATTATATGATGTGTAATAAAAACTATATAAAAATATGGCAATGAATTATTGAGAAATCATTTGTGACAATGTTCAAATAAAATGAATTATTTTGAGAGATGTCAAATAGTGAGAGCGATGCTTCAATTGATTCTTATGCAAGATCGGTTTATTATTTTTCCTTTTTTACTTATTTACAACTTAGATTATGTTCTTTTTTATATTATGTTAATTTTTAAACAATTTTCAATCACTCGATATGTCTTTCTACCGATACTTTCATTTCATTATGTACAAAAAGATCTTTTTATAAAGTTACTTGACATCTGTCAGCATAGATTTCATTGAGACCTCTCTTGTTTGTTACTGATAATCATCATTTAAACAAAGAATTGATGAAAAAATCATGAAAATGGTCACTGTTAAGTTGAAGCTTTTAATATGACAGTTTCAGACAGCTCATAATTGAACATGCAATTAATAACTCAACTCAACAAAAAATGGAGCCTTTTGGAGTTGGAGCTGTCATTTTGGTCTCAATAATTCTAAGAATACAGATCATTATACACTTTCTTCTTAAATAGACTACACTCTATAATATCTAATACAAATGGTAACTTTTTATATACATTTTGAAAAAAAAAATTACTTTGTTCATCATTTTTATTCCTATGGAAAGCTTTCACTATTTGAATCTCCGCGATATGTCGGATTTAATATCCGGAGGGCAGAAGGGTGTCCCCTTGGCACGCCGGTCCTTGGCTGGGCCAGTTGCAAGCTCCCATGTTGGGGTCGAAGCTGAGCTGGACGGGGCAGTTGAAAACGTGCAGCGTGAACCTGTTCTTTGTGCAGTCCCAGACGCAGGAGTAGAACTTGTTGCAGTGCTTAGGGTGTCTGAAGAGACCGGCCCTCTGGCAGTCCACGGTTCCTTGAAGCGTCTCGTCTCGGCTTCTCCAGCCTCCCGGTCCGAATCTGTCGAACGGTCTCGAAACTCCGACCGATTTGGCCGATTGTGTCTCGGGAATGAGTACAGAAGCATAGGTGGGAGCGACTGTTACATATTTTGCCTTTGATTTTACTCTGATTGGTCTTCTTGTTGAAACGGATGGATAACTTTCATCTTCATTCACCACGATCGGCCTCAAAATGGATTTGACAGCGGGTACCACGACAACTTCCTGGCCGTCGTATCCTGGTTGATCTTCAGCGACCACAATGGGACTCAGAGTGGATGACACGTATGTGATTTTCGGCTTTCTGATTACGATCGGCGTGGTAGATTTGACAGGTAAGTAGGCGTTGGACACGGTGGGGCTGGCGGACTTGACCGGTGCAAAGGACGGAGTGTAGGAAGAATCATCGAAGGAGCCGGCTTTGTAAGTCCACTCGTCGTCTTCATCACCGTTCACCGGCACCTCATAATCTCCATCGTATTCATATTCCACCTGCGGCTCGGGCTCGGGCTTCGTCTTGCGCAACCTCAGAACGTTCGATCTGCAACTGCAAACGGCTCCGAGTTTTCTGACCAGCAGCGGATTGAAGTCGTTCACTTTCGTCACGACGGCGACTTTAGGTCTCAACTTCCTCACCGGAGGAGTTACTTCTACGTACTTTTGGGTGACAGGACGGTACGTTGAGCTGACGATTTTCTTTGTTTTGACCACTCTCTGCGAGACTGGCGCGGTGAAAATCGCTTCAGTTGATGAATAGCCACCGGAGCTGACTAAACCGGCATCAGAGCCTACCGTTCCGAATCCCAACAGGTTAACCTGCTTCTCGTTTGTATAGTCTACAGAAATAGCTGGTTTTTTGTATACGATCGGTCTCCTAGTGGAAACAATAGCAGGTTGGTAATTCTGTTCTATCAAAACTGGTTGTTTGTAAACGATAGTTGGTTTGGGAGTGACCGCTATCTTATTGAATGCGAATTCGGCAATAGGGTTGACATTGTATGTGACAGGTGCCGGAGTAGATGAATAAAACTTCAAAGGCGATTGCGTGACAGTATATTGATTAACATTCAATTGCGGCTGTTCGTATACTGTCTTCACGACCTTCACTGGAGGTAAGTAATCTGGACCCTTGAATGCGGTTTTGACGGGCTTATAGCTCACAGTTGGAGCTGTGGGCGTGTAGCTCTCTTGGTATACTTCGACTTTAGGAGGGAGATATGTGGAAGATTGATATTTGGGTGATTGGTAAGTCTGCACGTTTACGTATTGTTGTTGTTGTTGGTAAGTCTGAGCCGACGATGCAACATATGCCTGTTGGTCATTATTTGAAGATATTTGGAAAGATTCGACAATCTTTGAAGGCTTGTATGCCTTGATTGGCTGTTCGTAAACGAACGGTGCTGGAGTGGACACTTGAATGGGCTGGCGTTGGTACTGGGGCACTGCAAAGGTTTGCACGGAAGGAGCTTTGTAATTCGTCTGCTCGAATCTGACGGTGGCTGGTGTACTAGAGACTGCAGATTTATAGTTGTATGAGTAATCGGCGGCTTTATATTCGACTGCCGGTTTTTTGAAGGACTCGTAATACACTGGAGTGGAAGACACAAACGGGACGACTATCTTAGGCGATTCGTACTTGTGAACGACAGATGGTTGCCTGTATCGGACCGGAGCTGGAGTGGAAGAGTAAGAAACCTTCGGTGGAATATATTCTGGGGCTCTGTACTCGTATTCCTTTTGCGGCGCTACGTATTGAACGGGCTCGTATGATACGGAGTATGGAGTGGAAGAGACTAGGGGTGCTTTCGGGGCCGTGTAAGTGTGAACAACAGATTGCTGTTGGTATTTGACGGGCGCAGGGGTAGATGAGACATACGCGGGTCGCGAGTACGTCACCTTCGGTTGAACGTACGCTGGCGCTTCATATGAAAAGCTCTTCTTAGGAGAGATCAGGTCTACGAACGAAGTCGGCGCGAAGGACACGGGAGCGGGCGTCGAGGAAACGAACGGCACCACCACTCGGGGAGAGTTATAAACGTTGACTGTCGACTTCTGCTGTTGGTATTTCAACAATGAAGGAGCGGAAGTCGAATATTGAGGGGAAGATATTCAGGAGCCTTGTAGGCAACTTTAGGCGCTTCGTATTCAACAAAAGCGGGTCGGTCGTATACCAAGGGTGCTGCGGTAGAGGAAACGTATAGCTTCTGTCCGAACTGCTGAGACTTTTCAGACGATTGGTGGAAGACTTGCGAAGATACGGCGGGCTGTTGAACGTACGTCTGTTGGACGACTGGAGTTTTCAGTATCGGCTGTTGGACGTATTTGAACGATTGCTGTTGCACAACCGGCTTTTGGACATAAGTCTGCTGGAAGACTTGCTGTTGAACTGCGGGCTGACTGATGTACGTCTGCACGATTGGTTGGGCTTTGTGCACTACGCTACTGTGTTGAATAACGGGTTGCACTATTTGTTGTTGCTGTACGAATCCAGCGTTATAGTCGTAGGACGCCACCGAAGGCTTGACAAATGTCGATGTCGCGGTTTGTCGGTTGTAGGTTGCTTGCTTGTTGTAAGATGCGACCGATGATACGATCGGCGCTGGAGTGACGCTCGCATAAGAAATCAGAGGATTTTGATATTGGGTGACGGTTGGCTTGGGAAAAGCGATCACGGCGGGTCGCTGATATTTGACGGGCCTAGGAGTCGAAGACACGTAAGCGGGCTGTGAATAAGTTACTCTGGGGCCCGAGTCAACGATGCTGTGAGACTCGTACGCGACAGGCGCTCTCGTGACGGTCACCAAAGGTCGAGCGGTGGAATACTTTTGATATTGGCCTTCTCCATGGTACGTCTGCTGGACGACCGCCGAAGGTTTGCTATAACCAGTAACTGAAACTATCGGCTGCTGCAGTTTGACTTGTTGTTGATAAATTACCGTTTTAGGTGTCGATGACACTGTCACCAAAGGCTGTACATATGAAACGGCAGGTTTTTGGTAAGTGAATATTTGCGATATATCCGACTTGGGAGGTGATTTTACCAAAGGAATCAATTGCGGCAGCGGGGTGACTGATATCGGCTGCTCGTACTTGATCACTGTTGCCGGTGCGACGGAAGGTCCCGAAAGACCGAAACCGTTGACCAGATGCCCGTTATTATATTGCTGTCCTGAATATCCAAAATGCGATGACACTGATGAGGGTGCCGAGCCAACGGAAGAATATTGTCCGCTGGAGTGAGAAGATCCAGTATTTCCGAAATATGCTGAAGAACCGTGACTTCCGAATGATTGAGAGTATGCATTATTGTGCAGTAAATCAGCATCAACGAGAGTGGTCTTTCCAACAAGGCCGGAGTTAATCGCGCCAGCCGTTAGGGCGTGAGCGGCACCGGTCGTGGCGTAGCCTGAGACGACATTAGAACCGCTGCTGTACCGAGATCCTCCAGACAGATTAGAGTCGCCGTGGTTTAGATAGACGCTGTTGACAACTCCCTTGGAGCCAGCGTGGCCGGATCCCAGAACTGAAACACCGGCGGCCAGCTGAAGACCTTCATTGTATTGATAATTTCCATCGTGTTGATATTTCGCTCCATTGTATGCTCCTGAATTATCGACTTGATAAGCGAAGCCGGATTCTCCGGCACCTTTGTAAGCTCCTGATCCAGCGGCTGCGTTATATTGATAGTTATCTGATTTGTAATCGCCTGAATTATCATACTGTCCAGACGCTACGTAAGCACCGCCTTCCTTGTATGAGCCGTCTCCTCCGTAGCCACCTGCAGGGCCTATCACGTGCTGGTAACTTCCTGCATCGTACGCTCCGGAATATTTCGAAATGCTTCCTTCGACGTGCTGATAAGGTAAAGCCTTCTCACTGATATCACCGGTGCCGTCGTGTCTGTATTCTCCCGAATAGTCGTGTCTGTATTGGCCAGAATCTTCATTATAATATCCTCCATCTGCGGAACTCGAGCTAGATCCTGCGCCGTACGCGTTACCGTACGCTGATGATTTCAATCCAGAGTTGCCGAGGAAAAAGATTCCGCTGTTGGCCGGAGACGAACCGACGCTCTGTCCCGAGACGCCGTTGTATCCTGCAGAGTTGGTTCCAGACGCTCCGTGTCCTGAGACAAACGAAGACGAAGAACTTGAACCAGCGTTACCGGCATAGCCACCGCTCGATAAAAGTTTACCGCCCGATTTGTAAGCTCCCGATGAAGACGCTCCTCCGGCTGCTGATTGGTAACTATTGGATGATGAATACGATCCTGCGTTTCCTGAATGCTGACCGGCAGCCAAGTATGCACCGCTGTCACCAGATTCATATCCGCCTGATACCTTATACGCTCCACCGCTACCAGATTTATAAGCATTCGATCCTGAATACGCTCCACTATCTCCAGATGATGAATATGATCCTGTGTTTCCTGAATGTTGAACAGAAGCCGAATATGCTCCATTATTTCCAGATTGATATCCGCTTGATGCGGTATACGCTCCACCGCTTCCAGATTTATAAGCATTCGATCCCGAATACGCGCCGCTATCACCGGATGTTGAATATGAGCCATCGTTTCCTGAATGTTGAACAGAAGCCGAATATGCTCCCTTATTTCCAGATTGGTATCCGCTTGATGCAGTATAAGCTCCGCCGCTTCCAGATTTATAAGCATTCGATCCCGAATACGCGCCGCTATCACCGGATGTTGAATATGAGCCATCGTTTCCTGAATGTTGAACAGAAGCCGAATATGCTCCCTTATCTCCAGATTGGTATCCGCTTGATGCAGTATAAGCTCCGCCGCTTCCAGATTTATAAGCATTCGATCCCGAATACGCGCCGCTATCACCGGATGTTGAATATGAGCCATCGTTTCCTGAATGTTGTACAGAAGCCGAATATGCTCCATTATCTCCAGATTGGTATCCATTTGATGCGGTATACGCTCCACCACTTCCAGATTTATAAGCATTCGATCCCGAATACGCGCCATTACCTCCGGAAGATGAATATGAGCCATCGTTTCCTGAATGTTGAACAGAAGCCGAATATGCTCCATTTTCCCCAGATTGGTATCCGTTAGAACCAGAATATGCTCCACCGCTTCCAGATTTATAAGCATTCGATTCCAAATGCGCACCACTATCTCCAGATGTTGAATATGAGCCGTCATTTGCTGAATGTTGAACAGAAGCCGAATATGCTCCGTTATTTCCGGATTGGTATCCTTTAGAAGCTGAATATGCTCCACCGCTTCCAGTTTTAGATCCTACGTATGCACCATTATCGCCAGATTGATAGTTAGACGAAGAATATGAGCCATCGCTTCCTGAATGCTGACCGGCTGCCAAGTATGCTCCATTGTCACCGGACTGGTAGCCGTTAGATGCTGAATATGAGCCAGCACTTCCAGAATGTTGACCGGCACCTGAGTATGCGCCGCTATCTCCGTGTCCTGCAAAATAGTCTCCTTCCCCATTGTAACTGCCGGAATCTGAGTTTCCGTGATATGTCACTTCTTGTTGTCCTCCTTGATAATTTCCAGAGTCGTAGCCTCCGTCAGAATAACCTATGAAAAATAATTTCAATGTTACAAAGAATATAATTTCATCAGTTTAAGCTTAATAAGTATAACCATATTTCGGAAAAATCTATTTCAGAGAAGAATGAACTCATATTGGAGTATGGCGTCATGACTATTTTTCATTCTTGTTACCCAGTCTCTTAACTTTTTTATAAAAGGTAAAGAAGAATAAATGAGGAAAGAACTGTGTAGGCTTCCCTTCGCCAAATTTATAAGACTCAATGAATAAAAGCGATTGCAAACAAAGTTTGGTACACATCTTTATAGAATTATTTCATCTGATGAAATAAATCTCATGTGGAAAAAGTACTAAAAATGTGTTATTATTTTTATTATAATGCCTTTCCACCAAGTATTGACAGTGAACACCTTAAAAGTGCTTTATAGAATTAGTTAGATGTAAACATACCATTGCCGGCAGCATTGTAATGTGAACCATATCCAGACTGAATGCCAACCAAGTTGCTGGTAGACGCTCCAGACACAAGACTTTGATGAGCCGCTACGTTCACAGAGTTTGCCGATGCACCGATGTAAGCAGATGCTCCTGATAACATAATTAAAAAATATGTATAAACTGCATTCATTACAATTTTAGATGTATATGGTAAATCTCTAAATTAAGATTACCTGTCAACACAGATGACGCATGTCCATGTGCGGTGCTTTCATATCTGCCGAGGTTTCCGCATCCGGGTACCAACCACGGCCAGTCGCAGATCAGCTTAGTTTCGTCAAAGCCGAGACCGAAGGGACAACGGAACTCGTAAGCGGAGAAAGGCGCCTTTACCGTGATCCAAGCAAGCGAAGAACCACCGACAATTTTCAGGGTCAGCGTAGTATCCTAGAAGAAGAAGAAGATTTCAAGAAGTTTTTGAAATTACATAACCTCTTGGCAATTGCAGTAAGAGTAGACGAGTAGACCAGTGGTTCTTACGGAAATTTTCGCTGTGGCCGCATTGTAAATATAAGCGGTCCTACGGATATAGCTGGTGGCCGCACCAAATTTTTGTGTTGAGTCCTTTTTGCTAAAAAGATGCGGCCACAACTTCACGTGAGAACTACTGCTCTAGAGAAGCTGAGGCTTGGAAAAGGCTAATAATTTCCTTGTCTTCAGCCTTTATGTATAGCATTAAATGGGAAATGTAAATATCACAGGCATCCGTGCCTTTAAAATATACCCATCCGTTGAAAAAACAATTTATGAAAGTGTTTGTTTAAGACTTGAACCAGTGGCGTTACCTATAGCAACGTATAGCGTTGACCATTATATGACATTTATGAGTAAGCCATTCATGTGCTTGAAATACCTGTTGAAACATCTTGTATTCGAATTGCACCCACCCATTTATAGTGGTTTTTAAAACAAACCTCTTTGTTCATTTTCACATAAACAATCATAGAGCTTTACTGACAATTCGATTTGTTGAATATAATTTAATATAACTTAAACATTAGACAGGTGTAATCTATGAAACTTTGTAAATAATCTACAATAATAAATAGTAAAACTCAGTCAAAAGTATCTACATACCTGGTTTTTCAGGACAAACAAATCTGGTGTGAGGTACGGGGGCAATTTCAGAACTTCCAGGGCAAGCTTGTCCGCTGGCGAGGCTTCCTGGCCAGACGCACACTTCGTAGCGGGAGTCAAAGGCGAGACCGGTGGGACAGTCAAACTCAAACACGGTGTACTCATCGGACAGCTGGTCGAACTTTACGCAACGGTAAAATCTGTTGCAAGAGCGCGGGTGTACAAAGTATCCCTGACGCTGGCATTCGAATTCTGTTCTGGTATCCTAGGAAACATTTATATTTCGTTTTAGAATAGGTGTAATGTCACTAGGCAGGTTCCATTAGAATAAGAATCAAAAACACCAAGCTGATTAAACATGATTAAACAGTGTCATTGAACTTACAAGATACATATCTTAAGTTGAGAAAAACGTTTAGACAATTAAGAAACATCTCTCCAGGAGTGTTAGGCCAGCTTTTTGTTGCAAGAATTCACTGGGTAAACTATTAATTAATAATAAAGATGGCATACATGCTTAAAACAATTCTGACATTTATAGATTACTGTGTAGTGACTGCCTAAAGTTCTACATCGGAAAAACGTCACGAACTTTATATATAAAAGTGGCTGAACATTTAGCCGCTTTTCGACTAATTTTAAGATACTTCAATCATCGCCAATCATTTACTTTTTCAGAATCACTGTTCGATATACATATGTATGTAGATACAGGAGTTGATTTGTTACATAAAAACATGGGCGAATATAAATTGTTTTATCAATAAGAAATATTAGAGATAAATAGGGCACAGCTTAATAGTTTGCAAATTTTAAACGAACAACTTAATCTTGAAAATTCAAAATTTTTATACCGCTTTAGATAATTATCATTTATTAATAATTCAAACACTTAAAAACAATTAATTCAATAATAATAGGTCGGATAAAACCCTTTTAAAACGATACGAACTGTTTACTACACGTCACTTCAAGTACATCCGTGCACTTGAAATGCCTGAAGATGCCGAAAGGCGACGTCCGAGTCGTTAACGACAAAACTCATAGGAAAATACAAAATTCAAATTTGCTTAGAAAGTAAACGAATTTAATATTAATTTTAATGTAATATTCATGAAAAAAAAGTTTCCATTCACCTCTCTTATGGCATGGATAATACCATCCGAATCCACAACTCTTGAAATTCTGTAAGGGGAAAGTTGCACAGCATCTACGAGGCGGTTTGAATGAGGCACTGACAAGATATCATTCTCGAGGGAACTGAAAATAATAATTTTAATAATGTTATATATTAAATCTGGCAATGTTACTAATAGCCAGTAGCGGCTCGTGGATAAGATAGCTGAGGGTGCTGCGGTTGATTAATAAAGAAAAAAAATATCTAGATTTTACTTTTTTTTAACCATGTCCGCTCTCAGCTTGGGGCATATGGACTCCTCACGGAGTTTATCTCAACATCTGCTTTTTCTACTGAAGAGTAGAGATGGAAAGGATACGAGGACTATGACAGGACTAGTGATTAGTTAATCGCTGTCACTATGCGTCGCTCTTTTGGGATCGGAAATATGGGAAGGGATTTTCAACAACACAAAAACCCATGCATTTGAATAGATTTATCGACTGAAAAAATCCGCTCATAACGGGAATCGAACCCGGGCGATCTTACACGCAAGCCAACGCCGTTGACACTGCGCCACGGACCGGACCGGACCGGTCATTTTACTACTAACATTAAAATTATTTAAATTAAAGACGACATGCATTTCATAAATAATTAAAGTTATGCATTTATTTTCTTGAGTAAAAATCTTTCTAATGAGAAACAAATTAGAAGAAATAAAGCTCGCAGCCGGACGCGACACTGCAAGAAAGCAAGCTTGTATATGCCAACCTCTTCACCGCGCCCCTCATTCGCCTGCTCGAATATATTCCATCGCAAACGGTACTGCATAATATAATATATTTTTACCGCAGTGTGTGATAAACAATACACTCAACAGCGAATTTTATTAAATACTAGTTTACCTCAATACGGCTCCTCTGGGTGCTCTTGCCTGTGTTCCGAGTCCTTTGGCAGTGGTTTGCAGCAAACTGGATCCGCAATCGGTTTTGGAGTCATCATCGATGGATACCAAAGCGATACCGGCTAATCCACGGATGCGAGTGTACTTTCCTTTAACGTCCAGTGATGATGCGTCTTCAAATGCCAACCAGTTGTCGTCCCTGCAAAATGGATGTTTAAATTAAATTTACTGAAGTGGAAGGAGAAGAAAATAGACAGTTTTGAACATACCATTTTATGTTTTTATGAAATTTGTTTCAATATATAAATATATAATAGTTTTACACTTCTTGATACACTGAAAATAGTTGTAAATATCCAAAAAAATCTTAATTTTGAGCGATGAACTGACGTCGTTAATAATTGTAAAACAAAAATATACTTTATAATATTTAATACGGAAAGAAAAATAACAATGTATTTTAATTCTACATAAATTATTTTATATATTTGTTGATATGTTGTTCGGCTTACGCCTTCGTCAGCTAGTTACGCCTTTTTCATAGTTCTGACAAATATATAAAATAATTTATGTAGAATTAAAATACATTGTTATTTTTCTTTCCGTATTATAATGGAGTTCTACCAAGTAAATGCCTACTCAATCAATTTATAATATTTGTTAGCATTTGTTAATATACTGTAGAAACCACAAACTTTTAAATAGAGTAGAGAGATTAAATGATTGATTTACATTACAACGGTCACCAATCTACGACCCGCCGAAGATTCTCATCCGGCCCTCCAAAAATTCTCGATTTTTGAAAATAAATTATTCGAATATTTTTTTTTTCTTTTACTCATGATTCGGTTGTGAATTCACAACGATTTATTTTAATTCATCAATTGGTACCTATAAGATACGACAACGTATAAACTCATAAAATATAATAAATATTTTCTATTATAAATTAAATTATATTAGAACATATAAATTAATATTCTTCTTGGATTCCAACACGAATTTATTTGTCATCCGGCCGCCAAGTTTTTAAAAATTTCAATCCGGTTTCTCAAAAAGTCTGATAACCACCGATTTACAATATTAAATTACTGACCAAATTCTCCACACTTCGAATGGACATATGTACCTATATTTTTTTGCAATATAATAATAAATAATTTTATAAAAATTTGAACACTATATGTAACTGAAAAATTCAGTAATTAGCCATTTTGAAGAAAGGGTTAACTTAAATGTTTTGTGCACAATGATTTGCGTTTCAAAGTATGCTTAAAAGTAAAAAAAGGAATATTAGAAAGTTATTTTAAATTTTATATCAAAATGAACTTCCACAAAGTTACCGTCGAAACCATCGAAAGTATTAAAAAAAGGAAATTCTGAAAAATACGATACGACTTATCATTCGGTGTGGCTTTTTCTATTGTTGAAGAAAACGTTTGGATATTTAGCTTACTTGAATGCATAAGGAGCTGACAAATCCTGATCCCTTTCCAGGGTCCATTTATCTCCGTTATTCAGCTCTTTACAGAGTGCTTTTTGATTCATCAGACTGGGCTTTGAATCCTTGGTTGGGCTTCCAGGAGTACTGAGAGTCGCGTTGGTCAGTTGAAATTTGAAGGCGTTGGCAGGTGTTGTGATGATTATCTTTGAGGAAGGTACTCCAAGACCGACAGCCAAATCAACTACTGAATCCTGTTAGAATAAATATGATTTATATTGATGTGCATACAAATACAAAGAATTATGAATGTCAGAAATAAAGTGTTTTTTTAATCTTAGTTAATCGAAACAAAATTATTACATATTGTATAAAAATAGTAAGGAGTCAGCATCGTTGATCGAAAAAGTGGAATGGAACAAGGACACAGCCCTACGAGCACAACGAGGTAAGTTTATAATTATAATTGAAGCTAAGAACTGATCATTGATTGAATTGGCATTTACTAGGTAGGACTCCATTATAACACGGTGAAGAAAATAACAATGTCAGTTCAAGTACATCCGTGCACTTGAAATGCCTGAAGATGCCGAAAGGCGAAACCCCGGTCGTTAGCGAAAAGTACAAAATTTGATATTGAAATTCCATCAAGCACCCTCAGTCTAAATCCTTAATTAATAGAGTATCAAAAAAAAAATATATCAACGCGTAAGACTCACTTAAACGCAACGGTTAAAAATTATGTATATTTTTTTTAAATATTTAAATAAAACTTGTTAGTAAATCTTCATTTCTAAATTACAAGTATTTTTCAAAAAACTTAAGTATCCAGTACTTGACAAATGGACGAGTATTCTCGAGTATTCGATAGTCGAAATGGAGTCTCTATAGATTTACCATCATAACTTGACCGCCGTTCAAATTCGGAACTAAAATTTTCCCCATATAGTTGATACATTTAAAAGCCTTCGAAGTTATATTGTTTCATCAAAAATATATTTACACGAAGATTTTGTTTCATTTATAGCTTGCATATAAAAATGTGTTGGTAAATAAACACATTTGATTGAGTATTGCACACTTTGTACGCGATGGTGGCACCCTCACAAACGGTCAAGTTATAACGTTACATCGGTGGAAGATCTTTCGATGAATACCAATCATATAATTATCTTGAAAATAGTAATATTTACCGTGTTCATCATGTCCCAAACGCCGCTCAATCGACTGGGATGGAAAGTTTCTTTTTCTACATCTCCAAGAAAATGAGTTTCCAGGCCGAAGAGCGATACAGGTTTCGTTAGACTTTTCAAGTCATAATATTTGGCGAGAAGTTCAGACTGCGCAGGCAAGGTGAGCATCAGAATGGCATCGGAGCCGATGGCCGTTCGGATACTTTCCACTGTGGCTGTGATGCGGGTTCTGTTCAAACTGCTGTGAACTTCACGGAGATCCACACCGTGGATCGTTGAAGACTTGACAAGTTCGGCCAGCTCCTAAAATCAAGAAAATAACTGAAATTAAGTAAATGTCGTCAAAGAAGGTCACATGATTTAACCACTTCAGTACCGCAAGCCCACTGGTGGGTGCCACGTACAAATGTTTCGAATAAAGTCGCAAATATTGCAAAACATATAAAATCTTCCTGTAAGAATTCTTATGATATTTTTCTTTTCAAAGCTTGTGGTAAGCTCTAATCGCTGTCACTATGCGTCGCTCTTTAAGATCGGAATGGTGAGAAGGGATTTTAAGCAACACAAACACCCATTGCCATTGAGCAGAATCACGAACAAATCTGCTCGTACTGGGAATCGAACCCGGGTGGTCCGACACGGTAGCCAACGACGTTGACCACTGCACCACGGAACGGACACACGGAAATAATGACATTTGAATGCGGGCCAAATTTTTCTAGCTACGCCACTGGCTAAGGAAGTCACTTTGATCTTCTTGCATCACAGTATAAACGATATACGTATCAGTAGATTTGCATGCAGTAAATTGAGTAAATCATGGTCTTAGCATATGTTACAAAATGCTTGCCCATGTATGTAATTAAAAATATAATGATAGAGCAATTTTCTAAAACAGGCCAAACTAATTTGAGCGATATTTTGATATGCATATCATTTAGAGCGGTATTTTTTTCACAAGCACTTGACAACGATTATTTAACTTAGTGAAAAAATACAAATACATATAGTCAGTTCTCGACTTACGACGGGGTTCCGTTCCACCGTAAGTCGCAATGGTCGTAAGTCGAATTTCATACAAAAAATAATGAAATGATAGACATAAAAAGTGCGTGGTCCGTTAGTGGTATTTATTTCAGAATATGTACTATGAGTAATATATTTATAATTTAATAATAAACAAATTGTACAATGATATTCGTTACTTCTTCTTCTTCATTTTCTCTATTAATATTCTTAAATAATGCTATGCGTCGTTCTTAGGGATCTAGCTGCTCTTCGCCCTGTTTTGAGATATGAGCGTTTGAAGTTTGGATTGATCATACTATTTGATTCAAAGGATAAAATTCTCTTGTGGCAAATAAAAATGCTCAAACCATTCTATAGAAAAATAATGATCTTAATGATCGAATGATGGAAATAATGATGACAATCTTAGAACTTTGTAAAATAAATTTTGTAAAAAAAGTGTGCAGATGAACTCCGTTATTCAGCCATAGATAATTCAAATAAACATTTGATTCAATGCGGTAAATACAAACTTTTCCTACCAACCGGTCCATGCCAAAATGTAAAAAAAAACATTTCAAATTAAGGTAATGAAATAACACACACAGTTGGAAATCAGTCCTTATCAACCTATGTGACGTGACACACTGGTGTGTCATAAGTAGGTATCCACGAAAGAAACAAAATTTAATGATTGCTCTCCATTGATTAACTAAAATTGATTCAAAATACATTGTTTTTTGAACGTGTAACGGCTCAATGAATGTTTTCCATGAACAAGAAAATGGGAAAGATTGCTGAAAGTAATTTTAGTTACAAAACTTTATATCGGCGCTAGTGTGAAGCTGATATGTCAATAAATAAATAAATAATGGTTTTGAAGAATACATAAAACAATGTATATATGTGTGTCGTGACTATGTTTTAACCCGCCAGTTATAATGTGCGTAAGTTTTAAAATTGACACACATTTTTATAACAAGGACAACATAAATAAATCGAAGAGTATTTTTACATCATTATATTTATCAAATCACTTAGTGTGACTATACGACACAACAGTGTATCAGTGGTTTACAAACTTCGATTTTGACTTCGGTCATTCAATATTACTATTTTTAATATGCATTTTTCGATGTGACAGCATAATATAATATTCCAAACGAAATACATGTGTCAAAACTATTTTTCGAGACATGTATTCTGAACTATATCAATGTGTGCTATTTTTGAGGCCCCCAAGATTTGGAGGCCCCAAGCGCGCACCTCTGTCGCTTATATCAAGGGTCGCCAGACTTTTTTGATCGCGATCGACTTTCGTTTAAAATTATTGGCGGCGGTTGACCAATATTAAAAGTAGTAATTTAAAACCAAAAATCATTCTAAATTGAAAATAAACATTTATTATCAATTTACCAGTTCAATTTTAAATTATTTTTGAAAATCAATTAATGATGACTTCACACAAACATAAAAATAGTATTAAATAAAACAAGATGCGTTACAAATCGTAAATATTAAATTCAGTACAAAAATATCAAGTTATTTTAATAAGAATTAGATAGGCGGGCGACTAGGAATAGCTACGAGATCGACGCTTTGGCCACTCCTGGCTTTATAGGGTACTCTGTCAGTTGAGAAGGGATAGAACAAGCACAGGACTAGAGGTTATCTAATTGGTCTCGTTACGTATTGTTTTTAGGATCGGATTGAGGGAATTTTAGACAACGCAGACGTTTATGTCTTTGACCAGAAATCCATAATTAAATTGAAAGATTACATCTTTTTTACCGCCTGAGAGCTGGTATGGAAACGACTATTTGGTTCACATTGTCATTTTGTTTTACGCAAACAAATAATTTCAAACTGCTATGTAAAACTGACTATATAAAAAGATACCGTGAACGGACTGCAAATTTCGTATATAAAACGTGAGATTTTATGTGTAAAATGTGACATGCAGTGTATTACTCAAATACAATTTTCTCTTAACCATCTCTGACTTTGTACTCTCTAAAATGGTACTCTGTATCTGATATTGAGCAAGATCATTGCAGTCAAAGGTGCGGCCCGCGAGCGCGCAACATGCCAAATATGATTTATGTAGATAGGTCTTAAGCTAGTCCAGAAGCGTTCAACCGGAAAATCTTGCATGTAAATATGTCCATAAATTATATCGTGCGAGGTTTCATAACAGTGATTTGACTATTTTTTTAAACTCAATTGAAGTCCCTCGTGTTCTTCAACATAAAGTCTCCACAATAACTGGGTTGAGGGTGTTTGCAAATTTATCGTTTAATATACTTTTAAATCTAACTTAAAACTCTTGAATGGTATTAATATCTGAAGTATTTCTATAGATAAAGTAATGGAGACTTAACTAAGTCTAATAGCTCTATTGTCACTAAAAATTAGACAGTGCAAATGTTAAATCAATTACAAATGTTGCGATCTAAAAGTCAATAAAATATATTGATCGATTCGATACAATTTCAATGATATACATTTTTCTCTGCACGTTTTAAAGTTTTAATTTTAAATAAATGGTGCTTTTAGGGTCAACATTGATGATGTTGATGATTGGTTTTATCAATAATCCGAATAATTTAATTTGTATTCTGATGAGGGCTGATTTCGCTTACTCGCAAGCATTATCTATTTATTGATTGAATTGGCATTTACTTGGTAGAACTCCATTATAATACGGTTAAAAAAATAAAAATGGATTACAGTTCTACAGAAATTATTTTTGAATTCATCCATTGTTATTTTTTTGCCGTATCATTATCTATTTATTTAAAATAATACTTTTCCACCAAGAAGTGTCAGTTAACACATTAAAAAAGATTACATATTACTAATTAAAAATGTTGACGACAAAATATATTATGATTTGGAGAAATTAATCATATTTCATTTAAAAACAGAACAATAAATTAACCGGTTTTATGCCTGAAACGTATAAATACGGTCTACAATTCCGTGAGAGCAGTGCGGGCCATAGAAAATGCGCGTATATATACGGTCCACTTTACACCCACTTATACTGGACAAGGTCGACAATGTTATAATTCAAATATTTTATATACATAACGACATCTTTTAGAATCACATTCCAATGCTTAAAATCGCGGCCCTCGGTGCACGACCGCTCTTATACCTCCCGGCATATAATGGGTTAACTAAATTGCGGATCGTTTGAGGGCCGCGTATTCATCATTTTAAAGAACTGGTTTATGCTGTATTCACTCCAAATATGTCCCGCTCATACTGCATGGCAATAGATTTATATACTTCACTTAGATGTTAGATGTTAGATAGCAAGAATAATGACGTGAAAAGCAGTTTTAATATAACGTGCAAAGCCAAATTATAACTAAATTTAGAATACAATATGATGTAAAGCTTACCATTGTAGTTTGTATTACGCGTCATAATAAATGTCTTGTTATAAAAGTGGGTGATTATAAAGTATTCAGAGAAATTTTTATTTTAGATCAGTTTGGATAATTAACCTTCGAAAAACGGTCCCTGAAAAATAACACGCGATCCAAAGGGGGGTCTAAAAATACCCAAGTGTTTCTACTGTCAACAGTAATTCGAAAGCCATTTTTTTATCCTTCCTCATTTCGTATATTAATTACTAAAAGGTTCTTAAGTAAATTATGCACTCACTCGTCAGAACAAACGTATGATCACAAATTTACAGACTGACTTACGCACTCGAAAGAGTGGCGCTGTGAGAATGTCCTGAATGACGCCGACAAAAAAACGATTGCCAGAGTTATTGAGAAATTATTGGCCCAATTCGATGATTTGCCGGCCTAAAATTTTGGTTTGCTTCAGTGAAACAAAATCAGCAAGTAAGTCCCTTTCATAAAAAGATAACCAAATAAAAACACAGACAAACATTGGGCTGAAGATAGGGCGGTCAAATTTAATTTCAATGACAGCTTGGAGAAGAATATATTTTCACTAAGAATACAGTTTCACTGAAACATAACATCGATTGAATAATAAATTTACTATAGGGATTCAACGACTTCGCTACAGGACTGACCGAAGTTTCTAAAGTATAAAGGTAAGAAAAATTACAATGTATTTTAATTCTACAGAAATTGTTGATAGCTATTTTGGCTTACGCCCTTAACAGAATTTAAAAATACATTGCATCAGCATTAAAATACATAGCTATTTTTCTTACCGTATTATAATGGAGTTCTACCAAGTAAATGCCTGCTCAATCAATAATTTCGAAAGTCTCATTGTATCCAAAACATTGATAGATTAACGAATGCCAGGTGAGCAGTAAATAATTTGCCACACTTAATTCAGCCTTATGCGAGGTTAATATTATAAAAATTGTAGTCGCGCAGCTGTCTGCATTAAACGATTATTAACAAGCCTAATATTTAGTGATACAAAAGAGAAATATTTCATAATGGTTGTTTCATAAGTTGGCGCGGCTTGTAAATACATAGTCAACCTGTCAGTCACATCCTGTGTTCACGTGTGAGCTTATTTCTGACCTACTAATAAATATTACAATTCGAATGCATATCATTAAAACTAATGCAAAGCTTCCAAAACCTTTCGAACTACGCTTGTATAAGAGTTTCGGGTGTAAGATTTATATAACTGGGTACTGCACACGGTGCTTAACCGATAAGTGGAAATTTGTTGAACATTAAGTAAATATAATGTATTTTAAGACACATAAATATATCTATATATGTAGGTAGAGACTCGTACCTTAACCATAAATGCAAATAAATGCTAATTGATGCTAAATATATTCTAAAATAACAAACAAATGTAAAATTAATTATTTTTAAGATGAATATTTTGTCTATTATCTATGATCTTTTGGTCAATATGTTTAGGTTTATGTCCGTATTAAAGCGTTAGCAACACCACAGTTCGCACGAATCTCAAAAAAGAATCTTTAGAAATATGCTCCATGTATCAATCAATATTAATTTGATATTGTATTTTTATATTCATGAATTTTGTTTGTGTATATATATATGTGTTCATGTCATGTCACAAAACCTTTTTGAATTTTTCTATGTTGTTAAAATTCATTAAATTTGTTTATTATTTGAAATGACACCCAAAATTAAAACTTCCTGATTTAAAAAGATAGAGATATAAACTGAGGAAGTCCTCGAATATATAAAATGTATTATACACGGATTAGAAATATTTCAAAATGACTAAATAACATTATTACTTATTACTTCATATTTGTTCCACAAAGTTTATAAAAAGGTTTTCATCGAAGGTGTGGCGAAGCGAATGTTATACACACGTTTAAATAATTCATGTTATGCAAATGTTGTCATTGTGTGACATTTTTAATTTTTTACAAAAATTACTAAAAGTGAATAATTTTACGCCCGGAGGAAAATTATATGTCTGCTTAGGTTTTTAGAACGCGAGTAAAGGGCACGGAATAATCAAGCAAGTGGGCGATCACAAAACTATTGTTTAAATATGTCTACTTGCGCTCTTTTTGAATAATAATTAATCTTTTACTTCTAGTGCCGATTGCATTGCTACAACCTACGCCTATTCTAGACCTTTTAAACGCCACGCCAATTCCATGGATTTTTACCACAGGCCACCATTTTCAGCCATCGATTTTTCCATGAAAATGCCATGTAACATACTCGGTAAATCATTTTAATCCTAACATATATTTTTATATGAAATAACTTTCTTGAAAGTGTGTCCATTGATGCAAAAATCTAAGTCTAAATGTCATTGATCGTCACATTATCGCGCTAGAGACAGATTGTATTGTATAGAGCAGGGGGGGGCAAACTTTTCGGATGACGAAGAAAAATTATGAGAAGAATGAAGCTATTTCAAAGTTTGAAAATTTTCAACATATTTTTAAATTCAGGTGTTAATTTTGTAGTTGATATTTTGAAAACTACCTGTTAATGGTCATAGAAGAAGATAGAATCAGAATTTCTGTTCACATTTGCGTGCAAAATCTTTACTTTGGTCGAATTTGTCTGATTAGGAGCATTGTAAAATTTGCAGATTTCTTCGCGACGGTTAAATTCTCTTATATCAGTGTTACATTGCAGATAAATAATCTCAAGTTGTAGCTCTTTCGATACAGTATCAATCAATATCTATTGAAAATGGATCGCGTACTAGCGTCAAACTTGTCTCAATTTTTCGGAAGTCAAATTTACTGACTTGATTGACTTCAAATTTATATTCTGGTATATTCAGCAACTTCTTATTTGGTAATTTCACTAATATTCACATTTATTTTATGTATTTTACTAATAAAGTGTACAAAATGTTCAAAACCTCGAAAAGGCCACTCAAAACCTTCAAAAGGGTCAATGTGTGGGCATGTCTAATTTAAATAGTATATAGTGAAGACACAGCCCTGTGGTTGGTAAAGTTGATTATAATAAAGAGGCTCTTAATATATTTTGGTTGATTAATTTGGTCATATAGTTTGTTTTTATCCATTACACGTTATCTGTTTTTTAATATTATAATTACGCTATAAAGAAAGAATCGTCAAATCTTTGTGGCCGTATCCTTCCGTTTTTATTTACATAAATACCAGACCAAATCTGGTGTCCTAGTTTCGTTAATAATGATTGTGAATTCGCGCTCGAGTAATAATTTCAAAAAACTGTTGAAAGATTTACATTTACAAAATAATAGCTACACTTTATCTTGACCGTGACATTCTAAGTTAATTATAGAATATGTCATATTGTAGATTAATATAAACGTATGTCTTAATGTAGCATTCGTTCATTAGTTACCGGAAAGAAAAACTTAATATTGCCAAATGTTCACTGACAGAAATATGGCTATAATAAAACAATCAACCTTTTATTTAAAACAAGATTACTCTGACTGACCACAAATTTCAAATTAATTCTTGGTACGTGACTTTTTATATGGTAACAAATAAAAAATAGTCAATATAAATAGATTAGCATTATCGAATAAACAAACAAATTAATAATAAACTTATTGAACCAGTCATTGATTGCATTCATTTCATTACTCTCAAGTCTTTGCGGTGACATAAATCACTTTACTTTTGAGAAAGAAATCAAAATATGATAATGGAAGTTTTCACTGTACCAGTGGCAATTAGCAGTATCTGTGACTTTCTATAAACAGAGTAAATGAGCTTTAGAGATGTTTCACGGAATTGCTTCAGATGTCGATATATTTCACGTGGACCTGAGTGAGCTCAGACGAGCTCAATTTTGTATGTATTTATAGTTGATTTTATCAGAACTCATTCGGTTGACTTCTTTTGCCAATATACTATGTAATTTTTTCACTCTTATAAAACTGTGAACCAAATATTTTCCTTTTCTTACAATATTTTGATCGTTTTTTCACATTGCAAAGGCAATAAACTTATGCAATAACTTGTGATTTGTTTAATTTATATTATAATTTTTATAACCAACATTTTATTCCAACAAAAAAAAAGTGCGTATTGAAAAACACAAAAAAATAATAAAAATAAAATTCAATAATTCATGAGAACTTTGAGCTTGATGATGTGAGACTAGATATTTTATTTCTGGTTCAATTTTCGTTAAAAACGAACGAAGGTCTCCTCTTTCGGTGATTTTCAGACAACTTCTTTGTTTTGTCATGATTTTGAAAGATTTTGGGGTAAAAGCAAAAATCGCCCAACGCCCACTACGGAAGCCTTCTAAATCTACGTTTATCTGAAAAATGTTTGTATGTGAGAGTGTCGACCGCTCGTCGAGTGAACCTGGCCCATAGCTGCAGCGCCATGTTTAAAAAAAGCTTTCAAATTATAATTTAATTACAGTCAGTATCACTCGTATCGAAATAGTAGGACAGTATTTACGATAATAATAGTGTAGCAATATGTATAGCTTTTAGCCAAGGCTGTCGGATCAATAATTTCTAAAACAATTAACAGTGACATATTCGCATGATTCGAGTATTATATTCAGTTCGGCTACATTTCAAATAAGACAACCCGTTGATTAAAAACCTTAACGTTACGTTTATAATTGAAATATAACAAGTGGCGGCTCGTGGATAAGATATCTGGGCGTGCTGCGGTTGATTAAGAATAAAAAAATGTTTATTTGTATAATATTTTACTATTTTAACGTTAAAATTATTACAATTAAATATAGCATGTGTTTCGTAAACCATTAAAGCTATAAATTTCTTTCCTTGAACACTTTCTAATGAGAAACAAATTAGAAGAAATAAAGCACGCACACTCACGAACTAAACAATACCAAAGCAACCTTGTATTGTTTCTGGTAACTACCCTCGAATATATTCCATCGCAAACGGTACTGGTTATATATTAGTACCGCGGTGTGTGATAATTTTTGAATGCATCGATACGCAGGCGAGCTTAATTAACGCTTAAATAATATTGATATTTTCAAATAATATACATAAACTTATGTATATTATAATTTTACATTTTATCTCAATTTTCTTGGGGGTGCTGCAGCTCCGCAGTGCGTATGCACGGGCCGCCACTGAATATAACTAACGGGTCCACATAAAATCACCGTAGATTGAATTAGGTATTACGTATTACCTACCTAAAACAAGTAATTAATAGTTAAAAATAAATGCCTTTTTGATACATGATTTTAAGTATGTAAATGTTTTAACAATACTTAATTAATTGTGATCTTGGCTTAGATTTCCCAAATGAAATTGTCACAGTTTCGATTTATCAATCCGTTTGAGGGCGTAAATAAAATTAATTCTACACCAATTTCGATATCAACGGAATAGCGTTTCCCAAATATATTTAGCCACGGAACCCTTTTATAACGTATGCATATAAAAATTGCATAACAGATAAGAGATTCAAAATTATTCAGTCGTTTAATCTCTAATTTTCTGCGCAGATCGGTATGTTAATAGCATGTACGACGCCGTGGTTGTTTGTGATGTTTAAAAGCAAAACATAATGACATAGAACAGACATGTCCAAAACTTGTCCCGCGGGCCACATGTGCCTCAATAGAAGGTTATGTGTGGCCCTTCGAGGTTTTCAACTTTTCATACATTTTGTATTTATTATTGGTAAAATATATTCAAAAAAAAATATTGCTAAATTTGTTGTATTATATAACACAATTTTATCAAAATATATATATCCTTGGAGATAAATTTCAGAAATGAATGCAATTTGCAATGTGTATTATTATAGCTGAATCTGGCACCACAAATCGATGAGAGTGATCAATCGAAGTGTGGAAACAGGTTGATTTATAAAAATGTAACTAATCTACTGCTATGTGCAATATCCAAATTAACGGTTGACATTTAATAAAGATAAATTATTTAATTATTCTAATTTTGAGATGTTTATTATCGATTTAGACAATATCATTAATTGAAGCATAAAATATTAATGTGTGACCCATCAGAGACATAAATTGTTAGAAAAGATTCAGTTGGGCATCCCTGAAATAAACGAACCAGAATTATTCAAAATTCTCGTGTCTATGTAATTTCTTAAGGCTAGTTTTCACTGTTAGTTGAAATATATATATGTTAAAGTGAAACTGTATTCTTAGTGAAAATATATTCTTCTCCGAGCATTCATTGAAGTTAAATTTGACCGACCCATCTTCAGCCTAATGTTTGTCTGTGTTTGTCTTTGGTTCTCTTTTTATGAAAGGGACTACTTGCTGATTTTGTTTCATTGGAGCAAACCAAAATTTTAGGCCGGCTTATCATCGACTCGGGCCAATAATTTCAATGATCGTGAACAGTGAAATCATGTTGTCATACAAATCTATTACTTGATACATTTTCACTGAGAATACAGTTTCACTGTAACATATATGCATACATCAAACTGTCTTACGGTTTCACAAACGACCTTATACCTTTTACTTAAGAAGGTTTTCGAATCAGGTATGGCCGCGTACATGCATGAAGATGCTCGATGGTTATCTTAATTAATCTAAAGATTGGCTATTTTTTGATTCAATCTAGTTAGTAGGAAAGTGTTTTACAATTCGATGTTTTCGTGCGATTATTGAACAACCGGATCTTATCTGATCGATCGTGCTGGCAGTCTAATTCTTGGATATTTGAAATTTAGGTCATTCTTGCAATCGATTAAATACTAGCAGATGATCCGCTATTACAGGTCAAACCATTATGGCTGTTTTATTAATTGCATAGATAATCTTGAGTAAAAATGAAGAGTAGATTTGCTAAAAAGATTATTACTGAAACTTAGATATTGCTTGCCCGTGCCGCTCCCGACATAATACGTAATTGATTTCGATATACATATGAAAATAAAAGCTAAGGAATGGTCAAAATCTAGATCACAGGTTGTCAAGCTGATCCGTAGTACCCACTAGTGGGCGGTAAAGGATTCCGTGGTGGACGGTGGGCGATTTTTGCTTTTACCCCAAAATCTTTCAAAATTGTGACAAACAGATTGCCATGCATTTGAACACAACTTCTAAAATCGATATATTTCAATGTCGCTATCTACACAACTGAGCTCAAGTCCTAAACCCTATATGTGGGCGAGGAACATAAAAGCTTTGGAAGGTATTATTTATTTTTCCATAATCGAGTGAGGGCGTATTCGTGAAAAAAATGCTTATAAGAATAATAGTATAATTTTTTTAATGAATGAAAAAAAAATGGATTTAAGCAAAAGTCTTTTGAAAACTTAGTTGGCTGAAAGCTCCTCAAAAACCTTCAATAACCGACAAGTAGACTCCAATTCAAAAATCGAGTAATTTATAAATGAAGATTTCTTTCCAAATTGTATTTACTTATTTAAAAAAATATAAATATAATGTTTAACCGTTGCGTTAAACTGAATCTTACGCGTGGATTTAAAAAACTTCGAGCAATTGAAAATTTGAGACGTTTAATTTATAAATTTAAATAAATGTATAATGAAATAAAATAAGTCTATTTATTAATATAAACGAATTTGAAATTATTATATATAGTATATAGTTTGGTATATCTGAAGCTACTCGAGTATATTCGAGTATTTTATAAGTTTACTTCTCGATACTCGAGTAACCGAGATGTCTAGTAACTGGAAGTTCTACCTCCAAGGAATAGTTTTCGTTTTACAAAACGGATTATCAGAAAAGTGGTTATGAGGAAACTCTGTATATAAACAAACAAAAGAAGAATACTTAAATGTATTTTTAAAAAAAATGGAGCTAATCATTTATTTAACTTATCACAATGGTTTATTATTTGGAGCAGCTGCCACCAATATTAAGGTCAGCAATATGATATTTAACCTTTAAAATATATATATGCAAATCAATCAGTCACTTTTTTTAGGTTAAGACCTTTAAACTCCCGTGGAAATTAAAGATTTTTTTAAATATCATTCATAGATAGTGTTAAATTGAAAATCAGCAAAAAAACACATGTCATGTCGGTACCTAGGTACTTGAAAATTTTAAAATATTATTCATTCGAAATGTAGGTGTCAATGTGGGAGTACATATGTTTTTTTTTTCAAATAGTGTTTATAGGTGTTACGACGATTATTTTTAAGTATTAGCTAACACAATAATTATTATCGAACTCTACATATTTGATTTATTGCTATACTTTTGCAAGAGTCAGTTGAAGCCGTTATTTTGGCTACTTGTGATGTGTTGCATAAATAATTATTGATTTTTGTGGTTTTCCCGTGTCTCTTTTAGATGTAAATATTAAAATTTGTAATTCGCTTTAATTATCTCGTAAATCAAATCGGCCTCCAGAGAGTGGGTTATGAATCGTAAAAAAAAGTTTAAATTATTGTCATATCATGTTTTTTAATGGAAGTTATGTTTGTAGTACACATCTGGCATGGGGTTATTATTTTATCTACTAAAGTGAATTTAATTGACTTAACCTTTAAACAGCCAATTGTATCTAATTGAAGCTATCGTCGATAAACTCTCAGATAGATTTAGTCCTAGTCCTGGAGACTTTTATCGCATGTCTTTAGTTCTCGTTCCTTTTTCACCGTCGCCTTTTTGTATGTCATTTGATTTATTATATATCTTCCTCATCTTCTTCATCCTCTTACGTCGGTCCCTGTGATCGAGTGGCAAGAGCTTTGCCCCAGCGATCAGGTGGGCATGGTTTCAATTCCCGGCAAGGTCAGATTATTTCAATTAAAAAAGAGATTTTGTCTTTGGTGTACATAATTCGTTGAGTTGTTAACGGCTGATTCATTATTTATCATCGAGTTAATCTCGTATGATTTTTGCAATTGAAAATATTTGGTGCATTGGCATTAGCTGTAATGCAAAATAGTTTTTTTAATAAATTGAAAATTAAATAGATTTAAATCCTATATTTTTCCCTTCATATTTCATCAAATCGAAATTTAATCATTATCGTTTACGGGCCTTTTAATTATTTTGTTAATTAGCATTTTATTTCGTTTTTAATGGCCAATTAGCAAACGCACAAATTTGTGCACTCCGTTAGCATTGTGTAATCCTCTTATATTGGATAAATAAAAAGTACTACATAAAGATACTGCTACAAAAAAAGTATCGATAAGAAGCGTGATTTCAAAGTGAACTTTAATACTTTCGATGGATTCGGCGGTAGCTTTATGGAAGTTCATTTTGATGTAAAATTTTAAATAGCTTTGACCGGATTCGAGCAGATTTGTTCAGTCGATAAATCGATTCCGTTCAAAAGCAATGGGTGTTTTCCTCGTTAAAAATCCCTCCCCACCCTTCCGATCCCACAAAGCGGCGCGGAGCGAGAGCGATTATCTAATCACTAGTCCTCGTATTTTTTGAATCCCAAATCTCTTAGAAAAAAGAAGAGAGGTTGAACAACTCGGTAACAAGCAGTTCTCGTAAAAAACAAACATGTTGAGATAAATTCTGTGTGGAGTCAATATGCTCCAATCTGGAAGCGGATATGGTTAAAAAAAAATACTTTCACGATGTCTGATCATCCTGTAATTTAAATGAGTACATATATGAGTACACTGCTTACATTATTTCTAATTAATTAGGTTAAACACAAACCTATCTGATTGATTGCAGCCCATTAGTTTAATAGTTTGTAATGCTAACGTCATTAGTAGTATTATTATTTGTTTGCTTTGTTTCGATTCTATAACCCCCTCCTTGCTTCCCGTAAAAAGGAAAAATCCCAAACTCCATTTTGTAATTTTTTAATTGAAAATATTAGAATCAATCTTGCTTATGCAAACTTTGCGATAGTAAGTATGAAGATGCCTGTCGAAGATGGGCGAAACACGTGTCACAGTTAGTAGCACAATACGTGGAATAATCAAAGTTATTTTTAATTTTATATTGAGTACATATTTATTTATAATTAAATTTCTTAATGCTGTGTAATTTAAATAAAATAATGTATGTTCATGAGCTTCATTCAATTTCAATACTCTAATCATAATTCAATTTACAAACGACAAATGGCCTGATTGCAAATGGTCGAATCCGGTTATACTGAGATCATTTTTTTTTATTATCTAGAAGCAAAACGTTGTAAACGAGGTTAAAACGTTTTACCTAAATGTAAAAGCGAAAAGTCAACCGACAACAAAAAAATATTGTGATAAGTTTATCATAAAACACTAAAATTTATGAGTCATTAATCATATACAAACATGTTATTTTAAATAATTATCCAAGGTGGCCGGTTTATTTTTTTAACATTAGACTATTTTTTACTTCCAGGACAAAAATACAAATTACCCAAATATGTAATACTAAATATTTTTCTTTGCCCGGTCCGTGGTGCATTGGTCAACGTCGTTTGCTACCGTATCGGACCGCCCGGGCTCAATTCAGATTTATTCAGTTCGGGTGTTTGTGTTGTTAAAAATCCTTTTCCCACCTTTCCGATCCCAAAAGGCGACGCATAAAGACAGCGATGAGCTAACCACGGAGATAATACGGACTTATTTACAAAAACCCCCACGTCAGCAGAGGCTTTTATAATTTATTTGTGATTTAACACTATTTGCTATACTTATTTTGTGTTTTTTTTCAGCACTTTTGCAATTTTTTGTTTGATTTGTTGTATAAAAGAAAAGTTATGGACAATCAAGCACACTTTGGTGCAAACTAATCGAGTCCTGGGTAACTGCTCCCAAAACAAATCCAAATCTAAAAAATGTATACGCCTCACGTTGTTACGCCACGGGAAACGTCCGGACGGACCATAAAATGAAAAACCAGACGTAGGGCCGTGGCGGGTGATGGATGGGCAAGGTAGTCCTAGTATCCTTTCCATCCTAACTGTCTCTAACTTAAGTTAACTCTCTTCGGGGTTGAGCAACTGAGTAGCAAGCAGTTATCATAGAACAATATATGTAGAGAAGAACTCAGTGAGGAATCGATATGCTCCAAATTGGAAGCGGACATGGTAAAAAAATATATAGCATAAACGACTGACGTACAACCCCTAACTTACCCTACATTATGAATCAATGTGCTCGCTGGCAGTGACGGTTTACTCTTTAAGCGAAAGAGGCGCGCGTTTGGGGGTCTCAAAAATAATACACATTGATATATATCAAATTACATGTTTCGAAAAATATTTTTAACACATGTATTTGGCTTGGAATATTAAATTATGCTATCACATCGAAAAATGAATGTTAAAAACAGTAATATTATATGACCGATGGGTCATAAAACGCTAGGTGTGCTAGGCACTGAATTGTTTCTAGTGAACTGCGGGGAATACTGTTAATCCATATTCTCAATCACATAGTATAAGAAAGGAAAATTACAATTTTGAGAAATAACTAAGAATTAAATCAACATTAATAGCAAAGTATTAGTTATTTTACGACGCTTTTTTATCATTCGAAAATCAGGGCCTCCAAAATTATATTGCGCCTGGGGCCATAGAGATAATCCGCCAATGGTTGTCACAAATAAAAAGTGCAACATAGATAGTGGATTTTAATTAACATTGCAATATGTAATTAACTTATATTATTGACGGCATAAGCTTGCTGCATATTGTCATGTGCATATATCTCACCTTAATCTTCTAACCAGACTTAAAAATTAGGTCATGTTTACTGGCCATCGTAATGAAAGTATTTTATATCTTGTAAACTTCTGTCCAAGTAAATTTGCATGTGTCGCAATCAAATCCATGAGCGTAATCTGTCACTTTTTGAAGCAACAAAAAATTCTCGTTGGCGCGAGCTTTGGCGATTTTTTGTTATTGTTTCGACACGGTTATCGAAAAGACATTGAAAATAATTAATTACTCACTCTCATAGACAATCTATCAATTACGTTGAAATATTGACAGGGGAGTGTGTTTTTTTACGAATAGCGATTCGAATAATTTATAGCGATGGTTTTTTTTAAATACTATGCATTTTGGAAGTAAAAGGTGTCTTAAATACTCTATAGCAGCGGTCGACAAACTTTGTATGCCTACCGTCCACTTTTGCTTATTTTTCATGGTAAAATTTCCTTACCGCTCATCAAAATCGCTATATTCAATCCAATACATGGTGAAAAATTTCGAGAAGAAATTTAGAAGATTTGAAAAAAACTAGTTTTTTAAAACAAAGATTTATTGCAACAAAAAAAGAGTGCGTATCCATATTATATTATTTAAAAGAACAAAAAAAAATACAATAATTCATTAGAACCTTGAGCCTGATGCTGTGAGACTAAATATGTTATGTCTGATTCAATTTTCGTTAAAAACAAACGAAAGTCTCCTCTTTCATTGATTTTCAGACAACTTATTTGCTTTGTCATTATTGTGAAAGATTTTCGAACAAAAGCAAAAATTGCTCACCACCCAAACAACGGAAGCCTTTACCGCCCACTAGTGGGTGGTGCGTACCAATTTGACGACCCGTGCTCTATACTTCTATAGAGTTCTTAGTATAGAGATATTTAAATAATTTTATATCTACGATGTAGACTGAATTTGCTTATTTTTTTATGAAATAAATGATTAAGAAACAAATTTCAAAAAAATCCCTCAATGTTGCCTTATTAACAAAAAAACTCAGGCTATGAATTCGAATATATTGTAAGCGCGTTTTTAAGATTACATTCATGTCTTCCATTGGTTTCTACTTACTTTTTTAGAGATACAGTTAAGTTATAACAGAAATAATATTTGCTATTGTATAACAAAAACACACCTTAAACATTATAACATGTTTAATAATTTGAAAAATGACAAGTCATATGATTTAGAGATACCAGAGATAACTCAAGTTGTATTTTGATATTCAATTTTGTATTTACATTTGAATACGCTCAAATTAGAGCGACAAAATTGCTCCAGCACACATAATTCAATATATTATTATGCATAAATGTTGCCGTGTGTTATGAAGTGTTTAATCCGAGCAGCCTTGACAGAGTAAAAAGTTATATGACTTAAAGTAACGATCCCTTTCCCTTTTAAGAAGATAAAATATGCCGCAACCTTTCATCTATAAGAGTACCGTTTGCCGTTAAACTACCCTGTTAATCAAAAGTTGTTCTATAAAGTTTCTCTTTTTCAAAGTATATAAGCCGGTTGGAGTTCAATCCTTTAGTATCGGTATAGGACCACATTCAATATTATATTTTGTACCTTTTTAATAAAACCGTGACCCACTTTAAGGTGTTATAGATATTGTATAGTTGATTTTTATATAACAACAAAATGACAGTTATATTCAGTGGCGGCTGGTGGATAAGATATTTGGGGGTGCTTAAAAATTAAAAAAATATTTATTTGCGTTATAATTTACTATTAAAAAAAAATATTTAAATTAATGACGACATGCATTTCACAAGTCATTAAATCCATGCTTTTTTTTCTTGAAAAAACCCTTTCTATAAGAAAAAAAATTAAATAAATAAAGCTCGCACACCAACGGACTGCTACTGCTAGAAAGACAGTACCAAAGCCAGATTTTATCTGCGAACTTCCCTCCTTCGCCAACCTGAATATATTCCATCGCAAACGGTGCTGCTTATATATAAGTACCGCGGTGTGTGATAATTTTTGGATGCATAGATGCGCGGGCGAGCTTAATACACTATTAAATAAAATTGATATTTTCAAATAATATACATACATAAATCCACCACTGGTTATATTATTAATTTGTTATGTCTAGTTTTTTGTTTTGACTCACTGATATTACTTTCAAGGTGTTCACTATCAATACTTGGTGGAATGACATTCAAAAATAATAAAACATTTTCACTGATGATAATGCTCGCCATGAGCGAAACCGGTCATGATCTAATAAATGTAATGTGGAATAAGAACTAAAAATATTTTATTATTTTTGATTACTGATTATAAATATAATAACTAGCAATAACTAAAAAAATAAGCTAGATTTAAGTTTTTTTTACATATTTACATTCAGGTTTGAAATAAAATAACATTTAGAATTGGGAGAAAAATGGTTTTTACATTTGCGCAAATTATAAAATATACAGTAAAAGTAATCTGCGTCTAAGTTAATGCGTTTTGAAATTTTGAAAATTTGAACGAAATTACTCATAAAGCTAGCAACTTACATAGATCAAAAAAAATAATTGCATATTATTGACAATAATTATAGTGTTGCGATTTATATGACGTACTAAGCAACTAGCCTTAAAATTAATTCGATGTGACTAACAACGTTTTTTCATATTATTATAATTACGACGTAAATAATATTATGGTAATTAAATTAGCCTCGATTAAAAGGAGAACCGTGTCAAAAATGTTTGCCTAGCTTGCAATTTGGTATCCGAAATTTTCCGACATTTTTTTTCTACCAATATTTCTAATATACGGCCACACATGTGCGAGCATGTATTTTTAAGAATTCAATATTTATAATCAAAGCATACTTCACCATGTGCCAATCATTTACTATTCCAGAATCACGCGTTCGATGCAGATACAGGAGTTCATTTGTTACATAAAAACACGGGCGAACATAAATTGTTTTATCAAGAAATATTAAAGATAAATAGGGCTCAGAATAATAGTTTGTCAATTTTAAAGAAACAGTATTGTCATACCCCATTAAATAATTATCATTAATTATAAACTCAAACACTTGAAATCGATCAATTCAATACTATTAGTTCGAATAAAACCCTAGATTTATTTATCAATATTCCTATGTTATTATCTGTTTATTATTATTTGAGATACTACATTCAAAAATCCCAATAAATATAAGTTACCCATTTAAACTAGAAACCCATTTACATAAAAAAAGTTGCTAATTCATATAGATAATAAATTTAACGTAGTGGTGTAGTTTTTTTGTATATAAACGATACAAACTGTTTACTACACGTCACTTTAAGAACATCCGTGCACTTAAAATCTCTGAAGATGCCAAAAGGCAAAACCTGGGTCGTTGGCGACAAAACTCATGAAAAGTCATTCAAACGACTCAAATATAATCAAAGCAAATCATAATAAAATGATGGTAAATTTAATAGAAACAAAATGATAATAACTTTGGGGGATATTTTTAAAATAATCTAGTTAAAAAGGGGAGAAATATTTAAAACAGGTTACAAAGGTGAGTGTCGGATGTCACAAATTAACATTAGATACAACAATATATTTTTTCATGCCTTTTTGAAATTTGACAAAGTAAAAACAACACAATTATACTCCACATCTTCTTCAAAGGATGCATGTGTCTGTATATTAAATAATCATAGATAGTTAGTTGCTTAAATAGCCCTGCTATATACATTGGACACGACATGTATGAAATTTATTTGAATTCTCCGCGCAGTGGCTGACCAGATCAATTTCGCTCTGAGGTTGCGTTGTGGGGCAAGGCTGTCGGCTTTTGTGCCGGATCAAGACGATACTAAAAAACTGGTCCACCGATGTGTGCACACTTAATCGAAGATGGTCTCCGAAAGGAGATTCGATAACACTCAGGGATACTCTGCATTCCATACTCACGTACGTCAACTTTCCGACTATTTAATTAGTAACACATTTCACACTTGTAATTTAGATTTTTTTAGTTGCGTACCAATATATTGTACGTCTGTACATTATGAACTACCCTGTTTCGATTTAATACTTTCGATGGTTTCGGCGGTAACTTTGTAGATTTCATTTTAATATAAAATTAAAAATAACTTTGATTATTCCACGTATTGTGCTACTAACTGTGACACGTGCTTCGCCTCTTTCAGAGGCATCTTCGGACTGACTATTTGCAAAGTTTGCTTGTAATGAAGCAAGATTAATTCTAACATTTTAAAAATGATATGATATGAATTATGGACACTTCTTGATGCACAAAACAATGTACACGAAATATGTAATCAACTTTAATAACACATATTTTTTAAATATTAATATTTTCTCTGAAGCTGTTGGTGGCCGCAGCAAAAGCTTCTCGTGGCCGCACATGAGAACCACTGATCTAGAGTATACACAATCATAATTTTTTGTTGTTTTGAGGTATGAGGACCGCTTTATGCTTGTTAGCACACAGATAAGTTAAAAATATTACTGGATATTGATGTTTAACTAAAATATAAATTATTTATTTGTCTGCATAAACATTATGGTATCGAAACATGAAATGTGTAACATAATATTTACTGCCGAATGGTAGTTTTATGTGAAAAATTGTTTATTATCGAATTTAGAAAGTAAAACATTATTTTGAAACAGATTAAATAAATGGATCCTTTCCTTTAAAAAAAGTGTCTAGCTTAATTGCGGCAATTACCCAAAGCATGCCAGCGCCACAGGTTATACGCCCTCGCAAGATATTAATTAAATACCGTAGGTGGTATTTATTATTAATATTATATAAGCTAGATACTTTGCAGCTTAATATGTTTACACGAAAAAGATTCTGATTAATTGCAGGTATCAATCTTTTGTCAGTATAAGGTCAATTAGATTTTTTAAACTATCATTTTATATACTGATCAATATAAAAAACGAGAAAATTAAAAGTTTAATAAACGTTAAGTCGTACCAATTTGAAACCGGATGCAATTCATTTTTCGGCATTGTGATAACACTGTAGAGCAGTGATGCACAACCTGCGGCCCTCAATGACATTTTATGCGGCCCGCAATGACATATATCAATCACTTTTTCTCTTTAAAACTTTTTACGGACGATAGAAGAACAATCAAATTTTCAATATTATATACACTAAAATATCGATAATTTAATCAGTTTCAACCATGCGGCCCTCAAACTATTTGAGAATTGATTATCTGGCCCTTCTCCCAAAAAATTTGTACATCATTGCTAAAAAACTCTCTCTGTTGTCGTGGACGTCGGTTTTATAGTTAACAAAGAATTAAATAGTGCACCTAGTTTTTCTGTCCGCTGTTTAAATTGATTCCAATTTTTTTAAATCTTCTTTTAAATTTTGCCTACAATATTCTCGCATAGCATATTCAACGGGGAAAACATTTAAAGAAATATTAACTGACAGTTCAATCCACTTGAAGGCTCAGTTAAGCGCAACGGTTAAACATTATTTATCTTTTTTTTTAAATAAGTATATTAAATTTGGAAATAAATCTTCATTTATAAATCACGAGTATTTAAAAAAAACACGAGTATTGAGTACTTGAAAAATGGACGAGTTATCGATACTCGAATTGAAGTGTCTACTCGGGTATAATCAATTACTGTAAAGTGTAGATGAACCATTATAACTTGACCGTTTGTGAGGGCGCCACCAGTGAGTGATGTGCAATACTCAATCATTTTTTTTATTTATCAGCACTTTTTTATATGTCATCTATAAATGAAAAAAAAAATTCATGTTCATATATTTTTACTAAAAACAATATAGCCTCGAAGGCTTTTAAATATATCTTCTACATAGGGACAATTTTAGTTCCGAATTTGAACGGCGGTCAAGTTAATGATAGAAGCTCGGTATCTCTACAAATTTGTTTTTGAATAAATTGATAGTGCGTGATGGAAATTTTCTATGGGATGCACTGCTCGCGTAATTTGATGTGAAGTTAATAAATGAACTGTTCACTAATTCTATGGAATGTAAGTATTTTATTTTCTACGCATTTGTATAAATCGAAGCATTTAATATACCAACGAACGAGTAAATTTTATTCTGTGATTCATAACGTGGTCTATTTGGCCTCTTTAGCTTCTAATCGCGAGTGTAAAAAATGCATAATTCATACCGCGTACGTTTTGAAGATGATGTTCGAATAGAATCGCTGATGCGGTTACTTAACTCAAATAAGTACGCAAAGTTTTTTTAACGACATTATTACCTTATTTGCCCGAACTAATACGTGGCCTAGAATGTTTTATTTCATTTACGAAAGATAACAACTATCGCCGATATCTATTCTAATAAAATTTATAATATGAAGATGTTATCCATTTTTTTCCATATCCGCTCCCTATTCGGAGCATATGGCCGCCACACGGTGCTTCCAAGATTCTCTGTCTCCCACCAACTTCCTCGCATCTTCCCAGGTCATCCCGGCGTCCCTTAGCTCGACTGAGTACATCCTATGGATGGTCATCAAAGGTCTTCCGCGGCGTCGGGATCCATCAGATTGATAAAAGAGGCAGGCAGGATTCAGGCTCCCCTAGGGCATCCGCAGCACATTTTCAAGCCAGGTCCATTGTCGCCTTTTAATTTTGGACGTAATAAGGGGCAAGTTTGTCCGCTCTCTTACCATGCGATGTCCGCTCTCTTACTATGCGATGTTATCCATAGTGAAATTAATTATTTTTATCACGATAATAAAAGCAAAAAAATGATTATGGCAAAATGGAAAAAGGCTATGTTTGTGATGACGAAAAAACATAAGCAATGAGATGGAAGGCTATTATCTATAGACTCCAATTCGTATATCGATAACTAGATACTCGAGAATACTCGTCCATTTTTCAAGTTCTCGATACTCGAGTTTTTAGGAAAAAAATCATCTATTCTCCAAGACTGTATACTGGGTTTGCAGAATAGATTTCTGCGCCGTTTAGTGCTAGTGATTTTCCTTGATGTTTAAAATTTTAAGAAGCTCTGTGATTAGAGAACGTTTCGAACACCGCCCTGCTAAGTCAGCTGTTATAGAGAGACGTTGAAATTGGCTGGGTCACGTTGGGTCGCCTGCCTTTTATTTCGACCGGTGCTCCTGGGCCTTAGACGACCGTTGGATATTATCCAAAGGATTTACTCGGTGGAACTGAGGGATGCTGGCATGCCGTGGAAGGAAGCAAAAGAACTGGCGCCACGTGGTGGTCATACGTTCTAAATTGGTAGTGAATATGGCCAATGAAGAAAAGAGGTTTATTTCTTCAGTAATTGAGAATACAATATGCAACCGCCTTCAGTGTATGAATTGTGTCGTGAGTTGACAATGAATTTAATATTCGGACAGTAGCATTTAAATCGAGAATCAGCCTTGCTTAGAAACCTACATATTTTTTTAGATTATAAATGCAATAAACAAAGTTGGAGGTGTGAAGGCTCAAATTTAGTTGATATTAATATTTGTAAGGTCAGTGAGTACAGAGATTAATTGAATTTCGCAAAATGGAGCGTCGCAGCTTTAGAGCCGAATGGACTGACATCATGTTCATGTGGCGCTTATGAACAACTAAATTACAAAAATAATGATGTCAGTTAATGATTACGATAAGTGATGGTTGTTTTTTTTTGACTTTCAAAATATTTATGATTTACAACATTTTATCCATGAGGCGTCCAGATCACTCAAACATCTTTTAATTCGATTTCAAAGTTATGCGGTTTTTTTAATGCATTTTTGGGACAATTTCAACGTACATACATATGTATTGACGTAATTAGCACCGCGTTGTTCACATACTGTACGAGAAAAAAAAAATTAACTTTGAGAATCGTAAAATCGAATAGCTCACAGCGATATGTGCTGCCAAATGAAGAATGCTTATAGCTTTAATTGTTTTAGTTTTGGAAATTAGTCTTCAGTGGTATATTTCATGATAAAGGTCTGGACCGTTTTTGGGGGTCTTTAGAAATTGGCATTATGTACTACAAATGAATGTCGAAATGCAACAGCCAGGCAACATTTTTTTATATCAAATTTGAATTGTTTGAATTTTGTACTTTTCCATGAGTTTTGTCGCTAACGACCCGGGTTTCGCCTTTCGGCATCTTCAGGCATTTCAAGTGCACGGATGTACTTGAACTGACGCGTAATAAACAGTTTGTATCGTTTATATACAAAAATAGAAGTAAATCACTAAGCTAATTGGCTATTAAAATGTAAATTAGCGAAAATTGAATGTATACAAGTTTCAATGAATTAAGTGGGTTTGCTATAATTATCGAGATTTTTGAAAATATTCATTACCAGATAATAGCATAGGAATATCTAAAATAAATCTAGGGTTTTATCCGACATATTATTGATGAGTTGATTGATTTGAAGTCTTTGAATTAATACTTAATGATAGCGAGTGCTTGAATTATTAATAAATGACAATTATTTAAAAGGGCACAACAATGGTGAGCTAGGTAGCTGAAGTTGCTCATTCAAAATTAGCAAACTGTTAATCTGAGCTCGATGAATTTCCAAGATTTCTTGGTAAAATAATTTAAATTCGCCCCTGTTAGTACATATGTAACAAATCAATGCCTGAGTCAAAAATAAATGTATAGTTTTCAACTGTTTTGAAAATTTTTTTAATGTATTTTATCAATAACAAAATGCCAAATGTATAGAATGATGAAAACCTCGAAAGGGCCACATTTTTTTTACAATTGGGCCACATGTAGCCCGCTGGCCAAAGTTTGGGCATGCCTGATCTAGTGCGAGATGTTAAATTTGAAGAAATTACGGACTCGCTCCACGCCTGAAATATATCGAATATTGCGTTTATGCAGTTAATACTAGATACATAGATATTCTTTTAACCGGTTCTCTGCCGCAAGCGAGTTTAATCGCTCTACAATTCTGTGTATGTGGGGCCGGCCATACAAAATGCGCGTGTTAATACGCTCTACTTGATACTTGATTTACTTGTCACCAGTATCTCTTTTAAATATTTAAATTTGTCGTGCATACAGTGACATCTTTTAACATCATGTTATAATACTTGAACTGGAAAGATATTGTATATTATCCTATAATACTATTATTATTTCTATAGTATTATTTTGAAAGAAAGCCGCGGCCCTCCATGTAAGGCCATACTTATTCTTCCAGGCATAGAATCGGTTAACTATACAATGGTCAAGAATGAAGATGTGAAAACATATATATATTTATTTTTATAAACATATTTCGCATCCATCGAGAATTGACTCATTGGTAGATAATTAAGTGCAGACAGTTACTTAATTTGCTATATTTTTTTTAAACTCATAAAATAATTGAATCGATGTATTAAATAATTAATAATTTTGCGGTGATTTTTTTTATCACTCACGATATTAAGAAAAGAAGTTCTAAGGCGTGAACCAATTATATGTTTGTTTTTTTTAATATATAAGCAATTATTTTTATTAAATTACGTTTAAAACTTTCACATTATACACTGAGTAAAGAATTTGGTAAACAATCTCTATTTAAATAACACTATTTTTTGTACTGTGGTATTTGGCCAAAAGACACTTCAACCTGCAATTTAGGAATAATATATAAGTAAATATACCTCATTCTTAGTCCACCCACGAAAACGAAAAAAACACATGTAGTAAAAGTGAAACATTTCTGCAAATATGCTTATCTAACTCCAAAACTATGTCAGCTCTACACAGGGTTGCCAGATTCCCAAAATCACAGATCGGGACATTCATTATTTCGAACGATCAAAAAAACCGGGATTTTATTTAAATTATAATACACGTATATTAATATACACATACATATATATCTATACAGAAGAAAATATATATAAAATAGTCTCCTAATAATACACTAGAATTACAGTTATTAAAATATATTGATTAGATACAATAACAGGAATAACTGTTTGATTTAAGTGAAAAAATTAATACAATCATAATAGTTTTATTAAAAATATTTTTCCTGTCTTTTAGCTTGTTTCAAAATATGTTCGCCATCTTTACATGATAAAAAAATTCTATATTCATTACAACTGTAATGAAAATTTTGTTCGATCAATAATTCTTAACGAAGTCAGGATTTTCATAGGCAGTGCGGAACTCGGGATTTGTCTGTTGAACTCGGGACAGTCCCGCTCAAATTTGGGTGCCTGGCAACCTTGCTTCCACACTTAGAATGCTAATCCTCCAATGTTAAATATGTAATGTACATATCAAAGCAATTCGGGAATATAAATTCGCATAACTGGGAGTTGTAAAATTCAATTTTAAATCATAAATGGGGAACAACGTAATGATGATGTAAAAAAATAAGCCAGTCAAATTTGCCAGCTGGTACGAGGTGCAGTGGTTAGAGTCGTTGGCTAGCGTCTCGGAAGGCCCGTGTTCGATTCCCGTTACGAACAGATTTCTTCAGTCGATAAATCGATTCTTCTCAGAGGCAATGGATGTTTGTGTTGTTAAATCCCTTCCCATCTTTCCGATCCCTAAAGAGCGACGCATAGTGATAGCGATTAGCTAGCTTAACACTAGTCCTGTCTAATCCTTTCTATCTCTTTCTATCCCAACTGAGTCTTCGAAGAAAAAAATGTTGGTTGCGGAACCATATGTTTCAAGTTGGATCTCGTGAAAAAAAATGTTGAGATAAATATTCCGAAGGCGTCCAATGTATTTTAATTCAGTTAAAATACGGACACGTGATATATTAAAATAATATATCAGTCAAATTAAATATTGTTTTAAAGCAATATTTAATAGACGAGAGTTTTCGTAGTCCAATTAAAAACACACATAGGTCGAGGTGGTAAGTCATTATAAGTAAGCTAAAAACTATAATGTGCCAAGAAACGTGGCAGAATGCAGGATTATGAAATCTTTCGGAAGGTTGAGCACTTTTAATTTACATGACGTCAACTTTGCTAGAGCACATCTAACAGCTGTCATGGCAACAGAATAATGCTGATTTGTTTACAAAGTTTAAGCGTTTGTATCAAACACCGTTCAATAAGTTAATGTTACAGATTGACTCAACCGAAGTCACTTTTCTATTTAATTTGGCTTTTTCTTTGAATTTTCAGAATCTAAATCAAAACTAAAGCAAAAGGACCGAAAATATTACTAGGAGTCAAAAGCTAATTATCACAGATAAACGAAATTTTCAACATAATCAGCGAAACATGATCTTCCCGTTCAGTCGAAAAATTTATCGGATTTGTTGAAATTGACTTGTTACATTTTATCAGGGCTGTGGAGTCGTCGAAAAAATACGACTCCGACTCCAGGATACACAAAAAACACGACTAAAATGGGTTTAATTTCATCACGTTATTTTCCTACCTTTCCTATGTGTGTATTCAATTATATGTACCAACCAATCCGACCAATAGCCAAATTTAACATATTATATACAAAATAAACCTTTCAAAATGTCCAACTCCGAGTACGACTCTGGCCAAAATGCCTTGAATACTACAACTCCGACGCCACAGCCCTACATTTTATATTTATTATAAATAAAGTTTCAATCTTTTCCATCCCTACTCTTTTCGAAAAAGAGAGGTTAAGCAACTGAGTAACATGCAGTTCTCGTAGAAAAAACATATTTTGTGATAAACTCCGTGAGCAGTCCAAAAAAATAAGTTATACTCCTACCATATTTGAGTTATATCCAATTGAAATCACAGACCTCAAATCTGTCTCAAATATAAAATGATGAATTTTTAGATTAATTTAACTCATTTTTTCCATGAATGTGCACTATATAATAAATAACCTCATTCCGTCAGGACTTTTGATTGAACAATAATTTAATGGCGTTATAATAATATATAAATCTAAAATAGTATTGCAGATATGTTTACTCTATTGATATAGCTTGTAAATTTCTGTATCTTAAACTTCGATAACGAAATAGAAATGTTGTAGAGTGAATTGCTATTGCCGTAGATTAACTAAATAACAACCGCAGGGCATCTACATACGTGAATATTGCATACTGTAATTATTTGGTACCTTGTCGCGTGCTATCTATGAAAATGTTTTAAGTTAATAGATTTTTAATGCAAGAACTCACAGGTGACTGCGGTTTCATACATACGTATACGAGACAGTGGCGAATCCAGAAATTTTCCCATGGGGTGGCCATTCCATTTGAAAATAAACGTGATACATAAATAAAACATTAAAAAATAAATGAAAATATATATACATACAGTCACCTTTTTATGCGATTTCGATTTTACGCGATTTTTTGGACGCCACCGCTACTTTTTTTGACGCGTTTTTTCCGATTTTTTTTTACAGAAGAAATGATGACCCTGCGTTTAAAGAAGAGATGACCCCGAACAAAATCATGTGACTTTATTGAAAATTCTGACCATTATCATTGATTCATTTATTTCAATTCAAAAATACAAAAAAATACAGTACCAGAGAAAAATCACAAATATTGTAAAATGAAGTCAAATTTTCGTTTGTTTGACGTTGTAAATTGGCCCAAAAAATTTTCAGGCTAAATATCCACTTTCCAGTGGATGTCTTACAAAGCCAGACACTTTAGTCTTTCCGAACTCATACGATTCCTTAGCCAGGTTTTCACGTGTCGTAATGTGGAAAAACTCCTTTCAGCGGAGGCAACGCTGATTGTCAAACTTAATAAAATTCGTAACAAAACCTCACAATTAGTATATAATTATGAATTTATCACATGTCGTATATAAAGCTTAAAATAAAGGGTCGTGAAAAAAAAGAGAACTTCAACATATTTATTTAAATAAAAATAATTTGTAAATTAATTTTATATGTTTTGAATGCAATAAGTTTTCCTCATGGGGGAGGCATGGCCCCTTTGGATCCGCCAATGATACGAGAGTTTAATTCTTACGTTTATTCGCAGGGAGCTACGGCTGAATGTAAGAAAATGAATAAAATAAATTAATGACGATATTTCACGCTATAAATTCTTTGATGTCATGCTCTCATTTTCTGTTTGAGAGCTTGAACTTTTTTCCTTTCGTTTGTTTATAATCTTTTAGTCATAATAGTCGAATAAACATCATCATCTTTTTTGTAGCGCATAAGAATTTGATGCACAAAAAAAATCTAATATATAAAAATCAATGTTTGTTTGTTCGTATTGTATGCGTTGCCATACCGTTCATCCGATTGCGATAAAACTTTGTCAAATTATTACTTGCGTGAAGGTTATAGGCATAGTAAATTCAACTTACAGACGGTATTTTACATATATAAAAATCAATGTTTTTTCATATTTTGTACGATGCCATACCGTTCATTTTGACAACTTATTGTTGCACTTGCGCAAAGATTATAGGCATAAAATTAAATTTCAGTAGGTGGCGCGTGTTTCGTACTAAAGACAATCGGCAAAAAACAAACAACAAACGGCAAATGTCATCGATACCGATCAATGTTAGTGAAATTAAATCGAAATTATTGCGCATCCGAAAGTACTTCAATAAACAAAAACACTTTCTTTCTTTGGAGTGGCATTGCAACGCTTGGCTTAACAACTTAACTTTAAAAGGTTGGGAGCCAATGCTCTAGAGCAGTGGTTCTCACGGAAAAGGGCACTGTTTCCGTATAGTAAACATAGCGGTCCTAAGGAAATATCTGGTGGCCACCCCAAATTTTTGTTTTAAGTCTGTTGTATTTGAGGTATGTCAAATGAGCCTAAACATGTTTGGCAATTCACTATTGGTATTATTTGCCTGCAAAATATTTCATTTTCAGAATCTTTGTTGACAAATTAACATGTTCATACATTTTTTTGAAATCAATATTTTCTATAAAGCTGATGGGGCCGCAGCCAAGTCCTCTAGTGGCCACATATGAAAACCACTGCTCTAGAGTCTAGCACAGTGGTTCTCACATAAAATTTGGCTGTGGCCGCATAAGGGACATCAGTAGTCCTACGAAAATAACTGGTGGCCGCACACAATTTTTGTATTCAGTCTTTTTTATCAAAAATACCTAAGCATGTATGTGTTTAAGTTTTTGCGAAGTAAAAATTCTTGATGCACAGTACAATGCTTACAAAACATTATATTTTCAGTGTTTTTATTGACAAATTTACTTGTAAAACACAGAGATGTAGGTGGCCGCAGCAAATTCCTCTGGTGGCCGCACATGAGAACCACTGGTCTAGCAAGACCTAACAATAATAATAACCACTGCTTAGCTGGTAAAGTTACAATAACAAAACGATTTCTTTTAAAAGGCCTGCCAAGCAGGTCATTGAATTATCTATAATCTATACATTGTACTAAGTTATGTTCGAGTTTAATATAATAAAAAATCAATCAGTTTTAGATTAGTTTAAAGATAGCAGCTATAATTTTGCGAACAAAATGAAGTGGTAATCTAAAACACGACAGATGAAAGTTTTTTGGAACAATTTATTACATATGACATAGTTTATGTTCCAGCTCCAAATTATGCAATTCCGTCTTCTTAAAAAACCAGTACAGCATTGAATCACGATGTTAAAAAAACACTCCACTTAAAGATTGCCAGCATCATTTTTATTGAATATAATTAAAGAATCTTTTGCTATACCCACATTTTTTTTTATTGAGCACCTATTGCTTTTTTTACTACACCCTAACCTCCTTTTGCGCGATTTCAAAGTTATGCGGTTTTTTTTTTTTTTAACATATTTTTGGACTTTTTCAATGTACATATTTAATATCGTATTTAACAGCGCATTGCACACACTGTGCGTGCAAAATCCAGTGTGTCACCTGTTTATTACTATGTGACCTTGGCACTTGCGCTCTTGTACATGTTATGTTCCCATATTAAGTCATAGATTTTATTGTGCGATTTTTTGTGTTGTACAATTTTCCGCGAAACCGCACAAAAATAGGTTTAGATGTACTTGCCGTTGGAAAATAATATATTTTCATCTAACTTTTGAAATGAATTGGTAGCAACAAAGTAAACACAACTTATCCAAGTGCCCAAAAATCCATAAAAGCCCGACGCCAAAATATTTATTGTAATTCTTCTAGAACTAAATCTGTAGCTAGTTTTACGTTAACGGTGAGCAAAGCGAAAGAGCTTTGTGTCAGGTTAGTCATGAGAAACATAATTGCCAATGATAGCATTAGCGAATCAGCAAACAAGCAATTTTAAGCGCACTTAGTTTGCAAAGTTTGCTAATTTTGATAATCATTTGTGACACTCATCCAACGCGGGTTGAAATCTTACATCAAACCACGGGTGATCATAAATTATTTTACCAGAAAATATTGAAAATGAATATGGCACAGTTAAATGGTTTCCCAATTTTAAATTAGCGGATTCAAGGATTCAAATTTCATTATCAAATAAAAAAAAACACTTCGATAAGTTTACTACATCAGATGAATAGAAAATTACTTAATGTCTATAAATCCTTTCTTGTATGCCAAAATATTTTAGGTAAAAATAATTTTCATATTACTATTTCGATTTGGAATTTCACGTTAATCGACGCCTACAGGTGTTTCAATTTGAAAAAAATACAACTTAGAATTTTCCTTAACACACAAGTTATGTTATAAAAGTACTGGGTGGCCGTTTATAATACTTATATTACTACATATTATTTGTTCATTAAATAGGTTAATAAGACTTGTTTCGGCTTGTGTAATATGGTTTTCGAAAATAAAAATGCGTCATAGATGTAATGAACTAAACAGTGAGTTCCCGTAGAATTATACAATCTATTGTGTTATGATCAGGACTGGTTCATCTCATTGCGAGCATCGTCAACTAATCAGTGGCGAGATGAGCGAAACGCATTCTGATTAGTGTAAAATATATGTGGCAGAGGCTTGCCAATTTCTATCACATGCCTCAAATTCAGAAACTATGCTTAAAGTACTTAAAACGGTCGGATTTCAGTATTAACCTTAAAATGGGTCGTACGAGACCTATTGTCTTCTTTCCTCGCTCATTCTGTTTTTTTAAATTAGGTTGCTCTCCGATCGAAGCATATCGACTCGTAATGATATCTTTTCCATGTCTGCTTCGGAGCATATCTGGTTATATCGTATACGGATTTTTGTTAAGAGGACAGGGTGATTAACGATAGGTTGCCTCATCCCGGTTTTCCGCAGGGATTTCCTCCCCTTAGACAGAGAACGAAATATTTTTTTTACGAAAACTGCTAGTTGCTCAACGCCTCTTTTTAATAGAAGGTGAGTAGGGATAGAAGGATACGACTTGAACAAGAAAAGTACGTAGCTTATATTCGGATAAGTTTAAAAAACAAGTATTTGATAAAGTACTAAACAATATAACATAGCATCTACTAGAGTGCGATTTACTTATTATATGATTGTATTCGGGTCTTTTATATTTGCTACGTAAAAATAAAGCTATGTCAATATTAAAATTAATCACAGGTTTTTTATTAGTATTATAGTAGAGTATTTTTGGCCACCCGGTGCAAACACAATTCCATTTACAACAAGTCCATATATCACTTAATATAATTAATGTGTCGTTCATTATAACATTATTTTAAAACGGTTATATGTGTAAGTTTTATTTTTTTATTGCTCTACTATTATTAAAGTCGATAAACATTTCTGAATCGGCAAAACTTCATAAGTTAAATAACTAGTAAATATATTTGTGAGAGTGATTTTGACTGATATCCATTCATAAAAACTCTCCGCTGGTCAATGTAAAAAACAGATACGAGTCACTTGGTTCCATGACAAAACAGAACGAGACAAAACAGAATATGACAAAACAGAACGTGACTTTTCAGAGTATGATAAAACAGCCTAACCTAACCTAACCTAGCTTAACCTTACGCTCGGACGGTGTCAAGGCGCCAGATTCATGCGTCCGTAGGTAGGCCGATTGTTCTGAATTGTCATGTTCTGAAAAGTCTTGTTCTGTTTTGTCCGGCTGCCGAGTCACTTATTATTATAGTAACATTAAATCGCTTTACAAAAGGAAGTGGGCTATAGTTAATAGCATAGAAACATAAAAATTGCGTGGGTTTTTATGTACAATAATGAGTAATGAATACTTATTGCAAATAAATATATTGCCTGCATACGTATTACATAAGAATCCCACATAATTGATATTGTTTTGTACTCGTTTATTATATTTATTTTCGTAGTCAATTATTAAATGTGAAACAGGTGATCGCCTCCTGGACTCTTTACCAGACTTTTTAAGAAACGGGCAAGATTTAAATTTTTAAAAACTTGGCGGGCCGGATGATAAATGAATTCATGTTGGAATACAATTGGAATATTAATTAATATGTTCTGATATAATTAAATAATGTAATTTCTATTGAAATTTATAATAAAACATATTTTTTATTTTTTATGGTGTCATATCTTGTCGTATCTTATATGTACTAATTGATGAATTGAAATAAAAAGTTGTGAATTCAAAACCAAAAGAGAAAATTTTAAAAAAAATATTTTTCTTATTTGAATATTTTATTTTCATAAATCGAGAATTTTTCAAGAGCTGGATAAAAATCTTTGGCAGGCCGTAGTTTGGTGACCGTTGCTTTACACCAGCGTTGTCCAACACGCGGCCCACGGGCCGCATGCGGCCCAATTTAATATTTTCTGCAAATTTACAAATGGAGTTAATAGACCTCCACTCAAACATCGAGTTAAAATTCATGTTTGAAGGAAATAAACATGAGTTTTATCATAAATATATCCTCGAGGATAAATTTACAAAATGAAAAAAGCTGGCAATGTACATTACAGCTGCATTTGGAACCACATATCGCTGCGAGTCGTTCTTTTCAATTGAAAATAGTAAAAACGAAATGTCGCAAAAGGCTGGCCGATGAAAACTTGATCAATCAACTTCGATGTGCATCGAATAAATTACCAGTCGATATAAAAAACAAGTGTCACATTAATTTTTAAGGAAATAAAATGTTTTGAAAAGTTTTTTGGTTGTTTTTAAATAAACAAATATCACTGTAATTATAAATTAATAAATGGTTTTTATTACGTTTGTTTTGTTTTTTTATGCGGCTCACCATTTACCGGTAATTTTTTATTTGGCCCACCATACGATTTCCGTTGGACAACGCTGCTTTACACATTAAATAACCTAAATTTAATTTATGAACACGTACACTTTGTACGTATTCTTGTCATTTTATTTATCCAAATCCGTTTCCAATGTTGAATTACAAACGATATGTTTTGCGACAACTTATTTAAAGTAAGTCAATATATCGCTCCATTTTGGAAGGGTAAGGAAATGACTAGAAGTAAGCCAGTCGCTCTTTCTAGGCGTCGTTTTCAGGACTAAAGATCATAGACAGTCATTTATGCACAACCTGCGGCCCTCAATGACATTTTGTGCGGCCCGTAATGACAAATATCAATCACCAATTTTCTTCAGAAATTTTTCCAGAAGATGAAAGAACAATATAAAACAATGACATTTTAAATTTTATATATGTAACAGTGAAACTGTATTCTCAGTGAAAATATATTCTTCTGCAAGCTGTTATTGATATTAAATTTGCCATATCTTCAGCCCAATGTTTGTCTGTGTTTTTCTTTTTATGAAAGGGAATACTTGCTGATTTTGTTTCATTGAAGCAAACCAAAATTGTAGGCCGGCTAGTCATCTACTTGGGCCAATAATTTCAATGATCGTGACCAGTGAAATCATGTTGTCATACAAATCTATTACTTGATACATTTTCACTGATAATACAGTTTCACTGTAACATATACACTAAAATATCTATAATTTAATCAGTTTTACCTGATTAAATTATCTATATGCCACGTGGCCCTCGAACTACCTAAGAATTAAGTATCAAATAGGTTGTGCATCAATGATTTAGATCTTTATAAAGATCCCGAAAACTATTTTTATATGGGATTCGATCACATGATCATTAAACAGAGCTGATGAAAATGGAAACAACTTTGACCACTCGGCAACGAGATTGACATTTAAGAATATATCAAAGCAAAGTACACCCATATAATACTGAATGGTTTGAATAAGCTTAATATTAAATCCGATTTTAACTGAATTTCTCTCTGTGTATATTATTTATATCGATGATCCACTTACGGAATCGTTCGCACATACGTCTTGCATGACTTTAACAGTCCAAGTCTGTTATCGAATAATATATGGTGCAATCTATAAGACAGGTCCATTAAGTCACAGTTTTTTTGTATCAAAATTACCGGTTTGAATTTAATTCTCGGCTGTCCTATAATCCTTTTTTGCGTCCACTGGCTCTTGCCCGCCTCTCAAACGGAAACTTTCACCGAATCGACAAAGTTAACTCATTATTTATTGAATTCCGTATTTGTGTACATTCTCCATGAAAAGTTACTTTGGCTGTGGGTATTGACACTGTTGACTATTAACATGGCTTACCGTAACATCTGTCATTTGAGACATGCTCTAGAACAGGGGTAGTAGTTAGGACACCAAAATTTTGTTAGCTTTATAGTTTCACTGTTGTTCCTCGATATAAGATATATTTATGTACATAAATATATCGAACAACATCATGAATTTCTGACCAACGAGCAGTGGTGGATTATCTTTGTGAGGTTCCAAGCCCTATATAATTTTGGAGCCTGTCTTTTTCGAATGATAAAAATGCGTCGTCATTTCCCCAAATGTAATTTTCTTTTCTTATTGTACATGATCTAGAGTAGGGCTTGAGCAAATCACGGTATTCCCCGCAGTTCACTAGAAACAATTCAGTATCTAGCACACCGTACATTATGATTTATATCCCATCGGTCATTCAATATTGAGAAATGCCAACGAGCACGTTGATTTATAATGTAGGGCAATTTAGGAGTTGCACGTCAGTCACAAAACTTCTATCGCCAAAAAGGATATGATTAAAAGTGATGTTTTCAAACGCGGTATTTCTGCTGTTTCATTAATGAAATACCGGACTCGTAAATGTAAAATACTGGTATTTTTTGTTCGTTCTGTTGTACTCGACCAGAACCAAGTGCCACCAATTCAACGCATGCATAATGACTATGCTGTTTTGCGGTTGCGAGTCATGACACATCACAAAAGCACCGCGTAACCGTATACATACTGTGATTCGATAACAGATGCTTGCGGCGAATATTAGGGGTGCGGTGGTTTGACTTTGTCAGGAACACGGAGGTAAGAGAGCGGACAAACCAGCTCCTTATTAAGTACGTCCAAAATAAAAAAGGAAACGATGGACCTGGCTTGGACATGTGCTGCAGATGCCCCAGGGAGCCTCAATACTGCCTGTCACTTCTATCAACCTGGTGTATTCCGTCGTCCCGGAAGGCCAATGATGACTATCCATAGGATGTACTCTGTAGAGCTACGGGACGCCTATTTTCTTTTTTATTTAATTGCAGTCGATAAAAATCATATTTGTTTAGTGCAAAATGTGTAAAAAACAATGATTTAATAAAACCAAAATTTTACATATTGTATCACTAATATTAAGATAGATATTTATGATAAAGTGGCAGTGGTGGTAAACTGGTTTACACTCCGGGAAGGTAATGTTAAGATAATTATAATAATTTTAATCTATTCACACAACTGAAAGGGTTTTTATGACGGCTTTAATATTAACAGAAACATTGAGTCACTTTTGAACTATTAGTCACAATAGATTAACTCAGAAGGGAGTGTGGGTTGGAGTAAGTAATTCGTTACGATTGATTCGCTGTGGACTTTTTCGGTGACATAATTTCAAGTGACCTTTCAAACATTAATCAGTATGCACCTACCTAGTTAACTTCATTATTGAAAATATGCAAGGCGGGTTACATTGTTGTAACCCGGTTCGTGGTGCAGTTGTGAACATCGTTGGTTTCCGTAACAGACTCGCGTTCCGGTACGAGCAGATTTTTTCAGTCGATATATCGATTCTGTGTTGTTCTGTTTGTGTTGATAAAAATCCCTTCCTATCAATCCGATACCAAAAAGTGGTGCGTAGCGAAAGCGATTAGCAAACCACTAGTTCTTTCCTAGCTCTAGTATCCATTCAATCCCTAATGTCTTCGAAAAAGAAAGGTTTAGCAACTGAGTAATCAGCAGTTCTCGTAAATAAAAAGGTATAAAAATGAATAGTCTAGAATTTTTAGAAATAAATAAAACTCTTAATAAAAAGAAATATTATTAAATAATATTCTTAATAGGGCAGGTTGCTCCCCGTTACTTACATTGTTTCCAATTAATAGAGTTATCACTAGCCTATCTGATTGATTGCAGCTCATTAGTTTATTAGTTTAATAGTTTGTAATGTTTAACATCATTAGAAATATGTTTATTTGTTTGCTTTGTTTCGATTCTATAACCCCCTCTCTTGCGTCCCTTATAAAGGAAAAATCCCAATCTGATTGATTGCAGCTCATTATTATCAGTATAATTATCTGATTGCTTTGTTTCGATTCTATAACCCTCTCCTTGCTTCCCTTAAAAGGAAAAAATCCCAAACTTCATTATTTTAAAATGTTAGAATCAATCTTGCTTCATTACTTTGCGATAACAAGTCTGAAGATGCCTCTGAAAGAGGCGAAACACGTGTCACAGTTAGTAGCACAATACGTGGAATAATCAAAGTTATTTTAAATTTTATATTAAAAAAAACCTGTTTAGATAAATTCCGTGAGGAGTCCATATGCTCTAAGTTGGGACCGGACATGGTAATAAAAAAAGTAAATGAGTCATATTGTCAGCTTACAATGTATACGTTTTGATGCATAGCGTATCTCACCTAACATATGTACCACTGAATTTGAAAGTTTTATAATAAAAAATTACGACAAAATATTGTATTATGAGATCCAATATTCAAAAATATATTTGTATTCTGGAACTAAAGCTGAGCTTAACACTTTTTTTACTTTAACTTTAACTTTAACACTTTACAATTACCATAGTAATTACGAACAATTTTGTGCACACCGTAAACAATGGGTCAATTGGTCAAAAGGCCAAGCCTTCGTTGTGAATCATTCTTTCCTTAATGATTCTTCACGTGAAGGTATGAAGATCTAAGATTTTTTCATTCATCCGATTGTATTATTCTACACTTATATACTTTTCGTTACTTACTATCTAAGGGTTGAGCTACTGACTTTCAAAATTAGTTAAATGATAACATAATTCATGAATATCGCTACATTTGGGTGAAAATACTTTAATTATAAATCTCAGTAAAATGACCGTATATTACTTTCTTCGTTTCTCTTAAATAACCTTTTAATGGAATCAAGATGCAATAAAAGTTTCTCAAAATCATTTGATTCGGAAATTATTAACGGAAAGAAATCAAGTAAAACTAAATTAGAATTCTTCGTGAATGACGGCACTAAAAATGAAATGTTTCTAATTAAAATGGCGCTGTTTTATGTTACGTATTGATGTACGTGACAAAAAAAAACACTCTAATTTGGAACACGAAAATATTTTGTTTAATTGTGCAATGGTTGAATTTGAAAAAAATATGGTTTTGATATGCTGATAGCATAGATGTCAATATATATAACGAGTGTCGATCAAACTTAATAATATATTCATAGTTAATAATTATCTTCGAAATAAAATGCTAATCTTATTAATTTGAAATTCGTTCAATGTCTAACGAAAGTAAAATAATTAATATATCGAACGATATAGTCCCAACGTCAAATCTGAATTGCTTTAATTCTGACAAGGCTTGTCACAGTCGATAGTTAAGCTCCTCGGTATCGTAAGCTTATTTCAAAATTGATTGAATTGGCATTTGCTTGGTAGAACTCCATTATAACACTGTGCAAAAAATAACAATGTATTTTAGTTCTACAAATATTATTATGTATTGTTGATATTGATAGCTATTTCGGCTTACGCCATCGTCAGAACAGCATGCATTTACTTATCTAAAAAAAAATGCTTCCACAAAGTTACCGACGAATCCATCGAAAGGAATTATTTGGCCTATTCTGTAGAATTTAATCGCTAGACAACGAAACCGGATATATTATATAAAGATTGTATGTAATATATATTATAAAACATATCGATCATAAGTATTTTTTTTCGTGTAAAAAAATGAGCCATGAAAATCATTAAAATGATTATTACTATTATTAGTGTAAAAATGCCAAATAATTATTTTTAATGGTGGCTTGAAACGATGACTATGTTGAAAGATTCTTTTGCCATTGATCCAAGGGGTCATAATTATTACTGTATTCGTCGCTGGTAGAGACTTCAATTCGAGTATCGAATACTCGATACTCGAGAAAAGTCGTCCATTTTTCAAGTAATCGATACTCGTAATTTATAAATGAACATTTATTTACAAACATAATTTTTTTATTTAAAAAACATATAAATAATTTTTAGCCGTTTTGTTTAACGTATGGAGTCTTACGTATGGATTTAACTGTAAAGAAATATATGTTTTTGCCGTTGACTATGCTATGCGAGAATTTCCTTTATTACTTTTGTTTTGGGTTCTGCTGTATTTTCTTATCAATCACAAGTTTATGATGATGAGAGTCTGTGATGACATGAGACAAAATAAAATATTGAAAAACATGCACATTGCATGACACAACAAGATAGCATTATTAAGTCATTTTAAGCCAAAAGTGGAGTTAATAACATTACTCTTCCGTGGCGCAGTGTCAACGTTGTTGGCTTGCGTGCCGGACCGCCCGGGCGAGCGGATTTTTTCAGTCGATTAATCTGTTCAAAGTCATGGGTATTTGTGTTGTTGACAATCCCTTCCCACCTTTCCGATCCCAAAGAACGACGCATAGTGACAGCGATTAGCTAATCACTAGTCCTGTTCTAGTCCTCGTATTCTTTTCATCCCTACTCTCTTCGAAAAAGAGAGGTTGAGCAACTGAATAACAAGCATTTCTCGTAGAAAAACATACGTTGAGATAAACTCCGTGAGCAGTCCATATGCTCCAAGTTGGGAGCGGACATGGTTAGTAAAAAAAAGATTATAAAAAATAGACTAGAATATTTTAAAATAGTTAGCTACCCGAGATAATCGAGAATATTTTAGTAATTGGAGACTCCAGTCGCTAGTATGTTAATGACTCTAGCTAATCGTGTTTGAATTAATGAGAGTAAATTTTTTGACTTATGATTTTCAATGACGTAACATTTGTTGTAAGCACGAAAAGTAATCGAAGCCAATGAATGATTTAAAAAATGCGGGCGTGACCGCAACACTTTTTATAATTAATTAAGAGCAGACAGAATATGCAGCGAATGAAGCAACTGTTTGAGAAATTCAGCCTGGCTTATTCGGTGGAATATTGCATCGAATATCTCTTATAAAAATAAGGTTTACAAGCAAAATAAAACGAAATTTTTTGGTTTTAATATAAGCACGATGTAACTAATTTGTTTTCAAACTAAAAAATGGATTCATGCAACAACAAAAAATCTTCGATAACACAGATTCCCAACATATGGGTCGCCTATTTATACAGTCAACTAAAAAAAATATTCTTTTATATTTTTATATTTTTGATGCGAATTTTGAGGCTGGTAAAAAATTTCAACTATCTCATTCAATTCATTATGAAATATTTTCGTTGTTAATGTTAATTAATTTATTAAAAATGGCTTTTATGAAAAAGGGTCTACACCCTAAAAAGATTTGGAAGTTATGTTATTCAATAATTATATTATGGAGCTCTTCCATATAAATGCTGATCAAAAGAGCATAATGCAGCTTTTCTGTTTTTTTTTTCAATGCTGTTTTCAATGGTCTCGTTTCTTAATTATGAAATAAATATCTTTCGTGTTTTCTTTTTATACACACAATTTAACTTGAAACAATGTCTTTAAGAATTACAAACAAATAGACGTTGACCGAACATATGCTGCCAATTCTTATAAAAACTATTTCATAAGGAAAACTTACATTTCATAATTAAAATTTGTGGAATAAGATCGAAATATAAGAGTCTTTCGATCGTACTTTAGATTAATGTATGAAACTTTTCTTCTGAATAGCTTATACCTTTAAATAATTTAATATTGATGCCTGATAATTTTAGAAAAATAAATAATGCAGAAATAACACAATAATTTTAGGATAGCCATATTTATATATTGAAATAACGAGTTGTCGGTGCTTAAAATATTTTTTAATCATCTAGCTAGAGGGAATTGGTTTGTTTCATCAAAGTGAAACTGAGCAATATTTCATATGCAAAGACTTATATTTTGCAACTTATATTTTGCCAATTCACAAAATGAAATGTACTGCATCAAATAAACATTAAACTAAACTGCACACGTAAGACAAAAATGGACTTATTATCGAAATGTCTAACTACATGACCGATTATATGTATGATATGAAATGACAGCTTACAAGTTGTCGTATGTACTTTTATTAATTTAAATAAATTGGTGTGTTACACAATATACAGTTTGTGAAACCGGTCAAAGATAAGAAAACTGTCACAAAAAATAATTATATTTACTTGCCTTATCTACCAACCTCATAATTATTTTCTCATATTGAATTATTATATAAGCAATAATATAAGTGTTGCGTAACAATTCAATGGACGCACTCATAAATAAATACGGTAATTATCATATTATGAGCAATATAAAACCAAGTCAACTGATGTGGGTCAATCGGAAAAGCGATGGGATAGAACTCAAACTTCTTGATGATTGACGCTATCCCAATAAATTATTAATGGGTACATAAAACAGTTTCCGGCGAAAACCTAATATCTAAATAATATATCAGCTGTGTGATTTTTTTTATTATACAACCTAAATTATTGAAAAATTTCCATCCATTCATTGGGGTACTACCAAACAGTGTAAATTCGATTGATCTAAAAAAAAAAATCTAGTCCGATAGATTCTCGATTGGAGAAAAAAAGTTTCACGAATATTACTAATAGGTTTACATTGTGTTATAATATTCCGAATTTGCATTCAATAGTTGAGTGAAAAACAGGATGTAGAAAAATATTTTTGATTAAAAATATTTAACTATCTCTGGTCAGAAATAGGAATCAAAATTATAAATTTTACCCAGATAATTAATCTGGGTAAAATTTTTATTTTGATTCCTATTTCTGACGTTATTACTGATTATCATATCATCAAAAATAGACCTAAAACTTGCCACTCAACCAGTATGTTATGATATTTTTTAAATTATAAATTGATAGGTTCATATAATATTTGTGCGAACTTAATAAGCGTTGAAATTTCGTAATACGGAAGCTTTGGATCTAATGAACTTCGACGCGTTGAGAAGCTAGAAACCTACTCATCAGTAATATATTTAGCTGAAGAAAAAAGGTATTTCAATGTTATACCTTAAATAATTAACCTATTGTCCAATATATTTATTGATTCTTAAACGTTATATTATTGATATCTATCGATAATATCTAAAAGTATGTTATAGTTCTAAAAATATTGTGATATTGAAATGGTTATTAAGAATTTTGGATTATTCTTGCGGGTCTAAATAAAATGCTAAGATATATCAAGTAATAAATCTATTTGTATAGTATTAATACAAAACTTATGGTCGATATGCAATTAGTAAATGGACTCCTTTTAAGTAGAGACACTTGACTTGTAAAGTATCAAAAGTAAAACTATCCCATATTTTTCGAAACTGAACTAATGCTGTCACATTATTCTTCTGGTTAGCAATCAAATATTTGTATAAGAATCAAGTGTTGTAAAAAACGTAAAAGAAAATAATGGTTGGTATCAAAATCTGAACGGTTCACGAGTTTTGAAACAAATGTAGTATGATAAAAATAATAATACATTTTTAGTACTTTTTCCACATAAAATTCTCAACTGATGCTCGCCATGAGCGAAACAGGTCCTAATCAAATAAATTTTATGTGGGAAAAGTACTAAAAATGTATTTCTTATTTTATATAATGCCTTTCCATCAAGTATTGACAGTGAACACCTTCAAAGTGATAAATGTAGTATGGTTTGGTCAGTCATACTTAGAACCAATCACAGAGTTATTCACAAAACAAAACGTTTTGTGTGTTTTTCTCGAAAAGTCTTCAAGTGGATAGTTCTAACTTTGATAATATACGACTCACTCGTGAATAAATCAGCTTAAATCGACATGAAGTATTTATTAAATTATTGAATTTCTTCGTATTGAATCAAGTACGTGATAAGTTTTGCGTACTTTTGTTGTTGTTAGTAACAGCTATCTTAAATCTACAGACATGTGTAGGTGCATTGCCTATATGATATCAAGATTGCAATCCAACTTTCACGCATTTAAAAATTAATATCTAAACACACAAAGCATGCTCTCTTTAAGTGTGACTCGTTTGACATAATATGATGGAGTATAGATATTATATAATCAAATTTCAATGGGAGATAATTATATAAAATTTTCGAAGCTGAATAAATGAATGGCTAATGCAGCTTTTTTATTCATAACGAAATCATATATTATTATAAATCATTATCTGATTCAACATTGATTTATTTAATTTTGTTTCACTGGTTATTGTTGCACGAAGGAATTTAAATAAATTGCTGGCGTTAAAAATTTCTAATTCCCGCCCCTTTTTAATTCGAGCATTTAAATTAGTTTGTATACATTACTAATAAGATATTTGTATAGAGCATATTTATTTATTTAAAAGAAATTTAAATAACAAACGTTACTCGATGGCTGTTTATTATGTAATATATTGTAATTACTCAATATCCAAGTATATTATTATATTAATACGGTACCGTAAAACGGGATGAATAGAGACAAAAACAAGTATAAAATGTATTTTTTACTATTTAAATACAATTCTTTACAATGACTATAATACTATCTCTAAAATGACAAAATCAAACCAACTAAATAATTGGCCAAAATTGAAACAAACGTGTTTTAGTTTGATGCCTGTGCATCCTGACTTTTTGACCCCTTATAAACTTCATCATGTTTTTTTGGTTAATAAGTACCGTAAAACGGAATGAATATAGGTTCATATATTCCAATCATTAAGCCTGCCAGGTCTCTATGTATCCTCTCTCGTCTCTATTCACCCCATTTCAATGTGAATAGAGACATCGAACAAAATTGACTGTGTCTTAATAACGATAGTGAATATTTGAAAAATTTTGTCATGAATGTGTAGTAGGACCATAGAAGCAAGTTTCAAGCCATTTATATTTGAATTATGTGAAGTCGTGAGGGGTAAAAAGTGTTAAAAATTCACCCCGTTTTACGGTATGTTTAATATGTTTTACAGTTATTATATTCCACAGTGAAAGCCCATAATAATAATCAATCCAATGCTATATATTTTTAAAACATGAATATTTTCGTTGACGCATAAACGTTTACTATTTAAACATAGTATAAGATAGTATAAAATTAAAAATAACTTTGATTATTCCACGAATTGTTTTAATAGTTATTACGCGCGTCTCGCGAGGCATCTTCGGATTTATTATCGCAAAGTTTGCTTGGGTAAAAATTTGCGATAATAAGTCCGAAGATGCCTCTGAATGAGACGAAATACGTTTTACTTAAAATTTTATATTACTTATGTATATATTATTTTGGGCCAATGACTGAGAAGTCTCACAATAGAAGAAAAAATCAAGGCAAAAATGATTTCACTCGATTGATGAACCAATATGAGGGATAGAGTTTTCTATGTTTTCCAAATGTGGTGCTATATATGTGGACGTAGAAGCTTACATAATCAATGTATCAAGATACTTTCGAAGAAAAATAAATTGAGATAAACTCCGTGAGGAGTCTATATGCTCCAAATTGGGAGCGGACATGGTTAAAAACTTATCAAAGAACACTTAAAAGTGATTGACGTCAATTATGCTTTAAATGTGAGCATTTAAACCAACATTTCAATTTCTTTTACATAGATAATCTAATAAATTACTAATTACTGGATACTCGAGTATTTTTCAAGATACTCGAGTAATACTCTTAAATTTTATTTACTTATTAAAAATATATATTAAAAATTGTTTAACCGTTGCGTTTAACTGAGTCTTACGCGTGGATTAATACTTTATATTTCTTTTTAAATATATGTTTTATAAATGGAAATAAATGAATCATGAAATTTAATAAGCTAATCTATTTATTTATATCCACAAATTTGAATTTATTATATATATTTTGGTACATCTGAAACTACTCGAGTATTTTTTTAAATTTACTACTCGATACTTGAGATAGCGAGTAATAATTGGGGTCTCTATTCGCAAGCTCCCACGGTCATACCCTTGAAGGTACAATAATGGAGCATGATTCATCTATTGTGGCCACATTTAAGATATCTAAAAATTGCCAGGGTAAAGCTGACAGCTTAAAAATGCAAATTTTTATCGGCCATGAAAATATTCCATAAAAAATACTAACATTGAATGATTCATACTTTTGAAATTGTTTTTGAACTTCTATCAATCATTATCGAGTGTCAGTTGTAATGCAATGCAATACATCCGCTTATCAATGAACTAAGAGAATGAAGCTGCGCTGCGAACGTCATAAATTATTCTCAGTTGGATAATGTGATGCAGTTTATTAGAAAATTATTCAAACGCTCGAATTATATTTTGTAGTAGTAAATAGAAGAAATAATTTCGCCATTTCATTGTTCAAACAGAATTAATGTTCAATTATTTAATATATATTGGAATATAAGTAAGTTATTTCATGTAGTTAACGAACATTTAAACTTACTACTTTCGATGGTTTCGGCGGTAACTTTGTGGAAGTTCATTTTAATATAAAATTTAAAATACCTTTGATTATTCCACGTATTGTGCTAGTAGCTGTGACGCGTGTTTCGCCTTTATTGTTTTTATTATTGTAGTTAACGAATGAATAATATAAGCGATCATATTATTATAGTATTTTTAGTCAACAATATTAAAAAAAGAACGTAAATATTGATTAGACTAAAAATATTTGAACCCACTAAAAATTAGCAGTCAATAACTTTATCGGTTAACTAACCGCATTTAATTAAATCGACTCAGTATAAAACATTATTAACTAAATCGAAAATGTTTTCCTGATAGATTGCGGACATTATAAGCATCCAAAAATAATACAAAAAACCGTCAACTCTTTGAAATTTACTGTCCTTTAATTTTCGGCTTGAGAAGAATTTTATTCAGAATTAATATTGGCACAGAAATATAGAGTAATTGAATATTTCAGAATTTTAGATAATTATCTTATTAGTATATTACAATACGGTCTTTTGAAGAGATTGTATTTTTAAGAGTAACAGTAGTTCACAATACATTTAAAAAATACAAGATTAAAAATAAAATTCTTACCTTTTCTTTGCCGGTCGTCCTGAGCAAGATCTTCAGTTTAGGCTTCTTCAAAATCAACTTCTTTGAAATTTCAGCCAATTTGTCTCCTCTCGCTTCCCCCGTATAGACGAGATGTGTGCAACCGCAAGGATCCACATCTTCAAGAGCCGCCCTGCCTTCGTAGTAGCACACCAATTTTGTCATTCCCTGTGGTGCGTTGGGACATTTCGAAGCCACCACCGCTAGACACCCCGTCGCCAGCATCAGCAACCCCGCGAAACTCCTCATCTCCCACATATTAATCGAAACTTACTCTTAATAAATAATAAAAGATAATTCTTTGTTTATTAAGAGGAAACGCGCATCTTGGGCTTTCTAGCCGAAAGGAATGTTTTGTCTACGAAATAGATAAGATAAAAAAGGGTTTTTATCAATGATTTGTATAACTATTATTTTTATGCTACGTTCGTTTGAGAAGTTACTGAATGGCTGGCTTTGTATTTTCGTATAACTGTTAGGTCTCGTATGACCAGATACTGGAAGTCCTCGCGACTGAACCACATGCGCACATCTGAGAGATCGGGTTTAATCCTTCGAGCAACTGGCGTCGGCTGTTCCGTTTTCCGTTCCCTACCCCAATACGCGTGATCTCGTTCCACGCTGGGCGGATCGTCTAGGCGGGGGTAGATATGACTTAAGAGAGGCATGTCGCGTTGCAACGTGACGACATTGGCCGCGGCGGCGCGACTTTGGGAGGGAGCGCCAACGGGCGGGCCGCGGGCGTGAGGCCGAACGATTAAAAAATACCAAACGCACATGTTTCATCAAAACCGAGGAAACTACTCAAATGAAAATAGAAAACAAATATTAAAAGATCTTATTGTAACACGCGGAAGCAGTGGCACAGTGGCGATACAAATACTTTGCGAATTAATATTTTGCCAATTGATTTACTTGAATAGATAGATCACTTTCAGTGTTCACTTGGTGGAATGGCATTATAATAAAAATAATAAAACATTTTTATTACTTTTTCCACATAAAATTTATTGGATCAGGACCGGTTTCGCTCATGGCAAGCATTGTCAACTGATGACATTGTCAGTTGACAAAGCTCGCCGTGAGCGAAACCGGTCCTGATCCAATATATTTTATGTGGAAAAAGTACTAAAAAATGTTTTATTATTTTTATAAGAATACATAGATCATTGAAACGCTGTCTAATGCTTAATTTTCTTTTAACGTGGTCTTTTTATACACCATTCCAAAAAAATATGAAAGTTACACCTCACAGTGAGTAAATGTATGTTTTTTTTACACCTATATTGAATTTTACCAAAATATTGATAAAACAAACTATTTGTTGGTATCACGAATTTATTTTTATGCGATGGAATCTATTTCACTACCTCTATTATGTAAAAAGTAGTAGTAAGTAAATTGTATTTTTTGGCAGTTTAATGCAATTTTTTATTTTCTATTTTATTAAATATATTTTTGCGACTATATTAATGTAATAACGAAATCAACAGCGCGCTGTTCACATACTGTGCGTGCAAAACCCAGGTCTCACCTGTTTATTACAATGTGACCTTGTACATGTTTTGTTCCCATATTAAGTCATAGATTTTTTTGCGCGATTTTTTTGTGCGCCACAAAACAAGGTTTAGGTGTATGTTTATGTGCGTATGTCAATATATATATTGACTAGACTGTTAAATATTCCACTAATGAACTCTATTAATTTTTAAAATAAAATACATGCTCATATTTTTTTTTGTTCAGAACCAAATAGAAAAGAAAAGGGAAAATTCAGCCTGACAGCCTCTCGCTGTGTGAAAAAATTTATTCTTTGAATAAACATTTTGCATTATCTAAAGCGACCCTTAATTACACTCAAGACTCTTTTTGTTTGATTTCAAAGTTAGGCGGTTTTTCTCATACATTTTTTTTAAATATATTATATTTTAGAGACTTTTACTTTACTTAACGGACTGTGCAATAACGTAATAAACAGCGCGTATTTGACTCACTGTGTGTGCAAAATCCAGTGTTTCACCTGCTTATTCCAATGGTACTTTGACACGTGTGTACATGCTATGTTCCCACATGAAATCATAATTTTTTCGGGTGATTTTGTTTTGTGCGATTTTCCGCGGAACGCGTCTACCGCACAAAAAAAGGTTTAGGTGTATATCAATAATTGACTCAAATAGTGAAGCTTCAGACAATCCTCAAACTTTATTCAACGAAACGAATAAACCAGGGCTGTGGAGTCGGAGTCAAAGTCGGAGCGGCGCTTTGGCCGGAGTCGTACGTCGGAGTCGGAAACTTTGAAAAGTTTGAACTTGTTATTTTTGCATTTAATATGTAAAATTTGGCTTTTGGCCGCATTGATAGGGTTAATATTGAATTGAATAGACATAAATAGGAAATTTAGGGAAAAAAAGTTACGATATTAATCTTTTTTTAGTCGGAGTCGTGTTTTTGGTCAATGTCGGAGTCGGAGTCGTGTCTTTGGTCAATGTCGGAGTCGGACTTTTTTTTATCGACTCCACAGCCCTGGAATAAACTTTATTAATATTTCTGTTAATTTTTTGAGGAATCGTGAACATGAGTTGTTTGTCCTTCCAAGAAGTAGAACCAGCCTGCCAATGGGGATGCCACTGGGAAGAGCTTTAGTGATTTTTAACAAAATTGCTTCGGATGTCGACATATTTCACATGGACGTGAGTGAGTTCAGGCGAGTACTATTTCTTATGTATTATATATAGTTGATTTTGTCGGAACTCACTCGGTTGACTTGTTTAACAATTTCCAATGAACTTTTCTTTCAATGTTTTCATCTTTTTTCACATTGCAAAAGCAATAAACTTATAATTTGTAATTTTTGCAGTGTACATTTATAAATAAATTAGGTTTATATAGTCCAAAATATATTTTTAAAAAATGCATTAAAAAAACCGCATAACTTCGAAGTGGCACAAAAAAGAGGTTTGAGTGTATCGATTGAGTAATATTATTAATGTCACCGTGAAAACCTCTGTATGGACAGCTCCAGTTATGTTATCCCAATAACAGTAACGATTACATGACGATAACGAGAGGGAAAGCGACAGAGCTGGTATCCTCGCGGCGACAGCCGACAGAGCGGTGCAGCATCACATTGCAGTCGCCCCTCTTGAAAGTGAACGCGTTCTGATCTCGGCGTATGTAACAATGTGCTGGTGTTAGTCTAGCTAGTCTGATTTTGCAGCAGTTTGGAGCACAGGTGGCCTACTAACGAACGAACATAGTGCCGCCTCGGCTACTCACACTGCTGTACACTGCTGCTCATTCGTTTAAAAATAACGTGTGATGTTTTTAATCAATTATCAATTATTACGCCAAGTATTGTTTGCTAGTAAATAATCAGTTGACAATGCTCACCATGAACGAAACCGGTCCTGATCCCATAAATATTATGTGGAATAAGTACTAAAAATATTTTATTATTTTTACTCTAATGCCTTTCCACCAAGTATTGACAGTGAACTCCTTAAAATAGCCGTAAAATAACGTACGTTCAAACATACACTCAAACCTCTTTTTGTGCAATTTACAAGTTATACGGTTTTTCTTAACACTTTTAATTACTTTTTTAATTAGCAAGTTATTTCGTATTTGACGTGCAATTAGCAAACGCACAAATTTGTGCACTCTGTAAGCATTGTTTTAATAAAAAGAGGTCACCACCCGAAAAAATTTTGAATCCTATGCTCTACAATAAGAAACATGGGTTAAATTAATCATTCACTTAAATTATAAAGCGTATTCTATTTTGTTGCTCTAACTTTAAATTATATTCTGCACTAAAAGTTAATTGTCTCGATACACGATAATATAAATTGATGAAATTCATTAATCATTTTCTTTCAAAGATAATTAATCAAACTTGCTCTAACACAAATTCTAACTAGAATTCGTATCGGGATTTGTTTATGAATCCGTGGTTAACTATTATCTCTATCTCTTCGTAGCCTCCGTATTTTGATCATATCTAATTTAAGTCAAACACACTATTTTGGAGTATAACCAAACCTCTTTTTGTGCGATTTCAAAGTTATGCGGCTTTTCTTTAATGCAATGTTTGATAAATTTTTATCACAATCACTATATAAGATACGTACATAATAACATAATTAACAGCGCGTTATCCTCATACTTTACCTGCAAAATCCAGTGTTTTACCTGTTAATTACAATGTGACCTTGAAACGTGCGTCCTTGTACATTTTATGTTCCCATATTAAGTAATAGATTTTCCCCGGAACGCATCTACCGCACAAAAAAGGATTATTTGTATTTATGTGTTTATACTACGTAGCTACTAGAGACTCCAATTTGAGTAACGAGTACTCGATACTCGAGTATACTCGTCCATTTTCAAGTACTCGATACTCGAGTAATTTGATACTCGAGTAATAGTCGTAATTTATAAATGGAGGTTTATTTCCAAATGTTATTTTGTTTTAAGCAGCAGACAGAAAATCTAGATAGCACTATTTAATTAATTGTTAATTTAAAACCGATGTCGCCAGCAACAAAGAGCGTTTTTTCTACTGCGGGAGTAAAAAAGCAAAACTTTGAACCAAATTAAAATTTGAGACGTTTAATTATCTATAATTTTTGAAATATAAGTTTCATAAATTGAAATAAATGTATAAATGAAATAAAATGAGCTTATTTATTTGTTTACCTGTTGATATATGTACACAAATTTTAAAAAATAATATATCTTTTGGTATATCTGAAACTACTTTGTCTGCTCGAGTACTTTAAAATTTTACTACTCGATACTCGAGTAATTGGAGTCCCTAGTAGCAACTCTACGAAACAGAAAGAGATTTTTCACACAGAATGACAAAATATGGAATTTGAGTGCTTTTTCGACATTTATTTATTTTAAAATATCATAATAAAAGTCAAGGAAGCATCATAACGTTAATACTTTTCACACCGTGTAATATTCTAATAAACGAATATATTCAAAAGTTTTTTGGATAACGAAGTTCTAAGGCGCGTTGGCGTCAAAGTTTTTCCAGCCTCATTCGTCTCTAAGTTCAATTTTCTTTTGTTTTGCATTCCCTGCTACAGTTCAAGAAGTTAGCTTACTTTTTCATCTCTACCTATGGAGGGTCATCGAGAAGAATGGCTCTATAACGATTCTTTGATGCTTTTTCGAAAAAATTCTGCAGGCAAGAGATCTTACAAGCAAATCACGAATGCTGACATTACTTTTCTTAATATATTGATTGTTTCTGACAAAATAATGAATATTTCATGTGGGTAATACATAACTTAAAATATTGTCTCAATTCGATTTCTTAGGTATTTAATTTGCCCTATTAAGGGTCAGGAGTTACAGAAGATCCTTAGTTATCGTTTTAAGGATACTTATTAGATAATGTAAGAAAAGTTATTATATTATGAGTAACCGTTGACCGCGTCATCACGACTGACCTCCGCCTTAAACGTAAGGATATATTTTAAAAGAATTTCTTCACAGACCAGGTCAAAATTTGAATACCAATTAAATTTTCAGACAATAACACCAAACGACGACAAAAAATAGCTCCCCTTTAAAATTACTCAGAAAAAAATGTTGTAAATTTTTTATAACTCGTAAATAAAAACTAATTCTGAATTACGCAGACAGCATTTCAATTGAATGGAAAAAAAATGTTCTCAATATCGTAGACTATTATAAAAATTTTCTCGCTAAATTATAAAATTTAAATTGGCACCGCCCTAAGACATGCAATTTTCGGTAGAAATTTATTGAGGTTAGCGCAACCGAAATTGTTAGGAAATATATTTATTTGACTTGTAATTATAATTTATTTAAAATACTAATTTTATCGCAAATATTTTTCATTAATTACTTATACCGTACCGTACAGTATGTGCACAACGCGATGTTAATTACGTTATTCCATATGTATGTTTATACATATAGTGCTTAAAATATATTTAAAAAAAGCATTTAAAAAAACCGCATAACTTTGAAATCGCACAAAAAAATATTGTTTATAAAAATATTATCAACTGGGGAATAATTTTTTTGCTAACAACTAATTACTTAAATAATCGTGTGTAGTCTCGTAGCCAAGTGGTAAGGCTCGAGGACTTTCATTCTACCTTAGTTCCACATATTCCAAGAGGAAACTGCATTACGTTCGTGTTACAGCACGAATTAATAAGCACGAAATAAAGACAATTTTACATTTTCAATTAAAAAATTTAGACTACACTCTTTTTGAAGCAACTAAACCTAAGAATTCATTTAAATTAGTCATTCCCGAAGTGGTTTATATCGACCCCTGAGGGTCGATTCCAACCTGCAGAGGGTCTACGTCAGTGAACAAAATAATTGGGGGCTTATGAGATGTAAAAGGGTGTCCGCGATAGATTTATGGTTAAAATGACTAAATTAAAGCCAAATATTGAAATTATGATATCAAAGTATCAGGCTCATACTTCCCATTAGAAGCACTGTTTTTGTGTATTTATTTATGTAAAAATGTTACTAGAATGACATTTTGTGTCGTTTTAATGAATAAATTTACTATAAAACTTTTATTATTATTTAAAACATTCTACTCTACAGTAAGCCCTAGTGAGTAGCTCTGTGTCAAATTTAGAAACACATTTAAAGTTAATGAATCTGTAAAAATAATATGTTAGGGAGACTACTGAAAATTGGCTGGGGGTCTACGGGGCAAAAGAGTTTGGGGACCTCTGATTTAACATAACATAAAATTGACCATCGTCTCACAAACAAAGCTTTAATTATAATGTTACCATTAGTAGATATTCAATTTTTGATTTCCCAATATTGGATTTTTTCAACAGGTACTATAATAATCTCGTCCAAATCTGTAACTGTCTTATGATCTGCAATATGAAAGATGTGTATCACAGATAATAAGAACTGATGCAAAGTAAATGATAAGCATTTATGGTAATGTTCCTCGGAATAAAACGACCCACTCAACAATGAAAGCGAATTGGTCTCGAAACACCGCATGCTTTGTAATCGATATCGCAGATTAAGCTCGCGCTTATTTAGATATCCTCTTCGGGCCCCGGTTATCACCTATGATACATATGGTTGTTATTAAATATCAGCACGGCTGTTGAATTGAACGTAACAAAACAATTTTTTCATGCTGTATTTATTTTATTATTGTATAAAATAAAATAAAATACATGGCATTACAGCTGCCGCCAATGCGCCATGCATTTGACAAATTAAAAAAAATATATGAAACAGAACTGAAACGTATTAGTTACACAAAAAGAAAAAAAATATAAACAAAGCACCAATTTCACTGCCGAAGATGTCCACATCAACAGGCGGTGCATTCATCAGCCGAACAGCCCTTGCGACTGGCGACTCAAAAGACATACGTGACAAACAAGTTCTGACAAAGAAAATTGATTGGCCTTGTATACGACCACAAAGGTAGCAACTGGGATCATGCAAGCTTAAAGTCTCAAGGATGTCAGGGTTATCAACTCGGCCCCGAAGAAGAAGAGTAAAATTTTTCAATATTGAAATCGATCTTCGAGCTTCAAGAGAGTGAAACGAAAGCATTCCTAAAAGAAACTTTGTATTATAACAATACATTAAAATAATTCATATTGAAGCAATAAATTAAATAATAATGTATTATGTAGAGAAAAATATTGTTGTATTTGTATTGTCGAAACATATTAAAGGCTAAAAAGGACCAACACTTCCTTCAACAACAGTGACCTCTGTAATGACATGAAATTTTTCGGATATCTTCAGTTGGTACGACCGTTTCCATTATTATATGAAACTTTTGGTTTTGGTACGTTCAATTCTACAACAAGCTGGTATTTTATAAACACCAGGGCTGTGGAGTCGTTAAAAACAATTACGACTCCGACTCCAGCATTTACCAAAAACACGACTCCCACTAAAAAAAGTATAATTTCGTCACATTTTTTCCTTACTTTCCTATTTATGTGTATTCAAATATATATAAATCCGGCCAATAACCAAAGTTGACATATTATGCAAAAATAAAAATTTCAAACTTTTCAAAATTTCCGACTCCGAGTACAACTCCGGCCAAAGCGCCGCGACGACTCCGACTCCAGTTCCGACTCCACAACCCTGATAAAAACCATGAGTATCATAGGTGATACCCGGAGCCCGAAGAGGTTAAACAGACATAATTCACAATTCTCAATTCATTTTCAATATCCATTATTATTTTAAAACTTATATGTTTAGTGATATAACTTAGTTAAGTGCTATATTGAAAAATAATTTATTACATTTTGGCAATTACATTATTATGTCACGAAATTGACCAAACCATTATTATATTAAAAACAATATATAAATTTATTTATGATATATATTATTAAACATAATTAAAATTATAATTTGAAAGATACTTTATTTTGAAACAGTTTGTGCCCATATTCATTTTATTATCTCGGGGTATAATATTGTTACATATTATTCAAGGGTACTTTAGATATCGATGTTAAATTGCTGAGGGTTGTACGACTAATAAAATGACAACTTAATATTAGCAGCATAACCCGACAATAGTTTGGTTTTACTTATATATTTAAAATATATTAAATAAAGGAGAAAAAACACATTTATGACATTTTTTTTTCACCATTGTTATATTATATTCCGATATAATGCCCAAACAGCTATCAAATATACAACATCATTAAATGTATGTAATGAATTAGATGGGTGTGTTTACATTTCAGTTAATGAGAGTTCTGGTGACCGATTGAAACAAACCGCCGTTTTTTGGAGAGAGAAAAATACATTACCTGCCCTTCACGATTCAATCCAAGATTTAATTACTATTCAATAAATAAGTTTGCAATAATTTACTCTTCCTATATAAATGTACTCTCGGTTCTTCGGTTTGATGCCTAGAAAGCATCGGTAATCATAAAAAAAAGGTTCTGACGGTGACGTCACTATCATCCAATTGCATAAATGTAAGGAGGTATACATTTAAGCATAATCGCCCTTCGGTCCCGATTAGAGACTCCAATTCAAGTTACGAATACTCGATACTCGAGAATACTCGTCCATTTAACAAGTACTCGTTACTCGAGTATTTTGAAAAATACTTGAGTAATTCTCTTTATTTATGAATAAAGATTTATTTCCAAATTCTATTACCTTTAAACTTAAAATAAACGCCCATGGCAACGATAGTGTTGTCTATTGCGAGAATTATAAAAACAAATCTTCGAACCAATTAAAAAATTGACACGTTTAATTCTCTTTTATTTTTTGAAATATACGTTTTATAAATTTAAATAAATGTATCATGAAATTAAATAAGCATATCTATTTATTTATATACGAAAATTAAAATTAATAATATATATTTTGGAACATCTGAAACTACTCGAGTATACTCGAGGATTTTAATATGTTGCTACTCGATACTCAAGTAGAAGTAGAGTAATTGGAGTCTCTACTCCCGATATATATTCAGTTTAGATACTTTTTTTTTAAAGAGTGCGGAAAGAAAATTGACATATTTCTAATTAAATACAAAATGAAATCCCAATTGAAAAGTTCTAGTATGTGACCACTACCATGATACTGCTGCTCATGGCACATCGTGATGATGCTGCCTGAAGGTTCAACATTTCACTTTCTCTATGGCACTGGTTCTCACGTAAAATTGCACTGTGGCCGCATCGTCAGCATTAATGGTCCTAAGGAAATATCTGGTGGCCGCGCCAAATTTTTGTTTTGAGTTTGTTGTATGTGATGTAATGTACGTCAAATGGACCTTAACATGCTTGTCAATTTACTGTCGGTATTAATTGCATCCTTTCTTATCAATTTTCGGAATCTTTGTTGACAAATTAGCATGTAAAACAACATTGTTTTCAATATCAATATTTTCTAAGAAGCTGTCGGTGGCCGCACATGAGAACCACTGCTCTATGGAAACCCTTTGGATGATGCAGTCGCGGTCGCCTCACATCTCACCATTGAATCGAATAGGGTGACACGGAAATTTTTTGTGAAATATATAACGTTTTTCCACCGTGCAATTAGTGGAGGTACAATCCACGAGCCGCCCTGCCCTTCCAACTCTCGATAAGACTTGCGGTGCGGTCTGCCAGACTTGGCCTACTTAGTGACCAGTTGCGCAACCCGACCTGACCGGACCATACTCAACTAACCGGCAAACTGATCTCAATACAGCGGCGGCCTATCGCTTTAATTTTAATAATTTTATTTGAATTGTGATTATTTCACACCGTTGTTACTGTATCATATTGAATAGATCGGGTTTCATTGTTTTTGTCGTTTAAACTTATGCATTGTGATATGTTTTGTTTGTGTATAGGATTTACAACAACAGTAAACTTTGTAACACTATCACATGCATCGTTCATTGTCAATTATGATGACGTATTTATCGATTTTTTGAAAAAGTGTTTTCACTTTTCCAGATTTTTTCAGATTTTGGTGTCTTACAATTAGAGACTCCAATTCAAGTATCGAATACTCGTTCATTTTTAAGTACTCGAGTAATACTCGTAATTTATAAATGAAGATTTATTTCCAATTTTTTTTTATGATGGCGATGAGGTGAAGATCTGTTGATCAGTTCAAGGCGGCATGATAGATACACGAATCGTAGGGACAAGAGACTCCAATTCGAGTATCGAGTATTCGAAAAATGCACGAGTATTCTCGAGTAACGAGATTTTGCCGGATTGTTTTCTGGTTTTACCGCTGACTATGCTATTCGAGAATTTCTTTTGTCACTTTGGCTTTGGATCCTGCTTACTTATCTTATAAATGACAAGTGGTGACGAGAGTCTATGATGACAAGAGACAATTTATTTATAATCTATTTATATCTAGTGAAACTGTATTTTCAGTGAAAATATATCAAGTAATAGATTTGTATGACAACATGATTTCACTGGTCACGATCATTGAAATTGGTTTGCTTCAATGAAACAAAATCAGCAAGTAGTCTCTTTCGTGAAAAGATAACCAAAGAAAAACACAGACAAACATAGGGCTGAAGATAGGGCGGTCAAATTTTATTTCAATGACAGCTTGGAGAAGAATATATTTTCACTGAGAATACAGTTTCACTGTAAACATATACACACATTTGAATTAATAATACATGTTTATTTTGGTGCATCTGAAACTACTCGAGTATAATCGAGTACTCGAGAATTTTAAAGTTGTACTACTCGATATTCGAGTAGTTGAAATGTCGAGTAATTGGAATCTCTAGTAGGGATGTTGTTTATGTCGGAAAGCCGCATTAAAAAACAAAATATTTTAATTTTAAAAATGCAATCCTTAAGCATAGCTCATCGCTGGATATGTTCAGATATATGTATACTAACATCAAGGACACCTGAAATCTTAAATTTTAATCAAAACATTAGATATATTATCACAAGTAATAGACCGAGACGCTACTGCCGTTTACTGTATAGATAAGTGGTAACGGTGGTACATTCAAGAGAGAAGTCATACGACTTTCCTGTTATGCATTCTGTTTATCTTCCTTGCTCCCCGTGCGTTACTTTCAAGACGAAAACTAAAAGTCATTCAAACCGAAAACAAATAATACTTAGCTCAAAACGAAACAAATAATATATCAGTCACGGTTAAAAATAAGAGCGAGGTCGACCGCTCGTTTATCAATCACACTTTTTAATTTTTGTAAGCAACTCGAACCTCACTCCCGACATCTCTATTTCAAAAATTAACCTGTTACCGGCTAGAAGAATTCCCCACTTTTTGCCCTGTACGCAACGACTTTTTCAAAAATTAAAGAAGGTCAATACCTCAAAACTACTTACGTTATTTAAGGGCTTAGATGTCTTTGGTGCCTTATGGAAGAAATCCCACGTTAATTACCATACCACATGGGTTTTAGAGCGTATTTACGAATCCTCGATAAGGATTGTCACACACAGTTTAAAATATAATGTCAATTTTGCATCCCGATTGGCTATCATAAAATGAATTGTTGTTGATTTTTTCTTATGATTTTATGAATAATTTGTATTTATTCAATTTGTATGAAACATATATGCATGCAAAATAATATTTAGGTTAATATTGTGAATATTTTATCAAAAGTTTTGACAGACCTGATAACCTCTATACACTTTTTGTTGAATAACTTTTAAGAAAACTAATAAAACGAAAAATTTATATTCATTTTGTGAGCCTTAAGAAATCTCGGATACATATTCGATGTGATAATTTAAGAAATATTATTTTTTGACGATTTAAACATAGTTGCCCACCGGTGAGTTCTCAGCTGTCAGAGCTTTTTCTTATGCGACACACCGGTGTGTCAATAGCTTTAGAACGGTTAGAAACCCAAAGGTCAACTGGTAAAAGTATCAATCGATCATTTTCGTCTTTCGACTGAATTCTTGTGAGGTATATTTAATTATAAATGACTAATTAATCAATTAATCAGAATTTTTAAAAAATCGACCGAAATGTTTTGGCATTCATCAATAATGGAATGTGATGTAGAACGTCATAGTATTGTTAAACAGGCAAGGCTGTGCGCGATTAGTCATCGGGGGGAATTTGCATACGTTGCAACACTTATTTTCATTTACGTCTCAGGGCAATCATAATTTATGAAAAAAAATAGGTAACGCTCATTTTGCATTCTAATTCATTGGAATATCGAAAATATCACAACAAGACAGTAACAGGCGCACCTCTACTTTCGCACAATTCGCTTTATCGCACATTTTACAAAATTCATTATTCTTAGATATTTTGGCGAAAATGCAAAAATCGATGGCTTAAAGAGTAATGTTGTTAACTCCACGTTTGGCTTAAAATGACTTAATAATGGCATCTTGTTGTATCATGCATATCATCATGTCATGTCATCGTAAAATTTGTATACCAAAACTTATTTAAGTGAATCGGAATAATGTTTCAAGAAAATTTGATATCTCCATTGTCGTTCTAAAACCCACTCTGCTAATTTTCCAACTTCGCTATTTTGTATTGTCACCTGCCATTTATTCGTTGTTTTTCAGCGGTGGTTTTTTTTGTTTATAACACAAAATTTTACATTCTCAAAATAATCTGTTTTTACCTTCTCCTGCACAATAGACAAACAGGTAGATAGCAATTTTTCTCTTTAGACCATGGAAATGTTTTGTTTCCATGGTCTAAGTTTCAACTTTTTATTTTTGCATATAATATGTCAAATTTGGGTATTGGCCGGATTAGTAGGGTTAGGAAAATATATATTCTAATAAATAAATATATAAATATTCAACTTTTTTAGTCGGAGTCGTGTTTTTGGTCAATGTCGGAGTCGTGGTTTTGGTAAATGCTGAAGTCGGAGTCGGACTCGAACTTTTTTTTACCGACTCCAGAGCCCTGTATTTATTTTTTATATTTTCGATTCAACATAAAAAATAATTCAAGTAGAAATTTGGCAACGTAAAAAAACAGAACAATATCCTCATACAGATCACATATCGCTTACCTGCGCAAACACAATGGTATGAGTGTGTATGACCAAGCTTAAATTTATTAGTATCTAACGTTACATAAAACATTCGAAGAAAGTGGACTAGATAGCTCGCTCCGGGCCAAAAACTACATTATATTGTTATGTCTGGCGGTTACCAAATAATAATGTGTGATTCTAAGTAGCCTTAGACGCGTAGAAAACTAAATTATACCACCGTATCGTTTTGCGTTACGTAAAAAAAATTACAATTCATGGCAATGCGAATTTGACACAAAAAAAATCTTTATACGTCTTACGGGAATTTAACAGAAAAATATTTATATCTTTACAAAGCAGGGCGTGGTTATATCTAGATCAGTGGTTCTCATGTGCGGCCCCCAGAAAATTTCGCTGCAGCCACCAACAGATTCATAGAAAATATTGATTGTTAAAAAAATGTATTTTTTTAAAAGATAATTTGACAAAACATACTCTGAAAATGAATTATTTCGTTGCATTGTATTGTGCATCTAGAACAGTAGTTCTCACGTGCCGCCACCAGAGGGCTTGGCTGCGGCTACCGACAGCTTCTTAGAAAATATTGATATTGAAAAGAAAGAGGTTTTACAAGTTAATTTGTCAACAAAGAAAAGACGCAATTTAATACCAATAGTAAATTGACAACCTTGTTTAGGTCCATTTGACATACCTCACATACAACAAACTCAAAAGGAAAATTTCATGCGGCCACCAGATATTTCCGTAGGACTGCTTATATTTGCAATGCGGCCACAGCACAATTTTACGTGAGAACCACTGATGTTATATCCTCTGTGCAATCCTGTTCAAAATCACACATCGACACCTTACTTTGAAAAGGTTCTAACTGCTCTTAACACTGTTTTGAGATGTGAGCGTTTGAAGTTTTGATTGATTAAAATTCACTTGTAACAGTGAGCAAGTGAAAATGTTTCAAATTAATTATTTTAAGCACATTTTTTCTCAACTCTTGCTGAGATATAATGATCTTCTAACGATGGAAATAATGATGACAATCTTAGAACATTGTAAAATAAATTTAGTATACAAAGTGTACAGATGCAGCGCAACTCTGGAATTCTACTAACTCCGTTATTCAACCATAGATAATTCTGAAATTCATATATTTGATTGAATGCGGTAAATACAAGCTTTTCCGGCCAAAAGGTCATTTTAGGTAAAAATGTCAATTAGAACCTTTTCAAAGTCAGGTAACGACATGTAATTACATTACTTGCACTTGATGTGAAAGCACGTTTCACTTATCTAAATAATATTTTTAATAACTAGATTCAAACTCTTTCCTCAAAGAATTTGACTTTGAATCTTTCAATTTTCCGAAGATTTCAAACAATTTCATTCGAGGAAGGAGAGGATAAATTGGAAGCATAACGAATGGATAGTAGTTTAAGCGTTGTCCATCCGAATGTCGAATACGAATGTCGCAAAACGCTTACCACTCGACTAACTAACCGGAAAGGTAAATACCATTTCTTGTCTAAGTAATTTTTTTTTATCATGTCCTCTCCCAACTTGGAGCATATTGATTCCTCACTGAGTTTATCTTGACATATGTTTTTTTTCTACGAGAACTGCTTGTTACTCAGTTGCTTAACCTCTCTTTTTTGAAGAGATGAGGTATGGAAAGGATACTAGGACTAAGACAGGACTAGTGATTAGCTAATCGCTGTCACTATGCGTCGCTCTTTGGGTTCGGAAAGGTAGGAAGGGATTTAACAACACAAACACCCATTGCCTCTGAGCAGAATCGATTTATAGACTGAAAAAATCTGCTCATACAGGGAATCGAACTCGGGCGGTCCGACACAGTAGCCAACGACGTTGACCTTGCACCACGGATCGGGCTCAGATGATAAATAGTGAGTGAAAAATACATACAATACTAAAATTGATCCCTAGATACTGGATAATGAATTAGTCACCAATAAAACCGTTATTTATCACCATTTAATGTGCCCTCATTTTGCATAAATAACAATGTAAAACTTTAAAACAATACTCCTCTTAGATACTATGTATAAAACGAGAAATATGTTTCATTTCAATTAGTTTTCAGATCGGATTCACCGGTACTGGGAAGTAAAATAATGCTCAAATTCAAAGCAAATGTAACAAAGCTAATAATTTTACTAAGTAAACTAAAATATAATAATGACACACAATCAGTGTCGTCAAAAGCGATTCTAGTGGAAACACAATTGCAATTGTATTTTTATAATAAAGTTCCGAGTGCTTTCATTATATAAAAAAAAACATAATATATTTAATAGGATTATTTTTATAATGACCGTATCACATAAAACAACACAGACTGTGCCCAAAATTACCAATCACTTATGTAATATCAAGCCAGTTATTGAACGCTTTTTTATGTAAAAAAATAACTAGTCATGAGACTTAAAATAGAATTGAGCCAGAAAAGAAATGATTCGCAGTTTTAAAGTGCTAGAAATACAGATCAAACATTATTAACATAGCATTTTTTGCGGACTAAGAACAGGAAGTAATTAATGATAAAACACTTAAAAAATTAGACATAGCAAATCACACTTCAATTTTTTAAGTGAATGTATACATCATGAACTAAAAGTTTTTTTTAATATGTATTATTTCAATTCAATACTTATTGCAGTAAACATTTTTCTGGATTCTGTACTAAGCACCTCAATAAAAATTCTTGGAGAAAATTGATCGTATCTTTACGTGTATATTTTAGGCAAGACACATAATTAATTAAACATGTTAAGCTTGAATGGTAAGACCATATCCTGAATTATTAAAAATACAAAAATTGTAAGTAAGCTCAAACCTGTTTTTGTACGACTTTTTTAGTGCAGTTTCAAAGTTATGCGGTTTCTTTTTCAATACAATTTATTATTTTTTTAATTTTTTTTTGGGAGCATGTAAACGCTTTGTTTACATACTGAATGTGCAAAATCCAGTGTTTCACCTGTTTATTACAATGTGATCTTGATACGTTCGTCCTTGTACATTTTATGTTCCCATATTAAGTCATAGTTTTTTTTGTGTGATTTTCCGCGGAACGCATCTTCCGCACAAAAAAGGTTTAGGTGTACAGACTGACCACGCTACTTATGCACTCGAATGAGTGGCGCTGTGAAAATGTCCTGAATGACGCCCGCAAAAAAAAAGATTGTCAGAGTTCGAAAATTTTAAATTCCCTAATTTGATATAGACTAAACGCGTGGACTAAATGCGGTAGGTGGATTCTTATGTCAGATGGGGAAAATTTATTCAATATCAACGGCTGCCGCAAACTCGAGTGAACTGCTTAAGAAGTCAGAGTGTAGTATCACTGTAAGTTGTTGTAGTGGTCAAATAATTAATGATTACACACTGAATCGTGTTTTAAAAGATAAACGCATAGAACAAAGCTCTAAAGACGATGGTGTGATGCCAAAATATTATGTTATTAATTTTTTAATATCTCCTTTCAGTGGTTTTTCTTCAGACATACACTCCTATAGTACTATGCCCCTAGGAAGGACTGTTAATTAATTGTAGAACTAAAGCTCAATGTAGGAAAGAGCTAAAAATAAAAAAATCAGGTTTGGGTGTAAATCATGGGTTCCCAACTTTTTCAGCAGCTTGGCCAGATTTTATAAATGAGATTTCCTACCGGGCCATACAACAAAATTTCTTTTATTATTCAAAGCAAACATGAAATATATTATTTTCTTTAAGAAGATATAACAAAAATGAGAATCAAAAATATTTATTAGAGTGAGGCAATACAATAATAAAAAATGAACAAGATATAATACATTTAAAGGAGACGTCTGATTTTGTTTGTCTAAACTAAGTGCATCAATGTTGATAACGATTGATGTTGTTGCCACATGCCAACAGTTTTCCAAATGCTCATCAGTGATTCGTGTTCTCATTTAAGAGAAGGTCTTGTTGAAATTGCCCTTCGTACAAACTTATTTGCATGTTTAGCCTCGTTCTGCCGTTTAATGTTATACTCTTTCAAGACAGAAACAGAATTATTGCATATCAAGTATATTGGCTTTGTTTTATATTCCACGACAAAATAGTTTATAGTCCATCTGTCTTGAAGATTAAAATGCGTGCATATGCTTCGCGGGCCACAAGAAAACGACCAGCGGGCCGCGGGTTGGCCATCCTTGGTGTAAATGGGGTAGAGTAGACTTTTCAGCGATTGAGCGCAACGCCTGCCTAAGGCGTGAATTATTTATTTTTTTATCGACCAATTAATTCTTCATCTAAAATTTAGATATTTAATGTTTTCGATTATATATTCAGTAGGGTAAGCTTGCATCACTTTTCTACGATTAATGCAAATTAAACATTGCTAATTTAAATCGAATTCAATTCCTGGTTGTCTTGAAAAATTATTCAACGAATAAATCTACGACTATGTTTGATATAATTAAAAAAAAACATAGTAAAAAAACATGATTTGTTATATATACTTATTACATATGTGTTCAAAGATCAGAAAGTATTGCTGATAACTGGTCTTGATTTGACTCTAAAAAATATGGATTTATTATAATCCACCCACACCTTGTTTTGTACGCTAAGCTTGTTCCGTGGAAAATCGCACAATACAATCTATGACTCAAATTATTGTCAGATAAAAAATACAAGCTTTTGAAGTTTTCTTATAGCTAGTGGCTTTACCAGTCGGCTTATGTATGAATTATCAATTGAGTATTCTAGATAAGCTAATTACTAGAAATGTATGTATGATCTCATTCTAAATTTATCTTTAAAGGAGAGGTAGAACAGAACGACTGCATATCAATACACTTTATCCTTTTTTTTGTGCGGTAGATGCGTTCCGTGAAAAATCGCACACAAAAACTAAATGACTTAATATGGGAACATATCATGTACAAGAACGCGTCAAGTGTCAAGGTCACACTTAACAGTAAACAGGTGTAACACTGGATTTTGCACGTGCAGTATGTGAACAACGCGCTGTTAATTACGATATTTTACATATAAAATTAAAAATAATTCTCAAGGCATCTTCGGGCTTATTATCGAAAAGTTTGCTTAATTAATGATTAATAAGATTGATTCTAATATTTTTAAATTATTAAATTACAAAATGGAGTTTGGTACTTTCCTTTTTACGGGAAGCAAGGAGGAGAGGTTATAGAATCAAAACAAAGCAAACAAATAATTATACTACTTATGACGTTATTACATATGTATATGTATAGTCCCAAAAATATATTTAAGAAAAAAAATCTATTGAAAAAGAAGTCGCACAACTTTAAAATCACACAAAAAGATGTAATTTTTAAAACAAACACTAGAGCTAAGTAAAAAAACAAATTATGATTTTTGCACAAAGCAATTCTTCACGTCTGCAAGTATTATTTTATTCAGATGGTAATAAAAAAATTCATACGAGAATTAGAATCAATTTTCTATACAATTTTGAATATAAATAATATCGAAAAAATGTATGTCATATCTTATTTCAACACCACTTTTTTGATCAAGTAAAATTTGATTATTAAATTACAGATATACTCCAAAAATAGTCTCACCACAAACGTAATTGATCAATAATGCACAACCAACAAACAATTTTATTTGAGCTCAATTTAAAGATTAAATCAACACTCCGGTATTTTTTTACATCATTGCCAAATTGATTACATATTGAATATTTACGGAAACGTTCAAAATTTATAATATAATACATGCCTATATCATCAATTATCAAAGGTTTTTTTTCACAAGGTTAAATTAGATCTCAAAACTGCCAAAAAATGTTTTACCAACCATTAATTTAACATTTTTTAACACATTTATGTATTAATTATGCTTTCAGTGCAGATTCTATCAATAAATTTACTAAAAATCCTTATATATTTAGTCCGGTCCGTGGCGCAGGGTCAACGTTGGTGGCTTGCGTGCCGGACCGCCCGGGTTTGATTCCCGGTACGAGAGGATTTTTTCAGTCGATGAATCTGTTCAAAGGCATGGGTGTTTGTGTTGTTAAAAATCTCTTCCCACCTTTACGATCCCAAAGAGCGACGCATAGTGACAGCGATTAGCTAATCACTAGTCTTGTCCTAGTCTTCGTATTTTCCCATCCCTAAACTCTTCGAAAAAGAGAGGTTGAGCAACTGAATAACAAGGCAGTTCTCGCAGAAAAATATATGTTGCAATAAACTTCTTGAGGACACCATATGCTCCGATTGGGAGCGGACATGGTTAAAAAAAATATATTTATATTTAATGCTGCTATTTTTATTTCCTTCGATTATATATCTACATAATATTTTTCGTAATTATGCAGGCATTATCTTCCCCTAAAATAAGGTGTTACTTCCATAAAACAACCCCTTCATAGAGTATTTTGACGGAGATCTCATAAAAAGAGAAGCGGTGTACCCAGCTGTCTGTGCTCCCAATGGTATATGTGTTGACTTGTCATTAGAGACTTGATACTCGTGTAATTTGAAAAATACCCGAGTAATACTCGTAATTTATAATATGAAGAGTTTTTTCTTCTGCGGTAATTATAAAAACAAAACTTCGAATCAATTTGAAACTTAAGACGTTTAATACTTAATATAAAATTTAAAATAACTTTGATTATTCTACGTATTGTGCTATTAACTGTGACACGTGTTTCGCCTCTTTCAGAGACTTCTTCGGACTTACTATCGCAAAGTTTGCTTAAGTAATGAAGCAAGATTGATTCTAACATTTTAAAATTATGAAGTTTGGGATTTTTCCCTTTTAAGGGAAGCAAGGAGAGGGTTATAGAATCGAAACAAAGCAAACAAATAATCATACTACTAATGACGTTAAACATTACAAACTATTGAACTATTGAGCTACAATCAACCAGATAGGTTGATTACTTTATTAATTGGAAATAATGTAAATAATGGCGAGCAACTATTTCTATTAAGAATATTATTTAATAATATTTCTTTTTTAGAGTTCAAGAGTTTTAATTATTTCTAAAAATTCTAAACAATTCAATTCAGTTTAATACTTTGCTATTATTTTTGAAATATTTGTTTTAATCAAATTAAATGGATGAATGAAATTAATTAGGCTTATTTTTTTATCATCAGTTTATATTTAAAAAAAACTGGAATTAATGGTAAAGTATATATTATGGTACACCTGAAACTACTCGAGTATTATCAAATTTTACTACTCGATATTCAAGTAATTGGAGTCTCTACTTGTCATGTGTCTACTTGTCTTGTACCCAGTTGTCTGGTCACCAGAATATGATATTCTAAAATATATTTTACTATCATAGTTACGTAAAAATGCTTTGTACTGGGTATAATCGAATATGAAAAAATGTCAAAGTGTGTCGGAGGAAGTGGTTTGCTGGATATATGATATATCTGTAGGATGTAAAGTAGAGACTCCAATCACTCGACTTTTCAACTACTCGAGTATCGAGTAGTAAAATTTCAAAATACTCGAGTACTCGAGTATACTCGAGTAGTTTCAAATGTACGAAAATATATATTTTTAATTCGAATTTGTGTATATTTATAAATGACAAATAATTAAAGAAACTTATTGAATATTACTAATACATTTATTTCCATTTATGCAACACATATTTCAACAATAATAGAGAATTAAGCGACCCAAATTTTAAATTGGTTTGATGTTTTTCTTTATAATTCTAGCAGTAGAAAAAACTTCGACGATTATTACTCGAGTATTTTTCAAAATACTCGAGTATCGAGTACTTGAAAAATGGACGAGTATACTCGAGTATCGAGTACTCGATACTCGAATTGGAGTCTCTAATGTAAAGATTGACAACTGTTATTAAGTCTTCATATAAAGTGAAATAATTGGCCTTCAAAAATCTACGATGCCAGTCATTAACGAATGGTAGAAAAATTGGACTGGCAACATGTGTTTGATTTTAATTGTGTTTTTATTATGTTTATGAAATAATTATTACTTTGTATTTTAAGGTGCGCTGCAGTCTCGAATCTCAGAAATGACAAGCGGATGTGAATTGAAATCATTTGGATGATAGTAATCGACACCTCGTTTGTTTTTACAACACTAAGTGGCGACATGAGTATCCGTTTGATTGGAAAATCTTATACAGTTTTCGAAAGTCTATTTCACCCCTTTGCAAATCTATTTCACCCTTTAGCAGATGAAATCAATACTTTTGAAAATGAGATTCACCCTTTTTAAAAATCGTATGAAAATAATGAAACTGAATCAAACAATTGGAAATATTGTAAGCAGTGGCGAGCAACCTGTCCTATTTAAGATATTATTTAATAATACATCTTTACTGTTAATACTTTTATTAATTTCTAAAAATTCTAAGCTATTCCTTTGTATCTATTACAATTGATTGCATCTCATTAGTTAATATTATGTATGATTACGTCATTAGAGGTATAATTATTTTTTCTATAACCCTTCCTTCCTTGATCCCGTAAAAAAGAAAAATCCCAAACTCGATTATGTAATTTATCATCTTAAATTATTAGAATCAATATTTCTTTATTATTCAAGCAAACTTAGAAATAGTAAGTCTGAAGATGCCTCTGAAAGAGGCGAAACACGTGTCACAATTTGTTAACACAATTTACAGAATAATCAAAGTTATTTTTAATTGTATATTGAATTTAATTCAGTCTCCTGTGTTGAACCAAAAGAACGTCCATACTTCTTCAAAGGATAATTTTCTCCTGAACACTGGGTTAACTGACTTAGACGATGTTAGATTTAAGCCGACGATAAAATTAATAAACACAATACGTCGAACAATCAAAGTAATTTAAAAATTTATATTATGCAATGATTGACTATTTATATTTGAAAATAATTGTTAATTTGGTTTACTTTTATTTTAATTTATATGTACTCAATTCGCATTATAACTGTCATAAAAAATAATCTAATACAGGACACAGTGCAACCATATATTTTACAATTATTTCTAACTTATTTCAAATTATTTTAAAAGTTAATATTATGCACGGTAGTAAGAAGCGGTTGACGAAATTTCACAACAGGCCGACATATTCTCAAGTTGCAAAACAAAATTGACCTGAAATTGCTTAAATCGTTTTCTAAAATTTTATAGAAAGGAATTTTGCGGTTAGATAAGAATTTGGAGTGGCTATTAATCAATTCTCTTTAATAAAAACGTGTGGCACTCGTCTCACCAAGTATTATATACATCCAAAGCTTTACACGATGTTAGCCGTTTCAAAATTCTGAAAAACTTGTTTTTATACAATAGATTGGGAACTGAAGGTGTTTGATGTAATTTCAACAGTACAAAATAAAAAAAAAAAATTATACGGAATTGTCATTTGGAGTAATGAGAAATCTTATATGGATTCAATTAAAATTATTTTCAGACAAAAGAATATAATTTGGTAGAAGTTTTCTTTTAGCTAGTGGCGTAACCAGTCGGCTAATGTATGAGTTATCTGTTTGAATTGAGTGTTTTAGACAGTCTAACTGAAGAGTTCTTAACCCTGTGCCTGCGGGCACAATCGCGCCTGCGGTGCTATTATCCCCCTTCATAGTTTCAAATAACAAAAAACCCAATTTTTATGAGAATTGTATTTTCTTTACTGAAATTCTTTTTCGAAGAAGTTTTTATAGGTTTTTTTACAAAATTTAAAGATAAATAAAAAATAGCACATGAATGTAACACACATGTAAAGCTTCATACTTAACTTATCTTTCGCCACACCGGTGTCTGCATTTGCTCACCAAAAGCATCTAAAGACTCCATTCAATCTCCAGATTGTTCATAATAGTAATTGCGGCAAGTATGTGATGCTGCATGGTTCGTGCGTGGATCGCTGTTGCACAGAGAATTAATTGTACCCACTATTCGCGAGTTCGTTCGTGAAACCCTAAAAAGTTTCATAAGGCAGTGGGCCTTCACTGTAACCCAACAATCTCTGCAGAATTATCTCGAGAAGGCATCAGAGAATTGATATAGACCGAGAATAATTTTTCTCGATGACCCTCCATTGGAAGAGACGAAAGGGCAAGCTGACTTCTTCAACTGTAGCGATCGCGCCTACCTGTCAGCAGCAATGGGAAGGGAACAAATAAAAAAGGAAAATAAATGAAATTTAAAAAAACACTTAACTTAGAGACGAAGGAGACTGGAAGAACTTTGGGGCTAACGCGCCTTAGAACTTGAAGCTCCGTCAAAGAGATGTAGAAAAATATCTTTAAACCACGGAAAGAGAACGACTGCATATCTAGAAGTTATCTTAAAAACCATTTGTCTTGCCTTGCTGTACACTGGTTGAAAAAAATCATGATGAAATTCGTAAAATTAGTAGAAAACAATTAATAAATAGCTGAACATAAAAAAAAAATGCGGAGGTATATATGGGTATCTATAATAATTTTGTTAGAGTCTATATTATCCATCTATTACGCAGCTTAAAAACATTTTTTACGAAGTGGTGATGAAAATGAATCATTATTTTAAATACATACTAGATAAACGACTTTTGTGATTTATTACTTTTCAATATCTCTTCTGAGAAGTCTCACAAATACTTTCAACTAGGTTTACTGAGTATTTGAGTGGGTTCCCGGTATTTTTACTACAAATATTTAATACGGAAAGAAAAATAGCAATGTATTTTAATTCTACATAAATTATTTTATATATTTGTTGATAGCTATTTCGGCTTACGCCTTCGTCAGAACGATAAGAAGGCGTAAGCCGAAATAGCTATGAACAAATATAAAAATAATTTATTTAGAAATAAAATACATTGTTATTTTTCTTACCGTATTATAATGGAGTTCTACCAAGTAAATGCCTACTCAATCAATACATCAACTACTTAATCCCATTGATCATAGTTCTGACGAAGGCGTAAGCCGAAATAGCTATCAACAAATATATAAAATAATTTATGTAGAATTAAAATACATTGCTATTTTTCTTTCCGTATTATAATGGAGTTCTACCAAGTAAATGCCTACTCAATCAACAAATATTTAAATCGATACCGGAATAGCAGTTTTTATTAGCAAAATACCGGTATTTAGCGAAATAAAATTAGGCAAAATCAAATTTTTAATTGACATTTTATTATACATACCACTTTTAAGGTGTCCACTGGCAACACATTTTTAGTACTTATTGTACATTGAATTTTTTAAGATCATGACCGGTTTTCCTCATCGCGCGAAATATCAACAGATGAATATAGAATATATAATGAATACTTTCAGATATTGATATTTGATAATGATTGGTGTTTGATAATTATTGGATGTATCTGTGGGCGGTATAAATAATATTTTCATAAAATATACATAAATTTATTTATATTATAATTAAGCCAGGGCTGTGGAGTTGGAGTCGTCGCGGGGCTTTGGCCGGAGTCATACTGGGAGTCGGAAATTTTTAAAAGCTTGAACTTTTTATTTTTGCATATAATATTTCAAATTTGGCTATTGTACTGATTGATATATAATTGAATACACATAAATAGGAAAGGTGGGAAAAAAACGTGTCGAAATTAATCATTTTTTAGTCGGAGTCGGAGTCGTTTTTTTTTTAACGACTCCACAGCCCTGAATTATACATTTGTTTCAATTTACTTGGGGTGCTGCAGTTCCGCAGTGCGTATGGACGAGCCGCATCTGGCTAGAACAGTGGTTCTCATGTGCGGCCACCAACAGCTCGATAGTAATATGAATATTCATTAAAAATGTGTTTTCACAAGTTAATTTGTCAACAAAGACACTGTCAATTTAGTGTTTTTTATGCATTGTATTGTGCATCAAGAATTGTTAGTTCGCAAAAATCAAATACATACATGCTTAGGTATTTTTGACAAAAAAGACTCAACTCAAAATTTTCAGCGGCCACCAGAAATTTTCGTAGGATCACTGATGTTCCTAATGCGGCCACAGCCAAATTTTACGTGAGAACCACTAGGCTAGAAGTATTTAAGATACCACATAAAGTAGCATTTTCTATTTCATTAAAATAACGATGTATTGCTTAATAAATGTGACTCGATTAGGCGACAGCTTTTTAAACATTTAATTTTAAAAATCCATAATTAATTGCAAAGTGACTTCTCATTATTAGTGTAAAACTGGATCGCGGAAGTGTACGTGAGGAATCTGATCTAGATCTCCATATGGTCACCTACTTCAGTTGCGAATTCACACTGCTTCAGTTCAGTGAGAGTGAAAGCGACGGGCGGCTGCAGGATCCGGGTGGTGATCGTCTCGGCTGCAGCCCGCAGCGGACAGCGGGAACTGCGCACATACTTACTTACCTGTTCAACTTCATCAAAATAATGGCCTGAGAATTACGGCACGAGTGCATACACCGTGAAACAAAAAGTTCAAGCCTAAATTTAATCATTGGAATTATAATAAATTTTGAATAAATATTTATTTTTATTAGAATTATAAAATATATTTTGGCATCTGATTTGTATTTACCAGGACTGGGCAGGATTGGTTGGTTGATATATAATTGAATACGCATAAATATGAATGGTAGAAAAAAAAACGTGACGAAATTAAACTTTTTTTTGTCGGAGTCGTGTTTGTGGTCAAGGTTGGAGTCGGAGTCGGAGTCGTGTTATTGGGAAATGCTGGAGTCGGAGTCTTAATTTTTTTTTGACTGACTCCAAAGCCCTACCCTAGGACCGAAGTTGTTTTGCACTCATTTCCTTTTCGGCTTTAGTGTGTGTTTGCGCGTGTAAATAATTTGTTAGTAGTGACTCTGATTCGTAATGCAATAACCTTGAGGCTTTTTTTTTAAATATTTTATTTACATGCATGTGAGGTCAACCCTCAGTGTCCTAGACGTTCTGGAAGTTTTCTAGGGGACGTGAAGTTGCCATCTTCTTTTCTTCTGCTGTGCTGATCCGGAGTCAGCATACCAGACAGAGAAGAAGGGGACTGTGGAGGGAAAAAGGTGAAATCGTCTAGGGGAAAATCAAGAGATGTCGCGGTCTTGCGTAATCTGAAGGAGTGAGAATATCGTAGGTATCTATGCATGATTTTTGGTCGGGTTAGGGTGGTCTTCACAGTCGCTGTAGAACTTTGTCGACAGCTTCTGAATGTGGTCATGAATTTAGTCCATGGTGAGGTCTTTGCGATGTCGATCAATCACAACACAGTGTCTTTATAAATCAACACAAAAGTATTCCCCAAGAACATAATCGTTTCTCTATAAATGTTCAAGAACATATATTTAGTATCAACGGCAGGAGCAAACTCGAGTAAACTGTTAAAGAAGTCAGAGTGTAATTTTCATGAGGAGTTTTGGTTTGAATATTAAGAAAGCATTTCCAAAATTACTCCATACTATCATTCATACTATAAACTCCAACTGAATCATACAATTTTAGTGCACTCTGTATGACTTCCATGTACATTGAACGTGGGCTGATATTTATTATGCGTATCAAGAAATCTGGAAATGATCGAATCTTGTATGTCTTATATTTCTCGTATTGAAAATAGACTACTACTCGTATGGTAACTATTCATTAAAATGGAAGCTTAATTCAGATTACTTACATATATATATATATCTATTAAATATTATTAAATACAAAGGAAACTGTCAAAGAAATCTACTTTTGCAGAAAGCATTCACCTGATTGGAATCTCCTGGTAGTTCAACAGATTACGAATATATTGAATATCAAAATAGGATTGATCCTTCAAGTAGATAGATTTTCTCTACAGAAAGTCGTATAACAAACTCAAAACCGAGATTAACAAGAATATCTACATTTTCCGGTATAAATGAGAATATACATATTCTTCTTCGTCACCTCTTTTATACCAGATTCATTAATCGTATCCATTAGCGACTCTAGACCAGGAAAGATCTTGAATTCCATTAATTGCATTGCCCTGTAAAATCATTGTTTTTTAATTAATACATTGTTAACTTAAGAGTTCTCAGTCTTGACGTAAAAATTTCCCATTTGTTCATGTAATATTTTCAGGATTCAGAATTCAGCTCGGTGAATTTTAGGTCACTTTAGTATTTTTAATGTGAGACAAATTTATGATTCCCGTAAAAAACCATCAATTACTTAATACGGTAAGAAAAATAACAATGTATTTTAGTTCTACATAAATTATTTTATATATTTGTTGATAGCTATTTCGGCTTACGCCTTCGCCAGAACTATAAGAAGGCGTAAGCCGAAATAGCTATGAACAAATATAAAAATAATTTATTTAGAAATAAAATACATTGTTATTTTTCTTACCGTATTATAATGGAGTTCTACCAAGTAAATGCCTACTCAATCAATACATCAACTACTTAATCCCATTGATCGAATTGGGCTATAAAATTGAATTGGAAAATATATTAAATTAAGGTGAAAAAAATATTTTATTTTAGTTAGAACGTCAGCCAATATTACACTTTTTTCTTCTTCTTACTTGCCAAATTCTTGTTAATGTTCTTAAACCAACTGTTTATTAAGCCTTGTCTTTTTTTCATTTTGGTATAAATAGCCCTGTTTATATGTATAATATATGTCATCCGTTGAAAATGCTTGCGATGAGCAACAGGTCCTAATCCTCATAAAACTATGTGTGGAAGTACATAGTACAAAAAAATGTGTTTTACTTATTCAAAACAATGCCTTACCGCAAAGAAGTGATAAAGGTAAAACTAAACGAAATATAAAGAACATTATATTTTTATTACGTAAAGATATCCAGTTTTGCTTTTTTTATCAAATCAGCCTTCAATGATAAGTAAATAAAACCGATCCATACATGCTTAATGTGTTTCCTAAAAATGAACGTGTAACTAAAACCATGTATGTATAATATTTTACTTATATAATAGGCCATATAAATCGAGCAACATTTAAATCAATGGAGAGGCTATTTTCAATGCCAGTGTGTATTCTATTTTCACTTAAAAATATATCGAGGACAGTATTATTATGTATGCTCAGTAAATACAAAATATTAATTAGAATTTATTAATCAACATTCATGGACTCATCCGGTATTTAAAAGGTAGAATTTTACGTCACATTTACATATATAGTGGAGAAAAATGATATCTAAAGTTTGAATTTTATATTTTTCCATGAGTTTGTTCGCTAACGACCCGGGATTCTACTTTCGGCATCCTCAGGCATTTCAAGTGCACGAATGTCATTGAACTGATAAGTTTTACTCATGGAATAGTACAAAATTCAAACGATTCAAATTTGGTATTGAAATTTCCAGGGCTGTGGAGTCGGAGTCGGAGTCGTGGAGTCGGAGCTTTTTTGCCGGAGTCGGAGTCGTCGCGGCGATTTGGCCGGAGTCGTACTCGGAGTCGGAAATTTTGAAAAGTTGGAACTTTTTATTTTTGCATTTTATATGTCAAATTTGGCTTTTGGTCGCATTGATAGGGTTGCTATTTAATTGAATACACATAAATAGGAAAATTAGGGGAAAAAGGAACGATATTGAACTTTTTTTGGTCGGAGTCGTGTTTTTGGTCAATGACGGAGTCGTGGTTTTGGTAAATGCTGGAGTCGGAGTCGGTCTCGAACTTTTTTTTACCGACTCCACAACCCTGGAAATTTCATCGAGAAAATTCAGTCTAAATTCTTAGTTATTTAGTGTCATAGCAAAAAAAACTAAAATTATACTTATTGTAGGCTTCGTAAGCGGTTTTCCGACACAAAGCCCTCAGCTTACAAAATCTCTTAGAAAGTCAATACTTAGTTTTAACTGTGTTTTAACACTAAGGGTACGGCCACAGTGACAGGCGTAACTTCTGGCGTGGCTTAGCCTCACTTGCTTCATAATCAAAGGTACCGCAGTGGCTTTAACGATGGCGTCTTCAAAGAAGTCGAAACGCAGCGACATAATGCTAAGCGCTGTTAAATTCCAAACTAATTTGACTTCGGCATTTACGCTGCGCTTCAACTTCTCGTTAAAGTCAGAAGTTACGCCAGTCACTGTGGCCGTAGACTTAGTCTGTATCCACCCTAGCAAGGAAAAGGGCCAGGAAACTTGAAGACCGCTTCACGGACTCCACATAATGTTTCAGTAGGAAAGTAAAGGTAGAAAGAAAAAATAGCAATTAGTCCAGCCTCTCACACAAATGCATCATTTATAATTGATCTGATTCGATCTAATTAACAATTGTCACTGAAATAAAAAATATAATTTATAATAGAGATAAAATAAATAAGTTTTTTGGCTCAAGTTCCACCAAGTACCAGAAAACGGGATCAATAGAGACACTTTTTACCCTTCACGACTATGTATCTTCATACCTGTGCCACATAATTCAAATGTGAATGGCTTGAAACTTGTTTCTATGGTCCTAATACACACCCATAACAATATTTTTCCAATATTCACTATCGTTATTAAGACACAGTTAATTTTGTTCGATGTCTCGATTCGCATTGAATCGGCGTGAATATTGACGAGATTTGGCAGGTGAATAGAGACAAAAATACAGATTGTAATGATTGGAATATATGAATCTCTATTCTATACGAGACTCTATTCATTCCGTTTTACATTACTTACTAACCAAAAAAAACATGATTGATTTTAATTTTCGTGTAATAAAAGGGAAGTTTTTAATAGGTCAAAATGTAAGGAAGCACAGGCATCGAACTTAATCACGTTTATTTCAATTTTGGCCAGTCATTTAGTTGGTTTGGTTTTGTCACTCGAGAGATAGTATTATAGTCATTGTAGAGAATTATATATAAATAGTAAAAAATACATAATGATAAGTTCAATCCTTGTTTTTGCCTCTGGTCACCTGCCAGTTTCTATTCACTCCGTTTTACCGGTAGTTAACTTTTCTATCTACCGATAGATTTGGATCGACAGCCGTTCATTGCAAGATTTTTTATCAGTTTTTGTCGCTAATTTTTGCAATCGGTTAATACTAATTCAATCTAAAAATGCTGTAATCGAATAAGGTTTCACGATAAGACATATCCCGCTCTCTTTTGGAGTAATTATTAACTTATAATATTTGCCACCATTGTAGATTATTTATTACCTAGCCTTAAATTGCAACTATGGATTACGTTATTTTACTCTTACCTGCTGTTGAGCAAAAAAAAAACTTTTTTTTGTTCTTAGTAAATGTCATAAAGATCAATCATTATTTTTTTAATAATAATAACAACTATAGCTGTCACCTTACTTATCGCTTATCGGATAAATAAGAAGCTTTTTTTCGACTGAATGCTTTGATTCGGTACAGTTTGACGTACGGACAAAACTTCTTAATCCACTTTAGCAAATCTCAATTCCACTGCATATTAATCTATTTTTTTACGTAACTGCTGCAAATGTGTAGGATATAGACGTTTTATAAACCAAACAAATGCATAGCAACCACACATTGCAAATTTTATTCATTCAGTGTTTCTTTCCATTCAATAGTTGTTGTATTTTAATCAACAAATATATTTACTTCTTGAATTGGCATTTACTTGGTAGAACTCCATTATATAACGGTGAAAATATATAACAATGTATTTTAGTTCTACAGAAAATATTGACATTAGCTATTTCGGCTTACGCCACCGTCAGAACTATTTTTGAACGCACATTTACTTATCTATATATACCAGGGCTGTGGAGTCGGTCTAAAAAAGTCCGACTCCGACTCCAGCATTTACCATATCCACGACTCCGACTCCGACTAAAAAAAGGTTAATATCGTCACTTTTTTCCCCTAAGTTTCCTATTTATGTGTATTCAATTAAATATCAACCCTATCAATGCGGCCAAAAGTCAAATTTGACATATTAAATGCAAAAATAAAAAGTTCAAACTTTTCAAAATTTCCGACTCCGAGTACGACTCCGGCCAAAACGCCGCGGCGACTCCGAAACCGACTCCACAGCCCTGATATATACTGTTGTAGACAGGGTATACAAAACATAATCTTATCCGTTCTAACATCCGAATTTTACATAGTAATAATAAATTATGAAATGTAACCCATTGATTTTATGCATTTCTCGAAATGGAAGCTAATCAATGTTTTTTTATTGTGTTACAGTGTATGAATAAACGTAAATTAGTATAGTATCAAGTTGGTATAATTATTTAAAATTGCATTACCCTTTCGTAATGTTTTGAGAAGTGGAGATTGATTAATATTAGTTTGTCCATTATGAAGGTGATTGGATCGATGATACTTATTAATTTCTAATTGTTTTATAAGCTTATGCTATTCAATCAATAATTCAAACGGGTGCTAAACTAAAATTATATCATTTATGTTATAATTTTATTATTAAATTCGAAATCTTTTGTTTCTTCAATGTATGCTGCATTTTATTTAAATGCATAATTAATAATTAATTCTAAATTCAATAGTTGTACTTAGGACACACTAAAAAACCAGTGAAGACGACCATTATGCAGTTAGGAAACTATTTATCATCCCAAAAAGAAACTAACATAATGTATAGAAGATTATCCATTCAGACTCTTGGCAGGTGTACAATATTAGTACCGTAAAACGGGGTCAATAGAGACACTTTTTACCCTTCACGAGTCACGACTATGTATTTTGCTTGAAACTTGTTTCTGTGGTCCTACTACATATTCATAACAATATTTTTGAAATATTCACTATCGTTATTAAGACACAGTAAACTTTGTTCGATGCCTCTATTCACATTGTATCGGTGTGAATGGAGACGAGAGAGAGTAAATAGAGACTTGGCAGGTGAATAGAGACAAACATACAGATTGTAATGATTGGAATATATGAATCTCTATTCTATACGAGACTCTATTCATTCCGTTTTACATTATTACTAACCAAAAAAAATATGATTGATTTTAATTTTCGTGTAATAAAAGGGAAGTTTTTAATAGGTCAAAATGTAAGGATGCACATGTATCGAACTTGAACACGTTTTTTCAATTTTGGCCAATCATTTAGTTGGTTCGGTTTTTGTCATTCGAGAGATAGTATTATAGTCATTGTAAAGAATTATAAATGAATAGTGAAAAATACATTAGATACTTGTTGTTAAAAAAATACATTAGATACTAAAGTTGTGCTAATTTTCAATCCTTGTTTTTGTCTCTATTCACCCCGTTTTACCGGTATAATAAAAATAGTGATAATAAATCAATCCGACTTGGCTACGGTCTTAATTAAGAATAAGTAATTAGCTGATAATTAATTCAACACAACTTTCGTGTTAATAAGTTCAAGAATTGAAAATTTTATCGATGGCTGATCTTTACGATAAAAATACCAGTAGCGGAAAATACTAGCCGATAGCATTATTTGATTAAAGCTAGTTTCATAGACATATGATTAAAAACATTTGTATATTAATTGCTACGAATAGTACATTATGATTTATTATCAAATAACATTTAATGACATTTAACTATTCATTACGAAAGATTTTTTAATTGATATCATTCGAACGCATCTTATTATTTATATTAAATTACATCGATAAAATCTAAGATATTTTCCAATGGACAAAATCAGCGATTCTCAAAATGCTGGGAAATGCTAGTGGAGCGCCTGAAAACAAGCGGGTAGATTGAATGAATGGTGGCTATTTAACCTTCGAAAGACTACTAATTATTTGGTCAGTTTTTAATTCGATAAATGGTCAGTTATAAATACTTAAAACGGTCAGTTAAAAATAATAAATGGTCAGTTAAAAAATAGTAAATATCATTTCATGCGCTAATTTTTCATAGAACGTGTCATAAATTTGTCTGATACGACCATATTTGATAAAATTCACAAGCTGTCAAACTAAAACTTATCATGTATGATAAATAACTGACCATTAAAATTAAATACTAACCGTTTTTAATAAATAAATAACCATTAAAATATATTACTGACCGTTTTATTTAATAACTGACCACATTCACACAGACACATTGACAACTGACCGTTTATAATATTAACTGACCATTTTGATTTTGAACTGACCATTTATTTATTTAACTGACCAAAACTTGAATTAGTTACTGACCCATTAAATACATGCCTTTACATTTGATCAGCCTTCTGAGATATTTAATGTTATTTAAAGTTAGCAATTGATGCATCGGCTGTAAAATAGTGTCGGGGAGTAGATAAAAGTGAATTCACCAATAACATTACGGGGCACGCATTATTTTAGAATTTTTATTTAATATAAAAAAAAAAAAATTTGATCTCCATCGTAAGTCTGAATGGTCTTAAGTCGAGGTGGACGTAAGTCAAGGTGGTCGTAAGTCGAGAACTGAATGTATGTGATAAACAAATAATTTTGATATTGCACTTTTATGCAAATCAATTACCTTGAAATTAAATTGAAATACAATCAATGTGATTACCGTGAATGGGCGTGGTAGCATGTTGTTGTTTTTAAAACTAATGTATTGATTTAATATTCTATCTAGATATATTCGACGATAACTCTGTGGAGGTTCATTTTAACATTTAAAATTAAATTGATAACTTTGGTAAAATCTACTACTTAATGGAGTAACTAAGTCTGAAGACGCCTCTTAAAGAGGCAAAACACGTGTAACTATGTATTTGTTACACAATACGTGGGATAAACTAGTCACAAATTTAATCGTATATGTTACAGTGAAAATGTATCAAGTAATAGATTTGTATGACAACATGATTTCACTGGTCACGATCATTGAAATTATTGACCCAAGTCGATGATTTGCCGGCCTACAATTTTGGTTTGCTTCAATGAAACAAAATCAGCAAGTAGTCCCTTTCATAAAAAGAGATCGAAAGAAAAACACAGACAAACATTGGGCTGAAGATAGAGCGGTCGAATTTAATTTCAATGACAGCTTGGAGAAGAATATATTTTCACTGAGAATACAGTTTCACTGTAACATATATAATGAATGAAGCTGATTTATATATTTTTTTAATTTTTGTATTTGTTAAAAAACTTATTTTACAGTATTTCATGTTAGGGTATTGGCACTAAGAGCAAGGGCTGTGCAGTCGTTAAAAAACACGACTCCGACTCCAGCATTGGCAAAAAACACTACTCCGACTCCAAAGAATTTTTTCACGATTTTGTCCTTCCTTTGCTGTGTATTAATTAAATGTCAGCCAACCAATCCGGCCAATGGTCAAATTTTACATTATATTAGAAAGTATTGATTTAAACAAGTTTGGCTTAAAAGATCACATCACAAAATGTTTTACAAAAATTGTTAGTAAGTGTTTACTAGTAATAATAAAGATAAAATGGCAAGCAAGGACCCTCAGTATTTATTATGTTATCGGATAATGTTTACGAACATGTAAATAAAAAAGTGTTTGTGCGAATTTAGATTTTGGAAATAATAATGTTTACGGCCATGAAAATACCCACATCTTTTTTAAGCGCCCAATTCTATTGCGTCAGTCAGAAAATGTCGATGTTAATCAATATTTGAATCACAGATATTACATTTATTATAGCCCAGACACATATTATCGGTTTACTTGTGTAAACGCTGCAAACGCTGCAAACGCTGGACCTCAGCGACTATCAAACGGTGATGGATTATTATCGGTTAGGTTAGGTTAGGTTAGGTTAGGTTAGGTTAGGTTTGTTCCTTTTCAGAAGGCTAATGCCATTTTACCTAAATCAACTATATGTATTTACACTCTGACTTCTTTAACATTTCACTCGAGTGTGCGGCAGCCGTTGATAGTAAATTAATTTTCTCCTCTCTGACATAAGAATCCACCTACCGCACCTGAGCCAACGCGTTCAGTATATATCAAATTAGGGGATTAAATTTTTTCGAACTCTGGCAATCTTTTTTTGTGGGCATTTATCAGGACATTCTCACAGCGCCACTCTTTCGAGTGCACAAGTAGCGTGGTCAGTCTGTTTAACTTATTTATGTTCATTACCACTGATTAAAACCCCAGATTTCAAGAAATACATAAAATCAATTTGCCACAACTAATACGATACTATTTCAATATAAAATAACGATGTGAGAAAAGATGAGAAGGTGAATTGTGTTCCTTTTCTACACCAGTATAAATAGATAAGAAATTGTATAGTTCTGACGACGTCATAAACCGAAATAGCTACATAATCAACTATCTATTATAATTTATTTGTACACAGTATCAGAGTTAAGTGAATGAATGTAGAGCTTTTAAGTAATTTTATTTTATCGATACGTTATTTTCAAATTAAATAAACTTTTAAACGAAAGAAAAAAATCTTTTCGTATCAGAATTTTAAGGCACCGCATTTAATGTATTTTATGTATGGACGGCACACCCCTGGTATTTAGCTGTCATCTAGTCCAGTCATTACCAAAGTGGTCTTTATCGGGGTCTACGGAAGGAATTAAGGGTCCATGAGATGTAAATAGGGGTCTGAGATTGATTTGAGGTTAAGCCTGACTAAATTGAAACTAAATATTGAAATTTTGCAATCATGCTCGTCCCTCCGAATAAAAGCACTGTTGTTAGTGCATTGTATTATATATTAAAAAAATACTAGTTGCTTCATTTTGTATCGTTTTAAAGAATACATGTATAATTGTAAAACTATTTATATTTTTTCAATTTTAAAATACTCTAGATTAAACTCAATGAAAGTGAGTTGCAGTAGAGTAGGTCAAATTAAAAAACCCATTTAAATTCGATGAATTTGTAAAAAAGTAAATATTAGAAGGTCTTCTGAAAAGTGAAAAATATAGCTAGCGGTCTACAGGTCTAAAAAGAGTTTGGGGAACTCTGATCTAGTCCTATCCTCTTTCTTTTAAAGTTAGGCTATTCCAAAATGAATGATTGAGAACATGTCTTTTAACGGCAAAGGCAGTGCAACATAATGGGAGTGGACATTTTCGAAAGCGAAAGTATTTTGCATTTTAAATCTTTGGCTGGAATTTGAGCATGCAAAAACATTGACCTGGGTATTAAGCGTCCCAAAACAAAACGAAATAAGCAACCATTAGTAAAAAGCTAATGGTGATGAAATATTACATTGTTCCAACGTGAGAAAATTTTGAGAAGCTATGCTGAGTCATAATAGTGTTTGTAACACACGTGCATGGTCACACACACTGTTGGCACTATATTTCCATTTGACAACTCGTGAGAGAAATCCCCACAAATATTAGCAAAAAGATAGCAAAAGATCTTCATTTGTATGCAAAACTACACATTATTATACGTTACGCCAATTATTATAAAACTTTTTGAGAAATGAACAAAACAATTTTCATTTACTTTTTTTGAAATTTATCAACATTACATATATAAGTAGATTTTTCTTTGGATATCTACATATTTGACGGAGCTTCATTCTGAGGCGCGTTGGCGTTAAGTTCTTCCAGTCTCCTTCGTCTGACAGGAATGCGAGATCGCTATCATTCAAGAAGTCAGCATACTTTTTTGTCTCTACCTATGGAGGGTCATCGAGAAGAGTAGCTCTCGGTCTTTATCGGTTCTCTGATGCCGCGACGACTCCGACTCCACAGCCTCGGTTTTTTCACAAGTTTTATGATATAACACCAGCTACTTCTTCATGTGTGTTTTTTTTAGATTCACTATTATAACATACATATCTATAACGTGCAGATGAGAGATGCGATGCAAAGTGCGCAGATAGATAGACTTCTCAGACGGCGCCATCGTTAAAGTCATTGCGGCAACCTTTGATAATGAAGCGAGTGACGGTACGGCACGCAAGAAGTTACGCCTGTCCCTGGGGCCGTACTCTTAGGTGTAACTCTAATTGTATTTAAAAAAAAAACACAGTCTAATCAAAGGGTTAACGGTTCAAAGAGCGAATGTAACTTAAAGCAGGGCTGTGGAGTCGGAGTCGGAGTTGGAGTTGTGGAGTCGGGCCTTTTTCGGCCAGAGTCGGAGTCGTCGCGGTGATTTGGCCGGAGTCGTACTCGGAGTCGGAAAGTTTTGAAAATTTGAACTATTTATTTTTGCATATTATGTATTGTCAAATTTGGCTATTGGCCGGATTGGTAGGGTTGATATTTAATTGAATACACATAATTATGAAAATTAGGCAGTCGGAGTCGTGTTTTTGGTCAATGTTGGAGTCCGTGCCACAGTCGTGGTTTTGGTTAATGCTGGATTCGGAGTCGGAGTCGAACTTTTTTTCACAGACTCCACAGCCCTGACTTAAAGACAGCCTCGTACTCGTGACGCGAATAAAACTATATTTTTTGTTAATCTTATTATTAAATTTCTTCGCATTATGTATGCATTGCGCTGAAAAGAATTTAAGTTAGAGCGGGCCAAATGCGAACGATGCGAAGGCGTGTTTTAGGATTACACAACTGAAAAGAATTCAGAGCGATCCAGTTGTTGCCTTAATCCAAATGAGGTGTGGGCTCAGCCTTATTTGCATCTAAATTAGCGAAATAAATGAGAAAGGTGCGCTGCACAACATTCAAATATCATGTATCGGCGTATCGCGGCGCCATCTCTAATTCTTTTTTCAAATTTTATCATAAATCGACCATTTGAATAATGACAGAAGAAAATGACTGCCGAAAATTGGATTAAGATTTTAACGATAACAAAACGTGTTATAAACGACTATTCAAAGATTTAATAAAAATAATAAAACATTTTTAGTACTTAATTCACATAGTTTTTTTTGGATCAGGACCAGTTTCGCTCATGGCGAGCATTCACTACCATACGCGATAAAATAACGTTATCTTATCTCAAAGGCGCCTTGTTCAAACGTGGGTTTCAAATCAAATGGATGCTTTTTACATTAAAAGCTATAGATAAGCACAGGCGTTCATAGTTTTGACTACACCAGTCTGTCATGAACATCAACACGAACTGTCCTTTCATGCGCGACTTAAAATTTGAATAATTATAAGAAAACTCGATTTTTATATCTTTTTTTAGAACGATGTATAAAGATATGTAAAAGAATAATATAACATTTTTTAATGCAATCTATATAGCCAATAAAGCCATAATACTGGGGTATTTTTAGACCCCCATCGGATCACACATTATTTTTCAGCGACCGTCTTTCGAAGGTTAATATATCGAATGAAAGTAATTTTCCTTGGACTATAGATGACAGCGCTCTGAAGCCATTGCCGTTTTCCTACACTTCACTTCATTCGAATCGTGACGTGTAAAAAAAATGCAATCTGATATCTAGACTTTTAATTCAATGACAATACACCTTTTCTTACACCAATGACAACCTTACGTTGGCGCCATTGAAACGTATATATGTGTGTTAGAGGTCTGCACGGACTCGGGTTAAGTCCGCGGGCCGGATAACGACGGCTTGGATTCGGGCCCGGGTTGGGCTCGGGCCCAGGCACACAAAAAATATAACAAAAACTGTTCGATTTCCGAATGAGCTCACCATTATCGTAAATCTAAATTAAATACTATAATAAACTTCACGTACTCGTATTACAGTCATTTTTTCGACGCCTTGTTCGTTATTTAAAAACTCAATCTTCACGTAGGTGTGAATACATCCATTTGTTAGAAAAACACAAATTGTTCTTAATTTAATGACTGCTGTCGCCACTGTAGTATTTATTAATGATATCTGCTTTTCAGGAGTTGCTACCAATACGCATAATAAATTTCATAATATGATCCCAAATTCAATATAACTTAAATGGTTGTTTTGATCGGCCGCCATTCGATTTGTTAAGATGATTTTTCTTAAATTTACCGGCAAGAAATGGGGGGAAGAAATTTATTTTGAATAACTGCACACACACGCGAATTGGTGGGTAAATTTTAACTATTTTTAATTTTTATTAGTGATGTAGAAAAAAATCGAGTCGGATTCGGGTAAGATTTTTGGAAATGAGCCTCGGGCTCGGGCTGGGTGAAATTTTAAAATTTCGGCCCTTGCAGACCTCTAATGTGTGTCTAGTGTTAAATTTGGGACACATTCTTCCTCGACAAAGCTGTCACACCGGATACAAGTTTCTCAATTTACTGAACAAACCCAGTGGAGTCCGTAACCTCGTGCCTTTTCTTTTATATAAAGTCGGTATTTGATTGTCATCGGAATAATAATATGCGCAGAATAATATTACAATCAGTGCATAATGCCTAGTTATGCGGTATTGTAATTTACTATGCGTATTGTCCTAATTAAAAAAATGTGCCAATCTTATGATTTTATTTGAGTAAAATATACAAGGTGTACTTCACAAAGTGAGAGATAATTATTATATATGAAATATTTCAAAACGATCTTCTTTTTCACTCTCCTAGCTCTATATTTCACATTACTTAAGGGGGTCCCCCCAAGTGATATTTTGAAACAATCTTTTTTTTTGTTGCATAGAATGATTCTTACAACACGTGTAGAATATGCTGGTAAAGTGATTTTACAATATTTGAAGTCGATGGAAAGTTATTGCAGTTAGACTACACTTGTTTCGAGGCGGGACATCGGTCACATTTTGATGCTTCGGCTTGTTACATGAGAACTTTCAATACACATGTAATTTCAATTCATGAAACAAACCAAAATTTAAGCAAGAGCAAAGCAAGCAGCTTTAAAAGTCTTAAAACAGGGAAAAGAAAGAATTATCTATAGACCAGGCATAGCAGATTGATGGGGAGTAAAGATTTCATAGTTTAAATCGTAATTGAACTTTCAAACGCGTTTTTCTCAAAACTGTGTTTTCCTAACTGGCCTCCACGATATCTCAAGAACGGGTTAATCGATTGCTTTGAAATTTCAATGGTAGATTAAAAACATTTTTGTCATCGTTTGACTTAGGATAGTGAAAAAATTTTCAGCCGTTTTGTTTTTACGTAATAGTCGCCAAATAGTCGAACAAAATCATGAACTTCTCAATTGTTCAATTTTCCACATTTTCAAAAGATCCTAGGTCAAACGATTTTTACAGTTTTATAGATTAAAACGCCATTAGATTTTTTGATTTCTGATTAGCCAATCAGCCGGTCGGATGGAGGCCGTTTTTTCGACATGGTGCGTTTGGAGTGATGCACCACACATTGTGATGAAGATTTTAGTCTGAAAATATTTTTACTAACTGTAAAAATGTCAATAAACATATGGTAAAATTTTCAGTCTGAAGTCGGGGTCGGACTTTTTTTACCGACTTCACAGTCCTGATCATAACGTAAACAAATTGTACGCCGAAGCAAGCGCTGTTAAATTTCAAACTTTTGACAAAATTTGACTTCGGCATTTACGCTGTGTTTCGACTTCTCAGACGAAGCCATCGTTAAAGCCATTGCGGCAACCTTTGATAATGAAACAAGTGACGGTACGCCACGCCTGAAGCTTAAGCGAGGATTCTTTGCCACGACGGATGAAGACTCACAGGCTTCCATACGTTGGGATATTAATCGATTTGAAATATCATTATTTGAAGATTTATACCCTCGGCTTTATAACTTTACAATAAACTTGCTTTTTCTCAATATTGTAACAATAACAGATATGATATTTAAAGAAAACCGCAACATATTACTTATTGATCAAATGATATTAAAGTGTGAAACGTGCAATGTACCCGAAGACAATTTTTCAATAAAAAATAAGGTAATCCTTCAGGTTCATTTAATTGATAGGGAACACTGACGGTAGCCATCTTGAATTATGTGTCAAATGCAAAAAAAATGATTGAACCTCTCACCTGAAGAATTACCAAAAATAATTTACAACTTTATAGTATCGACAGGAAATGACATGTGTTTCGCCTTTTTGAGATACATCTCCAAACTATTTCGAAGATTTATCAAATAATTGCCTCGAAACCATCGAAAATAATAAATATTTTATTTGTACTAGCAAAAATTATGTGACAATCTACTCGAGATAAGTGTGAATTGAAAAAATCAGTAGCACGGAGAATGGGGAATGTCTAATATGAAACGTAATTGGAGGGTAAGAAGGTATGTACAACAGCAATTGAAGGTTGCACGTCAAGACACATCTGTTACGGTTCAATAATTTCTCAACTGACATTAGATTATACCTACCCAATATAGTGCAAACTCGTGTTCATTTTTTTTATACATATTTTAATTGCTCAGTTGACAACATACTAGACACCAATTGCAATGCAATCAACCAGGGCTGTGGAGTCGGTAAAAAAAAGTCTGACTCCGACTGCAGCATTTACCAAAACCACGACTCCGACTCCGACATTGACCAAAAACACGACTCCAACTCCGACTAAAAAAATGTTAATATCGTCACTTTTTCCCCCTAATTTTCCTATTGATGTGTATTCAATTAAGTATCAACCCTATCAATGCGTCACAAGCCAAATTTGACATATTAAATGCAAAAATAAAAAGTTCAAACTTTTCAAAATCTCCAATTCCGAGTACGACTCCGGCCAGAACGCCGCGACTTCTCCGACTCCGGCCAAAAAGCTCCGACTCCACGACTCCGACTCCGACTCCACAGCCCTGCAATCAACTATGTGTGAAGAGGAATAATATAATATAATCTGCTACGAGTACAGTCAGTTCTCGACTTACGACGGGGTTCCGTTCCACAACCTAGGACATAAGTCGAAATGGTCGTAAATCGAATTTCATACAAACAAATAATGAAATGATAGACATCAAATGTGCGTGGTACGTTAGTGGTATTTATTTTAGAATATTTTCTATAAGTAATATAATTAAAATATAATAATAAGTAAATTGTACAATGATATTCGTTACTCCACCTATGTACTTTATTTTCTCTATTAAATTATTAAAATTCATGTTATTATTACGTTTTAATAGTTTGTGTCATTCATACATGATGTTGTTACATTTGACCATCCATCTGAGATATTTTTAATTGCTTGAAAGACGTTAAAGTTTTTTTCCAAGATTCTCTCAATGTCTGGTCTTTTTCTATTGCTTTGATTGCTTGGGCATGATCAATTCTTAAATAATCCAATGTATAGCTAGCAATACCTTTGATCCATCGGCTGTTAAATTATTGTAGTGTTGGGGGGTAAATAAATAACTTTTATATTTGGATGGGATTCGACTATGTGTGGAGGATGACCCGGAGCGTTGTCAATAGTCAACAGCAATAATTTTAAAAATTTTCATTTTATATTTTAATTTTTTAATTTTGGTCTCCGTCGTTAGTCGAGGTTGTCATTAGTCGAGAACTGACTGTATAAGGTAAAGAATACATTTTATTGAAATAAGAGTCAAAATCAATTTAGATCGAAACAGATGTTCTTTTTTATTTTAGAATTTAATCGTTTTTTTTTGTACTTTTGAAGATTTTTTTTCCACACAGCATTAACCAAAATCAGGACTCCGACTCCAACATTGACCAAAACCGACTCCGACTCCGAATATATAATGTTTAATTTTGACACCTTCCTACCTTTCCTATTCATGTGTATTCAATTAAATATCTACCAACCAATATGGCCAAAAACCGAATTTTAAATATGATATCGATCAATGAAAAGTTTGAACTTTTCAAAATTTCCGATTTTATGTAGGGTTGCCAACTTTTGCTGAAAAAAATTCGGGACATATGTATGGGATAAAACGATTTTTTTGGGTGTATGTGATATTGGTCGAAAGCTTCCAGTGAAATTACGGGACAGTAAGACATTTTCTAATATTCAACTGGGACTTCGACACTATTTCCGTGACAATCCTGGCCAATCCGGGACGGTTGGCAACCCTACTCTGAGTACGACTCCGGCTAAAAAACCCTGACGGCTCAACCACAGCCCTGGTTTTGACACCAAAAATCCGGGTTTTGTCTTTCGGCATCTTTAGGCCTTTCAGTGCACAAAATATACGAATCTGCTATTATTGTCAATCTGGCCAATGTTTTCATGACAAATAAATTCTGTAGATTAAAAGTACAAAATTCAAACCATACAATTTTAATATTGAAATTCCATCAATCATTCAGTTGTTATCCTAAATTAAATTTACTTGAGATGAATTATGTCCACAATTCAAAAATAAATGTCAATAATAAATACAAGAATCAAAAATTACACATGAGGTATATGTATGTATTGTGTGCATTGTTAAAAATAGCCAGCAGCCAGCAGCCAGCAGCCAGCAGCCACCGACTCACGACTCAATCAAATCAGTCGATCGAATATTTTCATTTTATTATCACTGGCGGCAATCTATATTATTATAATGAATGAAATTTAATATTGAATACAATACAACGTGTGATATAGTCTCGAATAAAGGGGTTTTCAATGATTTAAAACGTGCTTGACATAATTCATTTCACTTGTAATCATAATTTCTTCTCTGTCTTACTTCTAAAACCCCCCTAGACGACGTCACTGTTTTTTCTCCACATTTCCCATCTTCTCTGTCTGGTATGCGGACTACGGAACAGGACAGCGGCAGAAGAAAAGAAGAAGACGACTTCACAACTCCTAGAGAACTTCCAGAACGTCTCCAGAACAGGGGTTGGCAGTTTATCAAGTGAGAAGAACCAAATTGTCACGGAAACAGGATAACAAAAGTACCAAAGAGCCGCACATATATAATACACAAAGATATAGGAAATGGAGTTTTAGGGTGGGGAAATTCGAGATGTTTTAGTAAAATAATAAAAAGGGCGGTGACCAATGCAAAGCTTTTGACAGCTTCACTATATCTGGCAAATAGCTACTTATTTTGAATTTAATACATGACTGTCAATTTTCATCCGTCATTCTGCTTCTAAGTTGTGTCTAAATGTTTGCTCGCATATAACCACTTATATGTGGAGCCAAAGATTGTGAGAATAGTTTACGAGCCGCTCATGCCGACCCCTGGTCTAGAACACTGAGGTTTGACCTCTTTTCGAGGGCATGCATCTGTATTTCGCTTCCATGTAAATTGAAAAAAAAACTTCGAGGTTATTGCATCACAAATCAGTGTCACCACCATCAAGAGATCTTCACCTCATCACCATCTTCATCAAAACTTTTACTCACTAGCGAAACGCTATCCGAGATGACAGGGAAATAAGGCTTTAACGCTCTTAGTCCCCCACATAGCGAAAAGATAAATCATTAAGCATCATTTCGCATGCATGTCAAATAAAAAAAATCCCTCGATGTTATTGCATAACGAATCAGTGTCACTACTATCAAGAGATCTTCACTTAGTTGCCATCATCATAGCGAAAAGATAAATCATCAATAGAATAATAGAATACATTGTTTACATATATTTTACACGATAATTGGTTGAGGGAACCTGAATTGTTAACCCCTGAGTTATCGAGAGTGTGTCACAGCGGTCACGACTCGATCAACTACAGTGCATGTGTGATTATGAACATTATTGTAAAAACGATAAATAAGATTGACAGTGTTGCGAGTTGCGAGCGAGCAGGTATTGTCGAAGACTGTAACAAAGCGCCAATAGTTGACAGACGCCATTTGTCAACATTCTGCAGTATTAACCCTTGGCCTGCTATTTGGGAACACGTACTTTGATTGTGTCTGGAATATGTTACATAATATCAGTACTAACTTTACTCCATAGCTTAAATATTATCCAATTGGTTAGAGATCTTCTTCTCTATGACCGACTAGTTTGATGGAGTCACTAAAATATTCTGTGTGAGGCTTGGCGCTAACATTTCATACCTATACGCATTTTTACAACTTCTACTGGGAATTTTCATAAAAGCATTTAATATAGTCTACCATATAAAGCCATTCGAATATCACGTAACTCATCAGTTTGCCTGAGATCTGTGAGTTAGCTTAGATTCTAGCGCCATGAGATTATGTAGAATTATTCAGTATAGTTAAATATTCTCCCAATTCTATATGTTGAAATATTTAGTTTTAACTGTGTTTTAACACTTAGGGTACGGCCACAGTGACAGGCGTAACTTCTTGCGTGGAGTATCGTCACTTACTTCATTATCAAAGGTTGCCACAATCACTTTAACGATGACCGTCCAAGTCCAAGCGCAGCGTAAATGCTGAAGTCAAATATGTTTTAAATTTAACAGAGCTCGCTTCGGCGTACAAATTGTTTACGTTATGACGGTAAGTTTCGACTTCTCAGACTGCGCCATCGTTAAAGTCATTGCGGCAACCTTTGATTATGAAGCAAGTCTCGCTACGCTACGCAAACATGTATGCCTGTCACTGTGGCCATACGCTAAGGGTAAACTGACTTACTTGATGTTAGAATTAAGCCGACTATATTAAACATACATACAAAGGTGGGTATATATTGATACATGAGCTTTTAATCCCACAGTTCGGAATTACAACGATTATTTCTTAAATTTAAATTGTTTGAATTTTGTACTTTTGAAGATGCCGAAAGGCGAAACCCGGCTCGTTAGCGACAAAACTCATGGAAAAGTAAAAAATTGAAACAATTCAAATTTTATATTGAAATTCCACCAAGCACCCTCAGTCGAAATCCTTAATTGATTATTTCTTATATTAAATGAATACTGAAATTTCCATCATTATTTGAATACATTTACACGACATAAACTATAGTACATACTTTTTTAATGCTAAGTGTAATCGTGTATATGTTACAGTAAAACTGTAGTCTCAGTGAAAATGTATCAAGTAATAGATTTGTATGAAAACATGATTTCACTGGTCACGATCATTGAAATTACTGGCCCAAGTCGATGATTTGCCGGCCTAAAATTTTTGTTTGCTTCAATGAAACAAAATCAGCAAGTAGTCCCTTTCATAAAAAGAGAACCAAAGAAACACACAGACAAACATTGGCTGAAGATAGGGCGGTCAAATTTAATTTCAATAACAGCTTGGAGAAGAATATATTTTCACTGAGAATACAGTTTCATTGTAACATATATATAAAATATTGTACTACAATGTCTTAGGTATTAATATATAGCTTCTATTGTGAATTTCATCATTCTGACTCATTCAAAACACCTCAATACAAATCTTATACACATTAAACTTAACTGACTATTTTATCAAGTCAAATCGATCAATGAAACTATTATTGAAAGGTTTCGATTCCTCGAACGAGCGCACATCCTAGGGTGACCACTGACCACGAATGTTGTCGAGCTTAATTTATATATTTTTTTCTTTTTTTGCACACAGCTTTCACGTATTTTCAATCTACATAAAAAATACATATATAAGAAATAGTTTTTCTCATGTTTGTTTTTTAAAATATTGTCGTCTATTTGATTCTTAAATATCTCATCTCTAATGTTTCAATAGATGTCCACTCAATTTGGAGCATATGTACTCAACATATTTCTTTTCTAAGATAACTGCTTGTTACACAGTTGCTCAACCTATCTTTTTTGAAGATAATAGGGATGGAAAGGATACGATGACTAGGACAGAGCTAGTGGTTAGCTAATCGATGTCACTATGCGTAACTCTTTGGGTTTAGAAAGGTGGAAGAGATTTTAAACAACGCAAACACCCATTACCTCTGAACAGAACCGATTTATCGACTGAAATCTGCTCGCAGCGGGTATCGAACTCGGGTGGTCCGACACGGTAGGGGCTTGACCACTGCACCACGGACCGGGATTATGAAATATAATATCCACTTTTAAGGTGTTCACTGTAAATATAATACTTGGTGGAATGGCATTATAATAAAAATAATATAACATTTTTAGCACTTATTCCACATTAAATTTGACTCACCAATTGATAATGCTCGCTATGAGCGAAACCAGTGCAGATTTAATAAAGTTAATGTGGAATAAGTACCTACCAAAATTTGTATATTAGTTTTATTAAATAATACCCAGTTAAACCAAAACGAGATCAAGTTGATATTGTTATCAAGCCCCGATTGTTTACCTGATTTTTTTTACATGTGCACACATTTAGCTGCATTACGTACTCCAAATTATCATTGATAACGAGACCTGTCAACATAATGAAAAGGAATAATGATACATTACTAAAATATAAAATAGCAGATGAATTTTAAAATCACCTCACTGGTGATTTTGTTGATCAATAACTAATGAGTGACAAATGATGTATAGTGGCATAGATATATTATCTAAAATACATTTTATATAACACTGCGTTATTTTATTTTGTTAATATGAAGAAATAAAGAATCAATAGTTTTATTTGTATAAGGCAATTTAATCGATTATTCCGAAACCTATAATTGTTTTTCTTTTATCAAAAAAGTATTAGTGTCTTTTTAAAAATATGTCCACAGCAGTGCTGAACAACCTGCGGCCGTCAATGTCATTTCATGCGGCCCCCAATGCCAAATTTCAATCACCCCATTTCTTCAGAACTTTTTACGGACAATTTTATATGCCTTAAAAATATCGGTCATTTAAAGAGTTTTACCCATGCGGCCCTCGAACTGTCTCAGAATTCACTATGTAGCCCTTCTCCTAAAAAAGTTGTGCTCCACTGGTTTACAACATATTATCAAAAATTTGACATTGTTGTATTGCGGATGTTGTTTTTAAAATACATAGAGAAATGTTCTGTTTTAGTTTATTAGATTGTCTTGTGAAATCAAAATCATGTATTTCCTATAAAACTTTCCTGAATGTTTATCATTCAGAAATGGGCCAACAACATTACAGCACCATTTAAGAGATTTATCATTTTCAACATAATTTCACAGAGATAAAGCGTATAGTGTTTAACCATTTTTTTCTAGCTGACTTGCCCGTCTAACTGTAAAAACTGAGTGCCGGCACTTATCGCTGCTTCTAACGTAGCGTACCAGTATTTCAGAAGCTAGACGCCTAGACAAATAAAACACGCGGTACGCTACGCCAGAAGCAGCGCCGCACGTCTCACTGAGGACGCACACTAAGGCTACGGTCACAGTGACAGGCGTAACTTCTGGCGTAGCGTAGCGTCAGTTGCTTTATTATCGAATGTTGCGGCAATGGCTTTAACGAAGTTGCCGTCTAAAAAGTGGAAACGCAGCGTTACGTGTTACAGGAAATTGCGTGGTCTGTTTCTTAATGTCCGAACTCTTCACGATTTCAAACCACTTACTCCCTAAGTATGTGGCCACAGTGGAAAGGCGCAGCTTTCAACGTTACCTATGGACACTTAATTAGCAACCAAAGGTTGCTGCAACGGCTTTAACGATGGCGCCGTTTGAGAAGTCTAAACGCAGCGTCATAACGTAAACAATTTGTACGGCGAAGCAAGCGCTGCTAAATTTCAAACTGATTTGACTTCGGCATTTACGCTGCGCTTCGACTTTTCATACAGCGCTATCGTTAAAGCCATTGCGGCAAGCTTTGATAATGAAGCAAGTGACGCTTCGCCATGCCAGAAGTTACGCTTGTCACTGTGGCCGTAGCCTAAGATTTCCCGTCTTAATCGTATTCATACAGAAATTTTATATTTCAAATGTTTAACTTAAGATAGGAATCTATGCAATCAATTCTACACGTATCTTAATATTTGGACACCCTATTGATGATGTCATCCACAATAATTTACTAGGTATTCCCACACTATTGATTTATTTTGATAGAATATTCAAGCTTTGTTTTACTAAATAAAAACTATAAGTTGCCACGATAAAGTGCTATACTTATAGATGAAAGGAGGATGTAAAATGTGTTTCATAAAGTAAGTGACCCTGATATTGTTTCTAAACTCTCAAAATAGTAATGGCGTGGGCTGCGACCACGATTCTGCCATTCGATACGACAAAATGAGTAATTATTATCTAACGATTACATTGCATCAACCTCATAATTATGAATCCATTGCTGTAAAAGTCCGGCCGACTAATGATTTTAATTGGTAATGGATTTAAAACATATCTAATTTGAATCATTTGAATTTTGTACTTTTCCACGAGTTCTTCCAATAACGACCAAAGCCAATTTTGAGGCATTCGATAAATTTGCAACATCATATGGGGAACGGAATACTCTTGATTCCTCTTCAGATTCAACGCGAAATATGTAGATTAAACCAGGGCTATGGAGTCGGTAAGTCCAATCCCGACTCCGACTCCAGAATTTACCAAAACCACGACTCCGACTCCAACATTGGCCTAAAACACGACTCCGACTAAAAAAAGTTTAATATCGTCACTCTTTTCCCCTAATTTTCCTATTTATGTGTATTCAATTAAATATCAACCCTATCAAAGCGGCCAAAAGCCAAATTTGACATATTAAATGCAAAAATAAAAAGTTCAAACTTTTCAAAATTTCCGACTCCGAGTACGACTTCGGCCAAAACACCGCGAAGACTCCGACTCCGGCCAAAAAGCCCCGACTCCACGACTCCGACTCCACACCCCTGGATTAAAGTCCACGGATTATCAGTATACAGATACATAGGATACTTAATATCACTCTAACAAAGTGGCTGAGCAAGTCACATTTTCTTTTTTTTCCTTTCTATTTTTCTTCTCTTTAAGCACCTTAGTGCATGGTTAAAAAATCAATCCCGTGCAGCTCTGTCTCGGGCCAAGTAAGTGAGGAGTAAATTCGTTTCTTTTCTTGATCGTACAGCGTTATGGAAGGCGGCTGTGAAAAACGGCTGCAAACACATAACGGAAAGGTGGTGGGAGAACCAACTTGTTCACCCAAATATAAATAACGACCCGGGTTTCCCCTTTCGGCATCTCGAGTCATTCTCGTATTGTTTCCTTCATATTTATATAACTTCTAATATTGATTTATAATTTCTGTTTTACAACAAACTTCATTAGTTTATATTGATTAACATAACATGTACAAGGATACATCAATGAAATTGAAAATTTCACATTCCTCATTGACTGAAAGGAAGTGTAATACACATAAACCTTTTTTTATGCGGTAGATTCGTTCTGTGTAAAATCGCACAAAAGAAGATATGACTTTATATAGGAACATAACATGTACAAGGACACACATTTCAAGAAAATAAAACATTGCATTGAAAAAACCGCATAACTTTGAAATCGCACAAAAAGAGGTTTAGGTAGTATTACATATATCTATCTATATCTGCCAAAAATTATTCATTTAATAGTCCACATATACATTTCACAAATAGATTGATTAAATATTTGCTATTTGATAACCAGTCAAATCTTTGTGTTGATTAATGTAAAACAATAATCATCACCAAATAATGTGTTATGAATTTCCCTAGGCTATAACATCTGATGCCTTGGTGGGGAATAAATGTTTTTTTTTAACCATGTCCGCACCATGCTTGGAGCATATAGACTCCTCACGGAGTTTATCTCAACATAATTTTTCTACCAGAACAGCTTGCGAAGAGAGTAAGGATTGAAATGATATAATGACAAGGACAATACTTGTGATTAGCTAATCGCACGCTATGCGCCGCTTTGTGGGACCGGAAGGGTGGGGAAGGATTTTAACAAGCATTGCCTTCGACAGAATCGATTTATCGACTGAAAAAATCTGCTCGAATCGGCCTTCCGTCACGGAAGCAAACGACGTTGATCACTGCACCAGGGACCGAATACATTTTATTTACTTTTTAAAATTGTATATATGTCACGAATTGGTCATTGAATTGATTGATACTATCTAACAATACTATGTAGCACGTTTTTTCCTGCAATGTCGATCTTTTCGGACGAGTATCGGTAAATTATGGATATATAGTCACGTGACAGAATCCCAATCCTCCAAAATCCAAATTTATACATACTAGCTTATAATTTAATGTTTTGACTTTACTCTTTGAGTTCTTGTGGAATATTATAAAATGTGGAATCAAAATGATTAAATCTGAAGAATATTACTGATTATTGTATGAGTTCTGAAAGAAGAATTTATTTTTTAATATTAGCTTTTAATAAAATTATTCTTTTTATTTTAAACAAATAATAAGCTTATGTGGCTGTCTCTATCTGTATAATATTATTATTTGTGTAGTTTGTGGTTGCATTTTTGCTCCTGTAAATTAAAACAAATCGATTTCATACTTATTGCGAAATATTCTTTAGGATCTTTTATTATAATAAATTTAAAAATTGAATCCTTACATTCATTTTATTCTATATCTTTACAAAAATTCTGTCCCGTGACCATATATCCATAATTTACCCGAGTATCACAACAGAAATATGTTACATTATGTTTCGCGTATTACGTATTTATTTATTTATGATCATAACCATACACCGTTTGTATATCATTAATCATAATTTGAAATTAAGTTCTAACTGACCGCCATATCTCGTTAACACGAACCCATGTCCTGTTCCAAAACACGGAGCTCTCTTACAACACTAAATTCTCCCACCTCTCTCTTTCTCTTAATTTACATTTGCAGTAGTAACCAATTATGCAGAGCGAATAAATATCGCGATAATTTATTTCGTAGCTTTTTGAGAATCGAAGCGAAAAATTATCTTCAAAATTAAACGTGATTGATCTTACCTAACTAACCCTAATTTTCCTTCCGCGGAACATCATTCGCAGTGGCGGGTTAACCAGGGCTGTGGAGTCGGAGTCGGAGTCGTCGCGGAGCTTTGGCCGAAGTACTCGGATTCGGAAATTTTGATTAGTTTTTTATTTTTGCACATAATATGTAAAATTTGGCTATTGACCGAATTGTTAGGGTTGATAGTTAGTTGAATACACATAAATAGGAAAATTAGGGGGAAAAGGTGACGATATCAAACTTTTTTTAGTCGGAGTCGTGTTTTTGGGCAATGTTGGAGTCGGAATCGTGGTTTTGGTAAATGCTGGAGTCGGAGTCGAACTTTTTTTACCGACTCCACAGCCCTGGGATTAACCCTATACAGGTTGACCTCTACTTTCTCACATAATTGGTTCCTGAAAATGTGTGCGAAAGTTGAATGTTCGAAAGATCAGGGATCTTAAATTAACATCTAAGTTAAGTTCCTTCAAAAGGTGAACCAGTACTATTGCATTGAATATTTGTCAAGGGGTATATTCTCCATCTTCAATGAATTTGGACAGTGGGGAATTAAAGTCATTTCCGCATCATCAAGAATACGTCGTTTTACAAGCCATTAGTTGCATGAAACACCAAAAAGTCTTCACCGAGTCTTCTTTTTGTCTAATCTTCTAATCTTCTAATCTTCATGCAAACTAAGAGCCTTCCTTAGCTTGAATAATTGAAGTATTTCGAGGGATATCCTTTTGATGTTGGTTACTTTCTAGAATTAAAATACATTGTATTTAATGGAGTTTTACCAAGTAAATGCCAATTCAATCAATGAAATATTTTTACCATGATAAATTTTAGTCCTTATTGAAAACTGGTAACTAATAATATCCCACTGTATAAGTTCCATTGTTTTTTTGATTATTTTTTCTGTGTTTTTTTACTAGTTGGATATATTATGTCAAAAGCTTTTTTTTATATTTGAAAGGTAAGAACCGGCACTCGCCGGCTTCATAACCTTGACCCACTGAGCTGCGGTTTCATTTATTTTCGAGAGATCCGGGGCTCATTCACCATGAATCACAATATTATTTTTTTTGCACTAAATCAATTTCCTTACCGCTGTAAATTAAAGCTTTATACTTTGAATTGATTTTATACATTTTTATTTCCATTAGCTTTGATTCTTGGCTTGCTATTGAACTTCTAAAACTTTAATATTACAATTAAAGAACATATAAGATGTCTAAAAAGTAACCATTTTTGTCAGTTTGAGTTTGCCAATCATTTAATAGAAAATGATCATAATTTTAATCAGAATAATAATTTTCAAATACTCCACAGAGTAAATAAAAAAAGGTTTAAAGATGAATTGTTTAGAATTTTTAGATATAAATAAAACTCTTAAAAAAAGAAATATCAAATAATATTCTTAATAGGACAGGTTGCTCGCCATTACTTACATTGTTTCCAATAAATAGAGTAATCACTAACCTATCTGATTGATTGCAGCTCATTGGTTTAATAGTTTGTAATGTTTAACGTCATTAGAAGTATGATTATTTGTTTGCTTTGTTTCGCTTCTATAACCCCCTCCTTGCTTCCATTAAAAGGGAAAAATCCCAATCTGATTGATTGCAGCTCATTAGTATGATTATTTTTTTGCTTTGTTTCGATTCTATCACCCCCTCCTTGCTTCCCTTAAAAGGGAAAAAAACACGGAATCCATTTTGTAATTTCATAATTTAAAATGTTAGAATCAATCTTGCTTCATTACTTAAGCAAGCTTTGCGATAGTAAGCCTGAAGATGCCTCTGAAAGAGGCGAAACACGTGTTAGTAGCACAATACGTGGAATAATCAAAGTTATTTTATATGAAATAACGTAATTAGCAGCGCGTTGTTCACATACTGTACGTACAAAATCCAGTGTTTCACCTGTTTATTATAATGTGACCTTGACACGAGCGTCCTTCATATATCTATCATTTTTAGAGAGAAATATGACAGGCCTAGTTGGAGGTATTCAAGCATCTGAACTAGGGACTCCAATTCGAGTATCGAATACTCGATAAGTTGAAAAATAACTACTCGAGTAATATGTGTAAATTTAATTTTATATATATATATATAAATTTGCATATAATATGTCAAATTTGGCTATTGGCTGGCTTGGTAGGGTTGATATTTAATTAAAAACACATAATTAGGAAAATTAGGGAAAAAAGTTACGATATGAAACTTTTATTGGTCGGAGTCGGAGTCGTTTTTTTGGTCAATGTCGGAGTCGGAGTCGTGGTTTTGGTAAATGCTGGAGTCGGAGTCGAACTTTTTTTGACTCCACAGCCCTGCAATTTACATAAAAAAATGTAGTTAACTTTTAATAAGTTAACTGTCATTTCTTGGTGGAAAAGTATTATTTTCAATAAATAAATAAAAAACATTTTTCTACTATTTATTGTACATATAAAATTATAAATATGCGTTGTTCTTAAAAAATTGTGTTTTATTTACTAAAAATCTTTGTTACTAGTGACATTAGTTAATCATCATCAGTAATTAATGTTATCAAAACTGTAAGCCACGAATATTTGTCTGAATACTGCGGTAATTGGATAGTTATGAAAATATGGTCTAATTTGGAGATTTACATAATATTGATAAAATGGTATTTTTTGTGCTTTGAAACTTTATTCCAAACATTTGAAAAACAGCATCCTGCATTGAATTACAAAAAATAAGCTATTGCGTTTTTAAATTGATTTGTTCAAATGACTGCAACTGAAATATTATTAACGATCGTTAGCTGACTTTAGATGAATGCAGATTAGTGAGAGGTCATAGAAATATAATGTGGAGTATATACATTTAAGTGTGCTCGATTCGTATTTGAAACTAATTAAATTAAATGCTTCTATAACGACATATATGTGTATTTAAATAATATCGAAATTGAATCGTATGACCATAATCTCATTGGATTTATCATACAACTCTTTATTGCAAATGAAATACTTGGAAAGTATCGAAACCAGGGCTGTGGAGTCGGAGTCGTCACGGCGATTTGGCCGGAGTCGTACTCGGAGTCGGAAATTTTGAAGTTTGAACTTTTTATTTTTGCATATTATATGTCAAATTCGGCTATTCCGAATGAAATGCAGCTAATTTGTACGACATTGGATGTACTGAGTTTTTATGAATACAAGCATCTGAAAAAGTCGGTTTACGAAAGTTCACAGACTTGTCAGTATTCCCTTGAGTAAATTAAATTTTGATCTTGAATTAAAAATCATTAAACAAATCGCCATTGACAATGGTTATGATATGTCTCTTATAGACAATCTTTTATATAAAAAACGTATTAAGCCAGCACAACAAATCTTGTACAAGGGATCAATAACGAAAGACTCAGGTGATATGAGGTTTTGGCGGAGAATTAATTACATAGGACACACCAGTTTAAAGATAAAGAAACAGCTCTCAGAAAGTGTTAGACCGGCTTTCTACTGTAAGAACTCTTTAGGTAAAATATTGATAAATAATAAAGATGTTATAGATTATAAAAACAAATCTGGGATTTATAGATTGCAGTGTAGTGAGTGTCCCAGATTTTATATTGGTAAAACTGCTAGAACCTTAAATATAAGAGTGGCTGAGCATTTAGCCGCTTTTCGCTTAAAAAAAGATACCTCCACCTTCGCCAACCATTTAATTCTTGAAAACCACACGTTTAATTTTGACTCAGGCATTAATTTGTTACATACTAACAGGGGTGAGTTTAAACTATTTTATCAAGAAATCTTAGAGATTAATCGAGCTCAGCTCAACGGTCTGCCAATTTTGAACGAGCAACTATATTTGCCTAGTTCACCATTGTTGTACCCTTTTAAATAATTGTTAATTTTAATTTATTGTCATTTATTAATAATTGTCATTTATTTACAATTCAAGCACTTGCTATTATTAAATATCAATTCACTTACTATCATTAATGTAATATAATAATAAAGGCTTGAAATCAATCAACTCATTAACGAGAGGTCGGATAGGACACTAGATTTATTTTAAATATTCTTATGTTATCATCTGGTCATTAATATTTTCAAAAATCCCCGTAATTATAACAAACCCACTTAAATCATTGAAACTTGTATTCATTCAAATTTCGCTAATTTACATTTTAATAACCTTTTAACTTAGTGACCTACTTATATTTTTGTATATAAACGATACAAACTGTTTACTACGCGTCAGTTCAAGTACATCCGTGCACTTGGAATGCCTGAAGATGCCGAAAGGCGAAACCCGGGTCGTTAGCGACAAAACTCATGGAAAAGTACAAAATTCAAAAAATTCTAATTTGGTATTAAATCGTCTTCGTCATTTGCTGTATACACAACATATTTCATTTCCTAGTCATCGCACTTCTCTCAATAAAAAGTATCATTCGACTTTTGCAGACAGGAATGATATTATCTTTTTTAATTAAGCGCAATCAAGATCTATAAGACTGATAAAAGTTTACGATATTTAAATGCAGTAAAACAGTAATATTTTATCACACTTCGCCATATATTTCAATTAATGATATCAAAAAGAATTCCCCAGCTGTTACTTATACAGCGGCGGCTCGTCCATACGCACAGCGGATCAGCAACACCCTCAAGCAAATTGAGAAAAATGTACAAATATAATAGTTATACCTAAATTTATGTATATTATTTGGAAAATATCAATATTGTTTAAGCGTGTATTTAGCTCACCCGCGCACCGATGCATTCAAAAATTATCTCACTCCGCGGTATTAATATGTAATCAATACCGTTTGCGAATGACGGGCGCGGGGAGGGGAGTTCGCAGATACAAGCTTGCTTTGGTACTTTGGGTCTTTCTAGCAGTGTTTCGTCCGTACGTGTACGAGCTTTATTTGTTCTAATTTGTTTCTCACTTTTAAGGTGTTCACTGTCAAAACTTGGTGGAATGGCATAATAATAAAAATAATAAAACATTTTTAGTACTTATCCCACATAAATTTTATTGGATTAGGACCGGTTTCGCTCATGGCGAGCATTGTCAACTGATGATCAGTTCCGGTCCTGATCCAAAAAAAAATATGTGGAATAAGTACTAAAAATATTTAATTATTTTTATTCTATCTAATGATTTATGAAATGCCAATCGTTTTTAATTTAAATTATCTTTTATGTTAAAACTAAAATATAATACAATTATATTTTTTTTTAATCTTTAATTAATCGCAGCACGCCCAGATATCTTATCCACTAGCCGCCACTGCACTTATGTCTGATTAAATACCTTTGACAATTATTATCTTTGATTAGGTCAACATATTGATAAGTTATTGAAAACGGGAAACTAGTTATATATAATATTATATTATATTTGTACAAAATTATTTTACATGATAAATTGTTACGACACGCGTTCATACAATATTACTAGTCATATCAATAAGTTTAATCAGAAATTCAATATTCGTTAGTAAAAGCTGAAATTATTCTGCCGTTTAATACTGACAGGCAAAAAGGTCAGCATCGAATGAGTCATACAAATTGAAAATAAGTTTATTTAGTTATTCCGTATCTCGATGGCGCTAAAAGTGTAAAACATCTGTGTTAGCTATTTCTAGAACTACCAATTAATGTTACAACATTTTGGTTTGCATATTGATTATGAATTACGACAAATAGATAGAGGAGTGGCGATGACACTGATGAGGTATTCTTCGATAGCCCCCTGAATGGTCATGACAGTGGGGTTCTAGGAACAGATATCGGTTTTGAAATCCTGAACGATATCACGCATCAGTTATGGGAAAGGGAACTGACTAGAGACTCCAATTCGAGTATCGAATACTCGTTACTCGAGTATTTTGAAAATTACTTGAGTAATACTCGTAATTTATAAATGTTGATTTATTTCCAAATTGTATTTACTTATTTGAAAAATTATATAAATAATGTTTAACCGTTGAGTCTTACGCGTGGATTTTACCATTAGGAAATAAAAAAAATTCATATGTTTTGCCGCTGACTATGCTATGCGAGAATTTCTTTTGTTTCTTTTGCTTTGGGTCCATCTGACTTTTCTTACCAATTACAAGTTTATGATGACGAAAGTCTGTGATGACTAGAGACAAAATAACATTTTGAAAAATAATCTAAATAATTAAATAATGTACATAAATTTGAATTAATTATATATATTTTGGTGCATTTGAATCTTTACTATGAGTTGATACCGCCTGATATTGTAGGTCATCAGGACTCTCTCGAAAGATCTTATTATCACCTCAATCAATAAAAATAAGACCAATACGATTAAATATAACGCGAATAAATTCACGAAAAAGTTATAAAATCTTGTAACCGACTTCTAGAAACGACGTCTCTCGTTCAGTTCTGGAGCGACCGTTTCACGTCGGAAGAGCTGCTTGCACGCTAAAATCCTAAGGGTATAAATACGCAAGTTTAGAGCCAAATAATTTAGTAGTTATCGGTCATCCAAAGTCGACAGTCGTGTCGCTCCTGCCTCTCGGAAGGTAGGTAGCCGTAATATAATAATTGTTTTGGTCCCACGCTTTAAAATGTGGTTTTAACTCCAATTGTGTTTCTTTGTAATCGACAATGTAATTACAGAAAATAAACGAGCCGACTCTTAGATAGAGTACGGTCAAAAGAATACCGATTGAAATCTTTACTAGAGATACCTGTCTTCCCATCCTGTCCCTAAGTTCCTTCAGCGAACGCCTTGGAGGAATGCTGTCTGTCGCTGTCAGAAAGAGACAACAACCCAGGTCGTCTCAGAGTATACTCGAGTATTTTAAAATTTGACGGGAATTTTTTTAGATATTCTAGGATTCTAAAGATGCGAAACATGAAGAATGGTTTTCCAACATTTCCGCTCCCAGTGTGAAGCAAACGGACTACTTATAAAACTTAAATCAACAGAAATTGGTTATATGAGTAGTTATCCAGTCGCTCCGCCTCGTGGGACCTCACAATGGGATGTTTTTGAACGTGAACCCAGAAATCTAAAAAAGTACTGGGACTAAAACCAGGGGACACTGCAACCTAAGCGGTCGACGGTGACTGTCGATGCTGCAGGTCCAGTATGTAACATTCCGCCCATGTGTCAAAGTGTATTCGATGTGGCCCTCGCATCGTAGAGATAATATAATTTTAATTTGGCCCCAGAACAGGTAAGGTTGCCAATGCCTGCACTAGACAATCAAAATATTACTCGACCTCACTCTTAAGTCCGCATTGGGTAATATGTTTTTAAGCCCACTCTCAAATTTAATGTTGGTGTAGGTCAAACACAATACAAAAAATAAAATAGCCACTTATATTTAGCATGTTATTATGAGCGAGTATAACATTATAATTCAAATTGAATCGAATTTGGTACACTAGGCTATTATGCCGGCTGCGACTTGGCCATGTTACGCGAACGTTTACGTTATTTTTGGACTGTGGACTATTTGAGTCCCTATTTTTGTACTCCGACCACTAGCAGACTTAGGCTATGGCCACATTTATGCGCGTAACTTCTGGCGTAGCGTTGCGTGACTTGCTTCAAAATCAAAGGTACGGCAATGGCTTTGACGAGAACGCCGTCTGAAAAGTCGAAGCGCAGCGTAAATGCCAAATCAGTTTGAAATTTAGCAGCGCTTGCTTCGGGGTACAAATTGTTTACGTTATGACGCTGCCTTTTGACTTGTCAGACGGCGCCATCGTTAAAGCCATTTCGACAGCCTTTGATTATGAAGCAAGTGACGCCATGCCAGAAGTTACGCCTGTCACTGTGGCCAGAGCCTTAGACGACTTAAACTGATTTTACTCCATCGCTTAAACCATCGTGGCAACCTTTGATAATGAAGCGAATTCTCGCCACGCTATGGCAAAATTTACGCTCATTACTGTGACTATAGCTTCAGCCTACGGCCACAATGACAGGCGTGTCTTAGCGTCAACGCTGGAAGCTACGCCTTTCCACTGTGGCCACACACTTAGACGGGCAAGTCAGATAGACACGAAGCCCCAGAGCATTACATAGTATCTTTAATGGTTAAACACCAGACGCTTTATCTCTGTGAAATTGTGTTATTCATCATTTTCAACTCAATTAGAGTATTATTTATTGATGATTATTTTTCAATTAGATTCCTCTCTCGTCGATTCTTTAACTGAATATTATACATAAAATCAAATGTTCACTTCTGCGACATTTAAGCTTTTTATGATAAATATACTAATATGTTTATTAATATTCGATGGTGGTAGAGAGGTAGAGGCTTGACAAAAAATGCCTACATTTGTACGAAAAGGAGTCGCCAAACATGGCTTTACATCTTCACTTAAAACACCATTTGTGACGCTAGAGCCCTTATTTAGTTATTCGTTCCAAAATGCAAAAGCGTGGGCACATGAGACTAGTTTTATAGAGCATAAAATACTTTCCGAAAGTAAAAATAAATTCGATATAAAAAGCTTGGCATCGAATAATGCATCGCTCAAAATAGTTGGATGAATTCTTGCCAGAATTTTTTATCAAAAAAAAAACATCAAGATGAAAGTATTTTCATACATAAAAATTCATCAGAATGTTTTTATTAAAAGAGTATATTTTCGATCGAACATTTGCCGACGAAGAGTCTGCATATATTTTTTTATTGAAATTTAAATAAAATATTTGGCTTTACAGCTTATGCTAATGTGCCAAAAAAATATATTTTGTAAGTCATACGAGATAAACTGATAAATTTGATAATGATATTTTTTTATGAATCAGTAGAGAGAGAACAAGTCAACAAAAATTACATCCACCCATGTGTAAGATCTCTTTTTCAATTGAAAAAATATGGCCTTGCCGGGACTCGAGCCCAGGTCCACCTGATCGCTAGGGCAAAGCTCATGCCACTAGACCAGTGGTTCTCATGTGCGGCCACGGTGGCCGCATGCAGCCACCCGACGATTTTGCTGCGACCACCAGCAAATTCATAGTTAATATTGATAGTCAATATAAATGGGTTTTTATAAGTTAATTTGTCCATAAAGACACTGAAAATAAAATATTTTGTTTGCATTGCGCATCAAGAATTGCTAGCAAAAACTCAACACATACATGTTTTGGTCTTTTTGGCTAAAAGGATTCGACACAAAAAATTGGTGCGGCCACCAGACATTTCCGTAGAACCGCTGATGTTCCTGATGCGGCTACACAAGTTGGTTTTTCCCACCACCACCCGTTGTGTATATGCAGCCAATGTTTCATGGCCCCCTTTCACAACGCTATCGACTTAGAAAAGGGAATTTACCCCTCACATTCATGGCCCGAGCAGATCTGCACAGGGCTGATTTTGAACCATGCACTAAAGTGCATTAAAATAAGCCACAGCCAAATTTCACGTGAGAGCCACTGCACTTGACCACAGGGACCGTCAATATGTTACATCTCAATCAGATTATTAAGAAGGAGTCGCCATTTAAATCTGTTGTAACAGCCGTTTACATTGACATAACTATCTAAACCAAGGGGTCACCAGACTTTTTGAGAAACAAGCCAGATTGAAATTCTTAAAAACTTGGCGGGCCGGATGATAAATAAATTAATGTCGGATTCCAATTAGAATATTACTTGAAATATTCCAGTATAATTAAATAATATAAACATTGTAAACAAATGTTGGAATTTAAGATAGATAATGTTTATTATATTTTTTGGGTTCATACGTTGTCGTATCTTATAACTATCAATTATAAATTTAAATAAATAGTTGTGAATTCACATCCAAATCATACAATTTAAACCAATTTATAAATGTGCTAATTATAAACGGATTTAGAGTATACATTAGTTGGATTAATATAAACAAGTTTTCGGTTAATATTCATAATTGAAAATGACGTTTAAAAAAATAATTAATTCCAACTTGTTTAATTGATAGGATTTAAAGATTAATCTTATTATGTTTGCATTCATACAACGCGCCTCGACGCAAATCAATCAATGCAAGAAATTTTAAAAAAATCTTTCAGGTGCCACCTACTTTCAATTTTATATTATGTTGTGCAATCGAGCGGTTTTTAACATTTTTTCTATCTGGCACTAAAAACTTTCGTCTATTGTAATTTACATAATGGATCATAGAAGGTTTTTTGTAATGACAGGGACATAGACTGTAAGAATGATTTTAAATAGAATACTGGTAAAAAATTATATCATTTGTGCTTTATGCGCCTTTGTAATTGTAACCATAGAAGATTATCAATCCAAGGCAGGCATGGGCAACCTCTCCTAGGTCTGGGGCCAAATTATCATTCTGTCTCCGAGTCAACGGCCGGACCAAATTACTAAACATGAGTAATATTTATTTCACTAAAACTACTTTATATTTACTTCTTTATATTTTTTTATTTATATAAAGAACGACATAATATTGATATTACTGAACTACGTCGATTATCTGTCTTCTTGTGCGTTGTTGTGTCGTTCATCCCCAGAACTCATAGCTCGTGGTATGCCTATCAAGTCGTAAATTTTTAAATACTCGAGTAGTTTCAGATGAAAAAAATAATACAAATTTGTGTATATAAATAAATGAAAAATGAATAAATAAGCTTGCTCAATTTCATTTATTTCAATTATAAAACATATATTTCAAAAATAATAGACAAGTAAACTTCTCGAATTTCATTGATAAGATACATAAGTTAGCAGCACCTAAAGCAAAGGTAACAAAAGAAATTTTGCACAGCATAGTCAACGTCAAAACCATTTAAAAAAAATATTACCTTATAGTAAAATCCACGCGTAACCCTCCGGCAAACGCAACATTACATATATATTTTTTTGAAATAAGAAAATAAAATTTGGAAATAAATCTTCATTTATAAATAACGAGTATTACTCGAGAATTTTTCAAAATAATCGAGTATCGTGGACTTGAAAAATGGACGAGTATCAAGCATTCGATACTTGAATTTGAGTCTTTAGTCCTAAATCTGTAGTTATAAGCAGGGCTGTGGTGTCGGTACAAAAAAGTCCGGCTCCGACTCCAGCATTTACCAAAACCACGACTCCGACTCCGACATTGACCAAAAACACGACTCTGACTCCGACTAAAAAAAAGGTTAATATCGTCACTGTTTTCCCCTAATTTTCCTATTTATGTGTATTCAATTAAATATCAACCCTATCAATGCGGCCGAGAGCCAAATTTGACATATTAAATGCAAAAATAAAAAGTTCAAACTTTTCAAAATTTCCGACTCCGAGTACGACTCCGGCCAAAACGCCGCGACGACTCCGACTCGGACTCCGGCCAAAAATCTCTGACTCCACGACTCCGACTCCACAGCCCTGGTTATAAGCTTCAGGCAAAAATCGATTCCGGATCTGCACCTGAATAATAATTCTATTATAAAGTTCCATCAACAATAAGGTTTTTTTTATCATTCTCTGTCATACATTTTTGTTTTTATTGCAATATGATGTTAGCCCGTTGAGTGATTGATGCAGTTGCAATAATTATATATCAAATAACGTAAAATTACTATTCATGTTTTTTTTCCAATTGGCAAATCATTATGTATGACAACATATTACATGATTTATTTTATATGCCACGCTTAGTGACAATTAAATAATAATAAGTTGGGGGGGATTTTTTTTGATTCAGTCCGCCTTTTTGCACTTAAAATATTTGTATGTCTGTGCATATCCAGCTAAATGCAATTTACGATTTCGTGTTGCAAAAATACATTTCATTTCCAGGCGAACGATTGACTGGTGATTGTTGACCGTGTTGATACCGACGCATACAAGAGCTCAAAAACATTTTTTTGCACAATAGTCAATTCTGAATAAGTTACTGATTAGAGTGGTATTTTTCTGATGTATTTTTAATACAACAAAAAAAACTATGTACCAACTGTAAGGCTGGAAGTTTTTGATTTGTGGCTATATAATAACATCAATGGCGGGTACGTGTGTAAAGAGAAAATGTATTAACCTGTTACCAGCCATAGGAATTCCTCACTTTTTGCCCTGTACGCTACGACTTTTTGAAAAATTAAAAAAAGCCTTAAATTCCTTAAAACTACCTACGTTATTCAAGGGCTTAGGTGTATTTTATCCAATGAAAGCAATCCCATGTTCATTACCATACCACATGGCTTTTAGAGCGTATTTATGAATCCTCGATTAGGGTTGTCACACACAGTTCATAATATTATGTCAATTTTGCACCCCGATTGGCTATCATAAAATTAAGTTTATTATGATTTTATGAAAAATTTGTAATTATTCAATTGGTTTGAAATAAATACAAATTTATCGAATAAATAAATAAAACACATTAAATAGTACTACTTATAATATGATTAACATCAGGACCGATTTTGCCCATCACGAGCATAACCAAGTGAACGCCATCAGTTGACAACGCCCGAAATGAGCGAAACCCGTCCTGATATATATCAGAATATGTGGATTGTGGGTGTATTTATTTGAACCAGGGCTGTGGAGTGGTTAAAAAACACGACTCGGGCTCCACCATTACCAATAACACGACTCCGACTCCAGCATTGCCCAAAAACACGACTCCGACGTTTCACGTTTCGTCACGTTTTTTTCCTACCTTTCTTATTTATGTATGTATAGTCAATTAAATATCAAACAACCAATCCGGCCATTAGCCAACTTTTTCAAAATTTCCAACTCCGAGTACGATTCCGGCCAAAAAACTGTGACTCCATGACTCCGACTCGATAGCCCCGATTTAACCAATTATATATATTTATTTGTTTCATTATACTCCTCACTGTAAGTTAACATGGCTAGAAAATGGTATATTATAATCTAATTAAATGAATTATCTAAATACGTCTCGCCAAATGATTTATACGGCAGGTGTCTACTACTTTCAACAATAACAATATCCGAGACGTGTTCATTGATGATTATACAATTTCAGTGTGAGATAGCTAAACGAACTAACTAAACAAATCAAAACAATGTGGCATTTTTCAAAGCTGAATTGTTCGCTTAGAGTTGCCGTTGATCGATCGACTGGCGTGCCGTTTATTTATGTTTATTAGAAAGGACTGTTTGTTAAATTTTAAGATTACATCTATCACTACACATAGATACAGTAAGGCTAGGGCACAGTGACAGGCGTAACTTCTGGCGTGGCGTAGCGTCAATTGCTTCGTAATCAAAGGTTGCCGCAATGGCTTTAACGATGGCGCCGTCTCAGAAGTCGAATGTCCAGTCCAGTCGTTCCCAACCTGCAGAGAAGTTACAGAGCTGTGGAGTCGGGGCTTTTTGGCCGGAGTCGGGAGTCATCGCGGCGTTTTTGTCGGAGTCGTACTCGGACTCGGAAATTTTGAAAAGTTCAAAATTTTTATTTTTACATATAATATGTCAAATTTGGCTATTGGCAGGATTGGCTGGTTGATATATAATTGAATACACATAAATATGTAGAAGAAAAGCGTGACGAAATTAAACATTTTTAGTCGGAGTTAGATTCGTGTTTTTGGTCAATGTTGGAGTCGAAGTTGGAGTCAGAGTCGTGTTTTTAGTAAATGCTGGAGTTGGAGTCAGAGTCGTAATTTTTACCGATTCCACAGCCCTGGAATATACATTAAAAAACATTTAAAAATGGTGGAGACATTATAAAATTAAAGGACAATTTATAGCACTTACTTTCTGACTTTAGCATTACATAATTATAGTTTCGTATGACGACGTCGATACGTCAATCGCAGAGATGTAGCTAAATGAACATTATTTGAACCGTGGATGAAAAAATATATAATAATTGATGTGTGTCAGCGGCCATTCACGGGCACCTGCCATAACTAAAGAGATTGACACATGTAAATCGGTAACGCCCGCCTCTTTACGCTTTTATCATGGGCCCCCCTGTCAACGATGTACAGTGCCGCTTCGATTACAATCATTATATTAATATCAAACTATAGCAATAAATATAAAATCACACGTTTAATTGTGACTCAGGCATTGATTTGTTACAGACTAATAGGGGCAAATTTAAATTATTTTACCAAGAAATTCTGGAAATTAATCGAGCTCAGCTTAACGGTATGCCAATTTTATACGCGCAACTTCACTTACCATGTTCACCATTATTGTACCCTTTTAAATAATTGTCATTTATTAATAATTAAAGCACTTACTATCATTAAATATTAATTCAAAGACTTGAAATCAATCAACTCGTTAATAATAGGTATTCCTATGTTATTATCTGGTCATGAGTATTTTCAAAAATCCCTATATTTAATTATAGCAACCCCACTTAATTCATTGAAACTTGTTGGCATTCAATTTTCGCTAATTTGCATTTTAATAGCAATTTAACTTAGTGATCTACTTATATTTTTTTTATATAAACGATAAAAACTGTTCCAAGTACATCCTGGTACTTGAAAAGCCTGAAGATGCCGAAAGGCGAAACCCGGGTCGTTAGCGACAAAACTCATGGAAAAGTACAAAATTCAAAAAATTCAAATTTGTCATTTCTTTTACTTATTCCGCATATTTTTGAATGGATTAGGACCGGTTTCGCGCATGGCAAGTTAGACGACCTAACTCGTCTCCGTATGTTGAATGTGAGACAGCCTCCGTTCTAGGTGTTCGGAGATTGAACTTAAGGACGGAGGGTGGAGAAGGGTAGCTCTTGAAGAAAAGATCTCAATTTAAATTGGCCGTAGCTCTATCTGAGAGTCAGCAAGTTTAATTTACACAAAAGAAATTTTAAAATGTACAAGAAATTATAGAGTAAACATTAAGCGATTAAGATTGTGGGCCGATGTCAGTTTCACGAAGTGAATACGAGTAATTTTATTATCCGGGCTTCGTTTAGGATTACTCACCAACACGAAGACTTATTCGGTGACGAAAAAACACCAACTGGAAATAGCAAAAGGCGAGGTTAATATTATCATGATTTGAAAAGGCGAGCGTGGATGAGTCACCGCATTGGGCTTCGAACACTGCACATGAATTATCACGGCGCAATCGGAGCGCTGACCGCGCACTCCATTCGTCATCGTTGTACGACGGCAGTGGCGCCATAGCACGTGTCTCGCCTAGACTTCGTTTTAATGACGTCATTAACATGATTTTACTAACTCCATACGTTGTAATTGTTGTGAATTATAATTGTTGTCAGCAGTAGGCAGGTTCCTGGTGCTGATGATGGAGACATCCTGACTGTCTGATGCTGCGGTCCCGTCAATGTTGTTGCCATTAGAGGTAGGGCGCCCAAGGCAATGCCAGCAGTCCAGACGGGTGGGCTGTCGTCTATCCCTCCGCCTAACCTCTTGGTATGTAGGCGGGGGTCGTGTTGTTGACGAGGGGCGTTGCGGTGGACGACGTAGTATCACCCTTCCTCTTCGTCGTATACACGCTCCATCTCGTCTTCGTACAGCCTGAAGCTTCTCGGTGGCTGCATGGTGCGTGGCGGTTGCAAGGGGTGTGGTGGCTGCATGGTGTATGGTAGCTGCAGAGTATGTATAGGCGCTACTCGAGAGCGACTAATTTACATGGCCTGCGCCGCCTGGATGAACTCATCGAACGTCGACCATGTCAGCTTCGCTGTCATATCCTCGTCCCGAGGCGTCATAAGGCGATGTACTGTCTTCAACAGGTCCCGTTGATCGGCTCCTGGCGCACACACCATCGATATGGCTTTCTTTTGGTCGTGGAACTTGACCAGGTCCTCATATTCAGCCTGTTTAACAAATTGGAATTCAAATTCTACCAGAACTTGCCGCTCCTCATTTTTATACTGCCGCAGCAGCTGGAAGGTGAGCAAGGAACAGCTGCTCGGCTTTAATTTTAGCGATTCCCACCATCGCTTGGCCTTGCCTCTGAAACTCGCCACCACCTTAATAATCTTGACCTCTTCTCTGGTCTTCGCTGCAGAGCAGATACTGTCGCAGTCCGCGAGGAATCGCGTAATGTCGGCCCTTGATCTGCCGTCAAATGCAATCGCGAATTCCACTTCATTGTGGTCGTTTCTCTGGGGTTTGGGGGCGGCATCTCTTGGAGGCGTGGGCGTTAGTGACTCCATAATGACTTAGTCTTTGAGAGAGCCGACACTGTCACTATCACTCATATTGTTATTATCAATTTTTCATTTGGGCGCCAGAAGGTATCTTCGTACCATGAACACTTTGAGATCTTGTGAGCATGGACGTGGATCGGGAGTGGATTCCGTTGTCGTCGAACATCGGTGGCCTCACGTTTCTGGGAGCCAATTGAGATTGGCGCACTAGACGTTCAGGCCACGTCTAATTGAGACGACCTTGACTCCGGTTCTCTCGTTAAATGAGAGGGAACCTCCGGTTCAACACTCGGGATGTGGAATTTATGGATCGGAGTAGGAGAATCAGGATGCTCTTAATGAAAGACGATCTCAAAGCGTTAAACAAGTGCGATTAGCACACACTATTTATTAAACGTTTAACACACAGTTATACACTCACAATTTAACTACTTTTAAAGTTAAACAAAAGTTATACACAGAATTTACATAGGAATTACGTTACTCACACGTTACCTCAACCACTTTGTAAGCTTTATCTGGCTCTCAAGTGCACACTCAAGGCTCTCCAATCTCTAACTAACTATATTAAAAAAACGGTTCTTATATGCCCATTATCACCCGCGATTAGCGAGTGATGCCCCAATTAATGTCATAATATCGTAGCAAAACCGTTAAAAAGTGCGTCCGATGATCCATTTTTTATGGTCCATCGAACTCTGCATGAAATACCTCGTATCTCATGCACTCAGAGCGTGAAAGAGTCAGAGACATTTTAGAGCGAGACGTCCGCAATACCATTCCGGAGACGTCGTGCCTAAATGTCTCTTTTACAAAATTTGAAATTACTCTATTGAATCGCTATAGATTTCAATATGTCATTGCTGTCATTGATTTTTGACGACAATGATGACGCCATCGAGCAGTTTTATTTTTCTCCGTCGTGGTTTTTTGCTGGGTGTGCCAGGGAGTGATCTGTATCGTCGGGTCCAGAAGATGTCTGCGACGTCGATGCCAATGAGATGGGGTCTTCGGAGTCGGTGGAGGTCTCGATGATCTCTGTTGAGGTCTGCTGGATCGTGTCCCCGCTCGGTGGAAGGAGAGGGTCTGCTGAAGGAAATCTTCAATTGGTTTCTTCTGCTGTGTCAGTCTTCACGGCGTTCCGAATCGCTGGAGTGATACTGGGCGGGTGATGTGGTGAGGTCAAAGGCTGCTTTCTGTGATGCTGTCAGGGCGTTCATCACCTGTAAAATTTTCCACATCATAAGAAATGATTAATGTAGTGAATCCGCATGGTTGGAGTCGGCTAATACTGATATCGGTCTCAAACTCATAGAGTTAGCTAATTACTAGATCGCTCGAGAGAGTTCTGAGTGCCTAACAACATTGGGCAGCGACACAGACAGCATCAAAGGGGACTAATTTTTATGATTTTTTTTTAAATTTCTCATTGTTACTGTTGTCAAATAATGGCACATTAACGGATATAAATAACATTTTTACTGATGGTAAATCCAACACCATCATAGGATGTGAGGATCAATTTTAGAATTGCATGTGTTTGACACTACTAAAACATTATTTATCACCATAAATATGAGCTCATGTTTTATAAATTGGTATTTTTCGTCCTCTAGATTCATTTCAATAAATTTGATTGTTTACATTCGATGGTCTCGTCAATAATGGGTGCGCGACACATAACTCTAAATCTTCACGAGCATTTTTCAGTACAAAGATGACACGTGCGAATCGACGAAATTTTACGATTTTGTTAACCCTTTGAGTTGTGAGCTTTTTTGGATTCAATTTGTTTTTTGTTTTTTTGAATAATTATTCGTTTTCGTTTGACAAAAAAATCAATCCCGGAATTTTGTATCATGTTTTCTAATCCCGGGGTTAATCAGGTATTGAAAATATTCAGAATCCCAGGATTGGAAACCTTTCTCTTCAGTCATTCAGTTAGTCAGAGAGTTTTAAGCAGGGCTGTGGAGTCGGTAAAAAAATAATTACGACTCAAGTTTAATTTCGTCACGTTTTTTTTCTACCTATCATATTTATGTACATATATTCAATTATATATCAACCAACCAATCCTGCCAATAGCCAAATTTGAAATATTAAATGTAAAAAAAAAAGGTCAATCTTTTAAAAATTTCCGACCAAATCGCCGGGCCGACTCCGGCCAAAAAACCCCCGACTCCACAGCCCTGGTGTAAATCTAAACGCTGAATGCTGCCCTGTTAAAAGTTGAATAAATATTTAAATATTCTGTATAAACGTTACACCTCTTTGAGCAATGACTAGAAAGTTTTTTTAATCTGTCCATGTGAAATAGGCGAATTAAAAATTAGTATTAAAATTTATTTGCGGTGAAATTGATATCGGTTCATTCAAATGTGTTTATTATGTGTCAATTCAGTGAACACTTTGAGCCCCGACTCAAATCATCAAAGCAATTTTCAGTCGATAATATCAATAACTATACACTCAAACCTCTTTTTGTTCGGTAGATACGTTCCGCGGTAAATCGCACAAAAAAAGCTATGATTTTCATAGAAAAAGTGAACATGCATTCCATAGATTTAAAAAACCGCATATCTTTGAAAATGCTATATAAAATATACCCAAAACCGCCCAAAAAAAGTTTATAAAAAATAGTAAAACAATAAGGCATAAAATATACGATAAAAATCTTTATTTATGTACTTTATTTTATTAAAAAATAACATTTCAAGGATGTCTCACATAGTTGGTAAAATTTTAAGAATGTCTGGAATCTCTAATACCAGACATCCACTAGAGAAAAAACAATTATTTTAATTACAAACTATCATCGATGTATGACAATTTTCGTTGCTATTTTCGATATGGCTATTTTTTTTATCCATTGGGGCGCGTTAAATCTAAGATTAAAACGAAAGTGAATTAAGATTGAAAAATAAAAATACCATTGAAAAATTGAATGGAAAACCTCGTCTATAAAGTCAAAAAGGCGCAGCGTTACTGCGACGTGTTACCAAGCCCACTGTCAAATGCTCACTGCGTGTAAACAATCCGCTGCAGTCAGGGCTACCAAATCCCGCCAAGCGCGGGATGCATTGTATTGGCACGAACCCTCTTATATGATAAAACGACACCGGTTGAACTTCCTAACTACGCATACAATATGGGAATATGCACGTGCCAAGGTCACGTTGTAATAAACAAGTCTACGCGCAGTTGCGAACAATACGCTCTTAGTTGTAAAACTAAATATTTCACAAAAAAAAGTCGCGAAAAAGAGGTTTGAGTGTATTTCGAATGGTGTAGGTGTCTACTATTATTAAGACTTGCAAATGTTTCGAAAAGATTTACCTGGATGGCAGTAATACGATCATATTTGAAGAGACAGAATATCACATCAAAAAACACGTTATCATAGGGACTCAACGCATAGAAACGCAACGCTCCGGGATAGAAAGTGTTCACAAGTTGCAACTTCAATCATTACATTTACGTCACTAGGTTTATACAGACTAACCACGCTACTTATGCACTCGAAATTGTGGCGCTGTGAAATTATAAAATAATGTATGTATTTACCAGGGCTGTGGAGTGGGTGAAAAAAAGTCCAAGTCCGACTCCAGCATTTACCATAACCACACCACGACTCCGACATTGACCAAAAACACGACTCCGACTAAAAAAAGGTTAATATCGTTACTTTTTGCACTTAATTTTCCTATTTATGTGTATTCAATTAAATATCAACCCTATCAATGCGGCCAAGAGCCAAATTTTACATATTAAATGCAAAAATAAAAAGTTTAAACTTTTCAAAATTTCCGACTTCGAGTACGACTCCGGCCAAAACGCCACGCCGCACCGACGCCGACGCCGACTCCGGCCAAAAAGCTCCGACTCCACAGCCCTGGTATATACTGAACGCGTGGCTAAGTGCGGTATGTGGATTCTTATGTCAGAGGGGAGAACATTTATTTTGTATCAACGGCTGCCGTAAACTCGAGTGAACTGTTAAAGAAGTCAGAGTGTATCTATGTTTTTACACAGAAATTATAAGTGCATTTTCTTTTCTCTAGATATTTCAAGTCAAAATATATTATAATTTGCGAAAATGGTATAAACTAAATATCCCCAAAAGTCAACACATTCATTTCATTGAGTTACGCGTTGTTCACATACTGTATGTGCAAAATCCAGTGTTTCAGTGCGTCATTGTACATGTTATGTACCCATATTTAGTTGTAGCATTTTTTGTGCGATTTTCCGTGGGACGCATCTACCGCACAAAAAAGGTTTAGGTGTATTGACATTCATTCGTTCTGTTCTACCTCTCTTTTAAGATAAAATATGTATGATACTAAATAAATGTTCTCCCCTCTGACATAAGAATCCACCTACAGCACTTAGCCAACGCGCTCAGTCTATATCAAATAAGGGAATTAAAAAATTTTGAACTCTGGTAATCTTTTTTTTTTGTGGGCGTCATTCAGGACATTCTCACAGCGCCACTCTTTCGAGTGCATACGTCGCGTGGTCAGTCTGTAGTTAGCTTATCTAGAATACTCGATTGATAATTCATACATTAACCGACTGGTTACGCCACTAAAATAAAACTTCATAAACTTGTATTTTTTGTCTGACAATAATTTGATTTGAATACTGATATATGATTTCTCATCCAAATGACAATTCCATATAAAGAACTTTTTTCCACGGAACGCATCTACAGCACAAAAAAAGGTTTAGGTATACAACTTATTCTCAAAATACAAAACATTGTTTTGTATCATACCGAATCCACGATGATTAACTATGTTTAGTATCAGGGCATTGATATTTAAAATGGCTACGATCTTTTGACTATAAATAAAATCTCACTTATAGTTCAAGGCGTCGATTTATCTTTATTTCGAGTATCTCGAACGGGCACAAAAAATAATCACGAATCGGCCATAAAAAAACTCAATTAATGCATACCCGATAATGATATAAAGCATTATCTTAATTATTGCACCAATCGACATAATTTCTTAACAATAAAGTGATCCAGTTTCTTTCATTTGAATATACTTCGTGTTACCTGTCAATGAAATGGACTGAATGGACTGAATGGACTGGGGGACTAAAAAGTTATATTCAATTTCACAGTCTTAATGATTCAAAACAATTTATAACACTTTTTCTTAGTTTGGAAATTCGTTGACTGGTAATGCTTTGTTAGCTTTGCTTTACTTTGAAGAAAGAAAACAAAGACGGTGTCATCGTAGAGTATTTCTGCTGAATTATTTATACATATGTATTTATATAGTATATACTATGACGGGTTTGAAGTCGAGTAGTCATCAGCGTGCATCTCGATTAGGTATTCCAATTAGGATATCCGAATATTCGTTATCCGGATATATTCGGTCCTTTTTAATCTATTGGATATTCGGATATTTGAGAAAATATCCGGATAGTATTCGTATTCGAGGAAAGATCACAATTTCTCAACATTTAAAGAATAATTATGAATATCCCAGGTAGTGTTTTTTATGCCTTGGCACAACTCGGGTGCTATCAATATCTTATCATAATACTTTATTTTAACGAACCGGCTAGGACTCAGGTTAAAAAAAACTTTATTGCCGTAATTTCATTTATTATGCAGCTGCAAATTTTACATATTGTAATACAATGGAACGGTGTTGAAATTTGTATATGTTTTGTCCCTATCTAATATTTTACAAAAGTGGGAAAAGATTTTATCTTTAATCATTAAATGTATATAAGTAAGTGAACAAGGAAACGTTGATCGTGCAACATCTCTATTTGCGTGCGAGTTATTCGATTATTTATTAAAAACTTACAAATCGAGACCACTGTCGGCCTGCAAACGCACCTGGCAATTTCTTGTTTAAAAATATGTGTTTTAAATCATAATTTTGCTCATAATTCTAATACTATTGTACAACATTTTAGCCATGTCAAAACTATCCGGATATCGAATATATCCGGATAGCTTAAAATTTACTATTCGATATCCGAATAGTTGATTTTGACGAATAGTTGGAATCCCTAATCTCGATTGAGGACCGCACGATGCCAATATTTCCTTCCAACCATCCGAACCTAAAGGATTAAAGCTAACGAATAAATCTGTTTTGATATCTGTTGTCCGCACATGAGAACCACTGCTCTAGAACCTTCACTCTTGTATTTATAGGCGTTATACCCTCTAATTATTATATTGGTATAATAAATACACATAATTAAATAAATCCAGCCCACCGTGTACTAATTTGTACAAAATTAATTATAATAGTTGTATCGAAATGGTGAGAACATTTCAATTCGTTCCATATTATTATCATTCATTACTGGATAGATAAGCACGGCATTTTTGGTTGGCAAATCATGTCTGTTTATTGAAATGTTAAATAAAAGCTTTCATATAAAATGACTCTTTTAAATTAAGTATTAAAGATACTAAAAATAGTAAAACATTTTTAGTACTTATTCCACATTAATTTTATTGGATCAGGACCGTTTTCGCTCATGGCGAGCATTAACACCTGATAAAAAATACAACGAAACAATGATATGTGTACAAAAGTTAAGTAAGAAATACAAGGTATGACTAATGTTACCATTTATTTTTGTCCTCAAAACGGGACATCTACCAATTTTTATGTAATAGTATGTATATTCAAGAAAACACGTATTTTTTATTGTTTTTATGTATTAATAAAAAGAAAACGAATGTTGATAAAGAAAATAACAGGAATAAACAATATAAATATGAAAAAAATATGTTGTTTTATATTTATCTGATGAACAAATTTTCTTAAGTATAACTGGGTTTGCTTTTAAATAAGAATGACGACAATAACACAAGCCAATAAAAATATCAATTTTCAAGAAAGACGCGCCAGCTGTCAACGTGTAGTCGTGTACCCACAAACGAACAAACTTCCGAATTGTAACAAGGGTGTGACGATTGCGCATGCACATGACTCACCAGCAACCCGCTTTAGCCATATGCACCGAAATCAAGCTAGTATTTTTTCCGCAAAGTTATACGAAACGGCTATACTACGCACCACCGTCGATTTTTTGCACTTTTTTTTAAATTGCTACAATGTGTTGCCCTCTTTTTGAAAACGGGACATTTCGACGCCCCGAAGCTGTACTTGGGGACAACGGGACAGGCTACCTAAAAACGGGACGTATGGTCACTTTAGGTATGACAAACAATTGGTATTACAACTAAGCAAATAAATTGAAGCAAAATACAAGAAAAATTTACTATAATTAAAATGTTGAAGACCTCTTATTAAAGATGCCTCGAATTAAATGATACGTAAAAAATATTAGTGTAACAAAAAAACTTTTAAAGAATTTTTACGGGGAAGACAATGAGATATTTTAATCAAATAAACAAATCGAGAATTTACCCATTCGAATGACTTCTTGAATATCTACTCAGAGCACTATTTATTACTATAAACTACGCCAACTCAACAACTTATTAAAACTATATATTTAGAAATAATGAAAAATTCTGAATACAAATCACAGTTACATTAAAAGTCCAAATCTTTTTATTTAAATAGCGAGCAGAATTAATAATTCACTTCATTGAATATACACGAGTGACTTCCAACCTCGAAGGAAAGGAAACGAATAAACTATTGTTTTCGCTCGTTGTGATTCTTACGGATGGCGAGGACTTTCTTCCAGACTAGGGATTCCGATTCGAATATTCGATATCCGGATACATTCGGTCCTTTTTAAACTATTCGATATTCGGATATTTCGCATAATATCCGGATAGTATTCGTATTCGAGGAAAGATCAAATCACAATTTCTACACATTTAAAGAATAATTATGAATATCCCAGGTAGTGTTTATTTTTACCGTGGCCAACTCAGATGCTATCAATAGCTTATCATAATACTTAATTTTAACGAATCCGCAAGGATTTGGGTCTAAAAAAACCTTTATTGCCGTAATTTCATTTATTATGTAGCTGCAAATATTTAATATTGTAATACAATGGAACGGTATTGAAATGAGTATTTACATATGTATAATTATTTGCTGTCTCAATATAAGATTTTACAAAAGTGAGAAAAGATTTAGTCTTAAATTATTATTAAATGTATATAAGTGAGCAAGGAAACATTGATCGTTTGCGTGCGAGTTATACGATTATTTAGAAATCAAGACCACTGTCGGCTTGCAAAAGCAATTGCAATTTATTGTTTATTAAAATATGTTTTTTAAATCATATTTCAATACTATTGTACAACATTATAGCCATATCAAAACTATCCGGATATCCGAATATATCTGGATAGCTTAAGTTTTACTATTCGATATCCGAATAGTTGAATTTGATGAATAGTTGGAGTCCCTATTCCAGACTGCTAAACTCAGACATTTGAATTACCACCTCGGCGCCTGCATAGCTCCTATGTTATTACCTGTCCAATGTTTGGTGTTATTTTTCATGAATTCCGTTCATTGTTTTTGAAATGACTCATGCATGTATACGTATATCTGAAGCCAGTGGCAGGCCGTCGATACGCACTGCGGAACTGCAGCAACCCCCTGCAAATTGATAAAAATGTTTAATTATAATATACATAAATTTACGTATATTATTTGAAAATATCAAAATTATTTAAGCGTGTATTAAGCTCGCCCACGCATCGATGCATCCAAAAATTATCACACAACGTGATACTAATATATAATCAGTACCGTTTACAATGGAATATATTCGAGTTGGCAAGGAGGGCGCGGGGAGGGGATTTCACTGATACAAGCTTGTTTTGGTACTGCCTTTCTAGTAGGGTTTCGTCCGTACGTGTGCGAGCTTTATTTTTTCTAATTTGTTTCTCATTAGAAGTGTTTTATCCAAGGAAAGAAATCGATAGCTTGAAAAATTTACCGTCGTTATGTCGTTCTTAATTTAAATAATGTTGATGTATTTTTTATTTTAACCATGTCCGCTCCCAGCTTGGAGCATATGGACTCCTCGCGGAGTTAATCTCAACATATGTCTTTTTCTACGAGAACTGCTTGTTTCTCAGTTGCTCAACCTCTCTTTTTCAAAGTGAGTAGGGGATGGAAAGGATACGAGGACTCGGACAGGATTAATGGTAGCTAATCGCTGTCACCAAGCGTCGCTCTTTGGGATCGGAAAGTTGGGAAGGGATTTATCGATTTATCTCTGAACAGATTTATCGACTGAAAAAAATCCGCTCGTACCGGGAATCGAACGCAGGCCGTCCGGCACGCAAGCCAACAACGATGACACTGCGCCACGGACCGGACAATTCTAATTAGTTTCTGATTGGAAAGTGTTTTACCCAAGGAAGAAGTGCATAGTTTTCATGATTTATGAAATGCATGTCGATTTTAATTTAAATAATTATGATGTAAAATATAATGCAAATAAATATTTTTTTTAATTTTGAATCAACCGCAGCACCCCCAGCTATCTTATCCACGGCCCGCCACTGTACGTAGCCATAATTTGACCATTCATTAATGTCTGTACGTAATAAATAACATATTTTATTAGGCTAGAACTAAAATTAAAAATAAAGGTCTCTTTCACTTGTGCATAGTGTAGGTATTGTTTTCATTAACGCAATTTTTTTTATGATAAATGAACCATTGTTTACTTAATATTATCGCCGCTGAACACGGTGTTCTAAAGATGACACCTGCAATTACGCAAAATATAAATAAATCAATCCCTGAATCAATTTTTCGGGATTTTATAATCCCGGGACTCATCAGGTTTTGAAAGTCTTCGGGATCCCGGTATTGGAAACCCTACTCGTAGTATTATAATGTACTGAATACACAAGACAGAAAAATAAGTAGCTGAATGTACAGTAGTAAATATATTTTGTTTTGCCTGCCTTTGGCTATCATTAAAATATTGAACTTGTATTTTCGATGGTTTCGGCGGTAACTTTGTGGAAGTTCATTTTAATATAAAATTTAAAATAACTTTGATTATTCCACGTATTGTGTAGCTAATTGTGACACGTGTTTCGCCTCTTTCAGAGGCATCTTCAGACTTACTATCGCAAAGTTTGCTTAGTAATGAGTTTGCTTAAGTACTTAAGCAAACTTTGCGATAGTAAGTCTGAAGATGCCTCTGAAAGAGGCGAAACACGTGTCACAATTAGTTACACAATACGTGGAATAATCAAAGTTATTTTAAATTTTATATTATTGAACTTGTGTTAGGTTATCTACACTCGAGATGAATAACATTACAATTAACAGATTGTATATTTCTCTTCAATTTAGTTTTAGGTTGAGGTTCTCCCACAACTATTATTTTTTAAAGTGTTCGCTGCAAACTTAGTAGGTTTTCTCCACGTTTAGATTATTAAATATAGGCTATATTTTGAATATGAATCAATCTAATTCAATTAATTTAGAATTTCAACTGAAGGTGCTTGGTGGAATTTCAATATCAAAGTGGAATCGTTTGAATTTTGTTCTTTCCATGAGATTTGTCACCAACGATCCAGGTTTCGCCTTTTGGAATCTTCGGGCATTTCAAACTACACTCAAAACTCTTTTTATACGATTTCTCTGTGGTTTTTTTAATACATTTTTTCATTTAGTGTGGTTGTGCGCACATACCACGGGGCGTTTGTCATTTTCCGAAGTGATTTGCTCTGAATCACGTGAAGCTTAGTGACGTGATTGGGGTTGGAATGTCCCCAAACTTGGTAACCTACGTCATAATACGTCATAAGCGTGTTATGGCAGCTTGCTTTTAAGGGCTAGCTTGCTCTGCCTGCCGATCATAGGGCTTAATCGACCCGAGATCTGGTTTGCTTGGCACCGCTTGAGTTCAACGTGCGCGGTGAATTCAAGTCTCTTATCGAGTGTTAGGCCTAGATATTTTACCGTGTTGGACCACGGGATTTTCTTGCCGTTTACGCAGATTGGTTTGATTCTAGATGCATGTCTGTTTGTGCGGCGGGAAAATGTAATTGCCGTGCTCTTTTCGGCGTTCAGTTTGATGCGCCAATCTTTGCACCAAATGGCGATCTTTCTGCCTGCCAGCTGTGTGATGAGAGAGGCTCTGTCGCGGTTGAGAGATTGCGCAAGGATCGCAGTTTCATCGGCATAGTGCATCGGCATAGTGCATCGGCATAGTGCGTGCACATTGCGATTCCTTCCCAGGAATCGGGATGTCGTGCGGGTACAGATTTTACAGCAGAGGGGAGAGCGCTGCTCTTGATTTAATGACCCTTTCGAGTAGTTTACTCATTGACGGGAGTAGACTAATCGTTCTGTGGTTTTCGGGAAGTTGGTGATTTTTACCCGGCTTAGGGATTAAAATCACGTCCGCAGTTTTCCAATCGGATGGAAAATGATGCATTTTCGGGCAAGCGTTGAAAATGTTGGTCAGCTCTAACAGATGTTTGAGCGCCTTATGGGAAATGCCGTCAAAGCCGGGTGCTTTGCGATTTACTAAGTGTTTGATTCGCGTCTCTATCTCGCCCGTGGTCGCGGGTTCGATAGGTGTGGGGGGGAGGGTCGGAATTTCGTGAATGATGGTCCCGTATTTTGCGGCTATGCACTTTACGCGCTTTGCTAGAGCACGGTCGTTTGCATCGATTACGTTAGGTGAAAATGCTTTTCGATGGAATCTGCGAACGTTTCGCATTTTTCATCGACTGCGTACACTGGTCCGTTCGTTCCGATAATCGGAGTGTTCGGATTTTTCCGGGTTCTCAGTATCTTACTGAGGATCCAGTAGGGATGGCTGCCTTTTTATAATTCGGCGAGGTGATTATTAAAAGATTTCTCTTTCTGGGCTTTACTAGCGCGGCTAAGCGGAAGTTTTCCGAGCGAGCTGTCCGATTGTAATGGCGTTGTCATTCCTTTTTAGCGCGATTTTTCAGGCGCGAGTGATCAGGTTTTTAATTCGTTAGGTCTGTGTCATACCGCGGGGATGGGGGATGAGGCGGACGCTTTCGCGGCGAGTATAGCGTCCATCAGGTTTTTAACTGCGGTATCGATGTCTGCGGGGTTACCAAGACATGGAGTCGGCGTTAAATTATCAGATAAGTGTTGTTCGAAATCTTCCCACGACGTACGGGATTTGGAGTTATTTTGAACGATCTTGAGTGGGTCCGCTAGGTCTCCTAGATACAGGAGTACGGGTCGGTGGTCTGAGTTTAATTCGGCGACTACTTTAATCCCCGGGGAGTGTGGGATGTCGAACAACATTGCGAAATCGAGTACGTCCGCCGTTTTGGTTTGTAGTTGGCGGCGTGGTCTCAGCCGCAGTTGGTTCACTTGCACGGCACGTTAAGGGGCTTCAGGCAGTCGCGGGATGTGTGCCTGGACGCGCACTTAAGGCATCTTGGATGTGCGTGGCAGGAGCTGCTCGAATGCCCGTAACGCTGGCAATTGTGGCACTGGCTGGGACCGGTCTTCGGGTTTAGGTTCTCCACCGTCACCTCGTAGTCCATCAGCAGGTATGTGTTGAAGAGGTCCTTCGACCTCTTCGTTTTCAGTGTCGATCGATCGTGAGTGGCGTCGATCAGGACGAGGTTAAGCGGGTCTCTTGTTCGGCCCTTGTACATCCGCTGACATTCTTGATCTCGAAGTCCATGGAGGTAAGCGTTTCGTGAATATCGCCGACCGCGATGACGGCCGGTAAACCTTGGATCACCAGCTTCAGGGTCTTATCTTACCGTGCTTGTGCCTGTCTGTTCCACTTCCGTGGATTTGGTTGCCTCAAATATCTCGAGTACTCCTGTTGTGTCTACTGACTCGCAAAACCTTGCGGCCAATACTTCCGAGTCTACCACTGACCCGCACTCCATGTCTCCTCGCAAGAGGGCGAGGGTGCGCAGTCCGGAGGCGCCATTGATATACCCCATTGATAGCGATGAAGAGAATGTTGTGGAGATGGGACTGGTCCGACCGACGGAGGTTTCAACGTTGCAGGACCTTTTGAAAGAAAGAACGCATGTGGAAGGATTATGCAACATGTTGTTAGTTGCAATGTCTAGAAACCCGGAGAGTATCACACATGACCTTAAACTGTGCCTCGTCAGTGGAATTTCTGAACTGGGGATCGCCCACGGCAAGTTGGGAGATGCCCTTGCTCTCAAGCTCGAACAACCTGCGGCCACTACCGGTAATATCACTATGGACGCCATTGAGGCCGCCGTTGAGCGCGCCGTCGACCGACGACTGAAAGACCATAAGGTGGACCAAAACCGTCATGCGGCCGAGTTGAGAACGGCCGTTGTTGAGTCCGTTGAGAGGCATACACCCCCGAAGGCCTTTGGTCCTCCTCAGGCCACTTCATGGACTACAGTTCTGCGGCGGAAGAAGCCAGATGCGGCCACACCGAATTTCCCAATGCTCCCACCTTCTGCTCCGAGGCCGGGCGTGCTCTTCTTCCCTACGGGTGAGACAAAGAATTGTGACACAACAAAGGCGGCACTTAAGTCATCGGTTGACCCGAGCATCCTAGGCGTGAAGATAGAGGGTCTCCGAAACGTGCGCAACGGAGGCATTATTGTTCATCCTCGTACTGAGGCTGAGGCGAGAACTCTGTTGAGCGCTCCTGGTCTAGCGGAAGCCGGACTCAGGGCTGAAATTGCTGGAAGGCGGCAGCCGAGAGTCATCATCTTCAATATGCCGACGGGCCTGGACGAACCGACCCTCGCTGAGGCAATACATGAGTCGACAACAGATTCCACGGGACTCACCCTGGAGGGTTCAATGGTGAGGCTGAGCCATAAGGCTGGGCCAGATGCCACTATATAGTAAGCTGTGCACCGGCTGTAAGAATGGCCCTGATCAGAGAGGATCGCCTCTTCATGAGGTGGGAGGCATTCCCTGTAAGTGACTACGTGAGCACTATAAAGTGCAATAAATGCCACGTATACGGACACATGTCCAAAGTATGCACTGCCAAAGAACCAACCTGCGGACATTGCAGCAAAGTGGGACACGACCGCGAAGATTGTCCACGAAAAACTGATGCCCCAAAATGCGCTGCATGCTCTAGGCATAAGCAGCCTAATGACCACACTACGAGCTCCCGCGACTGCCCTGCGAGGCTTCACGCCGAGATGAGGGAGAGGGCCATGACAGATTACTCGGTGCCTTTCAATGGCTAAGTTCGCTCAGTTGAACGTGGGACGGGGAAGGGTAGCCACTCTGGAACTGGAGTCTGTGATGGGAGCCAGAGGTATCGACCTGGCGCTGGTTCAGGAGCCTTACTCCTTTAGTCTCGAGAGGGACTTTTGGGGCGGGCGCCTGATCCAGTCGGGTCCCACCTCGAAGGCTCTCATCTACGTCGCCAATCCGGAGTATGGTCTGCTCCATCTGTCTCATATTTCCAGCAACTGTTTGGCTTGCGCCGAAGTGACGGTCCCAGGATACGGTGTGGTGGTTGCCATATCAGCCTACTTCGACTTTAAGACACCGACTCAGGACATGACACGGCTACTCGAGTCTGCGCTCGATGCCGTTGGTGGCAGAAATGTCATCATCGGTGCCGACGTGAACGTTCAGTCCCCGCTTTGGGCTCCGGTGGACCTTCCCTCGGTGGGCGGACCCATCGTTGAGGAAATGATTGCCCGACACTGCCTCACAGTGATCAATGATTGCAATAGTCTGCCGACTTTCTCGACCGCCAACGGGGAGTCCCATATAGACGTTACGCTGACCGCTGGTCTGATCTACCGGTCAGTCGGCGGCTGGCGGGTCTGTAGGGACTCCTCCGTGAGCGACCACCGACTTATCACTTTTAACCTAGGAATGCAAAGTACCAACGCTGTGTCTGCATCCCCGCGACTTCCCAAACGTTTTCGGACGGGAGGGGACAAGTGGGAAAAGTTCGAAGAGTGTATGGTTCGAAAACTCGACCGAGCGGCCAGAAACCCCGTAGATTCAACAGAATTAGCCGCCTCTCGGCTCACGAACATAATTGTTCAAGCGGCCGATTGCACAATTGGCCGGCGCAGACCCGGTAAATCAGGACTTCCGCCCTGGTGGAACCGGAGCGTAACAGACCTCCGCAGACTCTCCAGGAGAGCTCGGAGGGCCTTTCAAAATGCCCGCCGCTCGGCTCGCACACCGTATCAGCTCGACTCTCTCATCGTTTTGGCAGCCGCGTACCGCTCATCGTCAAACGCATACAAGACAGCCATCCAGCGTGCGAAGCGCGATCACTGGCGAACTTTCGTCACAGAAAAAGGGGGCTCAAACCCATGGGGCCCGCCCTACACTGAACTGACCCGTTCCACTCGGATGAGCTGGGTCATCAGCGGCGTCGCTAGACCTCCCGAGCTCGGGGGGTTTACGAATACAATGCTGGAAACTGCATCGGTCCTGTTGGACACCCTTGTACCTGCCGATGACCCCACCACTGACACGGACCTAGTGAAGCTGGCGCGAATATCTACCAGACAATCACCCGAGACGCCAAAATCACCGCTGCCCACTGAAGATGAACTGGAAAAGATTATCGCTGGATTACCACTGGCCAAGGCCCCTGGTCCTGACCGAATAGACAACATCCTCATCAAGCGAGTCTGGGCTCTGGCTAGGGCCGACATGACGAACGTCATCCGCAACTGCTTCACAGAACATCTCTTTCCCGACTGCTGGAAGACGGGTGCGCTAGTCGTTATCCTGAAATCCGGCAGTCGGCCCCCCACGGACCCCAAGGCTTATCGCCCTATCACCATTCTGCCTACGTTAGGCAAACTCTTGGAAAAACTAATATGTAATAGGCTTGAAACCCACCTGAATAGAGTCTCCCCCTTATCTCGGGTCCAGTTTGGATTCCGACCGGGAAAATCTACGGAGGATGCAATACAACACGTTATGTCCACGGTTCGGCGCACAGCCTGCAAATACGTGCTGGGCGTCTTCCTGGACATCGCCGGTGCCTTTGACCACGCTTCTTGGCCTCTTATTTTATACAAATTAAAGCTCAGACAGGTCCCGGAAGACCTTTTTAAGCTCATTCGAAGCTATTTCACTAACCGGGTCGTCCTCTACGACACCGGAGAATCCGTAATCACGCGTAAAACCAGCATGGGGTGTCCTCAGGGCTCCGTCCTGGGCCCCCTACTCTGGAACGTCTTATTTGATGACCTTCTGTCACTGTTGCTTCCGCAGGGTTGCGGCCTCGTTGCCTATGCGGATGACGCCCTACTTATGGTAGAGGCGGACTCCCGCTTGGGCCTTGAAACAGCCGCCAACCAGGCCTTAAAATCATTGCTGCCTAAAACCGAACCGGTACCGAACACAAGCCGGTACCGAACACAAGCTTACATTTGCACCAAAAAAACTGAGGCTCTCCTCCTCAAGGGGAGCAATTCACTTAACATCCTTGCTAGGCCGCTGAATATCCGTATGGGCACCACCTCGGTTAGGACGGCCGAGATGGTCACCTATCTGGGGATTGTATTAGACAGTAAATTGAGTTTCTCCCGGCACGCTCGAGTCTCGGTGTGCAAGGCCAGTCGGGCCTTCCTCCGGATCGGGCGCCCGTCCGGGAGCGACTGGGGTTTGAAAAAACGAGCCTTAAGGATAGCATACGACGCCATTTTTATGGGCATTGCAGTCTACGCGGCTAGTGCGTGGTCTGACAGATGTCGACTCAACTTTATACGTAGAATCTTAATAACCGGACAACGCACGGCGCTTATCGCAATGACAAAAGCATATCGCACGACTAGCAACGAGGCCCTGCCGGTAATGGCAGGCGTCCTGCCGTTGGACTTGCACATACAGGTTCGGGGCGCTGTGACCCATTTTATGGCGGGAAGATCTGCCATGATCGGAGACCAGATGATGGCTCCCCCCCGGGGCTTGCAAATATTGACAGGCACCTTCGCCTGGACGCCTTTCGCGCCCATGCAGTGGAGGAAGCGCTTCGGGTCTGGCAGACGTGGTGGGACGCCTCCCTAAAGGGGCGGCAAACTTATAAATTTTTTCCTGCCGTCAAGTGGCGAATGGAAGTCTCGAGAGGACTTTTTGTTAATCATTGGACCAGCCAGTTCATATCTGGCCATGGTGGTTTCGCTGCCAAGCTCTTCCAGCTTGGCCGGAGGGTAGATGGGCCGACATGCAAATGCGGCGAAATACAGGATGTTGACCACATACTGTGGGATTTTCCATTAATGTCGGGAGAAAGAGAAGAGTTGCTCAAGGTGGTAAGACCTTCTGTCGGACCCACGGGACATGCGGACTTGGTGGCTAGTAAATTGAATTACGCGGCCTTCAGCAAATTTGCGGCGTCGTACGGCAACAGAGCGGACCTATTCGTATAGTCCCCCCGCTTCGCGATCGGAAACTAGAGTCATTTCACTGTTTTGCATTTTTAATATTTTAAACTTAAATGATAGAGACAGTCAGCACACTTAAGTGCAAGCCTCCAAGTACTTGAGCTTCTGCTCTCGGACAATTCCTGCGATCAAAACTGAACAGATACGCTTCACGTTGTTACGCCACGGGACACGTCTGCTGAAACCAGAACGTACGGCCGTGACGGGTGGTGGTTGGGAACAACGCATGACCATGAAGCGGTAATCGTTTTCCGATGCCGGCTCGATCCGGGTTCCCTCGAGGATGTCTTTCGCGTGGACGGGTATTCCGGCCAGGTGGAGATCCCTTCGGAGCACTTCAAAGTCCGCTTGATGGTGCACGATGATCGGAATGACGGTTGATGGTTTCGGTTTCGGAGCGTTGGTGGTCTTGTCGGCGGGTGCGGTGGCTGGTGTCGGAGAAGGTGGCGGTGCCGTCATGGTGAGCTTGGCAGGGGGGGATCGAACATCGTTTTGCAACGGCGATGTCGACGCGCTTGCTCGCTTCTTGTCTTTGAAGGGCGTGAATCCCTCGTCGTCTGCGTAGAGGGTGGCGGTCGGTGTCGGTAGAGATGGGTAGGGGTCTACGACCGGTGGTTGCGCAATGTCGTCTGTCTGTGCTGCTGGGGATGCCAGGGAGTCTGCGGGGTTGCTGTTATCGTCGTCGGCGGTGTTGATGAAGAGGTCGTCGGGGTTGATGAAGCGATCGGGTGATGATGGGGGTCCATCGTCTGCGAGCAGTGCACGTTGCGCAAGGACTTCCTGTAAAAGATCGGACATTATTAAATATATCTGATAATCGGCGTTGGAGTTGTCGGATGCGTTGGATACCACATTGCGCAATTTAATTTCCGCGGTCGGGGGTGGGAGATTTGCCATTGCTGACAAATGTATGGAGGAGGGTGGGGCGGTTGCTGCGATCCTTAGGCGAGCGGTAACTGGCGTCGGAAACACACTCTCACGTGAGCCCATGGATTGATTCGCAAAAAACTAGCGTCCGATTAAACGCTAGTTAACGTTAAAACAATTCGAGGCACAATCGAGAAGTGATGCAAGCAAACAGGTGCGCTGGCAGAAAGATCGACTGAGCAGTGTTGGAGAGCAGTTGTATTCTACAGCGGCAGTCGGTGGTCCGCGTTGGCCGGCGTCAGTAATGAAGTGGTGAGAAGTCGTCAACTGAATGCTGGTTATAGCGGTGTCCGGATTGGCTGCGGGCTGCGGGGGGCGTGGTCTTCGTTATGTCAAATTCGACTGCGATTGAATGTAAACAACTAATAAAAATAATAACACATTTTTAGTACTTTTTCCACATGAGATGTATTTCATCAGGACTGGTTTCGCTCATGGTGAGCATTATCAACTGATAAAAGAATACAATAAAACAGTGGTATTTATGCAAAAGTTAAGTATGAAAACAAGGTATGACAAACAATTGGTAAAACAACTACGCAAATAAATTCAACAAGACCTCTTAACAAAGTAAAAGCCCAAAATTAAGTGCATTTAATAAAAATAAATAAATCTACATGTCTGTCAACCATAATTAGATGGAAATCCCGGTAATGAGTTCAAATGAGTCAGTTCCTGTAACAGAATAAAAGCCATATCAATTCTTACAAATTAAAATCAAACAAAGGAAAATAAAAATTATCAGAAATAAAAGTAGGAAGAAATACAATAAGGAATAAATTTATGCCGGTTTATTTCAAGGTTTTCTAATTTATCTAGATTTAAAGATTTATTAATAACATGCAGGATTTTAAAGTTTTTAGTGATATCAAAAGTATGCTTATTTAGGAACAGATGGTTTCCAAATGAAGATTCTTCATTCCCTTTACGTGAACAAGCTAGATGTTCTTTAAATCTGGTATTAAAAATTCCTTAATCAGTCACGTTTGGTGTAAACACTCAGTTTCGGCTGGCTTCGACGGCGACCGCGGTGGCTTCATGATGGCAGTCACTTGTGTCGGCTTGCTTCAGTCTGATAGTTCTATGTAGATTCCCTGAATCAGTCATGTTTGGAGTAAACAAACAGTTTCGGCTGGCTTCGACGGCGTCTGCGGTGGCTTGATGATGATGATGAATAGTGTAGTGTAGTGGTGATAATTATAATCCGAGTTGTGTGTCAATAAGTACAGGCTAAACGTTTTTTGGTTTGAAGACTGTTGATTGGAGTACTATGGTCGGTCCGGCAAGCTGTTTAATAACAACAACTCACCGGACCATAGTTCTGCCAGTATTAGAGCGGAGCGTTCGACGCGGAGAGGTGTTCACCGCACGAGAACTGAAGTGCGAATGATGAGAGAAATTGGCTTTAAACAGGCATATTTATACCCTACGATTCTAGTGTGCAAAAGAGCTCAACCAATCGACGTGAAGCGGTCGCGCCTGAACTGAACTCAACCAATCGACGCGAAGTGGTCGCGCCTGAACTGAACGGGAGACGTCGTTTCTAGAAGTCGGTTACAAGATTTTAGTGAATTTATTCGCGTTATATTAATCGTTTAGGTCTTATTATCATTGATTGAGGTGATAATAAGATCGTTCGAGAGAGTCCTGATGACCTACAATATCAGGCCGTATCAATATGACAAAACTTTACTAACAACGCATTGCTCATATACTGCCATCACATATGTACCTGCAAAATTCAGTTTTTCATCCCATTTTGTTATGTTCCCATATTAAGTCATAACTTGTTATTCGCGATATTCCGCGGAACGCATCTACCGCACAAAAAATGAATGTATTTAGTTCGCCTCATTTCAAGTTCTTTCGTCCATTTGAAATGCCTGGAGGTGCCGAAAGGCAAAATCCGCGTCTATAGCGACAAAACTCGTAGAAAAAATTCAAAATTTAGTCAATTTAAAATTGATCTTTATTTTTTTTCTATTTATGGACAGAAGGTGAATTTTTATTTATATATTATGTAAGTACCGCAGGCGAAAAATCAAACCTTATTTGTACAAAATCGAAATACATAAATGATTTTCCTCAGAATAAGAATAAACTTCCACTTTGACCTGTCAGAAAAAACTGTGGCTTTATATTCTATTAAGTATTTTTGGCAATTGTCCAATCATTTTTTTATATACTTATTTTTGTTCAGAATCATTTTTCAAAAAAAAATGTTTGTTGTATTCAAAAATAAAGCGTTGCGCCTAGTATATTTTTGCTAGGCAAAACTATGAACACCACTAGTTCGACGAGTAAAAATAGGTTAGGATATTTTTAACCAATTCCACTCCTGAAGCGAAGTATTTGGACACAAAGGTGCATTGGAACAATTTTAAGAAAAATTGTTGTAAGCCAATCGTACAATAGGTACCCCGTTTCAGAGGGATTACGATGAGAAGGATAAACTTATTATAGATGTACCATTATATGTAACTTGACCGCTTGTGCGCCACCATCGCGTTAAAAGTGTGCAATAATCAATCAATTTTGTTATTAATTTCTTTATTCAATTAACACATTGTTATATGCAAGCTATAAATGAAACAAAATGTTCATGTAAATATATTATTATTAAACAATATAACTTTTAAGGCTTTTAAATGTATCTACTATATGGGGACAATTTTAGTTCCGAATTTCAACGGCGGTCAATTTATGATGATACATCTATAGTAGGCTGACTATTGAATCGCTCTACGTAGAATGAGGAAGGGTACGAAGCATAGTAATACACATTAAAGTCATCAGACATAAGAGACAATCATTATTTTACATCAAATACTTATTGATTCATTTTTTAAATTGCAATTTCAGGCTTATTCTAGTGTATTAGTATTTGCCATACGACGTACCACTCTATAATCGTGTGCAGTGGCGGATTTAGCACTTGGCATTTAATATTATTTTGGAGGCTCTCTTTTTAGAATTATTAAAAAGTGTCGCAAACTTTATAGAGACTAATCTAAATGAATCAAAAATATTTTGTTTTTAATGTCAAGCCGTTTCTCCAAATTGTAATTTGAACAATGTACGGTATTCCCCGCAGTTCACCAGAAACAATTAAGATTATTACCGAGCTCACCGAACATCATTATTCATGATTTATGGTCATTCGATATTACTACCATTGAAAATGAAGTTTTCGGTGTTACATCTTGATATATTCTGAGCCAAATACATATATTTGTCAATTATTTTTGAGACTCCCAAGATTTGGATGCCCCACGCGTGCGCCTCTTGCGCTTATGGGGTCCGCCACGGTTCATGTGATGTCTCAGATCTGCCGCGGAAGAACAAATCTTGTCTCAGGTCTTTAATTTCACTAGTGCGAATTAATTTGTCTGACAACTTAATATGCAAGAAAACTAAAATACTTGACATCTGACACCATCAAACTATTGAATGTTTAGAAATGCTATAAATAAAAATACATAAATTGAAAGAAAGTTCCTTTTTAATTTATGATTGTATCATGCCATAATATGTATAATCGCCGGTGATAATAATTGATTTTATCTAAAATAGTCAACACATTGGCATTAAGATTATTACACTGGCGCATCACTCGCGTTTATGTGGTATCTATTTGCGAAAGAATTGCGCGCGCATATCAGTGCTCTCAGATCAATCCGACGTGAAGTTCTTGTGATAGTCAGCTGGGCTGATTTTCATGGAGTAACATACTCCTGCGTATTATCCTAATATTATTTTAATTTTTATCCTTCTGCTGCACCATGGCGCACTGTATGCGAGTTTTGCATCGCCAAGTAAGTGTCCTTGATAATTTCGCAAATTTCTTTCTAAAATTTGAGTATATTTTCAATAACTAAACCCTCGAGAGTGTTTTTTAGCCGCATCGGCTTCTACGCCACGACTGAAATACCGAATGAAAGCTGCCAAATCTATTAAAACTTACAGAATTTCAGGCAATTAATGGATTTTAAAACATTTCATTCATAATCTTAAATTATTCGGTCTCTTTACTATTTGATTCAGCCGACAACTTCTTTCATTCAATATCTTGTGCGGAAAATATAAATAGTTATCTAATAGGGAAAAGGTCACACTGGCTAATACTAACATTGGTACTCAAGCTCATCGACTTAGCAGGTCATTGTATGTTATAACTAAAGTTCCCTGTCACCGTCCTCTTGCATAATCGAATTTTGCTTTTTAGGGTGGTCAGGCGAAGGTTGTCCTCGCTAATATCCAGCAAAAATGCTTCAGCATCTCCCCGTTGTCAGCCGCGGCTGCAAAGGTATTATGAATTTCGTGTAATTTTCGTAAAAATAACAAAAAATAGTATGTTACGTAACAACTTGATATTCTTTGCCGCTAGTAATTTAACCTTAAAATGTGTTTTACAGGTCGCTATGTCAAAATTCGACACAACCTCGTATCTGCCTTACGAGAAACTATCCTCAAATCTCTCGGTAATAAAGAAGAGGCTGAACAGGCCCTTGACACTCTCCGAAAAGGTTCTCTACTCCCATATTGATGATCCCAAAAATCAGGTTTGTTTACTTTTTCGACTGCTTGAAATTTCAGGTTCTCATTTTTCACATTTTTTAATATCTATCGTAGGTAATTAATATAATTTGTATAATCACAAATGAAATGAATACTTGCCGAGACAAAATTGTAAGTATTCTGACATGCTCTGTAGTCAATTAAGGTATTCGTCATTAAGTGGATATGTAATTCTAAAATACTATAAAATAAAGATGAAACCTCTTCCATTATTTCACAAACATTTTCTTCTTATACTATTTGAGATTCTATAATAGATATAATGAGCTTATCACCTCACATAACATACAAATCATAAGAATTAATATCATTAATCCCTAAGCAGCACTTGGCGGTAAATGACCCATATAGAAAATACAAAAATAAGGGTTTTTGCCAGATTCTTAATTCAAAAATTTCACAAAGTTGACTATTGACAATTAAACCGCTGGTATATTATTATTTTTGATGCACAAAGAATTTAGGTAAACATGAAAATTCTGAATCGAGACAGTGTGAAGTTTTTGGCATGTGAATACCAACATGAAGACGAGTACATAAAATAATGTGGCAGCTGGAGTGTTTCTGTTAAAATCAATTTCTAAAAACACAAAAAAGAAAATGGCAACAATTTACCATATCGTAGTGGTTAAAGTCCAGAATTATATTAAACAGTTTGATTCGTTTAGGAAGTGGAAAAGGGCACCAGCTATCTGCGTCTCCGTCCTGACCGCGTGGCCATGCAGGATGCCACCGCCCAGATGGCGATGCTGCAGTTCATTTCGTCCGGTCTGCCGAGAGTAGCGGTCCCGTCCACCATCCACCGCGACCATCTGATCGAAGCCCAGGTAGGAGGCGAGCAGGATCTGTCGCGCGCCAAGAGTCTCAACAAAGAGGTCTACGACTTCCTCCAGACCGCCGGCGCCAAGTACGGAGTCGGTTTCTGGAAGCCAGGCTCTGGAATCATCCATCAAATCATCCTGGAAAACTACGCGTTCCCCGGTCTCCTGATGATTGGCACAGATTCTCACACTCCCAACGGAGGAGGTCTCGGTTGCCTTTGTATCGGTGAGTCTCAAAACTTCTCTTTGTGACAGCTACCTTCATGGCATGAATGAAATGCAACTTTAGTCTAGTCTTTCCGTATTCCTATTGAGACTACCAGGGCTGCATCCGTCCACGGCGTTCGGTGAAGGAATTTAGGGGCAGGTTGGGCAGACAGGTATCTCTTACGGAAAGATTTCGCTCGGTATTAGATGAGCCGTTACTCTATCAGAGAGTCGGCTAGTTTATTTGAACTCAAATAAATGTCAATTACAGAAACACAAGTAAAGAAGCTAAGAATTTAAGAACAATTCGATTACACTGCGATTTCCCTGCTCTCTGTGGTGCAGGATCAACTCGACTTTCGATGACTGATAATGACTGAGTAATTTTATTTAAAACCGGTGTATTTATGCCCAAGATTTGACAAGTTTTAGTGTACGAACAGCTCATCTGGCTGGCGCGAAACGGTGGCTTCAGTATTGGCCTGGAGACGTCGTTCTAGAAGTCGGTTACAAGATTTTATAATTTTATCGTGAATTTATTCGCGTTTAGTAATTGTTAATAAGATCGCCCGAGTTCGTTCTGAGGTGTCGACAACTTTGGGCGTTAACACTATGTATACTTGGGATAAGTCACCCCTAATTGACATCCTATTGATATGTTTTAGGTGTTGGCGGAGCTGACGCTGTGGACGTAATGGCTGACATTCCATGGGAATTGAAATGCCCCAAGGTCATCGGTGTCAAACTGACAGGTAAATAAACGACTCCAATTTTTTCAAACAATCGTGTACGTAAATTACAATAGAATAATTATATTCTGCTCATGATTTTTAAACATACTTTCTGAAAATACTGTTACTGTTTGTTACTGATTTTTTTCAATATCAAAAGTTGGCATCATCAATTTTCTTATCACTGAAATTGTTATTTAAAACATTACATAACTCATTTCTTATCTCATTGATAAAATTAAGTCTTAGATACATACTATTTTCTAAAATGGAATTGTAAATGCCTTGTTATCTGATAGTATCAGAATTCTAATTGGGTCAGTTTTTTTGTTTCATATTTTACTCTGCTATTATTCAGGATGTTGTCTTTTGGCATGCAACATATCCATGCCAATGAACTGTATCATGCACACTCAATGATCGTATGATTGAATATGTGACTTATTTGGGAAATACACAGCGTGGTGATCATCGAAAGCGAAGGGTCATAACCCAACCAAAAAGGTTATAACCCGAATGACAGATTGTTCTGCTCTATTGAAACCAGTTTTTGAGATATGCAGTCATTCTAACTATGTATTTGTTATTCACACAACTGTTTGCAAATTACTGTAAATTATGGATATATGGTCACGGGACAGAATTTTATGAAAAATAAGCACACTAAATGAAATGAATGTAAGGCTTACGATTTTTTTTGAAATGTTTTGTCTTTAATTTTTAAATTTATTATAATAGAAGATCATAAAGAATACTTCGCAATGAGTATGAAATCGAGTTGTTTTAATTTACAGGAGCAAAAATGTAACCACAAACTACGCAAATAATAATATTATACAAATAGAGACAGTCACATAAGTTAATTATTTGCTTAAAATAAAAATAATAATTTTATTATAGGCTAATATTAAAAAACAAATTCTTCTTTCAGAACTCTTACAATAATAATAATCCACAAGAACTCAAAGAGTTTTGTCAAAACATATATAAGCCAGTATGTATAAATTTTTTGAGCTTAGCTCGAGAGGATTGGGATTCTGTCACGTGACCATATATCCATAATTTACCCAAATTACTATGCAGTATCTTCTAAATATTTTTTTTTATTCGTCTTACAAATACAAATGTATGCCTATGTTCCTTTGACTAAATGTCATCTATTTCGGTCTCTCACCATTATGCATATTAATTTTTTCATTCTTAGGGCGCCTGACTTATATAAAATATATGTGTGATGACAACTATCGGCCACTATTTGGTCAGTATCCAATTCAATGTGTTTGTCACTGGATGCAGTTCATTTATAATGGTTGATCATATTGTCAATGTTCAAAGACGCTCTTATCCTGACCGAACCTTACTTATTGATTTCATAAATTGTTGCCAACTAAGTAAGCTACTTAATTTCTGACCAAATGCCTCCACTATATCATCAAATTTCATGTGATACATAAAGATTTGCGCTGATAATTGATTGAGTTGCCATTAATCATATGATAGCAATATTAGCTATCTTAATCTTATCATTATAATGGTCCTTGAAGTTGAATGAAATAACTTTAATTATAAACATTATTCCTCTAGCTAGTTTTTATTCATCTTCAGATATAAGTTCTACAAGATTATATATTGTATGCCCACTGTAAACTTATCGTAAAATTGATGCATGTCAAACCAAATAGTTACCACTTTCGACAGCCGATACAATTGTTTTGTAATTTTTTTTAATACAGTATCACTCCAAATAATCTGTCGTAGAAGTTCTCAAACGTATTGCGCTGTGTATGTACATGAAAAACAAAGAAACTTTTGCAACTTATCAATGCCAAATGAATTGTATTCAATATAAAATTTAAAATAACTTTGATTATTCCACGTATTGTGCTACTAATTGTGACACGTGTTTCGCCTCTTCGTCATCTTCGGACTTACTATTGCAAAGTTTGCTTAGTTAATGAAGCAAGATTGAATCTAATATTTTAAAATGAAAAAATTTCAAAATGGAGCTTGGGATTTTTCCTTTGTACGGGAAGCAAGGAGGGGGTTATAGAATCAAAACAAAGCAAACAAATAATTATACTACTAATGACGTTAGCATAACAAAATATGAACTAATGAGATGCAATCAATCGGGTAGGGTTGGGTTAATGAATTGTATTCAAAGTGTTCTCTATTTATGCTTCTGTGGCCCTTCAAGTGTGTACCTGGGACTTTTAGTACTTGTTTAACCCACTGCGGCATTATCCTCATTACTCTCATATACATACATGGCTATCATCAATATAAAAAAAACATTATTTTTTTTGTGTAAAAAGACTCTTGTTTTGTTTGTATATGCCTCAATCGAACATGTGAGTAAACAAAAAGGCAAATAGACATTAATAAATTATTAACATCTGTTTCATTGCTTCACATCATGTCTAATGAATTTTTTTACATTCACCATCAAAAGCTGCAACCGTTTCAATATAGAATTACATTGCACTTAACTAAGAATAGAAGACGGAAACCTGTGGACTTGGGTGTCCTAGTTTTTCTACTGAATCAAAAAATGATCATTTTCATTCATTTGCAAAATACTGTATCTACATTTTTATGTATAATTGAAATTTCTTGATTGCGGCTTTACTAGATTACAGATAAATGAATGCCACCTTCCAACACAATTAACTATGAATATTCCAATGAAAATCATTTGCGTCAATGAATAAACAGAAAATAATATTATGATGCATCTCAATGGAATTTGGGACACAGTAAGTGATACGTTAATTGAATTATGTGTACGTTTTCTAGATAACTTTAAACTTAACATTTAATTGCCATTAACACGTTGTTGTCGGGACACGGCATTTGCCGTATTTTTCGGACTGTCGGTTGAATGCGGGACACGGCAAATGCCGTATTTGAACAGGTCAGCACAGAATTGTTTGCCGGCGTTTCGTTTCACGCCGCAACTAATTACAATTAGTTCTACTTCTTTGCCAGATTATAAGGGTCAAAGTTTGAGCGAATAAACAAAAAAAAATAAACAGTCTTATAGATTTATTTTGCGATCCCCGTTGGTTGTTCAGTTTGAGCCCTGACACATGTTGGAATATTTTTCATTCCGCTCCCGTTGCTTTGTTCACCGTTTCGTATTTTGTTATTTGAATTTATATAAACATTGCATAAGAAGTTATCCTTTCAAAAATGTCTTCAGAAAATAATAATAGTGACGATGAAGTGTATGCCGATAGTTTATCAGACTTCATGGAATAATGATTTGGAAGAATTCGGATCGGGAATCGGAATCGGCTTAGAAATATATTGCAATTATGATGTAAAAAGCGTGTTTTTTGTTTTATTTTTAATGATTATATATCATTTATGATTTCTTTGAAAATTTCAATCGAAAAATCGTTTAGTATAAAAGTTATGTTGATTTTAAGAAAGTAACATATTTTTGCGCTTATCGCTAAAAACTCGGACTAAGGACTCGTTGAATTATCTGACTTCATCCCTGCTTTCTCGCATAGGAACATTTAATCCTCCCATATTGTGTCATGTCTTCAATATGAACTATTTTCACGCCCACCAGGCAAACTCCAGGGCTGGGCCAGTCCCAAAGACATCATCCTGAAGGTGGCCGGCATCCTCACTGTCAAGGGCGGAACCGGCGCCATCGTAGAATACCACGGACCCGGAGTCGACACCATCTCCTGCACCGGAATGGCCACCATCTGCAACATGGGAGCCGAAATTGGAGCCACCACCAGTGTGAGTGTTGTTATAATCCCTCTGCCTATGCCCAAACTTATAAATCAATTCGATTACCTCACGTAAGTTTATTCAGCGTGCGCGATTGACTCTTGTCCATAAATTCACACTGATTCCAGACTCTTTCTTCCCGTATATTTTTTTTTTTTAATTTTAAAGAAAAAAAATATCTGGCATTACAGCTTACGAAAAATGCGCCAAATATTCTGGATTGTGAAAGTCATACGAGATTAACTTGGTGAAGACTCTTCATTAAAGATTTTTTTAGTACATAAACTTATATGTTTTTAATATATGAACACGAAATCGAATAAGCCCATAAATCTTCCCGCAGCACAGAATGTACTGTACACATGTGCCAGGACACACAAAAACACTTTTTATGCAATCTCTATTTTCTCTAAAATCGCTGGCGTACAGCCGTAGATCGAATACTTCGACTTTGGCGGTTAAAAGGTCAATGGACATCTTGTGGTTTAATTATTGGAAGTAAATATTAAAGATGATCACTAGACAGCATTTAATGTGAGTTTTATTTCATCCTCCAGCTCTTCCCCTACAACATCAGCATGGAAAAATATCTGAATGCCACCAACAGAAGTGACATCGCTCAGCAAGCAAACAAGTTCAAATCTCTCCTCACCCCTGACGCCCGCGCTCCTTACGATGAGGTGATTTGATAAATTACATCCCATTTTGTATACACAATTAACTAATGAAGTTAAAACAATTAGTGGATATCTTGCATGTACAAGTCAGAAATTTTGTTTTAGTCATTGGACATTTGAAAGACAAGAAAACTTGATTTGAAGAATTTCATAAAACAAAAATAGCAAGTATTAACACAATGCTTATGGAGTGCACAAATTTGTGCGTTTGCTAATTGGACATTAGATACGAAATAAGATGCTAATTACCAAAGTAGTTAAAAGGCCCCATAAAGAAAGTGTTAAGTTCTACATTTTAATTCATTATAAAATATAGTCAATATTTATTTTGGTTTCCCACTCTAGTCAGAACTGTTCTCACTGAGTTTTTACAATGGTGTGAAACCTATAAAAGCTTATGAACACATTGACTATGTGGAATACCCGTTGTTTTTTTATGTATTTCGATTTCCCACCTAGACAATCTGTGAAATGGTGTATAATGGAGCTCCACCAAGTAAATGTCAACAAATCAATGATAACATTTCAAATTTGAATTTTGTACTTTTCCACGAGTTTCGTCGCTAACGTCTCCGGTTTCGCCTTTCGGCATCTTCGGGCATTTCGAGTGCACGGATGTACTTGAACTGATGCGTAGTAAACAGTATGTATCGTTTATATGCCAAAAATAGAAGTAGATCACTAAGTTAAATTGCTATTAAAATGTAAATAAGTTTAGGGATTTTTGAAAATACTAGTGACCAGGTAATAATATCCGACCTATTATTAATGAGTTGATTGATTTCAAGTCTTTGAATTGATACTTAATGATGTAAGTGCTTGAATTATTAATAAATGACAATTATTTACCAGGGTACAACAATGGTGTACTTGGTAACTGAAGTTGCTCGCATAAAATTGGCAAACCGTTCCTTAAGCTGATCTCTATTAATTTCCAAAATTTCTTGATAAAATAATTTAGCAAAAATACATATCCTAGCATTGTTATCAAAGATTCAACTGGTCAAGGCGCTTTTTATATGAGATAGTATTTTGCAGCTCATCGAGTTGGACCTGTCAACCTTGGAACCTCACGTTAACGGTCCCTTCACCCCTGATCTCGCTCACCCGATTTCCAAGTTGGGTGAAAATGCCAAGAAGAACGGATGGCCGAATGAGATCAAGGTTGGCCTCATCGGCTCCTGCACGAACTCATCTTACGAAGACATGGGACGTTGCGCCAGCATCGTCACTGAGGTAATGAATTCAGACTGCTCAATGGACTCCCTAGTACAATTATATTTTTCATGAATATATTATCTTTATCAATGGTTCAAACCTAATTGAATAGTTGTATTTATGTGACGTTCGATTCTCTGTTTTAGGCCATGAAGCACGGTGTAAAGTCGAAGATCCCCTTCAATGTGACACCCGGATCTGAACAGATCCGCGCCACCATCGAGAGAGACGGCATCGCTAAGATTCTTAGGGATTTCGGAGGCACCGTAAGTTAACCAAAATATTCAAAAACCCTAGAATACTTCATACACTGCAAGTATACCCAATATCATCCAAGTCTAGATGGGACTAATTTACTTGTAGAAAAATTACATTACAGTCATTACATATGACACAAAGTACAATTTGAATTATGGAAAATCAAGAAACTTACAATATGTCCACTTCATAACTTTGAACTCCCAATGGACTATTTTTTTAACATTAGTATCTTTATACCGCTAGACCGTTCTAGATGGTTGCTCCAGTATCAACCTGGAGACGCCGTTCTTAGACGTCGGTTACATAATTTTAGAAACTCCATGCATTGTAATTGCTGTAAATTATATTGTAGAGTTGATTTCAAATGAATCTATTACTGATTTATTTATTTATTTAAGGAAAAGCAAATCATGGCATTACAGCTGATGCCAATGCGCCATGTATTTGACAAATATAAATACGTGTATGTATTTATATATATACATACATGTAAATACATAATATTAATCATTAATTAATTAAAAACAAGATGAAAACATTGTAGTCATAAAAACAGAGAGAAAAAAATTTATAAAATCACATTAGAAATTTTCAAAGATGTCAACCGAGTGAGTTCTGACAAAATCAACTTTTATTCATAAAATATAGTATTCGCCTGAACTCACTCACGTCAATATGAAATATGTCGACATCCGAAGCAATGCCGTTTAAAATTGTTAAAGCTCTTCCCAGAGGCATTCCCATTGGCAGACTGGTTCTACCCCTTGGAAGAACAAACAACTCATGCTCACGATTCCTCAAAAAATTATCAGGAACATTCAATTTAACATTTTCAAGAATGGTGGAATTCTCATTTTGGCCTCGGATAAGCCGAAAGAAATATAATGCCAAATACATTTCTCTTCGAGCATTCAAACTATTGAAAGTGAGCATCCCTAAGAGAAAGTCTGTTGGATAAAGCCATGGGTAGTACCCATATGTCCTCAAATAGAGAATTCTCAAAAATTTCTTCTGAACCCTCTCCACCATAAGAACACATTTGGCACTCCTCGGTGCCCAAACAATCGATCCACTCTCAAGTCGGCTTCGAACCAAAGAATTATACATTAGTATCAAAATTTTTACTCCTGGAAAGACCCTGGTAGTGCGGAGGATAAAGCCCAACATTTGCAAAGCTTTGTTGCAAGTAATCTTAATGTGATTGTTGAATGTTAGTTTGCTTTCAAATTGTACGCCAAGATCTTTTACTGATGAAATTCGTGAGAGTATTCGACCATTCATTGAATATTGAAAGAATAACACTCGTGAGCTCCTCGTAAACGATAAAAGATTGCATTTATCAATATTAAATTCAAGTTTGTTACATCTTCCCCACTCTATTATATTATCTATATCGGACTGGAGACGGTGACAATCATCCAAGGTGACAACCCTCAAAAACAGTTTCAAATCATCAGCAAATAATAAGAACTTAGAATTTTTAATGACTTTTACAATATCATTTATAAATATAGTGAACAGCATTGGCCCTAAGTTCGAGCCCTGTGGTACACCAGAACACGTGTAGAACGGTAGTGATTCAAAAAGACCATACGTTACGTATTGTTTTCTGTTCCGAAAATAGCTCATAAAAAGCCTAACGAAGCCGTCAGACAAACCGATTAGTTGTAGTTTTTCCAAAAGGATGTCATGATCGACCCTGTCAAATCATTGTAGGAACAGTCAACTTGCAGGCCTTTATCTAATGCCGTCGACACGTAATCTGTAAACACCATCAAGTTAGTATCAGTTGATCTGCCTGCCCTAAATCCATGCTGTTCACCGATTATAAATGGATCAATTCTTTTCATTATCATGTGATGCATGATCATCTCTAAAACCTTTGCTGGTGTTGAGAGAACAGCCACTGGTCTATAATTTTCAACTGATGATTCTGCACCATTTTTAAAAATTGGAGTAATCTTAGATATTTTCCATTTTTCTGGGAAAATTCCTGATTTCATTACAAGATTAAAAATATAACACAATGGACTCTTGATGAGGTCAATACATCCTTTTAAAAAACACGTTGGTACTTTGTCGGGACCAAGTGAGCGAGTGTTTTAAGTTTTTAGTAAAATATATAACATCCGCTTCATCAATCTGCATTGTATCAATGCATTGGGCACCATCAGTCCGATTTTTCAGAACAGATTCAACATTCAGGTGTGGTATATCATTCGAGTACACAGATCTGAAATGGCCAGCAAACGCTTCTGCCACTCCAAGACCCATCACCGCATGACCCTTCCAATTCATTGATTCAGCAAATCCACCATCGTTTCTAATAGACTTTATATAGTTCCAAAACAAATTAGGATTTCCGCGAATGCAATCTTCCATCGTTGCCAAATATGCTCGGTAGGCAAATTGAACATTTTGTTTGAGCTTAGATCGACACAAAGCTAAATATTTCATAATCCCGAGGACTATTACTAGTCTTCCAGGTCTTATGAAACGTGTGCTTCATTTTTATATCCCTGATAATTTCTCCAGAAAACCACTTCGGATATCGTCTTCCACCACGACCTGGCAGCTTCCTTTTGAAACATAAATCAAATACATTGTAAACACAAGTATAAAAATGATCAACCGCCTCGTTCACATTGCGATGCTCATAGATCTCACTCCAGTCTATTTCACTTATTAAAGAGTATAATTTACTGAAGTTACCACTCTCAAAATGCCACCCCCTCCACAAATAAGCATTGTGTGGCGGTAATTTAGTGTGAGATTTTCGAGTCTTATGAACATCAAACAGGAAAACTAAAGAAGGGTGATATACATCCTCTCGCACAAGCGGGGACACACACCGTGAAATTGACAAATAATTATTACAAAAAATCATATCTAGTAGTTCATTACTGCAGTTGAAGATATCATTGTACTGAGAAAATCCAAAAGCTGCACACAGAAATTCTAAGTCACTTCTGACACTATTACCACTGCGCGTAGATCTTAGATTAAAATCACCCATCACGATGACTCTTCTTTCACTGAGTAAACTAAAATTTGACAAAACCGTATCAAAATATAATTTATATACCTCTAGGGTACTTGCTGGAGGAAAATATAAAACACAAATATAAATAGTGTCTCCGGCACACGTTAGTTTTACCCATATCGGTCTTAAACTCACTGAGGTAATTAAAAGATCGCTCGAGAGTGTTCTGGGTGCTTGACAAAATTAGGCAGTGACACTTACAATTAATTTCATGGAATAATTATAGATGGGATGGTTTCACATTAAAGTGATCATATTCAAATGGTAAACGTTCAGAATTACATATTATTTGCTGTTCTGTGATAACTCAACACAGTTCAAGTCGACACATGACAAGTTGACACATAGACAATTCGGCACCTACACAACACAAAGAAAATTACCTTTTTGTAATACGGTGAAAAAATGTATTTGAGTTCTACAAAAATAATATAATATATTACTTTTAGGGTGTTCACTGTCAATACATGGTGGAAAGGCATTATAATAAAAATAATAATACATTTTTAGTACTTTTTCCACATAAAATTTATTTGATCAGGACCGGTTTCGCTCATGGCGAGCATTGTCAACTGATAAGAAATACAATACAACAGTGATATTTATACAAAAGTTAAGTAAGGTATGACAAACAATTGGTAGAAAAACTAAGCAAATAACAAGAAAAATAGACGAAAAATAAAAGGTTGAAGACCTCTTAGCAATGCAAACTAAAACATAATAAATCAATTTAATAAAATAAATCTGCATGTCTGTCAACCATAATTAGATGGAAAACCCGGTAATTACTTCAAATGACGAAATTGTTTCCTGTAACCAGAATAGAAGCCATATCAATTCTTACAAATTTAAAAGAATCAGTTGACAATGCTCGCCATGAGCGAAACCGGTCCTGATCAAATAAATTTTATGTGGAAAAAGTACTAAAAATGTATTATTATTTTTAATATAATATATTGTTGATGGCTATTTCATAATAATGCTTGAATTGTGACAAATTGATTTTATGTTTTTCTGGAAATGAAAGCAAATCTGGGTTTTTATTGAGTGGTAATGAACGTACAATAAAAAATATTAACAATCGTAATTCTGTACTGGGAGCACTGATGCGGCTATGTTAGATTGTAATTTCGACCTGATTTTTCATAATCTAGCATGCATATTTTACGTAATCATGTAGGCATTCACTTCCCCTAGTGTGCCAGAAGGTGTTTCTTCAATAAAATACCCCCTTAAGAATTTTTACGGAGATTGAATAAAAAGAGGCGGTGTGTCAAGTTGTATATGTGTCAAATTGTCCTGTGTCGACTTGTCATATGTCGATTGGTCTGGTCACCATAATTTGCTTGATTGGCAGGTATTGGCGAATGCTTGCGGACCCTGTATCGGTCAGTGGGACAGAAAGGACACCAAGAAGGGAGACAAGAACACTATTGTCACTTCTTACAACAGGAATTTCACCGGAAGAAACGACGCCAACCCTGCCACCCATTGTTTTGTCACCAGTCCTGAAATGGTCACAGCTCTATCTATCGCCGGTCAGTTTTTTAAATTGTTAATTTAAACAATTTTAAATTGTCATAATACAATTAACATATTTCATAATTTTGATAATCGTACGGCAGGCCGTCTGGACTTCAACCCTGTTACTGACGAATTAACCGGAGCCGACGGAAAGAAGTTCCGACTCTCCAATCCCTTCGCCGATGAGCTGCCTGCCAACGGATTCGATCCCGGCCAGGACACATACCAGGAACCGCCAGCTGACGGATCCGGTCAGTTCTAATTATTATTGATTGAGTTGGCATTTACTGGTTGAACTCCATTATAATACAGTGCAAAAAATTACAATGTATTTTAATTCTACAGAAATTATTTTATATATTTGTTGATTATTAGCTATTTCGGCTTACACCCTCATCAGAACTATGTTTTAAACGTGCATTAGATCAAGTATATATAGCCCGCTTAGACAGGGTACACAATACATCTTCTTCTCTGTTCCACCATCTTAATTTAATATGGAAATAATAAGTTATTGAGTGTGACAAATTGATTTGATGTATTCATCATTGAATAATTTCTGTAGAATTAAAATACATTGTTATTTTTCTCACCGTACCTAATTATTATTTTCATGTATTTTTATATTTTGATCATAGTGAACTAATTCCCTTTTGCTCTTCCACCAAAGAGCTATATATATATTCTGCACATATAAATGACTCCTTTCCGAGAAACCCTCGATTCTTGGGCACATTCAGCCGATTGCCGGTGTCTAAGGACTAGTGAAAACAATAAGTTACTTAAGGTGTGTTGAAATACCCATCTCAGCCATTTATCCTTATTAACCCATTGCTTACGTTGTCACAAATTTGTGCGTAATTACTATGGTAATTAAAAATCCCCGTAAACAAAGTGTTAACCCATATCTGTCTTTGCAGGCGTCTCAGTAAATGTAGATGAAAAATCGCAACGACTCCAGCTTCTATCACCGTTCAAGAAGTGGGACGGCAAGGACCTCGTCGACCTGACCGTTCTCATTAAAGTCAAAGGAAAGTGCACGACTGATCACATCTCGGCTGCGGGACCTTGGCTCAAATACAGAGGGCATCTTGACAACATCTCCAATAACATGTTCATTGGGTATGTGTTTGTTATAATTCCTCTCAAATATTTCAGAAATAAAAAACACAGAACGTTCATTATGGAGTCCCATTGAAGCTTACACAGTAGAAGTTTTTCTACTTGATCCGCTTTTTGTTCAGTTGCTCAACCTCTCTTTTCAAGGAGTTTTTCAATAGAAAGATAGGACAGGACTGGACTGACGGAAAGCTGATCTCCACGCCCTGTTCTTTTCTTTTTGACCAACTGGGTGGTAGAATCATACTATAAAACTGATGTCGTTGACACTCAATCACGGACCTGGCGTATAATGAAGAATAAATATTTTCCTATTTTTTTCACAGAGCCATAAACTATGAAAACAGTGAAATGAACAATATCAAGAATCAGAAGACTGGCCAGTGGGGAGGAGTGCCCGATGTGGCTCGTCAGTACAAGGCAGCCGGAATCGAGTGGGTTGCAGTCGGCGATGAAAACTACGGAGAAGGCAGCTCCAGGGAGCACGCCGCTCTCGAGCCCAGACATTTAGGAGGACGCGCTATCATTGTCAAGTCTTTCGCCAGGTAAATTTTATCTTTTGCTATCGTGAGAATCTTCACCAAACACTCCAATAAATTTACAGGTGTAAGAAGAACATAGGCATCCAAAACCACAGTACCTGAGTACACCATAGCAACTGATGTATTAGCCACAGTTCAAGTTTGAACATGTATTGACGGTTATATCGAGCAATGAAAGGCATTGCTTAACACAACATTATGAAATATTTATAACAGGACTGTCTAAATATTATTAAATAAGAAAAGAACCTACTTCTTAATATAAGGTAAATGTACTAGTAGTTGACCTTTTGAGAATAAAATGGCCCAAAATAAGAAATGTAGATGCGGGATTGCTCTAAATTGTAAAGGTCAGACAAGTTAAGACATCTGTGGTCGGAATGAGCCACTAACACATCACCATATAGCCAATGGAGTGCCAGGGTGGCCATTTGAAAACAACGCCTAGTGAGGAAAGTGTATTATTTCAAAAAGTAATCAATCTAGAAACGGTGTGTACCTTGTTCCCTAACCACCCATTGCTACTTGATTCAACCAAGAGTGGTGTGACAGAAAGCCCTGAGGCAACTCTGACAGAAAGTTGACTATAAAGTCCTCTGATTAGACATGGTCAACTACTGGATTTTTCAATATCTGAGATGGTCAACTACTGAAACAGGAACATGACTTTAAATAATTTCACAATTTTTTTTTTAAACAGGCCCTTTCTTAATTTTTGTTACATAATATTAATTAAAACATATGATCCAATATGAGTATACTTGCTTTGCCATCATTCGATACAATGCTAAACCTTAATCATTATTTTTGTTAAAATTTTCTCTTAAACGGTCAGCTACTGGTACATTTACCTTAATATTAAAAAAACAATCAAATCCTAAAAATGTCAAGCGTATTCACTCAATATGGAGCACCTCAGCATAGTTTATTTAAACTACTGCCTTTTATTCAGTCACTGTCTTTTTTTTGAGAGAGCAATGATGTAGGGATAGAAAAGGATAAGAAGCTAATCCCTATGCTTCATTTTCAGGATTGGATGGTGAAAAGAAAAGTGTACATCAATATTGTGTCTTGAATAGTAGATTCGTTTATTTTCATCGTGACCGTTTCTATCATTTCTAGGATCCACGAGACCAACTTGAAGAAGCAGGGTATGCTTCCGTTGACCTTTGCCAATGCTGCCGATTATGATAAAGTACAGCCCGATTCCAAAATCTCACTCCTAGGATTAGCCAGTATCGCACCCGGAAAGGTAATATTTTTTTTTAATATAATTATTTAATCACACACTTAAATTACGGACAGTCTAATCAATATCTAAGCACAGTCAAGGATTAAGGACAGTCTAAGCAATATAAATTTCCTGTTATGTGTTAACCCTTCCATTAATTTGGTGATATTGAGGTTCCATCAGAGATTCAGTCGTCATAAATACCAGTTAAAATTTCACATTTATTTTAACCGTTCTAAAGCTAACGACACACCGGTGGGCAACTACTTTTAAGACTATAAACTTTTCGTTTTGATAGTTTTCTTAAAAGATATTCAACAAAAAGTGTATAGAGGTTATCAGGGCTGTCAAAACTATATTCAGAATATTATGTTTCAAACGAATTGAATAAATATAAATTATTCATACAATCATAAGAAAAATTCAACAAAAATTCATTTTATGATAGCCAATCGGGGTGCAAAATTGACATAATATTATAAACTATGTGTGATAACCAGGGCTGTAGAGTCGGAGTCGTAAACTTTGAACTTTTTATTTTTGCATTTTATATTTCAAATTTGGCTTTTGGTCGCATTGATAGGGTTGATATTTAATTGAATACACATAAATAGGAAAATTAGGGGAAAAAAGTGACGATATTGAACTTTTTTGGTCAATGTCGGAGTCTGAGTCGTGGTTTTGGTAAATGCTGGAGTCGGAGTCAGACTTTTTTTCACCAACTCCACAGCCCTGGTGACGACCCTTATTGACGATTCGTTAATACACTCTAAAAGCCATGCGGTATGGTAATTAACATGGGATTGCTTTCATAAGGGATCAAAGACATCTAAGCCCTTAATTAATGTAAGTAGTTTTAAGGTACATATTGCACTTTTCTAATTTTTGAAAAAGTCGTAGCTAGCAACAGCTATTTCTACACTTAATAAATTTGACCGTATTTATACCAGAATTATTGTAATTTTTTACTGATATATTTCTTTTCATCAATCAGCCCCTCCAAGCCGAAATCAAGCAATCCAATGGCAAAGTCGACAAAATCACATTGAATCACACCATGAACGCTCAGCAAATCATGTGGTTCAAAGCCGGATCGGCCCTCAACAGAATGAAGGAGATCGCCAGCGGAAAGTGAGGAATCCGCCACGCAACGAGACAAACCAAAACTCTCACACTCAATTAATTAAAACTTATAAGTCACTCTTCAAAATTCTAAGTCTTTAGATTCTAATGGTGCGCGCCTCCAAAACGCTAAAATTTTTCTTCCGAAATATAAATATCATCGCAAATGACTGAAATATAAATTCTTCAGCTTTAAAAGTCATTAAAAAAGAAACAGTCGCTCGGGCAGGAATCTGTAAAAGCGTTATTCTTTTCAATTTATTTTAAGATAGAAGAATCGAATTGAGTAGCTTATTTTTCATTTATAGTTATATAACATTGTTATTATACACTTTTAAAATGTAAATAAATCATTTTACAAAATTTTTAATGAAATAGGGACAATAAAATGTACAAATATATCATGTTATTTTTGTCTCTCCCTCACTTCCCAATATCCTACTTGGCAACTTTAAAAATTGCTAGCTGGCAATTTTTTTTAAATGAAAGAAAGAAAATGCAATAAATTGTTTTTTTTATTATAAATATGTTTATTTTCGTTTTATTATGAAAAACTATACATTGTACACAAAGAATAACATCCGTCAAGAATTAACCTATTTTTTACATTTTTTTTTCTTTTCAATCAAAATTGACATGTTTATAGCACGCATTCCTTTAATCATAACTTATTCGAAGGACATGCATTGGAAAATATCTATTAAAATACTAAATTTAAAAAAATTATGATTCATGGCTAATCTGCCATCGTCATAGGTTAAAAGATATTAATGGAAATTCTAAGCAACTAAACATAAGTAGTGAGTTTCCCTAAGAGCATTTAAGAATAGATTGTGTGCGCAACCTTCTAGCAGAAGGTCTAACACTCACCAACGAGTCACCCCCAAGTTGGTTAGGGACCAATTCAAACACTCGCAATCAGTATTTTTCTTCATTATTTAGTAGTTCCAATTCGTTAATAAATTTAGATAGAAAAAAACAGTTGAAAATGTCCGGTTATGCTCATTGTGAGTATTATGAACTGATACAATATAAATACTTCGGGTTGGCTGTATAAAATTGAGAAAGTCTAATGACAAGGTATATAAAAAAATTGTGCAAGAAATAGAATTGACAAATTAAACGTAAAGAAAATCAAATTCAAATTGTCTAAAATCTGTAAATTCTTGGGTAATGTCCCAGACCAGTGGTTCTCACGCAAAATTTGGCTGTGGCCGCATTAGGAACATCAGCGGTCTTACGGAAATGTCTAGTGGCCGCAACAAATTTTTGTGTTCAGTCTTCTTTATCAAAAAGACATAAAAATGTCTGTTTCAGTTTTTGCTAACTAAATATTCTTGATGCACAATAGAATACATACGAAATATTTAATTTTCAATGTCTTTGTTGACAAATAACTTGTAAAAACATATTTTTATTAAATACCAATATAAACTATGAAGCTGTTGGTGGCCACTGTGACCTAGACCGACTGTCGTATCTCGGACGCATGAACATACGGACCTATTAATGCCTATTAAACCTAACCTAACCTAACCTAACCTAACCCAACCTAAACAATATGTATAACTGATATATTTTTAATATTTGATTTCTTCAGTTGAAGGCTTTTCAAAATAAAACAGTTATACATATTTTTTAGGTTGGGTTAGGTTTAGGCGGGTTGTAATAAGTCCGGATGCTCATGTGTCCGAGATATGACAGTCGGTCTAGGACAGTGGTTCTCATGTGCGGCCACCAGAGGATTTGGCTGCGGCCACCAACAGTTTTATAGAAAGTATTGATATTTAAAAAAAATGTGTTTTTACAAGTTAATTTTCCAACCAAGACTCACGAAATTAAATATTTTGTTTGCAATTAATACCAAAAGTGAATTGAAAAACATGTATGTGTGTCCATTTGACATACCACAAACACAACAGAATAAAAACAAAAATTTGGTGCGGCCACCAGACATATTCATAGGACCGCTTATGTATACTATGCGGCCACAGTGCAATTTTCCGTGAGAACCACTGTTCTAGTGTAATTTGTTTTCACCGTGTTATAATGGAGTCTACCAAATAAATTCCAATTCAATCAATTCAAAATTAATGTTACAATTGTCAGAACTACCTAATAGTTCTGACAATCTTGTAACAATTACATTGTATGACATACCTTGGCATTAGGTTGCGACTCGTATATGTAAATACCCTACTTTATTACATAACTGACTCAATAGTATTTTATATCTAGTTTATACTGTACCATAAATAAGACATGCAGGGAATGTCGACATGCTAAAAGCTTTTTGATGGCAACACAAATAGTAGTACATAGATGTAATTGATGAAATCCTACCCAATAGATTATTTATAAGATCTCATTAGATCAAATTATTACTTACAATAATCACCAACTTTATTATTGTATGTTCTTGGGTAGTTTTTAAGACAGCAGCAGAAAATATTAATACAAGTCACTTTGAGGCGTTAACAGTCAATTCTTGGTGGAAAGACTTTTTATTTATTGATAAACTGATCAGTTGAAAGTACTCACGATGAGCGAAACCTGTCCTAATCTTTACATTATATATAATATATGTAAGTAGTAAAAAAGTAATGTGTCTCATTTAATGTTAAAAATCAGCTAAGAAGCGTAGATTAAGTTAGTTTTTATCAATTACACTAATTTGTGTAAGTTTCACATACTAATTCTCTCTTATCAATCAATATATATCTCCAGCACAGAAAATTCAGCATCGCTCTTCTTCTAAAAGATTAAAAGTATGTTTTGAATTCACTTCTTTCATCCGTAAAATTCTCCATGCATATTTGAGAGGTTTAAAAAAAACACCCTTTACATACTAAAGTTCCATAAACATGTAAATTATATTTCACTGTAGAAGTCTGAGGTATGCGTATGTATCATAAATGCCATTTAATACCTACCGTCTTGGAAAATGTACACTATATATAATAAAATTTAAGTTTCATGTCTTTTTCCACGAGTAGTATATCTCCAAAGGTTTATTGACCTGAAACAAAAAATGTTATACATTGAATGCAATGTTGTCTCGTGCACAGTGAATAATTTTAGAACACATATCAGCACACCCAATTGACTAAACTAACGTAGTGTTTGGCTATTTTACATTGGAACAAAATACATGCATGAAATTATATAGTTTATAATTCATAGAAATCAATATTATTAGAGATGTTGAAATTATCATTAAAAGAGTAGTGTCGATCAAACACATTACATTTATAATAGTTTAAGAGATGCTTGATTGTTAATAATGGCTAGAAATAAAAATCTATACAGTATTCCATTAACCGATGACTCAGGGTTGTAAATTTGAAAGACATGTGCAGTTTAATTCACAAGGAAAGTTTTGGAATTCATCCAGTAATAGATGAGTTATGTTTTATACATGCGTCAAAGATAAATATGCGCTAACTAGATGCAACACAACTGATGAAATTCGATTTTCATTGGTAGCGTAGACTAAAAAGTCATTATGCATCAGCCTTGTGACTTAATGAAACAAGAGTCCACAAAAGAGCCTTCCCACTCTATATTTAAAACTGGGATCCAGAACACAAGTCTATTATTACCTTCCAAAACTTATCGTTGACTTGTCGAAGATTTTGATTTCCCGAGAGCACGACGAACTGTCCTGGCTGAGGAGCGATATAAATGCAGAAAGTGAGCAGGCGGTACGTATCCGGCAGATCAGTCTCCAAGTCCAGCGTCAGTCTCATCGCCAAATACTTGCTGAGATGGTCAACTGAAGGTAAAATTTAAATATTAACCTTTAAGACAACGAACTTTTCAATATTTTATAATACAATTCAAAAAAAAAATAGTTAATATAAAATTTAAAATAACTTTGATTATTCCACGTATTGTGTAACTAACTGTGACACGTGTTTCGCCTCTTTCAGAGGCATCTTCAGACTTACTATCGCAAAGTTTGCTTAAGTAATTATTACTTAAGCAAACTTTGCGATAGTAAGTCTGAAGATGCCTCTGAAAGAGGCGAAACACGTGTCACAGTTAGTTACACAATACGTGGAATAATCAAAGTTATTTTAAATTTTATATTAAAATGAACTTCCACAAAGTTACCGCCGAAACCATCGAAAATATAAAAAAATAGTTAGGTTATTAGAAATTATAGTGGCAAAATATTTTTGATGACACGAAAATCTTGGATAAAGTTTTCAGAAGCAAGCAATTAATTAGAAGCAGTTGTAAATTATTCATCTTGAACCATTTTTTAAATGCAACCAATTGTGTTTTTGTAGGGGTAGTGTGGGCAATAAAAACAATACATTAATATAATAAAAATAATAACCAATTTTTAGTACTTATTCCACAAAAAAATTATTGGATCAGTGAATCCAATATCCAATAAATGATCCAACAATTTTGATGTGGAATAAGTACTAAAAATGGGTTATTATTTTTATTATAATGCCATTCCACCAAGGATTGACAGTGAACACCTATAAAGTGATAATAAAGTATAAATACTTAAAAAATTAACATGGTTTTCAGTTTCAAATGATATATCTATCAGTGTCCAGCTTTCTGACATTCACAACATAGAATAATAATAAGTAATATGTCAAAAATGCTAGTCATAATGTAGATCTAAATATATTTTTTTTTATTTCTCAATTCTCAGGAAACAATTATCAAATTGTAGAAGAGGTTTTACTTAAGTCTTATACGCTCAGTTCAAAAAAAAACAATGAATCTAGCCTATTCTATTAGGTATAATTACTCGCGTTTCAGCTTATATACTCCAATAAAATCTTTGAGAGTAAAGGGTTAAAAGTGTATCATTAAAAGTAAGGAATCAAATTAATATCTATAATAAATCATAAGATTCGCTTACCTGTGGCATTTGCTGTAGTTTTAATGTATCGAACAGAGTTTTCCTTGAGAGCTTTTATTAACTGATTATCGGCAGTCATCTCAGTAGGATGGGGTTTAAAAACGAGCTCTATTTCGTTTGACAGCAAAGTGTCTGATCCTCCTTCCCCTTCCGTATCCAAGGAATCGCCACCTTCCGTTCTGATAATTGAGAGATATACCATCAGACTTATAAAATTGTCTTTTGAAGACAGTAAAATCACATTTTATGTTCTCGAAATTCACATCTAAATTCAGGGCCTACATAGCTATTTTACTGGTATACATGAAAAATAAGATGAGCCCTTCATATCAATTTATAGTATCGAAAGAGTTCAAAATATATTATACACCATAAAAATATGCGTGATTAAAAAAAAATTCAATACCTATTTCGAATTTAGGCTTTTTCTCTATTAACATTTTTACTGGCCTCATCAAAAACAAATTATCCATTTAAAAAAGAATACAGAAAATGAGTATTGACAGAAGTGATAAACATTGTGTGTCATTGAGAAAATTTTCAAATGTCTATTGTGGTAAGTGTGTCATTTTTACCTTCCATCGGCTTCACTAGATTCACTTTCCTCGCTACGTTCAGATGTAAGAACAGACTTGGCATGCTTCGCCGTTCCTGTTGTGTTTTTCGATGTAGAGCTGACGTTCGACGGCACCGGGGACGGGGTGCTCCTCACTGAAGGGGGGTTGGATGCGGACCGGGCCGCCGAGGCCGCCGCAGCGCCCCCCTCTTTGGAAGGCACTGGAGGGACCGCGATCGAACCTTCGCCGGCTCCGTTGGCCGAGGCCTGAGCGGCGCCATCGTCCTGAGCCTTCCGAGATCTCTGCGGCCTGTTCTGAGACTGCAGTTTGATGCCCTCAGTGATCGAATTGACGAGTGCGGCCTGGGAGTGAGACTTGTTCAGTTTAGCCAGCACTCTCTCTTGGTGCGCTTCGTACTCGTCGCGGCTCGGATAGATTTTCGATATCAACAGATCAAAATTGGGGTCGGGCCGCAAGGAACGCTTGGACACGAGCTTCTTCCTGCACGTGGGACACTCCTTGTTTCCGGAGCGCAGCGCAGTTATGATGCAGTCGGAGCAGAATCTGTGAAGGCACTCCTTGGTCGTCATCGTCTTCTTGAGCATGTCGAGGCATATTGGACACATCAGCTCGCTGTGGAGGCTCCTCGGGGACACCGCTATCTCCGTCGCGTCGGTTATCGCTTCTTGGGGTGTCCGGTGAAGTTCGTAGAGGGATAACTCCCATGTTTTATTTTGAACTTGTTCGGTTGATGTCATATTGATGTGGTGAGTCCAACAGTGAAGATACTTCCGACAGAGCGATTCTACTGAGCGATATACTCTAAATTAATAAAGCATTTCAATTAAAAAAGCAGTCGGCATTCGGCTGTTACTTCAAATTTACGCTACTTCGTGGGATAAATATTTACAAATTTTTCCACGAATGTTTTGACATCCAGCCCGGGAGTCATAATAAAAGTGTACGATATGTATATTAGTCTATGGTGTAAGAACTGTTTTCAGTATCTATGGTTCAGGTACGGCAAAACAACAATGCTAAAGTTATACATATTTGCTTGTTCGTAGATTGCTACCTTACTTGTAAAAATAGCGGCAATGTTCACTTTTTGAATAATCGAGTCATACAGAGTCTTGTGTCAAGCGTAGTATAGTATGCTTCAATTTGTCGATGCGATTTGGACAAAATATGCTCTGCTTCTTTCGTTTATCTTTCGCTTACTTCTCAAACACAGAAACAATCAATTGTTATTCAAGCAATACCTAATAAGTAACATTGATGGTAGACATTTTGTAATAAAAGATTAAAGGCTTGTGTATAAATACTTATTTAATATGCCCTTAAATGTGAAAATAGATACAAAAAATAACTTAATTCATTTTAAAGTCTGCTAAAGTGAAGGCGATCGGTTGAATACAAATAAGTAATAACACTTAAAGGATAAAGCTTTCAGATCGACCTGTGGTGAAAATAGTCTAAATGCGTTGGGTAACAAAATGTTTTCTGAATAAATTGTACTCGGGACGCAAAGCCTTCGTCAGTTCAATTCGCAACAGTTTCAGAATAGTGATGATTTCTTGTCTAGCTTGAGTATCTCTAGTGATGGTTAGTTTTTCCATGATGGCAAAATCGAGATTTTCAACACGATCGGCGTCTTCGATCAGCTCGTCAACTTCGGATAGGAACTCTCCGTATATGTGTTTATCCACCGAAGACGCGGCTGGAGAATTGATAACACGGTCGCACTCTTCCCAGACTCTCAAACACTTCTTGCCATCCTTTAATTTAGCGGTTATCATGAAGTCTCTAAATAACCGTCTGCCATTTTCTTCGCTCAACAAATTATCGATTTTGTCAGTGTACCGGTTTAAATCGGTCCTCGTCACACCTTCCAAGTCATTGCAGCCGCAGGCTGAAAAACATTGGGCCATAGTGACTGCTCATCTGTCAAAGATAGAAAAAAGTCAGGTTAATAACATTATATGTATGTCAAATATCTACGTGATGACATTCGCGTTGTTGTGTGCAGAAAATCAATAGTCTCTAAAGAACAAGAAATATTTCGTACTTAAAATACCTGCGATATCTCTGTTACATTATAGCAATATAGCTGCCTGCTGAAAATTTACATTACATAGCTGTGCCATTGCGGAAACAGCGTCTTTGTTGCGATTACTAATACAAGAAATATGTTTTCATAAACAGAGTTCTTCTATAAATAGAAGACACCACAGGTTCCATCTAGACTGTTTTTATTGAACTAAAAAACGTGATACCTTTTACTGGTAACAAACCGCGATAAGAAAATAAATGTTATAAGTCAATATGTATAGGGATATAAATTATATCTCAGATAAAACTAAAGACATGAAAATGGTTTGGAGAGAATATGTGAATGTTTCGAAGTGTATATTACGTCACTTCACAAATAAGTGACCTAGAGAATCATGGGAATCGACCAAATAACAATGCCTCAACGCCGCAGTAGCGAGAAGAAACGAGTTAAGAATAAAAAATATGCTCATTCGTGTTCAAGGAATCATGTATAGTTATCTATGGAACCATGATAAAAAGAGGCTTGCGCGAAAATTTTCATGTCAAATAAATTGCATCCAGTGATTATATAGGCGTAAAATATCATAATAATAACTTTAGAACATTGCCATCTATTTGACACAGAATAAAAAGATGTTCATAGACAAGAAGCATAAATCTTCTGATAGCTTATATTTTTATTAAAAAATAATTTGATATATCGCATGTGCTATGTGCTTAATGGAATTTCAAGGGATGACTTGAACTGATAGCGAGATTTATATTATGTAACAATAAGAAAGTCTAGGATCTATATGTATTTATAAATCCCGATTCATACTTTCAATGTATTTTATACCCATGGATAATTTACTTACCAATTTTATAACGGAATGTTGGAAATTAAACTATCAGGAAATTGTACATTATTTAAAATGTTTCTTAAATTACTGGTCTTATAAAATTACCTCATTTGGTCAATTTCACTTTAGTGTGCTGGTCTATTACTTATGTACTTATTATCTAGTGCCTTTATATTGTGACTTTGTGGTTTTTACTAATCTGCAATCTGCCAAATGACATTTATTTATTTTCTCTAAGCTACCAACTGATTTTAGTAAAAATAATTTATTTAAACTGGCTCCCGCCTTGATAATACAATTGTAACTTTTGATATATATGTATATATACAGAAAACAAAATAGTTGATCTTTACACGAAAAAAAACATATATGTCGTAGAAGAGGAAACAATACTTTTCCATTCATTTGGATGAAAGAAATAAAAAATTAAATACGAAGAAAATACAAACTTTTGGAAAATTTGTTGCAATGTGTAATTACACAAATTAATGTAAGAATACCGTGATTTTTAAGTAGGCGTCATGCTTATTTGGCACATCAGTCTTTGTATTTAACTTTTTTTGCAGCGTTACATTTAAAACATCACAAAGTGTCTTATATGACACATTTCACTCATTGTGTAATAATTCGCATAGAATACAAGCGTATTTTTCTCGATTTTAAAAAAAATGGTTTTATCGTTTTTTGAAACTAGATATCTCCATTATTTATATTTACACATGAAAGAAATAAAATATCATAAGTTTTTTTTTGTAATGGGAAAAAAGATTAAAACATTGGAAGAATATTTTCTAGCAGAAAGAAAGAAAAAAATACATTGAAAATTTTGCGAAGAATTCAAATGAATATGTTTGACATAATATTTTTTTATACGTAAAAAAATATTCACTCACGTCCAGGTAGAATGCCATCACTTAAAAATATCATACAATAATTATTATCCAAAACGTTCTCTCTTATATCGATATTGATATTATAATAGAGTACCTACCTACCTACCATTGTGGAAGATTTTTATACCATAAATATTTTAATTATTTTTAAAATTCAGTTTCAAAGCTGAAAAAATATTTAAAAATATTTTATTTTACTTAATTGACAGGTTTTTATTTTTTATTGTGAGATATAAATTAAGTATACCCATATAAAACTCATTAAAATAAATTATTTTCACGGAGGTTTTCATAATACAAAAAACTAAGATATTGCAACTCTGTGTACAGGCTCGGCCATTTTGAACTTTACGTCGTGGTGAACCAACACGTGTCGGTAAGCGCATTGTTATAATAAGTTAACGTTCTGATCTGGGATATCATCCGAAATCATTACAATTTTATCTCGAAAGTCACCGCTGGCTTCTTATCGCTGTTGTGTTTATAATTTTAGACAATGGTGAGTAAAGTAGCAGCCAAGAAGCCGCAGCTCTTTGCCCAGGGCAAGAAAGCCGTCAAAGGCAAAGGAGGTAAACTCCGCGGAAAGGGCCAGAAGAAGAAGATCGCATTGAAATTCTCGATTGACTGCACACATCCCGCTGAAGACAGTATCTTCGATGTCGCCAACTTCGAAAAATATCTGAAGGAACGCATAAAGGTCCAGGGAAAGACCAACAACTTCGGAAACCACATTGTCATCACGAGAGATAAGACAAAGATCATCGTTAATTCAGGTGAGGTTCCCTATTTACCTATACCGTATACGAAGTGATGTCGAGGATTCGCCACCAGTATCCCGACTTAACCTTCAAATTGCAGATGTCAGTTATCATTGATAATTATTATTAATATGTTTCTCCAAAAATTTTTATCTGTCGATTTATCGATTACGCTGCATGATTAACCGTTTTCTTCATTACCGGGTTGCTAACTGAAGTATTACAGATATTATTTTATTACCCATGTCTGCTCCCAATGTGGGTGGAGCATATGGACTGATCAGACTCCATCTCAAGATTTACAGTATTTATTTATATTTAACATTAGCTTAAAGTCAATCTTTTAAGGTCTTATTGACGTCTCATGTATAACCCAGTAAAGGGCTACTTTGAAATTTCTAATTGATACATTTTTATCAAGCGAATTGCATTTATTTCTTTTCCTTAAATTAGATGAGTGATTTCCTTAATAATAATAGTACGATATTACGATTGACATGTTAAACATCACCTTTGTTCATCTCTGTATAGAAGAAAAACCCCATATTACAAAATGGTTAGTGAAAATAATTTGTAAGAATTTTGACAGATGGCAATGTCACCTGGTTGTCAGTGGAATAACGGTAATCAAAATTAATTCTTTATTAACCCAATGCTTACGGAATTGTTCATTACCTTATTGGCTAGTACGGAATAACTAATTACCAAAATAAATGAAAGCCCTGTAAGCGGCTGACTTGTCAATAGCGTTTTCGACTACAAATATAGATTGTAATATTTTTTCAAATATTCTAAGTGGTACCTTTAGTAAATTTTGCAAACGAGAACACTGCAACACCACGTGCCGTGATTGTAATAATAATTCCCGGAACATGTTTAAGTGACATCTATATAATAAAAACCTTGTTTACGAATATCATCTGTATCAACCAAAATTACCATCTCTAACAAAATAATTGCGACTCAATGTTGACGTAGATGCCTGTTTGGTGTTTGGTTCCACAAATAAATAATCTTAGCGTATATTAACACATAGAGGGCCGCGGATTTCCCTCCTAAATAATGCCCGGGAGCCGCGCGTTTTTGGCGGAATTGACACATTTTTTGCGCTCACGTTTAAATTGCGATAACTATTTAACCAATTCATATAAAAAATATTTTTTTCAGAAAAGCCTTTGGTTTAGTTTTCTACATAATAAAATATCATTAAATCAGTGTTTCTCAACCGAGGGCTGCATAGAAAGAGGTGTTAAACCTGTAAAATTAGGCTATTAACGAATAATTTCGTAATAAATGGCTATATAGAGGTGCTATAATATACACTAATTTAAAATAACGTAACTGAATACCTCCTCCCCCTCTCAACCTCACGGACCACTATTTTAGTTTCATTGATATGGTAAAACCGAAAATAAATTACTTTATAATATAAGTTTTCATTCGCAGCTCTGGAATATTTTTAAATAATTCTTTTTATATTTCAATAATTTATATAGACATATTGAATGTTTGAGAATCGTTGGTGTTATAATGTTTGAATGGTGTCATTGACGTATATACTATAAATGAATGGCACTTATTCGAGTGTGGATATTTAAAATATGAAGCACATGTTTTCAAGGGAGAGCCATAAATTTTACAGAAAAAATAACATCTTGCCATTTGCGTCTTGAATGGGGATTAAGGATTACATAATTTATTGCTTTTGGCAGACCCAACATGTTATATAATACGTTAGAGCAGTGGTGCTTTGTTCGAATTGAAACAATGATCCACAAATATTCGTCACGTCAACCCATTTACGGGAAATATTTTCGTAATTATTTTGATTTTTTTTGTATGGTATCTTTTTGCTCCTTCTGCGATGCTGTCAAACAAATCATTATCAATAAATAAACCGGTAACAACTGTTACACTCTTTTTATTATTCGGTAAACAATTTACCCCTTGGAAACCATCTAAAAATCTGTCCGGTCCGTGGCGCAGTGGCAACGCCTTTGACTAGCGTGCCGGACCGCTCGGGTTCGATTCCCGGTGCGAGCGGATTATTTCGGTCGATAAATCTGTTTAAAGGCATGGGTGTCTGTGTTGTTGAAAATCCCTTCCCACCTTTCCGATCCCAAAGAGCGACGCATAGTGATAGCGCTTAGCTAATCACTAGCCCTATCCTAGTCCTTGTATCCTTTCCATCCCTACTCTCTTTGAAAAAGAGAGGTTGAACAACTGAGTAACAAGCAGTTCTCGTAGAAAACATATGTTGAGATAAACTCCGTGAGGAGTCCATATGCTCCAAGTTGGGAGCGGACATGCTTAATAAAATAAAAAAAACCTTCTAAATCTTCGTTATGACGCTAAGGGTCGTAATCTGTCCAAATCCAAATTTACATATAATGGTTCATCCTCGGAATCTTGTGACGAGGATAGCACATTCAAAGTTCACCTTTTTGGATCTCTATCATTCATGATTGGTCGGTCAATTTAGCGTTTAAAAAATTACACAAAAGTATCACTTAGGAAATGTGTATCACAAATTAAATTATCACTATGTTTTTAAGTTTTCCTAATCACTAAATAAAAATATTGAATGATAAAAAATTATTTTCGTCACTTATTTCGCTTTCGTAAAAATTACAAAAAACAAACACGATACATATTTATAAGGACTAAACTGACCTGAAAATGTAACCCATATTTACGCGTAAACGAAAAAAAGCTCTAGCAAAAAATGCATTTTTCCATGGAAATAATATCACGCAATCTTTGTGTCACTAAATACTGTCAGAATAAAGAACTCTGATGTTGTCAAACAAATCGGCGAAACGAACCACATTGTTTTTGAAAAATTAAAAAAATTATATGGTCAAAAAAATATTATTTATGATGTAGTTATTTCAATATTTACGATTTAAAAAAAATATTTTTCTTATATTTGTTTGATATTATAAATTTTCATACCCCTAGCGATACCTATGTTCAAAGGGAAGAACAAAAATCATCACGCAAAGGACCTTTTTTTTGTATGTAAAACGGGTCCACGAAACGCACAGATATGTGCGGTCGGTCTCCTGGTCAACTGTTTTGAAACGCACACATATGAGCGCGCGGACCTCTGTGTGTTAAAATATTTTTGGCCAAATCCAATAGATGGCATTTATAATACATATTCAACTGATTTTGAACCTTTAAACATTAGAGGTGGCTTTACATGAGGCTTTAAACCACGCAATGCCCATTCCGCTATGACACATGTTTACAAAGATTTAATTCCTAGAACTCCCATGTTCTAGTCTAGCTTGACATTGTACAACATTGGTTGGTAAAATGTTTTTTTATTAACACATTGGATGCTGACTTGCTTGTTCAACTGCATACTAAATAACAGATTCAGCATTGAATGTGTTGACTTAAATTATCCTTATTATAAAAACCATACATATTGGATTGTGTGCCTCAGTTAAAGTTTGCAACATGTTTTGTGGTATATTTTTCGGTATTTCGTTTTACCATGCTAATAAATATGCAAAACTTACGATAACAATCAATTTCTCAAATCTATTGAGGAGTTAAGGCAAAGAAATAAAATGTATACTGAATGTTACGGGTTAAACAAAGAAATTTCTATAGGCTGCTGGATCCATGAAAATGTAGAGATCATTGTAGATACATGTCTTCTTTTTGTTATTTTATCTTATTTCATAAGATGTAGCACACAGTCTAAAATAAGCCAACTCTATATTGCTCCCGTCACTAACATGTCATCTCTAATTTCAAAAAAGCCATTTTGAAGAAGTGCTATCGTAATGAAACTTTTTTAAAAATGAAATATATTTTTCTCCCAGCAGCAGGCAAAATTTGAATGATGTGGTAGATGATGTTGACACCGCCCTATATGGTAGGTCATCAGAACTCTCTCGAACGATCTATTTGTCACCTCAGTATATGAGTTTAAGTCGATATCAGGAAGTAAATTCAGTCTAATCATACTCTATATTGAAATCTATAGCGATTCAATATAGAGTAATTTTTAAAAATTGTAAAAGCGACATTTCGGCGCAGCGTTCCCGAAAGGGGTATTCGCACAGCCGTCTCGCTCTAAATATCGCTGTCTCTGTTACGCCCGGACTGCGTGAGATCCATGGTATTTCACGCAGACTCCTGGATCAAAAAAAATAGCACCGCGGACGCATCTCTGCGCCATTCGGATCGCGGCCAAAGGAGGTATCATCCGCTAAGAACGGACGGTAAGGGGCAGATAATAGCCGGTTTTATGTTCCATCGGGCTGTCAGGGATTACAGAGCCTGGAGTGTGCACTTGATAGCCATATAAAGCTTGCTAAATTGGTTGAGGTTCGCCTCCCATAATTGAAGTATTGGAAAGTAGCCTTCCCGCTCTCAATCCTCCCCCTAAAAACATAAACTCACGTTCAAGTACTGATATCGGTATCGCAATCGTATAAACTGTGTTTTTATCCTTTAATTTAACTTCTGTGTGTAAATTTCTGTAATAAGAATTTGCCTTCTGTGTATAACATTCTTATAACTGTGTATTTAAGTAAATAAATTGTATGTGTGTGCTAATCGCACTGTTTAACATTCTGAGATCGTTTTTCTTAAGAGCATCCTGATTCTCCTTCTCCGATCCCTAAATTCCTCTCCCCGAGTGACAGACGGAGGTTCTCTCTCATTTAACGAGAGAACCCGAATCAAGGTCGTCTCAATGTTAAATCACTATAATATGATAGTTGTGTTCAATGAAATGCGAAGCGCAGTAATGCCTTGGTAACTTTAAATAATATCTAATATTTCAATACTTGTATTGATTGATTTAGAAATTTAAATATCAACACTAATCAGCTTGCAAAATTCTAGTTGTCTTCAAAAATCTACGTCTACGACAAGTCAATACATGCATTTAATCTTTCTGCAGCCATTTTAAATTATTATTTTATTGTTTCAGACATTCCCTTCTCCAAGAGATATCTGAAGTACCTTTCAAAGAGGTACCTGAAGAAGAACAACCTTCGTGACTGGCTCCGAGTGGTCGCATCAGTTAAAGATGCCTATGAACTCAGATACTTCAATATCAATGCCGGCAGCGACAATGAAGACAACGAGGATTGAATGAATTAAGTTTATAGAATCTTTTAATGCTTTCCTGGTCTAGACGTGCCGTCTGAATCCGCCTACTGGAAACTAATATTTTATTTTGTATCTCGATACATTCTGTGCGTGTAGACGATTAAAGAATTTCCAATAAAATCTTAGTTTCTGTTTTTCCCCATCCTCAAACTTTAATTGAAATATAAAATAAATTTAAAGCAATACAGATTTTTCGGGTGAACCTCAATGTTATCTGTGCTAGCCTTCGATAGGTGTATTGGACACCAATAGAAATATTATTATTCGTTGATCGGAAAGAGGGACGCATAGCAAGAGCGATTAGCTAACCACTAGTCCTCGTATCCTTTCCATCCTCTACTCTCTTTGAAAAAGAGAGGTTGAGTAACAAGCAGTTCTCGTAGAAAAATATATGTTGAGATAAAACTACGTGACGAGTCCATATGCTCCCAGTTGGAAGGGGACATGGTAAAAAAAAAACAGTCATTTCAACTAAAAATGTTACTTTTCGCGGCATCTGAGCCTTAACATGTTACTCATCTGCCCACGCATATAAGCCCTATGCGTTAAGTACTCTTCACTCACTGGTAGATGTGAGGCTACTAGACCAGTACTTAAAACAGGCACATTTGGTAGTACATATTCTATAATTAGCTTTACCATACGTCCCGCTTTCCTGGCTGGCTTGGTGTTTTGCAGGGCTGTAGAGTCGGAGTCGTTGCGGCGTTTTTGTCGGAGTCATACTCTGAGTTGGAAATTTTGAAAAGTTTGCAACTTTTTATTTTTGCAAATAATAGGTCAAATTTGGAGTGTCTATTGGCTGGATTGGTATGGTTGATATTTAATTGAATACGCAGAAATAGGAAAATTAGGAAAACAAAAGTGACGATATTAACATATATAATTAGGATGGTAGAACGGAAAAGAAGATGTATTGTGTACCCTGTCTACACCATGTAAATGCATGTTTAAAAATAGTTTTGACGATAGCGGAAGCCAAAATAGCTATCAAAAAATAGATAAAATAATTTCCGTAGAACTAAAATTAATAGTTTTTTTTACTCATTTTGAAGGCGTACATAGACAGAATTATGTTTACAATCTACAAAAACTTGCAATTAATTTAGTCAGCATTGGATGTGGTGCACATTAAACTTCAAACTGCTTTGGATGGTCTGCCAATCAAAATTGAAGCTTGTGTTTCAATATTTTCTCAAATTTAAAAAATATTCATGTGAACACAACTAGAGTGACTAACAAAGGATCTCTGCAAATTTGCAGATGTGAAATACAAAAAATTTGTCCAGCTAGTTGTACAAGATTTTTTCTAATCATATTTCTTGGCACTATGTACCTACTTGCAAAAAATGTGAGAATTTTTTCGAGAAAACGACTGGTGAATTATGATTTTTGGTTGCACAACTGAATAATTTTAGCAAGACTGCATCTCGTGTAAAAAAGTAAAGCAAGCGCAACAGACATTTCGAAGCTAGTATGATTGAAATCTAATTTTCATGAAAAGATGGGTAGTAAATTTGTTTCATTATCAGCAAAATAGTTAAGAAAATTAGGTAGCCAGGGTGTTTAAAGTTATGACGGGGCTTGCTGCATTTTACAGATGATTCATTTCTTATATTTATGAAAAAAATGATAAATTATGTACAGTAGAACCTCGATTATCCGGATTGGTCAAAATAAACAAAAATATTACAAATTTGCTGATATTCAAGAAGTTTAATCTTGAAGTTTATCAATTGTTTTATGTCAGAAGATGGAAGCTCAGAGCCTAAAGTTATGAAAACATCGTGAAATGAAGAATGTATTTTTATATGGTTGAAAAAAGCTTGGATGAATGGTGAAATTTTTAACCACTTGCCGGTCCAATTGATTTTACATATGTGCACATTTGAAAATGCAAAATACACACAAATTTGTCATCACATATTTTTTATCTGTTAGTCTGTGTCCAGCCCTTGCTTGGACTAGATCAAATTCGTATTTTCGTATGAAGTTTGCCCGAGTTATCTCGTGATGTCCGTTGTTGCCGACTTTCAATACCCGAGTATACTCGGGCGTACCCGGGAAGGAGTTAAAAGATGGTTTGAAAAACAGTTTATTTAGAAGTGAAAAAATATCAAAATTCCATAGATAAAAGAGGAAAATCGTTATTATTACTAGACAATGCTCCATCCCACCCATCTATTGAATGTTTAAACCAGATTGATGAAATGTTTACGGTAAAATTTCTTCCACCAAATGTCACATCGATAATACAACCTATGGAGCAGGGTGTAATAGAAACATTCAAACGCTTATATAGAGAAGTGATGCTTCGACGATTATTGCTAGCAGATGAAAATAATGAAGAAACAGTTATCAGCTTCCACAAGAAAATAAATTTAAAAGATTGTTCCTACATGGCAGCAGAAAGTTGGAAAAATCATGGAACAAAATTTTGAAAAGACCATTAGTAAGTTCCAGTAACAAAGTAGAAAATGATAGAGGAGACTTTGCGGAAGCAATAACACAACTTTCAATATGTGCTGAATGCGACGAAGAAGATATAACCGAGTGGTTAAATTGCGATGCAAACGATCCTGGATTCCAAATTTTTAATGATGACGAAATAATTAAAGAAAATCAACCTCAGAGGAACATTATCAAGAAGACGTAGAAGAGATATTGTGAGGGTGGAGATATTGGTCCTACACATTCTGAAGCTTTTCAGTGTAGATGTCGCCATGAAGTGACTTGAGAGTCAAGAAGAGTGCTATTCAAGACAACTTATGTGTCTTTAAAGTATTCGTGATTTGGCAGCATCGAAAAGAAAAGCTAGCTTTAAGCAGAAATCGATGATTGATGTTTTCAATAAAAAAATATTTATTATTAAAGCTATGTATTAATCTAAAGAAATAGAAATGATTTATACTGAATATACTTGTCTTTTCCTGTCAATTATGATTTTTTCGATTATCCGGACTATCTTCATCCCCTATTAGTCCAGATAATCGAGGTTCTACTGTATTGAAAAAAGTTCAGTTTAGTGTGTACAATAAATACATTAATTGGAACATCTGCTCTAACTTGTAGATTTATAGGTATTTTTAATATACAGTCTTTGGTAGTTTCAAAATTATGGTAAACCTATTTATAATAATCAAGTACAGGGGGCTCTCGTTATTTGAGGATAACTAGATTACCAAAAATGCATTGCCTCAAATGATCGGTAGTTTTTTTTTCACAAAAATTTTAACTTTTTTAGAAAAAATGTTATATGTTTATTATATTATAAAACACAGCATGTATGCATATACATTTAAAAAAACCTGGGATTACTGTACCACAAATCAATGCCACCGCCATCAAGAGATCTCCCCATCATCACCATCATCATGAAAACAAAATCACCAATCCCAGAGATGTCAAGTATAACAGGGCATAGCCTACGGTTCCCCACATTCGATAAAAGATACATCATCACTCTTTCTGTTTGGGAGAATGTTTAAACATCCATGCCTTCGAATACAAACCAAAAATCACTTTTTAGTTGTTTGATAATGCACATAATGAGCGAAATCGTTCATTATCTTTCAAATATTATGTGGTAATATTATGAGTCATACAAAAAAATGTGTTTTATTTATTTAACATATAATATATATTTATTATGCGTACAAATAATTTTACAAAAATTGGAATAGATCAATCTTTAAAACCTCCAAATTGGATATGGGATCTAAATCCTTATAAATTCATTAATTGAAAATTTTAGTCATCCTTGTCCTCCGTTGCCGAAGGGCAGTCTTCTAATTTGACGCATTTCCCTGTCGACTTGTCCTTTACTGTTGGCTCGTCGCAGTCACACCTGGAGAGGTCACAGATGACGCCCATGTCGCGAGCCTTTGGAGTTTCGCACGTGCGCTCACTCCACGTGGGCGAGCTGCACGAGCTGGCATATTCATGCGTTCCCTCAGGACATTCTTCTCTACCTATTTGGAAAGAAATCTAGATAATTTTCTCATTCGCTTTACATTCTATGAATACAAAATAAAAATAACTTTGTCATTCCATCGGTTGTGTTACTTGTTATGCACTGAGACCAAAGAACAACACAGCATATAATGAGCAACCTCTGGGACTGAACTCAGATAATGGCTATATTATTATGATTACATTCAAGATAATAACTTTTAATAAAAATAATATAACATTTTTAGTACTTTATCCACATAAAATTTATTGGATCAGGACCGGTTTCGCTCATGGCGTTGTCAACTGTTTTGTTGTATTTCTAATCAGTTGACAATGCTCGCCATGAGCGAAACCGGTCCGGATCCAATAAATTTTATGTGGATAAAGTACTAAAAATGTTTTATTATTTTTATTATATTGCCATTCCACCAAGTATTGACGGTGAACACCTTAAAAATAACTTTTAACTATAACCTCTTCGGGCCCCGGGTAACACCTATAATACTTATGGTTTAATTAAGCTTGAGTTGGTCCGGTCCGTGGCGCATTGGCAACGGCTTTGACTTGCGTGCTGGACCGCCCGAGTTCAATTCCCGGTACGAGCGGATTTTTTTCAGTTGATAAATCTGTTCAAAGGCATGGGTGTTTGTGTTGTTGAAAATCAGAACCCCTTCCCACCTTTCCGATCCCAAAAAGCGACGCATAGTGACAGCGATTAGCTAATCACTAGTTCTGTCCTAGTCCTCGTATCCTTTCCATCCCTACTCTCTTCAAAAAAGAGAGGTTGAGCAACTGAGTAATAAGCAGTTCTCCTAGAAAAACATATGTTGAGATAAACTCCGTGAGGAGTCCATATGCTACAAGTTGAGAGCGGACATGGTATAAAAAAAAATGTGTTGAGGTGCAATGTACAATCTACTCTTATATTGTGAAATATAACTTAAAACAAAATAATTTCGCACGAGATGAAATTTTTTCTGGTTATAGACTGTATTTATAATATAGAAATGCATTATTGTGTTTTTATCAAAGTAGTCTATATCAGTGGTTCTCATGTGCGGCCACCATAGGATTTTGCTGCGACCACCAACAGCTTTATTTACTATTGATATTTAGTAAAAATCTGTCAACAATGACTGAAAATTGAATATTTCGTGTTGAATTAAGAAGTGTTAGTTCGCAAAAACTCAAACACATACATGCTAAGGTATTTTTGACAAAAAAGACTCGACGCAAAAATTTGGTGCGGCCACCAGACATTTTTGTTCGAAAGCTGATGTTCCTAATGCGGCCACAGCCAAATTTGACGTGAGAACTACTGGTCTATATCGAACCCTGGGTCAGTCAGTGGAAAAAGAAATAGGTGGCCTACGAGATGTAAATAGGGGTCACGATAGATTTAAAGTTAAGCCTGACTTAATTGAAGCCAAATATTGAAATTTTGCTGTCAAAGCTCATCCTTCCCATTAAAATCACTGTTTTTTGTGTATTTATTTTAATAAATTTGAATTGTTTGAATTTAGTACTTTTACAAGAGTTTTGTCGCTAACGACTCGGGTTTCGCCTTTCGGCATCTTCGAGCATTTCAAGTGCACGGATGTACTTGAACTGACGCGTAGTAAACAGTTTGTATTGTTTATATACAAAAATAGAAGTAGATCACTAAGTTAAATTGCTATTAAATTGTAAATTAGTGAAAATTTTATGTAAACAAGTTTCAATGAATTAAATGGGTTTGTTATAAAAATAGGGATTTTTGAAAATCCTATATTTATAACATAGGAATATCTAAAATAAATCTAGGGTTTTATACGACCTATTATTGATGAGTTGATTGATTTCAAGTCTTTGATTTAATACTTAATGATAGCAAGTGCTTGAATGTATTAATAAATGACAATTATTTAAAAGGGTACAACAATGATGAACTTGGTAACTGAAGTTGCTCGTTTAAAACTGTGCTCTTGAAATGCCTGAAGATGCCGAAAGGCGAAACCCGGGTCGTGAGCGACAAAACTCATGGAAAAGGACAAAATTCAAGTTTGAGATTGAAGTTCCATCAAGCACCCTCAGTCGAAATCCTTAATTATTTATTTTATGTAAAAATATTACTAGATTTAAATTTTGTGTCGTTTTAATGAATAAATGTCACAACTATGAGTATATAAAACTTTACTAAACTTACAATTTTCTTTTTATAACATTCTACTCTACAGTAAAACCCATCAAAGAAAGAATCTCTGTGTCAGAATCAAAAACACAAGTAAATAAATATTAGGGTAAATAAAGAGTTTGGGGACCTCTGTTGTACAGTGTAATGGTTAATAATCAACTCCAAAATTACAATCATTTTGTAAAGTCACACAAAAATAATTAGAGAAATGCAACAAATATGATGCAAGAGGACTAGAACGACACTTGGAAACACTTATGGATAAAACCACTAATGCCAATTGGTCAAGTAGTGTTATAAATAGACTATATGAAAAGCTGATTTTGAAACGTTGACAATTCCAAAATACTTTTTTTCAACTGCCAGTTTTAGATTAAACTTTTGAGACCCGTTTCTATTCACATGGAAAAGTTTGAATTGTTACACATTATCCGTAATTCCTTAATTTAAAACATACATATGTTAAAAATATTGATAGTAAACACAAATTTATGAGGAAAAAGTAAAGAAAATATCTCACATTTTCAGTTTTTCAACAAATGGATTCGTCCACTTTTGAAAATTAGCTCCACATATATACATGTATATATCTTATAATATGTATATAAATATTCTATTTATAAATTAAATGTAAATAGTTGCTGTGTGCACACGTCTCTATTTAAAGATAGAATTTCTATAAATTATACAAAAAAGAAGTTTTCCTTGATTGTACTTTTTTGTATTTTTATAGAAATTTATGTGTAATTTGTATTCAAAACATAGTGTCAAACTGGTTAATTTAAATAAAAAAATATTTAATATAAAATCAAAAATAGCTTTGATTATTCCACGTATTGTGCTACTAACTGTGACACGTGTTTCGCCTCTTTCAGAGGCATCTTCGGACTTACTATCGCAAAGTTTGCTTAAGTAATGAAACAAGATTTTGAATACCATATAAAATTAAGATGGTAGAACAGAGAAGAAGATGTATTGTGTACCCTTTCTACAGCGGTATATATAGATCAGGATTAGATTAGGCGAAACACGTGTCACAATTAGTAACACAATACGTGGAAGTTATTTATATATATACAAAGTTATTTTTAATTTTATATTTAGTAAATGCATGTTTAAACATAGTTCTGACGATGGCGTAAGCCGAAATATCTATCAACAAATATATAAAATAATTTCTGTAGAGTTAAAATACATTGCTATTTTTTTCACCGTATTATAATGGAGTTCTACCAAGTAAATGCCAATTCAATCAATAATGCCTGTCCGCCAAGAATTTACACTTAACACCTAAATAGTGACCGGGATGATCTTCTGTTTTGATTTAAAGTAATAAAATAGTTGTCAGTAAATTACAGTTAATAATTGTACTCACAGGTTCCGAGGATTCTTGAGCATCCTCTTCCATGACCGTCCGCTTCAATCAAATATATAATGGACAATATAAAGAATAAAAATATGGCACCTTTCATTTTGAAATATGTAGACTCAAAATTTATCAGATGAAATCCTAAGCCAACAATTTATAATCTCTTAATAATGATGATATCAGTTGATTTTCTGCTTTTATAGTGTGCATAATAAGCACGTTTACCAATAAGAAATAATAAAATATGATTGTCAGTGCTTCTAATACTGTGAGGTATTATATTATTCAAGACTTATTATGTCACTTGTTCTTGGTGGAAAGGCAATATATTTAAAGAAATAAAACACATCAGAATCGTCTTTACCATCGGCCGAAATCCTCAAATAAAACAGTTTGAAATATCACTTCCACATACATCATACGATGATCAGGACCAGTTTCGTTCACTATGAACATTATCAAAATTCTTTTCAGTGAACTGATGACGAAGCAGACGACATCTCGACTCCCGGAGAATAAGAGAGATCTTCCAGATCACATGGCACCCAGAGCGTTTGACCTCCTCTCGAGTTTAAATAACAAAAAAGAGGGTAAAAAAGAAAGTGGATGTCAGCTGCACAGCTGATGTGAATATTTATAAAAATTTATGATTAATAACAAGTCAACACATCACCACTTCTTAAGCCATTAATAAACACTAATGCAATTTAAAATAAATTCACTTGATGCATTACTAATTTTACATTTATTCCCACTTAGTAAAAAAACCCAGATTAGCTTTCACTTCATGAATACACCAAATCAATAACTTATTTTTTCCATATAAAATTAAGATGGTGGAACAGAGAAGAAGATGTTTAGTGTACCCTGTCTAGCCTTGGTATATAAGCTTGTTCTAATGCACGTTTAAAACATAGTTCTGACGAGAGCGTAAGCCGAAATAGCTATCAACAAATATATAAAATAATTTATGTAGAATTAAAATACATTGTTATTTTTCTGACCGTATTATAATGGAGTTCTACCAAGTAAATGACAACTCAATCAATAAATAACAAGCCCCAAAACAACTATAAACCAAAAAAATTCTACTCGAGGTTATTGTATCACCACTCTTGAGTGAGAGAGAATCAAGAATCCGGCACCACTTCACCATCTTAAAGCCCATATAGACGAAAAGGATTAGGCCACCGCCCAAGTCCTCATACAAAATATCATACATCAGTCAGTCATTTATTTTAATTACATTTTATACTATTTTACTCAGGGCTTTTTTTTCCATTTAAAGAGGTGGAACGGCATTCCGGCACCTTTTTTCACGGTATTTTTTTTATTTCAAAATAAATTAGACGAAACAATATTTGCGCTTATGTAATTACAATCTATATTTACATCTATTGGCGACAACGGAGAAGGGTACTTGTCCACGTTCCCATTGGTCACTCTTGCTTAAGGACTGACAACGGCAGTAACATCTGATGTTTGTGATAGAATGCACATGCCTAGCGATTGACAATGTGCGGAACATTTTATTTACATCAATTTGACGCCTTTATTTTTATTTATTTTTTATTCAATATCATTGAAAGAATTTTTGGTATTTGATTGTTCCTTTAACTTTAGATATAACATGTCTGGAAACGCTGCTTATATTTCATTTAAATATTTGAAAAAAAGCTTGACATGAAGTGAGTTCCGGCACCTTTGCTTTTTAAAAAAAAGCCCTGATTTTAGAGAAAATGTTCGGTAGCCCAATACACAGCACACTAACATCAGTTGTGTCATTTTATATTGTCATTAATGCAGATAACTATTACAACAGGTTTATACCATGACCTCCTAGATTGAAAATCACTGGAGATTTTGTTCAATGCCATGGCATTCTACACAAATATCATTATAGGTATATTCATATAAATAAATATTTCTTTTATTTTGATTTTGCTCACTCATGTACCTCTACATACATACATTTTTATTGTCAGACAACCAAAAATGTATGGCAAAAATTCGTATCCATGAACAAATTCATTGTGTTATATATGAGTGTTCCATTCTCTTTTATTAATTCTTACTTTACTTTTGTATGAATATCACTGTTTCGTTGTATTTATCAGTTGATAATGCTCGATTAATAACATAAAATTTATTGGATCAGGACCGGTTTCGCTCATGACAAGCATTAACAAGTGATCAGTTGATAATGCCCGCCACAATTGTGTATCTAAGCATTTTTTAAATATTATCTATAAGAATTATGTACATATATATATGTATTTAGATTTATAATACAAATTCAAATCAGGTGGATTAGATTTAAATCAGCAAGACCGTTAAATAACCATGAGCAAAACCGGTCCTGAGCCAATAAATTTGATTTGGAATACTTGCTAAAGATGTGTTATGTTAAGTACCTTTGCTATGCTTGGACACCTGGTGGCATAGGAGTCTGGTAACCCCGACGATATTCATATTCAAAATGTGAAAACATTCTTACTATCCTCTCTCGGATTGACAATTAACGGGAAGGAATGAAATGAAAGGAGTCGGGAGGTAATCGTGAAGAGAAAGTCGCAATCGGTTTATCACAGGGCTCAGTTTCGAGCTAATTTATTCAATAGAAAAATTCCACATATCATACATAGTTGCCAACAGAATGAAGATAGGCCTCAAAACACATACTGTTACAAAAAAATATTCCAGCTAGTATTGCAGGCTTTCTCGAGCGATCTAACACCACCGCAATACACGTATTGAAACACATAAAATCGTCAAAAACAAATAAATTAAATAATGAAATCAATACCTTGCAGCATAGAATTTCATGATGCATAGATTACTATCTGTAAAACAAATTGGATAGAGGTTAAATTTATAATTGAGTAAAATTGGACACTACCACTTTCGATGAGCGGATTTAAGCAGAATCATTCAGTTTGGTGACATTGAATTGAACTTTTATAAAAAAGGATAGTCTGTCAATAGAAAATATTTAAAAAAAATGCCTAGCATGTCTATTTTCATACTAAAAAACAGGCTCAGCATTAAAAGCGTTAAGCGAAGCCACCTGTTTCGAAAAAATAAAAAAGTCATATATTTACATAGTTTTTTTGGTTTATTTCAGAAAATATCATAAAAAGATAAAAATAATTTGAGAGGTGAATGTGGTTCTTTTTGTTGACCACGTACAAGACAAAAGATCGATTTGTTATATTCATCAATGGCAAGAATGATCACGATTACTAGAAAAATAAATAAACGGTACTTGCTCAAGTTTTGTCCAATGTTATATTGAAGTCCAAAGTTACCCGAATTGACTGAACTCAATAAAAATTCAGATTAGGTTTCACTTCGAGAAATACATAAAATCAATGTTTCACATTTCATAATTTTTAAAACAATATAAAATTAGGATATTAGAACAGAAAAGAAGATGTATTGTGTACCCTTGTCTGCAACAGTATATATAAATAGGACTAGTAATTATTTGGTCAGTTTCTAATTCGATAAATGGTCAGTTATAAATTCTTAAAACGGTCAGTAATAAATACTTAAAACGGTCAGTTAAAAATAATAAATGGTCAGTTAAAATAATAAATGGTCAGTTAAAAAATACTAAATGGTCAGTTAAAAATTATAAATGGTCAGTTAATAACTAATTTTGGGTCAGTGTTTTAATGTAAAATGGTCAGTTATATTCTATAAACGGGTCAGTAGATATCATTTTACACCAATAAGATATTGTGTTTATTACTTCGTTGTGATAGATGTGTGATGAGAGGGACACAGCACCGACACGACTTAACTTTACCACTGAAAAAAATACGTTTGTCTACTATTACTGGCAATACTATTCGAGCGTCAACACAAACGTCAAAAATACTATCTACTATTTGTAATGCTTGTCACGAGTTACTTCGAAGGGAAAATTCAATTTATAGATGGCTTTGGAACAAAATTTGTCCTTAAACAATTATACCTGAATCGGTAAGCATATCTTTAATAGTTATTATTATTGTTCTCGATATTCTTATTTAATAATAATTTCCAAATTACGTATATGTTATCGTATTTGAATATGGTTTACACAAGTATTCTATTAATCAGTATTTACATTATGTCGATTTCTCATTCAATGTATTTTATTGTTTACAGAGGAAAGAATGTTAACCAACAAGGAATTGTATGTTGTCACAATGGCATCTCCGCAGGATTTAGAGTTGCGAATACGTAAGTTAATCATGGTACCTACATGAAAACCTTGTCATCTTTCAGTATTTACATTATGTCAGTTTCTCATTCAATGTTCTTTCTCATCCACAGAGTAAAAGATGCAGTCTAGACTCTAGACAGACCAGAAATGCGTGATATAAAACCGAATCGAAATAAATGAACACAGCGAGTGGCACACACTAGAGAATGAAATTGAAGTCATGCCACGGGAGAAGCCTACACATACAAAAAAATCTTTTATATCAAAATTATCCAAGCTAAAAGAACAAAATTGTTTAATAATAATTTGACTAGACTAAAACGAAATCAAACTGTCAAACGTCAATTCATTTTTACTTGCGTTATATCAAGGTGTGCAAAATCATGTTTTTAAACACATTATGTATTTCAAATTCATCTGTAAAATCGCCAAGCTAGATAAAATAATAGAGGAACCCCGCATTCAGCAATAAACTTCATGATATTTAGTAAATATTAGCCCAGCTGAAATATTTTACGTACCAAGACCAGATGTACAACTGAATATATTCATGTTAGGTCAAATGACCTTTTGCATAGAGTTGTAATCACATTGATCGCATGCGAATTCATGGGATAAAATAACTGACAGTTGTGTTTCAAATGCACTACGGACAGGCTACTTAGACAAAAATACTCATTTAAGGATAGCTATATTGCAGGACATGAGAGATTTGGTCCAATGATTCAACAAGAAATGGATTTGGAGGGAATTCAGAACGGAATTCAGAATTTGATAAGTTATAACGATGTTCCAGAAGAAGATGTCATGACTGTATTCGAATAAATTTGAAATAAATGTAAAATTCCTATATACAAATAAATATTGAACGAAAATGTATAAATCTACTTATTGTACTTGAAAAATAAGCCCTCCCCGATAATATATCCCTAATTCGTATTTCGGACCAAAAAGAAAATACATGTATAAGGTGGATGATTTAGCTAAAAATCAACAAATTCGCTTATCGAAAGTGGTGGTGTCCAATGTTACCCTATTATAAATTTAAGATTAGACCGCTCATAAAAACATTAATGCTTTTTTGTATTTTCATAAATTTTGAATTCAAAATTATATAAGTATTATTAATTATATAAATAATAAAACTTACTGTTTCTGAAAATAAAAATATCACAAAAACACTCGAAAGGTATCCAATTTTACTCGAATTGACTGCAGATTAGGTTGCATATTTATAAATATGTCATGGCCTGTAGCGTTTTAGGCTCTGATTTTAATTTAACATAATGTACAATTTAATTCAATCGACACATACTGGTTTTTTAAATAGTTAAATCTGAAAAGAATATAATTATCTTATTATTGTATCAGTACTGAATTTATTTTCGGAATTTTAAAACGCATAGCAACTACCTAAAGAGAAATGTAAAAAAAAAATATTCACCTTACTTTCAAATAATAATCAAGAAGTTGACACTTTGAATTCGCACCGAAATCTTTACTGCAAGATTGCCGGAATATTGCTTATGGCTGTGGAATTTGTTTCTAAATATAAGCTTTTAGTAAAATTGTTCTTTCTATTTTAAGCAAATAATTAAATTATGTGACTGCCTCTATCTGGAAATATTATTAGTTGGTATTTTGTGGTCGCAATTTTTAAACTCGATTTCATACTTAATGTCACAAAGTATTCTTTGGGATCTTCTATTATAATTATTCGAACAATTAAAAACAAAACATTTTAAATACTATCGTAAACTTTACACTTAATAATATAATATTATGTATATGCTTCCAAATACCTGAACGTAAGAAATTAGTTCATTTCATGCGGTAATTTTTCATAGAACATGTCACAAATTTGCCTCTATGGTCGTAATATTTGATAAAATTAACAAGCTGTCAAACTAAAACTTATCATTTTTTTAAAAATAACTGACCATTTAAATTAAAAACTAACCGTTTTTATTAAATAACTTACCATTAAAATATATAACTGACCATTTTATTTAATAACTGACCACATTCACACTGATACAATGACACCTGACCGTTTATAATATTAACTGACCATTTTGATTTTTAACTGACCATTTATTTATTTAACTGACCAAAACTTGAATTAGTTACTGACCCATTAAATACATGCCTATAAATAGATAAGTAAAAGCATGTTTAACCGCTATATTGCAATTATAAGTAGTAGTTGTGATGTAGTTTTTGACGTGACAACGTCTTATAAATCGATGAACGCCCGCTGCACGCACGAAAAAACATGACTCATTGTCCCGTTTGTCGCGTTACGCCGAAGGCAAGCGTGCGAGCGAGAGCGCGGATAAGCGATAGAGGCACGATCGGCCTACCGTTCGGATTGTGCCGCATCTATCTCTCTTCCACTCGATTGGTCGATGCGTCTGAGTAGAAAAGAGACAGCGGCAGCACACAACTTATACACCTACAGTACCTACACGTGATCTGTTTACAACTGTTTATAAAGTGAAGTGAAATGTTAATGAAGTGAAATGTTCAAAGTAATAAACATATTTGAATTAATGAGTGCGAATAAAATATATCAATAAAAAATTGTAGATTTCATTTCACTCCTTCGTATCCATACAAAATAATGATAATTCAATAAAAATGATTCCATTTTATTCATAAAAGTATGCAATCATTTCATCAATGTTTTCTTATGACGTTGTCACGTTAAACTATCGTCCATAAACCGACTTTACAGACAACCAATTTTTATTTATAACATAAAATATCGATCATTACTTGTTTAATTTAAATCGGTTGATGTGTCATTTTTATTGAACACCATACATTTTTTATCTAATAGCACAAAATGTCTATGGCAATTTACATACATTGTTCTAGCAAAATAACCATAGCACTAAAACGGTTAATCAGAGTTCTGACAATGGCGTAAGCCAAAATAGCTTTCAATATATAAACTAATTTCAGACGAACTATAATATAGTGCTATTTTAATCACCATGTAACAATGGAGTTATATTAAGTAAATGCCAACTCAATCAATAGAATCATTTTCAATGTACGCAGATTCAGTAAAATCTTGGTTTACATCTTCTCTGAGCAGCTTATGAGAAACTGTTACAATGATGTTATATTAACTAAATGCCAACTCAATCAAGAGCATCATTTTCAATGTACGCCGGTTCATTAAAATCTTTCTTTACATTTTTAAGAATGACATTCCACTAGTTCAAGCTAGTACAAGCATTTAAATTCGAATTAAACATTATAATTGACACCTCCTAGTATTGTAGGACATCAGCACTCTCTCGAACGATCTATTGTTCACCTCGAGACGGGATTGAGCGCTGTTCGATCTCGACCAACGGAGATACATCCGCTAAGAACGGACGGGACAACGCAGATAACAGCCTGTTTTATTTTCAAAAGTTAGTCAAAGTTACAGAGAGATTAGTGGGCCTTGAGTGAGTACCAGTCAGATAAAGCTACAACAGGGTCGAGGAGACTCCCCTACTGTGAGTGCTGCTGGGTGCCTTCTAGCTGCTAATCCTCTCTCTAACTCAAAGAAATTATTAAATCCTGATATTGCCTTTCTCTAGGCGAGAAGGTAGTCATAACCGCCCTTGCAACCTAAAACTAGCTTCTGTGGCGTATACATTCTAATTGTTTTAAATTGTGTTAAATTGTGTAACTACGTGTAATTGTTAAAAACTAAATAAATTGTGCAAGTGCTAATCGCACTTGTGTTTACCCTTTGAAATCGTCTATAATGCAGAGCATCCTACTTTCCCCTCCTTCGCGTCCGAATTCCCTGTTCCCGAGTGTCCGACCGGAGGCTGTCCCTCTTTTACGCTCTCGTAGCCCTCTGGCTCTCGTAGCCCTTTTAGCCCTCTGGCTGAGATGGAGGTCGTCTCAATTGGCTCCCAGTAACGTGAGGCCAACGTCGTTCGACAACGACGGAATCCATTCCTGAACCATATCCATGCTCACACGATCTCAAAGCGGTCTGGGCCCGAAAATACCCAGTGGCGCTCAACAAAACGAATTAAACCCAACGAACAATATGTGTGATAGTGAACGTCGCTCCAGCACATCACACCAAAACATCCTTCGACACTTATATTATCGAGACGCGCGCCCGGCCGGTCGACGTTCCCTTCGCTCCGGACACTTCGGCTTTTTTCGTCAGCGGGGGGCGGATGAGGGGGCCCAGGGCTTCCGAAGCCGCGGGGCACCACGCACGACAAAATATAGGCCGAGCGACAGCTCGGGACGAGAAACGACATCGCGACACAAAAATTTCACAATTTAGCACATGGCAATGGTCACACGCACGACACTACAGACACGCATAGCACAGTTAGATAGATACTATTGAACGATTACGCATGACGAATGACTGAATTATCAGATAAATAGACACCCACGGCACAAATAAACAGATAGATAGGCAGACAACCGGAGATATCAACCGTTGAGAAGGTTTCATGATCACGTTTGACGTCTGACATCTGACGTTTGACAGTTTGAGGTTATACGGCCGGATTTTTAGTATTGCCAGCTTTTTTATTATTTTATTATCCCACTGTCAACGCTGATGGAGGTTTTTTTTTTTTTTTTATCATTCTAGTGTCATTTTAATTTTATATTATTCAATATGTGGCTATTTTACACATTTTCTTTAATTCGTTACTGTCTTTACTGCCGATTTACCAAATATCTACTCTCGAAATGTTCTTTTTGATTTCATTTTATTCAATATTGTCGTATTTGTGGATATTTTAGATATTTTCTTTGATTCGTAACTGTCTTAGATGCCAATCTACCAAATATCTAGCCTCGAAATGGACATTTTATATTATCCTATCGTCTTATATGTGGGTATTTTACACATTTTCTTCGATTTGTAACTGTAACCTACAAATCGACAACGCGGTATTGACTGTTTTTTTTTGTTTTTTGTTTTATTCTAGTGTCTTTATAATTTTATCGTGATTTTATCAGTGTCATTTGGACCTACAGCTCCGTTGAATATGGACAATTTTCAAAAAATTGCACAATTGAGAGATCGCAACTCGACACTGTCTTTACAATGCGGGAACAGATGGCATTGTTTGATTAATATTATATTTTATGACGTTAAATAAACGAATATTTATAAAATCAAGAACTATTAACACATTTTATTTAGAATTTTCCGGGAGATTTTCCACAATTATCAACACTCATTTAAAGACTTTTTTTAATTTTCAAGGACATTTTCAACTATTTTCCGACAATTCTTTACACACATTATGACACTTTTTTTAATTTTCCGGGTCAATTTCCCCAATTATAAATACACAGTTGAGGACTTTTTTTTAATTTTCAAGGACTTTTTAACAACAGATGGCAGTGTTTTATTAAAAGATAGTAATTTTCAAGGTTTTAGATTAATTGTCAAGGTTTTTGATGATTTTTGATTAATTTTCAAGTTTTTGGAATAATTTTGATTAATTGTCAAGGTTTTTGATTGATTGTCAAGGTTTTTGATTGGATTTGGTTATTTTTCAAGGTTTTGATTAATTTTCAAATTTTTTGATGATTTTTGACTATTTTTGAATAATTGTCAAGGTTTTTTATTAATTTTGATTAATTTTCAAGGTTTAAGATGATTACTGATTATTTGTCAAGGTTTTTGATTGGATTTGATTAATTATCAAGGTTTTGATTGGAATGGATTAATTGTCGAGGTTTTTTATTGGATTGATTAATTGTCAAGTTTTTCGATTGGTTTTTTTTTAATTTTCAAGGTTTTGATTAATTTTCAAGGTTTTTTATTGGATTTGTTTAATTTTCAAGGTTTTGATTAATTTTCAAGGTTTTTGATTTATTTTGAATATTTGTCAAGGTTTTTGAATGTTTTTTTTTTAATTTTCAAGGTTTTGATTAATTTTCAATGTTTTTGATGATATTTGATTAATTGTCAAGATTTTTGATTGGATTTGTTCAATTTTCAAGGTTTTGATTAATTTTCAATGTTTTTGATAATATTTGATTAATTGTCAAGATTTTTGATTGGATTTGTTCAATTTTCAAGGTTTTGATTAATTTTCAATGTTTTTTTATGATTTTGGACTATTTTTGAATAATTGTCAAGGTTTTTTGATTTATTTTGATTAATAGTCAAGGTTTTTGATTGGATTTTTTTTTAATTTTCAAGGTTTTGATTAATTTTCAAAGATTTTGATGATTTTTGACTATTTTTGAATAATTAACAAGGTTTTTTATTAATTTTGACTAATTTTCAAGGTTTTTGATGATTTCTGATAATTTGTCAAAGTTTTTGATGATATTTGATTAATTGTCAAGGTTTTTGATTGGATTTGATTAATTGTCAAGGTTTTTTATTGGATTGATTAATTGTCAAGGTTTTTGATGATCTTGACTAATTTTCAAGGTTTTGATTTAATTTGACTATTTTTGATTAATTGTCAATGTTTTGATTGGATTTGACTATTTTTGATTAATTGTCAAAGGTTTTGATTGGATTTGGTTATTTTTGATAATTGTCAAGTTTTTTGATTGGATTTGATTAATTTTCAAGGTCATTGATTGGATTTGGTATTTTTGATAAATTATCAAGGTCATTGATTGGATTTGAATATTTTTGATTATTTTTCAAGGTCATTGATGATTTTTAATTAATTGTCAAGGTTTTTGATTAATTATCAAAGTTTTGATTAGATTTGACAATTTTTGATTAATTGTCAAGGTTTTGGATGATTTTTGATTCATTTTAAAGGTTTTTGGTTTTTTTTTTTATTAATTTTCAATGTTTTTGATTGGATCTAGGTAAGGTTAGGTTAGGTTAGGTTAGGTTAGGTTTTTTTTTTTTATGGTTTGGCTCCCTTGCTTATGCGTACAAGGATGCTTTTCGTCGACAGACGTTTCGCCATTTATTTTTGAAATTTAAACTTAGTACATAGAAACATGATAATGAAAAAGAATAAAGTCAGAGGTTATAATATGAGCAGAGTGATGATAAGTTATAATTCTGAAAGTGCAATGAAATAGAGTAAGAAAAATATACAAAAAAGAATACATGTTGAATAAATATATAAATAGTGAGTACAGGGGTAGTTCATGTAGTGAGTACAGAGTTGGTGTGTAGAGTGTTTTGAATCAAGGTGTGTTATCAAAGTTTGTCATTTCAGTCGTTTGTTTTCTTGATTTTTTTTATTGCTTTGATTAGGTATTGTTTGAAAGGTGTCTGTGTGTGTTTGTTCAAAATCAGTCTGTCTTTTTGTGTGAGGTCTAGTATGGTATTTTTTGCCCTGAACGAGGACATCAGCTCCCATCTCTCACTTTCGAGGATCGGACAGTTTTCAATTATATGATCAACTGTTTGCGAGCTGATGCCATCGCACGGGCAATAGTCGTCTTGTATAATGTTAAATCTTTTTAAATAAGATTTCATGGCACCGTGTCCTGTTAGCATTTGTGTAAGTTCGTAGCTTTGTTGTTTTACACTTGCCAATTTCATCCCGTCCCTTGTGTTTTTTATGTAAGTTTTAGTAATTGTTCCTGTCGTGGATGAAGTGTACATTTTGTCCCAAAGGTTGTAAGAGTTTTCTGTTAAAATTTTTTTGGCATAGCTCAGAGGAAAGTGAGTGTATTTAGGTGCTTGTTTTAATGTTGTTGCAATTTTTGCGTGGGTATCGGCTGCTTCGTTTCCTGGGAGGTCGGTGTGACTTCTTATCCAGAGAAGTCACACCGACACCCTTATTTCTATTTTTGATTGTTGAATGTCTGAGAGGGCAATCTCTGAATCTATGTATTTCAGCAGAATCTTTGCACTGTGTCTGGGTGTCAGTGCATATTTTAGAGGTATGATTGAAACCTAGGCATTTAAAGCACTGAACAAGGGGAGAGTTGTCTTCTATATGAACTCGCTGAAAATCAATATTTATTCTCTGTTTAGATAGAAGGATTTTTCTCATATCGGGAGAAACTTGTATCACTACGTTTTTTAGAGCTTCGCTTTTGTTTTTTTTAGTAGTGATGTACTTTATTATTTATTCAGTGTCAGAGCTGTTTTCAATTAAATGTTTGACTTCTTCGTTTTGTAACACTATAGTGTCGACAATATCCTCATCCTAAGTTTCTTTGTTGACTCCTTTTAGGATTAAAGTAGGTCTTCTTTTTTCCACTTTATTAGCAAGGTAATCGGAAGATTCGTTAATTTTATTTTTCAATTTAAGTGCATGTGTTTCTGTTTGGCATTGGATGAATATACTGTTATTTGAAGAGGAAGTGATTCTTTCGATTCCTATTCCTAAAGTTCTGGGGGTGATTGTCTTTATTAAGTTGGTTTTAAAATCTTTGTCAATTACACCGGGCAGGTTTGATTTAACTACAACAGAATATTTGGGTTTATTGTTTGTTATTTGATTATCTATTGTTTCAGTG